>BTCW01000010.1:7110000-9817500 GCA_033239725.1 Echinochloa phyllopogon | reverse complement strand
AAGCAATACAAAAATTAAATGCAGCAGCATGAATGCAACAAAATTGTTTCTACAACTTATATTTAATTTTAATATTCATAAATAATTCATTTAACCTATATTAAATATGAACATTTTAAATAAAAGCCAATTAATTACTAAAAAATTTTAAATAGGCAATTTTTGGGTGTTACACGTTACGTACACAACGTAACAGTATCGGGCTTTCATAAAGACCGTTACCTATACTAAATAAACGTAACGGGCGTTAGTTAAAAACTGCTACAAAAACTGAACAGTAGGCCCCAAAAGAAACAGTGGGGATATGGGTAACGCCCTTTTGTATCGGACGTTGAGTAATAGCCGTTACGTATAGGACAATAGACAATATTGTAACAGTTGTGGATGAATGCCCATTACAAGTTCTGACCAGTGGGTCCAGAAGGAGACCGGTGAATGCGCAAACGTAACGGTTGTTAAGTAAAGCCCGTTACAAGGATAGTGGTTTCGTAACGGTTAATAAGTAAAGCCCGTTACAAGGATAGTGTTTTAGTAACGGTCATTTATCTTTGCACGTTACGAAATCGATATGTGGGCCCACAAAAACCGTAAGTTTATGTTACTAGTTGCTGCTATTGGTAATGGTCGTCGTTAAACGTGGGTTATAAGTTTGTATCATTAGTAATGGGTAACTCGCCCGATACCTTTGACCGGTTATTAGTAACGGAAAAAGGGTATCCGCCCGTTATCAATGGTCGTGCTCGTTACGAATGTCTGTTTTTTACGCAGTGTCATCGGGCTCCAACTCCCCCCGGACTCTCCAGCACAATTTGAATTCCTCGCCGGGCCGGGCGATCGGCGCGGTACGTCACGGCAGGGGAAGGCCAGCTCGTGTCGTGTCGCCTTCACAAATCTCGTTTCGTTCCTGCGCTCGGACGCACAGCACAGCGCGGCGCTGCGATTATCAGGAACCGAGTAGGAGGATAAGCATGCAGATCGAGGAAGGCCGGATTCCCTCTCGCTCTCGGATCAGTCGCTAATCTACTCCTATCTCTCTATGCGAGCCTACGCCCCGGCCTCGGAAAGCTGGGTGCTTCAAGAGGCCTCCGTCGTCGGTGAGGGCGAGCCTCGCATGGAACAGGGCATCCGGCCAAGCGAGACGGTGTCGTCTCCGGTGGTTGGGGGCCTCTGATTGTGATCGCGCACGCGCGCGCCGGCCCCCGTGGCGAGGGCGTAACCGTGAGCCGCAAAGCGTCCGCGTGAGCCTCACGCGCACCAGTCGTACAGTATCATGCAGGGCGTCCGCTCGTACAGTACTCAAGTCAAGTCACTACATATTTACGTTCACACTACTATGTAACTGCGCGCCATTATATTGCGAGCGAGGTCGAAAGACAAACAGCGAAGCGAATAAACATTCTAGCGACCAGGTGATTGCTGTTTGCTCACTGTCTTGTTTTCTATCTGATGGCGCATCGAATCAAGAGCTGCACGTGATTTTCCATGCTAACACAACTTCTTCGCAGGATCTTCACCGGGCCCGACGGTCGATCAATTGCCTCTCATCTTTCTCTCGATCTGTTCATTGGATCAAGATTTCACTTGGTTTTGTACAAGTTATTCACGAGCGACGGCGAGCAGGTTGTTAATTTCCTTTACCATATTTTTTCCCCATGCAAAGTTACTGGTAACAATTTATTAAATATTTGAATAAATAAAAAATGCGTACAAGATGGAGATGCCCGTACGTGTGGCAGGGGCCCAAACCTCGGCGCCGGCGGCGGGTGAAATACCTACGCAGGTCGTGGCACGACGAGTTGCTGACCAGTTGCGTGGGTATGGTGCTCCGGGCACCTGGTGCAGTTTAATATTGCGTGTTATGCAATGCCTTACTGCTGCCTTGGCGATCACTGCTATAGTTTCCACGAAGCACGACTTCTTCACGGTGCCTTCGTTCTTGTACGTTTTATAATTGCATATATATATGTTCTCATAACTGATGATGATAATGAGAAATCTACTATCCCTTCTTCTTCCAGCTCTTTGGTCCCAGTAGCCGCTGTACAATGCGTTTGGTCATTCTCCATGGGTGTTCTTGATCTTGACGCGATCATCACAAATCTGAATTTGACAAACCACTGGGTGGCGCGTTTCATTGTATTCGGAGACGCGGTGAGCACAATCAGTTCTTTTTTTATTACTTCATAGGCCTTTAACATAATGTAGTAAGTAAATACTTTAATTTTGACAACAGATAACATGTGTGTCGATCTTTTGTGCCACGAGCACAGCAACAGGAGTGGTCTTATACATTCACAATGATTTGGCCACATGTGACACAGAACGCTGCACCCTGTTTGAAACAGCTGTGACAAGGGCGTATATTTGCGTTGCGCTGCTTTTACCATCTGTGGGCGTGAACTGGGTCAACTTCTGGGCGGCTATGTTCCCGCCGTACCCCGGCCCGTTTTGGACTGATATTCTTCTCTTATATTCTAATGGTACTGGTTCCATTCTATCCATTCTAGTTCTGTTTCTCTACTACAGCAATAGCAATACTATCCGAGTGACTGCTGTCAGGTATACAAATTTAAAATTATTTAGTTTTTTTCGTCCACATCTAACTAATTATGTACTAAATATATGTTATTGGAATTGTTAACAGTTTTACGATCATTGCGGCTTGGATACAAGCCCCGACATGTATGGTACAGCTGGCTGGCCAGCTTCTAATCAGGCATTGGACAACGACCCCAGGGCCCGACACGCCTTTGCTGTTACGATTGACCAACGTGCTGCAATGGGTGCGTACACAATCTTTTTTTTTCTTTTCTTTTTAACCTTTATATTGGGAATTGGAATATATGCAGTTACTGGCTTTTTGGGGTTTGGGCACCGCATGGGCTTCTGCTGGAGTCGTCCACGTCTTCATCACCAACCATGTCTTCAGTAAGGACGTCAATGCGAGAGCGATCGCGTGTTGTGCGCTCTCCCTGGCCAAGGGAGCACTCGCGACTCTGGCGGCGTGTGCCACAACACAAATGGCCATATCACGTTGGATTGGTCGCCTAGCGCAGCAGCAGTAGCTTTGTCACACCGGGATCAATCAGAGAAGAGTCTGTGAAGCAGTAGAAGAGCCTAGGAAGCAGCAGCAGGCTCCCTGTGTGGTAGGGATTTGGCTGTATGTATGGGCCGCATGTTGTCGTGTTAGGTTATAAGTATAATATTATATTAGGCCATGTGACTTTTTGCTGGAGTATATATCACTACCAGATGATCGACATCTGCACCGGGTGGGAAAGCCCTTTAGCACCGGGTTTCCCACCCGGTGCAACTAATCCGAGGCTAAAGGGGTACCCCTTTAGCACCGGGTTGAATAACCGGTGCTAAAGGGTCCCTTTAGCACCGGGTGCAGCCACGACCCGGTGCTAAAGGGCCTGTCCCGCAGCGCCTCTAGCAGGGCCTTTAGCACCGGGTCGTGGCTGCACCCGGTGCTAAAGGACATGCCTTTAGCACCGGTTGCTGTCTGCAACCGGTGCTAAAGGCCCCGGATTTCTTTTTTTTTTTGCTTTTTTCAGTAGCCATGCATGCGCGTCTATACACGTGTATATACGTATATATATTCTAATACGTGTATTCTAATGCGTATTCGGCCGACTCTATATTCATATTAGCTGACATTTCATCAAAATAGAAGACATATATATTACAAAAGTAGATATTCATGCATGTCAACTCGAGTTATATATATTTAAACTGTATTTTCTACATAATTAAGACTGACGACTAGCTAGCTCTCGTTGGACTGTCCGGCACGTCCTCCAGTATTGGCGAGTGGAATTCTCCTCGGGGATTGACGACCTCATCCCAGATCCATCCGACGAGCTGTTCTGCAATTGCGTCAATTCTTTCTATCTCTAGGGACTCTTCCTTCAGGTTGAACATCTATAATTTAAAAATATTTGAAAGATATTTAATCCGTCGAGTTGGAGACAATAATTGTGCACTTAATAATAATGGAAATGTGTTTATTATTACGTACCATAATATCGCGTTGTGTGAGCTTTTTATGTCCCCAATTCCACATGTAGTCGCACACATAGTATGCACATAAATTATTTCCCGGTCCCTGTTTGGCACACTGTCGACCAAAAGAAATCTAGTAAAATTCATATAATATATTAGTCGATGCCTACATGTACAAATTACTTGCTTACCGGAAAGCCAATGTTCCATTTTAGTGTTTCATGTTGTATACCCGTGTGTTCTGTACGAAATTGAATCCAGGCCCTGCGAACAAAAAAATTGAGTTAAGTCATTGCGAGTGGAAGGGGTGGATTAAGTAGGGGAAAATATACATCACCTTGCCATCATGTCCATGATGTTCTGTAGTTTTTCTTTTGGGGTGTGCAATGAATCAAAGACGTTCACGACACCCCGATCAGGACACAATATAATTAGGAACCAGTGGAATCTGTGCACATGTATACATTATAATCAGAAATGAATTGTTACACAGACAGTATAAGAAGAAGGCTGTGAATGTACTCACTCGATGTTGTACGGGATTAGTATGGAGTCACAGTAATTTTGTTTCTTGATATATTTGTATAGGTTTAAATATGTTTCCTCAGGATTGTGCATTATCATTGCTTCACTTATCCTTCGAGGGTCAATGAAACCAACGTCATATATATTGTCTCTGCGACATTTTTGAATCTCCATTCTGCATATGTTAAGCAATAAATAAAGCCCGCGTCAACATAGATTGGAATTATTGTTTTCAAACTGTGAATTATAAGCAACAACAAAGTACTTACAGTGTCCAACATGTGATCAAATCCACGTCCATGGCGTCGCGGTGGTACAGCTCATATATATCATTAAACCTGAGCCAGACAAAATCCGCGTCACCATTGTAGAAGTCTTGGTCCTTCACGCCTACTTTTATCATGCGCCGTTTATTCCTTCTTGATTCTTCCAAATACCAGTCATGGAATCGGCGCATCTTCGTTTGTAGCTTCCTCTCCATTTCAGGAGGGACCATAGGCTCGCCAAGCTTAAACGGCCACTTCAGCGTTGTGTTTACTGGCACATCTGCTTCCCCCAGGACTTGCGCTCTGGTTAGTCCAGTCTCGGCCATTACTCATTGAATGTTAAGCTCGTCCAGAGATGGCAATGGACCCAAGGGACGCTGAGGTTGCTGGCCGAGCTGAGGAACCTTTTTGGATGGGCCCGCCTCCTTATCCGCAGCCTTCCGTTTCCGGCGAGATTTCAGTAATGAGCGGTCATAGTCTGTTACTATTACTTCCTTCTGTTGACCCTTGCTCAAATTACCGAGGAATGACTTCACGATGGTGGGATCAAGCTTCGGCTCCGGCTCAGGTTTTCTCCTCCACTCGGCCATTTGCCTCTTTGTGTCTGCTTTTACCGAGGCTTCGAGCTCCTCTAGAGTCTTCTCGCCCGCTCTTTTCTCTGGTGCGGGCTTCTCTCTAGTTTTTCGCGCCTTCTTCGCTGGTGGAGTGGGGGCAGAGGCTTTAGTGCGGCGTCCCCTCTTTGGCGGAGGGGGCGGAGACCTCCGCGGCGGAGGAGACGGAGACCTCCGCGGCGGAGGAGACGGAGACCTCTTCGGCGGAGGAGACGGAGACCTCTTCGGCGGAGGAGACGGAGACCTCTTCGGCGGAGGAGACAGAGACCTCTTTGGCGGAGGAGACGGGCTTGCATCAGGAGCTCCCGGAGAATCGTCATGATCCTGTGGATCTCTTGGAGGTGACGGGGGCTTGTTGGTAGCCGCAGGTGTATCGGGTATAACGATGTCTGCCTTGCTCCATAGAATGATGCAGTGAGAACACTGACCGAGTTTTGTTTCTCCGTCACCTCCGGGGATGTCAAGTTCCAAGTCTTCCCAGCTGGTGACGACTTGCTCCACCTCAACAGGTACGTAACCATGTGGAATGTCATTGCAGTGCCATTTTTGCCCTTCTTCCACACGTTTGGTCATACCGTATGCGACCTGATAAGTTAGTAGTCACAAAGAAAGTTAGTAAATGAATGGTATTTACGGTGAAATGTATGCAATATGAACTAAGGTCGCATACGTACCACCACAGCTAAGTTCTTCTGCCTGACGACAAGCTCGCACGCGGTCCGTTGAGTTATTTCATCCACGGTGTAACGGACCGCTTCGGCGACCTGTGTGGAAGCGTGACTGCTTTGATATTGCTGTGGAGGGCTAATAAGGGCCGCATCTTGGAGAGGTGCATGCTCTGTGGAACCGGTCCCGCCTGTGGCTTGTTGGAGAGGTGCAGGCTCTGTGGAACCGGTCCCGCCTGTGGCTTGTTGTATCTGCAGCCATGCTACCTTCATCCGTCGCTCCATCTCTGACTCCATTTCTTGGAGCTTTGAGCCCTGGGCGGCAACCGTTTGCTCTAGGTCCCTCACCCTCTGCTCATATTCGGCCTTCTTCCTCGAATGGCTCCTATAGGTGGCGGCGTGCTCTTGGAAACCTTTCTTCCATGAGACGCTTGTGCCTACGCCGCGCGTCCGTCCAGGATGCTCCTTGTTCACTAAGGCATAGGTTAGCTCATCTCTGTCTCTATCGGCAACAAATTCTCCCCTATCAGATGCCCTGAGGATATCGAGGAGACGCTGAGCTAGTTCTCGCAAGTCCTCGGGAAAAACTAAGGAGACGTCGATTGGGCTTAGGGTGCCTCCATGACCATAGTACCAATGCTTGGTCCTTGTGGGCCAGTCATGTGTCGCTGGAGTGATGCCTCTAGCATATAGATCTTCTTCCATCTTCTCCCATTTAGCGATGCTTGCCTTGTAACCTCCCGAACCCATCTTATGCGAGTACTTCTTATTTGCGGCGTTTCCAGCGTTTCTAGCGCTAGCCGTTGCACCCTCTTCGGAGGTTTTGTACTCAATGAATGCTTCCCACTCGTCATTGGTGATCTTCTTATACTTCTCAGGATCCGGGGCCTCTCCGGTTTTGAGAAATTGCGAGTACAACTTCTTCTTGAAATCCTGAAACAGAACTGCCATCTTCTTCATTGTCCAATCCCTCAGTTCTGCTTCATGAGTGCTAGGCGAGTCGAATATTGCCTTTAATTCCCTCCATAGCATCTCCTTCTCTGTATCGGGGAGCACGTACTCCTCAGTGGGGTCCGTGGACTTCCATTTTCTGATACTAATGGGCACATTGTCCCGTACAATTACCCCGCACTGAGATACAAATTTCTTGGCCACTTTTGGGGGCTCAACTGGCTCCCCGTCATCCTCCACTCGGGTGATGTGTAACTTGACATCCTTCAGCTTCTTCGTGGTCGATCGTTTTGATTTCTTAGCAGAGGCGGCCTACACAAATTACATATATACGAGATGATATAGAGATGATATACATAATTGACATGTACAGTACAAATTTATGTTATCTATATACACACCTGACTAGACGAGGGCGCGCTACCGGCTCCTTCAATAGTTTCGGCCCTTGCAACATTGTCGCCCTGGACATTTGCGGCCCCTTCAACATCTTCGGCCCTTGCAACATTGTCGCCCTGGACATTGTCGTCCCTTCCAATGATGCCCAACACATCATCCATGGACATTGGTTGGGTTACAATATTGAAAAGTTGATTCGCAAAAAACGTGTCGTTGTCCTCTTGCATGGGTGGGACAGGGGTGTTGGTGTCCTCTTGCATGGGTGGGACAGAGGTGTTGTTGTCCTCTTGCATGGGTGGGACGTTGTTGTTGTTGTCCGCCATCTATAGAATTAAAAATAACTGATAAGAAATATATACAAAGCATACATATTCCCAATATTTCTAACATTTTCGCTAAGGGGGTCGGTGCGTGAAAAACGGATTCGCCAAGGGGTTCGGGTGCGCGGTGTGAATTGATTCGCTAAGGGTTCGCTAAGGGGGTTCGGGTGCGCGATGGGTTCGGGTACGCCATAGAATTTCCGATAATAAATATTTTCGATAGTATACATTATACAAACATATAACATTTCCAATATACATTTAAATGAAGCACATATATTTCTAATATACATTTAAATGAAGCACATATATTTCTAATATACATAGAATTTCCAATATACATTTCAATGTAAATATCTCCAATACATTTAAATGAAGCATTTTCCAATATACATTTCAAACATATAACATTTCCAATATACATTTCAATGTAAATATCTCCAATACATTTAAATGAAGCATTTTCCAATATACATTTCAAACATATAACATTTCCAATATACATTTCAATGTAAATATCTCCAATACATTTAAATGATGCATTTTCCAATATACATTTCAAACATATAACATTTCCAATATACATTTCAATGTAAATATCTCCAATACATTTAAATGATGCATTTTCCAATATACATTTCAAACATATAACATTTCCAATATACATTTCAATGTAAATATCTCCAATACATTTAAATGAAGCATTTTCCAATATACATTTCAAACATATAACATTTCCAATATACATTTCAATGTAAATATCTCCAATACATTTAAATGAAGCATTTTCCAATATACATTTCAAACATATAACATTTCCAATATAACATTTCCAATATACATTTCAATGTAATTTCTAATATTTTCAATGTATGTGCTTAGCGAACGTGTTCGGCCATGCAACGGGTACCTGCACACACAAACACGTGCACGGCACGAAGGCCGGCTCACAAACATTCACGCACGGCACGAAGGCCGGCTCACAAACATTTCACAGAGAGGCTCACCGGGTGCAGTGACGGGCGCGGCGGGCGACGGCGGCGAGGGGACGAGGAGCGGTGCGGGGACGACGTGCGGCGCGGGGATGAGGGGCGCCGGCGCGGGGACGACGGGCGCGGGGACCACGGGTGGCGGCGGCGTGAGCGCGGGGACGACGACGGCGGCAGGGACGACACGCGCGCGCGGGGACGACGACGGCGGCGGGGACGACGATGGCGGCGGGGACGACGGGCGGCGGCACGGCGTGGGCGCGGGGACGACAGGTGGCGGCGGCGTGGACGCGGGGACCACGGGCGGCGGCGGCGACGAGCGACGGCGACGGGCGGCGGCTGAGGAGACGGGGAGGCACCGGCGGCGGTTTCGATCTGTGACGAGTGAGGGCGAAGTGAGTGAGGGGAGAGAAGTCCCCGGCCTATATAGGTCCGGGGCATTTAGCACTGGGTGCAGCCACGACCCGGTGCTAAAGGGCCTTTCGCACCGGGTGGTGGGAAGACCTGGTGCTAAAGGGGGGGGGGGCCTTTAGCACCGGGTCTTCCCACCACCCGGTGCGAAAGGCTCTTTAGCACCGGGTCTTCTACACCCGGTGCTAAAGGCCGTAACTGTGCGCCAGACGAAGGCCTTTAGCACCGGGTGCAGCCACGACCCGGTGCTAAAGGCCCCCCTTTCGCACCGGGTCTTCTACACCCGGTGCTAAAGGCCCCCCTTTCGCACCGGGTCTTCTACACCCGGTGCTAAAGGCCCCGTAACTGGCGCCAAACGAAAATTGGGGGCCTTTAGCACCGGATTTTAGATCAACCCGGTGCTAAAGGCCCCAACTTTTCGTTTGGCGCCCAGTTTCCAAACGGGCCTTTAGCACCGGGGGCTACTATTTGGGAATCTTATAAATATAGTTTTTAATGTATAGTTATTAATACTTGTTTTAATTCAGTTATTAATACCTGTTAAAAATATATATTAAATAAGAAAATCTTATAAATTACTAGAAAATCAATATAAAATGCTAGAAAATCTTATAAATTACTAGAAAATCTTATAAATTAATAGAAAATCTTGTAAATTACTAGAAAATCCTGTAAATTAATAGAAAATCTTATAAATTAATAGAAAATCTTATAAATTACTAGAAAATCTTATAACTTACTAGAAAATCTTATAAATTACTAGAAAATCTTATAAATTACTAGAAAATCTTATAAATTACAAAAATTGATAACTAAATGAAAGATTTTGGAACATTAAACGGTCTCAGATGAAAAAGTCATGAATACCAAAATTTCATATCTCATCAAGATCTACAATCTTTATTTAAGTCATTTTTGCATTTGAGAAAGTGGTAGTATACATTGTTCATTAATCCTAGATTCACTCGCATAGTTTCCAAAACTTTGTTAGAGACTTGTCAAATTTCTACTACATGTTATTACCCATTTTGAAAATGACAAAATGACCTAAATAAAGATTGTAGATCATGATGAAATATGAAACTTTGGTATTCATCACTTTTTCATTTGACATCACCTAGTGTGAAAAAAACCTTGGTTGTAGGTGTCATTTTTAATTCAAAATTTGGATTGTTCAAACACGAGAAGATTTTTCAAAATAATAACATTAATAAGTTTCATAACTTGATAGAGTATGATTTTAGGAATTTTTAGGAAGAAAAATGATCTTTTTTGAAGTTTGTACGAGGGAGAACGACTAGTTACAACTTTTATACAGAGATTAAAAAGAAAAATTGTTCTTGTTCATCCAGTGACGTGGCCAGCTCTCGCACGTACTCCGTGGCCAGGCCGGTCTTTGGCCCCGCCGCAGCGTGGCCTTTAGCACCGGGTGCAGCCACGACCCGGTGCTAAAGGCCACGACCGGGCCAGTGACGTGGCTCGCGTGCGCCCGGTGACGTGGCCGGCCGCCGCACGGCCCCCGCGGCCCGGTCGTGGCCTTTAGCACCGGGTGCAGCCACGACCCGGTGCTAAAGGCCACGACCGGGCCAGTGACGTGGCTCGTGTGCGCCCGGTGACGTGGCCAGCCGCAGTCGTTGCCTTTAGCACCGGGTGCAGCCACGACCCGGTGCTAGAGGCCCTTAGGCCCAATCAGTGCTAGAAAATCTTATAAATTAATAAAAAATCAATATAAAATGCTAGAAAATCAATATAAAATGCTAGAAAATCTTATAAATTACTAGAAAATCTTATATAAATCAATAGAAATTACATGGCATCATCGTTTACTCGGACACTAATAAACTTCCTCTTTACAAATGTTCCTTGATTGTGATCACGCCGTAGATACGGTGTCTCCTCCGCCGCTAACAGGATGCTTGGGTCATCAGCCACTGAGAATGGAGGCCGGCCATCGAGCATATCATAATCTTCATCCGTCTTGTCCTCAACTCCTACGATTTTTCTCTTTCCTGGAAGAACTATATGACGCTTTGGCTCGTCTTGTGATGGGTCCAATTGCTTACCCCCACCTTTCTTATCGGCCCCTTTCTTCGGTCTGCTAGCCATGTCCTTCACATAAAAAACTTGTGTTACAGCTTTGCCCAGGACGAACGGTTCGTCTAGAAAGCCAATCTTGCTTAGGTCCACTAACGTCATTCCATAGTCCGCTTCAACTTTAACACCTCCTCCAGTCAGCTTCAACCATTGGCACTTGAACAGTGGGATCTTCAAAGGTCCGTACTCTAGTTCCCATATCTCCTCTATGATTCCATAGTATGAGTTTGTATTGCCATTGGTGTCTGTCGCGTCGATCCGGACACCACTGTTTTGGTTGGTGCTTTTCTTGTCCTGGGCTCTTGTGTAAAATGTATACCCATTGATGTCGTATCCTTGGAATGTCAAGATCGTGCTCGATGGACCTCTAGCTACAAAAGCTAGCTGCGCATCAATGCCCTCGACACCCATAAGACGTCTTCGCAACCAATCGGCGAAAGTACTATTGTGCAGACGCTGAATGAAGGCCGCAGACTTTGTTGAGTTTTCGTCCCTGAGAATCTGCATGTGCTCCTCGATGTACGGAGCAACTAAGGTTGATTGTTGCAAAACTGTGAGGTGCGCTTTACGAAATGTCTCAACGTCCTTGATCACCATCGATCTTCTCCCTAGTGTGCCCTTTCCACCAAGTCTCCCCTCGTGATGGGATTCGGGCACACCAATCGGCATAAGATCGTCGACAAAGTCAACACAGAATTCAATGACCTCCTCCGTTTCGTATCCCTTAGCAATGCATCCTTCTGGACGAGAACGATTACGGACATACTTCTTTAGGACTGCGAAGAACCTCTCAAATGGGAACATGTTGTGTAGAAATACTGGGCCCAATATACGAATCTCTTTGACGAGGTGAACCAATAGATTTGTCATGATATTGAAGAAGGATGGTGGAAATATCATCTCAAAGCTGACAAGACATTGCACCACGTCGTTCTGTAGCTGATCTAAGTGGTCTGGATTGATCACCTTCTGAGAAATTGCATTGATGAATGCACATAGCTTCACAATGGCTTTCCGCACGTTAACTGGTAGCACACCCCTGAGTATGATGGGAAGCAGCTGTGTCATCAACACATGGCAGTCGTGAGACTTCAGGTTTGTGAACTTCTTCTCTTTCATATTTATTATTCCCTTAATATTGGAGGAGTAGCCAGACGGAACCTTGATACTGTTCAAGCATTCAAACATGCTTGCCTTCTCTTCTTTGCTGAGAGTGAAGCTGGCAGGATGCAAGTACTGGCGTCCTTTGTCTCTCTTTTCTGGATGTAGATCAGTCCGTTGCTTCAATCGTTTCAGATCCTGACGTGCTTCCAGTGTATCTTTTGGCTTCCCATAAGTACCCAGGAAGCTTATCAAGTTCACGCAAAGATTCTTCGTCAGATGCATCACATCAATCGCGTTACGGACCTCTAAACGTTGCCAATAAGGTAGCTCCCAAAAGATAGACTTCTTCTTCCACATCGCGGCACGACCATCCTCGCCCGTCGGAGCAGCCTGGCTTCTGTCTCCCTTGCCAAACACCACGTGTAGGTCCTTCACCATATCAAATAGCTCTTCTCCACTCCGGTGTCTCGGCTTTGTACGGCGGTCAGCATTCCCGCCAAAATGCGCACATTTCTTTCGTAGCTCATGCTTCGCCGGAAGGAATCGACGGTGACCCATGTACACAACTTTACGACAATGTTTCAAATACATGCTTTCGGTTTCCTCTAAACAGTGAGTGCATGCTTTATATCCTTTGTTTGATTGTCCTGATAGGTTACTTAGTGCAGGCCAGTCGTTGATGCTTATGAAAAGCAGTGCTCGAAGGTCAAACTGCTCCTGCTTGTCCTCATCCCACACGCTAACACCTTCATTCTTCCACAGCTGCAAAAGTTCGTCAACCAATGGTCTTAGGTACACATCAATGTCGTTGCCAGGTTGCTTTGGGCCTTCGATGAGCACTGGCATCATAATGAACTTCCGCTTCATGCAGAGCCAGGGGGGTAGGTTGTAGATACAAACAGTCACGGGCTAAGTGCTATGACTACTGCTCATTTCACCAAAAGGGTTCATGCCATCGGTACTTAAACCAAGCCTAACATTCCTCGCATCAGCATCAAACTCTGGGAATGCTCTGTCGATGTTCCTCCACTGGGATCCATCGGCGGGGTGTCTCAACATGCCATCCTGCTTACGTTCTTCTTTGTGCCAGCGCATCAGTTTGGCATGGTCTTTGTTCCTGAACAAACGCTTCAAACGGGGTATCAGAGGGAAATACCACATCACCTTCGCAGGGATTTTTTTCTTAGAACGCTCTCCCCCAACATCACCAGGGTCGTCCCGCCTGATCTTGTATCACGCGCAGGTGCAAACCGGACAACGATCCAAGTGTTCGTACTGTCCGCGATAGAGGATACAGTCATTAGGACACGCATGTATCTTCTGCACCTCCAAACCGAGAGGGCAAACAACACGTTTTGCTTGATACGTTGTCGATGGCAATGTGTTACCCTCTGGAAGAATCTTCTTTACGAGTTTCAGTAGCTCCTCGAAACCCTTATCAGTAACACCATTTGCTGCCTTCCACTGCAGAAGTTCAAGTGTGCTACCCAACTTCTTTAGCCCCTCTTTGCAATCTGGGTACAGGTCAGTCTTGTGGTCCTGCAACATGCGCTGTATCTTTTTCAGTTCCTTATCATTGCCACAGTCTTTCTCGGCATCACGCAACATTTGCCCGAGCCCATCAGTAGGTTCATTTTCCTGAGCAACATCTTCCTGAGCATCGCCTTCCCGAGCAACATCTTCCTCATCGGCATCACCCATTGCAGCATATGCAAAGGAACCATAGTATTGAGCCAATAACGGAATGTCGTCATCGGCCTCGTCTTCTTCATCTTCATCCATAAGAATTCCTCTTTCACCGTGCTTCGTCCAAACAGAATAATTCCTCATGAAACCGTGCCTCATCAAATGCACTTGAAGACAACCTCTTTGTTTGTACGATTGTATATTTTTACAATGGGTGCATGGGCAGAACATGAAACCGGACGGCGTCCTGTTAGCCTCGGCGGCATCGAGAAACGTCCTAAGGCCATCACGGAAGGCCTGAGCGTGGGGGTCCCCGTACATCCATTGTCTATTCATCTGCATTATTAACCAATAACAAATATACAATACAATTTAAAGATAAAAAAATTTAATATATAAATAAATACAAATTATAATATATATTCCATTATATAAATAAATTTCTAAAACTACATTACTATATTCATTAAATATAACATTACTATAAGCCTTATAAGATTTATAAGATTTATAAGATTTTCTATTAATTTATAAGATTTTCTAGCATTTTATATTGATTTTCTAGTAATTTATAAGATTTTCTATTAATTTATAAGATTTTCTATTAATTTATAAGATTTTCTAGCATTTTATATTGATTTTCTAGTAATTTATAAGATTTTCTATTAATTTATAAGATTTTCTAGCATTTTATATTGATTTTCTAGTAATTTATAAGATTTTCTAGTAATTTATAAGATTTTCTAGTAATTTATAAGATTTTCTAGCATTTTATATTGATTTTCTAGTAATTTCTAAAACTACATTACTATAAGCCTTACAACTATTCACAAGTCATACAAAACAAAATACTAACTAGCTTGCCTTCTCTCTCCATTTAAAACACAACATGAACACTCTCTGCACCATGAACTCAAGCTCTCTCCTCTCTCTCCTCCAAGAACACAATCTCTCTGTAGCTAGCTTTACTTTGATTCACAAATCCCTCTATTTCTAAATCATAGAAGGATTACAAGCTAAATAAAACATTAGAGAATGAAAGAGTGTACCTTGTAGTGCTCCTTAGATGAGTAGATTCTTCACAAATTTTGAAAAAAATTTGGGCAGCACCTCCCCTCCCACGGCCGAGCAGCATGAACACAGCGCCTAAGTGTTCAGCTGGCTCGGGCGGGGGAGGGGAAGCCCCTATATTCAAACACATTAGCACCGGGTCGTGGCAAGACCCGGTGCTAATGTTCACCCTTTAGCACCGGGTGCAGCCACGACCCGGTGCTAAAGGCCCAATCAGTGCTAGAAAATCTTATAAATTAATAAAAAATCAATATAAAATGCTAGAAAATCAATATAAAATGCTAGAAAATCTTATAAATTACTAGAAAATCTTATAAATTACTAGAAAATCAATATAAAATGTTAGAAAATCCTATAAATCAATAGAAATTACATGGCATCATCGTTTACTCGGACACTAATAAACTTCCTCTTTACAAATGTTCCTTGATTGTGATCACGCCGTAGATACGGTGTCTCCTCCGCCGCTAACAGGATGCTTGGGTCATCAGCCACTGAGAATGGAGGCCGGCCATCGAGCATATCATAATCTTCATCCGTCTTGTCCTCAACTCCTACGATTTTTCTCTTTCCTGGAAGAACTATATGACGCTTTGGCTCGTCTTGTGATGGGTCCAATTGCTTACCCCCACCTTTCTTATCGGCCCCTTTCTTCGGTCTGCTAGCCATGTCCTTCACATAAAAAACTTGTGTTACAGCTTTGCCCAGGACGAACGGTTCGTCTAGAAAGCCAATCTTGCTTAGGTCCACTAACGTCATTCCATAGTCCGCTTCAACTTTAACACCTCCTCCAGTCAGCTTCAACCATTGGCACTTGAACAGTGGGATCTTCAAAGGTCCGTACTCTAGTTCCCATATCTCCTCTATGATTCCATAGTATGAGTTTGTATTGCCATTGGTGTCTGTCGCGTCGATCCGGACACCACTGTTTTGGTTGGTGCTTTTCTTGTCCTGGGCTCTTGTGTAAAATGTATACCCATTGATGTCGTATCCTTGGAATGTCAAGATCGTGCTCGATGGACCTCTAGCTACAAAAGCTAGCTGCGCATCAATGCCCTCGACACCCATAAGACGTCTTCGCAACCAATCGGCGAAAGTACTATTGTGCAGACGCTGAATGAAGGCCGCAGACTTTGTTGAGTTTTCGTCCCTGAGAATCTGCATGTGCTCCTCGATGTACGGAGCAACTAAGGTTGATTGTTGCAAAACTGTGAGGTGCGCTTTACGAAATGTCTCAACGTCCTTGATCACCATCGATCTTCTCCCTAGTGTGCCCTTTCCACCAAGTCTCCCCTCGTGATGGGATTCGGGCACACCAATCGGCATAAGATCGTCGACAAAGTCAACACAGAATTCAATGACCTCCTCCGTTTCGTATCCCTTAGCAATGCATCCTTCTGGACGAGAACGATTACGGACATACTTCTTTAGGACTGCGAAGAACCTCTCAAATGGGAACATGTTGTGTAGAAATACTGGGCCCAATATACGAATCTCTTTGACGAGGTGAACCAATAGATTTGTCATGATATTGAAGAAGGATGGTGGAAATATCATCTCAAAGCTGACAAGACATTGCACCACGTCGTTCTGTAGCTGATCTAAGTGGTCTGGATTGATCACCTTCTGAGAAATTGCATTGATGAATGCACATAGCTTCACAATGGCTTTCCGCACGTTAACTGGTAGCACACCCCTGAGTATGATGGGAAGCAGCTGTGTCATCAACACATGGCAGTCGTGAGACTTCAGGTTTGTGAACTTCTTCTCTTTCATATTTATTATTCCCTTAATATTGGAGGAGTAGCCAGACGGAACCTTGATACTGTTCAAGCATTCAAACATGCTTGCCTTCTCTTCTTTGCTGAGAGTGAAGCTGGCAGGATGCAAGTACTGGCGTCCTTTGTCTCTCTTTTCTGGATGTAGATCAGTCCGTTGCTTCAATCGTTTCAGATCCTGACGTGCTTCCAGTGTATCTTTTGGCTTCCCATAAGTACCCAGGAAGCTTATCAAGTTCACGCAAAGATTCTTCGTCAGATGCATCACATCAATCGCGTTATGGACCTCTAAACGTTGCCAATAAGGTAGCTCCCAAAAGATAGACTTCTTCTTCCACATCGCGGCACGACCATCCTCGCCCGTCGGAGCAGCCTGGCTTCTGTCTCCCTTGCCAAACACCACGTGTAGGTCCTTCACCATATCAAATAGCTCTTCTCCACTCCGGTGTCTCGGCTTTGTACGGCGGTCAGCATTCCCGCCAAAATGCGCACATTTCTTTCGTAGCTCATGCTTCGCCGGAAGGAATCGACGGTGACCCATGTACACAACTTTACGACAATGTTTCAAATACATGCTTTCGGTTTCCTCTAAACAGTGAGTGCATGCTTTATATCCTTTGTTTGATTGTCCTGATAGGTTACTTAGTGCAGGCCAGTCGTTGATGCTTATGAAAAGCAGTGCTCGAAGGTCAAACTGCTCCTGCTTGTCCTCATCCCACACGCTAACACCTTCATTCTTCCACAGCTGCAAAAGTTCGTCAACCAATGGTCTTAGGTACACATCAATGTCGTTGCCAGGTTGCTTTGGGCCTTCGATGAGCACTGGCATCATAATGAACTTCCGCTTCATGCAGAGCCAGGGGGGTAGGTTGTAGATACAAACAGTCACGGGCTAAGTGCTATGACTACTGCTCATTTCACCAAAAGGGTTCATGCCATCGGTACTTAAACCAAGCCTAACATTCCTCGCATCAGCATCAAACTCTGGGAATGCTCTGTCGATGTTCCTCCACTGGGATCCATCGGCGGGGTGTCTCAACATGCCATCCTGCTTACGTTCTTCTTTGTGCCAGCGCATCAGTTTGGCATGGTCTTTGTTCCTGAACAAACGCTTCAAACGGGGTATCAGAGGGAAATACCACATCACCTTCGCAGGGATTTTTTTCTTAGAACGCTCTCCCCCAACATCACCAGGGTCGTCCCGCCTGATCTTGTATCGCGCGCAGGTGCAAACCGGACAACGATCCAAGTGTTCGTACTGTCCGCGATAGAGGATACAGTCATTAGGACACGCATGTATCTTCTGCACCTCCAAACCGAGAGGGCAAACAACACGTTTTGCTTGATACGTTGTCGATGGCAATGTGTTACCCTCTGGAAGAATCTTCTTTACGAGTTTCAGTAGCTCCTCGAAACCCTTATCAGTAACACCATTTGCTGCCTTCCACTGCAGAAGTTCAAGTGTGCTACCCAACTTCTTTAGCCCCTCTTTGCAATCTGGGTACAGGTCAGTCTTGTGGTCCTGCAACATGCGCTGTATCTTTTTCAGTTCCTTATCATTGCCACAGTCTTTCTCGGCATCACGCAACATTTGCCCGAGCCCATCAGTAGGTTCATTTTCCTGAGCAACATCTTCCTGAGCATCGCCTTCCCGAGCAACATCTTCCTCATCGGCATCACCCATTGCAGCATATGCAAAGGAACCATAGTATTGAGCCAATAACGGAATGTCGTCATCGGCCTCGTCTTCTTCATCTTCATCCATTAGAATTCCTCTTTCACCGTGCTTCGTCCAAACAGAATAATTCCTCATGAAACCGTGCCTCATCAAATGCACTTGAAGACAACCTCTTTGTTTGTACGATTGTATATTTTTACAATGGGTGCATGGGCAGAACATGAAACCGGACGGCGTCCTGTTAGCCTCGGCGGCATCGAGAAACGTCCTAAGGCCATCACGGAAGGCCTGAGCGTGGGGGTCCCCGTACATCTATTGTCTATTCATCTGCATTATTAACCAATAACAAATATACAATACAATTTAAAGATAAAAAAATTTAATATATAAATAAATACAAATTATAATATATATTCCATTATATAAATAAATTTCTAAAACTACATTACTATATTCATTAAATATAACATTACTATAAGCCTTATAAGATTTATAAGATTTTCTATTAATTTATAAGATTTTCTAGCATTTTATATTGATTTTCTAGTAATTTATAAGATTTTCTATTAATTTATAAGATTTTCTATTAATTTATAAGATTTTCTAGCATTTTATATTGATTTTCTAGTAATTTATAAGATTTTCTATTAATTTATAAGATTTTCTAGCATTTTATATTGATTTTCTAGTAATTTATAAGATTTTCTAGTAATTTATAAGATTTTCTAGTAATTTATAAGATTTTCTAGCATTTTATATTGATTTTCTAGTAATTTCTAAAACTACATTACTATAAGCCTTACAACTATTCACAAGTCATACAAAACAAAATACTAACTAGCTTGCCTTCTCTCTCCATTTAAAACACAACATGAACACTCTCTACACCATGAACTCAAGCTTTCTCCTCTCTCTCCTCCAAGAACACAATCTCTCTGTAGCTAGCTTTACTTTGATTCACAAATCCCTCTATTTCTAAATCATAGAAGGATTACAAGCTAAATAAAACATTAGAGAATGAAAGAGTGTACCTTGTAGTGCTCCTTAGATGAGTAGATTCTTCACAAATTTTGAAAAAAATTTGGGCAGCACCTCCCCTCCCACGGCCGAGCAGCATGAACACAGCGCCTAAGTGTTCAGCTGGCTCGGGCGGGGGAGGGGAAGCCCCTATATTCAAACACATTAGCACCGGGTCGTGGCAAGACCCGGTGCTAATGTTCACCCTTTAGCACCGGGTGCAGCCACGACCCGGTGCTAAAGGCCTCGGGCACATTAGCACCGGGTCGTGGCTGCACCCGGTGCTAAAGGGTGAACATTAGCACCGGGTCTTGCCACGACCCGGTGCTAATGTGTCCGCCCGGACACACCTCCGCGCCGCCCCCGCTCCTAGCCGTTGGACCCGGTGCTGAAGCCCCATCAGCACCGGGTCCAAAAATGGCCGAGGCGGAGGAGGCGGGCGGATGTGAAGGATTCTGGTAGTGTATATTGGATAATAAAGGAATATAAATAGGTAGATCTCTGTCCCTCAGTTTTGTATCCCATCCGGCGCTCGTGTGTCTTTGCTGGACAAGTGGCTTTTGCGCCGCGCTGGCAGACATCGACAGCTCGCATCTGTCCTACGCCGGAGGCCTCCAAAAAAGATTTATTGTCTACGTGTCGTCCTTCAACGCAGACGGAATCGTCTCTTCTTTCGAGTTCTTTACCCATTATAAAAAATAGTGGTGACCTCTATGCCACTAAAAAGTTGGGTCGCACCTGTATGTCATCCACCCAACTTTCTTTGACCTCCACGTCATTTTGGATGGAAACAGGTTAACGGTGTCAAATATAGGAGTAAAATGACCGTTTTGCCCTTTAATTAAATAAATGGTAAAATTAAGTTTAAAATTGTAAAAAATATAAAAAATCAGAAAATAATTTAGAAAATGACAGAAATAATTTTAAAAAGGAAATAATTCGTAAATAAATTATAAAATCAGAAAATCCATAAAAAATTCAGAAAATAATAGAAAATCAGAAAAATGCGTAAATAAATCAGAAAAAAAAAATAAAAAAAGTCCAGAAAAATCTCAAAAAATCAGAATAATTCACAAAAATTTCAGAAAAATGTCCAAAATAATCAGTAAATTATCAGAATAAATCATAAAAGTCCCATATTTTTATGATTTATTCTGATAATTTACTGATTATTTTGGACATTTTTCTTATTTTTTTCTGATTTTTGTGATTTTTCTGGACCTCCTTTTGATTTTTTTATTTATTTACGCATTTTCTGATTTTCTGTTATTTTTCTGAATTTTTATAATTTATTTACAGATTTTATAATTTTAGAATTTATTATGAATTATTTCCTTTTTAAAATTATTTCTATCATTTTCTAAATTATTTTCTGATTTTTTATATTTTTTTACAATCTTAAACTTAATTTTACCATTTATTTAATTAAAGGTCAAAACGGTCATTTTACTCCCATATTTGACACCGTTAACCTGCTTCCATCCAAAATGACGTGGAGGTCAAAGAAAGTTGGGTGGATGACATACAGGTGCGACCCAACTTTTTAGTGGCATAGAGGTCACTACTATCTTTCATAATGGCATAGAGGTAAATGACTCTTCTTTCTTCTCTCCTCACCGTGCTCCCCTCTCATCTCAGCAGGCCCTCGCCTCACCACTCGATCCGGCACACCGGCCTCCATCTTTGCAGCTGTCGTGGCCCAAGGCGGAGGTTCAAAGAAGATGGACTGATGGAGGCGCAGCAACTGGTGAGGAGGTCACCTCCTCTTCCTATCTCCTTCCCCACCGTCACTAGCTAGCTTCCTCTGCCGTCGTCTACAGGAGCTGAGCCATCGGCACCCACGCCCCATCTTTGTCGATTTCAGTTGGCGCCATCTCCTGTGACAGAGGTAGATTCGCTGGCGAAGGTCTCTAGGCTTTGGCCTCCTTATTCCCCATTCCTATCTGAATCTAGGCTTCCAGCAGCCGCGCTTTCTCCGTCTACTACAGCTATCGGCGCATCCCAGATTCGTTGTCCACTGGTTGCGGTAAATATTCACCATGCAACTGGCCATGGTGTGCGCACCCGAGAGCAACTCCAACAGATCCCAAAATTAATCATCTTTCCCTATATTTCTGGTTAAAGAGGATTGAAGGGTAAAATTTGAACTCCAACAGATCACTTTTCTATTCTTCTTTCTCTATAATTTTTTCTCAATTTCTTTAATCCTTCCCCTCTTCCCAATAGAAAGGGGGAAACAATTCCCTCTCCCATTTCCTTGTACCAGCCACCCACGCTCCTCTTGCGTGATGCGACTCGGCGCGCCGCCGCTCGCCGGTGCCATCCGCTCGCCAGCGCCCGTCTGCTCGTCGGCGCCCGCCCACTCGCCGGCGCTGTCCACTTGCCGCCACCCGTCCATCCAGGCACCACGCCCGCTCCTGCCTGCCGCCCATCCAAGCACCGTCCGAGGGAATCCACAAGCCATGCTTGGAATGATAATATTATTGATAGCTCAACAATCAACACACATAAGCCAAGTACCATCTTTCTTGGGAACCAAAAGCACAGGAACAACACAAGGACTAAGACTTTCACGGACATACCCACGGTCCAACAGTTCTTGGACTTGTCGCTGAATCTCCTTAGTCTCCTCGGGATTGGTGCGATAAGCAGCACGGTTCGGCAATGTGGCTCCGGGAATCAAATCAATTTGATGCACTATCCCTCTCAAAGGTGGAAGGCCCGGTGGTAACTCAGCTGGAAAAACGTCCTCATACTCCCGCAAAATGTTAGTGACAACAGGAGGCAAAGAGTTAGCAATATCATCAAGCGAAAACAAAGCTCGTTTGCATAACAAAGCATAGCACATATTTCAACAAGTTCAGATTTCATTGCGAGCATAACTCCCCCCCCCCCTTTAATTTAATTCCCTCGACCTCAGAAGTTGGTGCAGACTTATCCTTTTTAGGTGGGTAAATAGATTTAGCAACTTGCTGATTTTTAGATTCCTTATCATGCAAACTAGCAGCTCGGTCTTTATCAGCTTGTACAATTTCAGCAGGTGACATAGGTAGCAAAGTAATTTTCTATCCTTTATGTATGAAAGTGTATTTATTACTTTTGCCATGGTGTATAGCATCATTATCAAATTCCTAAGGACGTCCCAATAAAAGAGAACAAGCATCCATAGGTACGACATCACAGTCAATAGAATCAGCATAGGTAACAATGGAAAAAGAAACTCTACAGGTTTGTGTTACCTTAGCTTTTCCCGCATCACTAAACCACTGAATACCATATGGATGTGGATGAGGGCATGTGGCCAATCCAAGCTTCTTGACCAAATCAGAACTCACCAAATTATTGCAACTACCTCCATCAATGATGACACGTGCGCGATGGTTGTTGATGACGAAAAAATTTGGAACAAGTTATGGCGTTGGATCTTCTCAGGTTATTGTACTTGTGCACTGAGTACTCGCTGCACAATGATGATTCTGAAGGCCGTCATGTCATCACTACCAAATGCAATGCCACGATCATCATCAGTATCATTTGCCTCATCATCTTCAACGTCTGAGGTGCTTATGTATCCATCTTCTGTAGCAATGTATGCCCGCTGACTAGGGCAATCCTTCTGCACGTGGCCAAGCCCATGGCAACGATGGCACTGAATGTTGGAAGTGCGTGGTGTCGAGGTGGTACTCTTGCTGCCCTCCTGCAAGGAATTTTTACCTGAATCTGAAGAACGTGCAGAAGATGGTGGTGACGGTGATGGTGCAGCAACTGTTGAAGGTGTGGATCTCTTGCTCGCTGGTGGGGGTGCTCGAAAAGAAGTTGGCTTGGGCAGCCCCGAAGATGGCGTTGTACGTGGCGTGTAGGAGGTGATTCCCACCTTGTTCTTGCCCTGCTGTTCACGCCCCTGAATCTCCTTTTCTGCAAGCATAGCATATCGAAACAACTGGTCGACAATGTTAAAGTCCTTATAATCAACTATGTCCTGAATATCACGCCTCAAGCCTGAATAAAAACGACAGATAGAATCCTCAGGCCATTCTACAATACCACAACACATTATGCCTTTTTGCAAAGAACCATAGTAATCCCGCACAAAAGTTTCTCCTTATTGTAAACGCTGCAATTTCTTATGCAAATCTCTATGATATGGAGGAGGAACAATACAATCACGCATAGCCACCTTAAGCTCATTCCAAGACGTAGGTGCTCTACCATCGCCAACTAGACCAGTCCACCAAATAATAGCAAAGTCCTTAAACTCACTAGTGGTTTGTCTAACTTGATGTTCTTCTAGTACAAGGTGGGCAGAAAATTTTTGTTCTACTGTCATCTCCCAATCAAGGTAACCCTCAGCATCATAATGACCCAAAAAAGATGGAATGGTAAACTTAATCTTAGCATAAGGGTCATCACGATTGTTATTACCTTGGTGAGCGCCACCCATACCTACCCTGTTATGGCGAAGGCGACGTTGTAGTCGTGTGTTTCTGGTAGCTGATTCATCATAATTACCATTGTCAGCAAACACCACATCATCTGGAAAACGTGGAGGTGGTGGTTGTTGTTGTGGATGTGGTTGTGGCTGTGGACGTGCCTCCACTACAGCAACTCTGTCGGCAAGCTCGGACACCCGTCGGTCCACCCTCTCTAAAATGGTGCCAAGCTTCATAGCGATGAGCGCGTCAGTGACAGCCTTGTTGATTGTTTCTTCCATCTTGTCACGAGAAGCTTCAAGCTCTTCTCGACTAACACATTCACTGAAATCTGCGGGAGCCTTCAGTGCATCATCTCCTGCCATCGAAAAGCACCAAACAAGAACACACAGTGAAGGTTATCCCTAATAATCCGACTACGTGCTCTCAACACAGCAAATGAAGCGTCTTACCAAGCTCTTGCAAGGTTCTTACCAACAAGCAAGGCAAAGGATACCTGGAAGGTGTGTAGTCTACGATTGCAAGGGTCAAAAACCAGTGCTGTCCAGAAGGTGTATGTGGTGCTTTGGGAAGGTACAATATGTAGCACGGAGTAGCAAATAACGAATGCAGAATAGCAAAGTTCAATAAGTATCCAAAGTACAAGTCACAATTGTTGGCTTAGACGTGTCCTAGATGTAGCACAACAAGTTGGAACAAGAAACGATGGAAAAATCTCACGGGACAAGCAAAACAACACTCTATGCAATCGTTTTTAATCTTTTCAGAATTTCCCTCCAAAACCTCCAGACTAGTAGGAATCACAAGTTTTTTTTATTTTTTCAACTATTTTTTATATTTTTCTCTTAACAGGGATACCAAAAGCTCCAAGCACACAAATTTGCACCCTTTTTTGAGGTGAGATGCGGCCTAGGGAAATTCAGGAACAAACATTGAAAACCTTAAAACAGCTTGATCAATTTTTTTCTTTATCTTCCTGATTTTTTTGAATTTTCCGAGTCGGGCAAATAGGGCGAACAGGGCAAACAATGTTGCACGGTTGACCTCGCCCAAAAGGCTAATCCTTGTCTGCGAATCGAAGAACACAAGCAAGAACGAGAAAGATTGCAACACAATTGCAGATGCATGATTAAACATACGAAGTTGGGGTCTCACAAACTGACGAGCGGCGATACTGTTCTTGACAGAATTGATCTAAGCAAAACTCAAACCCTAACTTGGACGGCGGCTACTGTTTTAAGGAGTCTAGGGTCGTGGTCGACCCCCTGGACGCGCCCCTAATGGGCTCAACACGATACACGGCCCAAAGGCCAAAATACGACAATGCAGCACCGAAACAGATTCTGGACGTCAACTTGTTTCGTCGATTCCCGATGGCTCAGGATGAATTTTGACATGAGACCAGTACCATTGCAAAGATTATCTTGTTGCAATGCTACCTAATTGAACTAGATTAGCGTAAAGGACTTGTTGGTAAATTGTTGCTTGTCTGTTTGCTAGGTGGTTGAGCATTCTGGTACCCTCGAGCTAGCTGGTTTACATCTCGGAGAAGCACCTTCAGTGGCTGCAACTTCAGTTGGCCAGATGGTAAGCTTGTTTACCGATCAATATGGTGTGCCACCCCGATCAATCTATCTCTTGTCAGATGATTTTTGTGCTTTGGTTGAGATGATAAAATATTCTGGTGCTGTAGAAGTGTAGTGTAATACTGTTGTGCATATTAAGGAGAATAAACAAGTTTTCAGTAGGGATTAAACATCCTTGATATAATAATAATATGAATCTAAATTGGCCAGACATTGTGAGCAGTTGGTTTGCTTAAATATTCCCATATCTGGTGCTAGGGCATGCTGAAGTACATCCTTCTCACTTTTCATGGTAAAAAGTAGTGAAAGTAACTGAGTGGGAGAAAAGGCATTCTATAGCCTTTATTTGGGAGAAGTTGTTATCCTAGGAATATTGTGCTTTCTGGAATATATGTTTGAAACGGCATATTGATGAATATGTTAACCTTTCTAATTCAATTTCTTGGTATCCAGTAAATGATAGAGAAATAGAACTGAATTAGTGTCAGAAAAATGCATGGTAAGATCTCATTCCCTCTTTTCATTTGTTTATGTAGGTTGTCTCAAAAGGTGGCAGGGCAGAGAAGCACAGAACATTGTTCGAGTGAGTACACCCATCCTTGATAAGTATATTGTTAAGAATATTTGGTATAATTGCTCTTCAAACTGAATGCCGCGTTTCCTTTTACAGCTTTACCTGACAAACATACGTCTCAAAAATGCAGCAACAGATGTACTTATCACCGCATATGAGCCACTGTTGATAAAGTAAGGCCTGTAGCTATCATTTATTTCCTGTTATCAATGAGTATTTCATATTATTCTTGAACGAAATATTTTCACCATGTCATGTTCCCTGAAGGCTGAGAAGCTTGTTCTGATTTTAAGTCACACAACAACCATCTACTGCCTTTTGTTGGTCTGTCCATCCGTATATGAAGATAGTAGTTTATTATTTCAGATCTTTGCATAAGTATGAATACATCTTGACACGTTAAACTGAGGATCAATAATGTCGAGACTGGGCATCAATTTAGTAAGTGATTAAATGTTCTGCTTCTTAAACATGGCATCTTTTTGCAAGACACTATCAGTTTTGCACTATGGAATAGCCCAATGTCCAAAATCTTCAAACTTGCCGTGATGAATTTCAATGTTTATGATTGGAACCTTTTCAATGGCGGCCCTTGAAACAGAGTGGATACCATCTCCAAGTTCAATGCAGAGCATCTGAAGAACATATTTTTCTTCTTTTAGATCTACTAAACAATGTGTTACAAATGCCTCTATGAACATGCATCCTGGCATCAGTAGAGTCTGTCATGCTAGATTTTAGTAGAATGTAGCCAACCCATTTCTTTTCTGCTAAACATGGGGCATTTTGAATTGGGTTATCCGATATGAAGCTATCAAAGTTGTAAGAGAAATTATGCCTTTAAATTTTGCTAGATGCTTGGGAAGGGAAATATGTCATCCTTGCATTTCATTGTATGGTCTGACAATTTTGTCCTACATGATACCATATACTTTTGATCGCTCACAATGTACCGGCGCATTCATATTGTTTGTGCTAGACCTTATACACTTTCTTTCCATTATTTTTAACATTTGTTACTAAAATTTATTGTTTAGACAATGTATCTATCGTCTTCTTATCATATTTCTATAAAAATAGTTTTATTTTATTTAAAATTGTGTGCCCGTAGCATCGCACGGGCCTTTACCTAGTATAAACTAAATCGTAAAAATAACTTTTGAAGCAAACCGAATATTGAAGTCTATTTAACTTATTTCACAAAAGGAGCCACATCTACTGTTTGATGCATATATTATCCAACTCATGTTTAAATAATGTAGAATATAGTCGCTCATATGCTTTTCTGATGTAGTGACATATTTTGCCTCTCTTCAAAATTGTGAGACAAACTCCAACTCTTTTACGATTTCTAATGTACGAAGCACATATTTGTTTGATTATATATTCTACTAAGTCATGCGAACAACCAAGTGCTAAAATCTTTCCCTGTACTTTCTGGATTTAACTCATAGAATAACAATCTAACTTATGGTGTGTTTCTCCTATATATTTTCTAGTTAACACGCTGCAGTCATATTACTAAGCATAATCATGATTTAGTTCTAGAAGTTCTAGAAGTTTCAAAGTCAAGCGACCATATGTATATATACTCAATTCTAGCCACGCGGTTATATATGTGACTTCTAGGCTCGTTTTTTAATGTCAGTAGGATCAAAATACTTGGAATATCTATGGATTAATTCTTAAAAAGTAGGTTAGGCCACGCTTGTAAGAGTAGTGTATGTTCAATAAAATAGATGCATGTCGATTGATAGTGTACACTAAAAGAAAACAGATATGGTACATAAGCCAATGCAAGAAAGGATCAACACACACGGTATAGGATCTGTATTCATTTTATTCCCATTGTTCATAGAAACTCCCAACACATAGAAATTATATAATTTGAAGTGTTAACAATTCATCGTTTGGAGGGGCAGTTTGCTAGACATACATCTTTTGTCGGATAGCAACCACCATTACCCCCGACACAGCACCAGCATTTCACATTATGAGCTGCATTGCATTGTAGGAAGTTTTTGTAGCATTTTCCGATTCCTGGATTAATCTTCTGGTTAACCAATTCATCCATGACTGATGATCGGCCTATTTTTCAAGCATGAAAAGTGAATATGTTATTGTCCCTCTAAGTTGGTTGATGTTACAAGGAAGAAAGAGATTTGTAGAATATGTGTTTTTAACAAGGAAAAAATGCTAGCTACTTTATAGAAATTAAAATTGAAGACTGTAGAAGCAATATTTTGACTTATTTACTTACAATCCGAATGAATGGTAAAGTATCCAAGAAGTAGCAATGAAAGCAGGACTAGTGCATCTTTGCGCAATGTGTCCCTCCATGCTGTCAACAACAAAATGCTTCCTGTATGCTCTTCGGAGATCTGTTCGGCTGGAATATGTGATGCATGAACCAATACATATTGTTTGTATATATAGGACAAAGAGACTCTATGCATTTGTGATAATTAGAAAAAATTGATTAAGTTTGACACCTATTAAGGCATTGCTGATACTGGAAATCTTCTCATTTTAGCAAGAGTGGATTACCGGCAACCTTTGGACCATATATCAATCTTTAATTATGAGAGCATACGTTACCTACTCTTATTGGACTATTTCCTTCTCTTGCTACAATCCTCTTAAAGTGCCACCTAAATTGGCCGGTTCTAATTTAGGAAATTAATAAGTTTAGAATTATCTTAATCAAATACTGCAATCTTATAAATTACTACCTACAAATAGCGATAGGAAATCTGCATGGTCATTTTGTAATGATTCCTGCATCCAAACCAAGGGATTTGCTTGTAATGGGCATATAAAATGGTATTACCTGTAGTGCCAAATATAAGATCCTTATATTAGCACAATGACATGGTCTTCAATATTGGTATTTTGACTAACAATATCTGTAAGAATATATTATGCCAAATATTAAAAATTACGTATTGTGAAAGTGTATTTCATTATGAATCTAATTATATCATCATCATGCTACAAATTTATATTGTTTTTAGCTATTGATAGTGGAAACATTTTCTTGTTTGACCTAACAAACCTAAATATTACCTTTTTAAGATATGACTTAACCCACTTCCACATAATACACAATATTGGTTTGGCCCCATATACCTCTTGGTCCGTGTGTCCTCTATTGGAGTGGACCCCGTGGAAGGTGTTGGAATGAATCGTGACAGGGACGATGATTCCATTATATGATTCAATCTTGAGTACACACGCATGCACGCACATGGAGGAGTCGTGACGAGAAGACATGGGTCGCAACTGTTGTCTTACGGTCATACGACAATGTTGGTTTGAGGAAACATCCTGCCATCCAAAACCACACCATACAGCCCTTCTGAGGGCGTACACACGTATATATAGCACCATACTTACGCATTCATCCTCACTTTGTGTAAAAGGGTTAACCTGAATGCGTAACGGTTGGAAGACAATGGCTTGTAAGTTGGCTTCACTCTTGCTAAACTAACAATATGGCACTAAATATTTGCATCCCGCATTCATGAGCTACTAACACATCCTCTCTTTCCCATGTTGCCTCACTCTGTGCATGGTGACTTCATTGAGCTTTGCACATCTTAATCACCTTACGCCTAGTAACTCTTTCAGTTGTTTCCAAAATCTTAATCGAATGCTCCACATAAGTTAAATCATCTTGCACATTTAATTCTTCCAAAGGTAATTCCTCTTCAGGCACTCGAATGCACTTCTTTCATTGAGATATATGGAACACATCATGAACATCAGACAATCTAGCTAGCAATTCAAATTGATAAGCAACCTCACATTTTCTATCAATGATTTTGAAAGGTCCAATGAATCGAGGAGATAATTTTCCTTTTACCTTAAACCTTCTCAATCCTCTAATGGGAGAAACCTTCAAATACATATAATCACCTACCTCAAAGGTTAGTTCTCTCCTCTTAGTAGCAGCATAACTTTTCTGCCTAGACTGAGCTATTCTCAAATTCTCCCTGATAATCTGAACTTGTCTCTCAACCTCTTGTAAAATCTCTGGCCCAAACAACCAACTTTCACCTGTTTCACTCCAATACAAAAGGTGTTTCACTTTCTACCATAACAAGATTCAAAAGGAGCCATCTTAATACCTGTTTGATAATTGTTGTTATAAGAAAACTCTGCATAAGTCAAACTCTTGTCCCAACTCCCTCCATGCTTCAATGCACAAGCTCTCAACATCCTCTAGAATCTAATTAGTCCTTTCTATCTAACCATCTGTCTGAGGATGAGGCGGAACTGAAATTCAGCTTTGTATCCATGGACTCATGCAATTTCTACCAAAATCTAGATGTAAACTAGGTACCTCTGTCAGACACTATTTTCTTAGGTACACCATGACGACAAACAATCCTGGACATGTATAACTCTCCGAGCCTTGCACTAGAATGGGTAGCCTTAACTGGAATAAAGTGAGCTACCTTGGTCAAACGATCCACTATAACCCATATAGAATCATAACCAGCACTAGTACGAGGTAAACCCACAATGAAATCCATGTTAATTTCTTCTTACTTCCATTCAAGAACCTTAAGTGGTTGAAGCAAACATGTTGTCCTCTGATTTCAGCCTTAACCTTCTGACAGACATCACATAAAGCCACATGTGCAGCCACATCTCTTTTCAACCCATACCACCAATACCTTTCTTTTAAATCTTGATATATTTTAGTACTGCCAGGGTGGATAGAGTATGCAAAATCATGAGCTTCTCTCAATATTTTCTCTCTAAGGGCTTCAATGCTAGGTAGACATATCCTCTTCCTGAACCAAATTGTACCTTGATCATCCTCAGTGTTGTGGGATATGGGTACTACTGGGCCCACAGTCAGAGGAGACTAGCGCCAACTTGGGCCCACGTCTGACAAGGTTGTGGGCCGACCCCTAGGCGGCCCACAAGGGATCCCCGACATGATGGACAAGTTTGATGAAGACGCGGCAGGCGGCGCATTCGGGTATCTCAGGATATCTTGTAGAAGCCGACTCGAATATATTCCTTAGTCATAATCCAGTAGGTTTAGATTCAAACCGACATGTAAACCCTAGTTCGTCACCTTATATAAGGCGGCCTAGGGCAACCCCATGAGGAAGATCAACCCAACGACCATTGTAACCATACGCTCGTCCTTGCTCCTTGAAGCTTGGCCGAGTTCCAGCAATACAAACACAACCATCGACACAGGACGTAGGGTATTATACCTCCGGGTAGCCCGAACCTGTCTAAATCAGTGCCTCCTATGTCACCATCAAGCTACTCGCTCGACGGTCCCTCGCCTACAAATCTACCACTTGGGTACCCCCAGGTGGATTGCCAGTCCTAAGGTCCGATAAGTGTAACCAGGGGCTTTTCTTAATAGTATAAGCTCCTTATTTCTTTTATCTTCTCATCACCAAGCTGACCCGCTCGAATCTCCTATTTAAGAGTAGACTCAACCTCCATTGTAACACCTTGTGCCTGGTTAACAAATCCCAAATTAAGCTTTTCCATCTTTGCACATAACTCTGTGGGTAACTGATGGCTCAACAATGAGTTAACTTGTGACTTCCTGCTCAGAGCATCTACAACCACATTAGCCTTGCCAGGGTGATAGTTGATTCCCAAATCATAATCCTTAATTAATTCCATCCATCTTCTCTACCTCAGATTCAGATCCTTCTGAGTGAATATGTACTTCAGGCTTTTATGATCAGTATACAATTCACATATGTTACCCAAAATATAATGCCTCTAGATTTTCAAAGCATGAACAAAAGCTGCTAACTCCAAATCATGGGTTGGGTAATTTAACTCATGTTTCCTCAACTACCTAGATGCATAAGCAATAACTCTACCTTCCTGCATAAGAACATAGCCAACACCTCATCGAGAAGCATCACAATAAATATCAAAATTCTTATGGATGTCAGGCATAGCAAGCACTGGGGTCGTAGTCAATCTTTTGCTCAACTCCTCAAAGCTGGCTTTACAAGCTTCTACCCATATAAACTCCTTGCCTTTCTCCAATATAGTGAAATAAAGGGGTTTCACTATGTTAGAAAAGTCTTCTATAAATCTCCTGTAATATCCAGCCAATCCCAAAAAGCTTCTGATCTCCGACACTAAAGTAGGAGGTTCCAATCCGACACATCTTTGATTTTTCTAGGATCCACTGCAATATCTCCATCGGTAACAACATGACCAAGAAAAGACAATTGATTCAACCAAAATTCACATTTACTGAACTTAGCATACAATTGGTTTTCTCTAAGTGTCTGCAATACCTTCTTTAGATGCTCCTCATGTTCTTCTTCATTATTAGAATAAACGAGGATGTCATCAATAAAAACCACAACAAATTTATCCAAGTACTCCATAAACACCTTATTCATCAGATACATAAAGTAGGTAGGTGCATTGGTCAATCCAAAAGACATCATTGTATACTCATATAGCCCATACATGGTAGTGAATGCTATCTTAGGAATATCTGAACGCCCGATTCTCAACTGATGATAACTGGATCTTAAGTCAATTTTGGAGAAAACCTTAGCTCCTCTGAGTTGATCAAATAAATCCTCAATCCTGGGTAGAGGGTACTTGTTCTTCATTGTTACCTCATTCAAAGAACGATAATCCACACACATCCTCTGAGTGACATCATTTTTATCAACAAAATAACTAGTGATCCCCAAGGTGAAGAACTAGAACAAATGTAACATAACCTTTATCCAATAATTCTTTAAGTTGTTTCTTAAGTTCTTTGTTAGCACTCCTTACGACCTACAGATAAATCCGCAAGCGGGCGGATACAGATATAGCTTTCACCCGGGAGTATTCTAAGGTATCGATTTCCACGGGGAACGAGAAGTGAACCGATTCTAAAGTAAGTTGTCCAGGGATGGTATGGTGAAGTGGGTGACACAGAGAAGAAGAGAGAAAAATGATAGGAGGGTAGAGAAGGTACGGGTCTGGAGCTAATGCTCTCCTTCTTTGACTAACTGAGCAGATAGGTACTACAGATGTATGCTTGTATGGGGATACAGAGCCAGGGATACACAGAAATGGATGAGAAGGGGTATCACCAACTCTGCACTGGGGGATCCTGCGGGCCAAGCCGGGCGTGATGGACTATGTAGGCCGTATAAGGCTGTCACCAACTAACGACTACCACCTCCGTGCGAACTCGGGAACAATCTAAGCTAACCTCAAGTCTAAGCACCACGCTTACACTAGTCAGCTAGTACCTACCTCCTATAGAAAGGTAGGCACCCACGCTAAGCAACCAGTATACAATTATACTATCAACCAAGCAATGAACGAAGAACGAACAAGCATATAAAAGTAAGAACTGAATGCTCAATTAATCAAAGAGAGATACAAGAGTTACCAGACACGACCCGGATGTTACTCGAAGCATAGCCGCATCTGTAGAGGTACAACTGGAAGAGGGGCCGACACTCTGGCTCCTCTCCGGGACGCTCGCCTCTTCTGTCTCCCTATCTTCTAAGTTTAAATGTGGCAGCGCTTTGCTAAGGAGCTCTTCTCTTCTGTTGTGTCTTGTGCAAGTGCTGGAGGCCTCAATTTATAGCTGGAGAATGATGGTGGCAGTGGAGCAATGACCAAGGAACCTCAGGGGCGGTGCCGGGAATTTCGGCCGAAGATGGCAGTTCGGCCGAACCCCTGTGGTTTGGGTGAACTGCCATGTGGCACTGCCTCAAGTCTATGATCTGGATCCTTGCTCAGGGTCGGTTCTGAGGTAGTCGAGTGATTCGGATGAATTGGTGGGGTTCGGCCGAACCCGTGGAGTTCGGCCGAACCGCCCGTTCCACCGCCATTGCATCCAACGCTCCAGGTTTCGCCTCTGAGTCAGTTTGTAGGTCGTTGCTTGCTTTGGGTGAACCACAGGCCTTTGGTCAAACTGGGCTTGGGCCCCCGTTGCGTCCCGGTCCATTGTCATTGTGTTGATGGCAGCCATGATGGTCCATGCAAGCCCGATGTTACGATGGATTGCACGTTTTCACGTCGTGGTACATCCCGGGTTCAAGGATGGAGTTCTATCGAATCTCGGGATTTGGCCAAGCACGTCATTTCGAGTGGTTTTCCCTCAACTTTAGCTGTTTGCCTCCTGAAATCAAATAAACACCAAAACTCATGGAAATGGTTAGAAATAAACCCTATAGTTATGGTGTAAGGTTCCATTGTGTCTATTTTATACTCAGTTGGAGGTCAAAAATCGGGTCATAACGACCGCCAACATTCTTCTAATTCAATCACAACCATCATATAGGTTCCTTGAGAAATAGGTGCAGTTCAGGTAAAAGCTCAATAATAAATTCAACATCTCGGATAAGTGACATACCTTGCAAATCATCTAGAAAGACATTTGGATAATCACAAAGAACTCTAATATCCTCCAAAAGAACACCACTGGCCTCATTCACTACACAATCTGCTACTGAGGGAAGGGTAGCAACAAACTCAACTTTCTCTCCCTAAGGACTTGTCAACAATATTGACCTTCTGGCACATCGAATCACTGCATCGAACTGACTCAACCATCCCACGCCAAGGATAACATCGATCCCACTAGACTCCAGAATGATGAGATTAGCCCAAAAATCTTTTTCCATGATTTTAAGACTAACATTGGGACAAACATAGGTTGCTTTCATATTACCACCAGGTGAACTAACTAACATGGGCCTCCTCATGGGTTACATGGGTATGTTATGTTCAGCTACATACTAAGCAGTAATACAAGAATAGGATGCTCCAGAATCAAATAAAATAGATGCAGGGGCTAAGTTGGCAAGAAACATACCAAGTACCATGTCCTCAGCCTCCTAGGTGGTCTCAACAGCCACATGGTTCACCTTACCACGCATGTAGTTCTGTTTTCCTCTATTGCTCTGGGCATCTGAGTCACATTCATGTTCTATTGCTGAGGAGTGTTCTGTCTAGGTGCACTGTTGCCCTAGCCCTTGGGATAGGGTTGGATATCAAGCTGGCTCGGCTCAACTCGGTTAACGAGCCAACTCGACTCGTTTCGTTAACGAAGCGAGCTCGAGAAGCTGCTCGGCTCGACTCATTTGCTAGCTCGATTAGCTCACGAGCCAACTCATTTATCAGCAGCACACATGCATTTCTCATACAAAGAATGTTTATGGCACACTGAAATAAAGAAAACAACTGTTCTATACATATTTCAAGTTTGAAAACTAGATAGAATTAGTTCACAACATGATATCACGGTAGCATAAATTATTATAATTACATAGCTTATTCATGGCCACCACCATTCACCATTAAAATAATCATGAATACGTAACAAGGTCACCAATGACTAATCCATCCAAGTATCACATCTCCACCTTTCAGTTCAGGAATTAAGTCGAACATAACAAGTATTTAGAAATCAGGACATCACACAAACAAATATATGCTGGGCTATAGACTCTAGCTTGTTATAGCTCACGAGTGGCTTGCGAGCTGGCTCAAGCTGGCTTGTTAACACACCGAGCTAAAACCTTGGCTTAGCTCGTGAACAATTTAAAATGAGCCAAGCCGAACCATTAACGAGCCGAGTCGAGCGAGCTAACGAGCTACGAGTTTTTTGTCAAGCCCTACCTGGAGAGTCTGAACAGTCCTCTTGGGGTAGTTGTTAGCATAGTGGTTAGGATCACCACACTGTAACAAGCCCAAGGAGTAGCAGCACTGCCTGGTGCAGGGTCTTCACTGGAGTCTGAACTGGAGTGTCCTGATGGTGCTGCTGAGGGTTCTGTTGAGAAACAAGACGCTGAGGTGGCAGTGCTGATCTCTGACCCTAACTCTAGACAATGTTACCACCTTGCCCACCAAAGCGGAAGGGCATGCTCTGTTGGGGTTGCTGAAAACGAGGGTGAGCGTTAATGCTCGGCTGTGCTGCTGCCATGAACTTATGCTCATGACGATTATGCTCCAAGCCAATAGCCTTATCCAGCAGCCTCTAGAAGGATGAAAATTTGACAAAGCCAATCCTAGCTAAAGCCCATCCTGTCCACCCTCTTGCCACAAAAAACTCCATGGCGGGCAAGGGGAAAGGAAAATGTTGATGATATCACAAAGGACAACACTGAAAACAAGAGGAGAAGCGGAAAGAGTTGCATCTAGGCCTAAGACCAACCTGTCCATGGAGGAGCAGGCGATCCAGCTACTCATGGAAAAGATCGGCACGCTGTAGCAAGGCAAGGAGCTGGATGAGGAAGCGTATTCCAGGTTCAGGCTGGGTTCAGTTCACCAAACCTGTGAAGGAACCAGCGGTTGACGGACGGATTCAGGGATATGTTTGTGCTGCCTGGAAGTGATGGTACCAATTCTCTCAGCCCAGTGGCGCTGGAGGTGGATTTTAGTCCCATGTATACCCCTCTAATGCTGGTGGGTGCGTGCGTGTGTCTGTGTCTATGTGTGTGTGTGGGTGGGTGTATCAGACTATCAGTGGGTCGGTTTGGAGTCAAGAAGCCTAGTGTGGGCTGATGTATCTTCTCCTCTGGCTTGGAAGTGTGCTGGCAGTTGGCGTTGGTAGTGATTGGTTCCTCCAGTTTGTTGTGAAGCAAAAATTGACGATTCAAACTAAGCAGGGATGCTCCTCGTCCACTCCATTTTCCTTTTCCTTAGCTCAATTGCCACGATTCCCCTCCCCGTTCTTTATGAATGAGATAAGTGATCTTCCTTAAGTAACGACAAATTGATTGGTGCAGATCTTAACGTTCATGATTTGGACTTCTAATAAGTTGAGCTCCTACAATCATTGCACCATTGCTCTATTGATTATCAACCATGCAACAAGTTTGACCTCGCCACGAAGCCCGTCACACCCGGTTTAGAAAGAAAAACCAAATGCATCTCATATATGCGCTAGGATCAAATTTACACATATATAATAGACATTACAAGTGAATATTCAAAAACTATGATACATCGAAAGAGTATTAAAATATAATTATTACAACCTCAGAGATTGAGACGAAGGTCATCGTAGAAGAAATAATGAGCGTTTATCTAAATGAAACAAACTAACTCCATCTCAGTAGTATGATCCTCAAAACTCAGTAGTATGATCATCAAAATTCTTCCAATTTGAGTAGCAATCCGGGTGTTGTAGATGCAATATAAAATAAACACAAGCGTGAGCACATGTTGTACTTAACACATTTTGAAAATAAATGGCATGCAAGGCTTTATAAGATGGATGAAAGGATAGCTGCATTTAGCACTTTTAGTTGATCAAATTATATTAAACAACTAATGACTAGCAAGTATAAGTATATACCAACCCAAAATCAAATGAACATCATAAACCCACAATTAACTTCAGTAGCCATAATTTAGATCATATTTAAATAAATTAATCATGTGAGGGTCCAGACTGCTCTTAACCGTGAGCATGATTGATATATAAGTTTTACACTCTACAGAGGTTGTACACTTTCATCACGAGTCGCCTAAACCCCGTCACACTGTGTCGATCAGGTATTTATTACACTACCGAGGTGCAACTGCATATGGACGCTACAAAGCCTTTACAAAGAATCTTTCAGTATGTATTGGTCCTCTTCCTTGCAGGTAATCAGAAGGTACCTCCTTCCTTCCCCGGGCCGCTTACACAATCCCTACCGATAATAAGAAGACGTGCTTCTATCCCAGCACCGTCCAATTTACAATACCGACACATTATCGAAATATCATAATTAATTAACTAAGACCAGAGCCATATAGTCTCGTGGTTGTACTGTTTTCCTGGGTGGTTCTCCATGTTCCAATTAAAAAGAGAGATTTTGCCAAATTAATTAATTATTAAAATTAGTAGATGAAACATAAAGTAGGCATTCATTAACCAATCCCAATTGAGCAAACTAAGCAATATCTACCATTAAAATTAATTAAATAACCTAGTTATAAGGTATGGTAAAAGAATCTAGAAAATCATTAATGGGACCCAGCAAAATTAATGCAAGCGATAGATAAACGGTGTAATTAACATGCATGTCATTTAGGTATAAGCAGAAATAATCAAGGAATACTTGCCTTCCTCAAAGCCCTACTGCTGCTCAGAGTCTTCACAACCTTGCTCTTCAAAAATTTCCTCGAACGACGCACTTCCAATACACATCACACGAGAACATGCAACGAAAACAATACAATAAAATAAGAAATAATACACCAAACAATTCTACCAGAACTAAACAATAGCATAAAATTATTCTACACACTACAAGAAACACATGAGCGCAAGAATCACTAAAATCGGAGCTACGAAAAAGATATGGCTTTTCTAAGATCCAAGGGCTTGCTGGCAAGTTTTTAAAACTTCTAGGGGCTAAAATATAGTTTTACATAAAAACTCGAGGGCTACTGGGTAAAAAGTTAAGGCTGGGCTTTAGTGTGCAAATCCTTAAGAGTTTAGGGGCAAAAACATAAAGTAGGGGCATGGATGTAAATACTTTTACCCTAGCTTGGACTGCGGGTTGGTTTCAAAAAAATCAGAGGTCTCTTTTGCAAAACGGCTGGTGCTAACCGGTACGCTGGCCAGTTGACCGAGAGTGCTGGCGATCTTAGCCATGGGATTGCGATCCAACGATGCGAAATGGATCAGGCCAGGAGGAGATGGTGCCGATGGCAATGAACGGCGGTGCCGCCTGATCCGCGGTGAAACATGGCAGGAGCTGGCTCACTCCCACGCTAGGAGGATCCATTTTCAATGCCACTAGGCCCTACGCACTCAGAAGCGCACAGCGAGACTACCTGCAGGTTCTTGATGATGGTGGGACCATACTGACGATGAACAATGGCGACGTGCGGCTGTCCATCATCGACGAGGTGGTGCAAGCAATGCAGAATGAAGAAAAACGCGAGAACATGATTGGGATCACGCTTACCACCATGCCAAACCTCGAGAGGAGTCGAAAGAGGTGGCCTATTCGTTTGGCTTATCAGCCACCAGTCACCAGCCATCGGTACTTTTCTCTCAAAATAAACAGGGAAACGCGGTAGGAGATTGATGACTCAAGAGGGGCAGCGATGGAGTGGGCTATGGCTAGGGTTTGAGCGTGCGAAAAGGGACAGTGTGAGGCAATGACGGATTTTGGGTGCGTGGTAGGGATAGCAATCCTACCCGTGGGTATCCGTACCTGCGGGTTTTGTACCCGATGAGCGAGGGTATGGACATAATTTTTTACCCGTGGGTGAGGGTACGGACAAAAAATTCTACCCACGAACATGTCGCGGGCAAGAAGACCCGCCCACGAGTGCCCATCGGGCAACCCGCAAACCTCCCAGAATATGAGATTCTTATGAATCTCGACGATATAATATTTATTTTATGTGTGGCTGCTAGAAGTACTTGAACAATTGAACTTTATGATGTAATATTTATTTGGTTATGTTGGCGTGTGGCTGGTGGCTGTGCTCGTGCATGTGTATTATGCAAGTGCGAAACGGTACATGTGTGTGAAAAATAGTTACCTGTGTGTATGACGTGAACAATATTTTTTTTTGGTTGTAATCTGTGTGACTGTGATTGTTTGAACAATATTTATTGTATAATGTGCTTGTGCAAGAGATCAATAAGAAAAATCTAATCATATATGTTGAGCACTTGGGCTATTCAATTTATAACATAACACGCCCGACTGGTACCTGATACCCAGCGGGTACCTGATGGGCACGGGCTCGGGCAAGAAATTTTGCCCGTGGACATATTGTCGGGCGGGTAAAATTAGCCATATAGGACATGCTATCGAGCGGGTAAATGGCTCACCCGCACCTCGCCAGACCCGTTGCCATCCATAGTGCGCGGCCACTTTGTCCCGGGCCCATGCCTAGACGTACGTGCTAGGGGAGGTGGCGCGGTCAAGATCGAGACGCGAGGAAGGGGATGACACACGTGGTCCATCGGTCAGAGAAAGAAAAAGAGCTCAAGGAGGCAGCCATAGGAAGAGTCCGGGCCTTGGGAGGGGAAAACAACAGTGGAGGGGGAAAAAGAAGAAGATGGGTTTGCGAGGGACGGAAGAAGAGAGGAAGTTGGGCCCGTAGGGAGCTAGGCTGGGGCGACGGCCCAAACGAAAACTGATGGAGGTGGGCCGGCTCGGCTTGCGAACGGTTGGACCACAGCTCAAGTTTTGGCCCAAGAGTCCTTTCTTCTTCCTTTCTCTTCTTTAGCTTCAAACAAAAGCAATTCAGCTTCAAATTAAAAATAAATTTAAATTCTCATTTGAACTGCCAGCAACATCATGAAAGCAATCAAGCACATGTTTTGCCTAAAATTATTTAATGTCATATATAAATTGTTTAAAAGGCTAGAAATTCCAATTAAAACCTAAAAATTTTATTTATGCCTTAATAAATCTTAGAAAAATTATAATATTGCTAAATAATTTATTGTGATGAATTTTAGGGAGTGATAAAGCCTTTCCCTGAATGCAAATTGAAAACACAAGAAAAATGTTAAGAACCAATCTGAAAATACAAATAGTTATGAAGCAAATCAAGTAGGAGGTTCAAGCTCTTAGCCGAAAGGACTAATCGACACAGTCAAGAAGAACAAGAACGTGAGCCGTGGATTGAATAGAAGGACTTGTTGCCACAGCTACAAGTACTCCACATGTTTCTTGAAGGAAAACTAAAATTAAACGAAACTTGCATCCCTAAGGCGGTGGCCACTAAGTTTATACAAGAAAAGGGGCATGCAAGGATTGGGCACAACCAAGAGGCACCCACAACATGGACTATACTCGACAGAATTATATAGCCCAATTTGGCCCAGATACGATGATTGAAAGGACCAACACTAGGCCTAGAGGGGGGGTGAATAGGCCTTGTAAAAATTTCTGCAAAATTGCTCTGAAAACTGTCAGACGTCGGATGATCCGACGCAATCTCGGATCTTCTGACCCCCGGAAGATCCGACACTGTGTAGGATCTTCCGACGGGATAAAAACTTTACTTCGTAATTTGAGTTCTAGAACACTTTTTAGAGATTCTACTTGAATAGAAGTGTGACAATAAGTGTATAGAGCCTTCTAGATATGATCAATGCAATAGAATAACAACAAGCAAGTAGATCGGATCAAATCAAGCAAATCCAACAATAAAACAAATGAGCACAAGGAGACAATGGATTTACTTCCGAAGTTCACTCCACAAAGGAGCTACGTCTCCGTTGAGAAGCTCACAAAGAGCCGGGCTGTCACACTAGCCCCAAGTCTCCCTCAATCAACCACAAAGGAAGATTGAATCACTTACTTTTGGCTCTCACAAAGAGAGGGGTAATACAAACTTCCGGGGCTCAACCACAAGGGAATGGGAGCTCATCGGGACCTCTAACCGTCTAGGAGCAAAGCTCCAAGAGTAACAAACGCGAATCGACGAATCAAACTTGCTTCAAGTGCTTCAAGAGATGAACAAGTGAGGGCTCAAAGTTAGCACAAGCTTCACACCTTCAATCTTCTCTCTCACTCAAACCCTAGATAAATTCTTGCAAGAATCAAGCTTGGGAAGGAGTAGAGGAGTGAAATGAATGCTCAAGTGGGTGCTTGTCACAAGTTAGGTCAGTGGAGACAGCAGCAATGAATGAGGGGGTGAGGGGGTATATATACAAACCCCCCAAAATGTGGCCGTTATGTGTTCTGCGAAGGGGTATCAGATCTTCCGACCATGCGTCGGATCTTCCGAAGAATGACAGATTAGTGTTAGAAAACTCCAAACAAATTCCAGGCATCGGATCTTCCGACATAGTGTCGGATCTTCCGATGAGGGCCGGAACTTCTGGCAAATGACAGAACATAGCAACAAAGCCCTCAGAACAACTCCAGGCGTCGGATCTTCCAGTTCGGAACAAATCCAAACCGAGCTGGCCGGAACTTCCGGTCGGATCTTCCGGCCAGGGGTCGAAACATGCATGTGACACACAAAAAAGGCTGAAATCTGGCTAAGTCCCGGAAGATCCGACATAGTGTAGGATCTTCCGATGGAAGTTCCGATGCTAGGATCGGATCTTCCGATGGGAAACAACCCGAAACCGAGCCAGCCGGAACTTCCGGTCGGATCTTCCGGCCTAAGTTCCGACCAAGCAGACAACATGTGAATGTGACTTTGTGTGTCTCTCAAGTGGATCTTCATCTCAAGCATAGCACTTAAAACAACTAGAATTTGTCGAACACATCCCCCTTGATAGTATGGTGGTCCTATACTCAAATTCAAACCGAAAATCAAATTAAATTCTTCGATCGAGTCCACCACCATAAGAAATCGAATTGGGGACGTGGAGGAGAGGAGGTGGTCTGAATTTCCTTTCCTCACCCTTCACCACTAGAAGGCCCCCTTCCTCTAACAGTCCTTGTAGCAAGCTGTTTCTTTACTCGTTTGCCCCTTCCTTGCTCTCTTGTCCCATTGTCAGAATCGGACTCGGTGTCAGAAGGTGAGCCAGTATTTCTTCCATAGCTTGGCCGAGCTTGCAAAGTTGACTTCTTCTTCTCGGTGTGCTTCATACGACCCATCTAGATAGACAACAAGAAAGGATCAACAGATGGACGATGAAGAGAGAGCTCAAATTAAAGAGTCAGTGCCCAGGTCTGTCGGATCTTCCGGCTATGTGTCGGATGATCCGAGGCTCGGATCTTCCGACGCATAGTCGGATGATCCGACAAAATCGGGGATGACCAAAAATTTGGGAATCGAACTTCTAGCGCACCAAAAGTTATGAGATCATAGGGAAGTGTTCTCGACATGTATATGAAGATATTCACCAAGGAAAATCCACTAGAACCTTCTACATTGATAGATCGGGCGACGAGATGTTTGAATGAGATACCTTTGAGATTTCCCGCGAAAAGTTCGGAAGATCTGAAGGGGATATAGTTCTTCAAGATGGGGAGAATCGAATAAGCCACAAAGATCAACAATCCTTCGGTTGAACTTCAAAATCGCCGCACGGGTGGAGAGTGAGTGAGAGGAAGCAGTTGGGAAGAGAATGGAATGAATAGAGGAAGTAACGGTTCATGCCAGATATTTATACTCGCGAGCAGGCCGGAAGATCCGACGCACAGTCGGAAGATCCGACCCTAGAGAAAGTAACCAGAAATTCCAGCGGAAGTTCCGGCCTTTCCCAGGTCCGGAAGATCCGACTGACCGTCGGAAGATCCGACCACCAGAAGTTCCGAAAGAAAACTGATAGAGAACGAAGCGAGGCAGAGCTGTCCGGAACTTCATTGGGTAAGATCCGATGGTGTGTCAGAAGATCCGGGATTTCAGAAAACATATTTGATAAGGATTTTCGAGATGAGATTTGATGGAAGATTTTTAGAGATATTGCCTATGGACATGTAAGACCCTTGACTCAAAGAGATCAGCCACAATCATCAACACATAACTATGATCTTTTGAGACAAGGAATGATCCACCGATCACAAGATCCAAAGATTTTTTTTTGAAAAACTCACACAAGAATGATAAAAACAGTTTTTCTTCTAGACTAGGCAACAAACAACTTGTGTATGCAACAAGTCAAGCCAAGTTACGAGAATCCAAGATATTTAGCTCACTCCTCAAAGAACAAAACCTTTGCTCATCAAGAGGCTTGGTGAAGATATCGGCTAGTTGTTTATCGGTTCCTACATGGCTTAGAACGATATCTCCTTTGGCTTCATGATCTCTAAGGAAGTGATGTCTAATGTCAATGTGTTTGGTTCTTGAGTGTTGAACGGGATTGTTTGCTAGTTTAATGGCACTCTCATTATCGCACAAGAGAGGGATATTTTTGTACTGACATCCAAAGTCACTCAAGGTTTGCCTCATCCAAAGTAGTTGAGCACAACAAGCACCGGCTGCAACATACTCGGCCTCGGCGGTGGATAGCGCAACGGAATTTTGTTTCTTAGAACTCCAAGACACCAAAGACCTACCAAGAAATTGGCAAGTCCCCGTTGTACTCTTTCGATCTACCTTGCAACCGGCATAGTCCGAATCGGAATAGCCAAGTAAATCAAAAGTGGAGCCTTTGGGATACCATAAGCCAAGGTTCGGAGTATGCACTAGATATCTAAAGATTCTCTTAACAGCCATTAGATGACATTCCTTTGGATTGGCTTGAAATCTTGCACACATGCACACGCTAAGCATTATATCGGGCCTAGATGCACAAAGGTAAAGTAGAGATCCAATCATGGAGCGATATACCTTTTGATCGACCGATTTTCCTTCTTCATTGAGATCAAGATGACCATTCACGGGCATTGGAGTCTTGATGGGTTTAGCATTGGCCAAATCAAACTTCTTGAGCATATCACTTGTATACTTTGTTTGACATATGAAAGTTCCATGCTTCAATTGCTTGATTTGAAAACCAAGAAAGAATTTCAATTCTCCCATCATTGACATCTCAAATCTCTTGGTCATTATCCTACTATACTCTTCACAAAACTTTTCATTAGTAGAACCAAACATAATATCGTCAACATAAATTTGACACACAAATAAATCTTTGTCTATTTTTCGAGTGAAAAGAGTAGAATCCGCTTTGCCCATTACAAAGCCATTTTTGAGAAAAAATTCCTTAAGGCATTCATACCATGCTCTTGGGGCTTGCTTGAGCCCATAGAGCGCCTTATGGAGCTTGTAGACGTAGTCGGGATGCTTGGGATCTTCAAAGCCCAGTGGTTGCTCCACATATACCAACTCGGAGAGAGATCCATTCAAGAATGCACTCTTCACATCCATTTGATATAGCTTGAAGTTGTGATGTGAGGCGTAGGCTAGTAGAATACGAATTGATTCAAGCCTTGCCACCGGAGCATAAGTTTCACCAGAGTCAAGACCTTCAATTTGAGTGAAACCATGAGCAACCAATCTTGCCTTGTTTCTTGTGACAATCCCACTTTCATCTTGCTTATTCCGGAAAACCCACTTGGTGCCAATGACATTTTGCTTGGGTCTTGGGACCAATTCCCAAACTTCGTTTCTTGTGAAGTTGTTTAACTCTTCTTACATTGCAATGACCCAATCCGCATCGCCAAGAGCTTCTTCCACCTTGAGAGGCTCCAAAGAGGAAACAAACGAGTAACATCCAAAAAAATTTGCTAGACGAGAACGAGTGGTTACCCCTCTTTGGATGCTCCCTAGAATGTTATCAACGGGATGATCCCGTTGAACGCTTTGATGAACTCTTGGGTGTGGAAATGTTGATTGACGTTGAATAGGTCCATCATCATCTTCTTCATTGTGAGACTTTTCACCTTGAGTTTCATCACCTTGAACTCCCCCTTGATCGTTGCCATGATCATGATTGACACCATGATCTTGAACTTGATCTTGCGAAGAGCTTGGTGGTTCCACTCTTGTTGATGATGTTGATGGATCAATGTTAAATATGATTTCCGAGACTTGGTCTTGTTCCTCATCTTCTACTTGGGGCTCTTGAGGCTTCACTTCACCCGAACTCATTTTCTTGATAGCTTGACTTGGTGGCTCTTCATCTACAAGGTTATTCACAACTTGCTCTACTTGAGAGCCGTTTGATTCATCAAATTTCACGTATACCGTGATCTCAACACAACCGGTGGTTTTGTTGAAGACACGATAAGCGTGTTCGTTAGTACCATAACCAAGTAGAAAACCTTCATCAACCTTGGGTGCAAACTTGGAGCTTTTGGTTTTCTTGTTAAGAATGTAACATTTGCAACCAAAAACTCGAAAGTAGTGCACCTTTGGTTTGTTACCGGTGAGGATCTCGTACGGAGTCTTGCCCAAGTACTTTTGAAGATAGAGACGATTAGTGGCATGGCAAGCCGTGTTGATCGCCTCGGCCCAAAAGATATCCGGAGTCTTGTATTCATCAAGCATGGTCCTTGCCATTTCAATCTAGGTCCGGTTCTTTCTCTCAACAATGCCATTTTGTTGAGGTGTGTATGGAGCGGAGAGCTCATGCTTGATGCCCTCTTCATCAAGGAATTCCTCAACATTGAGATTCTTGAATTCCGTCCCATTGTCACTTCTTATTCTCTTGACTTTCAACTCAAACTCATTTTGAGCTCTTCTAACGAACTTCTTGATAACCCCTTGAGCTTCACTCTTGTCTTGTAGGAGAAAACCCAAGTGAATCGAGAAAAATCATCCACAATGAAAAGTCCATACTTGTTCCCACCAATGCTTATATAAGCAATTGACCCAAATAAATCCATGTGAAGCAATTTCAAGGGTCTTGAGCTAGTCAATATGTTTGTGGGTGGATGAGGAGCTCCAACTTGCTTTCCGACTTGACAAGCACTACACAATCTATCTTTCTCAAAGACAACATTTATTAATCCAAGAATGTGTTCATCCTTTTGAAGTTTGGCCAAGTTCCTCATCCCAACGTGAGCTAGCCGGCGATGCCAAAGCCAACCCAAGCTAGATTTTGCCACTAAACAAGTCTTAGGTTCCACTTTATTTGTTGTGAAATCAACTAAATAAAGTTTTCCCTTAAGTTGACCCGTAAAAGCAATAGACGAATCCTTCCTTCTAAGGACGCTCACACCCTCATTAGTAAAGAGACAATTGTAGCCTTTTTCACAAACTTGTGATACGGACAACAAATTGTACCCTAGAGAATCAACTAGATAAACATTTGAAAGAGATGAGTCTTGTGATATAGCAACTTCACCTTGACCAATCACATCACCATGGTTGTTGTCACCAAACGTGATCTTTTCTGTAGGCGAGTCATATTCTTTCAATTTAGCAAACATGTTCTTCTCTCCAGTCATATGATTTGAACATCCACTATCAAGCAACCATGAGGATCCACCGGAGATATATGCCTACAAAACAAGTTTAAGCTTTGAATTTAGGTACCCAAAAGAGATTGGGTCCTTGAGTGTTAGCTTTTGAAATCTTAGGCACCCAAACACTCCTCATCATATTCTTTGCATGAGCACCCACATACTTTACCACCATCTTCCCATTGTGATCCCACACAACCGTGTAGTCAATGGTGTAGTTGGGAGATGGCTTATGCTCAATGCTCTTTTCTTCTTTCTTGATCTTGGTTGAGCTCTTGACATTGTTGGTTATTGCCTCAACCTTAGGCTTGTCTTCTATGGTGTTCACAATCACACCATGAGTAATGTTCATCAAGTCTCCAAGGTTTGCATCATTGTTGAACATTGGTACTTCATGACCTCTCAACATTCTTGTACCATTTGTTTTTCCTCCTCTAGTGAATCCGAGCCCATCCTTGATACTAGGATATCTTCCGGCTTTATATGCCGGATGGCTCTCAAATTCACTCTTACCTTTGGCCTAGCCTTTGCCAATTGTCTTGGTCAATTCTTGAATCTTTGCATCTTTAGCTTTGACTTTCTCTTCTAGTTTTGAAAGGTTAGTGGCACAAGCATTTATATCAAACTTATAGCATCTTGAGCAACCTTCACTAGTAGAGACATTTGAGTCAAGAATTGTCTTAGAGTTAATCTTAGTGCTTTCCCAAAGAGCGTTAAAGTTGACTTTTAGATCTTTATATTTGACCTCTAGGCTTGAATGCCTTTCTTGAAGCTCACTTTGTACATTCTTTAGTTTGGAAAGAGAATCATTTGCTAAGGACAATTCCTTAGACATCTTCTCACAAGAGTCATTGGCAAGTTACAAGTCACAGGTCAATTTCTCCACTATGATCTTCTCCTCAACTAGAGTTTCTTCAAGAGCAAGGTTTCTCTCCTTTTCAAGAATGAGCAATTCTTCTTGCCTATCAAGAGACTCTTTTCTTTACTCCAATTTCTCTACTAGTTTTTTAATTTGTTTGTAGCCTTCTTTGCCAAACTTGTTTATCATGTTCTTTTCATGTTCGGCTTCCTCTTCATCTAGATCATTTTCTACATTCCTAGATGTCAAGACGGTGGATGAGATAGATGGGGTGATGTTTAATACCTTAGTCCCTTGGGCCATGAGGCAAATGGGAGCTTCATCATCACTATCTTGATAGTTATTGAAGAGTCTAGATGTTGATGTAGGGACTTGAATGGCAAGAGTTGCCACTTCTTCATCATCGGAGTTATCACTCGAAGAATCCCACCCTTGACCAACATGAGCACTTCCAAACTTCTTCTTGTACTCTTGACTCTTCTCTTTGTATCTCTTGTCCTTGTCAAAGTGCTTGTCCTTCGACTTCTTGTCTTCTTTGTCATTTTTCTTGCGGGGGCAGTCGGCAATGTAATGCCCTTTCTCCCCACACTCGTAGCATCTTCTTTGAGACATGGACCTCTTGTCGCCCTTGTTCTTCATGAACCTCTTGAAGTTCTTCACCATCATGGCGGTTTCTTCATCGGTGCTATCACCATTACTTGAGTCTTCTTTCTTCTTGGAATTGGAAGTCTTTTCAATTGACTCAACCTTCTTGCTTGGTTCGGCTTTGAGAGCAATGGTTTTCACTTCGGTTGGTTCCATGGATCTAGCTACATCCAAGTTGTTCATTTCATGATATTGTAATTTGTTGAACAACTCCATTGGCAGCATCTTCTTGAACTTGCCCTTCTCCCTAATCATGGTGGCAAGCATTGGGTTCTTGGGTGCATATGCCCTAAGCATCTTCTTGGTCACTTTGTGCTCATCCCAATCTTTGCTACCTAGCATTCGTATCTCGGTGACAAGTAGCTTCAACCGATCATACATCTCTTGAAGAGTCTCATCCTTCTTCATGACAAAGGCTTCTATTTCTCCTTGTAGAAGATCAATCTTGCCTTCCTTGACCACATCCGTCCCTTCATGAGACAATTGAAGAGTGTCCCAAAGATCCTTTGCAACATCAATTCCTCTAATCTTGTTGTACTCATAGGGACTAAGAGCACTTCTAAGAACCATCACGGCTTGAGAGTTGCGGAAGAAATCATACTCTTGTTCACGACTTGGCTTGACGTCTTTGTCAACACCTATATTCACAACGGTCCAAAGAGAGGGGTGAAGACCATATAAATACATTTTCATATCAACACTCCAACGAGCATAGTCGACCCCATTGAATTTGGGAACTTTGCCCATTGTAACCGATGAGAAATTAAGACTAGTTGGATCAAGAGATTTGTTAGAAGATGATGTCTCATATTTATGAGACACGGAGTGGAGTCCATCCAACACTTCTTTTTCCTTTAGCTTCTTCTTGAGAAGCTTTTGAGCCTTCCTTTCGGCCTTTTCTTGAATTTTCTTCTTCATCTTCTCCTTTCTCTTCTTCTTCTTTTCTTCTTCATCCAATCTTTCATCAACGTCGCTGATGATAAGATCATCATCACTTGAGCTTGAATCAATGAACAATGATCGATCATCCTTGGAAGCGGAAGCACCAACACCGGAGTTGTCCCCCTTGTCGGACAGTGTTTTTCCCTTAGCGGTTAAGCCTTAATCAAGGAATTATGCTCTGATACCAATTGAAAGAACCAACACTAGGCCTAGAGCGGGGGTGAATAGGCCTTGTAAAAATTTCTGCAAAATTGCTCTGAAAACTGTCAGACGTCGGATGATCCGACGCAGTCTCGGATCTTCCGACCCCCGGAAGATCCGACACTGTGTAGGATCTTCCGACGGGATAAAAACTTTACTTCGTAATTTGAGTTCTAGAACACTTTTTAGAGATTCTACTTGAATAGAAGTGTGACAATAAGTGTATAGAGCCTTCTAGATATGATCAATGCAATAGAATAACAACAAGCAAGTAGATCGGATCAAATCAAGCAAATCCAACAATAAAACAAATGAGCACAAGGAGACAATGGATTTACTTCCGAAGTTCACTCCACAAAGGAGCTACGTCTCCGTTGAGAAGCTCACAAAGAGCCGGGCTGTCACACTAGCCCCAAGTCTCCCTCAATCAACCACAAAGGAAGATTGAATCACTTACTATTGGCTCTCACAAAGAGAGGGATAATACAAACTTCCGGGGCTCAACCACAAGGGAATGGGAGCTCACCGGCACCTCTAACCGTCTCGGAGCAAAGCTCCAAGAGTAACAAACGCGAATCGACGAATCAAAGTTGCTTCAAGTGCTTCAAGAGATGAACAAGTGAGGGCTCAAAGTTAGCACAAGCTTCACACCTTCAATCTTATCTCTCACTCAAACCCTAGATAAATCCTTGCAAGAATCAAGCTTGGGAAGGAGTAGAGGAGTGAAATGAATGCTCAAGTGGGTGCTTGTCACAAGTTAGGTCAGTGGAGACAGCAGCAATGAATGAGGGGGTGAGGGGGTATATATACCAACCCCCCAAAATGTGACCGTTATGTGTTCTGCGAAGGGGTATCGGATCTTCCGAAGAATGACAGATTAGTGTTAGAAGACTCCAAACAAATTCCAGGCATCGGATCTTCCGACATAGTGTCGGATCTTCCGATGAGGGCCGGAACTTCCGGCAAATGACAGAACATAGCAACAAAGCCCTCAGAACAACTCCAGGCGTCGGATCTTCCGGCCCCGGAACAAATCCAAACCGAGCTGGCCGGAACTTCCGGTCGGATCTTCCGGCCAGGGGTCGGAACATGCATGTGACACACAGAAAAGGCTGAAATCTGGCTAAGTCCTGGAAGATCCGACACAGTGTAGGATCTTCCGATGGAAGTTCCGATGCTAGGATCGGATCTTCCGATGGGAAACAACCCGAAACCGAGCCAGCCGGAACTTCCGGTCGGATCTTCTGGCCTAAGTTCCGACCAAGCAGACAACATGTGAATGTGACTTTGTGTGTCTCTCAAGTGGATCTTCATCTCAAGCATAGCACTTAAAACAACTAGAATTTGTCGAACACGTCCCCCTTGATAGTACGGTTGTCCTATACTCAAATTCAAACCAAAAATCAAATTAAATTCTTTGATCAAGTCCACCACCATAAGAAATCGAATTGGGGACCTTCTTTTCACATTTCTTTTCTTTTCTTTCATTTTATTCCTGCACAACTCATTCAAAGCATTATATCCAAATTTCTATTGTCATTAATCACCAAAATAGATTAAGTGCCTAGATGCACTTTCAATGATACATCACCTTGTTTTGTCGACCCAACATGATCCACTAGAACTGTTGAGCTTGGACCAGAAGCCAGAAGAAAGCCTTCATATTTAGCTTCCCAATGCATCAGCTCGATGTTGTACGAGGGAGATACCAGCATTTTGGTATACGGTATGTCCCTTCGAACCAACCTCGAAGGTTGATGTAGGAGCTTCATCGTGTGTGTATCCAACGTAGAGATGTCATCATCATTGTTAACATAGAACAAATATTTTAATTCATAAGGAAAAATAAATACATGAATTTAAGTATATAAAGTAAAAGAAGAATGCAACTAAACAAAAATGAAACAAGCGATGGATAAAAAAATAAGAGAATAAAATAAAAAGCATTAGATAGGGGTAATGGAAAATTAGATGAAAGATTAAAGGAAGAATATGGAAAAGACTATGAAAAAATAGAAACGATTCTATGTAAGGAAAGAAAAAACACATGATGAATATAATAGAAATAATAAAAAAGAGCATGGAAAACATACAAAAAAGAAATTTAAAATGAAAATAAAATAATATGAAGAAATAAAATTAAATAAGAAAAATAAGATAAACAAATAGAAAAGAAAGATAAAGAGTAAAAAACCCACTTAGGACAAGGCAGAATTGCCCGCATCAACACAAAGTATACTGCAACAAATGAAACGACCCTAATATACTGCAGACAAAATCACCCTAATATGTATTAAAATGCGGAGGCCATAATAGCAGGCACCGCAACAAACGAAATCAGCTCGTTTAACTCACGCGGGCACTTCTGCCACAGGGAACATGACACCCACGAAAATCAGTTTCCAATATTTGAGATTCGTGTAACCAATACGATCTCATTCTTTCTCCTCTACGAAGCCGAGGGAGGAGGGACAATAGACAGGCCGCTGGCCATAAAGAAGGTGGGGACCAAGGAAAGGTCCAGCGGAGGTGGTGGTTCGACCAATGGTGGAGGCGAGGCGAGTTGACACGGGAGAGCCGTCGGCCTGGCAGGACTGGACAGCCAATGGGCGATGACCGGAGCAAGGAGCCTAGGAAAGGTAGGGAGACAGAGCGGCGGCAAACAGTGAGCAGGCAGGGGTGAAGGTGGTGGGGGCAAGAAGACGGCTAATAGGCTATCATAGGCTCAAACCATAGTTCCTATATGGCTTGCGCCCCCTCACACCCGTGCTCGACCATTTCTACCCTAGGCCCGGCAAACACAGAATCAAACGAAATAAGCTCTTTGGGCACAATGATCAAACGTAAACACAAAGATTTGGTCTTCTCAAAATGTTGCAGGTCGTCACTTCAAACTTCAAAGCCTTACAAGTTGCCGTCCAACATACTTGTGCCTGCTTTCATAACATGAGTTTTACAAATGAACCGCTATTTGTCCCTCATCTCCGAGGGAAAATAAACGCCGAGGAATAATCAAATAAAACAACAGAGAATGCAAATGCACCACCTTCAAAATAGCAACATTAGTACGGGATAATGTGACGATACTATTACATATCTGTTTGTTCAAACATCAATAGTTCATTATTTAGTCAGATCAGCACGTTAGGGCTCAAGCCTACATGCTCCTAGCCGAGTTCCCTAACCCAATGGAGCAGAGTTATCAATGGCAAGCATGGGCGAGGGGCTGCTGCTGCCATAGATAACTAATTCCACAGCGTCTCTGAGCTCTGATCAAAAGTCTAAACTATTCCTTCACAAAGAAAAGAAGCTCAATTTGCCTTCTCGGGAAAGACCCCAAGCCTACTTTGCCTGAGTAACCGTGCAATGATTCACCAATTTCATGCTATAATATCTGAATCGATTTGCTCAAGATTTGGAAACATTTTCTTCAATGTGGATGTGTAATTTGGAGTTTTTGCCTGCAAAAAATACAAAAAATTAGTACATCAGATAATGAGGGAGTAACTTTGGCATGGGCTCTACAGTGTGATTGTCAGGAAATCAAGATCATGGTGCAGCAATTCACAAATCAATGGAAGTGGAAGCCCTTAAAGTTGCAACCTTATAAGTGGCTCGACTCAGTGAAGGGTAAATAAGTGGAAGCCCTTAAAGTGGAAGCCCTTAACTGATGTGCTACATTAGCAAAAGTTTAAAAGGTTTTGGGGGCCGTTCGGTGCTCAGGGAAGCTTTGCCTAGCCTTGACAGCAAAAGCAAGCCTACTTGCCAACCTGAGCGAGCCAGTTTGGCTCTCCGCTGATAGCAAGGATTTTACTTGCCAGCACAAGCTCCGAGGTCTCTTGCTTGCCAACCAAACGTTGAGTTCTCCTGTACATCCTCGCTAAGCAAGGCAAGACTAGCTTTGCACACGGATCCATACGATCTTTTGTAGCTGATTCAAGATGACAGAACCCATGAAAACATGTTTTGTAATTCATCAACAGTCCAATTAACATGAAGATTTTGCAGCACCATTGAATTTTGCAAAATGCTCCTCAAGAATTCACAAATTAAGCAGTGTTCATTTTGATAATATACACCAAAAACTTTAAATTTGGTTACAAGCTTGGAGATAGTATCAACAGTAGGGCATTATCACAGACAACCTTCAACAAGAAAAATATAACTAGCAATAATAAAGCACACAGCAACTGATGACAATTAATCATAAGTAACCGAGAATATGTTCAGGTCATGTGACATCTTGGCTCCCTTTCTGATTTATAAGAACGTTCAATTGAATGAACAAACAAGATACGAAATACTTACACATGGATTTCGCTCAAGATATATGGTTGTCAACTTCTCATGTGAACCAACCAAAGCAGCCTCTATCCCATCTAGTGATGGTATTTGGTTGTCATTCAACCACAGGTCCTCCAGCCTGTATAACAAGTTGGGATGATAACAAAAAGTCATTTTATCCTGATGTTTATCTTTTTGCTTTCTTATGAATTTTTGCAGGTGCTTCAACTTATTTTGGTGCTGAGAATGAGAAGCTATTGATCACATGATATTATGTTACCTGGTTAAGGTTTCAATATCTTGTATAGTGGTTAGCTTGTTAGAAGAAACATCCAAAACACGGAGGTTCTGCAAGGTAGAGAGGCCTTCCATCTTTTGAATACCATTATGGCTGAGGTACAGTTCCTCTAGTGCAATACATTCCTGAATTGCAAAACAGATATATTAACAAGCAGCAATTAGAACAGGGAAATAGGGGATATTATAGTACAGTACCTGAAACCCATCCATTGAAGTTAGCCTGTTGCTTTGCAAACTTATTTTCTTAATAAGTTTCAAACCACACAAGTTGACGGTTTGGATTCGATTTCTTCCCAGCCATAGCTCTTGTAGATTTGTCAAGGTTTCAATATTTTCCATCACCTGAAATAAGAAGAACATGTAAGGATGTAGGGAATTACAGGATCTAGGATATCCACAAATTCCATACAGCGCAAGTCATCACATGTGGCTTAGTTCACTGGCAAGAGGAGCTAACTTTCCATAAGATAACATGCAAGCACTCAGGTATGAACACAAGGAGTCAAGTGTGGTTTACTCTAAAACACTTACCCTTAATCTGTTGCTACCAAGTTCAAGAATTTCCAAGGCATGGAAGTGTTCAAGTTCTTCCATCTTTGCAACTTCATTTTTTGAAACATAAAGTTCCTTCAATGTGCTGGAAACCTTGGACAGCCCAATCAAGGAAGATATCTCATTGAAAGATACATCAAACACCAGAAGACCCTTGAATATGCTAGCATCAGGAATACTTGTAAGTTTGTTATCTCTAAGGACCAACTCCTGAAACATGAAATGGGAGTTAGATAGCATTATAAAACCACTTCCCAATTCCCAATGTAAATACGGAATTCATTGAAAGTAAAAGCATCACTAAAGTTGTAGCAGAACCAAAGAACTCTGCCCATGGCAAGCCCTTAGTTCATGGTGAAACTGAAAACGTATGCCTAGAGACTTCTAAAAGAAATGCATTGGGTTATGTTGTTAAGTATCAAGACTACAACTGTTATTAGGTCCTCTAATATAACTATAAGAAATAGTCCATATAGTCGTGTACACGTTTGCAAACTTTCATGAAGTGTGGTAGACCCAAATTTAGTCCCTTCCGTAGGTCTGATTGTATTGTTAGAATACAGATGAAATTGTATGCATAAACACCATTATGGCTGCTTTGTTCTTAAACTGATAGAGCCAAGTTGCTATCAAGTACAATCAAATAATCAATAGCATAACAATACCAATTACCTGACTTGACATCTAATACTACAGGGGACTAAAAGGCTCAGTGATGGGAATGAGATTATCATCAAATTTTTATTTCTCATCACACCATAACCATACACAATCCTTTTCCTCTTATAAATATTATTATGCTTTCTACGTCCAAATGCATCTTACAATCCATTTAGTCTGCTCATTTAAACTGAGTAACATAAAAAAATAGATGCATAATTATTGACCCTATATAACAAATTGATACTCATAGCGCAAAAAACGATGATTTTGTAATAAAAGAAACTGCAGGAATAGCCAACACGCATCTAATAACCGAAATAGAACATCACGTTCGGAGCGACCATCAAGGGCTGGCGACCACACATTCCTCTAGGCGGTTATCACCTGCAACCCGGCGATTGCGTCCCAGGATGAGAGCGGCGCGACGGCGCCGTCGTCGAGGAGGTTCTGGCGGAACGAGAGCTTGCGGAGGCCGGCGAGTCGGCCGATGCGCGGGTCGACGGAGGAGAGGCGGTTGGCGGTGAGGTCTACCTCCTCCAGCGTGGGCGGGATCTCCACTTCGCTCAGATCGTGCAGTTGATAGCTCGTCAGGTCGAGGCACAGCGCCTGCTCTTCCTCCACCGTCTCCATCTTCGCCTCCGCCTCACCACCGACCGCCGCAGCCTGCGGATCGACGGGACCCTCGCCGGAGGCCATGGGGATCGCGGGGTGAGCGTGGATTCAAGTTTCGAGAAGCATCTGGAAGAAGCTCCGAGGTGAAGGCAGGAGGGGAATACACGCAACTGGGGTTTCGGAGGGGAAGAGGGTGTAGTATACGCCAGGCCGAATGATATTTGGGCCCCTTAATTGGGCTGTCAATTCTACCATTGAGGCCCAACTGGAAAGATAACTAAAGCCCATCTAGGTATTGTCCTCAAATTGCAAAGGTCCAAAACCCTAAAAACCCATACGGCCTCGCCGCCTCTCCTCCGCCGCGACCTCGTTTTCCTCTCCCCGTCTCCGGCAAAGCCATGGCGTCGCGCCTCCGCTCCTTCGCCCGCCCCGCCGCCGCGGCCTTCCTCCGCACCGCAGCCAGCCGGAGCCCCGCCGCTTCCCTCCCCCGCTCCCTCGCCCCACTGCCCAGGTAAGGGGCCCCTTCCATTTTCGCCACGGCCCGTGAGAATGTTTCCCGATTAGGCGTCGGTTTAGTTTGGGTTTCATGTGGTGCAGGGCTCCAGCCGTGGGGCGGCGGATGGCGCTGGCGCGGTCGCTGCAGCCGTTGCACAGCGCGGTCTCGGCGGCGCGGCTGACGTCGCGGCTGGGGGCGGAGGTGGCCCGGGCCGTGTCCCAGGGTACGCTCTGCAGTTCCTACCCGGGAGTCTGAGTCTGATACAGTCTACTAATCTTTGCAACGCTACAGTGAGTTGTGGCTGCCCGATTGCCTGCTTGCATGTTTACTCTTGTTTATGTTTTGTCTAGCTCGATTTAGAGTGATTTGGTGAGATCCATTTCACTTGGATCTATGTAATTTTTATTTTGGTTATCAATTTGGGTGGGATCCTTTTATTCATCATTTAGGAGCCAAAGTCCTCTTCATCACACACATTCACATCTACGGTACACACATTCACTATTATAGGACAGTCATGGGTGAAATATGTTTCCATGTCCTTGATAGCAGATTTCCTTCTGTAATTGATCCTATTTGGGAAGATTGCCAATGATTTAGGCCTTGTTTAGTTCCCAACTTTGGTATGTCAAAGTTGGGACTTTGCCATAAATGCGGCATTGTACCATTTCGTTTGTATTTGTGAATAATTGTCCAAACATTGATTAATTAGGCTAAAACTTTTATGTGCTAAGGCTGGGCCTAATTGCTGGAAATGGAACGAACTTAGCCTACAGCAAAAGGCCTGCTTTTAGATGTGCAGAGCACTGATATTGCCATATCGGTTTAACAGAGTTTAAGATAGCGGAGTTGATAAGAAATGTAAAGTTAAAATGCCATGGGGGTGAAAATCACACAGAATCCGATATGTCTCCAGGGTTGCAATATAGTTCCCCCTCAATTTTCATGTAGGAGTTGAGAGTGGAGGTTTGCTTGAGTCATTGGTCATATTTGTAGTCACCAATTGCCTTGTTGTCATATATGTCCATAGTAGAGTACTAGAGTTATAGCAGGGATGAAAAATTGAACTTCAGAAGTTATGTGAGCAGCATTGACAAACTGTGTTGTCATGATCCTTCACTGTAAAGAAGAATTATGTTTGTCAAATTAGACGATAAAAGGAAAATTGGTGTGGTAGAAGTTGTGTGGATGTCATCAAATATTCCTGATTTAGCATATTACCTTTTTAGGTTAGCGTGGTAACTTATGATTCTGAGGCATTTAGTTTATTCCTAAGATTTTCATTAAGTTCTGGATAGTTCAATTTTTGTAACCCAAGGTTTCGAGTTTGGGCCTAAGCAAGGAGATCAGCTGACGTGTCATCACACTGCACAGCTTGCTCCCACCAGCACTTTCCCATCTTCTTGTCAACCTCTGAATTGTTCCCTTTACAAGAATTAGACCATCACTTCCCGCCCAAAAAAAAAAGAAAGAATTAGACCATCACTGCCCATGTGCCTCCCACTTGTTTCCAAGTTCAGTGCCGATTTCCGAAGCATTTCTTATGTTTCTGAATTCAAGTGCTGTTTGTCCTTATATTTCTTTAGGCTGGGAGTTGCTTTGCTGAAGATTGGGCTTTGTTTTCTGTTAGATTTGGGTGGGTTAAAATTTCAAGCTCCTTGAATTTCTGGGTCAGGATTTCCATGTATTAGTTCCAAATGTCAGGGTGGGTACAATACACAGCTCAACTTGTCTGATCAAAATTAACCCATAAAATCTACAATAATGGTAACTAAGTAGTAAATGTCTATACCAAATGAACATGAAATGTATCATCTACTGATGGTACTATTATCGGTGCCTTTTTATATTCTATATAATTTTTCACCCTTTTTTCTGGTGATTCTAGCCTACCCCAACTTGCTTCGGACTAGCTTTGTTGACGTTGTTACAACATGGAAATTACAGTGCCTACAAATAGTGACTACATGATAGTTCCTAATAATTTGGCAAGTCAAATTTGTTGATGTTGTCCATTGAAGCTCTTTTACTTACACATGTTATATATCAAATGGTCACATTTGCTACTGTAGATATGCTATGTCTGTGTCGGTTTTAATTTCTAGCTGGCCTATGTGCTAAATCAATCTTTACTTAAATGTTTGAAGAAGACTGTTTTATTGCTTGACTTTATATTTTTTACGAAAGAACAGTTTGCTTAAATTTCATGCTTGCGCCTTTATGGATCTGTGGCTATTATTGAAATGTGCTCTGAAACTTCCACTGTGCATCATCGTAATATTGGCATGCTTTGCCCTAGTGCTCTCTACTTGAACGCTATACCTCAATGGAAATTCACGAGCACCTTAGTCAATCTTGATCTATTTGTGTTGTTTTTATGTCCATGAATACTTCTACTGGACAGATTAAATTTTACAGTCTCGTTTTGCATTACCCAAAATGTTCTAGAGGGCCATGTTCTTTCGGCAAAAGAGTTAGTGGGTAATTATGGGCATCTGGTTCTTTGTTACTGAACTTGTACTGGTGTATATAGGTCCTGATCTCCAACAATCATTGTAGCTTAACTTAAATTTAAGTTGATTGCTTCTGACTTGTTCCTTTGTATTCTGAACTGCAGCTACTATGCTTTATTGTAGCACTGATTCTCATGTTGTCTAGATGATTTTGCTGCCACAACCTGAAACTTATGTGTTTTCCCTGATATCTTGCAGAGACGGGTCTTAGTGTCCCTCGATAATGAAAGAAACTGCTTCAGATGGCGGCGGCAGAAGCAGATATTTGCAAGACTTGGTTACCTTTAATAATCATTTTGGTTTAATGGTTACCTTATTTATTCAGGGGCACCTACTTTATGCTATATACCAGTGGCACACATTTGACCTCGAATCTCAAATCTATTTCCTGTTAATGCATTTTTGTTTGAATTCAATTCTAGCTCAAGGTTTCAGAGAACATAGCTGCCTTTTGTAAATGAACTGGTAGAATTGGACCCATTGCTGTTTCCATCCTATTCCAAGAGCTAACCTGATTATTCCTATAGCTGTTATCGGTCTTATATTTTGGAGCCCCTGATTATTCTGTTTCTGTATGCATGCGGACTCACGTTTCTGATACATGGGCATCAGGTGAACCTAGTTGAGATCAATATCGAGAGGATGTTGCAAATGTTGCTTCAGTTTGTTGCCGTTTTTTTTTTGAACGCTGAAATGTATTGAATGGTGTAGCAAATGTTGTAGCATTTGCAAAGATCGTTCGTGGCAAAAAGGGCAGCCCGGTGCACGTAGCTCCCGTTTGCGCAGGATCTGGGGAAGGGTCCGATCACGTTGGATTGTACGCAGCATTTTTCTGCATTTCTGAAGAAACAAAAGGTTCGACTTTGTAACATTTAGCACATTTTCACTGGAGATACACCTGGCATCTAATTGCAAGTAACAACACCATGGTTTTTGACAACTCCAAACTCAAACTACTAGAGGTTTATTTTGAACAGAAAGCTACTAGAGTTGAAAGCCGCAAACACGAGCCCATCGAAAAGGGGATGTCTATACTCCAACAGGCAGGCACTGCACCTGGAAACAAGCCAAAAAGGGTGGGAAAACAAATACATGGACCTGCACCCTGAGTTTGCAAAAGGCTTGCTGGCTGGCTCGTTTCGCTGTACACTCTAACCAGCGCCCAGCGGATCTAGTTGGTCACCACCTGATCGTTGTGCACGCCGGCGACGAGCGCCATGCAGCCGGAGCTGCCACCGGCGGCGAGGGCGTTCTTGGCGCCGTCACCGAACTTTGGCGACCTGCTCGCCGCCGAGTGCCTCCTGACGATGTCGATGACGGCGTCGGCCTGGAAGAGCGCCGGGTGGGTCCTCCCGAAGCCGTTGAACCGGCGGCACACGGCCATGTGCGCCGCGAGCGCGGCCTCCCTGTCGCCGCCGTTCTTGCCGGCCTCCTCCGCCACGGCCTCGGCGCACAGCCCGCACACCCACCGCCCCGAGAAGCGCCGCCGCACCGCGCCGATGTACGCCGGGGTGCACTCCTCCGACATGCCGCAGCACTCGCACTCCGCGTCCTCCACCTCCGCCGCCGGCGGCGGCGGGTCGCCGCCGCCGTCCGAGCTGTGCAGCTCCACCTCCTTGCCGGCGTTGTCGGCGACGCAGCTGCGGAGCTCGTGCGACGACGGGGTCCTCTGCCGCCTGTGCTCGCCGCTGCCGAAGCTGCCGATGATCGTCGCCAAGAGCGGCGCCACCGCTGTGATCGCCGGTGCTTCTCCATTCGGCGCCATGGGTTGGTGCTTTCTTTCTTGACGTGTACGCGTGTAAGTTTGTGTGCTGTTTCGTTTTAGCGAAGAGGCGTACTACGCCATGGCGCCTATTTATAGAGAGCTTGCAGAGAAGAAAGTGACCCTGATGATCTCGTGATCTCAATTGAGGACGAGATTGCAGAACCTCTAAACACGCTGGATTTGATACGAGCACGTACAACCTGTGGCTGAGGTGTGCGGCGCGTGCTTATCGATCAGTTATCAGCTTATCATTAGGGGCGTGGGAGCTCATGATTGGTGTGGCACGAGTAACATGAACATGAAGGCGTCTTTGTGCCAAGTATCTGCTTTCGACCACCTGGGGTTAGGTTTTGATCTCACGTACGTGATGACGTCTGGCCGGGTGCTGCGGCATGCAGGAGGGAATTAATATGGATGAGCTGCTGCTTTTCTTTTTTTCCTTTTCTCAGATGGAAAAACTAGTATTTGATCAACTGAAACTTTTGCGTCCATCAGTAGTCACCTGAAATATTGTGCAGCAACACAACTGAAACACTTTTTTTTTACTTGACATGGCCAAAACAGTCCAATACCATCCTTTCAAGCTTAGCCCTGCCCACGCACCAAGTCTTCACACACACTAATACGATCTATGATCTCGGCGCCTCCTTCTGCTGACAAGCATGACAAAGTTCTGCCGTTGTTACGCCCAAGGACAAAGCCAACGCGATATAGAGCCTTACATTAAGTGGACAGTATGGCCACATCATTTATCATCTTTTCCGTACGTCCTCTCCCTCCCATTTCTCCTCTCTCTTTTGTCATTCCCCCTACTTCTTTCATGGATAAAAATTGTAGTGAGTTGAGGTCTAACAAATATTGCCCCCGCCTATCAGTCCTGGGAGAGCGAGTGTTACTGAAATCTCACTAAGAAAACCTAGCTTCTTTAGTAAATTTTGAACTTATATAATTTTTGTTTATTTCTTGTGTGTGAGATATAATTTCACTCATTTTTAGCATCATATTTTGTGATATGGTTTTGTCTAGCAACTCACATGTTTTGCTACACTATGTTTAGGGGTCACACATTTTTGAAATCTCACTAGTACAAAAACGACTTTCCATCCACCATATTTGTCCCGGTTGGGTTTGGATCCGAGACAAATACTAGCTTTAGTCCCGTTTATAATCTACGAGGGTCCGGAGGGTCACTTTTAGTTCCAATTGGTGTAATCACCCAGAACTAAAAGTCCTCACAGGTTAATTTAAAAGAAAAGCATCCGTGACTGTGTCATATGTGCTTTATAAGTGAGATTGATAAGGAAGCTATACGCGAGGCGAGAGGTCCCGGATTTTAGTCCTACGGAACACACGCGGAAAATCATGTAACTTGAGACTTGGAGTAACACGCGTGTGCGGGGTCTCTCCCATGTGTGACTGTTTTTTTTAACACGGCCAACCAGGACTAAATGGGTTTTTTCAGAACCGGGACAAATGAGACATTCTCTACTAGTGAATTATTCACTTGACACATCATCGTCTCATCATTTCAGTGTGAAGTCGGATCAACATGTAACATTTGTGTGTTCATTTTTTTAGTGCACTTAGCAAGGAGAGTGGAAGATTTTTTTTTAGTAACCACTAAGCTCAACAGGTGGGCGAAATGCACTTCCTGCATTTTTCTTTTAACTATGCATATCCACTTTGTTTTTCCTGCTGAAAATTGGTTACTATCATTTGTGTTGTGGAAAATCCTTAAATAAATATAATTACATATGTGAATGGAGCACAAGTAGTGTTACAATTTGTTCATGGAACGTCCCATGGAGATCTGTAGAACTATCTGAAATTGTTTCGTAGCAAAATACAGTATTAGCAACACATCTTGCCAGACCACGTATACCTCATGGATCGTCGAGAAGACAGGTGCCAATCCAACCCACCGATTTTATACTTTGTTTTTCTTTCCTTTTGTTTGCCACCTCCCATGATATAATTTTATATTTTTTCTGCTATATCAATAAAACCGCACTCGACCGGGTTGTTCGTAAAAAAAATCTATAAGAGCGTTAGGTGATCACAATTGCATGCGTTAGCCATGACCTTATCATCGACGACGTCGCCTTTCTCATGAGACTTATCACTTAAACGTACTTTTACGAAAGCAAAGCTAGCTCGTAGCTAGCCGATCTTTTACAGTAGTAGTCTAGGACTCCAGGTGGTCAAAATTGCCCTTTAATGGTAATCACGTGCAAGCTATTCCGACCAGGTGTCTGTGTAGTAATGTGTATATATCAAATGATCATATCTAGCTTCATCATTAGCTGCTAGCAGCTTAGCTGATCGACGACGTAGCTTTCGTGGTCACGGTCTCGATCGTGCCATTAAGCTCAAGTAACTGCTTGGAATCGACAACGGGAGGAATTGAAGTTGGAGTACGTAGTATATATATTAATATATGTTTCTGGAAAGTACTACAAAGGAGATCGAGGCCTTGTTTAGTTCCCGAATTTAGGAGCCAAACTTTGATCTTTTAGGGTGCGTGCGCACTGTAGCATTTCGTTTGTATGTATGAAAAATTGTCCAAAAATTGATTAATTAGGCTCAAAATGTTCGTCCCGCGGAGTACAACAAAACTGTGTAATTAGTTTTTGATTCCATCTACATTTAGTACTCCATGCATGTGCCGATATTTTGATGTGATGGGAATCTTTTTTTACATAGTGAACTTTGGGGGTAAAATTTGGAATCTAAACAAGGCCCGAGGTAGCAACAAAGCCACAAAGGTGACAAGTGTTGAGCTTGAGTACGAATATGTCTTGTCTCTGACTCTCTGATTAACAAAGATGCCGGTGTGCTGTGTGAAAATAACTCATACTCCGTCTATATTGGTATTAGACGATGTTTTGGACAAAATTTAGTCAAACGTTGAAAATATAAATCATGAATAACTTTTAAGTCTTTGAGTTTGGAATTTGAGTTTGGAAATGCAAAAACCATATGAATAAATTTGTCTTAAAAAATATTTTTATAAAAGTATATTATTTTTTAACAAATATTTTTTGTAAAAATAAGAAGTTAAAGTTATGTTTTGGAGACCGTAGCGTTGTGCTAAACGTCATCTAATATCAATATGGAGGGAGTATGCTTTATTTACCAGTAACACCTGTTTTTATGTTGTGCAAAACAGGTCACTTACGTTGAACACACTGTCATTAGACCCCAGAAAATACACAGTACTGGTGTCTGGTGGAACAACTCGATATTCTTTTCGTTTGTTCAATTAAAAAATCCGAAAGTTCATACTGTTTACCTTATTCACTCTGTTGTTTCATGGGTATAAATAAAAAATTCTAGCAATGGCATCCTGCATAAGTAAATGGGCCGATGGTGTTCACGGAAATGGTCTGGGTCGCCAGTGTTTTATTGGGCCTCAAAAACAGGACGGGATTGACGAGTGGCCCGTGGTGTCCTGCCTTCTTGATGGTCCATGTCACCGACTGAACTCACTGGTTGACCCAAGAGAGCAGAACTTGTGGCATTGCGATAGCGCTTTCGCCCTGGCTTTTCGCCTTCTGCTCAGAAGACAGACGCCATCTGTTGCCGTTTTGTGTCCAAGAGGCCTCAATGGGCCATCTATCAATTAGAAGCCCATTACGTGTAAAAGGATACTCTCTATCTATTAATCCCATATTGGCAGTGGATGAAATTATGAAGGGTTTTTCTCCCTATTAATACAGACCACGTACCTCTCAAATAATACACCACAGTATGGACCATTGTATAAGAGAGAGTCTAGTTTGTACGATATTTTTCTGTACTGAACCGAAAGTTGGCCACATCTCCTCGACTACCCAGCCTATACATTGCTTCACCGAAAGGTACATCATCCTTGATTGGATTTTTTTTCCAAAGTTTCCATCGAAGCGCCGCGCTACCCAAGAGTCTGCACAGGGCAGAGAAGTGTGCAGTAGTAGTACCGAGCGCGGCCTGGCTCGCACGTCATGGTCGTCACGGACCGGCGTCAACGTCCCTGCTGATGCATGCAGCCATGACCTGAGCTCAGAAAGAAGCGGAAGCAGTTGCCGGTTGGTAATTCAGAGTAGCAGCTGCAACGAGTGATGAGTAGTAATAATTCGTGCCGCACACCCGGCTTGGCCGTTTCGGCAAGTATCGCAGCTAGCGCGAGATGGAGAAGACCAGGCCCTCCACATGCATGTCGTCAGGGATGCTCCATCTCTGACCGGGACCTCGTCGTCGCCCCGACCGGCCGGCATCGACGTGGATGACCGACATCATGATCACGACCATGCATGGCCGTTGTGCTCCTCGCGGAACTGTTGCTGTTGCTTGACCAAAGAATGCAACACCAGTGCCTATCTCTTGCCTGTTTCAGCAGCCTTGCATTGGAGCCTCGAGAGAGGGAGAGAGCTGGACTTACCAGTAGCGCATATATATGTATATATATAAACCTACCCCCAAAAAAAATTCCCGTCAGCATCAAACAAATTCCCAAAGAAAAAAATTCCAATTCCCGGTCACTAGTACATTGATCCTTGGTCCATCGATCAGCTCCGTCAACACAGGTTGCAACCATAAACGAGGACCGGTGGTTACATACACGCCGCGGCCACGGATGTTGGTGCACCAGCCGGCCCGACACACCACACCCGGCGTACTAAAAGCCACTGGCCCCTTTCTTGTTGTACCGCGCAAAATCCCAACCAAATTGCTGGACTCTGTCCTCCTCCTCACCCTGCCTGCCTGTCTCTTCTCAACTCTCTCAGTCCTTCACATCAACGACCTAGAGTACTGCTGCTGCTACTACTAGTTTCCAAATTCGATCCTCTCCTATCCACTTGCAAACAAACGTACTGGTACTAGTATATACACTACTGTCACTGCTAATCGCCTACACTAATCAGCTAATTAAGCATGCACCGTACCAAGAATTTGGGAGACAATCATCATATTGTAGCAGTAAGACAGTAAAACCCGTGTCCATCATCAACTTTGGAAAAACAAGAGCAAAGCCAGTTGGAGTTTCACGCACGAAACACGTGAAGCTGGGAATGGTGCACAAGCAGGGATACGTTGTTTCGCGGGAAGGAAGGAACACGAAAGTAAGGGGACCTTTTGCTCATCGGCCGGCCGGCCAGCCGGCGGCCGCGCACGGCGAGCGGCTTGGTTCTCGGCAGGATTAATTGCTAGCTCTAGGCGATGCCGGCGGTGACGACGGGACGCGGCGAGCGCGACGTGGCGGCGGCGGTGGGGTTGGCGTTGTAGCCGTAGTAGTCGGGCGTCGAGGCGGCGCTCCTCTGCGCGCGGAGCTGCTCGTAGAAGCGCCGGATGAACTCGTCCGCGCGCCGGTCCACCTGCGCCGGCGAGTCGGCGGCCACGCCGCGCGGCGTCCTGCTTGCCGCGGACACGGCGGGGCTGCCGCCGCGGGAGACCGCCCAGTGCAGCAGCTGCGCGGCGGGGGACGGCGCCGCGGAGGTGGCGGCGGACGCGGGCTCGGAGGAGTCGTCGTCGCCGTCGTTGAGCATCTCGAACATCCGGGCCACCTCGGCCGCGTCCGGGTAGCTGTAGTAGTGCAGGTACCCGCCGGCGGAGGAGCTCATCTCGTCGCGGTGGTGCTGGCGGCGGCGGCGCTTGCCGCCGAGGAGGCCGAGCCCCAGTCCGCCGGCGGAGGGGGTGTTGCTGCAGCTGAACTCGACCTCGCGCCGCGCCCGCGGCGCCGGCTCGTGGACCGCGAGGCTCGGGTCCAGCGCGCGGCACGAGGAGGCGCCGGCGCCGGTGTAGGAGAAGGCGGCGGCGTGGCGGCCGTGGCCGTTGCCGTGGTGGAAGGCGAGGAAGAGCTCGCCGAGCGCCTTGCCGGCGATCTTGCCGCGGTGGAGGAGGAGGTGGAGGTCCATGGCGAGCTTTCGCCCCGACGGCAGGCCCCGCCGCAGCATGTAGAGCACGGCGCGCACCACCCGCCACAGCCGCCGCGCCGCGCCCGGCTCCGCCGCCACCACGCCCTGCTGCTGCTGCTGCTTCCCCGCCGCCATCTCTCCTCCGGCCTGCTACTCCCTCTCTCGCTATCAGTGCTCCGGGCTTCGTCGGTCGGCGAGTACTTGAAGGTACGAGTAGCTAGCTAGCTGGCTGGCTGGCAGCTGAGGCTTGCTTGGCGTGGCTATGGATGTGGAAGTGGAACTGTCCTGTCTGGTTGGGAGGAAGGTGGCGCGCGCGGGGACGGGTATTTAAAGGCCCCGAAAAGGATTGGGATTTGTCGGAAGGACCCGCTGCTAATCGCAGTGGCTAATCCGATCCGGCTGCAAACACCGAGCAAGCAGCCAGCGAGTGTTTCCTGGCTGTTTGCTAGCTTGTTGCCGCAGTTTGGGTCCAAAAGTGGGAGGAGGAAGAAGAAGGCAAGGCAAGGCAAGGCGGGTTGGGTGGTGAGGTGGCGCGCGGCTCTGCATTATTGCTTGCTTGGACAGGGTCCGATCCCAAGGCCTTGGCAGGTGTGGGGTTCAGCTTTTGTGCTCGCCAGTTTCTGTGGACATTGATGAGATTATTGTGAGGATGCATGCATGCTTTCTCATCTCACCATGTGTAGATTCATCGGCTACAAGCGTATATCCAGGTTGTAGGCAAAGAAACCAGGGGACTTTGTCGCATGGCATGAATGCAGGGTTTTGCATTCGGTTTTTTTTTTTGGAAAAGGTTTTGCATTCGGCTTATACACTCTCTTTTCAAAATTTTTTAAAAAATATACTACTTATAAAGGAAAAAAACGAAAGTTGTCTCACCATTTCGAAGGAGGTGATTATATGATCCAAAACGGTTGCAAGATTTCTCTGCAAGTTTTGTTTTGAGTGGACAATGAGTTGGATGAGCAAATTTGGATCTCAAAACAAGAACGTGAAAGCAAAATTAAGGAGGCGGTGACTCTGAACTACTCTTCTATTAGAAACCCGATCGCGCCCCTACCCATGAAGCACCCAGCTCTGGGTTTGCCCAACAATAGCTTAAAGCAGTGTCTCAGCACATGAACATCGTCTCGGAATAAATACGTCCTAGGGAGTGGACAAAACTGATTAAACCCGTCGCTATACGCAATTTATTATGGGTACTATACATTAAGTTTGCTGGTACTGTTCAATTGCAAACTGTTTGTTGTCAAACATCACCTCCAAAGGGAGAGAGCATCAATTTCTCTCCCAAAACATGTGTTGAACCACACAAAAAATGAGTTGAATGGGGGACGATATCACTTTAAATTAAATATGTTTCTGTAAATGTTTTATTTGGTTATGCCAAACCCATTGCACGTGGAACGCTAAACACTTTTTTAGCTGCTCGCTTAAAAACTGTCATGCTGACAAAATAAAAAAGGGGCATTTACTCTTCATTTGTTTGAAAATGAGGCGATGCCACCAAGTTCTCCATTCATGCCTAACTATTAGTCTTAGGAGATAACGGGATCAGATGAGGTTCTTTCTTGACCTGCACGTCCAAGATAGTGTCTTTGAGGTCTATGCTAGGAAGTCTGCAGAAGTACACATTGTCAAGAGGAAAGCAACAAAGTGTCCCCCTATCACTTCATCCATTGCATGCCCTACTTTGTGATCGGGCTACGTGGCACGAGTCCAAAGATTACCATAACAGAGTCACTAGACTTGAATCCGTTTTTACAGAAACCCAATTATATATTGGATATATATCTCCGTGCATTACTTTTGGATAAGGACGCTACTTGTCGACCAGAGAAGCATGCTTTGTTATGATCCACGTAGCAGGCACATGCAAGGGCCCCGGAGGCATTACCGAAAGTTCCTCATCTACGTTAAAAGCTACTGCCAATTGAAGTAGTAAACACTGAATTCATTCGATAAGTCATCAGTCTTACAGATATATTGTTAAAAAAGAATCATGACATATTGCAATTTTGATCCACATAAGTTGACGTCCAATTCCATTTGCTATGTTCTGTTTTCTAAGTCGCTCGGTTACCACTCCAAAACTTCAAAAAAAGGGATTGCATCTTATTAGGCCCATTTCTGATACAACCACATCGAATACAAACATGACAAAATTCAGCAAATGCAATAGGTAAGGAAAAGTCATCACAATCAAACTATTGTAGAAGTATGAATTTCAACCCTAAAGTACGAAATCGGACACCAAGGGCCATTCAACTATCAAAACCGGATAAATTTGGTCAAAGTGGTTTAACCTAAGAAATTCATAAATAACTCATTTCACACCAAAAAATATGAAACCGATACAAAGATTTTAGTATTTGCATCTTATTTTTCCTATTCCTAGTGTTTTTAGAAAAATAATAATAAAGCACTAGGAACATAAATAAATAATATCCAAATGACTCTCAAAAGTAGTGCACATTTTGGGAAAAAATGGCACTGGTTTCATACTTTTATGATTTGAAGTCATTGTAACCATTGTGCTACAAGCTTGTTCGCTTGTGACATTTAGGCCCTGTTTGGATCCACCATGACTAAAGTTTAGCTAGCTAATTTATAATGATTTATTTTAGCTAGCTAAAGAGTACCTAGCTAAACTTTAGCTGGGGGTGTTTGGATCCATCAGCTAATTAAATTAATTGGACTATACTACCCTTCATTAATTATGGATAGAATCATATGACGGTAGGAAATTTCCATAAGCAGGTGGGGGTATTTTGGTCTTTGAACTCGTTTAGCTGCGTTTAGCTAGGTTTAACCAGCTAAAAGAATCGTGTATCTTTTGGCATGCAACTAAAGTTTAGCTGAGTTTTAACTTCTCCTGTTTGGATCTCTGGCAGCTAAACTTTAGCAGCTAAAGTTTAGCTGGTGGATCTAAACATGGCCTTAGAACAGATAATTAGTTATAGAATGAACTAATTACCTTATCTAAGCGCCATTTATTATATAAACGTAGGGTCTAGGGAGTGCCTGCAGGAACAATTGCGGAATGTAGCCTAGCTAAGCCCATGGACTACCAACTACTAATTGTGACCACAAAGGTCACTTACTACTTGTGATCTCTATGCTTCTACTACGGCGGCATCCATACAACCACAACTCCCTGCTACACACGCTTTGCTTAAACGAGCGGCCACTTGTTAAAAAGGCCAGGCTAGAAACGGATCCTTTTCCACAAAACCCCAAGACCATGCACAGAAAGAAAAACTCTAGTAGCTGCTAGTTTCTTAGGGATTAAGCATGGCGAAAAAATAATACGCGGCAGCCACAGATGGTGACAAATATGATACTAGTCGCCTGCACCACCTGATCTGATCGGCCGCGTGCCACGCGTGCGGCCTGCAGTCAAAAGCTAGCCCCCCGGAAATAAAGCCGAGATGTTTTGGGCCATGGATCCAAATCATATGCGTAGAAATAAACGAATGAAAGCCACTAGCGCTAGAGAGAGATGCTTAGAAAAAACCGTTGCTGGAAAAAGCAGCGTCACTTCACGGATAAGGACCTTCTTCTTTAAAGGCGACGCTAAAAAAAGCAGTCTTGTGGCGAAAACTTATTTGCATATATGATTGGCGTGCATGCCATGGCCGCCCGGCGCCTTTGCTGCACCCTACAAGGAACCATGAAAAACTCTTTTTCACATTCGTGCAAAGAGTATTCTGCACGGTGAAGTCTCTTTTGGTTATAATGCTTCACGTTTCGGACATGGCATTATATGTCTTGATCTATTTTTTTGAGATGAAGAGACGGTATATTAATTTTTCAGTAAGAAACGAGATAGGTAGTCTATTTTGTAATAAAAAAATAAAAAGAGCTCCAGATCATGTGTATACGAGAATCTTTCCAAATGAGATATAACATATACTGTTGTTTCATTTTGAAAACTCGGTCTATTGCTAAACCTTTACCCGAAGGTGTCCATCGTTGTCTCCAGGGACTGGCAAGCTAGACACACTATTTCTATATGTCCTCCTTCCCTAGTGCCGGCCAAAATTTGGTCCAATAAGTACCCTTGTAGATTACTGAATTGCAGAGTGTATTTGTGATTTTCCAAAAGGCACATCAGTACGACATCGCCACCAAATCGTAACGTAATAGCTGCAACTAAAATTGTTTCCTAATATTGTTCCCATGCCCATTTATGTGATGTATAGAATTGCTATGGCCTTCATGCTAGCGACAGATTATTTTAAAGCTATTGGTAGTCAAAGTCTTAAAACTTTTGACCAAGTCGTGAAATGTCAAGTATGTTTTGACCCAGAGAGAGTATATACGTAGTCTCTAAACAGAGATTTAGTTCCTTCTAACCATTGTTCCACGTATTTTGGTCCCACCGGTAGAGGCCGGTATTATGTCTATACCGGTAATATCAGTTATTTTTGGGCCAACATATTAGCAAATAGCTTCAAATTATAGCCAAATCTTGTCTAAATCTTAAAAATACCGGCCAAAATTTTGGCCGAAAACCGGTATCCTTACCGGCCCTTTTCGGTGTTTTTACTTCATCTGGTAGCCAAAACACTGCTTCTAACGAAATATTCACTTATGCCTACATCTCTTTCATAAGGACCAAAGTGGTTAGACAAATTTGCGTTGATGTTGAGGATCGATAGGAGGCTGATTTCATGAGGATGGTGTCATAGTTCTTTCTAAAATGTTTTATCCGCCATTCTCCTAGATTGTACTTACTAAGTATCAAATTCACAAATGTGTGATAATAGATGGACCTTTGTCCATAACAAACAATTGTCGGCTAGTTGCATAATGCAGTCCCATTTAGTGGACAGGAATGTGACAAAAACTTTGAGGTCTGCAAATCCACTCGGCACAGCAAAGATATTTGCAAATTTATATATATTACTTAAAGCCCGTGACACTGAATAGTGCTTACTTAAAGCCCGAGCACTTCGTTTCACTAGCCTGGGTGCCTTTTTTTTTTCTTCTCAGAGTATACTTATATTATCTTCCGGATAATGCTGTGGCAAATCATTCATGCCGCAGATAAGTTGGAGTTCCTTGGTTGGTGTCTGAATTATTGCTAGCATATATATATATATATATATATATATATATATATATATATATATATATAAGCATTTCAGAGAACCATCATTACGACTGATCAGCTTTTTGTTTGGTTTCCTTTTGCTCCCCACATAATGCACTGCAGTTCTTGCCCGTTTCATGTTTGGGACGAAACAGTATAAAAAAGCACCATAAAGATCAGTAAAACTCATGGCATTGGCATTGTTGCCCGGCCGGCCGGCTTGCCTCAGCATTGTTACACTGGTACAGCAACGGTCGTCAGAAGCAGAAAGCGGCAGAGGCATATCCTGTGGAATCCACTGCCCAACCTCCAGCCTACTAGCTTTTTCCATGTCCTGCTGCTGCTCCTCCTCGGCAGGCCTTTTCCAACGGAAGGGAAAGGGCAGGGCCAAGCCAAACTCCAAAGGCACGACAGCGACGGCAGTACTACGCCACCACAGCTACTCGCTTCCTGCTTGGCAGAGTCGGCTACAGCTAATGCTGCATGAGTAGGACGCCACGGCAGGGCTTGCTTATTCAATCTTTTGTTGGGCCACCTTGAGCTACCAGGTCGCCTCGCCGTAGAAAACGCATGCGGCGCCGTTTTCCGGTTGCGGATGGCATGGCGCCGGCAGGTAGGCAGGCAACCATATGCCAAAATGCCATTTGTTTTGTTTGCAAAATTGCAACCTAGCTGCTACTGTACTCCAGTAGTGTGATACTAGCAGTAGATGGAGGAAAGAGCGTCCTTTTGTTTGGCCGAGAGGATCTTCAGATATCCAATGCCATGTGTGCTTGTGCTTTAGCTTTGGAGGGCAGCAGGCAGCATCTGCTGCAGGTGGCTTGGTGAAAGAGCAAAGGCCAAAAGACCAAAGGGAGGGAGGGAGGCCTCGTCAGGTACAGGAAGGGAATAACCGGATAAGCTCTGCACAGTCATCTCTCTGTCTGTCTCTCAAAACTTTTTTTTTGTTTGATTAAAAGACCCAAAACCCTCTTTCACACTCTGTCTTGTTAATACTTCTCGTGCCGCTTTACATGTATGATGATTTCCCCTGTCAAAGGCGACGCAAGTTGAGGATAAAGAACCGAAAAGCGTTGCAGCTTTGCACATCCCCTTCCACGTTTCATTTGCCACCAGACCAGACCTGCATTATTCAGAGCTAGCAGAGCCGGCGGCTTCGGTACAGTCAAAGCGCTTCTGGCGGCTCACGTAAAGCTTTGCAGGCCCGTTAGCCGTGTTTCTTTGCAGGTTTTATAAATAGACTTATTTAATAATTCATGCATGTAAGATTCTCTTTGAAAAAAATATTTCGGCCGTACATGTTTACAGCTTTGCTTGCAAGGGCACGTAAAGCTTTTCCTGATGATGCATGGAACTAGTACTCTGCGTTTGCCTGCGCGTCCGGATCGTACTGCATTCCTACCACATACCTGATCCTGTTCTTGGTGCAAGATTTCATTCAAACTACGGGCCCTCTCCCCATGGCCGGAATTACGGGGGCCGAATTTCAAGTTTAGCTGGTGTTTTACTTTTCTACTTTCACATAGATTTGCATTTTCTGCTTCCACTTTACGTTGCTGCAGTAATCTCGTCGCCAAAATACAAAGATTAAGGGCCTGTTTGGTTAAATATCAATTTGTGCCAAGCCAAAACCATGGCAAACACTCCCTCCCTCTCTCTCATCTAGGGTTTGCACCCCCCTTCCTCTCCCCCCGTGCCTCGCCGCCGCCACCGGAAGCCCGAGGGCAGCTATAAGGGCAGCGGTGTGGTGAAATCACCGGCGCCCGGATCTGGACGACGGTGGCGGCCGTGCATGGGGCCGGCGGCGACGGCGACGACGTGGCTCGTATGGCGGCAGCGGTGATCGCGACCATGGGCCGTGTGTGGCAGCGCGCGCAGCGACTGCGGGCCGGCAGTGACGGCGTGGCCCATAGGGCGGCGGTGACCGCGGGTGACAGTGGCGCGCGGTGTCGAGGGTCGTGTGGCGGCGACCGTGGGCTGTGTGGCGGCGGCGTGCGCGGCGACCGCGGGCAGCGGCGACGACCTGTGGTAACAAGCATGGGGCAGTGGCCGGCCGGCCTTCCCCCAACGGAGCCCAAACACTGAGCACCCACCGCCCCTCCCGTCTATCCTCTTCGCCTCACCGACGCCGTAGGTGGCCGGTGTGGCAGAGACAGTGGACGTGTCCATGTTTTCTACTGATGTCTTCTAATCGCGTGTGCAGATCCTCGGGTGAAATCCAGCTCAATCTTTGATCGTTGTCGATGACGGTGGTGCTGTTGCATCGTTTTTCTTGTTGAATGCGTCGTTGTTTGGACCTTACCATTCAGAGATATATCCGGGTGAAAATTGAAGAACCAGCTCGCTGGTTCAGGCGGCGGCGGCATCTGGCGTCGCTTCCTTCTCAGGGGCGTCGCTTCCTCCTCAGGGGCGTCACCTTAGAATCTCTGGGTTGGCGGTAATTGGTCTAGCTCACCGTGTTTGCGGTGTATTTGCTTGTTGACTAGTTTGGCAGCAGGTTATTTGAAGTTATGGGCGGGATCGACTAAGTGTGGTGTTTACGTGACGGAGACCATCAAGCAGCTCATGACTGTTTCTTACGGTACAATTCTGACATCCAAGTTTCTAAGTAGACTAGCGATGTAAAGAAGAGCTGTTGGAAAAAGACGAATCAAGTTTAAAGCAAGGGTGTAGAAGAAGCTGTGAAACTTAGTCTTTCTAACTTTTTTAGTCCTTTTAGCTTTTTTTTCTTGTCTTTTATGTTCCTCGATTTTGAGGTTGAGTCTAAGAACTTTTGTAACTTTTGGCTATATATATCCACATGTGGATATAGAGGTCGGATTGTATCCAATATCTAAAAAAACATGGCAAGCTAAAATTATGGCCAACCAAAAAAGACAGGCCAAAGTTATGGCATGAAATTTAGGTAGTCATTTGGTTTGGTGCTAAAATATGGCAACCAATATATTTTTTCATTGTGAGCTTCAAGAAGTTTCTAGGATCTGTCCATGATTTTGGCTACAAATATTATTGTGCCAATTTTTTGGTAGTGAACCAAGTGGTAGCCAAAATCTATGGGCATGCCTTAATTTTAGTTGGGCAAATATTGGAAGCCAACCAAGCAGGCTCTAAGGTAGCGTTTGGATGTAGATATTTTACCTCAGAATTTGTATTGGTAGCCCTCAATACCAGCTGTTTGGATGCCCTAGAATTAAGAATTGAAAATTGACTCCAATACCAACCGGTATTCATCTCACTCTTCCCCACGCGCCCCCAATGCCGAGCCTCCCCCTCCGTTTTAACTGAAATCAGCCTCCTTACCTCCCCCGCCCCACATCTCTTCGTCTACCTCTCACACTCCCTTTTCACCGGCAGCGCACCTCCCCCACGGCCCTACCTTCCTCCTCCGCCTCCCTTCGCCACGGACCTCCTCCGGCGGAGCCCCTCCTCTACCACCCTCCTCTGCCTTCCTCGGTTTCAGATCTCGTCCGGCACCCACATCTGCTACCACTCTCCTCTGCCTCCCTCAACCATGGAGGGATCTCCTTCGGGCACCACACTCCCCTACCATCCTCCCCCGCTTCCCACGGCCGCGGACCTCCTCCGGCCAAGGACGTCACTGCTCTTATGGCCGCCTCTCGTTGCTGGATCTGGGTCGACCTCGAGCTCGTGGTGTACAGGGGCTTGATAGGAGAGAAGAATATGAGTCCTGCCTCCTCCTGTTCTTCCTCGCGCCCCTACCTCTTCTTCCTTGGAGCCGTGCCCCCATCTCTTCTTCCTTGCAGCCACGTTCCCTTCTCTTCTTCCTCCCGGCCCTTCCTCCTCCTGGTCGAACGGGTGGACTACATAGCTCAGCGCAAGGAAGGGCGGAGTGCAATGGTTGAACAGGTGGAGCTGCGTCATGCCGACGAGGTCGGGCTGGCAGGGTGTAGCATTCCGGTGGGTGGTGTCTGGACCAAATTCAATTCTAGTCTTTTGTACATCCAAACATAAATCGAATCGGTTTTTTGCTTGAATTTTAAGAGTCAATGTAATAACCATCCGAACAACAGAATTTGAATCGTGTCTCAATTTAATATCATGGCTGATTTGCTATTGAAGCCAATTCAATACCATACCCTTCAATATCGACACCGCGCAAAGCAATTTGTTTTGCACGGACCAACGGGCCGGGCCTGCGAGAGAAAACCCGCTAAACTTGTTTCTTGTTCGGCAGTTCATGATGGGCTTCAAGGCTTGGGCCACAACGGCCCAATACTGACCTGACCAGTCAGTTGCTGTGCGGAGCCGCCGCCGCCGCCTCACCGTCGACGGCGGTCCTTACTCTGCCGGAGTTAAGGGGCCGTCGCGCCGGACACCAAAGTGGCGCGAATCGCTCCGTCGTCCCATCCAAGTACCCTCTTCTCCCTTACTGCGCCTCCAGGTCCAGGTTCCTGCTCAAGCTCCCGTCGCGCTCCGTCTCCGCCACCCAAAAATAGCCGGAGCCGGGAGAGGACCGGAGGCTGACGGGAGGAAGACACACGCGGCCGGGGCGTCCGCGCCTCCCGCGCGCCCCATTCGCTCCCGTCCTTACCCCCTCGCCCGCGCCCATGGCAGGCAGTGGCACCGCCCTTAAATCCCCCGCGCGCCCGTCTCCGCCGCTTCGTTTCACCCCCTTCCCCACATGTCCCTCCGCGACCCCAATGCCGCACCGCCGGACCCATGTAATGAACGACCATTCCTTGTTTCCTCCTCGTCTGCTCTTCTTTGTTGTCGATTTGCATCGTGGAGTTGGTTCATCTGTGGGGGCTGATCGGTTCGTTGTTGCGCGCGCGCAGCGAGGCGGCGGGCGGACGCCGTCGGGTGGCTGCGCTCCCTGTTCCCGGACCTGGCGCTGCCGCCGCAGGCCACCGACGACGACCTGCGCGCGGCGCTCGCCAATGGCAGGCTGCTCTGCGCGCTCCTCCGGCGGCTCCTGCCCGGCGCGCTGCTGGACGACGCCGCCACGGACAACCTCGGCAGGTTCCGCGCCGCCGTCGAGCGGATGGGCGTTCCCACCTTCAGCGCCTACGACCTCGAGAGGGTAAATCAATCAAGCCGCCTTCTCCGTCCGCAACAATGCCACGGCATTCAATTCGTTCCCTTCTTCTTTGTTCACCAATGCCATCGGTCCGGTCCGTGCAGGGCGAGCTGTCAGCTGTCGTCACCTGCATTCTTGCTCTAAAGGACCGGTTCTCGTCGCGCCTCGGCGAAGGCCACCGCAGCTCAGCTTCCCTCACCAGGTGCGACAGCGAAGGAGGCAGGAGGAACATGGAGTCCAAGCTGCAAAGGGTGCTCTCAAGCCCCATCATGTCAGGTGAACATTGCGTCGTCATTGGGACAATGTTATGACAATGGTAACTGCCTCGTTTACACAATAGGTTCAGATCGCTGGTTCAAACATATCTTTCTGTTGCACTTGCTTTCAGAGCCATACTCTCCTTCCTTTGGACCCGATGCCTATTCTCGGTCACAGGTATTTCAGCCGAGACAAGGACATTCGCCGAGGCAGGGACATTCGCCGAGACAAGGATATTCTGATTTACCTGGCTGTAAAATTTCGGACTTGATGAAATCCTCCAGCTTGGAGGTAAGTGCCGTGCAGCAATCTTCGGTCAAAAAAAAACAAATAGAGAGGATGTGTTTTGTCCTTCCGGCGCTAACTTGCCATGCCAATAACATTGACTGTGCAATGTTTTTATGCAGAATGCTCCCACCCAGTCACTTTTGGGTGTTGTGAACAGCATCCTGGATGAGAGCGTCGACAGGAAGAATGGACAAATACCTTATGTAGGCTTCTCAAAAAATCAATGTAGTCATTTTGTTCTTTCCACATCTAAGAGGATTTAGTGCTGTATGTGTTAACACATTTCCTTGTATAAATGAATGTTAAACTTTCATTGTAGCGCACTGCTTGCTTTCTCAGGAAGGTCATAGTGGAGATTGAAAGGCGTATTTCTACTCAGGCTGGGCATATACGAAACGTAAGATACCAACTCTTTGTCTTTGTTGTGCCATTGGATTTGTCCTATGTGATTTCTTACCTGTCTCCAGCAAAATAACCTGATTAAAGCTCGCGAAGAGAAGTATCAGTCAAGGATAAGAGTGCTAGAAGCCCTGGCTTGTGGGGCAAGTGGGCAAACACATGTAAACTCTTCTATCTTCCCTGTGCCACTTATGTATATAAATCATGTTCCACCATAGTTTTACACACTATCTTCCCTTAGTTTTTTTCGATTTTGGTATCACCATCAAATGGTTAAATAATGAGACAATGGGAGTAGTGGTACAGCTCCATTTTTCAATCAGAGCTTAAAAATAATAGAAGGCATTACTGAGTTCTCTCTTTGCTCAGTGCAGATAATAGCAAACCATTCATTTGAACAAGTATTGCTTGTGCATCAATTGAACCATTCAATTTATGGAAGTCCACTTTTATGATGCAGGTGGAGAGAGACAAATTTGAAGGCAAGGAGCAACTGGCAGAGGATGATATGGCTAGATTAATGCAGTACGAGGAAGACTTGGTAAGATTGATGAAAGAAAAGGAAGATATGGTTAGGTTGCTTAAAGAGAAGGAAGATATGATCAGGTTACTGAAGGAAAAGGAAGATATGGTTAGATTGTTGAAGGCGAAGGAAGATACGGGCAACTTGAATAGCGACAAAGTAGATAGGTTACTTAAGGAGAAGGATGATACTGTAGTTAGATTGACGAAGGAGAAGGAAGACATGGTTCGCTTATTGAAGGACAAGGAGGATATAATTAGGCTAATGAAGGAGAAAGAAGACATGGTTAATGTGAAAGACGTCAAAGTTGAAGATACACTGCGAGCAACAGATGAGAGTAAAGATATGTTACTTAAGGAAAAAGACGCTATTGTAGTTCAATTGACAAAAGAAAAGGAAGACATGATTTGTTTGTTGAAGGAGAAGGAAGGTATAATTAGATTAATGAAGGAGAAGGAAGATATGGTCAACTTAGCTGGTGGCGAGGTTAGTGATAGGAAGCAAGCAGTAGATGACAAACGAGATAGGTTGATCAAGGAGAACAATGATGCCCTTTCTAGGTTAAAAAAGGAGAAGGAAGATATCACTAAGTTGCTAAAAGAGAAGGAAGATGTGATTAGATTGATGAAGGAGAAAGAAGATGCTGACTCGAAGAAAGACAATGTTGAAGACAGAAAACAGGCTACAGGTGCAGGTGCAGACAGGTCAATAGAGGAGAAGGCCGATGTAATTAGGCTGGTGAAAGAGAGGGAGGATTACAGTAATATGATTATGAAACTTAAACAGGAATTGGAATCATTAAAATCATCACATGAGGAGCTCTGCAAATTGTTAGAATCAAAAAAGGGAGATGTAGTTAAGCTTCTCACAGACAAAGAAATGAATGAAAATGTAATTTTGAAACTCAGGCAAGAACTTGAGGCAACCAAAAAGTCGCATGAGGCACATAGTCAGCAGTTAGAGACCAAAGCTGCCAAAGCAAGTAAGGAGTTAGAACAGAGGATAAAAGAAGTAGAGCTCATGTTAGAAGATTCTACCAAGAGGAGAAAAGAACTTGAGGAATCAGCCGAATCTAGAATCCAATTTTTGAAGCAGAAGGAAATAGTGGTAAACAAATTTGTGGGTTTGCAAGTAAAGAATGCTCAGGTATTAGTCAAACCACTTCCTTTCCGTTTTTCTTTACCTCTTTGGTGAATATCTGTATTCTGAACTTAAGTGAACAGTTGTCTGTTTCATCAGGATTTGAGGCTATCTTCTGTTTCCATTAGGCATGAAATCCTAAATTGTCAAAAAAGATGGTTTGAAGAACTATCTGGCCTTGGTGAGATTGAAGCATTGATTAATTATGGCCTACGTTGTCTCAATTCTTTTTCACCAGTAGGACAGCACTAAAATTTCAATTTAATTTTCAACAGGACAAAACCTTAAGGTGGTAACAAATGCTGCGGAAAAATATCACACAGCTCTTGCAGATAATAGAAAATTATTCAACGAGATCCAAGAACTGAAAGGTTCCTGTTTGAACTGCATCCAATAGTTCCTTCTGACTGGCTATCTGTATTAAACATAACATTGTGCAAGCAAAACATAGTAGCTTAATATAACATCTTTGAGCAGGAAATATCAGAGTTTATTGCCGGATAAGACCTTTTCGACCCTGGGAGGATGAGAAGTCCACTTCAGTTGAACACATCGGTGAGAATGGTGAAATGGTTTTATCAAACCCTACAAAGAAAGGAAAGGAAGGAGGCAAGAATTTCACATTCAACAAAGTTTTTGGCCCCACAACTACACAAGGTGCTCATGACAGTGAATCTAACAAATTATCTGCTGTTGAATCTATAAAGTTGTGGCTAATTCCATATTTATAAATAACGTTATGAGGTATATGTTGTTTACTTATCCTTCTTGTTTTTTTACAGATATGGTCTTCAAGGATATTCAACCACTAATTAGATCTGTTCTTGATGGCTATAATGTTTGCATTTTCGCATATGGTCAAACTGGATCAGGGAAAACATATACTATGGTATGAAGCTATCAGGATTGAAGTCTTTCTGTCTGTTTGGATTTCTCTGCAATGGAGGACATATTCACAATACCTTGTTTTAATGAATTGCTCAGATGGGACCAGAAAACGCAACTGAGAAGGAATGGGGTGTCAATTATCGAGCACTGAATGATCTTTTCAATATCTCCCATGATCGGCGAGACACAATTAAGTATGAACTTGGTGTTCAAATGGTTGAGATCTACAATGAGCAAATCCGTGATCTTCTTGGTAGTGGTGGTTCACAGAAGAAATATCCTTCTTATTCAACACTTGTTTCAGTATAGCTTTCCATGTAATGGTGGAATACATGTTTTCTATGCAATTCCTGAAGTACTTAACTGCTATAGCAAAATTTTGTTATGCATTATAGTTTCCTTAAGTAATACTATATAAAAACTTGCAAAGTTTAGCTGGTTACACTATTTCTATCCTTTTTCTGATTCTATTGTCATCATATTGCTTGTTGCAATTTAATGCATTACTTCTTGCTGACTGAAGTGATGTAACAAACCTCTCATTTTCCTTAACTGGCACACACTAGGGATCCAGAATACCACCCAGCCCAATGGACTCGCAGTTCCTGACGCAACAATGTGTCCTGTTAATTCGACTTCTCATGTTATTGAGCTAATGCAAACAGGGCACAACAATAGATCCATGAGTGCAACAGCCTTGAATGAGAGAAGCAGCAGGTCTCACAGGTAAGTTACTTCTGCTGCGTATCTTTTCTGTATAAAGAAACCTTCTTACCCCTTTTTTCCTTGTGCAGTGTTGTGACCATCCATGTACAAGGCCAGGATCTGAAAACCGGAAACACTTTGCGTGGCGCTCTGCATCTTGTGGACCTTGCTGGAAGTGAAAGGGTGGACCGATCTGCGGTTACAGGAGACAGGCTCAAAGAAGCACAACACATTAACAAGTCTTTGGCTGCTCTCGGGGATGTTATATTTTCTTTGTCACAAAAGAATGCTCATGTACCATACAGAAATAGCAAGCTTACACAAGTCTTACAAACTTCTTTGGGTGATCTTCTTTGCTAAAAATTTAGTTTGCATTACATCATAATTTTGTACATAGTTTGTTGAAAAAAAGGAACTTTCCATGTGTAGGTGGGCATGCAAAGACCCTAATGTTTGTGCAAGTCAACCCAGATGTTTCGTCGTACACAGAGACTTTAAGTACACTGAAATTTGCTGAACGCGTGTCGGGGGTGGAACTAGGTGTTGCAAGGACCACTAAGGAGGGAAAGGATGTCAGAGAACTAATGGATCAGGTAACCTCTTTTCCCCTCTTTTCCTTCACTTATTATATATACATACTAGGGAAATCGATATGAAACAGTATATGGAAGATGTCAAAGACTTTTATTTTTAGATTGCAAAGAAATCAAGAATGTCATGTTCAAAACTTTATTATGTCTAGGAAATTCAATTTGATCCGGAAGGAAACATACAATCGCCGACATCTAATGTTTCACATTGCAGCTTGCGCTGCTCAAGGATACCATTTCAAAGAAGGATGAAGAAATTGATCGGCTGCAACTAGTCAATAGTAGCACCTCACGACTGAAGTCCACGAAACATGGTGACTCCCTGTTGAAGCATTCATCCTCTTCTCCAGGCATTACATCCCTAGGAAAGGTGGCAAGCTTTGGCAGTGGGGCTGCTTCTGATCTCGACAACTTCTCTGACACCAGTGACAGGCATTCTGAAGCTGGGTCCCTGTTCTCTATGGATGAAAATCAACAGCTGGGTCAGAGCTCTGCTAATCCTGAGGCTTCTGCACTCGGTGATTTTGATTCGGACGGAAGGTTAAGTGATGTATCAGATGGCGGTATATCAGCAGTTGCAGAAACTGACAGTTCAGTGAACAATGTTGTGGACCAAGAACCAGAAAAAATATCTAGTGCTGGAAAAGAGCGGTTGTGAGTATTTCCAGTTCTCAATAGTCTTACTCGCTAATACTTTGCTCATCTGACATCTTTAGCTCTTACAAATTCTGCAGCAAGTGGTTTGCCTGGTTGTTATCTGTAACTTTACATTCTTTCTCATGTAGAGCCAAAGCAGTAAGTCGAGTCCAGAAGCTAACAGTCCCAAAGGTAGGCCAATCATCAAGCTTGCGGTCTAAACCAAGAGATCCTTCTGTTCCTAAATCTTCAGGTAAGATACCTCTAAGTTTGCACTGTATTACAGCTTTGTTTTCTGACAATGCGGAGCTCAACGAGCTGATGTTTCGGTTAAATGGATCTGAGTCTGACTCAATAGTTCTACAGATGATTCACTTGTGATCTGAATATGACAATGTGCATAGAATGTACCAAACAGATACCTATGGAGAGGAAAATTTGTTTGTACATGGATTTGACTATACGCTTGGCTTGTATTGTCAAATATCATGATCATCTTGACCATGTTGAATTAGGCTATTCATGATGAGTGAATAATGTAGGCCATGAAAAGAATTAGATCTATGCAATGCAATACAAACTCCTGCCGCATCTTGAAATTTCCTATAAATGTGTGCGACTTTTGAACAACTCATAGAAAACTAAACAAAGAATGGTAGTCACGCTGTTCTTGGTTATCACTCCCGGAGGCTATTCCCTAGATTCTGTGCTGCTTAATTTTTCTAAGTGCATGTTTTCTCATATGCGCATGCCACTTTGCTATTTCTACGTCTTATTTTGTATGATTTACAGTGCCAACGGGTGTGCGAAGAAGTACAACTACTCAAGCAACTCCCCCAGCAAGAGCTAGCAGCACTCCGAAACGAGTACCATAGTCAAGGTTTTTCTTCTTGGTATGATATTTTGCTGGTTATAGTGAAATTTGTATCTCAGGCGGATAGGTCGCTGTTGTTTTTTGTAGCGATGAGTGTGTCATCTGTTAATCATGTATTGGTGTATCACTATGTGATGTTAGCATGTTACAATATAAGACACATATGTCGAATGTGTTAGTAGAAACGGTGAAAATCCTCAATGGCAAAAGAGTACAAAAGCACAAACCATGCATTAGAACGGGTTATAGCTCAATAGCTATACTATTACGAACAAATATTTTAGTGCATCTGAAACATACTAGTGAATCCAGGTAGAGCTGGATGACAGTAGGCCTTCAAAATCATAGAAACCTTTCAGTGCTTGTAGAGGCGTTTCAGAAAAAAAAAGAGCAGTAGCATATATTACAGCAATCTCTTACTCTTAAATTTAATATCGCATGCCATCATAATCGTCCAATTTCTAGCAAGTAATACAAAATTGAACGGTGCAAAATCTGCCAAGAGGATATGCAAAACTGTATTTACTTATTGAGGCTCAAAATAGTACCACAGAATCAGATCATTAAGTTTACTCTAAATATCTCTACCAACAACCACAGCTGAATAATATGCCTAATACATTACTAATAAACAACAACTGATGGCAGATGACATGGAATTTGCCTACTTAACAACTGTTGTGTGCCATTGATGAACCCTCGGTGTTGCGGAGCATGAGTAGTTGTCAGTTTCTCTCTCATAAAAGTTTCCCAAGCATCTTTGTGAGATCCCTTCAAGTTTCCAATTTACACCGCAAAAGTTGCAAGCAAAGCTGCCAAAGAAATTAGGCCTTTGCAGCCGCCTGCTTTGCACCAACCGCAAAGAACTCAGTGATGACCTCAAGGGGCATGCCCTTTGTCTCGGGGACCTTAAGGAAGACAAAGACAAAGGAGATCAAGCAGACAACCGCGTATATGCCAAATACGCCTGCTAGGCCAATAGCATTCAGCATCACAGGAAGGCTGTAGGTGACAATGATGTCTCCAATCCAGAATGTCAGGGCACAGATGGCAATGCAGAGGCCACGAACCCTAGTTGGAAAAATCTCTGCACATAGAATGTTGGGGATGGGACCGAAGCCCATGACGAAGCAGCAGAAATATATGATGACACTGACTGTGGAGAGCGCAGCATGGGGCACTGTACCCAAGTCGATAACATTGGACACAACCAGGATAACTAAAGAGGCTATCAAGATTGGAATTGTGCCTAGCAGCAGAAACCTGCAGAAAGGGAAACAATGTATCATATAACGCTCATTCTGGCACATTTTGCAAAATTCTGGTAAGTGGTAATACTAAGACAATGCAATCAAAATAAAAAAATTACCTTCTTCCAGAGAGATCCATAAGTCTCATGGCTAAACCAATGCTAGGAAGCATCAGTAAGGTAGTAAGAGAACTTATCAAGATGGATGCTGATGCCGAGCTGAGACCAAGATTGGAAAGGAGGACTGCCACACCAGCTTGCTCGAGAATTTGTGGGGTGTAGTAGAGAACGCCATTTATTCCAGCAAACTAAACATAAGAAACGAATAAAGTTAGTAGGCTATTTTTAAGTTCGGTCAATAATCTTATTAAGCTATCCATGTTGGAACAATCCAAAACAGAATATGATGAATTTCTCTATGAGAAGATTGATGGTTGAATTAATACTTGAAAGTTAATTTCTTCCTTTTTTTGTTTGGCTATAAAATAACGTGGGTTACTTCTAATAAGATAACAAGCAAAAGTGATTAAATCAACTCTACCTGCTGAAGAATCTGAATTCCAACACCAACTAACAGGGCACGCCTCACACCAGGTTCAAACAAATCTTTCCAGCTTGGGCCTTTGGCAGCTGCCTCAGATGGGTGAATCATGGCAGGACCAGACATGCGGCGTTCTGTAAGATCTTTTGAGTAAAGTGCTGGCTGGCTTACCAAGGCAGCAGCATGTATGAACTCGCCACCCTCGGGAGCATCACCTCCACCAGGGAGTGAAACAATCGAGCCCCTTCTCGAGCCAGGAACTCCCTCTTGGTGCAAGTAGATTCTTTTGAAACCGCCTTCCTTCTTACCATCCTCACCTTCTCGCTCTGACCATTTCCATGCAAGCTGCCATCCCCCACCAATACCAGTGCTGCTCACACCCTCTCCGCTCTCACCCAAGAGGCTCGGCCTTCTCATGCTCAAAGCACTTCCACGGTGACCATGGTGTGCAATGTCCTTCCCTTCCGCACTTGTAGTCTGCCTGGACAGCAATGGGCTGTGGACATTGTCTTCATAATCACCCCCTGCACCATCAGATGCATACTCCTCATCGTCCCTGTGAAGATTCTCTTCATCCCACTGCTCATTTTTAGTATGCTGATCTGTGACGCTGAACATACTTCCAAAGTTTGGAAACAATGTGCTCCTCATACTTCCTCCAGCTTGAGGCATGTTCTCATGGACACTCCCAAAAAGTGTGACAATCGGATCCATAAGGGGTACACTCTGGTTCACCATGCTACCATGACGAGATGCGAGAGAAAGCACACTTCCAAGCATGCTGGGTCCCTTGGAAGGTCGAGCAATCCATGATTGGCCTTCTTCAGGTCCATAAAGTGTGATGTGTTCCTTATCACCATCAGCAACGTGATCATCAGCTGGCTCAGTGGCAGGACCAATGATGTACTCTTCAATGGAGGTGTCTCCTCCAACCTCCAACCCTTCAACGAGAAGGGCCATCTCACCTGCAAAATCACATACATTTGATTATCAGATGGCCTTTTTTGCGGATGTCGCTGTTAAATGAATAATTAAATATGAATAAAGCAGAAACTAAAATATGAATAGCCAAGTCTCAGGTTTTCAGCCAACACTTCCATTATTAATAAATCAGGTCTGGCTATAGTGAAACAACTTGCTTGCTGCCAACGGCTCTAACCAATATTGTGGGTCTGAACTGTATTAGTCTTCTTAGTCAGACATGTGATTTTTGTCTTTAAACATGATATCATAATCAGCTTGTATAAATTTCCAAAATTAGCAGATTATACAATGTGAAGAACTCTAGTTGCATCTATTAGCCACAGAGCTGTCAATGTATTTACTAAAAGAGCAAAAGAAGAATGTAATACACTTTTATGCATGCTTAATTTGTAAATCGCCATAAAATAACTATCCATAAAATTTCAAATACAAATACGTGTCAACCAAACTGAAACAATCGGCTCGTCAAGAATTTATGGCTAAATGTTATGCAATCATGATTCTGTGAACTTAAACCTTTTTTTTGCATTACAAGAAAGTCTATAATTATATACTCCCTCCGTACTGATAAATGAAGCCTTTTAGGACCACGGTCTCCAAAACACAACTTTGAAAGTATTTGTCGAAAAGTGATACATGTATACTTTTATGAAAGTATTTTTCAAAATAAATCTATTCATATAACTTTTACAATTTCAAACTCAACAACTTAAAAGTTATTCATGATTTATATTCCCAAAGTTTGACTCAAATCTTATCCTAAACGGCTTCCTTACCAATACGGAGGGAGTACCATTGAACATATAGTGCGAACAGATACCACTTCTGAAATTAACCAACAATTTAGTACTTCTAGAGCAACAACTAGCCTCTAGTCAGGAAGAACTCTAGGTAAATGGACATCAGTTCTTTTTTGGCAAAACATACCTGAGACATCGTCTTTCCCACGTAATTTTTGCAACACCTTCTTTGCCTCTGCCATCCGCCCTTTACTAACAAGCCATCTTGGGGATTCAGGCAGGTAGAATATTGTCAATCCAAAGAAGAACAGCGAAGGTATGGCAAGCACCCCAAGCATAATTCTCCAATCAGGTGATGGCAATAGTGACATCCCAAAGACCATACAGTATGACAGGAACATTCCTCCTGAACCACTGAACTGCGGCAGAGTATTTAGCAAACCTCTAATCTCTGGAGGAGCTGTTTCTGAAATGTATAAAGGCACGAGCGTGACAGCCAGGCCGATACCAAATCCGTCTATGAGACGTGCCAGCAGCAGGACATAGACATTAGGGGACCATAGCATGATGAGGCTGCTGCAGAAGTACAGGATTGAAGAGAGGATGAGCATGGGGCGGCGGCCAATCCAGTCTGCTACCGGCCCAGAGAATGTAGTGATGATAGTGGCACCAATGAGTGACATGGCCACAATTAGCCCCTCCACAGTGGGCTCACTTTGCAATTTGAATTCCTTCTTTATGTACAGAACAGCACCTGGAGAAAAATAATTGTATGTCAATGACCCCACCAATATCTTTCAGGACTAAATATAGCAAAAGGTTATAGCTGGACAACATATAACTAATAATTGAACGGTTCATACAGATCAAGCAGAAGAAAACTACTATCATTAAAATTCTAGGAATATTTTTCTTAATTGACAAAGATAAGGCCAAGTATTTCTAAGAACAAAATAGGAACCCACTGAATTATGTCAAGTGCTTTGATAAAAATACTACTACACACGATCTGATAACTAGTACACAAGATCAGCAACATCTGATCTGAGAGCCAAAGGAATCGATCCGACGGAAATATAACCGTGACTACACGACAGCTAGAAACATCGTGCACATGCCTGGCAAAACCGATCTACTGAGAGAGAGCACAAGATTTACCTGCAATGGTGGCATTGTCCCACCCCTGCAGCAGGTTGCCGATGGAGGCGGCGATTGCGACGAGCACTGCCCCCGACATCTTGCTCTCCAACAACAACGGCCCCTGCAACTGCGAGACAACCCAACTCAGGACGAACGCATCGAAGCAAGCAGCCACCACAACAGAGGGGGGAGAAGACAGAGCTCGGGCACCTTACCTCTCAAGAGGAGGTGAAAGAAGAAGGCGGCGGTAGCCAACCAAGAAGTGGTGGGAGGAGCCGCGGCCTCCGGTCCAGATCAGAGGCGACGGGCGGCGGCTCGAATGGGGACCAAGAGCCGCTACCCAATCGACGTCTCTGCTCTGCTCCCTCCTCACTGCCCCTGTCCCTGCCTGGCAATAGAATAGGAGGAGATGGATGGGGGGTAGAAGAAGAAGCGGCAGGCGACCAGGGTCCCTGCGAGTGAGGACAAACGACTCAGCGGGAGGCGGAGCAAGTGCCCAGATGCCACATGGAGATGACACGAGAGAGATACCGCCGGGTGGTGGTGGTGGTGGTGGTAACCGGTAACAATAAAGAAACGCCTCCCCTCCCCACCCCAGCGCGGCCGCGCCACCGCCGCCACCGAGAAACAAGCGAGGGGGGGGGGGGGGGGGGGGGGGGGGGAAGCACGGCCTTTCCGCGACCGGCGGCGAGATCCCCTCCAGAAACGCACCCGAGAATTAAAGATCCCAACTTTCCAGCCAACAACCTCTTCCCCCTTGTGAGTTGTGACTTGCAAGCAGCAGCAGCAGCAGCAGGCGTCGTGCCTGCCAAGCGATTAGCGAAATGCCTGCCAGGACCAGCCGGAACCGATCTGTCAGCCGCTGGACTGTTGCGACCTCATGGAATCCCCTGGAACTCGGCCACCGTAGGATGGTGTTTGTGCCGCCGCCGTGTCAGTGGTGTAACAACACCCCGCTTCGCTTCCAGATCGTGGGTGAGCTGCGGAATGGACAAGACGGCCGCGGGGTTTTTTAAAACGGCGCGAGGAAGACGACAGGAATTCACGGTTGCTCTCGCTTGGCTCGGTGCGGAAATGGGGACTCTGCTCCTGGCCGTCAAAACTCAAAAGGATTTCTCAAAAAAAGAAGGGAATCGGACGTAAACAGCTGGAGCGTGACGCTCGAGTTTACTCAACCTTAACTGTCCACGTCTTGGGATCCAGAAAAATCTAGCTGTGCCAGTAGTAATTGTGGAATACCACATGATGATGTGTGCTGGTAGGGATGAACGGTCGAAAATTGCTCATTTTTACTGTAATCACTAAAGTTATGATGTGTATCATAAATTCATAATAGCCTGCACAACCAAGAAAGATGCAGCGATCGACTTCACATAAAACACAAAGTTATGATGCCCATTTCGTTTTGCTGGAACAAGCATTCGCCAAAACAATTATTTTATTAGTATAATTTTGTGACACAACTTTAATGTTACTACTAGATTCATATTTAAAAGATACTTTGTATAAAGTATATTTTCTTGTCACATAAATGAAAATATTAATAGAGTATTGCCTAAAGAAATGGAATTCGTGGTGTAGATACAAATATGAGGACTATGATTGCCAACTGGGGCGGCGGATGTGAGGAAGCATACGATTCCGTTTGGTAGCGAGGCTTTAATTTTCTCAGGACATGGGGAATAAACAGCATTGTTACAAATAACCCAGAATTTTCTAACACCTTGACACACACAAAATCTTGTTTAATTCAACTTTATTTTCTTTTTGAAAGAGACGCTAAGAAGTGTCTCAAATCTGATACTCCATATAATAAGGAAAATAAGACACTGTTTGATATGAAACGACCTATAGAAAAGAATAATATAAAGAGGTCCTTTCCCGAGATATATTGATGTAATACAATGCAACAACTTGGGAAGATTATTGGCCTGCGATTAAATTTCGTTGGAATACAAAGTGATGACAGCAACAGCCACTCTTGGGTCGCCAAGCGTGCTGCCACCTGAAAGGAGATGCTGGGTTTTGCCTTGCCGTCCCCAGAAGCAACGAGCACACCTTTTCGGCAATTGACAAGACCAATCCCGGCCCAGCAACGACATACGTCGAAATCCGATGTCAATTTTAGTCGTGTTCGGCTTGATTCTCCGCTCCAATAATATGCCTGTTTGATGCAACATCTCTTTTTTCATTAGTCCAAATCGAAAGCATCAATAAAGTTGCATCTATGTGTTCCTCCTCTGGTTGGTACAAATTGAAAGCAATGTTTCGTACACGTCTCCGTCAGAGATTGCTGAGATATTTATATTTCCATGATTTTGGAGGCAAGCCCCTGGCTACTTGTTTCTAAGAAGTAAAAACAGTTGAGTATTACTCCCTCCGTTTTTAAATATATGACGTTTAGGACAAGTAAATTAGTTCATTTTTAAATTAAATGGGCTGTCTTAAACGACATCTATTTAAGAACGGAGGTAATATTTTTTTTCTTTAGAAATATACCCTTTTTTTCATCAGATGAGCGTGATGTTTCGTCCAATCGTCCTCACTCCTCCAGTCATCCGGTGGCTATCGTGAGGTAAGAAAAATTCACGATTTTTTGTTATCCAGCGATTAGAGGTTTATGCATCTGATTTACCCTTTCATAATAAGTGCATGTTTGGGTTCACCCCATGTCGTGAAAATCTAAATTGTAGACTGTGAATTGTAAAAGCGTTTGTATCCATTTATTGCAAGTGGGAAAAACTATGGTGAGACCGGAGTACCGGACCAAGTGGTTGAATTCGATCTGGGTGGATTCAAAAGCTCTAAAAAGATGCATTTTTAGCATATACCAGAGTAACAATTAAATGTTGGAAGCCCTAAAATACTCAGGTAGGTATTATACATACATTTTTTTTTATTCTGTGGGGCCGTGGGTTGTGAATTGTGATAGCTACAAGTGTGGACATTTTTTTTATGCGAAGAAAAGGCAAGGGAGCCCAGCAGGGAGGAGGGACCTGTCACTACCTCTGCCCTGTTGTTGTGCAGCCTGGGAGAAAAGTAGAAGGAGAGGCAGCAGACAGGTGTTTCGTTTTCTGAATCAATTGCAAGAGATGCCCCGAAATGATCAGGGGACCAGAATGGTTTGAAAACTGAAAGCAACAACATGGTGACAGGGCCATAATATATCGAGGATCTGCAGATCGGACAAAATGATAGCATGTGTCATGCTGCCATCAGATCTCTGCAATAAGTGCACATAAGTTTACTGATCAGATCACAACATCGTATTAGTAGCTCTACGTGCATCACTATGTCAACAAAAAAAAAAGTTTTACTACGTTGCGAGTGACTGATATATAATTGACTAATGGGAAGAACACTAGAGCTAAGCCCTCGCTCGGTTGCGAGCTACATCATATATGAGTCCAGGTCGAGCTGATGAACAGTCAAAAAGAGAAAACAGGAGCTTCGAAAATCGAGTATGCCTTGGGTACGCACGCAATAGTAGTACACATCCTGACAAGATCCAAGATGAGAAACCATATGCCATGCACGCATGGAGGACAAGCTAGCCACGGCACTCCAGAACCATGCGTACGCATATGGGCCGGCCAACACATCGGCATGTGTACCACCGGCAATCATTCAGTCAAGACTTAGCCACCGTGTGTTAAGTTGCTGCATCTTCGTCAACACTTGAAGAGGAGTATAATATCCCAGTGCCATGGCCAGATACTCATGTGCTACGGCGATGCCGATCGAGCTGGCCGGCGATGATCGAGTAGGCGATGATGCTGCGTTGTGTTGTCCTCGTCAGGCCTGAAAAATCGCCGAGAGCTAGCCCTAGCCTGCGCAGCGTCTGTGACCTTTGATTTGTGTTGTGTTGTGTTGTGTGATGGCTAGCTGACGAGCTGCCCAAGTGATCGACGTCGTCGAGCGCTAGCTAGCTGCTGGATCGAATCGCCAGCAATTAATAATTGTGGAATCTCTCGCGCTATAGGTTACATCAAATCATTAATTCGTGAGGGCCCAGGGTTGGGGCGTCCCGATCGGCCGATTCGCCATCGGCATGCATGGTCCATGCGATATCATCCTCTCTTTAATTTGGATTCTTCTTGCGACTTGTTGCGAGAGCTCTGCTCATGGCAATGGCATGTCGAGATGTCATGTAATATTGTTCTCTGACAACTGTAAGCTAATTAAGCTAAGCTAAAGTGGCATCCAATGACATACAAATAAATGATCTCCAGCAACATGGTACTCCGTCAAATTTCGGCGCTGCAATTAAGATTTAAGAGCATAAGCGGGTTTAGTAGTAGCTTTTGTTTTGTTTTTTTTTTTACTTTTGAGAAGGAGGAGGTCGTTGTCTTGCTAGCGAATTATATTTCGGCAGACCGGTAGCGATGGCCTTGAAAGCAAAACGAATGTGACGTGAGTTAAAAGAAAGAAAGAAAAGGATGGTGGTGACTGGTGAGCTAGCGCAGCCAAGCTTCCTCCATCATTTTGGTACTTCTGCTTTTCCCGCAGCTATTGCATTATATTGTGTCTCCCTTCGTAACCGTTGCAAACTTGCAGCGGCAAGCAACGACGGCAGATCCAGGCCTAGGGAACACTAGGACAGCACAGTTCCATGAGCCATGCCTGCATATTTCTGACTCTGCCTGTCTGCCATGGCAAACTAGAATAATCAGGTTGAAGGTCTTGCATTGCATATAGGTCATGTTTAAATGCAAAATAGTGGGGGTGGGGATTCGGAGGTTTGGGGTCATTTCGTAATCATTGCGTCACTGTAGCATTTCGTTTGTATGTGTGAAAAATTATCCAAAAATTGATTAATTAGGCTCAAAATGTTCGTCTCGCAGAGTGCAACAAAACTGTGTAGTTAGTTTTTGATTTCATCTACATTTAGTACTTCATGCATGTGCCGACATTTTGATGTGATGAGATTTTTGCATGAACTTTGGAGTTGCTTTTTGGGGAATAAACAATGGCATAGTTGCAGATCAGCAGATGGAGCTTCTTCTATTTCTGACACAGCCACGCAATTCCGAGATCCTCCTCTTCTTTCCACGGAAGTTAGTAGTGCTCGAAATTAAAATTCTTCCAGTTTACGAAGTTTATTACTTTGTCCTCCTATCTTCAGGCTATTTCCATGAGCAATATAATGCAAGTTTGCTTAAAACAATTCAAAAGGTGATGCGTAAATTATGAGATTTACTCATAAATTAAGGCTTTGCCTTGCTACAGATGGAGCTTCTAACAGCCACTTCAGGGGCGGAGCTAGGCGAGGAGGTGGCCAGGGTCATCTTTGTAGCATAGATGTTGGATGGGGGTCTTTAATGGTAAAAAACAATGATCTTCCACCGTAATTGGAAAAATCGTTGGAGTGGGCTGACCCCGACAAACACCCCTGGCTCCGCCCCTGAGCCACTTGATCTCAGAGAGAGAAGTGCTAAATTGGTATATGCTTTTGTGAACAACCAATGATGACATATGAACAAATACATAAAAACTCCCAAAAAATGGCAACTACTTGCAACATGTTAAATATAGTTGCGATACTATTTATTATGCCATATTTCTTATCTGACTGCAATATATATGGTTGTTCATTGCTTTTCGAGCCTTCAGACTATAGAAAAAGGAGCCTTGCTGGTAGCTTAGCAAGTAAGAAAAAACTTGGCTTTTGGTCAATTTCGAAAAGAAAAATAAAGAAAACCCCATTGCACGTGTATGTATGTACTAAATTGTTAATAAAAAAAAGTAGACTTAATTCGAATACTATATAACTTTAAAGTAATATAATGGAAAGTGAATCAAACTAGTTGAAACAAATTAATCAATTATTGCATTGCATTATATTGTGTGTGTTCAGATTTCTGCTTTTCCCGCGGTTGCATTGCATTATATTGTGTGTGTTCAGATTTCTGCTTTATTTCCCATTTCCCACCATTATCAATTATTGCACCACCGAAAATCTCCCTTCGTGGCCGTTGCAAACTTGCAGCGGCAAGCAACGACGGCAGATCCAGGCCTAGGGAACACTGGGACAGCACAGTTCCATGAGCCACGCAATTCCGATCTGCCATGGCAGACTAGCAGATGGCTTCTATTTCTGACACAACCACGCAGTTCCGATCCTCCTTTTCTTTTCCACGGAGGATAGTACTCGAAATTAAAATTCTTCCAGTTTAGGAAGTTTATTAGTTGAGTAAATTCCTTATTTAACACCAAAACAAATGTCGATTCCTTTCTCGGCTCTGAAATTTTTTCGTTCTCTATTTGACACTGACTTTTAACTTTATTTCTTATTTGACATTTCCATCACTGCTTTCAGTTAAATCAAGTGAAACAACCTCGAAATAATCTTTAAAATTCATGGACCTTTTTATAATGATATAACATATGTATATGAACATATTTTATTTAAAAGGACATATGCATGTGCTTTTATGGTTTTAAAATTAAAATATACTAAATTAGACTACCTTTAAAACAAATATGAATTATATGTCACCAAAATACTTTCAAAAAATTATGAAAAATAACTATTATTCACCACATGTGTGGTAGTTTATAAAATTATTTTCCGTTATAAGTTACATATAGAATTGGAAAGAACATGGTATTTTAAAAATTTTAGATGGAGCTCATAATTATCTATTTAACTTATGATGAAAAATAATTTTACACGCTATTGTATCACATGTGAAAAATATTAGTTATTTTTTAAGCATTTTATTGAGTAAAATTCAGATAAGTTTCAAAAACTATCTAGTTTGGTGAATTTTAAGTTTAAAACTATAAAGGTGCATGTATTGTTTTGAATAACATATGTTCATGTCTATTTGTTATATTGGTAGAAAAAATTCGATGAATTTTGGAGGTGATTGGAAGTACGTTTTGACCGACTTAACTTTTGAAGGTAACGAAAATGTTAAATAAGAAATGAAGTTAAAAGTCAGTTTCAAATAGAGAGCGAAAAATTTTTTAGGGCCAAAAAAGGAATCGGTATTTGTTTTGGTGTCAAATAAGAAATTTACTCTTATTCGTTTGTCCTCCTATCTTCGGGCTATTTCTATGAGCAATATAATGCAAGTTTGCTTAAAACAATTCAAAACGTGATGCATAAATTATGAGTATCTCATAATTTAAGGCCTTGCCTTGCTACAGATGGAGCTTCTAACAGCCACTTGATCTCAGAGAGAGAGAGAGAGAGAGAGAAGTGCTAAATTGGTATATGCTTTTGTGAGCAACCAATGACGACATATGAAAAAGTGCATAAAAACTCCCAAAAAAATAGCAACTACTTGCAACATGTTAAATATAGTTGCAGTACTATTTATTATGCCATATTTCTTATCTGATTGCAATATATATGGTTGTTCATTTCTTTTCGAGCCTTCAGACTATAAAAAAAGGAGCCTTGCTGGTAGCTTAGCAAGTAAGAAAACTTGGCTTTTGGTCAATTTCGAAAAGAAAAATAAAGCAAACCCATTGCACGTGTATGTATGTACTGAATTTTTAATAAAAAAAGGTAGACTGAATTCGAATACTATATAAATTTAAAGCAATAATTGAAAGTGAATCAAACTAGTTGAAACAAATTAATCAATACTTGGTAGCTTAATTAATTTGTTGCATTATACATCATGCCATATCCTATAAATTATGTTTGCAATGCGGTTTTCCCCATATTTAACAAGGATTGTTTACCCTCAAACTAGTTCCATGACCCATTCAAATTTCATTGAAGAAAACCCAAAGAACTCGATATGTAATAAATCATCCACTCTAGACCACATCATTCCTTTCACACTAAATTACATGTGAAGATTAACTCTCCTAAATAAGAGTACAAGGCAGTAACACTATACATTCGCAAAATAAATACACACATGCAGCTCATTATATTTCTTGCAGAGTAAATGGACTCCATGTATATGAACATAAATCTGTCATGTGAATATTCTAGAAGCAATGGTTCAAGTGAACCTCTAGTAGTCTAGAGAGAGAGAGAGAGAGAAAAAAAAGACAAAACAAAGTGCATCTAAAACAGCGCATGCACGCACTCGGAAATTGTAAAACCATCCAGATCGAAATTGTTGCTTCGTTGCATATATAACCACGTCCTCCGATTCACGTGCTTACAGATGTTTTTGCAATTTTTTGTAAACAGCGATGATTTTGCACATGGCTTAGCCGGCTGCCTGCATGCATGCCAGGGCAGAGACGACGCATTTGCATGGTTGATTGGTGGCGTGGATCGGGATCGCACGTTAGTGACATCGGGATCTCTGTCCTACATGGCTGCACATATATATATACATGCAGAATTGCAGATGCAGATGCGCTCGAGCACTCGAGTGTCGGCGATGGAAGCAACAGACAAAGGGCCCTTTCGAGGACATGGCCAAACTGCTCTACTGTTCCTTGCAGAATCTGTATCAGACAGCACATTATTGAGCCCCTTGGCGATCAGTGTGTGTGCTGCAATTTGCTGCGATGGTATCGATGCAAATGGCGCCAAAGCAAGCGCATACAAACCTCATCATGAGAGCTCCCTACGTGATGCGCTGCAAACGAAAAAGAAAGATATTTTTATGTTTCTTTTACCCCCCGCATATAAAAAAGATATTCGATTGTTTTGGAAGAATCAATCATTCCTTCCTGTGTGGAAGGCCCAACTGGTGATAAGCAGCTAGCTCATCCAGAGGCCCAAAGGGCTCATGAAGATTGCGCAACCGAAGTCCTCCGAGAGCGGAAGTGATGTGCGTGTCTTGAGAATGCCAAAGCCCAACCGGAACCGGCCCGGCAATGGCCCTGAGAGGCCTTTCATGGCTTCTTGCTGCATGCGCCACGTAGGGCTTGTTTGGTTGTTTGGTGAGAAATGGGCCTGCCCCAGGCAGCAGCATCCAGCCGCAGGCAAGCAAAATCGAACGTCTGAGGACGCTGCCTGCCCCAGGCAGCTTTCCCAGGGTCTGGAGCAAACAAGCCCGTACTGCCGCGTCAGTCGTGTACTCACGTTCCTCCCTCCCAAAATCTTTATGACCGATTTATAGATAAATAAGGATACTCGAATTACCAGTTTTATAACGAAGCGCAAGTTCTAAGACGACACCAACTACTTATAAACTCACAACAGTGCCCTCTGGGCGACACACCAGAGACAACCCGGGGGCTACTCTAGATAGAGAACCTAAAACGCGTGAATCCATCACAGAACTTGCAAGATCGGCCAGGCTCGGGTCCAAAGCGCCAACATCACGGTCATAAGAGGGTCAACACAACAACGCCTTCAGGAAGGCAAAGGCGTCGAGTCGGCGCCAGCGTTAAGTTTTCACCTCGAAGATCTCCGTGGACCGCCAAAAGTAATGATCCCTAGCAATGCCCCCAACAGGGAAACACTGTCGTCAATCCGGCACCGCCGGACCACAGCTTTCGCCGACGGATCACTTCCCAAAGAACCAACAACACCTATCCAAACAACACTGTTGTCGACTAAATCCAACTTCGTCACCGTCAACCCAATCCTGCAGGGCCCCAAAGAACCACAACCAACTCCACCAAAAATGACAGAATAGGAACTCGCAAAAAGACCCAGCGACCGCCCCCCTCGATTGGGGATGGCACCAAGCGAGCCAATGAGGTGGCTACGCCCAGCGTCATCCCCCAATGGGACTCCACCGTGCAGTTCCAGTTGAAGCTAGGACCATGAACCCTAGGAGTCGAGGAGCACGGGGACACAGACAAGAGGGCACCACCTTAAGCAGGATCACCGGAGACGATGGCGTCGAGGACAAAAGCCTCCATCCTCACCCCCTGAGCCTCCGGCCGGCGGCGCAGAGGAAAGGGGGCGAGGTCGGAGCCCGGATGAGGCCAGCGCCTCCCTAGACGCTGCCACCATTAGGGAGACGACAAGCCCCCCCTCCCCCGGCGTCCGGAGCAGCGGGCACGCGCGACGCAGCTGTCACTGGACCGTCACCACGGCAGCCCCCGATGCCACCGCCACGCCACCAAAGCCCGCATCACCGGTTAGCACCTGCGGGAGCCCGGGGCGCAGACCTAGGGGCCGACCCCCCCAGATCCGGCCGCGCCGGGAGCACAGAGCCGGCGGCGGGCAGGAGCCGTGGCCGCCCGCGTAGCCCTGAGCCGCGATAGCCCAAAGCCACGGCGCGGCCGGCCGCCGGACGTCGGTCAACGACGTTCCAATCCAGGGGCGCCCCCAGATCCGCCTCCCCCATGTGGAGTTGGAGGCTAACACGCTGGCGGCAGGCTTCAGGAGCCGCGACAGCCCGCGCGCGTGGTGGTGGGGGGGTCACCTCGCCTGCGACGAGTGTCCGGCGCCGCATCAGCTTGAGAAGCAGGGGGGCAGAGGAGCGTGGGGAGAGGAAGGGGAGGAGAAGATGGGCCCCGCCACCACCGTCTTTACGGCCACGCGTGAGGGCGTGAGCAGCTCGGGCGGCGGCGGGGCTGGAGGGATGCGTGGAGGCCTGGGCTGTCGGCGGCGGCACGAGAATCCGCGCGCGTCGCTCTCTCCTCGAAACAAGGGTCTCGACGCTCCCCCTCTCCCAAATTCCACTGCTCGTGTACTCGTGTTCCTCCCTCGTCCCACGCTCGTAGTTTGGTGTGTGTAAAACGTGGCTGCTCGTCTTGTAGCTCTTCGCTAGCTGTCTGGCATTTCTGAAAGCGTTCAAGAAAGTGATCTCAGCTTCCCTCCAGAATTCATGTCTGTGGACCCGATTTTTTTGTACATACGGGGAGTGCATGTGTTTGGGGTGCTAGCTTCAGCTGCCGTGTCACATGCATTGCATTCTATGGTTCCGCTGTTCTGGACTCTGGTATGCTACCATCTAACTACCGTGTTTAGGCATAAAGAAAGGAAAATGTTAACCGACGAAGAGCATATGCTAAAAAAATGCACAATAAGAGAAGGACGTGGTGCGAGCTGATCATATATAGGTCAGCTAGTAAGGTTGCTTACGATGAAACATGCCTATCAGAATTCGAGTATTTAACTTGATGTTTGATGTCGTATTTTTATAAATTTATTTTAAATTTTAACTGACGCTAACTTTTAAGTGGTAAAGCGCGCGTAATGGTCAAAATAAAGTATAAAAAATTGCATATCTATGGAATTGAAAAAAGGGTATCTCTTTCCCCCTTGGAGGCTGTACTTGTGATAACTCTTAAGGTAAGATAACCATATATCTGTACAATTGCGCGAAATTTAGATGACACAGACGAGTACAATGATGAACTTGTCGATGAATGTTCATAAAGAGCTAAATAAAAGCACATACGGCAGAGCAAATCTCGTGCAGTGAGGACCAGCGCCACTGGCCGAATGAAATGGTTTGCCAGGGGCCCAGGGCCGCCAGCTACACGATTACCGCAGCGGCGACCGGCGCTGGCGACTGCCGGCCAGCTGGAAGAACTCATGCCGGCAGTGGCAGTAGAGGGAGCCGAGGAGGTCGCGGAGCTCCGGCAGCAGCGCGGTGAGGTTCCGGCCGGACGGCACCAAACCGGGGAAGGGGCACAGAAGGCAGCCAACCGCGAACATCGCCGCCGCCGCCGACATGACCATGTCTCCAGCTCCAGCCGCCGTCGATCGTGTGAGCTTGTGTGTTGGCTTGCTCTCGGGAGTGCATGAATTTGTAGCAGCCGCGGATGAAGTTGTCATTTGTGCACGTGCTTGAACAGCAGGTAAGACCAATGATTGTCCTGGAGACTGTACAGAGCTTGATTTTTCTTTCCTTTTTTCTGTTTCTTTAATTTGCATTGGGCGTCCATTTTGTTGTGGGGTAGTTTTTTTTACGGCCGATGCGTCGGACGCTTCACCCTCAGCAACTCATGTTGTGGTGAGATTTGTTTTTCTCGTTCATTTGTTGCAGTAGGTATAAAATAATGTTGCAACAAGGAGTGGTCCTCTAAACCAATGCTCGTGTTACGTCTGAAAAGGTATTTTTGTTACGATAGACATACGCTGATGTTGCAGTAGAAGTTTTAATTAGATTTTGTTGTGATTTTGTGATGTTGCAAAAAATTATTCTAAATGTTTCAATTGCTTATTATTTATTATGTTGCATTTTTAGTCTAATTTACTAATTATATATTTGTTTCATTGATATTTTCAAGAACGGTAATGCTCCCTCTAGGGCCGCTCCAAAAAAACTCCCGAGTCTCCGCCTCCTTGCTCCCGTGCACCATGCTCCTCGCTCCCTCGTCCACGCGCCCTTGTTGCCGCCGCCCCTCCCTGCTCCTCCACACGACGCTGTCGTCGCCCACTGTCGCGCCGTTGTTACCACCACCCCACCCCACTCCTCCATGTGCCACGGCCGTCACCCCACTCCTGCGCTGCCGCATCCCCCACTCCCGCGCCACCGCTGCCGCTGCCCTTCCCCGCGCCGCCGCCGCTTCCCTGCCTTCTCCATGCGCCGTCGCCGCCGCCGCCGCTTCCATGGCTGTCGCGCCGGAGCTCCCTGCTCGCCATCCTCTTCCTCCTCCGTCCACCCGTGCAGTTCTCTTTTTTTTGCTATGTTTTGTTGCATGTTGTAAGTGTATGTTTCACGTATTTCAGATGTTTCATAAGAATGTTGCAACGGTTTTGTGAATGTTGCAAAAGAAGATCTGGATGTTGCGATGTTGCATATGTTTCACAAGCATGTTGCAAGTGTTTCATCCGGATGTTGCATTTTCATTGAGATGTTTTGACTGTGGTCGTGCGTGGCTGAGTTGGGAGCGTGCCATTTTTAGTGTTGCAAAAGGTGACTATTCATGTTACGAATACTATTGTTTGATGTTGTATATACTATTTTTGAATGTTACAAAAAATTTATATGTTGCATGCAACGTCATACCATGTTGCGGTGGGAATTTCGACTGCTGCAGTACTGTCTGATTTTTTCCCACTCATCGGACGACCGGGCGCTAGCAAAACCCTTTTTTAAAGAAAATGGTGTGCCATAGCATTGGCTCGTTGATGTCTACGTGCGTAGCTTTCGGATCCAATAATATGGTCTTCGCTAATTTTATTACAGCATTGACATATAGAGTCATTCAATATTTGCTAGAAAATTTTATTTAAAGTCTGCAGCTACCACATTTTGTGCTAACCTAGTTTCACTGAGCTATCTCTATGATGCCTTATTAGCCCTAGTATCCCATATTCCTTCGCTCCATTGGCACACATCATCCTTCTGCCACCTTGTTGCCTTCCTCCCATAGCCCTACCACCATCACTCGATCGTGCCTAGAGGTGGGATATGGGCCGCGTAATTTATGTGCTGCCCAAAGCACAATAAACAGTCTAAAGCGTGGTACAACATGATAAATTTTGTGTCGTGCTGGTACGGTACGAATGCGAAGGCCCTGTCATGCCTAGGATCTCAGCACGATGGGTGGCAGAGGCCAACACGAAGATGGTCCATCTGACAGAGCATCTAGGCCCCTAATTGCATTTCGGTCCAAAGCGTAGTACAACACGATAAATTTTAGGCCGTACTGGCACAGTACGAACACGAGGGCCATGTCGTGCCAAGGATCTCGGCACGATGGGTGACAGAGGCCAACACAAAGATGGCCCATCTGACAGAGCATCTAGGCCTCTAATTGCATTTTGGTGGTTAATGACGATATAATTATTGTGACTCATGCGTGTTTTGCGGAGGCAATTAAAGGTTAGGTAACAATGATGAGCTTTAATGGTATTTTTGGCCCCCATCATTATTTTTTATTGTATCGGAGCAAATGATATGCACAAAGACTAAGGATAATCTATTTCCTTGTGTCATTTGGAGTTGAGAGACATATATGTAGTAGTTTAGTTTTTTATTTTCCTTTATTGGACATACTATAAAGAGGCGCAAGGATTAGTAGCTTGACCTACGTAAGTCTAGAGTTTAGATGTGGTGCACACTTGTGAAATTCTGACACTAGGTAGCTCAAATGAAGCATAGAAATGCAAAAGAACAAAGACAAAACTCAAAGAATTTGAATTGGATTAGTTTTACAAAGTAATGATCATCACCGACCTATTCGCGGTATGAGTCGATGATCACCGGCATATTCAGATGAAGGGTCGGTGTGAATAGTATCTTGACATGTGTAGGCACTGCTATCACTGATTGATATGATGATACATCATAGTATTAGTCGGTGGTCACCAACCTATTCATAGTATGTGTCGTGTTGGTGATAGGGTTACATGTGGGAACCCTTCTAGAGATCATAGAACAATACGATATACTAACAAAATGTATCAGTAATGCTTGGAGTTGTATGAAATACATGTGTGCATATATCAACTATTGATAGGATGATGCCTTACCCGCATCATCGGATAAGTCGATGATTGGCATCCTGAACACAAGAATAGAGCAACAACTAGTTTATGCGTTGCGCTCTCTATATACTTGTCCATCTCCTTCAGTTGAACTATCTCTTGCCACCAAGGAAGTTTATAGTGATTATTGGAGATCAAAAGCAAGATAAGCATGAGAAGTGATATGCAAGTTTCTTCATTCAAGATTAAGGACATATCTAGTGCTTAATGAGTAGAAAGTGTACATCCACCTATATCTTTGGTTTGTGTAGATCAAGTGAGGTTATTTGCTTGTTACTCTCGGTTATCGGCATCACCTAGACAACTTGGCGTTGGTGTTTTTGTCAGCTCTCAAGGATGTGTCCTGTGAGTTGTGAGAAGCCCCAATAATGTTGTGCTCAAGTTTTGGAATTTGTTGATCCGAAGTTGGAGAAGAGATTACCATTAGAGAGCACTTGATCCTTGCACGGATCAAAAGGGAGCTTAACCCGTGCGCGGGTGCTCCAACAAGAACTAGGAGAGAGTGCCGACTCTTCGATATATTTGGAAAAAAATCAGCGTTCTAACCCTCTCTTTAATTTCCGCAATTTACTCTCCACTATTTCATTTTATTAAATTGCCATGCTGGTAGGGTTGGAACTTGGAATCTAGGGTGAAAACCTTTTCATGACTAGATGGTCACACTTTCTATGGTTAAGGCACATGGGGTGATTAGGCTTGTTTGATAGGCTTTGTTTTCGTGACAAATAACTGTATAAGTCTAATTCACCCTCATTCTTAGACATCTTGATACTTTCACCATCAATAATAATGCCTATTGCTGTCCCTAAATTTTTTTGTTTTGGTTTTCACAAATCCTAAAATAGCCACTATCATGCATGAAAATCATAAAATTTACCTTTAACATATAAAATCGTGGTAAGCATCATTTATAAATAACAAAATATGTTGCATTTCAAATGGCCGCATGCAACTCCTAACATCCACCGACAATATCTATAAAGAATTGTTTATTTTCTATGTTAGCTCTTGAAGTTCTTGTATTGTATAAAACATTAGTATACGTGTGTGTGTGTATGAGCGGTCCAAGAATACAAGCGCGTACTCCCTCCGTATTGGTAAAGAAAGATGTTTATGACAAGGTTTGCGTCAAACTTTGGAAATATAAATCATGAATAACTTTTAAGTTGTTTAGTTTGAAATTGTAAAAGTTATATGAATAGATTTATTTTGAAAAATACTTTCATAAAGTATACATGTATCACTTTTCAGCAAATATTTTTATAGAAATAAGAAGTCAAAGTTGTGTTTTGAAGACCGTGTCGCTGTCCTAAACGGCTTTCTTTACCAATACGGAGGGAGTATATTTTAAGGGTCATGGTTGGGCTGGCACGACACGAACACGGGGAGATCCTCTATATATTGACATGAATACAACATACTCTGCACGCAAGATCCTCCGTGCACGACACAAATCAATTCACAAAAGATCTCCAGGCACCGTGGAATCAACAACCACCCTAATGCAAAATGATCATAAATCAGCTGGTAAGGTTTCGTGTGGTGTAACCTGACCACCAGGGTTCGAGTCCTCGACTCAGTATTGGTGTCACATTTTCTTAGATTTATTTTAGGATTTCACCGTGCTATTCTTTCAAGGACGAAGTGTATTTTTCATCCTTCAAGTATTGTGAAAGTGTGACTTTTATCCCTTATGTTTCAATTGGTACAGATCGGTCCCTCAACTAACTGAATAAGTGCACTAATCACACTAATCATTCATGATTAGTGCATTGGTTCAATTAGTTAGGGGGCTGATTTGCACCAATTAAAACACAAGGGATGAAAGTCACACTTTCGCAATACTTGAGGGACAAAAAAAATACACTTTTACCTTCTTTCAATGGTTGGCGATGTGCCTGTCGACAACGAGATGCTTGTGGTGACTTTGTTAATCTCGACATATGCTGGCCTGGCTGGTCTCTCGGAGGTGCTCATAGGGATAGAGTTTAAGTACATGTATTCATAGGGTTCAATGTGTGTGCGTGTGAGTATTTGCGTATGTACTGGTATTTCTAAAAAAACAACCACCCCAATCTCAAATGTTATTATTAAGGTAGCAAAGATATATAGGCAACTTTGTTATACATGGTAATAAAATATATTATTGTCTCCATGTCATTACTCACATTATTCTTTGATTTAATTTCCATGGGTTGGTACGGAAAATAGTACAAGCACAGCAAGCTAACAAAGGGACAATAATAACCTTATCACAATTATTGCAATTATTGAACTTTTAAGCTCAGCTAGCTCAATTATCACACAGCTACCACGACATGTGGCGAGGATGATCGAGTTCGACATCGACATCCGATGACAACGTTGATGGGTTTAAGCGTGGAAGGGATAGCTCATTTTAGCGATAAAAATAGAGAGTTGGTTGGAGTTCCTCTTATCTCCGGTCCCCAATAAACTTCATATTTGTGGACCTATATTGTTATACGTGGGATTGGAGCGCGTGTTTCTGGTGCTATAGCCTCTCACTCTCATAGTCTCTTTCCAGTATGCTACTAGCTAGTATTTAGGAATGCATATCTCCGTGTTGTTACTTATTCCTCGATTTTTATGGTTGATATATATACACACACATCGAAATAAAAGCAATGCACCGGAGCGAGATTACAAGCAAACCAAACCGACAAACAGGCAACAATCACCGAGTCACCGTATCACAATTATTGCAATTATATTATTGTTGAGTTTGTTAGCTCAGCTACCTCAATTATCACAGCTTCGACGACATGCGGCGGATCGGAGCAAATACCAGCGATCACTGAGAGCACTGCCCAGTGCCCAAGTGATCGAAACGATTCAATTCATCGGTGGTGCAATCAGCTACGAACAGCTAACTCCGCCACCACCACCGCCGGCGAGTGCTGGCCGCCAGCTGGAAGAACTCGTCCCAGCAGTGGTGGTAGAGGGAGCCGAGGAGGTCGCGGAGCTCCGGCAGCAGCGCGGTGAGGTTCCGGCCTGACGGCGCCAGGGCGGCAAAGGGGCACAGCAGCAAACCCACCGCGAACGTCGACGCCGCCGGCAACATCACCATATGCGTCCTGCCTCCGGCGGCCGGCGTGCGTGTGGGCCTGCCTGCCGCCTGGCTCCTGCCTCTATAGTCTATGCGCGCGTGCCGGTGTTCGAGTGTGTCAAGTCTCTGCGCCTGCGTGTGTATTTGTAGCCCGCAGAGAAGGTTGTTGATTTGCTCAATTGCACGTGCCGCTTGAACAGTAGGTGAGAGTGTGAGACACATACGACTGATGGTTGTGCTGGAGCTTCGTTTCCTCCTGCTCCTTATTATGAAAACGGTCGGAAATTTTCGGTAAAAAGTATTACAAATTTCACAATCTATACAAATGTATCACAGATTTAACAAATTTATTTGTTTTATCAAATAAATAGATCAAAGTAGAATAATATGATAAAAAAATTAGTTAAAAATAATAAGTGATAGAAATACGATAAAACTCGAAAACATCGAAAACGGTTACGGTTTTCATCCCTATTACCGTTGATGGTATGCGATTCATAGGTCACAAACCAAACAGTAAGATAATATACATACTACTATCACTTGAGTTCCCCCCAATTCATATGTAGAGGAACCTCTATTTATAGTAGGGACGATTATAAATTAAGAATGGCCAGCGATACCCTCCAGTCACACGAAACATGACATGACCTATCTAATAATGGCCACTGAAGTGTATCGTGGTAATTTTCTACAAGAACACAAGTTTGGCCTCTGAGCACAAGGGCCATGCTGTTTGACACCTCCGCCTCCTGTTTTCCTTCAGCTGACATCGGCAACTACCCTGATAAAAGATGCCCGTATTGCCTCCTGGTTGCCTGATATCGAGCACCATCCCTTGAAGACGCGTTCACCTTGTCTTGCGCGCACCTTTCTTCCTCTGGGATCTTGGCTTGGCCGGTGGTGACCTGTTGCCAAAACACTCCCCAACAATTACCTTCCTCGATCTTCCATTTCCTGTGGTCAGAATTCTCTGATCAGATCGTTGAACAATCCTGACGAAGTAATGGTTGATGCCGACGAGCAAGTTTTACGTTGAACCAACTAATAAAATGAGCTTTTGTGCATTTTACACTGCAGTGAAGGTTTGTAACACTGTCAAGAAGGTTTGAATGATTCTTCATCCAGCATTTCCCATTGGAGGCGTTAAATAATACGTAACCAAAAGATGGTAGATTGATATTCATATGAGGGGTTACAGTTCACTCTACTATATAACGCGCTAATATAACGCGTGTATCCTATTTTATGAGGTTCAAATTAGATGGTTTGACATTACTCATTTCATTCTATTTTTACGTTATTTTTCTAGATACATAAATTTTATTATTTCTCTAAGCATAGTATGTATCTAGGTGTGTAGAAAAAACTATATATCTAGAAAAAATAAAATGACTTACAATTTGAGAAAGAGATAGATATTGGTAGGTTAAAGGGACTGACCTTATATAGTACAATAAAATCCAATACCAATCTAGAGAAGACATGTACCATAAAATCTAATGCCAATCTAGAGAATACATGTAAGCTGATTTTATTTCTTCGTCGGAGTAGTGTAGTTTCATTACTCTATTTGTGTACTATAAGGATCCAGTTCTTTCGAAAACACTTCTCATCTAAATAATTCGTACCCACTCCTCACAGAGGATCCACATGTCAGGTCTAACAGTGGAAAAGACGTGAAAAAATTTCACAAACAAGAAAAAATGATGTTTCTAGATAGTTTCTATCGTTTTGGTATTACTTTTCTCACTATAGAATATTTACCTACCCCAGGTACCCACCAACCAAATAGTCTAAAATAATCCCATAATAAAGATAGCGCACACACGTGTTATGCAGGCATATTTGCTAGTCATCGTAAATAATCGACATGTTGGATCAATTTAACTACTAATTTTATTCTATGTGTAACAAAAAAATATCATTATTAAAATACTTTTGGATCGAGTGTCTCAAAGCCCTCAGTGTCAACTATGTTTCCCAAAATAAAAGGCGGAAACTAGAACATACGAGTGGGCCGTGCCATGAGCGCCCCATGTGTCTATGACCACTACCAGAATCATCAATATCTGCACCGGGTGGGAAAGCCCTTTAGCACCGGGTTTCCCACCCGGTGCAACTAAATCGAGGCTAAAGGGGTACCCCTTTAGCACCGGGTTGAATAACCGGTGCTAAAGGGTCCCTTTAGCACCGGGTGCAGCCACGACCCGGTGCTAAAGGGCCTGCCCTGCAGCGTCTTTAGCAGGGCCTTTAGCACCGGGTCGTGGCTGCACCCGGTGCTAAAGGGCTTAGATTTTTTTTTATTTTTTTCCAGACGCCATGAATGTACTTTTGTTTTTGTTCTTGTTCTTCAAGAACAGAAAAGGAAAGAAGATGATGACCGATAAATAAGAGGAGAAAGAAAGAGATGAGTAGATAGCTCAAATTATATTACAATATCCAAGATCTAATAGGGATTGGATTACAACATTAGAGATCCAACAGAGAAATTTAATTACAAGACTCAAGATTCAACACTCAGCATTTCAATTTCAACCACGAGCACCTTCATTACAAGACTCAAGATTCAACACTCAGCATTTCAATTTCAACCACGAGCACCTTCATTACAAGACTCAAGATTCAACACTCAGCATTTCAATTTCAACCACGAGCACAAGACCCACCAGCATGAGCGCGGCTTCTTGCGCCGCCCAGCAGCCAGCGCGCCAACCAGCCTGCCTTCTTGCGTGCCTGCAGGGAACCAAGAAACGAAGTGAGAAGAGGAAGGGAGAAGAAAAGAAGAGAAGGGGGCGAGGCGAGGAGGAGGGCCGGCGGTTTTGGGGAAGACGAAGTGCTGCGGGAGCGGGGGCCGGCGCGAGGCTATATAGAGCCGGGGCATTTAGCACCGGGTGCAGCCACGACCCGGTGCTAAAGGCCCCCCTTTAGCACCGGGCCTTCCCACCACCCGGTGCTAAAGGCCCTTTAGCACCGGGCCTTCCCACCACCCGGTGCTAAAAGGCCGTAACTGGCGCCAAATGAAAATTGGGAGCCTTTAGCACCGGATTTTAGATCAACCCGGTGCTAAAGGCCCCAAATTTTCGTTTGGCGCCAGTTTCCAAACCGGCCTTTAGCACCGGTGGCTACTATTTGGGAATCTTATAAATATAGTTTTTAATATATAGTTATTAATACTTGTTTTAATTTAGTTATTAATACCTATTAAAAATATATATTAAATAAGAAAATCTTATAAATTACTAGAAAATCTTATAACTTACTAGAAAATCTTATAACTTACTAGAAAATCTTATAAATTAATAGAAAATCTTATAAATTACTAGAAAATCTTATAAATTAATAGAAAATCTTATAACTTACTAGAAATCTTATAACTTACTAGAAAATCTTATAACTTATTAGAAAATCTTATAAATTACTAGAAAATCTTATAAATTACAAAAATTGATAACTAAATCAAAGATTTTGGAACATTAAATGGTCTCAGATGAAAAAGTCATGAATAGTAAAATTTCATATCTCATCAAGATCTACAATCTTTATTTAAGTCATTTTTGCATTTGAGAAAGTGGTAGTATACATTGTTCATTAATCCTAGATTCACTCACATAGTTTCTAAAACTTTGTTAGAGACTTGTCAAATTTGTACTACATGTTATGACCCATTTTGAAAATGACAAAATGACCTAAATAAAGATTGTAGATCATGATGAAATATGAAACTTTGGTATTCATCACTTTTTCATTTGACATCACCTAGTGTGAAAAAAACCTTGGTTGTAGTTCTCATTTTTAATTCAAAATTTGGATTGTTCAAACACGAGAAGATTTTTCAAAATAATAACATTAATAAGTTTCATAACTTGATAGAGTATGATTTTAGGAATTTTTAGGAAGAAAAATGATCTTTTTTGAAGTTTGTACGAGGGAGAACGACTAGTTACAACTTTTATACAGAGATTAAAAAGAAAAATTGTTCTTGTTCATCCAGTGACGTGGCTCGTGTGCGCCCGGTGACGGCCGAGCAGCATGAACACAGCGCCTAAGTGTTCAGCTGGCTCGGCCGGGGGAGACATTAGCACCGGGCCGTGGCAAGACCCGGTGCTAATGTGCACACTTTAGCACCGGGTGCAGCCAGCAACCGGTGCGAAATGGCCTCGGCACATTAGCACCGGTTGCTGGCTGCACCCGGTGCTAAAGGGGGCGCATTAGCACCGGGTCTTGCCACGACCCGGTGCTAATGTGTCCGCCATGACACCCCGCAGCGCCGCCCCCGCTCCTAGCCGTTAGACCCGGTGCTGAAGCCCCATCAGCACCGGGTCCAAAAATGGCCGAGGCGGAGGAGGCGGGCGGATGTGAAGGATTCTGGTAGTGGACGCTGCTTAAGAGCTCGTGCACACCCTTTATGTCCAAAAACACTTGGTAACTAAGAGTAAAAAAATTCAAAAAACTAAGAGTAAAAAATCACACAGGATACGTGCACAAACTGTAAAATCTTCCAACGTGACTGATAGTTCTAGATACAAGAAGTCTTTTATATACGAAAGCACTATCCCGTATGAGCATTTTTTGCCCTCTCGCACTCAAATTTTATTTCTTCCTCCGGTCCTTTCACAATCCAAAACTTCTTCTTTCTCATCTTAGTTCCTTCTGTCTCTGTCGAGATCTCTGCTGAGGTTAGGGTTCAGGATTTGGACTCGGCAAGCTTTTTTTCGTTGTCAGGTTTAGAGGGAAGGCTAGGGACAAGGCCGACCCGATGGAGGTAGAGAAAGGCGCAGGGGTGATTAGGCCGCCAGAGACAAGGTAGCTAGGAGGATGGGGTGGGAGCAGCGAGAAACGAACGAACGAAACAAAGATTTTGCTGGGCTATAAATAAGAAGGCTAGAGGGGAAAAAAAGAAGGTCCGACGAGAGACAAGCTAGAAGAAGGATAACATCACACAATACCAATAGGCAATAGCAATAGCAACAAACACTAAGATAAAATCTCCGGTGAGCTATCCTAGCACTTAATTAGAGACCGAGGGCTAAAAAAAGGGCTCTTAATGTTTATAAGTTCAATTGGAGCGAACGATGGCAGATCCAAACGATACAAGCGCATACATTTCAAGCGTGGACCAATGAGTACCCAGCATAACTTCAGGTGAACTACAGTACAGTACGCTAATCCATGGTCGTACGTAGAGAGAAACAAAACTAAATGAAAACAAAACATGGCCACGATCTAACCGATCTCGCTAGCTTAATTATATTAGGAACGCCATCATCGCCGGTGGCGGAGGCCGGCGACTGTGGCCAGCAGGAGGAGCTCGTCCCGGCAGTGGCGGTAGAGGGACGCCAGGAGACCGCAGAGCTCCGGCAGCAGCGCGGTGAGGTCCCTGTCCCTGCCGGACGGCGCGAGCGCGACCAAGCAAGCAAGCCCACCGCCAGCAGCAGCGACGCCGCAGGCCACATTAACTTGATCAAGAAAGAGTTGTCTCCAACTGATCGATCATTCTCCTGCGATCTAATCTATTCGTGGTATGTAGGTTACTTCCAAGTTGCTGGCTAATACAAAGAAGTATTTAATCTGTACGCCGTTTTTTTTTTGCGAAGAGTATAGTACGTAGGCCATGGATTTGTCGTGGTTGAATCTTGAATTGATCACAGGAGAACACGCGTGCATGAGGAGCGCCCCTGGTTTGCGGTCGACCGCAATCCACGGACAGCCCCGAAACATATAGATGGCCACCGTGCCGTGCCGGCACGGCGACGTGCCGAGGCGTGTCGGCGTGCCGGCCGTGCCGTGCCACACCGTGCTATGGGCCAGGCCTTCGGTCCATGACACGGCACATGGTCTGTTTAGCCGTGCCGTGCCGTTCATGGGCCACGGCCATTTCCGCCGTGCCGTGCCGGCCCATGGCACGGCGCCGGATCCTCCACGGGCTCATCATCCTCGCGGTGCTCGCCGTCGGCCACGGCCGCAGGAGGGTACACCGGAGGAGGAGAGAAGGCCGGAAAAGAGGAGGAGAAGGAGTGGCCGGCGAGGTGTCGAGGTCACCGGAGCAGCCGAGCAGGGCCGGCGAGCTCAAGGCGAGCGGCGGCGGCGGATCAGATCGAGAGCGAGAGAGGGAGAGGCAGAGAGCTGCGGCGCGGTGTGGCCGGCGCCCGGCACGGTGTCGAGGTCACCGGAGCAGGACCGGCGCTCGGCGAGCTCAAGGCGAACGACGGCGGCGGATCGGATTCGGATCGATATCCAGATCGAGAGCGAGATAGCAGAGAGGCTTGGTGCGGCGCGGTGGGGGGAAATGAGGCTAGGGTTTGGGCGGGGCGAGCCGCGGCTGGCCTTTATATGGCCGGCCGCCCGGCCGGGGATGCGGGGGCGGCGCGGGGTGCAGTGGGCTGGGCCAAATTAGCCGTTGGAGACTTCGGGCCGTGCCGGCCGTGCGGTCCAAGGCCGTGACATGGGCCAGGCCGGCGGCCCATGGCCTGCACGGGCCTTCGGGCCGTGCCGGCACGGGCACGGCGGCAGGCGTGACGTGCCGCCAGCCCATGGGCCGCATGTACATATATACCGAAACAGCAATATTTAGAACTGCAGGCGCTACTCATTCCCTTCTTGGAAACCGTGTTGTAACTCCGGCATACCAAGCGTTCCGACGCGTTTCCCACGCCAAGCCTTGTGACGCGCGATTTTCCACGCACGTTTCTCCATGTCGCGCGGATTCAGGCCCGTTGCCAACTTTTACGGCGACTACCTTATGGACCATTCTCTTTTTGGGTTGAAAAATGATTCCGACCCATTCTCTTTTTGTGTTCAAAAAATGATTCTGGCCCATTCTCTTTCTGGGTTCAAAATATTCCCTTTTACATCATTTGGGACCGTAGAGAATGGGTGAATAAAACGGGTGGGAGAAGTCAAATAAAAGCTAATTTCAACTAAAAAACAAATTATTGGATACAATAAAATCAACATGATAGAATATTTTGAGCTGATGTAGCAGAAACAGAAAATGTTGTCACCCTCGCCGGCCGTCCCTCCTAACTCCGTAAGACCTTTAACTGACTTCTGGATCTGCTAAAAATAAAAATAGGGGCAGTTAGTTGTATTTTTTTTAATTGAACTAAAATATTTGTGCAAAATTATGTATTTTGTTAGTTATGTTGAAAAATATTTAAGTATAAAAAAGAGAAAATTCTAAAGCTATACATTAAAAGGTTTGCTACATAAAGATTGAAGCTAAAATTTTTGAAGTAACTTCTGTGCTAACTTAAGTTATGTACTCAAAAAATAAAAGATTATGGATAAAGGTTTTATCCTATACACATATACTGAAAAAATAGTTTTGAATAAAGAATTGTATCAAAATTTTATATTCTAAAACTGTATATTAAAATGTTTCCTGAATAAAGATTATGTATAAAATTGTCTAGGTAAGTTACGTACAAATAAAAACTATATGATCAAAAATATTATTATTGAATGGATATTTTATCAAAATATTATTTGTTAAATATTTATATTGAAATCTTTGTTTCATAAAATTTGCTTAGAAAACTTATACCCAAAATTTATCAAACAAATCTTTCTCATAAACCTAGGTATAACAAAGGATTTGCTAGAAATTTTGCTCAAAACTTATTTGGAAAACTCATTAAGGATCTTTCTCACTAAATCTTGGGTACTAAAGTTTATTGTAAATCATTTCATGGAAAAATTATCATTTCTGGATGCTAAAAGAGCTCTTGTTATCAAAATTTATAAAAAAATAAGTTCTTTGGAAAACTTATATAAAACAAAGTTTTGTAATAACATTTTCAAGACAAAAAGTTATTTAATATTTTCAATAAAAAATGTTATGTGACAATATTTTTTGGATATATTTTTCATAAATTCTTATACACATTTTTTCTAGAGAGCTTATGTACAAAACTTTTCTAGATGGTGAAAAATTATGTACATAACTTCATATATGCAAAATTTTCTGAACGATGATTCATATGAACTTATGAAAAGAAAATTTTATTTTAATAATGTTTTCAGAAAAGTTATTGACAAAAGTTATGTAATAACATTTTTCAAGAACGAATAACATTTGAGAGAAACATTATTCCATGACATTTCAGATTAAGGTTATGTTTTAAAAGTTCTTTTAAATTATTTTAAGAAATATGTTGTTATGTAACAATATATTTAAAACAAAGTTATTCATCTTTTAAGAATCTTCAGAAAAAACATTGTTAGAACAACATTTTTAGACTGTATGTAACAACATTTTCAGAAAAAAGTTCTTTTAATAATCTTTTCAGAAAAGTTATTGACAAAAGTTATGTAATAACATTTTTCAAGAATAAAGTTGTTCCATAGAAAACATTATTCCATAACATTTCAGATTAAGGTTATGTTTTCTAAAAGTTCAATTTTATAACATTTTCATAAAAACTCGGGCGACTCCCATGGAGAATCTCTGCTCGACCAGCTAAATAAAACAGAGTTACTTTGAGAAGTAACCAATCTTACTCCTTAATCTCCTTATGTGCACGCAATCATAAAGTAGAAGTAGAATGCAAAGAAAAAAATGGAAACACTCATCATACAATATTAGGGCTACTTACTGTATAGAAGTTTGGAGCAATTGTCACTGCAAACCACACGGTGTATGGCTGCTTACCCTTGGTGTGGAGCAACCACATGGACTTGGCACAATGCTTGCTTGCCAAAGCAACCGTCACTGCATAGCTCGTCCTGCTCATGCCAACCAGACTCACACCTTCATTTCGTTGGATCTGAAGAAGAAACAAATGAGAAAAAAGAACCTAGTTGAGGGGAGGAAGCAGCAGAGGGAGGCATGGTAATAGCATTGAATGGAATTACAATTACTGTTACAACTCTGTTGATCCAAAAATAAAGTCACAAATGAAATTTATAAACAACATCATGTTAAACAATGCATAAGTGTTACAAAATTTATTCTATATTACAGCTACTGACATAGATAAATAGACCACTTGCTTGATTCACATCACACACTCTGTAGAACACGAATTATAATTACATAACTACTGAACCAAAAATAAATAAAATTAGAGTACGCCTCAACATTTGAATCAGTGCACAATCCAGCAAAATGATGAAATAACTGAAGCCAAAACTAGTGATATCAAAAATTGAAGACTATGTTGTTCGTGATAATAATCTAGGCTACATCAGTATCCTAACATTAGACAAGTAGGCCTTAAGTTACCACCAGAGAAACAAAAAAGCAGCAGCAAACCAAAAGTAGACACTGACTCATAAATCCTCCAGAGCCTACTCAGAAGAAGCTTCAAATAGATGTGGTTTCAAAGGTTAAGGTATACCTCTAAAATCTCAGTACCATCAGTTGGCATGGAATTATGCCTCGGAGTAGTAAAATCAAACTTTGACCAATGCTTTCTTAAAAGGAACCACCAAATTCAAATTGAATCAACTATAGAATCATCTCCACAAATCATGTTAATAGCTCTAAATGAACTGTTTCTCACTCCCAAAAGAAATAAAGTTATATCAAACTACTGAATCTTCAGAACACCAATGGCGGCAACTTTCAAATAATCTGATCAACATTTCTTGTTCAAAATAAATATGCTGCATAGCTCCATCAAAATTCAGAACTGACCATTGCCTAAATCTTCTTATTAGACTGACAACATCGCAAGGGATGCGCGATTATGAAGAAAAAGTGCTGAACTATCCAATTGTTTCTGTAGCAACATGAACTAATTTCAATCACAAAATTAGCATCCTAAGCCAGATATATGTAGGAAAGTAGGAAACTAACAACCTAAGACAAAACAGATGGTAGAAATCAAAACAACACCATTCAACTTATCCAGTTCTGACCATTCCATATAGACGTCCAAGACAAATCAAATAGACCTGACCAATCCAATCCACCATAATGAACAGGAACTGAATCAAGCAACTGCGTAACCCTAGATTCCAACAGATCGCAATTAGTCACAGACCCAACACAAATAGAGGGAAAAGGAAAACAAAACTAACGCAATAAAGCAGGGGTTCATCCAACCTAGACCTCAAATCGAACAGATCAGCCACCACAAAAGAGAAGGGAGCGATCTGTCAGCCTAGCCCATGCACCTGATCAGCAAATCGCAGAGCACACTAAAGGTGTAATAGTGATGTTATCAGTCACAGTCAGTTCAATATACCAATGCATGTACTCCTTTGGTTCAGAACTAGTTTGGATAAAATAAAATATGTAGACACTGAAACTACCACTAAAAAACTAGCCAATGAGATTAAACAAATAATGAACATATGCATTCATCCTTTAATTTTTCAACTAATAGGCAGCATCCTCAAATCACACATCCATTAAACAAATAAACCCAAGATCATACGGATTTCAATCTCAAATCCAGCAACCTCCTCCTATCATATTTGTCACACAAAAATAGGAAAAAGGAAGGCCAACAGGGTAGTGTGGAAATGGAAAGAATCACATCTCTGCACCTGGGATCATGGATTGTTCATGCGCTCCATTGAGTTGTACCACCAACGCTATGCCTCACTCCTCAGTTGATATTCCCCAACAACCTTTTTCCAGAAGCAGATTTCTGCCAATCCATAGTAGACTATAAATTGATATAATAAATCCTAATTAAATTAGAATGTAGTCTATACGTGCATAGCTAGCCATCAATTGAGAGCTAAAACAACAAAAGATCGAGTAATACTAGTGTCTGACAGATAACAATATGGAAAAAAAGATTTAGATTATGCATGAAGAACTCATTTAGTAAAAATGCTAACTACTAGCAATCCCTCAATTTGATAAAAGAGCAATAACTTCATAATTAACAGAATGGCACCATCCTAGCAACCAAGCATCAACTTCAGAATGTAGAAGGAAGAAAAAGGATCTAAATATGTAAAGTGACTCTGGCCACTCAGAGTCAGTTCAAGCAGTTAGCTGGTTTGGATTTCTTAATATCTGATGCGAGTAAGCTCACCACTCACGCGGGTGTGCCGCCGTTGGAGGGATCCATCGAGCTGCCGCTCCAAGGGTCCGCGCACTGAACGTGCTCCTTGGTCAGCACCAATCCGTCTCGATCCACCACTGGGCTTCGTCATACAAAGCCTAAGCCGTCTCCCAGTAGTGCTGCTCTACCACCGCCACACCATGCTGGAGAAGGTCGCCGCGCCCCGGCCGAAGGATGTCACCGCCAGCGCCCTCACGCGGAGGAGCTCGAAGGTGAGAACCGAAAAAGAGAGATGACCGTGATCTAGATCTGAGTTGAAAGGAGAAAGAAAAAGGGAATAAAAAATACTGGTGGGAGTGGAAGCGCGTGGGCACTGGACTCATCGACCGTAGGGTTGGAAACCTGCGGTTGACCGCAGAACCAACATCGTGGTGCATGAGGCTGTTGAGTTGTGCGTGCTGGAGCGCAGCAGCAACGCATGAGCTCTTGTTGGAAAGCGATGGCGATGCGGACGAGCGTAAATGTGTGATAGCGGACTAAAAATGAAAGATCGATCTTCACGTATGGGATTGAATCGGGCCTTGCATGCATGAGTGATTGCGAGCAGATAGCGGTCGTAGTAGGACAAGATTTGACTCAAATTTTACAAATATAAATCATAAATAACTTTTAGGTTGTTGAGTTTGAAATTGTAAAAATTATATGAATAGATTTATTTTTAAAAATATTTTCATAAAAATATACATGTATCACTTTTCGATAAATACTTCTATAAAAATAAAAAGTTAAAGTTATGTTTTGAAAATCATGTCGCTGTACTAAACGACTTCCTTACGACCTAGAAGGGGCACGAGGCATCAGCTGCGCCACGTGGTTCAGGCGTCTGTTGCTGTCGCGCGTGGAAATAAAACATAAATAATGCAATGGCTGTTCATTGCGTGAGAAAATTTCTGAGTTTTTTTTCTTTGACGTGAGAAAGTTCCGTGTGTTCACTCCAACAGAACAGGAAGCCCAAAATCTGGTCTGTGTCGAGTATTCCCTTCATTCTAAATTATAAGTTGTTATGCATACATTTTGTTATTGTACATGATAAAAGCTCTTTAACTAGAAAACCACGTACGATTTGTGATGGAGAGAGTAATAAATACCAACTGACGAAAATAAAAACGTACTTGAAGGAGTTCTCTCTTGGACTGGACCTTTTTCTTTTCTAATAGAGACTTTTTTCGAAATTGTTTTTTAATTAATGAAGGCTAAACACTATTACTACTTTTTCAAAAAAGTCTTTGTACTGTACTACTTTTTCAAAAAAGTCTTTGTACTACTCGTGCTGGGCTCTGGCTGGCTGAAGACTGCCGCGCCGTCCAAAACAGGCCCATTAAGAGCTTAAAGCCCATCGTTCCGTAAACCCCAAACAAGGCCCACCAAAACCACCATGCGTCCCTCCCACTCATCAGCCGCTGTGACCTGATCTAGGGTTCCACCACACGTATATATACAATCCCCTTCCCACCACTGCCCGCCTCCCCGCCGCCGCCGCCGCTGCCTCCAAGCGCCCCCACGCGAGCTAGCTCCGGCGAAGCCGACACCGCGCGCCGCAGGCAGGCAGCATCAAGCATGGCGGACACGAGGGCGGCGCCCGCGGTGACGCTCCGCACCCGCAAGTTCATGACCAACCGCCTCCTCTCCCGCAAGCAGTTCGTGCTCGAGGTCCTCCACCCCGGCCGCGCCAACGTCTCCAAGGTCAGTTCTTGCGCACATGGGGGCCTTTGCTCCGAGGTATCTCGTTTGGGCGAGGCTGATTCGTGCGGCCGATTGCCATCGCAGGCGGACCTCAAGGACAAGCTGGCCAAGGTGTACGAGGTCAAGGACACCAACTGCATCTTCGTCTTCAAGTTCCGCACCCACTTCGGAGGCGGCAAGTCCACCGGATTCGGCCTCATCTACGACAATGTCGAGGCGGCCAAGAAGTTCGAGCCCAAGTACAGGCTCATCAGGGTACGAGCCTCGTCTTGCTCCTTACCTTTTCTCCGCTTATCACCGGCTCTGAATTCTTGGGCTTCCATATTGAATGCGCTTGCTGCTATCCACTGAAAGCTTAAATTTTGCGTATAATAGTTCTTGCTGTGTGTAGTTTATTATGGTTACCTCTTACTTTGGCAGGCTGAAAGTTCAGATTAGGTCACTGGTTAATCACTTATTTGAGTTATTTTGTATGATCATTAAGATGTTAGTAGTTGATGACGAATGTAGCCTTATCGTGTGTCGTATAATAGTTCAAAATTTGTCTCATGATGCTGAGTTACCATATCGCATTGTGCTTGTTCCCACTTTGTAATTGTGCATTATGGTTCAAGATTTGTCTCATGACATCGCATTGTGTTTGTTTCCTGTTGTCATTTTGTATTATGCAAGCCCTGAGATTGTCAATTGGAGAAAAAATGTTACCCTGCATGGAAGTAGAATATATGTGTGATTATTCCTTGATGGAATGAAGGTTGTGCTAATCTTTGGTCTCTCAAAAAGGAACTATGCTACATGTTTACACCCTGTGCATTACAAATTCTGAATTGATTTTGCCAGCTTTTGTTGTACGTTAGTAACTACCATCCCTTAGCAAGCCCAAATTTGTTCTTGCAATTTAGTCTATGCTGTTTTTCTGAACTGTCCATGACTGTTGCGCTATTGAAACATTGCATGGGACGAACATTTGATGTCGCTGATTTTCTTGAGTTAAATTATTATGCAAATTTATGTTTGCTGAAGTTTCACTTGGCCAGTTAGAGTGAGCACCAAACCTTTATGTTGTGACCTGTACAATACGTGACTGAAACAGCCATCCAAGTATGGGTTTGCTTTATTTTTGACAAGGTGGTTTTGTTCTGTTTCCGCAGAATGGTCTTGCTACCAAGGTGGAGAAGTCACGCAAGCAGATGAAGGAGAGGAAGAACAGGGCAAAGAAGATCCGTGGTGTGAAGAAGGTATGTTGATTTGCACTCATCATCAGACCGTTGTCGCGAAATCGTTAAACATTTGTTCCTGTTTGGAGCGCCGGGGTCCATTTACTTACAGGAATTATAACTGTTTGCTATGAAATCCTGACATTGCAAACTGGAAGTATACTCCTAATTTTTTGGGTGTGACTAAAACTTCTCTTGGATTGATTGTGCAGACAAAGGCTGGGGACGCCAAGAAGAAATAAGCAAGATTTCAGTGTACTCTAGCAGTCCTGAGTTTGAGCGCCCATCTATTCACCATCAGAATTTTTGTACCCCCATCTCGTTGCGGAGGCCCTGCTGCGCAATGCATTATCTGCTAGTAGAAAGAGAATTTTGAGCTGTTTCATCATCTCCTGTTACATTTGATTTGAGGCTCTCCCTCGTATTTGACTCGACTTTGTTGGCTCTATGATTTAACATGAGTTTATCCGCGAATGTGTGGTGGTTCTAGCCATTCTGGGATGATCGGAGTCTAACCTCCAATATTATTGAAGTTCTTCTAAACATGATTCGGAGCTGCAGGCTCGAGTGTGGTATATAGCCTGTGGTTCTGCTTCTATGTTATCGTCGAAATGAGATGTCCAAACAGAGGATTGATAGTCAGAATGGCATCTTTGACAGCCTTGCCAAAAATGATTGAAGAGCTTTTCTGTGTGATGATAATTTAAGGGGAAATGCACTTTTTATCATACTGATTAGCTGGGTTTTTTCGTTTGGTAGGGATGAAAATAGCCATTTCATTTTAGCCCAGCTCGGCCTGCCGTTCGCGGCCCAGCCGACTGTGGTTGTCGGACTCTGCAGCCCTCAAAAGCGATTGGTTGCCCAACTGGATGGGCGGCCCAATGCCATTTTTCACCTGCACGAGAGCTCACCGCGCGCACTGCCACTGCGTGGGACGCGTCGGGCCGCTTGCAGCTGCCTCCGCCTCCGTATAAACAAGAAGGCCGGGGGTTTGGGCCTGCTAGCAGCCGGGCTGCTGAAGCCACTATTGGATGTTGATTTGAGCCCAGGCCAACCGTCACTCACTCACTCTCTGGTGGCGCCGAGGGGGTTTGTTTGATTCTTGATCCGTACGCATGCACGCCGGGATTCCTAGATAGGGTTCCGAAACTTTTTAGGGTGATTAACTTTCAATATTTGAAATTCATGCGGTTAATATGGGCCGCACGATCTTCTTCATCCCCACCTCGGTTCATGAGTGGGGCGGCGCCGCTCCGACGGGTGGACGGGCAAGAGTCGACAGGCGGAGGGGCGAAGGAGTGGGAGCCGGCGGCGGGTGGTGGGCGAGGCCTACCACGGTGGCGGTTAGGGTTATGGTTCCGGGGTTTTCCGGTGGGGGCTTCAATGTCCGTTGGCCTTAAAGAAGAAAGGGGGTGGGGCGGCGAATAACCACTGGTGACGCCGTCAATGTCCGGAAGGGGCATAGCACTGCCACACAGCTCCTTCATGTCGCCGATACGGCGATACATGATGGATTCATGGAGGATTATCTGCATGCATGCACGCAGGGGATGATGGTAAATGGGTTCTAGATAATCCTGTCCATGTGCCCATATGCATGTGTTATCATCACTTGAGACTAAATTGAAACCCTGGCGCACGCTTCTATCAAAAGCTGTACAGCTGATGATCGACATGATGCAATGCCCTTTTTTCGCGTACCTTTTCGTCGGTAATTCCCAATGCGAGCAGCCACACTTATTACATATTACAGGATTAAGGGAAGAGTCATACTACCTCCGGTTTCATATTAGAAGTCGTTTTGACAAGATTTGAGTCAACCATTTGAAATATAAATAATGAATAGCATTTAAGTCGTTGAGTTTGGAAATGTAAAAATCATATAAATAGATTGGTCTTGAAAATTACTTTCATAAAAATATACATATATAACTTTTTAAGAAATATTTTTATAGAAAAGAGAAGTCAAAGTTGTGCTTTGGTGACCGTGTCGCTATCCTAAACGACTTCTAATAGTGAACCGGAGGGAGTATTTTTCATCCTTCAACTCTTTGAAGAGTCAAGTTTTCAACCTTTAACTACAAAAGGTGGAATAGCCATTTTCGTCCTTGAACTATCAGCCGAAGCTCAATTTTATCCCTAAACTACTAAAATGACCGATTCAATCTTTCAACTTTTCCATATGGCTCGTTTTCGTCCTTTGTCCTACATGTCATGCCACGTTGGCATGCTTAGTCAGCACTCATGTAGCTAAGTTTTGTAAAATACCCTTTTCTACTCTCTAGATACTGTAATTGCTTGTGATATGTGGCTAATATTGTTATGTTTGTTTGTTATCAAATGACGATGAATACAACCATGCCTATTCACATAATAAAAACAATTATTCATACAATGCTTGTGATTAAAAGTGATATGCCATGAGAATGTTTAATATAAATGACTTGTGTAATGCACTGGACACTTAAAATGATATCTAACTGACTAGGTGTTGATATGGCATGCTAATGTGGCGCGACACATAGGACGGAGGACGGAAATGAGCTGTGCAAGAAAGTTCGAGGACTGAAATGGTCATTTTGCTAGTTCAAGGACAAAATTGAGCTTTGGTTGATAGTTTGAGGATCAAAATGGCTATTCTGCGAGCTATCCAACTGTTAAATCCGCGCAAATTTACATTTTCGGGTGGTATCAAAGGTAATTTCTTTCTAAATTTTATTCTTTGGTTTAATCTAAAAAGATTATACTAATTCATTTTAAATTAGAAAAATACGAAGCAAGTACTAATAGTTTTCTAAAAATCAAGTTATCGATGCTCTATTTGGAGTTATTTGTATCTATTTCTTCCTTTTCCTAGTGTTTAATTACTTTAGTCACACATGCTATCTATTTACATTGTCGTTCTTAGTGAACTTTATTAGACTCAATGATGGACCAAGATATAGTCAAATGAATTAAGAGCAGGTATAAAATTGGAAAGATGACACCAGCCACACATGATGTCATGCTACACCATATATAGATCCTATTTAGGCTTGCATGGTTAGTGCTTTACTAGTTTAATTTCTTGATTAAGCAACAAGTTTCAAATAATGCTCGGGGGCTCAAATATTACGAAATAAACTAATAATATTATGAACATAAAATTAGAGTGCAAAATGAAAGATTAAATAAATAACACAGGCATAGCTTGAAGCAATAAACACAATAGAAAAGAATAAATAAGATCCAAATAACTTCAAATAGAATGCCAACATATAGCTTACACGTTTAGAAAAAAAAATTGGTACCACATCCATATTTTTTTGATTTATAATGAATTAGTTATGATTTTTTTAGATAAAAAAAGAAAACTGTCTTTCAAAATGCCAAAAGGTCTAAATCTATCTGGTTTGGACAGTTGGATGCTCTCACTATCTAGTTTTGTTGTTGTAGGTTGAAAATCAGACTTCTGTTAATTAGTTTACTGCAACTGCAAGCAACCCGTACTCGTTGACGCCCTGTTCGTTTGACTTATCAGCAGCCAGCCAACAGTATTTTTCTCTCTGCACAAACCAGCACCAGCCACCTGCCACCACTCAGCCAGCAGTATTTTTCTCTCAGTACAAACCAGCACCAGTCACCTGCCACCCGCCAGCCGAGCAGGGCGAGTCTTGATATACAAAACGAGTGCAATATTTCCGACAAACGACCGTCAACAAGAAAACCCAGAAAGTAAAAACCCAGGAAGGCACCAGATCGGCAACCAAATTAACGACCAATGTTCGTTTCAAAGTTAACGACCAATATAACTCATGTCCTTGCCACGCACGCGTGTACGTCTCCAGATACACACTCCATATATGTAGCAAAACAGTGCACTTGACGCATGTACATGCGTACGCATATATGTATTGTTATTGTATACAAGCTGCATGCCTAGCGAGCATCGCGCGCCCATGACACAAACTAGCTAAAAGATGACAAAAATCTTACACAAGATTGACATGCATGTCTTCCGATTCATCCCATGCAAGGTTATTCCTATTATATACTCCTAAATGTCAGAGAGATACAAGCACCAGTAACGACGCATACATTAAAATTCAAAGCATGGCTTCCCTTGTGACGTCTGCATGTATATATATATTCCTGGGTTTCGGCTCTCTTTTCTCTTGGTTTCTTTCATTTTCAAAAAAATGATCAGAGAGATGCTCATCATCACATCCTGGGCTGGCTTCTTCCTGGGAGCCTAGGAATGAACACGACACGCATGGCGTGGGACAGAGCAGAGTGAGACTGTGAGCACAAGTACAGAGAAGAGGGAGGAATAGTGGTGGGACTGGGATATATTGAATCTACAATCATGTGAAGGGGATGGACGGCCAAAAGTTGGCGCCACCCCATCTGCTTGGGAATATTGGACCACATCCAAAAAGTTTGAGCCGTGCACCACAAAAGCACACCCAGCTAGCGGCTCCAACCGATCCTCGATCACGCAAAATCATATCAGATACACGGGAATAACAAAAACATGAAAAACATTACGACCCAATGTTTTTACCTCCAGAACCAAACATTCCTTTTGGAATTAGCCAGCCAAACAATTAAGCTGAAAAAAGAGACATTACCATGCTTGTGATCGACCAATGTAAATAGATAAAGGAGAAATGCATACACTGCCAGGCCGCATATATATATATATATATATAGAATTGATGAAAGGGACGAACTCCACTGATGTCAAGATCATGCGGATCCATCCATCCCATCCCAGCCGTGTCAAAGTTATCAGGCCAGCAGCGGCCGCCGCAGCCCCGGCCGGACCCAAAGATATATGTAGGGGACCAGTGCGGCCGCCGGCCAAGATTTATCTGATGATGCGATGCGAGGTGAGGTGGTTGCAAATGCAATGCAGATCGATCGGCAGATGCAATGATTCCTCCGAACCAACCAACCATGCTTAACTTCATTGCATGCATTGCGCAGATGAGAAGCTAAGCTAATTGCCAAATCATTGGGCAAGTAGTAGCCGTGGCTGCTTTATCTTCCCAGATGCGGAAAGTGTGATGCTTGCTTGGTGTAGTGTAATGGTGTGTGCCTTTGCAAATAAAGCTCGTAACTTGGCCGGCTTCCACTTTCCAATCGCCTCCTGTGCTTCCTCTGGGCTTTTGGCTCTCTGCTATATACGCGGCGCCAACCGCCGCCGACTGCCTTGGAAATCATGGTTTCCCCTTTGTGCATCGGCGGTTAGGGAGGGAACCATTTGCTTTAATTTGGCTACTTCAATATTTCATATCCACATCTCCTCTTTTGCATATCCTTTTTCTCCCCCCATACATACATTGTTCATTCCACGAGGCTGTTACCCTTATCCATAACCACAAGTGTTTATGATTTCAGCATACTCCCTTGGTTTTTTAAATATTTATATATGATGTTTAGACATACCAAGAATATAGGCATCATAAAAGTGTCATCTCGCATGTCTAGAGAAACATGTGTGCTTATTCTGTGAGCATGTCTACTTCGATATGGTTTTTTCTAAATAACTTATAAGTTACTGGCTGTGTTTGGATCCTAGGGACTAAAGTTTAGTCCCTTAAATAAGTGAAAATTAGTAGTATTAAATATAAACTAATTATAAAACTAATTGCATAAGTCATATCTACTCCGCGAGACGAACCTAACAAGCCTAATTAACCTATAATTAGAACATAATTATCAAATTATTATTGTAGCATTATATTGTCTAATTATGGTCTAATTAGGCTTAATAAATTCGTATTGTAAATTAGTCCTGACTTATATAATGCATTTTGTAATTAATCTATGTTTAATACTTTTAATTAATATTCTTCTATTCGACGTGACGGGACTAAAACTTTAGTCGGGGAACCAAACACGTTAGATCAACAACAAATCAATAACGAAGGAGGTACATATAATGAATAAAATACACAAAAATTCGGTCCATTTTGTAGATGCTCCTTGCTTCTCGTGCTGATTTGATTTTGGTAGCTGCTACAGCCAACGGAGACACGCTTGTCCGTACGCCACGGGAAGCCTCAAACCTTACCGTAGTTCCGATCCAAAAGAAAATCGTAGTCCGGACCCCTATAAAGCGAGGGCACTTGGCACTGTAGAGTAGCATATGCTGCTCTACAGACTAGCAGCACAGTCGATATTCGTGTATGGCAGAGCATCTTCAGAGACGCACACTTTTTGTGGAGCGGTGGCGTTGGCATGGCATTTTGTACTACGTATCTGATACAGTACATCTCAGCAGTGTATCTTCACCTGACCTCTGGTCCCGGCCTGCGTCGACCTCACGAGCTGAACATAAGATTTTATCTCTTGGCATCATGACTTTTGAGGAGGATTTTATATATCTTCATATTTGGAACATGTACATTATATATTTACAGGTATATGTATATAAATTCGTCCTTGGATGCGGGACGCCCAACTAGCTTTGTACGAGTTGATCGCCATCATATCATTGTTGAGCAAATAGCCTGAATAGTGAATAAGAAGACGCTAGTGACCATTGGAGGCAAGCTCAACGCATCTCGCCAGTCGCCACCCATCATTAGGTACCTGCAAATGCAAACAAAGCTACTGCCACGTAGTACTAGGAGTGTGCTGAGACTGAGACGTCTGCAACGGCACACAGGCAGCAGGTAGCTGTAGCTATGAGGCCTGGGCAAGTCAAGCTGAGAAAAAGTGCAGCTTTATTTCTTGAGCCAAGCACCCAACCGTTCGGTTCCCACGGGAGCGGGGCGGGTGGCCACGATCGAGCAGAGGCAGCAACAGGGAAAAGCATAGCATATTTTTGTTGTCACATTGCCTGCGCACTGTGACCTTTTCAGTCGGTCCTGCAAGCGTCCTGAGCTCTGTCAGTCAGGAGCAGAGGCAAGGCCAGGGCAACAGCGACAGCAATATGCTCGCAGCCCAACGCGTTGCTGCTGGGTGATGAGATTCATGGGGTCTCATGGGACTCTAGTAGTAGGGAGGACATGGACAGGGTGAGAGAGCAGAGAAAGATGAGATGCTAGGAGCACGGGCCGGCCAAAAGCTGGGATCGTGCAAATCTTCCCGGCCTGCACGCCTAATTATCCCTTCTTCACCCACCCCCTCTCCCTTGTCGTCTGCGAGCACCGTTCCCGGCCCATCGCCATCGCTGACGACTGATGATCAGTGATAACCCCGACCTGCTCTCTCTACCGACCTCTAATGCTGAGAGGTTAACTAAACGCCTGCCACCTTTTCAGAGTCTCTCTCTCTTTCTGTGTGTGTGTGACCATCACCACCACCAGCAGCAGCAGAGCCCAGCATGATGGTAGTAGATGGACATAGATGCCATATGATATGATCCAGCACGTTGGCGTGTGCCGTGCCCGGTTCTCCATTCCCGTTTCAACCTCTGCCTAGCCCCGTGGAATCTCCCCCAACCCCGGCTCCTCCTCTCTCGCCTGCCTCTGACCCTCCCCTCCCCCGCCCCGCCACTAGCAGCCAACCGCTCGCTGCCCATTTTGCTTGCGCCGCGCGCCCTCACGAGTTCACAAAGAGGCCACCGGCGGGGACTTTGAACCCCGCACGGCAATCGCTTGCTCAGTCCTCCAACTCCTCACTCCTCTATCTGCTGTTCCCTTTCTCTTTGCTGGGATCCGAGAGCTGTCGATCCCGACATAGAACACGAGGGAGACGAGCCGAGGGAGCAGAGGTCACTAGTGATTTCACACACGCATTTCTTTAATCAATTGCCGATGAGCTCTTGTTTTGTTCCTTCTTTTTTTTAAAAAAAAAATCTGCCTTCCCCTCAACTCTCCTCTTTCTCTCTCTCTCTCTCTCTCTCTGCAGGATACATAAGCGAGCCCAGCGTCCTCGTGCTTGCTGGCACGGAGGGAGAAGGCCGGAGAGATGGGGGATGCAGCGGAGGCAAGCAAGGCTCTTCACAACTGGATGGGCGAGCCGACGGCCGGCGACCAGGAAGACGAGGAGAAGACGCTGCTGGAGCTCAGCCTCGGGCTCCCCGGAGGAGGGGGAGGAGGGGCGGCACCCGCCTGGGCGACGCCGGGCAGAGAGAAGGGGACCAACCACTCTGCTGCCGCCGACAGCTCCATGCTCTGCCTCGGCTACTCCAACGCGGCTTTCTCGCCATGCTCACAAGGTACGTATCTTCTCTGGATTTTGCAGTGTTCGAGTCAAATGCTGCTCTTCATCTTGTTTTTGCTGGGTTTCGTAGAAGAGTGAGCTAGTCTCTGTTCAAATGTATGGGTAGGTATGTGAAGATGATTCATGATTGTGTACGTACATAGTATATGAATATAAGTGTTGGAGCATGTGAAGGTAGCATCTTTGTTGTCCCGCAATTCTAAGCACTAGCTTTTAGGCAAGAAGATGGTTCAAGCAGAAAAATTCTTGAAAATTTGCTGTTTCAGACATGGCTACAATGAGTTTTTCTTCCTCTTCTTCAGAAACTAAGCTTACAGAGGACATGATCAAGGCCTAAAAAATTCTACGTACAGTCTGGTTTCTGAGTTTTTTTTTCAGTCAACACCTAAAGAGATGCCTATACACTGGTTACTTTGTCCTAGATTAAGTTAGCGATCGACAACTGTTCTTGCATAAAACTGAGCACTTGAATACTAAGTATGTAACATTTCTTACAAAATAGTGGTATGATTTCAGCAGCAGCTGGGACTTCACAGCTTGAGACCCCATGAATTCATTCTGCTTCATCTCATGACCTTCTTGTTCTTCGCAAGCCCTTCCATTTGTTCCTAGTGCATGTCTGTTTGTTTGTTTCTTCCTCTGTTCTTGAGCCAGCATTCAGTAGCAATGAAAGTGAAAAGTTCACAGCATGATGAGCTCCTCTTGTTCCTTTCTCCTTGTTCTTGTGCAGGCAAGGCAAAGGGGTCCCCAGCAGCGGCTTCAGGGCACGCCCTTGCATCCACCAACAATGCCTCCCAGACAAGGTGCGAATCAATCATAACCCCTCACATGCTAAATTTCCCACAGGGAATTCTTACCAGCTTTTTAGTAGCAAGAGCTGGCAGCTAGCCTGTTCTGCTGTTCAAGTGTTCATGCCCCCACAATGATTTCTTTATTCTTCCCGTCTGCCCCGGCATGCGTTTAAGAGGGAGTTGGCTCCATCTCCTGCACTGCTGCACTGCCACAGCTCCTCATTCATGGTGAAACCAGCCGGGAATCAAGGCCCGGTTGGCTTGTTTGCATCTACCTGTGGCTGCTGCCATGCATGGAGATGGAGCTCCCTCCCATTCATGAGGGATGCAGTTATTTTTTGCCCTGTGCACTGTTCTTTGTTTCTATCCTTTGTTACTGGTCAGTGCTTGGATTTGGACATGCCATGTTGCCTCTCTGTTTACAGTTTACATTACACCATTTAGAACTTAACCATGCCATAGTATGAGTTCTATGTTTACTTTTATTTAAAATAAACATAAACTACTATACTACTACTACTAAATACTACTAGCTTAGTCTAGCTTTACCTTTTTCTTGGGAGGATATTTAAATTTTCCAATCATTTTTTAGGGAACAAGAGGGGCAACCCCCCTACTGATTGTACAGTATTTATTAAAAAATAAAACCAAAGTTACAGTGAAGAGAATACAAAAGAGCAGATGGAACTATCCTAGTTGATCTAGCCATGATTCTATTTCAGGAAAGTAGCTCTTTTTTGCCATGTGCATAAACACAAAACTCTTTCTTTAAATTCCAATCATTTGTTAGCACTGAAGTGTATGAAAAACTGTAAACATGAAGCCTCCTTTCTTTTAACTGCAAATTTGTTGCCAAACGCTACAAGACTTCAAATTTCAAGACTCTTAATATCAGTCGTAAGAAGTTGATTCTCAAAATTGTTTTGAACATGAAGCATTTCTGAGAAACAAACAGCCTAAGATGTTTCAGTTACCAGTACATCTACCTTAGTCTCTGTGCGTTCACTAGACAGGAACTTCTTTGTTAATTGCAGTTATTTTATTTATGCAATAACCATTATGCTTCATTCTCATTTCTCACTGTTTCATTCTCGAACTTCAGATCTCCTAATGCCCCGGTTATCGGGTGGCCTCCAGTTCGCACATTCAGAAGAAATCTGGCTACCTCTAGCAAAGCATCCCTGGATCACCAGAATAGGAAGAAGGCTGCCAAATCTGAAGTGACCACAAAACGAGCTCCTTTTGTGAAGATTAACATGGATGGTATTCCCATTGGTAGAAAAATCGACCTGAATGCCCTTGATAGCTACGAGAATCTGTCTCTGGCTGTTGACAAGCTATTCCGTGGACTCCTTGCAGGTACATTCAATACTACTTTTCGTGTACCTTTTACCCTTGATTGATATAAGATTGTGACAAATGTGTGTTGACTTTCCCTTATCCGATTATTGGTTTCATTTTCTTGATTATAACATTATGATGATGAAAGCCCATTTCCCCTTTTCTGTATTATGCAGCTTTCAATATTTTGAATGTTAGTTGCTTGATCAGTGTCTGATGCAATCTATTCAACTCTTTTATTTCTGCATGAAGCACAACAAGACCCTCTGGATGCTGGTACAAGGGAGTGTCCACAGGAAGAGGTAGCGATATCAGGTTTACTAGATGGAACTGGCAAGTACACTCTAGTTTATGAGGATTATGAAGGTGACCGGGTGCTGGTTGGTGATGTTCCCTGGGGGTAAGTTTTCCTTTTTATTAACATTTGAATAAAAATGTTAAAAAATGTATACCTATATATGGATATAAAAGTTATAGATGTGCTAAAATCTGATAGTGGCGTTTAGATGCTACCATTCAGAATTTCAGACTAGCACAATACTTCATTCTCTTAGTTTGACAGTAAAATGTATAATTGATGAGATTTAAAATGCTGGTCAGATTGGCCAGGACTGCATATTCTTACACACTGACTTTTGTCGAAGTTCTGCCTAGAAAAACGCTGCCTAAAGTAGAACCCTGTCACCTTAAGTTTATAGGTTTGCTTACTGCAAAACAAGCTTACTAGTATGTTACTTCGATTACTGCAGGATGTTTGTTTCTTCAGTGAAGAGGCTGCGAGTTCTGAAGACGTCTGACCTCTCTTCATCTGTCAGTACCTCTTCCATCTCCCTGTTTACGTTGACTCTGCCTTCAGATTGCTAACCTCTCTCGTTATCCTTGCAGCTAACAGCATCAGGCCGGAAAAGAGCGGTCACCGAGTGTTGACACTTCCCGTGATGTGCCGTGAAGAAGAAAAACATCTTCTGAGCTTGTATCATCTTTCTTCCTGGCTTCTTCCTCTCTTTTGCCTACTTTGTTGGAGGGATCATCCGGTGCACCGACCTTTTGGGCTTTCTGTTCTTAGTTGTCCTGTTTCTGCCTATCGCGATTCCGAGAAGTGATGTGTTTGGCGCGATTCGACATGCCCGTTTGTAAATGTTCAGACGAATGAGCACTACATCTACGCTGTCTAATTCTATTTGTTGCCTGCAACCTGCTGATTACTCGTGCTGTTCTTTGATTCAGCTAATTGTCCCTCCCCTTTCGAGAGCGCAATCTTCAGTTCCTCTCGTGACTTGCAGATGCTCTACTATTGATCATTCGCGTAAAGTAATCGCAGTGATTATAATGTACCATGCTTGCAACAGAAAGTAAAAGAAAAGATACTAGTGCTGTTCCTCTCATGACTTAGTATCAGACTATCAAGAAACGCAAAGCACTGCGATTCTTCTTATAGCAGAAAAAGAATAAATAAAACAGCACGACGGGACGGAATACTAGTGCTGTTCAATTGCTGCGAGCCTGCGATCATCTCTGATCACCGGCCGGCGACGCAGAGGGCGCGTCCATGAACAAACAGTTAGCTGGAGTCAGCGGCCAGGACGCCCGGCGGCGCTCGGACATCTTGGACAGGGCTGCAGAAGAAGTCGATGAACGGTGCCGCAGGCCGGCGGCGCTGCTCCACCACCGCCGCCGCGGGGCGCTCGTCGTCGGCCACCGGCGCCGGGTCCGACACGTGGGAGGGGCCAGGTGCGCCGCCGTCCGGGGACGCCGAGGGGCTGGGCTGGTTCAGGTCCGGCCCGCTGGACGGGCGGTCGGCCGCGTCGCCGGCGGCAAAACCATCAGTGGCGTGGGTGTAGTCATCGATCGTTAAGAAGCCTTCATCCTCTGACGCCGCCGGCGGCGGCGGCGCTTGGGTGAAATCGGCCGCGGCGCCACACGCAAACCCAAGCTGGCGGTCATTGGAGCCCGTCTCGGCATTGGACGCCGCACCCGGCGCGGCGCCGACGACAGGCGGCTTGCCGTGGAACTGGAGGAAGCGGCCGTAGTATTCGCGCAGCGCCGGCACGGCGGAGGTCAGCCTCAGCGTGGTGTCGACAGCACCGTCACTTCCGTCGGCGGGAGGCCCCACGCCGAGCCTCAGCGTCACGTCGACGGGCTCTCGGCCCGCCGTGGACGAAGATCCCGCGGCGGCGGCGCCCGGGTGGGCGTGGTGGAAGAAGTCGAACAGCTGCCGCGCGGGAGGCGCGGCGCCGCCGCCGTCCTCCTCCGGCTCGTCCAGCTCCTCCTCCTCCTCCACAGAATCCATGGTCATGGTGTACTCCTCTTCCTCCCCCGCGACGGCGCGTCGGGGTGAGCCGCGAGCCGCGTCGTCATCGTCCGGACGAGTGCCTCGCTTCTGACCGCGCGGCGACGGCGGCGCGGCTGGTTCCGGAGGCTGGCTGATGCTGTCTTCTTCCATGGCCGTCGTCGGCGGCGAGTCGGCGGTGGGTGATCGAATCGTTGGGGACCGGGATTTGGTTGGGGATGCGGCGGCGATCGTACGTCAGAGTTATGGGTTGCACGATCGAGTTGGAGTCGGGCTGGGCCTGGGCGCGCGCGGGAACCCAACTCGGATGGTACCTGCACGATCGGACGGACGGCTAGGATTCGTGCACTTATTCCACGCGCGCAATTCGAACTAGACTCGTGGGGTAGCTCGCAGTCGACGATTCGATGAACAAACATGTCGTTATATATGTCACCCGTTCGTCCCTCGTTGGCCTCACGGTTCTTCTCCACCACAGCTCAAGTCTGAGCAAACACGCAATGGGAGGGCCCTGAACATCTCTGGTGAAACCCTGTTTTTGATCAAAACTGAGGGATGATAAAACTGATAGAGTGAAATTTTCAAGAAATTGATTGGAATTTATAAATATGAAGGGAGTGGATCTAAATGAAGAAGAAATTACTTATAAATGGTGGAGAGAAATTTTCAAAATTTTGATTGAAATTTATAAATACGAAGGGAATACATCTGAATGAAGAAGAGATTACTTATAAGTGGTAATTGGCCGAACTGAAATCCCTAATCCTAGTGATTTCAGCCAAAACCTGAAAATATATGTTCAGATATCTAGCCAAAGGCCCTATGTAGAGGACACCAAGGGAGGAGCAAATCCAAGCACTACGGGAAACCCATCGTTTGCCGAGTGCCTGGGGCACTCGGCAAACACACAATTACCCTTGGCAAAGCCTTTGCCGAGTGTTACACTCGGCAAAGGACACTCGGCATATCTCGTGTCGGCAAAGGCCGTGTTTGCCGAGTGCTTGTCGTCGGGCTCTCGGCAAAGACTTTGCCGAGTGTTAAAATAGACACTCGGCAAACATTTTTTTAGAAATTAAAAAAAGGACAGCCGACACTCGGCAAATGTTTCTCCAAAAAAATAAAAAAAATCTGGCTGCAGCGCCGCGCCGCCCACGCCGGCCGCCTGCCCAACCGCTCTGCCCGGCTGGCCCCCCGCCCGTCCGCCTCGCCGGCTGACCGTCCGGCCGCTGCGCCTCGCCGGCCGCCCGGTCACTGCGCGTCGCCGCCCGGATGCCCGGCCGCTGCGCCTTGCCGGCCGCCCGGTCACTGCGCGTCGCCGCCCGGATGCCCGGCCGCTGCGCCTTGCCGGCCGCCCGGTCACTGCGCGTCGCCGCCCCGGATGCCTGACCGCTGCGCCTCGTCGGCCGCCCTGTCACACCCGGATTTACACAAAACCCGAATGCGGCCATATGTGTGCCCAGGAAGTCCACCGACACATATAGCGAACAAATATGGTAAAAATCAGAGTACAATGCTTCATTATTCAACATAAAGTAGCGATTACATCAGAGTTTGGCATAAATGAAAAACAAGGAACAGCGGAAGACTAAAACATCTCTCTAAGTGTAGCCGCAATCCCACAAGGACTCTGACTGGGGGACCGCCAACTCAGAAGTACGGCAAATCCTCCGGAAACTCCACCTCATAGTCAGCCTGACTCCAATCTGTTACCCGTCCGGGATTTTGCCCAAAAATGATGATAATAGCAAGTGTAAGTAACAGAATTACTTAGCAAGTATAGCACGGGTGATGAAGGCTCCAAAAAGGCTCGACACTGGCTTAACTGCATTAGCACTTTTAGTTGGTTCGTTTTAACTTTATCCAAGTTACTACAAGTGAATGAGATCCCAGTTGTAACCCAATTAAATAGTGTAAGTGACATTAAACAGGAATAAATACCATATTCTAATCAAAAAGGATCCAGGCCGCTCGTGACCCTGAGCAAGGCTATCATGATAGATCGTACACTCTGCAGAGGTTTCGCCCTTTACCCACCAGTCGCGTAAAAGTTCAAAAGAACTTTGCACCCAACCACGCACATCAACACTTCCGAGGTGTGACTGCATAGGGACGCTACGAGGCTTTCACAAGACACCCTAACAAGTCAGTGGCCGCTGGAGTACTACAAAGTGGTGAGAACCTAGGCACCGAGATCGACGTACGCCCACGGAGTCCACCGTGAGGGGGTCGATGGCGTCCAGAGCGCGGGAATCCCTCCCATACTGCGCGACGTGCGGAGTCCTCAATCCGAGACTCCCGACACGGGACTGGGTCTAACGGGACCTAGCCGACGGGGCTACCGTCCTCGGTGGAATCCGAAATCACCCCGTGCTTTGCCTCCCACAACGCCGTAGGCCACTCGGTAACCACTGCCAAGCTAGAGACGTACAAGCTACTCAACCAAGACCAGAGCCCATATAGTTCCGGCGGTGGCGACATGCTCCTGGGTTGCCGCTTTAAGAACCGGTCCTTATAGGGAGGCACTAGAGCAAAGCACACAGCACATGCTCTAGCCCCCTAATCCAAGTTGCTAAAAAGCAAGGTTTTATCATTTATGTTGAAGTGGACCATTAAGTCAATATTAACAATTAAGTACAGGTGACAGTAGTTGCGCCTAGCAAAATACTACCCATATGCATAAACCCATAGGAGTACAAGGACAGGGAATTAAATGCTAGGAAATAACCTTAATGGCAAACAATATTAGACACATGCGTATGTAATGAACAGTGAATTAAAAGTGGGATAGGTAGCAGGGATTGTCCGTGCTATAACTTGCCTTCCTCGGAGTAAGGCTGCTGCTGAAACTCCTGCTCCGGCACGTCCTCAACGTACTCGTAGTCCAACGCTACGGGCTCACCGACTGGACACGATCATCACGCACGCATTCCAAAACAATCATCACATGCAAGCAAATTAAATCTATTAGAAACAGTACACCAACAGTATAAACAGTACAAAAACAGGAGCTAGAAACAATCTACACGTCGCTACGAACACGTGAGCGCGAAAATCACTAAAATCGGAGCTAAAACGAGAAAGTTATAGCGTTTCTAAGATTCGGGGGCTTGCTGGCAAAGTTTTAAAATTTCCAGGGGCTTAAATGAATAAAACAGGACCTATTTGTAATTATTTTTGAATTAAAATGGACCGCGGGTTAATTTTTGGAAAAGCCAGGGGCTCTTTAGCAAGACTGCCAGCGCTGACCGGTACGCTGGGTGTTGACCCGAGACGTGGCGCCTTGTGGACCGTCGGATATAGATCGGGTGGCCCAAAACAGAATGGCTCGCCGGGGAAGAAAGGGTCGCGGCGGCGCCGCCCGGCCGAGCTGAGAGTTCGCCGGACTTGCGGATTGCGCGCGCTAGGAAGCTCGGTTCACAGCGGGGTTAGGCCCTACGGCTTCTGCAGGAGATGGCGAGTCGACTGGTGGTGAACAAGTCGAGCATCGACCGGCGAATCGGCCGGACGACGGTGAGCGGCGGAGCTGTGCTCCGGCGAGCCGCGGGAAAGGGGTTCTGGGGGGTTTGGGGTTCGGTTTTTCGGCTCAGGAGCTGCTGCGGACGAAGTTGAGTGCAACTAGGGTGATCCAGGGGTGCATGGTGTGGGGTAGCGGCCGGTCATCGACGGCCGGCGGTCGGTCATCGACGGCGGTCGCGGGGAGCTAGGTTACGGTGCACTACTGCTAGAATTGAGACGCTGAGTGGACTTATTACCTTCTGAGGATGATCGAGATGGGAGGAATCGCTCGGAGCTGGTTCGGTCGGCAAGATCGACGGTGAACTTCCCGCGGCGGCGCTGTGGACGGCGAGGTGAAATTAGTCGCGGCCGAGATAGGAAAAGAGATGGGGAGCGCTCGATGAGCTTCAGTACCTCCTGGCGGTTCGATTGGAGGCGGTGGTCGGCCGGGAGGTGCACCGGGGCGGCCTGGCGGCGAAGCTCGAGCTCGGCGGCTCTGGAGCGGCGAGATCGGGACGGTGGCGGCGTTAGGGTTGGCGCGATGGGGGCGAGGGGAGCGGGGCGCGGCGCAGGCCGAATTAAGAAGGCTCGGTGGGAGGAAAAAGGAAGGCCCGGGCGACGGCGGGATCGTCGGGCGCCATCGGCGGTGCTGAAGAAGGAAGGGGCGGAGGAGGAAGAAGGAAGGTGGAGGGGAGTCGCTGACGGGTGGGCCCGGCGGGGCAGTGACTCAGGGAGGGGCGGGGCGAGCGGCTGCGGCTGGGCCGGCTTGGCTGGGCCGTTGGCGCGCGGAGGGGAAAAAGGAGACGGGCCAAGCTGGGCCGCGAGGGGAAAAAGAAGGGGAGGTGGGCTGGACCGGGGGAAAAAGTGGAGGGAGAAAAGGTGGACTGGAAGAATAGCTCAGGGAGCAAAACCGGACCATGGGCCTAACAACTTTTCTAGAGCACCAAACAAAGTGATTCAAATTTGAATTTAAATAAATTTAAATTCTCGTTTGAATCACAGGCAATACAAAAATGAATGCACCAGCATGAATGCAACAATAAATGTTTCTATTGCCTATATTTGATTTTAAATTGTGAAAATTACTATTTAGCCTTAAAAAAGCAGGTGGAGCATTAAATAATTCATTAATTGCCAAAAATTTTAAAAATAAGCATTTTGGGTGTTACAAACCTACCCCCCTTAAGATGAATCTCGTCCTCGAGATTCGGATGTAGAAGCGAAGAGCTGTGGGTACTCGGACTTGAGGTCTTCTTCCCGTTCCCAAGTCGCCTCATCTTCTGAATGCCGGCTCCACTGCACCTTGCACATCCGGATGGTCTTGTTCCTCAGCACTCTCTCTGACACCTCCAGAATCCTGATCGGATACTCCTCATATGTGAGGTCCTCCTGAACATTCAACTCCTCAATCGGGATCTGCTCTTCTGGCACCCGCAAGCATTTCTTCAACTGGGACACATGGAACACATCATGTACTCCGGCTAGTCTCTCAGGCAGGTCTAGCCGATATGCCACTTCGCCCATCCGTTCCTGTATCCTGAACGGTCCGATGTAACGAGGTGCCAACTTGCCCTTGACATTGAACCGCTTTACACCTCTCATGGGTGACACCTTCAGATACACAAAATCATCAACTCTGAAGCTGAGGTCCCTCCGTCTGACATCGGCATAACTCTTCTGTCTGGACTGGGCCACCTTCAGGTTCTCTCTGATCACCTGCACCTGCCGCTCTGCATCTCTGAGTATCTCCGGACCAAAGACCTGACTCTCACCAGTCTGATTCCAAAACAATGGGGTCCGGCACTTCCTGCCATACAATGCCTCGAACGGTGCCATCTGCAAACTCTTCTGATAGCTGTTATTGTAGGAGAACTCTGCATACGGCAAACTTTTATCCCAGCTGACACCATACTGCAATGCACAAGCTCTCAACATATCCTCCAGTATCTGGTTGGTCCGCTCCGTCTGACCATCTGTCTGCGGGTGATAAGCTGAGCTGAAATGCAGCTTCGTGTCCATGGACTCATGTAACTTCCGCCAGAAGTGTGAGGTGAACTGAGTACCGCGATCTGACACAATCTTCTTCGGCACCCCGTGTAAGCACACAATCCGCTCCATGTACAACTCTGCTAGTCTGGCGCCTGTGTAGGTGGTCTTCACTGGCAGAAAGTGAGCCACCTTGGTCAGACGATCAACAATCACCCAAATGGAGTCGAATCCTCTCTGAGTGCGGGGCAAACCAGTGATGAAGTCCATGCCAACTTCTTCCCATTTCCACTCCGGGATCTTCAACGGCTGTAGCAATCCAGCTGGTCTCTGATGTTCTGCCTTGACTCGCTGACATGTGTCGCACAATGCCACATGAGTCGCCACATCACGCTTCAGTCCGTACCACCAGAATCTCTCCTTGATGTCCTGATACATCTTAGTGCTGCCTGGGTGGATCGAATAAGCTGAGTCATGTGCCTCTCTCAGAATCATCTCTCTGATCTGCGCTATGTCTGGCACACATATCCTCTTTCCATGCCACAGAGTTCCCTGATCATCAACTCGGAATCCAGGGGCCTTTCCCAATGCAACATTCCCCACAATCTCTCTGATCTTCTCATCCTGCAGCTGACCTCTCCGGATCTCCTGCTCAAGCGTGGGCTCCACTGCCATCTCTGTGATGCTGGTGACGAATCCCAGACTCATCCTCTCAAACTCTCGGCTGAGCTCCTCAGGTAAACAGTGTCCAGTGATCCTGTTCACATAACTCCTCCTGCTCAGAGCATCTGCCACCAAGTTGGCCTTCCCTGGGTGATAATGGATCTCCAGATCATAATCCTTGATCAGCTCTAACCATCTGCGCTGTCTCATGTTCAGATCTGACTGAGTGAAGACATACTTGAGGCTCTTATGGTCAGTGTAAATGTCACATCTGTGCCCAATCAAGTAGTGTCTCCAGATTTTCAGGGCATGTACAACAGCTGCCAACTCCAAGTCGTGCGTCGGATAGTTCTGCTCATGCTTCCTCAACTGCCTGGACGCATATGACACGACTCTGCCCTCCTGCATAAGGACGCAACCCAGTCCTAGACGGGATGCATCGCAGTAGATGGAGAAACTCTTAGCCAAATCTGGCAATACTAGCACTGGGGCTGTAGTCAACCTCTTCTTCAACTCTTCGAAGCTGACCTGGCATGCCTCTGTCCACACGAACGGGGCATTCTTCTCTAGCAAAGCAGTCAGCGGCTTAGCGATCTTGGAGAATCCTTCAATGAACCGTCTGTAATAACCGGCCATCCCAAGGAAACTCCTGATCTCGCTCACATCCCGTGGCGGATTCCAACTCAACACATCGCTGACTTTCTTCGGATCAACCGCCACTCCTCCATTGGACAACACGTGTCCCAGAAAAGCCACTTCCTTCAGCCAGAACTCACACTTGCTCAGCTTGGCATACAACTGATGCTCCCGGAGTCTCTGCAGTACCAACCTCAGATGTTCTTCGTGTTCTTCCTCATTCTTGGAGAAGACCAGAATGTCATCAATGAATACCACCACGAACTTGTCCAGATAATCCATGAACACGCTGTTCATCAGGTACATGAAGTATGCAGGAGCGTTGGTCAATCCAAAAGACATGACCAAGAACTCATACAACCCGTACCGAGTGGTGAAAGCGGTCTTAGGTACATCTGACGGACGGATCCTCATCTGATAGTAGCCCGAACGAAGATCAATCTTGGAGAACACACAAGCTCCTCTCAACTGATCGAACAGATCATCAATCCTTGGCAGCGGGTACTTGTTCTTGATGGTTACTTCATTGAGGGCTCGATAGTCCACACACAACCTCTGCGAACCATCCTTCTTGTCGACGAACAATACCGGTGCTCCCCATGGTGAAGCACTCGGACGAATGTACCCCTTGGCTAACAATTCGTCCAACTCCTTCTTGAGCTGCTCCAGCTCTTTCGCCCCCATCCTATACGGCCTCTTGGCTATAGGTGCAGTGCCAGGTTTTAGTTCAATAACGAATTCAACATCTCGTTCTGGAGGCATACCTGGCAACTCGTCAGGGAACACATCCGGGAACTGGCTCACCACCCTGATATCTTCAATCAATGTCCCTTCAGCTTGATTTGCCTGGCCTTGCTCTGAGGAACTGGCTGCCTGGTACTCCACCTTGTCACCGGACTCTGCTGTCAGCTGAATGGTCCTCGTAGCACACCTGATCACTGCATCATATCTGGTCATCCAGCTCATACCCAGGATCATATCAAATCCCAGGGTCTCCAAGACTATCGGGCGTGCCTCGAAATCTACCCCCCTTATGGTGAGGGTGATACTGGGGCAACGTAGGGTGGCGCGCTGCTCCCCCCCTGGTGAGCTCACTAACATAGCATTCTTCATAGGCAATAATGCTACCAAGTTCTTTTTTACAAAAGCAGCAGAAATGAAAGCATGCGAAGCTCCGGAATCAAATAAAACAGTGGCGGGGGTTGAATTGACGAGGAACGTACCCACGACCACATCTGTAGAGGCCTCCGCTGTCTCTGCACTGGTGTGGTTGACCTTGCCCCGAACAGGAATCTGCGGTGCACGACCTCCCTGCTGCTGACCCTGCTGCTGGCCAACTCTCTGAGTGCTGCCCTGCTGCTGCTGTCCTGCGGCGTTCTGAGTCTTCTTGGGACAGGCACTGGCGAAGTGTCCCTGCTCTCCACAGTGGTAGCACACTCTCGGTCCCACTGGCGTTGTGTTGACTGGGCTGATGCGCTGAGCTGGACTGGGCTGCACCTGGCTGCGCTGAACTGGACCCATCTGCGGCTGACCCTGAGGACGCTGCTGCTGTGGCGCCCGGGGAAACTGAGGACGCTGCTGCTGGTACTGGCCACGACTGAGCATGCCGGACTGGCCCTGGAAGCGCTGCTGGCCTCCCACCTGCTGACCCTGGGGAGGTGTGAAGCGTGGACGACTGCTGCTGCCCACCTGCTGTCCCTGAAGCTTCCTCTTCTTGTCCTCCATCTCACGACGCTTGTGCTCCAACATCAGAGCGCCGTCCACCAGCTCGTGAAAGGTCGGGAACTTGGTGCACATGAGCTGGTACTGGAGAGCATCCTGCAGACCGTCACGGAACCTGGCCTGCTTCTTCTGATCAGTGGCCACGTCCTCTGGAGCGTAACGGGCCAACGAAACGAACTTGTCACGGTAAGCCGTGACACTCATCCCTTCCTGCTTCAGAGCCAGGAACTCCTTCTTCTTCAGGACCATCAAAGCCTCCGGCACGTGGTGTGCACGAAAGCTGCTGCAGAACTGCTGCCAAGTGATCTGAGTACCGGCCGGGCGTGAGGACTGGTATGAATCCCACCAATCCAACGCCGGCCCCTGAAGCTGCCCTCCGGCGTACAACACCTTCTCTCTGTCATCGCACTGGGCGATGTCCAACTGCCTCTCAACTGCCTTGAGCCAGTCATCTGCCTCAAGGGGGTCGCTGGCCTTGCTGAAAGTCGGCGGGCGTCCCTTCAGAAACTCGCCCCTCTTGTCTCTGGGCGGTGCAGCTGCCTGGGGGTGATGCTGGCCCTGCTGGATCAACCTCATGGTCTCTGCCATCTGCTGCATCATCTGAACTTGAGCATACATCAGCTGCTCAATGGTGGGGATCTGATGGTTCGGATTGATGTTCGGGGGTGGGTTCTGGTGCGGAGGCTGTCCGCCCGCATTGCCCCCGGGGTGAGCCATCTATAAACACAAGGGTTAGATATCAGGGGGTTAGTACGAGAGAAAATAAATAAACCCCTGCTATCTAAACAATAAAGTCCTTAAGCCTTATACCTATATCTAGATGGTTGCAGACAGGTGTCTACGCCCATCACAATCATTACAAAGAACCAAATCAAACATATGCATAATAACAATAAGTACAAGCAGGTAAAGGCATAAATTCACACAAGACTCGACTGTTAGATTTTTTTTTTTTTTTTTAAAATTTTTAAAACATGGGGGGTCTCCTAGTAATTTGTCGACCGTACTATCTAGGCTGCGTTCCTACAGTCAGCACGGCTCTGATACCAATCTGTCACACCCGGATTTACACAAAACCCGAATGCGGCCATATGTGTGCCCAGGAAGTCCACCGACACATATAGCGAACAAATATGGTAAAAATCAGAGTACAATGCTTCATTATTCAACATAAAGTAGCGATTACATCAGAGTTTGGCATAAATGAAAAACAAGGAACAGCGGAAGACTAAAACATCTCTCTAAGTGTAGCCGCAATCCCACAAGGACTCTGACTGGGGGACCGCCAACTCAGAAGTACGGCAAATCCTCCGGAAACTCCACCTCATAGTCAGCCTGACTCCAATCTGTTACCCGTCCGGGATTTTGCCCAAAAATGATGATAATAGCAAGTGTAAGTAACATAATTACTTAGCAAGTATAGCACGGGTGATGAAGGCTCCAAAAAGGCTCGACACTGGCTTAACTGCATTAGCACTTTTAGTTGGTTCGTTTTAACTTTATCCAAGTTACTACAAGTGAATGAGATCCCAGTTGTAACCCAATTAAATAGTGTAAGTGACATTAAACAGGAATAAATACCATATTCTAATCAAAAAGGATCCAGGCCGCTCGTGACCCTGAGCAAGGCTATCATGATAGATCGTACACTCTGCAGAGGTTTCGCCCTTTACCCACCAGTCGCGTAAAAGTTCAAAAGAACTTTGCACCCAACCACGCACATCAACACTTCCGAGGTGTGACTGCATAGGGACGCTACGAGGCTTTCACAAGACACCCTAACAAGTCAGTGGCCGCTGGAGTACTACAAAGTGGTGAGAACCTAGGCACCGAGATCGACGTACGCCCACGGAGTCCACCGTGAGGGGGTCGATGGCGTCCAGAGCGCGGGAATCCCTCCCATACTGCGCGACGTGCGGAGTCCTCAATCCGAGACTCCCGACACGGGACTGGGTCTAACGGGACCTAGCCGACGGGGCTACCGTCCTCGGTGGAATCCGAAATCACCCCGTGCTTTGCCTCCCACAACGCCGTAGGCCACTCGGTAACCACTGCCAAGCTAGAGACGTACAAGCTACTCAACCAAGACCAGAGCCCATATAGTTCCGGCGGTGGCGACAGGCTCCTGGGTTGCCGCTTTAAGAACCGGTCCTTATAGGGAGGCACTAGAGCAAAGCACACAGCACATGCTCTAGCCCCCTAATCCAAGTTGCTAAAAAGCAAGGTTTTATCATTTATGTTGAAGTGGACCATTAAGTCAATATTAACAATTAAGTACAGGTGACAGTAGTTGCGCCTAGCAAAATACTACCCATATGCATAAACCCATAGGAGTACAAGGACAGGGAATTAAATGCTAGGAAATAACCTTAATGGTAAACAATATTAGACACATGCGTATGTAATGAACAGTGAATTAAAAGTGGGATAGGTAGCAGGGATTGTCCGTGCTATAACTTGCCTTCCTCGGAGTAAGGCTGCTGCTGAAACTCCTGCTCCGGCACGTCCTCAACGTACTCGTAGTCCAACGCTACGGGCTCACCGACTGGACACGATCATCACGCACGCATTCCAAAACAATCATCACATGCAAGCAAATTAAATCTATTAGAAACAGTACACCAACAGTATAAACAGTACAAAAACAGGAGCTAGAAACAATCTACACGTCGCTACGAACACGTGAGCGCGAAAATCACTAAAATCGGAGCTAAAACGAGAAAGTTATAGCGTTTCTAAGATTCGGGGGCTTGCTGGCAAAGTTTTAAAATTTCCAGGGGCTTAAATGAATAAAACAGGACCTATTTGTAATTATTTTTGAATTAAAATGGACCGCGGGTTAATTTTTGGAAAAGCCAGGGGCTCTTTAGCAAGACTGCCAGCGCTGACCGGTACGCTGGGTGTTGACCCGAGACGTGGCGCCTTGTGGACCGTCGGATATAGATCGGGTGGCCCAAAACAGAATGGCTCGCCGGGGAAGAAAGGGTCGCGGCGGCGCCGCCCGGCCGAGCTGAGAGTTCGCCGGACTTGCGGATTGCGCGCGCTAGGAAGCTCGGTTCACAGCGGGGTTAGGCCCTACGGCTTCTGCAGGAGATGGCGAGTCGACTGGTGGTGAACAAGTCGAGCATCGACCGGCGAATCGGCCGGACGACGGTGAGCGGCGGAGCTGTGCTCCGGCGAGCCGCGGGAAAGGGGTTCTGGGGGGTTTGGGGTTCGGTTTTTCGGCTCAGGAGCTGCTGCGGACGAAGTTGAGTGCAACTAGGGTGATCCAGGGGTGCATGGTGTGGGGTAGCGGCCGGTCATCGACGGCCGGCGGTCGGTCATCGACGGCGGTCGCGGGGAGCTAGGTTACGGTGCACTACTGCTAGAATTGAGACGCTGAGTGGACTTATTACCTTCTGAGGATGATCGAGATGGGAGGAATCGCTCGGAGCTGGTTCGGTCGGCAAGATCGACGGTGAACTTCCCGCGGCGGCGCTGTGGACGGCGAGGTGAAATTAGTCGCGGCCGAGATAGGAAAAGAGATGGGGAGCGCTCGATGAGCTTCAGTACCTCCTGGCGGTTCGATTGGAGGCGGTGGTCGGCCGGGAGGTGCACCGGGGCGGCCTGGCGGCGAAGCTCGAGCTCGGCGGCTCTGGAGCGGCGAGATCGGGACGGTGGCGGCGTTAGGGTTGGCGCGATGGGGGCGAGGGGAGCGGGGCGCGGCGCAGGCCGAATTAAGAAGGCTCGGTGGGAGGAAAAAGGAAGGCCCGGGCGACGGCGGGATCGTCGGGCGCCATCGGCGGTGCTGAAGAAGGAAGGGGCGGAGGAGGAAGAAGGAAGGTGGAGGGGAGTCGCTGACGGGTGGGCCCGGCGGGGCAGTGACTCAGGGAGGGGCGGGGCGAGCGGCTGCGGCTGGGCCGGCTTGGCTGGGCCGTTGGCGCGCGGAGGGGAAAAAGGAGACGGGCCAAGCTGGGCCGCGAGGGGAAAAAGAAGGGGAGGTGGGCTGGACCGGGGGAAAAAGTGGAGGGAGAAAAGGTGGACTGGAAGAATAGCTCAGGGAGCAAAACCGGACCATGGGCCTAACAACTTTTCTAGAGCACCAAACAAAGTGATTCAAATTTGAATTTAAATAAATTTAAATTCTCGTTTGAATCACAGGCAATACAAAAATGAATGCACCAGCATGAATGCAACAATAAATGTTTCTATTGCCTATATTTGATTTTAAATTGTGAAAATTACTATTTAGCCTTAAAAAAGCAGGTGGAGCATTAAATAATTCATTAATTGCCAAAAATTTTAAAAATAAGCATTTTGGGTGTTACACGCCCGTCCACCTCGTCGGCCGCCTAGCTGCTCGGTCGCCGCGGCTGCCTGCGCCTGGCCACCGGCCGCCCGGCTGCCCGTCCGCCTCGTCGGCCGCCCGGTCGCTGCGCCTCGCCGCTCGGCCGCACCGGATGCCCGGCGCTGTGCGTCGCTGGACGCCCGTCCGCCTCGCCGGCCGCGCGGTCGCTGCGCCTCGCCTCCCGGCCGCTGCGCGTCGCCGGCCGCCCGGCCAGCTGCTCGGTCACCGCGGCCGCCTACGCCTGGCTGCCCGGCTGCTCGTCCGCCTCGCCAGCGTCACCAGGTACCTCGAGGAAGACGACGGGAGTGGCCTGCCTGGGGCCGAGCATGAAGAACCCCAGGTAGCTCGCCGACGGCGGGAGGCACTAGGAAAAGAGAGAGAGAACAGAGCCAAGCGTGAGAGAGAGGAGAGACAGGACAAGAGCCAGCAGCCAGGCGCCACGCGTGAGAGAGAGGATGAGAGATCCATGTGCTCCCGTTTCAACCAATGAGAGGCCACCATTTCCAAGTTGAGGATTGATGACATGGCAAATGTGTTTTCTCTTAGCGTTTGTATCGAAATTTTAGATAGTTAAACAATTCTAAATGAAAAAGTTGTAAACTACAAACTTCTATATATCTTCGAGAGCAACAACTTTGATATAGAGCAAATTTACATCTCAGGTCATTTGAAAATTTTTAAAACTCAAAATTTCAAATTTGATACATTATATTGATATTTTAAAGTACTAAACAATCTCAAATTAAAAAATTGTCAACTACAAACTTTTACATCGCTTCGGGACCTACAAGTTTGATACAGAACATATTCACATTCGAGGTCATTTTCAAATTCTCAAATTTCAAATTTCAAATTAGATAACTTATAATAATATTTTGATGCATTGAACAATTTCAAAAAAAAAGTTTTCAACTATAAAGTTTTATATTTCATCGAGGTGTACGACTTTGGTATAAAGTGTTTTTTCATATGAGATCATATAAAAAAGTTTGTATTCAAAACATACATCCACTAACTCTATGACATACAATCACCCATACACTTCTTGTGAGATGTTTAGATTTGATAAACATCGTTATGACAAAAAATACGAAATGTTCTCAACTTTTTATCACAGCCTCTATAAGTGATACAATCACTCCATGATTTTGCTTAATTCATAATTTTTAGACTTAATTTTCTTGTTTTAGAATTTAAAAAACATTTGGACTCATATTTTTGCCGAGTGTCAACTATAATACACTCGGCAAAGAACTTCTTTGCCGAGTGTATTTTTTTGACACTCGGCAAACAATATGCATACAAATTTTCTACTCGTTTTAATTTTATTCTTTGAATCACCTACGGTTTAAAAACGAAAATAACATAATTCTTTGCCGAGTGTCAACTATGATACACTCGGCAAAGAGCTTCTTTGCCGAGTGTATTTTTTTGACACTCGGCAAACAACATGCATACAAATTTTCTACTCCTTATATTTTATTATTTGAATCACCCGCGGTTTAAAAACGAAAATAACATAATTCTTTGCCGAGTGTCAATTGTAATACACTCGGCAAAGAGCTTCTTTGCCGAGTGTATTTTTTTTGACACTCGGCAAACAATATCTTTGCCGAGTGTATTATGTTGACACTCGGCAAACAAGGTCTTTGCCGAGTGTTTTTGTTTTGCCGAGTGTCGAAGAAAAAACACTCGGCAAAGAAGCTCTTTGCCGAGTGTCCGTAAAAATACACTCGGCAAAGAGTTAGACACTCGGCATATACGGGGTTTCCCGTAGTGAAGGCTAGCGCCAAGCTCTTATTCCTAGGGGTAGTTGATTCTCATAATTCACTCTATATCTTACTAAGGCAGCTACAAACACTAGGTTGACCATATATCGTACTTTTTTTTATCATCTACCCACTACTATATAATGGAGCATTTGAGAATGAAGATCATAGGCCTTCACCGTGCCACCCTTTGAGCCAATCCACAACAAAAGTGATGAGTTTCTGGCGCCATTCAAAGCATAAAACATAATTGGGAGTATGTATGTTCAACGACCTACAATTTAGGATGTAGAAAGTATGTATGTTCAACGACCTACAATTTAGGATGTAGAAAGTATACATGTTCAACGCGACATGAAAAATATCAAGGGTGTTATTAATGTTAAAAACACTTGACAAAAGGCAACCCTTTCAGCTAAAAGATAAAAATCCTTTTTTGCTAATCAAAGTTGTTTGTCAATCAAATTAACTTAGGGAGATGGTGACAAAAGTGATATTATAGGAGTTGAAGAGGCTGCTTACAAGTGAAACATTTCAGCTAAAAGATAAAATCCTTTTTTTGCGAGTCAAAGTTGTTTATCAATCAAATGGACTTAGGGAGATGGCAATAAAAGTGGCATTATAGGAGTTGAAGAGGCTTCTTACATGTGAAACCTTTCAGCTAAAAGATAAAATCCCTTTTTACGAGTCAAAGTTGTTTATCAATCAAATTAACTTAGGGAGATGGCAATAAAAGTTGCATTATAGGAGTTGAAGAGGCTTCTTACAAGTGAATCCTTTCTGCTAAAAGATAAAATCCCTTTTTGCGAGTCAAAGTTGTTTATCAATCAAATGAACTTAGGGAGATGGCAATAAAAGTGACATTATAGGAGTTGAACAGGTTTCTTACAAGTGATGATGTGTACTTACTCCAACTTACTTCGACGTTGAGGTATTGGTAATCAGAAAGTCCATGCTGAGGAAAAATTAAAGGAGCCCTCTCCTATTCAAGAGGCCATCCTAGATGCACTGACAGAAAGGATACTGAAAGGAAAAGAAGATTTCAATGTTGAAAGCTTCACTTTAGTTGATAGAGAAGAGCCACGAAGAAGCGGCAACTTTGTTTGCTCCTAAAGCGGAGTTGGGCTTCGTTTGCTCCTAAAGCGGAGTTTGACGAGACATATGAGAGTGACATGACATGATTTAACACAATCTCGGACAAACAAACATTTAACATAAATAAGAAATGTTCACATATTGTATAAACTTTGCGTGCCCCATGCAACTCAAAGATATCCATATATGTTCTCTAGGAAAGAGCATGGATCGAGTATGTAGTGATTAAAATCATGTTTGCAAATTGCAACCACAAAAACAAAATTAAATGTGCAGTTCTTACGAGGACTACACTGCTCCTGATAACAATGTCAAACACGATAAAGAAGAAAAATCAAACACACAGCGGAAGGTACTGCTGCTGCTATCTGAATATCTGATACGAGGTGATCAAGAACCAAGACTTGGAGATACGAGGGGTTGTGCACGGACCATGGAGACACTTAGCTAGCTGGAGGAAGAGAAGAGAACCGGCCGGGGCAAGAAGACATCTGTGTGTTCAATTCGTTCGATGCATTCCTTGGTGCGCTCTTGGCTGTTTCATCTCCTGCTTCGAGCCAACCCATTTGCCAACCCGAAAGCCCATCCCCACAGCCTACCAGCAAGTGGCTGCCGCCGTCGACTCGGAGTCTTCGGAGACACAGGCGCACCACCGTCCGGGAGCTCAGGCTGCTCATCGACGTCTGGCTCTGCAACTGCAAGGCCGTTTTCCGCCAGAGCTGGGGCAGGGTCCGGCGGCACGTCGGAGGGGTCGTCAGACGCACCGTCGTCGGGAAACTCGGAGGGGCAAGGCTGGTTGAGGTCGAAGTTGAGCCCGCTGGAGGAGGGGCGAGCGGTGGTTGCGTCGTCGGCCGCCGCGGCGGAGGCATCGCCGGCTGCGTTGTCCGGGACCACGAGGAAGTCTGCTTCGTCCTCCTCCGGCACGCCGGTGGAGCACGGCTGCTGGTTGAGGTCGAAGCCGAGCGGCCCGCTGGATGGAGATGAGTTGGGCGCGTCGCCCGCGAACACGGTGGCGGCGAAGGTGCCGTAGCCCGCCGCCGCGCCGGCGTAACCATCGATCACGTCGGCGTAGAGGGGATACGCCGCGTCGTCGAGGTAGGAGGGATAGGCCGTGTCGTCGAGGTAGGAGCGTAAGGCCGCGGTGTCGGCGTAGAAGGGGTAGGCCGCGGCGGGGTCCACCGCGTAGTGGATGGGCGGCGGCGGGAGCAGGAAGGACGGGGAGAGTTCCCACTCGCTGAGAGCATGGCCGCCGTGTTCATAATAATCCAGCGCCGCCGCCGCACCCGGGGCCGCGGCGGAGTAGGGTGACCACACCGCGCCCGAGCCCGGCGGCCACGGCGCCGCCGCCGCGTCGACGGGATCTTGATCTGGCACGGATGAATAACCCGCCTTCGCGTCGCCGTCGCCGTGGTTCCGGTCGACGCCTAAGAAATCGATCAGTCCCTTCGCCGCCTTGACCTCCTCCTCGTCGTTGTTCTCCCCGATCTCCTCCATGAACGCCTCGTCCTCGTCCTCGTCGTTGTTCTCCCCGATCTCCTCCATGAACAACGCCGCCTCCTCCGACTCCTCGACGGCGGCGTCGTAGTAGATGCCGGCCGCGCGTCGGGGGAAGCCGCGCACAGCGCCCGTGTCACCGGCCTCGCCGTCGTCCTGAGCGCCGCGGCCGCGCTTCTGGCCGCGCTGCGGCGACGGCGCGATCATCTCCGGAGGCGGGCTGCTGTCCGCCGCCGTTGTTGCGGTGTCTTCCATTGCCGTCTCGTCGTCTGGATCACCAGGCCAGCTACGGTTTAGCTAGGGCCGGCGCCTGCCTCGCTCGGTCCTCGCCGAGTTCGTTGGTGACCTGATTATTGAATGCGGAGGGGATCGCATGCGAGTTCAGATAACTTACGAAAGTTGGGTCGCAGTCGCACGAGGTGGAGCCCTATCAGTCGGACGCCCGTATACGTGCAAACTCAGGTACTCCGTAAGTTCTGAAAAAACTGACCTTTAGGACAGCTACTGTTCTCCAAATCACAACTTTGACCTTATGTTATTATAAAAATATTTATTAAAGATTGATATATGTATACTTTTATGAAAGTATTTTTCAAGACAAATCTATTCATATAGTTTTCACATTTACAAACTCAACAACTTAAAAGTTATTGATAATTTATATTCCTAATGTTTGACCCAAACCTTATCCTAAACGCCAGTTTTTTCAGAATGGAGGGAGTATGCTAAATTTTTTTTGGGTGGAGCTCGCGAATCGCGATGCCCGTTCTGCCGTTCATATGACGACGTACCTGCTCTCTCTCTCTCGTCCTGCTGTAGCGATGTCTAGCTTCTTTCCTCAAAACCACGTGTGCATGGTTTATAACCCTCTAATTAACTAAAAAAAGATTTCAACCTGAAAATATACTAGTTGAATGATTAACCTTACATTGTATTCCTCGTTGGTCCTAATTACTATGAACTGTTGACTTCTACTCGCAACGGTCTAATCATTAATCTTATTAAAAATATAGATAAAAAATGAATCATACTTCAAGTATTTTTATAATAAAATAAATTATAAATAAAATAAATGATACACGTGCAATTTTATGAATAAGAGGAGTACGTGGTCAATAAATAAAATCAACGATAAATAGTAATTGGAAATATATAATGAGGATAATAATAAGGTGCAGTGATGTCATTCACTCTCACCACCGAACCCACTTAAAAAACACGTGTGCATGTTAAACTGATTAACAGTGTCATTGAGTGACGGTCGTTTCGGACTAATTAACACTGCCATGCAATTGCTTGTTAAAGTGGTTTTGTCAGCTCCTGCTTTCCACAAGCCACACACTTTCTTGCCCCAAGCATAAACCTTAGACTTGATTACTTTACCAAAGTCGCCGCAATTTTGTCTAAGAATTTATTGGGCACTCTTTGCACAAGCCACGTTTTACTTAACGTAAGCATTGCAAAGTGTTAGTGACCAATCAAATAGATCCTACGCTCTCAGAAAGGTCAATGCGGTTCTTGGATATTTGTGCATATATACTTCCTCCGGTTCAGTATTAGAAGTCGTTTAGGACAGCGACACGGTCATCAAAGCACAACTTTGAATTCTCGTTTCTATAAAAATATTTCTTCAAAAGTTATATATGTATATTTTTATAAAATTAATTTTCAAGACCAATCTATTTATATATTTTTTATCACATTTTCAAACTCAACGACTTAAATGTTATTCATGATTTATATTCCTAATGTTTGACTCAAACCTCGTATAAAATGACTTTTAATACTAAACCGGAGCGAGTATTAAGGCCAGCTTCAATTGAGGGGTGTTATCAGAAGTTTTATGACATTAAATTCGATGTCATGTCAATAAATTTGCTGACGTGACAATGTCATTTAAGAAGGGAGTTTCATGAGATGAGAGAGAAGTTTCATCCCCATAAAATCTATCTGACATTAGTTATCAATTTTCCAATCTTGATAACTGTATCATAAAACTCTACACTGACACTAGCCTACCAAACGAGGCATCAACAAACCTCTTCTGTTTTTCTCTCGTGAAAGCAAGGCATCGTTGTAGGCTTGTAGCAGGCCTCAGACTTCAGCATTCAATTTTTGGACCAATGACATAGTGACATCTCAGCGCTAAACCGAAAAAGATAAAACTGAAAGATACAACATTTTTTCCGACCACATAAATCAAATTACTTGCAAGCAAAAAAAACAAACAAACGAGTGAGAACAAGCCAAAAATTCACTCACGCTCTCTCTTTGATATGCTGTGATGGAGCCTAGCACATGACTCAGCTTTCCCCTGCCAGGACATGAAACAAAACAGATTTTTGTAGAATAAGGAAAATCGCTGATGAATAAACGAAACAAATCACACGGAAAGTCACCCCGGCGTCTGATCTCAGATCGTGGAGGGCAAAAAAATGTGGACGAAATGAAAAAAAAAGAGCAAATGCCAACCATAATGTAGGACCTGCCAGTTGAAGAGAAGAAGAAAAAGAGACAAAAGAAGTACTGACCTGTGCCAGCTTGCTCTGATCTCTGATTCTTTTGAGCGCAGCCGGCAGAGGGTGTTAGCACTTGATTTTTTTTTGGTTGATGCAGAACTGGAGTAAGATCCCTGGAGTTTGTTATGCAACAACTGAAAACTCATGCATGCAAAAAATCTAATCTGGCTGGCAGTGTTTGTGCGAGAATATGGCGTTTTAATTGGACAGTTACAGGGCTCGATTGCTGACTAAAAAAGTGAAAACTATCACCTAAGCCATAGATGATAGGCTGTGCAGGAAAGGGAGATGATTGTTTCTGCAGTTATAGGAAATCACAACTGTACCCTAGTATAATGAAATTAAGATCTAAGATTTTGCATGCACAGGAATTTAGGATTACAATTTTGTAAAAACTGTACTAGTAAACAGAACTTAGAATATTGAATACAAGGTTAACTGTATAGAATTACATACAACAACAAAAACTCAGCAGTACAGAAAAATGAATTAATACTGAATAGTAGGTTATTAGATCCACACTTTCATCTCGAGAAATTAGGGTATTGTGACAATCACTAAATTGACCAGGCCTCTTGACGTAGTCAGACACTCGCCCTTAGGGCAGGTACATTGGTGTCTTCTAATAGGCGGTCTCATGCAGTGACACGTAATCTTTAGACGACTTATCAGACAACCTATACAATGGGTTGTTGTTTTGGCTGTCTCGTAGTAATACAATATCCCTTAATTTATGGAAAAATAAAGAAATACTATTGGTTGCATGGCAATAAAACTCATACAATAGTGGAGGAGTTGTCTCATAGTCCTAAAATTTAGCTCATGAGGCGGTTGTTTCGCGAAGCAACGACCTCTTTCTCTCACCTCGCTCTCTCTCCTCTACATCAGCAAAAATCCTACGTGGTATTGCATGAGACGACCTATGAGACCACTGATGTGTAGCAATGTACCCGTCATTAATGCGCGAAGGCGAGCTAGTAGTGAGCTTTGCAAAAAACAAAATCACATGCGTGGTCATGTTGATTTTTTATGGGAAAAAAGAGGGGCATCATCTGTACTAAACTGAACATAGAGGAGAGAGTAACTATATAGTAAATTCATACAACATAATAGTGAATTCAGTTACATGGCACTTATGCAAGTTTTTATTGGTTTTTGTACCGAGTATCTGATTTCTCTGATTTGCAAATTATTAGTGAATGTCTGAATATTACAGGCTACAATTTTGTGGCAAGGTAAGTATTGCAAAGCATTATTGGACAAGTAAAAAAGTACCTTCTCAGAAAGGTTAACGTGTTCTTGTATTGTTGTACAACAATACTAACAAATGAGACGTGAACCTTTTTCGTTTTGTTTCGTCAGAAAAGCAAACAAGTCAGCAGTACGAGCAAAGGGCACATCATGGCAGCAGCTCATCAGACTGCAGCATTCAGAAATCTCAAATCTGGCAGCTCAAAATGGGGAGAACACAAAACAGTTGGACTTGGGCCAGTTATCCGATTGGGCTGCGCTGGCATGCAAGCAAATCTTCTTCGGCTGCCACGCAAGCACATGCATGCGACCTTTTATCTCTATCTCTACTCTATACTCCTACTATCGTATCCTATCCTTCCTTTAAACACAAATAAAAAAGCGTAACTGGGAGAAAAAAATTCGTGAAACCTTCCCGTTAAAACCGTCGTTTCTTTATTTCCCGTCCTTCGGGTAATTCCCTTTCATCCGCAGTAAAAAAGGGGCCCGCCGACGCCCACGTACGTCACGTCGTCATCCCGGCCGGCCGCCGCAAAATATGACTGCAGAGTTCCGCACCTCGTTCGTGGTTTCCGTTCCGCAACCGCAAGTCTCCGGCTCATCAGGTTGCTGAGAGGACAGGCCGGCGTTGAGATGCTGTCACACCCCAAATTTTCTAAATTTGGGATGTGAATAAACAATATAAATAAATACAATTGATTAAAACAACATATAATATATATATATATAAAAAATTTATAAAGTTTATAAAATTTTATAAAAATTTGGAATGATTCTGTTTAATTTATAAAATTTTCCAAGGTTTAAATAATTAACAGGGAATATATATATATATATAATATAAATACATGTATTCTAATATCAAAACAATAAGTGTTTATAACTCCCTAAAATTCATCACAATTAAATTTAAGCAACCCTATGAATTTTCTAGGATTTATTAAGGCTTAAATAAATTTTCTAGGAATTAATTGGAATTTCTAGCCTTTTATTAATTTAAATATCACATTAAATAATTATTTTAGTCAAAATAAGTTTTTGTTGCATTCATGCTGTTGCATATATTTTTGGTTGCTAGTAAATCAAGTTGGAATTTAAATTCTGTTTAAATTCGAATTTGATTTGCTTTTGTTTGAGTTTTAGAAAAGTTTAAACTGTTAGAGTTCGTTTTCGGCCCTTCATCTCTCGGCCCAGTCCACCTATGCCCCCTGAACTTTCGGCCCAGTTTCTTTTCCTCCCTCTTTTCTTTTCTTTTTCTTCCCGGGCCGTTTTTCTTTTCTGTTCACTCGGCCCGTGGCCAATTACGGCCCAGCGCCGGCCCGTCCGTCTTCTTCCCGTGTTCCCCTTTCCTCGCGTCGCTGACATGTGGGTCCGCCCAGTCAGCTTCGTCGTCTTCAGCTCGGACTCCCCAACCGAGTTCGTCTCGACGCCGCGCCGCCTCCGGTTCTGATTCCCATCGCGCCACGACCGCCCAAGCTTCGATCTCCGGCCTTTATAAGCGCGCGCACCGTCTGCTGCCCTCCCATCGAAAAGCCATCCAATTTCTGCAAATCCTAGCGCCCGCCGCCGCCGAGTTTTGAGCCGCCGGAGTCGCCGTCCGCCATAGCCGTCGATTCACCGCCGTCGTTGCTCGTGGAGGGAAATCAAGACCGTCAGGAGGATCTCCTCGTCACCGTGCGTCGATTTTTCCGCTTCTTGTCGAGGTTCGGCCGCTGGAGCTCCTGTTCCGGGTAAAGCCGAGCTCCGCCGCCGCCTCTTCTCGTCGTCGGCCGTCGTCGTCGCTTTTCTCTCGTCAAGAACTCCCGGGGTGAGTTCGCCTTGGCTTCCTCTTGCTTTACGTCCAATTTCTGTCGCAAATCTTGCACCGTAGCGCCGGGTTCGCGTTCGACCGTGAGCTCCGAGCCGCCCATGGCGCCGCCGCCGTCGGTCGTCAACTCCGTCGTGCGTCGAGTGTCAAGAGCCCCCTAGATGGATCTGTCGTGGTCCAGCGAGTCATTAGCACTTGTTCCCGTCCTGATCCGAGCCGTGTAGCCTCAGATTGATCTTCTCCGGCGAAGCTCCGCCGCGATTCGTCGTCGTCGCCGGCGAGGACGAACCCCGATCTGATTCTGACCCTTCGATCAAGATCCAACGGCCCGAGTTAGGTCAAGCCCGAAGTCAACCCGAGAATAACGGTCAGCCCTGGCGTTTTTGTAAAAGAAACCCTGAGTTTTTCCAAATTCAACCCGCAGTCCAATTTTATTCGAAAATAATTACAAATAGGTCCTTTTTCTTCTGTTTTAGCCCCTGGAACTTTTAAAACGTTGCAAACAAGTCCCTGAATCTTAGAAAAATCATATCTTTTGCGTTTTAACTCCGTTTTAATCCGTTTTCGTTGCGTTAGATTCATATCAACTTAAACTACGCGTTAGTACTGTTATTTACACCATATTTTATTTCTGAATTTTATTTAACATTAATTTAATTAAAGGCTATTTTAATGCGTCTTTCTAAATTAAAATATAATTAATGTTTAAACTCGGTTTTTCATGTCAATTATGAATTTGATTAATATTTATTCCATGTGTTTTGTAAATAAAAGTTGACTAAGGTTATATCTCGATTTTCATAAATAATATTAACTTGATTAACACTTATTTCTTGAGCGTTCTAAATAAAATTGAATTAGATAATATCTTGGTTTCTTTAAATAATATTAACATGATTAATATTAATTTTATAATCTTTCTAACTAAAATTTAATTAGGCTCTACCTTGTTGCTTCATAAAACTATGTTAACTTGATTGATGTTTATAATCACTAGTTCTCTAATTAAAAGCTAATTAGAGTTAAACTTCGAGTTTTCATAAATAATTGTCAATCTTGATTAATGTTAACATAATTATCATTCATGAGTTTTCTGAATAAAATATAAATAAGTTCCATCTTGATTTTTTGTAAAGTGATATTAATTTGATTAATAAATTACTTAAATGGTTCTTTCTAATTGAGATTAAACTCCGGCTTTTCATAAATAAATGTTAACTTTGATAAATATTGACTTAAATGTGTTACAGTTATAATACTGACTAATTCAACACCGTTCATAAAATTATTCGGTTAGATGTTCTCATATAATCTATTTTAAGTTAATACTTTAATTAAAATAATTTGTTCTTGAATATTTACAATTAAAAATATGACTAGTTTAACTAGAGTTATAAAGTTATTTGATTTGATAAACATGTTCCTTTAATTAAAAGCCAATTAAGAATTATATTTTGGTTTTCTTATTAATGATTAATATGGTTAAAATATTATAAGTTTTAAAAGTGATAGTTGAACAAGTTATAATATTGGAAACCTAGGTATAACTTTGTTGTAACTTGGATTAAGGTTATATTTAGAGTTCATATGTTTTCTTAGATCACTGTTACTTGGTTTAAATGGTTATTAACTAGTGTTTCTAATTAAAGCCAACTTAGAAGTTTCACTTCCAAGTAATTTGATTAATAAACCTTCAATGTGACTTTGTTCTAGTATTCTCGTTTTGCTTATTAATTACCTATCTATTAAGTTTTCTCTATAAAATATGATTAAGTAATATTTCGGATTTTAATAAGCTTATGTAAAATTGATTAATGAGTATTAAACTAGATTTCAAACTAAAAAGGTGATTAGCGTCAAACTTAATGTTTTCTTAAATGAGTATTAATTTGTGTGAATGTCAACATAAAGGTGTTTTATCAATAATATTGATTAGTTCAACATGGTTAATAAAAGTTAATCAACTAGATGCTCGCATCTGTTTTTATTACTAAAGTTATGTGTTTAATTTCATAATGTCTGCAAAAGAAATAGTTATAAATAAAATACATTTTTGGTTTCACATATTTAAATATAATTCAATCAATTTCCAGGAAATAGTCTCTTATATATAATTTTATCAAATTAAAATTTATAAAGCGTATGGTGTTTCCTTTTATCTAAAGTCTTCCGCTAGTTTTAAGTTTTCAATCGTGGTTCTGTTTTCAGCCTTTCCTATGCCTCTAAACCCAATCCTGTTAGTGCACCCTACGTTTCTCACTTAGTCCCTATTCTGTTTTGCCAATCAATCTGTCTCCAACATCTATCGCATCCTATAAATTCATCGGCCAGTGTTCCAATGTCTGCAACACTCTTTTCTGCAATCCTGTTGCTAGTCCATCTTTTCTGAGCCATATCACTAAGTTTGAGTATAGATCTTTTCTTACGTTGTGGTTTCTCTGCAAATCAATATTATTTTAATTTTTAACTTTATATTGCTTCAATGATATGGTGAGAGTTACTATGTCATTGTATTGTAATATAAAATTAAATTATTAAAGTAATATATTATTGTTTGAGATCCTCGTATTCATAAATCCTCTGTACATGTGATATTCCTTGTGCCAATTAAAGCTCTGCTTTGGAACCTTCGTATCTTTCTTTCTCTCTCTGATCTTCGTGGTCCTTAGGTTCTCGTAACCATAGTAACGAGCCCTATCCGTTAGTACGCTCTTTTAAAAGCTTCTCTTTTGATTGGTGTATTGTTCTTAGTTGTATATTGTTTGTTGGCTTGTTTAGCTTCTGCTTGTGCTTGATGATTGCTCCGAGTAGACGGAACGTTGTTCAAATGAAGAAGACTTCGAAGAGAATCTGAGCAGCTATACTTTGGAGAAAGGCAAGTGTATTATGTCATACAAATGTCCTAATAATTATTAATTGCACCATCCCTGCATGTGTCTTAATTTGATGGGTTCCTATTTAAGGATTTACCTAGCCACTATATTTTCCCTGTCCCTCAAACTGGGTTACTTAATTAATTTTGATGGTAGATGATGCTTAGTTTGCTCAACTGGGATTGGTTAAATGAACCCCTACTCTATGTTCCATATACTCTTTTTAATAATTAATTGGCAAGATCATATCTTTTAATCGGAACATGGAGAACCACCCAGGAAAACAGTGCAACCATAAGTACTATATGGCTCTGGTCTTGGCTGATTAATTAGAGACTTTAGTGGATGGTAACCTTACCCGAAAGGGGCATGGGGGGCGGCGGTTGACGGGGTATAGCTCGGTCCTCTTGAGCTGTGGGCTTTGGTAAGAGACAGACCTCATTAGGGAGGGTTATGCTTTGCTTCTGAACCGGAAACCTTAGCGGGTTACTATTTATTAAGGAATCTTTGTAAAGGCCTCGTAGCGTCCCTATGCGGTCACACCTCGGTAGTGTGATTTAAGAGGATTGGCCCCCTCGGCATGGTTGGGTTTAAAGTTCTTTTGAACTTTTACGCGGCTTATGGTGAAAGTGTACAACCTCTGCAGAGTGTAAAACTGTTATAACAGCCGTGCTCACGGTCAAGAGCGGCCTGGACCCTTACATGATTATCATACTTGAACAAGATCTAAATCGTGGTTACTTGAGTTATGTTGGGAATATGACATTCATTAATTTGTGGGTGGTATATACTTTCATTTGCTAGTAAATAGTTGCTTAATAAAACTTGACCAACTAAAAGTGCTTACTGCAGTATGGTCAGCCAACCTTTTTGCCGCAGCCTTGTATGTCATATTACATTTGCTGAGTACGTTACGTGCTCATACTTGTTGCCTTCCTTTCTTTCTTTGTTGTATCTACGACAACCGGAATGCTGCTCAGTTTGGGAGAATTTAGAGGATTTTCACTGCTGGTTTTGAGGAGTTCTAGGCGTACGCAACCCCCAGTCGACTGCCTGTGAAGTTTGGAGCCTTCGTTTCCAGGATACGCTGTATACTCTGATAGACTCGTAAGTCATTTATATAGTTTATTTTACGTGATACTTTATCTGTTATTCACATTCTGGCTTACTGTATGTGTGAAACTTGATCCTGGCACACATACAGAGCACACTCGGTTTGTTTTCTAAAACCGGGTGTGACAGAGGTGGTATCAGAGCTGTATCGACTGTAGGACGTAAGCCTAGATAGAACTGGTCGTTTATTAAGGTCCAAATTGCTATATAATCCTTGCTTCCACTATCCTTGGTATTTTTGTAAAAAAAATGCTATCCTTGAGCATTTTACCCCCTTGATTATTTATCTTTCTGGTCATTACATCCTTGAATATTCCACCTTCGCCTTGATAACTTATTTCTCACCATAGACTTCTGATTATTCACCTCCACCTTGGTTTGATAAATTGCTGATCTAGCACCTTTGACCATCTCACTTCTCCTTTTGAAGTACTTTACCTTGATCATTAACCTCTCTCCTTGAAGTGATATTATGTCTGTGAGTATCCTTGTTTACTCACACACATCCGGATATTAGTCAATTTACTCCTGTTGCCTCATTTCACCCTCCGTGCTTTTATGTCACTTTGGATTTCTTCCTTGGTTTTGATCCCAAAGTGTTCTCTACTCTTCTTTTATTTTAAAAAAAAATAAAGCATGTATGTATCGTTTAATGCAAGCCCAATCACCTTGAAGAATGAAGATATGAGTATATTACAAGAAGTCCAACCGGAACAATGGAAGAATGCATCAAGCCTACCAACGTTACAATCAAGAAGTCAGCTTCAAGACATTTGAAGATGTGCCATATGCCCATATTTAGGAGGATTCCCTAAACCTTGACTAACAGCGTTTAGTACCATTATATGCTTGTGTGATTAACCTTAGTTGAGTGTGCTTGTAATGCCTGTTATTATGCCATTGTTTGATTTGCTTCTTTGCATTGATTGTATAGTTGGGTTCTCCCTCTTTTTCCTGTACATCCTTGTTTTCTTGCTATCTCTTCGTCACAAGTCGATAAAGAACATCGGAGAAAAAGAAAAGTTGATCTCATGGTGAAAAAGGAGGAAGCTAAAGAAGATTAGGAGTGAAGACTTTGCAATTTCATCAACAAAGAAGATGAAGTCTAGTGAACCAACTCCAGAAGATCTTTCTTCCCAAAAATCTACTGTACTGTTCTCCTCCTTGATCCCCAGTCTCTGCGAATCTCGGGACGAGATTCTGTTTAAGGGGGGTAGTCTTGTCACACCCCAAATTTTCTAAATTTGGGATGTGAATAAACAATATAAATAAATACAATTGATTAAAACAACATATAATATATATATATATATAAAATTTATAAAGTTTATAAAATTTTATAAAAATTTGGAATGATTCTGTTTAATTTATAAAATTTTCCAAGGTTTAAATAATTAACAGGGAATATATATATATATATAATATAAATACATGTATTCTAATATCAAAACAATAAGTGTTTATAACTCCCTAAAATTCATCACAATTAAATTTAAGCAACCCTATGAATTTTCTAGGATTTATTAAGGCTTAAATAAATTTTCTAGGAATTAATTGGAATTTCTAGCCTTTTATTAATTTAAATATCACATTAAATAATTATTTTAGTCAAAATAAGTTTTTGTTGCATTCATGCTGTTGCATATATTTTTGGTTGCTAGTAAATCAAGTTGGAATTTAAATTCTGTTTAAATTCGAATTTGATTTGCTTTTGTTTGAGTTTTAGAAAAGTTTAAACTGTTAGAGTTCGTTTTCGGCCCTTCATCTCTCGGCCCAGTCCACCTATGCCCCCTGAACTTTCGGCCCAGTTTCTTTTCCTCCCTCTTTTCTTTTCTTTTTCTTCCCGGGCCGTTTTTCTTTTCTGTTCACTCGGCCCGTGGCCAATTACGGCCCAGCGCCGGCCCGTCCGTCTTCTTCCCGTGTTCCCCTTTCCTCGCGTCGCTGACATGTGGGTCCGCCCAGTCAGCTTCGTCGTCTTCAGCTCGGACTCCCCAACCGAGTTCGTCTCGACGCCGCGCCGCCTCCGGTTCTGATTCCCATCGCGCCACGACCGCCCAAGCTTCGATCTCCGGCCTTTATAAGCGCGCGCACCGTCTGCTGCCCTCCCATCGAAAAGCCATCCAATTTCTGCAAATCCTAGCGCCCGCCGCCGCCGAGTTTTGAGCCGCCGGAGTCGCCGTCCGCCATAGCCGTCGATTCACCGCCGTCGTTGCTCGTGGAGGGAAATCAAGACCGTCAGGAGGATCTCCTCGTCACCGTGCGTCGATTTTTCCGCTTCTTGTCGAGGTTCGGCCGCTGGAGCTCCTGTTCCGGGTAAAGCCGAGCTCCGCCGCCGCCTCTTCTCGTCGTCGGCCGTCGTCGTCGCTTTTCTCTCGTCAAGAACTCCCGGGGTGAGTTCGCCTTGGCTTCCTCTTGCTTTACGTCCAATTTCTGTCGCAAATCTTGCACCGTAGCGCCGGGTTCGCGTTCGACCGTGAGCTCCGAGCCGCCCATGGCGCCGCCGCCGTCGGTCGTCAACTCCGTCGTGCGTCGAGTGTCAAGAGCCCCCTAGATGGATCTGTCGTGGTCCAGCGAGTCATTAGCACTTGTTCCCGTCCTGATCCGAGCCGTGTAGCCTCAGATTGATCTTCTCCGGCGAAGCTCCGCCGCGATTCGTCGTCGTCGCCGGCGAGGACGAACCCCGATCTGATTCTGACCCTTCGATCAAGATCCAACGGCCCGAGTTAGGTCAAGCCCGAAGTCAACCCGAGAATAACGGTCAGCCCTGGCGTTTTTGTAAAAGAAACCCTGAGTTTTTCCAAATTCAACCCGCAGTCCAATTTTATTCGAAAATAATTACAAATAGGTCCTTTTTCTTCTGTTTTAGCCCCTGGAACTTTTAAAACGTTGCAAACAAGTCCCTGAATCTTAGAAAAATCATATCTTTTGCGTTTTAACTCCGTTTTAATCCGTTTTCGTTGCGTTAGATTCATATCAACTTAAACTACGCGTTAGTACTGTTATTTACACCATATTTTATTTCTGAATTTTATTTAACATTAATTTAATTAAAGGCTATTTTAATGCGTCTTTCTAAATTAAAATATAATTAATGTTTAAACTCGGTTTTTCATGTCAATTATGAATTTGATTAATATTTATTCCATGTGTTTTGTAAATAAAAGTTGACTAAGGTTATATCTCGATTTTCATAAATAATATTAACTTGATTAACACTTATTTCTTGAGCGTTCTAAATAAAATTGAATTAGATAATATCTTGGTTTCTTTAAATAATATTAACATGATTAATATTAATTTTATAATCTTTCTAACTAAAATTTAATTAGGCTCTACCTTGTTGCTTCATAAAACTATGTTAACTTGATTGATGTTTATAATCACTAGTTCTCTAATTAAAAGCTAATTAGAGTTAAACTTCGAGTTTTCATAAATAATTGTCAATCTTGATTAATGTTAACATAATTATCATTCATGAGTTTTCTGAATAAAATATAAATAAGTTCCATCTTGATTTTTTGTAAAGTGATATTAATTTGATTAATAAATTACTTAAATGGTTCTTTCTAATTGAGATTAAACTCCGGCTTTTCATAAATAAATGTTAACTTTGATAAATATTGACTTAAATGTGTTACAGTTATAATACTGACTAATTCAACACCGTTCATAAAATTATTCGGTTAGATGTTCTCATATAATCTATTTTAAGTTAATACTTTAATTAAAATAATTTGTTCTTGAATATTTACAATTAAAAATATGACTAGTTTAACTAGAGTTATAAAGTTATTTGATTTGATAAACATGTTCCTTTAATTAAAAGCCAATTAAGAATTATATTTTGGTTTTCTTATTAATGATTAATATGGTTAAAATATTATAAGTTTTAAAAGTGATAGTTGAACAAGTTATAATATTGGAAACCTAGGTATAACTTTGTTGTAACTTGGATTAAGGTTATATTTAGAGTTCATATGTTTTCTTAGATCACTGTTACTTGGTTTAAATGGTTATTAACTAGTGTTTCTAATTAAAGCCAACTTAGAAGTTTCACTTCCAAGTAATTTGATTAATAAACCTTCAATGTGACTTTGTTCTAGTATTCTCGTTTTGCTTATTAATTACCTATCTATTAAGTTTTCTCTATAAAATATGATTAAGTAATATTTCGGATTTTAATAAGCTTATGTAAAATTGATTAATGAGTATTAAACTAGATTTCAAACTAAAAAGGTGATTAGCGTCAAACTTAATGTTTTCTTAAATGAGTATTAATTTGTGTGAATGTCAACATAAAGGTGTTTTATCAATAATATTGATTAGTTCAACATGGTTAATAAAAGTTAATCAACTAGATGCTCGCATCTGTTTTTATTACTAAAGTTATGTGTTTAATTTCATAATGTCTGCAAAAGAAATAGTTATAAATAAAATACATTTTTGGTTTCACATATTTAAATATAATTCAATCAATTTCCAGGAAATAGTCTCTTATATATAATTTTATCAAATTAAAATTTATAAAGCGTATGGTGTTTCCTTTTATCTAAAGTCTTCCGCTAGTTTTAAGTTTTCAATCGTGGTTCTGTTTTCAGCCTTTCCTATGCCTCTAAACCCAATCCTGTTAGTGCACCCTACGTTTCTCACTTAGTCCCTATTCTGTTTTGCCAATCAATCTGTCTCCAACATCTATCGCATCCTATAAATTCATCGGCCAGTGTTCCAATGTCTGCAACACTCTTTTCTGCAATCCTGTTGCTAGTCCATCTTTTCTGAGCCATATCACTAAGTTTGAGTATAGATCTTTTCTTACGTTGTGGTTTCTCTGCAAATCAATATTATTTTAATTTTTAACTTTATATTGCTTCAATGATATGGTGAGAGTTACTATGTCATTGTATTGTAATATAAAATTAAATTATTAAAGTAATATATTATTGTTTGAGATCCTCGTATTCATAAATCCTCTGTACATGTGATATTCCTTGTGCCAATTAAAGCTCTGCTTTGGAACCTTCGTATCTTTCTTTCTCTCTCTGATCTTCGTGGTCCTTAGGTTCTCGTAACCATAGTAACGAGCCCTATCCGTTAGTACGCTCTTTTAAAAGCTTCTCTTTTGATTGGTGTATTGTTCTTAGTTGTATATTGTTTGTTGGCTTGTTTAGCTTCTGCTTGTGCTTGATGATTGCTCCGAGTAGACGGAACGTTGTTCAAATGAAGAAGACTTCGAAGAGAATCTGAGCAGCTATACTTTGGAGAAAGGCAAGTGTATTATGTCATACAAATGTCCTAATAATTATTAATTGCACCATCCCTGCATGTGTCTTAATTTGATGGGTTCCTATTTAAGGATTTACCTAGCCACTATATTTTCCCTGTCCCTCAAACTGGGTTACTTAATTAATTTTGATGGTAGATGATGCTTAGTTTGCTCAACTGGGATTGGTTAAATGAACCCCTACTCTATGTTCCATATACTCTTTTTAATAATTAATTGGCAAGATCATATCTTTTAATCGGAACATGGAGAACCACCCAGGAAAACAGTGCAACCATAAGTACTATATGGCTCTGGTCTTGGCTGATTAATTAGAGACTTTAGTGGATGGTAACCTTACCCGAAAGGGGCATGGGGGGCGGCGGTTGATGGGGTATAGCTCGGTCCTCTTGAGCTGTGGGCTTTGGTAAGAGACAGACCTCATTAGGGAGGGTTATGCTTTGCTTCTGAACCGGAAACCTTAGCGGGTTACTATTTATTAAGGAATCTTTGTAAAGGCCTCGTAGCGTCCCTATGCGGTCACACCTCGGTAGTGTGATTTAAGAGGATTGGCCCCCTCGGCATGGTTGGGTTTAAAGTTCTTTTGAACTTTTACGCGGCTTATGGTGAAAGTGTACAACCTCTGCAGAGTGTAAAACTGTTATAACAGCCGTGCTCACGGTCAAGAGCGGCCTGGACCCTTACATGATTATCATACTTGAACAAGATCTAAATCGTGGTTACTTGAGTTATGTTGGGAATATGACATTCATTAATTTGTGGGTGGTATATACTTTCATTTGCTAGTAAATAGTTGCTTAATAAAACTTGACCAACTAAAAGTGCTTACTGCAGTATGGTCAGCCAACCTTTTTGCCGCAGCCTTGTATGTCATATTACATTTGCTGAGTACGTTACGTGCTCATACTTGTTGCCTTCCTTTCTTTCTTTGTTGTATCTACGACAACCGGAATGCTGCTCAGTTTGGGAGAATTTAGAGGATTTTCACTGCTGGTTTTGAGGAGTTCTAGGCGTACGCAACCCCCAGTCGACTGCCTGTGAAGTTTGGAGCCTTCGTTTCCAGGATACGCTGTATACTCTGATAGACTCGTAAGTCATTTATATAGTTTATTTTACGTGATACTTTATCTGTTATTCACATTCTGGCTTACTGTATGTGTGAAACTTGATCCTGGCACACATACAGAGCACACTCGGTTTGTTTTCTAAAACCGGGTGTGACAGATGCCGCGCGTCTCCGGGCTGGCCGGCGAGCGCGACGACGCTACTGAGGAGGAGGTCGCCGTGCGCGCGGCAGGTGTCGTCGTGTCCAACGGCCAGCCATTACCCGCAGCCAACCATCGCCGGCGCGCCATTCAGTGAAGCTGATCCGCGACTCCCAAAAATAACTTGATAACGGAGCAATGACGGCGGCAGCAGTTTTTTTTCTTACGGCCACGTTCTGGGGCTATTTACCACGTTTTTCTGCGGCGCGCGAGGCAGCTTTTTTATTTTTTAAGAAGAAAAACTGAAGATCGCCGGCGGCTGAGGCAGGTGGTTCTGCTGGTCGGGTGCGGGACAGCGGCCTGGTCGCCTGGACATTACACTGGACCTCTGCGCGCGGCGTCGCCAGGGAGGTGTGCACCTCGCAGCCAAGTCCGTGGAGGCGACCACGACGCTGGCCATGCCCAAGACGCTGGCCAACCACTCCGGCGAACTATAAGTACGCGGACCTTCCACCCATGGAGTGGAAGAAGAACATCAACGGGGACCGGCACTTCGGGAGACCTTACACGGCCGGCGATGACAGTGACAACACATTCACCAGGGCATGCAGAGTGTGTGCTGCTCAAGATGGTGCTTCTGATTATGCTAATTCCACAGGTGCATGCACAAGCTCTCCATTCAATCTGAACTCCGAACTGAACAATGTTACTAGAAATCTAGGTGCATTTGTGCTACTTTTAAATAAAGGGAAAAATCTGGTTTACACCATCCAAATATGACTATAGTTCTATTTTCAACCCTAAAGTACAAAATTAGACATCAAAGACCATCCAATCGTTGAAACCAGACATCTTTGGTCCCTCGAGTGGTTTCAAAGGTGGTTTGGTATTTTCTAGAAATTTATTTTTTAAATTTAATTCATATATTAGTAACTAATTCATTTTAAATCAGAAAAAAATTAAAATTGATACCAAAATTTTTGTAAAAATGTAACCTATCTGCTAGTGCTCTAATTGGAGTTATCCCTATCATATATATGTATGTATCCAAGTGTTTTGTTGATTTTAGTTATGCATGTTTTTCTTTTAAATTGCTATTTTTACATTATATTGGATGAGGCCGAGTAACTCCAAATGGAGCTCTAATAGATAAGTACATTTTTAGAAAATTTTTGGTATAATTATCATATTTTATGATTTAAATACATTAGTTGTGATTTTTATATTAAATCAGATTTTTTATTCTTTTATAAAATAGAAAACCACCTTTAAAATCACTCAAAGGGCCAAATCTGTCCGGTTTTAATAGATGAATGGCCTTTCCTATCCGGTTTTGTGCATAAAGGTTGAAGATCGGACTATTGATGAGGACATCACCGCCAACGATACAGCCACGCCATCTTCTCCTATCATTGCCGGTCCTATTACCCGTGCTCGTGCTAGACAACTTAATTATCAGGTGAGTTCACTCCTGAGTTCATGCTCATCATATTTAGACTGTTGGAGACCCGTGCACTCTTGTTTTGCTTAGGAATCATGGAGAAGATCGAGAACGAAAAGGATTCACGCGGGCTGGATTCGGACTGTAGAAAAACATCAACTTGTGATGGACATCACGGTCTCATACGGACTCGGATTGGGGTGTTCAAGAACTTCACGGAAAGCTTATCAAGTCTACTTTCCAACGGATCCGACCGCATGTCCATATCTATTTGGAGTCGTCCAGAATCGTCTATTTGTTCCAAGATGTTTTTTGACCATGATGCTGCGCCATCTTATTTTGGCCCAATGGGCCGTGTATCATGTAGAGTCCATTATGGACGCGTCCTAGGGTTGGAGCATGACCCCAGCACCCCTATGGTCATTGTCCCTTGTCTTATACCCCTTAGCCGCCGCCAAGAACACTTGGGTTTTGTTTAGATCAAGTTTAGCCATTGCTACTTGCTTGTAAGCGCGCGTGCTGGTCCAGTCGCCCGTCTTCGAGTCTTCAGAACCCTGCTTCGTTTGTGATTGAGTTTGAGATTGAACACTTCATTCCTATCTAGTAATTTCAGTACTTGTTCGATACTTGTTCTTGCTAGTTCTTCGATTGCTTGCAGGACAGGACCGGGTGACGTGCTTCCACAAGATCACGGCATCCATAGGAGGTGGTGTATCGGTTGCTAAGGCGCAGTCTTTGGAAGGCTGTAGTCGGGCCGTCAACGTCGTCTCCTCCAATCGAGTTATCCCCCACGCCTCTCATCGAAAGATCGGGCATAAACCCTAGCGGGTTCCCATCAGTTGGTAATCAGAGCAAGGTTGTTCGGTGAGAGATTCCAATCATCCCCCCTATTTTTTTCCTACGGTACACAAAAGCCAAAAAAAATTATTAGTAGATTAGTTTACCGTGATCCTATAAACCCCTTGAGCCTTGCTAGTACTGCTTAGTTAGGGCTTGTTGAGTTTTCGGTTGCATCGGTCGTGTCGAGTTGCTGGTCTTAGTTCTGGTCGTTTAGAGTTTCGAGTTCTTGTCACGTTTCGGTCACGACTGTACGCTACCTATTGGTTCCCGTGTTGGGCGAATTTGAGTACTCATTGGTGATCCAATCCGACCAGGAATCGGCTAACTGCGAGAAAAGGAAGACCAAACCGAACCCCCACATCGAGTTGCAATTCGAGTTGCAATCGGTTTCGGAGTCCGAGTTGCTTGCTGCTTCGTGTTACCTTACCGTGCAGCTGTTGATTTGTGCTTATATATTGACGTGTTCCGGAAAGGCAACAGTACTTTATATTCATACTCGACCTCTCCAAGTTTGTGCATAAAACAGATCAGTTCCGGAATACCCCTGTACTTTCTGAAAAAGTTTATGTGGTCATTGGCTGTTTGAGATCCTCTTTGTTCATATATTCAGTTTTGAGGACCCCTGAAAAAAAGAAAAAAAAAGAAAAAGAAAAGAAAACAGAAAAAAAGAAGCAAAAGAAAAAGAAGAAAGAAAGGGGCTGATCATTGTGATTGCTTTTCGGTGGTGCGTTGTGACTTCCTTTGTGTCCAGGCTCACGTCTCTAGCACGGTCTAGGCTGGGACCAGCACAGTACCACCATTGAACGATTATTCAGCTTGCTTTGTTTTAACTAACGTGGTGCTAGCTATTCCTTGTTTTCAGCCCACCTATAGCTCCACATATCCGACTACAGCTTTACAGGTCTTCTTGCTGCGGCACCGATACACTTCATTCCAGGTTTGCAGACTTGTTGGTAGACGTGCCCTCCTATAAGGTAAGAATTGGTAAGAGCTTGTATCACAGGTTGAGAGTGAGCGCATTACAAATAGCTACATCCTATTAGCTGTAGGGCTTTTATTTCTTCACCAGTTTCTCTTGTTGTCTCTGTTGTTTAACCATGACAGGATCAGCTTCCTGTCGGATTCGAAATCCGGTTCGGGCTTAACTTCAGGGCGACTGGCGATGGCTACAACATGTAGCTCCTGACGAGGAACGACAGCATGAGTGTGCCACCGTCACTCCCATCACCGTCATCGCGACGCAAAAGGCGTTCGCGTCAACGCGCGCGGCGAACGCACGCGGAGCGATGCAGAACAGCTCACGCCGGCTCCCCCGAACGGGTTGAGCCCGACACGACGAGGGCAACAACCGCCACCACCGTGGTATAACCAGCTGGGGACAACACGGTCGACCCGTGGCGAAACCCCGGTGGGACACGCACCCCAACTATGACCAACTCTTCATCAGTTGACACGAACATGACGGCGTATGAGGATTTGCCGGGCCACCACCTGATCTCGATCCGCAATCTCATAGCAACGTCGCCGGACGACAACTACCCTGAGTCTGGCAGCGAGGCATCCGAGAGCGACCGGAGGATCCTCGAATGGGATTACTCAGGGCTTCACGATCGAGATGCCCTCTTATCATTTCAGGCTGCGGTAGTTATTGCCTAACCTGCTCCGATGACCCCAGCGAGGAGGATTACGATCCCACCAGGAAATGCTTCGTCGTCCTTCCGGGAAAGGATGGTGGAGATGACGGGCCAGGAGAGCCAGCGCACATCAGAGATCACGAACAGGCGCACAACAATGTTGCGCTCGCACAAGCACAACTGGCCCAAGTCCGCGAACTCGAAGCCAAGCTTGAAGAAGAACGCCGACAGGTCCGAGAGCTTTGGGCAACACTTGAGGACAATCGTCCTATGCGTGGCGTACGTGCCAGGGAAGCCGGGCGCATAGCACGAGCCCGCATTGAGGCTGATGACGATGTGGACGACCCACTCGCGTTAGGCAGGGCAAGCCAGAAGCTCATCGTCGTGGCAACTCTGATCCGAGCCATGCCCGAGCCATCAACACCCGAAGGCCGAAACCTGCGTCAAGAGGCGCAGCTCCTAATCGAACAAGCAGCTGTGCAACAAGCCGAAAGCTCAGCCTCTCGCATCCGCAGTTCCGCCGGCCCAAAGACCAGTGGACCAACGCGGGAGCACGAGGCATCGGCACAAACCCCGCGAAGGGACAATCTAATGCCACCCCCGCCCTCAAATAAGGGAAAGGCGCCTTCGGTGCACGAACACATTGGAAGGAAGCCTCTCAAGGAGCGAATCCTTGAGACGCGTGGTGACATCAGTGAGGACGACGCTCGCAACACCCTTAACAGAAAGAGGCGGGATGGCGCATCTCGCGGTTTTCACCCCGCCGTGGAGGCCGCTACGACAGCGACGAAGACAAGCCCAACGCCAGAGCCCCCAGGAACCCGGGTATTTGGCCGGGAGATTCGTGTGGCCCCGATTCCCGCACGATTCAGGCGGCCAACAACCATCACCAAGTACTCGGGGGAGACGGACCCAAGGGTGTGGCTCAACGACTATCGCCTCACCTATTTATTGGGCGGCGCGACCGACGACGCCATGATCATCCGCAACTTGCCACTTCACTTGGCGGATTCTGCGCGGACATGGCTAGAGCACCTACCTGCGAACCAGATTCACGATTGGAACGACCTCATGAGGACGTTCGTGGATAACTTCCAGGGCACCTACCTACGCCCTGGAAACTCATGGGACCTTCGAGGGTGTCGCCAAACACCCAACGAGTCCCTTCGTGATTTCATCCGCCGCTTCTCCAAGTGTTGCACCGAGCTCCCGAGTGTGGGTGACTTCGAAGTCATCCACGCTTTCCTCGAAGGTACAACCTGCCGGGACTTGGTACGCGAGCTAGGATGCAGTCCTCCAACTAGCGTAAACGAACTGTTCGACGTGGCCACCAATTTTGCCTCCGGCGAGGAGGCGGTCGGAGCCATCTTTGATAGTGGAAGGGGGAAGCAGACGGAGGAAATGCCCGCGGAGGGCAGCAAGTCCAAAGGATCCGCCAAGAAACTAAGACAAGGCAAGAAAGGGAAGAAGCCCCCAAAAGCCTCACGCCGACAAGAGCGGACCGAGGACTCTGATGAAATACTCGCAGTCGATCCTGCCGCGCCCAAACCTCCTAGAGGCCCCCCTCGAGGAGGCGGCATCTTCGATGATATGCTCAAGAAACCGTGCCCTTATCACAAGGGCGTCGTGACCCACACCCTCGAGCGGTGCAGAATGCTAAGGAAATACTTCAACCGCGCCGCTTCAAAGGATGAAGGGGGAAAGAGAGACACGGGCGACGGGAATGGCCAGGGCTTCCCGGAGGTGGAGAACGTCTTCTTCATTTTCGGTGGGCCAACCGCGAACATGACCCCTCGGCAGCGCAAGCGCGAGCGCCGAGAGGTATTCTCCATACACAAGGCAGGGCCGTCGTACCTCGATTGGTCAGAGGAGACCATCTCCTTCAGTCGAGACGACCACCCCAACTATATCCCGAACCTGGGGCAATACCCACTTGTCGTTGATCCTATCATCGACAATACCCGGTTCTCCAAGGTACTCATGGATGGAGGCAGCAGCCTCAATATCATGTATGCTTCATCCTTGGAGCTCATGGGCATCGGCAGGGACATGCTGCGCCCTAGCAAGGCGCCGTTCCATAGCGTTGCGCCGGGGAAGCGAGTTCAGCCCCTCGGGCAGATCGATCTGCCAGTTTGCTTCGGTATCCCCGACAACTTCCGTAGGGAAACCCTGACCTTCGAAGTAGTGGGATTTCGAGGTGCGTACCACGCCATCCTCGGCTGCCCATGCTACGCCAAGTTCATGGCGATCCCGAACTATACCTACCTCAAGTTGAAGATGTCGGGACCAAACGGCGTCATCACCGTGGCCCCATCATTCGAACATGCCTACATATGCAACGTGGAATGCGTCGAGAGCGCCGAGGCGCTTGCTGAGGATGAGGCTCTCATCGCGGACCTGGAGAAGATGGCGAACGAAACCATACCCTCCACTTTGAAGCATGCAGGCAGTTTCGAGCCCACAGAGCACACCAAGGTTGTGCCCCCTCGACCCAGGTGTTCCCAGCGACAAGACGGTGCGGATCAGCTCGACCCTCGACAACAAATAGGAGGTGGTGCTCGTCGACTTCCTCTGTGCCAACGCTGACATCTTCGCGTGGAGCCCCTCGAACATGCCAGGCATACCGAGGGAGGTCGCCGAGCACTCCCTTGACATCCTACCCCATTTCAAGCCGGTGGTTCAACGACTGCGACGCTTCGACGAGCACAAGCGCAGGGCCATTGGTGAGGAGCTACGCAAGCTCCTCGAGGCCGGATTCATCAAGCATGTCCAAAAGTTCATTTTCCTCTACCACGTATCGATCAGATCGTAGATTCAACCGCATGATGCGAACTATTATGTTTCCTTGATGCTTATTCTGGTTTCCACCAAATTAAGATGAAAATTTCTGACCAACTGGCAACCTCCTTTATTACGCCTTTTGGTACTTTCTGCTATGTCACGATGCCGTTTGGACTTCGAAATGCCGGAGCAACATACCAGCGATGTATGCTTCGTGTTTTCGGAGATCATATCGGGCGAACCGTAGAAGCATACTTTGATGACATTGTTGTAAAACCAGAAAGGCGGACGACCTGGTAAACGATTTGCGCATTGCGTTTGATTGTCTCCGGGCCAACGGGGTAAAACTGAATCCGGAAAATGCGTTTCTGGGGTACCTCGAGGTATGCTCTTGGGTTTCATAGTCTCTCAACAAGGCATTGAGCCCAACCCCGAAAAATTCTCGGCCCTCGAACAAATGGGACCGATCCGAGACCTCAAGGGGGTACAGAGGATATTGGGATGCTTAGCAGCCCTAAGCCGGTTCATCTCGCGTCTCGGTGAGAAAGGATTACCCCTGTACCGACTCCTGAAAAAGAGAAAACATTTCTCTTGAAACCCCGAGGCCCAAAAAGCCCTCGACGGGCTAAAAGCGTCTCTCGCACGAGCGCCAGTCTTAACGCCACCTAAGGAGGACGAGCGCCTCTACCTCTACATAGCCGCAATGACTCAAGTAGTAAGCGGAGTCATCGTCGTAGAGAGAACTGAGGAGGGGCACGCTCTGCCTGTCCAAAGGCTGGTATACTACATCAGTGAGGTACTGACCGAAACCAAGACGCGATATCCACAAATTCAGAAGCTGCTCTACGCAGTAGTGCTAGCTCAGTGCAAATTGCGCCACTACTTCGAGGCTCATCCCGTCACCGTGGTCTCATATTTCCCTTTGTGGGAGATACTCCGCAACCAGGATGTATCGGGTAGAATAGCCAAATGGTCCATGGAATTGATGGGCGAAACCCTCACTTATGCCCCCCGCAAGGCAATTAAATCACAAATCTTGGCCGATTTCGTGGCAGAGTGGACCGACACACAGCTGCCCCCACCTCAAATCCTAGACGAATGTTGGATCATGTACTTCGACGGGTCGGTGACGAAAACCGGTGCGGGCGTGGGCCCGCTCTTCGTCTCACCCCTCGGAGAACATATAAGGCACGTGGTACGCTTGCACTTTCCGGCGTCTAACAACATGGCCGAATATGAGGCCTTACTAGCCGGCCTTCGCATAGCCATCGAATTGGGCGTTAAATGCCTCGACGTCCGGGGAGATTCAAAATTGGTCATCGATCATGTTATGAAGGAGGCAAGCTGCCACGACGACAAGATGCAAGCGTACTGCAATGCAGTACGCCGACTCGAGGACAAATTCCACGGCCTCGAGCTCAACCACATCGCGCGAAAGTACAACGAGGAGGCCGATGAATTAGCAAAAATTGCGTCTGGGCGGATCACCGTTCCTCCAAACGTATTCGCCCGTGACCTGACACAGCCAAGCATCGACCTCAAGCCGACCCCCAAAGCTCCTGATGCTCCCTCGAGGACCGAACCCTCGGGGGCTCCATATGTCGAGCCCATGGACGAGGATCCTTCAAAAGAGGAACCTGAAGCCTCAAGTCAGGAAATAGCCTCGGCGGACGAGGGTGAAATTATGGAAATCGACGAGGCCCCATCAACTCGCGATTGGCGCAACCAATACATCGCCTGGATCATCCGAGGGGAAATACCCTCGGATCGAACCGAGGCTCGACGCATCGCAAGAAAGGCCAAGTCGTTCCAAATAATCGATGAGGAATTGTACAAGCGCAGCCCCTTCGGAATTTTGCAGCGGTGCGTTCCAATCCTGGAGGGAAGGGAGCTCATCCGAGACATCCACGCTGGCGTATGCGGCCACCACGCGGCGCCCCGAACCCTCGTGGGCAACACGTTTCGCCAAGGTTTTTACTGGCCCACGGCTGTTGCAGACGCCAACGAAATCGTACGCACCTGCGAAGGGTGTCAATTCCACGCACGTAAAACCCACCTCCCGGCTCACGGTTTGCAAACCGTTCCCATCACATGGTCGTTCGCCGTGTGGGGGCTAGACCTCGTTGGGCCAATGCGAGCAGCGCCCGGGGGCTTTACACATCTACTGGTGGCCATCGACAAGTTCTCAAAATGGATCGAGGCTCGGCCAATCAGCAGCATTAGATCCGAGCAAGCTGTGCAGTTCTTCACAAATATAATTCACAGGTTCGGGGTCCCCAATTCGATAATCACTGACAATGGCACCCAGTTTACAGGCAAGAAGTTCTTGGAATTCTGTGACGACCACCATATCCGCGTGGATTGGTCGGCCGTAGCGCATCCACAGACAAACGACCAAGTAGAATGTGCCAACGGCAGGATTCTACAAGGTCTCAAGCCAAGGATATTCAACAAGCTGAATAGATTCGGCGGGAAATGGGTGTCAGAACTACCCTTAGTAATTTGGAGCCTCAGAACAACCCCAAGCAGAGCCACGGGTTTTACTCCATTCTTTCTCGTCTATAGTGTCGAGGCTATCCTCCCCACAGATTTGGAATATGGGTCCCCAAGGCTCAGAGCCTACCAAGAGGAAAGAAACAAGCAAGTGCGGGAAGACTCACTCGACCAAGCGGACGAAGCTCGAGACGTCGCGGTCTTACATTCGGCTCGGTACCAGCAGTCACTTCGAAGGTATCAGGCCCAGAAGGTTCGGCGACGAGACCTTAGCAAGGGGGACCTAGTGCTAAGGCTGCGACAAGACAATCGAGGGCGCCACAAGCTCACACCGCCATGGGAAGGGCCCTACATCGTCGCTGAAATCCTCAAGCCATGCACATACAAGCTCGCAAACGAGAAAGGCAAAGTATTCGCCAACGCCTGGAATATCCAACAGCTACATTGCTTCTACCCTTAAGCTTTCAAGCATTCATGTACATTTGTACTTATTTCAATAAAAATATAAAGGACTTTAAAATGAGTAAGACTAGGCTTACCATCGAAAAAAGCCAAGTCTCACTCGGGGGCTAATCCGGGGGGGGGGGGCACCCCCTCCTAAAATTGTCCCAATTTTAAAGTTTTTTATAAAATTGATTTATTACGTCCATCTCCTGTATTTGCCAAAAGGCAACTCGAGGCATAGAATAATTGAGGCCAAGGGCCGGACGAGTCGAGGGAACTCCTACGCCTTCGAAAGGATACGACATCCCCCTCGTCACCCTACGCTAAAATTGCTCTATGAACGATACCCTCCTCGACAAGACCTTTGCAAATTCAGCGAAGTAAACGTGATAAAGAAACCATAATTCAAATAAAAACTCGAATGTGCGTTTCAAAAACATAAAATTGTTTCAACCACTAGAGTTCTTATTACATAAAAAAAATCTCTAAAAACTACTCAGGGAGCGGGGTCTTCGGGAGTGGCATCCTCCTCGTCTTCAGCGTCGGGTAGGAGGTCGCTCTCGAAGATTCGCGCGAGGGTGTCAGCAGGAGCAGAGGCAGCAGCATCCGCACTCTCCACGACGGCCAGCGCAGCGTCGTCGTCAAGGTCGTCCGCCACCATGTAACTACCGCTGACCGCCTCGAGGTCCACGACAAAGTGCGTCGAGATCACCCCGAGGGTCTTCTGCATGCCAAGGAGAAGGGCCCCCTTCAGGCGCTCGGTAACACAACCGCCCAAGGCCCTTAGACGGCTGGCCACCGAGCTGCCCGACTGGGACTCGAGGGCCTCTGGCCCCTCGACTTCCTTACAGACGGCAAGAGCTACTTCCCGTAGCTCCTTGAGGTCCTCCTGGGCCTTCGAATAAGCTACCTGGAGTGACTCCGCCTGTGAGGAGGTCTCCTCCGCCACCTTCCGCACCTCTAAAAGCCCAACACCAAAATCAGATAAGTTCTCGAAAACTCCAATCTAATTTTAGGGTAAGTTCATACTAGACTTACCTTCGACCAGCTTTTCCTTCTCGGCGAGGGCCTCCCGGGCAGTGCTGGCCTCCTGCTGGAGCGTCGCCATCTCTCCTTGTTGGGCCTCGACCGAGGCCCGCAGCTCTGTGATGGCGACATCTCCCTCCGTCACCGCTACGGTGAGCAGGTCGATAGCCTCGCCCTGGGTCTTCAGTTGGGCCTCAGCCACGGCAAGCGCCGAGTCCCGTTGCTGCAGCTGCCCCCGGGCTTCGGCAAGGGCGGCACGCTCCTGCTGAAGCTCACCATCGAGCGCCGCCAGCGCTTGCGTTCGCCGATGGAGCTCGTCCCCTTGCTGTCTCCACGGCAAGTGTCCTCTCGCGCAGGTGTTCCCACTCGGCGTGGCTTAAGGCCTCACTTAGCTGATGCACCTCGACGTGCGCATCAGCAAGTTCGGCGACCTTTCGCCCAGCCATCTCTCTCAGATCCTGTTATTAACACGACAAATGAAAGTGAAAAAAGGGGGAGAAATGCAAAACGCGCGACAAAATTAGTGGTTAAGTCACTTACCCGGTGGAGGTCCAAACCCCGACCAAGGTGGAGTTCGAGGACATGCTTCAGGGCTTCTTGGACCGTCGTCCCCAAGGCCTGCTGTTCCTCCCATAGGAGGCGCTCGGCCTCAGCAGCCTTGGCCAGGCCGGACGGGACGCCGCGACGACCGAGCCCAAAGTTGCGCCAGGCCTCGAAGGCCGGAATGCCAGGCAGGGTGCCCATGGCCCTCTCCACCCAAGGGCTCTAGGTCCCGTCGCGGAATCCTGGAGCATCCTCCTCCTCATCCTCCTGACCACCCTCAAGGGTGGCCGGGATGGTCATCACTGCGGAGCCGGCCCCGGGCACCTCCTCGATCTCCGCCGAACCGCTGCCTCCCGCTGTGGTCTGACCCACGTCTTCACCAAGGGCCGCGCCCTCCACCACCCCCGTGCCCTCGGCCGGCATGGAGGTCTCTGTCACCCCCGCAACGGCAGGGGCCACATCCTCCACGGGGAGGGCCGAGGGCGTCTCCCTGGCCCGCTCCTCGCCCGCCACCGCCGATGCTCCTCCAGCCGCCGTCTCCCCTCTTGATCGGGCGGTCCCTCGCGTAAGGGCCGCCCGGTACCGAGCCACAATCCCCGACGCCTGGGGTGCCCTGGAGGAAGGCGGCGCTGTTGAACGAGGCGTGGCGTGCGCCGACACCTTCAGAGCCTTCGTCGGCGCCAACGGAAGCGGCGCCGGCGGACTGGATTGGCTGACAGAAACCAAGTCCACAAAATCAGAACAACAACTTGAGAATTAAGCCTGAGAAAAGAACGGCGACTTACCTAACCTGGATGAGGTGGCTAAGCTTGCGCTTCTTGCTGCTCGAAGGCCGCCGAGCCCCGAACGACCACGGCCCCTCGACGGCGGGGTCTCGCTCGCGGGCCTCGAACCCGCCGGTGCGGAGCTTTGAGCCCCAGGCACCGACGGGCTCAAAGCTCGAGCCCCTGCAGCCGCCACCACGGAACTCGAGGGGGGGGCACCCGCCGTCGAAGGCGCCGGGCCACTCGAGGCCTCCCTATCCCGTGACGACGACGGGATCTCCTAGCGTTGCCCCCTCGGGGGCGCACTCACTTCAGCCGCCACAGGCGCAGGTGGCGTAATCTCCACGAGGTCCTCCGAGGAAGACTCCTCCGGAGTACTCTCGGGGGTGGTAGGTGGGGAACGCCCCTCCCTGATTCGACGGCGGCACTCCTTCTCGTACGCCGCCTTCCGTAAACGCTTCCTCTATTTCCTCTGCCTCTCGGCAGAAAGGCGGTTCGCAGCACGAACCTCGCGAAGAGGAGGAGCAGAACGGTACCCTTTTTGAGACAAACCCTGAAGAAAGAATTCAGAATTAAACGATCAGATAATCTCGAGGGTAGAAATCAAGATTGAATCTAAATCAAACTTAAAGCGGAACTTACAAATTGTAGAAACCCCGCTTCGGGGCGCATCTTGACGATGAAAAGGGCCTCCTCCTTGCAGTCAAGCTTGGAGACCTCCACGGCACGCCGTGCTCGATGCATGCAGTACTCGAGGACAAGGGTCCCCTCCTTCATCTTCGAGCCCTGCCAGGGCGAATTCGCCCTGAGCTGGTCAAGCCGCAGATTCCTCTCCATCAGCGGCAGTACATACCGCTGATTGAAGTTTGCAATCACTCCCGACGCGGTCAAACCCTCCCTCGAAAGCATGGCAAATGCGTCGGTGAAGACCCGAAATCGTTCCTGACGGTCGGCGGGGGAGATTCCGTAGCTCCACGCCTCCGGTCGCTCGCGCAGCACTTTGCCGGTGTACTCCGGCAGCTTGTTGTCGACGTTGCGGAGGTAGAACCACCCCTTCTCCCAATCGGCGTTGTTGGAGGTCATCGTCGACGGGATGTACAATCTGCTCCGCTGCCCCCGAACTTGCAGGGTGAGGCCTCCGGCGCGGACCGCCCGGCGGAGCCCCCGAGACTCACCCCGGAAAAGGTGAATCCATAGGTCCCAGCGAGCCTCGATCCCCAAGTACCCCTCACAAACGGCGACAAAGACCGCCACTTGCGAGATGGCGTTGGGGGCAAAGTTGTGGAGCTCCACGCCGTAGTGGAGGCACAACCCGCGGAAGAACGGCGATGCGGGGATTCCGAACCCCCGCTCGTGAAGTCTCGCCAGGCTCACCACAAAGCCCTCAGGCGGAGAAGGCTCGTGGTGATTGGATGGCGGCGCGATCCACATCGGCTCGTCCGGGTTGCTGTTCGCCGGCAACACCCCGGCGTCCACCAGCCCGGCGAGATAGGCGTCGGTGGCGATGGAAGGGCTCCGCGGAACAGGGTCGACGATGGTCACCATGGCGAACGGTGGCGGCGAAAGGGATGAAGTCTTGTATGCGGAAAGGTGAAAGGCGAAGAGCGGCGGCGCTTGGAAGTAATAGATGCAATCGGAAGGCAAGGGCTGGGTAAGCTAATCCTTTCCCCTTGTCCCTTTATTTATAGTATCACGCGAAGCGCAACCGGCACCCCAGCCGCGTGAAAAACGCATCCGATACGATTGGCACCACAGCCACTGACGACCGGGCCCCACGAGTTGGGATAACCACTACGCGCGAAAATCCAGGCGACACGTCGCATCGTAACTGCCCACGTCTCTTCCGCTCCACCTAAAAAGGCGCGCCTACTTCACGTACTCCGCGCCACGCCGCCCACGACTACGGAAATAAACGCTTGAGGCTAGCCAAAAGGCTTCTGAGGTAAGCTACCTCTCCTCGAGACCCTACTAATCAGGGGTTCGAAGTCCTGGCCCCTCGAGGGTTCGACAGGCACCTCAGATCTAACAGAGTCAGGGATAACCAAGGGCACGCGCGATCGAGCCTATCCTCGAGCACGAAACTCGAGGGTGCCCTTCATGTAATATTCAAGGCCAGGATGGAGGAAGCTAGTCGAGGGATCCCACCGAGGGAGAGCAACGAGCCCTCGACCCCAAACGAACGGGGTCGAGCCCTACCTAGCAAACCTCCACAAGTGCTCTTATGAGACATGTCTCCGGACCACGAGCCGGCCTCCATCGAACGAGGCATGGGTGTCCACTTGAATTACCCGCTAACAGCTCATAGAGACATCCATGACTCGCAGCCCATTCGAGGGAAGCATGGATTGTGTCACCCCTCCTCCCCACAAACGGGGCAACGAGGGTTGTAACTCAAAGTCAAGAACCGCCCCTGATCGACCTTGCTAGGGCCAACGCTCGGGGACTCCTTGCACCACAAGATCGAATTCCTTGAAGACGAAACATGTTGTAGCTCACAAAGGCGCGAAACGCCGATAAGCCCTTGCAGGAGTATATCTACTCCTCCAAGGCCTCGGGGGCTACACCCGCGGGTGCGCTAGTGCGCACCCAGCAGAATTCTTCAAGGAAAACCTTGTCAGAAGCACCCGTGACGAAGAGCCTTTGTCGGATTAAAACTTATTCCAACAAAGGCTCGGGGGCTACTGTTGGGGGCAGTCATTAGGGGTACCCAAACCTATGGGATAACCGCCCCAGTAAACATTAATCTTGTCCAAGTAACCAGAAAAAGAAACGGAAGTTAAGTCCCACCGCCTAGCAACGACTGAAGGCCCAGCTAAGACGCCCCGCGGCGTGCCTCGACGCGAACCAAAATCTCCGCTTCGCTCGAGGGGACCGACCCCTCGAGCGAATCGGAGAACTTCGCTTCGGTCGAGGCCTAGGGACCGAGCCTCGAGCAACCCACGGAATGGGGAAAGCTCCGCCTCGGTCAAGACCCTCGCTCCAACGAACATTAAATGGCGCCCTCTGCCACCATGCCTCCAAAGTCAAAAGGCAGATTTCTTGCTAGACTGCCCTGACGGCCACGACTCCTCCCATCGTATCCACCAACTCCCATCACTATGCTGCCAACCGAGGCTCTGTGCGGACAGGCCGGCACTGTGCGAACAGAGCCCGTCACTCCAAGCTCCTATACTGCCAACTCCGATGACCTTTGTGGACGGAGAGACCCTCGAGCACACAGCAGGAGAAGAGCTCAGGATGACAGAGGTATGGTGGGCCATTCCGAGCACTATGCGACCAACCCCGGCACTTTGCGGACATGTCGCCGCAGTGCGAACAGGGCCGAGTCACTCTAACTCCCTGTGCCACCGACTCCCACAGCGATTTCCTACAGAATAAGCTGTGCACTGGCATGGGAGACCCTCGAGGTAGTGTACAGATGAGCCATTATCACACTAAGGACGCCCCGAATCCTCAAGACCACTCCTCGACGTCATCACCAGTACAAGAATCGACTACAGCAAACAAGGACAGAGAAGCACGCCCAACGCCACTCCTACTACTGTGCGACAACTATGCCTAACCAGTAACACGCTCCTGTAACCCCTCCTCCTTGGCCTATAAAAGGAGGGGGTGATCGAGCAGGAGGAGGACAACGAAAAAAGAAGAGAAAGAATCCGCATACACTCAAGAAAGATCACGATATTGGCACCTTGCCTCAATCATCCATGACTCCGAGGTTTAGCCTCTCGTCCCAACCTGCTTGTACCCCCTACTACTTGCATTTCGGTGCAGAATAATACATCGCACCCATCGCCTTGCTGGAAGTACGGTCTTCTGACCGGAACCAGGATAAATCCGTGTCTCATGTTATCTTCTGCATCAACCATCAAGGGAGGGAACACAACATATTTCTGGTTGGTGTCGGGACCATGATTTCTAAACACCGACAATATGCTTGATGAGTTGAGTGGTGCTGTTGTGTTTTCTAAAGTTGATTTGCGTAGTAGGTACCACCAGATTCGTATGAAATTGGGAGATGAATGGAATACTGCTTTCAAAACTAAGTTCGGTCTATATGAGTGGTTAGTCATGCCTTTTGGGTTAACTAATGAACCTAGTACTTTCATGAGATTAATGAACAAGGTTTTGCATGCTTTCATTGGAAAATTTGTTGTAGTATACTTTGATGATATTTTGATCTACAACAAATCCATGGTTGAACATCTTGATGACTTGCGTGCTGTTTTTAATGCGTTACGAGATGCACGTTTGTTTGGTAATCTTGAGAAGTGCACCTTTTGCACTGATCGAGTGTCTTTTCTTGGCTATGTTGTGACTCCACAGGGAATTGAGGTTGATCAAGCCAAGGTTGAAGCTATACAGGGATGGCCTATACCAAAGACTATTACACAGGTGCGGAGTTTTCTAGGACTTGCTGGTTTCTATCGCCGCTTTGTACAGAATTTTAGCACCATTGCTGCACCGTTGAATGAGCTTACAAAGAAGGGGGTGCCTTTTCGTTGGGACAAAGAGCAAGAGAATGCCTTCAACATGCTGAAAGATAAGTTGACACATGCACCTCTCCTCCAACTTCCTGATTTTAATAAAACTTTTGAGCTTGAATGTGATGCTAGTGGAATTGGATTGGGTGGTGTTTTGCTGCAAGAGGGAAAACCAGTTGCATATTTTAGTGAAAAATTGAGCGGGCCTGTTCTGAATTATTCCACTTATGACAAAGAATTGTATGCTCTTGTTCGAACATTGGAAACTTGGCAGCATTATTTGTGGCCCAAAGAGTTTGTTATTCATTCTGATCATGAATCATTGAAACATATTCGTAGTCAAGGAAAACTGAACCGTAGGCATGCTAAGTTGGTTGAATTTATTGAATCTTTTCCTTATGTTATTAAGCACAAGAAAGGGAAAGAAAATGTTATTGCTGATGCCTTGTCTAGGAGATATACATTGCTGAACCAACTTGATTACAAAATCTTTGGATTAGAAACAATAAAATACCTATATGCTAATGATGCTGATTTTAAAGAGGTGTTGTTGCATTGTAAAGATGGGAAAGGATGGAACAAATTCATTGTTAGTGATGGGTTTGTGTTTAGAGCTAACAAGCTATGCATTCCAGCTAGCTCTGTTCTCTTGTTGTTGTTGCAGGAAGCGCATGGAGGTGGCTTGATGGGGCATTTTGGAGCCAAAAAGACGGAAGATATACTTGCTGGTCATTTCTTTTGGCCAAAGATGAGAAGAGATGTGGAGAGATTAGTTGCTCGTTGCACTACATGTCAAAAGGCTAAGTCAAGGTTAAATCCACACGGTTTGTATTTGCCTTTACCCGTTCCTAGTACTCCTTGGGAAGATATTTCTATGGATTTTGTGATGGGTTTGCCGAGAACTAGGAAGGGTCGTGATAGTGTGTTTGTGGTTGTTGATAGGTTTTCTAAGATGGCACACTTTATACCATGTCATAAGACTGATGATGCTTCTCATGTTGCTGATTTGTTCTTTTGGGAAATTGTTCGTTTGCATGGTGTGCCTAATACTATTGTGTCTGATCGGGATGCTAAATTTCTTAGTTATTTTTGGAAGACATTGTGGGCTAAATTGGGGACTAAGCTTTTGTTTTCTACTACATGTCATCCCCAAACTGATGGTCAAACTGAGGTTGTGAATAGAACTTTGTCTACTATATCCACGCCATCTTCTCCTATCATTGCCGATCCTATTACCCGTGCTCGTGCTAGACAACTTAATCATTAGGTGAGTTTACTCCTGAGTTCATGTTCATCATATTTAGACTGTGGAGACCCGTGCACTCTTGTTTTGCTAAGGAATCATGGAGAGGATCGAGAACGAAAAGGATTCACGCGGGCTGGATTCGGATCGCAGAAAAACATCAACTTGTGATGGACACCACGGTCTCATATGGACTCGGATTGGGGCGTTCAAGCACTTCACGGAAAGCTTATCAAGTCTACTTTCCAACGGATCCGACCGCACGTCCATATCTTTTCGGAGTCGTCTAGAATCGTCTATTTGTTCCGAGATATTTTCTGCCCATGATGCTGCGCCATTTTATTTTGGCCCAATGGGCCGTGTATCGTGTATAGTCCATTATGGACGCGTCCTAGGGTTGGAGCACGACCCCAACACCCCTATGGTCGTCCTCCCTTGTATTATACCCCTTAGCCGCTGCCAAGAACACTTGAGTTTTGTTTAGATCAAGTTTAGCCATTGCTACTTGCTTGTATGTGCGCGTGCTGGTCCAGCCGCCCGTCTTTGAGTCTTCAGAACCCCACTTCGTTTGTGATTGAGTTTGAGATTGAACACTTCATTCCCATCTAGTAATTTCAGTACTTGTTTGATACTTGTTCTTGCTAGTTCTTCGATTGTTTACAGGACAGGACCGGGTGACGTTGTCACACCCGGCCCAGTTTAGTGCCACATTGCTAGTTGAGCAAGGGTGGAGGCAACTTATAAGCCTTTGTCTTCCAGCCATAGCACCTTCGGGTTAACCCTTTTACACAAAGCGAGGACGAAAGTGTAAGCAGGGTGCTATGTGTACGCGTGCACGCCCCTCGGAAGGGCTATGCGGTGCGGCTTTGGAGGGCGGGGTGTTACAAATGGTATCAGAGCCGACCCTCACGGTTGCGCGTACGGGTCCGTGTGCGGGCATAGGGCGCATGGCGCGTATGGCCCGGGTAGGGCATACGACATGGACTATGGCGCCGGCACTGGACGTACGGTCGTGCGCTAAGGGGGAACGTTCCTGTACATTTGCCCGGGTGGGTGAGTTGCGCCGACGAGGACGTCGGGTTCTTTGAGGGGGGGTGTATGTCACACCCGGCCGAGTTTGTATGGCCCAGTAGTGGCCCATGAGTGCGGGATGCACGTGTTTAGTGCCACCTTGCTAGTTTAGCAAGGGTGGATGCAACTTATAAGCCCTTGTCTTCCAGCCATAGCACCTTCGGGTTAACCCTTTTACACGAAGCGAGGACGAAAGTGTAAGCAGGGTGCTATGTGTATGCGTGCACGCCCCTCGGAAGGGCTGTGCGGGGCGGCTCATGGAGGGCAGGGTGTTACAAATGGTTATGTCACACCCGGCCCAGTTTAGTGCCACATTGCTAGTTGAGCAAGGGTGGAGGCAACTTATAAGCCTTTGTCTTCCAGCCATAGCACCTTCGGGTTAACCCTTTTACACGAAGCGAGGACGAAAGTGTAAGCAGGGTGCTATGTGTACGCGTGCACGCTCCTCGGAAGGGTTGTGCGGTGCGGCTTTGGAGGGCGGGGTGTTACAGGTGGTATCAGAGCCGACCCTCGCGGTTGCGCGTACGGGTCAGTGTGCGGGCATAGGGCGCATGGCGCGTATGGCCCGGGTAGGGCATACGACATGGACTATGGCGCCGGCACTGGACGTACGGTCGTGCGCTAAGGGGGAACGTTCCTGTACATTTGCCCGGGTGGGTGAGTTGCGCCGACGAGGACGTCGGGTTCTTTGAGGGGGGTGTATGTCACACCCGGCCGAGTTTGTATGGCCCAGTAGTGGCCCATGAGTGCGGGATGCACGTGTTTAGTGCCACCTTGCTAGTTTAGCAAGGGTGGATGCAACTTATAAGCCCTTGTCTTCCAGCCATAGCACCTTCGGGTTAACCCTTTTACACGAAGCGAGGACGAAAGTGTAAGCAGGGTGCTATGTGTACGCGTGCACGCCCCTCGGAAGGGCTGTGCGGGGCGGCTCATGGAGGGCAGGGTGTTACAAATGGTATCAGAGCCGACCCTCGCGGTTGTGCGTACGGGTCAGTGTGCGGGCATAGGGCGCATGGCGTGTATGGCCCGGGTAGGGCATACGACATGGACTATGGCGCCGGCACTGGACGTACGGTCGTGCGCCAAGGGGGAACGTTCCTGGACATTTGCCCGTGTGGGTGAGTTGTGCCGACGAGGACCCTCGCGGTTGCGCGTACGGGCGCAGTGTGCGGGCATAGGGCGCATGGCGCGTATGGCCCGGGTAGGGCATACGGCATGGACTATGGCGCCGGCACTGGACGTACGGTCGTGCGCCGATGAGGACGTCGGGTTCTTTGAGGGGGGGTGTATGTCACACCCGACCCAGTTTAGTGCCACATTGCTAGTCGAGCAAGGGTGGAGGCAACTTATAAGCCTTTGTCTTCCAGCCATAGCACCTTCGGGTTAACCCTTTTACGCGAAGCGAGGACGAAAGTGTAAGCAGGGTGCTATGTGTATGCGTGCACGCCCCTCGGAAGGGCTGTGCGGTGCGGCTTTGGAGGGCGGGGTGTTACAGACGTGCTTCCACAAGATCACGGCATCCATAGGAGGTGGTGTATCGGTTGCTAAGGCGCAGTCTTTGGAAGGCTGTATTCGGGCCGTCAACGTCGTCTCCTCCAATCGAGTTATCCCCCACGCCTCTCATCGAAAGATCGGGCATAAACCCTAGCGGGTTCCCATCAACTATCATACTAGTTCGAGGGTGTAAACCGGACTTTTTCCTTAAATAAAAAAGCTTATGCAAATTTCATACGGTGCCCCGTACTACCCTATAGAAGAAGGACTAGTATAAAAAAATCTAACAGTCAAAATTAATTATATACTACACTAAAACTTCATTTATGGCATGAGGTAGTATATATAGGCGGATGGTACAAATTTCACTGGGTACAAAACCGGTACAAAACCGTGTAAGTTGTCGCCAGAGTTTATTTCCTATTAGTTGCAATGGTATGCTACTCCTCACAGTTCACATGCTTCCATTCTTGTAAGATAAGGATGCAATTTCTTTTCATCATTTACCCCAGACTTCTAGAACATAGATCAAGTGTTTATCTAAGCAAAATGGTGGACAAACATAGCTGGTAGATATACAATTGCCACTAAAATTGGGATTTAGGAATGCCAAAAGGCTTATATAGGAATTGATTCTTACGCATGTTGTTGTTGCTTTCGTACCGGATTTCGATGTTGCTCCCCTCTCATGTACGGATTATTACTTTGCGCTATCTTGTATATTATGATTTCGAGTATCGTCAATCAGGAAAATTATTTTACTTTGTGTGTTTCGATTTATTCCTAGCAAAGTGATATGTCTTCCATGCAACATTATATTCTACTTCTACAAGAATGGTTAGTATTGCATATGCTGATTTTTTTTACAGCATGTCATTGCAAGTATCTCATGCAAAACTTTAGTTTTCAATATCAAAATTTATTGGCAGTATCGTCGCACAGGCATTTAACTATCTAAATATAAAACGGATTTGCAGTACTAACCATGTCTCTCGATATGTCGTATCACACGAGCATAGAACTATCCAACTATTTACATGTCTAATGTTTGTGCTCGATTTAACTATTATTGTCTAAGAATATGTAGTACTAGAAACCCTTAGCGCAGCGTTGCTGCGCCCCGATTGATTGGGCCAGTATATGGATGTGAAAACATTATGTTGATAAAGATCTCATTGTTGTATTCTGAGAATAGGATATATATGAAAGATTAGAATGCTTCACTACCGTTTTAGAAATTTAACAATAATACTCCACTACACAGGTTTGATCCTGAGGAGCTATAGATGGTGATTCCGCTTTCGTTGACTGCTAGGCGCCCTGGTGAGCTCGTCCGCATTCATGAGCTATTCGATACTGTGTCGGCTGTTACAGTCAGTATCGACGTGCGCCATCTTTTGCACAACTTGGCCTTGGACCCATCCAGTGCCAGTGACATGAAGCAGTGCTTTTGCAAATGTACAAATTCATGTCACGCAGGAACAATTTCAAACGCTAGTATAGGATCAAAGCAGAATTAGTAAAAATATAAAATATATTACATATCAGTGAACTCAGCTTTGAAGCGTCAAATTGAGCTGATTAGAGTTCATGGATGCACTGAATATATTACATAATAAGAACCATACTTCGTGTGCCAAACATTAGGGAGTCCAGCTTCGAGTAGAAAAAATGGTGTCAGAACGCACACCAAAATGAGAGACACCATAAACTATTCTGGATGTGAGTCTACTTAGGTTTGACATAGAAAACGATTAAACTAACACAAAATATCTGGCTATCTTCGACACGGGAAATGAAAGGAGGCATTGTTGGAGTGTGTGCACAGTACCTGTAGAAAAGATGTTATTGTACGTCAGTACAATGGATAAAGCATATGACTGTAGTATTGTGATTGGAATGAGCTAATGTAGTATCATTTTTCTTCTAGGATCAGCACATAACTGTTATATATATATATATATATATATATATATATATATATATATATATATATATATATATATATATATATATATATATATATATATAGGAGTAGCCAGCAATAAAAGAATGTCGTCGAAAGAACAATATAAGTTGCAGATTTTCTGAATATATAGCTAAAAGGAGTAACCTACCATAGTGCTATTGTGCTAGATAACCACCTTTAAAGTTGCAGGTTCTATTCCTTGCAGTAAATGCATTTGAAGTATAATGTGGCAATAAAAACAGAAAATTTCTGGCTCAAAAGTCATATAATTTTAGTATCAATTAGCATCTTTGATGGATTCTGTTCAGGTAACAATTAGCATCTTTGATGGATTCTGTTCAGGTAAAAGCTAACTATATTTTAGTATAAAAACTTGTAAGTTTGAATATATTGCTTAGCAGAGATGCAAGAACTCTAAATAATGAAGTACCTTTTATTAGTTGTTAATTGGTTGGTGGATCGATATGAGATTTCTTCCCTTTCTTAAACTCCAGGTTATTCTTGTCATCCTCGTTGTCATCATGATGCCTTCTTTTCGTTGCAGATGGTGTGTCCTCCCAGTTTGTCCTATTGCAATGATATTTTCCTTATATTTTGTTTTTTATTAAGTAGCACTATAAATGGAAAAATGTGAATTAATGTGTACCTTGGTGAGCCATCAATTTCCATGTCTTCAAATTCTTCTAGGGATTGAGATAGCTTTGCAAGATCCTACAATATAACATATTAAAAATGAATACATACTGTCAAGGAATATATATATATATATATATATATATATATATATATGTTGACACCCAAAATTGGCACCAGGAAGAGGCTGACATGTGGGCCGGATTTGGTAGAAGGATGCCATTCGGCTAAAAGGGTTTTTTCTGAAGCATTCGGCAAAGATGCTCTGCGGTCGGGAACGCGTCGCCATTCGGCTGAAACGTTCGGCAGAGATACTCTGCGGTAGGAATACGTCATCATTCGGCAGAAGCATTGTTCCACAGGCGAAGAGTAGTAGCATTCGGGAAGACATGATGACGTGGATCAACATGAGGAAAAGGCCGGTTCGAACAAGGAAAGCAATATGGGAACGAAGATTCGTCATTTATTTTTAGAAACAAGTGTTGTAGTCGTGTCCGACTAGGAGTTGTATCAAGACCTGGGTATAAATATAAACCCATGGCAGCTGTAAAAGGGAATCGAATCAATCATACAACAAACCGGCCCCGTGCCAACATCGAGTCCTTTAGTCGAGTCGTCGAGTTCTTCGAGAGGAGTCATCGATCCGTCGACCTCCGTAAGTACCGGCAACCTTGTATCATGCTTAGTATCATGCGGTGGATTTAAGCTTTGATGCAAGTAGTCTTGTTACCATGCTTAGTATCATCCGGTGGATTTAAGTTGTGGTCTCAAGAAGGTTCCTCTGTTAGGTCATGAGCCATGCGGTGGGCTAAGATCTAGTATGGACCAAGTTATCGGCTCTGTTAGATTTCGGCAAGATCTAACAGATTCATTAAGTTACCCTGTGTTGCTCTGTTTTTACTATGTGCTTAATTCATGCAACACACCTTTGCCCAATCTAGATCGGCTAGAATCGGCTATACTTCATAACATGACGAATTATCCCCTCACAGCCGAATCCGAAACCGATCTAGGTTGCTACGTGTCGCGGGTTCAAGCTTATTGGCATCATGTAGATCTTGACAGAACCGGGTATCATGCGGTAGATGCAGGTTTTTGGGTCGTCTTAGAGCTAATCATCCGGTGGATTAGAATTCGATTCGATCTGATGGATTTATCTTTACCGATTAGGTTTGTTCCTTCGCCATGGATCCCGATTCGGCTAAGTAGCCGTATTCGGCAGTGCTCTCACGAGTGAACGTGTGTTCGTGGGTTTGCATTGGACAATGAGTGCTTTTAGCCTTTCACGATTAGATTGTATCATGCGGTGGATTGATCTAATCTGATTGGTGGTATGGCCTCAAACGAGTTGTATCATGCGGTGGATTAACTCGTTCGTTGCCATGCTTGACGGGTGCTGCTTTCGGCCTATGCATTCCTTGTTTACTGCGAATTTATGATCATGTTTCACCCTTTTATTTATCTATCATGCTATGTTTCTCGTTAATCGGCTATGAGTATGTGTTGTAATGTTCATTCTGTTGAAAGCCGATCTTTCGTCATGCTTACGTCACGCATTCGGCAGTGCGTTCCTTGCGTACCTTGTCGATTGCCGAATGTGGGTTTAACTGCCGACAGATAGCTTCTCTGTAGCTATATGTCTCTCAAGATTGGCTTCGACGCTGCAAATATGGAACTGTCTGGTCTCACCCGGCACGTTCCAGGTTTTGATCTAAACGTTTTTATCCCTTTGTTAGTTTTCAGGCAAACTGACTGGCACGCTTCCGGATTCAAAAGTCAGGGCCACGTGTGAAGCCAGCTTGTTCGGCTTGCTGTGTGCTTGGCGTGAGGTGCGGATTTTACGTCAACACACTTTTTGGCACGCCCGGTGGGACACACGCAAGTTTTCAAGATGCCTGAGTTGAGCAACATCATGGATGTCACTTTGGAAGAGTTGTCTGAGGAGCATCAACAGATGGTAAAGGCTGCTGCTAGTCAATTCATTAACAAATGTTTACTGTCTTTCGCCAAGAACAGGAGTGGTGCACCTTTTCTCAAGTCCGATCTGCCAAGAGTTCTCCTTCCTGGGCAATCTGATCTTACTGAAGAAGAAGAGAGGGAGAGATTCTCGGGCTTGTTATACAAAGCTTTGGGAGAGACAATGACCAATCACAATGCTGCGTTCTTAAACAGTTTTCGGCATATAATGATAAGCATTTTTGGTCAGCATGTGGATAAACCCTTTGAGCAGATACATGGGCAATTGGGTGGCCCGACATACTTCAATGTTCAAGCACCAGTTCAGAAACCACATGGTAAAGGGAATGCTGATGAAACTGGAGGTTCTGGTGCTAAAGATATAAATGGACAACCGATTCGGCAAGATCCTCAGCTTGCACTGCCGAAAACTCGCACATACGGTGATATGGCATTCGGCACCACAGGGAATCCGCCTGCTTCTGCTTACAAGATATCTCCCTTGAATAACAGACTGCAGAGAGATTTGTATGGAAATGGATATTCAGAGTTTATGGATTACAATGCTATCGACGCTCTCCCGAATCCTGGATATGTTGGTACTGCAGGTATGCTTGCTGGAAGACCAGAGAATCAAGATACCAATATTGACCTCATGGTGCAAAAAATGACCGATGTATTGCAAAATCAATTCGGTCTGAAGCCTAAAAGTCAGGGATACATGTACTCGTCTCCTTTCCCTGAATGGTACCAGAGGGTATCATTGCCGAATAGAGTCAAGGTGCCTACAGAGTTTACTAAATTCTCAGGACAAGATGATACTAGCACTGTGGAACATATAGCTCGATATCTGATGCAGCTTGGAGAGGCTTCGGCAGACGAGGCTTTCAGAATCAGATACTTTCCTTTGTCACTAACGGGTCCAGCTTTTACATGGTTTGCTTCTTTGCCTGCCCAGTCGATTTGCACCTGGAAAGACCTGGAACAGAAATTCCATGCTCATTACTACATTGGCAGTACCGAGAAAAAGTTGGTTGATTTGACCAGCTTAAGGCAGAGGAATAATGAAACACCTACAGAGTTCCTCAGGAGATTTAGGGAAACTAAAAGTATGTGTTTTTCTCTGAACATACCTGATGATCAACTAGCTGGTATGGCTGTAGCTGGAATGCTGCCTGCTATTCGGGAGAAGCTATTCGGGATGGAGTTTGATGATCTGGGCCAGTTGTCGCACAGATTGGCCTTGATGAGTAACCAGGCGTATGGTTTCAAGAAAGATGTCAGATTTGCTAAAAATAATGATGTGGCTGACATCTATAACCAATTCCTTGAAAGAGCAGATCAAGAAGATGAATATGAAGATAGCGAGGAGATAGCTGCAGCAGAGATAGTGTGGAGCAAAGAACCAGTTACAATGACTCAGAAATGGATCAAACAGATGAAGGGAACATATGATTTTGATGTGACTAAGGCAGACAAGTTGTTTGAGTTCCTGGTGAAAGAAGGCCGAATCAAATTGCCAGAGGGGCATTCTATGCTTCGGCCTGATGGAGTGAAAGATAAGAGGTACTGTGGATTTCATGATAGAAATTCTCATTCCATTAATGAATGCAGAGTCTTTAGGATGAAGATTCAGAAAGCTATCCAGGAAGGACATCTGAAATTCGACAACAAAATGAAACTGGACAGTAACCCTTTCCCTCAGAATATGATCGGGTTCTCGGTTAATATGGTGAATGCTGTTCCATCTGGAGAAAAGGGAAGATTGAAAGTTTTAACCTCAAAGAAGGCAAGACAGGATGGTTCAGTTGATCCCACTCGGCAGATCACAATTGAGCAGGTTCGCCAGAAAAATCTTCGGTTCCCGAATAGCCGATTAGAAGTAGGAGAATCCTTTAAACCTAGAGTTACTACACGTATTCTCCTCAACAAATGGCAGCGTCAGCAAGAAAAAGAGCGTTTTCAAAGGCGTGAATACGAGGAGGAGAAAAGAAGACGCGAAGAAGAAAGGTTTGAGGAAGAACAAGAAGAGTATGCTCGAGAGCAGGAACGTGCGCATTGGGGGTGTGCATTCTTCAGACACTGTTGGAACGAAGGTTTGAAGCTTCCCACATGGAATAATTGTCCTGAATGCAATAGTAGATATGATGAATATAGGCAGGGGACTGTCAATCGCCGATCTGTCCATGAAAGAATTGACAGGGTGCATCCTAGTGATGATCGGCGTTTTAAGGATCAACCAAGAAAGAGACATGCTGATCACAAATGGGTTGATCGCGAGGAAGAAGAGGATCATGCTTATGTTTGGCAAAAAGGACAATGGTGCCCACCTGGTTTAAGAAGAAGTCAGAAGAGAAGAGTCCAACGCCTGAGGAATCAAGAGTTAAAGCAAGCAAGGCCTAGGATGAAATCGATATGGCTCCCAAAAGACAGGCCTGACGAACATGGTCATTCGGCTCCTACATGTATGGTATGTTTTCTGCCGAATGAATTCATGGCTCCAGCTAATCAAATTGTACAGGAAGAAATATTGCCCGATATAGATGATGCCGAACAATTTGGGTTAATGGCACAATTGATGTTGAACAAACAAGCTGTTTTTGAGAAGCCAGCCCAGAATCGGCACATGAAGCCACTGTACTTGAAGGGATATGTTAATGGCAAACCATTGACCAAGATGTTTGTCGATGGAGGAGCTGCTGTCAATGTAATGCCATATACCACATTCAGGAAGCTTGGTATGGGCCCTAGAGATTTGACACCAACAAGCATAATTCTAAATGATTTTGCTGGAAATCCTTCGGACACCAAGGGATGCGTGCATGTTGATCTGATGATTGGGTCCAAGACTCTGCTTACGACTTTCTTTGTCATTGAAGGCAAAGGGGCATATAGCTTGCTGCTTGGAAGAGATTGGATTCATGCAAATTGTTGCATTCCATCTACTATGCATCAACAGCTTATTCAGTGGATAGATGATGAGGTGGAGATTGTCCAAGCAGATGATTCAATAAGCGTGGCAAACGTGGAACCAGCTTTCTGGGAGTATCAAGGCATAGATTGTTTCTCAGGTAAAGACTGGGGAGAAGGTCCTGTGGCACCAGCCAGCAGTGATCAACAGCCGATCGAAGCAGTCGGCTCTCATAGTAATTTTTGATGGAAAATCCAATTGATGGAACTGATGGAAAATTAGGACGTGGATTTGTGTCGGCCGATAAATTAGAAGAAGTGGACATTGGAGATGGTGACAAGCCAAGGCCGACATTTATCAGTGCTAACTTGGATTCGGTTTTCAAAGAAAAGTTGGTGACATTGTTAAAAGAATACAAGGACTGCTTTGCTTGGGATTATTCGGAGATGCCTGGTCTAGACCGTTCTATTGTTGAGCATCGGTTGCCAATCAAACCTGGATACAGGCCTTACAAGCAACCACCCCGAAAAATCTACAAGGAAGAAGTGTTGGCCGATGTAAAAAAGGAGATTGAAAGATTACTAGATGCAAATTTCATTCGGCCATGTAAATACGCGGATTGGATCTCTAATATCGTTCCTGTCTATAAGAAGAATGGAAAGATGAGGGTTTGCATAGACTTTAGAGACTTAAACAATGCTACACCCATGGATGGATATCCAATGCCTGTTGCTGATTCATTGGTTGATGCTGCTGCTGGATACAAAGTGCTCAGTTTCATGGATGGTAACGCAGGATACAATCAGATTTATATGGCATTGGAAGACATAGTAAAGACAGCTTTCAGGTGTCCTGGACACATAGGGTTGTTTGAATGGGTTGTCATGACCTTTGGATTAAAGAATGCCGGTGCAACTTATCAAAGGGCTATGAATTATATTTTTCATGAGTTGATCGGCAAGATTGTGGAAATATATATTGATGATGTAGTGATCAAGTCATTGGATCATGAGTCTCATTTGGCCGACATAAGGAAAACTCTAGAATGCACCAGGAAGCATGGGCTTAAGATGAACCCGAATAAGTGTGCTTTTGGAGTTTCGGCTGGAGAGTTTCTGGGATTTTTGATACATGAAGGAGGAATAGGAGTTGGTAAGAAAAGCATGAAGGCAATTGATGAAATTGTTCCTCCAATTAATCTTAAAGAGCTACAATCACTGCTTGGCAAGATAAATTTTGTGAGAAGATTCATATCGAACTTGTCACAAAAGGTGTTGCCCTTTTCCTCACTATTGAAAATAAAGAAGGATCAAAAGTTTGTATGGGGTGACGAACAACAAAAGGCTTTTAATGAAATAAAGGAGTACATGAAGAAGCCACCAGTATTGGTGCCTCCACAATTGAACAAGCCTTTCAAGTTGTACGTGGCGGCCGATGCCCAAACTATTGGATCGGCCCTCATTCAAGAATTTGAAGGGAAGGAAAGAGTAGTTGCATACCTTAGCCGAAAGTTACTAGATCCAGAGACAAGGTATTCGGCTATAGAGAAGCTCTGCTTATGTGTTTACTACTCCTGTACAAAATTTCGGCACTACTTACTACATGCCGAATGCATTGTGTATTCAAAGTTTGATGTGATAAAACACATGTTGTCTATGCCGATTTTGAACGGAAGGATTGGCAAATGGATTTTAGCTTTGTCTGAATTTGAGTTAAGGTTTGAATCGGCAAAGGCTGTTAAGGGACAGATTATTGCCGACTTCATTACTGAACATCATGATACATCAATAACTTTGCTTAACATTGTTCCTTGGGTGTTATTCTTCGATGGATCTTCATGCAACAAAGGTGGTGGAGCAGGTATCTTATTAATTTCACCCAAAGGAGAAACATTTGAGTTTGCTGTTCCCATTCAATCTGCTGTTACTAACAATCAAGCTGAGTATGAGGCATTGCTCAAAGGGCTCCAATATTTGAAAGAAGCAGATGCCATTGCGGTTGAAATTTTTGGAGATTCAGAATTGGTCATAAAGCAATTGAATGGTGAATATGAGTGTAAAAGTGATACCTTGAGGAATTACTATGAAGAATGCAAAGAAATATTGAAGAGCTTTCGGTCAGTAATTCTACAACACATTCCTAGAGGGGATAATGGAGAGGCAAATAGATTGGCCCAAAGTGCATCAGGTTATAAAGAGCTTCGAGAAGTTTTTGCTAATGATGTATATGCATTCGGGAGTAATCTGGCAGAAGATGATTGGAGAAAAGAGATTGCCGATTATCTGGAGAATCCATCCCGAAAAGTTTCTAGAAAGCTCAGGTATAAAGCTTTAAAGTTTATTCTTCTTGATGATAATTTGTATTATAAATCCCTGGATGGAGTGCTGTTACATTGCTTAGACCATGAAGAAGCAAAAAGGCTGATGAGTGAGGTACATGATGGGTTGTGTGGAGCACATCAATCGGCCTACCGAATGAAGTGGGTTATTAGAAGAACTGGATATTACTGGCCGACAATGTTGGAAGATTGTTTTGAATATTATAAAGGATGTCAAGACTGTCAGAAATTTGGAAACATTCAGAGAGTTCCGGCATCGGTTTTGAATCCCATTGTCAAGCCATGGCCATTCAGAGGATGGGGAATAGATTTGATTGGCCAAATAAATCCTCCATCTAGCAAGGGGCATAAGTTTGTGCTTTTGGCAACCGATTATTTTACCAAATGGGTTGAGGCAATTCCATTAAAGAAAGTGACGTCGGAGAATATGGTTGAATTTGTTAAAGAACACATCATTTACAGATTCGGGATTCCTCAGACAATCACCACTGATCAAGGGACTCAATTTACATCTTCAGAATTCAGAGATTTTGCTGAAAGTATGGGCATCAAATTATTGAATTCTTCTCCTTATTATGCCCAAGCTAATGGTCAGGCAGAGGCTTCTAACAAGATTATGATTAAAATTATACAGAAGAAGATTGATCAGAAGCCGAGAAAGTGGCATTCGGTGCTCAATGAGGCTTTATGGGCTTACCGAATGGCTCCACATGGGGCTACACAGACGTCTCCTTATGAGTTGGTGTATGGGCATCATGCTGTCTTGCCATGGGAGATACAATTAGATTCAAGAAGAATAAAGTTGCAAAAGGATTTAAGTTCTAAAGATTATGAAGATTTAATGATGGACGAATTAGAGGATTTGCATATGATTCGTCTCAGGGCCTTGGAGAATATTGAGAAGAATAAAATGCGAGTTGCTAAGTATTACAATAAGGTGAAAGTTAAGCAATTTACAGAAGGTGATTTAGTCTGGAAAGCGATATTGCCGATTGGAACCAAATATGCAGCATTCGGTAAGTGGTCTCCAAATTGGGAAGGTCCTTTCAGAGTGGTTAGATGCGTGCCTGGAAATGCGTATATTTTGATGACATTATTGGGAGAAGAATTTGCTTCTGCTATAAATGGAAGATATTTGAAGAGGTATTATCCCAGTGTTGAAATCGATCGGTGATTGATATATTAATTTGCCGAACAGCCGATATTCGGGAAGAAATCGCCTTCAGAACGAATGTTAACAGAAAAGGAAGATGGCCAATACTGAATGTATTGCCCTTAGCACAAAATATATTACATCAGATGATTCATGCAAGATCACAAAAGATAAGTTTTATTGCCGAAATTCCATGAATCCCTAGTACAAACTAATGGAATAGCTTGTTCAAAACGGACTGAGGATGAATGGAGTCGGCAATGGCGGCGCCATGAGCGTCAAGGCGATCTATGGAAGCTTCGATGTCGTCGATCTCCTCCGGGTTACCATTAGCGAAGCCGGTTGGTAGCCTGGAGTAGTCGGTATTGGTGTGCGTCGACATGGCGATTAGGCCTGCGGCAGTGCCCAGACGGATGCCATGCGAGGCCACCTCGTCGATGCGGCCCGCTACCGCACCGAGACGAGCCTCTGGTGTGTCCCCAGGAGCATTCACCTTGTTCGCCAGCTCCTCCACCAGCGCCTTCAGTCGATCGAGTTCAGCATCACGCGCTGCAAGTTTACAAAAGGGGCAACAGATTAATATCATTCGGGAAATGAGATTGAGATTGAGCAGATTGCAGGACTCACCATCGATGACTTCGAGCAGTTGTTTGCGCTCGTGCTGCCATTCGAGGTCAGCAATCCCGGCTTGCTTGGAGATAGCCTCCAGTTCGCGACGAGAGTCGTCGCGCTCTGCCTTGAATCGGCGAGCATCGTCGTCCGTGTAGCGGTAGTCGTCCGATTCGAGAGATCGATTAGACGAACTCGAAGATGCCGCAGGAGCAGCGGCTGGAGCTGCGACTGGCGCACCAGCGCCGGCAATCCATTGGATTACCCTGAAAGAACAAAGAGATTCGTCAAGAAGGAGGAAGGAAATCTCGAGAAGAACAAAGAGAAGTAAGCAGTTACTCACCTGCGGCGAGCGCCGGCACGACTTCCTTCGGCCTCATCGGCGGCCGGGCGCCTCCTGTTGTTGTCGGCCATTGGAAGTTCCTCGGAATGACTGTGGATTGGGAAAAGAATGACTTGGGCCGGCAAGAACTTGGAAGGCGAAGAACTTGGTGAAGAAACTGTGGGCTGCCTAGGTGTTTATTTATAGAACCCGCAGAGGAAATCGTGGCCAAAAATCGTGGCACGTATTCCGAAGAGTTCGGAAGGTGGAAGGGATTTTCCAGCCGATCAGTTCTCATGTCGTTTGAGATTCTTATCGAGTCATATTCGGCTTTGACTGGATGGGATTCGGCTATGTTATAGTTGAAGCGTTTTCGGGTCTAAGTACTATTATGGCCAACTTTGCCGAATGAGTCATCCACAATGAAGGAAAACAGAGTTAAAGGGATGACAAGATTACAGGATTAATAAAACATTCGGCTGTCAAACTATTTTACATAATTCACACACCCAAGAACTTTGAGATTACATTTTTGGCATTTGATATCATATAGCTAATGTTCTCTAATAAGTTTTTATCAGCTTCTTGGGTTCTGGTCAGAGCAGCAAGCTTCGCCTTGAGTTGTTTGTCTTCGTTTAGAGCTGCTAAGGCTTCCTTTCGCCTTCTCTCTGTTAACTTGGGAAGCTCGATTATCTTCTTCTTGTCAGCTTCAATTTCGGCCGATAAATTTCTCAATTCGGCTTCGAGCGCAGCTTTTTTGATTTCCTTCATTTCAAGTTCAGATTCCAGTTTGATCAATGATTCCTTGTCATTCTGAACTTGAGTATGCAGGTCTTTTACAGATTGCTTGACCAAAGCTCTCCTTTGCTCCAAGGCTGGTTGAGCCGATTGATTCTTCAGAGCTTGCTTCACTGCGATAAACTGATCATCCAATCTGGAAATTGGATCTAAAGAAGTCTTGATATCGGCAGGAAGATTTTGGTCAAATGATTCAAGCAAATCTCTTAAAAGATCAGCATTGGTAACTTGTTCCCGGGTGTCTTTTTGCAGAAAAGAGAGGATTTCCTTCAGTTTTGCTTGATTCTCCTCTGATAAAGTTTGACCAGAAGAAGTTTCTTCTCCTTGTTCGGCAACTAGATCATCCACAGCAAATGAATAGCTGGGTGAAGAAGTTGTTTTCTCCTGAAGAAAGATTATGCCGAATTATTGATGATCCATTAAATAAAGAACCGGAAGACTGGGTGATTATCTCTACCTCATTCCTGGTCTCTTGAATGGAAAGAGAGGGCAGCTCGGGCTCAGGCAAAGATTCTTGTATGTCATGCTGAGAAGAGCTTGGAAGATCTGTTGGTGGAGAAGAAACTTCTAGTTGAGGAACATCAGGAGAAGCTGAAGCTAGTTCTTGATGAGAAGGAGGACTCTCCAAGATTGGATCTGTTGAAATTTGCTCTGAAACTGAAAAGGAATCAATGCCGATGGAAAGGAACTTTAAAGATGAGATAGTGAGAAATTTTACCAATCATTGAAGCGTCGGCAGGACCTGCACTGATTGCTAGCTGTTGTTCTCTGCCCTGAAATCAAGAGGAAATAAAGCTGAGCAAAAACACCAAAAGCATTATAGTCAAAAAAGGAGGACTCTGACCTTGATTTTGCTACTTGTTCTTTTCTTCTTTACAACTGAAGGGGCAGCTATAAGGAGGGTTTTCTTCTTGACAGATGATGGTCTAGTAAGTATTGGATCTGAAGAAGCTTGTCTAGCCATCAGCTGAGCCAAAGTAGGGGATTGGTGCCCCAAAGCAGAGATTGGGCCTGCAGTTTTGTATAAAATTGCCCTGGCAAGAGGGGCAGGTGTTATGTCCTGCAAAATAATAAAGTCAGAATCAATTGGGGCTAGTGTTGTTAAGACAGATAAAGGAATGAGCATATTACCTCTGCAGTTGGCTGATAATCAGGCATTAATTCGAGACAGAGGGGATGAATTGGCATGTTGAAGATATGATCATGGAATTCTTGCCACCAGAGAGTGAAGGAAGGATGAGCAGATGTTATTAACACAAAAGGATCAGGTGCATAAATGGTTCCACAGCATTTATAGTTGAAAATCCTTCTTGTTTCTGTGAAATCCTTGACTATCTCCCTAGGCCTGAGGAATTCATGGAGGAATAGCCTAGGGGGCACTTGGCCACATCCCAACTGTCTAGCCATCATGTTTGGCTGATAATATTCATATGTGCTTTGGACTAGTCTCCCTCCACAGAATTCGGCTGGCAAGGTGCAGGGCTGGATGAAGGCGTTGAAAATTGCTACAGATTGTACATCAGTGCATCCAGTCTCAAAGCTGAATTCGTAAGGGAGAGTAAGATTGTCATTGTCCAAATAAGGGAACCAAAGAGGATTGGCGAAACCTCTGAAGAAGAGCTCAAACAGTTCACCAATGTTTTTGTTGATAAGTACAGTGGAGGCAGCTTCTCCATAAGTTTGACAACCTTTGGTTCTCCGGGTTTCTCCTTCTTTATAATTGATTGAAGGGAAGTCTCGGCTGTTGAGATCAATAGCAACAATTTGATGCATGTATAATTACAGCCACATTTGGACGAACCACCAAGGACCATTGACACAGGGGATCTTCTTGTTAGTGTGCATCAGGTGGGTGGTTTAGTTGAGCATATGGTAAACACTTCCCAGGAGATATTTCCCAAGTGGGATGACTTTTCCAGCAGCCAGCTCTTCAGCCATCACAATGTGATTCAAGGTTGGCTCATTGGCTTTGCCACAAAAGACTGATCTGCATAGCCACATATTCAGGAAGGCCCTGTATTCAACATCGGTCAGAGGGCCATCAGACATATGATTCTGAATGTATCTCTTATATCCAACCCCTGTTTTCACTCCTGTCTGCTTGGAGGAACCTTTGTGATCATATGGGTGTACAGTTCCTGTGACGTTCAGGCCAGTCATCATGTAGACATCGGCCAAGGTTGGAGACATTGGGCCATGACCAAAAAGAAAGGTATTTGTACCATTGGACCAAAAGTGGCAAGCTGCAATCAGGAGGTTCTCATTTTTTGGTGTTTCAGCTAATGACAGCTCCAGGCAATGAGAAATACGCAAATGATCCCAATTCTGTGTTTGAGGGCTTTTATCATCAGACATCCTTTTATACCAGTTTCTCCATCCGGCGATTGGGGGCAAAGGCCAGTTCTTGAAAGCGTCTTGCCACTCATGAGGTTTTGTCAGTGAAATCTTAAAAGGAATCCGCTGAGATTCGGCCGCAATGATTTCAGAGGGATCTAAATCTCCTACGGGACCGAGGAAATAAGATGGAGATTTTTCCTCAACAGGGATGAGGATTTCGGCAGCTAGGGCCTATCAAGAATGAAAGGGGATAAGAAGAAATTTAAAATGCAAATCGAAAGAAGACTGCCGAACATGCTTGAGGAGATTGAAGTTTACCTGGAGAGCAAGATCTTGGTCCGCCATTCGAAGGTTGGATCTTGGAGGGCGATGACTTAGGGTTCGGATCCAGATGAGAACTCTAAGGATTCAGAAGGAGAAGCGGGTGCCGAGCAGAACTAACTTGGAAATGTTAAGTGCTTTTGGTCAATTCCGAGATAAAAGTTACCTCTTATCCCGAAATTGAAGGGGCATGTGTTGACACCCAAAATTGGCACCAGGAAGAGGCTGACATGTGGGCCGGATTTGGTAGAAGGATGCCATTCGGCTAAAAGGGTTTTTTCTAAAGCATTCGGCAAAGATGCTCTGCGGTCGGGAACGCGTCGCCATTCGGCTGAAACGTTCGGCAGAGATACTCTGCGGTAGGAATACGTCATCATTCGGCAGAAGCATTGTTCCACAGGCGAAGAGTAGTAGCATTCGGGAAGACATGATGACGTGGATCAACATGAGGAAAAGGCCGGTTCGAACAAGGAAAGCAATATGGGCACGAAGATTCGTCATTTATTTTTAGAAACAAGTGTTGTAGTCGTGTCCGACTAGGAGTTGTATCAAGACCTGGGTATAAATATAAACCCATGGCAGCTGTAAAAGGGAATCGAATCAATCATACAACAAACCGGCCCCGTGCCAACATCGAGTCCTTTAGTCGAGTCGTCGAGTTCTTCGAGAGGAGTCATCGATCCGTCGACCTCCGTAAGTACCGGCAACCTTGTATCATGCTTAGTATCATGCGGTGGATTTAAGCTTTGATGCAAGTAGTCTTGTTACCATGCTTAGTATCATCCGGTGGATTTAAGTTGTGGTCTCAAGAAGGTTCCTCTGTTAGGTCATGAGCCATGCGGTGGGCTAAGATCTAGTATGGACCAAGTTATCGGCTCTGTTAGATTTCGGCAAGATCTAACAGATTCATTAAGTTACCCTGTGTTGCTCTGTTTTTACTATGTGCTTAATTCATGCAACACACCTTTGCCCAATCTAGATCGGCTAGAATCGGCTATACTTCATAACATGACGAATTATCCCCTCACAGCCGAATCCGAAACCGATCTAGGTTGCTACGTGTCGCGGGTTCAAGCTTATTGGCATCATGTAGATCTTGACAGAACCGGGTATCATGCGGTAGATGCAGGTTTTTGGGTCGTCTTAGAGCTAATCATCCGGTGGATTAGAATTCGATTCGATCTGATGGATTTATCTTTACCGATTAGGTTTGTTCCTTCGCCATGGATCCCGATTCGGCTAAGTAGCCGTATTCGGCAGTGCTCTCACGAGTGAACGTGTGTTCGTGGGTTTGCATTGGACAATGAGTGCTTTTAGCCTTTCACGATTAGATTGTATCATGCGGTGGATTGATCTAATCTGATTGGTGGTATGGCCTCAAACGAGTTGTATCATGCGGTGGATTAACTCGTTCGTTGCCATGCTTGACGGGTGCTGCTTTCGGCCTATGCATTCCTTGTTTACTGCGAATTTATGATCATGTTTCACCCTTTTATTTATCTATCATGCTATGTTTCTCGTTAATCGGCTATGAGTATGTGTTGTAATGTTCATTCTGTTGAAAGCCGATCTTTCGTCATGCTTACGTCACGCATTCGGCAGTGCGTTCCTTGCGTACCTTGTCGATTGCCGAATGTGGGTTTAACTGCCGACAGATAGCTTCTCTGTAGCTATATGTCTCTCAAGATTGGCTTCGACGCCGCAAATATGGAACTGTCTGGTCTCACCCGGCACGTTCCAGGTTTTGATCTAAACGTTTTTATCCCTTTGTTAGTTTTCAGGCAAACTGACTGGCACGCTTCCGGATTCAAAAGTCAGGGCCACGTGTGAAGCCAGCTTGTTCGGCTTGCTGTGTGCTTGGCGTGAGGTGCGGATTTTACGTCAACAATATATATATATATATAAGGTTATGTAGTATCTTACCTCATCTGTTGGTATTTTAGAAGATATAGTCATTAGGTCAGGTAGGTCATTGTTTATATCTAAAGTTGATGATGTTCCTGATTCTTGTCCTGATGATCCAGTGTTAAAAGATGGGAGGACTTCCTGTTTTCCATGGCGTTCTTTTATCAGCAGCACTTCAAATGATGGATCTTTAGCTCTGACACTTTTCTTGTATAAGATCCGGACGACAAATGTAAACTTGTGTCCAATCCATTGTGAAATGTCATTTGGAACTGAAGCAGGATCATTGTGTTTGTGCAATGTTTCTGCACCTTTACCAATAAGTTCAGCAGCTCTTCTTTCAAACATCATGAACTCAAGACTATATGTGTTGTCTGCAACTATAAATGGTATCTTGTATCTGTTGAGCAAACATTAAAGTATATTTTTTAAAATTAATTTAGTAGATGAGTCAAACATGAAAAGTTATGTATAGTTTTAGTATTTCTTACTTCCACTCAAACTCTGTTGAAGGGCATCCTCCATCCTTTGTGCACTGGAATCCATCAACTGCTTCTATCATTTTTTATGAGCATATTCGACAAGCACGATAGCACCAATGCTGCTTCTCTGCTATTCCAGTGATTATTACTGTACACTGGTATCATTGATCCTGTAAAACGAAAAGAATTAAGAAAGAACAAAATATAACTCCTTCACTATAATGTCATAGAATTTGATATGATTTGAAAGAAGGATATACTATAAGGAAAGGAACTTGTAATAAAGTAGTACCTTTTCAGTGAAAGGATCTATTTGGCTTAACTGCAGTAGATTCTTTTGTTCAAATGCAAGCTGTGTTAGATCTTCATTTGGTAGATGTATTTTTTCAACAGCAGTTGCCTTAGCTGGTAAGCTGGAATATAAACAAAGTTAATTAAATGATTATATAGTATTTTTTACTATCAATAACTATTAATAAATTAATATAAACTACTATGTGAAAAAGTGACTCCTAATTTTTGGATGGATGTTGGCATCTTTTATTGGAAATGTAAAATTGTTTCAGATATTAACCTCATGTAAGGTCTTGACATAAGCAAGGCTTGATATGAATCAGATAATAATAATAATATAATGTATGCATAATATTTTAGAAATAGGAAAAGTTAGTTTTAGAGGAAGTGTGTACCTTCTCTGGAATGATTTTATTGCAGGTATGTCATTCTCATTAATGTACTAACGGCAAGCTGCTGTTCCACTTAGGAATTCTGTTCCATCCTTGTACTTTTTCATTTAGGTGCCAACAAAGATAGCAATTATATGATTGTTTTGTCCAATTTGAAGTACAGCATCACCATCAAATTCTACAGCTCTCATGCCAGATAGAGATAAATCAATTGTATTTCCCCTACATAAACATATATTTGTTATTTATATTGGTATTCATGCATGATATGAAAAATTCCATATAAAGTAGTATTTTGCTGAGGTATACCTTAGGTCTTGTAATCTTATTATCCGTCTCATCATTAGATCTGCTGCGGTGTTTCGTACTACTTCATGATTTGAGACTGCGATAATTTTTCCAAGTACATCTGAAATAATTTTTATACATCAATGGACTATGTTTTTAGAATATGAATAATTATGAAAAGATTATTGATCATTAGAAGAGAACATACCTAGAAAGCGTTCTTTGTTTCTAACATATTGTGGCAACATTTGAATTGGTGTCAAAGAGAATGTATACTTTGGAAATTCTAGATCCTCAGCATTTGATTGAGCAATGCAGGTTCTTCTGTTTAATCTGACCATATATGGGTGTTGCACAACCTTATATCCAGGTTTAGCTCTTTCAACTACAAACTTTCCAATGAATATAATAATCTTTTCGTGCATCTGAGATTTCAGAAGTGATATTGCATCTGGTGGTATTTCAGCATAGATTGCATCACCCTATATGTAAAAAAAATTATCATGTACAATAGGAATGTTGAGATTTCAGAAGTTGATTATTAATATTTCATTGAATAAGACAATACCTTTTGGTCAATTAAAACCAAGTCAAGATGCTTTATGTTGCCCTGTTCATTGCCTCCTTCCCTGAACTCCCATATCGTTGAAACTCTTACATGTAAAACAGCATTAATGGTTGAAGGACGTAGGTCAGATATTGCAGTAAGTTTACCCTGTAATTGAAATTTACATATTAGAGAATTCACATGAATTTGAAAACAGTAAGTAATTATATATAGTATCGATAGTACCTGCATTGGTAACATCTTGAATTATAAATTTGTCCTGCAAAATAAGGTAGTGATACATCAGTCATAAAAATATTGATGTAATTTTTTTCAAAGATCGCTAGACCATTTCTAAAATTTCTCTATATACAATATTTGTTGTTGTGTTTCCACAAGAACCATCACTATTTTCTATTAATATTTTAAGGCCTTTTTTGTTGTTCACTCTTGAGATTGCAACATATAATTGGCCATGTGAAAAAACAGGTTTTTTAAGGTAAAGTCCAACATTTGTAAGTGTATGTCCCTGACTCTTATTTATAGTCATAGAATAACATATTTTTATTGGGAATTGTCGTCTGCACAAAACAAATGGCCAATGTGAACCTTTTGTGGTAAGATTTATTCTAGGAATATGTACTTTATCACCTATGTGAGTGCCTGTTATTATGATTGCTTCAATAATATGTTGTCCTAACTTTGTTATTACCAATCTAGTTCCATTGCATAGTCCTAGGCTTTGATTTAGATTTCGAAGCAACATTACAGGAATACCAATTTTAAGTTTGAGGCTATGAGTTGGAAAATTATTTGCATTTAGTGTATTGAGGTATTCTGTTGGGTATAGTATATCAGCATCATTAATAGTATCTATACATTTGGATATTGAGTCTGCACTTAAATATTCTTTTTCACAATTTGGTATTAGGTCAACCATGTAACTGTTAATTTCATCTACTATCTCATTAGTTGTTGTTAAGATCGCTCTACTTTTAATATATTCTGGGTTATTGTAGTTAGTAAGGAAGTGTGGATATGTAGATTGGACTAACGCTTCAATTTTGTTTCCTGCTGGACATAGCAATAAATCTTTAGGTATTTCAACTATGGAACTGTCAGGATCATCTTCAGTTTCAGATGTAATGTTTAATTTCTCTGTTCCATTTCCAATTCGAAGTATCCAATTGTTGAAATCACTCAGTTCCTTATATTCAAGAGTATCATTCTTTATTCTATATAGACGCATATTTTCATGCAAATAAATTTTTGTGACATACCTCCAAAGGTATGATCGAAATATTGATGCATTTATAATTTGTGCCTTTGAAGCATTTTCTATTACAGGCAATATTTGCTTTGGATCTCCTCCTAGAACAACTACTTTTCCTCCAAATGGTACACTACGCACTTGTTCATCTTTTTCAGATAATATATCCTTGAATGATCTATCAAGAGCTTCGAAGCATTGTCGATTTGTCATTATAGCCTCATCCCATATAATAAGGTCAGTAGCGATAAATAGCTCAGCTAAGTTTGTTCCAATCTTTACATCACATATTGATAATTCATCGATCTCTATCGGAATATGAAATCGTGAGTGTGCTGTGCGTCCATTTGGAAGTAATAATGAAGCAACTCCAGATGAGGCTACGGTTAATACTATTTTTTTTCTAGCTCTTAAATATGATACTATTGTGTTCCATAGAAATGTTTTACCTGTTCCACCATGTCCTGCTATAAAAAATATATTTGGCTCATGTTTTAGGACACTATCAATTATTTTATGAAATGCTTCCTTTTGATGTGTATTGAGTTGGTTATAAGATATGTTTGCTTCATATTCAAGATTTTCTCTGTCATAATTTAATTCTTCTTCAATAAAATTGTTGTTTATTGTAATTTTGTGTGATGATATTCTATGTGGAAGGTTATATTGAGCAATATTTATTCCATTTTTTGCAAGAAGTTGTTCTATTTCCCCAAGCACTAAATCTTGAAGCTCAGATTCTGTAGGATTATATATAAAAGGGTGGTATTGTAACTTTAGATAATGTTCAATATCATCTGACCTTTTCCTCCAATTTGTATAAAAAAATCTTTGTTCGTCTTGTAGATTACAATATGTTAGCATAGTGATGAATAAATTGCGTAATTGTGGAGCTGTGGCCCAATTTGTCGCTTCATCAAATGATTTGTACCATTCATTGTCATCTTGAAGTAAACCTCTTGCGGCACATGCTTCTTTGAATGTTTGATATGTTATATTATTATATGTTTTCAAATCGTTATATCCTTGCGCTCCTTTTACTATCATAAGTAGCAGCCTTAGATAAAATCGTTCTCCCTCTATTGGATTGACATAATATAGGCGACCAATTTTAAAGTTTTGTTTCCACTTTATCCATTTTTTGTTACGTTCATCCCATGTCCATTTTTGTGGGAAGTCGCAATATGTTAGTTCTCTAGCTTCTGGAAATTGTTTGTTTGCTTCAAACCATTCAGTTAATTTTGTTTTTTGGTATTTTGGATTTTTTGCTACTGCATTTAGTTTAGCTGTTTTATTTAGTGTAATCATATTTAGCAATGGTAAATGAACTGGTAATCTCTCAACCGCTGGCCAATGGTGGTGTATATCATAGCCTAATAGTCTCCATATTGCATCTTGTTCACATATGTATCTACATTCTAAATGCTCTTTAATTTCATCTATCTCTGAATGATGTCGATCTCTTGTTTTTTGGTCTTTTTTTGTGTACGTTCAAATAAAATTGTTGCTTTATCAGGTCCTTTGTGGATATATTTGCAAAGATATTTAAGTAATCTACTTTTATTGACATATTCCACATTTATATGGGCCTGATATTTTTTAAGTAACTTAATGTTATGAGGAACTACCCATCTATTATCTAAATTATGGTTATCTCTAGAAATGTAAATGCTAGTGTCTCGACGACGGTATTGAGTAAAACCATTTTCAGTAAAATTTGTTTCATTTTGGAATTCTTTTGGATAGTATTTAGAACATTTTCCTTTTTTCATACATGGGCAATTGCTGTTTTTTTCTCCACATGGACCATGCATCATATGTTCTGCTACGAGAACATATCCTAAAGGATCTTCATATGGGTTAGGTATTTCACATGATATCCACAGATCGATCATATTTGGTGTTATGTCTTTACCATTTTTATCTATCCATTCTAAGATATGAACATGCGGCAAACCTCTTTTTTGAAACTCTATTGAATATACAATTGCTAGTGGTGGACCAAATATAGATCCAGACCATAAATCTTTTAGCAATTCTTGAAGTTTTATATGGAATACTCGTACAATAATATCAGGTCGATCATTTGGTTTTTCCCCATGCAATATATTTGAGGTTATTTCAGGCCATTTAGGATTGCATGTAAATGTTATGAAGAGATCTGGAGGTCCATATACACGACATATTGCTATACCATCATGGTAATTCTGCACTATATAGCGTCTTGATCCTACATGACTTGATGGTAGTAATACTTTTTTCCCAACTTGGGTACCATCATTTAGTCCTTTTTCTACTGCATCAAATATGCCTTGTATATATTCAGCTCTCAGCTTGTCTTCATTTCTAGCAATATACATTAATCTATCCTCATCTTCCATTGCTCGTGCATCAACTATTGCTTGTTTTGATAATCTGCCGTAGCATAGGAATGGATTTGGTTGGCCTGGTCTGTAGTGCATGTGATATTTGTAGTACTCATGCATTGTTACTGTCTTCCGTTCTGTTTTCGTTGTATGGTTATTTCCATGTTCATAGTAGGGTATACCAAGTTGAAATCCTCTCTGTCCATATGGAAATAATATAGGATATTGTAGCGCCATGTATGCAGGATGGAAAATAGTTATATGCTGTAAGCCTTTATACTTAGTGCTTACAATTATGTCACGTTGATACTTTTCTAAGGTTAAATCTCCAACTATTAGTAAAGCAAGCTCTTCAGTATGTGGCATTTCATATTGTATAGGATCGCCCTTATTAGCTCCGATAATGCGAATGCTAAGCTCTATATCTTTATATTTTTCAAGAAGATCAAGTGCGTGGCGAAAGGTTTTTACTAATGAATTATTTTCATCTAGCATTAGTTTTAGTTGTTTTACTATTTCGGGATTTATGTCTACTTCAGAAGGATCTTCTTTGTGCAATGCTTTTATTCTATTTGTTATTTCATTCTGTGTATCAAAAATGTATAGATCCGCATATTGTGGTTCATTATTAGCTGAAGGTAATAATGATCCTATGCGATGGTGTATTTGGCCATTTATTTTGAATACATATGGGCCGTCTCCTTTGTTTATTTCTTTTTTAATATTTGCACCCATTGATGTAAAAGAAAATAGGCTATTGTATTGTCTAATTTTTTCAAAGAAATGTTTTGATATTGGTTGATCTCTATTTTTTAATAGGTATGAGAGAAATTCAGGAGGTTCTTTGTATGTTGGTATTTTGATAACTCCATTTTTGCAACAGTTTGAGTATGATGGTTCTTTATTTCTATATATGTTTCTCTTGTTTTTTTCAGCATACCAGAACATAGCATTGCAATATTTGCATATAAATTCTGGCTTTCCTATATATGATCTTTCATCATATGTTTCTTTCAGATATTCAATATATTTGGGGCTAAACAATACCATCCCTTGTTTATTGTATAAATATGAGTGAGATATGTCTAGAGATATGTCATATTTCTCGCTTTGTTTTGTTCGTTTGGTGGTCTCGTCTTCACCATTCTGTGTTTTTCTTTTACGAGATGCTATGAAATTTATTCTTTTTTGTCTATTTCTTTTGGTGTCAGGTTCTTTTTCTATCTGTATAACTTCTGCATACTTTCTTTTAGTACGTGCCATATCTATAGTTGTAACAGTACAAGGAAAAGAGTTAGTAAATGCTAGAAGAAAAAATAGGGGGTATCAACTACATCGTGCTAATGCATTTAAAAGGAAAGGTAAAACTATAAATACATCATGTAATAGTGAACTCCTGTCTAATGTAATAAAAGCACTTATTTAGTACTTTTTCTGTACACTTCCTCATTAGATTTGACTATGACCACAACCACGTTAATGAGATGCATAAGTTAGGTAGGTAGAATCTCTGTACATAAATTTAAAAAACAAATGCCGTCTTCTGTTTAATATTATACGTTAGGTAGGCATACTAATCTCTACTTTTGTGTACATGGAAAATATTAATATTATTATTATGCAAAGTATGGAATATATTATTATTATGCAAAGTATAATAGATACATATTAGTTAAATACCTATGCAAATAAGATAATTTGTAAAACAAAATAAAGAAACGAATGTGTGAAGTACTTGTGATATTTACCTTGCTTCTAGTTTTCCTCTTTTGCTGCTAGTTCCTTGCTCTACAGTTGTAGTTAGTTATTTTTTTCCCTGCATGGCACAGACAAAAAAAATGGCCAATGACAACAATTGTTAATGTTTAAAAGACTGAATTCAGGAAATATTGAAAGCACTATAAGGTACTGATGGTTATATCTTTTATGTTGCTAAAACAATCAGTAACTGCACGCATAAGAGGGATAAGCATGCATACAGAGACGATCAGCTCAGTCGACCATGCACGTTAGCTGGCAATGTAATAAGGATTGGACTTGCAAGTGACTAAGTATGCATTACCTTAGATATATCGTGTGAGTATAAGCAATGTCCCAGTATCTAAATGTGCTAAATTCAGTTTCGATATACACAAACAGCTGAAAATGCATGCCAAGCCTCCGCCACGGTACTCGATTTTTCGTGCTCGTGGTCGCCGGCAGCACACAACAGCGTCGGCGTCATCCGAAAGCCATTTAGATATTGCCTCTTTGTTAATAACAAAATAATTGAATCCGGAAAAGAAAAGCGAATATTGGGTCGCGGCACGCCACCTGTTTGCCGCTATTAAACCTGCATCACCTTAGATATATCGTGTGAGTACAAGCAATGGCCCAGTATCTAAATGTGCTAAATTCATTTTCGATATACACAAACAGCTGAAAATGTATGCCAAGCCTCCCCCACGGTACTCGATTTTTCGCGCTCGTAGTCGCCGGCAGGACACAACAGCGTCAGCGTCATCCGAAAGCCATTTAGAGATTGCCTCTTTGTTACTAACAAAATAATCGAATCTGGAAAAGAAAAGCGAATATTGGGTCACGGCACGCCACCTGTTTGCCGCTATTTAGCGCGCTACCTGTTTGTCGCTATTGTGTATGTGGATTGCGCGATCCTCGTCCAAAAGGAACGCTGCTGCTTTGGACTCCCAGCGACAGCTGCCGCATGGATGAGCGCCGCCGGCGAGCCCATAACATGGGGCCACACTGTGGTGCCCCTGGCCGGTGATGCGCAACCGGGAGGCTCTAGACGGCGACGTGAGCCGTGGATTAACAGGGACAAAGACCGGAGGATAGGAAAGATGGAGAGACAGAGAGAGAACAGATCAGAGGAAGGATGCAGCACGTACCTTTTGATGAACACCACCGTCGGCCACTAGATGACCGGAACAGCCTCTCGTGACTTGTTTTTGCTTTTGGTGGAAGCGGAAGGTGTGGTGAATTGTTTTTGTTTTTGTGTGTTGAGTGCTGGAAGTGGAAGGGGGTGGGGGTGATTAATTTTGTTTCCTCGGAAGAAGAAACGTTTGGGCCTTGGGAAGTAGAACGGACAATTTTTTACTCGTCTTCCATCTCTCTCGCTTCATCCACGGAGTAGCAGACACAGCCGGATATTTCTGGATTGGATGCTGCCGAAGAATTTACTAGCGCGGTATGTGAAAGATCCAACGGCATCTACAATAAATCGATGACGTGGCCCTATTGCGAGCTCGCGGAATAAACCGCCGTTTCGTCTTTTGGAGATTGGAGAGACAAAGTTGAGATGTGTCTTAGTCTAATTTGTGATGAGTAATTGACTAGATAATTTGAAGCTTTTTCGGTTGAGTTGATGTTCTTATATGTGCTTGATTATGCTAATGACTAACCGGAGGTATTGTGTGTTTGCGTTGAGTTGTGGTGTATTTTTGTAAAACCATATGTTGTGTGTTGTGTCTCTTGGCTTGGATGTGTAGGTGGTGGATGCGGCATGACTGGCAGCGGTTGAGCGGTGAAGGACAAACTCCAGCTTAGGTGCGATATGTCATGCGGTAGTGAAGGGCAAGCAAGAGGCTTGCCGCCGATGAACCATGCGGTGGTGAAGGACAAGTGAAGGCTTGACATTGAAGGATCGTCCGATCCGGATGGATTCATAGCTGATCTACATCCTACACGTGAAGAATAAGAGTACACGATTATGAAGACGCCGTGGGTCAAGTCAAGAAGGGATCTTGGCGGAGGCCGGACATGCGTCGATACCGGTCAGCCACACCGGTGCGGTGTGTAGGAGGGTTTGACTGGTTTGACCTCAAAATCGGGGGTGAATCACGCCTTGCGGGGTGTGCGAGAGGGTTTGCCGGTTTGGTCCTCAAACGAGCGTTGGCAGGTTTGCCGGTTTGGGCCTCAAAACCGGATGTCGGTGGGTTTGCCTTTGGGGACAGAAAACCGGGCGGTGACAAGTCGGAGGGCGCATGGCACCATCACGAAGCTTGCGTCGAGGCGAAGCGAAGTCGTGAAAGCGTCGGGTCCGTCCGATGCTCTAAGAAAAATATGGACGGTTTAGCCCTGATGAGTATTTGAGTTGTATGCTTCATGTATCAACGTTTTGGTCATTTGCAGGATGCCTATATATATTAGGAGTGGCTTTTGGGGCAGCCATCTCTTAGGCTCTCTTTGGGGTAGTGGCTCTCATTTGTTTGTGTGGGAGTTTTTCAAGGGTTTGAGAGAGAAGAGAGCAGGTGGTCTTTGAGTAATCTTTTTGCCATCTTAGCTTTGATTCTTGCTAAGAGTGGCTTGTAACCAGACCTCTTGTGGTAATCTAAAGATCAATTTCATGCTCAAGTGTGTCTACTTGTCAAGATCTGAAATTTTTCTTTTTTGAGATTTTCAGAGCTAATTTTTGGAGAATTTTGGTTCTTTGCGATTCGGTGCGAAATTCATGAAATTTGCTAGGAGCTTTTGGTTGCTGTGATCCTTGTAAGCAACTTTAGTGTGACCCTCACGAATACCTCACGGATTTGGTTTGAATTTGAAGTTTCCCGAAATTCACTTTTGGTTGCTTGTTCTTCGGTTCGTCTCTTTAGCCTTTTCGGATCTACTTTTTAGATCTATTATCCCTTGAGGCTGTGAAGCTATAACTAAGTTTCATGTAAAAATTGTGGAGTTTTGAGGAAGTAATTTTGGATTAAAATCTCGCCGTTCACTGTTTATTCTGCTCTGTTCTTTCTGTGTAGGTGCATCGGGCGGGAGGAGGTGCGGCGCGTATAATTTTTACATTTTGGTCATTTTTTAAGTAAGATTTCTACATTCGTAACCTTTGAAGGAAAGATTTTGATCCGTTGTATAACAACACGGCGCTTTACAACAGAGTCGTGATCTTTGGCGTCGTGCTATGGGTCTATTTTTGAATCTTTCCTCCGGAGGTCCGAATGTAGAAATCTTACTAAAAAAGACTAAACAGCGCCAGCATGCGCAGGCGAGCAAGCAGGCTGGGCAGAGCAGCCAGCAGCAGGGCGCGGACAGCCGGCCCAGTAGGCCCGTAGCGACCTGGCGCGTGCAATGCCCAGGCGGGGCGAGCGGGGGCTCCTATCTAGCTTCCGTGCGCTAGATAAGCGACACGGCTTAGGGCCCACGAGCGGCCCATCAGCACCTGCCTTTTCCTTCCTCGCGTCGCGCCGCACGACCGCTGCCCTCGCCCCTTCCGCCGCCGCCCCAGCCGATGCCCCGCCATCCTCCCCCACCATGCCACCCCGCCCTTCCTAATCCGTTCCTCCTCCTCTCTTGCGCCGCCGGTCCCTGCCCACCGCTTGTCCCACGCTGCCTCGCCTCCGCCGCCGGCCCAGCCGTCGCCGCCGCCGCCGTACCCTCCCTCCACCCCACCTTCTTCTTTTCTATGGCCGGCGACCATTGTTTCCCCTCCCACCGCCAGAACACCGAACCCTAATGCCGCCTCACCGTCGCCGCCGCCGACCTCAACCACCGTCCGCGGCCGGCGGCGCCCTCGCCGCCGAGCCGCCCCCGCTCGGCTCGCACCCCTCTGCCCCTCCGCCCGCGGTGCGCGCCGTCCTCCCACGAGGAGGAAGAAGATGATCCAATGGCAGGAAGAAGAAGATAACGACTATCGGTGTGGAAGCCAGCTGCCCCAAAAGCTTTTGGAACCTATAGGATCCCCGCGGGGCGAGCAGGTCAAGCGCAGCTGTTCATCTCGTGCGGCCCAGGCGGGGAGGCGCGCACACACAGCGCGCAAAGGAGGCCCGAGTCAGCCCAGGCGGGGCAGGCTTGTGCGGCCAGCGAGGGCACAGCACAGCAGGCTGGTGGGCCAGCTATGCGCGAGGAAAGGCCCGAGACGAGCAGTGCAGGCCGGCCTCAACCTGCAACTCAGCAGTGCATCCAGCACTTGCAGGCCTAGCAGCACGCGGCCCAAGCGCAGGTGGACAGCATCATCAATATGCTCGGCTTTTCTCCCAGGTAGGCACAAAACAACAACTCACCTAACGTGAATTAATCTTGAGTGAATTGTCCATTTCAGGCTACAGAAAGCAATCATTATTTTCTAAATTAATTATCTCCCCCGCACCTTACAAAGTTCCCACCTGTCAGGTCATGGACCCAGAAATTACAGAAAAAAAATTATATTAAAAATCGGATGAGTCAACCTCCTTTTATTTTGTTTTGTCACCGCGGCTGAAGTTACGCACCCATATGCCCACCACCAAAATCATACGGCTCATGCTGTCTCGTCGTCATTGGGCCTCTTGTCCACCTTCCTAACTACTCCCGTATTCGTCTCGTCGTCATTGGGCCTCTTGCCGATGGATACTTATCTTAGCTGCCGCCATCTCATCTCACCTGGGTCATCAATCGAACAGCAGCAGCTAGGCGGCGGCCAGTTCCGCGGTCAATTTCAGGTAGACGGCGTGAGCCCCCACGTCGAGCAAAGACGACGACACACACGTAGGAGCAGAATGTCTGGGCCACTCATTTATCGTAATAAACTACTCAGCTACGAGAAGTTTATTCCTAACTACTCTAAACCAGTCGACTACGGTGTAAAACGGCGTAGTAGATTAGAAGAACTAGTCGTGTACTGTTGAGAGACTCCCCAAAGTACCACGTTGTAGTATTCCTTGTTGTATACGACTAGATCGTGTAACCGACTTGTAACTCTGCTCTCCGGATATATAAGGCGGAGCATGGACCCCTCTAAAACAACTCAACCCTCGTACACAATACAATCAGACATACATGACGTACGATATTACACAATTTGCAGCCCGAACATGTCTAAATCTTTGTGCCATGTGTGCACCATCGTTCCTAGAGAGACCCACAAAATCTACTCTCTGAGATACCCTAGATAGGTACTCGGTAGTTAAACACCGACAACACTTCCGCTGCAGCACTAGCTGTGGTCAGATGTTGTCATTCTGTTTTTTCCAAGGATAGATATGACTTAGTTCATCATATCCTATAGTGATTATTCTGCTCTGCAGCTGCTGAGGTAAAAAATAATACATGTGTTTAGATAGATTCAATTTAGAGTTGTGATTTTCAACCGAGCCTATTCTCTGCGTGCTTGCACCCCATCATGCATGTGATATTTATGAACTTTGAATGGGTTCACGTATGTAAAAGAAGTGTTGTTTAGTACCACTCCCTGGTTTAGTTTTTTTTGAACGAACGCCTGGTTTAGTTTATTGGTCATCCTAAAGAATTTCCCTTGACAACTATTTTAATATAGTTATTGATTGTTGATCATATTGCACTAGACTATGGACAATACTAGATCCATCACGGCGAGGCTAACTCTGTGAGTCCAGGTATAGCAACGAGGGTACGCGAATTTTGTGGATATACTTTTGTGGGGCAAAAAAATAAGATTCGGTCAGGACAAAAATTAATATTTTGTTTTTGGACAGAGTTAACAATGTGAGAAATTCCTACGATTTGTCCCCATTGATCAAAAGATGTATCCCATGGCGATGGACCGAGCAGATTTGGTGCGAACTTTGGTGGCTCTCAATATCTACCATTTTGATGGCACATTGGATGATCACTGGCGTCACCAAAATTGAGTGTGATACAGAATAATTGTGTCGCCTCCTTCAACTGCGAAGACAACGACATCATACACCCCAGGAAGACCTACGAGTGACTGAACAAATTATTCCCAATGGTGATGCTATCATGTTTTTGCATGCCCTAATAAACTGATAAGATGATCACTGGAAACACCACTTAATGAAGTGGTCACTGAATGTAATCATAATATATTTATTTTCTTTATTGGTATGATTACTCCAACCTTCTTCCACATGATTATACCCTTCTACGTCAGCACATGGTTGCTAATCCTGCCATCCACCACCAGTAGATCTACACAATGAAATGATTGTCTAAGTTTCGTTTTGTCCATCAACATTATCATTTATATCCGCGTCCTATAATGCTTGCATTTCAAATACTTGGTTCTCAAACATTATACTATGTGTTTATATACTTTATTTATTTTTAGTTGCAAAAAATATATTTGTATTATTATGTTTTATCATCTCAGTTATTGCGAAATGGAATGAGCCTGTTAGTACTATTTTTCAAAACACGTGCGTGCCTACTAGTACCAAAAAGAAGACAAACATCTTTGCCTTGGCCCATGGACCTGCAACTGATTTTCATCGTTTAGGTGAAACACCATCTCCACCGCCCTAAAAAAAAATGAAACACCGTCATGGTCCTATGTTTTTCTTCTTGAAAAAAAATTATGAAGGCCATTGAATCAAATTATTTATCATGCTATCAGCTTATTGACGGCCATAGAAAAAATTATTATGAAGGCCATAGAATAGAATCGAATCTATTTTTTGAGTTTGAATTTGAAAGATTGCTAACCACCTGTTCCACGTGGTCTGGCTTGTAGCCATCAGTTAACAAGCTATACTATGAAATAGCCATGTATGGGTGTTAAATGGAAGCCCATCGATAACTGTATATTGTTGATAATATATTGATGATGCCTTTTGGAGCCTGATTGGTTGGATTCCAATTTTTCCCAGCCAAATACATGGCTTACCAAGATCAGGGCTTGCCAAAATAAGGGCATGCCAAAGTTAAGGCAAAAAAATCTAGGTATCAAATGCCAAAATATGACAACCAATAGGTTTTGTCCTAGTGTCCATTCAAGAAGTTTCTAGTTACTTGGCATGGTTTTGTCTATAGTGCCAATTTCTTGGTAATAAACCAAACAGAACCCAAAATTTCTTGACATGCCTTTATTTTGGTTTAGCAAACTTTGGTACCCAACCAAGTAGGCTCTTAGTTTGACCATCGATTTCTAAGATACGACCACAAGTTCGATGTAAAATATATGTATTTTCATAATGTATTACATAGATATGATTTTAGGTACCACAAGCTCCGCCAAGAATGCCAGACAAAGTCATCATAAAAAAACTAGACTGGTGGGGGTAAGTTTTCATTAAAAAGAATGAACCTTCTCCCGATCTAGAAAAACCCCCAATTCCTACTAAAACATTATATTGCAACCATTGGGCGAGCTCGTTCACAGACAAAGTCATCATTGCCTAGCTAGTAGCTTTCATCTTTTTCTCCCCCTGTACCTTTCGACTAATCATTCATTCTATTGCTCTGGCTTTAGTATTCGGCATTCAAATTTCAAAGTTCGTTCTTGGACTCATCTATCCAGAAAAGTATGCAGTCCATTATTTTTTCTCATGGCCAGGTTACATCACAAAATGAAGCTTATCTTCTATAGATCACGTACTGAGGCTGCCAAGTCTTGGTCGTTGTTGGCAAGGATCCTGTGTATGTCGTTACTGTGTGACTGATAGTAGTGTGGTAAGGGATTCGGAAGATTTGTTGGCCAGGATTCAGTGGTGAGTAGGTTATACGCGTCCTCCCCCGCTTTCCGCGGCTGCCATCTTGTATATGTATGGACGAAACGAGAGCTAGCATATAGCATGCCGCATGCGCGCGATGCCGCGATACAATCTTTTGACTGGTCACCTATTGGATGGAAAAAGAAACGGAGACGACAATGTTGTTTGTGCCCCACCCAAGTCGTCGTTGCCGGCATGCTGATGTAGATTGGCACTGTGGTACTGTGCTCACATGTACTCCATCCGTCCCTAAATATACGTCATTTTCACTTTCCGAGAAACATCTTTGATTGAATATATAAAAATGTATATTAATATTTATGGTACATAATAAATATCATTAGATAGATATTTGAATGTAGTTTTTTAATAAATTTATTTAAAGATTAAAATGTTACACGTATTTTCTATAAATCAAAGCAAAGTCATGGCATGAAAACCAACGGTGAACTACATTTAGGGACGGAGGGAGTACATAGATATCCACTGCAATAGTGGCCCAAAAGAAAGACAAAAAGGTGGTGGAACATGAATGGAAGGCCTTGTTTAGATGTCAAATTTGGACGTCAAATTTGGCGTCTTGATGTGCTCGCAAAGTACAATAAAACTATGCAATTAGGTTTTGATTTCATCTACATTTAGTACACCATACATGTTATGACATTTTGATGTGATTGAAATATTCTTTTTGCATAGTGGAATTTGGGATCTAAACAAGGCCGAAGTGTAAGAACATGACAGAGACAGAAAGTTGGCTTGCAAAGATATGCGCATGGGCTGTACCAAATTCAGTGCAGAACTTGGCCGAGGGTTATGTTGTATTAGGGCTGCAGACATATAAGGATCAAGTTGTATGGCCCTGTTTGGCACAACTTCAACTCCAGAAAATTCATGGAGTTCTTGAAGCTGGGTATGAGAAGATCCAGAAAATCCTGGAGCTGGAGCTGGGATTACATAAAGAGTATTGATATGAATCATTTTGTTTATAGCTTGTACTAAATATTAATATTTAAATTTAAAGTATATTAATTTAACATAGAAAGTGTAAATCTAGACTGGAGTTTGAAACTGGAGCTATGCCAAACATGGCCTATATATCACAACCATAGCGTTTCTATGTACCTTAGGAGTGCATTACTGACAAGTGATTGAAATTCCTCTTCTCATTCGGCCTTTTTTTATGTACTCGTAGAAACATTTGCAATTATAAGCTACATAGTTTATCATCTGCCATCCTGCCAGATGTGCACAAATACACAAGACAAATACTGGATGTCTTGTTCTTTTGAGAAAAAAAGTCCAAATTACTACTCTCAAATATGTACAAAGCTTATCTCAATCGGTTCAATCTACTCCTGTGTAAGATTCATATTTTGTTTCTCCATGCACAAGTGGTGTTTTGAATTAAAATTTTATGGGATGATAGAGGGCCACATATAGCATTTTTTTAAAATAAAATATGAATATTTCATCTTTATTTATTATACAATTTCATACCAATATGGTTAATTTATTATTATATATCATAGTCTTTCAAAATAATGATGAAAAATCATAATGTATTTTTTAAATAATTTATGACTCCCTCTTTTATACCATAAAGTTTCAATTTAAAACAACATTGGTGCATGGAGAAACAAAAAGATAATTCTTACGAAGGGGTATATTGGATTGATTGAGATAGTTGTAGGTGTTAAGTGAACCAAAACATACTTTAGAAGGTTATCCAGACCTTGTCCATACTTGAGAGTACGAACATGCACAAATTCCTACTCTCAAGTATGGACAATTTGGACTCTCAAGTCATGTTCATACTTTAGGGGGTTATCCGGAGCTTGTCCATACTTTATAATGTAACTAAAATTTTGTGGGATGATATAGCGCCACATAAATTATTTCAAAAAATATAATATTAATTTATTATTATTATTTCTCATAAAATTTATATTAATATGGTTAATTTTGTCGGTGTTCGGATTGGTCATCTGACACTAACTAGAACGAGTGCGCTGCGTCCTGTCTCTCGATGGTTGGTGCAAAGGCTAACACAATGACACGAGATTTATCCTGGTTCTGGCCACGGGGCCGTACGTCCAGCAAGGGGTGCGCGTGCACTGTATTATCTTGCACCAGGCTGCTCGTAGTAGGTGTTTATAAGCAAGGTGGGAGAGGTATGGAGAGGCCTCCAAGTCCCGGGCGTCTAAGGTTGATTGAGGCGAGTGCCAATATTAGGGGATGCAAATGCGTTGTGTTGGCGGATGCGTTTCAGATATTGTGTGGTCCCGCCGGCCTACGGCCGGGAGTCTGCCTCCTCCTTTTATAGTTCAAGGAGGGGCAGAGACATGCGTGTTACACAGTTGAGTCTACAATCATTGGGCACTGGAGAGCATGGCGCTGGGCGTGGCTGTCGTCCTTGCGGATCCTCTGCCCGACGCGAATCGGTGGGCGTCCTCCAGCTCCAGTGGGCGGCGTGGCGGTTCCTGTAGGGAGTACATGTCCCTGCGCCTGTCCCGGGGTGACTTCAAGGGGCCGTGCTGACTGGCGTCCGTGCCCAGTCGTCGCCCGTACACCCATTCGAGGGTTCTCCCATGCCTTACCGAGGGCTTCATTATGGGGTTAGTACGGGGTTGGCAGCATAGGAGCACGGGAGTTGGCAGCACAGGAGCACGGGAGTTGGCCAAACTTGACCGCGCCTGGCCTCGCAGGCCGGCATAGTGTTGGGGATGGCTGTAAAGTGACCGGAGTTGGCAGCACAGGGCCTCGCAGTCATGCATAGTGTCGGGGATGGCCGCACAATGACCGAAGTTGGCGGACACTATCCAGGTCATATCGTCTGTGTGGGATGGCCCGTGATTTATCTTTTGACTTCGGTGTCCCGTGGCAGCACGGTGCATTGAATGCGTCTGTCAGCAGAGCAGACGGGCGCGCGCGCCGCTGGTCGAGGGGTAGCTTCGAGCGAGGCAGAGTTTCTCAAATCGAGGGTCGCGCTGGGCTCGACCGTGGAGGCCTCGATTGAGGCAGAGTTTTGCCATTCGCTCGAGGGGGGTCGGCACCCTCGATCGGAGCGGAGATGGGGTGCGCGCATCGGGACCTTTTCGAAGGGCCTCGAGTGGGCCGTTAGCCCGTGATGGGCCATTGGCTTTGTGTGCTTGACCCTTTCTGGTTTGTGGAGATTTGGTAGTGGTTTGTTTGCGTTTTTCAAGGGTGATTATCCCTTAGGTTAGGGGACCCCTTATGGCCGTCGCTGACAAATTTATTATTACATACCGTAGCCTTTCAAAATATGATGAAAAATTTATATTATATTTTTAAAAATATTTTACGTGGCCCTCTATCAACCCATAAAAAATTAGCTTAAAACACCGCTTATACATGGAGAAACAAAAAGGACAAATTTTATGAAAGGGTAGATTTAAGGAATTGGGATAATTATGGATGTAAAATGAACCAAAACATAGGGTTATCCCGACGTTGTCTATAAGGTAGTAATTTGGGCCTTTTCCATAGCTATCAATGGGCAGGGATCATTGCGACTGATGAGAAAATGAACTTAATTGCATCAGTTGTCTTCAAGTGCAATCTTTTCACGTCTCATGGAAAAAACAGAAGATTATTATCTTTGCGGCCATGTCTTTATTTGTCTGCCTCCTTGTGTAGATTTGCATCGGGCACATATGTATCCAAGTAATAAGTAACCTTTCCCAAAAAAAAAGTAATAAGTTACCGACAATAGTGGCCAAAAAGAATATAATATGGAAGATAAGAAACGGATGGTAGTGAACAAGTTTGCTCCTTGCATCGCCATTATCAAGAAACAACCAAATTAAAACCTTATACTCAGGCCTCGATGAATAAAAGGCACAGCATTTGTGATACTAATATAAAAGTGACAATCACAAAATTCTTGAGAACTACTGAATTTTCTATGTATATTTAATAGCAGAAGACATCTATCTCCTTTTCAAAAGAAAAAAAATAAAACTTCATGATCCATTTCATATGGAAGAATATGGAGAATTGGAGAGTACCGAATGATTTCGTCTTTAGCAATAAAACTGCCACAGTTTCTGCAGCAGAGATCAAGTTTAGAGATGAATTTGCCTTGCCTATTCATAGAGCAAAGAAGAGTTGTTTCCCTTGATTAGGAATGGCTGGATTGTCTAGGATAACTCACTTCTGTAAGTATTTGTTACATTTTGTTACTTGTATTAATCAGCAGGGTCTTGCCCCATCTGTTCCTTCAAAAAGAAAGAAAGAAAAAAAGGAAAAAGTTATTGGCTATGAGGACAGTCCAGGGTTTCCAATTTCAGCTAAATTTCGCAATTTCAGTAATTTCAATGGTGACTGAAAGAAAAACCCTAAATTTACCATTAGATATATGCATTATGCATATGATTTATTATAAACATATTACTCTATGCTCATATTTTCTATTGATTGCGTTGCATATTCTTTCACTCACTATATGTATAGCCACAAATCATGCTAATCATTTATTTAAAAAACATTAAAATTATATAATTTGGTGCAAAGACTAAAAAAATTTGGCAAGATTTCATGAATTTCGGTGGTGACCAAAAACAAATTGAAAACCCTGACAGTCTCCCCGAGAAATAAATATATATTTCTGCTGTTCTGGTTCAGTTCTAGCCCTCATCGCAGCCTGGATTGGAATGCATGGCATTTCAGGGGGCAGAAACAGGAAGTTTTCCAATTTTCTTTTACAAAAACATAGGTAGTTGATGCGTTAGGCAGAGCTGCGCATATCAAATGCTGATTGTTCGAAAATTGATGGTTATTAGGAGGTCAACTGATTCGAAAAAGGAGCACCGAGCACATATTCTCCTTGGAAGAAATCTCTGTCTCTCTCTCTCTCTCGAAGAGAACTAATTTGCGTGCGTGTCGGCCAACTAGTTTGATTGCCGTGGCATGCGGGGAGAATATAATCACTCTAGTCTAGCTAGGCATATTGTCCAATCCATGCACGACAAGAAGCCCGTCTTGCAAGTTTGTCTCCTTTTATTTGGCTCCCCTGCAGACGGCATATATATAACCAGAAGTCCAGAATCGATGTGATGCGTGTGATTTGAAACTGGCAGGGTAAAACCAGATGAACTCCAACTCAAACATGCAACATGGTCTATCTATCAAACTACATGCACAAGTGTAATTAATTGTAACTGAATTTGGAGATGAGGGGAGCATGTTTGCATGGTCTAGAGTTTTGGCCTATTTAAATAAATGCACCTACACAGTTGAAACAAAAACAAAATTTGGGATTTTTGCACAATTCAACGTTCTTTTTGTGGGATGTTTGTATGTTACAGGGTTGACGGTCCTGAGTTTGTGACGCTCGTCACTATAACTGACTAGGTCATCAACCCATGAACCTGCACGGAATAGTAATTAAAAAAATAGATTAGTCGATGTGGGTTGCTTAGGTTGTTGTCGTCGTTGTCTGGCGGATGCTTTGCCGCCCCTGGTTGTTTTGGCGGATGCTTTGCCGCCGTGGTCATATCGGTTGTCCTGTTGCTTTGACGGATGCTTTCCCGCTGTGGTCGTGTCGATTCGGTGGATGCTTTGCACTCTTGTTGTGCTTGGTCGTTGGTTCGGGCGGATGTTTTGCCGCCGAGGCCATGCTTCTTGGTGGATTCTTTGCCACCATTGTGTCTTTTAGCGCTCGTGACGAGGTCATCTCTTGCAGGTTCATGAGAGTGGTCGTGTCTAGTTTGGGTTTGGTTGTTAGAGCCGTTGTCGCTCGTTGCTGGTTGCTCTTCTGGCCGTATGTTTGTTGGACTTTTTTATTTTTTTTCTCTATTTTTAGTCCTTTGTGCGCTTGTGTAGGTTAACTTCTGTTTGACCTGGATCAAGTACTGTCTGTAAACTGCTTTCTTCTTAATGAAATACGTTCTAAGACACGTTCGTGAAAAAAATAGATTAGTTGATGTGGTTTTTTAATCAATTAAATTAGTGTGTTACTAAATTAATGTGTTCAAGGTGTGATACCGATTGGAGAACCATTCTTTGTTTCGTATAGCTATGTTATGACCTATTTATTTGAACCGATGATTGATAAATATGTGAGTGACCACACAAATTATTTTGACCCTTTGTATAGCTATGTTATGTTTTGTGGCAGCATTTGTAAAACTACATATAGCATTTATTTAGAATACATGCACTTGTACAGTCAGCTAATAGAAAAGGAAATTGTTGTCTTAAATATCAGAAACATGCTTTGAATACGTACTATTTGGGTATATTTTGAAGTATATAAGTTGGTATGAGAGACATGTAATAATCGTAGAGATAAGCATTGTGTGTAGTTTTTAGGCCTTTTCATTGTAACACCCTAAAATTCATCACAATTAAATCGTAGCAACCCTCTCAATTTTTCTAGGATTTATTAGGGTTTAAATAAATTTTCTAGGATTTAATTGGAATTTCTAGCCCTTTTATCAATTTAAATATCACATTAAATAATTATTTTAGTCAAAATAAGTTTTTGTTGCATTCATGCAGTTGCATATATTTTTGGTTGCTAGTAAATCAAGTTGGAATTTAAATTCTGTTTAAATTCGAATTTGATTTGCTTTTGTTTGAGTTTTAGAAAAGTTTAATTAAGCCGAGTTCGTTTTCGCCCCTTCAACTCTTGGCCCGGTCCAAATTTGCCCCCTCTACTCTTTCCTTTCTCTCCCTGGCCGATTCTTTTTCCCCGGCCCACTTCTCCACTTTAGGCCCAACGCCGGCCCGCTCTTTTTCTCCCCCGCTTCTCTCTCTCCCTCTCGCCGACAGGTGGGGTCCACCTGTCAGCTCCTTCCTCTCCCTCCCATTGCCGACCCGGACACCCGAGCCGAGCTCGTCTCCGCCGCGCCACCGAGTCCTACCCGGACACGAACGCCGAGGAGGCCCGAGCCCCATCCCCGACCTATTTAACTCGGCCGCCGCCTCCGCTTTCCCTCCCATCAAGCCGAGCTTCCCAACCCTAGCGCCGCGCCGCCGCCTTTGACCGAGCTCGAGCCGCCGCCGTTGGTCGTCGCCGGCCGCCGTCATCGCTCTTCCCTCGTCGAGATCCAGCTCAGTGAGTTCGCCATCCTCTCCTCTCCCTCCTCGACTTAGTCCGGTCGCGTTTGGTGGCCTCTAGCGCGTTTGCGCATAGCGCCGGCGAAGCTCCGCCGCGTCTGCGAGCGGCGCCGCCGCTCTGTTGTTCCCCCGCCGGCGAGCCCATCGCTCGATCTATTTTGAGCCGTCGGATTAAGATCCAACGCACCACGTCAGCCCGAGCCCTGAGTCAAACCAGACCCGTACCGGTCAGCGTGGCAATTTTGCTAAATAGCCCTTAAGGTTTTTGAAAATCAACCCGCGGTCCTAATTAGTTCAAAAATAATTACGAATAGGTCCTTTTTCTTCTGTTTTAGCCCCTGCAAGTTTTAAAATTATGCCCGAGGTCCAAGTTTTGTTATTTTATGGTTTAGCCCTCGAGTTTTTATACAAAATTATGTTTTAGCCCCAGGTTTTTCGCAGTTAAGCCCCTGGAACTTTTAAAACTTTGCCAGCAAGTCCTTGAACCTTAGAAAAGCCATATCTTTTGCGTTTTAACTCCGATTTTAGTGATTCTCACGCTCACGCGTTTGTTGTAACGTGTAGATTAGTTTTGTGCTGTTGTTTTCTTCTGTTGGAATTGTTTGGTGTACTGTTTCTTATTTGTTGTATTGTTTCCTTGCATGTGAATGTGTGATGCGATTAGGAAACGACCAGTTCGAGGATTTCTCTGAAGAACCAACTGTTGGAGAAGGATTTGAGCAGCAACAGAGTTGGGAAGAAGGCAAGTGTATTATGTCATGCAAATGTCCTAATAACAATTAATTTCACCACCCATGCATGTGTCTTAATTTGATGGGTTCCTATTTAAGGATTTACCTAGCCACTATATTTTTCCTGTCCCTAAAACTGGGTTACTTAATTAACTTTGAAGGTAGATGATGCTTAGCTTGCTCAACTGGGATTGGTTAAATGAACCCCTACTCTATGTTCCATATACTCTTTTAAACAATTAATTGGCAAGATCATATCTTTTTAATTGGAACATGGAGAAGCACCCAGGAGAATAGTACAACCATGAGTGCCATGTGGCTCTGGCTTTGACTGACTAATTAGGTGCTCTGGTTTATGGTAGCTTTACTCGAAAGGGGCATGGGGGGCGGCGGTTGACGGGGTATAGCTCGGTCCTTTTGAGCTGTGGGCTTTGGTAAGAGACAGACCTCATTAGGGAGGGTTATGCTTTGCTTCTGAACCGGAAACCATAGCGGGCTATCATTTATTAGAGTGCTTTTGTAAAGGTCTCATAGTGAAACCCAGTATTCGGTCCAAGTGGTGTGGGAAGGGTACAATGCTTCGGCAATGGGAATCACGGCTTATGGTGAAAGTGTACAACCTCTGCAGAGTGTAAAACTGTTATAACAGCCGTGCTCACGGTCAAGAGCGGCCTGGACCCTTACATGATAATCATACTTGAACATGATCTAAATCGTGGTTACATGAATATGTTGGGAATATGACATTCATTAATTTGTGGGTGGTATATACTTTCATTTGCTAGTAATAGTTGCTTAATAAAACTTGACCAACTAAAAGTGCTTATTGCAGTATGGTCAGCCAACCTTTTTGCCTCAGCCTTGTGTGTCATATTACATTTGCTGAGTACATCATGTGCTCATACTTGTTGTTTTTCTTTCCTTTATTGCATCTACTACAACCGGAATGCTGCTGAGATTGGGAGAATTTTGAAGATTTCACCATTGATTTTGAGGAGTTCTAGGCGAGTCTCCCCCAGTCAATGCCTGTGGAGTTGGAGTGTCTTTTGCTTCGTTAGATGAACGTTTATTTAAGTCTTCCGCTGTGACATTTGAGTCAACTCTGAGATTGTAATAAATGCACTTTAATACTCTTTCGTTATGCATGGTTATGGATATTCACTTGTGACGTCTACCATATGTGTGTAAACTGATCCTGGTGCACATATGAGATGCACCTGGTTTTGCCTTGAAAACCGGGTGTGACAGAGGTGGTATCAGAGCTATGTTGACTGTAGGACGCAAGCCTAGATAGCAATGGTCATTCTCTAAGGATTATTTTGCTTAACTACTCTTGGTCTATCTATTCTTGGTTTAATTTGCTATTATTCCAGGTCATTGATAATTGTCTCCTCCTTGATCTTTGTATTCTGTTCTATCTTATTCACCATCTCACCTGGTTTCGAGGTCTTTTAGAACTTTTCTCACCCCTTTCTTGCTTAAATCATAGATGGTGATGACAAGGCAAGGTGCTCGTAGATTGGCAAGCACTCTTTCCTCTTTTTCGTCGCATTTGGTGCAAGAAGAGGAACCGGAACCTGAAGAGATGGAAGTAATGGACGAAGAAGTCAACTCAGTAGGGAATGCTCCAGCTGGATCTGAAGGAAGTGAAGGACCCTCTCCGCCGCCTGACATGTGGGTAGTGACTATTCATCACCACGACAGAGGCAACAGTGGGTTCCCTATGATGCTTCGAATGCTCTTCGAGCGTCTGAACTACCCAGTGGAGATAGAATATTGTGGAAGAAGGATGACACATCCAGATCACCCAGAGGACTGGGAAGTCGCTGTATACATCAGGGAGCCTGATTATGAGTATGGAGGAACCAAAGAGGCTGCAGTGCATCACGCCATCGCCATGAGGTCAACCTTAGAAGCTGGAATCCAGGATGCAGCCAGGCGGGCACTTTCTGTGCTTTGTCATGAAGAGGCTGCTGAAGTACGTCACACTGCTTGGGCATATCTCCCTCGAAGGCAGCAAGGCACTCCAACTGGGGTGGTGCCACAACCGCTAGGTGTAAACTCTACACTCAACGTCCAGGTGGCGTTTACCCAGATGCTCAACGTGCACGCCGATGACACCACAAGAGAGCTACAAGAAGTGCATGAAGAACTCGCTGCTGAACGAAGGAAGAACAAGAGGCTGATAGCTGAACTCAAGGGAGAAGCACTTCTGCCCTTGGATGAAGATATAGAAGGGTTGATGGGTCATTCACCGCCCCGCTAGAGAGTGTGTGGTGAATCGTCTAGTTGCTTCACCCATACCTATTAAGATAGGATACCCTTTTTTTTGTTAGTTCAGTAGGTTTAGAATCGTTGAGACTCGTGCATAGCATGTGATTTAGTTCGGTTTAAAAAGTGTGGTAGAGATCTTTGCTTTTGTGCTAAGTGTGTGATTTGGATCTTTGTAATGATTGAACTTAATTGTGGAGTGATGACCACAATTGAGTAATTATTAAATAAATAAATTTAGTTAGTTTTGGGTTTATCTTGGTCTCTGATCTTAGCCCTTAACTATCACTTTATCCATATAATTGTACCCCTCATATAAGTCATGCTATGCGACCATCTGTTCTCGCTGGTGCATGATATCCTGGTACTGTCTGAATTGTTTCTGGAGCTTCAGAACTCCGTTTGACATAAATCCAGTTGGGTTGGATTAAGGACTTGATAACCTAGGTTCTGGGAATGTTTCGTGATTTTTGGAGGTTCTGGTAGAGAGATATAATGGTTTTATTGGAGTAACCAGAATCTGTCCCGTGGTCCTGACACAGCTGTCTTGTTTATTATATACCTCGAGCCACAAAATTCCAATTGAGGTGACTCAAGTTGGGTGAGTTTTAGAATTTGATAGGCTACGTTCAGACAAAAGATCATGATTTTTGGATACTCAGAATGAGAGTTACAATTGTCCTAAGAGGAATGCTCAGACCCCACAGCACCAGAGTGGTAGTGCACCTATGCAGAATACCCCTCAGCAGCAGAACAGGAATGTGAACCCGACGCCCCAGAGCAATAAGGGCCAGCAGAATCAGATGCGGGGCAAGGTGAACCATGTTGCTGCAGAGTCTGCGCAGGAGGCCCAGGATGTGGTACTTGGTATGTTCCTTGTCAACTCAGCCCCTGCATCGGTTTTATTCGACTCTGGAGCATCTCATTCTTTTATTACTGCTCAGTACGTAGCTAAGTATAATATATCTATGGTCCCTATGAAAAATTCCATGCTAGTTAGCTCTCCCGGTGGAAACATGAAAGCCAACTTTATCTGTCCTCGAGTTAACCTGAAAATAGTTGGGGTAGACTTTCCTGCTGATTTGATAGTCCTGAACTCTGAGGGAATCGATGTCATACTTGGAATGGGATGATTAGCTGCTTTTAATGCGGTGATTCAGTGTGCCAAGAGGTCCGTGTTGTTGACTAGCCCTCAGGGAGAGAAGATTGAATTCGGAGCCACTCAACCCTCAGCTTCAACTTACTCAGTGAATCAGGCTAGTGGTGTTCCTTTGGAGGATATCAGAGTTGTTTGTGAGTTTCCAGATGTCTTCCCAGATGATTTGCCAGGTATGCCACCCGACCGAGACATCGAGTTTATTATTGAGCTTTTACCTGGTACTGCTCCTATTTCTAAAAGACCCTATAGAATGGCTGTTAATGAACTAGAAGAACTTAAGAAACAACTTAAGGAATTGTTGGATAAAGGTTACATTCGTCCTAGTTCTTCACCTTGGGGAGCACCTGTAATTTTTGTGGGTAAAAAGGATGGTACTCTGAGGATGTGTGTGGATTATCGTTCATTGAATGAGATAACCATCAAGAACAAGTATCCATTGCCCAGAATTGAAGACTTATTTGATCAGTTGAGAGGAGCCAAGGTTTTCTCCAAGATTGACTTGAGATCTGGCTATCATCAATTAAGGATCAGGCACTCCGACATTCCTAAAACAACATTCACCACCAGATATGGGTTTTATGAGTATACTGTGATGTCGTTTGGATTGACAAATGCACCCGCCTACTTTATGTACCTGATGAATAAGGTGTTCATGGAGTACTTGGATAAATTTGTGGTGGTGTTTATTGATGATATTCTGGTTTACTCTAAGAATGAGGAGGAGCATGAGGAGCATTTGAGGTTGGTGTTGCAGACTCTTAGAGAGAACCAGTTGTATGCCAAGTTTAGTAAATGTGAGTTTTGGTTGAATCAAGTGTCTTTTCTTGGTCATGTTGTTACTGATGGAGGTATTGCAGTGGATCCAAGTAAAGTCAAGGATGTGTTGGAATGGGAACCTCCTACCACAGTCTCTGAGATCAGAAGCTTTCTGGGATTGGCTGGATATTACAGGAGATTCATTGAAGGCTTTTCTAAAATAGCGAAACCTCTTACTTCGCTATTAGAGAAGGGCAAGGAGTTTGTTTGGTCAGAAGCGTGTCAGGCCAGCTTTGAAGAGTTGAGAAGGAAGTTGACTACAGCCCCAGTGCTTGCTATGCCAGATATTCACAAGAACTTTGATATATATTGTGATGCTTCTCGTAGAGGTCTTGGGTGTGTGCTCATGCAGGAAGGCAGAGTTATAGCCTATGCATCCAGGCAGTTGAGAAAGCACGAGCTGAACTATCCTACTCATGATCTAGAGCTTGCAGCTGTTGTCCATGCCTTGAAGATCTGGAGGCACTATATTCTAGGTAACAGATGTGAGCTGTATACTGATCACAAAAGCTTGAAGTACATATTTACTCAGAAGGATCCGAATTTGAGGCAGAGAAGATGGTTGGAGTTGATCAAGGATTATGATCCGGGAATCAACTATCATCCTGGCAAGGCTAATTTGGTTGCTGATGCGTTGAGTAGGAAGTCACAAGTAACTGCAATGTTTGGTCGCCAGTTGCCAGCTAAGTTGTGTGCAGAGATGGAAAAGCTGAACTTGGGATTCCTGAATCAGACCGAAGGTGTGACAATGGAAGTCGAGTCTACACTGGAACAAGAAATTCGGAAGGGTCAGCTTACTGATGAGAAGATAAAGGAAATCAAGGAAACCATGTTAGCAGGGAAAGCTCCCGACTTCACCGAAGATGATCAAGGTACAATTTGGTTTAGAAAGAGGATATGTGTACCGGATATCGAGTCTCTCAGGGAGCAGATATTGAGGGAAGCTCATGATTCCGCGTATTCTATTCATCCTGGAAGCACCAAGATGTATCAGGATCTGAAGCAAAGGTATTGGTGGTATGGACTAAAAAGGGATGTGGCTGCCCATGTGGCATTGTGCGATGTTTGTCAGAAAGTTAAGGCTGAACACCAGAGACCAGCCGGTTTGCTTCAGCCACTCAAGGTACCTGAATGGAAGTGGGAAGAAATCAGTATGGATTTCATTGTTGGATTACCTCGCACTCGAGGAGGATATGACTCTATATGGGTTATTGTGGACAGATTAACTAAGGTAGCTCACTTTATACCCGTTAATACTACTTATACCAGTGCTAAGTTAGCAGAGTTATACATGTCCAGAATTGTTTGTCTCCATGGTGTACCTAAAAAGATAGTGTCTGATAGAGGTACTCAGTTTACATCTAGATTCTGGCAGAAGTTGCATGAGTCTATGGATACAAAGTTGAATTTCAGTTCTGCATATCATCCTCAGACAGATGGTCAGACAGAGAGGACTAACCAGATTTTGGAGGATATGTTGAGAGCTTGTGCTTTGAAGCATGGAGGCAGTTGGGACAAGAGTCTTCCATATGCAGAGTTCTCATATAACAACAGTTATCAGGCTAGTCTAAAGATGGCACCTTTCGAAGCACTTTATGGTAGAAAGTGCAGAACACCTTTGTATTGGAGTGAAACTGGTGAAAGTCAGTTGTTTGGTCCAGAGATACTGCAGGAAGCAGAAAGACAGGTTCAGATTATCAGAGAGAATTTAAGAACGGCTCAGTCCAGGCAGAAGAGTTACGCAGATACAAGAAGGAGAGAATTAACTTTCGAAGTAGGTGATTATGTGTATCTGAAAGTATCTCCTATTCGAGGCTTGAGAAGGTTTAAGGTGAAAGGTAAATTATCTCCTCGTTTCATTTGACCTTTCAAGATTGTTGATAGGAAAGGTGAGGTTGCTTATCAATTGGAGTTGCCAGCTAGACTGTCAGATGTGCATGATGTGTTCCATATCTCTCAGTTGAAAAAGTGTCTTCGAATTCCTGAGGAAGAATTACCCTTGGATGAGTTGGATGTGCAAGAGGATTTGACTTATAAGGAGTACACAGCTAAGATTTTTGAAACTGCTGAAAGAGTTACTAGGAGTAAGGTGATTAAGATGTGTAAAGTTCAGTGGAGTCATCATGCGGAAAGTGAGGCAACTTGGGAAAGAGAGGATGAGTTGATGGCAGAGTTCCCTCAGATTTTCTCTAATCCGTCCGAATCTCGAGGACGAGATTCTCTTTAGGGGGGGTAGGTTTGTAACACCCTAAAATTCATCACAATTAAATCGTAGCAACCCTCTGAATTTTTCTAGGATTTATTAGGGTTTAAATAAATTTTCTAGGATTTAATTGGAATTTCTAGCCCTTTTATCAATTTAAATATCACATTAAATAATTATTTTAGTCAAAATAAGTTTTTGTTGCATTCATGCTGTTGCATATACTTTTGGTTGCTAGTAAATCAAGTTGGAATTTGAATTCTATTTAAATTCGAATTTGATTTGCTTTTGTTTGAGTTTTAGAAAAGTTTAATTAAGCCGAGTTCGTTTTCGCCCCTTCAACTCTTGGCCCGGTCCAAGTTTGCCCCCTCTACTCTTTCCTTTCTCTCCCCGGCCGATTCTTTTTCCCCGGCCCACTTCTCCACTTTAGGCCAAACGCCGGCCCGCTCTTTTTCTCCCCCGCTTCTCTCTCTCCCTCTCGCCGACAGGTGGGGTCCACCTGTCAGCTCCTTCCTCTCCCTCTCGTTGCCGACCCGGACACCCGAGCCGAGCTTGTCTCCGCCGCGCCGCCGAGTCCTACCCGGACACGAACGCCGAGGAGGCCCGAGCCCCATTCCCGACCTATTTAACTCGGCCGCCGCCTCCGCTTCCCCTTCCATCAAGCCGAGCTTCCCAACCCTAGCGCCGCGCCGCCGCCTTTGACCGAGCTCGAGCCGCCGCCGTCGGTCGTCGCCGGCCACCGTCATCGCTCTTCCCTCGTCGAGATCCAGCTCAGTGAGTTCGCCATCCTCTCCTCTCCCTCCTCGACTTAGTCCGGTTGCGTTTGGTGGCCTCTAGCGCGTTTGCGCATAGCGCCGGCGAAGCTTCGCCGCGTCTGCGAGCGGCGCCGCCGCTCTGTTGTTCCCCCGCCGACGAGCCCATCGCTCGATCTATTTTGAGCCGTCGGATTAAGATCCAACGCACCACGTCAGCCCGAGCCCTGAGTCAAACCAGACCCGTACCGGTCAGCGTGGCAATTTTGCTAAAGAGCCCTTGAGGTTTTTGAAAATCAACCCGCGGTCCTAATTAGTTCAAAAATAATTACGAATAGGTCCTTTTTCTTCTGTTTTAGCCCCTGCAAGTTTTAAAATTATTCCCGAGGTCCAAGTTTTGTTATTTTATGGTTTAGCCCTCGAGTTTTTATACAAAATTATGTTTTAGCCCCAGGTTTTTCGCAGTTAAGCCCCTGGAACTTTTAAAACTTTGCCAGCAAGTCCCTGAACCTTAGAAAAGCCATATCTTTTGCGTTTTAACTCGATTTTAGTGATTCTCGCGCTCACGCGTTCGTTGTAACGTGTAGATTAGTTTTGTGCTGTTGTTTTCTTCTGTTGGAATTGTTTGGTGTACTGTTTCTTATTTGTTGTATTGTTTCCTTGCATGTGAATGTGTGATGCGATTAGGAAACGACCAGTTCGAGGATTTCTCTAAAGAACCAACTGTTGGAGAAGGATTTGAGCAGCAACAGAGTTGGGAAGAAGGCAAGTGTATTATGTCATGCAAATGTCCTAATAACTATTAATTTCACTGTAACAACCCTAAAATTCCCTATAGGATTTGCTGAGTGCAAAAATGTGAATTTAAAAATTTTTGGTGAATTGTTGTGCAAGCAAACCCATGTTTAAAATTAAATTCTATTGCTCCTTAAATTCTTAAGCAATTTAAATTTGAAATTTAAAATCAATTTGAAGTGCTAACGATGAAATAGTGTGATTTGGATTTATTTGGATTTTTGGTTGGTTTGAATTCAAATTCTAGATTTGAATTCAAACTCTAACTATTTAAACTGATTTCCAATTCTTTCTAACTATTCGTTGGCCAAATTCCCGAAACCAAAGTCTGAGAAGCCACCCTGAACTTTCTCCCCGAGCCAGCGAACCGAGCAGCCCAGCCGGTCTTTCGGCCCAGCTGCGGCCCATCCTTCTTCCCCCGCCGCGTCCCCGCCGCGTCGTCCTTCTCTCTCTCTAACGCGCGGACCCCACCTGGCAGCCTTCTCTCCCTCCTCGCGTCATCTTCCTCCCCGCACCGCTTCTCTCTCCCGCGGCCGCGCACCCGTGAGCTCCAATCGCCCCGCCGGTCCCATCGCCCCCTGTGCGGCCCGATGCGATGCGGACGCGTGTCCGCGGGCGCTCGAGCACCCCATCCAGCCGTCGAGCCCCTGAAACCCTAGCGCCAGTCGCCTATAAAAGCCACCGCCGGCCGCCCGTCCCTGTTCAAGCCGCCGCCGCCCCCTTGGGGCTTCCCGATCCAATTCGGGGGAAGAGAGGAGAGGGGGAAGGGTGGGGAAACTTGTGGAGCACCCGGAGCAAGGAGAGAAGGAGCCCATCGTCTTCCCCGCGTCGCCGCCGCCGAAGCCGACGCCGCCGTCCGTGGACCCGCCTAGGAGGAGCCGGACCTGAGACGGGAGGAGGAGCACGAGCACCGGAGGAGCACCGCGAGCACTTCCCCGAGCTGCAGCGTACCTCAACGTGCCCCTAGGTGAGCCAACCGCAGAGCCCCTTTTTCTTCTCTGTCTCCGGCGAGTTTTGCTGCCGCCGCCGTTGCTAGCCCCTGGGACCCGACCTTCGTGTCGTGGCCGTCGCTCTCGTGCAGGAACCCGTCGAGCCGCTGTCGCACCCACAACCGCCGTCGCCTTGCTCGCAGCCGAGGCCGCCGCGGCCGAGCTCTGCTCGCCGTGCGCGCACGCCGAGGCCGTGCCGCGGCCGTGGACGACCACGTGACCGCGCACGCGCGCCTAAACGCAACCCAAATCCCTCTGAACTGCTCTAGCGCGTGTTTTCCTTCCCAGCCGAGCCGTGCACCGCCGTGTTTCCGCCCGCGCGACGCCGGCCGCTATGGCGCCATGGCCGCGCCGCCGCCGCTCGCGTCGGGAGCCCAAGCCGAAGCCAAGCTGTGGCCTTTAACCTACCAGATCGAACCCCCAAGTCCTAGCCGAGCCGTTCCGGCCATTCTTGACCCCCAGCCGAGCCATTTCCGGCGAGAACCGCCGCTGACCGTCGCCGCCGGCGTGCTCCGCAGCGCGCCACGCGCGCGTCGCGACGTGGCCGATCCACACCGTAGACCACACCAAGTCGCCACACACGAAGCCACAGAAAATCCCGAGTCGGCCACACCTGGATCCCATACGCCCGGCTCATGTGAACCACTGACTCGGTTCACGGTGGACATGGTCCACCAGAGCAGCACTAGCAGCGCCCCCTTCGTGGGCCGAATCTTGCGATTAAGTCTGGTTTGCACCCTTGAACTCTTCCGGCCCATTCCTCTTTCGGCCCAAAACCAGCCCAGCCATCGTTTAATCTTTTTCTTTTTCTTTTTAACTACGCTGACGTATGGGACCCACCTGTCATACACTGTGTGTCACTGACACATGGGGCCCATTGACCAGAGCTGACCGTAGACCCGTTGACCCCGTTGACCGTTGACCGGTCAACGCTGACGTCAGCAGGGCCCACTGCTGACGTCATCATAGGCGGACCCCACTACTGATGTCAGCATGACGTCATGCTGACGTCAGCAGGCTAATTATTTATCTGTTTTTCTTTTTCGGAAATTATTTAATATTCTTAGAAAATGATTTAAACTTCAAAAATTAATAATAAATCAACCGTAGCTCAGAAAAATATGAAACCAGTTTCTATATTTTTCTAAAATCATGACCTACGCGTTAGTGTTTGGTGTTATTTGGGTCTTCTCTTTTCGCTGAATTGGAGTTCCTTCGCTAGTAGTCGCGTCTTATTTTATTTTTCGCGACCATAGGAGCTCCGGAGAGTCTAGAGGAGCCGGACCACTACGACAACTGCTTTGACGAAGACGAAGACTGTTGCCCAGGTTCACGCCCAACCATTCTCTGAAATACCTATTAGACATGGAACTAGTATGCTAGCGCTTTACTTTACTCGCATGATAAACCTGCACTGCCTTTGTTATTATCCTGCTACCTTGCTACCTACTACTCACTGTATGATTATGCTATGCTATGCATGTGTTGGGATGGTTGTGATTGATCCTCTTGGCGTGAGTTGTGGGTGGTTTGGGAGGAGTAGTGCAGCTAGGCGGTGTAAGCGAGTAATAACAACTCGATCGTTGATCGAGGTGCTGAGGGGCTGCACTCGGGCAGTCCCTACGGAGTACCTGTTGTGGGTACATGGTTTCTTGGGGATTGGTACCCGAGGGGGTACATGAGGAGTTTGGGCGGCAATACCTGTTATGGGTGCCGATTGCGGACCGTTGCGGCGGATCGCTTGTGACGCAGATGCTTGTTTTACCGATAATTAAGGACCGAGTCGTGCCCCCACTTGGGACTTGGGAAATACCGTGCTCACCATCTACCCAGTATGGGGAGGGTTCCAGCAAGCCTACTCTAGTGCGGCGCCGAGACTGTAGGAGAATCGAGCTTGATATGTGTAGGGGGGATTCGTTGCGGCGTAATCTCCCTGATTTACCACGGCCCCCGACTGGCCCCGGTGGGAAGGTTTCACATCCCTGGGGCAGATGTTAGATCGGATGTTTCCCGAGCCCAGGGAGACAGGATTGGCGCCGTTACTGTTTAGGGTCTTTGCTGTGGGCTGCGTCTCAGGTTGGTTGTGGACTAGCCTTGCAGCCCGGATGGATTCCTGGAGTGCCACCTCTGTAGAGTGTAAACTATATGTATAGCCGTGTCCACGGTTACGGACGACCCATTTCTGAGAAGCCTCGGCTAGCATGGGAATCTGCTTTCTTACCTCATCGTTGATTTGGGTTATGAGAGATTGGTCCAGCTGCGGCTGTTGAGACAAGGTGGGGAGGGAGCTCACCGAGTCGTCTAGAGAGAGAAAGGTGTTGGTGGATAATGAATTGCGGGAACCTGCCGTGGCAAGACGAGCCCGATGGGAAAAGGTGAGGCTGATGGTTGGATTTGGGGAGTGGATGTGCGTGTGAGGGAAGGAGTTGGTGGTGAGATGAAATTGGGTTATTGCGGCTGCTTGCATAAGAAAGACTCTGACTCAATACCTTGATTATTTCTATATCCCTAGATTAGGCCACTTTAAAGCTTGCATCATATTATGGTTGGTGACGTGAACCTGTCCCATTTCCTTGGGGACAGACTTTGGGTTCTCAGGTGAAGACCCCGACCACGAGTTCAACCAGGACCGGTGGTACGACTGAAGGGTGCGCGCTACGCTCAAGGATGCCTGTGGAGGAGTGGACCCTGATGTTCTAGCTACCGTTGCGCAGTTGTTTCTTATTGTCGATTTAGCCCAGAGGGCTTTTACCAGATGCTATGTTTTATATATGTCATGTAATGAACCTTTTATCGTTGTATGGATGTGATATTCGACTGAGATGAGTTCTGTACGAGATAGCTGCTATTCCTGGGACTATCTCAAGGGTACAGGGAGTCTGGTTCTCGTCAGCGAGAATCCGGTTCGTCACAGTTGGTATCAGAGCTATACTTGACTGTAGCGCGTAACCATTAGAACGGAAACTTAGGACAGAAGCTCTAACTGAGTCCTCTACTGTATATGAAACCCCTTGGACTATTTGAAAACTATATATACATATATCTCAACTATTTACAAAACTTTTACCCTTACCTTACCTTACTAACTTGCTAACTTACTAACAACCCACTAACTGACTGGCAGATGGAAGCAAGAGGATCAGCAGATGAACGACGGGAGATCAGGACCACAGGGGCAGACTGTGGAGGTTTAGCAGTGCTACTGAGGGAGGTGCTGCGTACAGTGGGGATAGACGTGGACAACGTTTTCTACGAGGGCTGGACCTACGGCCCTGGTGAGGGAGTACACACCCGGTTGCAGATGATAGTACCCAATATCCCTGGACGACCAAGGTCACTGATGCTACGAGCAGCTACCAGCGAGAGCACCTTCAGTCGGGCGGTGCAGACTATAGCTATGAGGATACTCCGACTTGCCACACTTGTGTACCAGAACCAGCTCAGCCACACTCGTTTCCGGTACCTACCGAGGGCTCTTGAAGATCCAACAGACAGAGACGCAGTCAGCTTGCAGGCTCACGCAGCGGACCGAGAGCGGAACGTGACACTGCAGACCTCAGTTCAGTGCATGATTGAGCAGGAATACTTAAACATTGGCCTAGAAGAGAAAATTGTCAAGCTGAAAGAGAGGGTATGGAAGCAGGACATCCAGCTAATGGAGAAGGACAACAGGATCGCCTTACTTGAGGAGCAACTCAAAGCTAAAGCAAGAGAAGTCAGAGTCTTGGAATACGAAGCTCGCAACAACAGGCAGTTGGCAGGACTGATCCGAGCAATTCACCATGCTCGAGATGTCCGTCTGGAAGATCAACTCACAGAAAAAGACAAAGAACTGGCAGCCAAGGAAGAAGAGATAGAGGGACTGAAAGAAGAAGTATACTGGTTGGACAGTCACAACTCAGAACTTCAGGAAGAGGTGGATAGCTACAAGGAAAAGAGTGGACGAAACTACCAGCTGATGAAGTACCTGAGTCTTCAGCAGATTATGGCAAAGGATGAAGCTCGGAGGACCCTTAGTAGCTGGGTAAGGTCAGATAGAAAGAGAGTGGCAGAGGTGATCACAGTAAACCAAGGACTTCCAGAAGAACGCAGAGTTGAACCCAGAACCGAGAACTACAGAGTTTCACCAAGCCGAGTTGAGCCGATACCACTACCTGAGGCTCGAATCCTTACCCCCGAGATGACGAGACTGAGACAAGAACTGGCACACCTAGAGAAGCAGATGACAGGACCTGAGATGGACACAGTGAGGTTGGCAGCGCGCCTCACGGACACTCCCCACGATGACAGACAGTGATCAAGCAGCAGACAGAGACTGAGGCTGAGAGGTTGGCAGCGCGCCTCGCAGGCACTTTCAGCAGTATGAGACAGATGCAGTAGGCAGTATCAGCAGATGTCGGCAGTAGTGATGAGACTTGTATCTATCCTTTTGAGCAGATGTTTAGACTTAGTGTATCATGACCACCTTTTGGCTCAGCCACGATGTAGCATTCGCTTAGATGTATTAATCCTCAAGGTTCCAGGAGCTGGCCTCGGGATAGTACTCATGTCTAGGGTGTAATGCTGTAATGAATGATCGATCTTTGTGGCTGTTCTTGCATTTTTATTGATGTTCATCTTGAGCGTACTTTAGTGTTGAGTCTATTTCATGTGTGCAGCTCCTACTCTAGTTATGCTAACCTAACCCTTACCGACCGCCACTAAACCTGCTCTATGAAAAATACAGCAAGATGTCGATCCGAAGATCCAACCGACTGCTTGCACGTTTTGAGGAAGCTGAGCAAGAAGAGGCAGCAATGGCAGCTAGAGGCAGAGGACGTGTCAGATGTCGTGGTCGCGGAAGAGCGACAGCTGCAGTTGGAGGCAGAGGCCGTGGACGCGCAGCAGGCGTGCTCCAGCCCGAGAACAACGCACCAGGTGGAGAACAGGAAGTGGAAATGGAAGAACCCGCAGTGGAACCTCAGCAGAACCAGCAGAACGAACAGCAACCACCGCCACCGCCTAACTTGGTAGAAGTAATGACTACTCAAACACAGCTTATGCAACAGATGGCACAGGCCAACACTCAGATGATGCAAGCTATGCAACAGATGCAGGGAAACCAGAACCAGAACCGTCAGGGACACCGTGAGGAAGACCTACAAAGGAAGATTGAAAGGTTCATCAGGCTGAAAGCACCCACCTTCGACTACTCGGACGAACCACTCGACGCACACGACTGGTTGCGTACCATCGAGACGAAGCTGGACCTGACAGACTACACTAAAGAGGAATGTGTGGCCCTTGCGGCGCACCAGCTTGAAGGAGCAGCGAAAGCGTGGTGGGAGAGCTACTGTGACTCTCACGCGAACCCAGCTCAGATCACCTGGCTAGAGTTTTGTGAAGCTTTCAAAGAATACCATATCCCAGAGCAAGTCATGGTGCATAAAGCAATGGAATTCAGGACAATGACCCAAGGAAGTTTGTCTGTAGCTGAGTACGCTCGACACTTTTCTAAGATGTCGCGGTACGCTCCTGAAGACGTCAACACTGAAAAGAAGAAGCAGTTTTGGTTCCAGCGTGGTTTGCACAGAGGTCTAAGGACAACACTCGCAGCGAGTACACACCAGACACTCAGAGAGCTGATTGATAGGGCTATCGCAGTTGAGAAGGAAAGAGTGGGTCTTGAAGATACTTGGAGAGAGAAGAAAAGAAAGGCTGAACAGTTGCACAACCACAGACTAAGTCAGAGGCCGAGGAGTGGCCAGAGCAACATGCTCAGGAGAAGCTTTCAGCAGAGCAACAGCCAAGGAAGCTCAGGGTTCAACAAGAACAGCTACCAGGGTAACAGAGGCGGTAACAGCAACAACTTTGGCAGCAGGGGTAACAACTACAGCAGCTTTGGTTACAGAAACAACAGCTACTCAGGTCAGGGAAACCCCAATTGGAAGTCAAACAACACGCCCAGAATTGGTGGAGGAACCTCGGTGGTCTGTTTTGCTTGTGGGAAGCCCGGTCACAAGTCTTTTGACTGTCCGGAGAAGAAGAACAAACAAACCCCAGCCAAGGCACCGGCACCTGGAGGACAGGACAGGCAGCCAGCAACAGCGCAGAGGGGACGCCTCAACCACCTGACAGAGGAAGAAGCCGAGGACGCTCCCGACGTTGTGCTCGGTGAGTTTTTAGTAAATGGCATTCCAGCTTTGATATTGTTTGACTCTGGAACAACTAGATCATATATCTCGACAAAGTTTGTGAAAGAGCGGTCACCCCCGACAATACCTAAGGCTAGACCTATAGTCACTACTTCTCCCTTAGGAGAGCTTAGGTGCACCTTAGAGTGCCCAGCAGTTAGTCTGATGATAGGTGGGCAGGAGTTCGTAGGAAACCTGACAGTCCTGGAGTCGGATGGAATTGATGTGATACTAGGAATGGATTGGCTTACAGAGCACAAAGAAATAATCAGTTGCTCACCCAGAATAGTTGAGTTGACACACCCTAGCGGAGTCAAAGTAACAGCAGAACCACAAAGGAGAAGAACAGGGGAGAGACCCAGAACTTGTATTCTGAGACAGTTGGTATACTCCAACGAGAAAAGGACGATCGAGGAAGTACCTGTTGTGTGTGAGTACACTGACGTGTTTCCCGAAGAATTTCCGGGATTACCACCTGACCGAGACGTAGAGTTCATAATCGAACTGCAACCAGGCACAGGGCCCATTGCCAAGAGGCCGTACAGAATGTCAGTGGAAGAACTGGAGGAACTCAAGAAGCAGCTGAAGGAGATGCTTGAAAGCGGTGTGATTTGACCAAGTGCATCCCCATGGGGATCGCCAGTGTTGTTTGTGAAGAAGAAAGATGGGTCAATGCGCATGTGCGTAGACTATCGATCCCTGAACGCAGTGACGATCAAGAACAAGTACCCATTACCTCGGATTGATGACTTGCTAGATCAGTTGAAGAAAGCCAAATACTTCAGTAAGATTGATCTAAGATCGGGATACCACCAGATGAAGATTAAAGAAGGCGACATTCCCAAGACAGCCTTTGTGACTCGATATGGGCAGTACGAATTCACCGTTGTGTCCTTCGGTTTGACCAACGCACCTACTTACTTCATGAACATGATGAACAAGGTATTAATGGAGGAACTGGACAAGTTCGTAGTGGTGTTCATTGACGACATACTAGTTTACTCAGAAACAGCCGAAGAACATGAGGAGCATCTAAGGATTGTACTAGAGAAGCTGAGACAACATCAACTCTACGGGAAGTTCAGCAAGTGTGAATTTTGGTTGGAGAAAGTAGCCTTTTTGGGTCACGTGTTGACAGCTGAGGGCGTAGCAGTAGACCCAGAAAAGATTGAGCCAGTAGCAGAGTGGAAGCAGCCGAAGAGTGTCACAGAAATCCGAAGCTTTCTAGGATTGGCAGGATACTACAGAAGGTTCATTGAAAATTTCTCCAAGATTGCCAAGCCAATGACCGAACTACTCAAGAACAACGTCCCGTTTGAATGGACAGATGAGTGTGAAAGAAGTTTCCAAGAACTCAAGCACAAAGTCACTACAACGCCAATATTGACACTACCAGATATTCGCAAGGATTTCATAGTCTATTGCGATGCTTCGAGACAAGGATTGGGATGTGTTCTGATGCAAGAGGGCAAGGTTGTTGCTTATGCATCAAGGCAGCTGAGGAAACATGAGGAAAACTACCCCACACATGATTTGGAACTGGCAGCAGTGGTACATGCATTGAAGATCTGGAGGCACTATCTGATTGGCAACAAGTGCGATATCTACACAGACCACAAGAGTTTGAAGTATTTCTTCACCCAATCCGAACTGAACATGAGGCAGAGAAGGTGGTTAGAACTGATCAAAGATTACGATTTGGAGATACACTACCATCCTGGCAAAGCTAACGTAGTGGCAGATGCCTTGAGCCGAAAGAGTTATTGCAACAACTTGATGATAGAAGGAAGTCAGCCAGAACTAGCCAAGGAATTGTACATGCTGAAACTCGAGTTAGTAGAAGCAGGAAAACCCCAGGAAATGCGGGTGAAGTACAACCTAGAAGACCGCATCAAAGAAGCTCAAGGAAAGTGTCCAGAAATCCAAGAAGTAAAAGAGGATATCCAACGAGGAGTAGCACCTGACTTCCGGATAGATGAAGCAGGAACAATATGGCTGAAAGACCGTATTTGTGTACCGCAGGACAAGGAGATCAGGAGAACAATTCTCTCAGAGGCTCACGAGTCCAAGTACTCGATACACCCAGGATGCACCAAGATGTATCAGGATCTGAAGGATAAGTTTTGGTGGAAGAAAATGAGAGAGGGCATAGCAGAATATGTAGCCCAGTGCGACTCTTGTCGAAGAATCAAGACAGAACATCAAAGACCAGCAGGACTGCTGAAACCACTAGAAATTCCAATGTGGAAGTGGGAAGATATCAGCATGGATTTCGTGGTTGGCCTACCTCGCACTCAGAAAGGGAATGATGCCATTTGGGTCATAGTTGACCGGCTGACGAAAGTAGCTCACTTTATACCAGTCAAAGGCACGCACTCAGTAAGCAAACTAGCAGAGTTATATTTAGACAACATTCTTAAGCTGCATGGGGCACCAAGAAGTATTGTGTCAGACAGAGGACCACAATTCATAGCTCAGTTCTGGCAAAGCCTACATCAAGCCATCGGAACAACCTTGGAGTATAGCACAGCTTACCACCCTCAGACAGATGGGCAGACCGAAAGAGTGAACCAGGTTCTTGAAGACTTGTTGAGGGCATGCATCCTAGCCTATAGCACAGACTGGGAGAAGAGTCTATCGTATGCAGAATTTTCTTACAACAACAGCTACCAGGCCAGTTTGCAAATGTCACCCTTTGAGGCACTATATGGCAGAAAATGCAGAACACCTCTAATGTGGTCAGAGGTCGGGGAACGAACATTCTTTGGACCCGACATGATTGTGGAGACAGAAGAAAATGTTGCCAAGATCCGAGAGCACCTGAAGGCAGCTCAGAGCCGACAAAAGAGCTATGCGGATAAGAGGAGACGAGATCTAGAGTTCGAAGTGGGAGACTTCATCTACCTGAAAGTGTCACCCCTCAGAGGGCATAAGAGATTCCAAGTGAAAGGAAAGCTAGCACCCCGTTTTGTTGGACCGTACCAGATACTGGAGAGAGTAGGAAAGCTAGCATACAAGCTAGACCTACCAGAGGAACTAGCGGGAGTACACCCAGTGTTCCATGTATCACAGTTGAGGAAGTGTCTAAGAGTACCAGAACATGAGATCAAAATAGAAGCGCTAGACCTACAAGACACCTTGGAGTATCTGGAGTACCTAGAGAAGATACAAGACAGGGCAGTCAAAGAGACCAGAAGCACAGCAATTCCATTTTGTAAGGTGCAGTGGAGCAATCACTCAGAAAGAGAAGCTACTTGGGAGAAGGAGTCAGTACTAAAGGAGAAATACCCCCACTTGTTTAAACCATAGGTAATCACAAATCTCGAGGACGAGATTCTTGTGAGGGGGGAGACTGTAACAACCCTAAAATTCCCTATAGGATTTGTTGAGTGCAAAAATGTGAATTTAAAAATTTTTGGTGAATTGTTGTGCAAGCAAACCCATGTTTAAAATTAAATTCTATTGCTCCCTAAATTCTTAAGCAATTTAAATTTGAAATTTAAAATCAATTTGAAGTGCTAAGGATGAAATAGTGTGATTTGGATTTATTTGGATTTTTGGTTGGTTTGAATTCAAATTCTAGATTTGAATTCAAACTCTAACTATTTAAACTGATTTCCAATTCTTTCTAACTGTTCGTGGGCCAAATTCCCGAAACCAAAGTCTGAGAAGCCACCCTGAACTTTCGCCCCGAGCCAGCGAACCGAGCAGCCCAGCCGGTCTTTCGGCCCAGCTGCGGCCCATCCTTCTTCCCCCGCCGCATCCCCGCCGCGTCGTCCTTCTCTCTCTCTGACGCGCGGACCCCACCTGGCAGCCTTCTCTCCCTCCTTGCGTCATCTTCCTCCCCGCACCGCTTCTCTCTCCCGCGGCCGCGCACCCGTGAGCTCCAACCGCCCCGCCGGTCCGATCGCCCCCTGTGCGGCCCGATGCGATGCGGACGCGTGTCCGCGGGCGCTCGAGCACCCCATCCAGCCGTCGAGCCCCTGAAACCCTAGCGCCAGTCGCCTATAAAAGCCACCGCCGGCCGCCCGTCCCTGTTCAAGCCGCCACCGCCCCCTTGGGGTTTCCCGATCCAATTCGGGGGAAGAGAGGAGAGGGGGAAGGGTGGGGAACTTGTGGAGCAGCCGGAGCAAGGAGAGGAGGAGCCCATCGTCTTCCCCGCGTCGCCGCCGCCGAAGCCGACGCTGCCGTCCGTGGACCCGCCGAGGAGGAGCCGGACCTGAGACGGGAGGAGGAGCACAAGCACCGGAGGAGCACCGCGAGCACTTCCCCGAGCTGCAGCGTACCTCAACGTGCCCCTAGGTGAGCCAACCGCAGAGCCCCTTTTTCCTCTCTGTCTCCGGCGAGTTTCGCCGCCGCCGGCGTTGCTAGCCCCTGGGATCCGACCTTCGTGTCGTGGCCGTCGCTCTCGTGCAGGAACCCGTCGAGCCACTATCGCACCCGCAACCGCCGTCGCCTTGCTCGCAGCCGAGGCCGCCGCGGCCGAGCTCTGCTCGCCGCGCGCGCACGCCGAGGCCGTGCCGCGGCCGTGGACGACCACGTGACCGCGCACGCCCGCCTAAACGCAACCCAAATCCCTCTGAACTGCTCTAGCGCGTGTTTTCCTTCCCAGCCGAGCCATGCACCACCGTGTTTCCGCCCGCACGACGCCGGCCGCTGTGGCGCCATGGCCGCGCCGCTGCCGCTCGCGTCGGGAGCCCAAGCCGAAGCCAAGCTGTGGCCTTTAACCTACCAGATCGAACCACCAAGTCCTAGCCGAGCCGTTCCGGCCATTCTTGACCCCCAGCCGAGCCATTTCCGGCGAGAACCGCCGCTGACCGTCGCCGCCTCCGGAGCGCGCCACGCGCGCGTCGCGTCGCGACGTGGCCGAGCCACACCGTAGACCACACCAAGTCGCCACACACGAAGCCAAAGAAAATCCCGAGTCGGCCACACCTGGATCCCATACGCCCTGCTCATGTGAACCACTGACTCGGTTCACGGTGGACATGGTCCACCAGAGCAGCACCAGCACCGCCCCCTTCGTGGGCCGAATCTTGCGATTAAGTCTAGTTTGCACCCTTGAACTCTTCCGGCCCATTCCTCTTTCGGCCCAAAACCAGCCCAGCCATCGTTTAATCTTTTTCTTTTTCTTTTTAACTACACTGACGTATGGGACCCCCCTGTCATACACTGTGTGTCACTGACACATGGGGCCCACTGACCAGAGCTGACCATAGACCCGTTGACCCCGTTGACCGTTGACCGGTCAACGTTGACGTCAGCAGGGCCCACTGCTGACGTCATCCTAGGCGGACCCCACTGCTGACGTCAGCATGACGTCATGCTGACGTCAGCAGGCTAATTATTTATCTGTTTTTCTTTTTCGGAAATTATTTAATATTTTCTGAAAATGATTTAAACTTCAAAAATTAATAATAAATCAACCGTAGCTCAGAAAAATATGAAACCAGTTTCTATATTTTTCTAAAATCATGACCTACACGTTAGTGTAGAGTTTGGTGTTATTTGGGTCTTCTCTTTTCGCTGAATTGGAGTTCCTTCGCTAGTAGTCGCGTCTTATTTTATTTTCCGCGACCATAGGAGCTCCGGAGAGTCTGGAGGAGCCGGACCACTACGACAACTGCTTTGACGAAGACGAAGACTGTTGCCCAGGTTCACGCCCGAGCATTCTCTGAAATACCTATTAGACATGCAACTAGTATGCTAGCGCTTTACTTTACTCGCATGATAAACCTGCACTGCCTTTGTTATTATCCTGCTACCTTGCTACCTACTACTCACTGTATGATTATGCTATGCTATGCATGTGTTGGGATGGTTGTGATTGATCCTCTTGGCGTGAGTTGTGGGTGGTTTGGGAGGAGTAGTGCAGCTAGGCGGTGTAAGCGAGTAATAACAACTCGATCGTTGATCGAGGTGCTGAGGGGCTGCACTCGGGCAGTCCCTACGGAGTACCTGTTGCTGGTACATGGTTTCTTGGGGATTGGTACCCGAGGGGGTACATGAGGAGTTTGGGCGGCAATACCTGTTATGGGTGCCGATTGCGGACCGTTGCGGCGGATCGCTTGTGACGCAGATGCTCGCTTTACCGATAATTAAGGACCGAGTCGTGCCCCCACTTTGGACTTGGGAAATACCGTGCTCACCATCTACCCAGTATGGGGAGGGTTCCAGCAAGCCTACTCTAGTGCGGCGCTGAGACTGTAGGAGAATCGAGCTTGATATGTGTAGGAGGGATTCGTTGCGGCGTAATCTCCCTGATTTACCACGGCCCCCGACTGGCCCCGGTGGGAAGGTTTCACATCCCTGGGGCAGATGTTAGATCGGATGTTTCCCGAGCCCAGGGAGACAGGATTGGCGCCGTTACTGTTTAGGGTCTTTGCTGTGGGCTGCGTCTCAGGTTGGTTGTGGACTAGCCTTGCAGCCTGGATGGATTCCTGGAGTGCCACCTCTGCAGAGTGTAAACTATACGTATAGCCGTGTCCACGGTTACGGACGACCCATTTCTGAGAAGCCCCGGCTAGCATGGGAATCTGTTTTCTTACCTCATCCTTGATTTGGGTTATGAGAGATTGGTCCAGCTGCGGCTGTTGAGACAAGGTGGGGAGGGAGCTCACCGAGTCGTCTAGAGAGAGAAAGGTGTTGGTGGATGATGAATTGCGGGAACCTGCCGTGGCAGGACGAGCCCGATGGGAAAAGGTGAGGCTGATGGTTGGATTTGGGGAGTGGATGTGCGTGTGAGGGAAGGAGTTGGTGGTGAGATGAAATTGGGTTATTGCGGCTGCTTGCATAAGAAAGACCCTGGCTCAATACCTTGATTATTTCTATATCCCTAGATTAGGCCACTTTAAAGCTTGCATCATATTATGGTTGGTGACGTGAACCTGTCCCATTTCCTTGGGGACAGACTTTGGGTTCTCAGGTGAAGACCCCGACCACGAGTTCAACCAGGACGGGTGGTACGACTGAAGGGTGCGCGCTATGCTCAAGGATGCCTGTGGAGGAGTGGACCCTGATGTTCTAGCTACCGCTGCGCAGTTGTTTCTTATTGTCGATTTAGCCCAGAGGGCTTGTACCAGACGCTATGTTTTATATATGTCATGTAATGAACCTTTTATCGTTGTATGGATGTGATATTCGATTGAGATGAGTTCTGTACGAGATAGCTGCTATTCCTGGGACTATCTCAAGGGTACAGGGAGTTGGGTTCTCGTCGGCGAGAATCCGGTTCGTCACATTCACCACCCATGCATGTGTCTTAATTTGATGGGTTCCTATTTAAGGATTTACCTAGCCACTATATTTTTCCTGTCCCTGAAACTGGGTTACTTAATTAACTTTGATGGTAGATGATGCTTAGCTTGCTCAACTGGGATTGGTTAAATGAACCCCTACTCTATGTTCCATATACTCTTTTAAACAATTAATTGGCAAGATCATATCTTTTTAATTGGAACATGGAGAACCACCCAGGAGAACAGTACAACCATGAGTGTCATGTGGCTCTGGCTTTGACTGACTAATTAGGTGCTCTGGTTTATGGTAGCTTTACTCGAAAGGGGCATGGGGGGCGGCGGTTGACGGGGTATAGCTCGGTCCTTTTGAGCTATGGGCTTTGGTAAGAGACAGACCTCATTAGGGAGGGTTATGCTTTGCTTCTGAACCGGAAACCTTAGCGGGCTATCATTTATTAGAGTGCTTTTGTAAAGGTCTCATAGTGAAACCCAGTATTCGGTCCACGTGGTGTGGGAAGGGTACAATGCTTCGGCAATGGGAATCACGGCTTATGGTGAAAGTGTACAACCTCTGCAGAGTGTAAAACTGTTATAACAGCCGTGCTCACGGTCAAGAGCGGCCTGGACCCTTACATGATAATCATACTTGAACATGATCTAAATCGTGGTTACATGAATATGTTGGGAATATGACATTCATTAATTTGTGGGTGGTATATACTTTCATTTGCTAGTAAATAGTTGCTTAATAAAACTTGACCAACTAAAAGTGCTTATTGCAGTATGGTCAGCCAACCTTTTTGCCTCAGCCTTGTGTGTCATATTACATTTGCTGAGTACGTCATGTGCTCATACTTGTTGTTTTTCTTTCCATTATTGCATCTACTACAACCGGAATGCTGCTCAGATTGGCAGAATTTTGAGGATTTCACCACTGATTTTGAGGAGTTCTAGGCGAGTCTCCCCCAGTCAATGCCTGTGGAGTTGGAGTCACTTTTGCTTCGTTAGATGAACGTTTATTTAAGTCTTCCGCTATGACATTTGAGTCAACTCTGAGATTGTAATAAATGCACTTTAATACTCTTTCGTTATGCATGGTTATGGATATTCACTTGTGACGTCTACCATATGTGTGTAAACTGATCCTGGCGCACATATGAGATGCACCTGGTTTTGCCTTGAAAACCGGGTGTGACATTCATCTTTCGAGTATATATTCCCAAATGAGATATTAATCCATATTCTTCTATGTTTCTCCATATTCTTTTTTCGCAACTCATCACTTCTCCTTTTTTTTCTTTTAGCACATTACACAATATTGTTATTTTCTATTATGCATTGTTAGTCCTATACTAATCAAGCAATCACCTCTCACTGATAAACTTATCTTAGGGCAGTCCCAACCCAATGACTAGGATGATGTCCATATAATTAAATGAGCTGCCACGTATGATAAAAGATGATGTGGCAAGTGATTAAATAAAGAAAGAGAATGAAACCAGGTCTTGCATGAGATGGTGTCCACACAACATCCAAGACAAGATGTGAGATGACTAGCATTAAATTGAAACGTAGAAGAGTGGTGTTTGCATTGGGAGTTTAGTGTCTACTATTAGTTTCTTAATGATATGGAGACTATGAAAATTATGTCTAGTGTTTTAGGTTGGGACTGCCCTTACGCTGCGTTGAGCTGTCTCCATGCATCGCTCCTCTATTAAGTATTCAGATTTCGCTGTTTCCTTAACGTGTGTTATTGATTACAGCAACTTTTTGTCTAAAACTGCCCAATTGTTTACCAAGAAGCATTATCAATTCTAGGTTTTGAGTCCTTAAATCATCAAGGGTGCTCGCATTTTTCCTGTATTTACTCAAAGAATTAACCAATACTATTCATATGTGACATTCGGTCGATAGCGAAGCATCAGTGATGACTCTGTGAATCTTAAACTAGACCTGCTGGTCCAATTGCTTAGAGGTACTCGTAGGCAGTGGCAGACTATAGTGGAGGCGAAACAGAGCTTCGGCCCCCTTTCTCCGTGCACTGCCCACCGGAGGTCTTGCATTAGTGCTGGTCAGTTGGGGTACTTGCATGGCGCCACGGTGTCCAATCTGCAATTATAGCTCAACCTGCCTGCTGGTTTGGCTCCACGTTCCTCCAGCGCTCATAGGGATACAGATTACGTGAACGTATTCACATAGGAGAGTGCGCGTACGCATGAGCGTCTACCGGTACCTGTTTGCATCAGTATTTCCCAAAAAAATTACATAGTTCTGCACCAGGATGTCTCAAACTTTGGAATCTCTTACCAATTATCTGCATGTATGTACTATATTTTTGCTTGGCACTATAGACTTGTTTTTGCACGATCGATGACTTGCCTTGGTGTGTGTATAATGCTTATTTATTTACAATTGCTTCAACTCTCGCCTGTAGTCTCTCATTAATTAAGAAAGCCTACTTTGCCTGCCTCTATGGCCCTGTTTGTCAGAGCTCTCAAAGCTTATTCTCTTGTAAATCCAGAAGGAGTTCTGACAAACAGTTTTTTAGAGAGAATTGATTCTTTGCTGATTCTGTGGAGTGATTCTCTAAAATAAAAGGCTGGGAGCTGAAAAAAGTAGCTTTTTCTGATTCCGTGGAGTGATTCTCCCTCCTGATTTTGAGAGTTTATACTAGAGAATCAAAGAGAATCACTTTCAGCCACAGAATTACTTCTCCCAGAGAATCAGCTCCCACAGAGAATTAGAACAAGATGAAGCTCTACCAAACATGCCATATTATTGTCTCTTCTTGAGAATCAACCAATCACGCATAACTATTTGCATTGCCTGTATAAGGAGATCCCATGCAATTCAATGTACTCCCTCCATTTCAAAATGTAGGTCGTTTGACTTTTTGACCCTAAGTTTGACCGCTTGTTTTATTCAAAATTTTGTATAAATTATCATAATTTTTGTGGTGGTTTGCTTTATTAATACAAAAATCTTCAAAAATGTCTTAAATTTGAATATATTTTCATAAATTTTTTGAATAAGACGAGTGGTCAAACTTGTAGTAAAAAAAGTCAAACAACCTATATTTTAGAACAAAAGTGGTAGAAAATATAACAGAGAACAATTGTTAAGAGAGTTATATATAGGAGTACATACCAAAATGCAGCAGGACCATTGCATAGCCGCTGGTGAATACATAATATATATTCACCACAAATCACGCGAGTTCATTGATGTCGTCCCCGCTTGACACTATACTGTCGACATGCCTCCCTTCTCCTTCCAGCCATGGCCCATGGGACGACGTCCTGGCCAGCCAGCATCGTCTCAACCATCACGTCTGTTGCGTGTGCTCACGAACTACGCTTACTGCATGCATCTGCGTGCTCTCGCGGCACCTCGTTTTCCTCGCTCGCAACTGCTGTGTAGCCATCAGGTATGTCTCATAGCATGCGCCTCCTCTCTCTAAGCGTCTGCAGTAGATTTTGCTGTGGGTTGCCGGCACCACGCTCCTGAATAAGGTTGCGGTGTATAGATTGGCTTACATTGGCCGCTTATCTCGCTATCAACGAAAACCTCGTGGACGGCGGCTTACAATCTGGCGGCTAGGGTTAGTAATTAATTAAGGCCACGTCGGAGGAGCAAGAATCCTGGGTCATAGCAATGTATGGAACATTTACTCTGATTTTGCTACGTGAGGAAGATAAACCACAATCATTCACTTGTCTTTTATTTACTTGGATTGGAATTGGATATCTCAAATTTTTTTTCATAATGACACGTGCGGGTAATTTATAAATAAATATTAGGGGTTATTTTAGACTACTTTTACAATGGTGATGGCGGATAATTCTTTAAATACGAAAATAGATCCAATAACTATTATTATCTAGGATGATGAGAGCCTACCAAATTGATAGCTAGATATTTTTGATTTTTGTGAGAATTTTTAGGGAACTGCTTCAGTACTCCTGCTTTTATTTCTAGCACGAATCCTGAAGCAGCCTACATTTTAGTTAATTTTCTGAATTGTTTGAGTCTCGAGTGAGCCCAATCCCATCTTATCCATCCCGGACCCGCGCCCATGCCCTATCCTGATCGGCAAGTACTGCTCTCTCCTTCAATTGCTACTAAGCAAGAACTCACATGCGGCACACACGTTTATTGATGACACATAGGTATTAAAACAATGTCACTTGAGTGGGTCAAGGTAAACATATCAGTCATGCGAAACGCTTTTAAAAATACTTTATATTCGCACTCTCATTTATAGAGAGCTTTGGGTATTCTCAAATCCAGAGGCACATGATTTTTTGAGATAGTTGATCTTTATTTATATTGAGAAAAACTCTCCAATCTATTGTTTATTGGCAATATGGGATAATTGTGTATAGACAAAAAAAACTGCGAGGAGGTTTTACCAGTTCGGACGTTGATTCTTAAAAAAAACTTGTTTTTTAGTTAAAAAAAGCTCATTTATTCCTTTCCAAAAAGCTCCGATGGGGTTTTACCAGTTAGGACGTTGATTCCTTTAAAAAAAACTCATTTTTCTTTAAAAAAAGTGGGTAAAAAAACATTGATGAAAAAAACGGGAGGCTAGGGGTGAACTTACACGGGGTTTTTCGCTCTGTCAGAAAAAACTTTTGTAATATTTTCTTTTTCTTTGTTCAACGTGGGTCCAAGTGGGTCTGTGAGGGGTACGGGGTTTTAGTTGGTAGAGCAGTTCCACGCGGTGGTGGTGATGAACCTGACAGCTGCGGCAGATCGATCTGTACTACGACTGGCCGCGGGAGCGGTACCTGAACGTGATCCGCGACCAATAATCCGGCGACCCGCTCCTAGACGTCCAATGGGCCAACGACACCGCCTTCCTCTTCGACGCCGCCGCTGCGTCCTGTCGCGCCTCCTGGTCTTCTGGTCTCATGCTCATTCAGATGCTTTATCTCCAAGCAGGTTTGTCAACCATAAGTTTTGTGTGTGTTAAATTCTGCATCTGTTTAAAAGATAATAATAGTTCATGCAGAGGTTTTCAGTGTAGATATTTATGGAATAAATTTTAAATAATAGATAAGTTTCTTCTAGGTGAACACAAAAAAATATGAAATTATTGTATTTGTTAGCTGTATCGTGGACAAAACATTGTGTACCGGTGGAATCAATAATTAGCCTTGGTTTATGTAGTTTCTGAGTGAATGTCTGAAACACATAGAATTAACTTACATGGTTTCTTATTTTCTTGCGGGGTGTACGAGCTAAACCAGAGATTTGGTGTTTCTCATGTGGAAACTGCATTTGAAAATATTTTGCTATGGACATATCTGATCAAAACAATACAAGCATGTAAGTTTGAGCAACGGAATCTCCAGCTCTTTTGAATAACTGCTGCTATTCAGTAAGTGTAAGCTGTAATCTTTAACATTGTTCCTAAAGCATTCGACTGCCTTTTCTAGAGAAAATTAAAGATGTCTTCCTTTCCTTTGCATGGATCATCACTATTTTTCTATCTTTCATCCTTTTTATCAAGTAATGGTATGTGATTCAGCAATTGGAAGTGCCAACAGACTTCAAGAGAGAAAGCATGCTACTATTTTTCATCAGGTATCCCTGCAGTAAGTTGTTTAAGCTAAATGTCTCTTCCAATATATCATACAGATAATATATGTTGTGAATTCCAGTGCTAGAACCTGAAAGACTTTGGTCGCTTCAAGAGCAGTGAAGGAAGTCTGAGTCAGGTTGGTAGGTCAATAAAATATTTTCTTTGGTGAAGGCATACTATCTTCCTTTTAGATGTCCCATTTTCTCGATAGTCTAATTACCCTACTTCTGATTAGTCTGATCTCACCAATTGGTAATTTTTTGTTTGCCCAGTTAACAAAAAGTATTTTTGTGTACTTTTGCAGATTTTCATCTGAAAAGAGATGGTTTGGTCAGGAAGTTTCTGGTTGCTGTTGTGATGGATAATTGACCATAAAGGTACATGATTATGCTTCAAGAAATTCTTGTGAAAAATATGTGATTGTTATATTTTTAGAGTGCATATGGACTTTTGGCGTTCATCTTAGAATTTGAAAAGTCTTGTGAACATGAGCATTGTATGCAGCATTTCCAAAGCTACGATGTTATATGTATGGTGGGGAATGATATGCTTATCTGCTAATCGTCCGTTTAAACTTTTACTGCTTTTGAAAGTTTTTAAGCAGGAAAAAAGTTGAGCTGTCACATCACACAAAACTCCAAAGCGACGACCGGCTGTGTGTAGCGTCCATGGGTGGAGAGAGAGGGAAACTCTCTCAATTCTTTTGTGATGATTTTTTTCTTAAAAAAACTTGTTTTTTCAGTTAAAAAAGCTCGTTTATTCTTTTCCAAAAAAGCTCCGATGGGGTTTTACCGGTTAGGACGTTGATTTCTTTTTAAAAAACTTATTTTTTTTCTTTCCAAAAAAAGTGGGTACAAAAGACACTGGTGAAAAAACGGGGGGCTAGGGGTGAACTCACACGGGGTTTTTCGCTCAGTCAAAAAAACTTTTGCAATATTTTCTTTTTCTTTCTTCAACGTGGGTCCAGGTGGGTCCATTGTAAGGGGTATAGGAGGTTTTAGTTGGTAGTAAAAGTTTTCAAAAGAACTCGATCCTTTTAGTGTAGATATTACAAGAAAAATGAAACAGTGGGACATATTGCCTTTGGGTCCACCTCTCATTAGCTTACACATGAAACTTTTTTGTTCCATTCTTTTATTTTTTTCTATACACGCATTTTATTTCTGTGGTTCGATTCCTGTATTCCAAACATTATGTCTATGGCAATTCGTGTGTTTTCGATTCCTGTATTTTAAACACCATATCTGCGGCAATTCGTATGTTTCCTTCGCATCTCATTCCTAAGGTTTTTTCCATTTCTCTGTTTTGCATTCCTTCCTTCCAAACGGGGCCTGAAATCTTGGCGATTCATCCACAACGTTACCTTGCATGATTGTCACACAGACAGAGGTCACATGGACCAGAAGATAAGCTCTAGCTTTCCCTCGACGACGCCTTTTTTTAAAAGTAAAGGCAGGAGCACTGCCATATCATTTAAGAAGAGGAGGCATTCGTACGTAACGAGCCGAAGCGTACACAACACCACACAACAAATGCACACAAACACAATGCTACACCACCACCACCTGTGAGAGGAGCTGAAAGGAAGCCATCAAACTGCGCCGTCGTCACCAACGTTGAGCCACGCCTAAAGCCGCAACCACTGTGTAACACCCTAAAATTCATCACAATTAAATTGTAGAAACTCTCTGAATTTTTCTAGGATTTATTAAGGCCTAAATAAATTTTCTATGATTTAATTGGAATTTCTAGCCTTTTACCAATTTAAATATCATATTAAATAATTATTTTAGTCAAAATAAGTTTTTGTTGCATTCATGCTGTTGCATTGAATTTTTGGTTGCTAGTAAATCAAGTTGGAATTTAAATTTTGTTTAAATTCGAATTTGATTTGCTTTTGTTTGAGTTTTAGAAAAGTTGTTTAGGCTGAGTTCGGTTTTGGCCCCTGAACTCCTGGCGCGGTTCGTTTTGCCCCCTGGTCTTTTTCCCTCACTCGCATTTCCTCCCCGCTCAGCCCGTTTTCTTTCCGTTTTAGGCCCAGCAGCGGCCCGTCGTCGCGCCGCGCCGTCGTCTTTTCTTTTTCTCCTACCTGTGACGCCGACAGGTGGGACCCACCTGTCATCTCCTTCGTCTCCGCGCCGGACTCCGCCCCGACTCCGAGTTCCGACGCCGAGTCCCTTCCCTGCACGCCGCCGAGGCCCGGTTTTCGGTCCTATATAATCGGTCGACTTCTGCCGCCTCAATCCCCATCAATCGCGCCACCAACTTTAGCCCTAGCCGCCTGTGCTCAAGCCGCCATCGTCGCCGCCGCCAAGCTTTCGGTCGCGCCGTCGATCTCGCCGCCCGACGCTGCTCCAGTTGTTCTTGTTGCACCAGGAGGTTCACGTCGAGGTGAAGGTACTTCCGCACCTTTTCTTTCCTGTTTCTTGTGGCCGTAGAGCGCTGTCGTCGCTGCGTCGCTGTCGGAGTAGCGCCGCCGCCGCCATAGCTCGTTGTCGGTCTTCGTCATTGCTCGTCGGTCGTCAAGAATCCCCTAGCCGAGTTCCCCCCGTTGAGCTGCACCCGTAGGACTTGATCTCGTTGCAAACCGTGCACGGTAGCCTTAGATCGAAGTTTCTCCGGCGGTCCTCCGCCACGGAAGCGAGCGGCGCCGCAGTCCTCGCCGGCGCTGAGCGCCGATCCACCCTCTGGCCGTCAGATCTTCATCCAACGGCTCACAATAGATCGAGCCTGAGTCAAACCCGAGCGTACCGGTCAGCCATGGTGTTTTTGCAAAAGAGTCCCTGAGTTTTTTGAAAATCAACCCGCGGTCCAGCTCAGTTCAACAGTATTTCAATTTAAGTCCTTTTTCTTCTGTTTTAGCCCCTGCAAGTTTTAAAATTACGCCCGAGGTCCTGTTTTGGTCTTTTACCCGTAAGCCCTTGAGTTTTTATAAAAAATTATGTTTTAGCCCTCGGATTTTCGCAGTTAAGCCCCTGGAACTTTTAAAACATTGCCAGTAAGTCCCTGAACCTTAGAAAAGCCATATCTTTTGCGTTTTAACTCCGATTTTAGTGATTCTCACGCTCACGCATTCGTTGTAACGCGTAGATTAGTTTTATGCTGTTGTTTTCTTCTGTTGGAATTGTTTGGTGTATTGTTTCTTATTTAGTGTATTGTTTCTTTGCATGCGATTATGTGATGCGATTAGGAAGCGAGCAGTTCGAGGATTTCTCTGAAGAACCAACTGTTGGAGAAGGATTTGAGTAGCAACAGAGTTGGGAAGAAGGCAAGTGTATTATGTCATGCAAATGTCCTAATAACTATTAATTTCACCATCCATGCATGTGTCTTAATTTGATGGGTTCCTATTTAAGGATTTGCCTAGCCACTATATTTTCCTGTCCCTGAAACTTGGTTATTTAATTAACTTTGATGGTAGATGACGCTTAGCTTGCTCAACTGGGATTGGTTAAATGAACCCCTACTCTATGTTCCAAATACTCTTTGAAATAATTAAATGGCAAGATCATATCTTTTTAATTGGAACATGGAGAACCACCCAGGAAAACAGTACAACCATGAGTGCCATGTGGCTCTGGCTTTGGCTGACTAATTAGGTGCTCTAGTTTATGGTAGCTTTACTCGAAAGGGGCATGGGGGGGGCGGTTGACGGAGTATAGCTCGGTCCTCTTGAGCTGTGGGCTTTGGTAAGAGACAGACCTCATTAGAGAGGGTTATGCTTTGCTTCTGAACCGGAAACCTTAGCGGGCTATCATTTATTAGAGTGCTTTTGTAAAGGTCTCATAGTGAAACTCAGTATTCGGTCCACGTGGTGTGGGACGGGTGCATGCTTCGGCAATGTGAATCACGGCTTATGGTGAAAGTGTACAACCTCTGCAGAGTGTAAAACTGTTATAACAGCCGTGCTCACGGTCAAGAGCAGCCTGGACCCTTACATGATAATCATACTTGAACATGGATTAAATTGTGGTTACTTGATTATGTTGGGATTATGACATTCATTAATTTGTGGGTGGTATATACTTTCATTTGCTAGTAAATAGTTGCTTAATAAAACTTGACCAACTAAAAGTGCTTACTGCAGTATTGTCAGCCAGCCTTTTTGCCCCAGCCTTGTATGTCATATTACATTTGCTGAGTACGTCATGTGCTCATGCTTGTTTTCTTTCTTTTATTGCATCAACTACACCCGGAATGCTGCTCAGATTGGGAGAATTTTGAGGATTTCACTGCTGACTTTGAGGAGTTCTAGGCGGGTCTCCCCCAGTCAACGCCTGTGGAGTTGGAGTCACTTTTGCTTCATTAGATGAACGTTTATTTAAGTCTTCCGCTATGACATTTGTGTCAACTCTGAGATTGTAATAAATGCACTTTCGTTATGCATGGTTATGGATATTCACTTGTGAAGTCTACCATATGCGTGTAAACTGATCCTGGCGCACATATGAGATGCATCTGGTTTTGCCTTTAAAACTGGGTGTGATAGAAGTGGTACCAGAGCTGTGTTGACTGTAGGACGCAAGCCTAGATAGCAATGGTCATTCTCTAAGGACTATTTTGCTTAACTACTCTTGTTCTATCTATTCTTGGTTTCTTTTGCTATTATTCCTGGTCATTGATAATTGTCTCCTCCTTGATCTTTGTTTTCTGTTCTATATTTTTCACCATCTGACCTGGTTTCGATGTCTTTAGAACTGTTCTAACCCCCTTCTTGCTTAAACCATAGATGGTGTTGACAAGGCAAGGTGCTCGTAGATTGGTTAGCACTCTTTCCCCTTCTTCGTCACATTCGGTGCAAAAAGAGGAACCGGAACCTGAAGAGATGGAAGTGATGGACGAAGAAGTTAACTCAGGAGGGAATGCTCCAGGTGGATCTGAAGGAAGTAAAGGACCCCCTCCGCCGCCTGACATGTGGGTAGTGACTTTTCACCATCACGACGGAGGCAACAGTGGGTTCCCGATGCTGCTTCGAATGCTCTTTGAGCGTCTGAACTACCCAGTGGAGATAGAATATCGTGGAAGAAGGAGGGCACATCCAAATTACCCAGAGGACTGGGATGTCGCTGTATACATTCGGGAACCTGATTATGAGTATGGAGGAACCAAAGAGGCTGCAGTGCACCATGCCATCGCCGTGAGATCAACCTTCGAAGCTGGAATCCAGGATGCAGCAAGACGGGCACTTTTTGTGCTTTGTCATGAGGAGGCTGCTGAAGTACGTCACACTGCTTGGGCATATCTTCCCCGAAGGCAGCAAGACACTCCAACTGGGGTTGTGCCACAACCGCCCGACGTGCTAAACTCTACACTCAACGTCCAGGTGGCGTTCACCAAGATGCTCAACGTGCACGCCGATGACACCACAAGGGAGCTACAAGAAGTGCGTGAAGAACTCGCTGCTGAACGGAGGAAGAACAAGAGGCTGATAGCTGAACCCAAGGGAGAAGCACTTCCGCCCTTGGATGAAGATGTAGAAGGGTTGATGGGTCATTCACCGCCCCACTAGAGAGTGCTTGGTGGATCGTCTAGTTGCTTCACCCATACCTATTAAGATAGGATACCCTCTCTGTTGATACTTCAGTACGTTTAGAATCGTTGAGACTCGTGCGTAGCATATGATTTAGTTTGGTTTAAAAGTGTGGTAGAGATGTTTGCTTTCATGCTAAGTGTGTGATTTGGATCTTTGTAATGATTGAACTTAATTGTGGAGTGATGACCACAATTGAGTAATTATTAAATAAATAAATTTAGTTAGTTTAGGTTTATCTTGGTCTCTGATCTTAGCACTTAATTATCACTTTATCCATATAATTGTACCCCTCATATAAATCATGTTATGCGACAATCTGTTCTCACTGCTGCATGATATCCTGGTACTGTCCGAATTGTTTCTGGAGCTTCAGAACTCCGTTTGACATAAATCTAGTTGGGTCGGATTAAGGACTTGATAACCCAGGTTCTGGGAATTGTTCGTGATTTTTGGAGGTTCTGGCAGAGAGATACAATGGTTTTATTCGAGTAACCAGAATCTGTCCCATGGTCCTGACACAGCTGTCTTGTTTATTTTATACCTCGAGCCACAAAATTCCGATTGAGGTGATTCAAGTTGGGTGAGTTTCAGAATTTGATAGGCTAAGTTCAGACAAAAGATAATGATTTTTGGATACTCAGAATGAGAGTTACAACTGTCCGAAGAGGAATGCTCAGACCCCACAGCACCAGAGTGGCAGTGCACCTAGGCAGAATACCCCTCAGCAGCAGAAGAGGAATGTGAACCCAACGCCCCAGAGCAACAAGGGCCAGCAGAATCAGATGCGGGGCAAGGTGAACCATGTTGCTGCAGAGACCGCACAGGAGGCCCAGGATGTGGTACTTGGTATGTTCCTTGTCAACTCAGCCCCTGCATCAGTTTTATTCGACTCTGGAGCATCCCATTCTTTTATTACTACTCAGTACGTAGCTAAGTATAATATAACCATGCTCCCTATGAAAAATTCCATGCTAGTTAGCTCTCCCGGTGGAAACATGAAATCCAATTTTATCTGTCCCCGAGTTAACCTGAAAATAGTTGGGGTAGATTTTCCTGCTGATCTGATAGTCCTAAACTCTAAGGGAATTGATGTCATACTTGGAATGGGATGGTTGGCTGCTTTTGATGCGGTGATTCAGTGTGCCAAGAGGTCCATGTTGTTGACTAGCCCTCAGGGAGAGAAGATTGAATTCGGAGCCACTCAACCCTCAGCTTCAACTTACTCAGTGAATCAGGCCAGCGGTGTTCCTTTGGAGGATATCAGAGTTGTTTCTGAGTTTCCGGATGTCTTCCCAGATGATTTGCCAGGTATGCCACCCGACCGAGACATTGAGTTTATTATTGAGCTTTTACCTGGTACTGCTCCTATTTCTAAAAGACCCTATAGAATGGTTGTTAATGAACTAGAAGAACTTAAGAAACAACTTAAGGAATTGTTGGATAAGGGTTACATTCGTCCTAGTTCTTCACCTTGGGGAGCACCTGTAATTTTTGTGGGTAAAAAGGATGGTACTCTGAGGATGTGTGTGGATTATCGTTCATTGAATGAGGTAACTATCAAGAATAAGTATCCCTTGCCCAGAATTGAAGACTTATTTGATTAGTTGAGAGGAGCTAAGATTTTCTCTAAGATTGACTTGAGATCTGGCTATCATCAGTTGAGGATCAGGCGCTCCGACATTCCTAAAACAGCTTTCACCACCAGGTATGGGTTGTATGAGTATACTGTGATGTCGTTTGGATTGACAAATGCACCCGCCTACTTTATGTACCTGATGAATAAGGTGTTCATGGAGTACTTGGATAAATTTGTGGTGGTGTTTATTGATGATATTCTGGTTTACTCTAAGAATGAGGAGGAGCATGAGGAGCATTTGAGGTTGGTGTTGCAGACTCTTAGAGAGAACCAGTTGTATGCCAAGTTTAGTAAATGTGAGTTTTGGTTGAATCAAGTGTCTTTTCTTGGTCATGTTGTTACTGATGGAGGTATTGCAGTGGATCCAAGTAAAGTCAAGGATGTGTTGGATTGGGAACCTCCTACCACAGTCTCTGAGATCAGAAGCTTTCTGGGATTGGCTGGATATTACAGGAGATTCATTGAAGGCTTTTCTAAAATAGCGAAACCTCTTACTTCGCTATTAGAGAAGGGCAAGGAGTTTGTTTGGTCAGAAGCGTGTCAGGCCAGCTTTGAAGAGTTGAGAAGGAAGTTGACTACAACCCCAGTGCTTGCAATGCCAGATATTCACAAGAACTTTGATATATATTGTGATGCTTCTCGTAGAGGTCTTGGGTGTGTGCTCATGCAGGAAGGCAGAGTTATAGCCTATGCATCCAGGAAGTTGAGGAAGCACGAGCTGAACTATCCTACTCATGATCTAGAACTTGCAGCTGTTGTCCATGCCTTGAAGATCTGGAGGCACTATATTCTAGGTAACAGATGTGAACTGTATACTGATCACAAAAGCTTGAAGTACATATTTACTCAGAAGGATCTGAATTTAAGGCAGAGAAGATGGCTGGAATTGATCAAGGATTATGATCTGGAGATCAACTACCATCCTGGCAAGGCTAATTTGGTTGCTGATGCGTTGAGTAGGAAGTCACAAGTAAATGCAATGTTTGGTCTCCAGTTGCCAGCTGAGTTGTGTGCAGAGATGGAGAAGCTGAACTTGGGATTTCTGAGTCAGACCGAAGGTGTGACAATGGAGGTTGAGTCTATACTGGAGCAGGAAATTCGGAAGGGTCAGCTTACTGATGAGAAGATAAAGGAAATCAAGAAAATCATATTAGCAGGAAAAGCTCCCGACTTCACCGAAGATGATCAGGGTACAATTTGGTTTAGAAAGAGGATATGTGTACTGGATATCGAGTCTCTCAGGGAGCAGATATTGAGGGAAGCTCATGATTCCACATATTCTATTCATCCTGGAAGCACCAAGATGTACCAGGATATGAAGCAAATGTATTGGTGGTATGGACTAAAAAGGGATGTGGCTGCCCATGTGGCGTTGTGCGATGTTTGTCAGAAAGTTAAGGCTGAACATCAGAGACCAGCCGGTTTGCTTCAGCCAGTCAAGGTACCTGAATGGAAGTGGGAAGAAATAAGTATGGATTTCATTGTTGGGTTACCTCGCACTCGAGGAGGATATGACTCCATATGGGTTATTGTGGACAGATTAACTAAGGTAGCTCACTTTATACCCGTTCACACTACTTATACCAGCGCTAAGTTAGCAGAGTTATACATGTCCAGAATTGTTTGTCTCCATGGTGTACCTAAAAAGATAGTGTCTGATAGAGGTACTCAGTTTACATCTAGATTCTGGCAGAAGTTGCATGAGTCTATGGATACAAAGTTGAATTTCAGTTCTGCATATCATCCTCAGACAGATGGTGAGACAGAGAGGACTAACCAGATTTTCGAGGATATGTTGAGAGCTTGTGCTTTGAAGCATGGAGGCAGTTGGGACAAGAGTCTTCCATATGCAGAGTTCTCGTATAACAACAGTTATCAGGCAAGTCTAAAGATGGCCCCCTTCGAAGCGCTTTATGGTAGAAAGTGCAGAACACCTTTGTATTAGAGCGAAACAGGTGAAAGTCAGCTGTTTGGGCCAGAGATTTTGCAGGAAGCTGAGAGACAGGTTCAGATTATCAGAGAGAATTTGAGAACGGCTCAGTCCAGGTAGAAGAGCTATGCAGATACAAGAAGGAGAGAGCTAACCTTTGAGGTGGGTGATTATGTGTATCTGAAAGTATCTCCTATTTGAGGCTTGAGAAGGTTTAAGGTGAAAGGTAAATTATCCCCTCGTTTCATTGGACCTTTCAAGATTGCTGATAGAAAAGGTGAGGTTGCTTATCAATTGGAGTTGCCAGCCAAATTGTCTGATGTGCATGACGTGTTTCATATCTCTCAGTTGAAGAAGTGTCTTAGAGTGCCTGAGGAAGAATTGTCTTTAGATGAGTTGAATGTGCAGGATGATCTGACTTATATGGAATATCCAGCTAAGATTTTGGAAACTGCTGAAAGAGTTACTAGGAGTAAAGTGATTAAGATGTGTAAAGTTCAGTGGAGTCATCATGCGGAAAGTGAGGCAACTTGGGAAAGAGAAGATGAGTTGATGGCAGAATTCCCTCAGATTTTCTCCAATCCATCAGAATCTCGAGGACGAGATTCTCTTTAAGGGGGTAGGTTTGTAACACCCTAAAATTCATCACAATTAAATTGTAGCAACTCTCTGAATTTTTCTAGGATTTATTAAGGCCTAAATAAATTTTCTATGATTTAATTGGAATTTCTAGCCTTTTACCAATTTAAACATCATATTAAATAATTATTTTAGCCAAAATAAGTTTTTGTTGCATTCATGCTGTTGCATTGAATTTTTGGTTGCTAGTAAATCAAGTTGGAATTTAAATTTTGTTTAAATTCGAATTTGATTTGCTTTTGTTTGAGTTTTAGAAAAGTTGTTTAGGCTGGGTTCGGTTTTGGCCCCTGAACTCCTGGCGCGGTTCGCTTTTGCCCCCTGGACTTTTTCCCTCGCTCGCATTTCCTCCCCGCTCAGCCCGTTTTCTTTAACGTTTTAGGCCCAGCAGCGGCCCGTCGTCGCTCCGCGCCGTCGTCTTTTCTTTTTCTCCTACCTGTGACGCCGACAGGTGGGACCCACCTGTCATCTCCTTCGTCTCCGCGCCCGACTCCGCCCCGACTCCGAGTTCCGACGCCGAGTCCCTTCCCTGCACGCCGCCGAGGCCCGGTTTTGGGTCCTATATAATCGGCCGACTTCCGCTGCCTCAATCCCCATCCATCGCGCCACAAACTTTAGCCCTAGCCGCCTGTGATCGAGCCGCCATCGTCGCCGCCACCAAGCTTTCGGCCGCGCCGTCGATCTCGCCGCCCGACGCTGCTCCAGTTGTTCTTGCTGCACCAGGAGGTTCACGTCGAGGTGAAGGTACTTCCGCACCTTTTCTTTCCTGTTTCTTGTGGCCGTAGAGCGCTGTCGTCGCTGCGTCGCCGTCGCAGTAGCGCCGTCGCCGCCATAGCTCGTCGTCGGTCTTCGTCGTTGCTCGTCGGTCGTCAAGAATCCCCTAGCCGAGTTCCCCCCGTTGAGCTGCACCAGTAGGACTTGATCTCGTCGCAAACCGTGCAGGGTAGCCTTAGATCGAAGTTTCTCCGGCGATCCTCCGCCGCGGAAGCGAGCGGCGCCGCCGTCCTCGCCGGCGCTGAGCGCCGATCCACCCTCTGGCCGTCAGATCTTCATCCAACGACTCACAATAGATCGAGCCTGAGTCAAACCCGAGCGTACCGGTCAGCCATGGTGTTTTTGTAAAAGAGTCCCTGAGTTTTTTGAAAATCAACCCGCGGTCCAGCTCAGTTCAAAAGTATTTCAATTTAAGTCCTTTTTCTTCTGTTTTAGCCCCTGCAAGTTTTAAAATTATGCCCAAGGTCCTATTTTGGTCTTTTACCCGTAAGCCATTGAGTTTTTATACAAAATTATGTTTTAGCCCTCGAATTTTCGCAGTTAAGCCCCTGGAACTTTTAAAACTTTGCCAGCAAGTCCCTGAACCTTAGAAAAGACATATCTTTTGCGTTTTAACTGCGATTTTAGTGATTCTCGCGCTCACGCGTTCGTTGTAACACGTAAATTAGTTTTGTGCTGTTGTTTTCTTCTGTTGGAATTGTTTGGTGTACTGTTTCTTATTTAGTGTATTGTTTCTTATTTAGTGTATTGTTTCTTTGCATGCGATTATGTGATGCGATTAGGAAGCGAGCAGTTCGAGGATTTCTCTGAAGAACCAACTGTTGGAGAAGGATTTGAGTAGCAACAGAGTTGGGAAGAAGGCAAGTGTATTATGTCATGCAAATGTCCTAATAACTATTAATTTCACCATCCATGCATGTGTCTTAATTTGATGGGTTCCTATTTAAGGATTTGCCTAGCCACTATATTTTCCTGTCCCTGAAACTTGGTTATTTAATTAACTTTGATGGTAGATGACGCTTAGCTTGCTCAACTGGGATTGGTTAAATGAACCCCTACTCTATGTTCCAAATACTCTTTGAAATAATTAAATAGCAAGATCATATCTTTTTAATTGGAACATGGAGAACCACCCAGGAAAACAGTACAACCATGAGTGCCATGTGGCTCTGGCTTTGGCTGACTAATTAGGTGCTCTAGTTTATGGTAGCTTTACTCGAAAGGGGCATGGGGGGGGGGGGGGCGGTTGACGGAGTATAGCTCGGTCCTCTTGAGCTGTGGGCTTTGGTAAGAGACAGACCTCATTAGAGAGGGTTATGCTTTGCTTCTGAACCGGAAACCTTAGCGGGCTATCATTTATTAGAGTGCTTTTGTAAAGGTCTCATAGTGAAACTCAGTATTCGGTCCACGTGGTGTGGGACGGGTGCATGCTTCGGCAATGTGAATCACGGCTTATGGTGAAAGTGTACAACCTCTGCAGAGTGTAAAACTGTTATAACAGCCGTGCTCACGGTCAAGAGCAGCCTGGACCCTTACATGATAATCATACTTGAACATGGATTAAATTGTGGTTACTTGATTATGTTGGGATTATGACATTCATTAATTTGTGGGTGGTATATACTTTCATTTGCTAGTAAATAGTTGCTTAATAAAACTTGACCAACTAAAAGTGCTTACTGCAGTATTGTCAGCCAGCCTTTTTGCCCCAGCCTTGTATGTCATATTACATTTGCTGAGTACGTCATGTGCTCATGCTTGTTTTCTTTCTTTTATTGCATCAACTACACCCGGAATGCTGCTCAGATTGGGAGAATTTTGAGGATTTCACTGCTGACTTTGAGGAGTTCTAGGCGGGTCTCCCCCAGTCAACGCCTGTGGAGTTGGAGTCACTTTTGCTTCATTAGATGAACGTTTATTTAAGTCTTCCGCTATGACATTTGTGTCAACTCTGAGATTGTAATAAATGCACTTTCGTTATGCATGGTTATGGATATTCACTTGTGACGTCTACCATATGTGTGTAAAATGATCCTGGCGCACATATAAGATGCATCTGGTTTTGCCTTTAAAACCGGGTGTGATACGCTGCAAGCTCGAGCAACTACCTAGACTCCTCCACCACGGGAGTATCACCCTCAAAGCTGTACACCCACGATCGCCGATCACTCTGCTCTAGCATTGTATCAAAAGAAAACTCCCATCACGGCGCCGATGAAAGCCACTGATCCCGGCCACTCTGCGTGGGGGCCTCGCCTCTGTCACCACCTCACTCCTCTGTCAATGACTCAGATATCTGAAAACTACTTTGAGAGCATTCCTTCCGTCCAACCGTCGCCGAGATCACCACTGTTCTAAGCACCAACTCAAGACCTCCAGCATCGTGGGCGCTCTACGCCTTGCCGCCAATAGACCTTGCACACCTCCTCTACCGCCGCATACGGCCCAAACGAGACCACCTCCCCTCTGCCACAGGCCTATACGAGTTGGGACTGCACGTGGGTCAACGAGTCACCAGGACGACCCCTTGCACACTTCGAGACACGTGCAATATATATAACCAGCTTATCCCTTTCGGTTTTACTCTGTTTCTTGAGACATTCCTGACGAAATCCCTGTGAAATTCCAAACGGGATCTACAGCAATTTGAGAATATGGTATCTAGGCTCCCTCTAGTTTCAGAGCTTGTCTGTTTACTCTTGTTTAAGCGATTTAAAGCCCTTGAGACAATTGAGTTAAACGCGAAGACAGATTGCAACTTCATCTGGTTCAGTTTTTCCTACCGTCTAGACTCCGGAATGTAATGGAACACAGACACGCTGTCACGTTGCCTCCCAGATTAGCAGATTGTTTCCTCTCCACCCGCTGAACCTTCACTCCTGGCTTGGCCATTCAATAGTTACCTCGTCGTCTCATTTCCGGATCTGATGGAGACTCAAACTTGGCGAGGCCTTGGCTCAGAAGAAGCTAACAGATGGAGCCATGCAATTCTGCAGCCTGAACAAAACGATCAATCAGAATAATTATATCCATCAGAGTTTTCGCACAGGACAGGTGCTCTGCAACACGCGAATGACGCCGGACAGGGTTGGCACACGTCCACTTGAAGGGGCGATGCATATATACCCTCCTGGTTGCTTTCTGCTGGAAAGATGCGACATGTATGTAAAGAACACCAATGGATGGAACAGAATCGAAAACGTTTGGAGACAGGCGATCAAAGACTCAGTACTAGATCACATCATCACCACTATTATTTTTCTTGCGTGCAGCATCTGGCTAACAATAAGGATACCAAAATTAAGAACTGCCCATGACCGGCTTGCCTACACTTTCGGGGCTTTCATATTAATTCTCACGAAAGACACCCTAGAAAAAAAACAGATGAATCGTAAAAACTCTCACAAAAACATAAACACATCCAAACATCGATTTTTAAAGACTCAATTATTGTTGGCAACAACATTGGATTTAGTTTGCTTAAATTAACCACATCCATCACTATTAAAATAACCTAGTTATTTCCTAACACGCTGTATCTAAATTATCCATCTATATAGTTACAAAAATAATCCAAAATAACCCCTGCATCTGAATTATCCCCATGTACCATCATAAAAACAACAAATCTGCATCTAAATTATACACACAAGTCATTATGAAATAATCTAAAGCAACCCCTAAATTAATATCTAATTATCCACATAAATAAATATGAAAAGGAAAATAACCCAAACCACTCCCTATATATTCAAAATTACCCGCTTCTGCTATTATTAACCAATGCATAAAAGGAACTTAAATTACACATGCACTATGTGTTCCATCATGCAAACCATCTATATAAACTCGACGAAGGCTTTTCATGGACAGATGGACGGAGGGTATTTAAACCAAGAATTTCCCAAATGGACAACCATTCATGAATAGACAACCTTTCCCGAATGGACATCCGCTTATTCTTGTCATACTTACACACATGCCGTGTAGTTTATAAATGAAGACGAGGGTATTTAAACCCAAGAATTTATTTTCTTTAATTTATTATAATTAACAAGCATTGCACTAGAACTATCTTATAAAATATAAATTACAGTAGTCAATAATTAAAATATTATTACATCTACTAAGACCCCTGCTACGTGTAGTAGAAATCCAATAGCACTTTTGAGTTAAATGATATGCGTTACATAGCTGGACACGTGTATACTCCTTAAAGGAAGCAATTTTTTGTTTTACATCGTCGAGGGCAACTCCAGCAACGCCGTGTGAATTGGGGGAAAATCATCACTCCGGCGGCACCGCCGTGTGAAGTGGGCATCGTTATTATATCGAGACTGAGGACACATCGTTGCTATGGATTGCAGCCATGAATGTTCCACTTCACATGTATGTTGTCGAGTGTGCATCATGCATGTCACATCATATCCTTGGTATTCTCAAGACGACAAGTCGTAAGCGTGCTCCGCGGGTTGTCAAATTTCCTTGTCTTTAGTAACTCAATATCATGTCTGGTATCCATAAAATAAGTGTTCCTCCTTGTATGATTTGTTTTCTGTTTATGCTATTGATATACTATCTCGTTTTCTCCTCTTCCGTAGACTTTTAGAACTACAATGCTTTACTGTCAAGGGGCCGACGGCGGAGTTAATATTCTGATGCTACCTCGGCAAGTCTTTGCATGTCTTTCTGTATATGTTTGTCTGCGTGCCTGCCTCCTGCAGACGTCAGGCCAGGCTAGCTGCCCCGTCACACAAGGTCTTTTAGCCTTGTTGGGCCTTGTTTAGTTCCAACTTTGGCTCAAAGTTGAGACTTTGCCACTGTAGCACCATTATAACGTTTCGTTTGTATTTGTAAATAATTGTTCAAATATTAATTAATTAGGCTTAAAATGTTCGTTTCGTAAAGTAAAACAAAACCGTGCAATTAGTTTTTGATTTCATCTATATTTAGTACTCTATATATGTGCCGACATTTTGATGAGATGAGAATCTTTTTTTACATAGTGAAATTTGGGGGTAGAATTTGGGAACTAAGGCCTTGGATTGGAGCCAGCAGCCAGCAACCCTACATTATTTATGATACTAGATATTATCCCCTGAGCACTTCAAGAAGCATAAGTATTTTTAAAAGACATTAAATATTAGAAGTTTGTGGGGTTAATTTTGGACCACAAACTAATCAAAATTGCTTATATTTGATTTATCCAATTTATTTATGTTTTAGCACAATGTGTCTACTCGCTAGTCTTTATCTGATTATGATGGATTTTGGCCGCCTATCATTTACTGTAGCTATATGCCATCTCCATTCATAACCTTTCGCCATTGTAATGCACATCCGTGAGTATGACATTTGCTTGGTTAAAACCTTAGCTTGAGCGGTATTAGCTCTTGTTGGAGCTCATATGTCGTAATTTCATTAATCTAGATTTCTGGTTAAGTTAAAACCTTCTTGCAATTTGTAACAAATTTCCCCTTATAAATTAGCAAAATGGAATAAATTCAATTTCCTATATATATATATCAAAGAACTACAAGCATAACCTTACAATCTATTATATTAATACAATAGTGTTAAAAGGAGCCACCACATTCACCTAGAGGGCCAAGACATATTAATCTAAAAAAGAGAAGAATACGGGCCATCGAATTTTATGAAGATCTAATGGCAAAAATTAATCTAAAAATAATATATCAAATAAAAAATAAAAGAATATACACCATCAGATTTTATGAAGATCTAATGGTCTAGATTAATCCAAAGAGTGTATATCAAATAGAAAATAGAAGAATATATACCACCAGATTTTATGAAGATCTAATGACCTAGATTAATCCAAAGAGTATATATCAAATAAAAAATATAAACCACTGCATTCTATAAAGATCTAAGGGTCTAGATTAATCCAATGAGCACATATATTAAATAAGAATAAAGATATTATGTTATTGCTAAGAGGAGAAAACATATACATATATTAAAATATAGAAAAGGAAAAGAATATATGAGCAATAATAAGATATACAACTATTTATTTCTCATATCATCTTCGTTCTTTCCAAAGAAAAAACGACGATGACTAGATATATAACAACAAAATTAGCAGTTTGATTTAGTTTGTCTTTCTATAAAGAAATTATGGGGAGGTAAACGACGCCACCTTCATCCATTCTATTAGCCAATTTAACAAGAGGTCAAAACAACAAAAAGTTTATGTTGCGTACAAAATCGTAACAAACCAACAACAAGAAAAGAGATTGGAGTAACTGATTACATGCACAAGGTTCCAAAACCAAATCCGTTGCCATGTCTACTCCTTCTAGGGCACACCCACTACTTTAGGTGAGGCTCTGCCCAACACAATTTCACGTAGCCTCCACCGATGCTTTGCACAGCTGCGGTGGCTCCCCAGGTGCCATCCACCGAGAGATGGGCGCGTCGCCCGCACCTACTGTAACACCCTAAAATTCATCATAATTAAATTGTAGCAATATTCTCAATTTCTCTAGGATTTATTAAGGCCTAAATAAATTTTCTATGATTTAATTGGAATTTCTAGCCTTTTATCAATTTAAATATCATATTAAATAATTTTAGTCAAAATAAGTTGTTGATGCATTCATGTTATTGCATTTGTCTTTTGCTTGCTGTTCAATTAAGTTGGAATTTAAATTCTGTTTAAATTCAAATTTAATTTGAATTTGTTTGATGTTTAGAATAGTTGTTTTCTGTCGAGTCTGCTTTTGCCCCTCCAAGTCTCGGCCGGTCCGTTTTCGCCCCCTCTATTTCTCTCTCTGGCCGTCGGCCCGTTTCCTTTCCGGCCCATCTCCTCTCGCTGGCCCACTCCCCCTTCCCCCTCTCCACCTCTCGCTGACGCGCGGGGCCCACGCGTCAGCTTCTTCCCCGCTGAGTCGGACTCGAGTCCGACCCGGGGCTTGGCCGCGCCGCCGCCTCCGTCTCGGGCACGGACACCAAGAGCGGGCCCAGCCCCTTTAATCTAGCGCGTCGCCCTGGCCCTCCGCTCCATCCCTGCTCTTTTCGCGCTTCGCCCGCCGCTCTAAACCCTAGTCTAGCGCCGCCGACTTCAGAGCTCCGCCACCGCCGCCGGTTCGCATAGTCGTCGTCTCTCCCTCGCCGCGAAGAGCTCCAGGAGGGTCACCTTGAAGTCCCGAAGGTCTCCATCGATTCTAGCTCCGACTTTTGGCCGCGCCCTTGCCTTAAATTGCTCGTCGCCGTCTTTGCAGAGCCGCCGCCCGCCATTCTCGTCGCCGCCGCCGTCGACACTTCTCCGCCGCCGAGGAGCCCCGGGGTAAGCTCGCCATGTCCTCCTCGTGCTCCCCGTCCAACCCGCGCTCGTTTCGGTACATCGTAGCGCGCTATCGCGTTTGCGCCACCGTGGACGCCAGCGGCGCCACCGCTCTGATTTCTCTTGCCGGCGAGCCCCCACCCGATCCAATCTCGGCCCTCCGATCTGGATCAAACGGTCCACGAGGGCCCGAGTCCTGAGTCAAACAGGTCACATACCCGTCAACCAGGACGTTTTGCATAAGAGCCCTCCAAGTCTTCAAAATCAACCCGCAGTCCTAGTGTAGTTCAAAAATGTTTCAATTTAGGTCCTTTTTCTTTCAGTTTAGCCCCTGCAAGTTTTAAAATTGCGCCCGAGGTCTAAGTTTTACCTTTTTGCATGAAAACCCTCGTAGTTTAATACAAAATTATGTTTTAGTCCTCGGATTTTCACAGTTAAGCCCCTGGAAGTTTTAAAACTTTGCGAGCAAGTCCCTGAACCTTATGAAAGCCATATCTTTTGTGTTTTAACTCTGATTTTAGCGATTCTCGCGCTCACGTGTTCGTGCTAACACGTAGAATAGTTTTGTGCTGTTGTTTTCTTCTGTTGGAATTGTTTGGTGTACTGTTTCTTATTTATTGTATTGTTTTCTTGTATGTGTTCGTGTGTGGCGTATAGGAAACGCGTCGTTCGAGGAAGTGTTTGAAGAATCAGCTGTTGAAGAGTTTGAGCAGCAGCAGGGTTGGGAAGAAGGCAAGTATTCCTTGATCATGCCTATTTATACCTAAATGACATGCATTTCAATTACACCGTTTATTTATCGCTTGCATTAATATTGCTGGGTCCCATTAAGGATTTTCCTAGTTTCTTTACCAAACCTTGCAACTGGGTGATATAAGTAATTTTGATTGGTAGATGATGCTTAGTTTGCTCAACTGGGATTGGTCTAATGAAACCCCTACTCTATGTTCCATTACTATCTTTAATTAATTAATGGACAAGATCACCTCTTTTAATTGGAACATGGAGCGACTACCCAGGAAAACAGTGCAACCATAAGTGCTATGTGGCTCTGGCTTTGACTGACTAATTAGATAATCTGGTTTGGGATAGTTTTACCCGAAAGGGTTAAGAGGTGCGGCGGTTGACGAGGTATAGCCCGGTCCTCTTGAGCGGTAGGCTTTGCTAAGATACGCGACTCACAAGGGAGGGTTATGCTTTGCTCCTGAACCGGAAGCCTTAGCGAATTGTCACTTATTAGAGTATCTTTGTAAAGGTCTCATAGTGAAACCCGGTATTCGGTCCACGTGGTGTGGGAAGGGTACATGCTTTCGGGCAATGGGAATCACGGCTTATGGTGAATGTGTACAACCTCTGCACAGTGCAAAACTGTTATAACAGCCGTGCTCACGGTCATGAGTGGCCTGGACCCTCACATGATTAATCTATCTGAATATGATCTACATTGTGGTTACCTGAATTTGATGAGTTTATGTCATTGATTTAATTGTGGTTGGTATATACTTATATTTGCTAGTAAATAGATGCTTAATAAAATTTAACCAACTAAAAGTGCTTAATGCAGCTATCCTTTCAGCCTTCCACTTTACAAAGCCTAGCATGTCATTTATTTCCATACTTTACTTCGTACGACATGTGCTCACGCTTGTTTATTTATATTGCATCGACCACACTCGGACTGCTGCTTAGATTGGGAGAATTTTGAGGATTATACTACTGATTTTGAGGAGTTCTAGGCTAGTCCTTCAGTCAACTGCCTGTGGGGATGGATTTATTTCGATTCGTTTAGTTAAACATTTATTTAAGTCTTCCGCTATGACATTTGTGTCAACTCTGAGATTGTAATAAATATACTTTAATACTCTTTTGTATGCATGGTTATGGATATTCACTTGTGACGTCTACCATATGTGTGTAAACTTGATCCTGGCGCATATATGCGATGCACCTGGTTTTATTCCTAAAACCGGGTGTGACAGAAGTGGTACCAGAGCTGTGTTGACTATAGGACGAAAACCTAAATAGCAATGGTCATTCTTTAAGGATTAATTTGCTTAATTATCCTTGCTCTCATTTTACTATATTCTTGCTCTTGACAATTTATCTCCTCCTTGCATTTTATTTTATTTCTATTCCATTTTATTTGTTATCTTACCTTGTCTTGATATCTATAGATTTGTTCTAACCCCCTCTTTCTTTCTAACCCGTAGATGGTTTTGACTAGACAAGGTGCTCGTCGAATGGCTAGAACTCCTTCCCCTCTTCCACCCCCGTCAGTGCACGAAGAAGAAGATGCTGAAGAGGTGGAGCCGGAAGTGAATCAGGAGGAACACGCTTCAGAAGCTTCAGCAGCGGGAAGTGTTGGACCCCCTCCGCCACCAGCTAGGTGGACTGCGTCGGTTCACTACCACACTAGAGACCATGCTCACATTCTGATGCTACTTCGGACGATGTTCGCTCGTCTTCACTATCATGTGGAGATAGAGTACCGCGGAAGAAGAAGAACCCATCCGGAGTACCCAGAGGAGTGGGATGTGTCAGTGCACATCCGTCAGGCTGACTATGAGAATGGAGGAACCAAGGAGATTGGAGTGCACCGTGCTATCGCCACTAGAGCAACTTTTGAAGTTGGAATTGAGGATGCAACTAGACAGGCACTCTCCGCGCTTTGCTTTGAGGAGGCTGCAATGGTGGATTACACCTCTTGGGCATATCTTCCTAAGAGACAGCCAGACACTCTAGAGGGTGTGGTGCCACAAGTCCCCAGAGTGCTGAGTTTCACGCTTATCAGTCAAGTGGCATTCACTGCGATGCTGAACTCGCACATGGATCACACTGCAAGAGAACTTAAGAGGGTGCGTGAAGAACTCACTGCTGAATGAAGGAAGAACAAGAGGCTTAGAGCTAAACTCAGGGGAGAAGCACCCCCACCTTTAGATGAAATCGATGAAGATCGAGCAGCTCACTCTCCACCCCACCTTTGAATCCGTTTGGATCACCTAGTTGCACCACCTATACCCAATAGGTTAAGTTGTCCTCCTATTTATTAGCTTGGTACGTTTAGAATCGTTGAGACTCATGCGTAGCGTGTGGCGAGTCTTGTTCTAAATGTGTTAGAGATGCTTGTTTTTGTGCCAAGTGTGTGATTTGGTTCTTTGTAATGACTGCGCTTAATTTGTGGAGTGATTACCACAATTAAGTATTACTAAATCAATAAATTTAGCTAGTTTGGGTTTTACCTCGGTCCCTGTTTTCATTAGCTACTTATTTCATTATCTATTTTATTTTATCTCTCATATAAATCATATCATGCTCCAATCTGTTCTCGTTGCTACTTGATATCCTGGTACTGTTTGATTTAATTCTGAAGCTACAGAAATCCAATTGACATGAAACCAGTTGGGTTGGATTAAGGACTGGATAAGCTATATTCTGGGAATTTTTCGTGATTTTTGGACATTCTGACAGGAAGAGACAGGTGTTTCATTGGAGGGTTCAGAATCTGTCTCGAGTTCTGACGTGGTTGTCTTAATTATTTAATATCTTGAGTTACAGAAGTCCGATTGAGTTGATTCAAGTTGGGTTAGTTTCAGAATTTGTAATCTACAATCTGACAAAAGATCGTTATTTTTGGATGTTCAGAATAAGAGTTATGCCCGTTTCATTGTGATACACTGAATCTGCCTTTGAAATCAGAAATTCTTATCTGTGTTGAATCTTTCTATGCATGCTTTTATCAGCCACCGTTTACAATCCCCCGCCGAATCAAACACCACCTGCTGCAATGGACCAGATTCTTGCCAACCAGACTTAGATCCTCCAGAACTTGGCTACTGCTATGGCAGGCATTCAAGCTCAGCTGAATAACAACAACAACAACAATCAGCCAAGGGACAAGCATCGGGAGTTCATGAGCCACAAGTCCCCTACCTACTCCCATTCTTCAGATCCTCTTGACGCTGATGATTGGTTGAAGATCGTTGAGAAGAAGCTGGACATGGCTCAGTGTAATGATAGGGAGAAGGTCTTGTATGCTTCAGGCCGCTTGGAGGGATCAGCTTCGGATTGGTGGGATGCTTACCATGCTGCTCATGCCACCCCTAATGCTATCACCAGGCAGGAATTCAAGGACAACTTCAGGAGTCATCATATCGCTGCCGGTGTCATGAAGCTAAAGAAGAAGGAGTTTCTCTCTCTCAAGCAAGGGGGGATGTCAATCAGCGAGTACAAGGACAAGTTCATTCCGTTGTCTCGCTACGCCCCAGATGAGGTGAAGGAAGATGAGCAGAAGCAAGAGCTATTCTTGGAAGGATTGATCTCACCTCTCCAGTATCAGCTCATGGCTCACACCTTCCCAACATTCCAGAAGTTGGTGGACAAGGCTATTGGATTGGAACACAAGCGTCGTGAGTTGGGGGAACAGAAGAGGAAATTCCTGGCCTCAGGACAGTCGAGCAGTAACACTCGCCCTCGTTTCCAGCAGCCTCAGTAGGGCGTGCCTGTTCGCTTCGGTGGGCAAGGGGGTAAGTTTGGGCAGAATCAGGGTCAGCGCTCAGCACGTCCACCCTAGCGCCCAGTCTTTCAGCAGAACTGCCAAACCACCCCAACTCAGACTCCAGTGAAGACCCCTGCACCAGGCAATACTACTACCCCTCGTGCTTGCTACATATGTGGAGATGCGAGCAACTTTGCCAACAATTGTCCTAAGAGGAATGCTCAGACTCCGCAGCGCCAGAATAGCAATGCACCTAGGCAAAATCCTCCTCAACAGCACAACCGGAATGGAAACTAGACGCCCCAAAGCAACAGAGGTCAGCAGAACCAGATACGTGGTAGGGTGAACCACGTTGCCCTAGAGACCGCGCAGGAGGCACATGACGTAGTGCTTGGTATGTTCCTTGTCAACTCAGCCCCTGCATCAGTTTTATTTGATTCTGGAGCATCCCATTCTTTCATTACTGCTCAGTATGTAGCTAGCCATAATATACCCATGCACCCCATGAAGCGTGATATGACAGTCAGCTCCCCTGAAGGAATCTTGAAAGCCACTTTTATCTGCCCTCGTGTTAATTTGAAAATAGTAAGGGTAGATTTTCCTGCTGATCTGATAGTCCTGAAATCTGAGAGGATTGATGTCATACTTGGAATGGGATGGTTGGCTGCATTTGATGGGATAATTCAGTGTGCCAAGAGGTCAGTGTTGTTAACAAGCCCTCAAGGAGAAAAGGTTGAATTTGTTGCTACAGTACCCGCAGCGGCAGATGGTACGGTTAATCAGCTGAAGGGAGCACCGCTTGAGGACATCAGAGTGGTCTGTGATTTTCCAGATGTCTTCCCAGATGATTTGCCAGGTATGCCACCCGACCGAGACATTGAGTTTCTTATTGAGCTTTTACCTCGTACTGCTCCCATTTCTAAAAGAACCTATAGAATGGCTGTTAATGAACTAGAAGAACTTAAGAAACAACTTAAAGAATTATTGGATAAGGGTTATATTCATCCTAGTTCTTCACCTTGGGGAGCACCTGTTATTTTTGTTGGTAAGAAGGATGGCACTCAGAGGTTGTGTGTGGATTATCGTTCTTTAAATGAGGTAACAATCAAGAACAAGTATCCTTTGCCCAGAATTGAGGATTTATTTGATCAGTTGCGAGGAGCCAAGGTTTTCTCCAAGATTGATTTGCGATCTGGCTACCATCAGTTGAGAATCAGGCGCTCAGATATTCCTAAAACAGCATTTACCACCAGGTATGGATTATATAAATATACAGTGATGTCTTTTGGATTGACAAATGCATCTACCTACTTTATGTATCTGATGAATAAGGTGCTATGGAATTTTTGGATAAATTTGTGGTGGTATTCATTGATGATATTCTGGTTTACTCTAAGAATGATGAGGAACATGAGGAACATCTGAGGTTAGTATTGCAGACTCTCAGGGAGAATCAGTTGTATGTCAAGTTTAGTAAATGTGAATTCTGCTTGAATCAAGTATCCTTTCTTGGTCATGCTGTTACTGGTGGAGGTATTGCAGTGGATCCTAGCAAAATCCAGGATGTGTTGGATTGGGAACCTCCGACTTCTGTGTCTGAGATCAGAAGCTTCCTGGGATTGGCTGGATATTACAGGAGATTCGTCGAAGACTTTTCTAAAATAGCGAAACCTCTTACATCGCTATTAGAGAAAGGCAAGGAATTTGTTTGGTCAGAAGCTTGTCAGGCCAGCTTTGAAGAATTGAAAAGGAAGTTGACTACAGCCCCAGTGCTTTCTATGCCAGATATTCACAAGAATTTTGACATATATTGTGATGCTTCTAGAAAAGGACATGGTTGTGTTCTTATGCAGGAAGGCAGAGTTATAGCTTATGCATCAAGGCAGTTGAGAAAACATGAGCTAAATTATCCTACTCATGACTTGGAACTAGCATCTGTTGTTAATGCCTTGAAGATCTGGAGACACTATATCTTGGGTAACAGATGTGAGCTATATCCTGATCACAAAAGTCTGAAGTACATATTCACTCAGAAGGATCTGAATTTGAGGCAGAGAAGATGGTTGGAATTGATCAAGGATTATGATCTGGGATCAACTATCATCCAGGCAAGGTAAATGTGGTTGCAGATGCGTTGAGCAGAAAGTCACAAGCTAATCTAGTGCTTGGTCGTCAGTTGCCAGCAGAGTTGTGTGCTGAGATGGAAAGGTTGAACTTAGGAATTCTTAATCAGGTAGAAAGTGTAACTATGGAGATTGAGACTACACTTGAGCAGGAGATTCGAAAGGGTCAGCTTTCGGATGAGAAGATAAAAGAAATCAAGGCAACTATGTTAGCAGGAAAAGCTCCAGATTTCACCGAAGATGAGCAAGGTACGATCTGGTTTCGAAAACGGATATGTGTACCTGATATTAAGTCTCTTAGGGAGAAAATATTGAGAGAGGCTCATGATTCTGCATATTCAATCCATCCTGGAAGCACTAAGATGTACCGGGATCTGAAGGAAAGGTATTGGTGGTATGGATTGAAAAGGGATGTGGCTACTCATGTAGCATTATGTGATGTCTGCCAGCGGGTTAAGGCTGAACATCAGAGACCGACAGGTTTGCTTCAACCTCTCAAAGTACCTGAGTGGAAGTGGGAAGAGATTAGTATGGACTTTATAGTTGGTTTACCTCGTACTAGTGCTGGATATGACTCTATATGGGTCATAGTGGATCGATTGACCAAGGTAGCTCATTTTATTCTAGTAAAGACTACTCATTCTAGTGCTAGACTTGCAGAGTTATATATGTCCAGAATTGTTTGTCTGCATGGTGTTCCTAAGAAGATAGTTTCTGATAGAGGTACTCAGTTTACATCTAGATTCTGGCAAAAGTTGCATGAGTCCATGGATACAAAGTTAAATTTCAGTTCTGCTTATCATCCACAGACAGATGGTCAGACAGAGAGAACTAACCAGATTTTGGAGGATATGTTGAGAGCTTGTGCCTTGAAGCATGGAGGCAGTTGGGATAAGAGTCTTCCATATGCAGAGTTCTCATATAACAACAGTTATCAGACAAGTCTGAAAATGGCTCCTTTCGAAGCCCTTTATGGTAGAAAATGCAGAACACCTTTGTATTGGAGTGAAACAGGTGAAAGTCAAGTATTTGAGCCAGAAATTTTGCAGGAAGCTGAGAGACAAGTTCAGATCATTAGAGAGAACTTGAGAATAGCTTAGTCCAGGCAGAAGAGTTATGCAGACACAAGAAGAAGAGAATTAACCTTTGAGGTAGGTGATTATGTGTATTTGAAAGTTTCTCCTATTCGAGGTTTGAGAAGGTTTAAGGTAAAATGCAAACTATCTCCTCGTTTTATTGGACCTTTCAAAATTGTTGATAGGAAAGGTGAGGTTGCATACCAATTGGAACTACCATCTAGATTGTCAGATGTTTATGATGTTTTCCATATCTCTCAGTTGAAAAAGTGCCTTCGAGTGTCTGAGGAAGAATTATCTTTGGATGAGTTGAATGTGCAAGATGATCTAACTTATATGGAACATCCAGCTAAGATTTTGGAAACTGCTGAGAGAGTTACTAGGAGTAAAGTGATTAAGATGTGTAAAGTTCAATGGAGTCATCATGGAGAAAGCGAGGCAACCTGGGAAAGAGAGGATGAGTTGATGGCAGAATTCCCTCAGATTTTCTCTAATCCATCCGAATCTCGAGGACGAGATTCTCTTTAAGGGGGTAGGTTTGTAACACCCTAAAATTCATCACAATTAAATTGTAGCAACATTCTGAATTTTTCTAGGATTTATTAAGGCCTAAATATATTTTCTATGATTTAATTGGAATTTCTAGCCTTTTATCAATTTAAATATCATATTAAATAATTTTAGTCAAAATAAGTTGTTGATGCATTCATGTTTTTGCATTTGTCTTTTGCTTGCTGTTCAATTAAGTTGGAATTTAAATTCTGTTTAAATTCGAATTTAATTTGAATTTGTTTGATGTTTAGAATAGTTGTTTTCTGTCGAGTCTACTTTTGCCCCTCCAAGTCTCGGCCGGTCCGTTTTCGCCCCCTCTCTTTCTCTCTTTGGCCGTCGGCCCGTTTCCTTTCCGGCCCATCTCCTCTCGCCGGCCCACTCCCCCTTTCCCCCTCTCCACCCCTCGCTGACGCGCGGGGCCCACGCGTCAGCTTCTTCCCCGCCGAGTCGGACTCGAGTCCGACCCGGGGCTTGGCCGCGCCGCCGCCTCCGTCTCGGGCACGGACGCCAAGTGCGGGCCCAGCCCCTTTAATCTAGAGCGTCGGCCTGGCCCTCCGCTCCATCCCCACTCTTTTCGCGCTTCGCCCGCCGCTCTAAACCCTAATCTAGCACAGCCGACTTCGGAGCTCCGCCGCCGCCGCCGGTTCGCATCGTCGTCGTCTCTCCCTCACCGCGAACAGCTCCAGGAGGGTCGCCTTGAAGTCCCGAAGGTCTCCATCGACTCTAGCTCCGACTTTTGGCCGCGCCCTTGCCTTAAATTGCTCATCGCCGTCTTTGCAGAGCCGCCGCCCGCCATTCTTGTCGTCGGCCGTCATCGACACTTTTCCGCCGCCGAGGAGCCCCGGGGTAAGCTCGCCATGTCCTCCTCATGCTCCCCGTCCAACCCGCGCTCATTTTGGTGCATCGTAGCGCGCTATCATGTTTGCGCCGGTGATGCGCCGCCGTGGACGCCAGCGGCGCCGCCGCTCTGATTTCTCTCGCCGGCGAGACCCTACCCGATCCAATCTTGGCCCTCCGATCTGGATCGAACGGTCCACGAGGGCCCGAGTCCTGAGTCAAACAGGTCAAATACCGGTCAACCAGGACGTTTTGCATAAGAGCCCTCCATGTTTTCAAAATCAACCCGCAGTCCTAGTGTAGTTAAAAAATATTTCAATTTAGGTCCTTTTTCTTTCGGTTTAGCCCCTGCAAGTTTTAAAATTGCGCCCGAGGTCCAAGTTTTACCTTTTTGCATGAAAACCCTCATAGTTTAATACAAAATTATGTTTTAGTCCTCGGATTTTCGCAGTTAAGCCCCTGGAAGTTTTAAAACTTTGGCAGCAAGTCCCTGAACCTTAGGAAAGCCATATCTTTTGCGTTTTAACTCCGATTTTAGCGATTCTCGCGCTCACGTGTTCGTGGTAACGCGTAGAATAGTTTTGTGCTGTTGTTTTCTTCTGTTGGAATTATTTGGTGTACTGTTTCTTATTTATTGTTTTGTTTTCTTGTATGTGTTCGTGTGTGGCGTATAGGAAACGCGTCGTTCGAGGAAGTGTTTTAAGAATCAGCATGTCATTTATTTCCATACTTTGCTGAGTACGACATGTGCTCACGCTTGTTTCTTTATATTGCATCGACCACACTCGGACTGCTGCTCAGATTGGGAGAATTTGGAGGATTATACTACTGATTTTGAGGAGTTCTAGGCGAGTCCTTCAGTCAACTACCTGTGAGGATGGATTTATTTTGATTCATTTAGTTAAACGTTTATTTAAGTCTTCCGCTATGACATTTGTGTCAACTCTGAGATTGTAATAAATATACTTTAATACTCTTTCGTATGCATGGTTATGGATATTCACTTGTGACGTCTACCATATGTGTGTAAACTTGATCCTGGCGCACATATGCGATGCACCTGGTTTTATTCCTAAAACCGGGTGTGACACCTACACCTCACCAGACCATCATCGTAGCTCCACGCCACCCTACGCACCGTGAGCCACTTGTGGCCCAGTTGTGCCCGCATTATCTAGGGAGCCGTAGTACCGCCCGTGCCTCGCCGGTTGCCTACGTCGCTCCCGCCAACCATGGCTATGCTGCTCGCACATGTGATGTGCCCCTGGCCGTGGCGACAGCAGCCATGTCGGTCGCACTGCTGCCCAGCCCACCACCTACGCACATGCACTGAGTAAGAGAGAGGACAAGATAGAGACATAACGAGAGAAATGGATAAGATACGAGAACATGAGAGGAGAATATAAGATATGGTCGAGACGGAGATGTGGGTGTGGATGGGGTTCATGCCAAAAATAAATAAATTTCACACCTGTGTGTGCCCGGTGGTTTGGTGTAGGCTCATAGGGTGAGCCGCTCCTACAAATTGAGATGAATTCTAGGAACGGTTAGTGTTTGAAAAGAATGCACCATGCACACCGTTAGACGTTAGGGATGCATCTTTAATAATTATAGTATGGTGGGCAAACCTCCTTTGAAGTAGAAGTATGCAAGAAACAGGATTAGTACAAAGAGCCAATACGTTTAAGACAATGTGAGAGTAGGCATGTGTGAGACTATAGCATATAAAGATTGGAGTACAAGTTAAAAAAACAATTTTTATATTTTCAACCACTCAGTAGATCTTTTTCTAAAGATCTAAGCCATATTTATCATATACAATAACTAAAATCATAAGTCCCCAGTCAAAACGATTTCATAAAAATATATTCATGTATAAATATAAATTTCATATTGATTTCAAAAATAGGTTTTAATTTAAGATATATTTTCTTCTAAATTTAAAAATATTACTGATGGAAAAAACATTGGCAACATATGTATAGATTTGTGCTATTTAGAAAAATAAATATTTTTTTAAAAATCTATATACTCTTTAAGTAATAGAAAAATCAAGATTGTAAAAAAAAAACCTAGATACCCACGAAAATTTGCGTGGGCCACTTTGCTAGTTTTCTAAAAATGAAAATCGGAGTACTTTTACAATTAACATATCAACGTTGATATGTTAAATCGTTCTAGTCAAATTATAATAAATTTACTTCAAATACAAATTCTCGAGTTAGTTTTTATTATATTTGTAATAATATGAGCGAGTAATTTAGAAATATATACAATGGACCTTTTTATTTTTTTCATAAAAATAGAGGTGCATAACTTATAAGGGAATTTAGATGGAATAGTTGCGTAATTTAGATGTAGATCTAGGGGGCTACTTAGCATTATTTTTAATAATGGTAAAATTGGGCTATTTAGATATCTTTATAATAATGGTAGATGTGGACAATTTACAAGCAAATTAGATCCAGCTACTCCACCAATGCACGCTACTGCAATGGTCTAGCAATTTTATTTAAGAGACATACATGCTAGAAGTTAGTGCACAAATGTAGGGCCTATAATGGATGAAAATTGCTCATCATTGTTCTATTTGAAATGAGGTGGGTGAATAATTCTTTGGAAAAATAGAACAAATCCAATGACAATTAGCATGATCACAGTCTACTTGATTGATAATAGGATTTTTTTTATGAAACAGGGTATTTCTATTTTTTGTGAAACCGGATATTTCTATCTTTTGTGAACTTGATCTATAATCCACATTGTTCTATTTCTTTTTTCTAGTGCAACTCGAGAAGATTAGGGTGGAGACTCTTGCTTGTATCTAATTGGCAATGGTAAGATAGCTATGATTGAGTCCACTAAATAGTTGGTCGGATGTTTTGATTTTTTTGTGTGTGTGAATTTACAGATCTGTTTTAGTATATCTCATGAGAATCAAATCCGAATACAAAGAATTCTTGAATCTGAGACACTTCCCAACCAACCGTGAGTGATATGCCGAAGTCTTGTTCAGTATCCGCCAACTAATTTGGCCGGCCTGCAGCATTGGTCAAGGACGTCACTGCCCATAGGCCATAGTCAGTTACATTATATCAGTAGTACTGTTAGTAGTCCTGACTGGGAATAATGAGCGGAGACGAAAGACTTGGCACTTGATCAGGTTGATCGATGCCTTCTAGTGTCACCAAAGCGCGACTTAAATTATTGGCACAAACAAAGTGATCGAGTACAATCCTTGACGGTTCAATTACTTACTCGGAGACAAACTAGTGCCGCCTGTCAGGGGCACGACGCACCGAAGCCAGTTAAGCAACATGGCTTCCGACCCATTAGACTCGTCTCCTCATCTTATTTCTCACGCCGTTCCACCTCCACCCACCGCCCCTGCCGCTGCCGTCCCGGCCGGCAGCTCGCAGATTGCAGGACTCACCATCAATGACTCAAGGAGAATAAAGTTGCAAAAGGATTTAAGTTCTAAAGAATATAATGATTTAATGATGGACGAATTAGAAGATTTGCATATGATTCGTCTCAGGGCCTTGGAAAATATCGAGAAAAATAAAATGCGAGTTGCTAAATATTACAACAAGAAGGTGCAAGTTAAGCAATTTACAGAAGGTGATCTAGTTTGGAAAGCGATATTGCCGATTGGAACCAAATATGCAGCATTCGGCAAATGGTCTCCAAATTGGGAAGGCCCTTTCAGAGTAGTTAGATGCGTGCCTGGAAATGCATATATTTTGAAGACATTATTGGGAGAAGAATTTGCTTCTGCTATAAATGGAAGATATTTGAAGAGGTATTATCCCAGTGTTGAAATCGATCGGTGATTGATATATTAAGTTGACGAACAGCCGATATTTGGGAAGAAATCGTCTTTAGAAGGAAATTGACAGAGACGTTGGAGAAAAAGAAAAATGGCCAATACTGAATGTATTGCCCTTAGCACAAAATATGTTACATCAAGAGTTCATGCAAAAGATAAGTTTTATTGCCGAAATTCCATAAATCCCTAGTACAAACTACTGAAAGAGCCTGTTCAAAACAGACTGGGGATGAATGGAATCGGCAATGGCAGTGCCATGGTCATCAAGACGATCAATGGAAGCGTCAATATCGTCGATGTCTTCTGGGTTGTTGTTGGCAAAACCAACCGGCATTCTGGAATAGTCGGTGCCGGTGTGCGTCGACATAGCGACGAGACCCGCAGCGACGCCCAGGCGAACGCCATGGGAGGCCACTTCGTCGACACGACCTGCCACCGCACCAAGGCGTGCCTCGGGTGTGTCCCCTTGGGCGTTCACCTTGTCCGCCAGCTCCTCCACCAGCGCCTTCAATCGATCAAGTTCAGCATCACGCGCTGCAAAGTCACAAGGGGATAACAGATTAATATCATTTGGAGGACGAGAATTGAGATTGAGCAGATTGCAGGACTCACCATCAATGACTTCAAGCAGCTGCTTGCGCTCGGCCTGCCATTCGAGGTCCGCAATCCCAGCTTGCTTGGAGATGATCTCCAGTTCGCGACGAGAGTCGTCGCGCTCCGCCTTGAATCGGCGAGCATCGCCGTCTGAGTAGCGGGAGTTGTCCGATGAACGAGTCCGATTGGACGAACTCGAGGAGTTGGGCGCCGCAGGAGCAGCGGCTGGAGCCGCAACTGGCGCACCAGCGCCGGCAATCCATTGGATTACCCTGAAAGAACAAAGAAGATTCGTCAAGAAAGAGAAAGGAAATCTCGAGAAGAACAGAGAGAAGCAAGCAGCCAATCACCTGCGGCGAGCGCCAGCGCGACTTCCTTCGGCCTCATCGACGGCCGGGCGCCTCCTGTTGTTGTCGGCCATTGGAAGTTCCTCGGAGTTACTGTGGATGGGGAAAAGAATGGCTTGGGCCGGCAAGAACTTGGAAGACGAAGAACTTGGTGAAAAAACTGTGGGCTGCCTGGGTGTTATTTTATAGAACCCGCAGAGGAGATCGTGGCGCACATCCCAAAATTTCGGAAGGTGGAAAGCCCCACGAACCGAGCAGTTTCGGTGTCGTTTGGGATTCATGCCGAATCGGGTTCAGTTCTACTGAATTGGATTTGGCTATGTTGTGTTAGGTTGTTTTTCGGGTCTAACGCTGTTACGACTAAGCTTTGCCGAATGTGTTGTTCACAATAAAGCGAGGAAGAAAGCAAAAGATTGGTGAGACTACAAAGTCGGTAAGACATTCGGCTAATTAAATATTCGATACAACTACACACCCAAGTATTTGGAGATTACATCTTTAGCATCAGATATCATTCTATTAATGGTCTCCAAAAGATTTTTGCCTGCTTCTTGGGTTTTTATCAGAGCAGAGAGCTTCGTTTTGAGCTGTTTATCTTCAGTTAGAATTGCCGATGCTTCCTTCCGTATCCTCTCTGTCAGATCAGGGAGTTCGGCTAACTTCTTCTCGTCAGCTTCGATTTCGATTGATAGAGTCTTCAATTCGGCTTCTAGTTCAGCTTTTCTGGTCTTCTTCAGATCAAGTGCTGGCTGCAGTCTAGCTGACAATTCTTTATTACTCTGAGCTTGAATATACAGATCTTTCAAGGATTGCTTAGCTATGGCTCTTCTTTGTTCTAGAGCTGGTTGTAAAGATTGACTTTTCAGAACCTGTCTGACTGCAGCAAATTGTTGATCCAATTGAGAGATTGGTTCCAAAGAAGCTTGGATATCAACAGGAAGGATTTGTTCAATGGGCTCAAGCATATCTCTCAGAAGATCAGCATCCTTGACTTGATCCTGGATGTCTTTGTGCAGAAAGGAGAAGATTTCCTTTAGTTTTGCCTGGGTTTCTTCTGATAAAGTCTGACTAGAAGAAATTTCCCCTGCTTGTTCGGCAACAAGATCATCCAAAGGAAATGAGTAGCTGGGTGATGAAGTTATTTTTTCCTGGAAAAAGATATTGCCGAATTAATGATTATCCATTGAATAAAGAACTGGGGAAACTGGGTAATTATCTCTACCTCATTCCTGATTTCTTGAATGGAGAAAGAAGGCAGCTCAAGCTCAGGCAAAGGTTCTTGTGTGATATGCTGAGGAGGGCTTGGAAGATCTTTTGGTGGAGAAGAGACTTCTGGCTGAGGAACATCAGGTGAAGCTGAAGCTGGTTCTTGATGAGAGGAAGAACTCTCCAAGATTGGGTCTATTGAGATTTGCTCTGAAACTGAAAAAAGAATCAATGCCGATGGAGAGGAACTTTAAAGACGAAATAGTGAGAGATTTTACCAATCATTGAAGCATCGGCAGGACCTGTACTGATTGATGGCTGCTGTTCTCTGGCCTAAAAAAAAATAATAATAAAGCTAAACACCAAAAGCATTATAGTCAAAGAAAAAAGACTCTGACCTTGATTTTGCTACTTGTTCTTTTCTTCTTTACAACTGAGGGAGCAGCTATAAGGAGGGTTTTCCTCTTGACAGATGATGGTCTAGTGAGTATTGGGTCTGAAGAAGCTTGTCTAGCCATCAGCCGAGCCAAGGTAGGAGATTGATGCCCCAAAGCAGATATTGGGCCTGCGGTTTTGTATAAGATTACTCTGGCAAGGGGGGCAGGTGTTATGTCCTGCAAAATAATAGAGTCAGAATCGATTGAAGTTAATGTTATGAAGACAGATAAAGGAATAAGCATATTACCCCTGCAGTTGGCTGATAATCAGGCATTAACTCAAGGCAGAAGGGATAGATTGGCATATTGAAGATATGATCATGGAATTCTTACCACCAGAGAGTGAAGGAAGGATGGGCAGATATTGTTGGCACAAAAGGATCAGGTGCATAAATAGTTCCACAGCATTTATAGGTGAAAATCCTTCTTGTTTCTGTGGAATCCTTGACTATCTCTCTAGGCCTGAGGAATTCATGGAGAAATAGCCTAGGGGGCACTTGGCCACATCCCAACTGTCTAGCCATCATGTTTGGCTGATAATATTCATAAGTGCTTTGGACTAGCCTCCCTCCACAGAATTCGGCTGGCAGGATGCAGGGCTGGATGAAAGCATTAAAAATTGCTACAGATTGTACATCAGTGCATCCAGTCTCAAAGCTGAATTCGCAAGGGAGAGTAAGATTGTCATTGTCCGAATATGGGAACCAAAGAGGATTGGCAAAACCTCTGAAGAAGAGCTCAAACAGTTCACCAATGTTCTTGTTGATAGGTACAGTGGAGGCAGCTTCTCCATAGGTTTGACAACCTTTGGTTCTCCGGGTTTCTCCTTCTTTATAATTGATTGAAGGGAAGTCTCGGCTGTTGAGATCAATAGCAACGATTTGGTGCATGTATAATTGCAGCCACATTTGGACAAACCACCAGGGACCATTGACACAGGGGATCTTCTTGCTAGTGTGCATCAGGTGGGTGGTTTGGTTGAGCATATGGTAAATACTTCCCAGGAGGTATTTCCCAAGTGGGATGACTTTTCCAGCAGCCAGCTCTTCGGCCATCACGATATGATTCAAGGTTGGCTCATTGGCTTTGCCACAAAAGACTGATCTGCATAGCCACATGTTCAGGAAAGCTCTGTATTCGACATCAGTCAGAGGACCATCAGACATATGATTCTGGATATATCTCTTGTATCCAACCCCTGTTCTTACCCCTGTCTGCTTGGAGGAACCTTTATGGTCATATGGGTACACAGTTCCTGTAACATTCAGGCCGGTCATCATGTAGACATCGGCTAAGGTAGGGGACATTGGGCCATGGCCGAAAAGAAAAGCATTTGCACCATTGGACCAGAAGTGGCAAGCTGCGATCAGAAGGTTCTCATTCTTTGGTGTTTCGGCTAGAGATAGCTCCAAGCAATGAGAAATACGAAGATTGTCCCAATTCTGCGTCTGGGGACTTTTATCGTCAGAAATCCTTTTGTACCAATTTCTCCATCCGGCAATTGGGGGCAAAGGCCAGTTCTTGAAGGCGTCTTGCCACTCATGAGGTTTTGTCAGTGAAATCTTAAAAGGAATCCGCTGAGATTCGGCCGCGATGATTTCAGAAGGATCTGAATCTCCTACGGGACCGAGGAAGTAGGATGGAGATTTTTCCTCAACAGGGATGAGGATTTCGGTAGCTAGGGCCTATCAAGAATGAAAGGGGATAAGAAGAAATTTAAAATGCAAATCGAAAGAAGAATGCCGAACATGCTTGAGGGGATTGAAGTTTACCTGGAGAGCAAGATCTTGGTCCGCCATTTGAAGGTTGGATCTTGGAAGTCGATGACTTAGGGTTCGGATCCGGATGAGAGCTCTGAAGATTCAAAAGGAGAAGTGGGTGCCGAGCAGAACTAACTTGGAAATGTTAAGTGCTTCTGGTCAATTCCGAGATAAAAGTTACCTCTTATCCCGAAATTGAAGGGGCATGTGTTAACACCAAAAATTGGCACCAGGAAGAGGCTGACATGTGGGCCGGAGTCGTCGAAGAGATATCATTCGGCAAAGGAGTGTTTCCCCAGAGGCATTCGGCAAAGACGTTCTGCGGTCGGGAATGCGTCGTCATTCGGCAGAGGCATGGTTCCGCAGGTAAAAACAGTAGCATTCGGGAAGGCGCGATGACGTGGAAAAACATAAGGAAAAGGCCGGTTCGAACAAGGAATGCAATATGGGCACGAAGATCCGTCATTTATTTTTAGGAACAAGTATTGTAGTCGTGTCCGACTAGGAGTTGTATCAAGACCTGGGTATAAATATAAACCCATGGCATCTGTAGACAATGAATCAATCATACAACAAACCGGCCCCGCGCCAACATCGAGTCCTTTAGTCGAGTCGTCGAGTTCTTCGAGAGGAGTCATCGATCCGTCGACCTCCGTAAGTAACCAGCAACCTTGTATCATGCTTAGTATCATGCGGTGGATTTAAGCTTTGATGCAAGTAGTCTTGTTACCATGCTTAGTATCATCCGGTGGATTTAAGTTGTGGTCTCAAGAAGGTTCCTCTGTTAGGTCATGAGCCATGCGGTGGGCTAAGATCTAGTATGGACCAAGTTATCGGCTCTGTTAGATTTCGGCAAGATCTAACAGATTCATTAAGTTACCCCGTGTTGCTTCGTTTTTACTATGTGCTTAATTCATGCAACATACCTTTGCCCAATCTAGATCGGCTAGAATCGGCTCTACTTCACGATGTGACGACTTATCCCCTCACAGCCGAGTCCGAAACCGATCTAGGTTGCCACGTGTCGCGGGTTCGAGCTTGTCGGCATCGTGTAGATCTTGACAGAACCGGGTATCATGCGGTAGATGCAGGTTTTTGGATCATCTTAGAGCTAATCATCCGGTGGATTAGATTTCGATTCGATCTGATAGATTTATCTTTACCGATTAGGCTTGTTCCTTCGCCATGGACCCCGATTCGGCTAAAATAGCCGCATTCGGTAGTGCTCTCACGAGTGAACGTGTGTTCGTGGGTTTGCATTGGACAATGAATGCTTTTAGCCTTTCACGATTAGATTGTATCATGCGGTGGATTGATCTAATCTGATTGGTGGTGTGGCCTCAAACGAGTTGTATCATGCGGTGGATTAACTCGTTCGTTGCCATGCTTGACGGGTGCTGCTTTCGGCCTATGCGTTCTTGTTTTCAATGTAAATTCGTGACTGTGTTGTGGGTTCGTAATTAAACATTGAATGCTTTTAGCTTTTCATGGTTAAACTGTATCATGCGGTGGATTGGTCTAATCTGATTAGTGGTGTGGTCTCAAACAAGTCGTATCATGCGGTAGATTAACTTGTTTTGTTATCATGCTTGACGGGTGCTGCTTTCGGCCTATGCATTTCTTGTTTACTGCGAATTTATGATCATGTTTCACCCTTTTATTTATCTATCATGCTCTGTTTCTCGTTAATCGGCTACGAGTATGTGTTACAATGTTTATTCGGTTGAAAGCCGATCTTTCGTCATGCTTACGTCACGCATTCGGCAGTGCGCTCCTTGTGTGCCTTGCCGATTGCCGAATAAGGCTTTAACTGCCGACAGATAGCTTGTCCGTAGCTATATGTCTCTCGAGATTGGCTTCAACGCCGCAAATATGGAACTGTCTGGTCTCACCCGACACGTTCCAGGTTTTGATCTAAACTTTTTTGTCCCTTTGTTAGTTTTCAGGCAAACTGACTGGCACGCTTCCGGATTCAAAAGCCCGGGCCACGTGTGAAGCCAGCTAATTCAGCTTGCTGTGTGCTTGGCGTGAGGTGCGGATTTTACGTCAACAATGTGAAATAGCCATATTTATTGGTCGGCTTCGGTTCGTGGGAGTGCATCTTCTGTCAATTGTACGGTTAAAATAGCTTAAGGAACCAACTGTATACACATTGTCAATGGGCCTAAGGTCCCTATATATCATAGAAAAAAGTCCAATTTACTACCAGATTTTGAGGTGTTTGCCGTGTGCCCCAGGCACACGACAAACGCCCAAAAGCACACGGCAAAGCCCCGACGGTAAATAGCCCCGACGGCGAAGGGAGCTTTGCCGTGGGCCGTATATCAGGCACACGGCAAACCCTTTGCCGTGTGACAACATGGGCACACGGCAAAGGGTTTGCCGTGTGACAACATGGGCACACGGCAAAAATGACGCCCTCCCACCGTTAACGGCCGGCATGCCTTTTTTTTCAATGGTTTGCCGTGTGCCTCCCCCCGGCACACGGCAAAGTTTCAAATGTTTGCCGTGTGTCAGAGGGGGAGGCACACGGCAAACCATTGGTCATTTTGCCGTGTGCCAGCTCCTGGCACACGGCAAAGTGACCAATATATTCTTGTTTTTATTGTTTTTTCACGTATAAAAATCCCCAAAAATCACAGACATACATATATATCATAACCAATATTGCAGGCATACATATATATCATATCATACCTCATGAACAATCCCAAACATACATATAGATAAATAATCCACAAGTGCAGGAATTCACAAATACGTTTATTACAATTCACAAGCTCACATCTTCAAAGATAACAAGTTCACGACTGCAAGGTAACAAACTCACATATTCAAAGATCATTGAGGTGGGTCGAAAGGCGGTTGAGATGGGAACATTGGTGCCCCTGGTGACAAGTCTGGCGTATTCTCTGCCGCCGATTGATTCTGCAGAAAAGAGAATAGACTGCATGTGAGGCAAAGTGAGGAAAAAAATCTAAACCATTCACAATTCCATCATAGTTTCTAATTGATAATCTAAACCATTCACAATTCCATCGAACATTCAAAATTTCATGAATTCTCTAAGTGATTCTTGGTCTCTATGTTATCTAAGTTTCTAATAATTGAAATGAATCTAAAAGGTTGTGAAGTGGCTCACAGGAGGAGTTACAGGAACCATAGTCGGGGCACACGGCAAAGGGTTTTTCTGATTTAGGGTTTTGAACTTATTTTCTCTTGGTTTTTTTTCCTTTGTTTACCCTATTAATTATATTATTTAGTTGAAGATCAATAATATGTATATGTACTTTTTATTTACTCTATTATTTTATGTGCTTCACTCAATAATATGAATAGTATTTTTCCACTCATTTTATTATATTATTTCATGTATTTCAAACTCAAATTCAAGTTATCCATAGCACGTGTAATGTCCACTTTATCTATTACTTAATATGCTTGACTCAGTAGCATGAATAACAATTATCCACTTAGTTTTTCCACTATTTCATGTAGTTAAACCTCATATTTATTAGTGTCAATTAAAATTCTACAATTACAATTAATCAATTAAAATTACCGAACGCATCCGAAAGTTTACCAAAATTTAACATGAAGCAATCTATGTTGTGTGGAGCCTATAGAAAAAGTTTTAAAGTCAAACTCGAAATTGAACCTTATTGCGCTTATAAACCTAACCACGTACTTCACAACTCTATGGATCTTCTATGGGAAAACTTTAGTCTATAAGCATCGTACGTGACAAATCTTATGATTACATGTATATACCATGAAATATTGACTCAAAGTATGATAACGTGAGAATTTGACAAATCTCATAATTTTTAGACAGTATTTGAATTTTATAGAATTTAAACACTATTCGATCCCACATTCGTGCTATTGTTTCATGAATACGGTTTTTGAAATTTTGTTTAAACTATAGGATAAGTTCTTACATTGGACTCATTATCACGAATATCATTTTTCCACTCACTTTATTCTATTATTTTATGCACTTACAGTTCAAATTTGTGTTGTTTGAAAAAACCGTTGAATAAAATAAATTTGTTAAATATAGTAAAGTGATCGAGAAATATACCAAATTAAAACATGGAGTGTCAAACAATATAAGTAGAGTGGAGAAAAGTTTGGGGGCAAAATTTTGATTTTTCTCTTGTGCTTTGTCGTGTGCCATGGCAAGGCACACGGCAAAAACATGTATTTGCCATGTGTCTTCCTTTGGCACACGGCGAAGACAAGGCTTTGCTGTGTGTCTTCCTTTGGCACACAGCAAAGACATGACTTTGCCGTGTGCCTGCCCATGCCACACGGCAAAGGATAACGGCCGTCACTTAGGACGCGTAGGTTTTATTTGCTTTAAATCTTCGTCGTGTGTTGGGTCGGCGGCACACGGTAAAGGGGCTATTTGCCGTGTGTTGTGCTCTGGGCACACGGTAAAAACCTATTTGCCGTGTGTCCTTTCTTTGCCGTGTGTCATTTTGTTGGCACACGGCAAAGAGGTTGTTTGCCGTGTGCCCGATAATTTACACACGGCAAAATATTGGGCACACGGCAAACAACGGTTTTCCGATAGTGTACCTCCATGTATAGGCTAGGTCCAAATAGCCCCTAATGTATTAAATGGTTCATTTAACCCCTTCATTTTACAAAACCAGATCATAACACACCTTTGTTGAAACCGGTTTAATAATTTGGCAGGTTTACTAGGCTGTTTTGCCGACTAGGATAGCCATGTCAGCAGAATTACGTGGTGTTCGTCGCTGAAGCCCTGAAGCTGATCAAACCAAAGCAAAAAAACACATTCAGAAACAGTCTCTGGAGAGCGTGACGTTTCATTAGAGAATTACTTGCCACTTGCAACCAGCGCCGGTATTGGTATGCGTTGAATTTTGCTAGACAGAACCATGTATCTCTGGAAACATCAAGCCAGAAGTCCACGTGAAGTATCAATCATTCATATCTCGTCTACTTAGAAACAGTTGATGACACAATCGTCCTACAAAAAATGATTAACCATTGCTTGATGCTTCCGTCGCCTAAAAATCGCACTGAGTCGATCCTGATCGTGACGTCAAGCCTGAACAACATCATACACCACCACAAAAGATAAGCAATCTCACAAACGGCACCGCAAGGCTTAACCCCTCCAAAGCGACGCCCCCAAGAGAGAAGCGACATCAAAATGCCGTCGCCGCTAGAACCAACTTGGTGGTTTAATGGTTTTCACCCGGAGAAGAAGATGGTAAGGTCCTTCCGACGACGCCTTCAGGAAGAAGAGCGATGCATCGCCATTATCGTCGCTGATCGACTTAAGATCGAGTAGAGCTTTCACTCAAAAGACCTGCCATGAACCCAAACGACAGCATCATCGCCATCAGTTTTGCCTGGAGTTATAGAGCCACGCGGCCGCTATTGGCCGGGCCGGCGATGCCGCTGCCACCTCCACGCCGGGAAGGAGCAGGGGTGACAGATCGGGGCATGAGAGCACTGGATCCACCGATGGCAGCCCTGGCCATGCTAATAGCGGTGCTTGACGTCCTTATACTGTGCCACATGAGAAAACAGATTATGTGTCCATCAGTTTCTTTGATTAAAATCACATGCTATCAGGTCTTTTGGAGAAACCACAAAATGCAGAAGACAACATATTAAAATATGTATTCATCTCATTGTAGCAAAATTACAGCCAAGTCAATTTAATTTTTTGTGCGTTGTTCCATCAGAGCCAAGTAGTTACTACAGGGAAATTTCATCAAGCACATAGTAAGCATGGGTTAAGATGTGCATTGCCTCATGCTTGGAGTCGATGGTGCCACCCGTCCCAACAAATCAACAGATGTCCCGATGATGGCATCCATACAGAGCAAGGCGCCATCCCAAGCCAAGAAGCTTGTGCACCATGCAGCAGCAAGCGATGGCGCCGGTGCGACAGCGATAGGGCCAGATGGACAAGCACTGAGCAGCAGGCGGCGCCGGTCGCTCATGACCTGGAGAGGCGCGAGCTCCTGGATCACAAGCGCTAGCGGCTGTAAGGCTCTGGGAGCAGATGCACTTCGCACCCAGCAGCGGTATTACGAACAACAGACCGGAAGCAGGGGATAAGGGCAAGCCCAACGCTCTACACTGTAGTGTAGCCTCAGTGTCCACATCGGCATTCGGTCTCCATGTAATACCAAGCAGTGGCCTCGCAGGGCGTCAGAGACGCCTGCAGAGGTAGCAGTGTCCTCACCTGACAAAAGCTTGAGGCAGTACCGAAGCGCGCGTTGGGAGAAGAATGGCTCCATCTGACAGTAAAAAAGTATTCATCTGACCAGGAAATGATGGGACCATGCACAGGATAAAGGAATAGCTTGCATTGTAGTTTTGATGGTTCCAACTAAACTGAGCCTACGTGTATTTGCTTTTCTACCGAGGCTAACACCTTTACCTTCGCGCGTTGGGCCTGCCCTAAGAAAGGCCTTAAAGGGTGTTGTGGACCTAAATATATTTGGCCACGTAGGCTGTCTATGTGGCAGTACAGTCAACAAAACCAGTTTGAAAACCGCTCATTTGGTGTAAAAGGTGTGTTATGATATGGTTTTGCAAAATAAAGAGGTTAAATGGACCATTTAATACATTAGGGGGTTATTTGGGAAAAAATTGAGTACCCATGGTGCGTACCACGCGTGAGATGCGCGCCCCGGTGCATCGCCGCCCGTGCGGCATCGGATGGTCCGCCCCCTACGTCTTCGGACGGTTCGCCCCCATGCGTCAGGCTCCCGGTACGCAGCTCGGCTCACCCGCCGCGCGCGATGCGCCCTCCGCTGGTACGTGGCTCGGCTCGCTCGACCCCGCCTTCCCTCTGCACCAGACCGCCTTCCCTCTGCACCAGGCCGAATCGTCTTCCCGAACCCTAATCCCGCGCTACTGCACACGGCCGACGTTACTGCACCGTACCGCTCGTCCCTGCCCGGCGACGCCGCGCCTTGGAGGGAGGCTTGGACCTACTAGGCTCTGTGGCCTCGATCCGTCGCCGTGGCACCTCGTCCTACCAAGCTCCTTCCCTGGTGCTTGGCGCAGGCGCGTCCCCAGCAGAATCTGTCCTCCGCGACGCCTCACCTCCTCAAGGTAGAAACTAGTTGCCCTCTGCTTGTTTGTCCATGTGTGTACCTGTTAGCTTGTATGAAATGGTGCCGAATCAGGTCCTGTGACACGGCGGACGGGAGTCTCGTTGATTCAACTATGGAAGAAGAGCTGCCTGCCGTGGACGGGGCAAAAGGCGGCATGGCAGCGACGTCCCTGTTGGATAGCGAGGAAGCTATTCCGTCGCCGTCAGTCCTCAGGTAACTGATGCGGCTGCTCATCGTCATGATCCCCCGTTCATGTGTTGGTCATCAATCCATGTTTCGTCATGATGCGGCCTGGCGCAGAGGGAAGGCGGATTCGAGCGAGCCAAGCCGCGTACCAACGGAGGGCGCGCGGGGCGGGCGAGCTGAGCCGCGTACCGGGAGCTTGACGCGCGGGGGCGGACCCGTCCGATGCCGCACGGGTGGCGATGCGCGGGGCGCGCACCCGTGCACGGTACGCACCGCGCGTACTCAATTTTTTCGGTTATTTGGACCTCGCCTATACGTGAAGGTAGTAAATTGGACTTTCCTATATCATATGCACGTCACTCTCTCTAAAATTGACATCTGGAAAAAAATACAAGTGTGATAAAATAAAACAATGCATAGTACGTTGATGTTGTTTGGTACGCAGAGTAAATTAATTGTTAGATGTGTTGTATCTACGACAATGAGCTCAAGGTATGTGTACAATTTTCTAGTTTTGGCTATATATTGAGTTTAAGTTGTATCTCTATGAAGATACAGTTTTTTCTCTCCATTGTTTTCACTCTATATACCATGTCAAAAATATATATATGACATTTATTTAATGTGGTAGCCCCAAAGACCTAAAGTCTTTGAAGGAGCAATAAGGAATCATCCAAGACGCAGTTGTCTAAAACGGGTTCCACCCACCCAAATGGAATGGATGCTATCTACAAAAATCCGCAACATCGTCATCCTCAATCTGCCCAAGGCCATCTTAATGTGCCGCCTTTTGTTTGTGATCATGGCCATCTTCTGTTTGTGATCCCGGCCTGGGAGACGTGCACCCGCGTCCGCGTTGGAACCGAGTGAGCAGGCGTCGTCGTCGGCAATCGGGGATGGATAGGTCGGAGCTAGCTACTGATCGAGCAGACATGGACATGCGCAATCGATTGGGACGACTCCAACCAGTTGACTGGCCGCTGGCATGTGGGCCCAGAGCTCGCTGTCGGTACTGTGCTGTGGGCCTGGGCCACTCGCAAGCAATAGACTTGTGGTCTCCATTGCCGACGTGGTTTACTCGAACACCTTGCACTGTTGGACGATGAACACTGGCTGGCCTCTCACCGGCCCCCATCTTCTTCCCCTTTTCCAATGGAGACGCCGACGGTTTTTCTGAGAGAGACCATTCCACTCACCAGCAACTAGGGACAAAAATGCACTTCACAATGAAAGCGAGGCTCTCAATCCGGCATGGATGCGATGTGTCACACCCGGTTTTAAAGGCAAAACCAGGTGTATCTCATATGTGCGCCAGGATCAGTTTACACACGTATGATAGACGTCACAAGTGAATATCCATAACCATGCATAACGAAACAGTATTATAGTGCATTTATTACAATCTCAGAGTTGACTCAAATGTCATAGCGGAAGACTTAAATAAACGTTCATCTAACGAAGCAAAAGTGACTCCATCTCCACAGGCATTGACTGGGGGAGACTCGCCTAGAACTCCTCAAAATCAGTGGTGAAATCCTCAAAATTCTCCCAATCTGAGCAGCATTCCGGGTGTAGTTGATGCAACAAAAGAAAGAAAGAAAACAAGCATGAGCACATGACGTACTTAGCAAATGTAATATGACGTACAAGGCTGGGGCAAAAAGGTTGGATGACCATACTGCAGTAAGCACTTTTAGTTGGTCAAGTTTTATTAAGCAACTATTTACTAGCAAATGAAAGTATATACCACCCACAAATTAATGAATGTCATATTCCCAATATATTCATATAACCATGATTTAGATCATGTTCAAGTTTGATTATCATGTAAGGGTCCAGGCCGGTCTTGACCGTGAGCACGGCTGTTATAACAGTTTTACACTCTGCAGAGGTTGTACACTTTCACCATAAGCCGCGTAAAAGTTCAAAAGAACTTTAAACCCAACCATGTCGAGGGGGCCAATCCTCTTAAATCACACTACCGAGGTGTGACCGCATAGGGACGCTACGAGGCCTTTACAAAGATTCCTTAGTAAATAGTAACCCGCTAAGGTTTCCGGTTCAGAAGCAAAGCATAACCCTCCCTAATGAGATCTGTCTCTTACCAAAGCCCACAGCTCAAGAGGACCGAGCTATACCCCGTCAACCGCCGCGCCTCTTGCCCCTTTCGGGTAAGGTTACCATCCACTAAAGTCCCTAATTAGTTAGCCAAGACCAGAGCCATATGGTACTTATGGTTGCACTGTTTTCCTGGGTGGTTCTCCATGTTCCAATTAAAAATATATGATCTTGCCAATTAATTACTTAAAAGAGTATATGGATCATAGAGTAGGGGTTCATTTAACCAATCCCAGTTAAGCAAACTAAGCATCATCTACCATCAAAATTAATTAAGTAACCCAGTTTCGGGGACACGGGAATATAGTGGCCAGGCAAATCCTTAAATAGGAACCCATCAAATTAAGACTCATGCACGGGTGGTGAAATTAATGATTATTAGGACATTTGCATGGCATAATACACTTGCCTTCTTCCCAACTCTGTTGCTGCTCAAATCCTTCTCCAACAGTTGGTTCTTTAGAGAAATCCTCCAACTGGTCGTTTCCTAATCGCATCACACATTCACATGCAAGGAAACAATACCACAAATAAGAAACAGTACAACAAACAATTCCAACAGAAGAAAAGAACAGCACAAAACTATTCTACTCGTTACAACGAACGCGTGAGCGCGAGAATCACTAAAATCGGAGTTAAAACGAGAAAGATATGGCTTTTCTAAGGTTCAGGGGCTTGCTGGTAAAGTTTTAAAAGTTTCAGGGGCTTAACTGCAAAAATTCGAGGGCTAAAACATAATTTTATATAAAAACTCGAGGGTTTTCATGTAAAAAGATAAAACTTGGACCTCGGGCACAATTTTAAAACTTGCAGGGGCTAAAACAGAAGAAAAAGGACCTAAACGTAATTATTTTTGAACTAAGCTGGACCGCGGGTTGATTTTGAAAACTTGAAGGGCTTCTTTGCAAAACAGCCAGCGCTGACCGGTACGGGTCTGGTTTGACTCAAGGCTCGGGCTGACGTGGTTCGTTGGGTTCTTGACGAGCTTGAAGCTTCGATGGCGGCCGGTGGCGATGAATGGCGGACGGCGTCTCTGCTAGATCGGCGGTGAGTGATGTTTGCGCGGAGCGCGGCAAAAATCCGAGCAAGAACACGAAGAAGAGGTTCAGGGCTTCAAGGCGAACCTCCTGGAGCCGTTCTGGTCGAAGGAGCGGCGGCGACGACGCGAATCGGCGACGGCGGCGCGGAGCTCGGCAATGGCGGCGCTCGAAGCGGAGGCGGCGGCCGTGATTTATAGGCCCGGGGAACCGGCCTTGGCGTGCGTGCCCGGGACGAACACGGCGTGGCGGCGGAACGGACTCGGGACAGAGTCCCTGTCGGGGAAGACGGACCCAACAGGTGGGTCCCACCTGTCGGCAAGAGAGAGAGAGAGATGGGGGAGAAGTGGAGCGGGCCGGCGCTAGGCCGAAAGGGCAACGGGCCGCAAGGAAGCTGGGCCGAGGAAAGAAATCGGCCAAGGAAAGGAAAGAAAGTGGAGGGGGCAAACTTGGACCGGGCCAAGAGTTGGAGGGGCGAAAGCGAACTCGACAGAAAACAACTATTCTAATATTTAAACAAAAGCAAATCAAATTCGAATTTAAACAGAATTTAAACAGAATTTAACTTCCAACTTGATTTACTAGCAACCAAAAATATATGCACCAGCATGAATGCAACAAAAACTTATTTTGACTAAAATAATTATTTAATATGATATTTAAATTGATAAAAGGCTAGAAATTCCAATTAATTCCTAGAAAATTTATTTAAGCCTTAATAAATCCTAGAGAAATTCAGAGGATTGCTACGATTTAATTGTGATGAATTTTAGGGTGTTACAAACCTACCCCCCTTAAAGAGAATCTCGTCCTTGAGATTCGGATGGATTAGAGAAGATCTGAGGAAACTCTGCCATCAACTCATCCTCTCTTTCCCAAGTTGCCTTATTTTCCGCATGATGACTCCACTGAACTTTACACATCTTAATCACTTTACTCCTAGTAACTCTTTCAGCAGTTTCCAAAATCCTAACTGGATATTCCATATAAGTCAAATCCTCCTGCACATCCAACTCATTCATAGACAATTCTTCCTCAAGAACTCGAAGACACTTTTTCAACTGAGAGATATGGAACACATCATGCACATCTGACAGTCTGGCTGGCAACTCCAATTGATAAGCAACCTCACCTTTTCTATCAACAATCTTGAATGGTCCAATGAAACGAGGAGATAATTTACCTTTCATCTTAAACCTTCTCAAGCCTCGAATAGGAGATACTTTCAGATACACATAATCACCTACTTCGAAAGTTAATTCTCGTCTCCTTGTGTCTGTATAGCTCTTCTGCCTGGACTGAGCCGTTCTTAAATTCTCTCTGATAATCTGAACCTGTCTCTCAGCTTCCTGCAAAATCTCTGGCCCAAACAGCTGACTTTCACCTATTTCACTCCAATACAAAGGTGTTCTGCACTTTCTACCATAAAGCGCTTCGAAGGGGGCCATCTTTATACTTGCCTGATAACTGTTGTTATATGATAACTCTGCATATGGAAGACTCTTGTCCCAACTGCCTCCATGCTTCAAAGCACAAGCTCTCAGCATATCCTCCAAAATCTGATTAGTCCTCTCTGTCTGACCATCTGTCTGAGGATGATATGCAGAACTGAAATTCAACTTTGTATCCATAGACTCATGCAACTTCTGCCAGAATCTAGATGTAAACTGAGTACCTCTATCAGACACTATCTTTTTAGGTACACCATGGAGACAAACAATTCTGGACATGTATAACTCTGCTAACTTAGCGCTGGTATAAGTAGTGTGAACGGGTATAAAGTGAGCTACCTTAGTTAATCTGTCCACAATAACCCATATGGAGTCATATCCTCCTCGAGTGCGGGGTAACCCAACAATGAAATCCATACTGATTTCTTCTCACTTCCATTCAGGTACCTTGAGTGGCTGAAGCAAACCGGCTGGTCTCTGGTGTTCAGCTTTGACTCTCTGACAAACATCGCACAATGCCACATGGGCAGCCACATCCCTTTTTAGTCCATACCACCAATACCTTTGCTTCAGATCCTGGTACATCTTGGTGCTTCCAGGATGAATAGAATATGCGGAATCATGAGCTTCCCTCAATATCTGCTCCCTGAGAGACTCGATATCCGGTACACATATCCTCTTTCTAAACCAAATTGTACCCTGATCATCTTCGGTGAAGTCGGGAGCTTTCCCTGCTAACATGGTTTCCTTGATTTCCTTTATCTTCTCATCAGTAAGCTGACCCTTCCGAATTTCCTGCTCCAGTGTAGACTCAACTTCCATTGTCACATCTTCTGTCTGATTCAGGAATCCCAAGTTCAGTTTTTCCATCTCTGCAAGCAACTCAGCTGGTAGCTAGCGACCAAACATTGCATTTACTTGTGACTTCCTACTCAATGCATCAGCAACCAAATTAGCCTTGCCAGGATGATAGTTGATCCCTAGATCATAATCCTTGATCAACTCCAACCATCTTCTCTGCCTCAAATTCAGATCCTTCTGAGTAAATATGTACTTCAGGCTTTTGTGATCAGTATACAGCTCACATCTGTTACCTAGAATATAGTGCCTCCAGATCTTCAAGGCATGGACAACAGCTGCAAGCTCCAGATCATGAGTAGGATAGTTCAGCTCGTGTTTCCTCAACTGCCTGGATGCATAGGCTATAACTCTGCCTTCCTGCATGAGCACACACCCAAGACCTCTACGAGAAGCATCACAATATATATCAAAGTTCTTGTGAATATCTAGCATAGCAAGCACTGGGGTTGTAGTCAACTTCCTTCTCAATTCTTCAAAGCTGGCCTGACACGCTTCTGACCAAACAAACTCCTTGCCCTTCTCTAATAGCGAAGTAAGAGGTTTCGCTATTTTAGAAAAGCCTTCAATGAATCTCCTGTAATATCCAGCCAATCCCAAAAAGCTTCTGATCTCAGAGACTGTGGTAGGAGGTTCCCAATCCAACACATCCTTGACTTTACTTGGATCCACTGCAATACCTCCATCAGTAACAACATGACCAAGAAAAGACACTTGATTCAACCAAAACTCACATTTACTAAACTTGGCATACAACTGGTTCTCTCTAAGGGTCTGCAACACCAACCTCAAATGCTCCTCATGCTCCTCCTCATTCTTAGAGTAAACCAGAATATCATCAATAAACACCACCACAAATTTATCCAAGTACTCCATGAACACCTTATTCATCAGGTACATAAAGTAGGCGGGTGCATTTGTCAATCCAAACGACATCATAGTATACTCATACAACCCATACCTGGTGGTGAATGATGTTTTAGGAATGTCGGAGTGCCTGATCCTTAATTGATGATAGCCAGATCTCAAGTCAATCTTGGAGAAAACCTTGGCTCCTCTCAACTGATCAAATAAGTCTTCAATTCTGGGCAAGGGATACTTATTCTTGATGGTTACCTCATTCAATGAACGATAATCCACACACATCCTCAGAGTACCATCTTTTTTACCCACAAAAATGACAGGTGCTCCCCAAGGTGAAGAACTAGGACGAATGTAACCCTTATCCAACAATTCCTTAAGTTGTTTCTTAAGTTCTTCTAGTTCATTAACAGCCATTCTATAGGGTCTTTTAGAAATAGGAGCAGTACCAGGTAAAATCTCAATAATAAACTCGATGTCTTGGTCGGGTGGCATACCTGGCAAATCATCTGGGAAGACATCTAGAAACTCACAAACAACTCTGATATCCTTCAAAGGAACACCGCTGGCCTGATTCACTGAGTAAGTTGAAGCTGAGGGTTGAGTGGCTCCGAATTCAATCTTCTCTCCTTGAGGGCTAGTCAACAACACGGACCTCTTGGCACACGGAATCACCGCATTAAAAGCAGCTAACCATCCCATTCCAAGTATGACATCAATTCCCTCAGAGTTCAGGACTATCAAATCAGCAGGAAAGTCTACCCCAACTATTTTCAGATTAACTCGGGGACAGATAAAGTTGGCTTTCATGTTTCCACCGGGAGAGCTAACTAGCATGGAATTTTTCATAGGGACCATAGATATATTATACTTAGCTACGTACTGAGCAGTAATAAAAGAATGAGATGCTCCAGAGTCGAATAAAACCGATGCAGGGGCTGAGTTGACGAGGAACATACCAAGTACAACATCCTGGGCCTCCTGCGCGGACTCTGCAGCAACATGGTTCACCTTGCCCCGCTGCTGGCCCTTGTTGCTCTGGGGCGTCGGGTTCACATTCCTGTTCTGCTGCTGAGGGGTATTCTGCCTAGGTGCACTGCCACTCTGGTGCTGTGGGGTCTAAGCATTCCTCTTAGGACAGTTGTGGGCAAAGTGGCTGGGATCTCCACAAATGTAGCAGGTACAAGGAGTAGGAGCACTGTCTGGTGCAGGGGTCTTCACTGGGGTTTGAGCTGGGGTGGTCTGGCGGTTCTGCTGAAATGCTGGACGCTGAGGTGGGGGTGCTGACCGCTGACCCTGACTCTGCACAAAGTTACCCCCTTGCCCACCAAAGTGAACGGGCATGTTCTGCTGAGGCTGCTGGAACCGAGGGCGGGTGTTACTGCTTAACTGTCCTGAGGCCATGAACTTCCTCTTCTGCTCTCCCAACTCACGACGCTTGCTCTCCAAGCCAATAGCCTTGTCCAGCAGCTTCTGAAATGTTGGGAAGGTGTGAGACATGAGTTGATATTGGAGCGGCGGAATCAATCCTTCCAGAAATCGCTCCTGCTTCTGCTCATCATCCTTCACCTCATTTGGGGCGTAACGGGACAACTGAATGAACTTATCCTGGTACTCACTGACGGTCATCCCACCTTGCTTGAGTGAGAGGAACTCCTTCTTCTTCAGCTTTATGACACCAGCAGGAATATGGTAGCTCCTGAAGTTGGTTCTAAACTCCTGCCAGGTGATAGCATCAGGGGTGGCATGAGCAGCAAGATAAGCATCCCACCAATCTGAAGCTGATCCTTCCAAGCGACCTGAGGCATACAGGACCTTCTCCCTGTCATTACACTGAGCCATATCCAGCTTCTTCTCAACAGTCTTCAGCCAATCATCAGCATCAAGTGGATCTGCAGAGTGGGAGTAGGTACGAGGTTTGTGACTCATGAACTCCCGATGCTTGTCTCTCGGCTGGTTGTTGTTGTTGTTGTTGTTCTGTGCTTGCATGGCTGCCAAAGTATTAGCCATGCCCTATAGAATCTGAGTCTGGTTGGCGAGGATCTGATCCATTGCTACGGATGCTTGATTCGGCGGAGGATTTGGATTGGGGTTGGCACGTCCCTGACGATTCACAGGTGGTTGATCCACTCCACTTCCAGACCTGGTGTTCACAATCTGATGGTTAGGAACATGAGGTTCAGAGGGTGGTAAAAAGATATAACTCAAATCATGAACAGATAAGAGTTAATGTAGAACGAGTTGCCAATGACGGGCAAGTCAAATTCTGAAACAGATTCTGTTTGTTCTAATTAAATAGTTGTAACTCTCATTCTGTGTATCCAAAAATCATGATCTTTTGTCTGAACGTAGACTATAAAATTCTGAAACTAACCCAACTTGAATCACCTCAATCGGAATTTTGTGGCTCGAGGTATAAAATAAACAAGACAGCTGTGTCAGGACCACGGGACAGATTCTGGTTACTCCAATAAAATCATTATATCTCTATGCCAGAACCTCCAAAAATCACGAAAAATTCCCAGAGCCTAGGATATCAAGTCCTTAATCCAACCCAACTAGATTTATGTAAAACGGAGTTCTGAAGCTCCAGAAACAATTCGGACAGTACCAGGATATCATGCAGCAGAGAGAACAGATTGTCGCATAACATGATTTATATGAGGGGTACAATTCTATGGATAAAGTGATAGTTAAGGGCTAAGATCAGAGACCAAGATAAACCCAAACTAACTAAATTTATTTATTTAATAATTACTCAATTGTGGTCATCACTCCACAATTAAGTTCAATCATTACAAAGATCCAAATCACACACTTAGCACGAAAGCAAACATCTCTACCACACTTTTAAACCAAACTAAATCACATGCTACGCATGAGTCTCAACGATTCTAAATGTACTGAACTAACAAAAGAGAGGGTATCCTATCTTAATAGGTATGGGTGAAGCATCTAGACGATCCACCGAGCACTCTCTAGCGGGGCGGTGAATGACCCATCAACCCTTCTATATCTTCATCCAAGGGCGGAAGTGCTTCTCCCTTGAGTTCAGCTATCAGCCTCTTGTTCTTCCTTCATTCAGCAGCGAGTTCTTCACGCACTTCTTGTAGTTCTCTTGTGGTGTCATCGGCGTGCACGTTGAGCATCTGGGTGAACGCCACCTGGACGTTGAGTGTAGAGTTTACACCTGGCGGTTGTGGCACAACCCCAGTTGGAGTGCCTTGCTGCCTTCGAGGAAGATATGCCTAAGCAGTGTGACGTACTTCAGCAGCCTCTTTGGTTCCTCCATACTCATAATCAGGCTCCCGGATGTATATAGCGACATCCCAGTCCTCTGGGTAATTTGGATGTGTCCTCCTTCTTCCACAATATTCTATCTCCACTGGGTAGTTCAGACGCTCGAAGAGCATTCGAAGCAGTATCGGGAACCCACTGTTGCCTCCGTCGTGGTGGTGAAAAGTCACTACCCACATGTCAAGCGGCGGAGGTGGTCCTTCACTTCCTTCAGATCCAGCTGGAGCATTCCCCCCTGAGTTGACTTCTTCGTCCATTACTTCCATCTCTTCAGGTTCCAGTTCCTCTTCTTGCACCGAATGCGACGAAAAAGAGGAAAGAGTGCTAGCCAATCTATGAGCACATTGCCTTGTCAACACCATCTATGGTTTAAGCAAGAAAAGGGGTGAGAACAGTTCTAAAGACATCAGAACCAGGTGACGTGGTGAAAAAGATAGACCAGAAAACAAAATCAAGGAGGAGACAATTATCAATGCCCAGGAATAATAGCAAAATAAACCAAGAATAGATAGAGCAAGAGTAGCTAAGCAAAATAATCCTTAGAGAATGACCATTGCTATCTAGGCTTGCGTCCTACAGTCAACATAGCTCGGATACCACTTCTGTCACACACGGTTTTAAAGGCAAAACCAGGTGCATCTCATATGTGCGCCAGGATCAGTTTACACACGTATGATAGACGTCACAAGTGAATATCCATAACCATGCATAACGAAACAGTATTATAGTGCATTTATTACAATCTCAGAGTTGACTCAAATGTCATAGCGGAAGACTTAAATAAACGTTCATCTAACGAAGCAAAAGTGACTCCATCTCCACAGGCATTGACTGGGGGAGACTCGCCTAGAACTCCTCAAAATCAGTGGTGAAATCCTCAAAATTCTCCCAATCTGAGCAGCATTCCGGGTGTAGTTGATGCAACAAAAGAAAGAAAGAAAACAAGCATGAGCACATGACGTACTCAGCAAATGTAATATGACGTACAAGGCTGGGGCAAAAAGGTTGGATGACCATACTGCAGTAAGCACTTTTAGTTGGTCAAGTTTTATTAAGCAACTATTTACTAGCAAATGAAAGTATATACCACCCACAAATTAATGAATGTCATACTCCCAATATATTCATATAACCATGATTTAGATCATGTTCAAGTTTGATTATCATGTAAGGGTCCAGGCCGCTCTTGACCGTGAGCACGGCTGTTATAACAGTTTTACAGTCTGCAGAGGTTGTACACTTTCACCATAAGCCGCGTAAAAGTTCAAAATAACTTTAAACCCAACCATGCCGAGGGGGCCAATCCTCTTAAATCACACTACCGAGGTGTGACCGCATAGGGACGCTACGAGGCCTTTACAAAGATTCCTTAGTAAATAGTAACCTGCTAAGGTTTCCGGTTCAGAAGCAAAGCATAACCCTCCCTAATGAGATCTGTCTCTTACCAAAGCCCACAGCTCAAGAGGACCGAGCTATACCCCGTCAACCGCCGCGCCTCTTGCCCCTTTCGGGTAAGGTTACCATCCACTAAAGTCCCTAATTAGTTAGCCAAGACCAGAGTCATATGGTACTTATGGTTGCACTGTTTTCCTGGGTGGTTCTCCATGTTCCAATTAAAAATATATGATCTTGCCAATTAATTACTTAAAAAAGTATATGGAACATAGAGTAGGGGTTCATTTAACCAATCCAGTTGATCAAACTAAGCATCATCTACCATCAAAATTAATTAAGTAACCCAGTTTCGGGGACAGGGGAATATAGTGGCCAGGCAAATCCTTAAATAGGAACCCATCAAATTAAGACTCATGCACGGGTGGTGAAATTAATGATTATTAGGACATTTGCATGACATAATACACTTGCCTTCTTCCCAACTCTGTTGCTGCTCAAATCCTTCTCCAACAGTTGGTTCTTCAGAGAAATCCTCCAACTGGTCGTTTCCTAATAGCATCACACATTCACATGCAAGGAAACAATACCACAAATAAGAAACAGTACAAAAAACAATTCCAACAGAAGAAAGAAACAGCACAAAACTATTCTACTCGTTACAACGAACGCGTGAGCGCGAGAATCACTAAAATCGGAGTTAAAACGAGAAAGATATGGCTTTTCTAAGGTTCAGGGGCTTGCTGGCAAAGTTTTAAAAGTTTCAGGGGCTTAACTGCGAAAATTCGAGGGCTAAAACATAATTTTATATAAAAACTCGAGGGTTTTCATGTAAAAAGACAAAACTTGGACCTCGGGCACAATTTTAAAACTTGCAGGGGCTAAAACAGAAGAAAAAGGACCTAAACATAATTATTTTTGAACTAAGCTGGACCGCGGGTTGATTTTGAAAATTTGAAGGGCTTCTTTGCAAAACAGCCAGCGCTGACCGGTACGGGTCTGGTTTGACTCAAGGCTCGGGCTGATGTGGTTCGTTGGATCTCGATCCGACGGCCGGGATTAGATCGGGCGGAGGGCAAGACGTCGGCGACGACACCTGCGGCGGCGCCGCCCGTTCCCGCGGCGGAACATCGCCGGAGCTAACACGATAGCGCGCTACAGACCACCAAACACGACCGGACTAAGTCGAGGAGAGAGAGGGGAGGACGGCGAGCTCACCCCGGGGGTTCTTGACGAGCTTGAAGCTTCGACGGCGGCCGGCGGCGATGAATGGCGGACGGCGTCTCTGCTAGATCGGCGGTGAGTGATGTTAGCGCGGAGTGCGGCAAAAATCCGAGCAAGAACACGAAGAAGAGGTTCGGGGCTTCAAGGCGAACCTCCTGGAGCCGTTCTGGTCGAAGGAGCGGTGGCGACGGCGGCGCGGAGCTCGGCAATGGCGGCGCTCGAGCGGCTAGGGTTGCGGCTCGGTTGGGTTGGAGTGGAAGCAGAGGCGGCGGCCGTGATTTATAGGCCCGGGGAACCGGCCTTGGCGTGCGTGCCCGGGACGAACACGGCGCGGCGGCGGAACGGACTCGGGACAGAGTCCCTGTCGGGGAAGACGGACCCGACAGGTGGGTCCCACCTGTCGGCGAGAGAGAGAGATGGGGGAGAAGTGGAGCGGGCCGGCGCTGGGCCGAAAGGGCAACGGGCCACAAGGAAGCTGGGCCGAGGAAAGAAATCGGCCGAGGAAAGGAAAGAAAGTGGAGGGGGCAAACTTGGACCGGGCCAAGAGTTGGAGGGGCGAAAGCGAACTCGATAGAAAACAACTATTCTAATATTCAAACAAAAGCAAATTAAATTCGAATTTAAACAGAATTTAAATTCCAACTTGATTTACTAGCAACCAAAAATATATGCACCAGCATGAATGCAACGAAAACTTATTTTGACTAAAATAATTATTTAATATGATATTTAAATTGATAAAAAGGCTAGAAATTCCAATTAATTCCTAGAAAATTTATTGAAGCCTTAATAAATCCTAGAGAAATTCAGAGGATTGCTACGATTTAATTGTGATGAATTTTAGGGTGTTACACGATGCTCCAAGTCGAGTCTGAACAAGAGATTTCGAGAGAATTATTCAGAGTTCCAGACGGACCTCCTGCCGGTGCACATATTCCCCTACCTCCCGCCGAAAGGAGGCGAGATCCACATGCTGCAGGAAGCATGTATGCATGGAGAACAGAGCCTACGATGTGAGGGGAAAGCTTTTCGCTTGGTTAGCGGTTCAAAACAATTATGGACCTCGGATAGGCTGCAGGAGAGAGGATGGCCAAACAACGTCACCTGCCCGCTATGTCGATGATGCAGCCCGGAGTCGGCCATACACCTCTTCGTCGATTGATTGTAGGTTCACTAGAAGGCTCTCTGGGATAGTGTGGCGACTTGGACAGGAAGAACAGACCTTCATCCAAGTGCATGCCCACAAACTTAGACGCTACATCAATGGTGGACGGACTTAGCGTCCTCTCGCAGCAACTCGAGAAGAGGACTAAGATCACTGTTAATACTGACATCCTCAGAAGCGTGGAAGGAACGAAACTCACAAACCTTCGACAGCAAAGAATGCCCAAACAACAGGGTGTTCGTGAAGATCCGGGGAGAAGCCATGAATTGGGTCATGGCAGGTGCCAAGCACCTAGCGACTCTTACAACAAGATAATCCCTTTTCTTTGGTTTTGTTTAGCTTATGTATAGTTTGTTTTATCTTTTCTTTATCTACAGTTGTCTATTTGGGAGCTCCTTCTTTTTAATATAATTGATGGCCGGTTCATTAAAAAAAGAAGAAGAACAGAGCCCAGATATCACTGGATAAACAAAGGAACAGGGTGCTAAATCACCAAAATTCATCATCCCTGATCCCTTTCTTTTTTTTTCTCTTCTGGTTCACAACTTTCATCCTTGATATATATGCCTTACTATGTGCTATGTATATAACTGGCTTATTACTAAAACAAAACGAATAACTGTACTCTATTGTATTATGCAATTAATTATTTTACTCTTTAACATCAGAAAAACTACTCAGTCTTATCTTCTGCGGATCTCGGCAAATTATCCAATCTTTGCGCACGAATAAGTGGTCCATTAACGAAGATTTGTATCGCCGTATCTTTCCCGGGAGCATGATTGCAAAGACTTGACTGGGCCGGCCGAGTCTTCCATCCTTGTCTCTACTGGACACTTCTCTATAACATCCTATCTTGTTCAGCTCACTTACCGTTCAATCACCACACTAGAGCCTCAAAGGGCAAACCTACCTTCCTGTCACAAATAGATGGCCCACTACAATCTTCTCCTCTTCCTGCTACTGTTCCTCTCGTCCAATTCCATCTTCTTGCAATCCGTGACGGCACAGGGCGGCGTCGGCGAGCTTGACACACTACTAAAAATCAAGAACGACTGGGGCAACCCTTCTGCACTCAGCTCATGGAGTCTCCACAACACTTCCTACTGCAGCTGGGCTGGGGTGAGCTGCAACGATCGCCATGTGATCACCAAGCTGTCCTTTCCAAGTTTGAACATTTCCAACCCAATCCCTGCCTCCATTTGCGCCCTCAAGAACCTGTCTCACCTAGACCTTTCCTACAACAACCTCACCAACCAATTCCCGACGGCGCTCTACGGCTGCTCGGCTCTGACCTACCTCGACCTGTCGAACAATCTCTTCTCCGGCGCCCTCCCGGCTGACATCAACAAATTGTCGCCGGAGATGGAGCACCTGAACCTGTCAAGCAACGGCTTCACCGGCAGCATCCCGTCGGCGATCGCCGAGTTCCCCAAGCTCAAGTCCCTTCTTCTTGACACTAACAGCTTCAACGGGACTTACCCGGGCTCTGCCATTGGAGGTCTAACCAAGCTCGAGACGCTAACTCTGGCGACCAACCCCTTCGCATCAGGCCCGATCCCTGACGAATTCAGAAATCTTACCAATCTGAAGACGCTGTGGCTGTCAGAGATGAACCTGACTGGTGTCATCCCCGACACGCTCTCGTCTCTCACTGAACTGACCATGCTGGCTCTATACAAAAATAAGCTCCACGGTGAAATCCCGGCGTGGGTTTGGAAGCTTCAGAAGCTTGAGTTCCTGTACCTCTACGCGAACAGGTTCACCGGCAGGATCAGGCCGCAGATCACCGCCGTCAGCATGCGCGAGCTCGACCTGTCGGTGAACAGGCTCACCGGGCCGATACCGGACTCCATCGGCAACATGAAGAACCTGACAATGCTCTACCTTTACTTCAACAACATCGCCGGCACGATTCCAGCGAGCATCGGGCTGCTCCCGAAGCTCGCTGACATCCGGCTATTCAACAACAGCCTCTCCGGCCCCCTCCCGCCGGAGCTCGGGAAGCACTCGCCGCTGGGAAACTTTGAGGTGAGCAACAACCTGCTCTCTGGCGACCTCCCGGACACCCTCTGCGTCAACAAGGTCCTCTACGACATCGTCGTGTTTAACAACAACTTCTCCGGTGTGTTCCCGGCGGTGCTCGGGGATTGCCACACTATTAACAACATCATGGCGTACAACAACCACTTCACCGGGGATTTCCCCGAGCAGGTATGGTCAGCGTTTCCTGAGCTGACCACCGTTGAGATACAGAACAACGGCTTCACCGGAACTCTCCCCAGTGTGATATCCTCCAAGATCTCACTGATCGAGATGGGGAACAATCGGTTCTCCGGTGCGGTGCCGTCATCCGCGCCGGGGCTGAACAGCTTCAAGGCCGAGAACAACCAGTTCTCCGGCGAGCTACCGGCAAACATGTCGGGGTTAGCCAACCTCACCGATCTGAACCTCGCGGGGAACCGGATATCTGGTCAGATTCCACCTTCCATCAGATCAATGGGGAGGCTGAATTCTCTGAACCTTAGCGGCAACCAGATATCCGGCGAAATCCCGGCAGAGATCGGCTTTCTGCCGGTGCTCACCATGCTTGATCTCTCCAGCAACGAGCTCACCGGCGAAATACCGGAGGAGTTTAACAACCTCCGTCTCAGCGACCTCAACCTCTCCTACAACCAGCTCACCGGCGAGCTCCCCTGGTCTCTCCAGAGTCCGGGGTATGACGAGTCCTTCCTTGGGAACGATGGCCTCTGCGCCGCCGTGAACCTGAACACAAACATCCGGGCGTGCCATAACCGCAGCCACAACGAGATGTCAACTGGCCTGCTCATCTTGTTCTCGGTGGTCACCGGCGTCATCCTCATGGGCGCCGCCGGGTGCCTCGTCATCCGGCGGAAGGCGCGCCGGCGCGACGTGACGTCGTGGAAGATGACGGCGTTCCGGAAGCTCGGCTTCACCGAGAGCGACGTGATCAGCAACCTCCGCGAGGACGACGTGATCGGCAGCGGCGGCTCCGGCAAGGTGTACCGCGTACACCTCGGCGGCCGCGGCGGCGGCGAGGTGGTGGCCGTGAAGAAGCTGTGGAGCAGGGGCGGCAAGCCCGAGGAGAAGCTGGACAGGGAGTTCGCCTCGGAGGTGAGGATTCTCGGCGGCATCCGGCACGCCAACATCGTGAGCCTCCTCTGCTACATCTCCAGCGACGACACCAAGCTGCTCGTGTACGAGTACATGGAGAACGGCAGCCTCGACCGGTGGCTCCACCCCAAGGGCCCCGCTGGCGCCGGCGGCACGGCGGCGCTGGACTGGCCGACGCGGCTGGGCATCGCCATCGACGCGGCGAGGGGGCTCAGCTACATGCACGACGAGTCGGCGCAGCCCATCATGCACCGGGACGTCAAGTCCAGCAACATCCTGCTCGACCCGGGCTTCCGCGCCAAGATCGCCGACTTCGGGCTCGCCCGGATCCTGGCCAACTCCGGCGAGCCGGAGTCCGTGTCCGCCGCCGGCGGCACCTTCGGGTACATGGCTCCCGAGTGCGGGCGCGGCGCCAAGGTGAGCGAGAAGGTGGACGTGTACAGCTTCGGCGTGGTGCTGCTGGAGCTCGCGACGGGGCGGGTGGCGAACGACGGCGCCGCCGAGTGCTGCCTGGTGGAGTGGGCGTGGCGGCGGTACAAGGCGGGGGGCTCCCTGCGCGACGTCGTGGACGGCGGCGTCAGGGACAGGGACGTGCACGCGGACGACGCGGTGGCCGTGTTCCTGCTCGGGGTGATGTGCACCGGGGACGACGCGGCGTCGCGGCCGTCGATGAAGCAGGTGCTGCAGCGGCTCCTCCGGTACGACCGCACCGCCAGCGTCGCCGGCGCGTGCCGCAGCGAGGACGGCCCCGGTGGCGGCGGTGGAGTCGGCGGCGCGCGGGAGCAGCTCGGCAAGGGGAAGAAGGGCGACAGCCAAGGCGGCAAGAGAGCGCTGGAAAGTGGAGAGTTTTGGGACGGCGATGTGGAGATGAGCAGCAGCGGCGGGTTCGTGGCGCATCCTGTTTAAGGCGACTCCAAGAAAACCAGATGGCCTGGCCGCCCCCCCTCTTCTTCCTCGGCTCCAGCGACGCGCCGCCGCGTCTGGCGAGCCGAGCCCCTGCCACCGATGCTCGATCCCTTCCATCCACACCGAGCAAGATGGTGTGCCGCGCCCACGGCCCACCTGCTCTTTGAGATTTGGCCACGGGCCACGGCCCTGGTTGCGTGGCGGTGGTACAAGACGCTGCTGCAGGGCCCCACGTCATGCCTGAAGCAGCTGGCTGCAAATAGAGGCAATTTTATACTGGACAGATTCCCTCCCCGGCCCAGGGTTGAGCATCCAAATCCCCCGGCCGGCTACCTTGGCCTGCTAGATCCACAAAACACGGGAGCTCCATCCTGCACCCTAGGGGGAGTTCCATAGCTGGAACCGCTAAGGGCATGATCGGTTAATCCCTCTATGGGAGGAAATGGAGGGGATCAAGGGGGATTGGATCCCTAAGTGACTCGTAGGGGAACAAATCCCCATCAATCCCTCAAATCTCTTTCATTTTAGGATTAAACGAACAAGGCCTAAGGCTGATGTTTGGTTGTATCTAGGTCAAAGTTCATCTTTGTCTCCGTGATGACTTTTATGGTGATCCGACGTGTGACTATGCTGGCTCTAGTATATTGGTAATTTTGGTTCTACGAATATGGATGGGCGACAAGTATCATCTTCAGTAGATTGGTAATTTTATTCTTTAGTTTTTTCATGATATTCTCTAGCGCTTCCTCAGGGTTTTTGCGAAAATTTAAAGTTATGTGCTCTGTATAGCAGCACGATTCATGGCCGGTGGTGATGATGCGATTGGAGATGTCATCGGTGGTGAGAATTGCACTGAAACCAGACGCAGTGGAAGGTGGAATTTCTGAGGATGAATGTAGAGATTCTACTATCTTGGATTGTGGAGCTGAGGCAAAACCACTACTGAAAAACTACACATTCACCCACATACATTAATACTGGACGAATTGGGACCAGTACTAATACACGCGTTTAGTACGGGTCCATAAGCACAGTATCCGTGGGAGCACGTTAGTACTAGCTAGAGCCCCCAGCCGGTACTAAAGTGCTCCCAGGCCGTTGGCGTGCAACGGCTAGTTGGCACTTTAGTGAGCCGGAACTAAAGTGCACCCAGGACATTTAGTACCACATATAGTAATGGCCACATATAGTACTGGTTGGAGCCCCCAGTCGGTACTAAGTCCTCCTATATTTTTGGGCCCTTATTTCTCCACGAGAGCTCAAGCACACAGATTTGCTCAAGCTCCCGTCTTCCTCCATGGTGTGTTAGAGGGGAGGTGCTATCCATTTTTTAAGAATTGTGGGGATTTCACTTATCTAGGTGCGCCAAAGGTAAGCAACTTCATGCTCTTCTCTTCATGTTGTTTGTGCTTTGTTTCATCCATTATAGTTAGAGAATTTGTAATTTTTAGAAGAAGGGAGAATAAGAACGATTTTTTATTTAGACATTAATTAGATATATGTAAACTTGATGACTTTAATTAAGGACAACGTTTATTGGACTACGAGCATGTGACAAATTATTAGAGTAATTTTTCAATTAATTTGAAGTGACACGTGTATAAATCATTAGGTAAGCTTTTAATAATACAAAGTTTATTTGTTACTAATTACTCCCTCCATTTCAAATTAATAGTTATTATTTGACCAAATTACTATTTTAAGTGACATGATTTTTTTATTTATATATTAATTAGTGATATATAAACTCCGTGACTTTAATTAAGGACAAAGTTTATTGGATTACTTGCATGTGGTAAATTATTAGTCATTTTTTCAATAATTTCAAGTGACACGTGTATAAATCATTATACAAGCTTCTTCGTCAACCAAGTGCTACCCATTTTTCTTAGGATTTGTGGGGAATTCACTCAACCAAGTTCTTCAAAGGCTAGCAACTTCAACCTCTATTATTTCATGATCCTGGTGCTTTTTGATGTTTTACAATTAGAGAAATTTATGATCTCTAAAAAATGAGATAATGAGCAATTTTTTATCTAATTTCAATTGCCAATGTTTTTAATTCAATTGCAGATGAACTGGCAATGGATGTATGGCAGTCGAAGCGCCAGGGCATGGATTGTTGGCATAGAAGATTTTCTCGATGCGGCAGAGGCCAACAGGTTGTGAAAGGGTTTCATGTGTTTTCCATGCGTACATTACGAAAATAATAAGGAATAGAAGAGAAGAGACACTATAATGTCCCACATATATGAAAACGGTTTCATGTCCAGCTACACCCTTTGAACAAAGCAAATTAAACCTAGAGTTATGATGGAAGACGATGAAGAAAAAGATGAAAACAACATTCCAGACTGGGCTCAGTTATATGAAGCCGGTGCCTTGGAAGATGAACCAATGGATGAGGCTAAACAGAATGCTGAAGAAGAGCATCCACCTAACGGACTAGGTCAAGTGTTGTTAGATGCACAAAAAGACAGTGAAACAATCACTGAGTCAAAGAAGTTCGAGAAGATGTTGGAGGATCATAAAAAGTTGTTGTATCCACATTGCAAATAGGGGCACAAAAAGTTGCACAACACGTTGTAGATGTTGCAATGGAAAGCAAAAATTGGTGTCATCGATAAAGGATTCAGGGAGCTAATGAAAATCGTAAAGAAACTTCTTTGGTAATGAACTGCCCTTGTCAAGATATGAAGCAAAAAAGGTTGTTTGCCCTCTTGGATTGGATGTACAGAAGATACACACATGTCTGAACGATTGTATCTTGTATCACGGCCCTGAAAATGAGAACTTGGATGCCTGCCCAGTTTGCGGCGCATTGCAGTATAAGATCAGGCGAGACGATCCTGGTGATGTTGATGGGCAGCCAACCAAGAAGAGAGTTTCCACAAAGATGATGTGGTATTTTCCTGTAATACCACGTTTGAAGCCCATGTTTAGAAACAAGGCGACCGCAAAGTTGATGCGGTGGCACAAAGAAGAACATAAGCAAGATGAGATGATGATACACCCTACAGATGGGTCCCAGTGGAGAAATATCGACCGAGAATTTCCTAATTTTGACAAGGACACCAGGAACATAAGGTTTGCTCTAAGTACGGACGATATGAATCCGTTCGACGAGTTTAGTAGTGGTCATAGTACATGGCATGTGACCCTATGTATCTTCAACCTTCCTCCTTGGTTGTGCATGAAGCGAAAGTTCATCATGATGACGGTGCTTATCCAAGGACCAAAGCAGCCTAGCAATGACATCGACGTATATCTAAGACCATCGGTTGATGAACTATTACTGCTCTAGAAGGAAGAAGGCATACGTGTGTGGGATGAGTACAAACAAGAATCGTTCGTCCTCCGAGCTTTGCTTTTCGTAACCATCAATGATTGGATTGCAGTTAGTAACCTGTCCGGACAGTCTAACAAAGGATAGATGGCATGCACCCACTGCCTAGATGAAACCGATAGCATTTATTTCACCTTTTTAATCCTTTCAAGTTAATAATAAATACTAAATATAATCAACATTGTCTCTCTATATGTATATGTACAACTTCCATTGGATACTGCTTAGTATCCAGGTTGATGTAGGTCAGTTCATAGTGTACGCCTCCATGAGGAAACCAAAAGAAACTTACCAAGACCTCATAGACCTGCTTATCAAAGCATGGGCTCGCTTCCTGAAAAAACACATAGGAGTAACCGACCACGTCGACTATCTACATATTAATACTAGCAAAACGGTAAGAATCCCCACTTCTAGTGTCATCTCTTACTCATAAACTTGAGTATTTCATAACCCAGCTGCCCATATATATTCTAGTAAGTTGTACTATTTTCTAGGATTTTCTAGTAATTTCTGCTATTTTCTATTAATTTCTACAAATTTCTTGGATTTTCTAGTAGTTTCTGCTATTTTCTAGTAATTCTTACTATGTTCTAGTAATTTCTGCTATATAGTGCATGAGACAGGCGCAAGGAAACAACTACATATGCGAGTTCATCGACAACTTTGTCGGTCCTAGGTGGCAAATGACGCCAGACGCATTCAAGGTACGTAAGCAAAAATCACTTCTGCTCATTCTTTTTAAGTCGTTATTTTTCATTCTGCTCATGCTTTGATTTTTAAAAAATGCAGACTTGGAGCATGAAAGAAGATCTCATTGAAGCAGAATGAGTCAGGGCAATTCAAGAACAAAACTATGTAGATTCCTGCTCGATAAGTCTTAAATCCCAATAGAGAATTTTATGTCGATCTATATGTAAGCGTCACGCAACTAGATCCTAATAGGGGCTTCTCATTTGTAATATCTCGAATATTTTTAAGTACTTGTAATAATTTAAATGTATAATATATATATATATGTGATAATGTTTATATATATTATAAAGTAATAGATTATATATCATATAACATAATTATTACCCATATATGCATAGAAATATAATATATATATACATGTACAAATAAAATAAGCATTAAAACAAAAAATAAAAAAGGAAAGAAACAAAAAAGCAAAAAGCAAAACATTTTAGTACCGACTGGGGTTACCAGGCGGTACTAATTGGCGCCTTTAGTACCGGGCAGCCTGCCCGGTACTAAATGGCTGGCACTAAGTGCCGGTCAGCCAGTACCGATTGGGGAACCGGTACTAACAGGGGTCTCCTGCCAGTACTAATGTGATGATTTCCTGTAATGAACCATGGCCAAAATGGTTAGCTCCGCAATCAAATAGTATTATTTAGCATACATTTCTAAAGTTAATAATTGCTTTGGGTATATAGACAGGGGCAGACCTGGAGCTAAAATTTAGTGAGAGCTTTCTATCTAATGGGCCTTCAAAATCTCATTAAAATGGGCCAACGTCTACTAAAAATTAAAAGTTAAGGGATGGGGGCATATGCCCTTGCTAGGCTCTTCTTGGGTCCGCCCCCGGAGGCACATGCTGATATAAATATGCTGATATAAATATCGTGGTTTGCTACTAGTCAAGGGTAAAAAAGAAAAGAAAAAAAAGTGTACGTACCCATTGTAGCACGATTGTGAATAGGAATAACAGAGGCATGACGGACACTGGGGTTGCTGTCCAATGCATACTTAGCAGCTGGCCAACCAGTTGTACCGTAGACGCCGAGAGTTGTATCCATGCCGCAGTGATCGAAAAACTACATATATCCGTTCCAATAACATATATTAAGTACATAATTGGTTAGATGTTGACCGAAGAAACTAAATAAAAGTATTAATATTTACCTGAAAGCACTCACTCAGATTGGCATTGATGTTGTAGAGAAACAGAACTATAATGGACAGAATGGAATGACTACTGTTAGATTATAAGAGAACAACATCAGCCCGAAATAGGGTATCCGGGAATATAGCAGAGCAGGACTTGGCCCAGTTCATGCCTAGAGATGGCAAAAGCATCGCTAAACAATCTCGTATTACAGTTGTTTCAAACAGTGTGCAATGTTCCATGGCACATGTGGCCACATCATAAGAGATGTATAAAACAACTCCTGATGACGCGGTCGTGGCATGAAAGGTCAAAACACTTGCTATCTGTTATTAAAATTAAAACTATTTACTTACTACATCTAGGGGGTGGATCTGGACCTTAAATTTAGTGAGGGCCTTCTATCTATGGGCCTTCAAACCCTCAGCAAAATGGGTCAAAGTCCACTGAAAAAAATAAAAGTTGGGGGGCATATGCCCTTGCTAGGCTCGCTCATGACTACGTCATGTCAAGGTCTGAAAAGATAAAAATTGCATGAACTAACAATAAAGGACCAATTGTGCTCACCGCGTCTTTGAATACAAGGAACGCCATCATCTAGTGGTTTGTCAAATTCAAGTTCATGATAATTGCATCAAGGTCTATAACACCCATGGAGAACGACCAGACACATTGTAGAACGGTTATTAGGACAAGAGTGTTGGAAGACAAAGGATCATATTTCTCATTATTATCTGTTATGACAAACATATATGCAATTAAAACTACATGAAAGAAGACACCATGGAAAATCTCAAGGCAGATGCCAGACATTGCATAATGTGCAGCACTAGATTTAACACGATATCGAGAGCACCTTGGAGATGAAGCAGGTCCACAACCCCTCGTGCCTGTCTAGTCATTTGGCCCGCCGCCGTATTTGGCAGCACCATCTCATCCGTTGCCCTCTGTATCTCGAGCATCTCCATCTTTAGTCTACGATCTCCAATCCATTCAAAGCTTTCATAAATTACCATTATATATGTTTAGGAAAATATTCTATTGACATGTAACATACAACGATTTACAAAGAAGTATCAATATTAGTGAGCATAATAATTATGAAAGAAATATTTGTGAGCCTTGAACTAAAGGGAATTAATGTTGGATGGTTTTTTGTCAGCTGAGTGTCGCACCAGGGAACCTGCCGTGAGGCACACAAAAACGGCGTTGAACCGCGCGTACCTCACTCTGCATTAACCCGCCCCATGGTTGTTTTCTATTTTGAAAACCGTGCATACATCTATCGACCTTTTGATTTTTGTGATCAAGAAACTTATTTTGGAACACATACTGAAATTAAAGAGTTTATAGGACATCATAATGCAAACAGATAAGTCATTGATATTTTAAAGCGAAGCCATTAGTTAGTACAATATTCTTACAAGGAGATGCAATTTTGAGATGTTTCGGAGAGCATCAATACAAATTTACCGATCTATTGACTTTTTGAAATTGATGAAAGTTAAGGCATCAACATTCCTTTGTTTGATTAAAGCATCAACATTCCTTTGTTTGGTGAGTGCTATCCATATTCGGAATGTCATATATTGGATGCATTTACAGGGCCGACCTGGACCTAAAATTTAGTGAGGTATTCTAACTAACGGGCTTTCAAAACCTTAGCAAAATGGGCCAAAATCAACTGAAAATTAAAAGTTGAGCGCGGCATATGCCCTCACTAGGCTCTTCTTGGGTCAGCCCCTGTATAGATAGATAGACTGGAATGGATAAAATGGTACAATTAGGACATATTTGCCCAAATAATTATCTTGAATGGCTATTTTTTTCTATTCATATTTCATAATATAATTAAGTTTAGTAATGCAACAACCGAAGTATTGGTCTTGATAATTTTAATAATGTTTAAAATTTGAAAACATGTCAGTCGAAACATATTTATTAATTGGGATCATTAATTTCAAATTGTTTCCAATGCAGTGCTGATTATGATAATAAAAGGAACTCCCCAAGGGGAAGAAGCAGTGGTGGGGATAGATTGGCTACACGAGAGAGAGCACGGCAGCTTCTTGCTCGTGGCTTGTACATTCCGTTAGAATAATCATCCTCTATGCTTCTTTTTTGTTGTTTTGGGGGACATGACAAGTAAACACGATGGATCTGATCGTGCTAACAGTTAGTCACGAAGCACTGAAGCATGCAGTGGTGATATACTGATATGCATGCGTCATCATGACATGGGAAACATTTGAACCCATCGCATTTTATTTGCATCCGCTTCTTATTGCCACTGCGCGACCACGCTCTTATATTGGTATCATTACATCGTTCCAACAACTAAAGATAATTTATCTTTTGGAGCATCGTGCTTGGCAAGCTTGCAGTGTAGAACCACAAGTATGAAAATCTCCATGACAGCACCAGCACAGATTCGACGTGCATGTATGATGTTTGGCTTGGACGCATCCTTGTGTATTAGAAGTCGTCACGTTGCTAGTTTCCTCCATGACTCGGCCTAGATATGGGGATAAATCAACACACTAGTTTACATTCATGCAAATATTGGTAGACATGCCTTATAATAAAAAGCTGTAGAAAAATTCTACGAAATCAGATTAGTTGGAGAATAAATTATTATTAACACGCAATGGATCTTGCAATAAGAAAAGAGAGAGACGAAATCTCGAGCAAAAAGACCACAACTGTGCATTACATAAAATGGAAACAATATTTGATTATTATTTTTTACTTACATTGAGCATCAATTGCAAAACATCCGAGAAGAAGCAGGGATAGCAGGACTAACGCATTCATGTCCTTCTCCATGTAGACGCAAGGCAACGCATGTAGTATGTGACCTCAGGAGAGCAGCTTGTGTTCAAATGGAAATGCTAACTGCGATGCTTACTTGGTCTATACATGGATCTCATATATAGGGAGAAACAAAAAAAAGTGATAATAAATAATTAATTAGCATGATTTTAACATAATACAAAAAACCTTCTATGATTCGTAGCTTTTAATATATTGTAACTTTTAGGGCACATTTATAAGGTAATAATTCCTTGTATTTATTATGTACCGAAATTTGATGAGTGACCTACTAGCTATGAAAATTAGAAAAAAAATAGAACTAGTGATAGAAAAGACAAATAAGGGATAAAAAATATATAAAGATTGAGAGGACTAAGGAGTGCAATATCCAGCTAATACAATACAAATTATGTAATAATACAATTAAGTTAGGAAGTCATCTAGGGACAAATTGATCATGTTATTATATAAAGGTTTAACTAACTTTATTTTTTATTTTTCTTATCTCTATTTTTTCAAAATTAGTTCTTTTATTTTTTCTGTGTTTAACCTTAGATACATAGTCACTATGAATCATATTTTACATAGAGTCATTATTTAGATAATTTCCTCACAATTCATATTGAGTTGAATCCATTATTTTTCATCATGTTTTACTTATTGATTAATTGTATATTAAAAATATTATTTATTTAGTTACTAGGTTTGTGCTCGTGAATTGCCACATGAGCTGAGATTTTTTTCAGCATAATGGGAGCTTGAAAAAACACGATGTTCTAAGATCACCATCAGTTTTATATAACAATGTCAACGCAACATGAACAAATAACAATAAAACTCATAATTTAAGTACATAGTTCAACTTAAAGAAAGCAAGTTTAGAATCATAGCCTAGCTAGTTCACTATCTCTCTTATTTAAATTATTTTGTCTCTAATGCAGCAAAGATATTCTCGTGTCCTTGCAAGAATCATAGAATAACGTGAATTCTTGCCACACGTCCATAAGTTGATCAAAAAGTTCCTTCGCATTGTTTAGCTATCTTTTTTTGTATTGGGTAATATTATTACTAGGTAAGTAGTTATGACCATGCAACAAAATATTCTACTCACCATACAAATTAGCTTGTGTTCCCCATTATTGCACATGGACATGAATTGTAGAAGAAGGTCACTAGTTAAATATATGTAAACCACAATTTGATTTCGAAGTATGAAAAATCCATTCCTTTAATTCACAACTGATGTATGTTGTACCACCCTAGATATAGTTTTATTAAGATTGAAAAAATTACCAAAATTTGTTAAAATCAATCAATGTCTGCAGAAAAATATTATTTCAAAAAACAAATGAAATAAATCATGGATTATAAAATCATGTTGATGCATTTATGTTGAATTGCATAATATTTTGGTTGAAAATGAATTTTAATTCTTTTAAAATTCAAATAGGTTTTTAATTACTCACCCAAATAACTAGTTTCTACTATTCAAAATTTGTCCCATAAAGAATACTTTTGTAGCTCTTGGAGCAACTAAAATTTAATCTCACGTGCATTTAATTGCCTATTTTTTCCTCTAAATGTGCAATGTATTTCCTCTAAAACGTGCATTCATGTCAATAATTTTAAATTGTTAAAAAACATTTAGTTACTGCTTCAATTTGATGTTGTTTGGTAATCCCAATCAACTTCTAAACCTTTTGTATGTCTCTTTTTCCGGTTCAGTTTTCCGTCTCTTATACTTACTGTATATAAAGAAAGGAAGGGTCTGCTCTCCTCTGGTCGGCTGGGTTATTGCCGTCATCGCTGCTCTTCTCCGGCCTCCGGCTAGGTGGTAGCCGCAGCAGCAACGACGGTAATAATTCATTTAGCTTCAGCCACTGAATATCATGCCCGGCTACCCGACGTCGCCGACGCCCACCCCGCTGGACCCAAGAACCACGGCCTCGAGTCTGACAGCGAACAAGCGAGTCAGCCAGTGAGCCCGGCAAGCCTAGGCCCCATTCTTAATTGTCCTACGTACAGTACCTCCTCTTCTCTGTATCAAGGGCAGACCTAGAGCTAAAATTTAGTGAGGGCTTTCGATCTAATGGGTCTTTAAAACCTCAGCAAAATGGGTCAAAGTCCATTGAAAACTAAAAGTTGAGGGGGGGGGGCATATGCCCTCGCTAGGCACTGCATGCCTTGCAATAATATATATATATATATCCTGCCTGTTTTGTGTGGCATATGCCCGCGCTGAGCGAACCGCACCATGAACAACTGATGGAGCGTGGCCCGATCCGCTGCAACGAGCAATTCTCGCCATGGTCGTCCAGCCAAGCGTAAGTGTAGTGGACCAGCAGAAGCTGGAGCCTGCGAGCGCTGCCATCGCAGCAAGCAACCATGGGATCACGCGCCCGGCCTTGCCCTGCAAGTGTGGCAAATGCCCTTAGGCATTTTGTCGAACACTTCCACGAGAGTGGAGACCAACCCACACTGACCTAGTGGTCTTTATGAGCCGATCTCACGGTTCACGTTGGACCTAGACCACGTTGCCCTCTCCCAGCCCCAGACAAACCACGCGGTAGCCACGTGTAGTCTAAGTCGGTGCGGGCCCCACAGGTCAACGGGTGGGATCAGAGTGGGTCCTACACATCGCGCCGATGCTCCTTCAAGTTGTTCCTTTCTGTTTGGTTAGGGCAACTCCAATAGAGCTCTCATCTCACCCCTCTACCTTCTTTTAAGAGTTCAAAGGGTAAAATTTCTCTCCAATCGGGCTCTTATAGCAGCCCCGCATGATGAGAGGGCCTCATTTTGGGTTCTTGAGCTCTCACATGTAGGAGCTCCTACTGGAACCCTCATCCACCAACCGGAGCAATTGTTGGCGTTCCCACGCTCGTTTGGACATCTCCACCTGCCTGCACTAGGCCGAATCATCGCACAAAGCCTGCGTCGTTGGGTCCTATCGATTTGCTATCGCCGCCAGCCGCCCGTGGTGTTGGTGTCCTGCTAGATCGATTCTGGCTTATCCCAGCCATCCTTGTGTCAGCATCTCGACATGGTATGCTTGGTAGTTACACCATATTGATAAAAAAATGGATGAATAAAATATATGAAGTAATATAAGAGTTCAGTTGGAGTGCATAGAGAAGCAGGGAGATGAGTTCAGGATGAGAGGTCCTCGTATGAGGAAATGAGGGCTCACATTTGAGAGTTCCATTGGACAAATAGGATTGCTAATATAGATATCCAAATGGGCCGCCTGGCCCGACCCTAGCCCGGGCTCGCCCTTCACCATGTCGGACCTGGCCCGGCCCTATGCCGCATCGTGTCGGGCCGTGCCAGCCCACGGGCTGAGCCGACAGCCCAAGCCCCGGCCTGCAGGCTCATTTCGTGCCGGGTTTGCCCGACAAGCCTGGGACTATGTCCTGGGCTGGGCCGCCCACGGCCCACGAAGGCGTACAGCCCCGCGGCCGCAACCGCAAGTCCTCCAGCGGCCGACGGCCTGTGCCCGGAGCCACCGCCGCGGCTCCCCGTGGCCGGCCCCCGCGCCGCCGCCGCCGCCAACCAGCCTCGCCCCGCTGGCCAGCAAGGAGGCGACGACCGCGAGAGCGAGAGAGAGACGAGGCGTCGGTGACTCAGCGAGGTAGCGACGGCGGTGAAGTGACGACTGCCAGAGCGAGAGAGAGTACTAGAGGAGGCGTCGGCCTACGCGCTGTCGCCCGTGCTCTCGCCGGCCTGCGCGCTGCTACCCGCGCTGCCGCCGGCTACGCGTCGTCGCCCGCGCTCCTGTCGGCCTGCGCGTCACGGCGCCGCCGCCCCCGCTCCCGCCGGTGAGGTAGGGGAGGAAAGAAGGTAGGGTAGGCCGGAGGGAGATGAGGGGCACCGATGGAGGGGAGCTGTTAGGGCAGCACGGACCGCGGAGGGGAGGGGTGGGTGGCGGGCGAGGGAGGGAGGAGATAGAGACAGGAGTGGGGGCGGCCGGGCGGGGTTTAAGGTTTGGGGGGAGACAGGAGCGGGGGCCGGGGGTAGGGTTTGGAGGGAGCGGCTTGGTGGGCTGGGCCGCTCCCGCCTGGCCGCCTCGTCGCCTCCTAGAGTCCTGGGCTGGCCTCGGGCCTCTACCGGGCCTCTGCTCCTCGACCATGCCGGGCCGGGCCGCCCAGCGTGCTATGGTGGCGGCCTACGCCCAGGCACGCTGGCGGGGCCGGGCCAGTACGGGCATGGAGTTGGCTATCACACCCGGTTTTAGAAATAAAACCAGATGCATCTCATATGTGCGCCAGGATCAAGTTTACACACATATGGTAGACGTCACAAGTGAATATCCATAACCATGCATACGAAAGAGTATTAAAGTGTATTTATTACAATCTCAGAGTTTGACACAAATGTCATCGCAGAAGACTTAAATAAACCTTTAACTAAACGAAGCAATGTAACTCCATCTCCACAGGCAGTTGACTGGGGGACTCACCTAGAACTCCTCAAAATCAGTAGTATAGTCCTCAAAATTCTCCCAATTTGAGCAGCAGTCCGAGTGTGGTCGATGCAATATAAATAAACAAGCGTGAGCACATGTCGTACTCAGCAAAGTATGGAAATAAATGACATGCTAGGCTTTATAAATTGGAAGGCTGAAAGGATAGCTGCATTAAGCACTTTTAGTTGGTCAAATTTTATTAAGCATCTATTTACTAGCAGATATAAGTATATACCAACCACAATTAAATTAATGACATAAACCCATCAAATTCAAGTAACCACAATTGAGATCATATTCAGATAGATTAATCATGTGAGGGTCCAGGCCGCTCATGACCATGAGCACGGCTGTTATAACCGTTTTACACTCTGCAGAGGTTGTACACATTCACCATAAGCCGCGATCCCCATTGCCCGAAAGCATGTACCCTTCCCACACCACGTGGACCGAATACTGGGTTTCGCTATGAGACCTTTACAAAGATGCTCTAATAAGTGATAGCTCGCTAAGGTTTCCGGTTCAGGAGCAAAGCATAACCCTCCCTAGTGAGTTGCGTATCTTAGCAAAGCCTACCGCTCAAGAGGATACTTCGTCAACCGCCGCACCTCTTGCCCCTTTCGGGTAAAACTATCCCAAACTAGAATACCTAATTAGTCAGTCAAAGCCAGAGCCACATAGCACTTATGGTGACACTGTTTTCCTGGGTGGTCGCTCCATGTTCCAATTAAAATAGGTGATCTTGCCATTAGTTAATTAAAAGATAATAGTGGAACATAGAGTAGGGGTTTCATTAGACTAATCCCAGTTGAGCAAACTAAGCATCATCTACCAATCAAAATTAGTAATATAACCCAGCTACAAGGTATGGTAAAAGAAACTAGAAAAATCCATAATGGGACCTAACAATATTAATGCAAGCGATAAATAAATCGTGTAATTAAAATGCATGTCATTTAGGTATAAACGGGCATGATCAAGGAATACTTGCCTTCTTCCCAACCCTTCTGCTACTCAAACTCTTCAACAGCTGGTTCCTCAAACACTTCCTCGAACGACGCGTTTCCTATACGCATCACACGAAAAAATACAAGAAAACAATACAATAAATAAGAAACACTACACCAAACAATTCCAACATAGGTCAACAACAGCACAAAACTATTCTACGTGTTACCACAAACGCGTGAGCGCGAGAATCGTTAAAATCGGAGTTAAAACGTAAAAGATATGGCTTTTCTAAGGTTCAGGGACTTGCTGGCGATGTTTTAAAACTTCCAGGGGCTTAACTGCGAGAAATCGAGGGCTAAAACATAATTTTGTATAAAAACTCGAGGGTTTACATGCAAAAAGATAAAACTTGGGCTTCAGGTGCAATTTTAAAACTTGCAGGGGCTAAACCGAAAGAAAAAGGACCTAAACCGAATTATTTTTGAACTGCGCTAGGACGGCGGGTTGATTTCCAAAACTTGGAGGGATTTTATGCAAAACGACCTAGTTGACCGGTTTGGGATCTGTTTGACTCGTGCTCGGGCCGCCGTGGACCGCGGATCTTGATCGGACTGTCCTGAATCGATCTAGAGAGAGGAGTCGCCGGCGACGGCGGCAGACGACGGCGGCGGCTCACGCACGCGTCGGCGCTTCGCCGGAGCAACGCGGAGCTCGGGCTAGAAGCCACCAAATCGAGCGCAGATTGGACGGGGCACACGAGGGGGAGATGGCGAACTCACCCCAGTGTCCCTCGGCAGTGGAGGAGCTTCGACGGTCGGCCGACGGCGAGAATGGCGGGCGGCGACTGTGCAAGAACGGCAATGAGCAATTTTAGGTAAGGGCGCGGCCAAAAGTCAGAGCTAGAACACCATGGGGAGCTTCGGGACTTCAAGACGAACCTCCCGATGTGTGCTGCACGACAAGGGCGAGGCGACGGCGGCGGCGAGCTTGGACGGCCGGCGGCGCTGCGCTAGGGTTCTGCAGGAGCGGCAGCCGATGCGGAAGGAGAGCGGGGAGTAGAGGGGCTAGGGGCGACGCGCACTAGATTAAAGGGCGAGGCGCCTAGGCGTGCGTTCCCGAGTCGGAGGAGGCGGTGCGCTCGAGTCCGGGTCGGACTCGAGTCCGGCTCGGGAAGAAGGTCCTGACAGGCGGGCCCCGCCTGTCAGCGACGCGGGAGAGAGGGAAAGGGAAAGCGGGCCGGTGCGGGAAGATGGGCCGCGAAGGGAGACTTGGGCAGGGAAAGGAGCCTGGGCCGGCTGACCGAGAATAAGAAGTAGAGGGGGCAAACTCAGGCTGGCCAAGAGTTGGAGGGGCAAAAGTAAACTCGACAGGAACAACTTTTCTATGGCTCAAACAAATTCGAATTAAATTTGAATTTAAACAGAATTTAAATTTCAACTTAATTTAACAGCAAACAAAAGATAAATGCAACAACATGAATGCATCAACAACTTAATTTTGACTAAATTTATTTAATATGATATTTAAATTCAATTAATTCTCAGAAAAATTTATTTGGACCTTAAAAATCCTAGAAAATTTCAGAAGGTTGCTAAAATTTAATTGTGATGAATTTTAGGGTGTTACATTGGCTGGGCTGGGCCGTGCTTGGGCCGAGCCAAAATTACGTGCTTTCGGGCGGGCCGACGTGCTGCGGGCTTTCTGGACATTTATAATTGCTAGCCATTGAGATAACTACTTTGAGAAGTTGCAATAATTAACAAAGACATACTATCTCCATCTCCTGTATGTGTCATTTAAGATAAGCTTTAATTTAAAAATAAACTAATTTTCTTGGTCTAAGTTTTTTAAATTTGAGAACTGATCTAAACTGTACGATGTTAAACTGCTTGTTAAACTTGAGAGGGAACAGAAGGAATGAATGATTCTATTACTGTTGAACAGTGTTGTGTACATATATATATACAAGTCCAAAGGGTGCCAATGAAAAGGCATGTCCCTTAGGGATATAAGGGGTGCCATTGAAAGAGCATGTCCCTTAGGTTATGTTAATCCTAATTATCCTAATTGATCACTAACTAAATAATCTTAACACTCCCCCTTGATCAATTGGTTCTGTAAAAGTCTTCACTGTTCAACAATTTTAATCTTGAATCTTTGGAAAAAAACCTGTTAGGAAGAAAACCAAAGTATATATATCAGGCAGAACTTCTTCAAAACCCATTGGGAAAAATAAGAAGTAACACCATGATATATGTGTAATTTCAATGTTAATAGACCCTTTAAGTATTCTTAAAGACATAGTCTAAAAACAATTTGATCAAAATCAATATGTCAAAATATTATCTGGAAAAACCTCTATGAGGAAAAATGGATAATGTGACATTTTGATCAACTGCTACTTGTATACATAGACAGTTGTGTGGGAAAAACTCCTCTAAACCTTGTAGGAAAAATACAAGGAGAAACCATGTTGTATACAATGGATGACCATTAAATGGATAAAACTCCAAAACCCAGTGGGAAAAACTTGAGGAGAAATGTATATATGTCATGGGAAAAACTTCTTAAAACCCCTGAGGGAAAAATATAGGAGAAAATATTTTTGACATATATTGATTGCTTGTTAATGCATATTGCCTCATTAAAAACCTATGTATAAAAAAAACTTGGTAGGAAAAGAGTGCAATATTTATAATCAGAAGATTGTTTATAGGTTATATCAGAGAATTTACTCCCCCTGATGCTTGCAAATCTTTGAACCGTCTCATACCTATTCCAAAAACATATTTCTGGAACAATGATGTAGGTAGGGACTTTGTAAATAAATCTCTAAGATTATCACATGACTAGGTTTGCAAGATTTAACCTATATTCGTGCAATACAAGCAGAATTATCTTTATAGATAATTGTTGGTTTCATGATCGAACCAATAGCACATAACTGTTATATGTGATCAATCACTCTATGAAGTCAAACACATTCATGTGATGCTTCATATAATGCGATTATTTCAGAGTGATTTGTGAAAGTGGCTACTGGAGTCTGTATTGATGACTTCATGATATAGTCGTTCTGTCATGTAAGAATACAAAACTTGTCTGTGATCTGGCATGATGAGGATCAGATAAATAGCCAGTATCGATATATCCAGTTAAAGACCTATCTTGGTTAAATCTGTAGATTAAGCCAAGATCTATTGTGCCTTAGAGATATTGGAAGATATCCTTAACTCCATCTTAAGATGGTTGCGTGCTTCATCTATATCTTGTGTATTTCCAATGATATTGAGATAATCAACTTACACAGATATAATATAAATCCAGTCGAGGATTTTTGATGAAAAACACATGTGTAATCATCGTTATTGGAATAACCCTTCTGTAGAAGGAATTCCCTTAGTCGGTTGTACCATATTCTTTCTGACTGCTTCAAGCCATATAATGACTTCTGAAGCTTTACACATTACATGTTGCATGAATGATTCTTGTTCGGAATATCAAGCCTTTCAGGAACTTTCATATAGACACCCGAGTCAAGTGACTCATAAAGATATGTAGTCACAACATCCATGAGAAGCATGAGGCGCCTTTATGTTCTGCCAATGATATTAAATATCGGAATGTTATACCACTTATAACTTGTGAGTAAGTTTCATCAAATCAATGATGATAGGTCTCTGCGTGAACCCTTGTGCTACAAGCCTCACTTTATATCTTCACCACCTCGTTTAGATCCCACAGGAAAATATTTTGAGGAGTAGGTATCGCTGTGGCGAATACCTCTCGATTAAAGCTAGTGTAATTCTACCTCGATTGCTTCCTTTCTTTTGATTTGGGAGATTTGAGTAAGAGTTGCTACTCTTCCTGGTACTCTTAACAGTAGGATTAGTGAAACCTTTCTAGTCAGTAAATGCTCCTGACAGATTATTTGCAATACTTTGCAAATGTATAATCCTTTGAACATAATGTTCAGATTACATAGCACGTGAATTCTAGGACCGAATACCGAATGCATTCCAATTTATTTCCTGGCATTATGTATGGTACATATTGTCTACCCCTAATGCTAGGAAATGGTCCGCATTATCTCAGTGTACTGGGCAGTATCTAAGTCTTTGGGGACCAAGCAGATAGTTACTACCATCCGCTCATATGCAGCAAGTTAAGTGAAATCTTTATTGACTATATGAACCATTTTCCAACATGAGAGATCATGTATATAATTAATTTAATGTAAATTAAGTTGTATTGTATGCATGCCAAATATTGAATGTAAGATGTTTCTTACAGTAAAAATTAAGGTAAAAGACAATACGCAGTCTAGCTACTTAAAATACGTGACTTGATAGTCATATGTCCGTTTATATGAATTTTAGATATACACGATGAAGGTAGTCATCAAAAGATGTAGACCTCGCAGTGATGAGCAAATAAATTGCTGCCTAAAAGCCTGAATCTCAGGGCAAATAAGTTCAAAAGAACTTATCGCAGCCAGTGCCTATGGCGTATCACCTTGTGTTGTTCTAAAAATCATATTTAATATTCCTTAATTTGAATTTTGCATGATTTTACTCGTTGAGTTAATGCCAAAAAGTATAAATAAATAAAATAATGGCATAGGAAAATATTGTTCAAATATTAGACTGCTGAAAAAAAGGAAAAACAATAAAGATAAATGGGTCCGTCAGTTGCCCGTAGGCGCGGCCCAGCGTGTGAAACGCTCGGGCTCGGCCTGCCGCGTCTGGCCGGCCTGCTGTGCAGCCCGCTGCGTGGCCCGTCAGGGGAGGTGGGGTTTGCAGCCCAGCGGTGGGAGAGGGGTTAATCGGCAGCCGGCCCATGAAAACGGCCTGGCCGGCGGCCCGTCGCCGCAGCCCGGTATGAACGGGCGGGGCGGATCCCTAACCGCCCCAATCCATTCGACGCTGCCGCCGCCGCTGGTGCGTCCGCTCGGCCGCCACCTCTTCGCGATGCGCCACCGCCTGCAGCCAGTTGCCTGCCACCGGCGTCACTGCTTCCTTGCGGGTGGGCGTGCGGGCGTGCTTGCGCGCAGGCGCAGCCGCCGCCGCGCGGACGGGGCGTGCGCGGGTGCTACCACTGGCGCCTGGACCGAGGCACGAACGGACGAGCCGTCGCCGCCGTAGAAGCGGGCCGGCGCGTCTGCAGCCTCGCAGGCTGTAACACCCAAAAATAGCCCATTTAAAATTTTTAGTAATTAATTGGCTTTTATTTTAATTGTTCATACTTAATATAGGTTAAATGAATTATTTATGAATACTAAAAACAAATATAAGTTGTAGAAACATTTTTGTTGCATTCATGCTGCTGCATTGTGTTTAGGATTGTTGGCAAATTAAATTGGAATTTAAATTCTGTTTAAATTTGAATTTAATTTGCATTTGTTTGAGCCCTACAAAAGTTAATTCAAGCCGAGTTCACTTTTGCCCCCTCAACTCTTTTCCCGGGCCGCCCCTGCTCCCCCGACCCTTCTCCCGAGCCCAACACTCCCCCTCCCTTTCTTCTCCACCTGGGCCCATTCCCGCCCGAGGCCCAGTTCCTTTTCTCCTCCCCCTCAGTCCAACAGCAGCGCCATCCCTTCTCTCTCCCTTCTCTCACTGCCGCCCGGCCCCACGCGTCAGGGCTCCACTTCCCCCTTTCCTTTCTTCCTCGCGCGAATGGCGCCGAGCGCCGGCAATGGCAGGGCCGCCCTTCCCGCGCCGTGGGCCCTCGCCGAGCCGCCCCGAAGCTGCGTCGAAGCTTCCTCCCCGACCCCCTTCCATTCTCGGTCGCTCCACGCATGGCAAGAACCCTCCCCGCATGGATTGCCCCTCGCCGGCGCGCGATCTCCGGCCGATGGCACACACGCCTAGGGCAACCCCCCCCCCCCGGGGGGCTATTTAAGCGCGGCCAAGGCACCCCAGTACCTCACCCAGCCCCTCATCGCCTCCAATTCGAGCCCCAGCCCACTCGGCGCCACCCCTCCACGCGACTCCGCCGCCATTGCCTCCGCCCGAGCACCGCGGCCGTTGATTCACCGTCCCTTACGCCGCTCCACCCCGCCCGGCTGCACCAGAGGCTGCGCACTAAGGTAACCGAGCTAGCAGAGCAACTCCCGGCCCCCGGCTTCGTGTTGAACCTCGGCTGATTGCTCGCCGTCGATTTGCAGTGCCGCCGAGCCGCCCCTCGCCGTCGAACCTTCGCTCCGGTACTCCTCCGCCCCGGCCGACCCTCCGTGCCTCTTCGCGTGAAGGTAACGACCCTCCCAAGCCCTTTCCCGCGTGCTTTTGCGCATCAGAACCCCGCCGCCCATGCACACCGGAGCTTCGCTCCGCCACTCGCCGTCGTGCACCGCCCCACAGCCTTTCCCCCTCGACTGCCACCCTGGTGAGCTCGTCGTGCGCTCCTGAGCTCGTAGGGCCAAGCGCCGCAGCAAATGGAGCTCCCTAGCTCCGGGAAGCCTCTGCTCCGGCGAGCTCCATCGCCCGCAGTGGCGGCGCTGCCGCGCCCCTGATCCCCGTCGGTGACCCTAAACCCCCTAGCCAATCCCAGCCGCTGGATCGTGATCCAACGGCTCTCAGCGCCCGAGCCCTCGAGTCAAACCAGAGGCGTAACGGTCAGCCGGGCAATTTTGCTAAAGAGCCCTCCTGTTTTCCCAAAATCAACCCGCGCTCCAGCTCGGTTCAAAAGTATTTACGATTAGGTCCTGTTTCTTACGAAAAACCCCCTGAGTTTTTAAGTATTAGAACCCGCGCTCCAGCCCCTGCTCTCTTACGCGTTAGACCTTCGGTTTTTAAGCATAATTACGTATAGGTCCCTGGTTTCTTTAAATTAAGCCCCTGGAAGCTTTTTAAAATTGCCAGCAGGTCCCTAGAACTTAAAAAAGCCTTATCTTTTTCGTTTTAGCTCCGATTAGTGTGATTTTCGCGCTCATGTGTTCGTAGAGAAGCGTAGAATATTTCTAAAACCTTTTTATGTATTGTTTCTACTGTTTGGTGTACTGTTCTAATAGAATATTATTTGTTTGCATGTATTGGTATGCGTGTATGCTTGTATGGTGCTTCGTGTCCAGTCGGTGAGCCGTTAGCTTTGGAGTTCGAGCTCGGTGAGGACTTTCCAGAGCAGGACCCGCAGCAGCAGTAGCAGCAGCACTTCGAGGAAGGCAAGTTATAGCACGGACAATCCTTGTTATCTATACCCACCTGTTTACATACTTTTACTTTCATACGCATGTGTCTAAATTTGATGTCCTATTAAGGTTGTACCTAGTTTGTTTACCCCTATCCTTTGATTACCTTGGGTTTATGCATATGGGTAGATTTTGCTATGCGCAGCTACTGTCACCATTATTTAACTGTAAATTTTGACTTAATGGTTCACTTCAACATTAATGATAAAACTTGCTTTTTAGTAACTTGGTTTAGGGAACTAGAGCATGTGCTGTGTGCTTTGCCCTAGTGTCTCTCCGTAAGGCCCGGTTCTTAAAGCGGCAACCCAGGAGCCTGTCGCCACCGCTAGAACTATTATGGCTCTGGTCTTGGTCAAGTAACTTGTACGTCTCTAGCTTGCTAGTGGCTACCATTGGGGCCAACGGCGTTAGTGGACACAAGGTAAAAGGGTGTTTCCGGATTCCACCGAGGACGGGCGATCCGTCGGCTAGGTCACGTTAGACCCAGTCCCGTGTTGGGAGTCCCTGCGATGGGGAACTCCACACGTTGCGCATGGATGGGTGCGATGCCCGCGCTCTTGACGCCATCGACCCCCCCGCCCTATAGTGTGACTCCGTAGGCGTACGTCGATCTCGGTGCCTATGGTCTCACCGCCTTGTTAAACTAGCGGCTACTGTCTTGTTAGGGTGTCTTGTGAAAAATCTCGTAGCGCCCCTATGCCGTCACACCTCGAAAGTGTTGATGTGCGTGGTTGGTTGCAAAGTTCCTTTGAACTTTTACGCGACTGGTGGGTAAAGGGCGAAACCTCTGCAGAGTGTATAATCTATCATGATAGCCTTGCTCAAGGTCACGAGCGGCCTGGATCCTTTTTGATTAGAAGATGATGTTTAGTTATGATTATTGTCACTTATACTTATTAATTGGGTTATAACCGGGTTTCATTCACTTGTAGTAAATTGGTTAATGATAAAATGAATCAACTAAAAGTGCTAAAGCAGTTAAGCCGTGTCTAGCCTATTTTGAGTCTTCATACCCGTGCTATACTTGCTAAGTATTTGTTTACTTACACTTGTCAATATTCAACAAAATCCCGGATGGGTAAACAGATTGGACTGATCAGGAGACTGTTGCTGAGTTCCCTGAGGACATGCCGTATTTCTGAGTTGCGCTCTCCCAGTCAGAGTCCCTGTGGACTGCGGCTCCACTTTAGTTGAGAGTTATAGACTTCCGCTGTAATAAATATTATCGTTATACTCTGATGTAAACTATTTTATTTCGAGCATTTGTACTCTGTTTATCATATTTGTTTGTTATATGTGTTCTGTGGACTTTCTGGGCACACATATGGCCGCATTCGGGTTTTGTGAAAATCCGGGTACGACACAGGCGCGGGCGTGCGATGTTGCCATGGCCGGTCGGGCGTCGCACGGAAGCGCCGCTGCTGTTTCCCGGCGATGCTTACCGTCGCCGGATCTTCTCTCCCTCCTCTTGTCCGCGTCGGCTGAGGCCGTAGGTACGTCCAGGAAACAAGATCTGGTTGGGGTCGTGGAGGCCATCGGCTTCCAAAATTCCTGCATGTACAGAGATCCAAGAACAGTAGTGATAGAAATGTAAAAATTGATTGGACTCAAGATTATATTCATGTTCCTGTAGTGTCTTTTCTTCAGGTCTTTTCTTCAGGCTGAAAAAACTCGATCAGTTCTTGCTGTTCGGTCCAAGAGGATCAAGAACACTGAGCGACGTCCATGGCTTGTTCTTCTCTCCGCTGCAGTCGATGCAACGTTGTTGATCGAGATTGAGGCCGGTAGCCTCAATTTTCTTCTCTGGAGAACTCTGTCGTCGTGGTCGTGTCCAGCGTTCCTGTGACAGATGAGTTCTCTCCGTTCTCGCGCTCAATGGAGAGGCTACAGTGCTGATAACGTGTTAAACTTGAGAGGGAACAGAAGGAATGAATGATTCTATTACTGTTGAACTGTGTTGTATATATATATATATATATATATATATATATATATATATATAAGTCCAAAGAGTGTCAATAAAAAGGCATGTCCCTTAGGGGTATAAGGGGTGCCATTAAAAGGGCATGTCCCTTAGGTTATGTTAATCTTAATTATCCTAATTGATCACTGACTAAATAATCTTAACACTGCTAATGAACCCCTAGCAATGTAGTTTATTTGTGACGTTGCAAATTGAAAGATTTGAAAAAGGGGTGCGTCTAGGCATGATGCGTGCGCATCTGTAGCCCGAAGAGTAGAGCGGTAGGAGACAAAGCCAAAATAGAGAAACACATGGGTACATGTGGATGACATCACCTTTATGGAAAAAAAATTGATTAAAAAAAGTAATTGCTGTTAAACCAAGCATCCAAATAAAATTACGATCGCACCAAAATACTTATTGCGATAAAATCTTCAAAACAAGATCCCACTTGACTATATTTAGATAATATTTTTATGAACATTTTTTTATCAAGCTAGGACATTTTTTGCTACTACGAACAAATAGTTGTTTTTTGCGAACAAAAAACTAAATATGACAAACAAATTATAGTATAGTGCAAAGAAAACGATCGGACATTTAATTTATGATGTATAATAGGAAATTGAAAATCACAAATAAATAAACCACGTTGTCGAACAATTTAATCCATAAAGAGAACAAATAATCTAACACAGTGAACAGGTTACTCTACAAAGTAAACAAAATAGCTCCGTAACACGAAGAATAAATGCATTTACATAGCGAATAAATTATTATTATAGAAAAACAAATATATACACATAGTGAACAAATTATTCTTATAGAATAACAAATATATACGCATGATGAACAAACGTATACACATGATGAACAAATTATTCTTATAGAAGAACAAATATATACACTTGATGAACAAATTACTCTTATAGAAGAATAAATATATACACACGACGAACAAATGTATACACATGACGGACACATGTAATAAAATTAAATAATAGAAAAAATGAAAAATAAAAACAAATAAAAAGACAAAACAAATAAGTATACAAAATAAAAGAGAAAAAATTATATAAAATGATACAAATGATATAAAAAAATAAATAATAAAACTAGAAAGTAAAAACCACTACTGAGTCTTTATTGGGCTGCATGTACAGCTCTCTAGACCCAGATAGTTTAATGGGCTGGTTGCCGCTTAATGGGCCGAATGTAGGCCATTCAACCGCGCACAATCTGTTGCGCGTGATATATAGTCATCCCGATAAAATAGGGTCTATGTATGTAAATTGGTTGGCTGCGGCAAACGTTACACGCTACTGGGTCCTTTTTTTCACGTTTGCTATTGGTCCAACTTTTTTCATCTCTCCGTGTCATCCATGGTTATAGTCTGGGCCCTTATATGGACTGGGCCATAGGATGTCGCACTTTTCTTCATGGCCCACATACGGCCCTGAGCCATAGGTACTGGCTCTCTCTCAGTCCACCATATATGGACCGGGCCTTGGGCCAAATTTTGGCCATGAACCAAAGGCCCGCATGCTTTGACCCCCTTCATGGTCCCTCTCACTTTTGCTGCTTCAGTTTCTTCTCCAACACACATGCAGGAGCAGAGTTCAAGGATTACGAATGAAGTGGCTGCCTGGTACAATAACCATTTAACGATCAGTAATATATTATATATATATTCATCTTAATGAAAAGCAAGCAGTGTGGACTGTGGATATGTCAGCAAGGGATCAGCAGGAGATGCAGGTTATTGGCGCGGCGCCGCAGGGAAATCCAGTGGCCGGCCAACCGCCTAGGGACTTCCCAACTGTGCCTGCCTTTATGTTAGTTTAATTTACGCCACTCTTCCGTCTGTAATTTTTTTTTCACAATAGTAACAAAGCTAACAGGTTTCTGCATATACCTACAGGTTTCTTGTCGTAGCATCTGCCGTGCAGGCTCTATATGGGCCATTCCAATGGCCCTTTTGGAGCTCTACGGATTGATTGCCAAATTTCCGTTAGCAAATCACTGGGCCGTATCAGCTCGCTTTGCCTTTGGAGATGTGGTAAGAAAGGATAGTGATTACATTTGCACATTATCTAAGTTCATATGTTTCTTTTGCATTTCCCTTTCCTGTACAATGTGTGTCTGTCATGACTGTCTTATTACCTAATGTAAATATATCATTTAGCCCTTTCCTAAAAAGCAACCCCAAAGTTTACTGTGCAAAAAAAAAGATTCTCATCACATCAAAATGTCGACACATGCATGGAGTACTGAATGTAGATAAAATAAAAAACTAACTACACAGTTTTGTTGTACTCTGCGAGACGAATATTTTGAGCCTAATTAATCAATTTTGGACAATTTTTCACACATACAAACAAAATACTATAGTGGCACAATGATTACAAAGTGACCCTAAACTCTCAAATCTCCACCCTTATTTTGCATCTAAACAGGGCCTTAATCCGTTCTAATTCACACAGATCACGGCCGCGCTGACCTTCCGTGCGGCAAGCGCTTCCTTGGGCATGATCTTGGTCATTCGTATCGATATCGGTCGGGTGGTTCGACGACCGCGCGCAGGGAGTTGCTGGGCCATGGGCCGACTGGTTGGATCCACGATAGTACAAAGGCACTGGCAGAAGTCATCTGGAAAACTTTTTTTCCAACATAGGGTTTGGGGAGATTCGTGCAACACCGGGATAACAAATTTATTCTGGAGATTCGTGTAATGACTGAAATTGTAGATTTATTTAGATCTAGAGTGATACACAACGGGTCGGTGGAGAGATGACAGACAAGTGTCATCAATCGAGTGGAAGTGATGGACATGAATCTAATTTGAGTTTCAATTTTTAAATATAATTTTCTCCTAAATCATTAACCTTTTTTGAAATCCATTTGAACCACATGTTATTAGAATTAATACAATAAAAGTACATTTTTATTTTATACATGTATATTTTAGAATCAATATTTTCAATATGTTATTTTCATATTTTGAATAAGTATCTTAACATCTTAAATATATTATTTTAACACTTCCACACGAAATATTGATCTAGTTTATCTAATTATTGAATTAAGTTTGAGAAAATATTGAATCTAGTATTTAAAAATGTTGACTGTATTAGTTCAACACTTTTGAGCATGTTAATTTAATTTTTATGTAAAAAATACTAAAATGGTATAACTATAACGTTGAATCGTTGTTTTTAGAGTATTGACTACATCATACATATTATTAGTACATACTTTACCAATGATAATAAAAAATGACGAAAAAGCCTACATGTAAGCATCTACCGCCGCATGTGCTAGAAACAAGTAAAACCGCATAGTTTTTTTTTACTTGAGCGGGTTTTATATTCAAAATTCAGTTTTCATTTTGAACTCTATCTGCATGTATGCCAAAAGAGGTATCATAACACATATTGAGGGTTTATCTCGAACCAAATATATAATGTTTCATGTGTAAGTTACTCAAGCAAATCACTAATCACCTGATTAAGTTCTTCTAGAGCAACAAACAACCGAGGCTACAAATAATTTTGCAGATGACTCATTTTGTGGTGTATGAAGTATTGAAGCAAGTGAAAAAAAACCATGCTAGAGAAGAGGAAATTAAAAAAAATCAAAACATGATTAAGAAAACCATAGGAGTGTCTATCAAGGAAATTAACCAAACCACGCAGTAAATGAATGAATCCAACACAAGAAATTCTGTCTTTCCCCACAAATAGAAGATGTCGTATCTAAAGCATCCATCGTATGTCGGGCCCTGCTCGGCTGGCGGGTGACAGGTGGCTGGTGCTGGTCTGTGCTGAGAGAAAAATACTGCTGGCTGACTGGTGGCGAGTGGCTGGTGCTGGTTTGTGCAGAGAGAAAAATACTGCTGGCTGGCTGCTGATAAGCCACGCGAAAAAAGACTTTGCTCGAACAAATTGAAGCACTGATACAGTGATACTCACTTTGGAAATCATGTTGCCCAACAAAGCCAATTCTGAAGTACATTCGTGACTGCGCAAAACCTCCAAGCCAACGCAGTTTTTGACGGTTAATGAGCGCTAAAATAAGTTTTCTGGCACGTTTGACCATTGTTTTTCCAGTTCGATGGCTGATTTGGACCTGACTTACAACAGTTAATGTATCATGTTCTCGCACTGCAATTTGTTAAAGAAAAAAGACGTATCTCTGCATGATTTATGTTGCCGTCATTCATAGAGGGGATAAGAATAGGAATCGGAATGGAGCACGTGTGGTTAGAGCAACTCCAACGAAAAACAATCTGTTCTCCTGTATTGCTAGTTAAAGGGGATTGAGATAAAAAAATCAGCTCCAACAGATCTCCTTTCACAATCATCTGTCCTTATATTTTTTTCTTAATCCCATTTATCCTTCTTCCTCTCCCCTTGCTTTTCTCAATCTCCTCCACTGTTTTCTCAATCTCCTTTCCTTCTTTTTCTCCCTCGCCTCCCCTGCCAGAATGGTGCGGCGCGTGCCTTGGCCATGCGCAGGAGAGCTGCCCTTCTGCGCGCCGACGAGCAGCCTACCGCGCCACGCCCCTGGCCGGGCCCGCTCGTCGACGAGCAGCACCACGCCGCTACCCCAAGCCTGGGCATGGCTGGCCGTCGAGCGCCATCGGCCCGAGCCTAGGCGTAGCCGGCCGTCGAGCGTCGTCGACCCAGGCCTGGGCGTAGCCGGCCGCCACTCGTCCCGTCCACTTGCCGCCGCGCATCCGTCCGCCCGCCGCCGTGCGTCCGGCCGCCGCCGCGCGTCCGCCCGCCGCGAGCCAGCCGCAGCCGCACGTGTCGCCCGCCCGCCCGCCAGCCCAGAAGTCGTGCCGCCCGCCACCGTCAAGCCTCTCCCCGCCGCTCGCCACCGGCCCACAAGCCGCGCCGCTCCACGCCATGAGGACTACAACGCGTCGCGCCGCGTCCCTCTGCATGGGGCCACTCCGTTGCCTCCGTGCGGACCGCGCCGCCGTCCTCCGTCCATACGGCGTGCGTCGAGCAGAGCTCGACGGAGAGAAAGCGAAATGAAGGAAGAAAGAAAATATACAGCTCAATGACATGTGGACCCCATGTGTTAGAGGAAAGGGAAAAGGGAATAAGAAAGGTAATCCGCTGGAGATCATCTCCTCGATATCCTGAAAATCTAAAAGGGATTCACTTACAGCAAGAAAAAAGAGAAAGGAGAAAGGGGATCTGTTGGAGTCGCTCTTAGAGCATCTCCAAGAGTACCCAATAAACACTCCCAATAATCAGTTTTGGGCATAAAAATCAAAAAAATAATACTCCAACATGTGCGCAATACTGACTCCATTCTGAGCCAAATTTACCCCCTCTTTGAGCTCCCAATACTCCACGGAAAATAAAGGTCGGACAAAAAAATCGTGAGTTACTGTTCACCATAGAAAAAATTAAGCAACGCCCCTACAATTGATGATGTGGCTGCTTTTGGGTCTAATTTTTTGGGTATTGTTGGATGGAAGGGTATTTTTTCCTCCCAATAACTTTTTGCAAGGTTCCAAACTAGTATTTTGGGGCTTTATTTTTTTAGCCACTCTTGGCGATGCTCTTACGGAGCGGCGAAATAAATATATTGGGAATGAGATCCCATCACCGCACGTACAAGTACAGGAAAGGCCAGCGCTCTGCTGTTTCAATCAGTTGGTCTCGAAATATATATATGTACAGGCACAAACTCTGTAACGTCCGGCCGGCCTCTGATACCTCCGCTCCCCGTCTCCTCCCCGCAACGCTGCCTCCTCGTCCTTCGCCCGCCGGGGAACTTTGGATGAGAAGGCGACGACACGACAAAGCCGCCACCGCCACTGGCCACCTGCAGGTATTTTGATTCTCGCCATGATCGTGTGCACCGCCGCAAACCTTACCCAGCCAAGAGCAAGTGCCGCAGACCTGCAGAAGCTGAAGCACTGCTATTGGAGCGAGCAACCACGCCACCCCGTGCCCTTGCCCCCGGCCGGCAAACACCCTTAGGCATTTTGTCGAACACCTGGAGTGCAGCCGGGAGACCACCGGTCCCAGGGGCGGAGGGCGTATGCCCCCCAACTTTTATTTTTTCAGTGGACTTTGACCCATTTTGCTGAGGGTTTGAAGGCCCATCGCTAAATTTTAGGTTCTGGTCCGCCCCTGATCATGGCACACCTCTTGCTGCGCAATCAGAAGGCGACTCTGATGCACCTCTGGTGGCTCCAGACGGTGTCGTTCATGGACTTTGTAAGTATCTTTTCCATCATGGAACTGTGATAGCCTTCTCTAGCCTTTGTTATTGTTGCTTGACTTGCTGGCACAGAGAACACACATGAATTCTTTTGCGCATGTATATGGATGCAGCTCGCCGCTCTGGTCGCCGCGTACCCCGCGCTGGCAGCGCTCGGCATCGCCAAGTTACCTCAGCACTGGTGATCATTGTGCCCACCACTGATTCAATTGCACAAGGTTCAGGAGTGTACACTACCGAAAACTGACTATATGCCGTGTGTCTGGGCCTTTGCCGTGTGCATAATATCGGGCAGGTTATGCCTGCCCGATATTAGAGCATCTTCAAGAGAGTAGCAAAAAAATGGATAGCCAAAATCCTGATTTAACTATTATGTAAAATGAAAAGCCAACTAAAAAGGTAATCAAACCCAACAGCCTCTCTAAATTTTAACCCTCTCTATATTCAAATGTTGTGGGCTACCCATTTTTTTACTTTGGGCCCGTTGGGCGGGTTGCTCGGCCCATTCTGAGGCCTATGCCGCTGCTGTCCGTACCAGGTTTTTTTTTTCTCCGACGTTTTTTTTGTACGCGCCACAATTCTTAACTGAACAAAATGAGCCTTTGTAGTGAGGCATAAATATAGCAGCGGGTAGTCAATAAGCACACAGGTGCAGCAGCAGCTCACCTTGCGGCTGCAGCTTTCAGCAAGAGCAACCAGCGCACTAGAAAAAAAATTCCACCAAGCAAACGGCTTTGAGCAGCTCACCAGATGGCAATAAATTTGAAATACATAAGAAAGCATGATCCATAAAATAAATTCCACCAGAATTTGGAATACATAAGAATACCCTACTATAAAGCAGAAAACTATTATCCTGCAGAACAATTCATCTGAGCATTATTTAATTTATTAAAGCCATCACAAGTTTACATGTTCAAACAAAGGCTGAAACACAAACACAGGTTCAAAGCAAACAGATTGGAAGCATAGATTCATAGCAAACAATAGTAGTCTAGCATGTAAAAGATTAGAACGTGGTTGCCACGGTTGCGTGTTAATATATAGGCCAAATCAGCCGAGAATTACAAAGGTTGTTATGAGGAGTTGTGATCACGGATTGTTCTCCAAGTTGACAACAAATATCTACTAACTATCTCTAATAGAAACCAATCCGTGAACAACTACCCAGCCGATGGTTACAAGGAGATCATATCCTATTACAATCTATTTTACAGCCTCCCTCAATCGAAACTTGTTCTTCGTTCAAGGTTCAGATTGCCTTTGAAATCTTCAATCTTCTGAGTCGGAAGTGCTTTAGTAAAACCATCTGCCAACTGATCTCGAGAAGGGATGAGTCTTACTTGCAGTTGTTTCTTAACAACTCTCTCTCTCTCTCTCTCTGACAAAGTGAAAATCAATCTCAATATGCTTGGCTCGTGCATGAAACACCGGATTTGCTGAAAGATAAGTAGCACCAAGATTATCACACCACAAACATGGATGTTGTTTCAATTTCACTCCAAGTTCAGCAAGCAATGACTCCAGCCATATGACTTCTGCTGTAGCATTCGCCATGGACTTGTACTCAGCCTCTGTACTTGATCTGGACACAGTAGCTTGTTTCCTAGCGCTCCAAGAGATGAGATTGTCTCCATAAAATACAGCAAAGCCCCCAGTGGAACGTCTATCATCAACACTACCAGCCCAGTCAGCATCAGAGAAGGCGCTCACCAAACTGGAGCCTGATTTCTTGATTCTTAGCCCAATATCCACCGTGTCTTTTACATATCTTAGTACTCTTTTAACAGCTGACCAATGAACAGTTGTTGGTGAATGTAAGAATTGACACACTTTGTTTACTGAAAACGCCAGATCGGGCCGTGTGAGAGTCAAATATTGCAAAGCACCAACGACACTCCTATATCTTGTACTGTCTTCTTCGTTCAACAATTCCCCTTCATGCTTCGAAAGCTTTTCTGCAGCTGACAAGGGTGTTGGCGAAGATTTGCAATTGCTCAAACCAACTCAAGCTAGAATATCATTTGCATACTTCTCTTGTGAGAGTACAATCCCATTATTATCCTTCCTTACTTCTATCCCCAAGAAATAGTGCAGATCACCAAGATCTTTGAGAGCAAATTCTTGTTTCAGATCTCGAAGTAAAGCTGTAACTGCCTCTTGAGATGTCCCAGTAACGATGATGTCGTCAACATAGATCAACATAAACAGGGTCACACCTTTCTTGGAGTAGATAAATAGTGAAGTATCTGACTTGGAAGCTCTAAAACCAAGATCAAGCAGTTTGGAACTAAGCCTTGAATACCAGGCTCTGGGCGCCTGCTTCAATCCATAGATAGCTTTATCAAGCTTGCACACAAAATGTGGAGAAGTCGAGTCTACAAAGCCTGGTGGTTGCTTCATATATACTTCCTCTTCCAGAACACCATGCAAAAACACGTTATGTACATCTAGCTGTCTCAAACACCTGCCTCTCGAAACAATAATTGATAAAACTAATCTTACTGTAGCAATCTTAACGACCAAACTAAAAGTATCTTCATAGTCAATGCCATAGCGTTGCTTAAAGCCTTTTGCTACCAGTCTAGCTTTATACCTATCAATAGATCCATCTGACTTCTTTTTGATTTTGTATACCCACTTGCAGTCAATCAAATTTTTACCTTCACTTGGAGGTACTAGATGCCAAGTCTGATTCCTTAAGAGGGCAGCATGTTCTTCTTGCATTGCGTGTAACCACTTTGGATCAGAGATAGCTTCCTACACATTTGTTGGTTCACCAGACACACAAACATTGCACCATTTAACCGTACCATCAGCAAAAACTTTGGCCGCTTTGAAGCCGAGTTCTTGGACGCGAGGGTGCAGCTGGAGGCGGTGATGGTGACGGCGATGCTTCCAGGATAGACGGAGATGGAGTGGTATGCACACCAGATCCTACCGGCGTAGAAGATCCACAAGGCGTCACTGAGAGACCCGTCGGAGCGCCATCTGTCGAAGCCGGGTTGGCCGCGTGCGAGTCTGCGGCGGTCCAGCAACCTCAGACAGATCAGGAGGGGGATCCACGCCTGATGCTGTCGGAGGATCGCCATGGGATCCAGCGCCAGGATTTTCTGCACCATGCCATATATTGCCAAAATCTGTTTGCTGCACATGATCTTCAGAAACAAGCTGTGAGGGTGCATTAGCAGCATCAGAATGATCATTAGTAGCATTAGGAACAGTACAACGTACACCCCCTACATCAGAATTCAGAAGAACTTTAGGCAACAGAAGAATTTCACTACGAAGGCGAGATCCAACATTTGGATGTAATTCAGCAAAGGGAAAGATTGATTCATCAAATACTACATCCCGCGAAATATAAACTCGTCCGGTGCTGGGTTCAAGGCACTTGAAGCCTTTGTGCATTGGGCTATAGCCAAGAAAAACGCATCTGGTGGAGCGAAAAGAAAGCTTGCGCTGATTATATGGTCGAAGGTTCGGCCAACACGCACACCCAAAAATGCGAAGAGAGATATAGTCTGGAGTTTGATGGAGGAGACGTTGTGTGGGTGTGTCATAGTCAATGACCTTGCTCGGCAAGATGTTAATAAGACGTGTGGCTGTAATGAACGCTTCGTCCCAAAACTTTAATGGCATCGATGCATTTGCGAGGAGAGCTAGGCCAACTTCTACAATATGCCGGTGCTCTCTCTGTTGCACCATTTTGCTGATGAGCATGGGGGCAAGAGACTTGATGTGAGATACCTATCTTCTGAAAGAAGGAGTTTAACTTCTCATATTCTCCCCCAGTCACTTTGCATGGCAATGATCTTCCTATCAAACTTTCTTTCAACAAGGTTTTGGAAGTTTTGGAAAACTTGGAAGACATCAGATTTTTCTTCAACAAATAGATCCATGTATATTTGCTAAAATCATCAATAAAGCTTACGTAGTACGTGTGTTTTCCAACCGAGGTGGGGGCAGGCCCCCAACGGTAGATATACTAGTAGATTTGGGATACGGAAGCTGATGACTCTTAGCTTTCAAACACGAATCACAAACTAAATTAATGTTTTGATCACTAGAACAAGGAAGATCATTATCCCTAATGACACGCTCAACAACTTGAAGGGCCGGGTGGCCTAGACGACTATGCCATCTTGATGTAGACGGCTTATTGACACCAAACACTTGCTTCCGAGACTCGACTCCAGAGATATGTGGTACTAGAGGGTACAGTCCATCTCTACATCTACCTTGATGGATGACTCTCCTCGTGTCCCGATCCTTTATAAGAAAATGATTAGGATGAAATTCAACATAAGCGTTGTTATCAGAAGTCAAGCAATGAACAGAAGCTAAGCTCTTGTTGGCGTTAGGAATATGAAGGATATTTTGTAGATGCAACTTTCTTTGAGGGGTATGTAAAATTGTATGTCCAATGCTACTAATTTTCATACCTGACCCGCTAGCATGTGCACCTGCTCCTGTCCATGATACTTGTCACGAACAGTAAGCTTCTCCAATTCTCCAGTGATGTGGTCGGTGGCGCCGCTGTCCATGTACCAGTTCGTGTCTACCCCATAGCTTGTGGCAGCCGATGCAGCAGTCTTGGACGTCCCTTGACCTTGATAGGCTTCATCAAAACGGTGCCAGCACTGAGCAGCTTCATGGTTTGGCTTCCCACAGATCTGACAGCGAGGTTTGTTGTTGAAGCTGCCTTGCTGCGAGATATTGGGTCCTCCATTGGACCCTCCATTGCTGCGGCCTCCCTGATTTGGAGGGGCTCGACCACCACTGGATCCTCCACGACCGCCACGGCTGAAGCCACCGCGTCCGCGAAAATTGCCTCGTCCACGCGAGGCTGCATTGGCGGAGGATTGATACCCTCCAGCATAGTTTTCCTGTAGCATTTCAAGTCTGGAATCATATACCACAACTTTTGAATAAAGGTCGCTCACCAAGACAGGAGTGGAACGGCCGACGACAGTCGAGACGAGGGGATTGTAGTAGAAGTCGAGCCCTGAGAGGATCAGGGTCACCATCTCGTCTTCCTCGATCACCTTGCCGGCGGTCGCCAACTCGTCGCAGATGGATGTGATCTTGGCGAAGTATGCCGCAGCGGACATACTTCCCTTCTTGCAGTTCACGAGCTGCATGCGGAGGTTGGTGACGCGTGCGCGAGATTGCGCCGCATACATCGTCTCCAGCTTGGCCCAGATGGGTGCTGATAACGTGAGGGTTGCCACTTGGGCAAGGATATCCGCCGTGAGAGAGTTGAGGATGTACGACAGGAGCTGCTGATCTTTCGCCATCCACTTCTCATACGCCGGATTGGGGACGACAGACTTGGATTTGTCTGCCGCCTCGACTTCAATGGTGGCCTCCGGAGCCTTGGACGTGCCATTCAGGATCGGCACGAGATTGGCACCTCTGATGGCTGGCATGATCTGCGCCTTCCAGAGGATGTAGTTCTCCCGAGTCAGCTTCTCGGTGACCGGAGCGCCGAGAGAAGGAATCGCACAGCTCGTGGAGGAGGAGGAGGCCATGAGAGCCATGGGAGCTAGATGTGTTTTGGAAGATAGGCTCTGATTACCATGTAAAAGATTAGAACGTGGTTGCATATCTCTGCATTGCCACGGTTGTGTGTTAATATATAGGCCAAATCAGCCGAGAATTACAAAGGTTGTTATGAGTTGTTGTGATCACGGATTGTTCTCCAAGTTGACAACAAATATCTACTAACTATCTCTAATAGAAACCAATCCGTGAACAACTACCCAGCCGATAGTTACAAGGAGATCATATCCTATTACAATCTATTTTACATAGCAACCTATTGAAGTGGAACATGGAAAGCTCAGAGCCATCAGGTCAATTTCCAAAAGGCTCACAATACTTTTTATCTTTGCTTCATAACTCACATTTCTATACTTTTACACATCACACTGGAAAATTTCAGATACAACAAACCAACTAAACCAATAGCTGTTTATCTAATCTACAGATGAAACAGTAATTCCATCAACTCTACAGATTCAGCAAAGAAATCTTGCTTTGACATCTAAGTGGATTGTTAGGTTCTGAAGCATAAGTCATCACCAAACCATATTTCAATAGGAAACTGCAGACTTGCAGTTTGACAATGAACAAAACTGAACATTATAAAGAAATTAAATCTGCACTAAACCATATCATTTGACCTACAGAATTTGTACAGCATTAAGCTTCTTTGAACAATCGTGCTATATATTTACATGTGCCTGATTTTAACTCATAATAAGTAGCTCCAATCAAATGCTCGAGATTCCTTGCTTGCTAGAGCAAGATCAGGCCAGTAACATAGCTGAAAAATCAGATGTCTGACCATACAATGCAAATGGCTTCAGCTAATCCCAGCCATTGTTCTAATGGGTATATGCCTGTTCTGCTTTGGTCTAATTGGCAGCACATCCTAAAATGGGGATTCTGGTGGTAAATTTACAAAAGAAAGTGCTCTTTCTCAATTATCTCTCAATCCAAGTTACTTTTGCTGTCCTGAACTGTCGGTACTACTTTATTTCAACACAACCTGAGCATGTATTTGAGTAATTCAGTGTATTGGCCCCTCTCATATAGTCAGACGCCTACAATTTTTTGCAGTGCTATATTTTGAAAATCTCTCTGATTGGGAAATCAATACTTTGCACTATATAAGATGCATGGCAAGAAAATGAGACCAAGTGATTTTACCTAGAACCAACAATACATCTTTAAAGACACTGGCAGGCACAAGCAAATATGGTTAATGTGAAGACTAGTAGACTACCCACGAACAGCCTACAACAGTTGAGCTTTCTTTTATACACACGGCATGGTGTGCACCATACATTGTACAGTAGAAAAACAGAATGCGCATTTAACCAAAAAAAGGATGCTAGTCTAATTTGTGTTAACCAAATTCACTTTTCACAAATGGAAGCTTCAAAGTGCATGCCCTACAAAGTAATTCAGTATCAGTATAAACACACCTGAATGTCATTGGGAACCTAGCTTCAGTCTACGAATTAAGCAGCACTACAAAGTAATTCAGTGTACAGATCAAGCAGCACTACAAATACGATTGTATCAAATTGGTTTCAACTAATTTTGACAACTCTCGAAAAATCTCACCAGTACATGCCTGCTCCGCATCCTCTTGCTCATGTTCCAACAAATCATCTGCCAACCGGCTATGGCTGCTTGTCGGAGGAACCACCCGATGGCTTATCAATCCAACACCTGATTGATCAAATTCTCCATTCGAGCGATTGGCCTCCGGATTGAACCTTCCTTGCGTATACTGAGGTAAGGGAAGAGTACCAGGGGGAGGTGTTGACACTCAAATTGGGCCAAAGGCCAAACCGGTCTGACCGGTTTGCCAAACCGGTCAGACCGGTTTCGTTCTGTAATTCGAGTAGGATTAGGATTCCGAGTTTAGTTCCATATTGTAACCTATTCGAAAGGGGTAAGACTTCCCCGGCCTATAAATATAAAGGCTAGACGGCCGATTGAGGTATTCCCAATCGAATCAAACACTTTTATCTTCTATTTTTGTATCTCTCAAACCCTAATCTTTTCCAACCCCCATATTCTGTTCTTTGCTCGTCTCTACGGCGTTCAAGGACGTTCTAGGTGGCCTGCCGACCCTAGAGCAACCCTAGATTAGCTCGAGCTCCGACGGAGTCCCTCCCGAGCTTGGGTTTCTAGGTCTTCACGGTCTCCCGACCAAAAGCGGTCAGACCGGTTCTTAAGACCGGTCAGACCGGTTTGCCCCGGGTGATCAGGAGTTGGCCGTTGTGACGGCCGTGCTGCGCATTTGATCGATCTCAAGTTTGTTGGCGCGTTTCTGTGTCAACATACTTTTTGGCGACTCCGCTGGGGAAGATTAATCCGGTGCCACAACCGATTACATCTACTCCAATCATGTCTGGATCGACGTGCGACCTTGACAAGGACAACATCATCGCCGCGACGATGGAAGAGCTCACGGATGAGGAGCGGAAGCGGTACCTGATCGCTGAAGAGCACTTCAGGACGCAATTCCTGAAGGGCTTCAAGAAAGATCGCGGTGGCCTTGTCAAGAGGGTAGAGGAATTCGTCATGCCGGCTTTCAAGCTGGCAAACGACCAAGTTGAAGAACTTCCTAAGGTAACTGGCGAATCCTCTGACTTGATGCAGCAAATTACTCGCATGATGGATGATAAATTACTTGCTGCACAAACCGTTACTAGTGAGTTGATTGTTAATATGTCGGGTAATTCTGATAAGGGTAAAAATAACATAGAATTTAATGAATTGCCTAACTCAACTCCTAGCTCATCAGGCATGCCAGAGCATGTTTTAGATCCTAATTTGGGCATGCCGGTGAATTTTTATGCGGGACAAACATCTTACCCTGGTTCGGTCCCCGAACCGGTCAGACCGGTTTGTATAACCGGTCAGACCGGTTTGCCGCCCAATGGCGGTCAGGCCGGTTCCATGAGTTCGGGGGCGACTAGTGCGATGGTTTTATCAAATACTACTAGTTCTGGTCCTGTTTTTACTGTTCCACGCACTACGGTTCCAGGAGGTATACCCCACGGATCTGGCTCGTTTCACGCGCCGATTCTGAATACTTCCTATAACACAACATATGGTGTTCCCCGCATTCCACAAAACAGAGGTGATGGGAACTATCAAGCCGAGTTAGCTAAGTTCAAAGAAGACATAGCAAATACCCTTAGAACAAGACTCGGGCTTGAATTGGGTAGTTCACGCTTATATCAAAAACCGTATTTGCCTGAATTTGATTTGGTTCCTTATCCTAATGGTTGGCGTGTTCCTGATTTTATTAAGTTCAGTGGTGAAGATAATAGAACTCCTTGGGAACACATTAGTCAATATGTTTTGCAATTAGGGGAGGCATCATTTTATGAGGCATTGCGTATACGGTTGTTCTCATTATCTTTAACTGGAACTGCCTTTTCATGGTTTTCTTCGCTTGCTCCTAATTCTATTCAAAATTGGACTCAATTGGAGCGTAAATTTCATGATCATTTCTTTAGCGGGGAAAATGAGGCTAAGTTATCTGATTTAACATCGGTTAAGCAAAGCCGAGAGGAATCGGTTCTTGATTATTTTAAGAGATTTAAAGATATTAAGAACCGATGCTTTAACATAACTGTTTCTGAAAAAGATTTAGCAGATTTGGCTTTTGTAGGCTTACGGTCTCATTACAAGGAAAAATTAGAAGGTTCTGATTTTCTCACTATTAATCACTTGCAAATGAAGGCCATGAGTCTAGAATTGAAATTTAAAAATGCAAAAGAATCTGCTAAACCCCATCGTTCGAATGTGCATATTATTGATAATGATTCTGATAGTTCGGACGATGATAAAGAAATTTATGCCGCTGAATTTGTTTGGTCATCAAAAAGTAAACCTGGTTCTTGTCCTTCATTAAAGCCGATCCAGAAAAATTGGCAAGAAGAAAAATTTACTTTTGATGTAGCCAAGTGTGATCGTGTTTTTGATGAATTGCTTAAGAATGGCTTTGTTAAACTTTCTCATGCAATTCCACCAGCCGATCAATTGAAAAATCATGCATATTGTAAATGGCATAATTCTTTTTCTCACGCAACAAATGATTGCAATGTTTTTCGACGACAGGTACAATCGGCCCTTAATGAAGGTCGATTGGTGCTCGCTGAAATGCAAGTTGACAAGACTCCTTTCCCTGTTCATACCTTGGATGTAAACACCAAGATGCTGGTTCGGCCGGAACAAGCCGATGGAGCTAAAGGGAAGAACGTGGTGATTGGAGATCCGAGGCCGGAAAAAGTTGATGATAAAATTCCGGCCAGAACAGTGATGATTGGAAGGACTCTTGATGGAAAAGAGTCTTTGAAAATTACAATTAATACATCAAGACCCGGGGGGCAAGGAAGTTCTTTGGAAGAGAATCGGTCCGCTAACCAGGCGAAACCGGTCAGACCGGTTTCTCAAACCGGTCAGACCGGTTTGTCTCCAGACCGTCCAAGAACTTTCAAGCCTAAGCGCCCGGAAGTGGGTACTTGGAAATTCAATGAGCCAAAGATTCAAGGGAGGGTTCTGAAGCAAGGACCTACTTTTTCGCAGCTCATGAACAAGTACACAAAGGCCGTTCAAGTTGATCGGCCGACAAAAAAGAGACAGAGGTCACCACAGCGATGGAACAGTCCTACAGATTATAAACGTCGTGGTGGTGCTATTGGAAATTCAGTGCATAACCGATTAAGCTCGTACGAACCAGGTCGCTTGACCGCTTTTCAAAGCGGTCAGACCGGTTCTGTGAACCGGTCAGACCGGTTTCGGTCTGAGCCACACATTCATGTTCCTCCTAAGCAAGAATACCGTGTCAAGGAGAAAAAGGGGGATGTGCAAGCCCAAGCCAATAATTTTATAAAAATTGGTGATATTCCAGTGGTTATGCAAGACTTGAGTAAAAAGCCGATAGTCATTGGAGATTCGGCTCCTGTTCCAGCCAAAAGGCCGGTCATGGCTAATGATCATGAGGCCAGCAGCAGCAAGGGCGTAAAGAAAGTTTTTCAACCAAGATGGTGTCCTTCTGGGTTGACTCATACACAGAAGCGGAAACTTCAGCGCTTGAGAAACAAAGAGAAGAGGGAACAGGAAGCCGAGAAGCTGAGGGATGAACATTTCAACAAGTATAGACCCATGATTCCTCAGACCAAGACCTGGCGAGTTGTGCAGCCAGCAGCACAACCGGTCAGACCGGTTTCAGAAACCGGTCAGACCGGTTCTGATCAGCCCACCGCTGCAGAAGCGGTCAGACCGGTTTCTGGAACCGGTCAGACCGGTTTGTCGACAGAGGCAGGGGCCAAAGTTACTTCAACCATTAATGCTATTCCGTCAATTCCTTCCGTGGTTGAAGATGAAGAATTAGTTGATTTTGAGCCTTCTCCAGAACGTGACAACATGGAAATTAATGTTGTCTATTTATCTTCTGATTATTATGTCGTGCCAGAGGAGGAAATTTCTCATCTTCAACTTGGGCCTCGAGATGCTGTGTTTCAGAAACCTAGTGAATCAGAAAATCATCTCAAGGCTTTGTATATGAGAGGGCACATCAACGGGAAGCCAATTTCTCGTATGTTGGTTGATGGTGGAGCCATTGTGAATCTCATGCCATACTCTCTCTATAAGAAGATTGGCGGGAAAGACGAAGAACTGATCAAGACAAACATGACGGTCAGTGGAGTTGGTGGAGGTGATCCCATTGGTGCCAAGGGGGTGGCTTCTATGGAATTGACCATCGGGAGCAAGACTATTGCTACGGCTTTCTTCGTCTCTGAAGTGCAAGGTAACTTCAGTTTAATCCTTGGTCGAGATTGGATTCATGCGAATAAATGTATTCCGTCTACCTTGCATCAATATCTTATTCAGTGGATCGGCGATGAAGTTGAAGTTGTCCATGGTGACAATTCTTCCTTTGTTGCAACGGCCGATTCCGACTCTCTTAGTGCAAATGAAAAGGTTCAATGTTTGTCGGGCATGGATTTGACCGACTATGAGTTGATCAGTTGCACCAAGGATGGTTTTGTTCCTGCTACATTAAAGCCGATGGAAAATCGGTTGAATTACTTGCTGTAATTAATGGAGCAACGGAATCAACAGAGACAAACCGGTCAGACCGCTTCTGGAAACCGGTCCGACCGGTTTGGGTCTGAACAGCGCCGACCGAGCCAAACCGGTCAGACCGCTTCTGGGAACCGGTCAGACCGGTTTGCGTCTGGACAATGGCTTCAAGACCGAATTGATCATCATCGAGCTCATTCGGCCGGTATGTTCGAAGCTATTGAAGATCTTGGTGATATGGACAAATTGGGTCAGGGTTTTACATCAGCTGATCCTTTAGAAAAAATAGATATTGGTGATGGTACTATTCCTAGGCCTACTTTTGTAAACAAAAATTTATCGGCTGAGTTTAAAGCCGAATTAATAAATTTGTTGAAAGAGTATGTCGATTGTTTTGCTTGGGAGTACCGTGAGATGCCTGGTTTAAGTCGTGATTTAGTTGAGCATCGTTTACCAATAAAGGCCGGTTTTAGACCTTTTAAACAATCGGCTAGACGTTTTAATCCCGCTATTTATGACCGAATAAAAGAAGAGATTAATCATTTATTAGATGCTGGTTTTATTCGGACTTGTCGTTATGCGGAGTGGATTTCTAATATTGTTCCCGTTGAAAAGAAAGATTCGGGAAAACTTAGAGTTTGCATTGACTTTAGAGATCTTAATAAAGCCACTCCCAAAGATTCATATCCTATGCCTATAGCCGATGTCTTAATCAATGAAGCTTCTGGACATCGTGTTGTTAGTTTTCTTGATGGTAATGCCGGATATAATCAAATTTTTATGGCCGAAGAAGATATGCACAAAACAGCCTTTCAATGTCCGGGATTTATTGGTTTATTTGAGTGGGTAGTTATGACCTTTGGATTAAAAAATGCCGGTGCAACTTATCAAAGAGCTATGAATTTAATCTTTCATGATTTACTTGGTGTTATTGTGGAAGTATATATTGATGATATTGTAGTTAAATCGGATGGCTTAGATTCTCATTTAGCCGATTTAAGACTTGCTCTTGAAAGGATGCGACGGTATGGTTTAAAGATGAATCCACTCAAATGTGCTTTTGGTGTTTCGGCTGGGAAGTTTCTTGGGTTTGTTATTCATGAGAACGGCATAGAAGTTGATCCCAAGAGAATTGAGGCTATGAAGAAAGTCGAAGCTCCTACTTGCAAGAAAGACTTGCAAAAATTTCTAGGCAAGGTAAATTTCTTGAGAAGGTTTATAATTAACTTGTCTGGAAAGGTTGATGCTTTTACTCCTTTACTTCGGTTAAAGAATGAAGCCGATTTTAACTGGGGGGCAAAACAGCAAGAGGCTTTTGAGAAAATCAAAGAATACTTGTCTTCACCACCGGTGCTTCGGGCGCCTAAGCGAGGAGTCCCATTTAGACTTTATGTGGCGGCTGAAGATAGAACTATTGGAGCTGTTTTGACTCAAGAAATCGGCAACAAGGAGTATGTGATCGCTTATGTAAGCCGACGGCTCATTGATGCAGAAATAAGGTATACTTTCATTGAGAAGCTATGTTTATCCTTGTATCATGCTTGTACTCAATTGCGGCATTATCTACTATCTAGTACTTGCATCGTGTTGTGCCAAACCGATGTGATTAAACATATGTTGCAAAAGCCGATATCTAGTGGAAGAATCGGCAAGTGGGCTTATGCTTTGGTTGAGTATGATTTGACTTGTGAACCTTTGAAATCAATGAGAGGACAAATTGTGGCTGATTTTATTGTTGAACATCGGATAAATGATACTTGTGAGTTCGACGTCGGCTATGTTAATTGTATACCATGGAAGCTATACTTTGATGGATCGGTTTGCAATGATGGGCAAGGAATTGGTGCTGTTTTGATTTCTCCAAGTGGCGCCGTTTTTGAGTTCTCAAACCGATTGGAAGAAAAGCGAACCAATAATCAAGTTGAATATGAAGCTCTTCTATTTGGCTTGGAATTTTTGCAAGACATGGGAGTAAAACATGTTGAAGCTTTTGGTGATTCGCTCCTGGTGGTACATCAAGTATCAAAGGTATGCCAATGTTATAATGGTCCATTAAATGCGTATCTTGATAGATGTCTCGATATCATTGCTTCTTTTGATGAATTTACTATAAGACATATTCCGAGAGAAGATAATGATAAAGCAAATACTCTGGCTCAGAAAGCATCTGGTTATATGGTTGCAAAGAAATATTTCTATCTCCAAAAACCGATGCGAACAAAAGCCGAGATTCTGGTTCTGGACGAACCGGTCACACCGGTTTCAGAAACCGGTCAGACCGGTTGTACTGCCAGAACCGGTCTGACCGGTTCTGAAAGCGGTCAGACCGCTTTGTCCCCTGACAGAAGCGAAAATACTTTGGATAATGCTAATCAATCCAAAGTTAAAGATCAGGATTGGAGAATGCCTATTATTACTTATTTGAAAGATCCTGGTCGTGGTGCAGAGAAAAATATTCGGCGAGTATCATTTAAGTATATTTTACTTGGCGATGAACTCTATCGTCGAAACGCCGAAGATTTATTGTTGAAATGTCTTGACTCGGATCAGGCCAAGGTTGCCATGGCTGAGGTCCATGAAGGTATTTGTGGTACGCATCAATCGGCTCCGAAGATGAAGTGGTTACTTAGACGAGCCGGTTTCTATTGGCCTACTATGACGGCAGATTGTTTTAAATATTACAAAGGATGTGAAGAATGTCAGAAGTTTGGAAATTTGCAACTTGTTCCTGCTGCATTAATGCATCCTATTATTAAGCCATGGCCATTCCGGGGTTGGGGATTGGATTTTATTGGACAAATTAATCCTCCATCGTCAAAAGGACATCGTTTCATATTGGTTGCTACAGATTATTTTACTAAGTGGACTGAAGCGGTTCCTTTGAAGAATATGACGCATCGAGAAGTGATTGAGTTTGTTACTCAGAATATTATTCATAGGTTCGGTATTCCTCAAACATTGACAACAGATCAAGGAACTTCTTTTATGTCTAAGGAGGTACGTGAGTTTGCCGAATCCTATAGAATTAAATTGCTCAATTCATCTCCATATTATGCTCAGGCTAATGGACAAGCCGAGTCAAGTAATAAAACTTTGATTAAGTTGATTAAGAAAAAAATAGCTGAAAATCCTAAGAGATGGCACGAAGTTTTATCTGAAGCATTATGGGCTCATCGTATATCTAGACATGGAGCTACTAAGGTTACTCCTTTTGAGCTTGTTTATGGTCAAGAGGCCGTTTTACCCGTTGAGGTGAATCTGGACGCTTATAGATTGGCTAAGCAAAACGACCTTGATGCTGTTGATTACCATAACTTGATGTTAGACAATATTGATGAGGTAACCGACAAGCGATTAAAGGCTTTGAAGGAAATTGAGAAGGATAAGCTTCGAGTCGCTAAAGCTTACAACAAGAAGGTACGAGGCAAATATTTTCAAGTTGGTGAGCTTGTTTGGAAGACGATCTTGCCTATTGGATCAAAAAGCAACAAGTTTGGTAAATGGTCACCAAGTTGGGAAGGGCCTTATAGAGTTGTCAAAATCATCTTTGGGAATTCTTACATGTTGGAGACACTGAAGGGAGATCCTTTGCCTAAAGCTATCAACGGGAGATATCTGAAGAAATTCTGTCCAAGTGTTTGGCAAGATGCGTGAAGATCAATGGCCGATATATTGGTAAAAATCGCCCTTAGTATAAATTTTTAGCTCCTGAGTTGTATTTACTTGCTTTTTAGTTCTCAAGTTCACTAAAAACGCAGGGGGGCATGTGTTGACACTCAAATTGGGCCAAAGGCCAAACCGGTCTGACCGGTTTGCCAAACCGGTCAGACCGGTTTCGTTCTGTAATTCGAGTAGGATTAGGATTCCGAGTTTAGTTCCATATTGTAACCTATTCGAAAGGGGTAAGACTTCCCCGGCCTATAAATATAAAGGCTAGACAGCCGATTGAGGTATTCCCAATCGAATCAAACACTTTTATCTTCTATTTTTGTATCTCTCAAACCCTAATCTTTTCCAACCCCCATATTCTGTTCTTTGCTCGTCTCTACGGCGTTCAAGGACGTTCTAGGTGGCCTGCCGACCCTAGAGCAACGTCTTGCAAACTGTTCCTATCACATGGCCGTTCACCGTATGGGGCTGGACCTCGTTGGTCCAATGCGAGCAGGGCCCGGGGGCTTTACACATCTGCTGGTGGCCATCGACAAGTTCTCGAAATGGATCGAGGCTCGACCAATCAGCAGCATCAGATCCGAGCAGGCTGTGCAATTCTTCACAGATATAATTCACAGATTCGGGTCCCCAATTCGATAATAACTGACAATGACACCCAGTTTACAGGCAAGAAATTCTTGGAATTCTGTGATGACCATCATATCCTCGTGGATTGGTCGGCCGTAGCACATCCACAGACAAACGGCCAAGTAGAACGTGCCAACGGCATGATTCTACAAGGTCTCAAACCAAGAATATTCAACAAGCTGAATAGATTCGGCGGAAAATGGGTGTCAAAACTATCCTCGGTAATTTGGATCCTTAGAACAACCCCAAGCAGAGCCACGGGTTTTACCCCATTTTTTCTCGTCTTTGGCGCCGAGGCTATCCTCCCCACAGATTTGGAATATGGGTCCCCAAGGCTCAGAGCCTACCAAGAGGAAAGGAACAAGCAAGTTCGGGAAGACTCACTCGACCAAGCGGACGAAGCTCGAGACGTCGCGGTCTTACATTCGGCCCGGTACCAGCAGTCGCTTCGAAAGTATCAAGCCCAAAAGGTTCGACGACGAGACCTCAACAAGGGGGACCTAGTGCTAAGGCTGCGATAAGACAATTGAGGGCGCCACAAGCTCACACTACCATGGGAAGGGCCCTACATCGTCGCTGAGGTCCTCAAACCAGGCACATACAAGCTCGCAAACGAGAAAGGCGAAGTATTCGCCAACGCCTGGAACATCCAACAGCTACGTCGCTTCTACCCTTAAGCTTTCAAGCATTTATGTACATTTGTACTTATTTCAATAAAAAATAAAGGACCTTAAAATGAGTAAGACTTGGCTTACCATTGAAAAAAAGCCAAGTCTCACTCGGGGGCTAATTCGGGGGGCACCCCCTCCTAAAATTGTCCCAATTTTAAAGTTTTTTATAAATTCTTTCATTATGTCCATCTCATGTAATTGCCAAAAGGCAGTTCGAGGCATAGAATGATTAAGGCCAAGGGCCGGACGAGTCGAGGGACCGCCTACGCCTTCGAAAGGATACGGCATCCCCCTCGCCACCCTACGCTAAGGGCATGTTTGGCATAGCTCCAGCTCCAAACTCCAGTCCAAATTTGCACTTTCTATGCTAAATTAGTATACTTTAAATATTAATATTTAATACAAACTATAAACAAAATGATTCATCTCGATACTCTTTATGTAATCTCAGCTCCAACTCCAAGATTTTTTGGAGCTCCTCATACCCAGCTCCAAGAACTCCATGAATTTTCTGGAGTTGGAGCTGTGCCAAACAGGACCTAAAATTACTCTATGAACGATACTCTCCTTGACCAGCCCTTTTCAAATTCAGTAAGATAAACGTGATAAAGAAATCATAATTCAAATAAAAACTCGAATGTGTGTTTCAAAGCATAAAATTGTTTAAACCACTAGAGTGCTTATTACATAAAAATCCCTAAACTACTCAGGGAGTAGGGTCTTCGGGGTCTTCGGGGATGGCGTCATCTTCGTCTTCAACATCGGGAAGGAGGTCACTCTCGAAGATTCGCGCGAGGGTGGTAGCAGGAGCAGAGGCAGCGGCATCGGCACTCTCCACGACGGCCAGTGCAGCATCGTCGTCGAGGTCATCCGCCACCACGTAGCCACCGCTGACCGCCTCGAGGTCCACGACAAAGTGTGTCGAGATCACCCCGAGGGTCTTCTGCACGCCGAGGAGAAGGGCCCCCTTCAGGCGCTCGGTAACGCAACCACCCAAGGCCCTTAGACGGCTGGCCACCGAGCTGCCCGACTAGGACTCGAGGGCGTTTGGCCCCTCGACCTCCTTGCAGATGGCAAGGGCTACTTCCCGTAGCTCCTTGAGGTCCTCCTGGGCCTTCGAATAGGCTACCTGGAGCGACTCCGCCTGTGAGGAGGTCTCCTCCGCCACCTTCCGCACCTCTGAAAGCCCAACACCAAAATCAGATAAGTCTTCGAAAACTCCAATCCAAATTTAGGGTAAGTTCATACTAGACTTACCTTCAACCAGCTTTTCCTTCTCGGTGAGGGCCTCCCGGGCAGTACTGGCCTCCTGCTGGAGTGTCGCCATCTCTCCTTGTTGGGCCTCGACCGAGGCCTGCAGCTCCGTGATGGCGACATCTCCCTCCGTCACCGCCATGGTGAGCAGGTCGATAGCCTCGCCCTGGGTCTTCAATTGGGCCTCAGCCACAGCAAGCGCCGAGTCCCGCTGTTGCAGCTGCCCCCGGGCTTCGGCAAGGGCGGCACGCTCCTGCTGAAGCTCGCCCTCGAGCGCCGCCAGCGCTTGCGTTCACCGATGGAGCTCGTTCCCTTGCCGAAGGACCTCTTCTGTCGTCTCCACGGCGAGTGTCCTCTCACGCAGGCGTTCCCGCTCAGCGTGGCTCAAGGCCTCCCTTAGCTGATGCACCTCGACGTGCGCATCAGCAAGTTCGGCGACCTTTCGCCTGGCCATGTCCCTCAAATCCTGTTATTAACACAACAAATAAAAATGAAAAAAGGGGGAAAGATGCAAAACATGCAACAAAATTAGTGATTAAGTCACTTACTCGGTGGACGTCCAAACCCCGATCAAGGTGGAGATCGAGGACCTGATTCATGGCTTCTTGGACCGTGGTCCCCAAGGCCTGCTGTTCCTCCCATAGGAGGCGCTCGGCCTCAGCAGCCTTGGCCAGGCTGGGAGGGACGCCGCGACGACCGAGCCCAAAATCGCTCTAGGCCTCGAAGGCTGGAATGCCAGGCAGGGAGCCCACGACCCTCTCCTCCGAAGGGCTCTAGGTCCCGTCATGGAACCCTGGAGCATCCTCCTCCTCATCCTCCTGACCACCCTCGAGGGTGGCCGGGAGGGTCGTCATTGCGGAGCCTGTCCCGGGCACCTCCTCGACCTCCGCTGTACCGATGCCTCCAGCTGCGGTCTGACCCGCGTCTTCAGCGCGGGCCACACCTTCCGCCACCCCCGTGCCCTCGGTCGGCACGGAGGTCTCTGTCACCCCCGCAACGGCACGGGCCGCATCCTCCACAGGGAGAGTCGAGGGCGTCTCCCTTGCCCGCTCCTCGCCCGCCACTGCCGACACTTCTCCAGCCGCCGCCTGCCCCCTTGATCGGGCGGCCCCTCGCATGAGAGCCGCCCGATACCGGGCGACAATCCCCGATGCTTGGGGCACCCCGGATGGGGGTGGCGCTGCCGAACGAGGCGTGGCGCGCGCCGACACCTTCAGCGCCTTCGTCGGAGCCAACAGAAGCGGTGCCGGCGGACCGGATTGGCTGACAGAAACCAAGTCAACGAAATTTGGTCAACAACTTGTGAATTAAGCCCGAGAAAGGAACAGCAACTTACCTAACCCGGATGAGGTGGCTCAGCTTGCGCTTCTTGCTGCTCGAGGGCCGCTGAGCCCCCGAACGACGACGGCCCCTCGACGGTGGGGTCTCGCTAGCGGGCCTCGAACCCACAGGTGCGGAGCTTTGAACCCAGTGGCCCCTGGGGCAACGGCTGCCTTGTACGCCCCAGGCACCGACGGGCTCCGAGCTCGAGCCCCTGCAGCAGCCGCCGCGGAACTCGGGGGGGGGGGGGGGGCACCCGCCGTCGAAGGCGCCGGGCCACTCGAGGCCTCCCTACCCCATGATGACGACGGGGTCTCCTGGCATTGCCCCCTCAGGGGCACACTCACTTCAGCCGCCACCGGCGCTGGTGGCGGAATCTCCACGAGGTACTCCGAGGAATACTCCTCCAGGGTACTCTCGGTGGTAGTAGGCAGGGAGCGCCCCTCCCTGATCTGTCGACGGCATTCCTTCTCGTGCGCCGCCTTTCACAGGAGCTTCCTCTCTTTTTTCTGCTTCACTGCATCCTTCCGCGCCTTCTACCTCTCGGCAGAAAGGCGATTGGCCGCACGGACCTCGCGAAGAGGAGGAGCGGAGTGATATCCTTTTTGAGACAAACCCTGAAGAAAGAATCCAAGATTGGCGATCAGATAATCTCGAGGGTAGGAAGCAAAATTGAATCTTAATCAAACATAAAGCGGAACTTACAAATTGTAAAAACCCCGCCTCGGGGTGCATCATGACAGCAAATAGGGCCTCCTCCTTGCAATCAAGCTTGGAGACCTCCACGGCTCGCCGTGCTCGATGGATGCAGTGCTCTAGGACGAGGGTCAGCTCCTTCATCTTCGAGCCCTGAGCTGGTCAAGGCGCAGCATCCTCTCCATCAGCGGCAGGACATACCGCTGATTGAAGTTCGCAATCACCCCCGCCGTGGTCAATCCCGCCCTCGAAAGCGCGGCGAAGGCGTCAGTGAAGACCCGGAGTCGCTCCTGACGGTTGGCGGGGGAAATACCGTAGCTCCACGACTCCGGTCGCTCACGCAGCACCTTGCCGGTGTACTCCGTCAGCTTGTTGTCGACATTGCGGAGGTAGAACCATCCCTTGTCTCAGTCGGCGTTGTTGAAGGTCATCGTCGCTGTGATGTACAACCCGCTCCGCTGCCCCCGAACGTGCAGGGTAAGGCCCCCGGCGCGGACCGCCCGGCGGAACCCCCGAGACTCACCTACGGCCGTATGGAGCTCACCCCAAAAAAGGTGAACCCATAGGTCCCAGTGAGCCTCGATCCCTAAATACCTCTCACAAACGGCGACGAAGACCGCCGCTTGCGAGATGGCATTGGGGGCGAAGTTGTGGAGCTCCACGCCGTAGTGGAGGCACAACCCGCGGGAAGAACGATGATGCGGGGATTCTGAACCCCCGCTCGTGTAGCCTCGCCAGGCTCACCACGAAGCCCTCCGGCGGAGAAGGCTCGTGGTGATTGGATGGCGGCGCAATCCACATCGGCTCGTCCGGGTTGCTGTTCGTCGGCAGCACCCCGGCCTCCACCAGCCCGGCGAGATAGGCGTCGGTGGCGATGGAGGGGCTCCACAGAGCAAGGTCAACGATGGTCACCATGGCGAATGGCAGCGACAAAAAGCGGAGTCTTGTGCGAGGAAAGATGAAAGGCAAAGAGCGGCGGCGCTTGGAAGTAGCAGATGCAATCGGAAGGCAAGGGCTAGGTAAGCCAATCCTTTCCCCTTGTCTCTTTATTTAAAGTGTCACACGAAGCGCAACCGGCACCCCGGCCGTGTGAAAAACGCATCCAATACGATTGGCACCACAACCACTGACGGCCAGGCCCCATGGGTTGGAATAACCACTACGCGTGAGAATCCAGGCGTTACAGACGATACGTCGCATCGTAACTGCCCACGTTTCTTCCGCTCCGCCTAAAAAGGCGTGCCCACTTCGCATACTCCACGCCATGTCGCCCACGACTACGAAAATAAACACTCGAGGCCAGCCGAAAGGCTTCCGAGGTAAGTTACCTCTCCTCGAGGCCCTACTAATCAGGGGTTCGAAGTCCTGGCCCCTCGAGGATTCGACAGGCACCCCAGATCTAACAGAGTCAGGGACAACCAAGGGCACGCGCGATCGAGCCTATCCTCGAGCACGAAACTCGAGGGTGCCCTTCATGTTATATTCAAGGCCAAGATGAAGGCAGCTAGTCGAGGGATCCTACCGAGGGAGAGCAACGAGCCCTCGACTCCAAACGAATGGGGTCGAGCCCTGCCTAGCAAACCTTCACAAGTGCTCTTATGAGACATGTCTCCGGACCACGAGCCGACCTCCATCGAACGAGGCACGGATGTCCACTTGAATTACATGCTAACAGCTCACAGAGGCATCCATGACTCGCGGTCCGTTCGAGGGAAGCATGGATTGTGTCACCCCTCCTCCCCACGAACGGGACGACGAGGGTCGTAACTCAAAGTCAAGGACCGCCCTTGATCGACCCTGCTAGGGCCAGGGCTCGGGGGCTCCTTGCACCACAAGGTCGAATTCCTTGAAGACGAAACGTGTCATAGCTCACGAAGGCGCGAAACACTGATAAACCCTTGCAGGAGTATATCCACTCCTCAAAGGCCTCGGGGGCTACACCCGCGGGTGCGCTAGCGCGCACCCAGCGGAATTCTTCAAGGAAACCTTATCAGAAGCACCCACGATGAAAAGCCTTTGTCGAATTAAAACATACTCCAACAAAGGCTCGGTGGCTACTGTTGGGGGCGATCATTAGGGGTACCCAAACCTATGAAATAACCGCCCTCAGTAAAACATTAATCTCATGCGATTAACCAGAAAAAGAGAAACGGAAGTTGAGGCCCACGACCCAGCAACAAACGAAGGCCCAGTCAAGGCGGCCCGTGGCATGCCTCGACGCGAACTATAATCTCCGCTTCGCTCGAGGGAACTGACCCCTCGAGCGAATTGGAGAACTTCGCTTCGGTCGAAGCCTGAGGATCGAGCCTCGAGCAACCCACGGAATGGGGAGACGCTCCGCCTCGGTCCAGACCATCGCTCCGACGGACAATTAATGGCGCCCACTACCACCATGTGTCTAAAGTCAAAAGGCAGATCTCTCGCCATACTGCCCTGACAGCCACAACCCCTCCCGTCGTATCCGCCAACTCCCATCACTATGCTGCCAACCGAGGCTCTGTGCGGGCAGGCCGGCGCTGTGCGAATAGAGCCCGTCACTCCGAGCTCCTGTGATGCCAACTCCGACGACTCGAAGACCTCCGTCGGACGGGAGAGACCCTCGAGCACATAGCAGGAGAAGAAAACAGGACGACGGAGGTATGACGGGCCATTCCGAGCGCTATGCGACCAACCCCGGCGCTGTGCGCACATGTCGCCACCGTGCAAACAGGGCTGGGTCACTCTAACTCCATGTGCTACCGACTCCCACAACGATTTTCCACAGAATTGGCTGTGCGCAGGCATGGGAGACCCTCGAGATGGTGTACGGGAGAGCCATTATCGCACAAAGGACGCATCGGATCCTCAAAACCACTCCTCGGCGTCATCACCAGTACAAGAATCGACTACAGCAAACAAGGACAAAGAAGCACGCCCAACGCCACTCCTACTACTGTGCGGCAACTATGCCTGTGCAGCAACACACTCCTGTAACAACTCCTTGTTGGCTTATAAAAGGAGGGGGTGATCGAGCAAAAGAAGAGAGACAAAAAAGATCAAGAATCCGCACACACTCAGAAAAACCACGATATTGGCATTCCGCCTCAGTCATCCGGGACTCGAAGGTCTAGCCTCTTATCCCAGCCTGCTTGTACCCCCTACTACTTGCAGTCAGGTGTAGAATAATACATCGCACGTACCACCTTGCTGGAAGTACGGTCTTCCGACCGGAACCAGGATAAACCCGTGTCTCGTGTTATCTTCTGCATCAACCATCAGGGGAGGGAACACAACGCATTTCTGGTTGGTGTCGGGACCACAATTTCTAAACACCGACAATTGGCCACTAACACTTTGCAATGCTTAGGTTAAGTAAAATGTGCCTTGCACAAAAAGTATGTCCAATAATACATTCTTAGACAAAATTGTGGGGACTTTAGTGAGGGAATATTCAAGTGTGTAAGATTACTTCTTGGGGGCAAGAATGGCTTGTGGCAAGCTGCAGTGAAAAAACAAACAGTTTAACAAGCAGCTAGCAATAGTATGATAAAGCTAATTAAGCTTAGGCACGACAATGTTCACTCAAACGAACACGCCTTGGTCCCTCAATTTAATGGAGGTTCCCTGGGATTAAATGGTCCCAAGCAGTTACAAGTTATCATGCACATGTGGTTTTGAGTGGGTTGAGTGGTGAAAGTGCATGACATATGTTCAGACTGAAACCTAATCTTTTAGTTAGAGGTTTAAAGTTCAACTACGCACACAAGTGGTTTTAACTTTTATTAAATTAAAGAGGAAGAAGGACAAGAACCACTTCTTGGTTCTTTGTCAAATATGTGATTCACTACCAGAATGATCGACATCTGCACCGGGTGGGAAAGCCCTTTAGCACCGGGTTTCCCACCCGGTGCAACTAATCCGAGGCTAAAGGGGTACCCCTTTAGCACCGGGTTGAATAACCGGTGCTAAAGGGGCCCTTTAGCACCGGGTGCAGCCACGACCCGGTGCTAAAGGGCCTGCCCCGCAGCGCCGTTAGCAGGGCCTTTAGCACCGGGTCGTGGCTGCACCCGGTGCTAAAGGGCCTGCCTTTAGCACCGGTTGCTGTCTGCAACCGGTGCTAAAGGCCCCGGATTTCTTTTTTTTTACATGTTTCAGTAGCCATGCGTGCACGTCTATATACGTATATATTCTAATACGTGTATTCTAATGAGTATTCGGCCGACTCTATATTCATATTAGCTGACATTTCATCAAAATAGAAGACATCTATATTACAAAAGTAGATATTCATGCATGTCAACTCGAGTTATATATATTTAAACTGTATTTTCTACTTAATTAAGATTGACGACTAGCTTGTTGGACTGTCCGGCACGTCCTCCAGTACTGGCGAGTAGTATTCTCCTGGGGGATTGACGACCTCGTCCCAGATCCATCCGACGAGTTGTTCTGCAATTGCGTCAATTCTTTCTAGCTCTAGGGACTCTTCCTTCAGGTTGAACATCTGTAATTTACAAATAATTGAAAGATATTTAATCCTCCGAGTTGGAGACAATAATTGTGCACTTAATAATAATGGAAATGTGTTTATTATTACGTACCATAATATCATGTTGTGTAAGCTTTTTATGTCCCCAATTCCACATGAAATCGCAAACATAGTATGCACATAAATTATTTCCCGACCCCTGTTTGGCACACTGTCGACCAAAAGAAATTAAGTAAAATTCATATAATATATTAGCCGAGGCCTACATGTACAAATTACTTGCTTACCGGAAAGCCAATGTTCCATTTTAGTGTTTCATGTTGAATTCCCGGGTGTTCTTGACGAAATTGAATCCAGGCCTTGCGAACAAAAAAATTGAGTTAAGTCATTGCGAGTGTAAGGGTGAATTAAGTAGGGGAAAATACACATCACCTTGTCATCATGTCCATGATGTTCTGTAGTTTTTCTTTTGGAGTGTGCAACGAATCAAAGACGTTCACGACACCCCGGTCAGGACACAATATTATTAGGAACCAGTGGAATCTGTGCACATGTATACATTATAATCAGAAATGAATTAGTACACAGACAGTATAAGAAGAAGACTGTGTATGTACTCACTCGATGTTGTACAAGATTAGTATGGAGTCGCGGTAATTTTGTTTCTTAATGTACTTGTATAGGTTTCCATATGTTTCCTCGGGATTCATAAATATCATATTTTCACTTATCCTTCGAGGATCCACGAAACCAACGTCATATATCCCGGATCTTCGACATTTTTGAATCTCCATTCTGCATATGTTAAGCAATAAATAAAGCCCGCGTCAGCATAGATTGGAATTATTGTTTTCAAACTGTGAATTATAAGCAACAACAAAGTACTTACAGTGTCCAACAGGTGATCAAATCCACGTCCATGGCGTCGCGGTGGTACAGCTCATATATATCCTTAAACCTCAGCCACACCCAATCCTCGTCACCATTGTAGAAATCATGGTCCTTCACGCCTACTTTGATCATGCGTCGTTTATTCCTTCTTGATTCTTCCAAGTACCACTCATGGAATCGGCGCATCTTTGTCTGTAGCTTGCTCTCCATTTCAGGAGGGACCATAGGCTCGCCAAGATTAAACGGTCACCTCAGCGTTGTGTTTACAGGCACCTCTTCTTCCCCCAGGATTTGCGCTCTGGTTAGTCCAGTCTCGGCCATTACTCGTTGCACGTTAAGCTCGTCCAGAGATGGCAATGGACCCAAGGGCCGCTGAGGTTGCTGGCCGAGCTGAGGAACCTTTTTGGATGGGCCCGCCTCCTTATCTGCAGCCTTCCGCTTCCGGTGAGATTTCAGTAATGAGCGGTCATAGTCTGTTACTATTACTTCCTTCTATTGACCCTTGCTCAAATTACCGAGGAATGACTTGACGACGGTGGGATCAAGCTTCGGCTCTGGCTCAGGTTTTTTCCTCCACTCGGCCATTTGCCTCTTTGTGTCTGCTTTGACTGAGGCTTCGAGCTCCTCTAGAGTCTTCTCACCCGCTCTTTTCTCTGGTGCGGGCTTCTCTCTGGTTTTCCGCGCCTTCTTCGCTGGTGGAGTGGGGGCAGAGGCTTTAGTGCGGCGTCCCCTCTTTGGCGGAGGGGGCGGAGACCTCCGCGGCGGACGAGACGGAGACCTCTTCGGCGGAGAAGACGGAGACCTCTTTGGCGGAGGAGACGGGCTTGCATCAGGAGCTCCCGGAGAATCGTCATGATCCTGTGGATCTCTTGGAGGTGACGGGGGCTTGTTGGTAGCCGCAGGTGTACCGGGTACGACAACGTCTGCCTTGCTCCATAGAATGATGTAGTGAGAACACTGACCGAATTTTGTTTCTCTGTCACCTCCGGGGATGTCAAGTTCCAAGTCTTCCCAGCTGGTGACGACTTGCTCCACCACAACAGGTACGTAACCATGTGGAATGTCATTGAAGTGCCATTTTTGCCCTTCTTTCACACGTTTGGTCATACCGTATGTGACCTGATAAGTTAGTAGTCACAAAGAAAGTTAGTAAATGAAGGGTATTTACGGTGAAATGTATGCAGTACGAACTAAGGTCGCATACGTACCACCACAGCTCAGTTCTTCTGTCTGACGACAAGCTCGCACGCGGTCCATTGAGTTATTTCATCCACGGTGTAACGGACCGCTTCGGCGGCCTGTGTGGAAGCGTGACTGCTTTGATATTGTTGTGGAGGGCTAATAAGGGCTGCATCTTGGAGAGGTGCATGCTCTGTGGAACCGGTCCCGTCTGCGGCTTGTTGGAGAGGTGCAGGCTCTGTGGAACCAGTCCCGCCTGTGGCTTGTTGTATCTGTAGCCATGCTACCTTCATCCGTCGCTCCATCTCTGACTCCATTTCTTGGAGCCTTGAGCCCTGGGCGGCAACCGTTTGCTCTAGGTCCCTCACCCTCTGCTCATATTCGGCCTTCTTCCTAGAACGGCTCCTATAGGTGGCGGCGTGCTCTTGGAAACCTTTCTTCCATGAGATGCTTGTGCCTACGCCGCGCGTCCGTCCAGGATGCTCCTTGTTCCCTAAGGCATAGGTTAGCTCATCTCTGTCTCTATCGGCAACAAATTCTCCCCTATCAGATGCCCTGAGGATATCGAGGAGACGCTGAGCTAGTTCTCGCAAGTCCTCGGGAAAAACTAAGGAGCCGTCGATTGGGCTTAGGGTGCCTCCATGACCATAGTACCAATGCTTGGTCCATGTGGGCCAGTCATGTGTCGCTGGAGTGATGCCTCTAGCATATAGATCTTCTTCCATCTTCTCCCATTTAGCGATGCTTGCCTTGTAACCTCCCGAACCCATCTTATGAGAGTACTTCTTATTTGCGGCGTTTCCAGCGTTTCTAGCGCTAGCCGTTGCACCCTCTTCGGAGGTTTTGTACTCAAGGAATGCTTCCCACTCGTCATCGGTGATCTTCTTATACTTCTCAGGATCCAGGGCCTCTCCGGTTTTGAGAAAATGCGAGTACAACTTCTTCTTGAAATCCTGAATTAGAACTGCCATCTTCTTCATTGTCCAATCCCTCAGTTCTGCTTCATGAGTGCTAGGCCAGTCGAATATTGCCTTTAATTCCCTCCATAGCATCTCTTTCTCCGTATCGGGGAGCACGTATTCCTCAGTGGGGTCCGTGGACTTCCATTTTCTGATACTAATGGGCACATTGTCCCGTACAATTACCCCGCACTGAGATACAAATTTCTTGGCCACTTTTGGGGGCTCAACTGGCTCCCCGTCATCCTCCACTCGGGTGATGTGTAACTTGGCATCCTTCGGCTTCTTCGTGGTCGATCGTTTTGATTTCTTAGCTCGACTTGTAGAAGCAGAGGCGGCCTACACAAATTACATATATACGAGATGATATAGAGATGGTATACATAATTGACATATACTGTACAAATTTATGTTATCTATATACACACCTGACTAGACGAGGGCTCGTTACCGGCCCCTTCAACATTTTCGGCCTGGACATTGGCGGCCCCTTCAACATTTTCGGCCCTTGCAACATTGTCCCTTCCAATGATCCCCAACACATCATCCATGGACATTGGTTGGGTTACCATATTGAAAAGTTGATTCGCTAAGAATGTGTCGTTGTCCTCTTGCATGGGTGGGACGGGGTTGTTGTTGTCCGCCATCTATAGAATTAAAAATAATTGATAAGAAATATATACAAAGCATACATATTCCCAATATTTCTAACATTTTCGCTAAGGGGGTCGGTGCGTGAAAAACGGATTCGCCAAGGGGTCCGGGTGCGCGGTGTGAATTGATTCGCTAAGGGTTCGCTAAGGGGGGTCGGTGCGCGAAAAAACGGATTCGCTAAGGGGTTCGGGTACATAGAATTTCCAATATACATTTAAATGAAGCATTTTCCAATATACATTTCAAACATATAACATTTCCAATATACATTTCAATGTAAATATCTCCAATACATTTAAATGAAGCATTTTCCAATATATATTTCAAACATATAACATTTCCAATATACATTTAAATGAAGCACATATATTTCTAATATACATAGAATTAAAAATAATTGATAAGAAATATATACATTTAAATGAAGCACATATATTTCTAATATACATAGAATTTCCAATATACATTTAAATGAAGCATTTTCCAATATACATTTCAAACATATAACATTTCCAATATACATTTCAATGTAAATATCTCCAATACATTTAAATGGAGCATTTTCCAATATACATTTCAAACATATAACATGCACGCACAAATCCTCAACCATCATTTAGGCCAGTCCATACGCCTTATATGATTGAGTTCACCTGTTACACAGAGATCAAGAGTGTTCACAGAGGCTCACCGTGATGGGCGGCGGGCGACGGCGGTGCGGGGACGAGCGGCGGCGGCGGCGAGGGGACGAGGAGCGGCACCGGCACGGGGACGACGGGCGCCGGCGCGGGGACAATGGGCAAGGGGACGACGGACGGCGGCGGGGACGACCGACGGGCGCGGGACAGGGGTGGGGCGCGGGGACGACGGCGCGGCCCGGGACGAGGGCGGCGGCGCGGCGTGGGCGTGGGGACGACAGGCGGCGACGGCGTGTGCGCGGGGACCACGGGCGGCGGCGGCGACGGGCAGCGGCGGCTGAGGAGACGAGGGGGCACCGGCAGCGGTTTCGATCTGGGAGGAATGAGGGCGAAGTGAGGGAGGGGAGAGAAGTCCCCGGCCTATATAGGTCTGGGGCATTTAGCACCGGGTGCAGCCACAACCCGATGCTAAAGGACCTTTCGCACCGGGTCTGTACAGCACCCGGTGCTAAAGGCCCCCCCCCTTAGCACCGGGTCTTCCCACCACCCGGTGCGAAAGGCCTTTTAGCACCGAGTCTTCAACACCCGGTGCTAAAGGGGGTAACTGTGCGCCAGACGAAGGCCTTTAGCACCGGGTGCAGCCACGACCCGGTGCTAAAGGCCCCCCCCCCCTTTAGCACCGGGTCTTCTACACCCGGTGCTAAAGGCCGTAACTGGCGCCAAACGAAAATTGGGGGCCTTTAGCACCGGATTTTAGATCAACCCGGTGCTAAATGCCCCAAATTTTCGTTTGACGCCTAGTTTCAAAACCGGCCTTTAGCACCGGGGGCTACTATTTGGGAATCTTATAAATATAGTTTTTAATATATAGTTATTAATACTTGTTTTAATTCAGTTATTAATACCTATTAAAAATATATATTAAATAAGAAAATATTATAAATTACTAGAAAATCAATATAAAATTCTAGAAAATCTTATAAATTAATAGAAATCTTATACATTAATAGAAAAACTTATAAATTACTAGAAAATCTTATAAATTAATAGAAAATCTTATAAATTAACTAAAAATCTTATAACTTACCAGAAAATCTTATAAATTACCAGAAAATCTTATAAATTACTAGAAAATCTTATAAATTACAAAAATTGATAACTAAATGAAAGATTTTGGAACATTAAATGGTCTCAGATGAAAAAGTCATGAATACAAAAATTTCATATCTCATCAAGATCTACAATCTTTATTTAAGTCATTTTTGCATTTGAGAAAGTGGTAGTATACATTGTTCATTAATCCTAGATTCACTCGCATAGTTTCTAAAACTTTGTTAGAAACTTGTCAAATTTGTACTACATGTTATTACCCATTTTGAAAATGACAAAATGACCTAAATAAAGATTGTAGATCATGATGAAATATGAAACTTTGGTATTCATCACTTTTTCATTTGACATCACCTAGTGTGAAAAAAACCTTGGTTGTAGTTGTCATTTTTAATTCAAAATTTGGATTGTTCAAACACGAGAAGATTTTTCAAAATAATAACATTAATAAGTTTCATAACTTGATAGAGTATGATTTTAGGAATTTTTAGGAAGAAAAATGATCTTTTTTGAAGTTTGTACGAGGGAGAACGACTAGTTACAACTTTTATACAGAGATTAAAAAGAAAAATTGTTCTTGTTCATCCAGTGACGTGGCTCGTGTGCACCCGGTGACGTGGCCAGCTGCCGCGGCCCGGTCGTGGCCTTTAGCACCGGGTGCAGCCACGACCCGGTGCTAAAGGCCATTTAGCACCGGGTGTAGCCAAGACCCGGTGCTAAAGGCCCTTAGACCCGGTCGGTGCTAGAAAATCTTATAAATTACTAGAAAATCAATATAAAATGCTAGAAAATCTTATAAATTAATAGAAAATTTTATAAATTACTAGAAAATCTTATAAATTACTAGAAAATCAATATAAAATGCTAGAAAATCTTATAAATTACTAGAAAATCTTATAAATTACTAGAAAATCTTATAAATTACTAGAAAATCAATATAAAATGCTAGAATTAATAAAAACAATCTTATAAATCAATAGAAAATCTTAGAACATAGGTCAAACATAAATGCAAATATAGTTATTACAAATTGGGCGGAACATAGTGCAATTAAATTACATGGCATCATCGTTTACTCGGACACTAATAAACTTCCTCTTTACAAATGTTCCTTGCTTGTGATCACGTCGTAGATACGGTGTCTCCTCCGCCGCTAACAGGATGCTTGTGTCATCAGCCACTGAGAATGGAGGCCGGCCATCGAGCATATCATAATCTTCATCCGTCTTGTCCTCAACTCCTATGATTTTTCTCTTTCCAGGAAGAACTATATGACGCTTTGGCTCGTCTTGTGATGGGTCCATTTGCTTACCCCCACCTTTCTTATCCGCCCCCTTTCTTCGGTCTGCTAGCCATGTGCTTCACATAAAAAACTTGTGTGACAGCTTTGCCCAGGACGAACGGTTCGTCTAGAAAGCCAATCTTGTTTAGGTCCACTAACGTCATTCCATAGTCCGCTTCAACTTTAACACCTCCTCCAGTCAGCTTCAACCATTGGCACTTGAACAGTGGGATCTTCAAAGGTCCGTACTCTAGTTCACATATCTTCTCTATGATTCCATAGTATGAGTTTGTATTGCCATTGGTGTCTGTCGCGTCGATCCGGACACCACTGTTTTGGTTGGTGCTTTTCTTGTCCTGGGCTCTTGTGTAAAATGTATACCCATTGATGTCGTATCCTTGGAATGTCAAGATTGTGCTCGATGGACCTCTAGCTACAAAAGCTAGTTGCGTGTCAATGCCCTCGACACCCATAAGACGTCTTCGCAACCAATCGGCGAAAGTACTATTGTGTAGACGCTGAATGAAGGCCGCAGACTTTGTTGAGTTTTCGTCCCTGAGAATCTGCATGTGCTCCTCGATGTACGGAGCAACTAAGGTTGATTGTTGCAAAACTGTGAGGTGCGCTTTACGAAATGTCTCAACGTCCTTGATCACCATCGATCTTCTCCCTAGTGTGCCCTTTCCACCAAGTCTCCCCTCGTGATGGGATTCGGGCACACCAATCGGCATAAGATCGTCGACAAAGTCAACACAGAATTCAATGACCTCCTCCGTTTAGTATCCCTTAGCAATGCATCCTTCTAGACGAGAACGATTACGGACATACTTCTTTAGGACAGTGAAGAACCTCTCAAATGGGAACATGTTGTGTAGAAATACTGGGCCCAATATACGAATCTCTTTGACGAGGTGAACCAATAGATGTGTCATGATATTGAAGAAGGATGGTGGAAATATCATCTCAAAGCTGACAAGACATTGCACCACGTCGTTCTGTAGCTAATCTAAATGGTCTGGATTGATCACCTTCTGAGAAATTGCATTGAGGAATGCACATAGCTTCACAATGGCTTTCCGCACGTTAACTGGTAGCACACCCCTGAGTATGACGGGAAGCAGCTGTGTCATCAACACATGGCAGTCGTGAGACTTCAGGTTTGTGAACTTCTTCTCTTTCATATTTATTATTCCCTTAATATTGGAGGAGTAGCCAGACGGAACCTTGATACTGTTCAAGCATTCAAACATGCTTGCCTTCTCTTCTTTGCTGAGAGTGAAGCTGGCAGGACGCAAGTACTGGCGTCCTTTGTCTCTCTTTTCTGGATGTAGATCAGTCCGTTGCTTCAATCGTTTCAGCTCCTGATGTGCTTCCAATGTATCTTTTGGCTGCCCATAAGTACCCAGGAAGCTTATCAAGTTCACGCAAAGATTCTTCGTCAGATGCATCACATCAATCGCGTTACGGACCTCTAAACGTTGCCAATAAGGTAGCTCCCAAAAGATAGACTTCTTCTTCCACATCGCGGCACGACCATCCTCGCCCGTCGGAGCAGCCTGGCTTCCGTCTCCCTTGCCAAACACCACGTGTAGGTCCTTCACCATTTCAAATAGCTCTTCTCCACTCCGGTGTCTCGGCTTTGTACGGCAGTCAGCATTCCCGCCAAAATGCGCACATTTCTTTTGTAGCTCATGCTTCGCCGGAAGGAATTGACGGTGACCCATGTACACAACTTTACGACAATGTTTCAAATACATGCTTTCGGTTTCCTCTAAACAGTTAGTGCATGCTTTATATCCTTTGTTTGATTGTCCTGATAGGTTACTTAGTGCAGGCCAGTCGTTGATGCTTATGAAAAGCAGTGCTCGAAGGTCAAACTGCTCCTGCTTGTCCTCATCCCACACGCTAACACCTTCATTCTTCCACAGCTGCAAAAGTTCGTCAACCAATGGTCTTAGGTACACATCAATGTCGTTGCCAGGTTGCTTTGGGCCTTCGATGAGCACTGGCATCATAATGAACTTCCGCTTCATGCAGAGCCTGGGGGGTAGGTTGTAGATACAAACAGTCACGGGCCAAGTGCTATGACTACTGCTCATTTCACCAAAAGGGTTCATGTCATCGGTACTTAAACCAAGCCTAACATTCCTCGCATCAGCATCAAACTCCGGGAATGCTCTGTCGATGTTCCTCCACTGGGATCCATCGGCGGGGTGTCTCAACATGCCATCCTGCTTACGTTCTTCTTTGTGCCAGCGCATCAGTTTGGCATGGTCTTTGTTCCTGAACAAACGCTTCAGACGGGGAATCAGAGGGAAATACCACATCACCTTCGCAGGGATTTTTTTCTTATAACGCTCTCCCCCAACATCACCAGGGTCGTCCCGCCTGATCTTGTATCGTGCGTAGGTGCAAACCGGACAACGATCCAAGTGTTCGTACTGTCCGCGATAGAGGATACAGTCATTAGGACACGCATGTATCTTCTGCACCTCCAAACCGAGAGGGCAAACAACACGTTTTGCTTGATACGTCGTCGATGGCAATTTGTTACCCTCTGGAAGAATCTTCTTTCCGAGTTTCAGTAGCTCCTCGAAACCCTTATTAGTAACACCATTTGCTGCCTTCAACTGCAGAAGTTCAAGTGTGCTACCCAACTTCTTTAGCCCCTCTTTGCAATCTTGGTACATGTCAGTCTTGTGGTCCTGCAACATGCGTTGTATCTTTTTCAGTTCCTTATCATTGTCGCAGTCTTTCTCGGCATCACACAACATTTGCCCGAGTCCATCAGTAGGTTCATTTTCCTGAGCAACATCTTCCTGAGCATCGCCTTCCCGAGCAACATCTTCCTCATCGGCATCACCCATTGCAGCATATGCAAAGGAACCGTAGTATTGAGCCAATAACGGAATGTCATCATCGGCCTCGTCTTCTTCATCTTCATCCATTAGAATTCCTCTTTCACCGTGCTTCGTCCAAACAGAATAATTCCTCATGAAACCGTGCCTCATCAAATGCACCTGAAGACAACCTCTTTGTTTGTACGATTGTATATTTTTACAATGGGTGCATGGGCAGAACATAAAACCGAACGGCGTCCTGTTAGCCTCGGCGACATTGAGAAACGTCCTAAGGCCATCACGGAACGCCTGAGCGTGGGGGTCCCCGTACATCCATTGTCTATTCATCTGCATTATTAACCAATAACAAATATACAATACAATTTAAAGATAAAAAAATTTAATATATAAATAAATACAAATTATAATATATATTCCATTATATAAATAAATTTCTAAAACTACATTACTATATTCATTAAATATAACATTACTATAAGCCTTATAAGATTTATAAGATTTATAAGATTTTCTATTAATTTATAATATTTTCTAGCATTTTATATTGATTTTCTAGTAATTTATAAGATTTTCTAATAATTTATAAGATTTTCTAGTAATTTATAAGATTTTCTATTAATTAATAAGATTTTCTAGCATTTTATATTGATTTTCTAGTAATTTCTAAAACTACATTACTATAAGCCTTATAACTATTCACAAGTCATACAAATCAAAATATTAACTAGCTTGCCTTCTCTGTCCATTTAAAACACAACATGAACACTCTCTCCACCATGAACTCAAGCTATCTCCTCTCTCTCCTCCAAGAACACAAGCTCTCTCTAGCTAGCTTTACTTTGATTCACAAATCCCGATCTGTTTCTAAATCTTTGAAGGATTACAAGCTAAATAAAACATTAGAGAATGAAAGAGTGTACCTTGTAGTGCTCCTTAGATGAGTAGAATCTTCACAAATTTTGAAAAAAAATTTGGGCAGCACCTCCCCTCCCACGGCCGAGCAGCATGAACACAGCGCCTAAGTGTTCAGCTGGCTCGGGCGGGGGAGGGAGAAGCCCCTATATTCAAACACATTAGCACCGGGTCGTGGCAAGACCCGGTGCTAATGTGCACCCTTTAGCACCGGGTGCAGCCACGACCCGGTGCGAAATGGCCTCGGCACATTAGCACCGGGTCGTGGCAAGACCCGGTGCTAAAGGGGGCGCATTAGCACCGGGTCTTGCCACGACCCGGTGCTAATGTGTCCGCCCTGACACATCCATGCGTCGCCCCCGCTCCTAGCCGTTGGACCCGGTGCTGAAGCCCCATCAGCACCGGGTCCAAAAATGACCGAGGCGGAGGAGGCGGACGGATGTGAAGGATTCTGGTAGTGAGTTCTCTCTTAAAACAATACTTATGCAGTTATGCTAACCGCTGTCGAATTGGTGGTGGGGCCGGGTGTCGGCAGCTGGTCGGGTGCAGTAGGAAGGCCAGGTAGGGGCCGGGGCTGCGTCACTTGGACTCGAATCACTTGGCGGTTGGTGATCATATCCGGGTGGCGAGGAAGACTCCGAGAATAAGATTTATTGCGGGCATATGCCATATGTGTCTGGGTCAGGCAGCAGGGCTATCCGCGTAGTCCTAAAGTGAGAGGCCTTTTGTTTAGTTGCCTGCCTCCGTGACACACTAGTTGTTGAGCAACATGATCTTAAAAGATCAGATATGGCATATGATTGATCCAAGAAAGATTCGAGGTATAGGATGGTGACATGGTTGCCACTCATTTTATTCTATTCTAATAATCTATATTCCAGTTTGCTTCACAAACTTGTTAGCAGTTACTTCTACCGTACCCCCGATACAGCACCAGCAAAAATCAAGGAATGTACATACACAGAAATGACCCTAGGATAAGCACAAAACTGATATAATGAAAGTATGAAACTAGATGTTCATTAGTGTCCGTCTCAATTATTCGATTTCATAAGACAGATAAAAATCTTGAAGCCATATGAATTTTTTGAAATGAATGGAAGCATGAATCGAACACTTTCAAAAATGTCAGCTACTCTGTAGTAATTAACTTTAGAGGCCAATGCAAGCAACATTTGTTAGATTAATTGGGCCTTGGCCCATTTAAGTCTCAATTAATCAAAGAATTAAAGGTCCACTAATAAATGCTAGGGAATTAAATCCCGGATGGAGAGTCAACGGGAATCCTAAGCAACTTAAATAGTGGATCAACTGTGGACCACTTGTGAAGTTGGTAAAAGGAGAAGGGCGTGCCACGCGCGCGTGCTCGCTCGCCTCACCGTGGCCGAGCCGCTCTGCGTCGCCTATATAAGAGGGGCTCTCTCCCATAGCCAGAACACAAGCAAGACTCTCCCTCTCTGGTACTCCTTTCAGGAGACTTCTCTCTTCTCCCTATTTTTGCTGCTCTCTTGCATTCCCAACGCAAGCTTTGCGCGCACTCTGCTTGCGTGAGCAGTTGCCTCCGAACCTCCATGTCTAGTGATCTTGCTCGGGATAGGCGGGCGATAAGGTTTTGGGGAGCGTACGAGTACGCGCCTGCTCGCTGCTGTGAACGACTACTTCCCGGCGGGTAACTTCATCATCCGTACGACTACTTCCTAGTGGCCAACTTCGTCAACCCGAACAACAACTTCCTGGTGGCCAACTTCGTCAACCCGAACGACTACTTCCTGGTGGCCGTCTTCCTCACGTGAACAACTACGTCCCGGTGACCGTTCGAGGGACTCCACTGCATCGACTCGCCACTTCACCGAATTAGATCGACTACTTCGAGCAAGGCCAGTAGAGGATGGTTAACACTATTTCTCCAACTGGTGACGGCGCATCCGGTGCCTCCGGTACCGGCCCCGCCTCTAGGTACATTCTGAACATCATTTTGTTCTTGTTTCGGTTTCTCATGTTGTTCATGTTATTTAGGAGAATTAACTTGAACACTGGCACATGTTATGTTACCGCTGGATCACTCACTGTTATCATGAATTTGTTGCTAATTTCTGGATTAAAATATACCGAATGATGCCTAAATTTCTAACAATCCAAAAACCTTATGTTAATAATAGGCTTTCGGTAGCTGGTTTTGCCGCATCAATCAAACCAAATGTTTTCGATGGGTCTAATTACAAACGTTGGCGCGAGAGGGTCACGTTGTGGTTGACAGCAATGAACATCATAAATGTCATACAGGGGAAGCCCGAACAGTTCACTCCAGAGGAGGAGTGGGCTTTCATGGCGGCCGATAACCTGTTTAGAGGTGCCATCATGAGTGTTCTCGCTGAAAGCCTTGTGGACACGTACCTCTTGCTGCCAAGTGACAAAGATGTTTGGGATGCGCTTGAGGCTAAGTTTGGGGTCTCTGATGCTGGTGGCGAGCTGTATGTCATGGAACAACTCTTTGACTACAAGATGGTTGAAGACCGTCCTGTGGTAGAGCAGGTCCATGAGATCCAGGTGCTGGCTAGAGATCTTGAGAACTATAGCAAGGATGCTCCATGTCGGTTGCCTGACAAGTTTGTGGCTGGAGGTATTATCTCCAAGTTGCCACCTTCTTGGAAGGATTTTGCAACCTCTCTAAAACACAAGAGACAAGAGTTACTATTGTCGATCTCATCGGCACTCTTGATGTGGAAGAGAAGGCGATGGCAAAAGACCAACGTGGTAAAGGGATTGCTGGATCTTCTAGTGCCAACTTGGTGCAAAAGAAGAACTTCAATGCATCCAACAAAAAGAAGAACAAGCCGCAACAGAGCCAGACAAAGGCTAATCAGACGGCTCAGTTCAAGAAGAAGAAGAAACCGCCGATGGGGCATTGTTATTGTTGTGGTAGCCCGGACCACTTTGCTGCAAAGTGCCCGCACCGCAAGGACAAGAACAATGGCGGCAATGGTGGCGGTGCCAACATGGTTGTTAGTGAGACTGGTGGAACGTCGGTGTACGGTAATCTTTTACCTACAGTTCTTTTAGTATGTCGTTCACCCGATTGGTGGATTGACACTGGTGCTAATATTCATGTTTGTGCTGACATTTTCTTGTTTGCTTCTTACCAGGCAGGTGGGTCTTCCTCCGTGTTGATGGGGAACGGATCACATGCGTGTGTTCTTAGTGCTGGTTCGGTCGATCTGAAGATTACTTCGGGAAAGACCGTTTGACTGAAGAACGTGCAGCATGTCCCCACCATCAAAAAGAACTTAGTCAGCGGGTCTCTTCTGTGTAGAGACGGCTTTAAATTAGTCTTTGAATCCAATAAATGTGTAATCTCTAAATTTGGAAGTTTTATTGGAAAAGGTTATGATAGCGGAGGCTTGTTCCGCTTCTCTTTGTCATACAATTGTAATAAAGTTGTGAACCATGCTGCAAACGTTAATAATGAATCTAATGTTTGGCATTCGTGACTCTGTCATGTTAATTTTGGTTGTATGATGTGTCTTGCAAACCTGAGCTTAATTTCAAGATTCACCTTAGTCAAAATTCTAAGTGTCATGTGTGTGTTGAATCAAAACAACCTCGCAAGCCTCATTTCGCGGCTGAGGCGAGGAACTTGGCACCTCTAGACTTAATTCATTCCGATCTGTGCGAGATGAATGGTGTGTTGACAAAATGTGGTAAAAAGCATTTCATGACTTTAATAGATGATTCTACTAGATTTTTCTACATTTATTTGTTGAAGTGTAAAGATAAAGCATTACAGTATTTTAAAATCTATAAAGCTGAGGTAGAAAATCAACTAGAGAGAAAAATCAAAAGAGTTTGGTCTGATCACGATGGAGAGTATTTTTCTAATGTATTCACTGCGTTCTATGAGGAACATGGAATAATTCATGAGAGGACACCTCCCTACTCACCTCAGTCAAATGGGGTAGCCGAAAGAAAGAACCGCACTCTGACTGACTTGGTTAATGCCATGTTGGATACAACAGAACTTTCCAAGGAATGGTGGGGTGAGGCTATATTGACTTCATGTCATGTCCTGAATCGTGTTCCTATGAAGAACAAAGAGATAACACCATTCGAGGAATGGGAAAAGAAAAGGCTAACCCTTTCATACTTACGGACTTGGGGATGTTTGGCCAAAGTGAATGTGCCCATAACCAAGAAACGTAAATTGGGACCTAAGACTATTGATTGTGTCTTTCTTGGTTATGCTTTCCACAGTGTAGGTTATAGATTTTTAATAGTAAAATCTGGAGTACCTGACATGCATGTTGGTACAATTATGGAGTCCAGAGATGCTACATTCTTTGAGGACATTTTTCCTATGAAAGAGGAAGCTAGCACGTCTAGTCATGAACTGTCTATTAATAAAGAACCTAGAGAACCTGTTGTTTCGATAAAACACAATGAACACACACGTGTGGAAAATCCTGAGGAGGATGACAGTGAAGCTCTCAGAAGGAGCAAGAGACAGAGGACTGCAAAGTCCTTTGGTGATAATTTCATTGTGTACCTCGTGGATGACACCCCTAGAACCATTGAAGAGGCATATTCCTCTCTAGATGCTGACTATTGGAAGGAAGCGGTTCGGAGTGAGATGGACTCTATTTTGTCTAATGGTACTTGGGAAGTCATGGAACGTCCGTATGGGTGCAAACCTATAGGATGCAGGTGGGTGTTCAAGAAAAAGCTTAGGCCTGATGGTACTGTTGAGAAGTACAAGGCAAGGCTAGTGGCTAAGGGATATACTCAGAAAGAAGGAGAGGACTTCTTTGACACTTACTCGCCGGTTGCCAGATTGACCACCATTCGAGTACTACTCTCTCTGGCAGCTTCCCATGGTCTTCTCGTTCATCAAATGGACGTTAAAACAGCTTTCCTAAATGGAGAGTTGGAGGAAGAGATCTACATGGATCAGCCAGAAGGTTTTGTAGTGGAAGGTCAAGAAGGAATGGTGTGTAAGTTGATAAAGTCTTTGTATGGCCTTAAGCAAGCTCCTAAGCAGTGGCATGAGAAGTTCGACAGAACTTTAATGTCAGTTGGATTTGTTGTGAACGAAGCCGACAAGTGTGTGTACTATCGCTATGGTGGGGGCGAAGGAGTGATCTTGTGTCTGTATGTAGATGACATACTGATATTTTGGACAAGCATTAATGTGATTAAGGAAGTCAAAGAGTTTTTGTCTCAGAGTTTTGAGATGAAAGATTTGGGAGAGGCTGATGTGATCCTAAATATTAAGCTAGTGAGAGAAGGTGATGGTGGGGTTGTTCTCACACAATCCCACTATGTGGAGAAGGTCTTAAGTCGTTTCGGATATAATGACTGCAAGCCAGCTCCAACACCTTATGATGCTACTAAAATATTACGGAAGAACAAAAGAATAATGAGAGATCAGCTGAGATACTCCCAAATCATTGGTTCACTGATGTACCTAGCCAGTGCTACTAGACCCGATATCGCGTTCGCTGTGAGCAAACTGAGCCGGTTTGTGTCAAATCCGGGAGATGCTCATTGGGAAGCTCTTGAATGGGTAATGCATTTTCTAAAAGGTACTATGGACTATGGAATTCACTATACCGGGTACCCTAGAGTACTGGAGGGTTACAGTGATTCAAACTGGATATCCGATGCAGATGAGATTAAAGCCACAAGTGGATATGTGTTCACACTTGGAGGTGGCGCTATCTCCTGGAAGTCTTGCAAGCAGACCATCTTAACGAGGTCAACATGGAGGCAGAACTCACTGCATTGGACACCGCCACTGTTGAGGCCGAATGGCTTCGTGATCTCCTTTTGGATTTTCCGGTAGTTGAGAAACCGATACCGGCTATCCTCATGAACTGTGATAATCAAACTGTGATTGTCAAGGTGAACAGTTCAAAGGATAACATGAAGTCCTCTAGGCATGTAAAGAGGCGGCTAAAATCTGTTAGGAAAATGAGAAACTCCGGAGTGATAGCCTTGGACTACATCCAAACGGCTAAGAATCTGGCAGATCAATTCACAAAGGGTCTTTCACGTAATGTGATAGACAATGCATCCATGGAATTGGGCTTGAGACCCATGTGTGTTACTCGGTAGTGGTAACCTGTCCTATGTGATCGGAGATCCCGTGAATTAGGATGGTGAAACAAGCTACTATTTAACTGAGAGAAGAGAACCTTTGAAAATGGCTCATTCCAATGGAGGTGCATTTCTCTTCTAAGTCTATATGGCAGGTTGGTGCAAAGATGTTGACCTACAGAACATCTCAAATGATTGCACCTATATGGGTTCGATTGCTAGTCACAATCTATGAGATGGGGTGATCTCTAGATACCCATGAAAGACACGGAGTATGACTTATACGCTCCAACCCGAGGGGATGCTTATAGCAGCCTAGTACTGGCAAAGGGGCTCTAGTCAAGCTTGTTTGCACAAAACTGTCAATTCAAGGCATAGTCCATTGGTCAGTTGTGAACAAGTGTAGCTCTTGCCCCAGGTGGATGTTTGTTGACACCAAAAATTGGCACCAGGAAGAGGCTGACATGTGGGCCGGATTCGTTGAAAAGATATCATTCGGCAAAGGAGTTTTGCCCCAGAGCATTCGGTAAAGACGTTCTGCGGTCGGGAACGCATTGTCATTCGGCAAGAAAACTATTCCGCAGGAGGCATTCGGGAGTGCGTAATGACGTGGATCAAGTGTAAGGGAAAGGCAGGTTTAACTTCGAATGCAAGACGGATACGGTACCCCGGCGTTTATCTTTTTTAGGAAATAAATAATGTAATCGTAATCAATTAGGAGTCGTGTCGAAACCTGGGTATAAATATAAACCCATGGTAATTGTAAAAGGAGAGTTCAATCAATCATACAACAAACCGGCCCCGTGCCAACTTCGAGTCCTTTAGTCGAGTCGTCGAGTTCTTCGAGAGGAATCATCGATCCGTCGACCTCCGTAAGTACTGGCAACCCTGCACCATGCCTAGTATCATGCGGTGGATTTAAGCTTTGGTTCAGGAAGGTTCCATTGTTATATCATGAGCCATGCGGTGGGCTAAGTTTAGCTTGGAACAAGTTATCGGCTCTATTGGATTTTGGCAAGATCTAATAGATCCATTAAGTTACCATGTGTTGCTCTGGATTTTACCTTTGTGTTTAATCCATTACAACACTCTTTTGCCCAGTCTAGGTTGATTAGATTCGGTTCTAGCTCGTAATGCACTGCGTTTCCATAGCCGAATTCGAAGTCGATCTAGATTGCCACGTGTTGTGGGTTCAAGCTCGTTGGTCTTGTGTAGATCTTGACAGAACCGGGTATCATGCGGTAGATGCAGGTTTTTGGGTCGTCTTAGAGCTAATCATCCGGTGGATTAGAATTCGATTCGATCTGATAGATCTATCATCATCAACGAAGCATGTTCCTTCTTCACGGAATCCGATTCGGCTATATAGTTGTATTCGGCAGTATTGCCACGAGTGAAATATGTCCATGGTTTTGTTTTAAATAAAGAATGCTTTTAGCCTTCCATGTTTAGAGTATATCATGCGGTGGATTGATCTATTCTTGGTTGGTGGTGTGATTCCAAGCAAGTCGTATCATGCGGTGGATTAACTTGCTTGTTTCATGCTCGACGGATTGAAAAGTACCTAGACATGCGGTAGACTAGTGCTTTTAGTCTATGCATTCTTGTTTATTATAAAATTATGGTCATGTTTTCGCCCTTTTATTTATTTATCATGCTCTGTTCCTCGTTAATCGGTTATGAGTATACGTTACAATGTTTATTCAGTCGAATACCGATCTTTCGTCATGCTTACGTCACGCATTCGGCAGTGTGCTTCCTGCATGCTTTGCCGATTGCCGAATGATGCTTTAACTGCTGACAGATAGCTTCTCTATAGCTATATGTCGTTCGAAACTGGCTCCGCAGCCGCAAATATGGAACTGTCTGGTATCACCCGGTACGTTCCAGGTGTTATTTAAGCATCTTTTCTCCCTTTGTCAGTTTCAGGAAAATTGACTGGCACGTTTTTGGATTCAAACGCTCGGGCCACGTGTAAAGCTAGCTAATTCGGCTTGCTGTGTGCTTGGCGTGAGGTGCGGATTTTACGTCAACACACTTTTTGGCACGCCCGGTGGGACACACAAGCTTCGAAGATGCCTGAATTAAGGGACATTCTGGATGTCACTTTTGAAGAATTGTCTGATGAACATCAACAAATGGTGAAGACTGCTGCAGATCAGTTCATCAAGAAATGCTTGCTGTCTTTTGCTAAGAACAGGAGTGGTACACCGTTTCTCAAGTCAGATCTGCCAAGAGTTCTTTTGCCTGGACAATCTGATCTTACTGAAGATGAAGAAAGGGAGAAGTTCTCTGGTTTGTTGTACAAGGCTTTAGGAGAAACAATGACCAATCATAATGCTGCATTCCTGAACAGTTTTCGGCTCATAATGGTCAACATCTTTGGTCAACACGTGGATAAGCCTTTTGAGCAAGCGCATGGACAACTTGGTGGCCCAACATATTTCAATGTTCAAGCATCGGTCCCAAAACGTCAAGGTAAAGGTATTGAAGAAACTGAAGCTTCTGGAACCAAAGACACGAGTGGACAGCCGATTCAGAAAGAGCTTCAGCATGCATTGCCGAAACCTCGTACATATGGTGATATGGCATTCGGCACCACGGGAGATCTACCTGCTTCTGCTTACAAGATATCCCCTCTGAATAACAGGCTGCAAAGGAATGTGTATGGGAATGGATATTCAGAGTTCATGGATTACAATGCTATCGATGCTCTCCCGAATCCCGGGTATGTTGGTACTACAGGGATGCCTGCTGGGAGACCAGGGAATCAAGATACCAATATTGACCTCATGGTGCAAAGGATGACCGATGTATTGCAAAATCAATTCGGTTTGAAGCCTAAAAATCAGGGGTACATGTACTCGTCTCCTTTCCCAGAATGGTACCAAAGGGTATCATTGCCGAATAGAGTCAAGGTGCCTACAGAGTTCACTAAGTTCTCAGGACAAGATGATACTAGCACTGTGGAACATATAGCTCGATATCTGATGCAGCTTGGAGAAGCTTCAGCAGATGAGGCTTTCAGAATCAGATACTTTCCTTTGTCGCTGACGGGTCCAGCTTTTACATGGTTTGCTTCTTTGCCTGCTCAGTCAATTTGTACTTGGAAAGACCTGGAGCAGAAATTCCATGCTCATTACTACATTGGCAGTGCCGAGAAAAAGTTGGTTGATCTGACCAGCTTAAGGCAGAGGAATAATGAGACACCTACGGAGTTCCTCAGGAGATTTAGGGAAACAAAGAGCATGTGCTTTTCTCTGAACATACCTAATGACCAGCTAGCTGGTATGGCTGTAGCTGGCATGCTGCCTGCCATTCGGGAAAAGCTATTCGGAATGGAGTTCGATGATCTGGGCCAGTTGTCACACAGATTGGCCTTAATGAGCAACTAGGCATATGGTTTCAAGAAAGATGCCAGATTTGCTAAACACAATGATGTAGCTGACATCTATAACCAATTCCTTGAAAGAGCAGATCAAGGAGATGAGTATGAAGATAGTGAGGAGATAGCTGCAGCAGAGATAGTGTGGGGCAAAGAACCAGTCATGGTGAATCAGAGGTGGATTAAACAAAATAAAGGCACCTATGATTTTGATGTGACTAAGGCAGATAAATTGTTTGACTATCTTGTAAAAGAAGGCCGGATCAAGCTACCAGAGGGGCATTCCATGCTTCGGCCTGATGGAGTGAAAGATAAAAGGTACTGTGGATTCCATGATAGAAACTCTCATTCCATCAATGAATGCAGGGTTTTTAGAGTGAGGATTCAGAAAGCTATCCAAGAAGGGCATCTGAAATTCGACAATAAGATGAAGTTGGACAGTAACCCGTTTCCTCAGAACATGATTGGGTTCTCGATCAATATGGTAAGTGTTGCCGAATCTGGAGAAAAGGGAAAGATGAAAGTCCTGACGTCGAAGGAAGCGAAGCAGGATGGCTCAGTCGATCCTAATCGGCAAATCACGATCGAACAGATTCGCAAGGAAAAGCCTCGCTTCCCGAATAGCCGATTTGAAATTGGGGAATCTTCTAAACCCAGAGTCACATCGCGCATTCTCCTCAATAAGTGGCAGCGTCAGCAAGAAAAAGAGCGCTACCAGAGACGTAAGTACGAGGAGGAGAAGAGGAGGTACAAAGAAAAAAGGTATGGGGAAGAACAAGAGGAATATGTCCGAGAACAAGAACGTGCACATTGGGATTGTGTCTTCTTCAGACACTGTTGGAACGAGGGTTTAAAGCTGCCCACATGGAATAACTGTCCTGAATGCAATAATGGATATGTCGAACATAGGCAAAATGTTGCCAGTCGCCGATCCGTCCACGAAAGAATTGGAAGGGTACATCCTAGTGATGATCGGCGCCTAAAAATATATAAGAATGATGATCAACCAAGGAAAAGACATGCTGATCGTAGATGGATTGATCATGAAGAAGAAGATCGTGAGTACGTCTGGCAGAAAGGGCAGTGGTGTCCACCTGGTTTAAGAAAGAGCCAGAAGAGAAGAGTCCAACGCCTGAGGAATCAAGAGTTGAAGCGGGCAGGAACTAGGATGAAATCGATATGGCGTCCAAAAGACAAACCTGACGAATCGGGTCATTCGGCTCCTACATGCATGGTATGTTTCTTGCCGAATGAATTCATGGCTCCAGCTAATCAAATTGTACAGGAAGAGATATTGCCAGAAGTGGATGAAGCCGAGCAATGTGGGTTAATGGCACAATTGGTATTGACTAAGCAAGCTATTTTCGAGAAGCCAGTCTAGAATCGGCACATGAAGCCACTGTACTTAAGAGGATATGTCAATGGAAAGCCACTGACGAAGATGTTTGTTGATGGTGGAGCTGCTGTTAATGTGATGCCATACAATACATTCAGAAAACTTGGCATGAGCCCTGGAGATTTAACGCCAACAAGCATAGTTTTGAATGACTTTGCTGGAAATCCTTCGGACACCAAAGGATGTGTACATGTAGATCTGATGATTGGGTCTAAGATTCTGCTTACAACCTTCTTTGTTATTGAAGGCAAAGGGGCATACAGCTTGCTACTTGGAAGGGATTGGATCCATGCGAATTGCTGTATTCCATCTACTATGCATCAACAGCTTATTCAGTGGATAGATGATGAAGTGGAAATTGTCCCAGCAGATGATTCAATTAGCGTGGCTAATGTGGAACCAGCCTTCTGGGAATATCAAGGCATAGATTGTTTCTCAGGTAAGGACTGGGGAGAAGGTCCTGTTGAGCCAGTCAGCAGTAATCAACAGCCGATCGAAGCAGTCGGCTCTTTTAGTAATTTTTAATGGATAATCCAATCGATGGGACTGATGGGAAGCTAGGACGTGGATTTGTGTCGGCTGATAAATTAGAAGAAGTAGACATTGGAGATGGTGACAAACCAAGGCCGATATTCATCAGTGCTAGCTTGGATCCAGTTTTCAGAGAAAAGTTGATTGAGTTGTTAAAAGAATACAAAGATTGCTTTGCTTGGGATTATTCGGAGATGCCTGGTTTAGATCGTTCCATTGTTGAGCATCGATTGCTGATCAAACCTGGTTATAAACCTTACAAGCAACCACCCCGGAAAATCTACAAAGATGAAGTGTTGACCGATGTGAAGAAAGAAGTGGAAAGATTAATAGCAGCAAATTTTATTCGGCCATGCAGATATGCAGAATGGATCTCTAATATTGTTCCTGTGTACAAGAAAAATGGGAAGATGAGAGTTTGCATAGACTTTAGAGATCAGAACAGAGCTACACCCATGGATGGATATCCAATGCCTATTGCTGACTCGTTGGTTAATGCTGCTGCTGGATATAAAGTGATTAGTTTCATGGATGGTAATGCAGGGTACAATCAAATTTTTATGGCATTGGAAGATATAGCGAAAACAGCTTTCAGATGTCCAGGACATATAGGGTTGTTTGAATGGGTTGTCATGACGTTTGGTTTGAAGAATGCTGGTGCAACTTATCAGAGAGCCATGAATTATATTTTTCATGAGTTGATCGGCAAGATTGTGGAGATATATATTGATGATGTTGTGATTAAGTCATTGGATCATGAATCACATTTGGCCGACATAAGGAAAACTCTAGAGTGCACTAGGAAACATGGGCTCAAGATGAACCCGAATAAATGTGCTCTTGGAGTTTCGGCAGGAGAATTTCTGGGATTTCTGGTGCATGAAGGAGGAATAGGAGTTGGCAAGAGAAGTATGAAAACCATTGATGAAGCTGTTCCTCCAACTAATCTTAAGGAATTACAGTCATTACTTGGCAAGATCAATTTCGTGAGAAGATTCATATCAAACTTATCACAAAAGGTGTTGCCTCTCTCTTCACTGCTAAAAGTCAAGAAGGATCAGAAGTTTGTATGGGGTGACGAACAACAAAAGGCTTTCGATGAGATCAAGGAATACATGAAAGAACCACCAGTATTGGTACCTCCACAGCTAAACAAGCCTTTTAAGTTGTACGTGGCGGCCGAAACCCAAACTATTGGATCGGCCCTCATACAAGAATTTGAGGGAAAGGAAAGGGCAGTTGCATACCTTAGCCGGAAATTGCTTGATCCCGAAATGAGGTATTCGGCTACCGAGAAACTTTGTTTATGTGTTTACTATTCCTGTACAAAATTTCGGCACTATTTGCTACATGCCGAATGCATTGTGTATTCAAAATTTGATGTGATAAAGCACATGTTGTCTATGCCAATTTTGAACGGAAGGATTGGCAAATGGATTTTAGCTTTGTCTGAATTTGAGTTAAGGTTTGAATCGGCAAAAGCTGTTAAAGGACAGATTATTGCTGACTTCATTACTGAACATCGTGATTCATCAACTAATTTGCTTGAAATTACCCCTTGGGTATTATTCTTCGATGGATCTTCATGTGACAAAGGTGGTGGAGTAGGTATTTTGTTAATTTCGCCAGGAGGAGAGGCATTTGAATTTGCCATTCCTATTCAACCTACTGTCACTAATAATCAAGCCGAGTATGAGGCGTTGCTCAGAGGACTTCAATACTTGAGAAAAGCAAAGGCCATTGCAGTTGAAATTTTTGGAGATTCAGAATTAGTCATAAGGCAACTAAATGGCGAATATGAGTGCAGAAACGATATCTTAAGGAATTACTATGAAGAATGCAAGCAAAACTTAAAGGAGTTTCAGTCAGTAATTCTACGGCATATACCTAGGAAAGACAATGGAGAGGCGAACAGATTAGCTCAAAGTGCTTCGGGTTATAGAGAGCTTCAAGAAGTTTTTGCCAATGATGTATGTGCTTTCGGGAGTAATCTGGCAGAAGATGATTGGAGAAAAGAAATTGTTGATTATCTGGAAAATCCATCCCGAAAGGTTTCTAGAAAGCTGAGGTATAAAGCTTTAAAGTTTGTTCTTCTTGATGATAATTTATATTATAAATCCTTGGATGGGGTGCTGTTACATTGCTTGAGTCAAGAAGAAGCGAATAGGCTGATAAGTGAAGTGCATGATGGGCTGTGTGGAGCGCATCAATCGGCTTACCGAATGAAATGGGTTATTAGGAGAACTGGGTACTATTGGCCCACGATGCTAGAAGACTGCTTTGAATATTACAAGGGATGCCAAGATTGCCAGAGATTTGGAAACATTCAGAGAGTTCCAGCATCAGTACTAAATCCTATTATCAAGCCATGGCCATTCAGAGGATGGGGAATAGATTTGATTGGCCAGATAAATCCTCCATCTAGCAAGGGGCATAAGTTTGTGCTTTTAGCAACCGATTATTTTACTAAGTGGGTTGAGGCGATTCCATTAAAGAAGGTGACATCAGAGAATATGGTTGAATTTGTCAAAGAACATATCATTTACAGATTTGGAATTCCTCAAACAATCACCACAGATCAAGGGACTCAATTTACATCTTCAGAGTTCAGAGATTTTGCTGAAAAAGAAGATTGATCAGAAGCCAAGAAAGTGGCATTCGGTATTAAATGAGGCTTTATGGGCTTACCGAATGGCTCCACATGGGGCTACACAGACGTCTCCTTATGAATTGGTATATGGACATCATGCTATCTTGCCATGGGAGATGCAATCAGACTCAAGGAGGATAAAGTTGCAAAAAGATTTAAGTTCTAAAGATTATAATGATTTAATGATGGACGAATTAGAAGATTTGCATATGATTCGTCTCAGGGCCTTGGAAAATATTGAGAAAAATAAAATGCGAGTTGCTAAATATTACAACAAGAAGGTGAAAGTCAAGCAATTTGCAGAAGGAGATTTGGTTTGGAAAGCAATATTGCCGATTGGAACTAAATACAGTGCATTCGGTAAGTGGTCTCCAAATTGGGAAGGTCCTTTCAAAGTGATCAGATGCGTGCCTGGAAATGCATATATCCTGAAAACTTTACTAGGAGAAAAGTTTACTGCTGCTATCAATGGGAGATACTTGAAGAAATATTATCCTAGTGTTGAGATTGATCGCTGATTGAAATATTCAATGTCAGAACGACTGAAACAACCGGCATTCGGGAAGGAGCCGTCTTCAGAACAAAAATATTGACAGAAGAAGAAATGGCCAATACCAGAGTGTATTGCCCTTAGTGCAAATATATTACAAAAAATGAGTTTAACAGAGTCATCACATAAGGATTGCAAAAGATAATGCTTTATTGCCGAAATTCCATACTCCCTAGTACAAACTAATAAAAGAGCTTGTCCAGAACAGACTGAGGATGGATGGAATCGGCAATGGCGGCGCCATGAGCATCGAAACGATCTATGGATGCGTCAATATCGTCGATCTCCTCTGGATCACCGTTGGCGAAGCCGGGCGGTAGCCTGGAGTAGTCGGTGCCGGTGTGTGTCGACATGGCGACCAGGCCTGCAGCAGTGCCCAGACGGATGCCGTGCAGGGCCACCTCATCAATGCGGCCTGCTACTGCGCCAAGGCGGGCTTCTGGCGTGTCCCCAGGAGCATTCACCTTGTTCGCCAAAAACTCGACCAATGTCTTCAGCCGATCGAATTCGGCATTACGATCTGCAGGATTACGAAGCAGCTGCAGGTTAGTTCAAGGTCAGATTGGGGATTAAGCAAATCACAGAAGTTACCGTCGATGGTCTCGAGCAGCGGCTTGCGCTGGTATTGCCACTCTAGGTATGCGATCCCGGCCTGTTTGAAGAAAATCTCCAGTTCGTTCGTCGGCGGCTGGGCGTCTTCCGCTGTTGGCCATCAGGGTTTCTTGGAGGTTACTATGATGGAAAAGGAAGAGACTCGGGCTAGCAGAGAGCTCGAGTTGAAAGATTTGGTGGAAAATTAGGAGCGCTCAAGGTTCTTATTTATGGAACTAACGAAGAAATCGTGGCCGGAGATCGTGGTGCATATGCCAAGGAGTTCGGAAGGTGGAAAGGATTCTCCAACCGATCGATTTCCATGTCGTTTGGGATTCTTGCCGAAGTCGTATTCGGTTTTGACTGAATGAGATTCGGCTGTGTCGTGTTTGAAGCGTTTTCGGGTCTGACACTGTTACAATCAGCTTTGCCGAATGAGTTATCCACAATGGAGAAAAACAGAGTTAAGAAATGACAAAGTTACAGGATTGATAGAGCATTCGGTTATTAACTATTTGTTACAATTACAAGCCCAAATACTTTGAGATTACATTTTTAGCATCTGATATCGTATTGCTAATGCTCTCTAATAAGTTTTTGTCAGCCTCTTGGGTTCTAGCCAGAGCAGCAAGCTTTGCCTTGAGTTGTTTCTCTTCGTTCAGAGCTGCTGAAGCTTCCTTTCGTATCTTCTCTGTTAATTTGGGAAGCTCAACTATCTTCTTCTCATCAGCTTCAATTTCGGCCGATAGATCTCTCAATTCGGCTTCAAGTGCAGCTTTTCTGACCTTCTTCTTTTCAAGTTCAGATTCCAATTTGGTCAGTAATTCTTTGCTGTTCTGAGCTTGAGTATGCAGGTCTTTCACAGATTGTTTGGCTGTGGATCTCCTCTGTTCTAGAGCTGGTTGAGAAGATTGGTTTTTCAGAGCCTGCTTTACTGCAGCGTATTGTTGATCCAAATGAGAAACTGGTTCCAAAGAAGTTTTGATATCATCAGGAAGTTCTTGATCAATGGATTCCAGAACATCCCTTAAGAGATCAGCATCTTTGACTTGATCTTGGATACTCTTGCGCAGCAAAGCAAGGATATCTTTCAGCTTTGTTTGATTTTCTTCTGACAGAGTTTGGCCAGAAGATGTTTCCTCCTCTTGTTCGGCAACCAAGTCGTCCACAGCAAAAGAATAGCTGGATGATGAAATGGATTTCTCCTGAAAGATAGTTCTTGCCGAATTAGTAATAATCTGCTGAATAAAAGAGTAGAGAAAGTTGAATGATTATGTTTACCTCGTTCCTGACTTCCTGAATGGGAGAAGGAAGCCTCTCAGGCTCAATGGAAAGATTCTGTGTATCTTGCTGAGGAGAAGCTGGAAGATTTCTTGGTGAAGATAATGCTTCTGATTGAGGAAGAAGTTGCAAAGCTAAAGATGAATCGTGATGAGAAGAAGAGCTCTCCAAGATTGGATCCATTGAGGATTGTTCTGCAGTTAACAAGGGATGAGTGCCGATAAAAAAAAAGTTAAGAGGATAAAGTGGTAGAATTTTACCAGTCAATGAAACATCGGCAAGATCTGTACTGATTGCTAGTTGCTGTGCTTTGGCCTGAAACAAAGAAGAGATAAAGCTGAGCAAAAGACCAATGGCATTATGGTCAAAGAAAGAAGGCTCTGACCTTGATAACTTTTTTGCTGATTGTTCTTTTCTTCTTTACAACTAAGGGAGCAGCTAAAGAAAGGGTTTTTCTCTTGACAGATGATGGTCTAGCAAGTATTGGATCTACAGAAGCCTGTCTAGCCATCAGTTGAGCCAAGGTAGGAGATTGGTGCCCCAAAGCAGATATTGGGCCTGCAGCTTTGTACAAGATCGCCCTGGCAAGAGGGGCAGGTGTTATATCCTGCAAGATGACAGAATCAGGATCAATTGGGGTTGATATTATTGAGACAGATGAGGGATGAGCGTATTACCTCTGAAGTTGGCTGATAATCAGTTATTAACTCGAGGCAGAAGGGATGGATTGGCATGTTGAAGATATGGTCATGGAGTTCTTGCCACCAGAGAGTGAAAGAAGGATGGGCAGATATTATTGGCACAAAAGGCTCAGGTGCATAGATAGTTTCGCAGCATTTATAAGTAAAAATCCTTCTTGTCTCTGTGGAATCCTTGACAATCTCCCTAGGCTTGAGAAATTCGTGAAGAAATAGCCTAGGGGGCACTTGGCCACATCCCAACTGTCTAGCCATCATGTTTGGCTGATAATATTCGTAAGTGCTTTGAACCAGCCTTCCTCCACAGAATTCGGCTGGCAGGATGCAGGGCTGGATGAAGGCATTGAAGATCGCTATAGATTATACATCAGTGCATCCAGTTTCAAAGCTGAATTCGCAAGGGAGAGTGAGATTGTCATTGTCCAGATATGGGAACCAAAGAGGATGAGCAAAGCCTTTGAAGAAGAGCTCAAACAGTTCACCGATGTTCTTGTTGATTGATACAGTGGAGGCAGCTTCTCCATAGGTTTGACAACCTTTGGTTTTCTGGGTTTCTCCTTCTTTGTAATTGATTGAAGGAAAGTCTCGGCTGTTGAGATCAATGGCGATGATTTGATGCATGTACAACTGCAGCCACATTTGGATAAACCACCAAGGACCATTGACACAGGGGATTTTCTTGCTGGTATACATCAGGTGGGTGGTTTGATTGAGCATATGGTAGACACTTCCCAGGAGGTATTTCCCAAGTGGAATGAGTTTTCCGGCAGCCAGCTCTTCAGCCATCACGATATGATTCAGGGTTGGCTCATTGGCTTTGCCACAGAAGACTGATCTGCATAGCCACATGTTCAGGAAGGCTCTATATTCGACATCGGTCAGAGGGCCATCAGACATATGGTTCTGGATGTATCTCTTGTATCCAACCCCTGTTTTTACTCCTGTCTGCTTGGAGGAACCTTTGTGGTCATATGGATATACAGTTCCTATAACGTTCAGGCCGGTCATCATGTAGACATCGGCCAAAGTGGGAGACATTGGGCCATGACCGAAGAGAAGCATTTGCACCATTGGACCAAAAGTGGCAAGCTGCAATCAGAAGGTTCTCGTTCTTTGGTGTTTCGGCTAGTGATAGCTCCAGGCAATGAGAAATACGCAGATGGTCCCAGTTCTGTGTTTGGGGGCTTTTGTCATCAGATATCCTTTTGTACCAATTTCTCCAGCCGGCAATTGGGGGCAAAGGCCAGTTCTTGAAGGCGTCTTGCCACTCATGAGGTTTTGTCAATGAAATCTTGAAAGGAATCCTCTGAGATTCGGCCGCGATGAGTTCGGAAGGATCTGAATTCCCTACAGGGCCGAGAAAGTAGGATGGAGCTTTTTCCTCAACGGGGATAAGGATTTCGGCAGCTAGGGCCTATCAAGAATGGAAAGAGATGAGAAGAAATTTAAGATGCAAATCGAAAGAGGAATACCGAATGTGCTTGAGGGGATTGAAGTTTACCTGGAGGGCAAGATCTTGGTTCGCCATTTGAAGATTGAATCTTGAAAGTCGATAACCCAGGGTTCGGATCTGGGCGAGAGCTCTGAAGATTCAAGAGGAGAAGCGGGTGTTGAGCAGAACTAACTTGGGAATGTTGAGTGCTTCTGGTCAATTCCGAGATAAAATTATCTTTTATCCCGAAATTGATGGCGCATGTGTTGACACCAAAAATTGGCACCAGGAAGAGGCTGACATGTGGGCCGGATTCGTTGAAAAGATATCATTCGGCAGAGTTTTGCCCCAGAGCATTCGGTAAAGACGTTTTGCGGTCGGGAACGCATTGTCATTCGGCAAGAAAACTATTCCGCAGGAGGCATTCGGGAGTGCGTAATGACGTGGATCAAGTGTAAGGGAAAGGCAGGTTTAACTTCGAATGCAAGACGGATACGGTACCCCGGCGTTTATCTTTTTTAGGAAATAAATAATGTAATCGTAATCAATTAGGAGTCGTGTCGAAACCTGGGTATAAATATAAACCCATGGTAATTGTAAAAGGAGAGTTCAATCAATCATACAACAAACCGGCCCCGTGCCAACTTCGAGTCCTTTAGTCGAGTCGTCGAGTTCTTCGAGAGGAATCATCGATCCGTCGACCTCCGTAAGTACTGGCAACCCTGCACCATGCCTAGTATCATGCGGTGGATTTAAGCTTTGGTTCAGGAAGGTTCCATTGTTATATCATGAGCCATGTGGTGGGCTAAGTTTAGCTTGGAACAAGTTATCGGCTCTATTGGATTTTGGCAAGATCTAATAGATCCATTAAGTTACCATGTGTTGCTCTGGATTTTACCTTTGTGTTTAATCCATTACAACACTCTTTTGCCCAGTCTAGGTTGATTAGATTCGGTTCTAGCTCGTAATGCACTGCGTTTCCATAGCCGAATTCGAAGTCGATCTAGATTGCCACGTGTTGCGGGTTCAAGCTCGTTGGTCTTGTGTAGATCTTGACAGAACCGGGTATCATGCGGTAGATGCAGGTTTTTGGGTCGTCTTAGAGCTAATCATCCGGTGGATTAGAATTCGATTCGATCTGATAGATCTATCATCATCAACGAAGCATGTTCCTTCTTCACGGAATCCGATTCGGCTATATAGTTGTATTCGGCAGTATCGCCACGAGTGAAATATGTCCATGGTTTTGTTTTAAATAAAGAATGCTTTTAGCCTTCCATGTTTAGAGTATATCATGCGGTGGATTGATCTATTCTTGGTTGGTGGTGTGATTCCAAGCAAGTCGTATCATGCGGTGGATTAACTTGCTTGTTTCATGCTCGACGGATTGAAAAGTACCTAGACATGCGGTAGACTAGTGCTTTTAGTCTATGCATTCTTGTTTATTATAAAATTATGGTCATGTTTTCGCCCTTTTATTTATTTATCATGCTCTGTTCCTCGTTAATCGGTTATGAGTATACGTTACAATGTTTATTCAGTCGAATACCGATCTTTCGTCATGCTTACGTCACGCATTCGGCAGTGTGCTTCCTGCATGCTTTGCCGATTGCCGAATGATGCTTTAACTGCTGACAGATAGCTTCTCTATAGCTATATGTCGTTCGAAACTGGCTCCGCAGCCGCAAATATGGAACTGTCTGGTATCACCCGGTACGTTCCAGGTGTTATTTAAGCATCTTTTCTCCCTTTGTCAGTTTCAGGAAAATTGACTGGCACGTTTTTGGATTCAAACGCTCGGGCCACGTGTAAAGCTAGCTAATTCGGCTTGCTGTGTGCTTGGCGTGAGGTGCGGATTTTACGTCAACAATGTTCAACTTAACAGTCCCCGCCATGATGCCAGTATATCAAAACAACAGTTGAGTCGAGAGTATTTTCTTGTGTACCTTGAAATTCTTGGTGGGGATTGTTAGATTAATTGGGCCTTGGCCCATTTAAGTCTCAATTAATCAAAGAATTAAAGGTCCACTAATAAATGCTAGGGAATTAAATCCCGGATGGAGAGTCAACGGGAATCCTAACCAACTTAAATAGTGGACCAACCGTGGACCACTTGTGAAATTGGTAAAAGGAGAAGGGTGTGCCACAAGCGCGCGCTCGCTCACCTCGCCGAGCCGGGCCGTGGCCGAGGCCGTGGCCGTGGCTGTGCCGAGCCGAGCCGCTCTGTGTGTGCTGTGTGATGAACCTTTTGCCACAAATGACATTGATTGAGTCTTAAACGTTACCAGTAACTGCCGATTTGATGGCTGAGAGTAACTGATGACATTTAATGGCATTATTGGGCTGACCGGTAACTGACGTCATTATGGCCATTGCTGCCTCCAAGAAGTGTCCAGGTTCACCCCCCTCCTCCTCTGGTCGCCTATATAAGAGAGGCTCTCTCCCATAGCTAGAACACAAGCAGACTCTCCCTCTCTGGTACTCCTTTTAGGAGACTTCTCTCTTCTCCCTGTTTTTGCTGCTCTCTTGCATTCCCAACGCAAGCTTTGCGCGCACTCTGCTTGCGTGAGCAGTTGCCTCCAAACCTCCCTGTCTAGTGATCCTACTCGGGATAGGCGGGCGATAAGGTTTTTGGGGAGCGTACGAGTACGCCCCTGCTCGCTGCTGTGAACGACTACTTCCCGGCGGGTAACTTCATCATCTGTATGACTACTTCCTGTTGGCCAACTTCGTCAACCCGAACAACTACTTCCTGGTGGCCAACTTCGTCAACCCGAACGACTACTTCCTGGTGGCCGTCTTCCTCACGTGAACGACTACGTCCCGGTGACCGTTCGAGGGACTCCACTGCATCGACTCGCCACTGCACCGAATTAGATCGACTACTTCGAGCAAGGCCAGTCGAGGATGATTAACACTATTCCTCCAGCTGGTGACGGTGCCTCCGGTACCGGCCCCGCCTCTAGGTACATTCTGAACATCATTTTGTTCTTGTTTCGGTTTCTCATGTTGTTCATGTTATTTAGGAGAATTAACTTGAACACTGGCATATGTTATGTTACCACTGGATCACTCACTGTTGTCATGAATTTGTTGCTAATTTCTGAAATTAAAATATACCGAATGATGCCTAAATTTCTAACAACACTTGGCTTCGTTTCACTTACCCTCCGCGTGAATGGAAAAGCATCTGACCTCCTACATCTTCTTTGCTTTTCTCATTGGTCTTGTTGTGAGACTCTTTTCAAGTGACACTTTATGTTCTAATGGCTCATGCAAGTCCAGCTGTTTTTTGTTTGTTCTTTTATTCTCACCGTGAGAGAAGTCATTAATTATTAATCTATGTTAAACATGATATTAGAAGATGCAGGATTTTGGTAGCTCAAGATTGGACCACAATATGACGAGCAATAGGTAGAATCATACCTTAGCCTAATGATCTTCTCATCCATACTCTTGGTGTTGATAGAATGAGTAGAGGCGATCAAATCCTTCCCATGGATTCTGTATAAGCTGAGATTGGGCAGTTAGGCCAGCACCTCTTTTTGCTTATGAAACGGTTGGGTTTTTGTCTAAATATAGATGAAATCAAAAATTAATTGCACAGTTTTGTTGTATTTTGCGAGATGAACATTTTGAACCTAATTAATCAATATTTAGACTATTATTTATAAATATAAACGAAATGCTACAATGCCGTATTTACGACAAAGTCTAAAGTTTACCACCAAAATTAGGATCTAAACAAGGCCGGGGTCAGTACTTTTGATGGGTAGAACTGACCCTGTTCACTAGTGTGTCTAGTCACGCTTCTACTCCATATGCACCTCAGCCTCACCAGCACTCCAGCGTCTGCCATCAACTTTATCAGCTGTTTCATCTCTTCGTACTCTCGAGAACAGACCGCACCACTTATCCTCTCCCCTCTGTAATCTATCTTATGTTTCTCCAGCTACCTTTGAAGCTACATTGTCCAAATCCATCCGGAAGGTGATCTATGTATTTTTTGCGAGGTGCATTGGAAAATTGATATTTTTCATTTTATTGCCGACTATCTTCCTTTCAAAAATTTTATTGACACCGTTATTAAATTTGACATATTTTGCTGCACATTAAATTGGAACTATATATACTTATTATTGATACATCACGTATATGTCATGTTTGCTTGACCGGTGGCTGGTGCTGGTTTGTGCTGAGAGAAAAATACTGCTGGCTGACTGGTGCTGGTCTACACAGAGAAAAATACTGCTGGTTGGCTGCTGATAAGCCAAGCGAACGGGGCGACATGCTGTGCCAAACAACACTATCCCGGTCCATCTAACAATAAAACGCGGTACTGTGTTGTCTTCTCCCTAAAAAGCAAAAATAAAAAACTGAAAAAGTTGCTGGCTGGCCGGCTGAGGAGATTGATGGAGTGGGAGAGGAACAGATGACAGGGCTATAGTGTAGGGGGCATGCAATTCCTGAACCATGTGTCAGCTTGCAACATGCCCGCTGAAAAGGTGGCGTGTGCCATAATTTGTATTTAAAAGGTGTCCAGCATGTTTCACGGGCACAATAACCACTACATGTGTAAATCATATGTACTTCAATGAAGTATAATTTAGTTGTGTTAGGGTAGTCCCAGTCCTCCATGTAGAATGTTTTTCAACTGCCACATGAGACTTTGCTTGTGTGACACTGTATTAAATAAGAGAGAATAGAAAGATAAAGAAACTGGGTCTAATGCAAGACTCAGTGTCGACACGAGAACATATGCACAAAACACTATCAAAGTTTGCATTAGGAGATGATATTGTCTTCGTGATAGAAAAAAAATGGCTCTTGTTGAAAAAAAATGGCAGGAGCGAGACAACGCACAAGGAGAAAGATTGAAAAAAAATCTGAATTCTTGTTCCATATCTCTGATGCTTTGAGTACAAGCTTAAGATTAATTGCCTCGGTCTGTTTTTACGTTTGGGATTCTGTTGATAGAATGAGCAACAAGGCCAATCGCCGATGGCACGGTGCTGCATAATTCCTTGTGCTGGTCTAATCACCTCGCATAAGTGCCATTCGAATCGTCTACCTGCCAAGAAAACAGAAATTAGAAAAGATTCAAATTGTAACTGCCCCAAGGTATATGATGCTGCATACAGACAACAATAATTGTATGAGCCCAGTTTGTTTCATTAAAGCTACAGGTGATCCCAAAACCTGAGTAATATCCTAACAACTTTTGCATTAAAAAAGGCCCAAAAAATACTTGTTGAACATAACAAGTTTCCAAATTCTACAGCTCAGAACGATGGATATTCGATCACCATAATTATGAAAAATCTTAGTCTCACTAGATTAAAGCTAATCATCAACAACAACAAGATCAAGAAATAACTTTTGGTTGATCCTTTTGTACCTCTGCTGTCCTCTGATTTTGGATTTGTTAATCAGTCAGACCTCTGTCTGTGTTGTTGCCTTTTGGGGCCTTTGAATTGGAACTGATCAATTGTACGTGTGTATCTTTATGCCTGAATCAGAAATCAATAGTGTCACAAAGGTTTGTAGGAAAAAAACTGACTGAAAAAGATAGGTGTCTTCAGTCAATACTTATACCACCCGGTCCACCTCAGTTCTATAACATCTGAAAAAGACCCAAAAGACTGCTACCGAGCCAACTGTTTTAGATTTTTAATAAACTGTGTTATAGCAATTTTCACCAAAATAATAACATGGCCTAATGCAATGCTAATTTATCACTTACTGAATGCAACAAAAATCTATTTACTGCAGTATATATATGAGCAGGACTTACAACTCGTATGACGAATGCAATGAAGTTCAACCGAATGAATACAAGGCATATGATGCGACAGTTTAGTTCCTCAAAATTCTCTCTCTAAACTTCACTATTCACCTATCACATCAAATCATATCAAATCCCTCTCCTCGTGCATGGAGCCCTAAATGTAGGTAAATAAAAAACTAATTACATAGTTTTGATGTACACGACGAGACGAATCTTTTGAGCCTAGTTAGGTCATAATAGGACAATGTTTACCATAAACAAACGAAAAGTGTTACAGTGTCCAATGTGACTTTTCTATCAACTTTTCACCCCTCTTTTCGTCAACTAAACACGGCCACTAAGATAGAAGGCATATGATGCACTCTGATCTATACGTAAAATGCAGCCTGAATGTTACACGGACACGTCATCTACAATATGCTAGTAAACATGAACCTCTTGTCTAGTCCAAAGGATCCATCTAGACACGGGTTTCAATATTATTACCTCCATAGCTGGTGTTTGACAGGTGTCCGAATGGAGTCCATCGTGTAACCCAACATCAACTCATTAAGCTCTTGACATAACTATGGTGAAACAATCACATATCAAGCAAAGTCGCATGCCATCCAAAAACCATCAGCATTGTCACTCTCAACTCCTCCATTGGCAACTCCTCTCCTTTCCACTGCCTGCCGACCTCCCTCCCGCTGCCCGATTCCTTTGCGCGGGCTCGGGGCCTTCCCACGCCGCGCATCAGGCCCACCGAGCAAACAAGCACCTTTTCTTTGTTCCACTCGAATCAACACAGCAGCAGCTTCCCCCTTCCTACGAAACGCACATCGATCAGCCTGCACCATTCGACCATCTTTTCCTCTCCAACAAAGAACACCTTTTTTTTGAAAAGGGGCCAACAAAGAACACCTGTTGCAGTACGTGGCTCCCTTTGCCCCCAATCCTTTACACATCACATATTGTTGGAGGTACTAATGGGGCTCGGAGCTCCATATGTTGCCTAATGAGACTCTTCCCCATTGTGGCTGAGGGCCTGAGGCTCAGGTGCCCGATGTTATTCTCTGATTTTGGTGTACGTTTGGAGGCGATGAAATTGGCTTGGTGTTGTAAGCAATTCTATAGATGGATAAGCTAGACGGTGAAATTGCAGAGCTGGAGAAGGCGATGTTGGGGGGCGAACAGTCAGTGGTATTGTGCCGTGATGATTTGCAATATGGGAACATTATGATATATGAAGAGATCAGATAGTGAGATAGGTCACCTTGATTGTACCATCGATCGGAAACAGCTGCTTCAGTCTCTATTGCTTCCTAGTCTCAATTGTTTCAATTTTGCTCAGTCATAAAATCAAGAAAAGGCATTTATGTTTCATAAGTATTATCGTTATTTTTCTTAGCTTAGCTTCATATTAATCCCTCTTTTCTGGATTATAGTATTTGCATCATTCTTTGCAATGTGTATGTCTATTCAGCATCAGGTCAAGTAGGAACTGGTGCATGCTTACAGGATGGATAATACAAAGGAGAGTAGGAGAATACTAGGATGCACAATGGCTTTTTTGAGCTGATAGTTTGTAGTTATGCTCATAGATTGATGCCAAATGTATGTTTAGATGTCTCAACAAATCTCCGTATACTACTTGCATACAGATACATCATTTGCATTTTGTTTGCTTTTCTTTTCAAATATGGTTAGCCATGATGTGGGTTTCCATTTCGTTTTCGTTTACAACTTTGAAGTTCACGTTCATATGAACCTTCCTGGACCCTAATAAGTAGTTAGGTACAAATTTGTTTATGTTTTTTTTTGCCAGATATCCATACAAATGAACTACAGTCTTCGATCTAAACATTCCTTAGGTCAAAGACGAAGGCACTCACATAAAAAATAAAAAGACAGGATTTTATCTTCATAAGATTCAACCTCTCATTACTCTTACATTTTAATCTATTATTAGCCTTCCGTTCTAATTATCTAGGTACATTCTGAAAACAATGGTATTCAACCTCTCAACTCTCATTACTCTTACATTTAAATAGGGCATATACATGGGACAGTCCAGTTTTGCCCAATTAATAGTTAGGATGATCAAAGCAAGCCATTACAGAACATTATCGGATAATATAATTGACTACTAAGGATGGGACAACCGCAAGGAGGCTGATGAAGGCCCTTAATATGGTATTCTCGAATTTAGTGCAGTGCTCCATCGTCGCACAGGTATGCATGTCGGTGTGGAGGTACAGTACAACACCGCCTGCCGCAGACGCTGCACATAAGGTGAGCGTACTGGTGATCTGTCGAAAACAAAGTAAACCATTAATTTCAGGGGTCAAATGTGTGGAAACCAGTATGAATTACATCTCTTTTGTTACGTACCACATCTCCAAACATAATTTTAGAAGCCATCTAGTGTTGGTGTAAAGGATAGTGATGAGTGATGATGACCACTACGTGCGAGAAGGACCATAAAGCTTGCAGAGACGCTGCTGCAAGGAGGAAGCTGGTGGCAAAAGACACACCTCATCTCTATTATCTTTCATAATGTGAAAACAAAATGAGAAGAATGGGATGAGTATGTAAGGTTGGTGCAAACTAACATGAATGCATCTACAGTAGAGAAGTCGTTGGCTGATGCCATGGCTACGACCGCCAACATGGGGCTGACAAACTCTATGACGCGAAGGGCGAGGTCAGAGCGCGTCCCAGGCGTCCCTGGAGCTGGAAGGTTAGCTAGCGGTCCCAGTGGATTTGGTGGCACTGAGCCCCCGCTTCCACTCCCATTTCCTGCATCTCCTACCGCCTGTCTTCAGATCAGTCTGAAATAAAATTAAAAAATTGTGAACACAGGATCTACTGTCTCCAAATAGAGATAGAAAAATTGCTCTATGTATACCTCAATTATTGCAATGTGATTAGCATTGGGCTATCAAACCTTTCCATGGCTAGTGTGCTCATCAGCTTGGTAGAAAAATCTACTCCAGGCATTTAGCGTGCTACAAGTTTTCTTTCTCTACAATACCCACAAGCTTGTACTAGTAAGCTGCAGGAATAATCTACTACTTGGCACTACTGGTTACTAGTAGCTTGGTCAGCGCCAGGTGATGTTGTCAAAAGCTACCCTAATATCATTTAGCGGTTCTGCAAAACCTTGAAAGAATTCCGCCTAGCCCAACACCAAGCGTAGCGATCCGTGAGCAGGAATGTTTTGTGGATCAGCCAGCAGACCACAAGTGTAGCGTCCGCTCACCCAAAAACCCAACCGCTTCTGCAGATCTGCCGCACCGGGCTCGCCTGCTCGTGGGATCGATGTGGCCGGAAGAAAACTCACCTTGGAGCAGGGCCGGCGATGTAGGCGCCGAGCGCCTCCAGAATTTGTCGAGCTCTCCCTCCTCGCTAGCTCGCCGAGCTCTGCTGCCTGCTTATAGACGGAATCAGAATGGATAAGCATCAGCAGCAAACGCACGCGCAGATGAGATCAGAGAGAGAGACCTTTGTTGGTCAGGGCTCAGAGCGGGTACCGGACGGCGTATGCATGATAATTTCCAAGGTAATCCGTCTTGCGTTCCGCGGAAGAAGCAGCGATACAGGCTGCCAGATAAATTTTCAGAGTGACTGAAGAACGTATTTCTGATGTCCAATAAGCATGTTAAATTATATAGATGCAGCTTGTACATGGTAATGCGCCAAAATCAAAGATGTTCACTCATTCTAAGCTTAGGGAGTACATAATGCTTTCGATATTGTGACGTCCAACGGCTTTCGGAGGCCCAACAGCTTGTTATATATGGGTCGCGAAATAGGTTTTTTTTTTCGTCAAAAAAGTAGGTGTGTTGGGCCGAACTGGAGCGCATCACTGACTGACTGACTGACGCCGCAAACAGGTCCGCGTGCGCCCTAGGTGGAGCACGGCAGCACGCTCAGTTAACCTGTTTGACGCCAATACAGCTGACGCCTTTTACGTACTCCCTCCATATTAAGGAAAGAATGACGTTTTGAAAAAGATTTTAGTTTTCTAAAAAATATTATTCCAAAAATCACCGGTCACTTTGATTTGGATCATATATAACTATATAAGAACCACCAGCAGCTACCTTTTTTTTCGTTTTGATCGAATCGCTGGTCTCTCTCGGCTACCTGGATTTCTTTCTGATACTCCAGTTCACGTTAGGGACGATGATACTCCGGTTCACGTTAGAGACGATGTATACTCGGCGCAGCGCAAACTCGTGCGGTTAATCGGAGTAGCAGACTGCAAGAAGGGCAACATGTAGTGCATGAAGAATATCGAATAACAGCATAAAAATCGAACTTGGGGGGCACAAACAGCATATAGCATTTCACTGAACAGACTTACAAATTACAACCACTGAGACCACAGATGCAGGTCTCACATTCCACTATTCCACATTGCACAGGCATACACCCACAGCCCCGTATTTTATTCCAAAAATCAAATTGGAGAAAACTGGATCCACCGGTTCGAGTCCATCAGGTGAGCTACCCGCACTGGGGGTGAGAATACCCGCATCAACTTCCCCGAAATTGGTGAACAGAAGCAGCAGCTACAATCTGCATCAAGTTGACTTGTCAAGCTTCCCAATGGTGTTTTGTCTTGCGTTACGTAGAATGGTTTTGTCCGCCGTGATGAAGAAGCCAGAGATGCAGGCTGCCAAATAAAAACGGTAAAAAATTTCAGAATGTTCTGAATAGTCTTCTGTCCAATAAGCATGTTAAATCATACATCGAGCTTGTATCAGATAATGCGCCAAATGAAACAACTACATGTTGCTTGATCAGTTTTTGTGTATTACCAATAGTATTTATATGTTATCAAAATATGGTAAAACTGTAATACTGCTTCTGATGATCACTAGTCCATTATAGTCACTTCATGTACCCTCAGATCAGTGAAATTGTTATTTAAAAATACAATGGTACTTTCTGTTGTCCAAGTCCACTCTGAAAACAAGATAGTAACCTCATTGGGACAGCTGTTATAGTTCGTTTTGGCTTTTCCATATAGTTCAAACCTTAAAAATTACACCTCCATCCCAAATTAGAGCTATTCACCTAGATATATGTTATGTCTAGATACAAAAAACTATGTATGTAATAAAGCCAAAACAACTTATAATTTGGAACAGAGGGAGTAGGAGAGAGTACACAAAAAAAAATTAAAAGACGTGAAAAGTTGACAAACTGTACTTGTTCAAATACTTCACTTGTGCAGCATAATTTGAGTAAGCCCTATAATAAACCATAACCACCAGACAGACAGAATCAACAATCCAACATATTCCATTTATTGTGGATGTTATGCACAAACCTCGGCTTTGCATCTTAATTATGACAAAGACTGGTGATATGACTCACTCGACAAAGAAAGCAAAACAAAAGCTGACTTCACATGCATTCTTTTCCAAATACTGGTATTGATCTGTCTTACTAGTCACACAAACATGTCGGTAATTCAGCACCCCAAGTACTGTTTCTATGTTCCCTCTTAACAACATCAGAAAAAAAGAAGGGATCCTACTTTTCTGTAGTGAGCATTGAAGAATCATCCATTAATGTAAGCTGGGTGCCAAATGCTTTCCTTAGTCAAAGAATGTCAAACTTTATTCATACATCACACATGTTATTCCTCAATGTTTGGCATTCCATGCAAACAAAATATAAAGTTGATGGAAGCCAAAATAGATTGAATTTCGATTATAGACAGAGAACTGGAAAGATACATCGGTAAGAAACTGAAAAAAAGGAGTGTGAATCATAGAGAATTGGATCTTTATAAGTACCAAATTTTAGGAATGCTTTTTGGAACAGGGGATAAGTGTAAGTAGAGAACATCTCATGCATGCCCTAAATAGGAGAGAACAATACATTGTTATAGTGCAAAACCAAGAACTAGAAAGCCTGAACTGATAGGATACAGATTCAAACTTCAAAGTGTGTTTCAGCATATCCCAAGAAATAGGCACCACGTTCCATTTGGTTACTGATGCATCTTCATATGGTTACTTTATATCATAAAACAATGCGAGCATTATCCATCAAACAGGACTTGTAACACAGTGCCTCACTAAAATATTTAAGTTACCATAAAAAAATCAATATTATGCTCCAACTATATGAAACTTGTCTTCGGTCATTACAGCTACATCGGCGCAATAACTAGTTTTCAGTATAACAGTACCTGCAGATATGATGAGTGCTTGTGCGGTGTAGTTAAGATTAGCCTTAGCCCAAGGAAGGACACGGCAACCGACCAACTGCACCATATAGAAGTTTCATGTAGATCAGAACTATATGCAAGGGATCCAAATCATTTCATAATTAAGCATACGGGAAGCTATAGAAGGTAGGTAGTTAGTTTTTTAAAGTCATCAGAACTTCGTTTTTTTTACTAAATTATAAGAGATATAACAGGTTGAGAGAACAATTGCTTGAAAAAAAAGCAAGGATACCAAATGATACGCATATTTTTCCTGAAAGACGAAACAACGATATACCCTCCCTCAAGCATGGGTATTAAATTTCTTGGGAGGAACTAGAACTTCCCCAAACCATATAACTAAATATAGTTGAAAAAAAGGAACTAGGAAGTGCACATAAACTACAAACTACTAATAACGGTGAAAGAATTACACACCGTGGGAATTGCTACCACAGTACCAGCTATTGCAGCGTTCTTGGCTCCCAGTAGTACAGCCTCTGTAACAGAAACACTTTAGAAATTAACATCACAGCCAAAGAAAAGCACAGCCAGAATTCATCCCCATAATACCGCAAGGCCAAATAAAGAAAAACCACATTGCCACTTTATTCATTCAGAAGACAACATGCCACAGCCTAGCAACTTCATCAACAGGGTTGCTAAGACATCAGAAAAGAACGCCCTATAGGAAATAGAACACTGAACACTAGATCAATTCACAAGGAACTGCAGATCAAGAGAAGTACCATGTGAGCGACTAATAATAATCATCCAAGCAATAGGCCATATCCATCTCTAGATAGTAGATACCCGCTAACCTAAGGCCGTCAAGATAAGGGTAGCCCCTCGGGGGAGAATGGGGATCCAAACCGAAGCAAAAGCCCATCTTCGGCCTCCCAATAGTACTCCACCAACCACCGCCCAGGCGCCCACCCTTAAAAAAAAATCCACCCTGGGGGGCATCTAGATTTGCACGGCCAGCTCCCTTGCGCGAGCGCGAGAAATCCACCTATATATGTTTAGCTGGCCCTAGAAATTGGAGCCGATTTTGGATGGATCGGGACCCGGATGGCGCAGGGTGGGGAAACGGGAACGGAGAGGGAGATGTGTTTCGGTGGAAGCTACCTCTGACGGCGGCGTCGGACTCCTCCTCTTTGGGGGACCGGATCGTGAAGCTCCTGCCGGCCATGGATATGATTCTCCCTGGACTCTCCGAGTTTTAGGCTTCTAGCTCTCACCGCGGCTGGAGTTCTGGTCGTCTTCTCTGTGGGCGGAGAACGCGAACGGCGAGCGAGCGAAGAATAACTTTTATTTCCGCTCGGTGTTGCTGGCGGCGGCGGGTCGGACCGACGACCGGCGGCCCACGCAGACGCAGGCCTTAGCCGCCTAGTACTTCTCTAATCTCTACCATGGCCCACCATTATTTGGGCGTCCCAACGTATCTAGTTGTGCTGGCTAAGAGAGAGGAGGTAAAAGGTAGGCGCCTCCAACAACTAGCTATTGTAATGAATTTGTAGACGTGGATTGGATGAAGAGAGAATAAATTGGTAGTATGCATTAATAAAATAAAAAGATAAAAAATATCTTACCAACAGGATCCACGAGATGACATGGAACCTTCCTAGCTAGTCTTAGCTATTATTGTTGGGAATAAGCTACTAGAATGGCACAACCTTATGGAGACAATTATGAACGTTAACATAATGGAAGGTAGGGACACCGTACTTTGGTCTCTACATAAGTTGGCATCATTCACCGTTAAATCCATGTATAAATACCTCATTAATAGTGGGGTTAGAGTTACACAGGAAATTTGACATATGAGATTACCATTAAAGATTAAGATATTTATGTGGTATCTAAATAAAGGTGTTATCTTAACAAAGGATAACCTAGCGAGGAGGAATTGGAACGGGACAAGCACTGTAGTTTTTGTACTTCAGATGAGTCCATTGACCATCTATTCTTCCGGTGTCACTACGCTAAATTTCTATGACGTGCTGTCTATATAGTATTTGGTATTCGTCCTCCCAAAGATATGAATGACTTATTTAATCAATAGAGTAAATTAGGTGGGCAGAAACTAAATCTATACATATTGACAAAAAGTACAGCTTTATGTTGGGCGGTATGGCTATCAAGAAATGGAGTGGTGTTTCATAAATGTCGACCTAGAACCTTTTTGCAGGTACTATTCAGAGGAACGCATTGGCTTCGTTTGTGGGCCAAGTTGCGGCGAAGTGAGAGCGACCAAGAACTCATGGTGGCGACATGTCGCATTCTTGAGGTGGCTGCTCTCCATTTCTTCAGTGCTAATGGATGGTCCTTTAATTTATGGATTGGTTTTTAGATCGATTGTTTGTTAAACTTTGTGGTGATTATAGCGGTATGCTATATTTTATAATAATTTTGGACTGATGCTCCTCAGGAGTTTGAAGCCGGAACTTTTTTCATTATTAAAAGAACTATTATTGTTGGAGACGTTCTTACTCTAGAGCAGCTCCAAGCCTCCAACAATTACAGATACGTGTCAGGTCATTTCTAGACAAACAAAAAGTCAACAAACTCAATGAGTTATCTATCCGCACACCATGTACTTTGTATATTTTACTTGCCTTTGGTCCACATATCGTTCTAAATCTAATCTCATCCTCCTTTTCCTTTCTCACTTACCCTCAGCAGATTCTCTTAGACTAGGGTTTCACATCCTGTCTCACCTCTATATCTCGAAAGAAATCCAACTCAATTGTAAAATCCAACTCAATTGTCGATATCAACACCCGTTACTTTAGTTGATCCCACAAGCTAGTTGCTTTAGTGTTTTCATTAAATGCTAAAGTTAATATAGGCAATAGCACCCATGTCATATTGGTGAAAAAAAACTTCATCACACTTGTCTAGTTACATGATTTTTTTTATTGAGCATGATTCAAACAAAAAACTGTAGATAACATTCGAATATTAGGAAGAGCTTAGAGTACGGCCCAAACTCTAAAGGATCTGGACTCAAACAAGCTAGGGATGCAACCTCGCGCTAGGATGAAAACTGATATTGTGAGTATCATCTAATAAAAATTATTTTTATGTATGAAATAAACCACTGTTTCATATTGGTGAGCGGTGAGCGGGGCAATTGTTTCTCTTCGCGAGGAAAGCTTCAAGGGGAGATGCAGCTACCTTTTCATATTAATTGGAAAATAAGCAATTATGCATAAGCTCTTAACAATATGATTTGTGTGCCGAGTACGTACTCCCTCCGTACTCGTAAAGAAAGTCGTTTAGGACAATGTTTGAGTTAAACTTTAGAAATATAAATCATGAATAACTTTTAAATGGTTGAGTTTGAAATTGTAAAAGTTATATGAATGGATTTATTTTGAAAAATACTTTCACAAAAGTATACATGTATCATTTTTCGACAAATATTTTTATATAAATAAGAAGTCAAAGTTGCGTTTTGAAAACCGTGTCGCTGTCCTAAACGACTTCTTTTACCAATAGAATAGATTATCTATACGAGATTTTTTGTGATGAGTAATTTTATGTTCCAATCACTTCACTAACCGATTCTATTGGTGGGCACTTTTGTGCCTCTCCAAGGAAGCACGGATGCAAAGCAATTGGTAATCGTGGCATGGCCCACCTGTCAGCCGGCGGAATCCCTCTCGCTCTGGACGGCGAAGCTTTCCCAATTCCCACACGGCTTCGCTCACGCAGTCACCTCCGCCGCAAACCCGCACGCCACCTGGGCGCACGAATCCATCTCTCCTCCGCCTCCTCTTCCATTCCTAGCCATCCTCCTCAGTCGCCGCCGCCCCCGCACCCTGTAGCGCCGCCCTGCATTTCAGGGAGGGATTCCGACTCGTTCGCTCCGCGGGGAACTTTGCGGGCGGAATTCCGGGCAGCGTCGCGTGGTTTCGAAGCCGGCCGGTTGATTTGCATCCGTGGGGCGCGGATTTGTTGGGTGAGAGGGCAGCCCTGATTTAGCGGCGTTTTTGCTGAAGTTGTTTTTTGGGGTCCTAGGCGCGGGTTGTTGATCTCTAGGGATTCGGTAGCTAGCTGCTTGGGCGCTTGGCTGGGCTGTGTTAATGGCGGGATCTGTCGGCGTGGGCAGGGCGGCGCCGCGGTCGTCCCCGAAACGGTACGCCGGCACGGACCCGCCGCTGTCTCTGGCCGGGCCGACGGTGGCGGATCTCCAGAGGACGGCCGAGCTGGAGAAGGTTATCCTTTGTCGCTGCTTACGTTTTCGGCATACGTGGGTTCCATTGTGACGAATTTCCTTTTGTTTTGCTGGAAACTTGATTCAGTTCTTGGTTGAAGCGGGCCTTTATGAGGGGAAGGAGGAGTCTGCAAAGCGGGAGGAGGTGCTGTCCGAGATTGGTCAGGTAATTCCTTCCTGTTTTACCCGCTGTTTAGCTGCTTGTTTACCCCACTGCAATCGGCAAGTTGACATATCAGACATGATTGAAGTTGGCAGGTGAACTAGGAACGGAACATATGAATGTACTTTCTAGTTGAGCTTTGTGTGGTGTGAACTGCCTTGTTGGGTTTGGGTACTCTGTGTTTGTTTCAACATTTTTTTAAAAAGGAAATAAATGCCTAATGTGGAACCGACATGATTATCTGTGCATTGCATGTATTTTCTTCAGCACCTATGGAGTTTGGTACTAGCATCTGTTTTCAGTTTTTTCTAGCTGCACACTATAATGTAGATTAACATAGTTTCTTTTCCGTTGCTACTTGGAATACTGGACCTTGTTTTGCTTTGCTGCCTCTTTATTTTTCCTTAATCTATCTTTGCATACACATTAACCTGTACATATACTTTTTATTGAATTTACAGATAGTCAAGGAATGGGTGAAGCAGTTGACTAGAAAGAAAGGATATGCTGAGAAATTGGTTGAACAAGCAAATGCAGTCCTTTTTACTTTTGGGTCTTACAGATTGGGGGTATGTGCCTAAGCCATTCAGTTTTTGAAATAGCACAACTCGTTGCATCTAAATAGTCTTGTTAAAGGAATTCAAGTTCCACTAACTGAATATAACCTAAAATCTCTACCGTGTACTTTCCATACATGTATTTTTTGCTCCTCCCTTTCTCCTTTAATTCTACAGTGGAAATATTTTGTTGCTTAGGCCTTTTCCCATTGTCCTTCAGCATTCAGGACTTCAGACTTAGTGTTATGTTTTGCATAAGCAGAAGAGCTTGCAACTTAAGAACTACTAGGTGCTTTCAAGTTCGTTACTCCACTTTTCCTTAAATTGACATACTACATTAAGAAATTGCTGTGGATTGCCATTGAGATAAAGAGCTGATTAGAAGGAATATGAAGGAATGTTACAGTGGACTGTAATTTTGTACTGGAACATACAGTGCTGATTTATGGTTGCCCTCTTGCTAGTTGATATCTCTATTCAAGGAAAAGTGACGGATTGCACTTCTTATTTTGTAGACAAGATCAATACTTGTTAGTTGTTACTGGGATACCGCAGAATTTAGACATATTGCATTTCTGTTTATTAGCAGTAACTTGCAGGAATAAGGGGTTCTAGAATATAGAGGTTTGTTAATAGCTATTGTGTAACCAGTTTGCTGCTGCATCACACAAATGAACTTGGCAAAATTTTTTGTAAGGCAACAACAACATCCTTCCCTAGGTTTTCTGTCCCCTTTTGCTTGATTTTACGAGGTGCTAATACAGTACGCTCTCCTTTTGTATGAAACACTTATGAGGTAAATTTCTTATAACTTTTTTGTTAGGTTCATGGACCTGGAGCTGATATTGATACCCTTTGCGTTGGACCTTCATATGTGAACCGTGAGGTGAATTCGCTTGTCCTATTTATTTTATAGATTCCATAATGATTTATGATGGATGCTAATAATAATATTCTGCAGGAGGATTTCTTTGTCACACTCCATGGCATATTAGCAGAAAAAGAAGAAGTGACTGAGTTGCAACCTGTACCTGATGCTCACGTACCTGTTTTGAAATTTAAATTTCGTGGGATATCAATTGACCTTCTCTATGCTAGCCTCTCTCTTTCAGTAATACCTGAGGTAAGTCACTCGATGGAATATTTGTATGTGTCTATGTGTCCTTGTTCTGTAACATTTGTTAAATGCATTCCTGCTTTTCAAGAGTGGAAGTTGTGATAGATTTTTGGCTTTTATTTTTGACAGCTGCTTTCTTAAAATGTATATCACCTGAATTGTTCCACATGTACGTATGTTAATGTGCAAGCGCCGCTGAGTAGTATTCATAATGTTTTCCTTAATCTTGATGTAATGCATGTGGTTAAACATTAACCTTTTTAAGATGATGGGAGAGAAAAAATGAATGCATAGCTTTAATTGTTTATTTGGCCTTCCTAAAGTCTTTATACCAGTGTTTGTAAATAAAGGAGATTTTAATACAAGTTAACATGTGAGGGTCTCTCTCAAACACATATACACGTGCTAGATGTTAATTAGTTGTATTATTTTCTTGTTGCACTGCTAGGATTTTGATATTTCTCAAGGATCTGTGCTTTGTGATGTTGATGAAGCAACTGTTCGAAGTCTTAATGGGTGCAGAGTGGCAGATCAGATTCTTCGGCTTGTTCCAAATGCTGAGGTTATATGAAACATCCCCCTCCCACCTTTATTCCTGTAGGGTATGGTCCCACTGTGTGAGTATACCAAAGTTTATGCTTTGCAGAACTTCCGGACAACACTCAGATGCTTGAAGTACTGGGCAAAGAGAAGGGGTGTTTATTCTAATGTAAGCCTGAGTTTATCATTCAATTGTCTGCAAAGTTTCTTTTGTAGTTGACCAAAACCACGACTAATAAAAATGACATTGTCCTTGCAACAAACTGTTCTGATGTTAAAGTATTTTCCTTGTCAGATTACTGGATTCCTTGGTGGTGTCAATTGGGCTCTTCTGGTTGCTCGTGTCTGCCAACTCTATCCTAATGCTGTGCCAAGTATGCTGGTTTCTAGATTCTTCAGAGTTTTTACCCAGTGGCAATGGCCAAATCCAGTGATGCTATGTGCGATTGAGAATGATGATCTTGGTTTTTCTATATGGGATCCACGCAAAAATCCTCGTGATAGAAACCATCTAATGCCCATCATTACTCCAGCCTACCCATGCATGAACTCTAGTTACAATGTTTCGACCAGCACGCTGAGGGTTATAATGGAGCAATTTCAGTTTGGCAACAAAGTTTGTCAGGTACACATTAATTTGTACCTGAAAATTTGCATGATAGCTAATGCTCTTGGTATGGTCTCACTGCCTATCTTTCATGCAGGAAATTGATGTTAACAAGGCCAACTGGAATGCTTTATTTGAGCCTTTCCATTTCTTTGAGGCATATAGAAAATTTCTAGTGGTTGACATTGTTGCGGAGGATGAAGATGATCTTCGGCTTTGGAAGGGATGGGTTGAGTCTCGATTGAGACAACTTACTTTAAAGGTACCTTTTGGGTTTCTTATTTCGGTGCATCATTTATTTAACTGCTGTTACTTTACTTGGTTAGAGACATGGAATGCACATGAAAAGCATGGTTACATTAGATATTTTACTGGAAAAGACTATTTCCTTATGGCATATGTTCTTCTGAAATGCAGATTGAGCGGGATACTAAAGGTATTCTGCAGTGCCATCCTTACCCATGTGAGTATTCAGATCCCTTAATAGATTGTGCACACTGTGCCTTCTACATGGGCTTATCAAGGAAAGAGGGGTTGAAAAAACGTGGTCGGCAATTTGATATCCGTGGAACAGTAGATGAATTTATGCGTGAAATTGGCATGTATTCATTGTGGAAGTCCGGAATGGATCTGGCTGTCACCCATGTCCGTAGGGAGCAGGTCCCATCTTATGTATTTGAGCAAGGATACAAGAAACCCTGCCCTACAATGCATGCAAACCAACAAGAGCAGTCTGATGGAGATGGCACATTGAGTCCAGATCTGGATGGTCAACTTAAGAGAAAGTACGATTCTGATGGAGATGGCCATGTGGAACTTTGCAAATCTGTAAAAAGGGCTTCAGTAAGCCCACCTGGTGTGGAAACCCCACCTCATCATGGAAATAGTGTCAGTAAGATCCTATGTGACAGTCCAGTCAACTTAGTTTCCAGTGTCCTTTGCAGCGGGGACCAGATTTCTCCGTCACATGATGTAAATTTCGAACAAACACAATTAACTAGTTCATCACATGGATCTGAGGATACCTCAGCATCAGGCACAAGCTGTGCTACAGTAGGAGCAGTTGTTCTGGCTGATGAATCTAGCAAGCTTGGTAGCTTGACAACATCCGATGTTGAAGTTGACACAGTTCAGACAACGGCAGTGCGCACAGCTTCAGAATGCATGGCTCAGAAGGATGAAACAGCACTTGAAGGAATCAGAAGCTTGGCGAGCAGCAATTGTGCTGAGTTTCTAGACAGTGCAGTTCTTGCTGAGAACATGCATTTAAGTGGAGATGAAGTGATTTGAAATGGCGTTTCAGATAGAGGTTTTGCTTTCTATATATTCTTTCAATTAAAATCCTATTTTGATGTGATCCAAACTCTATGCTTGTTCTTTAGTTTTTCATTTCCTAACTGTTCTGATCTTCAAAGTCGACGGAACATGTGATTCAAGTGGTTTTGAAGGGTGATGCAGGTGCGAAATTGGATAGCACTCAAGAGGCCAGAAAGCGGAGCTGAGGCATGTCTATGGATCCGAACCCTTCTGCCCTAAGCATAATAAATTCTCTATTATATATGTTTATGCTGTGTTTTTTGTTGCCTGTTTCTTTTTGACAGGACCCATCTCATATGGTGTCAACTGTTCAAGAAGAGATTAATGGCTGCTGGCTGCTGGATGGATATTGTGTTTGATGCCTGTGGTCGGTAAGTTGGGTCGTGAAGATTTCTTTTGCTTGCCGAAGAAGCTGCTGCAAATCTTACGGCGGATATATGCGCGAAAAGCGATGCTCTAGTTGTGAAGGATGAAGATGAGACACCACAACTGAGAACCATGGAGGACATGCATGTGCATGACAGGCAAGAAGGAACCATTTAGCTGAAATTAGTGGGGGCTCACTGTATGCAGAGAAGTTAGTCCAGGGCTCAAGGTACTCTAGTTATTTATGCACAAAACAGCTATGTGGTTATCCTAGTCATGTACTCCAACTACCTATAAAATTCAAAGAAATGCATCAAGTTTTGGTCTACTTCATTGCCACTGCAGTATCATGTTGACAGTGATTACTCCGTTGGTCCAAATAAGTTGTGTTCTCTACTTGTAGTTCATCTCCAGTTCTCCACAACCATGTTATCGTGTTGGGCATGAAATTAAAATTGCATGAGATGGAGAGGTGTGATGGTAGATACTCGCACGTTTTGATCGTGAATGAACCTTTTTGAATTGGAGCGGAATTCAATAATCTACTCCCTTAGATCTTAAATGTATTTTGGAAATAAAACAAGTCATATATTTTGGAATGAACAGTCAAATTTATGCTAGTCACAATTCCCATCTGACTCGAATGCGCCTAAGCACATTGCATTCTTGGCCTGGTCCACGCGGTAGCTCTCAGCCCAAACTCATAGGTCATCAGTCAGCCCATAACGGAGCACAATGGCCGCTGGCCCAAACCCATAGGTCATCAGTCGTCAAACGAAGTTGCGTCACAGATGAACGGGAGTATATTCCCATTACCATTTACCAATACCACAAACTGATTCGCTATCAGTTGCTTATGGCTTTTCATGAAATCACCTCTCTTCACCGTTGCATACCAGGTAAGCTCCTGATTTTTTTTGCTATTTGTTTCACCGTATCCAACTTTCCAATCCCAAATGCAGACTTGGGCTTTGTTGTAACCCAAGCAATAATGTCTTAGGTAAGAATTTTAGGTTGGTCAGGATTGAAAAGAGGCGGATCAGACCAGGGAAATTTGGAACTCTTGGTGACCTATGCGGCTCTGCCAATCGTGCAGGATGGTCACTGCAGTATCATGTAGACAGTAATTAGCAATTACGACGTCGGCCGTATATAAGTGATAAAAGTGGATGGATCGCGTACGTGCACAGGCAATGTCTCGAATACTTGTTCCGCATCAGACGGACGGAGTATTAGTAGCTATCTCTGTGTCCTCAGCCGGTTTAAGATAACCTGTCGCGCTTCTTACGTTGTGCAAGAAATTTAGATGGCACGACTGCACGAGTCAGCTAGACCGCAACTGGGCCGCAACCAACTGGAGACGGCCCATCAACGAATTTGCTTGCCCATTCATTCCCTTCCTCCTAGTTCATATATATACAATCTCTTTAGAGCAAGGTTAATAACCACCGTAGAGAAACCACTTTTCATCCATCCCTTTAGTCCCAAATAGAATTGAGGCCGGGACTAATATGAGCATTAGTCCCGGCTCCAAATGAGACGTGGGGCAGGGGACCTTTAGTCCCGATTGGGAGCTCCACCCGGGACTAAAGGCCCCCTGCCAACAGTGCCATTGGTGGGGGGATTTAGTCCCGATCAGGGGCTTCACCCAGGACTAAAGGTCCCCGTCGTGCGGCCTCCCCACACTTAGAAAAATATCCCGTGCTCACATCTTGTCTCTCACTCATCCTTTATCCTTATCTTCTTTCCTCACCCTCTCTCCTTATTTCCTTCCGAGTGTGCCGTGAGCGGAGCGGGCCGGTCCGACGTGGGAGCTCAGGCACGCGGCCTCCTAAGCCACGGTGCGAGCGGAGCGGCCTCCCACTTTAGTCCCGGTCGGTAGACAGTCCCGGGCGCTGCAACCGAGACTAAAGGTCCGGACTTTTAGTCCCGGGGCCGTAGTCCCGGTTGCATAACCGGGACTAAAGGCCTTTGCCGCCCGGGACTAATATCGAGTTTTCGACTAGTGAATAGAGACAAGTACTTGTCTATTAGTCAAGATATAAGAGTCAAATCATACAAGTAGTCTATTACTTGTCTACATATTACTACTCGTTTGCCATTTATACTATCTCTTTCCTATTCACTCTCTCGTCCTCTTTCATCTGGCCCCACATCTACATAGGAGCCCGTGATCAGCGGGCAGTCCCAACCCTGATGTCCATAAGTAGTGTCTAGAGGAGAGAGAAAATAATTAATGTATATTAAGACACTATCTCTCCAACCCACGGTGTCTACAATAATCTCTATAAGAATAAATATTAATTGTCTACATACATGTACAAGGATCATGTATGGCAAAACTATTGTGTAGCTATCCGTACACACTTCATATTAGTAACATTGACATCAAATCTTAGTACACGCATCAACATAAATATGACTGATATGGAATTGCAAGGCGCATAGTCCGTCCATTAGGAACAAACATAGAAAATTAGATTCAAATGTATTACAACAGGTAATAGATAGAATTGCCATGAGAATACGCGGTAATTTAAGTAGTCTCTCTTATGACAAAACAAAATAAACTTTAGATAATATAAATTGGGTAGTAGTCGATCCAGCAATCTGCAATGTGCTTCTTTATCTTGTGATCCCTTTTGTACAGCAGCATGAAGGCTCCCAGTTGGAGATGGAGTTGTAGAATGGCTCCTCATTCCACCAACAAAATTGTAATTCCGTGGCTGATGACTTCCATTAGGATAGTTCATGCAAGGAGCCTTAGGACTCTGTAGCATATTCAGGAAACCACCTTGTGCATACTTCCTAAAAAAAATTAAACCAGGACTTGGTAATTAAGCTGACATAAAGTTAACAAACAATATTATTCAGAACAATAATGCAGACATACGGCTGTACCAAATGGCCGTACCATATCACCGACTGAGAGCTCAGTTCTTTTCTATTCACTGAATGTTTAAATATGATGTATAGGTTAAGCCTAACACTTCTTAGTCCAAGATACTAACAGCCAAGGTTATTACTTATTGATTGGGAAATCAATTAAAAAACTAATTTCTGTTCTCATGACCAAATCAAATATCACACAAGAACTAAGTTGTAGGGATGGTTAAATCTATTTTAACGAAGATGTATAGGTTAATTTGGAACACTAATCAAACATCAATTAATTGGGAGAAGGCACGTACCATTCAGAACTGCCAATGCAAGAGATGGCGTGGCCACCATATGGGCCAGTTGCATGAGTAGCCATGGCAGGAAATCCACCCGTGGCTGCAAGATCGTGAGGAATTGGAAGACTGTCACCTCCGTGAGCACCACCAGCTTCTAGAGAACCTCTTCCTCGTGGATTTGCGGGGGCGGCTGAAGCTCCCGCTCCTACAAAAGCTGTAAAACTTGCCATGTCAGCCAAATATGAACTAAAATTTTCTTTCTTGACCCAAATATATCAATCCAACTGATCAAAATAGGTCATAGCCTAAAATTTGTCATGTCAGCCAACTACCACCCCTTCTCGATCCTATTGTATCGCTACTATGCCCTTGACTCCCCGACTCCAACCGTTGTTCGGCCCCGCTGGCCGACATTCGAGCCTAGTCGCCGCTGTACCATCCCGTTTTCCACCATGCGCGTAGGAGCTCTCCCAAAAGGCAATAGCCGCAGCGCAAGTAGCGGCGGCGGCTGAAGCTCCGCTCCTACAAAAGCTCTACTTTTAGCTGCGAAAATTAGGTGTGGTTCTTGCATCGGCAGCTACGGTACCGTTTTGACCGTAACTAGAAACGTTTCTTAGATTTATTGAGGATTTAAAGCCATTGTAACTTTAGTGGTAGGTAATGTACTTATTCGATATACGTACGTAGTGGACAAATTTGAATTCCGGAATTCCCGGACTGGCGATCGCTAGGCGATTTGCCAGATCTCGCCGGAGCACGGTGACGTCTCCACCGGTGAGGTGTTCTGCCGTGGCAAAGCCTTTGCCGACCTGGCAACTGCTGTGACCTTCCACGACTGCATCTCCTTGGTGGCCATGGCTCGTTGATGGAGGACGAGTGGACGCCGGTGCAACCGCGGGCATGCCGACGGCGGAGGAACTCGGACCCTCTTGCTGACAAGCGCGCTGTGGCAAGGTTTTGGGGCCATGAAGATGAGCGGGACTCGATTTTGGGAGCTGCATCAGGGGACGACTCGCCGCTCAAGGGCGGATCGGTACCCATTATGCTGGGGGATGCCGCGCCGATGGCTGGTGGATCGCCGGATAGTGCTTCAGTGCACTGTAGCCGATCCGACAACAGGGTCTCGGTGGCCAATTCGAAGGCGTCGGGGGCTACTGAATCAAGGGAGTTGCTGATTGACTCGGCAGCTCTCTGCACCAACAACAATTGTGCAATCACAGGACGTCGACGTCGGCTCACCATGGCTCCAATGCAGGTACGCAACTTATTCTCGGTTGAAGATGATTTTGATTCTGTTACTGCTTTGGCATGTACAGAGGATCTCGATATATCTCAGGAAGTAGCCACTCATGATAAATTCAGTGTGGATTGCTCTCCTACGACAAGTCGTAAGCCTGACAGTTATGCCGATGTTCTTGATTGCCAAAAACTTGAGGAGGTCTACCATGAATGTATCATGGCAGGATTCTCTTCTCAGGAGGCAAAGGAACACGTTAGATCAAAATCTGAAATTGTAAAAGAGTCCAATCGGGAGAGTGATGATTTGTTAATCGAAAAATTTTGGGATCAAGTTGGTTTTCCAAAGGGTACTAGATGGTGGGAGCATGATCAGACGTCTGATGAAATGTCTACGTATGTTGATCATGTGCATTCAGATAACAGTGTTGGCATCACGGATCGAGTAGCAAAACCAAAAGGTTTTGTTATGAAATCATGGAAGGGTCCACTCCCAAAAAGAAATTCACCTCCAATTACCCTGAACGCTTTCTTTCCTAAAGAATTGAGGAGTAGCTCTGAAGTTGCGATCCATTCGTGTGTGCAAAATAATGGAAATCTGAAGCTGCGGGCTCCTAATTGTGGACGCGAGCCCTGGTGGGCTATGTATCCAGGACGGCCCGTTAGAGCATCGCAGAGTTTGGTAGGACTTCCTGCGCCGTCGCCAGGGTCTGGTGCGAAACTCACGCAAACTCCTGCGCCGCCGCCAGGAGTTCCCGTTCCATTGCGCTCGTACGCCGAGGTCGCTAGGGCGGCGATGCCTCACAACCATCCCAGGGCGCCGCCTCTGGGGGCTCCCTACGGTCGTCGTCCACTACGTGATGTTGGTCGTTGGCCGGGGCGCAGGCGTGATGTGCAAGGTCGCGGAGATGGACGTGGCCGGGGTCCGGCCGGCCGCGGCGATGGGGCTGGCCGTGGCCTGGACGGCCGCGGTGATGCTGGCAGTGGAGGGGCTGGCCGTGGCCCGGCTGGCAGAGGTGAGGCTGGTCGTGGCTCGGCCGGGCGTGATGGCCCTGGCCTAGCAGCGGCTGGACGAGGAGATGACCCCGGCCGAGGGCTGGCCGGCCGGGATGGGCCTGTTGGCCATGGCAATGGGGGCTTACCTGGCGACCGAGCTGGAGTGGACGGTGGCCAAAGTGGACCTGCAGGTCGGGGAGAGGTCCGACGTGTGTGGCAACCTATGCAATACAATGATCCTGCACCTCAAGCCGAGTCTAGTGCTCAAGGAGAGGCAAGACAGCAGCAGGGCCAATCACAAGGTGCTGAGCATACCATCAAGAAGAAGCGTGCCTTCTGTTTCCGCTGTAAGTGTAACGGACATGTTAACACTGAATGCCGGGCGGATCTCGACTGCATAATTTGCAACAAGAAGAACTCTCATATATCGGTCAAGTGCCCCATCCTGACATGGCCAAGGAACATCACATCGTTGCATGGATCAGTCAAAAAGGAGCTGGCATTCGTTCAAGTGAATGATGTGGACTACAAACTAGAGGCACCGGATCCAGCCCCTACGGGGCTTGTGTCAGTGGATGGGCCGCCAATTTCTGCGGAGGCAGTGCAAAGCGAAATTGCAAGATTAACCAGATTAGATTGGCGTTGGGAAGCATTGCCACATGGTGAGAAGTCTTTTCTGGTGGCTTTTCCTAATGTAGAGACTTTGCGCAGTATGGTGGACATTGGTTATCAACTGAAAAACCATGGTGTCACTATTACTGTGTCGGAATGGCAGAGTGATCAGGATATTGTCCCAGCTTATGAGCTAGAGGAAGTCTGGGTGCACATCACCAATGTCCCCCATAAGTACCGGCACTTTTTGGTTTTCTGGGCTTTGGGCCAAGAGATTGGGAGTACCAGGGAAGTGGACATGTTGACATATAGGAAGCTGGGTATTATCAGAGTAAGGATTGCAGTAGTGAAGAAGAGTTCCTTTCCCATCACTACTGACTTGGTTTTCGGCAATGTTGGCTATAATATCACATACACGTTGGAAGAGAAAGACTTTGTGCCAGCTGCCTCTCCACCAGATGCTGCTGACTTTATGGATCAGGATGACCCGGAGTCAGATAAGGGTAATGGCAAAGAGGAGGGCGAGTCCTCTGCTGCAAAGAAAAGAAGAGGGGATGATGCACCGAATAATTCAACCGGCACTGAGCAAGGAAAACAGACAGGAAACGGTCCGGAGCCAATGCAATTGACACTCACGCCTCTTGGTAAAAACAGACCCTGTCCACCTTGGCAACCATTGGTTATGATGAAAACAGGAGACACATTACCACCGATAGCTGTGACCCCGCCGAAGGGAGGGTTTCGCAACGATGGTAATATTATACGTAAGCTTCCGTTTAATGCATCACCTCCTTGTCGTTCCAATTTATATAATAGAGTTACACGTTATGAAATTGGAATCTCATGTAAATCTTTGAATATTGCAGCAGTGGAGATGAGTAAGGCGGCTACTAACCAGGGACAACTCAGCGACCTGGCGGCACCTAGCGGCCAAGTGGTGGTCAGCGGCCAGCCAGCCAGCGGCTGTGAGGCGGCCAGCCAGCAGCCTGCCGGCGGCCAGGCGGTGGCCAGCGGCCAGCCAACCAGCGGCGGTGTGACGGCCAGCCAGCAGCCTGCCGACGGCCATGTGGTGGCCAGCGGCCAGCTAGCCAGCGGCTGTGAGGCGGCCAGCCAGCAGCCTGCGGGTGGCCATGAGGTGGCCAGCGGCCAGCCAGCCAGTGGCTGTCAGGAGGCCAGCCAGCAGCCGGCCGACGGCCATGCGGTGGCCAGCGGCCAGCCAGCCAGTGGCCAGCCAGCCAGCGGCCAGCAGCAGATCAGCGGACCAGCGGCTCTCGGTGGCCAGCAGGCGGCCAGCGGCCCAGCGGCTGCTAGCGGGCAGCAGCTGGCCAACGGACCAACGGCTGCCATCCTGCAGCTGGCCGGCGGCCAGGGGCCAGCTAGCGACCAGGTGGGGGCTGGCGACCAGCGGCCACCCAGCACCCAGGATGTGGCCAGCCACCAGCAGTCCGCGGCCAGTGATCAAGCGGCGGTGGCCGGCAAGGCAGCCAAACCGGGTGGGCTCGGCCAGGATGTGGCTACACCTGCTACGGGTAAATCGGTGTCTGGCATAGGTGAGGTTAATGAATCACCATTGAATGATGTTTTAAGCCCTATCCATCCGGATACCTCATCATATCCTACTGTGTTTTCAGATGGCCCGGTGATGATAACTTCAACACCTTCGGGATCGACTAGCACAGGCTCGGGACCTGATAAATCAGGTACTGGTTCATTACTCATCGATGGTAAACGTCGTAGTGCGAGAACTAATAATAAGCTGTCTGACGTTGGACTTCCGATTGCAGACGAGCTGATTATGGAAAGGGCTATGAAACGCGCAGTGGCTCGGAACCTAGATGGTAACCTGGCATCGCCGCACTCGATCACTATGACGCCCTCCAGTGGAGGTAAGTTATCTAAAAGCTTGTGCATTGCGAATCTAAATTCCATAGGAGTCTCGTTAGGCAATAGTATAGATACAATTAATCTATCCTACAGTGCACTTAAGCGGATCCACGTTGACAAAACTGTGGTACAAACCAAATCCCACAGTGCTGGAAAAATTAATCCGGTGGATAATCCTTTTGACTATAGTGATGGGGAGGTGCATGAGATTAATAATGATCTTCTATCGCACTTAGTAAAGGATTTAACAGATGTGGATTTAGATGACTTGGACTTGGACACTAAAATATGTGATCTCCAAGTATCGGGTCGAAGAACTAAGTCTGCGTCTAAGAAAAATAAAGGACGCCATAGGCAGCAAAACAAACATAACATGGTTACTCAATGAAAGGCATTTACTGGAATAGCAGAGGTCTATCAGACTTGGCTAAATACCGGTATATATCGGAGGCAATACGAGAACATGGTCTAGACTTTGTTGCAATTATAGAGACTGGCAAGCAAGATATGTCTCGTGCAAATATCAATCGTCTCTCAGGGGGTGCGGATTTTGTTTGGCACGGCTTGCCACCTAGGGGTAGGTCGGGAGGAATTCTCTTGGGCATTAATTCCCTAGTGTTTGATTTATCTATTATCGTTGAAGGGGAATTTTTTGTTAAATTCCATCTGCGAAATAAACAAGATGATTTCAAATGGATTCTGATGGCGGTGTACGGTCCGGCTCAGGAGGAGTTTAAGACTGCCTTTCTGTCGGAATTAGTACGGACCTGCCAACAGAACCCTCTGCCAGCTTTGATAGGAGGAGATTTCAATATCATGAGGCATAGTAGGGACAAGAATAAAAATAGTTTTAATCCTAGTTGGCCTTTCCTTTTCAATGCAGTCATAGATAGCTTCGATCTTAGGGAGATTGAGTTGTCAGGTAGACAATTCACCTGGGCTAACTCTCTTCCGGACCCGACTTATGAAAAACTAGATAGAGTCTTGATGAGCACGGAATGGGAATTCAAATACCCCTTGGTAACTGTTCGGGCGTTAGATCGAGGGATTTCAGATCATACTCCTTTGCTACTAGAAACGGGCGACCCAGCCTTTTCTGGTCAGCCTAAACAGTTCAAGATGGAACTTAGTTGGCTGAATCAAGAGGAATTTAAAGAGAAGGTCAGAGAGATTTGGAATCGTCGGGTACAAGGGCAAAACTCAGTCCAACGTTGGAATAGGAAAATGGGAGCATTAAGAACGCATATCCGGGGATGGGCTCGACATCGCCATGGGTTGTACAAAACCCAAAAAGATCAGTTCCAACGCATTGTGACAACACTTGATATACAAGCCGAACAACGAATCCTAACAGAGGTAGAGAGAGAACAACTGGAAAACGCTCGGGATGATCTCGCAAAACTCCTAAGAGAGGAGGAATTGAGGTTTTATCAACGGGCCAAAGTGAATGATGTCCTGTTGGGAGATAATAACACCAAGTACTTCCAGATGGTGGCAAATGGTAAACATAGGAAAAAAAGAATATTCTCCCTAGATCATGAAGGCAATAGAATAGAAGGACAACAACACCTCAAAGAATACATTACCCAATTTTACAAGGGTCTATTCGGTCCTCCGGAGGAGAGTCACTTTAGCCTGGACGAGCGAACAAATGATATTACGCAAGTAAGTCAGGCTGAAAACGATTTTCTCACGGCCCCTTTTACTGAAAAAGAGGTTCGAGAAGCCATCTTTACCATGGAACATAACAAAGCACCAGGGCCGGATGGATTCCCGGCTGAGTTTTATCAGCATTTTTGGGAGACTATTAAGGGTGACCTGATGACTATGTTTCATGAGTTACACACCGGTGATTTACCGCTGTTCAGTCTCAATTTTGGAGTCATTACTTTGATACCCAAAGTTAAAGAGGCTAATAAAATACAGCAATATAGACCCATCTGCTTACTGAATGTCAGTTTCAAAATTTTTACGAAAGTGGCAACACTCAGAATTAATTCAGTAGCAGACAACATTATCAGCCCTACACAAACAGCCTTCATGAGAGGTAGGAATATTTTGGAAGGAGTAGTAATTCTACATGAAACAGTACACGAACTGCACAGAAGAAACCAGAATGGAGTTATATTCAAAATTGATTTTGAGAAGGCATATGACAAAGTCAAATGGGATTTCCTGACACAGACACTCAGATTAAAAGGTTTCTCATCCAAGTGGATTGAGTGGACTAAATCTTTTATTTCGGGTGGCAGTGTCGCGATCAATGTCAATGACGAAATAGGTCCTTTCTTCCAGACAAAAAAAGGTCTCAGACAAGGTGATCCGCTATCACCTATCCTTTTCAACATAGTGGCTGATATGCTCACACTTCTAATCAGTAGAGCTAAAACGAATAATCAGATACAGGGTGTGGTGCCCCATCTAGTTGATGGCGGCCTTTCCATACTCCAGTACGCTGATGATACAATTTTGTTCTTAGATCATAACCTGGAACAAGCTCAGAACATGAAGAATATTCTTTGCGCATTCGAGCAGTTATCGGGTCTCAAAATAAACTTTCACAAAAGTGAAATCTATTGTTTTGGTGAGGCTAAGAACAACGAAGATCAGTACAAAGAACTATTTGGTTGTAACCCTGGAACCTTTCCTGTCAAATATCTAGGCATTCCTATACATTTTAGGAGACTGGTTAATAATGACTGGTTGAGGAACCAGGGGCGATTTGAAAGCCGCTTAAGCAGTTGGAAAGGGAAGAACCTTTCATACGGAGGCCGGCTAACCTTAATCAATTCAGTTCTTAGTAGTCTCCCGATGTATATGATGTCCTTCTTCCAAATTCCAAGTGGAGTTCGTAAGAAGCTAGATTACTACCGGTCTAGATTTTTCTGGCAGAGTGATGAGCATAAGAAGAAATATCGATTAGCTAGGTGGAGTACCTTATGCCTCCCACAGGATCAAGGAGGACTAGGGATACACAATCTAGAACTTAAGAACATAGCCTTACTCAGCAAGTGGTTATACCGTCTGCTTACAACGGATGGTACTTGGCAACAAATTCTACGTAACAAATATCTAGGGACCAAGCCTTTGGTTCAGGTCCAATGGAAAAGCGGGGATTCACACTTTTGGGCTGGGCTTATGAAGGTTAAGAATGACTTCCTCAAATTTGGCACGTTCACTATCAGAGATGGGTCCCAGATAAGATTCTGGGAAGATATATGGTTGGGTAATAGGACTCTTATGGAGCAGTATCCCCAACTATATAATATAGCGAGGAAAAAGCAGGATACGGTGGCTGAAGTACTTAGTACGGAGATTCCCAATATATCCTGGCGTAGAGATCTTATTGGACCTAAACTGATAATGTGGAATAATTTAACTGCAAGGCTGGCAAATATAAACCTTACTGACGAAGAAGATGAATTTAAATGGAGTCTGAGCCCGACAGGTGCTTTCACTGTGAAAACACATTATCTGGCGCTGATTTACCAAAATGTACCAAATACAAATAAGAGATTATGGAAATCAAAACTTCCACTTAAGGTTAAAATTTTCCTATGGTTTTTAAAGCGAGGTGTTATTCTTACTAAAGATAATCTGGCGAAACGAAATTGGAATGGCAGTAAGCAATGTGTCTTCTGTCATGAAGGTGAAACCATTCAGCACCTTTTTCTGGAGTGTCGATTCACACGTATGGTATGGACTTCGGTCTACGCGGCTTGGGGTTTACCTAAACCATCTAGTGTGACTAACATGTTTAATAGTTGGCTGAATTTTGTACCACCAAGTTTTAAACCTCTGATATTTGTAGGCGCGGCAGCCTTATGTTGGGCGGTTTGGTGCTGCAGAAATGTAGTGGTTTTCGATAACAAGTCTCCAAATTTTTTGCAGGTTATCTTCACAACGGCGCACTTGCTCCGCAGTTGGTCTATCCTTCAACGGCCATCATCGCGGGACAGTCTTGTGGTGGCATCGCAGCGTTTGGTCCAAGCGGCCACGGTTATTTTTGGCCGGGCATATGGGTGGCGGTCTAGTCTTAGGATTGGCAGCTAATTAGGCCCGGAGTTTGTGGAGCATTATTTTTTTTTTTTTGGCTGTGTGTCACTTGGCAGAGGCCGGGATCTTTTCAAGCGGATGTATCACCTCGATGTATCTAACTGAAAAATTAATAAAGTATCCCTTTTCAAAAAAAAAAATGTACTTATTCATTGATAGAGAGACGCCATAGTGAGTTTGAAAGATCTATTCTATTCGTCTCTATTTTGGAGGTGCTTTTAGGAGTCGGATGTTCATCATGCACGTTCGTAAGGGCTATCATCCAATAATAGCGACCTTCCATCACCGGTGGCTCCTCCACCACTAGCATCTATCAATGCAACCACTGTCATCACTCCACACGCAGGTGGCTCCAAGCTGACGACGATGCAGCAAAGACTAGTGCACACACTTGCTATGGTGGTGTCCATGAGGAGAAGGAAGGAGGCGCTCGATCGAGGCCTGGCATGGAGCAGCGCTGTACGTGCTATAGCCATGGTTTCGCAGCTTGAGCAGTAGCCATGGCACAAGGAGGGTACACGTACGAATGGGAATACGTACGGGGCGTCAGCACAATTGGCGGCGCAGAGTGTCAGCACAATTGGCGGCGCAGAGTGTCAGCACAGCTGGTGACGCAAGCGGCTAGTGGATTGCATTTTTTAAGTGGTTCCATGGAATTCATGGTAGATCTTGTTAATTTGTCGTAAATATGCCATCGATTATCTAAAGAAACTTATTCGCTTTGTACATAGAATTAGAGATATGCACATGGACAAGTTCAGGAAACAAGTTTATACTTTAGAGTGTTATTATAAATATTTTTGTTCTAATGAAGCTTGTAAATATATATTTTCCCTGAGAGTACTTTTTTTTAATCTTATTACCAAGGATCACGCGCATGTATTTTGATTCAATATTCCAAGGCAATCTGATTTGACAAATGAATTTGGCGATCGATACACCTCGTGCTTTTGATTTCTATTGCGTGGGACAACTTTTGAGTCTCGTGGCTGAAACGGCAGTCAGGCCAGGGTGGGACGACAATATGTGCAAGCAAGCAAGCAGTGAGCTGTCAGTCCACGCTTACGCCGTGAGGGAAGAGAAGAAGACAAGGATGCCAGAGGGCACAGAGCACGCAGCTAGCGGTGTTCTTCCCTTCTCTCTCTCTCTCTCTCTCTCTTTCTCTCTCTCTCTCTCTCTCTCTCTCTGACGGCTGAGGTTGTGGCGGCGATGGTGTTCCGATTCCTGCCGGCCGAGGTGGCGGAGATGGAAGCGCGCCTGCAGCCCCTCCGCAACCCTAGCCCCAACCCCATCGTCATGGAGGAGCTCGCGACGAAATTTAGCGCCTCCGCTGAACGCATCGGCAGGGTTGTTATCAGCCCAAATCAGGTAGGTGTGCAGTGGTTCTCGACGTGGCCGGTCTGAAGATTCAGATGGAACTATTCCTCATCTCCAAAGTCAGAATTCAGGCCTGAACTCGATTCACTCAGATCTGATCGAGTACTTGCATTGCGCAGGTTCGTTACTGGTTCTGCAACCTGCGCTACAATTCGCGTGAGGGCAAGGCCGCCAGGGCAGGGCAGCCACAGGGGAATTTCGCTGCCCGTAGGGTTAGGGCTGACCGTAAGAATGCTGTGGGTTGCTCGGCTGCTGTGAAGGCCGGTATTTCCTCAGGTGTGCACGCGTTTCTATATGTAATCCAATACTATCGCACATCATGCTGGTAGCTAGGCCTTGATTATTTAATTACTAGGGCTCCAATCATGCCTTGGTCCGTATGAGCAACTTTTTTCAAGGAGTTATTCGTATAAGATTGCTGCATTGATTGTGTTTCTTCATCGTTTCTGTCCAAGGATTTGGGATGTGTGCTTATGTAGGCCATTTTTATGACAGAACACAAACAGGAACCCACATCCATTATTTGACATTGTAATAATTTGACGAAAAAATCATACCATTTCATGCAACCTGATAGGTTGAAGTAGTCCATTGCACCATAGTTCCTGCTCCACTTGTTTGTTTTCATCTTGTTAATTATTATGCTACACAACGTAACTTTTGTCTTAGCGGACATGTTAGAAGTGTTCTAGTAGAGCATCCAATAAGATGTCATATCCGTTGTGCATGCCAGCAGTTTTCTCACTCAGGTGTGCACTTCGTCCTGCCAATTGAATGTCTGACTGTCTGTGTATCGCCCGCATGGCGGTGGCTTGGCCGGTGGCCGAGGGAACGATGTCAAGCACTAGGGCCCTTCGCGTGGCTGGGTTGCACGGCCGGCCAGACGCTATGGACAATTTTTTTTATTTTAATTGATTTGCATCAACGGGTGAGAGCATGGCACGATCCTAAAAAAGATTTTGCAGGTGTGGGTGATGGACTGATGGTATGGCCTGCTCCTGAAAAAAGGATCTGCGGGTGTAGGTGAGCCGTGGGCCGGCCTTGCAAATGGCATTTGCGGGAGGGGCTTAGTGCCCTCTCTCATTATCCGTAATTTATAAATGCGCTGGAGCAGGCCCTAAGTCCGCTCCTACAAATGAGTTTTTACCCGTTTCTGAATACTGTTGCTATAAGGCCCCAACCATACCTTGGTCTGTATATATGTGCACCTATTTTCAAGGAGTTATTTGTATATGATTGCTGATTGTTTCTTCTTCTTTTCTGTGTAAGGATTTGGAATGTGTGTGCTTTTATAGGCCATTTTTATGAGAGAACACAACAGGAATCCATGTCCATTTGAGATTATAATAATTTGACGAAAAAAATCATACCATTCCATGCAACCTCATAGGTGTTGAATTAGTCCATTGCATCATAGTTTCTGCTCAACTTGTTTTTTTTCATCTTATTCATTATTATGCTTTATTGTAACTTTTATATTAGTGGACGCATTAAAAGTGTAGTGGTAGAGCATCCAGTGAGATGCCATCCGCTGTGCATGCCAGTTCTCTTCCTCAGGTGTGCACTTCTCCATGCTTATCCAACATCTGACTGCATGTCTGTGCATCGCCGGTAGAATATTTACTATAGGCTCCAACAATGCCTTGATCTATGTATGTGCACCTATATATATATATATATATATATCTTCAAGGAGTTATTCCTATCTGGTTGGTGATTGTTTCTTCTTCTTCTTTTCTGTGTAAGGCTTTGGGATGCGTGATTTTACTGGACATTTTTATGAGAGGACACAACAGGAATCCACCCCTGTTATATATTGTAATTTGACAAAAAAATCATTTCATATCATACAAAACTGATAGATGCCATTCATTATTTTCTACATTAGAACTTTCTACATTATTTTCTACATTAGAACTTTTTGTCTTAATTATAGCGGATGCATGCATTAAAAGTGTAGTATTAGAGCATCCAGCTGAGATGCCATCCCCCAGGCTTGAACCCAGTGGCGGTGCAAGTCATGTGCCTGTCTTATTGTGTAAAGTGGTTTTAGTGAAGAAAGTTTCAGCATGTTTCCTGGACGCTCTTGGCCACTCCAACGTTTGTGGTCAGGCAACGCCTCTCCACTGATCCAGTTCTTCATAATCATTTCTATCTTATAACTATACAGACATGTGCATGATGATCGAATTCGTGACTATCTCATGTCCTTTATTTTTTTTCTAATTCTTAACGTTGTTGATTAAAACTAGCAGGTAACAGTCCAGTGGAGGGAAGTCGGATCAAATATGAAGCCAAGTCAAATACTGATGGTGCATGGTATGTAGAAATTTACACTTCATTATATTTTTCGAGTTGAATAAGTACAGAAATCGGTTGTGTGCCGCATACTATATTTCTAATTTCCCCAGGGGCTCCATGATTGATGTTATCATAATATATTTTTTCTGTATATGATCATGCTATATCACTGGATAAACACTTATTGGTTGTTACATATCACATGCCGGTCAAAGTTGTGAGATTATTATTAAGTTATATGATTGCTATCAGTTTTAAAGTAATAGTATGGAAAGAGTTATATGAAAATTGTACAATGTCTGTAGTCCAATGACATAAAAAGCATTATAAGAACTTATGCTCTTAGCAGAAAAAAATGTTAATACATAGAATGGAAGGGTTAACACCAAAAACATTATAAACTAGGTCATTACATACTTCTGTTAGTGTCCGGCAAGCTGACAAAAGGGTACAAGCAGTAATCTTTGGATTCATCCACTATTACATAATAACTTTTGTTTTTTTACTTTTGAAGGCCTTTTTTAACTTAGGTTTTTTTTTAATATGTGGCACCCTTGCATTGCAGGTATGATGTCGATGCCCCTGCTGGTTTTAGGATTTCTGAATCAGGTGAAAATGTAAGTACCTCAAGTTACCATTTAAATTTTATTGATTTTGCCAACGGGTGGAAAACAAACAATTATCTAAGTTAGCTCTTTGTAAAAATAGCATACTAATTCTGAGTATGATTCCATGCATTACTGGGAGTTCAGTGAAATGCACCAAGTTACTATGCGATAGGACGTTTCAATACTTTTACTGCATTAGACTTTTTAGAACTCTAGATTGACGGCACATGTCCATTAGAGACCATGAAATTTGGGGCCAGAGAAAGGCGAGATCAACTGTGTGTAATCAACAATCAAGAATATAAGTTGGCAGGGAAGACGAAAGTACAAGTTCAGAGTAATACAGGGTCATTGAGTTCAACTTATGGTAGGAGCAATGTTTTAGAAAGAAAACAAGTCAAGATATTATTGTTAAGAAATCAAGTATGTTATTTCAGCAAATAGCAAAAACTATGCCATATTACTTGATCTCGAGCTTTTAGATTATCATATTTGGCTCCACTATCAAGTCAAAATAATACTAACTTGTCAGAAATTGTCTTGTCTACTCCTTTTATTCTAAGTAATTTTTGGGACTTATAATAGGACAGTGTTTTGATCTGGTTGTGAGTTTAGCAAACTGGCCTACTGAAGTTCAGTCAGTCTTCTAATACTTTGTAACGGCTAGGCGAAGCATGAGGTGTGATGCCTTTGTTCTGGTAGTAGTCTTGTTCAAGATGTAATGGAAATGGGGTTCAACCTCACAGGAAAAAAAATTAGTGAACCACCCCTAGTCCCCTACTAGATGTCTATTTCTACCATATGTAACACATCTGTGTTGGAGAAGGGCCATATATACTTAGTGCATTCGATCTGTTGGAACCTTACTTTGTAGCTGAGGATTATTTATTGAATTATTGAAGTTATATTAGCATAAATACCCATGTCATCAACCTACATGTTTTTTTAAATACAAACAAACAATATGCTTGTGTGCTGTGTCATTTTATGTTGTTCTTTCTTCATTTGTCATTTATTAACTTTTTTTCTTTTTGCTTGTGTTTATGGTTCCAGGAAGCTATGGTCCGATTCTCTGGATGTGGAGCTGACCAAACTGAATGGGTCAACGCTCGTACTTGTTTGCGACAGCGTTCACTTCGTTTGAAGTCCACAGAATGTGAACTTGTTAAATTGAGGGACATTGTTCTCTGTTATAAGGTATTGCAATCTTAAACCCCCTTTTGCTCCTATCTTAATTGGCATACAACAATTGTGTTTTTTCTACTATCTTAATTAGCATACAAAAATTGTGGCTTTACGTATTGAAAAAGAACTCGAGATTATCAGGTTAGCTCTGTAACTTCATTTTTCCCAGCTCTGTCCCGAAATGATTGCATCTAGGACCATAACGCTTAGACTTTTCTATCTTTCTGATTGTAACTGCATACTCAAGATTTTTGGAAGAGTTCATGGGGAAGGGTACCATTGGACTCGTCATAAGGAGAATAAATGAGTGTGGCCTGGGAAGGAACAAACTAGAGACTAAAAATGAGCATGATGAGCTGAGTTAATTTATCATAATACTTGTACTAGGGGATGTCATTTTTAATAGTATACTATACATGTAATAGTGTTGAGTTTAGTAACAAGCTGGATGTGAATTGCTCCATATATATAGGTATAATCTAATATTAAGAAAGATTAAACAGAATTCTTACGGAATGAAATAAGCAAATATATGAAAACTATCAATAAACTAGGGACTAAATATGCATGTAGTAACTGTTACTTCCAGAAAATGTTCCAAGAAAACTACAGGCCAATTGCAGGTTGTACTGTGGTTTTTTGTCATGTTTATCCAATATATTTCAAGTACAACTGACAGGAACAAATATTGTTTCCCAGTTCTATAGTTTGCATTCGTAGTGTGGTCTCTCATGAATATGTATTTCTGTTCTGAAATGTTCAGGTAAGTGAACAGAGTTGTCTCTACTTTGATGCTTTTGTGATGGCTCGTAGAGTCCAAACACATGATGCTTCAAGGGAATGTGATTGCACATTCATGGTTCGCTATGAGGATGATCAATCTGAGGTACTTCTCCACTTCTAATATTGTCTAGACTAACTGCAATTATGTGATTATAGTAATTTATATATGTAAAATTTACTTCTCGTGTTACCTGTGACCTATAGCCGGATACTTCTCCATTGTCTAAGGATCCATTAGTTGATTCTAGTAGTGTGTATGCATGTGCTAATCTGCTATGTTTCAGAAACTCTATGTACAGAGACTAGCATGTCCAGTTGCCCATTTCGTTTAATTATTTTGATATACACTGGAAACACTGATCCATTAAGGAATGGTCCATAATGCCAAGTTGTATTATATGTCTTTAAAGCTTTACTGGTGTTTCACTTGGGAAAATGAAATTACAAACTAGCAAAAATAATTTAACTAACATGTATGTTTCGTGACAATATGCAAAACAGTACATATATTTCATTAAAGTGAAGAACCTCATGTTAAAAAGTACTGCACAATCTACTACTGTTTTACTAAATTTATTTCTTCAATTTTTGAGTTTAGTACATCTAAATCTAGACAGCCACCTCATGCCTGTACGTGTATTGTTTTTTCTTTTGCATGGCACTAAATTGTTCTTTCAAATTTATAGGAAATTGTTCACCGCCGGAAGCTGTGCCGTCGACCATAACTACTATAGGCTTGAGACTTTGCTAGCTTATGCTGTAGAAGTGAAATAAATAGCAAAGTAACTATTTGAACAGGTGGTTAAATTGGATTTGCAGTGTGCGCAAGCCCTGTGGGGCCCCCTGATGAACTGAACAGGCGGTTGCTGTTTTGTAGTACTGGAATTATATTTTAGAACAACATATGATGTGTTAATTATATGGTATATTTCTTGGTTGCTTCGACTACCGCAGGGACCCTCATACGTGCCAGCATAAAAACATCGTTCGTACCGGTGACGGGGCCGGTAACATGGAGCCGATGTGAATGTGGGCGTGGTGTGAAAACCGACATTAATAACATTACTATTCTAATCGGTTTGTTAAGGGCTGGTACGTTTGAGTCCACTATTCCTACTTGTCCATCGGTTCTTGTTTTGCGCTGTCATGTTATTTCATTCTAATCGTAACAGCTCAAGAATAACCAGTTAATCTTGTGTTAGCTATTTGCATCGGGTTAAACAGCACCGCTGAGAATAATGTCGAACCAGCCAAAAGAATAATTATCCACTAATTATGTCCAATCAGATTCACGAGTACAGATGCATTGTTGCACACACAACATATGCACATTCAAAGGAATAAACATGTATATGTGCTAGACGTTCGTAGCAACCATATATTACTCTCATCATCAGTTTGGACATGACAGAAATCTGAAGATATGCAACATTGAGATATACTCGGTTACCAACATAAACATGTATACCAGTTTCACAAACACATAAACATGAGTACAAGTTCCACAATAACATAAACATAAACATGACTAACAGTTAAATAAAGAACATACATGAACTTTAAACAGACTTAAGACTAGCAGTTCATCATAGATCTGGCCCGGGCCTCGATCCCAGTCACCCTCCCAACGGCCGTCGCAGAGGCATTATCTGTCGTAGCCTCGCCGGTGGAAGCAAGCGCCTTCTGCGTCTAGGTTGCGGATTCTATCATGTCGTCCGTAGATCTGGCCGCTGCTGAAGGCATCTAGGCCCCTAATTGACCGGGTTAATAGGCTAGATAGTCATACTATCAAGAGGGATCAACGTCATTGGCTTGACATGTCTATAGTGCCAATTTGATCATTAACTTGCATGTTGTGCATTTAGATAAGTGGCGACTAACTTCGTGAAAGGTGTTGTTGAAAATCATGTGAAAACTAAGTTCTGATAGGGGGATGGACAGTCCGTGGTCTTGGCTCGGACTGTAAGACCATGGACTGTCCGTGACTTTTGTGTTGAAAGAAAAATTAAAATATGTGGAAAATTCCGTTCGGATCGTGTCCGAACGTTCGTCAGATTGTCCGTGGGTTGGTGACGGACAGTCCATGACCTGTGTTGACAGGTGGGCCCATGAGCGCTGACTTGGCGAGCTGTGCGCTAATTGTCGGACTGTCCGAGGTCTAGGATGGACAATCTGTATAATGAGCTCGATTCTAACAGAGACGTTTTCTGGCTTTCGAGGGGGTCGGACCGTCCGTCCGACGGACCGTCCGTCCCGGCCGGTCGGACCGTTCGTGATGCGTTTCGGACAGTCCATGATGGCCGGTTGGACAGTCCGTCTGACCCCAACGGTTAACTCGGACACATGTTTGACTTTGGTGTTGTTACCATTGTATTCGAACTCGGACAGTCCATGGTGTTGAGTCGGACAGACCATGAGTGCCGTTTTTCACGCGTTTTGAACGTAACCAGCTAGTACCGAGGAGAGGGGCTATATATACTTCACCCCCACGGTGGGGTGAGCTCTCTTGGCACTTTGAAAAGCTTCCTTGCATATTTGGAGCCCTCCCTCTCCTCTCACTCTCTCACTTTGCTTTGAGGTTGCATTCTTGTGAGAATGAGAGCATCTAGTGCATTGCATCAAGGATTTGATCATTGTGGCACTAGGGATTCATCAAGCGAGCTAGTTGATTTGTTACTCTTGGAGGTTGCCACCTCCTAAACGGCTTGGAGCTCATGATTCCATTGAGCACTTCAAGAAGATTGTGAAGTTGCTTTGGAAGATTGGTGTGAGAGGTCATTGTGCTCATCTCGCCGGAGTGGTGAAGAGCAACTCTAGTGGAATCGAGATTTGATGCGGTTCTTTGGTTCTAACTGGCTTATACATCAAGCGGAGTCTTGATAGAGAAGTGGTTGGACATTGAATCCATCTCAACGTGGATTAGGGGTGACCGGCAAGTCATCGATACAACGGGATAAAATTCGTCTCTTACACTTGGTCATTTCTTTGCTCATTTACTTTCAAGCAATTTTATTTGAGCAATTTACCTTCTAGAGATTGAATTATATCTTGTCATCCCAGGTTTCAAACCTTAAACATCGGCTAGAGTAGCTAAAAATTTAATTCTCCATGTGTTTCTAATTAAATTTCTCTAATGTTGTATTTTTTAGTTTAAAACCGCCCATTCACTCCCCTATAGTCGGTATCCTAGATCCTACAGCTGCCACCACCAAGTTGTGGGGGATGGCCCCCCTATCCGCCGCCAGAATCACCGCTTTGGCCGCGGCCTCCACGACACGGAGTACCATGGCCTACACGACCGTGCTCTCCTTGGCCTCATCCTCTGCCATGGCCACCACATGGCGGTCATCAAGAGCTGGAGGCCGAGCGGAGGAATCTGAGGGGGGAATGGCGAGCGGAAGAGTGGCGATAATGGCACTCAGGGGCGGAGCTACAACGTATGCTGGTTACACAAGTTTACACTTCATTATATTTTTTGAGTTGAAGTATAGAAGTTGGTTGTGTGCTGCATACTATATTACTAATTTCCCCATGGGCTCCATGATTGATGTTATCATAATATATTTTTCTGTATATGATCATGCTATATCACTGGATAAAGGACACTTACTGGTTGTTACATATCACATATATGCCGGTCAAAGTTATGAGATTATTATTAACTTATTATATGCTTGCTATCAGTTTTAAAGTAATAGTATGGAAAGAGATATATGAAAATGGTACATGATCATGCTATATCACTAGATAAACAATTACTACCTGTAACATATCACATGCCGGTCAAAGTTATGAGATTACTGTTGACTGGTCATGCTTGCTATCATATTTAAAGTAAAAGTATGGAAAGAGCTATATGAATATGGTACATAATTAGCTGACACAATGTCTGGTGTCCAATGACATAAAAGGCATTATAAGAACTTATGCTCTTAGAAAAACTAGGTCATTACATACTTCTGTTAGTGTCCGGCAAGCTGACAAAATGGTACAATCAGTAATCTTTGGATTCATCTACTATTACATAATAACTTTTTTTAACTTTTGAAGGCTTTTTTAACTCAGGTTTTTTTAATATGTGGCACCCTTTTGCATTGCAGGTATGATGTCGATGCCCCTGCTGGTTTTAGGATTTCTGAATCAGGTGAAAATGTAAGTACCTCAAGTTACCATTAAATTTTATTGATTTTGCCAACGGTGGAAAACAAACAATTATCTAAGTTAGCTCTTTGTAAAAATAGCATACTAATTCTGAATATGATTCCATACATTACTGGGAGTGCAGTGAAATGCACTAAGTTACTATGCGATAGGACATTTCAATACTTTTACTGCATTAGACTTTTTAGAACTCTAGATTGATGGCACGTGTCCATTAGAGACCATGAAATTTGGGATCAGAGAAAGGCGAGATCAACTGTCTGTAATCAAGAATCAAGAATATAAGTTGGCAGGGAAGACGAAAGTACAAGTTCAGAGTAATACAGGGTCATTGAGTTCAACTTATGGTAGGAGCAATGTTTTAGAAAGAAAACAAGTCAAGATATTATTGTTAAGAAATCAAGTATGTTATTTCAGCAAATAGCAAAAACTATGCCATATTACTTGATCTCGAGCTTTTAGATTATCATATTTGGCTCCACTATCAAGTCAAAATAATACTAACTTGTCAGAAATTGTCTTGTCTACTCCTTTTATTCTAAGTAATTTTTGGGACTTATAATAGGACAGTGTTTTGATCTGGTTGTGAGTTTAGCAAACTGGCCTACTGAAGTTCAGTCAGTCTTCTAATACTTTGTAACGGCTAGGCGAAGCATGAGGTGTGATGCCTTTGTTCTGGTAGTAGTCTTGTTCAAGATGTAATGGAAATGGGGTTCAACCTCACAGGAAAAAAAATTAGTGAACCACCCCTAGTCCCCTACTAGATGTCTATTTCTACCATATGTAACACATCTGTGTTGGAGAAGGGCCATATATACTTAGTGCATTCGATCTGTTGGAACCTTACTTTGTAGCTGAGGATTATTTATTGAATTATTGAAGTTATATTAGCATAAATACCCATGTCATCAACCTACATGTTTTTTTAAATACAAACAAACAATATGCTTGTGTGCTGTGTCATTTTATGTTGTTCTTTCTTCATTTGTCATTTATTAACTTTTTTTCTTTTTGCTTGTGTTTATGGTTCCAGGAAGCTATGGTCCGATTCTCTGGATAGAGACCATGAAATTTGGGATCAGAGAAAGGCGAGATCAACTGTCTGTAATCAAGAATCAAGAATATAAGTTGGCAGGGAAGACGAAAGTACAAGTTCAGAGTAATACAGGGTCATTGAGTTCAACTTACGATAGGAGCAAGGTTTTGGAAAGAAAACAAGTCAAGATATTATTTTTGTTCAAGGTATCAAGTATGTTATTTCAGCAAATGGCAATAACTATCCCATTTTGGGCCAATCTCAAACTTTGAGATTATCTGTCACGCCCTAAATATTTGGATTTTAGGATATGATCCGGTAGAACAAAATTTTCTTCAAATTTTTAAAATCTTCCAATGTTTCTATAATTATTATGGAATCTAGTGTAGAAAAATATTAATTTTCTAAAGTAATAGAACATTGGCTAAAATAAATTTTTTGACGCATTCATATTCACTACCGGATTCCCCTCATTTGTTGTGTGCCGGCGGCATACGGCAAAGACTTTGTCGTGTGCCGCGCACGACAAAAAGCGCACGACAAACTCCGGCCAGCAAAGCCAAGTTTGCCGTGTGCCTTTTGTCGGGCACTAGGCAAAGTCTTTGCTATGTGCTAGCGTGGCCCACGGTAAAAACAATTTGCCTTGACGTCCGTTTACGGCGACGGCAACATTTGCCATGCCCTGGCCTATAAGTAGAGCTAACTCGATCTGCTGCTTCTCCTGTATCTATATATGTACTGCACAAGCAATCAACTTGCACCTTGTGCCCGAGCTTGCGGCACGTCGTCGTCACCCAAGAAGCCCCACGCCACCACGTGCACACTACCGGAAATCCCCTATATACCGTGTGCCCGAGCCTTTGCCGTGGGCACAATCTCGGGCACACGGAAAACACAAGCTTTACCATGTGCCTCCGAGAATACACACGGCAAAGCCCAAGCACATGCCATATAGGTGAATTGCCGTGTTCCTCGGCCAAAGGCACACGACAAACAGGAGACGCACGGTAACGCCTCCTCTTTCCCGTGTGCTTAACACCTGACACACGGCAAAGACACACGCCATCGGCCGCCGTTGGTCACCATGCGCTTTTGCCGTGTGCCTGCGCAGGCCCGCACACGGCACACAAAGGCACGTGGCAAAGATTGTGTTTGTCGTGTGCCTTTATGCAGGCACATGACAAAGCAATATTTTTGCCGCGTGCTTTTCTTTTTTAGGCACTCGGCAAATATTTGAAAAAATATTTTTTTCTTCCCAAATCTTTGTGCTATATACGTAAATTATGTTTAACTCTATGTTTGAATTTGGTGTATTTTTGGATCGTTTTGCTATATTTAGTTATTTTATTTCATTAAATTGATTTCTTGGAAATAATTCAAATTTGAACTACAAGTGTCTCGAATCATGGAATATAACGAAACAAAAGATGATATTCACGTTATTGATCACAATGTGAAGCCTTATCTAGGAAATGCAAAGAAATTTCAAGGATTTTATCCATGAACCATAGTAACGAACGTGTGGACGCATTGTTTTAAAATTCTATAAAAAGCAAACGAAGTCTGAAAATCCCAAGATTTGTCGTCAACTCATGATTTCATGCATACGGGCTGTGGTAAAAAACTGAGAAGCGTTCGCACAAGTTATGACGTACGCTGTATACAAATTGAAATATCTACGGAGAACATCCATAGAGTTGAGAACGACCCATTCCGATTTCGAAGCAAATTGAAGTTTGAATTTGGGTTTGACTTCAAAAATTTTTGTATATGCAATAGACAGGTTACATCGCTATGTGCCAAATTTTGGTTATTTTTCGAATCCGTTTGATAATTTTTAATTTTTTTCTGCCATAAAAGAATTTCATGTCATAAACATTGAAACACATGAAATAATACAATTTTTTACACAAAATCATAAAACATGAATTGTTGAGCCACGTTAGGAAGGTAAACAATGTGGCAAAGTAATATAAACATGAAGTATTGAAGTAGTTTAGGGAAAAATTAAAAAAATAAAAAATTTGAATATTACCATGTGTTGGCACACGGCATGGGCTTTGCCGTGGGCCAGCACACGACAAACAGCACAACGCTTTGCCGTGTGCTAGATCTGGCTCACGGCAAAACCTTTGCCGTGGGCCAGATCTGGCACACGGCAAAACCATGGGCACTTAACCCCGCGCGGCCCACTCCTTCCCCCATTCCCACGCGCCGCTAGCTAGCTGTGCTGCCCCGTCGCCGCACCCGTCCACCGTGCCGACGCCGACCCAGCCGATGCCGCCCCGCCGCCACCGCGTAGCCCAGCCACTCCGCCCACGCCGCACCGCCCACCCTGCCTCGCGTCCACCCTCGCTTTGCCGGCGCCACCACCACCCGGCGTCACCGCCCGCCCACCTCACACCGTGCCCCTGCCCCACCCAGGCGTCGCCCCCCCCCACGGTCGCCCCCAGTCGCCGGCGCCCTCCCTCGTTTCCCGTCTCGGCGGCCACGCCACCGCCTACCCCCGCCCGCTCCTGCCCCGGCGGCCATCCTCGCCATCCGCCGCCGCCGCGGCGACCTTCAGCCGTGTAATCGCGTCCCCTGCCTCGCCTTCGCGCCCCCGGCCGCGCATTTGCGTCCCCGGCCTCGCGTTCGCGCTCCCGTCCGCGCGTTTGGGCCCCCGGCCGTTGCCTGGCCATCTCCGGTTGGACTCGGCCACCTTCGGCCGCCCCGACAGCTTCGCCCACGGCCGTAGGTGAGATGTGTATCCGGCCATCGAGGCGTTGGGTCCGACCATCGAGCCATTGTTTTCTTGCAGGTTTGGGGTTTTGGATACCTCCCAATGTATGGGAGGTGCTGCCGAAATTTTTATTCCTCGCTGTTTTCTTTTCTTTTTGTAGGAGAGGCTTTTGCCCATCGCCACCCAGCCCCGACTGCCCCTGCCGCGCTGTCCTCGGCTTGCACGCTCCACCGCACGCCGTCGTCCGCCGTCTGCACCGACATGAGCTTCGCCGCCTCATCCGTCGTCGAGCCCTAGCTGAGCAAAACGCCCCAACCTTCTACTTTTATTCGTAGACGTAACCTAGTTAGAAGTTTCCCGTTCGAAAGAGATACGATTGGAGGTATGCAGGATTCTGCATATCTATGACCGTATCTGTTTCGAATTGTCCATGTTTTTTGGACAACCCAAGGATGCGTAGATGAGTTAGTTTCCATGGTTAATTCCAATCCGTGATAGAGTTTTGGCATCATCTCCCCATTGTTCTCCGGATACACAATCTCCCCCTGGGACGTGTATTTGGAGAACAATGGGGAGGTGCTGCCAAAATTCTATCCCGGATCGGAGTAGGCCGTGGAAACTAACTTGTCTACGCATCCTTGGGTGGGATTAGGACCTATCTTTACCTATTAGAAAGTGTATAGACATCGTGTAGAAGCAAATGATTTTTATATTGCTCGCTGATATACAATAAAGGATGGATGACCGTGCGTGGATGTACACGGGCTGGAAACCTGGGGGTGACGTCACCCCGGAGTGGATTAAGAAGACTGAGGCTTTCTTGCATCGAGTATTTGCAAAGGTAAACGAAGCCAAGACAACATGGTGTCCCTGTAGGAGATGTGAAAACACGCGTCGACAAACAACGCAAGACATGACACATAATTTTGGCAATTATGGATTTACGACAAACTATACTCGGTGGACCTACCATGGTGAAACCGAGCGTCATAGTAGAGACGAGGCAGTGAGACAAAGCATCCGGATGCTGATGCTGGGGTAGGAGACATGCTAGATGACTTTCATGATGCAAACTTCGACGAAGGACCTAGAGAGGAGGAGCCAGAGGCAACCGCGAAAGCGTATTACGACATGTTGACTGCAGCACAACAACCCCTTCATGAGCACACCGATGTATCTCAACTTGATGCCATCGCGCGTCTAATGGCTGTAAAGTCCCCATACAACTTGGGTCGTGAAGCCTTTGATGTCATATTGAAAGTGTTCGGCACACTCCTTCTGGAAGGTCACATTCTGCCCAAGAGCATGGATGAAGCACATAAACTCCTTCGTGCACTTAAGATGCCTTATGAGAAGATACATGCTTGTCCGAACGGATGTCTCTTATTTAGAAAAGAACATGCGGAATCAAAGTATTGTCCAAAGTGTGAATCCTCCAGGTTTGTGGAGGTTGATGGGGATGATGGCAAAGAAAAGGCAGCTCACGACCCCCGGAAAAATCCTACGCTACCTTCTGTTCATACAGAGGATCCAACGGCTGTATACGATCGAGGAATCTATGAAACAGATGACATGGCACAACACATGGACGCAGATACAATCCTGAGAGAATGGTGCATCCATCCGATGGTAAATCATGGCCACACTTTGATGCATCCTGACAAAGCTCTAGAGACTCGTAATGTACGCGTTGCGCTTGCAACAGATGGGTTCAATCCGTATGGCATGACGGTTGCCCCATATACTTGTTGGCCCATGTTCGTTATCCCCCTCAATCTCTCTCTCCCCCCCGGTGTGCTATTTAAACGACATAACATATTCTTGTCATTGCTCATTCCTGGATACCTGGGAACAATATGAGTGTGTACATGGAGCCTCTTATTGATGATTTGGAATGTGGTTGGGAAGGGGTATTTACATACGACTGAGCTACAAAGACAAACTTCAGAATGCATGTCTATTTCCATTACTCCTTGCATGACTTGCCGACGTATGGTATATTCTGCGGCTAGTGTGTTCATGGGAAGTTTCCATGCGCAATATGCAAGGCATCTCTGAAATTCATTTGGTTGACGAAGGGTGGCAAATATTCTTCGTTCGACAAACATCGACAATTCCTCCCTCTTGACCAGGAACTTTACGAAAGGGGTCGTAGTTACAGAACCTCCACCACAACTTATCACTGGTGCCGAGGTTCGTGCTCAGTTAGACGCTCTTGAAGTCAATGAAGATGGTGGGTTTGTGGGATATGGTGACCAACATGCATGGACTCATAAGTTGGGCTTGTGGAGGCTCCCGTACATGCAAGACATTCTTCTTCCACATAACATTAACGTAATGCACACTGAAAAGAACCTTGGCGAAGCACTTTTTGGTACAATCATGGATATTCCTGATACGACAAAGGACAATGTGGAGGCTAGAGTGGATCAAACAAGGTTATGCAATAGACCAAAGCTCAACATTCCGCGTCCCAAAGACGGCAAGAGATGGAAGAAGCCCAAGGCCGATTTCATCCTTGAGCAGTCTGAAAGGAGGGAAGTATTAGAATGGTTCCAAAAGTTAATGTTCCCTGATGGGTATGCAGTGAATCTGAGGAGGGGGGGGTGAATTTATCTACTTTGCGAATCAACGGGCTCAAGACTCACGACTACCACATATGGCTTGAGCGGCTTCTTCCGATGATGGTTCGTGGCTATGTCCCTGAGCATGTCTGGGTAGTGCTGGTAGAGTTGAGCAATTTCTTCCGCCAGCTCTGTGCTAAGGAGATATCTAAGGCCATCATTGTAGAAATGGATAGACTAGTACCCATGTTGCTATGTAAGTTGGAGAAGATCTTCCCACTAGGCTTCTTCAATTTGATGCAGCATATGATTTTGCACTTCTCGTACGAGGCACGAATGGGGGCACATATGCAGAACCGTTGGTGCTATTCAATTGAGAGATGTCAAAAGGTTCTTCGAAGCAAATGTAAAAATAAATGCAAGATTGAAGCTTCCATTGTTGAGGCATACATTTTGGAGGAGGTGTCGAATTTCACATCAAAATATTATGCTGACAATCTTCCTAGCACACATAATCCACCCCCTCGTTACAATGCTGGGGAAGCTGAATCGAACCTCAGCTTTTTCCATGGGCAACTCGGAAGTGCAAGTGACGCGTGCATCAAGACATTGAACCTTGAAGAGTGGCGCTCTATCATGATATATGTGTTGACCAACCTTTCCGAAGTAGAGCCATACATACAGTAAGTTTTCAACAAATATTGTTCTTAAGTGTTAACTCTTGTCGAGTTCTCAACCCCATTATTTCTCTTTGATACAGAGAATTTCATATGGAATTCTGGCGTCCATCAAGGGCGCCTACCATACACGAAGCTGAAACCCTTCTTAGACAGGGTGCGGGAAATGGAAAGCCCGATTTCATTTCCTGGTTCAATCAGAAGGTAATTTCCTATTTAGCTCATACTTAGACATTACAATTTGCTCGGACTTACTATCCTGCTTGAACCTGCAGAGCCAAGTCGATGGGTCTATGAGTGCTGAGTTGAGACAGGTTGCCAATGGTTGTGCCTATAGGGTCAAGTCATTTGGCGCTTATGACGTGAATGACTATCGCTTTCATTTAACAAGGCACGAGCAGAGTCGGCCCAATCGAAGAACCACAAATTCTGGAGTTTTTACTCTAGGAGACGATGGGCTCGAGTACTATGGAAGAGTTGAAGAAATATATGAACTCGAGTTTCATGGTTCACAACGTCTAAAACTGTTATATTCAAATGCCATTGGTTTGATCCTCAAGTTGTGAGATAGACCCCGAACCTTAGGCTAGTCGAAATTCGACAATCTTCCATGTACCCAGGAGATGATGTCTATATTGTGGCTCAATAGGCCACCCAAGTTTATTATCTGTCATACCCGTGCAAGAAGGACAAAAGTCTTGAGGGTTGGGATGTTGTGTACAAGGTATCGCCACACAGAAAACTACCTGTACCAAACAATGAAGATTACAACATAGACCCAAACACCTATGTCGGGGAATTTTTTCAAGAAGATGGGCTTTCAGGGAGTTTTGTGATAGATTTAACCGAGGTGATGGAAGTAGATAATGAAAGTGTTCCTCTCGAGGATATCAGAGATGATGTTCATAACGCCAAGGACATAGAATTACTTGAAAAGCTACATTTGGGCAATGACAGTGATGATGACACTGATGGTCCTTTAGAGAACGACGTTGATCTTATCGAGATGCGTGATAGTGATGATGAGACATATGATCCAGCTAATCCCGATCATGATGATTATTTTTAACACATGTATGATCCTTATTATTTTATTTTCTAGTTATTATTGTTTATTTTAGTAGGTGTACTATTGAATTTCTAATACATGTACTAATTGGTTTACTATTTTGAATTTCAGGTGGTTGATCGAAGATGGTGGGGCGCGGCGGAGGTCTAATGAGGTCGCTCACGGAGGTACTCGGCAGATCTAGCGGCAGTGGCTCCTCCTCCCGGTCGACTCGATAGAGGGGCAAAGGTTCGGCGCCTATTGCAGTAGCTGAGGACTCCAGCACAGTTTGAGGGAGGAAGGGCAAGAGGGGGGCTCGCAGGTGGTCACCCTCGCATGAGGTGGAGGAGGAGTCGGAGGAGGTGGAGAAGGAGTCGGAGGAGGTGGAGAAGGACGAGGACAAGGTACCTGAGGCGAACGCCTCGGTGACGAGCACCAATAGTAGGAGGAGGCGGGGTCGATAGAGGTCCCTACTGTTTGGTTGCGAGGACCGTCGAGGCTCCCGGACGGGCCGATACCATTAGAGGGATGGCTGATTATTCGAGCAGATAGGAAAAGGTAAGTAACATTTACAGTTATCACTATGTTTTCTTTTGAAAATCACAATTGAATCTACTAATTCGTCTTAATCATTTTTTGTAGGAACTTTGACGTCATCGCCCCAGGTACTCACGACCGTATACCCAATGATATCCTGGGGCTCCTCTGCACGCTTCACTACCTTGGCGCAATGGAGATTGCCGGGAGCCTTCAGCTGGTGACGTCGTGGGCCCAGTACCGCGACTGTCCCGATGCACCGGATCGGGACGGCAGGATCTTTACAGACAAGGCACAGTGGGTCCTGAATGAGCTATGGGTAAGTCTTGAACTCCCTTTCTCAATACATCACATCCATTGGACATTCTTCAAATAATAATATCATGTTTATATGCAGGATTTCTACAGATGCAAGGAGGACGCCAAGGCATTTGAGATGGCTGCCACAGTGTGCACCAAGCTGGTGCCGGATATGATGTATGGGGCCCACGTCCAGGCCGTCGTGACATACAAAGGCACCTACGAAGGACTGGCAGTGAAGAAAGCGGAGGCAAGAAACATGAGGCTGACCCAGGAACAATTCGTGAGGGTAAATATTAACACTAACTTATTCTGAGATGAAGCATGCTCCGTGTGATCTCCTTATATGTCATGTTCTCGATTATGTGCAGGTGCCTCCATGGTGGTGCGCAAAACATATGCAGTGCTGGGGATTGATCATTGATAAGTGGTGCGAAGAGGGTTGGGTGGAGATCCATGAGTCTTGTCATGCGCGTCGTTTGATGATGCCAGGTGCACCACATCATCAAGGCAACCGTCTCCTCGGCGCGTACACGGCTAGATGGGTACCTGAATGTGTCCATTCTTTATTCTAACACTCAATTCTGCATAATTTTTTATCACAGTGCCTTTCTTTTCGCAGTCACCGTCACATGGTGACCAGCCTTGATCCCAGCTCTAGGCATGGGCTTTGGCCCACAAGGGCAAGGCGACCTATGACGTCACCTACAACCCGGAAGATCCGCCCAAGGCCTACAGCAATGCGACCATCCACAGCCGCCTCAGTGACTACAGTGCGATGGCAAGGGAGGTACATGGGCCAGACTTTGATCCGAGCACACAGTCCATTGATGGAGAGGTCGTCATGAGGGTGGGAGGAAGCAAGAAGCATGGCCAATATTAGGTTTGCGATAGCACACTCGACACGAGCAATACGCCTACTCTCTCGCAAATTCGAGCTCGGAGCACCAGCTCAAGCCCGACCATACGCCCACGGCCAGACACCATCTAGAGATGGAGGCACTCGAGGTTATTTCTGTTTGAACCATCGTTCACTGATCTTTCCATACGTTTGTTTTGTATTCTAACATTTGATCAAATATTGTAGGAAAAAATTAAATCTCGGGAGGAGGAGCTTCAGATCAAGTGGCAGGAAGAGCGGACGACCTTGGTGACAGATTTTCAGCGCCAGCAGGAGGTAGAACACAAGAGACTCGACGAAGCCTGGGCGTACATGGCAAGTCTGGGGCAGGCGATGGGTCAACCGGTGCCAGCATTCACTCCACCACCTCTACCTCCACGGGGTACTTCAGTTACTCATGTGAGTCACTTGAGAACCTTCTACTTTCATTTTGCATGGTCACTTAGCAATTAGAATGACAACATAGAGCTACAATGACTTAGAACTAATGACCTAGGGTAGTACAATGACTAGAAGCTTAGGATATAGCTTAACATATGAAATAATTTTGAACTATGTGCAGAATCAATCGACAACATCAAATGATGGGCCTGTCAATGTAGAAATGTCGCCTCGGTACCCTCCGATGCATTTGCAGCCTTCTACGTGGCCTTCGCAGCCTCCGTGGGTGCCTGGTGGGCTGGGGTCGTGGTCACAGCCTCCGTGGGTGCCTGGGTGGCCGGGACCGTTGTCGCAGCCTCCGTGGGTGCCTGGGGGCCGGGACCGTCATTGCAGCCGCCACCGCCGGCCGAGTGAGTTTGTATGTGCAGTTAGATGTTTCATGTGGACCTGTACAACTCTTATTTGCATTTGGACTTGTTTGTGGACTCGTATCGATTGAATGAATGACTTCATATGCATTTGCGGATTATAAACTGTCTGTGATGCATATTGTGATGGTAATGGTGCGATTATAAATGCCTGTGATGCTTATTGTGATATATAAATGCATGTGATGTTTTTTACTGTTCGGGGTCCCATTTACGTCGAAATGTAAAAAAACTGGGACCTGTATAGTCAGTTTGTTGTGTGCATAGGGCCACGCACACGACAAACTGACAATACTAAGAATTCTAATGGTCACTTTGCCGTGTGCCTAGGCCTGACACATGTCAAAGTGGCCAGGCTTTGCCGTGTGTCTAGGCCAGGCACACGACAAAGTGATCAGGCTTTGCCGTATGCCGGGCCCAGGCACACGGCAAAGCGGGGGCCTTTGCCGTATGCCAGGCCCACATGACCCATGTCAAAGGCCTACGATTGTTAACGGCAGTGGGCCGCTTCCATTAACGGCCGTGGGCCACGCTGGCACACGGCAAAGGCTTTGCCGTGTGCCCGACAAACGGTCCACGACAAAGCGGGCTTTACTGGCCGACGTTTGCCGTGTGTGGCACACGACAAAGCCTTTACCGTGTGCATTATGACCTTTGCCGTGTGCCTCTGGCACATGGCAAATTAGGGGAATCCGGTGGCGATGGCACTCAGGGGCAGAGCTACAGCGTATGCGAGTCACACAAGTTTACACTTCATTATATTTTTCGAGTTGAAGAAGTACAGAAGTTGGTTGTGCCGCATACTATATTACTAATTTCCCCAGGGGCTCCATGATTGATGTTATCATAATATATTTTTCTGTATATGATCATGCTGTATCACTGATAAACGACACTTACTGGTTGTTACATATCGCATATATGCCGGTCAAAGTTGTGAGATTATTATTAACTTATTATATGCTTGCTATCAGTTTTAAAGTAATAGTATGGAAAGAGCTATATGAAAATGGTACATGATCATGCTATATCACTAGATAAACAATTACTACTTGTTACATATCACATGCCAGTCAAAGTTATGAGATTACTGTTGACTTGTCATGCTTGCTATCATATTTAAAGTAAAAGTATGGAAAGAGCTATATAAATATGGTACACAATTAGCTGACACAATGTCTGTTGTCCAATGACATAAAAGGCATTACAAGAACTTATGCTCTTAGAAAAAAATGTTAAGACATAGAGTGGAAGGGTTAACACCAATCACCAAAAACATTATAAACTAGGTCATTATCTAAGTTAGCTCTTTGTAAAAATAGCATACTAATTCTGAATATGATTCCAAGCATTACTGGGAGTGCAGTGAAATGCACTAAGTTACTATGCGATAGGACATTTCAATACTTTTACTGCATTAGACCTTTTAGAACTCTAGATTGATGGCGCGTGTCCATTAGAGACCATGAAATTTGGGACCAGAGAAAGGCGAGATCAACTGTCTGTAATCAAGAATCAAGAATATAAGTTGGCAGGGAAGAGGAATGTAAGAGTTCAAAGTACTACAGGGTCATTGAGTTAAACTTACGATAGGAGCAAGGTTTTAGAAATAAAACAAGTCAAGATATTATTATTGTTCAAGATATCAAGTATGTTATTTCAGCAAATGGCAATAACTATCCCATTTTTGGCCAATCTCAAACTTTGAGATTATCTGTCATGCCCTAAATATTTGGATTTTAGGATATGATACGGTAGAACAGATTTTTCTTCAAATTTTTAAAATCTTCCAATGTTTCTATAATTATTAGGGAATTTAGTGTAGAAAAATATTTATTTTCTAAAGTAATAGAACATTGGCTACCGGATTCATATTCACTACCGGATTCCCCTCATTTGTTGTGTGCCGGCGGCACACGGCAAAAAGCACACGACAAACTCCGGCCAGCAAAGCCAAATTTGTCGTGTGCCTTTTGTCGGGCACATGGCAAAGTCTTTACCATGCACTAATAGCCTCTGTGCGCTACGAAGCCCTACCCAGATTGAAGCTCCACCTCCTCCGCTTGATCCCCCTATCACGCACGCTAAGAGCCATGCCCTGGGCTACAAGTAGAGCTCGATCTGCTGCGCTTCTCATGCATCTATGTTTGGGCAAGCAATAAACTTGCGCCTTGTGCCCTAGCTTGCGGCACGGCCGTCGTCACCCAATTAAGAAGCCCCACGCCGCCGCGTGCCGTTGGTGAAAGTCGTCCCGGTCCCAAGGCTTCACCATACATGCCATGCATCATGAAGTTCGATCCATGGACGTTCGTCGTCGTCTCCGAGCTGCCACAGGAGTTCACACCAAGGTCGAACCGCGCAGCCGTCCTAGCTCGTCGAGTTCAGTCTGGGCACGCTTGCCGATGTCTCCATCGTCTTCCCCAAACTCCAGCCATTGTCACCAGACAGCATCATAGCGCCACCCAGGTTATTTTCCCCTGCCGTTCTGCGGCATGCCCTCCTCTGGTTCGAGCAACAGTCCTCGATGAACCACACTTGAGCCGCACCAGATCGAAGCCAACCAACGATGGGCCATGCAGAGAAGACCACGTATGTACTACAGAACAATGTACTCGTGTACATGGTCTTGGCTATATGTTATGTACTAAGGACACCACTTTTCCGATCACGTTCTATCAAACAGCACCAAGCATGCCTGTATACAACTAGGCCACAATGAGTTCTGCCACAAAACAGCCGAGAGATGCTTATTAGCATTCAGGCAAATGTCACAACCGTCCGCGTATATGTGTGCATTACAAATTTACAATGCATGCATATATATATGTAGCTAGCTTCTTTTCCATCCTGTACAAACTAATTTGCTTCGTCAATTGTTCTTTTACCAACCTTCCCATGCTAGTTTGTCTCGTTCAGAACACGATACTCAAGTATCTTACTAGACTAACTTAATGTTACAGGTGTTTTGCCCTTTTATTTTTCTATATCGTTATCATCCTTGTTACATTCCACTAATCCAATAATTATTTTCTCTTAGAAATTCATATCCTACTCATTTTAATTCCGCTTTTAGCTATTCTCGAGCTCATGTGATCGTGGCAAGGTATACATCAATTCAGAGTGCTTATCTTGCTCCGTATGTGATGATTGTGTATGGATGTGATGACTGATGTACTGCTTTTAATTTATTCTATTTATTGCTTGCTTGTATATTAGCTTTGGATGCTTCGGTTGATTGTAGATTCGAGAACTTTTAAGATCAAGAATTAAAGACCTTGATAAACTATTATCCGTAGAAAGACAAGTGTATTTGATATGCTTCCTAATAACTTTTAATCACTATTAAATGCTTGTGTCTTAATTTGATAGGTCCTGTTAAGGATTATGCTTAGCCACTTTTTACCAATATGAAACTGGGATTTTACAATTTTATTTGTTGGGTACTTATGCTAGTTGCTTTAACTAGGTAACGGTTGGAATAATTAATGTTAAAGATGGTGGACCTTGTTAATCCTAGACATGCCTCGATTCTCTTAATTACAAGATCACATGATTTAATTTGAACATGCAGCGACTACCTAGAAAGACAGTGCACCATAAGAATTACTATGGCTTTAATCTTGGATAATTACTTACATATTTTTTGTGCACATTAGTTGCATAGTAGCTGGGAGACGAAGGACTGCTTCTATGACACTTCTATTCTGGATAGATTGTAGATACAAAAGTGCTTTTCTATGGCTAACCTAGTCTGAGAGTATAAGGAGATACGTCACCTCTATGGTGTGCAACTATATATGAACTAATATGAATGAGAAGACTCTTCGAAAAGGCCTCAGCTCGTAGTGGATCCCCAGCCATGCCCCTCGGTGTTTTTATGAGGCTAGCTACCTTAGGCATGAGAGAGAAAACACGACTTCTAGTGAAAGTGTACAACCTCTACAGAGTGTAATACTGATATATCAACCGTGCTCGTTGTTAAGAGTAGTCTGGACCCTCACATGATAATTAAACTTGAAGATGAAATAGATCATGATTTATACTTTATTATCCTGTTATTTATTTATATGCTTTCTGTTTAACGTGTGATGATATAAACTTTGTATCTTAGTAATTACATGCTAATAAAATTTGACCAACTAAAAGTGCTTACCCTAGTGACTCAGCAAACCCTTTGGCCTTGTGTGTCTTTTACCCTTGCTAGTTCCAAAATATTTTCCATATTGATGGATGCTTGTCAAAAGGAAAAGATGATCTGAAGATTTATGAAGATGATGCTAAGTCCTAGGCGTACGCAATCCTCGGTCAATTGCCTGTTAACTTCGGACCTTCGTTTCTATGATAAGTTGTCTATCTCTAATATTCTTTTACAGGATATTGTATAGGAAAAAGTCTATATCACCCCCTCACCTATGAGGGCTGGACTACATAACCCCCTAACCTATGAAACGGTCTATATCACCCCATGAACTTTCCAAAACTGGTCAAATTACCCCTTAAAGCAATTTTGAAAAATCATAGTAAATCACAAAAAATCATAAAATGGAAAATTCAATTGTGTTGGACTGCAAATGAGTATATCTACACAGTGAATATATAATATGATATGCTTCAGTACATTTTTTACAGCTATGAAGAAAAACATAGACCTAAAGCTACAGCAAAAAATGTACTAAAGCATATCATATTATACATTCACTGTGTATATGTACTCATTTGAATTCCAACACAGTTAGATTTTTCATTTTATGATTTTTCTGTGATTTACTATCATTTTTTAAAATTTCTTTAGGGGGTAATTTTACAATTTTAGGGGGTAATTTCTTCCAAGGCAACTTCACAATTTTCTTGAAGTGCTCAATGGAATCACGAGCTCCAAGCCGTCTAGGAGGCGGCAACCTCCAAGAGTAACAAATCAACTCGCTCGATTGATCAATCCCTAGTGCCACAATGATCAAATCATTGATGCAATGCACTAGATGCTCTCAATCTCAGAAAGAATGCAACCTCAAAGCAAGTGAGTGAGAGAGAGGAGAACAAGGGCTCTAGAATGTCAAGAAAGCTTTTCAAAGTGCCAAGAGAGCTCACACACCCGCGGGGGTGGAGTATTTATAAGCCCTCTCCTTGGAACTAGCCGTTACGTTCAAAACACGTGAAAAATGGCTCTCGCAAACTGTCCGACCTACCCCATCGGACTGTCCTAGCTTGAATCTAACGGTCATATTCGCGCAGCCAAACTTGTGTCAGAGATGATCGTTGGGGCCTGGCGGACTGTCCGACCGCCACCCGTGGACTGTCTGAGACACATCACGGACTGTCCATCCGGTGCGGACGAACGGTCTGACCCCTGCAACATTGAAAACCGTCTCTGTCTAAACCGAGGCCTTTTTACAGACTGTCCGAGCCCAGCTGCAGATGGTCCGACCTTTATAACAACCGCTCGGTGAGTTAGCACACATGGGCCCACTTGTCACACAGGTCACGGACAGTCCGACCATAACCCTCGAACTGTCCAAACAGACGTTCGGACACCCGAACGGGATTTACCAAAGATTTTCTATTTAAGTTTTAACTCTCATTTCTCGGACTATCCGAGCCAATGCCACGGACTGTCCGACCAGTCTCGACAGAACTAGATTTTCATAAGATTTTCAACAACGCTCTTTCTCAAGTTAGTTACCACTCATCTAAATGCACAACATGCAAGTCAATGATCAAAGTGGCGTTATAGACACATCAAGCCAATGACGTTGATCCCTCTTGATAGAACGGCTATCTAGCCTATCAACTCGGTCAATGTTCATGCTCTAATCACCACATGACCGGTCAAAGCAAAAAAGCCCTATCTTATACCTTTGCCTTGAGCTTCCCATGATCCATGTCACACATGCCCTTCGCTCATCATCTCTTGAAAGTCATTCCAACCCTCGGGACTAACCTATTCTTATATTCTCAAATAAAATTTTTAGTACACAAAGGTTGTCATTAATTACCAAAACACAATTAGGGGCCTAGATGCCTTCAGCCGGCGGATCTAGAGGAGGGGTTTGGGGGTGTCGGTTGGCTCGGCGGGGGCGACGGCCGCCGGGTGGAGGGCCGGGCGGTGCCGGCAGCGGGGGCGGAGACGGCGGCCTGACAGGTTAGCGTGGCGGCAGTAAGCGGCGGCGGAGGCGGCGGGGCGCCGCCGGAGCCAAGGGTGGAGGAGGCAGTAGGGGCGGAGGAGGCGACGCCGACGAGTTAGCGTGGCTGTGGCAGTGGGCGCCAGCGGATGCCGCCGGAGCCGGGCGGCGGGAGTTGCCGGCGGGGCAGAAGACGACGGGTCGCACGCTTCCTTAACCCGCGACCCATCGCGCGATAACTGTTGGCGGTCGTTACAACCCAAATCCAACCACCAATACTCGGGAATAAACGAGGTTATATGCAACATTCCATGTACTTAGGTTTTATTTCTAATAAAGTTCCACGAGTTTTGGTGAGTGTCACTTGTGCAGGTACAACTACGACAAATACGCGCTATTGGGGCCGAAAATGACCGAATCGGCCGAACGACTCCGTTCGGCCAGTTACCCCCCTTAGCCGTACAGACCACCGGGAGCCGTCCACGTCACCGATGACCAAGCAAACACGATGCACGACACGTGGACGACCGCCAACATGTCCCGGAGCACCGGCACGTCAACCTGGGCCGAATCAAGACAAGTCCAAGCAGTAGAGGCCGGCCCAGGAGGGACTTAGCCGAAGGCGGTGCAGGGGGGCGGGCCTGGGCTCCCAGCCCAGTTCGGCTGAACTGGGGGGTTCGCCCGAACCGCCCCCAGTTGCCCAACCGACTCCAGGGGATGCATCTCGGTCGTAGGTGGCTGAGGCGGTGGATCGGGCGTTCGGCCGAACGCCAGGGTTCGGCCGAACCGACCCTCTCGGCCGAAACGGTCGGCAACCGCCTCTGCCCCTCCCTTGGCCGTTACCCTACCTGAACCGACCCTGGAGCACTATATATAGGACCTTACACTTCACTTATAAACACACACCACTTGGGAGCAAGTCTTCATTCTCCACTTTCAAGATGTAGAGTAGGCTAGTCCTGTTGGGAGTTAGAGTCAGGGTCGAGCTTCGCTCGGGGTTCCGGAGTCGTCTTCTGGAGTTCTGGTAAAGCTCTTGTATCTTTTCCTTTTCTTTATGTAAGACTCTGAGTTTTCTCAATATATTTCCTCCCGCATTTACTTGAGTTATTTGTTCTGCATTTATTCCGGGATATCTGTGTAATGTCTAGCTCTGGTTATAAGCTGTTGTAGTCTGGTTCTATAAGTTCTATCTTAGTTCTTTATCTCAGCTGGTTCCTCGTTTCTGCTCAATGCTTCCGGTGAATTGTCACCGGGGTATTGACAGGAGTGCTTGCGCTTTCTAGGAGAGTGAGTAGTTATTGCCTAGCGTAGGTGTGGTACCTAGTCTAGGTGGTAACCTTGGTTTGTCCCCGTCGCAACGGAGGTGGTAGCCGTGAGGTGGTGACAGCCCTTTCGGTCTTCGTAGTCCATCACGTTAGTTCCGGTTTGCAGGCACCACGTAAGAGCACGGAGTTTTTGGCACCCCTTCTCATCCCTTTCTGTGTGTCACGGGCTCCGTCCCCGATGTTGAGATAATAGAACTAGGAAGAGAACCGTAGATGCCATTCTTCATGCTAGTCGTAACCCTTGCCAGAGGTATCTCAAGGCCAGTGGAAGTATATAGGAATCCTTTCCTGTCTCGTTGTCCTCCCACTAGCTAGACCGCTCTTCTATCTCTATCTTAAACTTCTCCTTGTGTGTGTCAATTGCATATCACTCCTATTCTATCCTTTACCCCCGCCTTGTTAGCCGGTACTTTAATTAGTAGTTACATCCTTGTTAATAGTCAATACTCTTTATCCAATGCTTCCCTGCGGAAATATAAATACGATACCTAGGAATACTCCCGGGTGAAATGCTACATCGGTATCCGTGCGCTTGCGGATTTATATCTGTATCGTAAGAATACCAATGAACACTCCCTGCACCATTACTAGGATTGGTAATCCTGATAGTGGACCGTAAGAAGTGTCAACAATAACCCGGCCCTACTTTGAAATGGCTCGACGAAGCACCAGGTGTAGTGTATTTGTTAAGTCACTTCTTAGTCTTTATGTTTGTAACATACACTACACTTGTGGGATACAGGTACTACTGGGCCCACTACCAGAGGGCATGACAGCCGGCTTGGGCCCATAGCTGACAAGGTTGTGGGCCGACCTGGAGGTGGCCCACAAGGAACCCTCGGCTTGGAGAAGAAGATTCATGAAGATGTAACCAACTTAAGGCCGAATATCCCGGATATATTTGTACAAATCTATTCGGATATGATTTGTTATTCGAAATCTAGTAGGTTTAGATTAAAACCGACTTGTAAACCCTAGACCGTCGGCCTATTATAAGGCGGTCTAGGTCAACCCCTTGAGGGGACACCATCCATTATTGTAACCAGAGAGCTCGCCATTGCTTCCTGAAGCTTTATCGAGCACAAGCAATACAAACCACCAGTCCACCACCGAAACAGGACGTAGGGTATTATACCTCCAGGTAGCCCGAACCTGTCTAAATCTTGTCTCCTGTGTCACCTTTAAGCTACTCAGCTCGGTGATTCCCCTCCTACAAATCAACCACTCGGGTACTCCCTAGTGGATTACCGGATCTTAGATCCGATAACACCATATATTTATGAAGTTGTAATGGAAATGGGGTTCGAGTATACGCCAGGAAAAAAATAAGTTATCTTTATATGTCTATTTGTACCATGTAACACATCTATATATGTGTTGAAGAAGGGCCAAATAACTTGCGGCATTCAACCTTGCTTACTTTGCAGTTGAGGATTGTTTATTGAAATTGATGTTATATTAGCATAAATAAACCTATATTATCAAACCTATATTTTTTTAATTGTAAACAAACAATGCTAGTGTATTGTATCATTTTACGTTGTTCTTTCATCATGTATCATTTACTAACTGCTTGTTTTTTGCTTGTGTGTGTTTATGTTTCAGGAAGCAATGGTTCAATTCTCTGGATTTTGAGCTGACCAAGCTGAATGGGTCAATGCTCGTACTTGTTTGTGACAGCGTTCACTTGGTTTGAAGGCCACAGAATGTGAACTTGTGAAATGTAGGGACATTGTTCTCTGTTATAAGGCATCGAGTTGATTCCCATGTATTCTATACGCTTTGTTTGATTTCGGACACCACCACGAAAATCATGTAAACATGTGCTTAAGTTGTGTGTGTGTTGGGGGGGGGGGGGGGGGGGGGGCGGTTGTGTGTGTGTTGGGGGGGGGCGGTGGGGGTACTGATCAATTGTTGTTTCAAATTTATAGGAAATTGTTCACCTGTGCCGTCGAGCAGATGCCGGCGCTGGTGGCTACCCGATGAAGAAGAACACGGAGAGCGCAAGGCGGCGCCGCGGCGATCCGGACCGGACGATCTCGCAGACGAGCGCGACAGTGAGAGGCCAAGGGGCCCGGAGAGCAGTATAGTCAGGTGAAACGTCGTACGCTGAGATGGAAGATCGATCCGGAGACCGCGCCGCACTATCGGCACCGCACCAGCGTGACTCTCATCACGCGCAAATCCACGGCAATGCGCGCTACTCCGTAGGTGTCGCTGCTCCTGCTCTCGTAGGGTGGGCCTGATGCCCTGCCGCTGTCTGTCCGCGTCTCAGCTCTCAGGTCAGGGAGTATACCGTCCAGACGATCGAGTAGACAGGATCCTGCCATTCCAATTCAATTCATCAGGATCCAGTGTTAGGCCATTCCCTACCATGAGTAGGATGGTGTCCATAGAATTAAATGATATGCCATATAGGCTAAAAGATGACGTGTCAAGTGAGTTAATGAAGAAAGAGGAGGAAACCAGGTCTTGCATGAGACATGGTTTCTACGCATTATCCAAGACATAGTGAGAGGTGAGTGTCATTAAATTTGAGTTTGGAATAATAGTGTTTCGGTTGGAGGGGTAGTGTCTTGTATTAATTTCTTGATGACGTGGAGACTACGGACGCCACTACTGGTGTCTTGGGTTGGGACTGGCCTTACGAACCTAATTGATCGATTCACTCAAATAGGGTGTGTTTCTTTACCACGGGAAATATATTTTCAAAAGAAATCTTGCATGCATGGAGTATTAAATGAAGTCTATTTCTAAAACCTTTTTAGAGATATGTGTAACTTTGCACGATAAATCTAATGAGCCTAGTTAGTCCATGATTTACTACAGTTATACTACTACAGTAACCATCCTCTAATCGTGTGATCAAAGGCCTCATTAGATTTTTCTCGTGAATTAATCCAAGATTATAAAGATAGTTTTGTAAACTGACTTTATTTAATACCCTTAATTATTCGTCAAACGGGATGGAAAATTTTTTCCACCCCAAAGAAACACGGTCATAGGATACACAGGCAAGGATAGTTTGTAGAATAGGTTCCGGATACAAAGTACTATGAGAGAGGAGGAGGAAGGATAAAGGAAGGGAAATCGAGCCAGAGCTCGCCTCGAGCATATGCTCGATGCTATAAAATTCCAAACGGGCCGCCCGACCCTAGCCCGATGTAGCCCGGCCCTATAGAGGTCCGACAGGCCGTCGTCCGGGCCGACCTGTCGGCCCAAACACGACACGAAGGCCTCTTTTCCGTGCCGGGCTAGCACGGCGGCACGATCGGCCCGTCGAGCTATGGCCAGCCCATCGGGCCTTGCCAGCCCGACGGTCGGCGCGACCGGAGCAGGCGGCCGCCGTGGCGGCGGCGGAGATCCTTCCCACAGGACACAGCATCGGCAGCAAGAGATTGGGACCGACGCGGACGCCGGCAGGAGCATGGGGGTGGAGGAGGGGGTCGGCTCGGCGGCGGGGGAGGAGGCCAACGCGGCCGCCGGCCGGAGCAGGAGGGTGGAGGAGGGGGCCGGCTCGGCGGCGGGGCGGGGCGCCGGCGCGGCCGTAGGTCGGAGCAGGTGGTGGAGGAAGGGGCCGGCTCGACGGCGGGGAGGGGTGAGGGGTAAGGAGCCAGGCGGGCGAAGTTGCTGAGGGAGGGGGAAGGGGGCGGCTAATGGGGGGGAGGGGAGGGGTGAGGAAGGGGATAGAATTAGGATTTTTTTCGCGCGTGTATATATATATACATATATATATGTATGTATATATATGTGTGTGGACTTTCAAATTAGATCAGGCTGCCAATCGGGCCGGTCATTTTCAGGCCGTGCCTCGGGCCGGCAATACTGGCTGAGGTGGCGGCCCAGGTACTACAACCCCTTCGTGCGGGGCCGGTCCAAGGCACTATTGATCGTGCTTAGGACTGGACCAGTCTCGTGCTTTTTAGGATGGTGCCTCGTGCCGCCCATCGTGCCGGTCCATTTGGATTTCTATACTCGCCGCCTGGTCAATCGACGCCTTTCTCTACTGCTTCTGCTGCCCCTTTGTACTGTTTGTCACCTGGTGTTATGGGTCACGGCACCCCAGGCTGTATCTGCCCTTGTTTGTTACGGCCCATCCAGCAACAGCGAATGGAGAGATTGGAGACATGCAGGTAGCTAGAGATCAGGTTATATAGCCATAGCCTATACGTATGCATTTTGCCCTGGTGGTCACGATGACGATCAATAATACATATTTGTGGCTATAGTCCAGAGAATATTGATAACTGAATGATTATTACACATTAATTGATCAGATATAACATTAGGATTTGCAAGGTCTACGGTGGTTATTCCAGTAGTATTTTCTTAAATTGATCTAGTTCCTTTGCAGAGTCAGTATATAGTTTGAACATTATATTATACACCGGGAATAAATTATTAGGAAACACTAGTATTAGCATCATAAATGATTCTGACATATACGAATATAGAAAAAAAATGTAAGGTAATGTGTGCATACTATTTTCTCATGGATTTTAAATGTTTATTGGTAATTTTTTGTAAATTAACTTTATATTATTATTAAAAAGAGGGCCTCATTTTTTTTCTTTTGCCCTGGGCCCTGAAATCTCAGGACTGGATCTGGAGCTAGCCGAATTGCCCACTTTCAAACATTAGCTTTGTCGAGGTACCACTTGAAATAATGTCACTATGGAGCTAGATATCCTTCTCCATGCTCGTTCGGCTAGATATCTTACTATTTGGTCGACACAAAGGAGCCGAATTGCCCACTTTCAAACAGAACGAGGCAGCTAGATATCTTACTATTTGGTCGACACAAAATCCTTCTCCATGCTCGTTCTCAATGGTCAAAGATTAAAAAAAGAACTAAAGTTATTACCCAGCACTCTAGATTGGTTCTGGAAAAATTAAGCCTAAAAATATTTGGCCAACAACAGAATTATCCACGTACGCTCTAAAGGTTAGAAATTATAACGAAGAAGTAAAATACCCACGCACTAGCACTGTTAATGCTTTAATATGTAATAAGATGTAAACGCTGATGAGAGGCAGAGATTGAGTACAAGCTAGGATGTACTCCGTTGATGACAAAGGTTTACAGGAGGTAAATTTGCAACACATATGGGGGAAGCTACTAGTTACTAGATCTCAATCTCCCATGGGCATGTATAGAGTGATATAGAGGAATTAACCTGACTAGAGTGCACCTGAAACACAAACAGACAGACAAAAGCAATGCTTTATGTCTGTGCAGTGCAGCAAATTGCTTACAATATATACAGACGACGAAAGCAGCAGTTGCTTGCCTTCTTACGTGTGCTTGCATGAACGAGGTAATTGGAGGGGGACGTGCTACCCGCTAAATAAAGCTTTGGAGATGTCCAACTTTCCCTGTGGACGCTTTGATTTGGCTATGGGCACTACCAGAATGATCGACATCTGCACCGGGTGGGAAAGCCCTTTAGCACCGGGTTTCCCACCCGGTGCAACTAATCCGCGGCTAAAGGGGTACCCCTTTAGCACCGGGTTGAATAACCGGTGCTAAAGGGGACCTTTAGCACCGGGTGCAGCTACGACCCGGTGCTAAAGGCCCTGCCCCGCAGCGCCTTTAGCAGGACCTTTAGCACCGGTTGCTGTCTGCAACCGGTGCTAAAGGCCCCGGATTTCTTTTTTTTGCTTTTTTCAGTAGCCATGCGTGCACGTCTATATACGTATATATTCTAATACGTGTATTCTAATGCGTATTCGGCCGACTCTATATTCATATTAGCTGACATTTCATCAAAATAGAAGACATATATATTACAAAAGTAGATATTCATGCATGTCAACTCGAGTTATATATATTTAAACTGTATTTTCTACTTAATTAAGATTGACGACTAGCTTGTTGGACTGTCCGGCACGTCCTCCAGTACTGGCGAGTAGAATTCTCCTCGGGGATTGACGACCTCGTCCCAGATCCATCCGACGAGCTGTTCTGCAATTGCGTCAATTCTTTCTAGCTCTAGGGACTCTTCCTTCAGGTTGAACATCTGTAATTTACAAATAATTGAAAGATATTTAATCCGCCGAGTTGGAGACAATAATTGTGCACTTAATAATAATGGAAATGTGTTTATTATTACGTACCATAATATCCTGTTGTGTAAGCTTTTTATGTCCCCAATTCCACATGAAATCGCAAACATAGTATGCACATAAATTATTTCCCGGCCCCTGTTTGGCACACTGTCGACCAAAAGAAATTAAGTAAAATTCATATAATATATTAGCCGAGGCCTACATGTACAAATTACTTGCTTACCGGAAAGCCAATGTTCCATTTTAGTGTTTCATGTTGAATTCCCGGGTGTTCTTGACGAAATTGAATCCAGGCCCTGCGAACAAAAAAAATTGAGTTAAGTCATTGCGAGTGTAAGGGGTGAATTAAGTAGGGGAAAATATACATCACCTTGTCATCATGTCCATGATGTTCTGTAGTTTTTCTTTTGGAGTGTGCAACGAATCAAAGACGTTCACGACACCCCGGTCAGGACACAATATTATTAGGAACCAGTGGAATCTGTGCACATGTATACATTATAATCAGAAATGAATTAGTACACAGACAGTATAAGAAGAAGCTTGTGTATGTACTCACTCGATGTTGTACGGGATTAGTATGGAGTCGCAGTAATTTTGTTTCTTAATATACTTGTATAGGTTTAAATATGTTTCCTCAGGATTGTGCAGTATCATTGCTTCACTTATCCTTCGAGGATCAACGAAACCAACGTCATATATATTATCTCTCCGATATTTTTGAATCTCCATTCTGCATATGTTAAGCAATAAATAAAGCCCGCGTCAGCATAGATTGGAATTATTGTTTTCAAACTGTGAATTATAAGCAACAACAAAGTACTTACAGTGTCCAACACGTGATCAAATCCACGTCCATGGCGTCGCGGTGGTACAGCTCATATATATCCTTAAACCTCAGCCACACCCAATCCTCGTCACCATTGTAGAAATCATGGTCCTTCACGCCTACTTTGATCATGCGCCGTTTATTCCTTCTTGATTCTTCCAAGTACCACTCATGGAATCGGCGCATCTTCGTCTGTAGCTTCCTCTCCATTTCAGGAGGGACCATAGGCTCGCCAAGATTAAACGGCCACCTTAGCGTTGTGTTTACAGGCACCTCTTCTTCCCCCAGGACTTGCGCTCTGGTTAGTCCAGTCTCGGCCATTACTCGTTGCACGTTAAGCTCGTCCAGAGATGGCAATGGACCCAAGGGCCGCTGAGGTTGCTGGCCGAGCTGAGGAACCTTTTTGGATGGGCCCGCCTCCTTATCTGCAGCCTTCCGCTTCTGGCGAGATTTCAGTAATGAGCGGTCATAGTCTGTTACTATTACTTCCTTCTGTTGACCCTTGCCCAAATTACCGAGGAATGACTTGACGATGGTGGGATCAAGCTTCGGCTCCGGCTCAGGTTTTTTCCTCCACTCGGCCATTTGCCTCTTTTGTGTCTGCTTTGACCGAGGCTTCGAGCTCCTCTAGAGTCTTCTCACCCGCTCTTTTCTCTGGTGCGGGCTTCTCTTTTGTTTTCCGCGCCTTCTTCGCTGGTGGAGTGGGGGCAGAGGCTTTAGTGCGGCGTCCCCTCTTTGGCGGAGGGGGCGGAGACCTCCGCGGCGGAGGAGACGGAGACCTCTTCGGCGGAGGAGACGGAGACCTCTTCGGCGGAGGAGACGGAGACCTCTTCGGTGGAGGAGACGGAGACCTCTTTGGCGGAGGAGACGGGCTTGCATCAGGAGCTCCCGGAGAATCGTCATGATCCTGTGGATCTCTTGGAGGTGACGGGGGCTTGTTGGTAGCCGCAGGTGTACCGGGTATGACGACGTCTGCCTTGCTCCAAAGAATGATGCAGTGAGAACACTGACCAAGTTTTGTTTCTCCGTCACCTCCGGGGATGTCAAGTTCCAAGTCTTCCCAGCTGGTGACGACTTGCTCCACCTCAACAGGTACGTAACCATGTGGAATGTCATTGCAGTGCCATTTTTGCCCTTCTTCCACACGTTTGGTCATACCGTATGCGACCTGATAAGTTAGTAGTCACAAAGAAAGTTAGTAAATGAATGGTATTTACGGTGAAATGTATGCAGTATGAACTAAGGTCGCATACGTACCACCACAGCTAAGTTCTTCTGCCTGACGACAAGCTCGCACGCGGTCCATTGAGTTATTTCATCCACGGTGTAACGGACCGCTTCGGCGGCCTGTGTGGAAGCGTGACTGCTTTGATATTGTTGTGGAGGGCTAATAAGGGCCGCATTTTGGAGAGGTGCATGCTCTGTGGAACCGGTCCCGCCTGCGGCTTGTTGGAGAGGTGCAGGCTCTATGGAACCGATCCCGCCTGTGGCTTGTTGTATCTGCAGCCATGCTACCTTCATCCGTCGCTCCATCTCTGACTCCATTTCTTGGAGCTTTGAGCCCTGGGCGGCAACCGTTTGCTCTAGGTCCCTCACCCTCTGCTCATATTCGGCCTTCTTCCTCGAACGGCTCCTATAGGTGGCGGCGTGCTCTTGGAAACCTTTCTTCCATGAGATGCTTGTGCCTACGCCGCGCGTCCGTCCAGGATGCTCCTTGTTCCCTAAGGCATAGGTTAGCTCATCTCTGTCTCTATCGGCAACAAATTCTCCCCTATAAGATGCCCTGAGGATATCAAGGAGACGCTGAGCTAGTTCTCGCAAGTCCTCGGGAAAAACTAAGGAGCCGTCGATTGGGCTTAGGGGTCCTTGTGGGCCAGTCATGTGTCGCTGGAGTGATGCCTCTAGCATATAGATCTTCTTCCATCTTCTCCGATTTAGCGATGCTTGCCTTGTAACCTCCCGAACCCATCTTATGAGAGTACTTCTTATTTGCGGCGTTTCCAGCGTTTCTAGCGCTAGCTGTTGCACCCTCTTCGGAGGTTTTGTACTCAATGAATGCTTCCCACTCGTCATTGGTGATCTTCTTATACTTCTCAGGATCCGGGGCCTCTCCGGTTTTGAGAAATTGCGAGTACAACTTCTTCTTGAAATCCTGAAACAGAACTGCCATCTTCTTCATTGTCCAATCCCTCAGTTCTGCTTCATGAGTGCTAGGCTAGTCGAATATTGCCTTTAATTCCCTCCATAGCATCTCCTTCTCTGTATCGGGGAGCACGTACTCCTCAGTGGGGTCCGTGGACTTCCATTTTCTGATACTAATGGGCACATTGTCCCGTACAATTACCCCTGCACTGAGATACAAATTTCTTGGTCACTTTTGGGGGCTCAACTGGCTCCCCGTCATCCTCCACTCGGGTGATGTGTAACTTGACATCCTTCACCTTCTTCGTGGTCGATCGTTTTGATTTCTTAGCTCGACTTGTAGAAGCAGAGGCGGCCTACACAAATTACATATATACGAGATGATATAGAGATGGTATACATAATTGACATGTACAGTACAAATTTATGTTATCTATATATACACCTGACTAGACGAGGGCTCGTTACCGGCCCCTTCAACATTTTCGGCCTGGACATTGGCGGCCCCTTCAACATTTTTGGCCCTTCCAATGATCCCCAACACATCATCCATGGACATTGGTTGGGTTACCATATTGAAAAGTTGATTCGCTAAGAACGTGTCGTTGTCCTCTTGAATGGGTGGGACAGGGGTGTTGTTGTCCTCTTGCATGGGTGGGACGGGGTTGTTGTTGTCCTCTTGCATGGGTGGGACGGGGTTGTTGTTGTCCGCCATCTATAGAATTAAAAATAATTGATAAAAAATATATACAAAGCATACATATTCCCAATATGATTCGCTAAGGGTTCGCTAAGGGGGGTCGGTGCGCGAAAAAACGGATTCGCTAAGGGGTTCGGGTGCGCGGTGGGTTCGGGTACATAGAATTTCCAATATACATTTAAATGAAGCATTTTCCAATATACATTTCAAACATATAACATTTCCAATATACATTTCAATGTAAATATCTCCAATACATTTAAATGAAGCATTTTCCAATATACATTTAAAACATATAACATTTCCAATATACATTTCAATGTAAATATCTCCAATACATTTAAATGGAGCATTTTCCAATATACATTTCAAACATATAACATTTCCAATATACATTTCAATGTAAATATCTCCAATACATTTAAATGAAGCATTTTCCAATATACATTTCAAACATATAACATTTCCAATATACATTTGAATTGAGAAATACCTAGGAAGGACAAAACAACTATAGCTCCTAAATCACACTCTTGAAGTGGTTTGGAAAACACCGAGATCTCCACTAAATCCTTGAAATTAGTTTTACCATTCCCATTTAGCAAAGATAGAACATTCAGATTTACAGCAGAGAAGAGCATATGAGTCAAAGCCCACATGCCACATAGCAGACTAAAAGCTCCAATCTTTTGACATTTCCTAATAAATTGCTGCACAAAACAATATACATCATCGATGAAATGGGATCAAGCTACATCATCGATCGCCACCATTGCCCATCGCCACCATTCCTCATTTACCTGCGCGGGGACGACGGGCGCGGGGACGACGACGGCGGCGGGGACGACGGCCGGGCGGCGGCGGCATGTGGGCGCGGGGACCACGGGTGGCGGCGGCGTGGGCGCGGGGACGACGGGCGCGGGGACGACGACGGCGGCGGGGACGACGGGCGGCGGCGGCTGAGGAGACGAGGCGACAGTTTCGATCTGAGGAGACGAGGGCGAAGTGAGGGAGGGGAGAGAAGTCCCCGGCCTATATAGGTCCGGGGCATTTAGCACCGGGTGCAGCCACGACCCGGTGCTAAAGGCCCCCCCTTTAGCACCGGGTCTTCCCACCACCCGGTGCTAAAGGCCCTTTAGCACCGGGTCTTCTACACCCGGTGCTAAAGGGGGTAACTGTGCGCCAGACGAAGGCCTTTAGCACCGGGTGCAGCCACGACCCGGTGCTAAAGGCCCCCCTTTAGCACCGGGTCTTCTACACCCGGTGCTAAAGGCCGTAACTGGCGCCAAACGAAAATTGGGGGCCTTTAGCACCGGATTTTAGATCAACCCGTTGCTAAAGGCCCCAAATTTTCGTTTGGCGCCCTGTTTCCAAACCGGCCTTTAGCACCGGGGGCTACTATTTGGGAATCTTATAAATATAGTTTTTAATATATAGTTATTAATACTTGTTTTAATTCAGTTATTAATACCTATTAAAAATATATAATAAATTAGAAAATCTTATAAATTACTAGAAAATCAATAAAAAAATCTAGAAAATCTTATAAATTAATAGAAAATCTTATAAATTAATAGAAAATCTTATAAATTACTAGAAAATCTTATAAATTAATAGAAAATTTATAAATTACTAGAAAAATCTTATAACTTACTAGAAAATTTCATATCTCATCAAGATCTACAATCTTTATTTAAGTCATTTTTGCATTTGAGAAAGTGGTAGTATACATTGTTCATTAATCCTAGATTCACTCGCATAGTTTCTAAAACTTTGTTAGAGACTTGTCAAATTTGTACTACATGTTATTACCCATTTTGAAAATGACAAAATGACCTAAATAAAGATTGTAGATCATGATGAAATATGAAACTTTGGTATTCATCACTTTTTCATTTGACATCACCTAGTGTGAAAAAAACCTTGGTTGTAGTTGTCATTTTTAATTCAAAATTTGGATTGTTCAAACACGAGAAGATTTTTCAAAATAATAACATTAATAAGTTTCATAACTTGATAGAGTATGATTTTAGGAATTTTTAGGAAGAAAAATGATCTTTTTTGAAGTTTGTACGAGGGAGAACGACTAGTTACAACTTTTATACAGAGATTAAAAAGAAAAATTGTTCTTGTTCATCCAGTGACGTGGCTCGTGTGCGCCCGGTGACGTGGCCAGCTGCCGCACGGCCTCCGTGGCCAGGCCGGTCCGCGGCCCGGTCGTGGCCTTTAGCACCGGGTGCAGCCACGACCCGGTGCTAAAGGCCCTGTGCTAGATAATCTTATAAATTAATAGACTCCAACACCGGATGTGAAGGATTCTGGTAGTGGGGCATCATGATATCATTTCGCACTGAACAGTGATGAGGCAAACCAGACTCCAGCGCAGGGACACGTGTCCACGCTCGATAGGGCCTGCCATTTAGGTAGCATCTTCGTCAAGTACTGGCCCATCCTCTCCTTGCTTGATTTAATTTCTTCGGATGGCCTTAGCCAGCTTTATATATATAAAACGAAAAATATTGGGATTATCAGTTTTACATGAAGCATAAGTCCGCTGACAACCCAACTACTTACAACTCTGCAACGGGACTCTAAAAACAACGCCTTCAGGAAGGCAAATGCGTCGAGTCAGTGCCAACGTTAGGTTTTCACCTAGGAGACCACAGCAAACCGCCAAAGAGAGTAATCCAAGAGCAATGCCCCCAACAGGGAAACAACATTGCTCGATCCGGAGCTAGATCGAAGCTTTCGCTTACGGTTCACCACCCAAAGAACACGCAGCACCAGCCCAAACACGACTACCGCCGAACAACATCCACACCGCCACCGTCGAAATCAACGAGCAGGGCCCATAAGAACTAGAACCACCACCAACTCCATCAGAGTCGGCGGATCAGGGACTCGCCAAAGACCCGGCGACCGCCCACCCTCAATTGGGGACGACGTCGAGTGAACCGCGAAGCACCTGCGCCCAGCACCACCCCCAACGGGACGACACCGAGTGGCTCCAGTTGAAGACGGATCACAAGAGCTTGATTTCCCAGGTTTATATATTATCATGTTGAAATACTACTCATTTTGATATCCTCAAGAGGATTCATATGAATGAACAAGAACACAATACTCGTATTTAATTACAAGAAGCGAGATTATGCGGCAGGCAATGCAAGACACTCCTACCAGCTGAGAGAGGTTAGCAAACTATATGTGCTGTTCCTGAGCCCAAACTGACAAACCATAAACAAGCTAATAGGATTACAAATTTGAACTAAAATGAACAGAAGATCGTCACCACAACCTGAATTTGCCCTGTTGCAAGCTAAGTAAGGTCACCGAGAACGTCACACGCCAGTTTGCTCCGGCAGCGGCGCGGCGAAGAAGGCGTCGCACCGGCAGATGGGGCACGTGGAGTGGCCGTGCTTGTGCAGCCACTGGTCGATGCAGTGGTGGTGGAACATGTGCAGGCACGCCGGCAGCCACGCCGCCGTCTCCCCCTCCTCCACGTCGCACAGGCACACCGCGCAGCGCTTCGCCGCCGCCGGCTCGCCGCCGTCCGCCGCCGCCAGCGCGCCGCCTCTCCTCGCCGCCGCTGTTTGCTCCCGGGGAAGCGCCCCCATGCGCGCCACGAACAGCGGCTGCAAGGCGCCGTTCCGCCGCGGGCCGTAGGGCGGCGCCAGGGTGTCGTCATCGGCGGCGACCCGCAAGCCGCCGCCGCGAACGGCCGGCAGCAGCAGTGGCGGCGCATGCGGCTCCCGCGGAAGCGCTTCCGTACCGCCATGGCGTCCTCGTCTCTCCGCCACCACCGCGGACAGCGGCAACAGCACACTACTGCCACTGGCAGCGACGACGGCGGCGGCGGCGCCGCGCGCGCGGCGCCACCGCAGGCAGCGCGCGAGCGCGGACCACGGGACGATGTCGGCGCAGACGCGCGGGTAGTAGGCGGCGCTGATGGTGACCCAGAAGACGAGGACGACGGCGAGCGCGAAGGTGGCGCCGAAGCGCCGGGCCGCGGCGAGGCGGACGATCGCGTAGGCGAGGGCGCCGGGGAATCCGACGCACGCGGCGGTGGCGATGGCCAGCGCGCACGCGCGGGTCATGCAGTCCGCCGCCATGGATGTGGATTGGTTCCTGGGAAGCCTCGAACTGATGATGCACTACACTTTGGTGGGGGAGTGAGATACTGGAGATGGCGAAGCTGCCAAGGGGAAAGTTCTTTTGTGACGGACGGACGCGCTTGCGTGTGGGCCCCATCGTTCACCGTTTCCCCTTTCTCCGTCAGCAGCCTCCTTTTCACTGTCAGCAGCCGCGTGCGTTCCTCTTCCAAATCCCAGCTCTGAAGAAGATCCATGGCATCGACCTGAATTCAAAGTAATGCTATTCTAAATTTTCTTTGCATCGGCTCTGCACTTCTTCGCCTCCGTGTGGATGGCCATTTAGTTTACCGGATTGGATTCTAATAGAATGTTAGAATTCTAAACTTCGTGAAGCGTTTGCTTTTGATATGCCCTTCTACGAGAGGTGACGAAGCCTGAATTTTAAGAGAGATGATGAAGCCTGAATTTCAAGAGAGATGATGAAGCCTGAATTTCCATTTTATCTATAAAAAACAGAAAAACTTTTGCCAGCGCGCTCTCCTTAAGATGAGCTCATGCTCCGACCACCATCATCTCTCGAGCATGTCTCGGCGGTCATACATACGCATGATAAATGCGATGCTGAATTTTTGAGTTACCTGTTTCCATTTGAAGGTATATCAATCAAGCTAGCATCGCGTTTCCACTTGCAAGTGGGTGGTAGCAGCTCAAGGAGTTCTCATTTCTCAGAAAAGAAAAAGAAAAGAATAAGGTGGCGGATAGGGGTGGATGTCGAGCCAGCTCGGCTCGTTTTGATTCGGCTCGTTCGAGCTCGTTAGCCAAACAAGCCGGCTCGGCTCGTCAAGGAAACGAGCATAAATCTTGGCTCGGCTCAACTCATTAAGCTCGCGAGCTGGAATTAAATTTAAAATTACCACAATAATATATATATAATATAAAAAAATTATAATATTTATATGATCTTAATACCTTTAAAATCTACTCTATCATACTATAATAATATAATATAACCATAACATCACCTAAAACTACGTATATAATATACATATATTATTACTAATTAATAATTTACTCATTAGTCTATTATTATTCTAGCTTGTTTGGCTCGCGAGCAGCTCGCGAGCCAACTCGAACTTGCTCGTTATACTAACAAACAAAAACTCTTGCTTGGCTCGTTAGAAATATGCACCGAGCCGGCTGCGATCCGAACGAGCTAACGAGCTTCGAGCATTTTGTCCGGCCCTAGTGGCAGAGCCTAGAGATGCCAATTCGGGGAAGGGTGGCAGTTGAAGCCTCGAAGGGAGAAGAAAAGTGGCACTACGCTTCAGGGAGATCAAGTGACTTGAAGTGGGTATCCAATAGTGTCGTTGCAAAAGCGTCACACCTATCGATCAAGCAAGAAACCAATGTTAGACAACAAATAAACCAAACTGCTGGTGTCATCCATACGTGGAGAAAGTTTGAAATTAGAAAAGCCCCGGTTCCTAAATTGAGAATTCCAATTGCAATATCACGTTTCTTATGATAACAAGGTATTCAAAATAAGACTTAGATATGTTGTGATGAAATTTTCTCGAAGAACTTTTTCTATGAAACTAAAACACATTTAATGAAGCTAGAAATATTTGTTCTGGTTATAGGAAAAACATTGTTCCGCCTAGGGATGTAAGTATCTCTATTTTTTGGTCATTATTGTGTCGACCCAAAACTTAAAAAAATAAACTAAAATAGCATCACACATAATTAATTTAGAAGGTGAAATGAACTAGAGTGGCTAATCCAGAAAATATTATTGGATACCCACTCGCATCACTAGTTCCACCTTCAGAAAAGAAATGATCCATCAGAAAATTATTCCAAGTTTAGGAGAAAATTGTGAAATAAAATGTTCCAACATCTAGAAAATTGTAAAAAAAATCTCATTGAATCTTATTTTGCTGCGACACAAGGATTCAAACGGATTCTAAAATGGATCTAAGGCCCTTTAGCACCGGGTCTATACAGCACCCGGTGCTAAAGGCCCCCCCTTTAGCACCGGGTCTTCCCACCACCCGGTGCTAAAGGGGGTAACTGTGCGCCAGACGAAGGCCTTTAGCACCGGGTGCAGCCACGACCCGGTGCTAAAGGCCCCCCCTTTAGCACCGGGTCTTCTACACCCGGTGCTAAAGGCCGTAACTGGCGCCAAACGAAAATTGGGGGCCTTTAGCACCGGATTTTAGATCAACCCGGTGCTAAAGGCCCCAAATTTTCGTTTGGCGCCCTGTTTCCAAACCGGCCTTTAGCACCGGGGGCTACTATTTGGGAATCTTATAAATATAGTTTTTAATATATAGTTATTAATACTTGTTTTAATTCAGTTATTAATACCTATTAAAAATATATAATAAATAAGAAAATCTTATAAATTACTAGAAAATCAATATAAAACTCTAGAAAATCTTATAAATTAATAGAAAATCTTATAAATTACTAGAAAATCTTATAAATTAATAGAAAATTTATAAATTACTAGAAAATCTTATAACTTACTAGAAAATTTCATATCTCATCAAGATCTACAATCTTTATTTAAGTCATTTTTGCATTTGAGAAAGTGGTAGTATACATTGTTCATTAATCCTAGATTCACTCGCATAGTTTCTAAAACTTTGTTAGAGACTTGTCAAATTTGTACTACATGTTATTACCCATTTTGAAAATGACAAAATGACCTAAATAAAGATTGTAGATCATGATGAAATATGAAACTTTGGTATTCATCACTTTTTCATTTGACATCACCTAGTGTGAAAAAAACATTGGTTGTAGTTGTCATTTTTAATTCAAAATTTGGATTGTTCAAACACGAGAAGATTTTTCAAAATAATAACATTAATAAGTTTCATAACTTGATAGAGTATGATTTTAGGAATTTTTAGGAAGAAAAATGAACTTTTTTGAAGTTTGTACGAGGGAGAACGACTAGTTACAACTTTTATACAGAGATTAAAAAGAAAAATTGTTCTTGTTCATCCAGTGACGTGGCTCGTGTGCGCCCGGTGACGTGGCCAGCTGCCGCACGGCCTCCGTGGCCAGGCCGGTCCGCGGCCCGGTCGTGGCCTTTAGCACCGGGTGCAGCCACGACCCGGTGCTAAAGGCCACGACCGGGCCAGTGACGTGGCTCGTGTGCGCCCGGTGACGTGGCCAGCTGCCGCACGGCCTCCGTGGCCAGGCCGGTCTTTGGCTCCGCCGCACGGCCCCCGCGGCCCGGTCGTGGCCTTTAGCACCGGGTGCAGGCACGACCCGGTGCTAAAGGCCCTTTAGCACCGGGTGCAGCCACGACCCGGTGCTAAAGGCCCTATGCTAGAAAATCTTATAAATTAATAGAAAATCTTATAAATTACTAGAAAATCAATATAAAATGCTAGAAAATCTTATAAATTAATAGAAAATCTTATAAATTACTAGAAAATCTTATAAATTACTAGAAAATCAATATAAAATGCTAGAAAATCTTATAAATTACTAGAAAATATTATAAATTACTAGAAAATCTTATAAATTACTAGAAAATCAATATAAAATGCTAGAATTAATAAAAACAATCTTATAAATCAATAGAAAATCTTAGAACATAGGTGGAACATAAATGCAAATATAGTTATTACAAATTGGGTGGAACATAGTGCAATTAAATTACATGGCATCATCGTTTACTCAGACACTAATAAACTTCCTCTTTACAAATGTTCCTTTATAAGATTTATAAGATTTTCTATTAATTTATAAGATTTTCTAGCATTTTATATTGATTTTCTATTAATTTATAAGATTTTCTATTAATTTATAAGATTTTCTAGCATTTTATATTGATTTTCTAGTAATTTATAAGATTTTCTATTAATTTATAAGATTTTCTAGCATTTTATATTGATTTTCTAGTAATTTCTAAAACTACATTACTATAAGCCTTATAACTATTCACAAGTCATACAAAACAAAATACTAACTAGCTTGCCTTCTCTCTCCATTTAAAACACAACATGAACACTCTCTCCACCATGAACTCAAGCTCTCTCATCTCTCTCCTCCAAGAACACAAGCTCTCTCTAGCTAGCTTTACTTTGATTCACAAATCCCTCTATTTCTAAATCATAGAAGGATTACAAGCTAAATAAAACATTAGAGAATGAAAGAGTGTACCTTGTAGTGCTCCTTAGATGAGTAGAATCTTCACAAATTTTGAAAAAAATTTGGGCAGCACCTCCCCTCCCACGGCCGAGCAGCATGAACACAGCGCCTAAGTGTTCAGCTGGCTCGGGCGGGGGAGGAGGAAGCCCCTATATTCAAACACATTAGCACCGGGTCGTAGCAAGACCCGGTGCTAATGCTTACCCTTTAGCACCGGGTGCAGCCAGCAACCGGTGCTAAATGGCCTCGGCACATTAGCACCGGTTGCTGGCTGCACCCGGTGCTAAAGGGGGGGCATTAGCACCGGGTCTTGCCACGACCCGGTGCTAATGTGTCCGCCCTGACACATCCACGCGCCGCCCCCGCTCCTAGCCGTTGGACCCGGTGCTGAAGCTCCATCAGCACCGGGTCCAAAAATGGCCGAGGCGGAGGAGGCGGGCGGATGTGAAGGATTCTGGTAGTGGGGCATCATGATATCATTTCGCACTGAACAGTGATGAGGCAAACCAGACTCCAGCGCAGGGACACGTGTCCACGCTCGATAGGGCCTGCCATTTAGGTAGCATCTTCGTCAAGTACTGGCCCATCCTCTCCTTGCTTGATTTAATTTCTTCGGATGGCCTTAGCCAGCTTTATATATATAAAACGAAAAATATTGGGATTATCAGTTTTACATGAAGCATAAGTCCGCTGACAACCCAACTACTTACAACTCTGCAACGGGACTCTCTAGGTGACAAGCCAGAGATGGCATGGGACTACTCTAGGCGGAAAACCTAAAACACCATGAATCCATCACAGAACCTGCAAGTCAGGCCGACTGGCGGGTCCACAGTACCAACATCATGATAGCCGAAGGAACTCTAAAAACAACGCCTTCAGGAAGGCAAATGCGTCGAGTCAGTGCCAACGTTAGGTTTTCACCTAGGAGACCACAGCAAACCGCCAAAGGGAGTAATCCAAGAGCAATGCCCCCAACAGGGAAACAACATTGCTCGATCCGGAGCTAGATCGAAGCTTTCGCTTACGGTTCACCACCCAAAGAACCAGCAGCACCAGCCCAAACACGACTACCACCGAACAACATCCACACCGCCACCGTCGAAATCAACGAGCAGGGCCCATAAGAACTAGAACCACCACCAACTCCATCAGAGTCGGCGGATCAGGGACTCGCCAAAGACCCGGCGACCGCCCACCCTCAATTGGGGACGACGTCGAGTGAACCGCGAAGCACCTGCGCCCAGCACCACCCCCAACGGGACGACACCGAGTGGCTCCAGTTGAAGACGGATCACAAGAGCTTGATTTCCCAGGTTTATATATTATCATGTTGAAATACTACTCATTTTGATATCCTCAAGAGGATTCATATGAATGAACAAGAACACAATACTCGTATTTAATTACAAGAAGCGAGATTATGCGGCAGGCAATGCAAGACACTCCTACCAGCTGAGAGAGGTTAGCAAACTATATGTGCTGTTCCTGAGCCCAAACTGACAAACCATAAACAAGCTAATAGGATTACAAATTTGAACTAAAATGAACAGAAGATCGTCACCACAACCTGAATTTGCCCTGTTGCAAGCTAAGTAAGGTCACCGAGAACGTCACACGCCAGTTTGCTCCGGCAGCGGCGCGGCGAAGAAGGCGTCGCACCGGCAGATGGGGCACGTGGAGTGGCCGTGCTTGTGCAGCCACTGGTCGATGCAGTGGTGGTGGAACATGTGCAGGCACGCCGGCAGCCACGCCGCCGTCTCCCCCTCCTCCACGTCGCACAGGCACACCGCGCAGCGCTTCGCCGCCGCCGGCTCGCCGCCGTCCGCCGCCGCCAGCGCGCCGCCTCTCCTCGCCGCCGCTGTTTGCTCCCGGGGAAGCGCCCCCATGCGCGCCACGAACAGCGGCTGCAAGGCGCCGTTCCGCCGCGGGCCGTAGGGCGGCGCCAGGGTGTCGTCATCGGCGGCGACCCGCAAGCCGCCGCCGCGAACGGCCGGCAGCAGCAGTGGCGGCGCATGCGGCTCCCGCGGAAGCGCTTCCGTACCGCCATGGCGTCCTCGTCTCTCCGCCACCACCGCGGACAGCGGCAACAGCACACTACTGCCACTGGCAGCGACGACGGCGGCGGCGGCGCCGCGCGCGCGGCGCCACCGCAGGCAGCGCGCGAGCGCGGACCACGGGACGATGTCGGCGCAGACGCGCGGGTAGTAGGCGGCGCTGATGGTGACCCAGAAGACGAGGACGACGGCGAGCGCGAAGGTGGCGCCGAAGCGCCGGGCCGCGGCGAGGCGGACGATCGCGTAGGCGAGGGCGCCGGGGAATCCGACGCACGCGGCGGTGGCGATGGCCAGCGCGCACGCGCGGGTCATGCAGTCCGCCGCCATGGATGTGGATTGGTTCCTGGGAAGCCTCGAACTGATGATGCACTACACTTTGGTGGGGGAGTGAGATACTGGAGATGGCGAAGCTGCCAAGGGGAAAGTTCTTTTGTGACGGACGGACGCGCTTGCGTGTGGGCCCCATCGTTCACCGTTTCCCCTTTCTCCGTCAGCAGCCTCCTTTTCACTGTCAGCAGCCGCGTGCGTTCCTCTTCCAAATCCCAGCTCTGAAGAAGATCCATGGCATCGACCTGAATTCAAAGTAATGCTATTCTAAATTTTCTTTGCATCGGCTCTGCACTTCTTCGCCTCCGTGTGGATGGCCATTTAGTTTACCGGATTGGATTCTAATAGAATGTTAGAATTCTAAACTTCGTGAAGCGTTTGCTTTTGATATGCCCTTCTACGAGAGGTGACGAAGCCTGAATTTTAAGAGAGATGATGAAGCCTGAATTTCAAGAGAGATGATGAAGCCTGAATTTCCATTTTATCTATAAAAAACAGAAAAACTTTTGCCAGCGCGCTCTCCTTAAGATGAGCTCATGCTCCGACCACCATCATCTCTCGAGCATGTCTCGGCGGTCATACATACGCATGATAAATGCGATGCTGAATTTTTGAGTTACCTGTTTCCATTTGAAGGTATATCAATCAAGCTAGCATCGCGTTTCCACTTGCAAGTGGGTGGTAGCAGCTCAAGGAGTTCTCATTTCTCAGAAAAGAAAAAGAAAAGAATAAGGTGGCGGATAGGGGTGGATGTCGAGCCAGCTCGGCTCGTTTTGATTCGGCTCGTTCGAGCTCGTTAGCCAAACAAGCCGGCTCGGCTCGTCAAGGAAACGAGCATAAATCTTGGCTCGGCTCAACTCATTAAGCTCGCGAGCTGGAATTAAATTTAAAATTACCACAATAATATATATATAATATAAAAAAATTATAATATTTATATGATCTTAATACCTTTAAAATCTACTCTATCATACTATAATAATATAATATAACCATAACATCACCTAAAACTACGTATATAATATACATATATTATTACTAATTAATAATTTACTCATTAGTCTATTATTATTCTAGCTTGTTTGGCTCGCGAGCAGCTCGCGAGCCAACTCGAACTTGCTCGTTATACTAACAAACAAAAACTCTTGCTTGGCTCGTTAGAAATATGCACCGAGCCGGCTGCGATCCGAACGAGCTAACGAGCTTCGAGCATTTTGTCCGGCCCTAGTGGCAGAGCCTAGAGATGCCAATTCGGGGAAGGGTGGCAGTTGAAGCCTCGAAGGGAGAAGAAAAGTGGCACTACGCTTCAGGGAGATCAAGTGACTTGAAGTGGGTATCCAATAGTGTCGTTGCAAAAGCGTCACACCTATCGATCAAGCAAGAAACCAATGTTAGACAACAAATAAACCAAACTGCTGGTGTCATCCATACGTGGAGAAAGTTTGAAATTAGAAAAGCCCCGGTTCCTAAATTGAGAATTCCAATTGCAATATCACGTTTCTTATGATAACAAGGTATTCAAAATAAGACTTAGATATGTTGTGATGAAATTTTCTCGAAGAACTTTTTCTATGAAACTAAAACACATTTAATGAAGCTAGAAATATTTGTTCTGGTTATAGGAAAAACATTGTTCCGCCTAGGGATGTAAGTATCTCTATTTTTTGGTCATTATTGTGTCGACCCAAAACTTAAAAAAATAAACTAAAATAGCATCACACATAATTAATTTAGAAGGTGAAATGAACTAGAGTGGCTAATCCAGAAAATATTATTGGATACCCACTCGCATCACTAGTTCCACCTTCAGAAAAGAAATGATCCATCAGAAAATTATTCCAAGTTTAGGAGAAAATTGTGAAATAAAATGTTCCAACATCTAGAAAATTGTAAAAAAAATCTCATTGAATCTTATTTTGCTGCGACACAAGGATTCAAACGGATTCTAAAATGGATCTAAGGCCCTTTAGCACCGGGTCTATACAGCACCCGGTGCTAAAGGCCCCCCCTTTAGCACCGGGTCTTCCCACCACCCGGTGCTAAAGGGGGTAACTGTGCGCCAGACGAAGGCCTTTAGCACCGGGTGCAGCCACGACCCGGTGCTAAAGGCCCCCCCTTTAGCACCGGGTCTTCTACACCCGGTGCTAAAGGCCGTAACTGGCGCCAAACGAAAATTGGGGGCCTTTAGCACCGGATTTTAGATCAACCCGGTGCTAAAGGCCCCAAATTTTCGTTTGGCGCCCTGTTTCCAAACCGGCCTTTAGCACCGGGGGCTACTATTTGGGAATCTTATAAATATAGTTTTTAATATATAGTTATTAATACTTGTTTTAATTCAGTTATTAATACCTATTAAAAATATATAATAAATAAGAAAATCTTATAAATTACTAGAAAATCAATATAAAACTCTAGAAAATCTTATAAATTAATAGAAAATCTTATAAATTAATAGAAAATCTTATAAATTACTAGAAAATCTTATAAATTAATAGAAAATTTATAAATTACTAGAAAATCTTATAACTTACTAGAAAATTTCATATCTCATCAAGATCTACAATCTTTATTTAAGTCATTTTTGCATTTGAGAAAGTGGTAGTATACATTGTTCATTAATCCTAGATTCACTCGCATAGTTTCTAAAACTTTGTTAGAGACTTGTCAAATTTGTACTACATGTTATTACCCATTTTGAAAATGACAAAATGACCTAAATAAAGATTGTAGATCATGATGAAATATGAAACTTTGGTATTCATCACTTTTTCATTTGACATCACCTAGTGTGAAAAAAACATTGGTTGTAGTTGTCATTTTTAATTCAAAATTTGGATTGTTCAAACACGAGAAGATTTTTCAAAATAATAACATTAATAAGTTTCATAACTTGATAGAGTATGATTTTAGGAATTTTTAGGAAGAAAAATGAACTTTTTTGAAGTTTGTACGAGGGAGAACGACTAGTTACAACTTTTATACAGAGATTAAAAAGAAAAATTGTTCTTGTTCATCCAGTGACGTGGCTCGTGTGCGCCCGGTGACGTGGCCAGCTGCCGCACGGCCTCCGTGGCCAGGCCGGTCCGCGGCCCGGTCGTGGCCTTTAGCACCGGGTGCAGCCACGACCCGGTGCTAAAGGCCACGACCGGGCCAGTGACGTGGCTCGTGTGCGCCCGGTGACGTGGCCAGCTGCCGCACGGCCTCCGTGGCCAGGCCGGTCTTTGGCTCCGCCGCACGGCCCCCGCGGCCCGGTCGTGGCCTTTAGCACCGGGTGCAGGCACGACCCGGTGCTAAAGGCCCTTTAGCACCGGGTGCAGCCACGACCCGGTGCTAAAGGCCCTATGCTAGAAAATCTTATAAATTAATAGAAAATCTTATAAATTACTAGAAAATCAATATAAAATGCTAGAAAATCTTATAAATTAATAGAAAATCTTATAAATTACTAGAAAATCTTATAAATTACTAGAAAATCAATATAAAATGCTAGAAAATCTTATAAATTACTAGAAAATATTATAAATTACTAGAAAATCTTATAAATTACTAGAAAATCAATATAAAATGCTAGAATTAATAAAAACAATCTTATAAATCAATAGAAAATCTTAGAACATAGGTGGAACATAAATGCAAATATAGTTATTACAAATTGGGTGGAACATAGTGCAATTAAATTACATGGCATCATCGTTTACTCAGACACTAATAAACTTCCTCTTTACAAATGTTCCTTTATAAGATTTATAAGATTTTCTATTAATTTATAAGATTTTCTAGCATTTTATATTGATTTTCTATTAATTTATAAGATTTTCTATTAATTTATAAGATTTTCTAGCATTTTATATTGATTTTCTAGTAATTTATAAGATTTTCTAGTAATTTATAAGATTTTCTATTAATTTATAAGATTTTCTAGCATTTTATATTGATTTTCTAGTAATTTCTAAAACTACATTACTATAAGCCTTATAACTATTCACAAGTCATACAAAACAAAATACTAACTAGCTTGCCTTCTCTCTCCATTTAAAACACAACATGAACACTCTCTCCACCATGAACTCAAGCTCTCTCATCTCTCTCCTCCAAGAACACAAGCTCTCTCTAGCTAGCTTTACTTTGATTCACAAATCCCTCTATTTCTAAATCATAGAAGGATTACAAGCTAAATAAAACATTAGAGAATGAAAGAGTGTACCTTGTAGTGCTCCTTAGATGAGTAGAATCTTCACAAATTTTGAAAAAAATTTGGGCAGCACCTCCCCTCCCACGGCCGAGCAGCATGAACACAGCGCCTAAGTGTTCAGCTGGCTCGGGCGGGGGAGGAGGAAGCCCCTATATTCAAACACATTAGCACCGGGTCGTAGCAAGACCCGGTGCTAATGCTTACCCTTTAGCACCGGGTGCAGCCAGCAACCGGTGCTAAATGGCCTCGGCACATTAGCACCGGTTGCTGGCTGCACCCGGTGCTAAAGGGGGGGCATTAGCACCGGGTCTTGCCACGACCCGGTGCTAATGTGTCCGCCCTGACACATCCACGCGCCGCCCCCGCTCCTAGCCGTTGGACCCGGTGCTGAAGCTCCATCAGCACCGGGTCCAAAAATGGCCGAGGCGGAGGAGGCGGGCGGATGTGAAGGATTCTGGTAGTGGGGCATCATGATATCATTTCGCACTGAACAGTGATGAGGCAAACCAGACTCCAGCGCAGGGACACGTGTCCACGCTCGATAGGGCCTGCCATTTAGGTAGCATCTTCGTCAAGTACTGGCCCATCCTCTCCTTGCTTGATTTAATTTCTTCGGATGGCCTTAGCCAGCTTTATATATATAAAACGAAAAATATTGGGATTATCAGTTTTACATGAAGCATAAGTCCGCTGACAACCCAACTACTTACAACTCTGCAACGGGACTCTCTAGGTGACAAGCCAGAGATGGCATGGGACTACTCTAGGCGGAAAACCTAAAACACCATGAATCCATCACAGAACCTGCAAGTCAGGCCGACTGGCGGGTCCACAGTACCAACATCATGATAGCCGAAGGAACTCTAAAAACAACGCCTTCAGGAAGGCAAATGCGTCGAGTCAGTGCCAACGTTAGGTTTTCACCTAGGAGACCACAGCAAACCGCCAAAGGGAGTAATCCAAGAGCAATGCCCCCAACAGGGAAACAACATTGCTCGATCCGGAGCTAGATCGAAGCTTTCGCTTACGGTTCACCACCCAAAGAACCAGCAGCACCAGCCCAAACACGACTACCACCGAACAACATCCACACCGCCACCGTCGAAATCAACGAGCAGGGCCCATAAGAACTAGAACCACCACCAACTCCATCAGAGTCGGCGGATCAGGGACTCGCCAAAGACCCGGCGACCGCCCACCCTCAATTGGGGACGACGTCGAGTGAACCGCGAAGCACCTGCGCCCAGCACCACCCCCAACGGGACGACACCGAGTGGCTCCAGTTGAAGACGGATCACAAGAGCTTGATTTCCCAGGTTTATATATTATCATGTTGAAATACTACTCATTTTGATATCCTCAAGAGGATTCATATGAATGAACAAGAACACAATACTCGTATTTAATTACAAGAAGCGAGATTATGCGGCAGGCAATGCAAGACACTCCTACCAGCTGAGAGAGGTTAGCAAACTATATGTGCTGTTCCTGAGCCCAAACTGACAAACCATAAACAAGCTAATAGGATTACAAATTTGAACTAAAATGAACAGAAGATCGTCACCACAACCTGAATTTGCCCTGTTGCAAGCTAAGTAAGGTCACCGAGAACGTCACACGCCAGTTTGCTCCGGCAGCGGCGCGGCGAAGAAGGCGTCGCACCGGCAGATGGGGCACGTGGAGTGGCCGTGCTTGTGCAGCCACTGGTCGATGCAGTGGTGGTGGAACATGTGCAGGCACGCCGGCAGCCACGCCGCCGTCTCCCCCTCCTCCACGTCGCACAGGCACACCGCGCAGCGCTTCGCCGCCGCCGGCTCGCCGCCGTCCGCCGCCGCCAGCGCGCCGCCTCTCCTCGCCGCCGCTGTTTGCTCCCGGGGAAGCGCCCCCATGCGCGCCACGAACAGCGGCTGCAAGGCGCCGTTCCGCCGCGGGCCGTAGGGCGGCGCCAGGGTGTCGTCATCGGCGGCGACCCGCAAGCCGCCGCCGCGAACGGCCGGCAGCAGCAGTGGCGGCGCATGCGGCTCCCGCGGAAGCGCTTCCGTACCGCCATGGCGTCCTCGTCTCTCCGCCACCACCGCGGACAGCGGCAACAGCACACTACTGCCACTGGCAGCGACGACGGCGGCGGCGGCGCCGCGCGCGCGGCGCCACCGCAGGCAGCGCGCGAGCGCGGACCACGGGACGATGTCGGCGCAGACGCGCGGGTAGTAGGCGGCGCTGATGGTGACCCAGAAGACGAGGACGACGGCGAGCGCGAAGGTGGCGCCGAAGCGCCGGGCCGCGGCGAGGCGGACGATCGCGTAGGCGAGGGCGCCGGGGAATCCGACGCACGCGGCGGTGGCGATGGCCAGCGCGCACGCGCGGGTCATGCAGTCCGCCGCCATGGATGTGGATTGGTTCCTGGGAAGCCTCGAACTGATGATGCACTACACTTTGGTGGGGGAGTGAGATACTGGAGATGGCGAAGCTGCCAAGGGGAAAGTTCTTTTGTGACGGACGGACGCGCTTGCGTGTGGGCCCCATCGTTCACCGTTTCCCCTTTCTCCGTCAGCAGCCTCCTTTTCACTGTCAGCAGCCGCGTGCGTTCCTCTTCCAAATCCCAGCTCTGAAGAAGATCCATGGCATCGACCTGAATTCAAAGTAATGCTATTCTAAATTTTCTTTGCATCGGCTCTGCACTTCTTCGCCTCCGTGTGGATGGCCATTTAGTTTACCGGATTGGATTCTAATAGAATGTTAGAATTCTAAACTTCGTGAAGCGTTTGCTTTTGATATGCCCTTCTACGAGAGGTGACGAAGCCTGAATTTTAAGAGAGATGATGAAGCCTGAATTTCAAGAGAGATGATGAAGCCTGAATTTCCATTTTATCTATAAAAAACAGAAAAACTTTTGCCAGCGCGCTCTCCTTAAGATGAGCTCATGCTCCGACCACCATCATCTCTCGAGCATGTCTCGGCGGTCATACATACGCATGATAAATGCGATGCTGAATTTTTGAGTTACCTGTTTCCATTTGAAGGTATATCAATCAAGCTAGCATCGCGTTTCCACTTGCAAGTGGGTGGTAGCAGCTCAAGGAGTTCTCATTTCTCAGAAAAGAAAAAGAAAAGAATAAGGTGGCGGATAGGGGTGGATGTCGAGCCAGCTCGGCTCGTTTTGATTCGGCTCGTTCGAGCTCGTTAGCCAAACAAGCCGGCTCGGCTCGTCAAGGAAACGAGCATAAATCTTGGCTCGGCTCAACTCATTAAGCTCGCGAGCTGGAATTAAATTTAAAATTACCACAATAATATATATATAATATAAAAAAATTATAATATTTATATGATCTTAATACCTTTAAAATCTACTCTATCATACTATAATAATATAATATAACCATAACATCACCTAAAACTACGTATATAATATACATATATTATTACTAATTAATAATTTACTCATTAGTCTATTATTATTCTAGCTTGTTTGGCTCGCGAGCAGCTCGCGAGCCAACTCGAACTTGCTCGTTATACTAACAAACAAAAACTCTTGCTTGGCTCGTTAGAAATATGCACCGAGCCGGCTGCGATCCGAACGAGCTAACGAGCTTCGAGCATTTTGTCCGGCCCTAGTGGCAGAGCCTAGAGATGCCAATTCGGGGAAGGGTGGCAGTTGAAGCCTCGAAGGGAGAAGAAAAGTGGCACTACGCTTCAGGGAGATCAAGTGACTTGAAGTGGGTATCCAATAGTGTCGTTGCAAAAGCGTCACACCTATCGATCAAGCAAGAAACCAATGTTAGACAACAAATAAACCAAACTGCTGGTGTCATCCATACGTGGAGAAAGTTTGAAATTAGAAAAGCCCCGGTTCCTAAATTGAGAATTCCAATTGCAATATCACGTTTCTTATGATAACAAGGTATTCAAAATAAGACTTAGATATGTTGTGATGAAATTTTCTCGAAGAACTTTTTCTATGAAACTAAAACACATTTAATGAAGCTAGAAATATTTGTTCTGGTTATAGGAAAAACATTGTTCCGCCTAGGGATGTAAGTATCTCTATTTTTTGGTCATTATTGTGTCGACCCAAAACTTAAAAAAATAAACTAAAATAGCATCACACATAATTAATTTAGAAGGTGAAATGAACTAGAGTGGCTAATCCAGAAAATATTATTGGATACCCACTCGCATCACTAGTTCCACCTTCAGAAAAGAAATGATCCATCAGAAAATTATTCCAAGTTTAGGAGAAAATTGTGAAATAAAATGTTCCAACATCTAGAAAATTGTAAAAAAAATCTCATTGAATCTTATTTTGCTGCGACACAAGGATTCAAACGGATTCTAAAATGGATCTAAGGCCCTTTAGCACCGGGTCTATACAGCACCCGGTGCTAAAGGCCCCCCCTTTAGCACCGGGTCTTCCCACCACCCGGTGCTAAAGGGGGTAACTGTGCGCCAGACGAAGGCCTTTAGCACCGGGTGCAGCCACGACCCGGTGCTAAAGGCCCCCCCTTTAGCACCGGGTCTTCTACACCCGGTGCTAAAGGCCGTAACTGGCGCCAAACGAAAATTGGGGGCCTTTAGCACCGGATTTTAGATCAACCCGGTGCTAAAGGCCCCAAATTTTCGTTTGGCGCCCTGTTTCCAAACCGGCCTTTAGCACCGGGGGCTACTATTTGGGAATCTTATAAATATAGTTTTTAATATATAGTTATTAATACTTGTTTTAATTCAGTTATTAATACCTATTAAAAATATATAATAAATAAGAAAATCTTATAAATTACTAGAAAATCAATATAAAACTCTAGAAAATCTTATAAATTAATAGAAAATCTTATAAATTAATAGAAAATCTTATAAATTACTAGAAAATCTTATAAATTAATAGAAAATTTATAAATTACTAGAAAATCTTATAACTTACTAGAAAATTTCATATCTCATCAAGATCTACAATCTTTATTTAAGTCATTTTTGCATTTGAGAAAGTGGTAGTATACATTGTTCATTAATCCTAGATTCACTCGCATAGTTTCTAAAACTTTGTTAGAGACTTGTCAAATTTGTACTACATGTTATTACCCATTTTGAAAATGACAAAATGACCTAAATAAAGATTGTAGATCATGATGAAATATGAAACTTTGGTATTCATCACTTTTTCATTTGACATCACCTAGTGTGAAAAAAACATTGGTTGTAGTTGTCATTTTTAATTCAAAATTTGGATTGTTCAAACACGAGAAGATTTTTCAAAATAATAACATTAATAAGTTTCATAACTTGATAGAGTATGATTTTAGGAATTTTTAGGAAGAAAAATGAACTTTTTTGAAGTTTGTACGAGGGAGAACGACTAGTTACAACTTTTATACAGAGATTAAAAAGAAAAATTGTTCTTGTTCATCCAGTGACGTGGCTCGTGTGCGCCCGGTGACGTGGCCAGCTGCCGCACGGCCTCCGTGGCCAGGCCGGTCCGCGGCCCGGTCGTGGCCTTTAGCACCGGGTGCAGCCACGACCCGGTGCTAAAGGCCACGACCGGGCCAGTGACGTGGCTCGTGTGCGCCCGGTGACGTGGCCAGCTGCCGCACGGCCTCCGTGGCCAGGCCGGTCTTTGGCTCCGCCGCACGGCCCCCGCGGCCCGGTCGTGGCCTTTAGCACCGGGTGCAGGCACGACCCGGTGCTAAAGGCCCTTTAGCACCGGGTGCAGCCACGACCCGGTGCTAAAGGCCCTATGCTAGAAAATCTTATAAATTAATAGAAAATCTTATAAATTACTAGAAAATCAATATAAAATGCTAGAAAATCTTATAAATTAATAGAAAATCTTATAAATTACTAGAAAATCTTATAAATTACTAGAAAATCTTATAAATTACTAGAAAATCAATATAAAATGCTAGAAAATCTTATAAATTACTAGAAAATATTATAAATTACTAGAAAATCTTATAAATTACTAGAAAATCAATATAAAATGCTAGAATTAATAAAAACAATCTTATAAATCAATAGAAAATCTTAGAACATAGGTGGAACATAAATGCAAATATAGTTATTACAAATTGGGTGGAACATAGTGCAATTAAATTACATGGCATCATCGTTTACTCAGACACTAATAAACTTCCTCTTTACAAATGTTCCTTTATAAGATTTATAAGATTTTCTATTAATTTATAAGATTTTCTAGCATTTTATATTGATTTTCTATTAATTTATAAGATTTTCTATTAATTTATAAGATTTTCTAGCATTTTATATTGATTTTCTAGTAATTTATAAGATTTTCTAGTAATTTATAAGATTTTCTATTAATTTATAAGATTTTCTAGCATTTTATATTGATTTTCTAGTAATTTCTAAAACTACATTACTATAAGCCTTATAACTATTCACAAGTCATACAAAACAAAATACTAACTAGCTTGCCTTCTCTCTCCATTTAAAACACAACATGAACACTCTCTCCACCATGAACTCAAGCTCTCTCATCTCTCTCCTCCAAGAACACAAGCTCTCTCTAGCTAGCTTTACTTTGATTCACAAATCCCTCTATTTCTAAATCATAGAAGGATTACAAGCTAAATAAAACATTAGAGAATGAAAGAGTGTACCTTGTAGTGCTCCTTAGATGAGTAGAATCTTCACAAATTTTGAAAAAAATTTGGGCAGCACCTCCCCTCCCACGGCCGAGCAGCATGAACACAGCGCCTAAGTGTTCAGCTGGCTCGGGCGGGGGAGGAGGAAGCCCCTATATTCAAACACATTAGCACCGGGTCGTAGCAAGACCCGGTGCTAATGCTTACCCTTTAGCACCGGGTGCAGCCAGCAACCGGTGCTAAATGGCCTCGGCACATTAGCACCGGTTGCTGGCTGCACCCGGTGCTAAAGGGGGGGCATTAGCACCGGGTCTTGCCACGACCCGGTGCTAATGTGTCCGCCCTGACACATCCACGCGCCGCCCCCGCTCCTAGCCGTTGGACCCGGTGCTGAAGCTCCATCAGCACCGGGTCCAAAAATGGCCGAGGCGGAGGAGGCGGGCGGATGTGAAGGATTCTGGTAGTGGGGCATCATGATATCATTTCGCACTGAACAGTGATGAGGCAAACCAGACTCCAGCGCAGGGACACGTGTCCACGCTCGATAGGGCCTGCCATTTAGGTAGCATCTTCGTCAAGTACTGGCCCATCCTCTCCTTGCTTGATTTAATTTCTTCGGATGGCCTTAGCCAGCTTTATATATATAAAACGAAAAATATTGGGATTATCAGTTTTACATGAAGCATAAGTCCGCTGACAACCCAACTACTTACAACTCTGCAACGGGACTCTCTAGGTGACAAGCCAGAGATGGCATGGGACTACTCTAGGCGGAAAACCTAAAACACCATGAATCCATCACAGAACCTGCAAGTCAGGCCGACTGGCGGGTCCACAGTACCAACATCATGATAGCCGAAGGAACTCTAAAAACAACGCCTTCAGGAAGGCAAATGCGTCGAGTCAGTGCCAACGTTAGGTTTTCACCTAGGAGACCACAGCAAACCGCCAAAGGGAGTAATCCAAGAGCAATGCCCCCAACAGGGAAACAACATTGCTCGATCCGGAGCTAGATCGAAGCTTTCGCTTACGGTTCACCACCCAAAGAACCAGCAGCACCAGCCCAAACACGACTACCACCGAACAACATCCACACCGCCACCGTCGAAATCAACGAGCAGGGCCCATAAGAACTAGAACCACCACCAACTCCATCAGAGTCGGCGGATCAGGGACTCGCCAAAGACCCGGCGACCGCCCACCCTCAATTGGGGACGACGTCGAGTGAACCGCGAAGCACCTGCGCCCAGCACCACCCCCAACGGGACGACACCGAGTGGCTCCAGTTGAAGACGGATCACAAGAGCTTGATTTCCCAGGTTTATATATTATCATGTTGAAATACTACTCATTTTGATATCCTCAAGAGGATTCATATGAATGAACAAGAACACAATACTCGTATTTAATTACAAGAAGCGAGATTATGCGGCAGGCAATGCAAGACACTCCTACCAGCTGAGAGAGGTTAGCAAACTATATGTGCTGTTCCTGAGCCCAAACTGACAAACCATAAACAAGCTAATAGGATTACAAATTTGAACTAAAATGAACAGAAGATCGTCACCACAACCTGAATTTGCCCTGTTGCAAGCTAAGTAAGGTCACCGAGAACGTCACACGCCAGTTTGCTCCGGCAGCGGCGCGGCGAAGAAGGCGTCGCACCGGCAGATGGGGCACGTGGAGTGGCCGTGCTTGTGCAGCCACTGGTCGATGCAGTGGTGGTGGAACATGTGCAGGCACGCCGGCAGCCACGCCGCCGTCTCCCCCTCCTCCACGTCGCACAGGCACACCGCGCAGCGCTTCGCCGCCGCCGGCTCGCCGCCGTCCGCCGCCGCCAGCGCGCCGCCTCTCCTCGCCGCCGCTGTTTGCTCCCGGGGAAGCGCCCCCATGCGCGCCACGAACAGCGGCTGCAAGGCGCCGTTCCGCCGCGGGCCGTAGGGCGGCGCCAGGGTGTCGTCATCGGCGGCGACCCGCAAGCCGCCGCCGCGAACGGCCGGCAGCAGCAGTGGCGGCGCATGCGGCTCCCGCGGAAGCGCTTCCGTACCGCCATGGCGTCCTCGTCTCTCCGCCACCACCGCGGACAGCGGCAACAGCACACTACTGCCACTGGCAGCGACGACGGCGGCGGCGGCGCCGCGCGCGCGGCGCCACCGCAGGCAGCGCGCGAGCGCGGACCACGGGACGATGTCGGCGCAGACGCGCGGGTAGTAGGCGGCGCTGATGGTGACCCAGAAGACGAGGACGACGGCGAGCGCGAAGGTGGCGCCGAAGCGCCGGGCCGCGGCGAGGCGGACGATCGCGTAGGCGAGGGCGCCGGGGAATCCGACGCACGCGGCGGTGGCGATGGCCAGCGCGCACGCGCGGGTCATGCAGTCCGCCGCCATGGATGTGGATTGGTTCCTGGGAAGCCTCGAACTGATGATGCACTACACTTTGGTGGGGGAGTGAGATACTGGAGATGGCGAAGCTGCCAAGGGGAAAGTTCTTTTGTGACGGACGGACGCGCTTGCGTGTGGGCCCCATCGTTCACCGTTTCCCCTTTCTCCGTCAGCAGCCTCCTTTTCACTGTCAGCAGCCGCGTGCGTTCCTCTTCCAAATCCCAGCTCTGAAGAAGATCCATGGCATCGACCTGAATTCAAAGTAATGCTATTCTAAATTTTCTTTGCATCGGCTCTGCACTTCTTCGCCTCCGTGTGGATGGCCATTTAGTTTACCGGATTGGATTCTAATAGAATGTTAGAATTCTAAACTTCGTGAAGCGTTTGCTTTTGATATGCCCTTCTACGAGAGGTGACGAAGCCTGAATTTTAAGAGAGATGATGAAGCCTGAATTTCAAGAGAGATGATGAAGCCTGAATTTCCATTTTATCTATAAAAAACAGAAAAACTTTTGCCAGCGCGCTCTCCTTAAGATGAGCTCATGCTCCGACCACCATCATCTCTCGAGCATGTCTCGGCGGTCATACATACGCATGATAAATGCGATGCTGAATTTTTGAGTTACCTGTTTCCATTTGAAGGTATATCAATCAAGCTAGCATCGCGTTTCCACTTGCAAGTGGGTGGTAGCAGCTCAAGGAGTTCTCATTTCTCAGAAAAGAAAAAGAAAAGAATAAGGTGGCGGATAGGGGTGGATGTCGAGCCAGCTCGGCTCGTTTTGATTCGGCTCGTTCGAGCTCGTTAGCCAAACAAGCCGGCTCGGCTCGTCAAGGAAACGAGCATAAATCTTGGCTCGGCTCAACTCATTAAGCTCGCGAGCTGGAATTAAATTTAAAATTACCACAATAATATATATATAATATAAAAAAATTATAATATTTATATGATCTTAATACCTTTAAAATCTACTCTATCATACTATAATAATATAATATAACCATAACATCACCTAAAACTACGTATATAATATACATATATTATTACTAATTAATAATTTACTCATTAGTCTATTATTATTCTAGCTTGTTTGGCTCGCGAGCAGCTCGCGAGCCAACTCGAACTTGCTCGTTATACTAACAAACAAAAACTCTTGCTTGGCTCGTTAGAAATATGCACCGAGCCGGCTGCGATCCGAACGAGCTAACGAGCTTCGAGCATTTTGTCCGGCCCTAGTGGCAGAGCCTAGAGATGCCAATTCGGGGAAGGGTGGCAGTTGAAGCCTCGAAGGGAGAAGAAAAGTGGCACTACGCTTCAGGGAGATCAAGTGACTTGAAGTGGGTATCCAATAGTGTCGTTGCAAAAGCGTCACACCTATCGATCAAGCAAGAAACCAATGTTAGACAACAAATAAACCAAACTGCTGGTGTCATCCATACGTGGAGAAAGTTTGAAATTAGAAAAGCCCCGGTTCCTAAATTGAGAATTCCAATTGCAATATCACGTTTCTTATGATAACAAGGTATTCAAAATAAGACTTAGATATGTTGTGATGAAATTTTCTCGAAGAACTTTTTCTATGAAACTAAAACACATTTAATGAAGCTAGAAATATTTGTTCTGGTTATAGGAAAAACATTGTTCCGCCTAGGGATGTAAGTATCTCTATTTTTTGGTCATTATTGTGTCGACCCAAAACTTAAAAAAATAAACTAAAATAGCATCACACATAATTAATTTAGAAGGTGAAATGAACTAGAGTGGCTAATCCAGAAAATATTATTGGATACCCACTCGCATCACTAGTTCCACCTTCAGAAAAGAAATGATCCATCAGAAAATTATTCCAAGTTTAGGAGAAAATTGTGAAATAAAATGTTCCAACATCTAGAAAATTGTAAAAAAAATCTCATTGAATCTTATTTTGCTGCGACACAAGGATTCAAACGGATTCTAAAATGGATCTAAGGCCCTTTAGCACCGGGTCTATACAGCACCCGGTGCTAAAGGCCCCCCCTTTAGCACCGGGTCTTCCCACCACCCGGTGCTAAAGGGGGTAACTGTGCGCCAGACGAAGGCCTTTAGCACCGGGTGCAGCCACGACCCGGTGCTAAAGGCCCCCCCTTTAGCACCGGGTCTTCTACACCCGGTGCTAAAGGCCGTAACTGGCGCCAAACGAAAATTGGGGGCCTTTAGCACCGGATTTTAGATCAACCCGGTGCTAAAGGCCCCAAATTTTCGTTTGGCGCCCTGTTTCCAAACCGGCCTTTAGCACCGGGGGCTACTATTTGGGAATCTTATAAATATAGTTTTTAATATATAGTTATTAATACTTGTTTTAATTCAGTTATTAATACCTATTAAAAATATATAATAAATAAGAAAATCTTATAAATTACTAGAAAATCAATATAAAACTCTAGAAAATCTTATAAATTAATAGAAAATCTTATAAATTAATAGAAAATCTTATAAATTACTAGAAAATCTTATAAATTAATAGAAAATTTATAAATTACTAGAAAATCTTATAACTTACTAGAAAATTTCATATCTCATCAAGATCTACAATCTTTATTTAAGTCATTTTTGTATTTGAGAAAGTGGTAGTATACATTGTTCATTAATCCTAGATTCACTCGCATAGTTTCTAAAACTTTGTTAGAGACTTGTCAAATTTGTACTACATGTTATTACCCATTTTGAAAATGACAAAATGACCTAAATAAAGATTGTAGATCATGATGAAATATGAAACTTTGGTATTCATCACTTTTTCATTTGACATCACCTAGTGTGAAAAAAACATTGGTTGTAGTTGTCATTTTTAATTCAAAATTTGGATTGTTCAAACACGAGAAGATTTTTCAAAATAATAACATTAATAAGTTTCATAACTTGATAGAGTATGATTTTAGGAATTTTTAGGAAGAAAAATGAACTTTTTTGAAGTTTGTACGAGGGAGAACGACTAGTTACAACTTTTATACAGAGATTAAAAAGAAAAATTGTTCTTGTTCATCCAGTGACGTGGCTCGTGTGCGCCCGGTGACGTGGCCAGCTGCCGCACGGCCTCCGTGGCCAGGCCGGTCCGCGGCCCGGTCGTGGCCTTTAGCACCGGGTGCAGCCACGACCCGGTGCTAAAGGCCACGACCGGGCCAGTGACGTGGCTCGTGTGCGCCCGGTGACGTGGCCAGCTGCCGCACGGCCTCCGTGGCCAGGCCGGTCTTTGGCTCCGCCGCACGGCCCCCGCGGCCCGGTCGTGGCCTTTAGCACCGGGTGCAGGCACGACCCGGTGCTAAAGGCCCTTTAGCACCGGGTGCAGCCACGACCCGGTGCTAAAGGCCCTATGCTAGAAAATCTTATAAATTAATAGAAAATCTTATAAATTACTAGAAAATCAATATAAAATGCTAGAAAATCTTATAAATTAATAGAAAATCTTATAAATTACTAGAAAATCTTATAAATTACTAGAAAATCTTATAAATTACTAGAAAATCAATATAAAATGCTAGAAAATCTTATAAATTACTAGAAAATATTATAAATTACTAGAAAATCTTATAAATTACTAGAAAATCAATATAAAATGCTAGAATTAATAAAAACAATCTTATAAATCAATAGAAAATCTTAGAACATAGGTGGAACATAAATGCAAATATAGTTATTACAAATTGGGTGGAACATAGTGCAATTAAATTACATGGCATCATCGTTTACTCAGACACTAATAAACTTCCTCTTTACAAATGTTCCTTTATAAGATTTATAAGATTTTCTATTAATTTATAAGATTTTCTAGCATTTTATATTGATTTTCTATTAATTTATAAGATTTTCTATTAATTTATAAGATTTTCTAGCATTTTATATTGATTTTCTAGTAATTTATAAGATTTTCTAGTAATTTATAAGATTTTCTATTAATTTATAAGATTTTCTAGCATTTTATATTGATTTTCTATTAATTTATAAGATTTTCTATTAATTTATAAGATTTTCTAGCATTTTATATTGATTTTCTAGTAATTTATAAGATTTTCTAGTAATTTATAAGATTTTCTATTAATTTATAAGATTTTCTAGCATTTTATATTGATTTTCTAGTAATTTCTAAAACTACATTACTATAAGCCTTATAACTATTCACAAGTCATACAAAACAAAATACTAACTAGCTTGCCTTCTCTCTCCATTTAAAACACAACATGAACACTCTCTCCACCATGAACTCAAGCTCTCTCATCTCTCTCCTCCAAGAACACAAGCTCTCTCTAGCTAGCTTTACTTTGATTCACAAATCCCTCTATTTCTAAATCATAGAAGGATTACAAGCTAAATAAAACATTAGAGAATGAAAGAGTGTACCTTGTAGTGCTCCTTAGATGAGTAGAATCTTCACAAATTTTGAAAAAAATTTGGGCAGCACCTCCCCTCCCACGGCCGAGCAGCATGAACACAGCGCCTAAGTGTTCAGCTGGCTCGGGCGGGGGAGGAGGAAGCCCCTATATTCAAACACATTAGCACCGGGTCGTAGCAAGACCCGGTGCTAATGCTTACCCTTTAGCACCGGGTGCAGCCAGCAACCGGTGCTAAATGGCCTCGGCACATTAGCACCGGTTGCTGGCTGCACCCGGTGCTAAAGGGGGGGCATTAGCACCGGGTCTTGCCACGACCCGGTGCTAATGTGTCCGCCCTGACACATCCACGCGCCGCCCCCGCTCCTAGCCGTTGGACCCGGTGCTGAAGCTCCATCAGCACCGGGTCCAAAAATGGCCGAGGCGGAGGAGGCGGGCGGATGTGAAGGATTCTGGTAGTGGGGCATCATGATATCATTTCGCACTGAACAGTGATGAGGCAAACCAGACTCCAGCGCAGGGACACGTGTCCACGCTCGATAGGGCCTGCCATTTAGGTAGCATCTTCGTCAAGTACTGGCCCATCCTCTCCTTGCTTGATTTAATTTCTTCGGATGGCCTTAGCCAGCTTTATATATATAAAACGAAAAATATTGGGATTATCAGTTTTACATGAAGCATAAGTCCGCTGACAACCCAACTACTTACAACTCTGCAACGGGACTCTCTAGGTGACAAGCCAGAGATGGCATGGGACTACTCTAGGCGGAAAACGTAAAACACCATGAATCCATCACAGAACCTGCAAGTCAGGCCGACTGGCGGGTCCACAGTACCAACATCATGATAGCCGAAGGAACTCTAAAAACAACGCCTTCAGGAAGGCAAATGCGTCGAGTCAGTGCCAACGTTAGGTTTTCACCTAGGAGACCACAGCAAACCGCCAAAGGGAGTAATCCAAGAGCAATGCCCCCAACAGGGAAACAACATTGCTCGATCCGGAGCTAGATCGAAGCTTTCGCTTACGGTTCACCACCCAAAGAACCAGCAGCACCAGCCCAAACACGACTACCACCGAACAACATCCACACCGCCACCGTCGAAATCAACGAGCAGGGCCCATAAGAACTAGAACCACCACCAACTCCATCAGAGTCGGCGGATCAGGGACTCGCCAAAGACCCGGCGACCGCCCACCCTCAATTGGGGACGACGTCGAGTGAACCGCGAAGCACCTGCGCCCAGCACCACCCCCAACGGGACGACACCGAGTGGCTCCAGTTGAAGACGGATCACAAGAGCTTGATTTCCCAGGTTTATATATTATCATGTTGAAATACTACTCATTTTGATATCCTCAAGAGGATTCATATGAATGAACAAGAACACAATACTCGTATTTAATTACAAGAAGCGAGATTATGCGGCAGGCAATGCAAGACACTCCTACCAGCTGAGAGAGGTTAGCAAACTATATGTGCTGTTCCTGAGCCCAAACTGACAAACCATAAACAAGCTAATAGGATTACAAATTTGAACTAAAATGAACAGAAGATCGTCACCACAACCTGAATTTGCCCTGTTGCAAGCTAAGTAAGGTCACCGAGAACGTCACACGCCAGTTTGCTCCGGCAGCGGCGCGGCGAAGAAGGCGTCGCACCGGCAGATGGGGCACGTGGAGTGGCCGTGCTTGTGCAGCCACTGGTCGATGCAGTGGTGGTGGAACATGTGCAGGCACGCCGGCAGCCACGCCGCCGTCTCCCCCTCCTCCACGTCGCACAGGCACACCGCGCAGCGCTTCGCCGCCGCCGGCTCGCCGCCGTCCGCCGCCGCCAGCGCGCCGCCTCTCCTCGCCGCCGCTGTTTGCTCCCGGGGAAGCGCCCCCATGCGCGCCACGAACAGCGGCTGCAAGGCGCCGTTCCGCCGCGGGCCGTAGGGCGGCGCCAGGGTGTCGTCATCGGCGGCGACCCGCAAGCCGCCGCCGCGAACGGCCGGCAGCAGCAGTGGCGGCGCATGCGGCTCCCGCGGAAGCGCTTCCGTACCGCCATGGCGTCCTCGTCTCTCCGCCACCACCGCGGACAGCGGCAACAGCACACTACTGCCACTGGCAGCGACGACGGCGGCGGCGGCGCCGCGCGCGCGGCGCCACCGCAGGCAGCGCGCGAGCGCGGACCACGGGACGATGTCGGCGCAGACGCGCGGGTAGTAGGCGGCGCTGATGGTGACCCAGAAGACGAGGACGACGGCGAGCGCGAAGGTGGCGCCGAAGCGCCGGGCCGCGGCGAGGCGGACGATCGCGTAGGCGAGGGCGCCGGGGAATCCGACGCACGCGGCGGTGGCGATGGCCAGCGCGCACGCGCGGGTCATGCAGTCCGCCGCCATGGATGTGGATTGGTTCCTGGGAAGCCTCGAACTGATGATGCACTACACTTTGGTGGGGGAGTGAGATACTGGAGATGGCGAAGCTGCCAAGGGGAAAGTTCTTTTGTGACGGACGGACGCGCTTGCGTGTGGGCCCCATCGTTCACCGTTTCCCCTTTCTCCGTCAGCAGCCTCCTTTTCACTGTCAGCAGCCGCGTGCGTTCCTCTTCCAAATCCCAGCTCTGAAGAAGATCCATGGCATCGACCTGAATTCAAAGTAATGCTATTCTAAATTTTCTTTGCATCGGCTCTGCACTTCTTCGCCTCCGTGTGGATGGCCATTTAGTTTACCGGATTGGATTCTAATAGAATGTTAGAATTCTAAACTTCGTGAAGCGTTTGCTTTTGATATGCCCTTCTACGAGAGGTGACGAAGCCTGAATTTTAAGAGAGATGATGAAGCCTGAATTTCAAGAGAGATGATGAAGCCTGAATTTCCATTTTATCTATAAAAAACAGAAAAACTTTTGCCAGCGCGCTCTCCTTAAGATGAGCTCATGCTCCGACCACCATCATCTCTCGAGCATGTCTCGGCGGTCATACATACGCATGATAAATGCGATGCTGAATTTTTGAGTTACCTGTTTCCATTTGAAGGTATATCAATCAAGCTAGCATCGCGTTTCCACTTGCAAGTGGGTGGTAGCAGCTCAAGGAGTTCTCATTTCTCAGAAAAGAAAAAGAAAAGAATAAGGTGGCGGATAGGGGTGGATGTCGAGCCAGCTCGGCTCGTTTTGATTCGGCTCGTTCGAGCTCGTTAGCCAAACAAGCCGGCTCGGCTCGTCAAGGAAACGAGCATAAATCTTGGCTCGGCTCAACTCATTAAGCTCGCGAGCTGGAATTAAATTTAAAATTACCACAATAATATATATATAATATAAAAAAATTATAATATTTATATGATCTTAATACCTTTAAAATCTACTCTATCATACTATAATAATATAATATAACCATAACATCACCTAAAACTACGTATATAATATACATATATTATTACTAATTAATAATTTACTCATTAGTCTATTATTATTCTAGCTTGTTTGGCTCGCGAGCAGCTCGCGAGCCAACTCGAACTTGCTCGTTATACTAACAAACAAAAACTCTTGCTTGGCTCGTTAGAAATATGCACCGAGCCGGCTGCGATCCGAACGAGCTAACGAGCTTCGAGCATTTTGTCCGGCCCTAGTGGCAGAGCCTAGAGATGCCAATTCGGGGAAGGGTGGCAGTTGAAGCCTCGAAGGGAGAAGAAAAGTGGCACTACGCTTCAGGGAGATCAAGTGACTTGAAGTGGGTATCCAATAGTGTCGTTGCAAAAGCGTCACACCTATCGATCAAGCAAGAAACCAATGTTAGACAACAAATAAACCAAACTGCTGGTGTCATCCATACGTGGAGAAAGTTTGAAATTAGAAAAGCCCCGGTTCCTAAATTGAGAATTCCAATTGCAATATCACGTTTCTTATGATAACAAGGTATTCAAAATAAGACTTAGATATGTTGTGATGAAATTTTCTCGAAGAACTTTTTCTATGAAACTAAAACACATTTAATGAAGCTAGAAATATTTGTTCTGGTTATAGGAAAAACATTGTTCCGCCTAGGGATGTAAGTATCTCTATTTTTTGGTCATTATTGTGTCGACCCAAAACTTAAAAAAATAAACTAAAATAGCATCACACATAATTAATTTAGAAGGTGAAATGAACTAGAGTGGCTAATCCAGAAAATATTATTGGATACCCACTCGCATCACTAGTTCCACCTTCAGAAAAGAAATGATCCATCAGAAAATTATTCCAAGTTTAGGAGAAAATTGTGAAATAAAATGTTCCAACATCTAGAAAATTGTAAAAAAAATCTCATTGAATCTTATTTTGCTGCGACACAAGGATTCAAACGGATTCTAAAATGGATCTAAGGCCCTTTAGCACCGGGTCTATACAGCACCCGGTGCTAAAGGCCCCCCCTTTAGCACCGGGTCTTCCCACCACCCGGTGCTAAAGGGGGTAACTGTGCGCCAGACGAAGGCCTTTAGCACCGGGTGCAGCCACGACCCGGTGCTAAAGGCCCCCCCTTTAGCACCGGGTCTTCTACACCCGGTGCTAAAGGCCGTAACTGGCGCCAAACGAAAATTGGGGGCCTTTAGCACCGGATTTTAGATCAACCCGGTGCTAAAGGCCCCAAATTTTCGTTTGGCGCCCTGTTTCCAAACCGGCCTTTAGCACCGGGGGCTACTATTTGGGAATCTTATAAATATAGTTTTTAATATATAGTTATTAATACTTGTTTTAATTCAGTTATTAATACCTATTAAAAATATATAATAAATAAGAAAATCTTATAAATTACTAGAAAATCAATATAAAACTCTAGAAAATCTTATAAATTAATAGAAAATCTTATAAATTAATAGAAAATCTTATAAATTACTAGAAAATCTTATAAATTAATAGAAAATTTATAAATTACTAGAAAATCTTATAACTTACTAGAAAATTTCATATCTCATCAAGATCTACAATCTTTATTTAAGTCATTTTTGTATTTGAGAAAGTGGTAGTATACATTGTTCATTAATCCTAGATTCACTCGCATAGTTTCTAAAACTTTGTTAGAGACTTGTCAAATTTGTACTACATGTTATTACCCATTTTGAAAATGACAAAATGACCTAAATAAAGATTGTAGATCATGATGAAATATGAAACTTTGGTATTCATCACTTTTTCATTTGACATCACCTAGTGTGAAAAAAACATTGGTTGTAGTTGTCATTTTTAATTCAAAATTTGGATTGTTCAAACACGAGAAGATTTTTCAAAATAATAACATTAATAAGTTTCATAACTTGATAGAGTATGATTTTAGGAATTTTTAGGAAGAAAAATGAACTTTTTTGAAGTTTGTACGAGGGAGAACGACTAGTTACAACTTTTATACAGAGATTAAAAAGAAAAATTGTTCTTGTTCATCCAGTGACGTGGCTCGTGTGCGCCCGGTGACGTGGCCAGCTGCCGCACGGCCTCCGTGGCCAGGCCGGTCCGCGGCCCGGTCGTGGCCTTTAGCACCGGGTGCAGCCACGACCCGGTGCTAAAGGCCACGACCGGGCCAGTGACGTGGCTCGTGTGCGCCCGGTGACGTGGCCAGCTGCCGCACGGCCTCCGTGGCCAGGCCGGTCTTTGGCTCCGCCGCACGGCCCCCGCGGCCCGGTCGTGGCCTTTAGCACCGGGTGCAGGCACGACCCGGTGCTAAAGGCCCTTTAGCACCGGGTGCAGCCACGACCCGGTGCTAAAGGCCCTATGCTAGAAAATCTTATAAATTAATAGAAAATCTTATAAATTACTAGAAAATCAATATAAAATGCTAGAAAATCTTATAAATTAATAGAAAATCTTATAAATTACTAGAAAATCTTATAAATTACTAGAAAATCTTATAAATTACTAGAAAATCAATATAAAATGCTAGAAAATCTTATAAATTACTAGAAAATATTATAAATTACTAGAAAATCTTATAAATTACTAGAAAATCAATATAAAATGCTAGAAAATCTTATAAATTACTAGAAAATATTATAAATTACTAGAAAATCTTATAAATTACTAGAAAATCAATATAAAATGCTAGAATTAATAAAAACAATCTTATAAATCAATAGAAAATCTTAGAACATAGGTGGAACATAAATGCAAATATAGTTATTACAAATTGGGTGGAACATAGTGCAATTAAATTACATGGCATCATCGTTTACTCAGACACTAATAAACTTCCTCTTTACAAATGTTCCTTTATAAGATTTATAAGATTTTCTATTAATTTATAAGATTTTCTAGCATTTTATATTGATTTTCTATTAATTTATAAGATTTTCTATTAATTTATAAGATTTTCTAGCATTTTATATTGATTTTCTAGTAATTTATAAGATTTTCTAGTAATTTATAAGATTTTCTATTAATTTATAAGATTTTCTAGCATTTTATATTGATTTTCTAGTAATTTCTAAAACTACATTACTATAAGCCTTATAACTATTCACAAGTCATACAAAACAAAATACTAACTAGCTTGCCTTCTCTCTCCATTTAAAACACAACATGAACACTCTCTCCACCATGAACTCAAGCTCTCTCATCTCTCTCCTCCAAGAACACAAGCTCTCTCTAGCTAGCTTTACTTTGATTCACAAATCCCTCTATTTCTAAATCATAGAAGGATTACAAGCTAAATAAAACATTAGAGAATGAAAGAGTGTACCTTGTAGTGCTCCTTAGATGAGTAGAATCTTCACAAATTTTGAAAAAAATTTGGGCAGCACCTCCCCTCCCACGGCCGAGCAGCATGAACACAGCGCCTAAGTGTTCAGCTGGCTCGGGCGGGGGAGGAGGAAGCCCCTATATTCAAACACATTAGCACCGGGTCGTAGCAAGACCCGGTGCTAATGCTTACCCTTTAGCACCGGGTGCAGCCAGCAACCGGTGCTAAATGGCCTCGGCACATTAGCACCGGTTGCTGGCTGCACCCGGTGCTAAAGGGGGGGCATTAGCACCGGGTCTTGCCACGACCCGGTGCTAATGTGTCCGCCCTGACACATCCACGCGCCGCCCCCGCTCCTAGCCGTTGGACCCGGTGCTGAAGCTCCATCAGCACCGGGTCCAAAAATGGCCGAGGCGGAGGAGGCGGGCGGATGTGAAGGATTCTGGTAGTGGGGCATCATGATATCATTTCGCACTGAACAGTGATGAGGCAAACCAGACTCCAGCGCAGGGACACGTGTCCACGCTCGATAGGGCCTGCCATTTAGGTAGCATCTTCGTCAAGTACTGGCCCATCCTCTCCTTGCTTGATTTAATTTCTTCGGATGGCCTTAGCCAGCTTTATATATATAAAACGAAAAATATTGGGATTATCAGTTTTACATGAAGCATAAGTCCGCTGACAACCCAACTACTTACAACTCTGCAACGGGACTCTCTAGGTGACAAGCCAGAGATGGCATGGGACTACTCTAGGCGGAAAACCTAAAACACCATGAATCCATCACAGAACCTGCAAGTCAGGCCGACTGGCGGGTCCACAGTACCAACATCATGATAGCCGAAGGAACTCTAAAAACAACGCCTTCAGGAAGGCAAATGCGTCGAGTCAGTGCCAACGTTAGGTTTTCACCTAGGAGACCACAGCAAACCGCCAAAGGGAGTAATCCAAGAGCAATGCCCCCAACAGGGAAACAACATTGCTCGATCCGGAGCTAGATCGAAGCTTTCGCTTACGGTTCACCACCCAAAGAACCAGCAGCACCAGCCCAAACACGACTACCACCGAACAACATCCACACCGCCACCGTCGAAATCAACGAGCAGGGCCCATAAGAACTAGAACCACCACCAACTCCATCAGAGTCGGCGGATCAGGGACTCGCCAAAGACCCGGCGACCGCCCACCCTCAATTGGGGACGACGTCGAGTGAACCGCGAAGCACCTGCGCCCAGCACCACCCCCAACGGGACGACACCGAGTGGCTCCAGTTGAAGACGGATCACAAGAGCTTGATTTCCCAGGTTTATATATTATCATGTTGAAATACTACTCATTTTGATATCCTCAAGAGGATTCATATGAATGAACAAGAACACAATACTCGTATTTAATTACAAGAAGCGAGATTATGCGGCAGGCAATGCAAGACACTCCTACCAGCTGAGAGAGGTTAGCAAACTATATGTGCTGTTCCTGAGCCCAAACTGACAAACCATAAACAAGCTAATAGGATTACAAATTTGAACTAAAATGAACAGAAGATCGTCACCACAACCTGAATTTGCCCTGTTGCAAGCTAAGTAAGGTCACCGAGAACGTCACACGCCAGTTTGCTCCGGCAGCGGCGCGGCGAAGAAGGCGTCGCACCGGCAGATGGGGCACGTGGAGTGGCCGTGCTTGTGCAGCCACTGGTCGATGCAGTGGTGGTGGAACATGTGCAGGCACGCCGGCAGCCACGCCGCCGTCTCCCCCTCCTCCACGTCGCACAGGCACACCGCGCAGCGCTTCGCCGCCGCCGGCTCGCCGCCGTCCGCCGCCGCCAGCGCGCCGCCTCTCCTCGCCGCCGCTGTTTGCTCCCGGGGAAGCGCCCCCATGCGCGCCACGAACAGCGGCTGCAAGGCGCCGTTCCGCCGCGGGCCGTAGGGCGGCGCCAGGGTGTCGTCATCGGCGGCGACCCGCAAGCCGCCGCCGCGAACGGCCGGCAGCAGCAGTGGCGGCGCATGCGGCTCCCGCGGAAGCGCTTCCGTACCGCCATGGCGTCCTCGTCTCTCCGCCACCACCGCGGACAGCGGCAACAGCACACTACTGCCACTGGCAGCGACGACGGCGGCGGCGGCGCCGCGCGCGCGGCGCCACCGCAGGCAGCGCGCGAGCGCGGACCACGGGACGATGTCGGCGCAGACGCGCGGGTAGTAGGCGGCGCTGATGGTGACCCAGAAGACGAGGACGACGGCGAGCGCGAAGGTGGCGCCGAAGCGCCGGGCCGCGGCGAGGCGGACGATCGCGTAGGCGAGGGCGCCGGGGAATCCGACGCACGCGGCGGTGGCGATGGCCAGCGCGCACGCGCGGGTCATGCAGTCCGCCGCCATGGATGTGGATTGGTTCCTGGGAAGCCTCGAACTGATGATGCACTACACTTTGGTGGGGGAGTGAGATACTGGAGATGGCGAAGCTGCCAAGGGGAAAGTTCTTTTGTGACGGACGGACGCGCTTGCGTGTGGGCCCCATCGTTCACCGTTTCCCCTTTCTCCGTCAGCAGCCTCCTTTTCACTGTCAGCAGCCGCGTGCGTTCCTCTTCCAAATCCCAGCTCTGAAGAAGATCCATGGCATCGACCTGAATTCAAAGTAATGCTATTCTAAATTTTCTTTGCATCGGCTCTGCACTTCTTCGCCTCCGTGTGGATGGCCATTTAGTTTACCGGATTGGATTCTAATAGAATGTTAGAATTCTAAACTTCGTGAAGCGTTTGCTTTTGATATGCCCTTCTACGAGAGGTGACGAAGCCTGAATTTTAAGAGAGATGATGAAGCCTGAATTTCAAGAGAGATGATGAAGCCTGAATTTCCATTTTATCTATAAAAAACAGAAAAACTTTTGCCAGCGCGCTCTCCTTAAGATGAGCTCATGCTCCGACCACCATCATCTCTCGAGCATGTCTCGGCGGTCATACATACGCATGATAAATGCGATGCTGAATTTTTGAGTTACCTGTTTCCATTTGAAGGTATATCAATCAAGCTAGCATCGCGTTTCCACTTGCAAGTGGGTGGTAGCAGCTCAAGGAGTTCTCATTTCTCAGAAAAGAAAAAGAAAAGAATAAGGTGGCGGATAGGGGTGGATGTCGAGCCAGCTCGGCTCGTTTTGATTCGGCTCGTTCGAGCTCGTTAGCCAAACAAGCCGGCTCGGCTCGTCAAGGAAACGAGCATAAATCTTGGCTCGGCTCAACTCATTAAGCTCGCGAGCTGGAATTAAATTTAAAATTACCACAATAATATATATATAATATAAAAAAATTATAATATTTATATGATCTTAATACCTTTAAAATCTACTCTATCATACTATAATAATATAATATAACCATAACATCACCTAAAACTACGTATATAATATACATATATTATTACTAATTAATAATTTACTCATTAGTCTATTATTATTCTAGCTTGTTTGGCTCGCGAGCAGCTCGCGAGCCAACTCGAACTTGCTCGTTATACTAACAAACAAAAACTCTTGCTTGGCTCGTTAGAAATATGCACCGAGCCGGCTGCGATCCGAACGAGCTAACGAGCTTCGAGCATTTTGTCCGGCCCTAGTGGCAGAGCCTAGTGATGCCAATTCGGGGAAGGGTGGCAGTTGAAGCCTCGAAGGGAGAAGAAAAGTGGCACGCCGCTTCAGGGAGATCAAGTGACTTGAAGTGGGTATCCAATAGTGTCGTTGCAAAAGCGTCACACCTATCGATCAAGCAAGAAACCAATGTTGGACAACAAATAAACCAAACTGCTGGTGTCATCCATACGTGGAGAAAGTTTGAAATTAGAAAAGCCCCGGTTCCTAAATTGAGAATTCCAATTGCAATATCACGTTTCTTATGATAACAAGGTATTCAAAATAAGACTTAGATATGTTGTGATGAAATTTTCTCGAAGAACTTTTTCTATGAAACTAAAACACATTTAATGAAGCTAGAAATATTTGTTCTGGTTATAGGAAAAACATTGTTCCACCTAGGGATGTAAGTATCTCTATTTTTTGGTCATTATTGTGTCGACCCAAAACTTAAAAAAATAAACTAAAATAGCATCACACATAATTAATTTAGAAGGTGAAATGAACTAGAGTGGCTAATCCAGAAAACATTATTGGATACCCACTCGCATCACTAGTTCCACCTTCAGAAAAGAAATGATCCATCAGAAAATTATTCCAAGTTTAGGAGAAAATTGTGAAATAAAATGTTCCAACATCTAGAAAATTGTAAAAAAAATCTCATTGAATCTTATTTTGCTGCGACACAAGGATTCAAACGGATTCTAAAATGGATCTAAGGTTTAATGGAGAAAAATGAAATCAAAGTTTTGAAGGGCTAACTCAAACTTCCTGCCCACCTTGAGCGACGCGCTGGCATGCCCTCACACGTTATAATCTTGGGAGATCATGGACTTCATCCAGCCCGGGGAAGCAAATTGACACAAGGAGGAGGCTAAAGGGGCGGACGCACGTACTGTTGCTTGGTTAGGTGTTTGCATATCGAAGATGAAGATAAAGACACTAATCTTTCAAAAAAAAAGATGAAGATAGAGACACAAGAGGTGCAGTGTGGTTGGAGAAGAAGATGACATGTGGAAGTAGGGGTATAGTTGTCAGTAGTGACAGCCTTATCAAAGCGGAATTTATTGGTTTGTGGCAATTTGGCCGACCGTCTTCAATTTTAAGGCCTTGTTTAGTTCCAAAAAGCAACCCCAAAGTTCACTATGTAAAAAGAAGATTATCATCGCATCAAAATGTCGGCTCATGCATGAAGTATTAAATGTAAATGAAATCAAAAACTAACTGCACAGTTTTGTTGTACTCTGCGAGACGAACATTTTGAGCCTAATTAATTAATTTTTGGATAATTTTTCACACATACAAACGAAATACAATGATTATAAATTGACCCCAAACCCCCAATTCCCCACCCCCTATTCTCCATCTAAACAGGCCTGAGTAGCAAGAACGGCAAATTTATCCACTGTCATGAATGGAGATATTGCATGCATGGGGAATTGGGAATGGGTCTAGCTAGGCTAGTAGCATCCAAATTTAAGGTTGATAAAGTTAGACTTTATCATAAATGCGGCACCGTAGCATTTCGTTTGTATTTATGAATAATTGTCCAAACATTGACTAATTAGGCTCAAAATGTTCGTCTCGTAAAGTACAACAAAACTGTGCAATTAGTTTTTGATTTCATCTACATTTAGTACTACATGCATGTGTCGATATTTTGATGTAATGGAAATCTTCTTTTTTATAATGAAATTTAGGGTGGAATTTAGGAACTAAACAAGGCCTAGGCAGATTTCCTGCCCCAGCCCCCTGCACGTCAAACGCAACAAAGCCGCAAAGGTAATCAATATACGGAGTACTCGCTCCGTATCATAATTAGATGACGTTTATGACAACAATACGGTCTCCAAAGCAAAACTTTTGTCACACTCGGTTTTAAAGGCAAAACCAGATGCATCTCATATGTGCGCCAGGATCAGTTTACACACATATGGTAGACGTCACAAGTGAATATCCATAACCATGCATAAAGAAAGAGTATTAAAGTGCATTTATTACAATCTCAGAGTTGACACAAATGTCATAGCGGAAGACTTAAATAAACGTTCATCTAACGAAGCAAAAGTGACTCCAACTCCACAGGCGTTGACTGGGGGAGACTCGGCTAGAACTCCTCAAAATCAGCAGTGAAATCCTCAAAATTCTCCCAATCTGAGCAGCATTCCGGGTGTGGTCGATGCAATATAAATAAACAACAAGCGTGAGTACGTGCCATACTCAGCAAAGTTTGGAAATAAATGACATGCAAGGCTTTATAAAGTGGGTAGCTGAAAGGCTAGCTGCATTAAGCATTTTTAGTTGGTCAAATTTTATTAAGCATCTATTTACTAGCAAATATAAGTATATACCAAACCACAGTTAAATAAATGACATAACCCAACAAATTCTGGTAACCATAGTTTAGGTCATATTCAAGTAAAATTATCATGTAAGGGTCCAGGCCGCTCTTGACCGTGAGCACGGCTGTTATAACAGTTTTACACTCTGCAAAGGTTGTACACTTTCACCATAAGCCGTGATTCCCATTGCCGAAGCATGCACCCGTCCCACACCACGTGGACCGAATACTGAGTTTCACTATGAGACCTTTACAAAAGCACTCTAATAAATGATAGCCCGCTAAGGTTTCCGATTCAGAAGCAAAGCATAACCCTCCCTAATGAGATCTGTCTCTTACCAAAGCCCACAGCTCAAGAGGACCGAGCTATACCCCGTCAACCGCCGCCCCCCATGCCCCTTCCGAGTAAAGCTACCATAAACTAGAGCACCTAATTAGTCAGTCAAAGCCATAGCCACATGGCACTCATGGTTGTACTGTTTTCCTGGGTGGTTCTCCATGTTCCAATTAAAAGATGTGATCTTATCCATTAATTGATTAAAAGGTAGTAATGAAACATAGAGTAGGGGTTTCATTTAACCAATCCCAGTTGAGCAAGCTAAGCATCATCTACCATCAAAATTAATTAAGTACCCCAAGCTGCAAGGTATGGTAAAGGAGACTAGGAATCCTTAATGGGACCCACAATATTATTGCAAGCGATAAATAATAGTGTAATTAAAATGCATGTCATTCAGGTATAAACGGGTATGATCAAGGAATACTTGGCTTCTTCCCAACCCTGCTGCTGCTCAAACTCTTCAAAAGCTGGTTCTTCAAACACTTCCTCGAACGGCGCGTTTCCTATACGCAGCACACGAACACATACAAGAAAACAATACAATAAATAAGAAACAGTACACCAAACAATTCCAATAGAAGAAAACAACAGCACAAAACTAATCTACGCGTCACAACGAACGCGTGAGCGCGAGAATCACTAAAATCGGAGTTAAAACGAGAAAGATATGGCTTTTCTAAGGTTCAGGGACTTGCTGGCAAAGTTTTAAAAGTTCCAGGGGCTTAACTGCGAAAATTTGAGGGCTAAAACATAATTTTGTATTAAACTACGAGCGTTTTCATGTAAAAAGACAAAACTTGGACCTCGGGTGCAATTTTAAAACTTGCAGGGGCTAAACCGAAAGAAAAAGGACTTAATTTGAAATATTTTTGAACTGCTCAGGACCGCGGGTTGATTTTCAAATCTTGGAGGGCCTTTTTGCAAAACAGCCTAGGTTGACCGGTACGCTGTTTGACTTGAAGCTCGGGCGCTGCTCGGCCGTTGGATCCGGATCGGATGGTCACGATTGAATCGGGCAGGGGCTTCGCCGGCGAGGGGAGAAGAGCGGCGGCGCCGCTCGCGTCCACGGCGGAGCATCGCCGGCGCAGACGCGAAGTCGCGCTACGGGGCACCAAAACGAGCGCGGGCTGGACGGGGAGCACGAGGGGATCAAGGTGAACTTACTCCGGGGGTCCTTGACGGCGGAAGAGTGACGACGGCGACCGGCGACGGCGAATGGCGGGCGGCGGAGCTGCGGGAATCAACGGCGAGCGATTAAGGCAGGAGCGAAGCGGGGAAACGATGCGCGAGCAACACGGGAGGGTTCCTTACCTCCTTGCGAACCTCCCGCAGTGAGACTTGGCGAGAGAGGGACAGTGGCGAGCGAGATCAACGGCGGCGGCTCGAGCTCGGCAATGGCGGCGGCTATGGCGCAGGCGGCTAGGGTTTGCGGCACCCGGGGAGAGCGGAGAGGTTAGGGGCGGGGGCGGCCTTTATAGGACCCAGGGCGGCTCGGGTCCACGCCTTGGCGTGCGTGCCACGGAGACGGAGGAGGCGGCACGGCCAAGCCGGGTCGGACTCGAGCTTGAGTCCGGCTCGGGGACGACGATCCTGACAGGCGGGCCCCGCCTGTCAGCGACGCGGGGGAGAGGGAGAAGGAATGGGCCGGCGCGTGGAGGACGACCCGCGAAGGGAGGCTAGCTGGGCCGGCTCGGGAGAGAAAGCAGAAGACGGGCCGGCTAAAAAGAAAAGAAGGAAGGGAGCAAAAGTGGACTGGGCAAGACTTCGAGGGGCAAAAACAGACTCGACCGAAAACAACTATTCTAAACACCAAACAAATTCAAATTAAATTCGAATTTAAACAGAATTTAAATTCCAACTTAATTGAACAGCAAGCAAAAGACAAATGCAACAACATGGATGCATCAACAACTTATTTTTGACTAAAATTATTTAATATGATATTTAATTTGATAAAAGGCTAGAAATTCCAATTAAATCATAGAAAATTTATTTAGGCCTTAATAAATCCTAGAAAATTCAGAAATTGCTACAATTTAGTTGTGATGAATTTTAGGGTGTTACAACTTTGACTCATATTTTCTATAAAAAATATTTATTAGAAAGTTATATATGTATACTTTTATGAAAGTAGTTTTCAAGACAAATCTATTGATATGATTTTCATATTTCTAAACTCAACGGCTTAAAAGTTATTCATGATTTATATTTCCAAGGTTTGACCCAAATCTTATTTAAAACGTCATCTAATTCTGATACGGAGGGAGTATAGGGTGAGAGTGGGTGACCCAACCAACACACACAAGTATAGGCAGCTTGCTAGTAGTAGTAGACTAGTAGTAGTACGCACCAACGAGGACACATGCATGCTGTGCGTGAGCGAATCGATCGGTACTGTGGATTCCATCGGCTGAACACTACCGGTAAGCAATGCAAGGCATAAGAGAAAAATGAGTAACATTCACCAATCAGGCCGCTTGATACTGCAAGACGAGGTCAGCACCAAATTAGTTCAGGTTCAAACAGCTTCCCAATCATGCCCAAACATTCTTATAGTCTCATCACATCACTCAAACTAAAATTTACTTTGGATTATTAGATTTATTTATTTTTAGTTTGAAAGATTGGATTATTTGAATTTGGAGGGGAAAGAGGTTCAGACAGCAGACGGGCCGAGTCCTCTGAGCACTTGCACCGCTCAACCGCCAGTGCAGGCCCATCATACATGTGCGCATACGCGGGCCAAGAAAAGTATTTAATTGAGCTCACACAGATGGGCCTAAGCCAAGCTTTTGCTTTTCCCAGGAGTCGGTCGAAGCCCACGACTTTTGGGAGAAATACCAGCAACAGTGACTACGAGTGTTTTTTTGTCTTTGTTTCAATCGATTTTTTACCCAAAAAGTCATGCCACGTAAGTATGTGGTAAAAAAATGAGTGAAGATAAAGTCCATTCTTTAGACACATACTGAAACCATGAGAGGTTACTCAGGTTAGACCTTACATTAGCAATCCTCCAAACCCATTCCTTAGAAAGTTGAGTCTGAGAGGCCAATTGCATTATTTTCGAAAGGGACCTGATAGGAAAATTTCCTAAAGATTAGATTCCTACAAAATTCTTTTGCGGATCCAAAGAAGCCTACTCCTACATGGCGTGCGTTATCCATGTCTGTCCGGTTCCGTCGTTGCAAGCTTGCACGTAACGGTGCCAGTGCAGTAAGGCTATCTCCTCCTTGGCCTCTTCAAATATTTATCTTGTATTTTGGATATTTTATTGGTACAGCTGGAGGAGTTTCTGCAGGAAAGCCTTCAGTTCCGTGGGTTCTCAAGGAAAAGTGCATAAAGTTCACTTTTTTATATTGCCGTCCGAATGACAAATGATGTGATCATAAATTTATAAACTCTACGGGTGGCTTATCCATAACGTGAGGATCACTCTTTGCGCGTAAGTGTTCACTCCTGGTAATGCATACATCCTCAGGCAGAAGGTAGTGCACGTAACTGACGAGTTGTCATTTGTCAGTGACAACTGCCTCTGTAGGAAGCAGAGAAGCAGAGACTCCGGCCTTGTTAGGCCTTGTTTAGTTTCAAAAATAAGATTCCCCATCGTATCAAAATATCATAACATGCATGGTGTACTAAATGTAGATAAAATCAAAAACTAATTGCACAGTTTTGTTGTACTCTGCGAGACGAACATTTTAAGCCTAATTAATCAATTTTTGGACAATTTTTCGCACATGCAAACGAAATGCTACAGTGGCGCAATGATTACGAAGAGACCCCAAACTCCCAAATTTGATACACCAAATTTGAAAACTAAACAAGGCCTTAGTTCCCAACTTGGGGGGCAAAACTTTGGCATTTTACATTGTAACGCCACTGTAGCATTTCGTTTTTATTTGTAAATAATTAATCAAAAATTGATTAATTAGGCTCAAAATGTTCGCCTCGCAAAGTACAACAAAACTATGCAATTAGTTTTTGATTTCATCTACATTTAGTACTCCATGCATGTAACGATATTTTGATGTGATAGAAATCTTCTTTTTGCCTATTGCATATGAATTTGGGGGGCGAACTTTGAGAACTAAACGAGGCCGTCCTTTGCGAATGCATTAGGACTTGGAATACCCTCAACAAATTTTGTAGGAGCATATCACGACTGAAGCTATACCATTTATGCATTATATAAATCCATGAGAACATGTGCAGGATAAGGGAGCATAATTTCTTTAATTACTCTGATGACGACTTGACTGAGATCCAGCCGACCGTCTGTACAAGTCTAATGGATGACAATAAAGAAACTAATCTCACTCTTAGTTACCATAATTAACAACCTAGGCATGATCCCAAGCTAACAGAAAGCGCCTTCTTGCGGCCATTATCTACCTTATCCTTTCTAATCCGAGGGGATAAACCTCTTTTCTTAGCCTGGGATAAGATGCTTATCTGAAGCAGCTAGAGGACGTCGTTTTCACATGCTCCCCCAACAGGCTACCAATGATCTACCCAACTTACTCTGACTAATGTCAATTTCTTCCTTCGCATATGAAGGACGAAGAGACAGATTTCATAAGCAATTAACACAAGATCACATGGAGTAAGGGTAACTATTACTTGCTCTCCAGTTGATGAAGCCTATCTGAAAAATAGAAAACAAGATGCCTATCTATCTACCCATGTGAACAGTTATCTCTTCCTGCGTTTCTATATATGCACATAAGCTGCATCCCTTTGCCTTCCAAACTTTGATTAGAGCTTCCTATGAAATGGTAGAGCCTTGCAACTTACCATCTCAAGGGGTACCCTTGTGTCATGATGAGAGCTGCAATGGACGAGGTGGTGGTCACTCTGAGTCTGCTTCCTTCTCAGATGCATCCAATGGGTCCTTGTGCTCATCGGCTTCAAATCTGTCTGGTGATGCAACATCGTCCCCACCTAGTCATCCCTCTGAGTCATCCTCAACATCTTCGAGCACGTTGCAGCTGGATGTTGAGGGTCCACTGTACGAGCTGTCCTCGCTGCTAGTCCAGCTTCCAATCAGGTGTGTATATTTGCCCCCTGCACAACTGTAACCAATTACACATTTAGAGAAAGCAACAGCATGGGAGAATACATGTTTAAAGACATGAAACGTGCCTGCACTTTCCAAATCCTAATAACAAACCATAATTTGTCACCTGGCTCCAAAACCAGACACACATCCTAATGGCAGAAACAGAGATAGCCTCAAAATTATATCGCTCAAATAAAATTTGTGATTCCTTTATACTACTACTAGTAAGAACGCACGTGCGTGTCGCACGTTTAATAGGAAATAAGATTATATAACGGGTAGTTGGCCGGAGACCGTATTGGTTACGAACTCGACTATTCCACGTAAGCGCGTGTTTTTTTTTTCTACGGACTGTTTAGTCAAACTCTTCAAAACAGGAGGGGTAATGTTTCAATGATTTGTGGGCCCATCGCCCCTTGAAAGTTTTGGATCTTTATAGTATAGATCTTGTGTTAATACTCGCTAGTGGCCAGCTTCGTTCCTACCAGATCAAATTTTCAATATTACCTTCATAAACTCCACTTCAACTGCCAAGCATTCAAATTCTCTTACACGTAATTTAATTTCCACAGGAAAGGGCTGTCCAAGTACTACCAAGGAAAGTCCCAATCATTCACATCGATATCCGATGCTACGTGTGTTCAAGATCTTGCAAAGAAAATTTCATACAGTAAGAGGATGAAGACATGTAAAAGTTATTCAGCCGGATTAGACATGAATCAAAGGTCAAATAACTTACCAAGGCCGTGCACCAAGGTGATAGCAAAGAGGCCCTCAAATGGTTCAGTTGCTAGAGTAATGTCCGGAACTAGCGACACCGGCCACTCATACAGCAGCGCTAAACATCTGCACACCAGAAAAAGAGAGATGCACAGATGCAGATTGGTCTGTAACAAAGTGAAACCTGGAACAAATAAGAACTAGGGTTAGGGTGCCAAGCCTCCAGTTCCCGACCAGCTGTGCTTCTTGTGTGCTGTACACATGAAAATTCAAACTATATTTCCTTCTAGGATCAACATTATTTCGTTAACGCCACATTTCATGATCCATATGAAGGTCGAAAATTTTAATGCATGGAATGAGAAATGGTGAATCATAATCAACAAAACTCAACATGGCAGAAAATACAGTTATCTTTATCACAATGGCTCCATTGAGTTCCTAATAAATATCCACAAAAGCAGAGAAGCCATTTACACATTTACCGAGCAACATTTAACAATGATACACAAAACACAACTATACAAAATTCCACATAAAATCACTAATTGTCATGAACTGATGAAGGTGACTGCTCGCATGGCTGTGCCTCATTCAATTCTCTTTTCACGCATCTCAACGAAGGATCTCTTCAGAAGACAACCAAGGAATTTATGTTATCTATACCTAAACAAAAGCAAGTTCACACTGAAGTTACACAGTTTAAATTTTGAACCTGCATTACCTGAATGAAATATCTAAGTTGCCATTCATCGCCCCGCTCCCTTTTTCCGAAATATAAAATACATGAATTGCCAGCCCAAAAAGGATATGCTATGAGCATATGATTTTTGCAGCCTTCACGGTAAACACGTCCAAAGTGATTATTTTGTGTCTTTGGTGGATGACATGTTACCATTGCTTCTCTAACATCATAAAGCTCTCAATCACCATGTTTTCTTAAGAAAGATGCCTAGCTTCTCCCGGTAGACCGGTTAGAGCGTTGAACTCCGAAAGTCGTTGAAACTTCCGTCCCAACCCGGTTCGAAGCACGGCACCTTCTTAGAAGAAAGCCCGGGTGGAGTCTCCTCCCGTGGTCAAGTTTTTTTTTTCCCTAAGAAAGATCGATTAATGATTTCAGTTGAATCACTTATGGCACAACCATCTTGTATAATCTCCAACAGCGTCAAGATCACACTGCAGACAAATATTTGTAACTGTAATGTCAGCACTTAGCATTTTAAACAGAGGACACCACAAAGATTGAAATAAGGCACAGAAAATGAACACTAAATATAGTTCTTTGATGGGAGTGAATCCTTACATCTTCTGTTATTCCAAGATGATCAAGTAGAATTCTTATACCAGCAGCCTTTGAAGCATTGAGTGGGACAATATCAACCGTATTTGGCCGCATTTTGAGAACACGGGCTTTCCCTTCTGCCAGTCCTGAACAATGCTGCTGCAGGATAGATGAATCCTCTTCAGCACTGTCAAAGAGTAGCAACTTCTGCAGGTAGTACAAGTAAATATGTGTAAGTCCACTGGAAGTGAAACCGATCTTATACTTATTTATCTCACTTATTAATGAACATGTACAGAGTGTTGTCCAACAGTGTTTTTCCAACAATTCCAGTTCAAAGAGATTTCTTGAAGACAATTTATGAGTTAGCTCGACATTTTATTATTCTACTCTTCTGTCATCTTTGTTTATATAGAAAAGAGACCAATCTTATCAATTATAGAGATAATACGGGCCCTAACAGATTTGTAATAATGGTCATATTGCAAAGTTGCAAGCCCAACTACTAAAAGTGATGCTTCAAGATTTGCGTTGCTAAGCAGAGCATTCTTTATGTTCCTGCTAATGCCTTTGAATGATCTAAATATATAAAAATGAAACTACAATTTGTACTATTTGAGACCAGTGAGCATGTTATAAGGCTATAAGCTTATGATTGCATTAAGTACTGCAGATTTGCTACATGGACAATTGCCCCAAAAATGAAAAAAAAGGCAATTAGTGATTGCCGACGTTACATTAAGAGTATAAGCCAAACCTGAATAGATGAATATTCCAGAAGGTCCTCGATAGAATGCATCACTTTTACCTGATATGAAAATGAAATTCAAATTTGCCTCAACTGCCTAAAGCCTGCCATAATAAGAACAGAAGTCTGTCTAGCAAATATCTATAGATCATATACCTTGTTCTCGTGATGCTCAGTGTGCAGCAAGTTAACAAATGGATGTTCAAACAAGGTCAAACATTGTTCCTCGCAGTATGCAATAACAGGAATTTTATGCTTTAAGGAGTATAGAAATGCCTGCAAATGGAACAAATGGAACTTATAGATAGCACAAGTAATGATTTTCCACTCCTAGAGAGGCTTTTTCAGTGAAAATGACTAAAGGAGACAGAATTGTTAATAGAGGCAAAAGAAAAATATAAACAGTAGTAAAAGGAGCTCATGCTCATGGGGAATGCACTTCATGCATATCATCCAAAACCAGCACAAAAAAAAAGAAAACGTCCAAATTAATCTAAAGAACAGTTCTTCCTACAAAAGGAATAGTAGGTGAAGAGTTGGAACTTTAACAGAAATAGCATATCTAACAATATATGAATAAAACTCCAGAAGTATAGCTGCCTGCTAAAAAATAATTCGCTGACATGATGTAAGTAACTACCTCCTTGCAGATATCCACATCCAATTCTGCTCTATAAATTTTTTGGCCATGCCTTCCATAGATAAGGGAACCCTGAACAAAATATAGCCATTTGGGGGCTAAGTGTCACTTTAGAAATCACATGCCATTATAGCAGATAGTTTGCTAGATAAGGAAAAATGATGGAGAGAGCTCAACAGTTGATACCCATTTCCTTCTACATTACCCTTACATATTTGCATTAGGAAACATTGCTTTCATTTGTATGCAGCTGATGGAATGCGTATTACATAGTTGCAGAAACAACTGATACGTAAAAAAGTTCAGTTGGTTTGTACATTTCAAACTCTAAGCATTTAACCATGTCCTATTTGTGCAGCAAAGTAAGATTTCATTGGATCCCATGTAACTTTACAGGTTTTTAGACGAACTGTTTCTTTTGTAGGAGAAAAATTGAATGACATGTAAACAGTGTGCAGTCAAAGGTAGTTGTTAAGGAATTGCATCTGGCTATGCTGAACCACACATATGAATAATTGAACCTCCGTGATGTGGAGTGAAATACAATATTCCTTGTGGAAAAGGAAGTAGTTAATGTTACAAACATCTTCACGACCACATCACAAGGATAAACAAGGTAAGGGCACACAACTTTGACAACAAATCTTCACAAATCTAGAATTCTTATTCAAGTGGGATAGAATGTACCTGTAAAAATACACCAGCTGATGTCTCTGATACAAAATCAACTTTGTCATGGAAATCAAGAAGCTTGAAAGTTCTAATGGTGGAGGCCCGGCTCTAGCTTAAGAAAAAAATATCAAGAACTCATAAGAAAAAGGAATACAGAATGACAAGTAAAAATACAGTAAGCTGTTGGAGGTTAATTACATGCTTTACTTCTGGATTTGTCACATGATATTATATTGATTCCTTTTGAACTTCAGTAAAAAAATCAATAACTATTATTACTTCTGGATTTGTCACGTGATATTGTTGTGGACGCCTTCATTGGTCAGACATATCGCCGGCGTCCACGCAAGACAGCGGCTGCACCGACTTCTTCTTCAAGTCAAGCTTAGTTTGTTTGTTAGTCTTCGGTTGGTTTAGCTAGATTTCAGGGGATTGGTTAGTTGTTTAGCCGGCAGCTTATAAGCCGAGGGAAGAGGAGTCCGGAGAGGTCAGGCAAGGATTGAGCATAGTTCTCCTCCGTGGGAGGGAGACTCTGCTCATTGCCCATTGTAATCTCGTGTTCCTCATTAATAAAGTTGCCCTCGCCGCGCCCTATCAGATATTATATTGGTTCCTTTTGAACTTCAGTAAAAAAAATCAATAACTTCAGTAAAGATTTTTTCCTTTAAGTATATGTTTCTAAAAGTGTTCCATATATTATTCTCACTTAATAAACATAGGTTACTAGCCTATAGACAATAAAAGAGAATTAGGAAGCAATTTGAGGTGATCAGATTCACTTAAAGAACAAAACATTCTCTTGTGTTAACTATCAGCTTTCCTGAGAACTTTCCAGAATGTCCCACGTACTCTTTTCTGGTTTTGAAAGCTGGCATATAATTTGTAATATTAAAAGTTGTTTAGCACTAGCCTCCACTTCAGATTAGTGTCATTGACTTTTAGACGAACAAATACCATGAATGCATAGAACTCACCTTTCCAGTAACCATGATAACATTTACTCCTGTTACAATTGCCTCTCTCAAAGATTCTATTGACTCTTCATGCAGGCGTCCTTCATAATCCAAAATAGTACCTTACCAATTTTACAGAATTATCCGCTAGAACTTGGCAAGATCCAATATAAGACAACTACTTCAATGCACCTGATCAACTCACCATCTATATCACAAATGATATGGCTTAGTTTGGGCTGACGTTCTTCTTGTAGTCTCACTTTCTCTACATTGCTATTGGCCTCTGTACACAGCAGGTCAATCCATAGGAACTCCAGGTTACAAGAAATAGATTAACATTCATTTTCCTTTATTAAAAACGCAAATAGTTAAAATGCAAAGGTAACTTGCCAACAGAATTTTGCGAATGTTCCTTATCAGTAGCAATGTCATGCGCACTCTTAATTAATCCCTTTCCTCTCCACTCAAGAGTTTTTAATATATGTTCTTCTTCCTTCTCCATCTCTTCTTCAGCCTCTTCACTGAGTTCGTGATCAAAGCCCAATATATGCAACAATCCATGCACCTGTTGAATCAAGTTGGTTAGCACAAACAGCATAGAAGCCATTCCAATGTTGCCTGCAGTATGAAGGTAAGCTTCACAGATTACAGCAGCATTAGAAATTTAAGATAGAAATAAGTAACCCTTTAAGCCTAGAGGCATTCAAGCTATCAACAAGCAATGGCAGATGGAAGATCAGTTGAGTATTTATGCACAGTACACTTCACCACAAACTGTAGTCTCTATTAAACCAACAAGCTTTCAAATTTGAAACAGTGTATTTTCCCCTTCAATGGTGCCCCTATGAAGTACAGAGCTATTTACCTGGACTTTTAGTACAATTTTGCTTAATGTTGTATTTGCCTCTTGAGAAGGTTCAAAATGCAGTACGAGGTCAACATCACTATATCGATAAATCTAACAAGAACTACACAGCTTTTGAATCATTGATGCAACTGGATAAGTTGCAGTTAGATATTAGGAAATGAACATAGATGGGGCACTACAATACCAAAACATTGAAATACTAGTTGCAATGAGAAAAATGAACCAACCGTGAGAATTCTTATCTCATCAAGAAGTGTGTGGCCTCTTTCTTCTGCTTGCCGCTGGGCTGTTTCAACAGAAATTACTATGTCACCCAATTGCAGCTGTTGGAGCAAAACAAAACATGTAAAGAAAAAGGTCGCATTACAAGCATCCAAAACAAATAGATTGAGTCAGTAGGATGCCATACAATGGGAATATCAAGCCCTGGAATATGCTGCGACATTGACAGAACATCAGTAGCACGATCCTCATCCCTCCATTCCTTGTTCAGCTTCCTGATGAAATTATCATCACAAAGAAGCAGAGAGACCTCAACGCTATTGTACTTGTTCAGGTTGCTTATAGAAGGATCTCTGGTCTTGTACTCGGAGCCTTCAAGGTCGTCAAAGGCCACCTTCGCCACCTTCCCAACATCGGTTCGGAGTACTTCTGCAATGCTCTGCACATCAATTCGCAAAGAGGTCGCATATATTGCCAATTTAACATTCCATGAAAACGCAAAGGGAAATATCACGAAGTGGCATCAAAATCTGAAATCATCAAATGCATGCACAATTCGGGGGAATTTTTCAGTAAAAATGCAAAGCTTCGTCGGTTCAAAGCTGTGGAACTAGGGCCCCAAGCAATACCATGATTTCAGGGTCGTCGGGGAGGTCCTCCTCGATGCCAATTTGCACAATGAGCTCGCCGGGGCCCTTCCGCGTCGGCGTCCTCGCCCTCTTCCGCCTCAGCAGCATCGGCGGCGACGACGAGCGCCTTCGCCTGAAGCTCGACGCGGCGTATTGCCGCGACTTGGCGGCGCCGAAGGGGAGCAGGGTGCGACCATTGGGAAGAGAAAGAGGCGGCGGAGGGGGGAGGGGGAGAGGCCGCCACGGAGTGGGGCGGAGGCTGGAGGTGGCCGACGAAGGGAGAAGGTGGTGCGACGCGAGTGCGCGGGAGAGGAGGTGGTGGAGGCGCGCCATCTGGAGCAGCGAGGCGTCTAGAAGGTTCTAGAACCTTTGGCCCGAGGATGAGGGGAGAAGCTGGAGGCCAGAGCAGCGAGGAAGATAGGGTTTAACCGTTTGACTCGAGCTCCACTATCTTTAACGAGCGCTACTGACATGTGGTCCCAGGCCTCGGCGGAAACCATCTGGCCCCGCATGTCAGTGAACATGTAGGCTCCGAGCCCTTCGGGTTCCGGCCAAAATCCCCCAAACCCCCCGCGCCACTTGCTCCGCCCGCGTCGCCGCCGGCGAAAATGCCCCGCCGCCTCGCGACGACCTACTCCGGCCGCATCGCCGCCGCGACACCGTCCCCCACGGGACCCTCCCTCACCGTCACCGTCTCCCCGACTCCGCCCCCCACCCCGGTCGACGCGCGCGGCTTCCCGCTCCTGCGCCGCCACCTCGTCTGCGCCGTCGCCCGCATCCTCCGCTCCCCGGCCTCCCCCTCCCCGCTTCTCGACCTCGCCGACTACCTTGACTCCCACCGCCTCTCCCTCACCGCCGACGAGGCCTCCGAGGTCATCAAGGCGCTCGCCCCCAACACCCCCCTCGCGCTCGGCTTCTTCCGCTTCGCCGCCACCTCCCTCCCGGGCTTCCGGCACGATGCCTTCTCCTACAACCGCATCCTGGCCCTCCTCTTCCGCAACCGCGCCGAACCCGCCGAGGCCATGCGGCTCGTCGCGGAGATGGAGCGCGACGGCGTGCCCGGCAACATCTCCACCGTGAATTTGCTGGTCGGGATGGGCGTCGAGGTGGAGAAGTGCCTGGAGCTGGCGAAGAAGTGGGGATTGAGGCTGAACGGGTACACCTACAAGTGCGTTGTGCAGGCGCACCTAAGGAGCAGGGAGGTGTGGAAGGGGTTCGAGGTGTATGAGAAGATGCGGAGGAAGGGCTATAAGCTGGACATCTTTGCATATAACATGTTGCTTAATGCACTTGCCAAGGCTGGAATGGTATGATAATAAGCACAATCACATATATTTAGCGATGTTATTTGCCGTACTGTGGTAACTTAGGAGGTAGGAATGGATGCGTGAAAAATGTTGTTGGTATGTTAGTTCTGATAATTTGACCATAGCATTAGGAACCATGAATATGAGAGATTCATTTTCCAAGTATTTCCCGAGGATGAAATTTGTGCAATTTAGACTGTACAGTAGTTGATGTTGTTATATGAATGAATTAACTAAGCTATATAATTGTGGATTCTGTCCATTCCAGTGCTAGGAAACACCGTTTAATGTTGGAGATAGACACTTGCAAATCTTGAACAATTCAAACTTAGCGGCAATTGTTTCACCTTTTCCACTAGTTGTTGGATGCTAGTGTGTTGCTACATATAAAAAGAATCAGATGTCCCTGATATGTTTGAGTTAGTGGTGTGGAGAAAAGAACTGCTATACCCAATGGAGCTCTGATGCACCCTGCCAAATGCCTTTGCTGCTATACTCATCCTGTGCTGCACCGTCTGCCCTGCACTAGTATTGTCCAGCACCACCATCCTTGTGTCACACAGCTCATGTAGCCAAATTAGACCCTCCTTGAACTGGTGGAGGTAGCCTCGCTTAGTGGTGTGTTGGGGATAAAGAGGATTGATGACTAGGATGAGGGCACGGGAGGAGAGAGTAGAATGTTGTTTTGATAAGAACAAAGATAGTTACAGGTCAATCTGCTTATTGGATAGGTGTATTTCTTTGACATTGGTAGGTGTCACACCCCATGGTCACCAGGTCACCGAATAGAATCTCCCATGGTCTCCAATGAGATTGACGGGACATGAGAATAAATCATCAATGCATCCGGATTGCAATCAATCAATTTGTTTGATCCTTAACTCAGTACACGGTGCTGCCTTTTATGGCTTTGCATACACTTACTGGTGGGCCATGGGCCAACTTGCTTTGACATGGCCACATTGGTTGAAGCCGGTATTACAGTTATAGTAAGGGAGGTGGTAGGGGATGGTGTACCATTAGTCATCATTTAAGCCCTTTTGCAGCAGTATCTGAAAACCCTGAATTTCTGTTTCCTCTCAAAAAAAGTTTCAATCTAACAAGTAAAAGTTTGGTTCAAGCAGGTTGAACAAGCTTACCGAGTCTTCGAAGATATGAAACAGAACAACTGTGAGCCGGATGCATACACATACACTATACTGATTAGAATGTCTGGAAAGGCTGGGAAGACCACTAAATTTCTCTCATTTTTGGAGGAAATGGTCTCCAAAGGATGTGTTCTTAACCTGATTGCTTATAATACTGTTATTGAGGCTCTTGGTAAGAACAAGATGATTGACAAAGTGATTTTTATGCTTTCTAAAATGGTTGAGAGTGGCTGCCAGCCCAATGAATTCACATATAGCATTATCCTGGATATTTTAGCAACAGGAAAACAACTACACAGGTTGAATGAGGTTATAGATATCTGCAGTGGACATCTGAACAGGTCGATTTATTCTTATTTGGTCAAGTCCCTCTGCAAATCTGGGCATGCAAGTGAGGCTCATAATGTATTCTGTCGTATGTGGAGTTCCCATGAAAAAGGAGACAGGGATGCTTTTGTATCAATGCTTGAGGCACTATGCAATGCAGAAAAAACAGCAGAGGCTATTGATCTGCTACATATGATGCCTGAAAAGGGGATTGCTACAGATGTTAGAATGTACAATATGGTCTTTTCTGCTCTTGGGAAGCTGAAGCAGGTGTCTTTCATAAGCAATCTTTATGATAAGATGAAAACTAATGGTGTTGTTCCTGATGTTTTCACGTACAATATTATGATCTCAAGTTTTGGTAGGGTTGGCTTAGTTGATAAGGCGGTTGAAGTTTTTGAAGAAATGGACGCTAGCAGTTGTAAGCCTGATGTCATCACCTATAATTCTTTGATAAACTGCCTTGGGAAAAATGGAGATTTGGATGAAGCCCACATGCTTTTCAAAGAGATGCAAGAGAAAGGATATGATCCTGATGTCTTTACTTACAGCATATTGATTGAGTGCTTTGGGAAATCCAATAAGGTTGATATGGCCTGCAGCTTGTTTGATGAGATGATTGCAGAGGGATGCGTTCCTAATATTGTAACCTATAACATTTTACTAGATTGTTTGGAGAGACGTGGGAAGACAGCAGAAGCTCATAAACTCTATGAAACTCTGAAGCAACAGGGGTTGACTCCTGACTCGATAACTTACTCAATACTTGAGCGATTGGAAAGTAGATCTCAACGAACAGTAAGAATACGTAAGCCAAATCGGATTACAGGTTGGGTTGTAAGTCCAGTATGATGATTGATGGCCTACCATGGTTCTTTCAGTTGCATACCTCTTGTGAGATCCACAATCTGTATACAATGTTGCAAGTGTCACCAATAAGTGTCCAATCACCGTGAAACATAAATTACTCAGCAGAATGATAAGTATCAAGAGTATTGCATGGCGGCTGGACAATTCTTGGATGATGGAAATCTTGAGAAGAGATTAGAACATTTATACTTCATCCTATGGGAAGACTATATTCAAAATGTGAGGATCTATCTTGTAACAGTCAGAGTTAGTACGTACATTCGTAGTTATTAAAACCAGACTGGGGCAGCAGTTTAGCTGGAAAATAAGACCAAGATTCAGCCTGTTCTGGTGTAGCTTTTGGATCATTTTGGTGCATCTAAAAAACTATGATTGGTGGGTCACAGATGCAAGGACGCGTGCACAGCGAGAGGGAATTGTGAACAAGACAAGAGGTTTTTCTTTATTCTCTTTTGTGCACCGTCGCTATAGCCTGGCAATTCCTTTTGTTTTGCATTTGTATTGGGAGAATGCTTGATCTGTTCCTTTTCAAATGGAACATAACTTTCTCCCTCAATCTACCAATAACAAGCTTTAGCATAGTTATAAGTACCTTTTCTTTAATCTTTTGATGTATACAATTATACAATAGATTAGGTAAAATTTCACCTTGAATAATGAAAAGGAGCTGTATCCTCAGCAGGCTGAAATTTTGTTTCATGTTGGCCACAAATGGTACCCAGGCTCCGAAATTTGTGTTTTTCACGGTCTGTTACACCATTCGTGTAGCTTTAGCTTTAGTTGAGGGATTCAGTAAGATGTATGGCTAAATATTAGCATCTATTAGCAAAATATTTATGGGTAGAGATGCCTGACTACATTATCTTAATGTAGTATGCGCATTGCAGGCCTGGTTTTTTTACCTCATTTCTCCATATATTATATTCGTGAGTAATGACCATATTAATGGAAGAATGACTACCATAGTTCATCCCTGTGCCATTTTCTAGGAGCTAAACCTGAGTTTTTTTTTTGCATCCATCAATCCTTATCATTACTAATCTAATCTGAAATTAAGGCTATGTAATTAAATGATGAGTTAAATGCATCATTAGTACACAAACTTGGTGAGTGGGTGCATTTAGGTACACCATCTCTCCAATTGCTCATTTACGAGCAACAACTTGCCATGTGGGTGCAAATAGGTCACCACGACGACACAGCCAAAAAACTGCCATGTAGGCAGCGTCGCAGCGATGTGTTAGCCAGTTTTTTTTTCAAAAGTCCTTACTCATTATGCATTTTAGGTTAGTTTAGTAGTATCTTTTTAGATTTTGTTTGTAGCATCTTTTAGACAAGAATATTGTAAAAATTTTAAAAATCTTATATTTTACAAAAATATTTTTTTGGCAAGGTGAAATAAAATAATATAACAAACAAGATATATATTTGGCGTCGACTGTAGGCATCGTATAAGCGCAAAAAATTGACATTTTGATTCGTAGCTCGGTTTGCAGTCCCTGCCTCTAACAAAGTTTGAGTGGTAATATAAATCCTCAAATTGTTGTGTTGTTTTGATATATTGTTCATCCTGTATTAGCATCATAAAAACTTGATGTTTGTCAGAACTGGTATATGTCAAAATGAGTCCTAATAAACAATAAAATAACACCAAATATGCACATATGTTGTCTACATGGCGTTTTTTTGCCCATGTGTCATGTCGGTGACCTATTTGCACCCATATGCAAGTTGTTGCTACTAAATGAGCGATTAGAAAGATGATGTATCTAAACGCACCCACTCGCCAAGTTTGTGTATTAATGATGCATTTAACTCTTAAATGACGTGTAAGTGATGAAATTAATTATATGTAACTTTGATTGCTATTCATGGTTTTATGGGCTAGATAGAGTAGCAGGACTAGTGGTAGAGTCACAAAGACATGTTTAAGGACCATCAGTGTCCTTTACTCTTTAAGTCTGTATAATGTAAACCCAGAATAAAGTGACATGGTTGCAGCTGCTTGCATAATGACATTGTGTGGGAACACATGCTTATTGCAAGGGTATTTCTTGAAGATTCTCAAATCTCAACAATGCACTCAGAATGTGAATATTGAATACGTATTTATATTCTCTTCCAAAAAACTGAATTGCACAGATCCTAAATCTATGCTGCTACTAGTTTAATAGTGGGTGGTCACAAACCAAGCCCTCAAATTGCTTCACATCCGTGCTTCTCACTTCCTAGTATAGAAGCACTAGTTGACGAATAAACTGACACGCTGAAGCTTCAAACTTCTGTTATCCACATGCTTACGGAGCATGTGTAGATTATGCATCCACTGTATCATTCTAAGTTGATCAACTGCTTTTATGGTCACACATCCTCTAATCTGTGTCTAGCTAGGGTGTGTTTGGAAAAATTCCGCTTTTGCATTACCAAATGGTGGTCCGTTATATTCATATAATCTACCAGGCAGTCATACTCACACCAGCCAAATAATCTCTTGGTACAAATTCATCGTCTTCTTTTCTTCCTCAATCCAAGACAATGAGCTACATTCTGGGTATAAATTTGTATCCTGGTTTTTCATAATCTAATGTATTAAGTTTTGAATTTTGAATCACATGTAAAAAAATAGAGTACAGATTTGTATTAGTTGATATGAAAAAAGTTGAACCATATGTAAAAAATTAAGAACAGACTTTCATGCAATTAGCCTGTTTGTTTCTGTACTTGTCCAATATAGTGAAAAACTGTTTGGTTATTGTATATTTTGATCTTCTTTTGTGCAATACATTGCTCAGTTTACACACAGATTTCTATCTGGATTCCATGTTTTTCCCTTACAGTATTGTACTTTGACAGGTTCTTCATGTATATGGCTTTGCTTGAAATCTTCTATATTCAGAACAGTGTCATGTTTCTTTGGCAAGTTATTGCCAAAGGGTGTTCATGCAGCTATTCATATGACACCATTGCTTGGGGCTATGGACGTGCTGAATGCCTTCGAAGATGAATATGGTGCTGTGGTAAACCCTAATTTCTTACCAGATACATCAAATGCATCTGCTGCATCACTCTTAGTTCACTGTCTTACTAGAGTCTACAGGTAATTTGTGCAAAGATCAATTATAATTAATGGATGTAAAAAGAGACTGATGGGTTTCATACTTCAGGGAAAAAGAGGGGCCTTGTAGAAGATACTGGAAGATCAAGCTGGTCTAGTTCCTATAGCGATAAAGGCAAGTTGATATTATGAATGTACCAATTATTTTGATTTCAAAATGGCATCTATAATCCCACTTCTTTCCCTTGATTGTCATGTATCTATTGCAGATTCAGCATTTTAGAATCCACAGATTTTGTAATCTGAACTTCTAAAATCTTACAAGGTGCAGTTAACTTTGGATTGATTCGATTCATCATGCAGAACCAGGGTATCTGATGCTAACTTTCTGGCTTCCAGACGGCCCTCCTGCTTTGCCTTCCGCAGCATTGCATCAAATTGGCATTAGAGTACTTGTCAAGAATGACAAGAGAGAGATTATAATAATTGCTGGGTTGTACTTGTTTACTGTATTATTACTTTCTGAATAAAATTCTGACAGTTTATGCACTTGCGTTTGCACTGCATTTTTTTTCTGATATGGATGCTTGTCATTAAGGAAAGGAAATGCCTTACACTGTTCAGGAATTTGAAAGATCCCTACTGGTTTTATTGACAAGGCAGCAGTCATAATCACCAAAATAATGAAATTGACATCTGCATCACGAACCATCAATCGCGAAGGTTTCGCCGCTCAACAGTCATCAGGTGATGTCCAAGCTTGATGAAACACGCCTGTTCATTTGGCTTATCAACCACCAGCCACAGTATTTTTCTAGCCACCGGCCACATTGAACGGAGTTATGGAGAGGCGGAAGGGGTCGCCCCTACACTGAAGGAGGCCCTGTTGAAATGTTTAGAATAAATCCAAATAATTAGCAACAAGCACTCAGTGAAATTGTAGTCATGTTCTCATGCACGAATCCTCTGCAGGCAGGAAGTGGCAGTCAACGGTATCAGTTAACGAACAGTGTACATATCATATGTCAAGTTTGCACTGGATGGTAATGGCTGGAAACATATAGTTGTGCAGCCGACCACCTAGGGTCGTGTCATCTTCAACTTAAATTAGGATGTCTATTTTCTTTTTAGTGAAAAATCGGTTGAGTCTTTTTATTTTTTATTTTGGCAATAAGCATGATGCGACCTTGCCAGAAAAGACGGACATTCTATATGTGTACACTCTTTTCAAATATCCTAGTGCTATCAATAAATTTTCTGGTGCACAGTGCAACTGAAAATCTGATGAATTTGGATGGTTTCGCCCAATTCATTTATCTATCGAATTTAAAGGGGGAAAGGGTTTAAATAAATGCACAATGATTGGAGAAGAGTAGTAGTTGGTCAGCGGCCAGCAGCCAGGCTGCTGCCTTTGCTTTGTCGCTATCAGGCTCACATGCCCTACAGATCTCACGGCTCCTTTCGACATTTGCTGGGTCTCTCAAAGCACACCGCTCTTCGTATCAAAGCACCCGTGCATCAACTTGCATTTGTTCCCGTATTACGATATACATAATAATTAAGAAGCATCGGTTTCTATATACTAGTATAAGCTACTAGTTCTCAATTATCATATAGCTTTGAGGTACTTACATACTAATCAAGATATGTATCAGATTGTTGTTTTATCTTGCGAGACCAAATGCGTTGAGTACTTTTTAGTCGTGAACAGTGATGGTCAACGGTGTTAATTAGTACTACATCATACTAGAAGGTCTATCGGTTGATTGAAAGGTCACATACTCACATGCATGCACAATTGGGGCTTGTAGGATTCCGTGAAGTGTTTTGACTTTCCCCAGTCTTCCCGCCCGTGCACCGCATCTCCATCAAACCCTTCCCCCGTGTTTCCAGCCTCACGTTAGATCCTCTGCTCCTGCTGAATGCTGATGCTCATCTGTCATCAGTGCTGTGGCACTGTCCAGATTAAAAGACACGCATTTGCAAATATCTTTTGGCCCTGTTTGAAACAGTTGAGAATTTATCGGTAATCCGCATGAATTTCACATGAACACACATTCCTTCCATTTGAGCGTGTCTCAAATGTGTCAGGAAACCAAAGAAGGTTGTGCACTTGTGCTCGATGGTAAGCATTTCACTCGTGCATAGTATTTGCGATGAATTACATGGGAATATTTTGATTTCAAAGTAGTAGATGCAAGACCAAGCATGCTTAGCGGAGGGGGGAGGAAAGCGCCTCAACCAACATTATCTCCAAATATATAAATATTTCGTACATCAAGCATTGAAAGAAACATTAGAGGCCTATGTACCACCACCGATCCCTCACTTATACGTATGATCAACAATTAAGCCGAATTCTAATATTTTATTGTAGACTTCAAAACAAGTAAAAGTGGTTGCAATATTAAAACATGGCCTACATACAGGTTATAACTATAATTAAGATTTGTTGAAACTAATGTGTTTGACTAAAACCTTTATATAATCTATTTTTGAAACTAATGTGTTTGCCCCATGAGTTTCACCTCATCTAGCTGGCCTACATACAGGTTATAACTATAATTAAGATTTGTTGGCTCCATGTCTAAGGCTTTGGAGCAAGTTCTTGAAGAAATTAACTTTAGAAAACAAAAGGCCTTAAAAAAATACAGGCATGGTCTATAAGTTACGACTGTAATTGACCTCTCTTTGACAGCTAAATTAGGGTCTTGTTTTAGGCTAAAAAACTCAAAATAAGTACTGCCTTGCTTAGTCTTTTCAAGCAAGTTTATGAAGAAAATTAACTTCAAATAATTGAAACCCTCAAAATACTATTTTGTTCAATAATTAAACCAAATTCCAATGTTTTATTTTTAGACTTCAAAAGAAGCTGCCAACGAAAAGTAGTTGCTGATGGACATTAAAACTTCTCAAAACTAATTTTGAGACTAATGTGCTTGTTCCTCAAAATACAATTTTCTCCCCAGTAGTTCATTTACTCAGGTTTGTTTGAAGCTGATGATGAGTTTGGTATCCCAAAGCGTTACATCATTTCCCGATTTTGAGGATTCATAACTGAGATCGGACCAAAATGGCCCCTTGGTCTCTTAGCCCAGTCTCAGTGGGGTTTCACGGGGAGTTAATATTAAATGTGATGATGTGGCATATGAGAGAGAAGAAAGAATTTCATGTTACGTGAGATGCATGAAACTCCTCTGGCTCAGTTACCTTAAGTATAGGTACTCGTACAGTGAAACTCACGGTTACCTAGAAAACAAATTAGGTAACTGAACCAAAAAAGTTTCGTGGTGATAAAAGTGAAACTCCTCTCAAATATCATGAATCTCTTTTTTCTCTCATATGGCACATTAGCATATTTAATGTCATAAAATCTTTAGACTGAGGGGGTGTTTGGTTTCCCGACTAAAATTCTAGTCCCGTCACATCGAATGGAAGAATGCTAATTAGAAGTATTAAATATAGATTAATTACAAAATGCATTACATAAGCAATGACTAATTTACGATACGAATTTATTAAGCCTAATTAGACCATGATTAGACAATATAATGCTACAGTAATAATTTGATAATTATGTACTAATTATAGGTTAATTATGCTTGTTAGGTTCGTCTCGTGGAGTAGATATGACTTATGCAATTAGTTTTATAATTAGTTTATATTTAATGCTACTAATTGTCACTTATTTGATGGACTAAACTTTAGTCCCTAACATTCAAACACAGCCTGAAACCTAAACAAGGCACCAACACAGCTGAAGAACCCAACCATAAAAGGTGACTAGCTGAAACACCTTCTATAATTATCAATAATAAAAAACAAACAAAAGGGCATCCTTGGTTCCACACTGCCCGTAGGCCCTAGCCCAACCTAGAGAGAGAGAGACTAGTATAATACACACGGGTGGCTAGAGAGAGAGAGAGAGAGAGAGAGCAGCAGCAGCAGCAGGCCAGCAGCAGGGAAGCATGAGCATGGAGCCTCACATGGAGAGCGCGCAGCGGCAGGGCCTGTCTGAGTCTGAGCAGCGTGAGCTCGAGGCCGTGGTGCGCGCCCACCACACGTTCCCCGGGCGCGCGCCGGGGACGTGCACGTCGCTGGTGACGCAGCGCGTGGACGCGCCGCTCTCCGCCGTGTGGCCCATCGTCCGCGGCTTCGCCGCCCCGCAGCGCTACAAGCACTTCATCAAGTCGTGCGACCTCCGGTCCGGCGACGGCGCCACCGTCGGCAGCGTCCGCGAGGTCACCGTCGTCTCGGGCCTCCCGGCCTCCACCAGCACCGAGCGCCTCGAGATCCTCGACGACCGCCGCCACATCCTCAGCTTCCGTGTCGTCGGCGGCGACCACCGCCTCCGCAACTACCGCTCCGTCACCTCCGTCACCGAGTTCCAACCGCCGCCGGGCGCCGCCGCCCCGTACTGCGTCGTCGTCGAGTCCTACGTCGTCGACGTCCCGGAGGGGAACACGGAGGAGGACACGCGCATGTTCACCGACACCGTCGTCAAGCTCAACCTCCAGAAGCTCGCCGCCATCGCCACCTCCTCCTCGTCCTCGCCGCGGCCATCCGGCGGCGGCGGCACGGATCATCACTGATCCGGCCAGCGCGTGTTCGTCCATGTCTTCTTCGATCTTCAATTCTTCATGGTGGACTGTACACCACCACACATGGCTGCTGCATGGTGATGCTTCTTGCATTGGTTTTCATTTTCAGTCCTCTTTTTCAAGTTTCAACAGCAACAAAAAAGAAGAAGAGAAAATGCTGTCGATTTGCTATAAACCAGCATAATCAATTGAGAGGAAGCTTTCTTGTTTATTCATCTTAATTTAGCCTTTTGTTATTGCAAATCAGATGAGTTGGTGACATCGAAAGCGGTTGCAAGTTGGTGTTATTTTTTCCTTGGATTTTTTCTTTGTAAATATATATGTCTGCTCTATCCTTATCCCTGCAATGTCATAATGCCGTCAGTCTATTTTGTTTCTCTCAATCAAGGCTGGGTAGTTGGTACCCATGCTTTTAAGACATCTATTTCTTGTCTGGTTCTCTTGGACTCAGCAAGTTTATTTGACGAAGAAGAAAGAACAAATTATTAGTAGAAGGCATGTACTTGGAGCCTTGGAGTTTTTGAATAAAATTTCCAGCTAGTTTTGGCACCGTACACACCTATATATGTATACAGTGTTCATGTGCTTCAGCTGAAACTTTGCTTTTCTCTTCCTTAGCCTGATCAAGTGGATCATGTGATGTGTGGATCATCAAGCCAAATTTGCTACGGGTACAAAAACGAAGGGCTTAGAGGGAGGACCCTTCACCTTCAGCTTCACCTAATTAATTGCATCTACGCTCGCCTGCACCCAACCTCTTATGTCGTCACCTAATAATGAGGAAGCTCTACAAATCGTCTATATGTTGCCAACCGTCGAACACGCCATGCCATGCCCGCCCCCAAAACACTGATGTCAATAGAAATAGTTATATATTGTGAAATTAGAGAAATGGTAGATACATGTACATCATAATGTGTGTCAAGAGGATCTGATCATAATGTCCTTTGTTAAGAACACCCAAAACATAAGTTTTGGCTTTAATTTCTATCATATCAAAATAATATATACGCATGGTATTGGTTTTGTAACTTGTGAGAAGTCCCCAGTTACATATAACTTCTACCATCCCTAATATATATGTAAAATATTACCAATACGAAAAGGCTAATCTATATAGTGATAAGTCGCCAGGAAATTACAAAAGTACGTGATGAAGTTATAAGAAAGTTTTGTGAGAAGTCCTATCCTATATCTAAATAATATCATGATTGAATATTTGGTGGATATATAGTGAAAACTCCTCCAAAAAGCGTGTTATGAAGTTTTGAAACTTCTAATAAGAAAATACATCTGTGAGGGGCTTTCAGCAATTCAGCAGAATATGATGTTTCCTTTTACTACTTCCCAACGTTCTACATATATACTCCATCTTATAAATGTATAAGGTGCAGTTTGGAACGAAATGTCCTCAAACATATATATTTTGAGCTCCTCGCTCTTACAATATAATGTTAGTACCAAATAGGTGTCATCGTAGTAGCCATTCATTAATATGAATCTGTTGATGTCATCTAATTGACAAATTTGATGATCCAAGCTTTCAAATTTGACTTCTTTTTAATATAAATATGGCTTATGGTGATGGACAGATGAAGTACTAATATTGACACAAAATGATATAAAAATGGTATACTCCCGCTATTCTTTTAAATATGATATTGATCAGATCAATTCAATTTGAGCCAACTAGCGTCAACATAAAAGAACGCAGGGAGTACAAAGTTGTAATAAAATAATCTTGATGCGGAAGGTGTTGAAAGATAATGAATTGTTGAGACTTTGTATTGCATGATTTCATTGCTTTCGCAATTAGTGGAATAATGTGATTAATTATATTGTGCCCTTCACGAGAAAACTGGTGTGATCACCTGCTTCTTTTTCAAATGTGTTGACTATTCATATATGTGGACACAACAAAAGAGGACGACCTCGAAATCAAATAAAATACTACAGGTGGAACCGAATCCAAATCTAGCTTTGCACTGCCTCTCTTCAGCAAGTTGTAGAAACAAAATTGATATAATCATATCCATTGGACGATTATTTATTGTTTTTCAGTGCTTTTCCCAAGCAAATTATGACCTAACGAATCATGTGTATAACGCAAAAGGGGGGGTCAAGTTGCACAAAGCTGTGGCCACCATTGCTTGGTAAGTGAAGCAAACTCAGCGAGTAGCTGATGCAGGTGCCCCTGCATGGACGAGTCAAAAGAAAGACCCCAAAAAATATTTCTCTCTCTCTGCAAGGGCAACCATTTGGTCAACTGCCCACGGCGACAACGGCTTTACATTTGCATTCGCAAGCCAAACGCTGTCATGATAGCATGAGAATATACAAAGAATTACAAAATATTGACGTGTCAATTTCCTAATAATAGGATTAAACAACAATAGGATGCGCCTAGAAACATGCAACTTGCATGTAATGAATTTAGTTCATCATGAGATGAGTTATTATTATCCTGCTTACATCATGCAATGAAAATATATAATGATAAAGAATGGAAAGAAAAAGGAGGGAAATGTTGCTGAATTGTTTAATGAATTTTCTTCTGTTTGTATAGTTTAAGCTTGCAGGATATTCTCCAAAGACAATGAGGTTTCCCTTCATGATTAGAAGTGTTCTCTTTGTTTTGTTTTTTTCCTTTTTTTGGTGAGTGTATATGGACTATGGAGCTGACACTATTTATTTTATTTATGCCACAGGAATCCATTTTCCACAAAGAACCGTGCACTCAACCTCCATTTCATGATAAGAACATCTTTTCAGAGCCACTGCTTCTTAATCAAGACAATTAAAAATATATGTGTTGCAAGAGATTATAATATACGAAGTGATCTCTCCATTCCAAATTACAATTCATTTTGGCTTTCCTAAATACAAAAACTATATATTTAAAAAAGCTCAGATAAACTATAATTTATAATTGATGGAGGACTTCTTTCGAGAAAATATTATAGTATACTTCAATAATGCAAACAAGAAGGTAAGGGTTAAGGGATTGTGTAAATCTGGGATCAATTGAAGTTAATAATTTTCCAGAATCCTATAAGAGTTTGAACCATGAAATTTCTACATAAGTTCGTTCACCATGTGTTGCAACTTGCGAAGAAAACTTAAGTTGCTGTAGGCCTATAGCATCTTAGTACCTGGATCTTGCCGCCGCAGTACTGTTAAGGTTGACATAAGCATAATTAATCTAGGTTACCCCGTCTTAACTTGAGCACTAATTCCGGTCAACTCTTGCTCAGCCAGAACCATCAGGAAACGACAATTATCTCGCTAATAGAACATTGAACTATCCATGCCTCCATAGTTAGGGTTATTCTAACTTTATTTATTTTGTGGTTAGTATATATTTTATTTTACTGTAATTTTTCTTATTAATAGCTGAGTTATGTTTTACTTATGCCATATGAACCCATTATATTTTCTGCAAATAGACATGCATCCACCACGACCCTCTACTTCATAAATCACAATAATCTCTTTTGTCACCACAGTTTCACAAGATAAATATGGCATGCCTTTAAATATTACACAAGGGAACGTTGCAGTATTTTCACTATTTATCCCTACTCCGAAAACAGGGAGGATAAGGAAAGCATTATTATGGACTTTGCTTGGAATGTGAGGTTTACTAAAACTTTTTTTTTGAACAGAATAAGAATAACGAAATTTATGTGTTTGGAAGAAAACTTTGCCTACACGTATGCACGCATACTTGTCCTTTTTATTGCACCCCCATATATATATTTCTACAAACATTCGCATGCATATGTGCAGGCCCTACTACTATCGGTTCTTACAAAAAAGATTAACCGATGAATTTTCATATTGATGAACGCACCATAAATACACCACTGTAGATGGACAGCTTCGCATCCTACATTTGAATCCAGTTGGTCAAGTTGGGCCACGAACATCATCAACTGAGCTACACTCAATTCATTGTGCTATGGGGACCTTGCCTCAGCATAATTAGGTCTAGTTATTATCTTGTCCTAATGAGAACTTCCATAAAACGACCACAGCATAGATGACCACGTAGATTAATGAGACGAACCGCGTGAATATATCATAGATCTGTCTTAGTAACCATGGCTGATAAGTATTATGAGGTTGCAAAAAGTTCATGTCTTCCTCCTATCTCCTATCTGTCAATAAATTTGTTGATATAGTATAGAATTTAATATATATGAAATTTTCATTGAAACTAGCGTTAGAAAAAACAAAAGGTGAGGACATATATAATAGTTAGACAACGGCTGTTTTTTTATTATCACATACGTAAAATGAGTTGATACGATCACGTCATCATTTAACGAGGAAAGATGATATTGTTGTCTACTGTCTCATCTACCGCTTTAACTCGTACTCTCATACAAAACAACGTTAAGTAAAGTTATAAATTAATTATTACAAAGATAACTAAATAGAATTGTCTAAAATGTTCTATGGACTCGGTGGCGGCTGCCTGGCTCGATCAGTATGCTTTGACAGCTTGATTAGCCAGTGCACCGCCGCACCGGGCCTTAAATGCTCCAGCTCATCCACATCCCGTGAAACGCTGCTGCTGTGTCGTGTACTACTACTTCGGGTCAGTATCCCTAAGTGCTCATGCTTTGGCAATTTGCAAGGAGAATCCGAGCCGGGTATTTCCCAACACAAGCATGGGATTGGGATTGGGCTTGGCCCAGTACAGCATTGATGAGCCATCGAGTGTGCCCCGTATCCGGCCCGCGAGAATGGCCGTTGGCGACGGCTTTCCCGTGACGGCCCGTGACGTGACGAGTCGAAGGAAGTCTGAAGCGTTGAGCGCAGCAGCAGCAAGCAACACAGTAACAGTATACACGGGGAGCAAAGGCCTCTGAGTCACTGACAAGGATATTACTTGCAGCAGCTACCTAACGAGCTCGGCCAGTCTGCCTGTCGCCGGCTGCAGCAGCTAGCGGCTAAAAACCAGGCCTGCCATGTGATTGTGCTGTCTGAATTTTATTCGTATATGATGGCCCTGTAGCATGCCTGTCCCGGTTGAAAAAGGGACCCTTTCTCTACTGCATCATGCATGGATCATGGATGGGTCGTTCAGTATAATCAGTTATTTTTTTTAAAAAAGTTCAGTATAATCAGTGATCCAGTAGTAGCTAGGCAGGGTGTAGTCACCATCCCTCTCTGACTTGCAGACGATATCCACCGGCAGAGATGCTGAATATGTACATGTTGTGTAATACTGTTTTGCCAACCAAGGAACATATGCAGTACTCGAGTGTGACGTCGATGCTACTACACACTGTAGCAGCTCCGGTCAGCTTGATCCATCGTGTATCCATCCATGTTCCATCCAATGGTCAAAGCCTGCTTGTCACACTCTGTCGATCATAAGGCAGATTTGCCAAAACTTGACACTGCATGAACTTGTTTAGGCCTTGTTTACATCTTAAATTTGGGAATATAGTGACACTTTGTAATCATTACGTTACCGTATCATTTCGTTTGTATTTGTGAAAAATTGTCCAAACATTGATTAATTAGGCTTAAAATATTCGTCTCGCAAAGTACAACAAAACTATGCAATTAGTTTTTTTTTATTTCATCTACATTTAGTACTCCATGCATGTTATGACATTTTAATACGATAGGAAACTTCTTTTTGCATAGTGGAATTTAGGGGTGAAATTTGGGATCATTTGGTTCCCAGGACTAAAACTTTAGTCCCGTCACGTCGAATATAAGAATATTAATTAAAAGTATTAAATATAAATTAATTATAAAACATATTACATAAACGAGGATTAATTCAATACGGATTTATTAAGTCTAATTAATCTATGATTAGATAATGTAATGCTACAGTAATCATATGATAATTATATACTAATTATAGGTTAATTATGTTCGTCTCGTGGAGTAGACATAACTTATACAATTAATTTTATAATTAGTTTATATCTTATGCTTCTAATTATTATTTATTTAGAGGCTAAAGCCCCTCCGATCTAAACATCCCTTTATATCGGCTCTGGAGCTTCGGATCTGGGATCGTATTGGACCCATGCATATATAAGAGCAGTCCCAACCCTGCTGATTAGGATAGTTTCTTACATTAATTAGATTTGTCACATAAGTATTTTGATGATGTGTCATGGGTATTAAAGGAGGGGAGAGGGGGAGAAACCAAGTCTACGAGTTACTCGAGGACGGAAGAAACGAGTACATCCGCGTTGGGGACGATGATTGATTTCCATCTGTGCTGTCCACGTCTTAGGCCTATCGGAGCGCCAGTCACCGCTGCTCGGGTGAGAGAAAATACTGAAGAGAAGCGGATACGTTGATTTGAATAAGGACCCGTGCAAACAAATTAGGCGTTGTGTACTGCCGTTTCTTGAGAGAGTTTCTTGGTGACGTGTTAGCTATGGAAACCAGAAAGTGATTTCCGGGTTGGGACTGACCTAAGCTCTGCCGACCATGTCCTGCAGGACAGGAATGCCTGCCATGAACGGTCAGCTCAGACGAACGCCGAGCGTCACTGACGAGGGGCCTGTTTAGTTTAAAAAATTCTCTCCCCAATTCACCGATCACATTAAATCATATTAAATCTCTTCCTGATACCTGGAGCATTAAATGTAAGTATATATAAAAAAAATTAATTGTATAGTTTTAATGTACACGACGAGACGAATCTTTTGAACCTAGTTAGGTCATAGTATGACAATATTTACGACAAACAAATAAAAAGTGCTACAGCGCGCTACAGTATCCGATGTGACTTTTCTATCAACTTTTCACCCACTCTTTTTACGAACTAAACACCCCAATGTGACAGTAGTCCTACAATTCTACAAGTAGTAAACTAAACACCCCAATGTGACAGTAGTCCTACAATTCTACAAGTAGTAGAAGGCAAGCTAGGCTACGATTAGCAACGCCATGTGTGGCTGTGTTTAGTTGATGAAAGGAGGGGTGAAAAGTTGGTAGAAAAATCACATCAGACACTGTAACACTTTTCGTTTGTTTATGGTAAACATTGTCCTATCATGATCTAACTAGGCTCAAAAGATTCGTCTCGTCGTGTACATCAAAACCATGTAATTAGTTTTTTTATTTACCTATATTTAGGGCTCCATGCACGAGGAGAGAGATTTGATATGATAGGTGAATAGTGAAGTTTGGAGAGAGAATTTTGAGGAACTAAACAGGACCTTTGTTGCCCTGCCAGTCCAAAGCCAGCGAATGCCGCGACGCTTATATGGAACTCGCTTTAGGTACCAAGCTTACCTGAGAAGCCATTATCTGAATAATCCGTTGTCTGAATAAGCCGAGTGTTTGACAATTCTAATTATTTTTAATCGATTCTCTGTCCTAAATGATAAAATGACCTGAATGCCCCTAATGCTAATAATAGCTCATTTTTGTTCTCAATAAGAGGAGAATTCAGTAATTCTAATATATTTTGAGTTTGTTAAATAGCAATTATATTACAATAATATCTAAAAATAATTAGGATTAATTCCTCTCGTGTCATTATAATTTTTGAAAATTAGAAAAATGCCACTGTCAGTGACTGAGGTAGCCCCCACCTGTCAGTGACACATTGATGGCATATTTCCAAACTGTGAAAATTATAATGACATGGATCTAACTAGCCCTAATAATTATAGAGTCCGAATACATTAGAGAATGCAACAACAAGTTGACAACGAACTCATGAGACCATAGCAACTGCAATAGCATCACGCAATGCACCCATATCCATGTCATCTCCTAAAACACCCTCATCATCTATGCTAGATTGGGTTGGATGAGCACCACCATCTTGAAGATCTGTTTCAAAATCCAAATCATGTACGACATTATTGCTAATAAAATTGTGAAGAGCCATGCAAGCAACTATAATTAGACAAGTTCAAGAGAATTCGCCATTTCATCTTTAGAACTCCAAATGAACGCTCAATCACATTCCTAAGGGACGAATGCGCATGATTGAACACTTCTCTCAATCTCACCGGTTGATGACCCCGTTGCCATTCTGAAACATGATACCTTTGTCCCTTGTGGTGCAAGAAATCCTTTTCTGTTGGGGCATCCAAAGTCCACAAGATAATACTTGCCATCAGGAGTATGTGGAAATTGTTCCTTGTACGTGAGAAGTGTATCCAATAATACATGAGTGTCATGAACAAAACCAGGCCAACCAGTGACAACAAATGTGAACCGCATATCAAAGTCCATCTATTGTCCATGAATCTTTGCACAATTATGACTGCATAACCTTTGCTGTTTTTACCATGGCCTCATCTGCCTCTACAAGTTGAACAGGGAGTTACCTTGTCCACGCAGGGAGAGGGGTGTCGTCCAGAAGAGGGAGGCCGACGGTGCAGGACCGACACCGCGTGGGGACGGTCGCCGGTGTGGCGCGTCGGCTCTCCCTTGATTGGCTCCCGGCCAAGCGCATAGAAGGGTGACCGGCCGGGCGGAGAGCAGCACGGAGGGAGGTCTGGATCCTTCAGTGGGAGAGCGAAGGGAGGGAGGGTGCGCACGGATCTGTTGGCAAGAGAGGGATGAGGGGAGGGGGAGCGCCGTGGATCCGTCAGCCGGAGGCAGCACCGATGGTCTGGGCGACGGAGAGAGAGGGTGCGAGGGCGACGGAGAGAGGGGGGCACGGGAGGAAAAAGAACGACGCTCGGGAGAGAAGCGGGCTCGGGCCAGCGTCTGAGAAAAGCCTGCCTCACGTTGGTTTGGGCTTCTTAGCTAATCGACTTACTGGGTAAGCGAAAATTAAGCGAAGCGTTTGGGTGAGATTTTCACTTATTTCCACCGAGAAGCGGCTTATAAGCGTTCCCAAACAGGTCCGTTGATGTGCTCCGCTACACGGAATTGGTAGGCACCATATGAGTTCTATCGTCTTACTTTTAAAATCCGATGAAATTCTTGAGATCGGACCTCTATTTTCGAGTCCTATATATGTCTAGCAACTTCAGTAAACCCTCTAAACAAACCCCTAAATCAAATTTAAAGGGTTAAATAAAAAAGTTGCACTCCAGCAGCCCTCTCTATTTGACCCCTTATTTTGATAAGCCTCCAAATTTATCACCACACTTCATTCCTACGGGGTTTTTTTAGGAAGCCCTCCATCCATAAAGGTTATTGCTAGACTTGGAATAAGTTATTAGGCCCTCAGAAAATAGAGACGGACCCAATTAGTATACAGAGAATCTTTATTTGGGGGCTATTGTTGTTGTTCTTAATTTAGACTTGACGAGGTCACTTATCAAATCTAATAAGAGAAAAACTATGTTACCATGTATTCCACTTTTCAAGTGTTAAGTGTTATTAATTATAGTAGCAGTAACCATCTATAGAAAATTATGCCGACAATCTTTAAGATTAAGGAATCATCACAGCTACCTCTTTATCAATGGACGAGCCACCCACGAAAGAAACAGCCAAATAAACAAATAGACTCGAGGAGGGTTACATACCAAGGCCACACCCCAACCAAAAAATTCCCCCGCGTCGCTCCCGCGGGCGACTCGGGGTCCCCCACGCACCTCGCCGTCGGTCCCCCTCTTCTCCCGGATCCCCTCCTCGTCGTCGCCCGAGCGGTCCTACCGGAAGTCCGGCACCTGCGAGGACGGCGGCTGCGGGACGGCTCGTCCGGCCGGTGAGGCCTCGCCATGCCGCCGCCGGCGCCTTTTTCTTCTCCGGCGACGACAGGCCTGCTCCGGCGCCCGGGTGGCCGGATCCACAGGGCCCCGTGGTGGATCTGCGCTCCCCCGCTGTGGATCTGCTGGTGGAGCGGTTGGGGAGTGCGGAGGCAGCCGGGCGTGTAGTCTAGCGGCGGCCAGCGGCAGGGGCGTGCGGGACAGCGATGGTAGGCACCTGGCACGCGGGAGGCCAGGTGCGAGGGGCCGGCGGGGTGCACAGGGTCGGCGCGGACGGCGCGTCTGCCTCCTCGGGCTCCGGCGGCGGAGGTGCGGCCATTGACGGCCTGCGACCGGATCCGGCGTCCCAAGACTGCCGGCGTGTGTGATGGAGGCCGGCGGAGCGAGCGCGGAGGTGAGCCGCGCGGGGCCGTGCGGAGCGGCGGCCGCAGTGCGGCCGACGGCGCGAGCACAGAGATGAGCCGCGAGGAGCAGCGCGAGCGGGCGGTGCCCTGGAGTGTGGGGCCCGCACCGGGTAGGGCCGCCCGAGGAGAGTGGGAGCGTCGTGTTGGAGCGTTGTGTTGGGGCGGCGGGGCGGGAGCGTCGTGTTGGGTAGGGCCGCCCGAGGATAGCGGCAGAGAAGATGCAGCACGACAATTTATTAAAATGTGTAAGTTGTAAACAGTATTTTTATTTTGTTTGATAAGGAATTTCTATTACTAATCTTGTTGCTTCTATTGTCGATTTTCATAGAACAACAATAGGTGATGCCATGCCCTACACCGAGAATTCACTATTATTATTGGTCCAAAACCTCTTTAATCCTAGTTTTGGAACCAATACTACGTGGTCGAGACTAATAGTCTCCATCTTTAATACAGGATAGATGGCCCTGTACTAAAGGGGAAAAAGTTCAAAAAAAGAATACTTCAAATCTTGGAGAGGCCTATCGGTGTGTAGTGCAAGGATTTGAACCCATGATTTATCACTTCATACATAGCTTTCCTACGATCTCAACTACACAGCACAGCTGATTGTGATGAGGACATCACCTACTCAGATTCACCCATATTAGCAACTTTTGAATCAAAGGTGAAACAAGTCTTTATCATCATTGTGCTTGATTTTGATGAATCGATGTTGTACCATGATTTGTGTTCATTGTCATTTTCATAAATACATACATGGATAAAAGAGAGTGTTAGGCGCACATGGAAAGCATGGAGGGACAAAGAAGTTGATTGGGGACCAAGCCCAAGTATTTCCAAAGTTTTCCATCAAGCCACCACGTCACTTTTGGCCAAAGAAATAAAAGAGATTGAACCTAACATGTATTGAAAAGGCTGGATGCGGACTGCAGGAAAGTACTGAATTATGACGGCCGCCACGATTTCATCTGGACTCCGTTTCATGCGTTTAACTACTTGATGGAAAGATTATCAAGTATACTTTCATATGGATCTGGACTCACCTTCGTATCTGTTTGGATACGGACGCAATCATTGATTTACTACAGAGAACTTTCTGTCCACGGTGCTGCGTCACATGAATTTGGGCCGATGGACCGTGTATCAAGTGGGGCCCAATAGGAGCGCATCCTAGGGTTGTGGGACGACCCCAACCTTGTCCGGATCATCGTCTACCCTCTCATATACCTCCATAGTCGCCACAAACAGATCAGATTTTATTTAGATCAAGTTTAGCCTTTGCTACTTATTTGTAAGCGTGTGTGCTGGTCCAGCCGTCCGTCTTTGAGTCTTCGGAACCCCACTTCGTTTGTGTTTGAATTTGAGATTGAAACACTTCATTCCCATCTAGTAAATTCAGTACTTGTTTGATACTTTCTTGTTAGTTCTTCAATTGCTTGCAGGATATGTGCCCTTGTGGCCGGGTGACGCGCTCCACAAGATCGAGGCATCCATAGGAGGTGGTGTATTGGTTGCTAAGGTGCAGCGTCCATTGGAAGGCTATAGTCAGGCTGTGAACGTCGTCTCCTCCAATCGAGTTATCTTCCACACCTCTCACCGAAAGATCAGACACAAACCCTAGCGGTTCCCATCAGATTGGGTAAGAGATATTTTTCCTTTTGAATGAACTCGTGGAGCTAATGAATGCCTCTTGCGGCCGGCGGTTGAAGTGCTACATCATAGACTCGTAGGTTTCTATAAGTTCTAGTATTGCATTTTTGCAAGCTAGTATTCTCAAGAGAGCGTACAGACGTCTGATTTCACGTGGTATGTGTGTCTTTATTTAGTCCGGATGAGATCTAGTCAGGAGCCACTACTTGCTAGCAAAGTCTTCCTTAAGTGCGGTACCAGAGGTATAGGGGATGTTTGGTTGCTCGCCGCGCTTGGCACCTAACATGCTACGGCTTTAGAGAAAAAGCTGTTGTTTGGTTGAGCAAAAAGACACAGTTGCCACAAGCCTCCACAACATAAAATCTCTTTATTTTGGCGGTGTATATGATACTTGGCCCCCGGGTAGGGGATGTAAGAAAAATCATCAATTTAACCATTAATCCTATTTGGTTATTTGCTAAAATCTTCTTTTGGGGGAGAAGGATTGATTGTCAGTGTAGATGATTTAGATGATATACTTGGGGGATATGTATGGTTGGTTCCATTTGTGTACTTGATGGAATTTGACATGTATAACCAAGCCCTTGCATGGGCTCGTTGTACGTTTGTATAGTCTGACGAAGCTTACTTATCTTATAGTTTAGCACAATTCTGGCGTGAATTTTAAGCACCGCAAGTTAGGGCAAAGCACGTAGTAATAACCTAGAGACATCTTCGATATTCCCTCTTCTATCTGCTCTCTAGGTGTTCCGATGTTGTCAATAACACAGCACCTCTACGAATGTTTACGAGAGATTGTGGCATCAAAATTTTAAGATTAATGAAGTTCTCTCATTCACCCTATCGATGTTGGATAAATATAGAGTTTGATTTTTTTTATGGACGGGATAGTATAGCCACTTCTATTGCCGATCCTTGGTTTTCTTTTGAATGGCCTAGATGAACTAACATAACATTGTCTTTGCTGTCTCTGTACGTCTTTTTCCTTTTCCTTTTTAAGAACTAGCTTTTCTACATATCAATCAATAGAAGGTTGCCTCTCCAATCCTTTTTTTAAAAAAAACTTAATTATGCAGCCGATGCTGATCTAGTTACCCCTGTTTTTCACATGATTGTTAATATTTTTGTTTCCATGAAATGTCATGTCACACAGTGACACAAATTACAACAACTCCAACTTGCCTGCGTAAAGACACCACAAATCAGGCCCAGCATCTCATGTGCCTTCATGCGGCCAAGAAACGGGGTGCTACCTACATGCTACCTAGCTAGGATCCAATAAGTAGCATTATGTTGTAATGCGGATAGTCCAATCTACAACAGCATCACATTGTACTTTGAGCAACCAAATGTCCAAACCTATCAAAATCTGACAAAAAATAGCTGAAATTGTAAGAAAAAAATTCCTATAGGCGATCTAATCATAATATTTTTTTTCGAAATTTTCTTTCTTCATATCAGGAAAAAGAGATAGAGCATATAACGGTCATGTTTGGCATTCCTCCATCTCCAAGATTTTTTGGAGCTGGTCGTTCTTATCTCTAGGAATTCCTACAGCCGGAGCTATGACCATGTTAAAGACACCCGGTTGATCAATTTTATTACTATTTTATATTATAAATGCATGTCTAAATCACTTTTTGTCCCTACAAATCTCACTTCATAACTCGATGATTTCTATGTTGTCATCACTTTCGGGTACTTACGACGTACAGTTCCACTTTTGATAGTGTGTTCTAAATTTGATGGGACTTGCTCATGGTCCTAGCGAGAACCGGCTCCAAATTTGCAAAACCTTATCGACTAGTAGGCCATATTGTCAACTAGAATCGCCATCTGAAATGTGAACAAACAAGCATGGAATCTGCTGTCTGAAACCGCCCATACTGTCAACTAGAATCACCATCTGAAATCTGAATGACCAACTGTGAACAAGGATATATGCTCAATTCATTGAGCAGTAATCCCCCTGTCTCCCTTCCAAGTGAAATGACCAGGATCAGGATGGAATTGAAGGCACAGATGATGCATTGGCAATGATATGTACATAACACAAGGAAATTGCAAGGGTAGATAGAAGAACAATGGCAGGAGCTGAATGCTACAGCTACAGATCAACACTCTCAAGTCTCAATGCAGCTATGCAGGTCACTGGCCATCTGCTAGCTCACAAATTCTACGCTTGCTCGTGTGCTGCTCCATCGCCTGTCCCTGCCCTCCTACACCCGAGCTCTTCTTCAGGTCCTGGTACATCTCCTCGATCATCGGCTTCCATAGACGAACTCGGGCGTTTATGAACCAGTTCGACACCTACCAACGACAATCCACTCAAATTCATCACAAAAAAAGTTTCAATTTGAAATGAATTTGGTTTGTTTCAGGCAGAGGGAGGCCTGTGTACCTGGTTCCTTGTGAGGCCACTTCTTGCAGCCAGCATGTCCTTCTCATTGTCCTTGGGATACCTGAGCAGAGCACCAGTCTGATCATGATCAACAATGTCGATTTCGCTAAAGAATTCCATTCATGCGGCAAAGATCATGGACTTACGGGTGCAGGAAGTTTGCGAACATCCACGCCTTGAGCACGGCGACGGACATCTCCGGCAGGCCGCGCTGCGGCCGCCAGCACTGCTGCTCGCCGCGGCGCAGCTGCTGCGCCGCCCAGTGCTTCTGGATGAACGCCGACTCCCAGCTCTGCTCCGCGTCGCCGGCCGCGGTAGCCGTCACCGACGACGACGACTCGCCCCAGCACGTGGGCCCGCTCGCCGCCGCCATGATCTCGCCGGCGATGCGCCGCCTCAGGGCGCGGTACAACGCCGACACGGCGCGGTGCGCGAACGGCGCGCAGATGCTGACGCCGCCGCCGCCGCCGCCGCCGGAATGCATCAGCGTGTTGAACTTGGCCGTCGTGCTCTGGATCTCGTCCAAGCATTGGTTGTACTTCTCATCTATCTGCAGATCATCACCATTATCATATCATCCAAAGATGCTTAACAGATGATCTGAAATTCTCAATGCCACATGAAAAATCTATTGAAATTTAACAGGAAAATAGCATGAACGAATGTTCACCAGCTGAAGCATCTTGAGGAGGTCGCTCTTGGCGCTCTGCGCTGCGCCGCCGTCGTCGGACGAGGCCGCCATGAACCGGTTGGAGTTGGAACTCACCACGGACGGCGCGCCGGCCGAGCCGCTGCACGAGTCGGCGGCGGCGCCCGCGACGCCGTCCAGCAGGCGGCCGACGGCGTCGTTGAGCACCCCCTGCGCCACGGCGGCGTACCGCGAGCGCGCCACCACTACGGCGAAGTGCGCCGGCCTGGTGGCGGGGCGCGCCCGCCGGTACAGCGCCGGCGGCAGCTCGGTCAGCGCGGAGCGGCTCGCCGCCGACGAGCACTGATCGGCGGCGTGGAGCGCGATGCCCGAGGACCTCTTGGAGCACAGGGTGAGCGACAGCTCGCTCGACGCCGGCGCATCGGCGGCGGTGGCGGCGGCAAGCGGGTAGTGGAAGCCGGCAGCGTCGGGGAGTCCGGCGAGGTGGTAGTACGGCTCGTGGACCGAGGCTGCTCTTGAGCCGCCGGCGCTGCTCCAGGTGCCGGCCGACTTCTTGGATGATGCCGACGGCCAAACCGCCATGGCTTCCGACTGGCCTTGGCACCGCACGCTCGCGGCAACGCTGCAGCTGCCACCGCCGGCGACGCCGTAGCCGCCGTCCATCACCTCCCCAAGCGGCGCGGGGGCGGTGGCGAACAGCTGGCTGGCGAAGGAGGCCAGCGTGACGCTGCTCGCCGCTAAGTTGGCGCCCAGGTCCGGCGCCGTCGCGGCGGCGCCGACGACCGCCGTGTCGCCAAGGCCGAACCCGAAGCCGCCATGCTCAAGAAGCACGCTTGGGTGGAAGTGCGGCACGTCGGCGCTCATCACGCCGCCGCCGCCGAAGTAGCCGCCGGTCATGGCATCCACCCCGATTGGCGAAAACGTAAACGGATTACTCGCCATTGTAGTTGTATATAAGGTCAGGAAATCTCTAAAATTCGAGGTGGTTTCAGCGCCCCTGCAAACATCAGCAGGAATTAGATCACAGAACACATTGTTCTTCACATTTTTTAGTGGAATCAATTATAGCACGACGGATCGTGATATACTATAGGTGTTTGATGAAAAGGGATGCAGTTGCTCATAACAAGAAGCACAAGCTCCAAAAGGATCCCCATTGGTGATTGCAATATGATCACCGGGAAGAAAAAGGGAGGGGATAAAAAGGCTAAAAGCCACAAGCTCGAGGTTCTCACAACTAGTAGCATCTTCCTGTCACTGAAAGGTACATGGAGCCTAACAAAACTCCAGCATATGAATGGTTCATGAACAATAAACTACTGTAAGTGAGATGAGACAGAAGTGCAGGCAAAGACAACCTCGATGCAATGCAACTAAAGAAGTAGAGACCTGAAGAGGAAGAGCAACCTGAGATGAGCTTCCTCCGGAGCAAGCAGCAAGCCCAACACAAGAACCAAGGAGACAAGAACAAAAGTAACAGAACAAAAATCAAGAACTCTTTAAGATTCAACTCCCCATGCACATCCTAAAATGGAAAGACGAGCGCTTCCAAATGGAACGCCTACAAGGAGCAAGACAGCAATCGGGGATATAGCCGGCAGGGGAAATGCTATCACACTTCTCAGACAAGCAAGCATTATGATGGAACTGAAAGAAAATTAATAGGGGGCAGCTGAGAACATACAAGCATCAAGCCCCCAGAGAGCAGATCTCTCTCTCTCTCTCTCTCTCTCTCTCTCTCTGATCAGAGATTTATCTGGCCTGGGCTCTCTTTCCCTTACAAACCATCAGAAATATGGAGGGACCCTGCTTCTCCCAAGCAACAATGGCAATGTGTTTTTTCTTTTTTTGATACTTGCAATGGCAAGGTGTTGGCGCCCATACAGGCATACACGCCCATCCTATATACTGTGGCAACGCTAAAGGACAGTGGCATGGCGTGGCTTGACATGAGAGCTCCTGAGGCTTGTGTAGCTGCTCAAGTTGTAAAGAGGTTTGAGGAGACAGGATAAGAAGCTTATGGGTGATAAGGATAAGAAGGTTTATGGGATTTACCGGCCCATCATTGGCCATGATCCACAGCTGCTAGTAGTAGGAATAAAGAAAGGTATTTGCTAATCCAAATGCAAGCTGTTTTGCAGCATATATAATATAATACATATACACCTTTTTGGAAGGAAGTTCCATGACATTATAAAATGGAATGCAAGTGTGATGAATCATGCATGTGCCCAAATAGGCGCTTCCCTTGCCCATCACTCATCAGTCATGAATCATGATCCACAGGAGTTGAACAACAAATTAGAGCGAGGGTTGGCCTATATCACATCAAGCATATGTCTGATCCAAGAACAATCTTGGCACCATGCATGTATGATAAAAGAAGGAGATCCAAGAATCTGGACAAGAGCAATGCATTTACCTCTGGGCCTCTCTCTATTCTCCTTGCGGCTGCTAAGCTGCCGCTGTCACACACCTCGCTAGCTTCCCGGTTGCTCGAGCAAATGCAGTCAAGGAAAGCAGAAATCAGAATGCACAGGGCAATAGGAGGAAGAGGGGGAGCCGAGGAGGGCCAGGCCAAACAAATGTGTCCAAATCTGCTGGTTTCAGAGCTGTGGGATCGTTTGAGCACTACCCTGCTGTTCTGCTACTCTTTGTGCAGGCTTTCCAAGGAAAACTCTCTCTCTCTCTCTCTCTCATGACTGATGAGAACATTCATCTTCTCTCTCCGTGCGTACATGTCTGTTAATTTTCTTTTCTGCGTACGCTTGCACACCGCTCCATGCATGTGTTGGAGTTGTTCATCTTCATCTTCGGTGCAAATGATCCAGTAAAGGCAGCCAAAGAGATCCGCAATCTCTCAGCAGTGTAGGGTTTGCGGCTGCAGCTGTAGGCAGGCTATGAGCATCAAAACTTGCTACACACCTTGAGACAAAGGAGTACTGCTCCCAGTCCCAGGACTGCATGCACACAAGTCACTTTGGGCAACTCATGTCATGCCTGCATCCCCGATACAGTCCTTGTTCCAAACAACTGATCTTGTTGATAAAAAAAACAACTGATCTAATGCAAAAACATCACCCTTTGCAGTCTATTCCCAGCCTGGGAAATGGCGTGTTTTCCCATATGTGAAGGTGAACACAAAATGAGGCTTTACTGATGATGAATATTCATAAATTTTTTAATAGGGCTGATTTCCCCGGGTCTCATCTGGTTTGTAGAAGCATTATAGAAATGGGAAATTACCAAGCAACATTATTAAGAAAGGCTCCTTCTTGGAGAGTTACTTTGGAAATTTTTAGTTCGTTTAAGAGAGTGGCTTCAGTGCTAATGTAACATGGATACGAGGTCTTTTACGGTACCTTATATCACTAATTAAAAAGGACTAGCATATAAACATCCGACGGTTGAGAAAAATTGTATACTAGCATAATATTGATCAGTTGTATATGTAGTATATAGTAAGTGGTATAGGTAGTATAAAGGCATTATTAAAATAGATATAAATGACATCGCTATAATTTAGTCGTCCGGCCTCCGCCATAACGCGGACAATGTGGCGGCAGCACCGATCTATCGCGGGCTCGCGGCGGCAGGGGATCCGTAGCAATGATGGACGGGACAAAAAAAAAAGAAAAACGATTGTTCAGATTATATATTGTGTCTATTACTAAATTACCCCTCCTATATACCATATATCACCAAAAAGTGGTAACAACAGATACTCGTGGTGAAACGGAGACGAGCGAGGACGTACGGTGAAGAGCTGGCAAGATTCATGGCGAACTGTTGGAAGGAATAAGATGAGGTGGACGACGCACGGACATCCGGACACGAGCAGGGCGATCGATCGATATACTCTACTCTACACAGTGGAGGGAGCAGTGAGCATTGCGTCAGGAAGGCTAAAATAATTTTACTACAGGGCATGGACACACACACACAGAGAGGGCCGGTGATGATGTCAGGAAAATCTAGTGGGTGGGTAGATCTCTGACAGATGGACCAGCCATTAAAACAGCAACAGAGAGAGTGAGCAGTATCAGGGAGGGAGGGGCCAGCCGAGCCCCCTGACTGACCTCATGCACAGCAAAGCCTACCTTACCTGCAAAAGGCTAGTACTGCCTTGCTGTGGTTCTATTCTATGCCTCCGTATATGTTTAGATGTTCATTACCCTTCAGATTACTGTGCCCTTAAGCAGCCTGCTAATCAAAGATTTTTTGCCATGATCTTGCGCAGAATGTGTCTGAATTAGGTACAGCTAGGTTTTGGGCGGCGGTTAGATTAGACCGTTAAGGAAGGATGGGCAATTCCTAAATTCTAATAATGGAGGAAGGGAAGGAGAAGGATGGGTCTCGATCAGTCGACCTCGAGCTCGAGCATAATCATTGGCATGCCACTGTAGCAACATGGGGATGAGGGCACTGAAAAGAGGCTTTAGTTATTTGCTGCAATGCCAAATGAAGAGCAGTGAGCTGCAGAGAGCTGAAAGGGCTCTATGGATGCTCTTGCTCGTTGAGTTCCGAAGCCGAGGAAGCCCTGTCCTCGTGGCTTTCTCGGTTTCCCTCCGACCGACCCGACCCTTGGGTACTTTCGGGAAAAAGTTCCTACCATTGGGAATGGGTTCAAAGCGTAAGAAAACTTGTAGGAAATCTTTTGTGCACTTCGGACCGAGAACAGACACGATGCCAAGGCTGGACGCGTTCAAAAATACAAGTCATCATCATGAGGAGTTATTAGCCCATGCATGGAACATGATACGTAGGATATTCGATGGAGTATCTCCTAAAGCAAAGACATGTTTAAAAGAGCAAGTTCAGTAGAGGCTTGCCTCTCCTGTTTCATCTAAAAAAAAAGAGAGCAAGTTCAGATGCAGTTGCTAAGCCCATGAATGAACGTGTAGGATTGATACTTGCAGTTAATGACGAAAGATCCAGACATGTCTGGTGGCTGTGTTTTTTTTAAGGATGAAATTTTTTACGCACGCGTTTGACCACCAATTAATGGTATTAAATAAAGTCAATTTATAAAACCACGTATAAAACCTTGGTTAATTTACGAGACCTATCTAACAAGGCATTGACTATATGATTAGAGGATGGTTACTACAACATTACTATAATAAATTATAGATTAATTAGGCTTATTAGATTCGTCGCACATAGATTATACTCGTTCTTAAAAAGATTCTGTAAATATATTTTATTTAATATGTTCCGTAAAAAAGTTTTTACAGATAAACTCCATTAGATTCTCCGGAAAAAAGTGCTAAACCTGTCTGCCATTTTAGGTCTGCAGCTGCAGCTGCACCTGCACTGCACATGGAGGTAATCCACTGCAAGTAGGCGTATGACCTCCACGGCAGTAGCCTATGGATCCTAGCCTGTCCCTGCCCTGCTCACCCGTGCCAGGGAAGTTCGGGTTTTTTTGTGGTGAAATTTTTTATAGTTACATTTTGCAACTTTGAGCTAATTCACGAGGTAAATCTAATGAGACCTCTGACCACATAATTAGAAGATGGTTACTATAGTATTCCTATAATAAATTATGAGTTAATTAGGCTCATTAAATTCATCGTGTAAAGTTACACTCATTCATAAAAATATTTTACAAATAGACTTCATTTAATACTTTAAAGATTTTATTTGATTTTTTTAAAAAAAGCAAAGAAACACGGTGGCACCTGCACACATTTTTTACAATATTACCGCCTTTCTGCACACCAGTTATTCTTTTTTTTTCACTCCAGTGGGTGTGATTGGAGAAGCTAAATGCTGTAGTTATCTGAAGCAAGCTAGAGTACTTGTTTTATGAGTAGGCGTCAAATTTATGTTTAGTGGAAAACTGAGGTAGGCGGACTCTATTTATGTTTAATTTGGAACAGATTTTTGGAACAATCTTTTTTCTAATACTTGAATTTGGAACAACCTTACCTGGGAACTGGAGCACAGGAGAAATTTGTAATGAATAAACAAAGCAACCACCGAATTCATTCTTCTCGCAGCGATTCGGGCCCTGTCTCAGCATGGTGTGCAGCAGACATTGTTCTCAGGTTTATTCACCCACCGCTGCACTTGATTCATATTTGCACACTGTAGTGTACTCAAAATACTTATACGAGAATACATTACACTTCTTTTGTAACAAAGCATCAAGTGATTGTCACAAAAGGTTTTTTAGATGAACCTCTCAAGTAACCACAAATTGAGGATACTTTGTGTCAAGCATAAAGAGTCGGAACTTCAGGGTGCAAAGTTGAAACCATGGCTTCTGTCAATCGTCAAAAATTGGAGCAGTACAAAGGCGACAACTCAACTGTAAAATGTAAATCTGATTTCGAACGTAACCAGAGCCAGTACAGGCTACCGTCCATAGCGGCAAAGGAATCTGAATTTTGCAAGAATCTGACCAAAATCCAAGATGCCGTGTTGCAACTCGCAAGGATCCAATATTGTGCTGAATGCAAGGCATGATGGATCGAAAGATCGACGCATAAAAGTCATAATCGGAAGGCAAAAATCCACCTATGGCCATAACAAACAGGTACAAACACAGTTTGCTCTGAATTCTGACTTTAACTTCTCCGTTTGACACAGCTACTCAACTATACAGAGTCTGTACAGGGTTAAATTCCACAAAAGAATCGCTAATCTGCAAGGAATTATATTCCTCCTCCTGTTAATATGCCAAGATTCTTCTTGGCGTCGGCCAAATTGCATATGCACTTATTGATGGTCGAATTATTTGTCTCCATTGAGTTGGAGAAGCCTAACAGCTTTGGTGATGCAGCTCCTAGAAAGAATGCTATACTACACGCCTTATGAATGCTAAGGCAGCAAGGAGCATGGCAGCATCGCAAGAGTTAGAACTCATTCTAACTGGAGGGGATAGGAGATGTATTACTTCGGTCTTCTGTCAAGACAGCAACAGCAGTTTCCTCCCTTGATGGGACTTTGAGCCAAACCTTCATCGAGTCATAAACAGTAAATCCTATGGCTACTGATGGCACCACCTGTGAATGAGAGTGTGTAAGATGTATGTTTTGACATTAAACTCTTTGCTTTACTAACTTAAGAAGATGAGATGACCATTATATATGCCAGTTCTCACAGGTCATAATTCATAACTATATCAATCAATATATATCCCATGAGGCACTCTTTTTTCTTTTGGCAGGAGCACAGAAATGAAAGGAAAACCTGCTGGTGTGTAGACAAACTAAAATATTAATAAAGAATAATAAAACATCCAGAACAACAGCCCTTGATAAAAACGTTCTAGCAACTCTATTGTTCAGCTAAGTTAATTAACTGACAAAAAAATGCAAGTGCTTGCTTAAAAGAAAATGGCTTTGGATTCAGACAATACATATCAGAACTTCTAGCTTGTCCAAAGTCAAGGTCTACAGTCAAGACAAATGGGAATTGCAGTGTTTCAACAGCTTCTGCTTACCTGTCACTTTTGTCTGCCTGCTACAAATTTTTTATAAAAAAAACAACTAATTAACTTTTAGTGGCACAATAAAAGGAAATATCTCACCTTCAAATAGTTGATAGACAATCCTGAGAATAGTTGTCGCCAACCTTGCCGTTTCGCGATCATTATCATGCTTTCAAATGTTCCTCTCCCCACAAGGCTGGATGATGAAAGGGCCTGAACCTGAAAATGGTGCATCACATATTATTATTTACTAGAACATATAAATGGTTAATGGCCACATGCTATGAGCAAAATAGTACCTGCATTTGCCGCCTAACAACATCAAGGGGGTATGTTATTGTCTGTCCTAGCAAACCAGCAACTGATCCACAACCAAGTTTTGCTATGATATCTTTCCTGTGCTCTTCAGGAACATGACTCTTCATCTTCTCATAAAAGTAGAATTTAAGACCAGAGTACGGGAAGATTCCATATAGCGATGGAGCTGAAGAACAATAAATCATAGTTAATAGAGGGTGAGTGTATTAGAAACTGGCATCGATAAAACAGAAAAATACAATATATGCATACCCATGCCACGGTATAGGCCTTTCAATCCATTTTGTCTGTATATTGTTTTGACACAATCCATGATCCCTTTGTAAACCTGTTCAGAGGGCTTACATTCTCTAAAACCAACGTTCACTGCACTTTTTACCTGCAGAGCGGACTACTAATTAGAAAGGTATTGACAATCGAAGGAAATGAGTGATATATTCACAAAGAGTATGCTAAATAGATCCTCAAACACAGCAATATCAGTAAATGAAGCTAATCAATGTTAAGAGAATATGTTAACCCATTACACATCAAAGGTGGCTTAAACCCAACAGAAGAAATGTGGTTTCCCAGTTCAATGAAGAATGCAAGAAGGATTTGAACCAACCTGATAAGCCAACTTTGTGCGGACTAGATCAAGAGGGTACGTGCATATGACAGCTGTTCCTCCAGCTATTGATCCAGCCATGAGATCAAGAACAGGCCCTTGCTCAACATTAGGAAAACCAAGAATGATCCATCGGCGGTATTCTTCATAGGCCATATAATGCAAAGCAGCATAAGGAACAATTCGAGCAACACTAGCTCCATTTCCCCTAAGGAAAGACAATTCAAAAGTCATGCTCAAGAGTTCAACATGTATTCATAGCCTACCATTTGCCGTGTTAACTAGGAAGAGGCCAACCTATAAAACCCTAAAAGACCTTCTGTCCGATAGATTGTTCTGAAGGATCCAATCAGTCCAGAACCATGAAACTCTGCTCTTCTTGTCTGAAAGCTCCAACAGAATTTCAAACATCAGATGGCTACTTAAGATTCATGATGTAGAGGAAGGGGCTTCTCGATAACCACAGATTGAAAAGCATGACAAGAACAATGTGACTTGGACTATAATTCTTTCAAATAGTGGCAACAAAGAAAGATTCATGATGAACATTTACAGTTTACATAAAAAAAGACATAAGACAACAGATCAGATTTTTCCTATTTATATACTCCACCAATATGAAAGATATCAACTAGAATCCCCCACACCCACAAATGAATAAATACTATTTAGTTGTACTTTTGATTGATCAAAATTATCTCAACATTTTTGTGACTAGATTACTAAGGTTGGAACTTGGAAACAATTTTCCTTTTGCGTGGAAATCCCTAATGTAATCCATTTTTGTATCATTGATGTGACATATGTTCCACTCTTTCATCTCGGCTCCCACTTTGAACTAAGATGCACACGCAAGCTACTTCAAAAAGAAGAATTCCGACCATCAGCTAAATGAGCAGTCAGTTAAATGTTCATATCAAGGTTGCTGGAAATGTTTGCCAAGCTATTTAAAAAAACGGCTTCCTTTGCTGTTACATAATACTTCACCAGGTAGGCTGGTAGCGTCCTGCTTGCAGTGCTCTACTCTGTGTTACATAATACCAAATCTGGTGTTATCAATTTCATTAAGCCCTGTAGCAAGCTATACAGGCAGTTTAGCAGTAGTCATCTAAGCCCTTGTTAGTTCCCAAAAAGCAACCCCAAAGTTCACTATGCAAAAAGAAGATTCCCATCACATCAAAATGTCATAACATGCATGGAATACTAAATATAGATAAAATAAAAAACTAATTACATAGTTTTGTTGTACTCTGCGAGACGAACATTTTGAGCCTAATTAATTAATTTTTGGATAATTTTTCACACATACAGACGAAATGCTACAGTGACGCAATGATTACGAAGTGACCCCAAACCCCCAAATCCCCACCCCCCTATTCTCCATCTAAACAAGGCCTAAGCTAGAACACCCTATGGGGATCTGCGCTCATCCAGGGTGAGACTGCTGTACTCAAGAACATCAGTCAATTCGTTTCAATTTCATTCCTTCCAGCTTCATTCCATCAGAGGTTCCATTTAACAATGGAGTGGTTCAACTAAACTCGAATTACCTACGCACCAGGTCTTTAGCCCAGTAAAATTAACTTGTTTCTAAAAAAAGAACAACTTCCGCAGATCTTCCCAATCATTTAGCCTTCCCTCGGACAAAGAATGGATTGCAGTTGACGAGACCGATCCTACAGAAAATTGCAACGAAACTGTCGCATGACCTACGAATACATGTAACAATTGTAAGCATCATATAAAGACTTGCAAGCTTGTGGCGTCTGTCGGCAGGAGCCTTTAAGGCTCTAAGACAGAACGTACGGCTACGGTGCTACCACCATTCAAGATTCCATGATCACGCAACTTGCATCTATTGGAACAAGACTCGACAACCCTGGAATGTCGGTTAACAAAGAATACACCGTCAATCATCCCACATCCGAATTGAGGGGGAAGAATCCGGGCTCCACAAAGCGACGGGAACATCCGGCGAGCGCCCCAAATAACCCTCCAACCCCGTCAAGATTATTGTACAATCGCAATCCTACGCAGGACACTCTGTTTCCGCTTGGCAGGAAGGATCAGGGTTACCTGGAAGAGGATCTTGACGCGCTCGAGCGGCGCGACGGCCGTCTTGGCGACGCCGCCGGCGACCCCTCCGGCGAGGAGCTCCCGCACGGCGAGCGGCAGCCCGGCGCCGCGGCCGCTCGTCTCCGCCGCCTCCCCTGCCCGCTGGTCTCCGTCCATGCCGCGCCCTGCCCTCCCTCCCTCCCCCTCTCGCGCGCGTGGTGCGTCGGGAGGAGAGAGCGAGGGGGAGAAAAGAGGCGTCCTCGAATTGAGGGGGGAAGGAAGAGGAGAAGGGAAACCGAGAGGAATCAAAGCAAAGCGGGTTGGTTGTTTGCTCGGGGGGGCCCACATGTAAGCGAGAGCGGTGGGGCCACGTGGACGCGGCGGCGGAAAGCGAAGGGAAGCCGCCGGCCGGTCAGCCGTGGCGGGGCGGGATCGGATCGGCGGCGGTTGGTGGGCGCGCCAAAGGGAAGCGGCACGGATGCCTTTGGAATGTTTTTTTTAAAATTAATTATTATAGATAGAGAGACCACATGATCCATGCTTGCCTCAACCACGTTGTTGCAAACGTGATGTCCGTGTATATATATATATACTAGCAAATATGTCCGTGCGTTGCAACGGGAGATAAAAATTCTAACCCAAAATAAATATGACCAAAATCTCAAATGATAACTTGATGTATGACCCCATATCATTTTGGCTTATTAATTTTAGGCAAACGAGAGCATGGGCAGAAGACGGAAGCTCTTGTTATGACCTGATCCTAAATACTATCAATATAAGGTCGTAGGTCTATAGTCCGTAGAGTCATAATATGTATATACATAGTTAAACAAAACAATGAAAATTTACAAATTGTGAATCTCTTTTAACATCAATGTTGATATATATATATATATATACCCCTTTCAATCTGAATCTGATGAGTTATACAGAGGGTTCTTTATGGCGATCGAATTCTTACTCGGAGTGTTCCGTTTCATGGCACAACATACTTTTTCACGGTTTCTCTTTGCAAGTTTTTGCTCAGATGTCATGTTTGCATAAAGCAATCTTTGACGATCACGTATTGCCTTCCTTTGCTCGGGTTTTAAATTTGCATAACGTGCCTTAGCATTTGCACGTCTTGCTTCAATTTTCTCAGATATGTATTGCATAGAGCAGTGTTTTACATCAATAAGGTTGGATATAACTTTCTTTCGTTGACGAGCTTCACGATGTTTTTTTAATAATTCATCTTTTTATCGGTAAGATAATTGTTTGTACCGGTTCCTTTCCCGTTGCCTCTTACGTTCTTTAGGATCCATGAGTAGCTGCTCACTTGATGCTGTGAATCTAACACCATTGTTAATGTTGTCGTCATCTAAAAAATAGAGTATGCATTTAGTCATGAGTATTACATGGGATGAATATTTATAAACCAAGGGTCCTTAATATTACTTGTGTCAGTCATGCCGCTCACGTCACGTTAGTTAATGGTACGCAGTGCTCAGATCGTTCCGTATGGAAAAAACAAATGTAGTGATTGGTTGTTACCATAAATAAAATGTTATATAAATTGAATTCACCACACTACTCTTGAGGATTAGAAAATGTTCAAAACCAGCCATGGTACTTCCAGACCTTTGACGATTACTATTGTGCAATGAAAATATTATTGGATGGGCCCACATTACCTTTTTTCCTCCCGTCAACTTCCTTATCCCTATGGCACCTTCTCTCCTCCCGTCACCTTCCTTGTCTGAACTAAACTGCATCTCCGAGAGTCAGAGAGACAATGCGAGGCCTCCAGCGAGAGTCCTTTCCTCTTCCCTCGTTCCAATCTAGAGGGGGTACTGCCTTCTTCCTTCTTCGCCGAAGATTGCTAGCAAGAATTTTTTGTTGGCGTCGTTATTTGCATTGCACTGAAGGAGGTCGTGGCTTGAATTTATATGCAGGATCGTAACGCTATCTAAGTCCGCGTCGGCGATGAATCGTAGCCGTGCACAACTCGGTTACTGACTTCTATAGAGGATATGTCGGGCCGTCATCACCTCCAGCTTCGTGTGGACTCCGAGGTGTCGCGACCCACATGTCAGAGATTATTTGGATTTGGAACGACGGACGAAACTTTGATGGCAGAAGGCACGAAGATTTAGGTTGATATTCTTGAAAATATTAAGGGTTTTTCTATAAAATTACGACGTACCGCAGAATCAATCCTAAAATTCGCATAATAAAAATGTCTAAAAAGTACTACTCCACGGGAAATATGTGATTGGAATTGGCTAAAACGTTTTAAAAAACTTTTAGAATTATCTGTTTGTGTGAGAGAGGGAGAGGATGTGCACATGAAGCACCCAACCCAAGTGTATTAACCATGAATATATATATATATATGATTAATTGGCCCTTCCAAATATGTCATTTGAAGTTGATTTAACCATAAACAAGAAAGACTGTGTGTCCCACATAGTAGGATAGAGTGGCGCGCGTGTGTGACTGGTTACACATTATTTTTTGTGCCCCTAGGACAAGTTGTTATGGGAGTGGAAGAGGCAGAGAAGATTTGCATGGCTAGGCAAGTTGGGCCAACGTGTGCAGATTCGTTTCTGATGAGCTGCAGAGTCCAACTTGCGGAACCGAAGGGATTGAGAGACTATAAACAAATTGATGACAAGCTGGTCCTATATTTTTTAAGTCGTCACGAGCAATATTTCTTTCTCCTCTGACCTTTATTCTTCCTTTTTTCATTCAGGGGCGTGTTTCTTCGGGGTGGAAAATTTTTTCCACCCCGTTTGACCAATAATTAAGGAACAAATCTAACGAGACCTTTGACCGTACGATTAGAGGATGGTTACTGTAGCATTACTGTAGCAAATCATGGCTCGTTAAATTCGTCGCGGAAAGTTACACTCATCCTTAAAAAGGTTTTGCAAATAGACTTCATTTAATAAGATTCTCTTTGAACAAAATTTTATGGGTAGTAAAGAAACACGTCACAGCCGTACAGTACACATCTGACACCTCGGTGGCCGATTGTCAACCAAATCATTCAGGGCCAAGGCCCACATTCTTCGTTACAACAATCATGGGCCCATTCTTCGTTACAATAAGAGTGTATGGGCCATTTGGAAAGAAGATCATATATAGGACTTGAATTTAAAAGGCCCAATGGAAGTTGGCATTATCGGACCTGGCTTGAAATCCACGAGAGTTCAAATGGGAAATGGAGTTTTTTTTTTCTTCTGAAGAACACACGGAGAGAAATGCGAGAGCCCATTTTGAAAACAAGATAATATAATCTTTTAGAAACGAACAACATGATAACATATCATGGCTGGATGGTAATGGTATATAGTCCATAGTACTGTATATATCATGGTACACACTGAAAAGCTTCCAGTTTGAGGCGAAGCAGGACATGCTGCAGTCAGATTTCCTGCGTGGTTCAGTCAAGACAATCTCGCTAGTAGTAGTAGTAAGTAACCAATGGAGGCTAGAGTTATTTGGCTGGCACGCCTCCACCCCGACCGCCGCCGGCGATCAGTTTGGCACGCGCACCGCCGGAGGGAGGAGCGCCGCCGCCGCCTCCTGCCGCGCCGGCATCGGCATCGGCATCGCGCGGCAGCCCGGCACGACGACCGCCGCGCCGGCGTTCACGGCGGCGGCACCATCCTCGCCGTCGCCTTCTTCCGCTTCCGCCGCGGCGCGGGCGATCTCGTGGTGGACGATGCCGAGCAGCACCCCGGCGAGGTCCTCGAACCCGTCCCACCCGCGCACGGCGGCGGCCGGCGGCGAGGCCGCGATGAGCTCGCACACGGGGTACCCGAGCCGCGGCATCACGTAGTCCCCCTCGCGGAGCTTCATGGCCGGGCAGTAGTCGCCCCGGCCGTCGCCCAGGTACACCACCGCCCTCCGCCGCCGCCTCCCCGCCGCCGCAGCTTGTTCCTCGTCCTGGAGTATCCTCTCCATCACCTTGCCCTTGCACATGTTGGGCGGGCATGAGGGGAGCTTGCAGCCGTGGCCGGGTGCGGCGGCGGAGGCGAAGACGTGGTAGGGGCGGATCCGGAGGCGGCCCGCGGCGTCGATGTGCGCCGGGTTGGTGTCGGTGCCGGAGAAGAACCCGGCGAGGCCGTGGTGCGCGAGGACGGCGCCGATGAAGAAGGCGTTGGCGTCGCTGAGGATCCTGAGCTCGCACCCCAGCGCGTGCGCGGCCCTGATCGCCGCCGCGACGTGCGGGGACAGCGGCGCCGCCCGGAGGCACGCCGCGACGTCCTCCGGCGCCGCCCTGCCCTCCGCGTGGAGCTCCCCCATCATCGCGTCCTTGGATCGAGCAAAGTAAAGGGCATGAAGAATGATGGTGGCATCGACCAGGGAATTAACAGGATAAAGGAATGAGCTGAGGCGGCGCATTATTTAGTTATTTGCTTACGATGGCGTGGTTCCATGGGAGGCGGCGGAGGAGGTCGTCGAAGCGGGCGGTGGCGCCGAGGGCGTCGACGACCCAGTTGTCGCTGTCGCAGTCGACGATGGTCTTGTCGAAGTCGAACACCACCAGAGGGGCGCCGCCATTGGTCGCCGCCATTATCGCAAGCAAGCTAGCTAGCTGTTTCAATTCACTTGCAACTCGATCTCTTGCGTTCTGAGATCAGAGCAGTGGGGGAGTAACTGCTTTGCAGTGGCTGACGTGGAATGGTGATGGCCATTGGCGATGGTATTTATAGAGGGGATCGCTAGCTGCGACGTAGCGGCCATGGCAGCATGTATGGAACGGGACGGAGTTGGGAGATGGAGCAAGTAATGGCATTGCTCGCTCGTCGCTAATGCGCTCTGATGGCGTCCGCATTACGGCGTCGTCGTCCCACAAAGGCCGGCCTACTGATAACCTTTTTGCACCCCCTTGCAGCAGGGTCATCAGGTGCACCAGAAACTAAAATTCAGGTGGTGCCAGATGATGAATTATTGGCGGCCGGGATCAGCAAGGATCGTTGTCGGGAATATTGCTGGCCGGGGTTCAAATTTGTATTTGTATATATAACTAAGCAAGAACATATACGCGACACACGTTTAATAGAAAATAGGAGTGCATAATGGCCGGAGACCGTGTTAGTTACAAACTTGATGATTTCATACTATAAAGACGAACGAGAGAGACGGAGGGCTTGACGAAAAAAAAGTCTGACATGTGGGGTCGCTAGAAGAGGGGCAGTGTTTCAATGACTGGTGGATCCGTCAGTTGTCAAAAATTTGACAAAAAAACTTGACAGGTGGGGTCGCTAGGAGGGTAGTGTTTCAATGACTGGTGGGTCGCTAGCAAGAGCGCACGTGCGATACATACGTTTAATAACTATCAAAGGACACCTGTAACAAAGGACCCGGGATTGGTTCTTATAAATATTAGAGAGTTTTTACAAAATTACAACGTATTAAAGAGCGTGGGTTGATTTTGATAAATATTAGGGTTTTTAAGTAAAATTACGATGGTTTGATTGATGAAGTGAAATTTTTAGATCTTTACCGTATAGATTTCGATTTGGATTCGAGAAAATATAGTATAGATTTGGGATTTTGATTAGCGTTTGCAAGGACGAGGAACAGAGGAAGCATCGGTGGCGGCGCTGGGGCGGCGGGGGCCACTCCTTGGGTCCTACCCCGCTCTCGTCGTCTCCTTCGCCCCTGTGGGCCGAGGGGACTGGGGGCACGGTGGAGTTTCTATTCGCTTGCTGCTTCAACTCGCCGTGTGGCGCCGCCTCCGACCAGCACGTCACCGACGAAGCTGCCACCTTTGTGGTACCGAGGTCTCTTCCTCTAGATTCATGGTTTCAGTCTCAACCTGTTCAGGCCGGTGTCGCCCCATCGAGGGAGCGACATGAGATTTGGCGTATTATTGAGAGAACCAGATCTCCCCGATGCGTTGGGCGGTGCTGTTGGTTGCATTTGGAGTCTAGAAGAAAACTTTGATGGTTGCGTAGCGTTGGTTGTGGATGGACGCGAGTGGGGTTGAAACAGGTGCTCTCGGTCTGTCGGGCGTGAACTTCGAGCGTAAGCTCTGTCCCTTCTCAGGGGTCGGCATCGGTGTTTACATTCCCCTCTTGATGGTGTTGCCTTTTGGTTCATGCTCGATGGCGATCGGTGGAAGCTCTCCGAGGTGAAAACCTAACGTTGACGCCGTGCGCATTTGCCTTCCTGAAGGCGTTGTTTGGAGGTCTTCCTGTGGTCTATATGTTGGAGCAATAGGCTCCGCCGGTGGTCTGGTCTGTGCTGTTCTGTAACGGCTTCCAAGCCTTTTTAGCTTATTCGTCTAAGATAGCTTCTCGCTGTCTCTGACGCGTGACCTAGAGAGTCCCATTACGGATGGACGGGTATTGGATCCGTTCGGAGATTTATGTTTTATTATAAACTGATAATTTTAATATTTCTTTTTATTTTATATATAAAGCTTTGGCTTCGGTCTTTGGAGTAGAGGAAGCATCGTCTTTGCCGTTACTACGCGGCGCGTTGAATAAAGCTTTCCCGCCACCGCTTCTTTCCTCCAGGCGGTTATAACGGCCAGTGAGTGGCAATGAGTCCAGTTTTCAGGGGAAGGCCGCAAAGCATACCGGTGTCGTCGTCCGCCCTGCCTGAGTGCCTGCTACGGTGCATCTTCTAGGGACCACCTTGAGTTTTTGGCATCGCAAAACTTTCCTACTTGAAGAAAAGAAAACCTTTGAGTTTCATGATAATCAAACTTTTCTTTTACTTTTGACCACGTTAGTAGAAAATTATGGTAACGTTATTAAAATATTTGATATAGTGAACTCGATGAATTAATCGGATATCATATATGTTAGGTTGGTGTACTTTTCTAGAAATTTAACGCTGGAAAAGTAGACCATAGAAGGGAGTATTATTTACGATTGATCAACAAGCCGATGATACTTTAACTTTTACGAAAGATTTTCCAATTTTCATGGACTCAAACACACGATATAAAGGCATGTCCATAAAAGGAAATAAAAGAGCTGTGAGAAGAAGAACAAGAAGGCATCTGGCATCTGCCTACGTCCACCCACAGAGCAGTATGAATCTCTGGAAGCTTGTACAAGCCTCATCAGCATACTATACGTACCGGCAACGCTCGCTCGTAGCTGCTGCTCCTACGTACGTACGTATGCACGTACTCCATATATGTTGTTGTTTGCACAAAAAGGCTAAGGTAGTAGGAGATATGGTGTATGGGTATGGCTAGTTTTATTTTTGAGTCAGTATGGGTGTGGCTAGCTGGTAGTCGCTCACGTACGTACGTGTCCGACAGCAAGAGCTCCATGGATGGGTTGTTCCGGGCACCTGCCGGGCAGCCACGCGTGCGGCGTACGTGCTTCCCATTTCCAATCATCACGCTGGGCGTGTCCGGCCGGCACGAGGCACAAGCCTGCTCCTACGTAGCAGTAGCAGAATCAAATTACAACCTCTACCAGCTGGGACTTCGGATAACGTCGGATCAGCCCCGATCGAGTCTGCCCGCGCCGACTGCACTACGGGTGTGATTGGTTGCCGAAGAGCCAGCGAGCCGGGATGGTGGGGAGGTGCAGGATCAGTCCAGCCCTGCTCCATCCATACAACCTGGCCTGTTTGGTTGCTCTAAAGGCAAGCATTCAGGCTCATGACCTCTTTGTTTGGTGCATGAAATGGAATGAAAAAGTTGAATGCCTGCGTACTAGTCCTCATGTTTGGCTGGTAGAATTGGGCAGGGTGAGATCACCACTGAATCAAATTGGTAAACTTACCACCCATTACACATATCATCTAGAAAGAAATGATAAGATGATTACAAGTAGTATAATAATTACAATCAATTTAGCACAAATACAAAAAACACAGATAATGCTAAAAATTGGCCTCAGATTATATTGTTGTCATCATATGGATTTGATCATGGAGCCTGATACGGATATTATAGCCAAATAAGATCCAAAATAAAAACTATGCTGATGTAACAGATAAGTCAGTGCATCAGATAATAGAAAATCAAAGAGATCCATGACAGAAATAAGCAGAATCATGATAGGCAACAATATCCGATTTTCCTCACATAACCAAATCCATCAGAACAAATAAAAACCGGTCATCATTGGCCACCCTTACCTCTAGGTTGGAGCATCAAAGAACAGTCCAACTAACCAAAATTAGGCAAGTAAAGACCAATGCTGCTACATCACGTGAACATTATTAAGCCATAGTAAAGGAAATGATCACTGAAATTAGCACCAGGATCACAAAAAATTGGACGACATTAAGAAGACTGAGCCATGTGGTATGGTTGAGCACCCTGGAAGACTCTTTGACAGGAACATCCTCATCTGCAGCCCCAGTGAACTCTAGGAAAGATGCAATTGCCTCTTCTTTGGAAGAGAAACTCTTGTAGCAACAATTTGGATAACCAGTCACATGTTCATGGCATGCCACCCAAGTTTCATACAGCCCAGGCTTCCTCCCGCGGTATACAACATACCAAGCCATCAACCTTATGAGAAGTAACAAAAATGCAATTAGAACTTTTGAGGACAAACAAAAATGTTGGAGAGTAAATGTTAGCCTCGGATAACTGTCATTGTCCCTTTGACCTTGAGCTTGGAGCATCAGAAAACAAAAAACAGCAAGATCAACATCACAGGAGAACAAACAACAGCAAGAGCATCAACACAGTGAAACATGATCAGCAACATGTCTCAATACCTTACAAGCCCAAGGTCATTTCACATTTGTAATCAGATCATAGGACAAATATGTTATCATCATAGGCAAATAAGATCAACAAGCAGATCAAATTAGCAAGTAAACAAATCCTTCAGAACAAATAAAAACATGTCATCATGGGCCACCCTTAGCTGTAGGCAGGAGCATCAGATAACATTCCAGCAAACAAAAATGTTGGAGATTAAATGTTAGCCTCAGATAACTGTCATTGTCCATTTGACCTTGAGCTTGGAGCATCAGAGAACAAAAAACAGCAAGTTCAACAACACAGGAGAACAAACAACATCAAGAGCAACAACACAGTGAAACATGATCAGCAACATGTCTCAGTACCTCACAAGCCCAATGTCATTTCACATTTGTAATCAGATCATAGGACAAATATGTTATCATCATAGGCAAATAAGATCAACAAGCAGATCAAATTAGCAAGTAAACAAATCCATCAGAACAAATAAAAACATGTCATCATGGGCCACCCTTAGCTGTAGGCAGGAGCATCAGATAACATTCCAGCAAACAAAAAATAGGCAAGTAAAGATGAAAAACTAGGTTCCATCACATGCAGAGATTAAGGTGTTCAGGTTTTCACCTAACAACATCATAGGCTCATAGCCTCACATCATCACCATGTCGTCCTATGCTATACAAAAATTACTGGAGCCTTATTCAGGCTTCAAATGGTGTCCCTATCATCACCACTAGTGGTTAGTGCTAACCCAAAAGTCAACATAGCATAGAGAATTAGCATGGATATTTGCAAAAGAGAAGAGACCAAGGGATCTAGTTGAAGGTGTTGCTCAGGTAGGTCCTAAGCCACAAGATCCTATGGGCTTCGGTCATCTGCACAAAGCATAAGCCTTCTGCTTTGTTCTTAAGCAGATAGATGAGGGCAAACATAAGTGCCTCTTGTGTGTACCCAGGGCAAGACATGATACAGCCATACAGGTCCTCATGGACCTCATTATACTGAGGAGCCTTCAAGGCAGCAGCTACTGAGCTAACAACATCAGTCATACCAGTGAAGAGTTGGAGTTCTTCCTCACTCATCCTCCTCCTCTTGGTACCCTTTCCCTCATCTTTGTCATCAGATCCCTTAGTGCTGCCCAGCCCATTGGATCCTCTAGTTGGTTTGCTAGAATCAGCCTCATTGCCTCCTAGGTTAATGGTTTCTGACCCATCAAGGTTGCCAATGTCACTAGGCACACCTAGGGGCTCATTGGATCCCATGGCAAACCTGCCTGTAGCCTGGTTGGACCCAAAAATAGCCTCCATCTGAACATAGTTCTCAATTGGGCAGTTTAGGAACTTGGCATCAGCAGGATGATCCTAATGGGGCCAAACAGATACAAGCATCAGCTACAGGTTAGTATAGATTTATACGAAAGACATAGGACTAATGCATGGATTAATGTCCTAACCTTGGTGTGGCTAACCAGATGCTCATCATCAAGGCTTATCATGTGGTTTTCCTCAATCCACAAAGCACCACTAAGGTCCTTGAGCCTAACAATCTTGACCCACCTCTGGCGCCATTTGCGCAGGTGGTTGTAAATCTGGTTAGTAGTTACATTGACCTGAGCAAACTCTGAAACCATCCCAGCAACTTTCCTAACATGAACCTCCTTGAAACCTTTGTCAGTTTTCACCCCTTGTACTACAAGATCATGAAACCTCCTAAGCATGAAGGCAGACTGCACACTAGTCCACTGCATTGGGCCTCCAGCCTGGGCACCATTGGCAGCAGGAGCTGGTGGAATGGCATCACCCACATTGGCCCCAGCTGGTACCCCAACCTGGCCTTCCACAACATGGACACCATCACCCACATTGGCCCCAACTTCCTCACCCATGTCAGCCATGTCCTAACCACAAGCAGAATACCATGTTCACCACAATAATATTTAGGCTCACATGACAGTACCCAGCATTAGAAAGAGATAAATATTATATAATGGAGAAATCACCACAAACAGAACATAGATCCATAAAAATCACCACAAACATCATAGCAAAGTGTCTTAGGTCTCAGCAACTATTACAAGTTCCTTCAATGCTACTTATCATTACATAAACCCCAAGTGCTGCAATGGTCTTATTTTAAACTCTAGAAGAACCCCTACTTTGCCACATCTGTGCAGCCCATGCATCCCTCTGTTGTGTCCAGGTTGCATTGTCAGGAACATGATCTGGCTGTGAGGCATTGTCATTGCTATTTGGAGTCCATGCATCTTCACTAGGCACAAGTTCATCTTGGCCGTGCCTAAGGATCCAATTGTGCAGAATACAACAAGCAAGAACCAATTTTACTTGGGTTTTGTAACGATGAAATGGTTTGTTGTCAAGGATCCTGAACCTATTCTTCAAAGCACCAAAAGCCATTTCTACCGTGACTCTAAGAGAAGAGTGCCTTAGGTTAAAAAGTTCCCTTTGGTTTTGTGGTCGGTTAGAGCCAAACTCCCTCAAGTGGTATCTGGCACCACGATAGGGAGGCAGAAACCCAGGCCTCACTGCATATCCAGCATCCACAAGGTAGAATTTTCCTATACAAGGAAACAAATGGATATGGGTTATCAGTTTAGTGGTGCAAATTGAAAGGGCATAGGCTGGTTTGTTAAGTCTGGTACCTTGTGGAACTCTAAGGCCATCAACCCTGTCTAGAGCATCGGCCAAAATTAGAGCATCATGTGCAGATCCCTCCCAACCCGCTAGCACATATGTGAACCTTAGATCAAAGTCCACAGCTGCCAGGACATTTTGCGTAGTGGTGTGCTTCCTGCCTCTAAAGGCTGCTTGCATCTTCACAGGCACTCTAGCTAACACATGTGTCCCATCAATAGCTCCTATGCAGTCCTATAATAAGTTAAACACATATATATAATTGATAAGTTTACTAAGACATTGGTTACTAAGACATTGGTCATTTGAAATGGCAACCAACCTTGAAATATGGGTACCATCTTCTGCTGCCATGAATCCTAGGATGGACACTAGTAGCGGGTGGAACAATCAACTCATTCCTCAACTCACTAACTGCATATAGAACCTGGTGAAAGAACCTATGTATAGTCTCTACTGACCTCCTAAATGTCAGGTCAATCACCCTAAACCTCTGGTTATGATCAACAACATGTAAGAACATGGCAACTTGTTCTTCCACAGATGCATGGATGCTGTCAATAACCAGTTCTCGACTGCGAAACAAGTCACACAATTGGAAAAAAAGGTGCTCTCTTCATCCTTAGCAGGTTAACACACTTCACATCATCAGATTCATAAATGAACCTGAGATTGTACATCCGTTCTTGGTCTCTCTGTGCCATAGGGCCATAGGTCACTGAACGTGCATCCTGACATCGCCTCCTAAAGAAGAGAAGAAACCATGCAACAACTGCAACAACCATAGCAGTAGCAGTCCGACGCCTAGCTTGGAAATCCATGTCTACCAATAATGCACTCTTTATTAGGTTCATAATTATTGCACTTGGGGTCATTTGTAATAGACAAGCAAGCAAACATTCAGAAGTAAATCAAAATCCAAGTCACGGCTGCTACACCCGAGGGTGCTCCTCCAGTGGCTAGGATGCATCATCGACCTAAACACTTTGCTCAGTATGGAAAAACATAGATCGAATCGAATCAGTGCCAAAAAATAGCTTTCAACATCATGAAAACAAATCTCATACACATAAATCAGACCAACAAACATGAGCAGCCCACAGATCTAGTTTCTACAAACCTAGAAGTTTTCATCACGAATCCATATCTCAGATGCATGAATCACCCCAACATACATAAGCAGCACACAGATCTAAGAACCCCAAACCTAGGGTTCCTCGTGACCAAGCGATATCGAAACAAGAATCAACAAATCACCGCACAAGAGAGAGGGTACCAAGAATAGGAGGTGAGATGTACCGTCACACCACCGGAGAACCAACAGTTGGCTGCCGGAGGTCCTCGATTTGGTCGGTTTATCGACCTCAAGCGGAGAGGGAGAGGAGAGAGCGCATCGGGGAAATGGAGGAGAAGGAAGTGGCGCGCGGAAGGGGCGGTAACCCTAGCATCGCACGCCTTTATGGACAGGATGGCGCCATCTCCCGCCAAGCGCCGAAAAGCTCCCGCCAAGCATCGCGCCGTCCCGGCTCACGAGGGAAGGAGATTTTGGGCGGACGGAGCGGTGCGGGACGGAGAGGGGAAAATGAATGGTCAGCTGCGGGAAAACAATACGAGGGGGTCAACCAAACTAGGCCAACATGCATAACGCGGTGCGGGATGGTCCGGGGGACGGCCCCATCCCGGCTACCAATCACGCCCGTGTACGCATGCGGCGTGTATGAAGTATGCATGGATCATGATATGTGTCCACTATACGTACCACGTATATATATACGTACATGGAAAGATAAAGCATATATATAGACGACGGAGCTATAGTTCGAAACAAATACATGTCAGATACAAATGAAGATACGATGCAAGGGAGAAAAAACCATCAATATACTAGGTGTGTTATCTCGCGCGATGCTGCGAAAATTTTTTAAATAAAATTTTAAGATGAAATTAATTGTAGAAACATTAAGGTGATTGTATTACATTTTTTTTACAAATGATATTACACATGAGTTTAAGGTGAAATTTGAAAGTAGAAACATTAAGGTGATTGCATGACAATATTTTTTTTGCATGAAAACATATTCATTTTGTTGAGAGAGAACGACTTTTAAATGATCGATCATCCATTATTTCTACTATGAAAAATTTGTAGTATTGTACTTGCAAAGACTAATAAATTGCATGCACGGATATGATAGTCATAGAAAATCGATGGAAGATATAAATAGATGATTCTAGTGGATGGTGACGTGGCGTATGATATATTGGCTTCGTATATGACGTGGATAGATTGCATGTTGAGAGAAATAAAATTAATGATTTTTAGTGTGTGCATCTATATAGGTTATATAGATATGGGTGGCAAATTAAAGCGTGTATAAGTAATAAATAACCAAATCATGTTACAAGTGGATAAAGATGAGAAAATACCCATCTCATCTCAGTATCGAATAATGTGTGCGCGCGTGTGGGAGAATTAAACAATTTTGATTAGCCGCAGACCCATACTGTAAAAGATTTCTATTGTTCATCAAGTTGTGAAAGGGCCTCTGGTGGTTAGAGCATCTGAGTAGCACCCAGCCGATTCATGTCCGACTCTCTGTGGAAGCGAATTAATTGGGTTTGAAATAAAAAAATAGGTAGGGGCTTCCCTACTGACTTTGGTCAAAAAAGAGTTCATCAATTTTTTTACGAATGGCTGTCAGTCAATACTTTTTTAATGATTCCTTGAGGTAATAATTTGTAGAGTTATTTATCATGTCTTTCCTATTCTTTCTGTAACACCCCGCCCTCTAAAGCCGCCCCGCACAGCCCTTCCGAGGGGCGTGCACGCGTATACATAGCACCCTGCTTACACTTTCGTTATCGCTTCGTGTAAAAGAGTTAACCCGAAGGTGCTATGGCTGGAAGACAATGGCTTATAAGTTGCCTCCACCCTTGCTAAACTAGCAAGGTGGTACTAAACACGTGCATCCTGCACTCACGAGCCACTACTGGGCCATACAAACTGGGCCGGGTGTGACACTTTCTCCGGATTCCGATATAAAAAAAGACGTTCATTTCTAAAAATATCCCATATATATAGGGGAAACCAGGAAGGGGACAGATCTATACTAACAGTATCAAGAGTAACAATATGGTCTATAATGCTACATCAACAGGTATAGTAAAAAAATACTATGTAAAGAAAAGGGGATATGAAATATCCATAGTCAATGCATTGGATGGACGCAAAGTAATTGATATTATACCTTCCGGGCCAGAATTTCTAGTTTAAGAGGGGAAATTGATTAAACTTGATCAACCATTAACAAACAATCCTAGTGTAGGAGGGTTTGATCAGGGGGATGCGGAAATAGTGTTTCAAGATCCATTGCACATCCAAGGTCTTTTTGTTCTTCTTCACATTTGTTATTTTGGCACAAGTTTTTTTTTTTCTAAAAAAGAAACAGTTTGAAAAAGGTTCAATTGTACGAAATGAATTTCTAGATCCTGGAATTTCTTACGAGTTAGAAAAAAGCCATCGTTAATTTGCAAAAAAAAAAATTCAATGCCATGCAGTGATGTTTGTTAGTGAATGTATATAACAGTTGTGTTTCTAAAAATTATCAGCTAGTCAGCTAATCCTGCTAGAGCACGGATTGGACCCACGAATAAGAAGACAATTACGATAACTTTTAATTTGTCCGGAATAAGCCCCTTGAGTGCAAGTGCAAGGTACCATCGAGCGCGCACATATATATGCATCGATTCTTCGTCTCAATGCAACAAACTCTTCTGTTCATTCGTGGGGAAGAACCTGATGCCATAAAGGATCAAGCTGTGGTTTGAGATATATCGATCAAGGTTTCTGGTTCGCCCCCTGCGACGTGATCGTGGATGGATATGCTAGCCATAGTCACTTCGTTATCCATGCCTAATTAGTTTTGCCGTAGCAGAATATATATGTGCCAAGAAGAGGATAACAGGTACTCTATCAGATAGTGAGATGGACTGTTTTTATTTGCAGGGGTCATTTCTCGTACTATAAATCCTTGTCGCGTTGCTTGCCAAGAGCGTACACGTACGTGCACTTAATTCCTTCTTCTCTACACCGAGGATATGATATGACAGTGTCACTGATGAGATGAGAAGAGAATGTTCGACAGCATCCATTCTCGCGAGTCGTGATGCTTCGAAACGGAAGGCACTCTGCATATATGCCATTGAGATTTGCTAGCTCCAGCAAGAAAGAAACAAACAACAGTCGCTTCCGCCTCCGCGACGAGTAGTGATCGCCGTTATAGATTTTGGGATGTGGTACACCTCGACTTGATGAGATCCATCAAAATCAGAAAAAAGTCCACTTTGTTATCTTTACCTGTCCATTTAACCCTCTCAACAAAATTTAGGCTCAATTTTCTCCACAATTGAATGATATCTTTAATTATAAAATAATCAGTATATAACGCTGCCAAATTTTACTTCTGGCAGTAGCTGTTAAGAAATTGGCAGCGGGGTCGTTCTCCAGTCTGAACCATAGTGCACAAGGGCGTTGGACGGAGAGTTTACTTCAAAATGAGTTGCATAGAATGCAAACGTATTGACGGCGCATTTCTTTTCTAATTGCTCACTCCGTGATGATAAATGCTGTGCTGTACTATTTATATATTATCCATGGCCTTAAGAGAATACATTTACCATATTTATTCATTAGAAATACTAAGACTCATACTTGCAATATTTTGGTTCTGTACCCAAAATTGGAGCATTCTCCAAGTGGTTCCCTACATTTGGCTCCATGTATCCACAAATAGAGAGCCTTCCTCCTATCTAGAGCATAGCTCCACCATTGTAGCATCAAAGAAGCAGGATCTGGAGAATTCACAATTTCGGATCCCTTTGGCCGGGCTAGTCAGCAGAGCTGATTAACTGTAAGGTGAAAATTTTCCTTATTTCTTAGCACTCTCCAGCCATTTCCCTGGATTTGTCTTCAAAATTTTCACTCACCTGCCCTTGTAAATTGTAACTATCATGTAATCCACCTTGAAGTCCAATGACCAACAGATTTTCTACGAGTTTAGGGTAATCTCCGCATAATGGTTAGTTGTCGATGGGTAACCTATATGCTGCTACCTGTTCAGTAGCTTGGAGGCTGCTGCTGCCCCCATGGAATATTTTTAAGCTAGACTAGAGTAAGCCCCCACATACATTCGTAGGCTATCAAGATGTAAAGGAGACGAAAATGTGTCTGTTGGTATCGATATGCTAATTTAACATGAATGCTCTTCCAGTGAGGTCGGACAGAGCAGCAATATATGCTATTTTGCCTTTTGATCACCGGCCAGGTCGCTATTGGTAGACGTTTATTTCCTTTTTTCCCCATCCATTAATAGCCATAGATCAGGCCAAAAAATGCAGAAGATCTCTTTGCATCAGTTAGTGACACTCTTTCTAGAGACAGCGACCACATATATGTTGCGACATTATGCACTTTGTATGGCATATATACAATAATAAGGACCTTTGATGTTGAGTGCATTAGGGGTGGTTACGATGGCATTGTTTCAGTGTCTCAATCAGCTACAACAAAGTTGATATAAAAATTAACTCGACTCCAAGATATTCGTGGACCAACAAAATGACCATTTGAAAAAAAACTATTGGTATCCGGTAACCGAAAATCCTTTTTGGAGTTTCGTCCTTCAAATAATGTTACCTGGTAAATAAAGAGAAACTAATTGGTACCTAATTTAAATTTTCCTCGTGTAACTTGATCCTGTTGTATTACTAGCACACAACAAACTGAACAAGTTGCCCATTTGGCCATTGCATGAATATTCAATTTGGTATCCTAATATTTTGCACTCCCATTCCTCCTTTTTTCCATTCAAACAAAGAGCTAAAAGATGGAGCACCACCACCATGATACGTCTATGCAGTGAAGCAATAATATAGCACAAGTGGTACAAAGATTTGGTGTTTCCTTTTCACCCCTTGATAAAGAGGCAACCTATCAATATGGAGCTGCTTTACAACCTTTGGTTTAACAATGCCCCGCACCATGCGAGATGCGAAGATCTAGACCCGAGTTCGCTCACAACCTTGGCAGGTCATTCCAATCACATCCTTCATGCACTTGTCAATGTTGTTTGTTTCTTTTCTCGATCTTTTTCAGGTGTGTGATACTGCTGTTGGTGAATGCTGATGGTTGAGGATTCTTGCTGCCGGTTACCAAACCAGAGGGACGACGACGGTGACCACGACGAGGGTGACACCAAAGCTAATGTTGATGGAAGCATATAGCAGCTGTGGAGTCAGAATCTTGCCCTTGAGGTGAAGTAATTTTAAATGGTTTTATTTATATGGAAAGTATTTGATAACAAACAAGTTAGATAACCTTGTAAAATAGTGTTTGTAAAATTATCTCAAAATTACGTAAATACTGCATCAAGGCTAGGTTCTGTTTGATACAAAACTACCATGAGGCCGTGGAAAATTTTCCAAATAATAGCGGTTGAAATGGCTATGACTTTGGATGAAACAGGTTTGTAGGGGGGGGGGGGGTGCCAAGGTGCAATTTTTGATATTTTTACTCAGAATTTGACTCATTTTATTATTGAAAATTATCGGCCCCATAGAGGGAATAGCATTTTATAGGCTAGATTTGCAAACATTTGTCCCAACCATATGCAAAAAATAATAATAAAAATGCCTGTCCCATAGAGATGGTTCCAAACAAGACCACCTATAAAATAGCACCATTATTGGTCTTCCTGTGGTGGCAGGAGCAGAGCCGGGGCCAACCCAACTCCTAGGGCTACTCCATGGATTACTGACTTTGCTAGATAGAGTGAACTTTCATGCCTTATGCCTTCTCTAATGGTTTGAGTTACTACCTACCTCTAAACACTCTAAAAGATAACTCTTCCAATGATTGAGCTCTTAACACATAGCTTATAATATGAATGACTCCACACATTATCCTCACATAATCTCGAAATATATGTATGAGACTATCTCTTGATCCAGAGATAGATCTTCTCTCTCCTCTATTAAAATATGAGAAAAATAATCTATAAGCTAACTAAACATCAACCAATGGAGAAGGACTTAAGGCTCTCCGCAATGGGCTCCTCCAAACGTTCTTGCAGGAACGTTTACCGGAGAAGGGAGCTGCACCGGGCTCCTCCAAACATTCCGCAACAAGAGAGGAAGGGCTCCGTTCCCCCAAATTCAGCGGAATAGCGAGCCTACTCTATCTCCCATGCGGGCCCACTCACGCCGCGCGGTCATTGCCTCCCCGTGCTCGCAGCTCCCGCTCCCGCCTCGTCTGCGTTGCCGCCGCGTTGGGCACGCTAAGTTCGAGCTCGCACAGGTCACCGACGAAATGGACGCACCTCGATGAGCGTGTAGCTGCGGCCTCCGCTTCTGCCGGCGCCGGTGGCTGGCACGACACTCCCCGCGCTCGAGGCGTAGGACGAGATCCGGGTGGAAGAAGCTGTGGAGGAGCCTAAGGCCATAGTAGGAAGCCACCGGAGCGAGCTCACTCGAGGTCAGGGGGAGGCAAGCGACGGGTGGAGGAGGACCGACCTGATGGGGATGAGGCAGATGACGGTGGGGGAGGAGGATGCCGCGGTGAGGGCGTCGCGCCCGGATGTGGATGCAGAGGCTGGCTGCGAGGCGGCGGTGGCCATGTGCCCCGTGCCGCCGGGGAGCTGGGAGGGGGCATCGCGGGGGGCCATCGGGAGAGGTGGAGGGGTGGGCGGAGGTGGCCGGTGTGCTCCGGCCCCGCCGCCGCTCTAGGTCATGCCGCCGCGCTTCGCGGAGGTAGGGCGGGGGAGAGGGAGGAAAGAAAATAAATTAAGAAGAGAGAGAGGGGGGAAAGGAAAAATTAAGAAACAGAAGAAAATAAATTTTAGTGTAAGCTTCAAGAATATTGTTAATTTTTTACTTTAACTAAATAGTATTACGAAGAATTATTACTTAATTAAAATGTTGTATTACTAATTATTTCGGATTCCATGATTTAAGAATCGTCATTTCAAATGGTTGTGTTATGAATGAATGTGTTTGTTAAAATGAGATAGTAGTTGGAGATGGTGGAATAAAATATGTGGTAGTTGAGATAGAGGAAGATAGAGTTGAGATGGGTGCGGGAGAAATTCAGATAGAGAAAAGAATCTTGATGACCAGAATAAAATATTCGTTTTAGGGGAAGCAAATAGAGCAACAGGAGTGCAGAGAGCCTTATTACGTTGCAATATAGAGGAAGCAGACTGTCATGTCTAGGGCCAATAGCCCTAGTGGTCTTCCCCTTTCCTCCATTTGCGTGTAGTGGGATATAAGTACCATGTAGGTAGGTTAAGAAAAGACATGGTGTGGCAAATACCTTTGGTTGTTTGGTTGGCTCCTTCCCTTTCACCTATCTTGGGCTGCCATTGGGGCTTACTAAGCCTCAGATCAAGGATTATGCACCTCTCATATGCGATCGAGAGAAAAATGTCAGCTACATCCTAATTTCTGACCAGACTACAACTTGTTAATTCAGTTCTCTCCTCACTACCTACTTATTACATGTGTACTCTGAAACTGCCAGTGGGGGTAATTGACATCATAGACAAGCATAGAAAGAATTGTCTTTGGAGAGGAAAAGATTTCAAAAATAAGGGACACAACCTTGCTGCATGGGATTTGGTTAGAAAGCCAAAGAACAAGGGTAGTCTTGGAGTTGTCAGTTTAAGTGTACAAAATGACGCCTTATTATTAAAGCAGTTGGACAAATTCTACTGAAAAGATAACATTCAATGGGTCAACCTCATCTGGCAGAAAATACTACTCTAGTATTGTTCCCCATTTGGCCAGAGAAAAAGGGTCCTTCTGGTGGAAGGACATCCTCAGGCTGAATGTCCCCTTCAGGGGTATTGCCACCTGCATTCCTGGTAAAGGTGACACCATTAGTTTCTAGGAAGATTTAATTAATGGAAACATATTTTCTAGCACTTTTCGTGAGTTGTTTCGTTTTGCAAAAGATCCAAAGATCTCTCTCCACTGCTTGAAAAGTTCAGAGGACTTGCTTGATTGTTTTAGTATTCCAATGACTAGGTGGGCTTACAATGAGTTTCTCCTTCTACAAGTTCAGCTCAACTCCTTGATGGAAAACTCTTCTGATGAGAAGGATACTTGGGTCTTTATTTGGGGCCATCAGAAGTACTCCTCAGGCACATATTACAAGCTTCGGTTTCATAGTCTACAACCTGAAAGATTGGTTGTCTGGAATTGGAAGACTAAGTGTGTGCCTAAAAATCAAGTTCTTTGCTTGGTTCCTGCTGAATGATCGACTTAATACAAGAAGCATCCTGAGACACCGGGGAAAGTTACTGGAAAAGGTTACAATTGTGTCCTCTGCTTTCATGGGTTAGAAGAAACAACTGACCATCTACTCTTTGAGTGCCCCTCCTCGGTTTGTAGATGGTTCTCTTTAGGCATCACTTGGGTTGAAGGAGTGGATAATCACTAGAAGATCTACACTGCTAAACAAGAGTTCCCACACCCCTTCTTCATGGAAATCTTCTTGATTGGTGCTTGGTGCATTTGGAATGAAAGGAATGGCCTAATTTTTAACAAGCCCCCTTGCCTAGCCACATGGAAGGTGGCTTTCAAAGACATAGTCAAAAGTCACTTCGTCAGAATCAAGCCTTGTCTTCACCAATCCATTTTGCTTTGGCTGAATGCCTTGTAATTTTGCTCTTTCTTTCTTGCCTGGTTAGTGTCACACCCGGCCCAGTTTGTATGGCCCAGTAGTGGCCCATGAGTGCGGGACGCACGTGTTTAGTGCCACATTGCTAGTTGAGCAAGGGTGGAGGCAACTTATAAGCCTTTGTCTTCCAGCCATAGCATCTTTGGGTTAACCCTTTTACACGAAGCGAGGACGAAAGTGTAAGCAGGGTGCTATGTGTACGCGTGCACGCCCCTCGGAAGGGCTGTGCGGGGCGGCTCGTGGAGGGCAGGGTGTTACAAATGGTATCAGAGCCGACCCTCACGGTTGCGCGTACGGGTCAGTGTGCGGGCATAGGGCGCATGACGCGTATGGCCCGGGTAGGGCATACGGCATGGACTATGGCGCCGGCACTGGACGTACGGTCGTGCGCCAAGGGGGAACATTCCTGGACATTTGCCCGTGTGGGTGAGTTGCGCCGACGAGGACGTCAGGTTCTTTGAGGGGGGGTGTATGTCACACCCGGCCCAGTTTGTATGGCCCAGTAGTGGCCCATGAGTGCGGGACGCATGTGTTTAGTGCCACATTGCTAGTTGAGCAAGGGTGGAGGCAACTTATAAGCCTTTGTCTTCCAGCCATAGCACCTTCGGGTTAACCCTTTTACACGAAGCGAGGACGAAAGTGTAAGCAGGGTGCTATGTGTACGCGTGCACGCCCCTCGGAAGGGCTGTGCGGGGCGGCTCGTGGAGGGCAGGGTGTTACAGTTAGTTTCAGACCATGATCTTTTGAGAGGCACCCCTTTGTCCTGTCTCTTTCTTTCTTTAGCCTAACTGCTGGTTCGGTCCGTTGTAAGTAAGTTTGTTTCACCCTCAATTTTAATATATTCCTTGTTGCCGGGGGGTTTGCCCCGCAGTTTCGGTTCAAAAAAGAAAAGACATGGTGTGTTGGTACATATTTTTTTAGAAAAAATATTTCAGAATTTCGATTTCGGTCGCAACTGTTTGGGCGATCGCTTTTTCCAATGGCCACAGGTTATGTTTGCTTTCTAGTATTCCTTCTTTTTGCTTTTACAAGGCGTGAGTTGACCTGATAGGTCTTCTAAGTTAGACTTTAATCATTCATTTATATTATATTATATTATATTAATTATGATTTTAAATTTGATTATAAATATAACTATTACAAGTTTATATACTATAAAAATCAATTATTGGTTAAATTATTGGTAGAAGATTGTAAAGTTTAAATCTTGAAATACTTACGCGCCTTATAAACGCAAAAGGAGGGAGTATTAATCTCTCCGCGTGTCCTAGTCTCTATACTTTCCACGTGTTGAGATATCTCATTAGCCACTAACTTTTTTTAGCAGTATCATGAGCCACTAACTGAAATTTCATTTTTCAGCGCAAATTAACTTTTCTAACAAAAAACAACACCCGGCCCCATGCTTTGAGAGGATAAACCCAGCCCAATTAGTTTTCGAAGAAAGAAGAAAGCCCAATATCTTAACTGGGCCATAGAAACCACGGCCCACACAAGAGCGTCGGCTGGGTCTAATAAAAGCTGCAACTACCCCAGAGAGGGCGTTAACTGCCTCCTGGGCCCACACGTCAGCCACCACGTGCATCGTCCGGCCGGCGAGGGACCACCGCGGCAGCCACCCGCCGGAATCACTCCCACGCGATTCCCCTCTCTCTCCGACTCTTCCAACTACCCAAGCATCGGTGCATCGCTGAATCCGCCGGCCCCCGAAAAAAATCAAGCGAGGGTACAAAGGGCGCGTGTGCAGTGCTCGATTGTCGGAGGAGTAGGTGGGCGGAGCAGATCGATCGGAGGGGTTCCGGCGGTGTTGGAGGACGGCCGCCATGGCGTCAGCGGGAGGAGCAGTACGGGGAGGAGGGAAAGGCGGAGGAGGGAAGGCGGAGGGGTCGCTGGCGTACAGGGCGTGGAGGCAGTACCTGCTCCAGCTCCAGCAGCACCCTCTTCGCACCAAGGTCTCATCTTTCGCTTCCTTGTTCTTGGGATTTTTGTTTGTCTCTTTCGGAAGAGATGGGGGGTTCTTGAATTGATGAGTTGGTTTGGTTGGCTGACGCAGATGATCACGGCGGGGTGCCTCGCCGGCGTCAGCGACTCCGTGGCGCAGAAGCTCTCAGGGTACCAGAAGATCGAGAAGCGCCGGCTGTTCCTCAAGATGGTGAGCATGATGCCTTGTATTTAGTTTCTGTCACAGTCAGCGAATTTAGTTGCCGTGGAATCGTATAGGATGAATGGATATGGTGATATGCTGATCTGTAATGTATTGTCATATTGCCTCAACTGTACTTTCGTTGTTGTAGGAGTGTGAATAGCTGTTATCAACTGGTTTTGGGGAAAATTCTTGGTAGGATGTGGGGGCACACTTAAAGGATATATTGCTTCAGCTGAAGTCATTTGGGAAGTAGTTTCAGTTCATCAATTGAATTGCTGCAATGTGGGTGCTTCTGCTTGGTCTTATTTTTTCTGTGATTTATGTTGCCATAGGTTGGGGTTGCAAATAAATCTCTAGTGCTGAGTGCAAACATGAATTTCTAGTGTACGCTGAGTGCAAACATGGATTTCTAGTGTATGCTATCAAATCGAGTGTTGCTAGTTATTCAAAATTATGTCGGGTTGTTTCTCAAAATAAGGATAAGCAGCTTTGCTTTGGATGTTTGGTGCTTTTCCCTGCTTAGTTCTGTCAGAAAAATTGCGCACCCCAAGGATCTCTTCTATTGGCATCAGACTTGTGGTCTCAAGTCCCAATTCTCCTAACTGTTGTCTGTGTAACATATTGTATAACCTTCATGAAAATTTTATGAGGGTATTGACTTGTTGAATCCCAATGAAACTTAAAAAAGTTAACTTTAGCTATGCTTCGGTACTTCTTATTTTGCTTTATTGATTGCGGATAAACACATGGTGCTTTGATCCAATCTGCTATGTCTGTAACCGGAAATAATTTATTCACCAACAGGTGTTTTCTTTATATGCCTCTGTTTTAATCATGCCCACTTCCATGTACTTCTCTTTTGTATTCTGACACTAGATAATGTTGCAGCTCTTTGGTTTTGCATATGGTGGCCCATTTGGACATTTCTGGCACAAAATTTTGGATTATATCTTCAAAGGGAAGAGGGATACCAAAACTATAGCTAAGAAGGTATACTGTTTGTCATTGGCATATTTCACCACACCTCACTTCTTTCTGTGCAGGCTATGTATAAATAGTTTGTACTTCTGCAAACTATAGAAATCAAATGTAATATGGAATAAATGTTTTGACTTCAGTAGCCAACTAATAGTTGACAAGCAGCAAAGAATTGTACCGAATTAATATAGAACTAGTACATGAGAATTGCCTGAAGTCTTGATTGGAGCAACATTCTTTTTGCTGCTTCCAGTAAAAATCTTGGATATCATTGGGACACCTGTAACCAGTGAATAACAGGATGATTTACTGATAGATTCCAGCAATAAGTGTTTTTTTTCATTTATTCAATTCATGTTGCTAGCTTGACACAGAAGTAGTTCTAGATTGGTTAACTTGTTTGAACTACTACCAAATTATAACAGCCCTTTTATTTACCGGTGGAATTCGGAACCCTGGGTTAAAGTGAAGCTGTGGTCAACAGGCTTTAATCAGTATGATGTTTGTAGCATAGCATACAACGTTTCATGTGTGCTACTCATTTCAGGTGTTGCTGGAGCAACTGACATCTTCTCCCTGGAACAATATATTATTCTTGTTCTATTATGGATATGTTGTTGAGAGTAAGTGTGTTAACTTTCAAATTAGTGTGGTTTGTTGTCATTAAAAAAGTTCTGTTGACAGCATGCTTTACCAAATTGCCAGCTACAATCTCAAAATTCCCCCCTTTCCCATCTATATATATATCACGTTTTTCCCATTGTCAATCTCCCAAAAGATGGGGATATCATAAGCAGAAATATGAAATCAGAGTCGGGCATCTTGAATGATATGGCCATCTATAGAAATACAATACCATTGTTGCTTCCATATACCTTGACCATATGTTGTCAGTCTGAGGATACTTATCCCATCTTGCAATTTAGGGAGGCCTTTGAATGAGGTGAAGATCAGGGTGAAGAAACAATATCCTTCCGTGCAATTGAGCGCTTGGATGGTATGTATTTTTATTTCGGTGTTGATATTTGTCTTTGAATTTCCCTCCAATGGACCATTCATAAATCCGATTGATCTGCAGTTTTGGCCAATTGTTGGTTGGATAAACCATCAGTACATGCCTTTGCAATTCCGCGTGATCTTCCACAGCTTTGTCGCCTGCTGTTGGTAATGTTCTCTTGTCCTGATCATTGTACAAGACTTGTTCCCCAATGTATGACTTGGCAGATCTCACTTGTAATATGCTCATCCCTCTCTGTCCCTTCTGCAGGGGGATATTTCTCAACCTTCGTGCAAGGGCCATGTCTCTGAAGCAGGCTTAGATGGTTTAGAAGGAAGAAATAGCAGCACAGCCCCAACCCGGTTCTAACGGGCCAGATAACAAGGATGCTGCGTATACCGTATTGTTGGAGTCATTCTTTATCCGGTAGTGGTTGGTTTGTTTGATTGTCGACTCATGCAAAGACAGATTAAGCTTTTGTGGGTTGCGATGGAACCAAAGTATGACGAATTTGGCATGCCTTTGAGAATCAGCTCATTCTATTTTTCAACTGATGACTGGTGGTAATGAGATTGTTACAGTACAACTGTCGTGGCTGGTAATTAAACGTTGCCTGATTCGATGCTCTTCTGAGTTCCATTCAGACTTTATAAATGATCCACATATTCAGAATCAGGCACTGGATGGATTGACTACCATGAGTGCATGACACATTCATTTTTCCAAGTCCTTGCAATTCCGCAGCTGTCTGGCCACACACCGTGCAAGACCGGCTGAATTTTCGAAACACACCTGAAAATCAAACAAGTTTCTGTAGAGAACACATGGATCCAAGTCGTATTCTACACCAAGACCTTAACAGAATTTTCGCTGTGAATCAACTCGCAGTCCGGCGTCGTAGCTCGTGCCTTTGAGCTTTGATATCGCCTGCCGTCTTTCAAGACAGCTCGTGTTGATAACGTTACCTTGAATTGACCGCGCCGTCTCTGAACAATTCCATTCCCAACTGGCTGATCGTATCAGGCTCGTAATTGGCAAGCGTAGAACCTTGACAGGTCCATTATACCATCGCAATGACCATTGACCAAGTATTCAGAATGTTGCCACTGTGGAACCACACGTTCTTCTTTCAAGTCGTTTGAAATGTCAGTCGATCTGCCTCGCAGAGGCCACCTGAAATCGACGCCGAAACACACGAATTCAGCTACCGTCGTGGACATGATAGGTTGAGCTTTCATATTGAATCCGCTATTTAAAAAAAAGACCCAATGTATCAATAATATGACAGGTTAAACTTTTTGATTGAATCGGCTATAAAAAAAGACCAATGTATTAATACGATAGGTTGAGCTTTCCGATTGAATCGGCTGTAAAAAGAAAAGACCAATGTATCAAAATGACAGGTTGAGCTTTCCAATTGAATTGGTTATAAAAAAACACAAATGTATCAATACGATAAATTGAGATTTCCGATTGAATTGGCTATAGAAAAAAATACCAATGTATCAATATGACAAGTTGAGTGATTGAATTGGCTATAAAAAAGACCAATGTATCAATACGACACGTTGAGATTTCCGATTGAATCGGCTATAAAAGAAGAGACCAATGTATCAATACGACAGGTTGAGATTTCCGATTGAATCGGCTATAAAAAAAAGAACAATGTATCAATACGACAGGTTGAGCTTTCCGATTGAATCGGTTATAAAAAAGACCAATATATCAATATGATAGGTTGAGCTTTCGATCAATGTATCAATACGACAGGTTAAGCTTTTCAATTGAATCGGCTATATAAAAAAAAAGACCAATGTATCAAGAGGATTTGAAAACATTTAGGTTATGTTTGGATACAAAGTATTTATGGAGTTTTTGAGAAATACCATGGTTTTTGCAAAATACCTAGGTATTGGAAAGAATGGATGTTTGGATATAACAAATTTATTAGAGTTTTGAAACTATGCAGTCTTATTGGAGGTTGAAGATGAGCCATGTCATCCCACTTCCAACCTCTATAGTATTTCTTGTCTCGTTAGATAATGCTGTTACCCCGCATGTCATACACACCGCCAATTTATCAGTTTTGCAACTTTGTGCTAGCATCCTCTTGTCTAGGCAACACATAATCATCTTGATCCAGAACTGTTAATGTTGAATATATTTAGTTCTTATCACATCCATATGGTCACCCCAGGGACGATGGCATCATATCTTTTCTGTTAGTTCACAGATGTAAAGTTCGTTCTAAGTCATATATAATAGCACCGGCTAGATGTTTCTGTTGTTGTAGATCAATCACTTCGCTTTAGATTTGTTTTGCCGGTCAAGCATTATAAGCTGTAAATCCCTCACCTCACACTATATATATAAACCTGCAAACATACTTACATACCCTCCATTGAGTCATTGAGGTAGACAATGGTTCCATCGATCCTTTGATTTCTCGTCCAGGGCTCCAAGCCTAGAACGCGGTGGTGTTAAACACGTTGAGTTTACATTTAGCTTGCGGATCATGTACCATCTCTCCCAATTAAGGAGTTCACGAGCTTGCCGTCTTGAAACATGAAAGGGAAGGAGTCCATTATTCCCTTGAAAGGTTGAATTGACCACCCTGCTGTCTTCATCCCAGCATGCCCAACGACAGGTAGACTGATCGGCCGCGTTCACGAGCTTGCCGCCCTGTCAATGTCTAAAACCCCCGTTTTGTCTCGTCTCATGTGTCTCTGTGTCTCGCGCGGACAAAAGGAAATGTGAAACGCTAGCTGTGGTGTGTGGTGGCATGGCAGGGCTCGGATCATCAGGACACACAACACACGCAGGCAAAAGGAGACAATGGCTAGGTGAAATATATGCTCCGCACAAATTATATAAAACAAAAGATTTGTCAAACTTCAAGTGGATAATGAATCAAAGAATTGTCATTTCAATTTCACTTGTGTTACAAAAAGAATGAATGAGTGGAGCTCCCATGAACGTTAATTTGTTCGGGACCCCAATTAGCTAGTACTACTGGTTTTGGTTTGTTTGTATCTATGCACATTCTCATATGGATTCTATCTTAATCCGCTGCTCAGAAGAGCTTGCCGGCGTAGTCTTTGATGTCTTCGTCCCTAACGGACGCCGACGCCATCCGCCGGAATTGCCTGAGCTCCGACGCTCTCCGGCCCAGCAGCAGCGCCACCTTGGCCTCGAACACCTCGCCGTTCTCCCTCCTCTCGGCGTCGGGCTCCCCGAGCGCCGCCTCCACGTCCTCCTGGATCTTGCGGTAGAACCCGGCGCAGTTGCGCAGGAGCTCGAACACCATGCCCAGCTGCCCGCCGTGCTCCACCGTGTTCGCCGCCGCCGCCAGCGCGCCGCAGAGTGCGGCGGCGCCGGACGCCCATGCGGGCCCGGCGTCGCTGGTCCCGATGAACGCCGCCGCGACGGCCGCCGTGCCGGCCAGCGCCGGGCCCGCCACGGCGAGGCCGCGGTTGAGGGAGAGCACCAGCTTGCCGACGGTGAGGTACTGGCGCTCGTCCTTGGCGCGGAGCACGCGGAGGAGCCCGCGCATCTCCTCCTCCAGCTCCGGCGTCCAGCCGTTGGTGGTGGTGGTGGTGGCGCTGCGGCGGCCGAAGCTCTTGGATTTCTTGCTCTGCGGGCGGCGGCGCGGCCACCACCGGGCGGGCTCGACGGCCTTGGGGAACTTCTCGAGCATCCCCGGGAGCAATGGAAGCGGGTACGCCGCGTCGAGCGCGAGCACCCTGTCCATGGCGTCCTGCACGTCGGCGTCGGTGATCGCCGCCGCCGTGCGGAGGTCGAGGGCGGCGCGGACGTCGCGCTCGAGCTGCCTCCAGAGGCGCGTGGCGTTGCGCTGCTCCTCGGCGAGCTGCGACGGCTGGATCTTGTTGACGGCGGCCATGGTGACCGCGGCCGTGGCGAGGAGGACCCCCGCTGAGGCCTTGAGCGCGAGCACGGTAGCCGGCGCGGCGGGTGCGAGCGCGGCCATGGCGGAGGCGGCGAGCGTGAGGGAGTTGGTGGAGTGGAGCAGCAGGTGGTTCCAGTTGTCCCGCTGGCGGCCGATGATGTCGTGCATCTCGGCGCGGTCCGCCGCCGCCTCCGCCACCGCGCGGAGCTTCTCTGCCGCCACGCCTATCTGCGCCGGTGCCGGCGCGGGCGTCGCGACGCGCGCGTCGATCCAGTCGAGCTTGAGGCTGAGGTCGGCGGCGGCGGGGCTGGGGGGCGACGACGTCCGCAGGGCGGCGCGGCAGGTGGTCCGGCGCGCGGGCGCGGGCCAGGAAGACGAGGTGGAGCAGGAGGTGGAGGCGGTCAAGAAGAGGCGCTGCGATGGGAGCTGGAGAGCCGCGGCCATGGTCGGAGGAGGGGACGACGAGATGCCGCTGTGCGTGTGGAGATTAGAAATTGCTGCTGGCCTTGCGGATGATCGGCTGGCCAGTGAGTTGAGTCGATTTGGAATGCGTCGTTGGGTTGGGTTGGGTGGTGAAGAGGAGCGAGAGGTGGTATTTATAGGCGACGGCGGCAATGGTGGGGTGGGGGGGTTTGACCGGGTAGGAAGGAAGTTGATGATCTGGGTCAATTCGGCTTCGGGGAAGCTGTGGTTTGAAGGGCGCCCGAGATGAGATGGCGTCCAAGCTTGAAGACGGAACGGAAGACCCCGACCGACCGTTTCTGGCGACTAGTAGGCAAATAAAGCTGGTGGTCCGTACCGTCCGTGACACCGCGTTTCCGTTTCCTGACTGACCGGAGTAGCTAGCCGCGTTTCTCACTCACTTTATGGTGGATCTTGTGGGCCTCGCATGCATATGTCTTTCCGGAATCTCCTCGAGACAAAACGAGGGTACATTACGAGCTTTTTCTTTGCTTCCGTTCCGTTGGCCTTTCATGATTTGCTTCCGAAACGGGGCCGCGTTTCATGATTGTTTTGTCACGCTTAGATCATCTACTAACTGAAAATTAACTAGCTAGTCTGCAGTAATTTATTTTAGCGGACTAAAGAAGGCTCAGCTAAACTTTAGCTGAGAGTCCATCAGCTAATTGAATTAATTAGACTATCATAATCTTCATTAATTATGGACAGAATAATGTGGCAGTGAGAAATTTTTATAAATAGATGGAGTATTTTGGTCTTTAAACTTGTTTAGATAGGTTCAACCAGTTAAAAGAATAATGTATCTTTTGACATACAGTTAAGCTTTAGCTGCTCCCGTTTGAATCTCTAGCAGCTAAAGTTTAGCTGGTGGATCCAAACTAGGTCTTCAACTACGCAGATCGATTTGTTGAGAAATTCTCGTCATGATGGCAAACCTAAGTGAGAAGAGAAATTAGCTTACGGTAAGAAGCTCCACTCGTGATGGAAATGCGTGTAAGGTATCGACCGGTCTTAAATGGCTTTACCGTCTAGTTGTAGTTGTGTTAAACGCAGTTGGAAAGAAGACTTTGTCGAATTTGATGTGATAATTTCTCACCATCGATTTTCTCCCATGCATGTATCGCTGGTTCATGTTTTATTTATTATGTCTCAGGGCGTCTTTTGTAAAAAGTAAGAAAAAAGAGCAGAGAGACAACTCATAGAAGCTATAGATATCAAGGTGGATCGGAGTTGAAAGCTAGCATCACTCGAGCACTTTTTTTTTAGACTCAGCCTCTATTAACACACATATAACCCTACTCTTATGAGGACATCTGAGAAACTGAGCCAACATATTTTAAGAATGACAAAGTCACCACAGACGTCTCGTTGTTGACGGAACGTTGTCTATCACTGTGTAACACCCAAAAATACTCAAATTTAAAATTTTTGGCATTTAATTAATTATTTAATGCTCTCACCTATTTTATAAAGGCTAAATAATAATTTTCAAAAATTTAAAATCAAATATAAGTAATAGAAACATTTATTGTTGCATTCATGCTGCTGCATTTATTTTTGTATTGCCTGTGATTCAAACAAGAATTTAAATTTATTTAAATTCAAATTTGAATCACTCTGTTTGGAGCTCTAGAAAAGTTGTTAGGCCCATAGTTCGTTTTTGCTCCCTGAATTCTTTCTTGGGTTCGCTTTTGCCCCCCCTTCTCTTTCTCCAGATCGGCCCAACAGCTCGCGCGGCCCGCGGATGAAAGTCCGTTCCTGCTCCCCGAGCTTTTCCCCAAGCTCGTTTTCCCACCCTTTTCTTTCTCTCCGGTCCGGCCCGTCCACATTTCTCGGCCCAGACCCGGCCCAATCTTGCACCTCGCCCTTCCCCCTCTCGCCGACACCTCGGGCCCACCTGGCAGCCTCCCTCTTCCCCTTTTCCTTTCTTCACCGCCGGTGATGGCGCGGACGCCGCGGCCGGCCCGCACGCCGAGGGTATGGACCCGAGCTCCCCCCCCCCCCCCCGCGCGACCCGTGGACCCACCCGAAGCTGCGAGGAAACTTCGCCGCCCCTCCTTTCCTTCTCTGTCACTCCCCACGGATGGGAAGCCATCCCCCCCCATTTGGAAAGGATCGCCGCCGGCCGCCGCCCGATTCGGCGTAGATCTCACGCCAAGGCACCCCGGGCTATTTGAGCCAAGCCTCCCCACCGCGACCTCACCTATCTATTCCTCCCAGGGTCGCAGCAGCGCCATCCCCTCCCCTCCTAGCTACGCGCCGTCGCCAATAGCGCCGCCGACGCCATTGTTGGCAAAGCTCCGCCTCCGCCGCGGTTGGACTGATCCAAGCCGCTCCAATCGGTCCGCCGCGAGGTAATGAACCCAACCAAGCTGTTCCTCACCCTCAATTCCATCCCTGGCTCATCAATTTCATCCCCTCTCCAATCAGAGCCGTTGAGCCGCCGTGCCTGAGTTCGCCGCCGAGCCGCTGCTCTGGCATCCCGCTGCCCCGGCCGGCCCTCAGACTCGCACCACCGCTCCACGAGGGACACGCCGAGCCGCCGAACGACTTCTTTCGCGTTCCGGAGCTCCCTCGTCGTCGTACACCGACGCCGCCATCCTCCTCGAGCTCCGCCGCCGTCCGTCGGTTCGCGTCCTTGGACGCACTCGGGTGGAATTGAGCCCCAGAGCCTCCTCGCGTGGTGGTAAGGACCCTTCCCAACCCCTTCTCGCTCGCTCCCATGCCCCGCAACCCTTCCCCCTACGCTCGCCGTCGTCGTCCTCCCCTGCTCACCGACGGCAGCCATCACCACAGTGGGTCCCTCGACTTGGTCACCACCAGCGCACTCGCCATCTCCCCGCGGTGCTGTAGGACCTGGCCGCACCGTTTTTGGTGGCCTGTAGCTCGAGAGCCCCTCCGCTCCGGCGAAGCGCCGCCGCGGCCAACAGTAGCGCCACCGTTGTTTCTCTCTCGCCGGCAACCCGAGCTGCACGGTCTGTTCTGAGCCGCACGATCTGGATCTAACGGCCACGGATCGCGCCACGTCGCGAGTCAACTCCCGGGTTACCGGTCAGTGCGGCCTTTTTGCTAAAGAGTCCCTGGACTTTCGGGAAATTAACCCGCGGTCCATTTTAATTCAAAAATAATTACAAATAGGTCCTGTTTTATTCGTTTAGGCCCCTGGAAATTTTAAAACTTTGCCAGCAAGCCCCCGAACCTTAGAAACGCTATAACTTTCACGTTTTAGCTCCGATTTACGTGATTTTCACGCTCATGTGTTCGTAGCGAAGCGTAGATTATTTCTAGCTCCTGTTTTTGTACTGTTTTTACTGTTTGGTGTACTGTTCTAATAGATTAATTTTGTTTGCATGTAATGATTGTTTTGGATGCGTGCGTGATGATCGTGTCCAGTCGGTGAGCCCGTAGCGTTGGACTACGAGTACGTTGAGGACGTGCCGGAGCAGGATTTTCAGCAGCAGCCTTACTCCGAGGAAGGCAAGTTATAGCACGGACAATCCTTGCTACCTACCTCACTTTTAATACACTGTTCATTACATACGCATGTGTCTAATATTGTTTACCATTAAGGTTATTTCCTAGCATTTATTTCCCTGTCCTTGTATTCCTATGGGCTTTTGCATTCGGGTAGTATCTTGCTAGGCGCAACTACTGTCACCTTTACTTAATTATTAATATTGACTTAATGGTCCACTTCAACATTAATGATAAAACTTGCTTTTTAGCAACTTGGACTAGGGGGCTAGAGCATGTGCTGTGTGCTTTGCTCTAGTGTCTCCCTCTAAGGACCGGTTCTTAAAGCGGCAACCCAGGAGCCTGTCGCCACCGCCGGAACTATATGGGCTCTGGTCTTGGTCAAGTAGCTTGTACGTCTCTAGCTTGGCAGTAGTTACCGAGGGGCCAACGGCGTTGTGGGAGGTACGGTGCTGGGTGTTCTCCGATTCCACCGAGGACGGTAGCCCCGTCGGCTAGGTCACGTTAGACCCAGTCCCGTGTAGGAGTCTCAGCGATTGAGAACTCTGCATGTTGCGCAGTATGGGTGCGATACCCGCGCTCCGGATGCCATCGACCCCCTCACGGTGTGACTCCGTGGGCGTACGTCGATCTCGGTGCCTAAGTTTTCACCGCCGTATAGTACTCCAACGGCTACTGACTTGTTAGGGTGTCTTGTGAAAGCCTCGTAGCGTCCCTATGCAGTCACACCTCGGAAGTGTTGATATGCGTGGTTGGGTGCAAAGTTCTTTTGAACTTTTACGCGACTGGTGGGTAAAGGGCGAAACCTCTGTAGAGTGTACGATCTATCATGATAGCCTTGCTCAGGGTCACGAGCGGCCTGGATCCTTTTCGATTAGAATATGGTATTTATTCCTGTTTAATGTCACTTACACTATTTAATTGGGTTACAACTGGGTGTTCGTTCACATGTAGTAACTTGGACAATGATAAAACGAACCAACTAAAAGTGCTAATGCAGTTAAGCCAGTGTCTAGCCTTTTTGAGCCTTCATAACCCGTGCTATACTTGCTAAGTAATTTCCATTACTTACACTTGCTGTTATTACTATTTTTGGGCAAAATCCCGGACGGGTAACAGATTGGAGTCAGGCTGATTATTAGGTGGAGTTTCCGGAGGATCTGCCGTACTTCTGAGTTGGCGTTCCCCCAGTCAGAGTCCCTGTGGGATTGCGGCTACGCTTAGAGAGATGTATTAGTCTTCCGCTGTCCATGTATTTCATTTATGCAAAACTCTGATGTACCCGCTACTTTATGTTGAGAAATAAGCATTGTACTCTGATTTTTACCATATTTGTTCGCTATATGTGTCTGTGGACTTCCTGGGCACACATATGGCCACAGTCGGGTTTTTGAGTAAATCCGGGTGTGACACACTGAAAGAAGGCGCGGTTAAATCTTAAAATAAATCAAAGAAAATGCGTACGCCAGTGCTAATGAGTCGAAGGTTTGAACCCTGATGGGCTCGCATGTTCCACCGTAAGAAACCTTACCAATTGATGCATGATCAATCCGCGTATCACTCGAGCACTTTTAGTTGAAGGATGCATTTATAATGTTAGTTTGGAAGGTTGGTTTCAACTTGTAGCTGCACAGTAGTATGTGTACTGCGAGTTAGTTAATTGGTTAGTTAGTTAGTTAACGTTTCACTTGGTCGATCTGTCATCGGCGCTTTTGTTTCTTCTACAATTATATAAAGCTGGTGGTAGCTAGCTAGCTGCCCTGCCCAGGAGTAGTAGCTAGCTAGCTAGTGTGGCATCGCTGGCCTGGCCTGGCCGATCCAGCTCTGAATCGAATACATGGCCCGACAACGTACATGGCCCGCACGTGGCCGTGTCCTACGCATGCACCGGCCAGGCGCCATACCGGCCAGGCTTCCTGGAGCTTTCGCTTTCTCCAGGTCCTGCAGAGGGCACCGGCCGTGTTCAATTCGATCCTCGTTCGCTAGCTTGCTTCCCGTTCGATTCGATTCAATTCACTTCGTTGATCCATCCGCACTCTCTACATGCACAACGTACTACGGTTAATTAATAACACAGACACCGTCGTCACACTAGCTAGCACTCTCCCTCTTGTTTGTTTTTTTTTTAATTTGCAAAAGGATGTCGTATGTGTGTCTTGGTGCACCGAGCAGATGTGCATGCACGGAAAACGGGGCTGCGTGCAGGAAAAGTGCGGATGTGAATGCACGAAAAAAGCGGAACAAATTCACTTCTTGATCCGTTTATTTCTCTGTTCTACGTGTGTTGGAGCTTAATACGACATGTAAAAAAAAACGGAGGGAGTATAACGTAGTGCGGTTTTATTTCCCGTGCATCTACTACCTCCGTATCGAAATATTTGTCGCTGTTGACTTTTTCTTACAACTTTGACCATTCGTCTTATTTAAAAAAATTATCGCAAATATGCAAAAAGATAAGTCAAACTTAAAATACCTATAATAGTAAAGCATGTGACAAACAAAATGGATGGTACTTGCATAATATTTTGAATAAGACGAATGGTCAAAGTTATAGAAAAATGTCAATGGCGACAAATATTTCGATACGGAGGGAGTACTAGCTAGGAGTACCTTGCATTATTCCTCGTCAGGCTACAATTGCAAAGCTAAACAACGGCGGAGCTTTTTTCTTTTTTTTCTTTCAGCGCTACCATTGCTGTACCAAACAACCGTGACGGTGAATCACTCCTGGAGACTTGGTTGTGAGAGGTGCAGCTGTTTTGTTCAGAGACCTCCATTTCGTGTCAGTCTGTGTAAGCTCCTTGTTTGCCAAGCATAATCTTCAACGCGCCAAGCTAATTGACGCTAGCTTCGTACTCATGCATGAGCCTGTTGGGTCCTGCAACGCGGCCACGAGAATAATGACAGGTCGATCTCTCTGAAGAAGTCTAAACGCTTGAAAACCTGCGGCTCATGCATCGCGGTTGACGAATCCATGCATGCATGCGCTGTTTTCGTTGACTTCTTCCCTGATTCCTCGATCCTGACAGTGCACGCCATGCATGACGATGCATATGGCAATGCCAGCGCGGACTGCATCTCCGATCCATGCATATGCGCGCATACGCCTCTCCGTTGAGCTGCATTGCGTTAAAGAAGAAACAAAGCAGTGTGGCTACGTTATTATTGGGAGCTCATCAGACGTCCTGCATGCGGACGGACAAATTAATCAAAGCTAAATTAAATTAACCGAGTCGCCCTGCTTTATTTTCTCGTCGGATCGGAGAGATCGATCTCCTTTTTTTAGGCGGCCGGATCCGATCTATCTTTGTGGGCAATGTCAACGGCCATTTGTATGTGCAGCTCCCACACCACTTTGTACTTGTGTACATGAACCGGCCGGCAAATCAAAGGGTCAACTACCCGCCTCTGCTAATTGTATATCACTGAAATGCGCAAAAATATATTAGTACTAGCTAGTAAGCAGTAGGCGTAAAGCCAACGCCAGTGGAATTATTGACAACTTTTTGCCGGCACTTCTATATATATATACACATATTGCAACAATAATCAAAGTCAACGACTACTAGCTAGGTGGCCGAGGGCCGAGGCCATCGACCGGGGAAATCCGTTCCTCTGCAGTTAAGTCAACTGCGGTTGAGTCACTGACAAATGGACCTGCTTGCCCACATGTAAGTGAGCCAACTGTTAGGGAAAACTCATCCTCGACCCGTGGCTAAGCTTGCAGTGTGCAAAAGATTAATATATAGTTTTGCAAAACATAGTTATTAGCATATCGATGGTGATCTTAATTATCAGCCTAGTATATATATTACACACTGCGAGCACGATATATAGCTGCATGATCAACTACACGAAAACCGTACGGCAAATTAAAGTCGGTCCGCCGTCCGCAGTAAGTGTGCGAGGACAGAGTGATGAAGACGATATATAGATGATGACCTTAATTATATAGATCATCAGCCAAATGCAATGGCCCGTAACGAACCTGTGCTCCACAAACGTTGCCGATGTAGAGGGGTAGGTAATTAACTTGGTCGGTTCGTCAGGTCCGATAATAGATCCGTGTGCGACGGTCGCCGTGTGCCCGAGGGCTGATTTGGCAAGCGACGACGTCCAGACCAAGGCATATGCAGATGAGATGGATGGATGGAGATCGAGGCGTCTCAGATCATCTACTAGCTAGCTTAGCTTGACGATGATCTCAGCGAGAAAAGCTGCGTGCATGCTACTAGCATACACTTGACCGGGCAGCTGCATGCGGCCAACGTTTGACTAAGGATATATATATATATATATATATATATATGCATGGCCGAGGAAGAGGTCCAACTAATTCGAATTTTCTTTTCTTGATCGGGATATATATACGTACTCCTGCATGTTACCACTATACTAATTGATTTGCTAGTGGCAAACGCAACTTGATCGAAGTGCTGGACAGTGGACACACTGAGAGAGCAACGTTGTTTACTGCGAAATGAATCGACTGGAAAACATATATATGAGAGCGGTTTTCTAGATTATTCACGCCTGGAATGAATCGAACCACTTAATTAATTGCGAATTCCTGTCTACTACCCGGGCCCCTACGTCTCAAATTGCAATTTGTTTTGGCTTTAGGCCTTGTTTAGATCCCAAATTCTACCACAAAGTTCACTACGTAAAAAGAAGGATTCCCATCACATCAAAATGTCATAGCATGTATGGAGTACTAAATGTAGATGGAATTAAAAACTAATTGTACAGTTTTGTTGTACTCTGCGAGACGAATATTTTGAGCCTAATTAATCAATTTTTGGATAATTTTTCACACATACAAACGAAATGCTACAGTGACACACGCACTACAAGGGGCCAAATTTCACATCCAAATTTGGAAACTAAACAAGGGCTTAGTTAGATAACAAATTCATTATATTTAGAAAAATCAAAACAAATTATAATTTAGAACCGTGTATATATATATAGCTCTGTATCTACAAAAAAAGTCAAAACGAATTGTACTTTGTGATTACATAAGTGGTAATTTTAATGTATGTATGTATTTTCGGTGAAGGGGGTGATGCATATATATTAATCTAATAATACAAAGATGTGTTCCTAACAATTTATCGTGATAGGGCAGTTCCTTATTTGACATCCTAAGACCTTTTGCAATCTCTTATGGTCATCGATACCCCAATGAAACATGGGGCCCACCTAAGGATTATGCAAAATTAAAAATGTCAGAAAAAAGAAGAGGAAGTAACTCATGTGCGAGCTCTGTTAATTAACACATTACGCAAAATTACAACTTACAAAATCATTGCATCTAAAAAAACTAAACAAATTATAATTTGAGATGATCTATTTTATGTATCTAGATAAAGGCAAAAACCAATTGTAATTCGTGAGACAGACAATCTCTTATTTGTCATTGATATCTCAATGGCACATGGGGCCTACCTACGTCCACTAGCTAACAGTGGTAATAGAAAAGGGATTAGGCAAAATTACAAATGGCAAGAAAAAGGAAGTAACACATGCGAGCTGTGTTGTCACATAGTTCTTCATCTGCCCTTACACAATTCACTTTTCACTTCCCGGCGAAACAACATTATTGACTGATTGCCGTGTCATTCCCGGTACTGGTGTGGTACTTTATATATTAGTGCAAAATTAAACAGGCCTTGGCGCCCTTTGTGGCTCAAGAACACTTGTTTTTTTTTTCTTCATGGAAAGTGAGATCGCGAGCAGGGTCGCCAGCCAGTAGCGGCCAGGTCTCGTCAACATCAGTTGATTCAATGCCCTTGACTCCTCCATCCTCTCCTCATGTTGCTTGGAGCCGTTCAACACACAACAATATACTCAGACCGTATCTCATCTGAACAAATAGCACACGTCCCGGTCCACATCCTAGACCAGTCTGCATGGCCTTGTTGCCCTCGTCAACATGCCTCTCTCTCTCTCTCGCCCTCTCCTTGCTGCCTATATATCCGCACACCTCTGACTCCTCCGGCTACCAGCAACCAAGAACAGACAGCGGCTTGAGCTTGATCATCTTCAGAGACTGTGATAACAAGCAACCATTTGGTAAACCCCCGCCTGCACCGTAACACGATCGAGTGTGCAAGCTACACGGACGACGGTCGTCGATCATGGAAGTACTACTTCTCCGGTCGCAAGGCGGCGCCGCCCTGCTCCCGGCGGCGGCGCGCCCGCGCGGCGGGAAGAGCCGGGCGCTGTGCGCCCGGGCCAGCAGCGTGCGCGGCGGCGTCCGGCAGCTGGCGGTGACCATCGATGACCTGAGGCTCGCCCGCGACGCGGTCGTCGTGGGCGGCGCCGACGACGACGGCCACGTCCTCGCGACCGGACGCGCGCCGGAGGACGCCGCCGCAGGCGCCGTGGCGGCCGAGAAGCTCCGCGCGGTGGCGGAGGCGGCAGCGGACCGCGCCGAGATGCACGACATCATCGGCCGCCAGCGGGACAACTGGAACCACCTGCTGCTCCACTCCACCAACTCCCTCGCGCTAGCCGCCTCCGCCATGGCCGCGCTCGGCCCCGCCGCGCCTTCCGTGCTCGCGCTCAAGGCCTCCGCGGGGGTCCTCCTCGCCACGGCCGCGGTCACCATGGCCGCCGTCAACAAGATCCAGCCGTCGCAGCTCGCCGAGGAGCAGCGCAACGCCACGCGCCTCTGGAGGCAGCTCGAGCGCGACGTCCGCGCCGCCCTCGACCTCCGCACGGCGGCGGCGATCACCGACGCCGACGTGCAGGACGCCATGGACAGGGTGCTCGCGCTCGACGCGGCGTACCCGCTTCCATTGCTCCCGGGGATGCTCGACAAGTTCCCCAAGACGCTCGAGCCCACACGGTGGTGGCCGGAGCGGCAGCTCAAGCAGAGCAAGCCGGCGGCGGCGGCTCACCCCAGGGCTATCAACGGCGGCGCCCGGCGAGGCTCCACCACCACCGCCGGCAGCAGCAGGAACGGCTGGACGCAAGACCTTGAAGACGAGATGCGCGGCCTCGTGCGGGTGCTCCGTGCCAAGGACGAGCAGGAGTACGTGAAGGCCGGCAAGCTGGTGCTCTCCGTCAACAGGGGGCTCGCCGTGGCGGGGCCGGTGCTCGCGGGCACGGCCGCGGTCGCCGCGGCGTTCGCCGGCGCCGGAGAGGCCGGAACCTGGACCTCCGGCGCCGCCGCCCTCTGCGGCGCACTGGCGGCGGCGGTGAACACGGTGGAGCACGGCGGGCAGCTGGGCATGCTGTTCGAGTTGTGCCGCAACGTCGCCGGGTTCTACCGGAAGGTGCAGGAGGACATCGAGGCGTGCCTGGACGAGGCCGACGCCGACCGGAGGGAGAACGGCGAGGTGTTCGAGGCCAAGGTGGCGCTGCTGCTCGGCCGGAGAGCAGCGGATCTCGGGCAGTTCAGGGCGATGGCGTCGCCGTCGTTCAAGGACGAGGACATCAGGAATTTCGCTGGGAAACTGTTTTAGATTATGCTGACCATAGCATTAGAGTACAGTGATCAAGTGTTCATATGTGTAGTGTGTATTGATCTTGTTTTTGTGTGGATGTAAAGATGACAAAATTCATTGGTTATATTTAACAAGATGTATAGATCTTTTTTTGCGGGGAATAGAACAAAAATTTAGCCTATCATATCACTGTTGTTATAATTCATTTGATGTCAGTCTTTGGATATATGTAAAGTGCCCCATTTAAGTCATCATCTCATATGCATTATGAAGGGGTTCTATTGTGATTTAATGATAATGTCTTCGTAAATTAATAATTTATTAGGTTTTCAGGAAGGTTCAAATCGATCAGCACTCCAGTAGACACCCTTCTTTCAAATAAGCATATCAGTAGTCTTAGCTTGCTTAATTTCCTTTTGAAATTTTCTCCTCCTAGTTGATCTTAGCCATGACCTGCTGTTGGGCCTCCTCTTCCTTTTCCTTCCGTGGTTTCGCTTTAATTTTGGAGTTCTTTCTGTTCAGTTTTAATTCTAGTCATTGTAGCGGTTGAAGCCCCTAGTCTGTTTGTTTCTGTTTTTCTCTCTTCTAATATAATTTCGGCAAATCTATTACCGTCTTTTCAACAAAAAAAAACCAGCATGGCTGTCTATGTGTGTGTGTTTGGGGAGGGGGGTGCTGGCACCCCCAATGCTCTACTAATCTTCCTATATACCCCTATATTATATTATATAGTTAATATATGTGGTTTAATATTATTTTTATTCTCCTAATTCAGTACAAACATCTTATATTTGAGAGTTGAGAAGCCTAATTACTCAGTTAGGAACAGTCCATGTAGGCCTTTCTGGTGGTGTCGTGCTCGAGGACCTACTCGATTGCTGCTTGTATTCTATTTTTTTTCTTCACTCATTTAGCTTCTACTTTGTTTTGTTCACTGCCCCTCCTATACTCAATTTTTGACTCTGCCCCTGCGTGTCACCGTGGTGTGGGTGTGGCCATGTAGCTCGATGATTAGGTTTACGTTTTTGTTTTATTTTTGAAAAAAATAGTTGAAGGAATGTGGGTAGTGGCGTGGTAAATCAAATGTAATTTGGATGGAAATACTACATGGCTTTCAAGGGCCAATCTAAAAATAATATTAGAGGATCCAAACTCTGGCCCGAGCCATGCGGCCACCACTGATTTGGACCGGTTTAGACTTAGGATTATGGGACAAATTTATGGACCATTTTTGAAATTCACTCTTAAGTGAATAACCATAAGTATATATATTATGAGCCATGGCAAAAGGTGCAAACTGTTATCATCCTAATCCCTATATGAAAGTATGCAACTATATGCAGTATTGCAGTATAATTGTAGCGTCCTAGAGGTGAGAGGAGGAAAACTTTTGGTGGGATGGATTGGAAGGAACTCGTCCTTGTGCAAGCTGTACATTATTAATTTGAGTAGACATGATGGACGGTCCTAATCACGCATTAATTTTGTCCACTAGTTTGGTATGCGTATAGAATTGGTTGATGCATCATTCATTTACGCCCGGATAAGTGTAACTGCAATTATATCAAGGGGCAATCTCAACTATCTCCTAAAAAAGCATAAGTGCAGTATTAAAAGAAATAGTGACATTTCCAGACCAAAATCATAAAAAGCATCTCCAAGAGATTAGCTAAAAAAAGACTAGTCAAATTTACTGATTGAGCTACTTTTAAAAATAGATTTGACTAACAAAATAATAGAGTAATCCAACAGATTCTGTAAGGATGACCAGTGAGGTAGGCTAGCTAAAAATAGCTAGCAAATGAGGTGGTATGAAGAGCCACTAAATTTGGAGGGTCATTTACGGAGTCGGTTGCAAACATTTTTTCTCTAACAATAGCTAAATTTAACTTTAGAAAATAATTTGGCTAGTCTCTTGGAGATTCTCTAAGATGGTTCTCATATGGATATGGTGGACCAATCAATCTAATGCAACCCTGATGAAAATAGAAAACTGTTATCATACTTGAGATCTGTGCAACCATGATGAGGAAGTCAAACTAAATATAAAAAGGACAAAGCCTAAGCCTTCATGTTTAGCTAAATATATAGATGGGTCATCATGTACTCTTAGTGTACATAAAGATCTCTCACCAAAAACGAAGTAGATAAAAATAGTATACATCTGTTGTAACCAAACATATCTGTTTTTTTACGAACATCAAACCCATCTGTTGTACCTAATACCTGTTTCTTGTGCCATGTAAGCCAAATACACTTCCATGATATGAGGGCTCTAGTCCAAAATTGTTATTTGGTTTTTTGGATGGACTTATCAGTTTGTTTCATTAGACCGAAGGCCCAGCCAAATCTCTAGCCACCAAACGCATAACGAAGACCGGGCTTTGTTCGTTAGACCATCGCCAGTTCTAGTAAGGTTCTATACCACTGATTTCGTGTAAAAAAATAGAAAGCTATCATTTTCTTTTGTGTTTTTGCCTGCAGCATTCATTTTGTTTCGCTCTCCCGCAAAACCCTAGTTTAAGATGGGAAAATGAGCACACACACTGCCCTTTTCTTATTGGTACACTTCCAGAAAAGTCCTTAGGGAATTACATAAACACACATACACACCAACTGGTCATACCCTCAAACACTTTCTCAAATCAAATAATTCAATTTTTAAACGCTCCATATAATCACTCCCGCGATGGTAACGCCATTTTTTTCTTCTTTTCAGTGGAATTAGCGTGACAGATGAAAGAAATGCAGCCTGACGGTGCATTCTACTCTGATGAGAGTGGTGCAACGTTAACAGGTGCGGTGCTTCATGATCATGATATGATCATTGCATGTAGAGATGGCCACGGAGAGTACGTGGAGCTGCAACTAACAGTGGTCATTGAGACCGATTCCCAGGAGCTGGTGCGTTTGTGGACTTTTTGAAAGAGACAGAGACCATCAATTGCTGCAAATGCTAAGTCGCTTGTTAGCTATTTTCTCTATCTTATGCTAGTCGAGTTTGTGACTCAGTTGCTCACGAGCTTGCTAAACAGATGTCTAGGAAGCGTGTGGAGGGTGAGTGGCATGAAGCCCCGCCGTGCATCTGGAGAGGCCTGAGTCTGATTGTAACCTTGTTAATAGGTGATGAATGAACTCCCTTCCCTGGTCGCCAAAAAAAAAAAAAAAAGAAAAAAGTGCAGCCTAGCTTAGTTTCCACTTTCCACTGATGGGCCTTTCCGTCAGCACATGGGCCAAACCAACCAGTCAGTTGCATGGGAGGGAACTACGGGCCAACTCAGAGGAATGGGCTGATGTGCCTCCGGTTCTCAAGTCGAATAAATAGGTTATTTGGATTGGTATCATTGCAATTTTTAAAAGTTGAAGATATATCGTTATAATTCACCTATTTGGAAACATATCATTACAATTCTTCCATACTTTGAACTGTAGCATTATATACGTCTTTGATTCCATTGAACCTGTCTTTAATTCCTTTGGACCCACCGGAGACCTTCGTATTTTCGTATGGCCCAAAATACCCCTGCTACCTTTCCTCTCTCCCACTCGTTGACTTGTAGGACCCGGACGTCAGGTAACTCGTCATCCCCTTCCTCACTTTTCAAGCTGAGAATGGTTTGGGTTGAAACCGGTTTTTATGGTATGGTTTTCTAATTGGATTAATTGGTTTGGTGTATAATGGGTCGAGATATCTAATGGTTTGGTTTGGTTTAACAATTATAATGGTTTAAACCAGTTTGGATCAGTTCGGAATTAGTTTGACTAAAACTAAACCTTGCGTTCACACTATGAAATTTTAGCGAACTTGATTGAAATTTATTGTAAGTGACTCAAAATGACAGTCGACTACTTTGTATAAAATTATGGGATGATATCGACACGTGGGCCCCACGTCAAAAGCCGGACCCTAAAACTTAAACCTCGCGTTCACACTGTAAAATTTTAGCGAATTTGACTGAAATTTGTTGCAAATGACTCGAAACAACGACCGGCTACTTTGTGCAAAATTACGTGACGAGATCCACATGTGGGCCCCACGTCAAAAGCCGGACCCTAAAACTTAAACCTCGCGTTCACACTATAAAATTTTAGCGAATTTGGCTGAAATTTGTTGCAAATGACTCTCAACGACGGTCGGCTACTTTGTGCAAAATTATGTTATGAGATCCACATGTGGGCCCCACGTCAAAAGTCGGACCCTAAAACTAAAATCTCGCGTTCACACTATAAAATTTTAGCGAATTTTACTGAAATTTGTTGGAGATGTCTCAGAATAAGAGTTAGCTACTCTGTGTAAATTGGTTGAACTATATCAATATGTGGGCCCCACACCATAGGACATATCCTTATTACGAGTAGTTAGTGAAAACCGGTTTCAATATTTGGGTTGAAACCAATTATTTTGGTTTGGTTAGGAGAGAAAAGCTAAATGGTTTGGATTGGTTTGGTTCGAATGCTAAGTGGATGAGATTGGATTGATTCGTAAATATGTTAGAATTAGTATGGATGAGTGTGGATTTGGTTTGGTTTCTGAACCATTCTCAGCTTGACTCACTTTCCCTCCTTCCTCGTCCCCCATCCCCGGCAGCCAGGCCGCCGCCTCTGACGCGCGGGAACGAGCTCCGCCCGCCATGGCCGCGTGTGAGCTCCGCCCGCCGGCCACTCCCGTTGTCGGCAGCAATGACCCGCAGCTAGTCATGCCTCGCCGCCACAATGGCCTGCGGGTGGAACTCCCGACACTCGGGAGTCGGGGAGGCGGGGGCGGTGGAGTTGGGGGCAGCGGCGGGGGAGGAGGAGGAGGGGTCGGCCGTGTTGGTGTGTGTGGCGAGCACGCGGGGGAGCGAGATGGCGGCCTGCTGTGCGCAGGCGGCGGGGGAGAAGGGGGCGCGGGCGCAATGCCGCCACCGCCGCTGGTGCTCCCATGCGGCGGCGAGGAGCGTGAGCGCGGTGAGAAAGTGCTTGGCGTCGAAGCAGAGAAGCGCAGGTGCAATGCCGCCGCCGACCCTGGTGCCCGCGTCCTTCCGCATTGCCGCACGCGAGGCTGCCGCGCGCCGGGCTCGGAGTGGGAGAAGGGAGGGAGTGAGGGGAGCGGCCGCCGGTTAGGGGAAGAAAGGAGGAAGAAGAAGATGACAAGTGGGTTCCGCGTGTCAGTGATAGGGGAGAGTAGCTATAACAAAATACGTATTTGTATACGACTGCAGCTGGGCTCAAGGTGTCTCCATACGTATTATGTGGTATTTGTGTGGGAAACAAAGAATTACAATGGTATGTTTTCAAATAGGTGAATTGTAGTGTTATATCTTCAACTTCTAAGAATTGTAACGGTACCGATCCAAATAACCCAAATAAATCGTCGCGCTCTCTGACAATGAAAGCTTCTTCAAACTGCACAAAAGTAAGAAAAAAATATATAAGCTGCATTGATCCTAAAGATCACAAAGTGCGGGTCCATTTCTAAAAATTCAATATTTCCAGAGGTTCAAACCCCCCACTCGACTCTTGAGTGCTACTCATTTGTCTATTCGGGCTCCATTTAGCTAGGTTTGATGCTTCAATTTCTGTTTCTCCTTGGAAACGTTTCTCTAGTGAATCAGAATCACTCTGTGCAATCGGTTAGCTAGTTAGGTGGCATCAGATTACTTGAAGATTTTATGTGAGAAACAACATTTTTGGCCTGCGTGCTAGAAAAAAAAAAGAAAACAAACGTCCCTCTCTTTGCTTATTGCATCATCTGAAAATCAAACTGCCTGGTTTGGTAGGGTTTCTCTTGTTTCTCGTGGGAAACACAATCCAAAATCCCTATATATGCTGCAATGGTTCATAGCATCTGCAAGCGTGCACTTTTTTTCCCCTCCGCACAAGTTGCTACTGAATTCGTGGATTCCAATAATGCAAAAGATTAACCAGTAGCTGCAGAACAGAAGAACATGCATGCCCTCTGACTGTGTTGCCATGATGCCATCCACTGATGCCTACAACTAGAAGCCCTAGGCCATATCCATCTCCTAGGAGTAAGAAATGCCCCTACCAAATCTTTCAGAACGATCCACCAGAAATTCAGAAACCGTTCGTGTCAGCAAAACACTTTGGACATCATGAATGCATGGTGCCGCATGTTATCACAAGCAACAACAGACTAACAACCTGAAACTACTGAAACTCACGAGGCTGCTCCTGCACACCCAATGTCGAGAAAAGGGCTCAGCTTTGCAGAAAGAGGTTGGAGCCGAAGCCGATGTGACACCACTCGGCTGGATCGGTGAGGGACAGAAACCGGCAACATCAACAATTTCTCACGCGTGCATTTGGGTGGTTACACCAGAGCACTGTCATGTAAGGACCTGTAGCTGTGCATCGACTCTCATGTAAACATCGCCTCTGGTCCAGATCATGGGGTGAACAATGCAGTGCCATCTGGAGGCATGGTGGCAATAGATAGATCATATAAAGCCCAAAAAGAAAAATACTGTTTACATGAACCACCAGCTTCCAACAGACACATTGCAAGATAGTGAAGATACCCAATGTATGAACAAGCCAGTTTCCATCAACACTGGTTGAGGAATACATCTGACAGCTATTGGACAGACGTGATATGCTGAGCAGTTTGACAGATGCACCTAGCCCAATAGCTTGGCATATATGCTTACAGCAGGACACATCAAGATGACAGAATTACAAGCCAATTGGCACCTGGTTGTGGATACAAACCTAGTCCAAATCCTAAGCAAGGCAAAGGAATCAACAATCAACACCAAACAAATCGCACAACAGGTCACTTCTGTGCATATATGCTTCTTTGGGAACCAGTATCTGAACAGCACATTCTTTATGGAAAAACAATGCGACAACGCCAGTCATATGCCAAGAGCTTCAGCCAGAATAATGGCATAAGCTTGTACACTGAATGAGGATTTAGGAGTTCACAAGTCCAGCTCACAGGAACATTCTGCTTCCCTTCAAGACAGGCAAATGAGAGGGGCAGCAAATGATTGGGAACACCTCACCTTCCGCTATTATTATTTCCTTTGCTTTCCTTTGATAACAATGTATAACAATTTACATGTTTCATCAGGCTACAAATCAAAGAATACAAGAACCACCCCAACCCACCCAAACTCACCAACCTAGCAATTCCTATATATACATGGCAGTATAACAGGTATCTCACTTTACTTTTACCTCCAAAAATTAAGACAGACCCTCAGGTTAGCCTAAACACTCACCATGTCAGCCCTAAGCACCACCCCGATATTCACTTATGCTACACTTCAAGCCTGACTCGTGTCTTGATTGGCTTTAGCTTCACTCCCATGCTCTCGGGCGACAGGAGCTCCGGCGATATACAGAATGGGCTCAGGGGGCTGCGTGGGCTGCAGTCGAGTTGGCTCGGCCTGTATAGGCCGTACCCCATGAAGAAGTACTCCATCGGTATAAGCATTGCATGCGGTTGCTCCTCGGTTACGAGTGACCCGCATGCTTGCACCTGCAATGCATGCCAATTGCCTGACTTAGTATTTAGAAACCAGTAACAGTTAGATTCTAGAGAGCTATGCAGGTGATTATTAGTTACCTCAACTAGAGCACAATATCTCCTATCGAGGTTTGACGTCATGTGAACAGCCTCGGTGTGAAATTGAGAATTCTCGCCGACAAAAATCAGGGTTCTACACTGAAGCTGCTTCAGTTGTTCAGTCAAGTCATATCTCCTGAAAACCATTTAGAATCAATCAGGTATGGTACTTTGTCATCGATTTAGTACGGGGTAAAATTCCACTGCATAATCATCGAAATAAACAAGTATGAAATGTGTCCGTACTCATTCATCGTCTGTACAAAGCGCCATACGTTCATGCTCTGCCGCTGATCTAGCAACTACAAGATGTATTGGAAGATGTTAACACTTAATATATTCAAATAAAAAGTTTAAAACAGAATAATTAATAAAGTAGAAGCCCTGTGGTACTTACGCTTTTACAGGCCTGTACTATGTCTGATTCGGGTAATTCAGAGAATCCTCGCACTTCCTAAGGATTACAAAATATCATAAGGAAGTTTTCAAGAGCAACCCAGGAAATGCAACATGGATGGAATCAAGATAAACTATCTACCTTGCTGAAGTACCGCTGAAGTAGGCACTCCTTCACCAACCCGCACATCCCATAGTAATACAGCAAATTGGATGTCACCTGAGAATCCAACTATGTTAATACAGTCATGTGGTTTTGATAAATATGTACATCAGAGGAGCAATAGAGACATTTGCAGCAAAGCTACCTTACTGTATAACCACTCAGTCCACGTGGGGCCTTTACATAGAGGCGAAACAAGGATAAGACCTAATACACGTTCCCTATACTTTGACTGCAACAAAGAAAACATCACTCAATAAAAGGTTCTGATGGACAGGCAATAATTATAACACATTAATTCTGAAGAAGCACATACCGCAAACAGAGTTAGAATGTAGGCACCTGCAGTAACACCAAAGCACATGACAGAGCCTAATCTGGAAGGAGCAAATTAAACCAAACATCACAGGGTTATTCCTACAATAATTTGATACATTCAGATTTATGAGAGATCATTTTAATAGAGGATATACCCAAAGAAATCAAGGACATCTGCAACCTGATCTGCCAAGTCGTCAACAGATGGTATAGGAGCATTTGGCGAAATTGGAGCAGCTCCTAACTGCATGATTATCATGTATGAATGAAAAGGCACTAGTGAGGTCATAGAACTACGAGTGGATTACATTAAGGGAAAATGCAAGCTTTATTTCTAGTAGTAAACTGCAAACCACTAACCTCATGTCCTGGGGGGCTAATATGATAAATACAAAAATTGTGAAGCAGCAGCGAAGCAGCTTCAGGGCAGAACAATAATCCTTGGAAGCAAGACATATCTGACAGGTTATAACAAGGAGGAAAGTGAATACATGTAAATTTCTGGAATAATAAGCAGGAAACACTAGTCTCCTTCTAGTATAGTGGGTACTGGGTAGTACTTACGATTCAGAGCAATATCTGGGTAAGTAACAAGAGCAGGCTTGTCATGGTCACCATACACCGCAACAGATACAGGTCCGTAATTTGTTTGTATATGGTGTTCCTGAATAAACAAGAAAAGAAAGCATGTCAAATAATGCTGGTAAAAAGATAGTGAGAATTCCTCACAAAAAACTCAACCAGCAGGAATCTTGATTTTTTTTATACACGTTGCAGTTTACGCTAGAAAATACGAGTGAACTAATGTTCACAGTTGTAGGCATGCATCTGCTTATGCTGGCAGAAGACATGGCTACCAAAATCAACTACTGTTTGAGGCTAGCGCACGCACCATATAGCAAGTCAAGTGGAGATGTGGTGCATTATATGAGCAGTGTCAGTCAAAGTAAAGCTATTTAAATCAACCTAATGCTTAACAGTTAGGCTGTCATGCACTTTCTGTGTCTTCATACTGCAACGAAGCTGTCAGCGGGGTAGCCGTGGTACAGCCAAGAAACACCATGCAAAGAGAAATGGTCCTTTAAACCCGGTCAAGAAAGAAATTAGGTGACTATCTCCAATATTTCTTTCAGGGGAGAAAAGTTAGCAGTCCTCCCCTGAGGCTTCAAGGCAAGGATTTCTCCCAAATGACGCAAAGGTGATGACTTCATGATTGAAGGATCTTTGTTTTCTGTATAGAATACTAAAAGGCTGACAAGATGCTAGCAAAAGGAGGAGAATATAATAGTTTTGTTATGATGAAGTGGTGCTAAAGTGATGGTTCCACAACCGTTGCTTCTCGTACAACAGAGATAAGTGATACAGAACATAATTTGAGCCACAAATGATTCCTCCACCATTACACAAGCAATAGCTAAAACAATACTTCTCAAGCAAAGAATATGCCAAGAACAACACACATTATAGTTCCTTTCTGTCACAGGAAGAGTGATTGCCACATAAATATTGCATAGAGGAATGATTTGACTGCCAGCTCACAAGCATACTACTGAAAGTTAAAGAAATTCACATGGAAAGGGACTTGCAAACTACACTAATATTTTTCACCCGTTTACGGAGACACTACCACAGTCAAACTGAACCATCTGAACCACATGAAGGTTCCCTACGCCAAACAAGTTCCATGTAAACATCTAAATTTAACCGGGAGGAAAATAAAATTCACGCCCTTCTTTTAAGAAACAACTGTCCAATTTCCAAACACGCTGGATCATTCGCTTAGTAAGGAACTAACTGTTAAGAGAGATACTCTATGGAGAACCAAACAAGCCCAACCAAGCAAACAAAAACCTAGACAAATTTAAGAACCCCTGCTTAAACAAAAAGTGGTGGTTAGGACACCGAAGCAGCACGCAAGAGCCAAGCGTCACACCAGAATCTTTGGCGCTAAAAATTGCGTGACGAAGGGCATAGTGATGCACGATACAGGCAATTGGTGAGCTAGATTACGTGAATTAACTAGTCAGCCAGGTTGGGCAAGCACCAAACCCAAACGGCCAGGCAACAACCGTGAGTTCCAGGAAAAATTGGAAAAAGAAACGTCATGGAAGAGGAGTACGTTGGCAGACGACGCCCGCAGGAGAAGCGGCTGCGAGAAATCCCTCATCTTCGCAGCTCGAAGGAAGGCTACTGCTTCAGCAGCCGACTGAATGCAGCATCGAGAACTCGCGAGTTGCAAGAGCAAGCGGCGGAAACAACCTGCCATGAATTCACGGCGGGGGCTGCTGTTTTATACTACTAGGGCCAAAGAAAATTGAGATGGATTCCATTCGGACATCACAATCCGATTAGGATAGCGGGGAGGGCGGGGATTCGGACCCATGAGCAAGAACACAACAAGCGAACAAGTGATTCAACTGACCGAATGCCGCGGCAGAGACGGGGACGCAATGCAACCCAGGAAATCCGACCAGGGACCAAGGAATTTCGAGAATCCAATCCCTTCTCCCCCAAAAACCACCTCAAGAAACCACCAAGCTGGCATCTTTTCAGCACCCAAGAACCAACGCGAGCAAGAACAGAGGGGGAAAAAATCCAGAGCGCGCTGAAACAGCCGAGAAAGAGAGAAGCAGGGGGACTATGGCTGTTGTCCGGACCTTGCCGCCGAAGGAGATGCGCTCGACGTCGACGGACACGACGGAGCCGCAGGAGTCCCCCATCCCCCGCCGCCGCCGCCGCTCGACGCCGCAGGCGAGAGATATTGGCTGGCCCGGGCTACTCAGGCCCTGCCCCCTCCCTATAAATTGCCTCGTGCGCCCCTCTCTCTCCCTTCCTCTCTGTTTCTCTCTCTACCCCGTCTCCCTGCCCTCGGCGTCGCTTATAAACGACGGAAGGAAGGAGAAGCAGGCGCACGGCTTCTCTCTCCCCGGCGTCCCCTGTCTCTCTCTCCTCTCTTCCCTTCCAGCCTTTGGGGCTGTGAGGTCTTTCCCTCTCCTATATTCGCTCCGCCATTCCTGTACTTTCCTATTATTGCAATGCAGCCCCCCGTTCTGCTTTGATTACTCGCTCCATTTGGCATGTTACCACAAGTGTAAAAACAGTCCAACTATGACTAGCAGCAGTCCATGGGGCAAGAAACTCACCAGACTCTACGAAGATCTTGCCCTCATTTGGAACTCACTCATTACAAAATTTATATCTTAAAATGAAAATAAATGGTACCCAAAAAACCAAAATTAAATGATTAAGCTAAATGACATTCGAACATTCTATTCTCCTAGGCACCTATTTTTTGGTTTAGCATCATAGTGACTAGGCTTAAATTTAGGGTTTGTGAGTTAGGGTGTTACGGGAACTGAGAGCCGTGGGTATGCCTAGTGGCTAGGGGACTCAGGAGAAAGAATAACTTATACAAATTGAGTTAGTATGATAATGACATAAGGCATCAAATCAGATAAGAATAAACCACGAATAGATTGGAAACGTTGCACCATTTTTAAGCTCACTACCATAGAGGAAAGGGTTATTGAAAGAAACCGCGGGAGGTAAAAGATCCACCATATGAACCTTGGATCACGATTCCATGGTTGGAAATTTGAGTGCTCACAAAACTAAAGGAAAAGTGTCTAAGCATATAATAGAGCCATAATAAACAATCGAGAATATGAAAATAACTCAGTAAAGGTACTATAGCCGAAACCTAGTGAGGAAGCTCACTTTTCGAACACCGCAGAAGCACATGAACCTAATTATCACATTTGAGTTGCATACAATGCCATATGATTTTCAATCAACAATGTCATGGTGATACATTATGGTGCTAGAAGTATAAAGATGCATGTGGTATAATCTAAGCTTGTGTTAGCTCTGTTGCAGTTACGTTCTTCCACATGAAAACAAAAACAGTGATAACTAGTGCACGGTATCCTGGTAACATCACTGCTATTGACTCAGTGGTGTAGTCCGGCCTAGGCCTAACCACCCAAGATTAGCGGTGAGATTGGAGGCCAAACGCCCAAACCAAGCTACAAGCCCTACACGCTGTGTCGAAAATTCAAAAAACTCCAGGGGGGCATATGTAAATGCTCTAATTACCCCCATTCCCCACGGACACGTCATCAGGTCAGGTCCAGAGGAGGCACCGACGGCCGTAGCAAGAGGAATCTGACCGTTGGGAGCTCCTCTTCGACGGCTCAGATCGAGTCACGTGTCCTCCCTTTCCGTCCGGGAGACAGTCCTGTGGGGGCCTGGAAAGGTGACCCCACATGTCACCGAAGGACCGCCTGCGACAACGCTAGCATTTCCCGCGGCGGGCCCACCAGACGACCGTTGGCTTAGGTGTCGGTTCCGGCCACGTGGCCGCTTTTCATTCGCTGGTACACGCGTACGTCCCCACACCAAGGCGTCGGTAGGGGATCAGCCGCACAGGGCGACAGACACGTGGGGCCTGCCGGAGGAGAAGGACACGGGTCCTCAGGGCCCACTTGTCTGCGGGACAAAGGCTGGCTTGGTCAGCTCGGCGGGGGGTCCGCCGGCCCCGAGAGTTGCGGCTTGCATTTATTTGTGCGCGGAAATGTGGATTTTCGGAGGGCAAAATAGTCATTTATTTGCTGCTGTGCACGAGAGGATTTTAGTAGAGCTGCTGATTCGTGAAAAAGATTTATGTGAAGGAATGTTTTAAAATAGTTTAGTTTAGGGACCATTATTTGAGAGCAGATTTTGTACAACTCGGCTCAGAAGGAAGTCAATCTTTGTCTGCTTTCTATTGTGGGCTCAAAAGTATATATTGTGCATGCTTTTGCTTTTATCTCATAACTTTTTTCCCTCAAAAAACAACCACGCGTCATAATCCTATCAATTTATACAAAATTTACAAACACCGTATTTGTGTTTTTACTCCGAATATCTACCTATAGTAGTTGGTAGGCTACATATGTATAGTTCCGTACTCGAGACCCACTTTCCTCTTCTTACAAATAAATGGCCCTTTCGCAAAAAAAAAGAAGATAAATATTGTTTGTGAGCTGTTTGAAATCTATCATTTCAAAATTTTGTTACAACTCTAAATTTATACACTCAGTTTGGATATTTGAAAAATCATACGAGCAGATGTAGTAGTAGTATACTACTTTCCCTACATGTTAATTGTATATATTGATATTTCCAAAACGTGACTTATCTGTAACTAGAGACCGTGTCCTTTATGCTTTATTTGGAATCACAGAATATGTACAAATTATGAGCATTATACTGATGTTTACTTGTAAACAAAAACCAAGGTCGTATCTTGTGTTGCAAATAGCTAGTGTCTTAGGAAGATCATGTTCACAGCATACTACTATGACCTACATGAGATGAGCCCCACACTCAGGGGCGGACCCAGGGCCCGGCGACCCTGGGCAACCGCTAGGGCTCCGACGTGATTAGTCACATAAGGACTCCGACGGGATTAAGCAAATACCCCATAAGTTTCTAAAAAAGAACGGACCGTTGTGTGTTTGCCCGAGCTCTTTTGAGTCGCTGGGTCCGCCACTACCCACACTTAGACATGGATGTAAACTCATTACACATCCACCTAGTGTGAGACGAGTTAAAAAGAAAATTCTTTAAGGTCTCTTACTTTATGGGCACATCGCCTATTCTTTCTGTCCTATAGTAATACAATATGTTGAAAAGTTCAAATTTAATGATTAAATAAATGACATTCTAGAAACATTTAAGACATTATACATTTAATTCTCATCATAGTTAGTATATGAAAAGAACCGCTAAAAAAGTAATAGCAATATTTGAGCCACTAAACAAAATCAAATAGGAGTATTTCAGAGGCACTCGGCGCAGAGTACCAATATCCACTGCGGTGAAATCCAAAATTAGATTTTGGGATTGATCTCGCAATGACAACACGATAGCTGCATTAGATTTGTATTTAGAAAAAAAATATTTTTTTGATGATCAAAGCTTTGCTGTTCGTTTGGCTTATTAGCCACCGGTCAGCAGTACTTTTCTCTCAGAACAAACCAGCACCGGCCATCAGCCACCCGCCAGCCAGCAGTATTTTTCTCTCAACACAAACCAGCACCAGCCGCCTGCTAAAATTATTGGTCTGAACGTCATATAAAAAAGATAAAGGGAGTATATTATAAAAAATTAGGGGTCAAAGGTAATCTTAAGAGGGTGCTGAGTTAAATCGCATCTTTTATTTTGGGACTATAATTAATTTAGTTGATCGGAGAATGAGTACAAGCCGCTTAACTCCTTGTAGTGTAATTAACGTTAAAACAACCGAACAACGTGTCGCCACAACTCGATCTCTGGCTGTGAACATGTGCAAGGGTGGCCGCTTGCGATTGGCCCGGCCCCGGCGAGCTCAATCTTCTCCAACAGAAAGAACCAGAGATAATGCATATAGTTTTTGTTTTGCTAAAAGATAATGTAGTGTAGTTACAAAAGGGTGCTTGGCAGGTGCATGCGTGCGTGTAAAATGTGATTTCTCATCACCGACAACGCTATATTCTACTCCTACCTCTAAGGAGAGAGAATCTCAATGCTTTTATTTTTATTTCTTTATCAGATTTTTCTAGGTTTGGCCCTTCCGTTCTTATCAGCTATACCCGAGGTGTCTACTTAAATTAGCTAGCTGCGCTTATTTACATATTATTTGTTCAATTGTACATCTCCTACTGATCCAATAATGCACCATGTATTTTGTGTGTGTGTGTATATATATATATATATATATATATATATCTTTTGTGATAAAGCCGGATTAGCCCCTACGACTCCACAATTGTTTTCTATTTTAAACCTGACAACGTACACTCTACTTAAACACAACAATCAATAATGTACTTTTAACTTGGCTCAATCTTAATAAATATTAACGAGTTATAGTTCCGTCCGTATAGTTCACCTCTATTCCGACCGTACATATAGTTCACTTCTAACACCCTATCAGCCAATGCCAAACAAACGATGACACTCATGCGTAGCCAAGTGACCTGCAAATCATTGGGAAAACGGTGATGTACCGAGATGAGATGGGGGTAGCTAAGGATTGGTTGGCACAGGAGGGGATAGGACACCCTCTCTTTATTTATACTTTAGTCTCTATCAGACTGCTACTTAATTTTTTTTCTTTACTCTTTTGTTTCTCTGATGCTACTTTTTTTTTTCTTTTAGGTGAGGCAATCTCTTTCCTCGGTTGTTACTGTCACACTTTCTTTTGGAAAGGGAAAAGTAGAGGGGAAACCAAATGTTGCTTTCATGCATGTTGTGTGTTTTTGTGTAGTGTCAGTCTATAGGATCGACGCATGGCTCATTTAGCTACCAAATGTAACGGAGAAAAAAAACAATGGGGAAATTAAGGAAGACAAGTGGCCTTGTTAGTTGGGTGATAGGGCTAGCTAGATGACGAAATTGTACGAAGTCCATGTTTGTAAATAGTTAACTTCATTTCATGAGATCTGCTTGATGGACTTCTGCTCAATTTTAGTCTATTTGGATGAAAAATTAGTGATTATTTTGTGTAATCTTCAAAGGAAATTAAGCAAACTGAGAAAATAGCGATGAGCAGTGGACGATGTCCTATTCAATTTTGCTTGCACTATAAGGTGACAGGAACTGCTTGGTTGCCAGCCTATCCAAAAATGACAATTGTAATTTATAGCTAAAACTTTTCCCTTTTTATTGTTTTCTTGCAAAAGCAGGTAATTAACAATTATTTGGCAGTTAATAGTGCTTATGAAATCATGTCAAGAATCTAAATACGTCGTTTGTGACAGACTGCCAGGCATATATGGTCAACATTTTGATACAACTAGTCCATCACCCCGTGCTTCCGCACGGACATATGTATTAGAAATTCATGAGAAAATGTTACTTATAGCTAATAATCAAAATTCCTTGCCATGTGGTCTCTCTCTCATTATTAGTTAAATATTCTAACAAATATAAATCTTTATTCGGTTGTGATAGGCTTTCTGTACACTCTTATCATTCATCACATTTATACATTTTTCCACAATACATTGCACATTTATATGTGCTGGGCATGTGTTTAATTGAACACACTAAGCTATGTGTTTTAACATGAAAATCGCTATATATCTCATCACATCTTCTATAAGTCTTATACATGATCTATATGGTGATATACACATCATGCATGTATACCTTGAGTTAGTACCTTATAATATTAATAATGGGTGACAAAGGTAATTTAGAATCATATAGTGGTGTAATTTGGGATGTTATTATAAAATGATAAATTCAGGTAATTCGGATGTAGATTTGGTGGCTACTTAAGGTTACTTTTAGTATCTCTCTCATTTTCTAAGAAATTCAAAAATTAGTAACTTGCCATTAGCCATGCTATTTGTATGGTATCTCATCGTGGTATTATATGACTCTAAGCGCTATGCAAAATGAATTTTAGCCAAACATTTACTACAGTTCCAGATCTTTAATCTAAATTCATGCCAAAAAACGAATAATAAATTTGAGCATGTGTAAAGCATGTCGCGCACAAAATTAGCTTGGATGACAGGTCGTTTAATCTGCTTGTCAACAACAGGCATAATGAATTTACCATGTGCAACAAAAAGTGGCAGTGGACTGTGCCTAAAAAACAGTTTCGTAGTTTTTTTTGTCTTGTTTTGCTGTAAATATTATTCTTCTAGCTTCGATCGAATTTTAGACATAGGTTAAAAAATCCTCTTCTTGTGCCTCGCCACTGCAAATAGTGGTAGGACGCCGGACTGTGGTAACGGTGCGGTCTTACAACAGTGGTCGCCGTCCTAGGTTACGGTGCGGCCCTATACGGTAAAACCAAGGTTCGGAGGTTTTCTCGGCTAGTAAGACTGAGGTCTTCTCCCATCGGCTGATTTTTTTAATCAATTGTTGTTGGAACAATTGAAGACTCGTTTAAACACCTTCAAGTAAATCTCCTTATGATAATAACTAATCCGCGTGGTTCACCACATATGGCAATTACTCTATATGTGCACCCTGATGGCCTCTTGATAGCTATATACGGAGTACTTATACATAGTCCTGTACTGTCTTACTCCGTATTAGGAAAGATGATTTCACGCATAAAGATGGTGGGCTTTAATTGCTCACTTTGACAGGGCATTGTCAGTTCACCCGTCTGAATAAAATCACTTCGGATTCACGCTGCAATCTTAAAGGATAATGTAAAGCAATATAGATTACACACATACACGTAAATACCTATATCATTGTGGTAGATAGATTCAGTTGCGATGCTTGCGGCAGCGAACTGAATGGCACTGCTGATTGTATGCCTACCCAACATGAGGTCGCCGATTTCTTCGTCAGGATAATGTGATGGTAAACACCTCTGTCTACCGGCCCGCTTCTTGAAAGATCAACTCCTTTGCGGCCTGGGATGCCTTGCCACAGTTTGAGCCGCCGTCGCAGCCGTAGCACAAAGGAAATATTTTTCTTTCATGTAATTGTAATCGTGTGACTCATTGTGGACACCGGAGGTATTAGGTTAATTTCACAAGGGCACACATGTGTAACTTAGATAAAAAAATTAAGGGGTTATTTTAGGTTATTTTACATGATGGCAGAGGTGGGTAATTTATACGCAAATTTGATCCAATGGCTACTGTTATCAAGTATACCATATGGATGGCCAGATATTTCTGTTTTTTGTGAGAATTTCAAGCATTTATCTTTTTTTCTAGAGCCTAACGTGGAGCCTTAAAAAGGAGCCTCTAATTAGTAATAGTAAGATACAACACAGCTCTAGTTTAAGTTTTGTACAACACGTGGAGATAAACTTCAAACAAAATCTACTACATTAACTTTACTGAAAATGCAAGTCAACCACTACACATAAACATGGATATTAAGCTTATTGTATCTACAATATATCATTACCTACTGCATGTTAAAACATCCACTTCACATGTCACAATCCATGGAGCAGGAAGGATGAGCAATATAATGTGGAATTTTTATTATTTGAGTGCAATAAACAGATTTTTAGTATCCATCACCACATTTCCCCTTCAATATTACTTATTGTTTGATGGCATAAGTGATGCGAAAGGAATGTGATTTGTCCTTCCATCCATTATTAAAATAGTGAAATTTCATTACGTCTATGATGTCTACTTCACTAACTGTTCAATACATAACAAAAATCAAACAGGATATAACATTGTTCTCAACAACAAAATTAAAAATCGTGATTTGCGGCGAGAAATAGACTTGTCATAAGAATAAATTGAGCGGCATGTTCCATATGGACCCGCAACTCTATTTTCTGAAAAATTGTACACGTACATATGTTCTTGTGGTCAAGCCGTTGAAGAGGAGTTGGAAGATTAGATGAATATTCTCCTAGGAGGTCCCATTTTGGAGAGTTAGGAGCATGGTGTTTGGCCAACTTATGTGGAAAGGGTAGGTTAGTTAGAGGTGGAACACCACAGTACAAAAGAATTGGCGAAGTTGTTCAGTAGGAGCCAAGAATACAGCTGGACAAAGAAAAGCTACATAATTCCAAATCATTTTGTCCTGTGGTGTATCTTTCTTGATGTTAATCTAGGTGCAAATGTTAGAGTACTATATGTTTTAACCTTTAGATTCCTCTTTTTTCCTAGGACCTCTTTTTTCCTAGGAAAAAGGTATAAATATTAGAGAAAAAAGTTAATATTAGGAGGGGTAAAATTGTATTCACCTAAAAGCGAAAATCAACTTAAATATTTTCTAGCTGTATGGGTATAGTAGTCGGTGAAACTTGGAAATAACTAACAATATAAGAAAATTGCACAATGTCTGTGAAGCATCAATTTTGACAACTTTGTAGTGACCTCCCAATAAGTTTTCAAAGGTTATGAAAACGACAATATTATAATAAGCATTGAAAATGGGTTCACCTCACCAAACCTGGAAACCACCATAACAGAAGAGACCCTACAATACAAGCAACCAATCTGCAGCCCTGGCTGCTTTCAGGGAAAACCACATGTTCTAAAGTTGCAGAAAGGACAAGGAACTGTTCTGGACAGCAATTCAAGCCACTGTTCTGTAGCTTTTGCTTGCTGCAGGCAACTGCAGAATATTGGGACAATGGCCATACTCTGAAGGAAGCATAGACTACAAGATATGTGAGCTGGCAAGGCCAAAATGTTGACCAATTGGAGAAATTCAAAGTGCAGCTTGCTTATTCAGTTCAATTCAATCAGGTGTGGAAATTGTGAGGGGTTTAGTTTGTTTGAAGCAGGGGCCATCTTCTCTTGATTATTGCCACCGTGCAGTTGTGCAGGTCTTGTTGGTCAAAGAACTGTAGCTAAATTATGGCTTGGTCTAGGCTTAACTTGTGGTGCTCCACACCTTCATAACTCCCATAGTCCCATGTGCACTTGACCACTTGAAGTAAATACGCTTGCTTGCCCAATTTTGATGCACTTTTGTGGAAAAATTTGTTTGCTACATAGTCATGAGATGATGCGTGGATTTATAAGAATCAAAATTTCTAGTATATATTGAATATCAGAAACCCACAACTTGCATGCTGTAGTTGCCATGCTTTCTTAGACACTAGAAAAAAAAAATCTAAATATGGGTTTCATGATCACAATGTTTCACAAAACCAAGATTCAACTTATATGCCGTCTGATCTTACATATCAACCCTACTTGTAGTTGTAGATGGGAGGGTTACCGTGCTGCCTTAGGTGCCACTCATACAACCTCATAACAGTAAAATGCGAATGTTTCTGAAAATTACTCCAGTGACACCCTGACAAAGGAAAATGTTATACTCTATGGAAAATAACCCTTGGTCTATATCGTACAAAATGTATATGGAAAAACCTTATATTGAACATTATGCAGGAAGCTCTACATCTAAACCTATAGCGAGAGTGAGATTAGTTAAGACTTCTATTAATACTATTTCTTTTGTGTGTGCTGAATAGGCAGGGAGCTATATGCCAACCTTTTTTAGGTAAGTGTTTGTGCAAATTTATGGGCCAAATTCTTCAGGCACGGGTTTACAAATAATTAACGATGCTCCCATCACCGATTATATAAAGCAGTTATCGTGGCACTTGACGTACATTGTACCTAAACAAAACAAAAGAGCTTTCTGGAGCGACACAATAAAATTTGATATTAGAGGAATCAGAAAGAGGTACTCAACAGTCAACACCTTGTGCCTTCCTAATTCTATTGAAAATGTATATCCGTTCCCCTTGCAAAAAAAAAGTATATCCACAGGGGTGGAATCAAGGAAATATTTGAGAGAGGCATCTGCAACTGATGTGTGACGCTTTGGCGTGCATGGCCGAATTGCCTTGCATAGATCAGGCGCAATGGCAGAAGGCTATTCATCTCCAAGCCAACGGTCCTTCCAGAACAGCGCCAGGTTTCCGTCTCCTAGATGCATCGAATATAGCCTGCACTTTGTGATGTGCACCAAAGTCCAGTTCAAGGTTTTTCCATGGCTGATTGCTTTCTATCGTCTGGAACCAGAGCCATCGAATGCGCAGAGAATGGAGCATCTCCTAGAAAAGAATGGAATGATCAAACCTTCAGCTACCGATCTATCTTAAAGATTTACAGGCTCTGCCAAATTTCTTTACCTCCACTAGCTAGGTTGCTTAACAAGCTTTGAACTGAGTGAGAAGAAACAAACTAAACAAAACTTTAAATGCACTTGAATCAGGGGGAAACATGTGGTGCGGGGTTCCATTGTGCGCACTCCCAAGCGTGGACGTGATGGCCGGTATGACAGCCGACCCAGACAAATTAGGAACGAGCTGATGAGAGCAGTGGTGTGTCTTCTGAGTTCAATGTAACGGCAATGACGCTTTATGCATCTCCTTTGCTCAAACTCCATCAGAATGAGAGAACGCTCTCAGTTTGAATCATAGGAAAAACATGTGCAGGTCAGAATTGTAGTAACAACTAACAACAGGTCTGAGATTCATCACCTGAGGCACGTATAAAGGATATCACATATTGTAGTAACACCAGGTCTAGGATCATAGCTGCTTGCAGTTTAGACAAGTTGCAAAAGACAAACTGTGCTTTCTTTACTTCAGAGTTGCACACAAAGCTAGTTCTTTTCCCCTGCAGGTTTCGTCCATAAAAAAGGTAGCGCTTTCACATGTGAAGTACTGATTTCACCACCAGCTACATCATGCAGGTTCCATGCTTGCAGGCTTGTATGTGGTAGTCTTCTGAACAGCCCTTTTGGTTCCTTGCTTCTTGGCGCACCTCCTCTCCTCCAGCCACCAAAGTTAACTACTTCCAGTATGAGATTGCTAATACGAAGAAAAAAAATTGTTGACAAGATTGAGTGTTACTTACATCAATGGTTGAAGAACTCTAGTCCCAGTAGAGATATGCCGGTCTTCCATCTTAGCTAGCATATCTTTTTTTCTATGCTATTCACTTCGTCTTAGCCTCCTGATTAAGCGTACATCCATACAACCTCTACCGCTGTGGTCATTCTTGCCACACGTTCAACAAGTCATGACTATTCCAAATCTGGTCAGTTTGGTTCCATTACATCGCAATGATTCTCCACGTATCCAGGAACAAGAGGGTTTGGGTGAGACCTGAATCTGGCCGGTTCAAGCAGTGCCCATATGTCTGCTTGTATGCTTCAATGGAGTAGCAGTGTGCAATGAAGTCATCGGTTTCCTTGAAGGACATGTAACTTGCTCGGATTGAATGGACACAGTTAATCCTAAAAATTGCCAGTGTGCGCTACCCTACAAATTTACCTTGCATCTCCTTTTCTTTTCCCTTAATTCTTCACTTTAAACCTGTCTTCAATATTTCAGAGAACATAGAACTCGCCAAATCTTATATCTAGCTAGCTTGAGCTTCTTGAAAATGTGTGGGAATATAAACATTTCATTTTTCTGTTCAGACTTCAGACTCGGCTCTATCCTCTTGAATTCTATCCATCATCTTACATCTGATGGTCTAGGCAAGAATCTGCACTGCTAATTGAGTTGTTGTTCAAAGACTCACACATGCCATTGTCTACATAATCACAGCGTAGCCAAGCTCTGCTCCATTGTTCAGGACCAGAGCTCATGATATCCTTGCCTCGTTGGCTCGCTGCGTTCTCATCTAGCTTCGCACATTAGTAGTTGAACAAGGGTCAGCATTTGAAGCTTGTGGTCCCTTTGCTTTTTCTTCTAATTGGGATACATGTTCCTGTACACACCCTGTGCTCTGCATTTAGGCAGTGATTGCTCCATTGCACTGACAGTGACAAACCAAAGTGTTGGACAATACTAAATGACTGAATTATCACAGTTGTCCCATCATTACCAGATTCAAAGTTACCTTCATCCGAGACTGAGGCGAGATCAACCTTTTATTTGTTGACTGGCATATCCAAGATCGCTCTCTTTGAAGGAATCATTTCCAGCAGGATAGTCAGGCCCTGAACCTACCTCGAACTTGAAATCAAATCCATTCCTTAAGCCATGTGTCTCACCATGTTACTTAGTTATGTAATATGTGTCATTGGGTACCACAGTTTGGTTTTCGTTTTGGGCTGATTCGGTTTGGTGGGAAATGAGCTGAGATTTACAAAAAAAAAAAGAACTGAGAAGTGAGGAGGCTAGTGGTCTGGTTTGTTTGGTTTGGGTTAGCCATTACAAGGTCGCAAGCCCACCACACGGCATAAGAATCAGGAAAAGCTCGCAAGCTCACCACATGAAGCAACACAGGCTAAATTCTAATCATGTTACTGATCGATCCTTTCAACTAAGATTTTCCTTTGCCCAGACCTACAAAGGAGACGCTTCACCTTTGCCGTTTCTCGTCCATCTCAACAACACAACAGAATAGCATAAGAATCTGAGAACACTCCAGCTTTATAAAATGGTTATCATCAAACCAGCAACTTCCTCGCGAAAAAAACAGAAACTAGTTTGTGCCACACTATTTATTACGGACACCGTTGAGATTGAAATTGCAAATTAAGATGACGCTTTGGACACGCCCTTCTCTGATGCTGCCGCAGTGGAACTGGAATCCGGCAAAGGCCATGGTGTGCTAGCCATTACAGCCTCGAGTTGCCACGTCTCTCAGGGCCATTTTGTGAGGTTCCGGCATCCTTGAGCCGTCACATACTGTAGAAAAATACAAGACTAATGTTATTGTGCAAAAGGATGACGGTGAACATCACAAACACACATATCAGCATCTATTTGATCTTCACAGAAGGGTAATCATTGTCTAAAGTCAAATGCTTATCATGTAACCTTGAGGTTCGCTATGAAAAATAAATGAGATATACATTCATATTATAAATCATCAGGCATCAACTTTCAAGGAAAATTCATTTTTCAGTCAGTCTTCAAGATTTAAAAGCTTGCCAAATTTGTGTTTCCTCTACTAGGTTACCTATCAATCTTGTGTGTAAGAAACCGCCCAAGTTATTTTGACTAAACCGGATTATCACCCATTGATCAACCCGGCTTAAGCAAAATAATCCCGGTAGTCCCCGGTATGTGTCTCGAGCATCGCCCAGTAACAACTCACATACCGTATATACATCATGGAAACCATCACAAGGTATGTATGAGAGCAAATTTTAAACTTCTTATTACAAGTGTTGAGCATATTACAAAAATCCTAAATTATTATTACTACAACTAATCATGAGTGTTTCACCAATTAAAGTGATGTCCTTTTATAACTTATATGGCATTGATCTTGGTGGTTGTCCTACCATGTTCTTCTATATTGAGAGATAAATCGCAGCGGAAAGATAGAAAGAATTAGGAAGCAACAATGATGTCGTTGCCCATAAGACACCACTTTGCATAAACAAGAGCAATATCCACCATTCATCCACTTTGCCGGCTCCGACGGGACGAACGTGGCCACCGCTCCTAAGAAGGAAACCTGCAAAACAACCTAACGGCATCACCGTAAGTACATTGCATACTTGCAGGACTTATCCATAGTAATAAAATGTGGTGGATGCATAAGGCTAGTCAAGTTTTACAATTAAACCATAAAATGCAAGCGGGGTTTATCAAGTCAATAAGCAAAAGACATATCACCTATAATCTACATCAAGCATCCATACAATTGCATAATAAAAGTGATCATATGTCATGAGCTCAATCTTCCATAAGCTCTTCTCGAAAACTCTACAGTGAACGCGAAGTTACAAGAGCGTGCTCAGTGACCGAGAGCGCGGCTATTGCAATAGATTAATACCCTACAGGGGTGTACAAGTTTTCTCACACGAGGCGCAAGACCAACGACCATACCCACAGCCAAGGGTAAGTGTTAATTCATGCCCTCAACCTTTCACATACCCGCATCCAGAATTGAACGAACGGCCGGAGGAAATAGATGCAACGGAACCGCCGACTACACTTCATTTGACCCGCGCTGAATCCGCCCAATACCCGGTGCAACTTATGCTACTTGGCTTATCATTACCATATTTAGACATGTGGTATGTAAGGAATAATGCTCAAGAGCCCGGCAACAAAGATATGGTCCTTATCCGCTTTGATTCACCGTTCATGTTCATAGTTGCTCATCTTTTAACCATTCTCAACTTATTCTAGTAAACTTAAACAATCATCCTATAGCTCGCGGGTGGTATGGTGGTGCCCTAGCCACCTCCCGACTTCTACCGATATCTAAGCATGCTAAGCAAATTAATCCGATAAGGCTAAGCATACATACTTTTACCTAGAATAAGTTGATCTAGAGCCCATGCATAAACATTTCATATGAACTAAGTAGGGTTAAGCCCATACACAAACATTTAATAGTGATATCACATTATCATTCAGAAAATAGAGTGAGGTAAGTAGGGGCCTGCCTGGTATATGGTGCTCCACAACGCGTCACTCCGGAACGTCATGCTCTAAAGAATTAAGCGAATGCATGAATTAGAATGATGCCATGAATGCATATGAAGTGTAGTGATTGAATAGAAATAAGAACTAACATGATTAAGGATTATCAAGCAAATAATTTAAAGTTGGAAATTAAGTACACAAGCATAACATAGGGCAAAAGCACAATCACAGCTATTCATGCATATTCACATATCTTACAAGACAAAAGGTAGCACGAGAATGACTCAAATTAGTTTAGCTAGTTTTTAGTTGTCATAGGAATTAATAATAAATTAAGCATGTCACAACACCAAGTATTCACCATGTAAGTTAATTCATTTATTATTATCCATATTAGGTGATAGATTATACTCTTGCAAGATAACACACTAGTATGATCAACATTAGACAATTCAAGAATTTAGGATAGCAAGCAACATCATATTTTACTTAAGATCAATAACATCTTTATTTAAATTAGAGACTAGCTAGTTTTGTTATATTTGATTAAGGTAAGCTCATCATTCTAATTTATTTAAGCTAGATTTCAATATGAAGAACATGTCACATTTATTTACAACTAATGAAAGGGACTAACATTTAGCCTATTGTAGGGCAAATAGAGTTTATTAGATATTTTACAATATGAAACTAGTTCTAGAACAAAATAACTAAAGCTATGTCCTTCTTCAACCATTTCATGTGACCTATAAATATTAAACAACATAGCACATATTTCGTAAAAGATAAAATAGTTGGACTCATAATGTTAACCTCACAATTAAATTGACCATGACAGGTTTACAAGATTTTAGTCCTAGTATGGCAATTAAACTCATAATATATCCATTTCATAAGTGTTATCAAATTTTAATAATAGGACAAGGCTAGTAAAATTAGTTCCACAATTTTAGGGGCTCATGTTAAATTATTATGAATGACCAATTCAACTAGCTACAACCAAGTATAACAATCAATTGTATTGATTTACTATCATATCATAGGTTTTATTAATTTTAGATAGGCTATACAAGACTAATCAAAATTAGATTCATGACTATAGGATCTTAGGTGAATTTATTATAAATGCAACAAGTTAATCGGCTCAAAGCAATATATTGAAAATAACAATAATTTATAACTAAATCATGCAAACAAATAGTTCTACTAGTCATTATCTACCATAAAGAGGCTAGCATAATTTATTTCACAATTCTTGAAAGAATGAATCATATACCTAACAAATTATACTTATCAATGTAGTTCAAATATTATCAATAATTATTTCATAAGGCATATATGTATGAGATGCACAAAAGAAGAGAAAATGATTTGCATCATATACGCACAACACATCACAATAGTCAACAAAAGCATTAGAGCAATTAACTATTTTCTACTACAATAATACCACTAATTTATTGGCCATCTCTGCAGTTTTGAAAACATAACTCTGAATAGCTTGCCAAGACGCCTTCCAAACTTAGTCAGATTTAAACAGGTGTGCAACAAAACTAGACATCTCTAGCTTTAACATAATAATAATGAAAATAGCAGCATGCATATATTTTGTTGATAAAAAATTGTTAATACTTTCACTAAAAAACTGAATAAACAGGGCAATATTTCTTATATTGTACCATGCCACAAGACTAGGTAATGGCAGGAATCACTTGTGCTATTAAAGAAAAAATAATCTAGATGAGCACAAACTCCAAATTCTTTATAGCGACAAGGGAGAGGGAAATGTAATTTTTTATCCAAACGATAAGAATGAGATTCTTCCCCAAGGTGCTTAGTTTCAAATCAAAGAATGCTTTTTGCATATGATTGAAGACATGCCGATTCATCACTGATTCTGAAAGGTGTACGGCAAAAGTTCCTATTGCCTCTCTGACATCACTTGTAAGCTTCTTTTCCCCTCCATAAATAATCATAACTGATTGAATGCATTCCTCAGGGCATAGAAGCCAGTTGGTGCACTTTCAACACCCTTCCTGAAGAAGTCATCATAGTTGACACCGAGTAGCAACTTTGTGCAGTTCATATCAAGCATATAATTCTCCTCCTGATTCTCAAAATCCAATTCATATGCCCTGACTCTGCCCTTCCATCATCGAAGGTACAAATCTCTCCCCTGAATTAGAAAAGTCAAGGACCTTCCCTCGAATTCAGTCACTACATAGAAGGTTCCGCCAGCCCTTGTTGTGTAGAGCATGTGGCCAAATCCAAATATTGCTGAAACGTCAACAGGTTTTCCACCTGCAAGGCACCAAGATCTTACACCGCCAATGCCATTCAGTGTAACTGACCTGGGCCTGCTCCTTAGTATGCAGATAGTAACTGTGTTCCTTCGGGTGGACCCCTCAGTGCAGTTTCTTGGCCTCATCTGCTGAAACATAATACAATACAAAAATGATCAAACGATTAAGACTTTTAGGAAAGGAAAATATATTTATAAAGTAAATAACTTTCATAAATACTTCAACCATCAGTGGTAATGTCATGCATTTTTGCATGCGCACAAATGCATGATGGTACCATGCCCTAGTATAGAGTGCAAATCCTCTTCAGTGTTAATCATTGAGACTAGAAGGTGCATAACTACAAAGTAACATGTTCATGAACAGGAAAATTAAATCATTTTGGTCTAACAAACCCTAGGCCGGGTTGAACCCTTCACCTGTAACTGTTCAAAACTCATTTTCTACTACACTAATACCCCTAATTTAATGAAAACATAAATCTGAATAACTTGCCAAGACGCCTTCCAAATTTAGTCTGATTTAAACGGGTGTGCAACAAAACTAGACATCTCTAGCTTTAACATAATAATAATGAAAATAGCAGCCTGCATATATTTTGTTGATAAAAAATTGTTAATACTTTCACTCGAAAAACTGAACAGATAGAGCAATATTTCTCATATTGTACCATGCCACAAGACTAGCTAATGGCAGGAATCATTTGTGCTATTAAAGAAAAAATAATCTAGATGAGCACAAACTCTAAATTCTGATGACATGGTTATATAAAATAGTCTAACTTGTCATAATTTGTGCTTTGTGGGTAGCAAATATTTTGGTTTCTGCACTCAAAATCAATTCTGAGGACAACACTATTTTTGAAGGCACTCATCGAGAAGCTATGATGAATGCAAATAAACTGTAAAAGTGGCAATCATATTCAAGTCATGTATAACAATAAATAATTGGTCAAGCTGACAGCAACCTGAGCACCGAATTACACAATGATTTCTTTCGGTTATCAGTGTACTACAATTAATCATACACCACACAAAACTACCTTAAGAAATAGGGACAAAACTAAGACAGCATATAAAAAAGCATCAAACTGTACAGGACTACATAAACACAATGTATGAGGCATTGAGCAAAGAATTTGCACGTTGCCCTTCACAAATTTAATTTGAAACAAATTAGCAAGTGAAACGTCTTAACAGCATCTCAAGTTTTGTGCAACAAGGGCCACAAAAGCATTCACCTGCAGATGGTGGGACTAAACTAGCAGTACCCCTTTATTCCATTCACTATGAACGGCCAAATCGAAGTCTGAACATGCAAAATCATAACTATCCAATGCACCACCAATTCCAAAAGTCCACACACAAAGCCTAAACGACACCCAGGACGAGTTCGCAACCAGCATTTGTGAACACGTGCATACGTAACACGCAGACGTAACAATCAACATGCTACTACGTAGTATCTGCAAGCATACCCTAGAACACAGTCACAAAATCGTTCGAAAATCGCTCTCTCCAGACCTATATTATCGCCGATCCAGTGCCGCAACGAGCGAAACTCCGAAATGTTGCCACACGGGGATCGAGATGGGCTCGGTGGAGTCGATTACCTTGCCCGTGAGGCGTGAGCGTAAGGCGGCGGAGGCGAGAGCCGAAAGCGCCGGCGACCACCGAGATTGCGGGAGAAGGCAGCGACGGAGGCCAAGGATCCGGGGCTAGGGTTTCGCGTCGCGTCGGGAATGGCGGTCGGGAGCAGCGAAGACGACGAGTGCAGTGGCGATGGGTTCCGCCGCGCGGAAGAGTTGGAGGCAGAAGACTAGAAGAGCATGCAGCGGAAGGAAACTAGGAAGACGGCCGCCGCACACTGACAGCTGGGCCTGATCAATATTCTCTTAGGTTCGATCACACAATGCTTCTTATTCGGGCCACTGCTACTGGGCTTCGTTTTCGGCATCACTAGACCCGCGGGCCCATAGTTAAAAGCATTCTCTAAGCTGCGGTGGGCTTTGATTGATTCCAGCATGTCCCAAAAATCTCTCTTCTTTATTTTTTTTTATATAAATATACTAGCAAATACCTTCGTCCCAAAATGTCATTCAAATTTTGTCCCACAAAGAATATTCATTTAGCTTTTAAGGATACACGCATTAATACAAAAGTACACAGAGAAATACATAGAGCATCAAATATAGTTAGTTATTGCTACTTTTCTAACTCCAATGAGAGGTAAGATGGTCATTTCTCGTTACTAATAATTTGTCTTAAATTTTCTAAATGGACACTTATTTTGGGATGGAAGGGGACTTCATGACCAAACACACAGGAGCCATAAACATTATTGATTCTGCATCCGATGATAAGCACAACAAAGGAGAGATCCCCGTATATGTTGCGCTTAGGAACGACAGTGGATCAACAACAGGGGTGCGAGACGCGACAAGACGAAGGGGTGCGTGTGGTGGTGCAGGATGACGAGGGGAGACGAGATATTACGAGCGGCTTGAGAAGATGAAGAGGGTGCGTGCGGCAGTGCGGAACAGTGATAGAAGACGAGGTACTACAGATTGATTAATGCATGTGTGTTGCTATAGGTGAATGGGGATATTGTGAGCAAAGACGCACGGGAGCTATGAATGCTGCAGGTTTCACATGCAATAAGGAGCATGGCAAATGAGGCATCCTCGGTAGACACCACTGCTCGGAAACGATGGTGGGTCGACAACAGGGTTGTAAGCAACACGAGAAGACATGGGTGGGTGTGGTGCTGCGGGATAGCGAGAAGAGATGAGATATTGCTAGTTGATTAGATGAAACATAATGGGATTTTTAAAAAAAAAATACAACGTACCAAAGGACCGTGGGTTGATTTTTACAAATACTAGGGGAATTTTCGCGAAACTTCAACGGTTTGATAACGTGAAAAGTTTTGGATCTTTATAGTATACTAGCAAGAACACACGTGTGACACACACGTTTAATAGAAAATAAAATTATAACACATAGCTGGCCGGAGACCGTGTTGGTTATGAACTCGATGATTCCATACTACAGAGACAGACGAGGTAGGTGGAGGATTTGACGAAAAAAGGCATGTCTGGGTATTGTTAAATGACTGGTGGGTCCGTCGATTGTCAAAAGTTTGACAAAAAAAGTCTCACAGATAGGGTCACTAGGATGGGTAGTGTTTCAATGACTGGTGGGCCCGACAGTCTTCGAAAGTTTTGGATCTTTATAGTATAGATATATTGATAGATATAGATATAAATTATGTAATATATTTTTTTAGAAAAGGGAATTTTATTCCGGCCTCTGCGAGAGTGTTGCACCCAACCAATTCTTATTACAAAATCTAGCTTTAAAAGAAGCTCCTAAAAAGCAAAGTCAAACAAATACGCTACAACTTAAGCACTAAGCCTCTTGAAGGAAGATTACCCGTGCTTGGCGAAGATCTCCATGGCCATAGTCTCCAGCATATGACAAGCCCACTTCAAACGTGGTCTGATGCTCTCTTTTTGCATGATATTCCAGAAATGTGTCCAATAAGTTGCCCTAAAAATAACCTATAAATAAGATCATAATTTTTTTGTCAAAAGTTACATCATTTCTACATAACCAAATATACCAAAATATTGCACTTGCTCCCACGCAAATTTGAGGTCGCATATGCAGGCCTACTTGTTTGAGCCATGCTCCCAGTAAATCGGTTACTTATTTTGACGGTTGCAAACCAAATGCCAAGGTAAAAACTCACCAAACAAATCTCGCCACATGACTTTGAAAAAATAAATGTTGAATGGTTTCCTTATTATCGCAAAAACAACATTGATCATTTCCTTTTCAATGTCTTTTTATTAAGTTATCTTTCATTAAAATTACCCCTCTTAACAAGAATCAAATGAATATCTTGATTTTAAGAGGTAATTTCAACTTCCAAACAAATTTATTTAGAGGCAAGGCAAGTTGGTTTACCAAATGTTTGTACATTGATTGTACTGTGAATGATCCTTGTTTGGACAAGCTCCACTTAATGGAGTCACGTTGGTCGTCCAACTGCATAAATGCAATTCTTGCGACTAACTCATTCCATTTAAGAAGCTTGTCCCCCCACCAAAGCTCTTCTAAAGGAAATATTAAGAGGCGTAGAACTAAAAACGCTTGCTATTGTAATATGTTTCTTTCTAGAGATGTTATATAAAGAAGGGTATTGTTCTTTGAGAGTGAGGTGTGGCACCTTCAAGGGAAGATGCAGTCACAAACTAAAGACGGAGTCGGTGTTAGGCGCCAACGGAACGGGTGCGTGTGTTAGTTGTCACGTGACAGAGAGTGTATGGCCCACTAGGCAGTGTCTGTAATGAGCAATATGAACTAAAGTACTACAGAGAGCGAGTTTAGAGGCAGGGGCTCATCGCGCCTCTCTGCTCGCGAGATCCATTCTGTGTATCACTTGTATTCCCTTCACATCACCGGAGTGATCTCGTCGGCGGTCACGGGCACAATAGGTGGTATCAGAGATGACGTATCATCGGCGGCGCTTCGCGGCGGCGGCCACATCGGCTTCGCGTGACACGAAGGTACCCCAATCATGAATCCTTGGGTCAATTTGGTCTGGGAGACGATTGTTGTACTGCTCATGTTGAATTTGGGGTTCTAGAGTTGGAGTAGAGAGATCTGGGTGAAGGGGATTCCGTGGTGGATACTTCAATCAGATCAAGACAGCGCCTCCCAAGCCTTCGGTGCAGTCCCAGTTAGTCATGGACGCCTTTGAAGAGGGGCGACGCAAGGATGATGAGAGATGGGATAGGATGATGGGGAGTATTGATCTGCTGTTTGCACGAGGGAGAAGTCAGTACCACTCAGCAACAAATTCAAGTGAATCAGGATTTGGAAGCCCGAGCCCTGCAGCAAGTGATTGATGATCAGACGTTCATGGCGAAGGAAGTGCTGGAGACGGGGCAAGCTGTGGGCGATCTGCGGATAGGAAGGATGCATGAAGAGGAGTTGGACGCAACATCGATGTGAGAGGATGCACGAAGGCCAGATCCAGGCTAGCGTCACGGACGAGGTGACCCTCATCCACATCGTGCATTTGGTGGGTGACATGGGGATGGAGAAACTGAGCAGCATGTTAATCGAAGAGATTTGCTGAAATTAAAGTTTCCAATGTTCAAGGGGGAGAATCCAAAAATTTGGAAGGCCAAATGTGAAGATTATTTCAAGATCTACAATGTTCCTGTCGGTGTTCGGATTGGTCACCCGACACTAACTAGAACGAGTGCGTTGCGTCCACTCTCTCGATGGCTGGTGCAAAGCCTAACACAATGGCACGGGGTTTATCCTGGTTCCGGCGATGGGGCCGTACATCCAGCAAGGGGCGCGCACGCACTGTATTACTTTGCACCGGGGTGCCTGTAGTAGGGGTTTACAAACAAGATGGGAGAGGAGGAGAAGCCTCCAGGTCCCAAGCGTCTAGGATGATTGAGGTGAATGCGTTGCGTCTGGTCGTCTGGGTTGTCATGTGTTCTCCGTGTTGGATCGTCCGGCCTCTGGCCGGAAGTCTACCTCCTCCCTTTATAGTTCAAGAAGGGGTAGAGATACACATGTTGTACAGTTGAGTCTACTGTTACCAGACGCTGGAGAGCATGGCGTTGGGCGTGGCTGTCGTCCTTTCGGATCCTTCTGCCCGGCGCAAATCGGTGAGTGTCTGCCAGCTTCAGTGGGCGGCGTGGTGATTTCTGTAGAAAGTACATGTCCCTGTGCTTGTCTCGGGGCGTCTTCAAGGGGCCGTGGTTACTGGCATCCATGCCCAGTCGTCGTCCGTACACCCGTTCGAGGGTTCTCCCATGCCTTGTTGAGGGCTTCGTCAGGGGGTCACTACGGGAGTTGGCAGTATAGAAGTGTCGGAGTCGGCAGCACAGGGCTGCCCAGGGCCTCGCAGGCTGGCATAGTGACAGGAGTTGGCCATACAGTGACAGGAGCTGGCCGCATAGGGTCTCGCAGTCATGTACAACGTCGAGGATGGCCGCACAGGGTCTCGCAGTCATGCACAGCGTCGAGGATGGCCGCACAATGACCGGAGTTGGCGGACGTGATTCAGGTCATATCGTATGTGCGAGATGGCTCGCGATCAGCCTTTTGACTTTGGCGTCCCGTGGCAGCGCCCGGCATTGAATGTGCCTGTCAGCGGAGAGGACAGGGGGGCGCGCGCGGCCGGTCAAGGGGTAGCCTCGAGCGAGGCGGAGTTTGTGGAGTAGAGGGCCATGCGGGGTTCGACCGCGAAGGCTTCAATTGAAGCAGAGTTTGCCTTTCGCTCGAGAGGGTCGGCACCCTCGATCGAGGCGGAGATGGGATGCGCACACCAGGACCCTTTTGGGGGGTCTCGAATGGGCCGTTGGCCTATGTTGGGCCGTGGGCTCTGTGCGCTTAGACATTCGTTGGTTTGTGGAGATTTGATTGCGATTGATTTGCGTTTTTCAAGGGTGATTATCCCTTAGGTTAGGGGACCCCTTATGACCGTCCCCAACGGTAGCCCCCGAGCCTTGGCTGGACGTGGATGAGTCCGACAAAGGCTTGCGTTTCTGCAATGACGTCTCGGGTGCTCCGTGTGGGGTTATTCCTTTGAACATGTGAGAGTTTTCGTGGGAGGCGCGCTAGCGCACCCACGAGTGTAGCCCCTGAGGCCTTGGAGGAGTGAGTATACTCGTCCAAGGGCTATAAGCATATGGTTTTATGGCCTGTCGAGTGACGTGCTCGCCCAGTGTTTGTTTCACCGGCATCGACAATCTACGCTGGCGAGGCGACGTCGTGCCCATACAGACCACTCTTCGGAGAGTTTGTTCAAGCATTCGAGGGGGTTGACCCGACACGGGGTCTCGTACTCAGGTGATCGTGCGATTTGTTCAAAGGGTATGGTCGTGGTGCGAGGAGCCCCCGAGCCCAGGCCCGAGTAGAGTCGATCAGGGGAAACCCTCGACTTCGAGTTACGACCCTCGTCGCCCTTCCGCAGGGAGGAGGGGTGAGGCAGTCCACGCTGCCCACGAGCAGGCCACGAGTCGTGGATGCCTCGGTGAGCTATTAGCGGGTGGTTCAAGTGGATGTCCGCGCTCGTTCGATAAGGGCCGGCTTCGTGGTCCAGAGACACGTCTCATGAAAGCGCTCACAAAGGTTTTCTAGGCAGGGCTCGACCCCATTCGATAGGGGTCGAGGGCTCGCTGCTCTCCCTAGTGGGGATCCCTCGATCTAGCTGCCTTTGTCTGGCCTTGAACACAACGCAGGGTGCCCCCGAACTCCACATTCGAGGATAGGCTCGATCGAGCGCGCCCTGTTTGCCCCTGACTCTATTGATCTGGGGCACCTATCGAACCCTTGATGGGCCAGGCTTCGAACCCCTGATCAGTAGGGCCTCACGAGGAGGTGCCTTACCTTGGAAGGTAACCCCAGGGAAAATTTCCGTTTGGCCTTCAGCTTGACCGAGTCATGCGCGCGGACGTGGCTGGCGTGGCCCGGGATGGTCGGAGCGGGCGCACCTTTTTAGGCGAGAGTGACGCACATGCAGGCGGTTTTGAAGAGACGTGCTACAGTTCCGCCTTGTATTGCGCGTGCATGGGTTTTTACTCCCAGATGGGGCCCAGTCGTAAGTGACGGTGGCACCCACCGCATTGATTGCACCCGGGTATAAAACGAGGAGTTGGAGAGGTTGTTCTCCTTACCTTAGCCATTTGCCATCGCCCCTGCCTTTGCTTCCCTGAGCTCAAACTAGCCATTTCTAAACTTTGGGGGATCCACACCCGCGACTTGGGCAACTTCGGTCTTCCTGTCGCGGTCCGGTTGGCACAGGATTTCGGCCCAAGTAAGGCCAGACTTAGGCAGTAGGCCAGCCCAATAGATCTTCTCTCAAGTTCGGCCTGGGCAGGCCGCACTTCGGCAATAGGCCGGCACAGTTGTGTTTCGAGTCTCAGCAATGGCCCAGCAACCAAGAATGGCCCAACGAGCGTGGCCAACTTCGACCAGAAATTTTGTTTTTGGGACTTTTGGTTGACCTGTTATTGAACTTCCAACTTCGGCGTTGGGCTACCACTTCTGTTTAATTGGGTTTTCCAACTTCAGTCTTGCTTGGGGCACCGCAACCGAAGTCATCCAGAAAATCTATATGGTTTTCATTGTTTAAGATTCGTGTGGATTGGATGAACGAACACGATAGATGTGGAACGGTGAGCTAACTGCAGTCGAGAGGTGCACATAGACAACTTTCCTCATGCGGCTGGTAACATGAGGTACACATGGACAGCTTTCCTCATGCGGCTGGTGTGGAATATACATCCCCGGGTACCCTCAAAATAGAAGACTGAGTCCTAGTAGAACTACTCGGAGAACTCCTACTCCAAGTAGAACTACTTGTGTACTACTATAACTCTCAAATTGTAACCGACCAGGAGACTTACCATGTAACCTTTCCCCCTGAGATATATAAAGCAGGGCAAGGGTCCCTAGATCGATAGGACCAAGACTAGACCAACAGACTAGACTAGACTACAACACAATCTCATACACAATACAATCAACCATACATGACGTAGGGTATTACACAATTTGTGGTCCGAACCTGTCTACATCGTTGTGTCGTGTGTGCAACATCGTTCCTAGAACTTGGCGAGACCAACGAAACTACTCTCTTGAATATCGCTAGACAGACACGCCGGAGATAAATCTTTGACACCTGGCGTCCACCGTGGGGCAACTCGCCACAAGCTCGCCATTAGACGCGATGGGATCAACCAACTTCATCCGTGACATCGAGGAGGGTGCAACCTTCGTCTTTGACGCTTGGATCTTTGTCACCCTAGGCGAGGTCAAGTTTGTGAGCTATTTCACGGATTGCCCTGGTCTTGCCTCGATGACGGCGACTCTACCAGAGCCGCTACGCAATCTAGTCCATCTACTCAACGAGAACCAACTCTCGACAGCGACCTCGACTTCGACTTCGACTTCAGCTTCGACTTCGATTTCGACTTCGACTCCAGCCACGACTTCGACTTCGTCTCTGATTTGGGTTCATCAAGTTAAGTTTGGGTACAACACAAACGACTATCTCGACTACTCAGTTTGACCCGAAACCACTCGGAGACAAGTCCCGCAAGATCAAGAACTAGTCGGAACCGACTTTGACTAGTCGGCTTCATCGACAACTACATCAACGTACGGCTGCATCGACTCGCCATACGACTACTTCGACTACTCATCTTGACTAGAACAGTAGTCGAGATCGGCTACCGTGCCATCAACAACTAGTCGAAATCGACTTCAGCTAGTTGACTTTAACAACAATCGTCGCAGTTCTATCGCCGACCGCCACGGCTTCGTCGACACTCATCCGTGAATCAAGCTAAGTCTTATTTAATAATTAATAAATCCATCAAGTTGTTTACACACATGCTACATCATGGCCAACTACTCTAAAAGAGTACATCACTCGACAAAAATAGTTCTCGAGGGCTCATCACCAACTGCTCTAAAAGAGTACATCCCTCGACAACAATAGTTCTCGAGGGCTACACTATCACCGACTATGAAGCATGCCACGTTAGTCCACGGACTTGGTAAATCGAGTTATGCAGGGCGCTAGCCCGCGGACTTGGTACATCGAATTACGTAGGGCTCTCAGAGGCTATATCTACGGATTCAAGATTCTTTCGTCAATGGGTTACAAACCCTCGCGTGACCTTTCGCCAATGGGGTACAAACCCTCGCGTGACCTCTCCTACAGGAGAAAAGTCCTAACCGACTACTTTATTATTTCTCTGCACTCTCAACGACCAACACCGCTCAGTAGCATGTACAATAATTTGTGAAACTTTGGCTCCTTCGCAACACCTATGCACCTAATGGACTAGTTAAGCGGGACCAAGTGTTTAAACGTAACAGAGCTACTACTTGAGTGGTTACGAGTCTAACAAGAGTAACGTGCAGAAAGCTCAAACATGCATTACAAATGCTATTATTTTATTTTTCTTGATCGGATACTACTCATCCTATATATTTAAATTGCAGGGTTCACAGCTGAGTACTCACACCAGTGAGACTTGGCACCACCTAGCCTATTTATGACACCACAAAGCTACTCGAGTACTTATACTAGTCGGAGCTCACATGCTGAGTACTTCGACCAGTCACTTGAAGCTCGAGGGCTATACAGCGCAAGCCAAAACTTGAAAATGAGTACTAGAACTAGTCGATACTCAAATGGCGTGGCACTACAATGCCAGTTGAGTACTTTAACTAGTTGGTACTTGCATGTTACGAAGACTCGATGACTAACCGAGTACTGGCACCAGTCGGTACTTGCATTTCTACATGGAAGCTACTTTGAAGACTATGTTCTTGACCCTCAAACCGAATGGTAAACCATTCACTTCGAGGCTCGGGGGCTATACCTAAGGGGTACACATTTTTTGTGGCCATTGTTGATCAATTCAAGACAAAGACTCAAAGATTTTTTCAAGACCCTCGACCTGATTACTCTAATCAACTCGAGGCTCGGGGGCTAAGCATATATGCTTCACCTTCAGTGAGCTTATTTACTCAAGACATTTATGAAGCTCCACACAACCTCTCAGCAACCACAACCACTTGGCAAAAGATTAGAAGACTTCGAAGGATGGTTGTTGTTCGGCTATGAAGCGCTCGGGGGCTTGTGGCATATACATCCCCGGGTACCCTCAAGACAGAAGACCGAGTCCTAGTAGAACTACTCGGAGAACTCCTACTCCAAGTAGAACTACTCGTGTACTCCTACTAGGACTCCCAAATTGTAACCGACTAGGAGACTTACCATGTAACCTTGCCCCTGAGATATATAAAGGAGGGCAGGGGTCTGTGGGGCCAGAATCCCTAGGGCCACTCATCTAAGGAATTAAACTACTCGATATGGAGAGTTGTGATCCGACTGCTTTGGACTAGCCAGATAGGGTATAGGACGATGTAGTCAATTAGTGAAACTACTCGTATTCGAATAGTATGCCTGATAGATTACCTTATTGTAACCATCCTGGCCGAATACGAGTAGTTTGTGTAATCGATTTGTAACTCTGCTCCCCGGATATATAAGGAGGAGCAGGGAACCCCTCAAAACAACTCAACCACACGTACAATACAATCAAACACACATGACGTAGGGTATTACGCTACTCGCGGACCGAACCTGTCTAAATCTTTGTGTTATTCATGTACTGTCGTTCCTAGAACTCTCCGAGACCCACCAATCTACTCTCTGGGGTACCCCCAGACAAACGTGCTCGATATAAATCATTAACACTTGGCGCCCACCGTGGGGCTACTCGGCGAAAGCTCACCATCAGGGACGATGGGATCAATCGCCTTCAAAATCGCCGACATCGAGGAAGGGGCCACCTTCGTTTTCGGTGCGTGGACCTTCGTCGCCTTAAGCGATGGCAGGTTTGCGAGCTACCTTGCGAACAACCCCAGCCCCTACTCGACGACTACCTCCAATTCGATCTCGGTCCCAACTCTGAGTTCGATCCTAACTCCAAGTTCGCTCGGGATTCCCCAAGTCGAGTCCGGGTACAACTTGACTCCAAATATGGAAAGAGCAGGGAACTCCGAGTTGGCCACGCCATCGGACAACCCCCAGATCGACTCCCGCTCGAACTCTTCAACGTGGCGCATCCATATAAACAGATGCATACCACAAAAGCAGAAGGAAGGACGAGTCAGTAGCCTCACTCGAAGGCAGATCGCCCCGACAACCTCGAGCTGGCATCAACGCCATCGAAGGATAACGACGATGATTTTACCATCCTGCTAAGTGACGCCCCTGACAACATCGCGCGCCTACGCCATTACGCTCACTTCAACACTACGCTCGTGTTGGAGGAACCACTCGTTCGCCTCCCGTCCGGACTAATCGTAACCAGAACACCAGGGGGACTCACCATTCACTGGCCTGGAGCGATTCCGGCCGACACCTGCCGGGACAACGAGTCAAGACTTGCCGCCGTCATCCTGGAAGAACTGCCCTTCCAAGACGGCAAGACGGCATCGCTCACCACTTCAACCGAAAACTCAAGCGACAACTTCTCAGCTACCCAGATCATCCTCTCCCTTAGTGAACAAGACCCAGGTCATCAAGTGTTCATGGCTGGCAATGAGGACCAAGGCACACAATATGATTGTGAGCTGATTACCGACATATCAGAAGAGGAACGCACTGCTGATGGAGAAACAGAGGAGCAAAAGACCTCGCGCCAAGCAAGAAACGCCAAGCGTAAGCAGAGGCGCATCAACGCCGCTATACGCGCCAACGCCATGCGAAACCTTACACAGGATTTCGACATGGTCGGGGACTAGTTAGTATCTCGAGACGCGCCATTGAACATCTCTGCCGCGGCAGAACTTGTCAGGGTCATGCCCGACACTCCTGCCATCAGACAAGTACTCATGCTCCTCGACACAAGTCACAAGGCTACGAATCAAGCGAATCCTAGCCACCATACATCGGGTACCAGGCACTCGGGTGCTGCGAGGCCTCCTCCACATGAAGCCTCAACCGCTACTACAGGGGGACACATACGTGATCGAGATGCTGATCGCGGCCACCAGCAGGGGAGGGGGCGCGGTCACAACAAAGATGGTGCAAGGCCACGAGATCGAGACCTTCGCAACATCATTAATGACAACCGCGACGCTCGCTCTGTCATCCAGTCGAGCCGACAACTTCGTGTAGAATCTAACTCCGTCGTCGTGCAGAATACGACCACAACTATGGGCCTCCACCCCCATCATAACTACAGAAATCGACCACGCGATCAAGAACGCCATCACGATCGTCATGGAGAGCGCCGCAACGATCGTCACCGTCACCAAGAGTCATCAAATCATGACGACCACAATCGTGGATGACAATATGACTCCGATCAAAGCACCTCTAGCCTCCGGAGCGATTGTTCACCGAGTGAAAAATATGATGGCTTCCCAGCTTTCTCCAGGCGCATAAAATAAATCCAGTGGCCAAGCAAGTTCAAACCAACTGGAATCGAAAAGTTCACGGGCAAGCAAGACCCCGAACAATGGCTTAGAGTCTACTCTACCGCCATCCAGATGGCTGGGGGATCCAACGACATAAAAGTCAGTTACTTTCCCGTCATGTTAGATACCACACCCGTAACATGGCTCGAGGGCCTCCGCCCCGGGTCCATCGACTCCTGGGACGATCTCACCAGGAAATTCACTGCCAACTTCCAGGGAACCTGGGCTCGGCCTGGAACCCGTTATGAACTGGCAGCTTTTAAGCAAGAAAAAGGGGAGACTCTATGAAAATATATCAAGAGATTCTTCGATAAAAGAGCTACAATCGTGGATATCTCCGATCGAGAAGTAATCGACTGCTTTCACGACGGCCTCTACACCCGGGAATTACACCGCGAGTTCGGCTGACGCCGTCCGGAAAACATCAGCGAGCTACGACGCATTGTCGCTGAATGGGCAGAACAAGACGACTGTGAGCGGGAAAGCTTTGACATGCATCGCGATAACAACACCAACAATCACAACAAGGACAACGGTGACCGACGCAATGATCATTCAAACAACCGGGATTTCAACCGCGACAATAGGAAGCGCAAGCCAAACAACACAGTCACGGCAGTCCAACGCCCTAGTCGCAAGACTCATTCAGCGACAGACGTCATGAACGGTCCTTGCCCATATCATCCAAATGGCAAGCACACAATGACAAAATGTTTCCACCTAAAGTAGGAGTTTGATAAGCAAACGCCAGAAGTGCCCAAAATCGACAAGAAAAAGGAAGATAAAGATGATAAAGACCCCGGCAATAACTTTCCAAACGTCGAGAACGTCGTAGTCGTGCTATTCAGCGGAGAAACACTAAACCAGTCGAAGCGCACCAAGAAGCTAACCTTGCGAGAGATCATGGCAATAGAGCCTGCTACTCCAACATACTTGAAGTGGTCAGAAGTTCCCATCACATTTTCTAGAACGGACCAATGGACCAATTTCGCAAATCCCGGGAGATATCCCCTGGTCCTGAATCCAGTCGTGGCACAAGCCAGACTGACCAAAGTACTCATCGACGGTGGCAGCGGGCTCAACGTCATCTTCGCAAACACGTTCAAGAAGATGGGCCTAGACATTACAAAATACCTCAAGCCTATAGATTCTCCATTCTATGGCATTGTTCCAGGCAATGCAGCAATCCCTCTGGGTCAAGTCACACTCCCAGTCACCTTCGGGACGGAAGCAAATTTCAGGACCGAGTACGTCAAGTTTGAGGTGGCAGACTTCGAGACTTCATATCACGCGATCCTTGGGCGACCAGCCCTCGCCAAATTTATGGCGATTCCGCATTACGTATACTTGGTTCTCAAGATGCCTGCTCCTAAAGGAGTACTTTCCCTAAAGGGGGACTTAAAGATCTCCTACGATTGCGACGTTGAAGCAGTAGAATTCGCCGCCACATCCCAAGTCCCTACCCAGATGCTCGAAGTACTCGCCTTGGCCAAGAAGTCGAAGGAAAACGACCTAGAAGTACCTAGCAAGAAGTTGACAAGTACCAACTTCAAGCCCTCCAAAGAAGTGCTGCTCAAAACTGTAGATCTTGGGACGGGCGATCCGTCCAAAACTGCCCTTATAGGGGAAGATTTAGACTGTAAATAGGAAGACACGCTCGTCAAGTTCCTCTGTGATAATAAAGATATGTTTGCCTGGAAAGCATCTGATATGTCTGGTGTTCCTAGAGAACTTGTCGAGCACAAATTAAACGTTGACAAGAACGCAAAACCCAAAAAACAACGCCTCCGATGATTTGCACAAACAGACGTGAGGCAATCAAAGAAGAACTCGCCAAACTACTCGCCGTAGGCTTCATCAAAGAAGTCTTCCATCCCGAGTGGTTAGCCAATCCAGTATTAGTTCGGAAGAAGAACAACAACGAGTGGCGGATGTGTGTCGACTACACAGATTTGAACAAGCACTGTCCAAAAGACCCCATGGGACTCCCACGTATTGACCAAGTCGTGGACTCCACCGCGGGATGCGCACTGCTCTGTTTTCTGGACTGCTACTCAGGATACCATTAGATAGCGCTAAAGAAAGAAGATCATATCAAGACATCTTTCATCACCCCTTTCGGCGCTTATTGCTATACAACTATGTCTTTTGGACTAAAGAACGCAGGCGCCACATATCAATGAGCCATACAAACGTGTCTATCCAAACAAATTGGGCGCAATGTAGAGGCATATGTTGATGATGTGGTCGTCAAAACAAGCCAGTCAGAACATCTCATCAATGATCTTCAAGAGACATTCGACAACCTTAGAACATTCCGTTGGAAACTTAACCCAACCAAATGTGTCTTCGGTGTTCCTTCAGAGAAACTTTTGGGGTTCATGGTCAGCAACAGGGACATCGAAGCCAATCCGGCAAAGATCTCGGCAATCTTTACAATGGAAGCACCAAAGAATATAAAAGATGTACAAAAGCTGAAAGGATGCATCGCGGCCTTAAACAGGTTCATCTCAAGACTTGGGGAAAAGGGCCTCCCTTTCTTCAAACTGCTTAAAAAGCAGGATAAGTTTTCATGGACGAATGAAGCACACATGGCATTCGAAGAACTCAAAACATACTTATCTACTCCGCCAGTACTCACAGCACCTGTGAAGGGCGATCACCTCTACTTATACATTGCAACTACAACTCATGTGGTCAGTATTGTAATGGTAGTCGAAACTAAATTCCAAGCTTTTCACATCACAGTCGTAACTAAATTCCCACTAGGTGAAATCCCCAATAATCCAGACGCAACAGGTCGCATCTGCAAATGGAAGGCCGAAATTGGAGTGTACCACCTTGACTTCACATCTCAAACAGCCATCAAGTCCCAGGCTCTTGCTGACTTCACAGTCAAATGGACAGAAATTCAAAATTCTACGACAACCACTCGCCCTGAGCACTGGATCATGTACTTTGATGGGTCACTTAAACTTGAAGGAGGAGGTGCAGGTGTAGTTCTCATATCTCCTAAAGGAGATAAACTCAAGTACGTTCTACAAATTCTGTTTTAGGTCACTAACAATGAAGCAGAGTATGAGGCTATGTTGCACGGGCTTCGCCAGGCTTCATCACTTGGTATCAAGCGACTCGTTGTCTATGGCGATTCGGCTGTCGCCATTAACCAAGTTAACAAAGACCGGGATGCTTCTAAAGAGACAATGGATGCCTATGTCTAAGAGGTTCGTAAATTGGAACGAAACTTTCTTGGCCTGGAGTTTCATCACGTCGTTCATGATTACAACGTCGCAGCAGATGCCCTGTCAAAACTAGGGTCACGTCGAGCCGATGTCCCAGCAGAAATATTTGTCCAAGAACTACTCCAGCCATCCATTAAGGAACCAGCACGAGTTGAAACCACCCAATTCCAGTCTCTGTCGAAAACACATATCATGGTAGTCGACACTGACTGGATGACTCCTTTCATCGAGTACTTGAAAGATCATAAATTGCCAAAATAGAAGCCAGAGCAAATACGTATTCAACGACGAGCTGCTAACTACGTGGTAGTGGACAATGTACTATTTGTGAAGCCAGGATCCGTAGGGCCACTCATCTAGGGAATTAAACTACTCGATATGGAGAGTTGTGATCCGACTGCTTTGGACTAGCCCGATAGGGTATAGGACGATGTAGTCTATTAGTGAAACTACTCGTATTCAAATAGTATGCCTGATAGATTACCTTATTGTAACCATCCTGGCCGAATACGAGTAGTTTGTGTAATCGATTTGTAACTCTGCTCCCCGGATATATAAGGAGGAGCAGGGAACCCCTCAAAACAACTCAACCACACGTACAATACAATCAAACACACAGGACGTAGGGTATTACGCTACTCGCGGCCCAAACCTGTCTAAATCTTTGTGTTATTCGTGTATTGTCGTTCCTAGAACTCGGCAAGACCCACCAATCTACTCTCTGGGGTACCCCCAGGCAGACGTGCTCGATATAAATCATCGACAGGGTCCCTACTTCGGTAGGATAAGACTAGACCAACAGACTAGACTAGACTACAACACAATCTCATACACAATACAATCAACCATACATGACGTAGGATATTACGCAATTCACGGCCCGGACCTGTCTAAATCGTTGTGTCGTGTGTGCACCATCGTTCCTAGAACTCGGCGATACCCACGAAACTACTCTCTGGGATACCTCTAGATAGACACACCGGAGATAAATCTTCGACAGTTGGTAACATGCATGAAGCGGACCGGAATGATTCCATTCAGAATTTGATCTTTGAATTCATTTTTCTCTCAAACTATAAATCTTTTTTAATTCTGTTTGAACCGTGGTCTTAGTTACAATTTATGCAACAAAAGAAGCTCCAATTTAGATATATTTTATATTTTTGTTAGTTTTTAAATCAACATTTGCAGTAAACTAGTTCGACATTTTTATTATGTTGTTTCAACATTCTATGTGAGAACTGTTGAAATAGTTTTTCAAAAATATTAATTGTTAGGTTTGAATAAATATTGAATCTAGTCCAACATTAATGTACTACTTCAACATTTTTCACATGTTGTCTCAACATTTGTAATATACTATTTCAACATTTAAAAAATATTGAATTAGTTTTCTAAGTGTTGAACCAATAATTTTTAAATGTTAAATTGGGTTGATAAAAGATATTCAATCTGGTATCCCATGAAACTACTAGAGGCTAATAGAATTCCATGCTACAAAAAAATTCAAATACAGTTACATGTGTGGCTTCATATGTAACAAAATAAAAAAGTCGATACACGTGCATGAGTAACTAACAATAGTACTAGTGTGTTTTGAGTCTTATTGGACCTCAAAGCCGTGTCGTTTATCTAGCACACGAAAGCTATATAGCACACCAGTGGCGGACCCAGTTTTTGATCAAGACTAGGGCCAAATCAAGAGGCTGAAACTACCACGTCTATGTTATATCTAGAGTAATAGCAACAGTATAGAAAAGGTACCAAATTAAGAAGATGCTTTAAATAACATGTTTAACAATACGAATTGTGATACAATAGTTAAGATTTTTAGACATATTTATGACCTTATGGTTGGCATGGCCCTAATAAGACATACTCCCTTTTAGTGTGATCCATAATGTTTATATGTATTTTCCCATTAGTTTCTTAAGACCAAGATCTGCGATAATATCCTCAGGATCCAACACATGATTGGAATCACCCTCTCCTGATACCAGCATTTCCGTTGCTAGCTTCAACTCCTATCGCTCCTTATTCTCATAGGATGGCTTAACTCTACTATAAGCACACTAGTTCTGGTTGTTATAGTTTCTTCTCGTGCAGAGGGATTAAATTGGTCCGGTTCTGTTTGTGTAGCACTAATTCTAGTCAAAATTGTTTCTTGTTCTGTATCTTGAGATGGAGATGGAGGAGATCGATTTATTTCTTGTGTTCGGTTGTGTGGCAGGAACATGAGGGAAATAAGTTTTCAAATGATTGCAAGTCTAGATCTAAAACTAAACTACAAAATAGGGTTTGGTACAAAATAGAACACAAATTTAGTGCATAAGAGAGATTTGCGAAGATAAGCACCTTAGAGGCCGAGTAGAATGGCCGGCGGTGCCTCCTTCTGGCCACAGCATGTGCACTGCAAGGCTACAGTCCGCATGCAATGGAGGAACGAATCACTGAGGCCTTGTTTAGTTACCGATTCGGCCTCTACAGTATCACACTATGCGCAATAAATGTGCACCGTAGCATTTCATTTGTATGTGTGAAAAATTGTCCAAAAATTGATTAATTAGACTCAAAATGTTCGCCTCGTAGAGTACAACAAAACTGTGTAATTAGTTTTTAATTTTATCTATATTTAGTACTCCATACATGCTATGACATTTTGATGTGATGGGAATCTTCTTTTTACATAGTAAACTTTAGAGATAGAATTTGGGATCGGCCTAAGCTGAACTGCGGAGGACCAATTTCACCAACTGCGGATGACCGACTTCACCAACAACGACGGCTAGCAGATGCGGCGTATGGCGGCGGCGGCCCCAGTCAGGACATCGCGCTGCTGACCGCGATGGCTGCTAGTTGCACCGTCGCGAGGGGTGGGATTGGAACCGTGCAACCCGTTAACCTTTGCTTCAGTTGATGGGCTGGACACCTAGGTCTAGTGTTTTTTGGCCCAAAACTGAGGAGAAGTGGAGGTTACTGGGCCACGGCCCGGGTGGCCCTAGGCGCAGGTCCGTCCCTGTAGCACACGAAAGCTATATAGGAGCCCCCGAAGTCATCTGTGGGCTTGTTCCTCAGTTTATTAGCTACTGCTTCATTTCACGTGATGAAGGCTTCTTGCCAAAGGCATTAGGACATTGGACTTCGATCATTCAATTATTGGTGCCCAATACCAGCTCTTTGCTGGATCATGGCATTATACCTGCTTTTCGCTGGATCATGGCATTCAGTAAGGGCCAGAGCTATGTAGAGGCCATAGCGGGAAACCTATATGGCTTCCGGAAGTTTTTTTACCAACTTAGCTTCCACTGTTGGAGATTTATGTAACGTTCGGGATGACATCTTTATTCGCATCCGAAGCGGGTTCACAACACGCGGGTGAGAACTGGCAGGAGATGTCCTACGTCAGCACGGACGAGAATCTATTTGAGTTTCAACCTTTAGATGCGATTTTCTCCTAGACCGTTAATTTTTTTTCAAATCCGCTTGAACCACCATGTTATTTGGAATTAATGTAACAAAATAAGATCCAATATGAGTATATTTTTATTTTATATGAGTATATTTTAAAATCAACATTTCTATTGTGCTATCTCAACAATTTCAATAACTATGTCAACATGTTAGATATATTGCTTCAACATTTCCACACAAAATGTTGATCTAGCTTATCTAAATTGTTGAGCTAAATTTACAAAAATGTTGAACCTAGTGTTTACAAATGTTGACTACGTTAATTCGACACTTTATGTGAAAATACTAAAATGGTATAATCCGAATACTGAATCATTGTTTTAAAATGTGGACTACAATATTGTATATCTTATTGTATATAATTAGCTAGCAGCTAGAGATAATTAGAAGCGTAAAGAAAGAAAAAACATATGTGTTGTCTCTACCGCTGCATGTGCTAGGAACAAACAAAGCCAAGCGTGTGCTGTATTCCATAGTAGATTAATTTATGGATCGTTACCGAACAAAATAACCATCAATGTGGACTTAAAAACTAACGTCGTGGACACTTGGGCTTTACATGAACTTCAAAGCTACAAAGCTTAACTGGCTTCCGGAGCCCCCGGGGTCATAGTGGGCTGCGACCCCCCTTGCCACACAAATTTTCCATTGATTCAACAGTATTTTTAGCACTGTTTGCTGGCTTTATAGCTTAATTAACGTATGCTGGCCCCCTCTAAATCCTTGGTCAAGCTCCGCCAGTGGTAAGGGCGCGTTTGGTTTGCATCGTCAGACTGTCCGGAATCATCCGAGCCTAGCTCCGAATCTAATCTTCTCGTTTTGGTTTGCTGGATGAAGCCGACCTGTCCGTCATCAAGCAGTTCATTCCGCAAGCATAAATGCGTCTGATTTGCGGACATCCGGCAAAAAAACATCGGATGAGGCCATTTTGGACTGACACACGCCGGACGAAGCCAACCGTCAAACTAAACACGCTGTAACTAATTACAACAAGCCAGTGGGGCGGGGCATTATACCTGCACTTCGCTGGATCATGGCATTCAGTAACTAATTGCAACAAGCCAGTGGGGGAAGCATCAGTTGGATCATGGCATTACTAATTGCAACAAGCCAGTGGGGGAAGCGTCAGCTCATCTCGCACTTTGCTCTATGATTCCATTTTTAGTACACGCAAATGTGTTGATATTTCATTTGATACTGAGCTATTAGTACTTTGTTGATGGGCCACATGACATGATGACTTCGCCCTAGACGGACTCGGTGCTCTCCCGCCGGTGGCCTGACTTCGGCCTAGTCGATCACTAGCTTTTACGTTCATTTTGAGGTGTTGGCTTCGGCCTTCGGTGCACTTTCGTTAAAATGTTGTTACTTTGCCCCAGCTCGCCGCCGCCGTTGCTTCAACATTTTTAAATAAATGTAAAAGCTATGACCCAGCTAGAAGAAGGTGGGCTGTTATGGTCCACACATTTTTGTTGTTGTTTGACTTTAAAAAATACGATAACTTTTTTGGTACATAGAAAATTTCCTATCGGACGGTTCGCCGCAACATAAAAAAACAAAAGTTGCAACACCAAAAATTATCTTTTACAACAATTAGATATATATGGAAAAAATAACATCATCATATCTCACATAATTCTTAGAAAAACAAAATCCTACCGCAACAGATGTTGATGTTTCATGTCAGATCTGACCCGAATCTCCTTTTTCTCTAGAAAGAACGAGAACTTTGTAATTCAGTTATTGAAACATTAGATAACACCTCATACAACATCATGGAATCGCAATTGCAATATCACAAAAATCACAACTGCAACATCCACAATGCAACAACAACAAAAAAACTAAATTGCAATCATAGATCGCTATTGAAACATTAGAGAAATTCTCGTGCAACATCATGAAATTATAATTGCGACATTCACGAAAATCACAATCGCAACACACAAATTTTTGTAAACATATGCAACATACATAATACAACACCAAAAAAACTAAATCGCAACATCGTAGATTACCTGTTGCAACATTCAAAAATTCACAAAGCACTGTGAGTCTCGTACCATGTCAGCCATTACCCATGGGGACCCAAGTGAGGAGGGCCGTGCCGAAGGCGAGATCTCATGCTTGGTGGAGGGAGCCGAGCGGCGGTGGCGGGATCTCGGGGCGGAGGGAGCCATGGAATGAGCCCATGGCGTAGCAGAGATGCTTGAGGCGGCACCCAGTAGAGGGTGGTGGAGCGAGCTGCCAGCGCTGAGAGCTCGTGGTGGAAGGAGGCAGGCCGGGCCGGCAAATAGGGGCAGGCATGGGCGTGGGCGGCAGCGGCCGTGGGTAGGCGCGGGCGGTGGTGGGCATCGGAAGCGAATAACTGAATAAGAAAGCTACGGTAAAAAAATCGACGGGAGAGAAAGGGTGGCTTCGGTGGGGAGCTGGACAATGATTAGGGCAGGTATATTGCTACACGTCAGTGGTCTCATAGGTCGTCTCATGTAGTGCCACGTAGAATTTTTGCTGTGTGGAGGAGAGAGAACGAGGTGAGAGAAAGAGGTCATTGCTTCGTGAAACAACCGGCTCATGAGCTAAATTTAGGACTATGAGACAACTCCTCCATCATTGTATGAGTTTTATTGACATGCAACCAATAGTATTTCTTTATTTTTTCCATAAATTAAGAGATATTGTATTACTATAAGACAGCCAAAACAACAACTTATTGTATAAGTTGTCTGATAAATCGTCTTAAGATTACGTGTCACTGTATAAGGGCAGTCTTAACCCATCATGTCTATGGGTAGTGTCCATGCTGCCATGTTAGCAAGACATCACCTTAGACACTACATTCTTCAACCCATGATTTCTTAGGATGGATCATTAATAAATTCATCATATTTTCTCTCTACCAATCATACTTGTTCTTTTTCTATCATGAAGACACTATCATCTCCCAATGCAAACTTTGGTAATGTCCTATGCATAGGTTCTCGTGTCGACACTGGATCTTGCATGAGACCCAGTTTCTTCCTCTTTCCATTCTCTCCCTTATTTAATACAGTGCCACACAAGCAAAAAATTCTATGTGGCAGCCTAATTAATGCTATGGAAACCATCCGGCGCGAGTTTTCGTGGACGCGGCCACCGTGCAGAAATCTGAGAGAGCTCCGTTTAATCTAACCTGCTCACACGCAGAGAGTTTTTTTTAATCAAACGTACCTGTATTAACCATGAAAGATACAGTACAAGACGCATACAGATACATATACCACGTGAGGCACGGAGGACAGCTGTTCCAAACTTTTTGCACAAAGGTCCCTAACAAACAGAGAAAACACATTTTGGTCCCTAGAACCAGAACACATCGTGTCTTTCAGCTTGCGCCGCCAGCAGTCACTACAGGAACCTTCTCGCCAACATCCCTAGATCCAACGAAGCTCCATTGCCACAAGGCGTTGAAGAGAGCCGCATAAGACGCCCGCCCCCATGCACGAGTTGAAGCCGTCGCTGGTGTTGCATCGGCCGGGGACGCACCCCAAGCTTCGTAGATCTTGGACGCAGACTCACCGTCGACGACAACCACCGCCGCGGGAAGCTCGAGCCTGCTCCACTCTCCCATCTTCCGCAAGACCCGAAGCAGTCTCCGTACCCGCAAAAGCAAAAGCCAGCTCACACGTCTCCCATTGAGGTCGACACGCTGCCGGCCACCAACTCTTGTACAGGAGCTCCACAAAGGGAGCCCCGCCTCCACGGGCTCGTTGATGGCGTCGGAGTGGAACGCCGCCATGACGGGGAAGAGCACGAGAGGACCTTATTCCTTGACGCCACCGTCGCCGTCGCCTCAACGACGTCGCTGGAAACCTAACCCTAGATACCCTAGGACCTAATCTACACCGCCGGACGGAGAGCTGCCATTCCCACACACCTCTGAGGGCCGAAAGGCCGCCGGAGGCGAAAGGGAACGGTGACCTCACCGGCGGGAGCACGGGTCGCCTCCCTGTCTCCTCTCTCAACCGTAGCGAGGAGAGCTTTCGAGAGAAATCTAATTGGAGGGAAGAGTTGTGGCCCACACGCAAAGAGAGTTGATCCTGAGAGAGAGAATGGAGAGATCGAGAAAGAGAAAGGTAAAGCTGTGGAAAGGGGAAGTGAGAAGCCAGTGTAACAAAAAAAATAAAGGTTGCGTTTCTAAATACACCTCGTTTCAAATTATTATTCGTTGTTGATTTTTTTCACAATCTTTGACCATTCGTCTTATTTAAAAATTTTGTTCAAATATATAAACCAATAAGTTATAGTTGAAGTATATACGATGATAAAGTAAGTCACATATAAAATAAATGATACTTTTAAAAAAATTTAAATAAGATGAATGGTCAAATGTTAAACGAAAAAGTCAACAATGAATACTAATTTGGAACGGAGGTAGTACGTACTTAAACATATAATATTTAATTCTTGTTTCCTCCTGGTGGTGTATGGTTGCCCAAAATACCAGAACCCTATATCTGATAATTGCGAGGGTGTTAGTAATCAGAACTATCTCACTAGAGAAGATGTATCATTGCGCTTTAGTGAATGATGGACGTTTCATATTTTATCTTATTATACCAACAAAAGCTTTTTAATCACAGTATATATAGACCCTCAAAGCTCACATAGACATCATATTTATATATATGAATACAAGCACGCAACTCTATGTCTATAAGCTCCTTTGAAAGACATGTATACGGATAGAGATAGAGTATACAAAGTCACTATATATAACTCAATAGACACGTCATCTACATTGAAAGAATAATTTTATTAGTTTATGAATGATCTAGGATAATGCGAGTTTCTGTACTGTATTGTTAAGGACTCAAATTTTACAATTTTACTGGTTCCACCACAAATAACTTGACTAACTAATATACAATCAATTCATCATGTCACAAGAGTTTAATGGGGGCATTAAAATCACCCTACGAATCCATATAAACCTAAATTGACATATTTACTGCGACTATCATCAACATTTGGGCTCACGTGATCTAGCCGTGAGTGATATATCTTTTAATATTCTTTTGTAAGCTTTTTCTTTTATTTTTGAGTTATATTCGTTTGATCTTTTTGTATTTGTTTTGGATGATTAACGTAACTAGAAGGAACACAGTCTCAGATCTTGAAGACAATTTGAGCAGTTTTACTTTAGAGAATGTGCCCGACATTTTCCCTACAACATTAATTAAACTTCTGCACAATGTGAGTCCAAAACGATATTTTTAATCTCAAAAGTATGACACTTGGTGCAAACTGATCATATATATCAATTGGTAAGGTCTTCCGTAGCGAAGAAACTATCAACCCAGATTCGAGTCCTCGATTCAGCATAGGTATAGCTTTTTCTTCGATTTATTTTAAGATTTAACCGGTGCTATTCATTCAATAGTAGGCAATGTGATCGGCGACAACGAGACACCCTTAGTGACTTCGTTAATCTCGACATTGTCGGTCTAGTCTCTTTAGAGGTGCTCATAGGGTGAGTGTGTACCTATATTCATATGTTGAGTGTGCATGCCATAGTGACATAAAGTACATATTAGATCACACTTTCAAAATCAAATTTAGTATTACGGCGGTTATCCATAGGAACACACGGGCATATTTGTTACTATACTATAAAGATCTAAAATTTTTGACAACCAACGGACCCACCAGTTATTGAAACACTACCCCTTCTAGTGACCCCATATGTCAGGTCTTTTTTCGTCAAACCTTTCGCTTCTCTCGTCCGTCTCTGTATGGAATCATAGAGTTCACAATCAATACGGTCTCCGGACAATTAAATATTATGCAATCTTATTTTCTATTAAATGTGTGTGTCGCGTTGTTCTAGCTAGTGTTTGAAAAATAAAATAAATAGGGAAACGTTAGCGCAGCATGTAGTCGCCCATCAAATTTTCCTGGGCGGAAATCCATATAAACCAAACTTTTGCCCAACCTAACTGATCAAAATCCTTCACCTAAAAAGACAGATCAAAGTCCTCCCACCACACAGTTCAGCGCAGCAGGCCGAAAATCTCAAATAGGCGAATCGCCATTACGCAGCACATACATGGGCCAAAAATTACTCATCCCCCGCGTGTGGTTGGATGAAAATTGAACATATATCTAAGAGACCGTGTTGAACATTTTTGGAACTCGTTCTATATAGTGCATAATCTTTTGCTAGTTCTGGATGGAAGAGAAGATTGGACATTCGACCAGCTGCTTTGAAGCAGCTGCCCAAGTACGCAACATTGCACAATATCCATATGGACTCCGGATCAAGCAAAATTACAGAACTGAAACAAAAAATGAAGTAACAGAAAGTAGAGGGAGATAAAATTCAGACACATACGTTGGTAACAGAGAAAGCTCGAATATCACAAGTCAAGCAAATGCAAATCACAAGACAGACTGACTTATCGCAGTAGTTGTGTTCTCTTTTTGTTCTACCCTTCAAACTTGGTTTTGTTCTCTTGAATTCTAAACACCATTTACACCCAATCCGATGGCTCCTGTGGTGCCGCCTCAGCTAGCTTTGCCCAATAGTAGTCGAATATGGGTCTGCATAATGCTTTGGCACACCTCCGAAACCTCTTTTAAAGCTTGTGGTCCATGTGTTTTTCATTCCAATTGACGTAGATTTGCCTAGCAGACATCATGTGCTCGCAAGACAATAACTGAGACTTGTCACAGTAGTTTCAGCATTTTTAAATCTAACGTTGACCAAGTTACCTTCACCGAGATTGAGGCGAACTTGATCTTTATTTGTTCACTGACACATCCATGATTGGTCGCTTTGAAGGAACGACAATGTTCAGCAGAACAGTCAGACCCCGAATCTACCTTCACTTTCAAATCCATACAAGTATCCATCACAACAGCAAGCACATGCCTCCTTCTTAAGTCACGTGACTCACCAATCACACCATCAAAGAGCCGAATTTCCTCATGTAACCCACTGGTAAAACAGCTGAGACACAAATTGAAGCTACTCTGCACTTCTGATATGACAACTTCTACTGTTGCCTCCACTCCGCCCTCAACACACATTTGAGTCATGTCAACTGCCCCATAATTTCCATGAATGCGATTTGTAAAGGGTTCAGGCAGTGTGGTCACTTCATTAATAAATGACACACCATCTATCAGCGGTAGATCATCTTTTTCTTGATCTCCTGTCTTTATTTGCATGTCATATTCAAGTAGAACAGTGCGAGATAATTCGATGCCTCGCTTAGGGCCACTAGTTTCGATGAGGGAACCCTACAAAATTGTCACTGTTAAGTAGCTCATCATAGCAAAGTAAGACATGTACAGCTAAATTGCAGATAAGTACAGATGTGCGCACCTGCTCCACAATGATGGGGTCATCCCTGCTAATATTGACAACATAATTAAGTAATGGATCCACAAGATCCCGTGCTGCAATGTATCCATATAACTCTACCGAGCCACTGTCCACAGGAAGTTTAGCCAACTTTAGTGATAAAATTTGAAACATATTACATGGTTCATGGCTTATGCACTTTCCACTCTTCACGATGCAATCTTTGCTGGGACCAGATAACATCATTGCCTCCAAACGAGCTCCATAAAAGATTACGTGTTAAATTTAAATAGGAAACTAACAATCGAAAAATATATGTATGGTATAGTAAAAGTAAGGGATAAAGTCCATTTTACTCACTCAAGTTATTGAGTTGTCTGGACAAGTTCATTTTTCCCGTCACACCTTAAATGGGGGTGTTTGGCATGAACAACTGAGGCTAAGCGAGACTTTTCTTATCATGTGGTTTTATGCTACTCATCCATTGATAGGTAAGCAAAGTGTAATTTATCTTTGTAAAAGTGAAATGAGATAACACACATTAACCTTTTCTGCAGAGAATATATTACTTGACCCGATATCTCGAGAAAAATGTCCAACAAACAAAATAGATAAAAATAGGAAAAGACAAATTGATGGCTTACTCTCATTACGGTCTGCAATACGATATTCTTGTTTCCAGTGATAGTTGTCCCTGTATATAGAACAATCCTGGTGCCTGCTCTCTGCTAATACAATCTTACGGGGAACACCATCGCAGGGGTAGCCATATTCATAAAAATTAGCGATCTCTGCTTGCCTTTCTTCACTGTCACTGACATCAATGGCACTTTGTCCCCTCGCATTCCTAGCACCTTCTTTTTCGCTGTCCCTAGGACTGTTATCACTACACAAAGCAATGACATCCTGGACTGTGCGCCTTGCATCTTCATCACCATAGATGGCATCCACAATTTTGCTCCCATCTTCTTTAACATTGGCAGTATGTACATCACCATAACGAGCTATGAACTCGTAGATTGCGGCTCTATTCTCCTCTTTTTCCATGCATCTGGTGATGCGAAAGTGCTTGTCCACGGAAACCATAATATCTTTGGCTGTGTGGATAGGATCTTTGGCAGAAGGGATGAGCCGGCGCTTGTCTGGTTTACGCAATTCCTCGCCTTCCACACCACTGCTGACGCCCAAGTTCTGAGATCCATGGGGAAACCTATGACCAAAGAGCATATATATGTTTGAAATCGATTTTTCGCCTTTTTTATCTAGTTTTGGAGTCACGTGAGATTAATTAGAAAATTATGCCTAGTATGTCTTCCGAAAATCAACTTGTAAGAACGAACAATCCTAAAAAAAATATAAGAACGTTCCCGTCAAGAACGAATAGCTCTCGACAAAAACCCGAAATTCGACATAATCGACATCGAAAACTTTAGCAACAGGCAAAAGGTGCGAACTTTAGCATCAGAACAAGAGAACGCACCGGGAAACATGACGGACAGGAGGGTTGAGCGCTGCCCTGACGGAAGCAACTCGTCGCGCGAGCGTCGGTGGCCACCCACGAGGCGGACCAGAAGCCATGGAGGAGAGGAAAGATCGCGAGGGTGGAGAGATGCGGGCGCCGTTGGGGCGTTGGAGACGGCGAAGAATCGGGCGCGAGGGGATTTACATGTTCCCTACGGTGGTGAGCACGCGGCGGGCGGCGGCGGTGGGGGAGAAGGAAACCGGCGAATGCTCTTGACTGTTGGGGCGGGTGTTGTACCGTGTAATTGTCACAAAAAACGATCATTTATTGACGGCACACTCTTGAAAAAAGAGAGATGATCATTCATGACGGCACACTCTAAAAAATTATGGGTTGAAAAACTTTAAATGCGTGGTCTCATGTCAAAAAAAAATGGTATCGGTGCTTTTTCGCCCAGTTGGCATAGATGCGCCCGTGCCCAGCACACATTCAACCCTCTGCATTAGGCGGTAATTGCTCTATTGCATTGGCAAACCAAAAGCAAGCACGAGAAAGCAAATGACTGACTTTTCATAAAAAAAATACACATGATGAATTAATATATAAAATATCCATAGTTGACGGAGGAGTTTAGTTTACGGCGACGCCTACTTCCCGCCAACCGAGGCCAGCGGCGACTGCTGCCGTCCGCCCACCTACCACCCCTAGTCTCGCCCTTTAGAACCTCTTCGGTCGGCCATTATGCCAAGCCTTCTCTTCCCCCGACGCCTTACACGTCACCCATACCCCACCTATCGGCTATGGCTCCACCCTTCTGAACATTTTTCGACCAGCCGTGGCACCCGCCGCTGGCCTTTTCATCGGATGTCCTCTATCGTCCAGTCAGCCATTACCCCGACCTTCATCTGGAGCCCCACCACCAAAAACTACCGCCGGACCGGCCGCCACCCCCGACCTTCCTCTAGGGCGTGAGCGTTGCTCCTCCCCCAACCACGAACTCAAATCCTCACATCCTCCCCTCCTCCTCTTGGAGTCCCCGTCGACCGCAGTAGAAACAAGACTGCGATAGCTGACCAAGTCACCTCAGTGAGATCAAGGACTCAATATTTATTTGTTCGCTGCTACATTGATGATTGGTTGCTTCGAAGGAACGGCAATGTTCAGTGAAACAGTCAGATCCTAAACCTACCTTGAAATTCAAATCCATACACTCGTCTTCCCTAACAGCTACCACATGCCTCCTCAAGCAGTCAAGCCACGTGACTCGCAAATCACACCATCAAAGAGCCGAATTTCCTCACGTAACCCAATGGTAAAACAACCTAGACACAAATCAAAACTACTCTACACTTCTGATATGAAAACTTCTATGGTCGCGTCAAATGCATACTCAACACACATTCGAGTTATGTCAATTGCACCACAATTACCATGAATGCGCCCCGTCCATGACTTACTTGATATCATTAGTTCGTCAACGATAGACACACCATCAATCAGCGCTGTAGATCATCTTTCTCCGGTTCTCCCGTGATCCTCTTGTCATATTCAATCAGAACAGTGTGAGACGATTGGATCCCTGGCCGGTCATTTCGATTTGGAACCCTACACAACGATTATTGTTTAGTACTACCTCCGTTCCAAATTACTATTCGTTGTTGACTTTTTTATTTAACGTTTGACTATTCGTCTTATTCAAAAAATTTCACAAGTATCATTTATTTGACTTGATTTATCATTGTATATACTTCAAGTATAATTTATTGGTTTGTATATTTGGACAAAATTTTTAAATAAGACGAATGGTCAAAGATCATAGAAAAAAGTCAACAACGAATAGTAATTTGGAACAGAAGTAGTAGCTCTTTATAGCAATGTAATAGGTATCTAAAGCTATAGGAGTGGTGGCTTAGGGCCTAACGAGACCCATAAACACTTCATTGTCTTCTTCAGAGCATCCCCCACCCCATCGTGACGCCTTCCACCCGCCGTACGCCCCCGCACGCCAACCCGTTGGCCCTCGTCGCCCCCACCGACGAACACCGCCTCCACGGGCCGAACGGCCGCCACCTCTAGCCATTAGAGCCCCCACCCCCAAAAACCTCAAAATCTCTGAAATCCTAACCCACCACCGGTCTCGCTAACCACCCGTGGCCTGCGTTGCCCTCGCCACCGAACCACCCCCGCCCGGCTCGCACTCCTCCGCGCTCGATGGTTGTATGGCGATGCCGAACCAAGGAAGAAGGTGGAGATCGTGCGGCCCACATCGACCGGATGAATCTCAAACACCAGAAGCCATGTGGCTTCCGGGGATGCCATCCAGAAGCTGTATAGGTTTTCCAGGTGCAAGCCCAGCGTTCCAAAGGAATTCCAGCACATGCAGCAACACCGGCTAAATTCATCCTGACGCTAATATCTTCTACCTTACGATTTTACACATTTTCCCCAGCTGGCTACTGAGTTGGGCTGAGACGGTCAAGCTTCCAACGGTCTTCTTTTTTCTTTTCTTTTTTTTTGGAACTTAGCTTCTTCATTGATTAAACAGTAACATTACAGTCGTTTAGCGGACACAGCTGCAAGAAGCTAGGGGGTTGTTCAACCCAAATCGATGCTAAAACAGAAGAAGCAAAACTAGCGCACAGATGACCAGCAGAATTGGCTGTTTTTCGAACATGGCTAATGGAGGAGGTGAAACCTGCCGATATATCCTCAATTTCATCCAGGATTGATGCTATTTCCGATCTTGCATTGCCTCGTGATCGCCAAAATTCTTGGGACGCCTTACCGCCTTCGAAACATGAGTCTATGTGATCACTCGGTTCAGTGTACCCTGGGGCGCAAGACGAATCCCGTCTCTTAGAGCTTCAGCTTCCAACGGTCTTCTTTTCTGTTCACGTTTTGACATTCCTCTCAAACCCAACAGAATAGCCTACCGGTACTCTGGGAATACTGCAGCTTTATGAAATGTTTATTGATCATCAAACCAGCAACAGGTTTGTGCTTGTGCTACGTTATTATTGAATACACCCAATCTACGCCTAATCTGGTTTCGAATTTGGGCAAGCCACAGGCACCGTGGACAACGAAATTGAAATTTAAGATGATGCTTTGGACACGCCGTTCTCTCCCGCTGCCGCTGCCGCGGTGGAACTGGAAGCCGGCAAAGGCCATGGTGCGCCAGCCATTACGGCCTCGATTTCCCACGTCTCCCGGGGGCAGTTTGTGAGGTTCCGGCATCCTTGAGCCGTCACATACTGCAGAAAAACACATGACTACTGTTAGTGTGCAGAAGGAAGAGGGTGAAAATCACAGAAGCACGTATCAGCATCTATTTAATCTTTGCAGGAGAAGGGCCACCATTGTCTAAACTGAAATGCTTATCTGGCTTCTTTGAGGTTCACTACGGATGACAAGTGAGACATGATGTTCATACTAAAACCCATCATGCATCAACCTTAAATGAAAGTCATTTTTAAAGTCAGCCTTCAAGATTTAAAAGCCTGCCAAATTTTTGTTTCCTCCACTAGGTTACCTATCAAATTTTAGGTGCAGAAACTAGCTAAAGAAAAATATAAGAATGGTGCTACATGCATAATGACTCAAGTACAGCCATGGCCATCAACTAATCAATCTGTCAATCAGATTTTTTTATCATCCAGGTCCACAGCGGTTCACCTTGTGTGTGTAGTAACACTCAGGTCGGACATAGAGAGCCTTACGCACAGTTTTACCCAATGTAAAGTCCACAGAGGTTCACCTTGTGTGTACTCAGGTCGTACATAGAGAGCCTTACTGTCACACCCCAAAATTTTTGGATTTTTGGATGTGTTTTGCTAGCATAATTAATACAATGATTTTCTCAATTTTCTAAAATTTTTCCAAGCTTTATATAATTAACAGGGAATTTAGTACAGGAAAAATAATTTTTTCCTAAATTAAAATAAAACAATGCAGGTTTAACATTGAGTGTTTTGCATTCATGTCGGTTGCATTTAGTGGTTTTATGCGTGTAAAGTTTCTAAAATGCGTTTCAGAGCCTCATAGGAATTTTTCAGATTTTTCTGGGATTTATTCCTATTTTCCTATAGCTAATTCCAATTTTTGGAAGGTGCTAAAACCTTTTTCTTGAGCTCCAAATATTTTATTTGGGTTCCTCGTGTCCAACTCTACCTCTGGGATTTTTCCTGGAATTTTTGGAATATTTTTCGTGGCTTAAATGATTTATCTGAAATTTTCTAGATTTATCTTTGCACGAAAAACAATTTCTGAAAAAAAAAGGAAAAGAAAAGCCCAAAACCCTCCGGGCCGAAACCCAGCCCGACTCCCCTTTCAAGCCCAGTCTGGCCTGCCCCCACTTCCCCTCCCCCGGCCACTTCTGGCCCAACAGCAGCCCAAGCCGCAGCCTCCCCTTTCCCCTCTCTCGCCGACAGCCCGGTCCCACCTGGCAGCCTCCCCTGCTTCTTTCCTTTCTCCCTCGCCGCTAATGGCGCGGCCGGCCGTACCTGCCACGGCAAGGCCCGCACGCCGAGGCCCCGCTCCCCCGTGCGCCTTTAAAGCTCTGCGCCGCCGCCCCCTGGACCCTCTCTTGACCCGCGCAGAGCCCCAAACCCTAGAGCTGCGCCGCCGCCCGAGCTCGCTGTTCCCGCCGCCGCGCAAGCTTCGGCCGCCGTTGATCTCCCGCTCTGGCGCCGCTCCGGTGCTCACGACCTCGCCCCGACCTTTGACGCAAGGTAAAGAACCTCCCGAGCCGCGTTCCCCTCTCTCCCTCGGTCTCTAGCGCCCAAGCGACCTCGCCGGAGCGCCGCTGTTGCTGTACGTCGTCGCCCGACCGCCGACGTGAGCCCCCTGGGCGACCTCCCCGCAGCCTTATCTCCCTCCCCGGCCAACCCCCGCTGCCAGCCGAGCCCCGCAGCTCGATTCCGAGCAACTCCGGCGAGCTCTCCGCCGCATGGCGTGGCGCCGCCGCCGCGCATTCCCCCTCTGCCGACGACCCCATCGTCGGATTTAATCCGATCCATCGGATCTAGATCCGACGGCCACCACGCGCCCCGCCCCCGAGTCAATTCCTCCCTTACCGGTCAACCAAGCCATGTTTGTTAAAGACCCCCTGAAGTTTTAGGGAATCAACCCGCCGTCCCACGCTGTTTAAAAATATTTACAAGAGGTCCTTATTTACTCGTTTAGCCCCCTGCGCTTTTGGAAATTCGAACCCACAGTCCTGCCAAGCCATTTCGTACGTTAGCCCTTCGGTTTTTATACCAAATTATGTTTAGGCCCTCGGTCTTTCACAAATAAGCCCCCGAAACTTGTTTTAATTATAGTTTTCACGTTCTAACTCCATTTTGACCCGTTCAATTTGCGTTAGATTCATATTGACATGAGCTACGCGTTAGCACTGACATTTACCATGTTGTTTATTTCTGAATTTTATTTAACTATTAATTTGGCTAAAGATTATTTAACTATGTTTTCTATACTAAAATCTAATTAAGATTTATACTCGGCTCTTAAATGTTAACATACAATTGACTAATATTTATTCAATTAGATTTATAAATAAAAGTTGACTAGGTTATATCTCGATTTTCATAAACTAACATTAATATGCTTAATGTATATGATAACTAGCTTTTCTAATTAAAAGCAAAATTAGAGTTTCACTCCGAGTTTTCATAATTAAATTAATTTGGATAAAGTCAACATTAATTTGTTTTAAATATAACATTGGCTAGTTAAACATGAAATATCTTATTATTCGATTAGATGCTCTCACCTATTTTTATTAATTAAAGTTAAATGTTTAATTGTATAAATTCTACATAAACATTTATAAATAAAAATATAATTAGTTTATTCCCAGATTTTACAAATTCAAATAAAATTTGAATTAATACCAACATAAGATGTTTCTCTGGAATATCTTTTACATTATTTATTCAATTAAAATTTATCAAGCATATAATCTTTTATTTTCTTTTTTTAATATAAATCTTCCGATAGTCGTATTTTTCAAACTGTACCTTCGTTTTCAGCGATTCTTGCGCTCGCGTGACCATAGCCCCGAGCACCATCCTTTAGTGCGCTCTTTTAAAGCTTTTATTTTAATTGATGTGTTGTTCTTAGTTGTATATTGTTTGCTTGCTTGTTTAGCTCCATGTTGTGCTCGATGATTGCTTCGAGTAGAGGAACGTCGTCGAGAGATTTTAAGCAGAAGAGTCTGAAGATCAAGATTTGAAGACGGTGAGTAATTATAATGGATTTGAGGCAAGTTATAGCACGGACAATCCTTGCTACCTAAACCCACTCTTTATATTCATTACTTTCATATCCATGTGTCTAAATTGATGTCTCATTAAGGTTGTACCTAGTTTTGCATATCATGTACCTTGATAACCTTGGGCTTATGCATATGGGTAGAATCTTTTGCTACGCGCAGCTACTGTCACTATTATTTAATTGTTAATCTTGACTTAACGATTCACTTTAACATTTATGATAAAACATGCTTTTTAGCAACTTGGTTTAGGGAGCTAGGGCATGTGCTATGTGCTTTGCTCTAGTGTCTCTTCGTAAGGTCCGGTTCTTAAAGCGGCAACCCAGGAGCCTGTCGCCACCGCTGGAACTATTATGGCTCTGGTCTTGGTCAAGTAACTTGTACGGCTCTAGATTACCGGTGGCTACCATTGGGGCCAACGGCGTTAGTGGACACAAGGTGAAAGGGTGTTTTCGGATTCCACCGAGGACGGGCGATCTGTCGGCTAGGTCACGTTAGACCCAGTCCCATGTTGGGAGTCCCTGCGATGGGGAACTCCACACGTTGCGCATGGATGGGTGCGATGCCCGCGCTCTGGACGCCATCGACCCCCCCTATGGTGTGACTCCGTAGGCGTACGTCGATCTCGGTGCCTATGGTCTCACCGCCTTGTTAAACTAGCGGCTACTGTCTTGTTAGGGTGTCTTGTGAAAAACCTCGTAGCGTCCCTATACCGTCACACCTCGGAAGTGTTGATGTGCGTGGTTGGGTGCAAAGTTCCTTTGAACTTTTACGCAACTGGTGGGTAAAGGGCGAAACCTCTGCAGAGTGCAAAATCTATCATGATAGCCTTGCTCAGGGTCACGAGCGGCCTGGATCCTTTTTTATTGGAAGATGATGTTTATTTATGATTAATGTCACTTATACTTGTTTAATTGGGTTACAACTGGGTTTCATTCACTTGTAGTAACTTGGTTAATGCTAAAATGAATCAACTAAAAGTGCTAATGCAGTTCAGCCGTGTCAAGCCTTCTTTTAAGCCTTCATACACCGTGCTATACTTGCTAAGTAATTGGATTACTTACACTTGCCATTATTCAACAAAATCCCGGATGGGTAACAGATGAGTCAGAAGTGAGTCTGCTGCTATTGAGTTTTCTGAAGATCTTCTGTACCTCCGAGTTGTGGTCAACCAGTCGGTGTCCCTGTGGACTTGAGGCTCTACCTGTCAAGAGAGTTAATACATAGACTTCCGCTGTGTTTTATTTAGGTAAACTCTGATGTAAAATGTTTTATTTCGAGCATTTGTACTCTGTTTATCATATTTGTTCGTTGTATGTGTTCCGTGGACTTACTGGGCACACATATGGCCGCATTCGGGTTTGGTGAAAATCCGGGTGTGACACTTACGCACAGTTTTACCCAATGTAAAATGCATTAGAATCTGGAAATGCATATCACGTAGTTACTCTTCAAACTATTATTATAATGTGAGATAAAAGGTCCCCAGGAACAATCTTCTAAGTATGTCAAATAGTTTTGTATATCTGTCATTTGTTACGCTCATGATGCTTGGTCAGATCCGCAAACCTGATCTGAATTACTTCTTGACAAACTTATGCAAACTGGTCGTAACAGCCAGATGTATCTATACTGTTCAACTATCAGATGTATCTTTTCCTTTGTGATCCATGCCATAGCACAAAAACAATGCAGGGTAGCTTGCATCAACAGGGGCTCCGCAACACAGGAACGCACATTCTATCAGTTTTATGTTTCTCATATTCAAGTTTTCCTGCTAAAAACACTAGGATGAATTTGATTTACTACCTAGCTGCTGTAAAAGTACATATAGCGGTGCACCAGAAGCCCCTGTGCAGGAATAATTACTAAACGGGTAATCAAGAGTACAAGACATACCACGTCACTTTCAATGCGAACACCACCAAAGCTTTTGTACTTTTCAACCTCTTGCCAGTTGAAGAGCTTTGAGGAAACTGGATCACCCCTTGCTTTAGTCAGCAATGTGTCGATGAAATAGCAACCTGGCTCCACTGTAATAACCTGCAATCCAGACCATAGAAGCTCAGATGTTCATATAACTGTATTACGAAGTTTTTGCTCAAACACGCAGAAACTGTACTACGAAGTCAGTGACTATTTTCTTGTTCCAAAGGTACAAACTACCTTTTCCTTCATTCCCAAACTCTAATATTTTATTCAATGCAATACAATAAAGATTTAGTATACCAAATAACGTCAGGTATTTGAAAGCGCATAGTTGAAGCACTTTTGCCTAGTTACATTTCAATTATTATCATTCCTGAGAACTAAGTTTACTCGGCTGTCTCCTGTCATTGCCCCCACCAAGGATCAAACCTGTGCTAGCAAAATGTTGGCACCTTGAGGTTTCAGCGCATTATCTGTCCAGCCAGGGTCTGATACTCCCCTTCTTAATACAAAGCCAGAAATCTACCAATGGTCTTTCTCTTTTTAAGATGTATTATTTATCATTCCAAACTTTCAATTCAGTTGCTATTTCCTAAAGACCAGACAGCGCCAACGCAATTGATCTAGGTAGCTTGTTTATCAAGCATTGAACATGTGAAATTCTGAAATGCAATAACCAGCTGAGGGTAGCTCTGCTATCTTGCCAACAAACTGTGCACAAGAAATGCGACATATGCTTGATGTTGCATTGTTGCACAATCAAGGCAAGTCTACCCAATATTAATGTGCAATGAGCAGAGCAGAAAGCATAAAAGGTTGTAGGGTGGGTGTAGGGAGATGCTCATTGATTTTTTTCTGGGAACAAATTGTATAACCCAATCCCATCTCATTCTCAATCATGATTCATCAAGAGGCATACAATATAGCAGAACTTTCTGGTATTCCTTTTCACTGCTCGATCACAAATTAATGGGACAAAAAACTGACCATGCCTTCTTTGAGTTCTCTTGTGGTCCGCAAGGAGCTCAATCCTGGCTCTTTTGGCCTCTCTAATCCCTAAAAGGTGTATAGGGGCTCAGTTAAAAGAAGCAAACAAATGTAGATTGAGAACTGTGTCCATAACAATCTATGAAGATTGAACGGACCTCAGGGTAGCCTCCTGGATCATGGGTGTCAATTCCAAGTAAGTGGCCAAGACCATGAGGCATGAAAACAGCTCCTAACCTTTGAGCCATCATATCATCAAGATCCCTGAAGAAAAATGGTTTCCAAGGAACAGAAGTCAGAAAAATAGAATTACTTATTGAAGTTTGATAGGCACAGTGAGTTACACACACCCTTGGAGAATTTGCTCTTTCCTGAGAGATTCAAGAATTTCCCGTTCTGCCAGTCTGAAAAAAGGTTTGAACTATGGTTGACTCATCGAAGAAGTATGTTTAAACGGAAGAAAAACAATGTGTGGTGAGCCAGCAGATACGTTATTCCAGAGTCCTGAAAATTGCTCCAAAGTAGATCTAGGTTGATAATCATCACATTTCACATTAAATTTCCACAGAATCAAACCAAGTTGTGATTGTGAACAGTACTTTTAAAAAAGAAAGAAAAGTAAATATTGTGTACATAAAAAAGATGCATTGTAAAAATGAAATGACTCCACTTTCTATGAATACTTCTCATCAGGGTTGTGTTTCAAATTGCATGTCTTTATGTTTCTATAATGCATTCTTACTTGTGCATATCCATATAACTAACTCCAGGCCGCATGTGTGATATGACAGCATTATGAGCCTTAAGCACAGCCTGTACAAAATGTGAATCATTTTAATCAAGAGAGTTGAGAACAAGCTCAAAAGAAACAAAGACAGTTAATGCTTTGAAATTCCATACCACAAACAGAAATTGATAGGGTTACATAAAAATGGATTTTTTTACCGTAGGTACTTACATTGTATATTATTATCTGATTCCTGTTGAACTTCCCATTTATCTGAAAACATGTAAACCCATCAGAAGAAATTATTAAAAAAATGTTGTAAGATGTGGTAAACAAAAACATGCGGTTACATCAAGGCTTGTGCAAATTAAAGTTATAATCCAGATTCCAGAAATATAACAATGGATAAATGTGATGGATGTGTGCCTCTGCCAGGTGCCGGCAGCACTACAACCCTAAAGTAGCAAATGTTTGAAGTAAAAGAAAAGGAAAGAAATATCTAAGAGAGCCCACTTGAACCTATACAATAGTAGCATAGTACTTAATACTAAGCTTGGTTTTGCTCAGTATCAATGATCTGATAACAAAGAACAGAAAAACAAAATGATAAATAAAGATAGAGGAAAATAGAACTAGGATTATAAAAAGGTCGCTGCGATGTTTGAATTGTATGTGCGTTCAGCAACCATACTCCATGGGACAACAATTGGCCCTTCCCTACTGTATTTCCCTATGAAAAAGAACATACTGCATGTGATGTGTTTACTGAAGGGGAGACAAAAACAAACATCCATTTTTCTCCTGTCCTGTAGTAATAATGGTCTAACATGTAGATATCTATTCATTCAGATAGCAAAGGCTAAAGTAAACATGAAATTGAACCCATGAGAAGCATTTTTAATGCTGTAGCACTGTGAAATGACCCCCTCTTTTGTACATTTGATCCAAGATCTAAAGGCTAAAGCCATGTAACAAAAACATGGTACCTGGCTGTAGGCCCCTACTGATTTTGTAAGAAACAATAACATCTTGAAGCTGATGACACGCATAATTCAGTTCATAGTACAGCATATACAGTGCAGCAGTGTTAGTGCTTTTAAAAGGAAAACAAGGAATAGCTTCAATAGTATAGAAAGTGAAATTTAGGACCCTCCAAAATAGACGCTCTAGACTTCTGAAGTACTTACAGGGTATGAGCATGTGATATCAGATCCATAGAAATGGTATTCACCTCCCATGTCCATTAGTGCCATGTCTCCATCATTCAAAGTCTGAATTTGAGAAAATTAAACAAAAAACACGTACCAAGAACCAAAGTGAAATAATAAGCCAGAAGATGGAACAAAAGTTAAACCTCACACAAAAAAAAAGTTAAACCCCCCTCAAAAAGAAAAAGCATGCAGACGGTCACAAATAAAGGAATGGTGAATGAACATATGAACATATCCTCCTACGTTTACACAAACGGATCCATTCTTTAGAATGCTTTTGTTGGATTTCTATTTTGTAAGCCCACTAATTCATAAATTTGGGGTAAATTCAGGATTTGACAACACAGTGGCTTTCTCTTTTTTTTTCTTTTGGACACCAATTCTTGTAATCTATGCCATGCTGATATTTGGTACTTTGCTGCCATTAAACATTTGATCTTGATTGCAAATCATGCGTTCAAAAGTTTCCTAGCCTGTCCATTACCATGCATATGTCCATATCAAGGTACTTCAGCACAGAAAATGAAGATATATTTTCAGAACTAGTGAATGCAGCAGACAATGCTTGGTAGGTAAAAACAATAGGCTTCCTCCTATCATTGCTTTGAGTATTCATCTAAGCAATACCATCTCAAGTACTCCCTCCGTTCCAAATTACTATTTGTTGTTGACTTTTTCTCGCAACGTTTGACCATTCGTCTTATTCAAAATTTTTGTTCAAATATACGAAAAAATAAGTCATACCTAAACTATATGTGATGATAAAGTAAGCCACAAATAAAAGAAATGACTCTTGCAAAAAATTTTGAATAAGACGAATGGTCAAACGTCACGAAAAAAAATCAACAACGAATAGTAATTTGGAACGGAGGTAGTAGATAGGAGTATAAGAATTCGAAATTCATGATATTTGAGTTCTTAGAGGATTAAGTTCATTTGCTGAGTATGGAAAGAAAATTTAAGTCAATTCCAGGTCAAAAATGAAAAGATCTAGTGCCCTCCTACCCGATCATTTGGAGCTGCCGCATGTCCATAGTGGAGAACAGCACTGCAAAGAGCACAACACAATGAACAAAATTTCTTGTGTGAATATTAGTTTACAATCTTGGAAGCCAAAATTCCAGTTTTGAAGATGACAGACTCAATACAGATCCAGACTAACGCCATATGGTCTATTTTCTTATAGAAAGTACCTACAGAACTTTACATGTTTCCTTGCCTAATTCAACAAATTATAACAGATACACCACTTAAAATAAGTGACAAATAAGAGGAGGCCTCACTGAAATTTCAGCAAATAATTTCTGTATGAAAAAGGCTGTACGCTATCATTATAAGTTTGTGGTCTTCAACAGGTTGAAGAAATTGTTATCAGAACTTCGAATAAAAATAAGAGGTGAAACAACAATGGATGGAGATCTAACATTTTATGGACTTTTCTTCAACCACTCCCGATTTCTGCAAATAGTAATTATCAGCATTAGACATTCTCACCTGTTATCTCCTGTAGCACATATACATGTGTAAGAGCAATGCCGGCAGCCTCCATACATATAAACATGATGAAGGAACATGCTTTCTAACTGATATTCCTTCATGCCAGGTCTTGCATGTCTCATAACCTTGTAAAATTCAAGTCAGCGATCAGATCCATTTGAAACGTGTTTGGTAATCATAATGCTCAGAGGATAGCCTATACGGGGTACTTCTATGAATTGATATCTGAGAAAGTGGTTCTTTTGCTGGTGTCAGTGTTCTCCATTTCTGTGCAGAGGGAAGTTAGAACTGTCATAAGGTAGCCTAATGCTTAGCAACTTTATCTCTCTTCTTTGTATTAATAAACCTTCTAACAGATAGAACATTACTAGTAATTGTCTAACTACAGTACTTCCACAACCAAAGGAAAAGGAAAAATAATAGAAACTCTTGGACCAAGACCAGTGTAGCAAAATTCAACTCACGCCACTGAATTTCAACCAATGATATCTGGCAAGTTGGGGCTATAATAGCAAACCGGAAATTGAGTGGCCGTGACATGTATGAAAATAAAAAACTCAGTAGGAATCTTGAACCTCAATGTGAGCTTCAGAGCTTATATCATTAGCATACTGGATGATGGCAAGCTCCAGGTCCGATTTGATCACACGACATTCAGTTAAAATAGGATGAAGCATACTTAAATCAGTATCAAACTTCTCCTTCCCCTGGCATAGAGTGAAAAAAATATTCACAAAATCAGAAGAGAGTACGAGAGAGATAAATTGTTTCGATAGTTAAGCACATCTATCATATAACTATATTAACTTTGTTAATATATAATTTTGATATCTCTGGGAAACATGAGTACAGGAATTGCAATGTTTGCTCACTTCAAAAATACATAACTAGCAAAGCATAACTTGTGTGAGAGAAATTGGCAATGCAGATAACGGCACATCGTGTACCTCAAAACTAGCAGGCTTTGAGAAATTTCCAGAGTCAGTATTCTTTCCATACAAGAGAAACAGGAGAGGCTTCCCATGATCCCCAAAACGATCTTGCACAACCTGTGCGATCTCATCAACATAGAAGACCATATCGACCTTGTATGTATCCTGTACAAATGCATGGAAAGATTACATTATTTCAGAATGTAGCGACAACTAAAGAACAAAACAAAAAAATCAGAAAAGGAAATACCCTGAAGTAAGACAGAGGTTTTATTTCACCCATCCAAACAGCGTAGTCAGCCGGCAACCTTGGAGCAAACAAAATTGACTGCCCAGAGGCAATGTCCTTTGACAACAGTTAAAATGCAAATCAGTATCTGTAGCATGGGGGTGGGAGATATTAAATGCATGAGCAATATTTTTTTTCCTTTTTTTAGGAATCAATAGAGGGGGCCAAGAAAGCCCATCTGAGCATTTTCCATTCCATAATAGTGACTTTAGATGATCAAGCAACCACCCCCTGGTTAGGGTTGAGATTGTGATCAGGGTATAAATTAGCAGAAGATAGGGAGCCACAAAGGTACATATTGAGAAGCGCAACCAGGGGCGAAGCTACCTCTAGATTCACCGTGGTGCACTCCTCATTGAGCAGAAAATAATTATAGCAATACATGGTGAACATAAGCCTAAAATAGTGGCAAAACAAAATTTACTCTGGTGCATGGGCACCAGGCAAGTTGAACTTGGCGTCGCCCCTGACCGCAACTCATTCAGATGAACAGCTGTTGTGAATCACCAGCATATGCCTAAGTAAAAACCCATGGGGGGGTTTCCATCTATCAACAGTATATATATGCAAATAAAATATGAGGAAAAAATTTTCCTTTCTAATCTTATAATAGCCCAACAATTAAACAGGTTCAAAGAGCTGTAGCCCAAAGTAAGGTTGACTGCTGTATTGCCTGAAACCGGATTCAGTTGTACCGGAAAAGGGGAAGAAAAAAAAGGAAGAGGAGAACACTCACGATTCCGCCGTAGAACCCTGGCTCCCGCACCCCAAAGAGATAAGCGAAGTAGCTCTCCTGCCTGCAACATTTCCCGATTTGTCTCTGAATCTGAACATCCAAAAGTACCGGCAAAAACGAGAGGACCACAAACTGGAGTTCAGCGCGAGCACCTGAAGAGCTCGACGTGATCGGTGCAGTACCGCGTCTGCTCCTCCCCGCCCTTCGCACGAAGAACAACACGAACAGCACCCCAAAAGTTAGTAGCGACAAAGGATCAATCAGATCAATAAATCCGAGGAGAGAAAAGAAAAAATAAGGTGCGAACGGGACCGACCTGGAGGAGTATGAGGCCGCGTAGCGGGCGACCGGAGGCCGAGAGTTGTCCACGGAGGGCCGCAACGAGGCGGTCACGGTTGCCGGCGTGCAGTTCCATGGGCACCGCCGGCGGCGAGAGGGAGGAAGGGGAGGCCGCCATGGTCGAAGCCAAGGAGAGTGGCCTTGAACCGCACTCCAAAGCGCCGTCGGCCATGGGCTTCGTCGTTATATATTTATTGGATCGCTAGAGTTTGCGTGGGCTCTTTTCAAAAAAAAAAGAGTTTGCGTGGGCCAAGTGGGGCCCACGATTAATTGGCTTGGGCCTTCGTAGCCTTGCCTTTCCGTTGTGCGTAGCTGTGCCGGCCGGCCTGGTTGAGTCATGTAAATTAAATTTGCACAACCATAATCAGAAGAAACAAAATTCCTGTGCTCGCATCTTTTTTTTGGGATTTTATCAGAATTTACCGGCGTTACGTATTAAGTGGTAAACGACGTTCCCGTCAACAACGAGGTGTCAATGGTGACTTCAGAAATCTTCATATCTGCGGGGTGCTCAGTCCTTCGGAGGTGCTAGGGTTTGCGTACGTGTATTCATAGGGTTGAGTGTGCGTGCATGTTGTGAGCATCTGCGTTGTACTGTGTAATTCTAAAAAAAAGAAATAAAATGAACGATGCAATTTCAATATCTGCCCACCTAAGTTTGAGAGCCAGCACAATTGCTCGTGTCTTTAGTTTTATTTTAGAATAAATGCTATTATTTTTTCATAATATGTAATGTGCCTGTGGACAGACGTTTATAATCATTAAAACAATCTCATCCCAAATTTATCTGATAATGGAATAGGGCGGCTTGCTTTGACCAACACTCCACTTTTTCTCTGTCCATGGAGCGTATGAATTTCCTTGAATGTAGATAGACCAAAAAAGGGAATAAAGGGATAGGAATAGGAATTATCTGGATAATGTTGATAGCTGGAATAGGAGTAAATACAAAAAATATGAAAAGCTAGATTATATCAGGACGGAAAAAGGAAAAAAAGAATGAACCATCAGTGTTCATGGTTGCTGACACTGAGACCATCCTCCATGATTTACCAGAAGAGGAGAGTCCTGTACATGTCCTTGGGTCTGGTAACCAACAGTTAAAATGCTATTGGGTATATGGCTATAGAACCGGAAAATGAGGTCAAAAAATGTGATATAAAGACCTTTTACGCAGAAAGTATGAGGGTAGATAAAGGGGAATTATTTCAGGCATTGAGCGTTAGGATGCTAACTAACATGGTCGATATGATGATCGCAGATTGTAAAAAAATAAGAAAGACTGTTGTGATTTATTTTCACAATTTGTCAATAAAACCATGTTCACTAAAAAAGATTTATCTATTCAGTAATAATGGATGCGTTCGTCAGGATGAGTATGCTAGTTGAGTCCCGGATATTATAGGAAGTTTGCGCATGCACATTCATATTTGCGACTGAAAGCACCAATCAATTTGATAAGTTTGGCAAGCCGATTGCACATAACTTGCCCTTTCTTTCCACAAATGCAACTAGTCAGCAAGTCATGTGAAATTGGAGTGGCAGGTGTTTCTTTAGAAAAAGACAATGAGATTATCGACGCGTAAGCCTACAACTATGATACGAAAAAACACCTCAAAAAGGCCAATTCCAATAATTCCAAACGGGGTCAAAGAGTCTTATTGTATTTTCGGAGGTTGCAGCAAAATTCAGGAGATTACAAACTAAGAGTACAGTACAACACCATAATACATGCAACAATGAAATCGCAATTTGATCCATCCAATCACCAGTGGATACCTCAGCAAGCACATAATGAAAGAGGTTCAGATTGCAAATTGCAATGGCAGAGGTCCAGTCCAGCATCCAAACCCAGTACAGTAGGGTCCAACCAGAGCAACCACAAGTACATATAGCATCATAACGTACAGGCTTAAGATAACACAGTACTAAAGAACAGCAACTTAAGATAAGTCAAACATAAAGCAACATGGAAAACAATATAACCCATAGATACGGACCGTCCCTAAACTAGATGCAGAATAAATATTTAGAAACAGAGCAGAGGAAACCACAGCAGATGCTTGAAAAATGTTTGCTCTCCAAGGAGCCAGTGAAGCTTAACTCTCTGCTGATGCTTGTGCACCGCCACTGTTAGCAGGAGCAGAAGTTGTAGTAGCACCAGCAGAGGAAGGTGCAGCAGATTGATCCTGGGACACAGCAGTTGCTGTTGCTTCAGTAGAGTATGTGGGCTGCCCATAATTTCCACTGCCGTAAGCGTCACCATAAGATTGCTGCTGGCCATAGCCTGGGTGGCTTGCAGGGGGTGCACCAGGATAAGGCGGGGGCGCACCATAACCAGGCTGGCTGTAACCATACTGACCGTATCCCTGGGGAGCAGATCCAGGAGGTGGCGCCTGACCATAGGGAGAGGATGAAGGAGGCTTCTGGCCTTGTGGAGAAGGCTGTCCATAAGCACCCTGACCATACCCACCTTGCGGTGGCGGCTGGGTGCCATAGCCAGACTGTGGCGGTGGAGCACCATAGCCAGATGGTGGAGCAGAACCTTGCGCTGGGTAGCTTGAAGCAGCACTAGTAGGTGGTTGGCTAGCATAACCAGGGTGGCTCCCAGCAGCTGGGGTTGAAGTTTGCTGCCCCGGAGAAGCCTGACTGGCCCCACCAGTACCACCATAACTGGGTGCAGACCCATCCTGGGTCGAGTTTGCTGCTGATCCATAAGCGGATGCACCATAGCCCTGTTGATCATAACCAGTCTGCTGAGAATAGCCCTGCTGCTGCCCTTGGGTCTGGTAACCAGAGTAATCATATGCTTGCTGCCCACCACTCTGCTGAGAGTATGTAGAATCATATCCTTGCGAAGTATATGGGGGCTGGCTATAATTGTAGCTAGTAGCATCAGTAGACGCAGCAGTGCCAGGGGCAGACTGTTGTTGAGGTTGCTGCTGCTGGCTATAATAATCGTAACCAGTACCAGGGGGAGTTGTATGAGATTGCTGGTTTTGAGACTGATCCCATCCAGTCTGATAACCACCAGATGTAGGAGGATAGCTACCATAAGGTTGCTGCGGTGCACCATATTGTGGCGGTGCCCCAGGATAAGCTCCAGGCTGCATATAACCATAACCAGGCTGCTGTGGTGGTGCACCGGGCGGGCCCCAGTTTGACTGAGGACGAGGAGGGTGATAGCCCTGCTGAGAATAGCCACCTGACATTTGATTTCTGGCACGATTCTGCAAAAATGTAGTTGCACATCTGTATATGTATACAACAAAAGAACAGAATGCAAAGAAAAATAGAAGTGCAATGGCAGACATACAAACACAAGACATGTTGCAGATAAATTCCAGAACCACCAAGAAAAATGGAAGGAGCAAACTCACCGTCGCCCATGGGAGATGCCCATCTACCGTCGCCCATGTGCAAAACTATGGGGGCTAATGAAGATTGGACAGCTAGACGAATATATATATATAGTGTATGTTGAATAGCAATGCCATTAGATTTTCAATATATGTTTACATAAGTGATAATCAAAGGTGATTCCACTACTATCTAAAAGATAATTCATTGCTAAATGAAATGATATAAAAAATGAAAAGGAGTTGCTTCATTAGAATGTCATCCAGAAAGTGTTTAAAATTTAACAAATTTACATCAGAGACATTTGAGTGAAGATTTAGGCACAAAGAAAAGGTTGTGATAGCAACCTGCAAAGTCACAAGGTAGACAGACAGGCATAACGACACATGAAACAGCCTCATGCACAACATGAAACAGTTTAACATATATGATCTTCAGGAATACTCCAAATTAAAATAAATGCACAACATTATTTGCCTCCCACAGGGTTATGGTAAAACGAGAATGCAAGCCATAATTAAGCATTTGTGTACAGGGCTAATAGTGGCTCAAAATGAAAACCTAGCCCCACTGATCATTATAAACATCAGAGCCCTAAATACTTGCGACTAGAATGTAGGACCTAAATTGGAGTGCATGCCCACCATAAACAAACTGAACACCTGAGGACCTGGGCCTGTTTAGAGCAATTCTTCCTTCCAAACAAGCCCTGAGTAAAGCAATGTATCCAGAGGTACAGGAGAAGCATATGACAAAGTTTTAATGGTACAAATACCAGATATAGCATGTCAGCTCACATAATCCATAACCATGTTAGGTTAAAATACCGTGTTCTATTCAGGACATATTGATATTGAACAGTAACAAACCTGCTCTCCAGGATAGTTTGCAGTCCTCCTGGCAAGCTAAGGATACTAATATGACTATATGTGAAGAAATAAATACACAATATCCACTGAATAGAACAGGTGGTAACATGGACTTGTCACTTGTTATCAATTTTGTCCAAAACAAGAACATCGCCGCATGTGAACAGACATATGAATTACAGAGAATTAGCTTCTCAAAACTTGAACTGCAGTTTGGTGGAGAACACTTTAACGTGCCGAACAAAGTGGCTAATATAAAAAGAATGAAGCAGGTTGCAATGTAAGTTTATTCATTTTATAGTATATTCAAGTCTCAAACCTTGCACAAAACCATTATTAAGTAATGTTCAGAAACAGGGAAGGCATATGACAGTCTACTTGCATGTCATAGCCATCAATGGGGAAAAAAAGAAGCAAAAGAAACAATATTTTTTCAAAAGAAAACCAGTGAAAGATCGTACAATGGACACCGCACAAAATGAAGCAGAAGCAAGCGTCAAAGAAGAAACAAACACAACAAAGCAATCATGGTTATCGAGAATATACACAGCAAGAGATAGAAAGCGGACCTCACTGGTAACCTCAATCACCAGCTGCTTTGCAATATCAATTTGTTCCTGTGTGCCATCAATATGCACAGTTCTTTCAGTTGAAGTGTCACCAGCAGGCAGATGCAAAGGAATAACCTGCACAAGAATTTACAAGGACATGAATAACTGAACACAGATCAACAAAAAAAATACAGCATACATAAATGATTGAAGTACAGGTGAACAGCTTGGAACTAATGGGGTGTAGAAAGCAAAATATGACCCAAGAAACTCAGGCATAACAGAAATGAGGTTTAATCATCAATCTACTATAACCGGAACTCAAATTCACTTGGCGTGGCAAAATAAGCAGACACCAAGTTAAGGAAGCTGGAGAACAAGATAACAAACCTGAATACGAGCTCCAGATTTGGCTTGCATGGACTTTATAGTCTCACCACCCTTTCCAATAACCAGACCCACCTAAAAAGAAACAAATCACAAGCACAACAAAAAATCATGAAATAATTGCAGTAATACTGGCAATTGATATCAAACTGACAAATAGGCACCTGCGTTCATGTCAAAAACTAATAAAAGTGAAGTGTAGTTTTCTCATCGTAAAGTAACCTTTATCCAGAAAGAACAGAATGTGAACCTACCTTGTTATTAGCAATTTTCATCTGGAACGTCTCAGCACCTGGCTGTGGTGCATTGTATTTCCGGCCACCAGATCCAGTGCCAGATGACCCAGCATCAGCCTGCAGAAGATTGCAAGATCAACATGATATATGCGGTAAAAAATACAGAACTGAACAAAAAGCTGTGAGCATACAAGTAATACCTCTGCCAGGACTTCTTTGATCAACTGCTCAGCTTTGCTTATCTGCTCAGGAGTGCCTGAAAGCTCAACTGGTCTTGTCTGTGCACCTGGTTCAGCTTCATTGTCTCTTGTTACTTGAATCTTTGCTCCTGACTGAAGTTGGAGATACCTGATAGTTTCCCCAGATTTTCCAATAATAACACCAACCTACAGCAAGTCAACAACAGTGGCAATTAACGTTAATAAAATCATCACACTTCATATGGCACTTCCCAACGACTATAAATTCAGTGACTGAAAACAAATTGAACAAAGCTTACCCTTCCATTTGGTATTTCAATCTTTTTGCTTGTACCCTGATATCCACCATATGAAGTGTACTGAGGGGCGCTGCTCTGTGAAGATAACGGCGGCATAGAAGACCCATGACCTGATACAGAAACCACCAGTATTCAGAATCCATTCGTGGTAATAATGAGTTATGGAATTTATTGATGTATATGAAACACAGAGAATTAACATTCATGCAGACCACATGTTCAGGAAGGGATACATGATAAACACAAAAGCAACTACGTGAAATACAAACTGCGTACTGAATGTAAGACAAATAAAATCAGATTCCTATTAAGCAAGAGAGCTAGGATGCATTGACGCCACATCAAGAAAGGTCCAATCCACCATGTATCTAACAGTTGAATGAATCTTATCATCAAGTTATAAAGATCACAATAGCATTTAGTGTTTCTCACTTAAGCATCTAGAAATCAGCATGTACAATGGCATTGACTATTACAAACATGACAACAGTTATTTACCCATCTACTAGACTTTTTCACATGGAGCCGTAAATCTCGTGTCCTCTTACTCTGCAAAAGAGTAACTACCCTCCCTACCAGTACCAAACTCTCAACCGAATACAAAGGTTGGACAAGGTCATCTAGTTAGATGTGACACTATTCCTCCACCAATCTGCTGCACTGCAACGTGAAGGTTGCAGAGACACCAGCTAAAACATCAAGGATGCCACGTGGTTACTTGCAGCTTGCTATAAAACTAACCCTCTGCGATTGCAACTCGTGTTGTTATAAGATGGTGATGATCAAAAGCACTCGCACAAATACTTGAGATAACAGTTGCGGCGTGCTAATAAGCATATTTGCATATCACAGCCGCTCACGCTCGCTAATCTATCGATCCAACCCCAAATCGATGCGTAAAACAACCCTAAATCCACATCATGGAAGCGGCCCCGAACAGATCTCCGCGATCAAGCATAGGCATCACGAGAATAAGTCCTGTCACTCACCACCACCAGCAGAGGACGAGAACCCAAGTCCGCCGCCGCCGATGCGGCCACCGCCGCCACTGCCGCCCAAGGAGCCCCCTCCTCCCCCGTAGCCGCCGACGTCATCGTCGCCGTTGTCGACGCGGGGACGCTTGGCCTCGGCGGCGTTGAAGATCCGCGCCGCGATCTCCTGCGCGCGCTGCTTGGCGAGCTGGATTTCGTCGGGGGGCGGCGGCACGCTGTTGTACGACGGGGCGCCGCCAGCGGGCGGCGAGGCGGGCGGCGGGCCGGAGGAGAACCCCGTCCGCCGCGGCGGGGGCGAGGGGTCGTCGTACTTGCGCTTGGAGGAGTAGTGGTCGTCGGCCATGGCGGAGGACGGGTAGCTAGGGTTTGGGCGGAGGCTGCGGCGCAGCGTGGACGAAGGGATAAGACGGCGGAAAACCCTAGCAGGCTTCAAGGGCGTTGAAATTTATAGAGCGTCGGCCCTGATTTCTAATTTTCTCCAAGTTGTCCTGGTTTCTTCGTGCACGTTGTTAATCAAGCTTGTTACCGTGGCACATCAATTCGGCTATGCTACGAAAGTTCCATTTATCATGATTCAGCCTTCAGAGGAGATGGTTGAAAAGGAAAAATTTTACCACCACAGCCTGCTGATCACAGCTAATGTCAGCAACTTGGACCTGGGTACATTGAAAGGTGAACTGCAGAAGCTTTGGAACCTGTCTGATGGCTGGGTATTAAGAAGAGAATGCGATACAGGTTTTCCGGCATCCTTCAGCTCAGAGGGTGACGTAGTAAGCAGTTTAAGCAACACTAATGTGGAAATATTATTGGATGACAAGGAGGTGCAATTGACAGTAGCAAGGTGGACTGAAGGAGATGAGGAAAGTAGTGAATTGATTAAACAGTGGTTTTCAGTGTGTGGGATCCCAAAACTATACAGAAACTGGAAGGAATTATATCAAGTTGCTTCCCCGTTTGGAGTACTGATTGAGGTGGATGAGAAAAGTTTGGAAGTTGGGGATAAGGAGCCTATTAGACTGAAGATAGCATTGAGAAGTCTTGATGGTGCTCCTTTCTCTTATCACTACGTGGTTGGATGGTCTACCAGAATGGTCATGTTAACAGCAGAAGCCAAAATAGATCCAGAGAACCGCAGCCACAACACAAGGATTGTAACTTCATCGGGCAAAAGTGTGTTGGACTTTGAAGAATGCTCAGGCAAGGAGCATGAAAAGGAAGCGCGAAATATAGTGCTGGAAGAGGCGATGCCCTTTCAAGAGCCAAGATTAGATGGAAATACCAAGGAGAATGAAATAAGTGTTCTAGCTGCCACAGTCAACAACCCAAACAAAACAACCATTGAAAGTTCAAAACCTAAACGGGTACCGTCCATAAGTCAAAACTCATCCACAACGATTGGAGAAGGCCAGTTCAAAGGTAAACAAACATGATTTTCTTTTGAGGTTTTATTTCTAATAATAAACAGCTTTAGGTGAATTTGCATTGGGTATATTTGGCCAGTATTTTTTTTTTGTTTTCTGATATTTTTTGTTGACATTTCCCTGAAGTTACAACAAAGCCTCCTGTCAGTCTTGTATACAAAAGAAGACCTAAAAAGCAGCAAGTCACTAAAGAAATAAGCACAAGCCCATCAAATACTCTGGATAAAGCAATGGGTTCGGAAAGCAGTCATGCCACAAGGATTGGAGCTTCAGAAATGGAACGCAACAAGGAACTGAAGATGGAGGAGATAGCCCCGATCGGGGTAAGTAAAAATTCTGAAGAGCTTGTAGCATGCAGGGACAAGGAATACAATAGTGTCACTCCAGCTGCCACTACCAAATCTAAGCAGAGGCAAACATCAGAAGACACATCAAAAACTGAGAAAGCACAATTGGTTGCTGCACACACAAAAGGTGAGCTAGAATCGCACGGGCATTTAATCTTATATTCGTTAAATTTTAAATAAATTATGTGATTTTTAGTTTAGAAGAAAATGTGTCAAAGTATTTGGGTAATGATCTATATACAAAATAAAACGGTAGCTAATCCTTAATTTTGGCTATAAATTTGGTATATGTAAATGTGGCAACAAACTGTTTTGGTTTAACTTCAGTAATTTCAAATTCGGTAGCGTCAGTATAGAAACTCGATGTCTTCATCTACCTCTTCAACAGCCTGTGTCCCCTGTACTTTGCTGTGCTAAGGCCCTGTTTGTTTCCCACGCGCTAAACTTTAGCGCCGTCACATCGGATATAAATATGTTAATTAGGAGTATTAAATATAGATTAATTTAAAAACCCATTACATAAACGAGAAGTAATTTACGAGACGAATCTATTAAGCCTAATTACATCATGATTAGACAATGTAATGCTACAGTAATCGTATGGTAATTATGTATTAATTATAGTGAAATTAGGCTTGTTAGGTTTGTCTCACGAAATAGACATGACTTATGTAATTAATTTTATAATTAGTTTATGTTTAATACATTTAATTATCACTTATTTAAAGGGCTAAACTTTAGCACCTGGATCCAAACACCACCTTAGTTGCTCTCGGTACTCCGTATGAGAGTATTCAACTTTCATATTCGTACCTTACCATGCTCCGTATGAGTCGGATTTAGCTACTCTTAAATACTTTGACTGTTCTCTAAAAATCTAATTCGCTACATTAACATACCGTACTTATTCTATCCTAAAATATAGATTATTTTGGTTTATAAAAACATAGTTTTTTTATCTCTACCTCTATCTATATCTCTCCTATATCTAAATTGAAGACCATTTCTATGGTAGGTTGTTTTACGTCCGTCACGAAAAACTGACGGATGAACCCTTACATCCAAAAAAATAAAAAATAAAACCCAAAAGATTACCATTTGTATCATCTTCCAACATATTCCTTAGCTTGCGAGCAACATGAACTCCACCTCATTCTAAGCACTCCCGTCTCACGCGTGTTTGTCTCGTCGCGGCTCACTTCAAATCATGTAGCTTGCTACTTAAACTGGTATAGTTGTTCGCCGCGAGCATTTAGAATTAGCAGGAAAATCTACTGTACATGCCCCGACGGTGTTGAAACAATAGATGTGGCACTATCACATTGATCCACCCAAATCCATTGTTGATCCACCAATGCAAGCTTTGAGTTGTAGCTGCATCAAGCTTTGATGTTGTTGTGAGATCACTAAGCATGGCTTTTAATTATATTGGAAGACTACACGTGTGCTTTTCAATTATATGTCTTTCATCCGTAGCATCGGCCATATTTGCTAGTAATGATAATATGAGTAGGGTTTCCATATCTAATTTTTCTGTTTGGTCCAATTCTTTACCTCGAGCGTCTGTGTCTTTTTCTGGTCCCAAATTTATCTGTCTTACCTTTAATATTTTTCTTCTCTGGCATAAACTCTAATTCAAAATAAGGAGGCAACTACCAGGAGAGTGCTCTCCCGATAATGAAAGGATCTTGATGTCACCTAGAGGGGGGTTGGATAGGTGATTCTGCACATTTCCAACACTTAAACCGTTTGTCAGCACAAACGCCGGATACTCCGAGGGTGTGTCGGATACTCCGGACCCAAATTGCTAGAAATTTAACTAAGTCAAAACCGGTTTCTGACTGAGAAAGACTAAAACGTAAATCAACCCCTCTACGAGTTCTAGCACAAACCAAACTTGGTGAGCTTCTTTTGTACATGATTTCTAGCAGGTTCACCAAGTCACTGCACACAAGACAAGCACAACCAAGTAGATCAAAGCGGATGCAAATGTAAATGCTAGAATTGAACAATGTGAGGCAAACCAATCGGGAGACGCCAAGAGTTGTTTCCCGAAGTTCAGATTCACCAAAGTGAATCATACGTCTCCGTTGAGGAAGCCCCTAATGACCCAAAGGTCGAGCTCTTTCCTCAGTTCCACTAACTTGTGACCTTTTCCCCAAATGAGGCAAGATCCAGCCATCACAAACTTTCCGTGGCACACCATAACCTTGGTGGCTCACCGGCGACACCTAGCCATCTAGGAGGCTTCACCTCCAAGAGTAACAAACACTTCAATAGTTGCTAGGTCTCAACCACAAGTGCTAAAGCAATGGATTCACTCTTCACTGAGTTAGCTAGCTCTCTCTAGCTCTCTCAACTCACACACAATCACTCTCTCAACCCAATCCCAAAGATATGAACAATATCAACCAATCTCACAAAGAGATGCTTGGGGAGAGCTTGCTGGTGCTCCAAAGTGATTTTGGACGCTCAAGAGACCAAAGGAACCAACAACACTCAAAGGAGAGGGCTAAGGGGTATAAATACCCCTCTCTCTAAAACTAGCCGTTATGTCAAACCGGTCTGACCGGTTTTCAAACCAAAACTAGTTGTTACACCTTGAACACCCAAACCGGTCAGACCTCTTTCCAAAACCGGTCAAACCAGCTAGCACACTAAGTCTCAAAACGACTTATCTCAAAGGCTATCTCACATGGGTTGACCTATGAGCACTTTTTGGTGTGTTGTCAAACAACTAATGTTGCATCCCTCTTGATAGTACGACATTCCTATATTCAAAATTATAAATAATAAATAAAACCTCCACTTGAGCTTTCATGTCTTCATTGATACCGTACTTGATCAATCTCAACTCGAGGGCTCACGACATCCTTTTCTTGCTGAGCAAATCCAACTTGAGCTAGTGGCTTAGAATGTCTAAGTGTATGATTGAGAAACCATCACCAATTCATAAGCCACTTCAACCGTTGATTCAATAAATATTGGATGCATTGCATTGCTTCACTAGATAAGGTTTGATTAATGCCTAGAAACCAAACCGCGATACTAGCTTCTTCACCCTAGCAAATTACCTCGTCACTAGCCATCTAGCTTGATCCCTTTCATTCTATCTTGCCACTTTAAGTTTAGCTTTGCTTTGCATCCACATGAAAACCACATTGAAAGTGATTCAAATTAATGAATCACTTTCAGCCACTAAATCACTTCTCTCGGAGAATCAACTCTCATAGAGAATCAGAATAGATGTAGCTCTACCAAACGGACACTTAATTGACCATTGTGTTAGTTCATATGTTTTCATTATCCACTTTATTTTAGTCCAAGCTCCCGCATTGCCACTAAGGAGATAGAGCATCGGCAAAGAGAGGAAGGATAGAGACATAACCGAGGAGAGCAGTTGTAATGCTAGCGTCATGGCTGGGTTCATGTTATGTGTGGGTTCATGTTATGTGCAACTTACATATGCGAGATGTTAGACGTAAATGGAGGGTACTCTAGTTTTCAAGGTAAATTAATGGAGGGTTCATGTCTTCAATTCCCAATATCTTTTGACAAGCTTTTTCTAGATGAGACCAATCAATATGCAAAACTCCTTGTCTCATTTGTCATTTACTTTTACTTGTCATCATCTATCTTTGTCACCTGGGATCACTTCCACTTGCTTGCCTTTATATCATCAAATACCATTAGAGAGCTTACATTGTTATCAATACATGTGTCTCATAATAAATTACAAGAATGAATTCCTGCTCACATGCTTTAGCAAATAAGTTAGATCACTAATCATGTTGTCATACAAATCATCGAAACACATAAGTGCCTAGATGCACTTTCAGATAACCATCCATAGAGAGCCCCTCCCTCTCTCTCATTTATCCGTTGTTGTCCCTTGAGAAAAAAATTTGTCGTCTCCCTCCACCCGACCCCATCCTTCCGCGCTCGGCTCCTCGTATTCTTCGCACATGATAGAAAGGCCAACGCCACCCCGCCACCGTACCGTCTTTCGCCTCTGAGGACAACCCTCTATGCCCCGTCCCCTCTCCTTCTCTCTCCGGATCTGAGGAGACTTCGCCGACATCCTCTTCGTCTCCAGTGATGCTCTTGCCCTAATATCGCCGGCCACCAGCACTGCTCACGGCAAGCGGTGATCCCACATTATGTCCTTCCCCACTTTTCACAATCAATCTTCTTCCTCGTCCCCGTCATTGCCGCCCACCAGGGATCCTCCGCCAACTGGTCAGTGGTGCCATCGTCGCCCAGAACCCACAACTACCGCCTCGCTTCCTACTACCGTCATCGACCATCTCTCTATACCCACCGTCCATAGAACCCCCTATCACAAAAACCAAAAACCCTAAATCCCTAACCTCGCCACCACTCTCGTCATCTTTGTCGTGTTTGGCGAGCTGCGGCTCGACCCCATTGTCGTTTTCATCAAGCACTGGCCTTCTTCTACGAGTGACCCCGCCAGGCCTTCTTCTACAAATGACCCTGCCCCACCCACATGTTTCGTCTCTGGCGGCTTTCGCCTCCGGATCCGCCACAGCCAACAACCATCGCGCTAACACGACGAGCCGTGAAGTTACGTTTTGTGTTCTTTCTAGTATGTCGATGATGTAACTAAGCGGTTCACTCTCTGTTTAGATTTGGTATATCAAAATAAATCTTTTCCACCAAAAAAACTGGAAATTTGGATTTGACTAAGAGCATCTCTAAGAGACTAGTCAACTCGTTTTCTAAAGTTAAATTTAGCTATTATTAGAAAAAAAAACGTTTCCAACAGACTTTGTAAATGACCCTTCAAATCTAGTGGCTCTCCATCCCACCTCATTCGCTAGCTATTTTTAGCTAGCCTACATTGCTGGCCATGTTTATAGAATCTGTTGGATTACTCTATTATTTGTTAGTCAAATCTATTTTTGAGAGTAGCTAAATCAATAAATTTGACTAGTATTTTTAGCTAATCTCTTAAAAATGCACTAACAAATAACAAAGTAATCCAACAGATTCTGTAAAGATGGCTAGTGAGGTAGGTTAGCTAAAAATAGCTAGCAAATGAGGTGGGATGGAGAGCCACTAAATTTGGAGGGTCATTTACAGAGTCTATTGGAAACATTTTTCTCTCTAACAATAGCTAAATTTAACTTTAGAAAATAATTTGACTAGTATCTTGGAGATGCTCTTACAATAGTACTACCGCGTTCCACTTAGGCTTCAAAAAGTAAGGCCGACAGTCTGAGACATACTGCCACGCCAGCACATGTGCCAACATGAGATCCAAGCTGATTTTTCTAGCACAGATTGACCAGTGCTCTCCAATGAAGGAACATGTGCTATAATTTATATTAGAGAATTAAAGAGAATCACTTTCAGCCACTAAATCACTTCTCTCGGAGAATCAACTCTCATAGAGAATCAGAATAGATGTAGCTCTACCAAACGGACACTTAATTGACCATTGTGTTAGTTCATATGTTTTCATTATCCACTTTATTTTAGTCCAAGCTCCCGCATTGCCACTAAGGAGATAGAGCATCGGCAAAGAGAGGAAGGATAGAGACATAACCGAGGAGAGCAGTTGTAATGCTAGCGTCATGGCTGGGTTCATGTTATGTGCGGGTTCATGTTATGTGCGACTTACATATGCGAGATGTTAGACGTAAATGGAGGGTACTCTAGTTTTCAAGGTAATTAATAGCCTGCACTATATGTAAATTAATGAAGTCATAGTATATGTAGCAAAATCAATCACAGTTTTGTAGCCCACACCAATGCCTTTGTGAAAAATAAAAGTACAAACTTTTTATGTACTTCGGTGTAACCCTACAGCTATCAAAATTGAATTTTCATATGTCCAATTTATCTTTACCCGTAGCAACGCACGGGTACTTATCTAGTAATGGTATATTTCTAATATCATGAATTATAATAGTATCCTCTAAAATATGATAATTATAATAACATATATCTAACTTTTTTTATACCATTTAATTTGATACATAAAATACTTCTTCTGAAAGCAAAATGTACGCTTCTCCGGGAGCGCGGGACGACCGTGCGGAAGACGAGAACGAGGACGGAGGAGGAAAAAAAAGGCGCAAACAAAACAAATACACGAGGGGCCGGGGGCGCTGCTCCGGTCGACTCGGCCACACGCCCTGACGCGCTCGCTGCCTCCCCACATCATCCCGCTGCAGCACGCGCTCCTCACGCCCCCAGTCAGTCCCCACCCCATCGATCCCCGCCGCCCGCCTCCCCCGCCATTCTTCTAGAACCTTCCCCGCCCCCGTGAACCTCCCGGAGCCCGCCCGCTGCCCCGCACCCGAGATCCCTCCCCCGCCGAGATCCCCGCGCAGCCATGGTGTCGTGACGGCGGCGCCATGGAGCGGGAGCCCATGTCCTCCTCCGACGGCCCCGAGGCGGCGGCGGCGGAGTCAGCGCAGCAACAGCAGCCGCTGCCGCTGGAGTGGCGGTTCGCGCAGGTCTTCGGCGAGCGCGGCGCGGGCGAGGATGTGCAGGAAGGTAATGGAACCACCGCCGCGGGCCTCTCGGGCTTGTCCCGTCGCGCCCCCCGCGAGATCTGCTCGCTCCGGCGGGTTTAGCGGCGCCATCCGTTCCGTCGCCACGGGTGCCCGGGGATCGCCGCCTGGTTCGGTGGGTCGCGCGGGAGGCGGCGAGCCGCCGGGAGCGTGTGTTGCGGTGATTTGGGTGTTGATGAAGCGTTCGGTTTTGTCGCGTCGTAGGGAGTGTTGTGCTCACAGTGTCTTAACCGTGATTTAGTAATGTTTGATTGACCAGGCGAGGTTTTCTTATTTGGGTTAGCTGTGTCTGGTTCGAGCAATTAATTCATGTGGTGGGCTTTGCCATGTAATTTAGCTCCAGCAGGTTGGTGCGCTCTGAGAGTAGGTATGATCAGTATTTGGCAAATGGGTATATGCGTCAGGAGTTGCATTGAAGTAGGAGTGCGGTATAAATTTGTAGAAAATATTGCTGGTGCTATTAAACTTTTGGTATGCTGGCTCATTGTTCAAAGGTTCAAACTTGTATTCTCATGATCTGTTGGGGACTTGGGCAGTTGATTTCCTTGAGGTTTTCTTATGGTCTTAGCCTCTTAGGATAATCTGGTAGTAGTAAATTTATGAGCTTCTGGTGTCTGGCTGCACAAACTGTAAGTTTGTTGCAGAGGTGCCTACAGTAATGCAGTCTTTTGGAATACCTTGTTGCAAAAGTGTCTACAATCTACAGTGTGCTGTATTATGGAATATCCTGGGTAGCTGGGGCCTTGGGTTTATTATTGGTTCTGAGCTGTATGTCTTCTGTATCATGCTTTGAAGATTAAGCTGCACCATAACATCCTGAGCATTTGATATCGGATAGGGTCGAGAAGCATGCTGAGTGCACAAGGGATGCTTGCTACTAGTTTACGTGACTTCCCCTTGGTGCTCTTTAGGCACGTGTGGGATCATGTGACAGTTTATTAGTTTTTCATTTGGATTTCAGTTTTGCTTTGTTTTTGTGTTGAAATGGTGTTTATTTGAATATTATTACTTGTCGAGGAATAGCAACGTGCGTTATGAAACGATTGATCATGGTGCGTGACTGCGTGGTATCCTTTTCCTATTTACCTAGAGCTTATTTGACTTGAAGGTACAAACATGTCACTGCTTCAATTCCAGCCTTGCAGTCGGCTGACATTGCTCTCGTTCATCGTGATCTTGTTTCAACAATTCAACTGTTGTTTCCCATGTGCGGCCTACCATCAGGAACATAGTATCATCTAGTGGTCCTGTTGACTATATGATACTATTTGAGACCAAAGCCATTGATACATAGAAGAGAGTACAGTTTGGACCTTTGGATGCTCATGTAAACTGTTAGACTACCCACACTGTACCAATGCTGAAAACTATTTACACCCATGCCATCTTTACCGATGCTGTCAATCCCAAAATGCTCACAGCGTCAACATCGATGCTCAAAACATAGTGGGCCTACTCACTACTATTCTATTCGTACGATGTATTACCTGTTCTCCTCAGACCATCGTCCAGCAGACTATGTGATATATTAATTTACTCGGTAAGCACCGAGGCATGTACATGCCTCGCTTGCCTGTACTATTGTTTCAAGCATCGCCCTCGCAGTGGAATGACTCGATGCTGAACTTTCTTTTTCACGATTCAAGCATCGGTCAGAACCCACGCTGTGGGTAGTCTTAGGTAGACTTTTTTCAATAGTTCCACAAATAATCCTATGATACTACATTTTTGTTGATATCTTCGCCTAATCTAGTTATCCACTACAACGTGTTTCCAAAGACTAATATTAAGGCAGCGTCCTTTTCTAGATGCTTTTCCCTACTGTGCACTGATGGACAAAGCCTGTTCAATTATTGCAGGCAGTTCACAAAGATAAATTGACCAATATTAAATCTTACCTGCAATAGCTATGACCCCCCCTTCCCTTTTTGATCTTAGGATCCTCTCGATCCATAGTCCCAGCTTGACCATTTTGCATATAAAATTTAACTGAAAATTGACCATCTGGGCAGACAAAATTAGATGACACTGAAACCTATGATGAGAATTAGTCACAGTGAGAGTTGGGGGAACAAAAGTAGACTTACTCTTTATGCTAATAAATCCAAATGACTTGTATTTAATGTCATATTCATTTCACCTGATATTTGTTTTGATGGCTTTATTTGTTAACCAGCCAGCTCAGTTTGTATCTTGATCAAAATGTTACTTGTTTCAGTGGACATAATATCTGCAATTGAGTTTGACAAATCTGGTGATCATCTTGCCACTGGAGATAGAGGTGGACGTGTGGTTTTATTTGAAAGAACGGACTCTGTGGATGTAAGTACTTCTGTATATAATTTCTGTATTTTTTTCTTGCTGGAGTCTGTTGTGCCGATAGCGTTAATGTACATGCAGAGTGCTAGTCGAAGAGAACTTGAGAAGCAAGAATACCCAATTGCTAGGCATCCTGAGTTCCGTTACAGGACCGAATTTCAGAGTCATGAACCTGAGGTATGTGGGTCTTAAAGCGGTAATAGTTGCAACTTTGTTATGAATGTCAGTGTCTGACTTGGATGATTTCTTAGAAATTTTGATGTCAAAATGAAACATTAAATATCACCGCGTGCTTTATGTTGTGTCAATTTTTACAAGAATCATGTGTTCAAATTTAAATTGATTGATGAACTTCACATAATATATTTGGAGGACATTGCATCATGACCTCATATCTATTCATTATGTTCTCTTAGGCAGATTACTTGCTGCTCCATCTAATTCAATATGTAAGGCGTGGTTTGACTTGGCAAGATTTCCAGAATCACACTTTTACTGCTAATTTCCGTTTGTATGTCTAGAACTAGAATTATGATAATGAAAACTACTTCTGAATATGAATCCAATAGTATCTGGATATTGTTCGGCAATTAGTTAGTCAAATATCACAAAGTTTGAATATTAAGATGCATGCATGACTTATATAAAGAAGTAAAAAGAGTACTAAGAATAAGAAGTGGCAACTTTTGCTTTTCCATTTTAACTGTCAAATCCAATTTAACTGAGTTATTCGTTGCTTAGCAGTAAACTCAATATTTGTACTGTTAGAGGCAAACAACTAGATTACCAATTATGAAACCACAGATTGTAATCTGCAAAAAACATGGCTGTCTTGCAAGGTTTTCAATACATTGTCCATGAATAAGGTTATTTTTATGCATGTAATCAAATAATTAAACCTTTGACTTCACACAATAAGAAAAGTCACATAAAACGAAAGCAACTCTAGTAGTTCTGGTCAATTCAATCTTCAGATTTTTCTTTTATTTTCTTTAGCACATAGCATGAGTGCATGACATCAATGATCAAAGTAAGTTACACATTAGAGACATTAACAGTCTCCGACGAAGAGTTATGAGGTCATTAACATTATGGTTTAGACTTTGTACCAAAGTTTTTAATGACGCTTAGGGGGAGTTTGTATGAGCTCTGAAAATATATCCGTAGCTTTGGTCCAGTAGTTCACCAGAAAAGGCAACATAAAATCATCCATACTCCATGCTGCATTCTAAGTGACGCTATTTGTACCTATATATGCAAAACTGTTAATCCTTTATTCTAATTTCTGTGCAATTTGTGTAGTTTGACTACCTAAAAAGTTTGGAAATAGAGGAGAAGATTAACAAGATCAAGTGGTGCCAAACAGCCAACAATGCACTCTTTCTCTTGTCTACAAATGACAAAACAATCAAGTATTGGAAGGTATGGATTTAAAAGTTGCTCATTGGTTTAATTTCCAATGGCTATGACTTCACAGCTCACAATTTTTTTCAGATTAGACTTTTTAGTTGTTATACTTGGAATTGTCTCCATATTGTATAGTTCAAAACATGTTCATGGCACCTTAATGCAGATTTATCTGTTTTTTCTCGTCTTTCTCCAGATGAATGGGAATATATTCATGAAACATTTCCTATTAAAATTTCTGATCTCAAATCATGCATTTTCTTGTTTACAGTTTTAATATTGTGCAGTGCTATGGCTTGCCTTTTTATGCTTTCTTGTTATTAGCAAATCAAAGCATAATCTATGCAATGATGTCGCCTTGGTGCTTTGATATTCTGTAGGTTCAAGAGAAAAAAGTAAAACGAGTTTCAGTGATGAATTTGGATACCTCCCAAAGTTCAGACAATGGTTCAACTTGTAGTTCGGGTACCAATAGTTGCAAAGCTCTTCTTCCAAATGGTGGATGCTCAGAAAAGTTGTACAGTCCAAACAACAATATGTCATTTCCTCCTGGAGGATGCGCATCATTGCGTTTGCCTGTGGTGGTTGTACTTAAACCCACTTTATCCATCATCTGAAGTGCTGTAAATCATGATGCATCAGTAGTGCTTGCATATACAGTACAGTAGTTTTTGCTTATGTCATGAGACTATTAGACATTCTTCTGACCAACTATAGGTAATATCAATGGACAAGTCTGAGTAGTTTCGCTTACAATGTATGCAGGTTACAGGACAAGATTCAAACCATGTTGCGAGATGCCGACGTGTATATGCACATGCTCATGATTACCATGTTAATTCCATTTCAAATAATAGGTAAGCTTCCTTGATAATACTATGGGTGTCTAATCAAATTTGCAAAAATGCGTTCTTTTTGTTCTGGAAAGAACATCACAGTTCGATTGTCTCTCATAGTCTCATCTTCCCTTCATGTTGATTATTTTTTTCTATGTTATCTTCTTTGATCTGTTTTTAAACGCATACTCTTCTTTGACATATTTCTCTGGACTTCTTAATTTAAACCGGCCGAGCTTGGCAATTCTTTCATGAAATCGGACTATGGGGTTTGAAAAATGTAGAGCAAATAGAGGTGTTTCCATGTCTGTCGAGTCCAGCCTAGCCTTCCAACAACAAAACACTGAAGAATGAAGTCCTAGATCACACACACAAGTGTCCTCTGCAGATCCAAATGTAGAATAACAGCGATGCTTATCATGGTTCACCTGGTTTTGTAGCTGTGAGTTTCATAGCAGTTAGCCAGTTATGCTGAGAAAAACCTGTCCCAGTGGCATTGCCACTTTTGTTACTAGACAATGTTGTTATTGACTTTATGTAATACAATGCTTTGAAGTTGATTGAACCAAAGAAGCATAATTTATTCTTGATAAATAAGAATTACTGATGTTGAGGGTAACACGAACTACTATATGTTTGTTTACCTTTGGATGACTTCATGTCGCTGAGTTTTAGTTTTCTGGAACTTATATTTTGCTGCCTGTGTGGATTACTATGGTGGTACTGAGTTCTCACTTTGTTTTACTGACAGCGATGGAGAAACATTCATATCAGCAGATGATCTGCGAATAAACCTCTGGAATTTGGAAATTAGCAATCAGAGCTTTAACATTGTTGACGTGAAACCCACAAATATGGAGGATCTAACTGGTAACTTTTTCAGTCTGATAACTATTTATGAGTGACCTGTGGGTTTGTTGTAAATGTTGAACATGCACATGTTATTAAACTGGTAGATTGACAATCCAATAGAGTTCTTGATTAGTGGACTTGGATGCACCACAAAGTATGTGGAGTAAGATATTTGTGCCTTCGCATTTAACCCTGCAAAGCATTGCCATGGTGGACATGTTGCATGGTATGCATGTTCTCTTGATGGTCATAAAAATATATATAATTTTCATTCATGTGACCTTCCAATATGGTTGGAGTAGCAATCTGCATCACATCTACTTACTGCAATTCCTATTTGGGTAGGGTCAGAATTGACCATGACGGACAGTTGGGGATGGAATGGAAATGCACTTCCAATTCTCTGAACCTGCCATCTTCTGTACCAGTCATTCAATCACCTCTCTGAAGCTATATGTTAGTATGCTATCTACCAGTTCCATCTGTGTAGATTTTCTTGCTCTATGCCAACTGTTGATAGTTGGTATCTACCAAGAGAATCAGAAATAGAGTAGTTGCTTTGTGGAAAAGTCATAATTAGATGCACAAAACGAACTGTATCAGCTTACTTTGTGAAAACAAAACTAGTACACTTGCATCTACATCAGCAAAATTTGTTTGTTGACTGGTAGCTTGACACCTTTGGCTATTGCTTTTAATAGATCTTTGTCAGTGTTCATTTATTCTCTCATTCAATTCCTGCTGGTTCCTTCTTGTTATGTGGTGACACCCATTACATAATTCTGTGAAATTTCAGAGGTGATTACATGTGCGGAGTTCCATCCAACTCATTGTAATACACTAGCATATAGTAGCTCAAAGGGTACTATCCGGCTGATTGACCTGCGACAGTCAGCACTGTGTGACAACCATGCTAAACTGTTAGTAATATCCCTTGAACTTCTTGAGTAACATTTATCATTGTTATAAGGCAGTGCTTAATATATTTTTATCATTTCCAATGGCTACAAACACTGTAAGTTAATTTATATTACTAAAATTTCGTGCTATTATCTGATTTAACTGGGGCATCCTGTACAGATTTGAGGAGCACGATGCACCTGGATCAAGATCATTTTTTACCGAGATAATTGCATCAGTTTCAGATATAAAGTTTGCAGGGGACGGAAGACACATTCTTAGTCGTGATTATATGACTCTCAAGGTTTGCAACTTATGCCCTTGAACTTCATAGTGTTTTTCTCGCTAAATGAAATTTGTGTAAGGTGGCTAAAAACATCAATTTATTACCAAGACCTTTGTCAAAATGTTCGTGCTCAATTGTTCTTTTGAACCTACCCTGGTCTTAACATATTGAGTTCATCTTTTGATGTTACAATAAGCTGTGTTCAACATCACCGAATCCTGTGTGGGAAATTATTGTTTGGTCTCAACTCTCTCTAAGCACACTTAATAATAGTTAATACCGGTATGATTTTGATCCCGTGATTCAAAAGATAACTTGTGGTGATTTTGGGATGTTAACCAACTGGTTAGGGACCACTTTATGGCTCCAGTCCCGTCGTACTCGCACATGAAATGTACTATATGCATGTACACTTTCGCTACTGCTAACAAAGTGCATGTGCAAGAGAACATTTCAACGGAAAGACCACTGAGGACATTTTTTATTTGAACCCCCAAGTGATGGAAATTTCTCCGAACCTCCCATGCAATTGATTCTGTCGATTGTTTAAATGATAGCACACTGAAATTTGAGAACTGAAGAACTTTTACTGCCTCACCTGTCGAGATAAAAGGGTGTCTGCTACAAATATTTTATTTAATTAATTTTCTTTCTTCAGTTATGGGATCTAAATATGGATTCAGGGCCAGTTGCAACTTTCCAAGTTCATGAATACTTAAGGCCTAAGGTAAAGTTCTATCATCTGAATGAAAATTAAAGAGCCATGCCAATACCTGTTGTAATCTAACACAGTGTTTAACATTGTCTTTTGCAGCTTTGTGATCTATACGAGAATGATTCAATTTTTGACAAATTTGAATGTTGTCTCAGTGGGGATGGGCTCCGTGTTGCAACTGGTTCTTATAGGTATATCCTTATTCTTACTTTTATGAGCTGCAAGAATTGCTAGCTGTTGATTTATTCAACGCTTCCATATGATAACTCTTGTGGCCCCATAATTGCAGTAATTTGTTTCGTGTTTTTGGTTGTGTTCCTGGAAGTACCGAGGCATCCACTTTGGAAGCCAGCAGAAATCCCATGAGGTTAGTCAAATATGGAGAGTATTATTAATGTGTAATGTGTATGTTTTTAAGTGCGTTTAGGGGTAATACACTCTACCTGAATAAGGACCATTTCAAGATACTCCCTTTGTTTTTGAACTATAGCTTGTCCTAAATGTCATATATTTAAAAACAGAGGGAGTTCTGCTCCAAGTTAGCTTGATGCTTCATATGCTGTTTTTTCCCCACTTTAGAACTACCTACCAAAGCAAAGCCCCTTGCTCCTCAATTAATTTTCTGCTCCAAGTTAGCTTGATGCTTCATATGCTATTTTCTCACTTTGGAACTACCTACCAAAGAACACTCTTATGATGAGCACCTTATTTCAAAGTTGGTTGGGTTACCAAACATTCAATATAGGTACCCATGACCATGTAGTAGTAGGTATAAAAATGTGATGTTGACACCACCAACCCAACATGCACTATACGTACAAACTATTTTGGAAGCCTGGCTAAACACCTAATTTGTTATTGGAATTGGAAACCCATACAGGCGGCAGGTTTCTAATCCAGCAAGGCCTACACGGACTCTGACCTCTTTAACCCGTCCCATGAGGAGAGGTAAGTGGCTCTCTTTCGTGGTCAGTCTTGACCCCTTTTTATATATATAAAAAAACGTGCACATGCTAGATTGACTCTGTTGTCCTGGTGTAAATTTGAACCAGCCTGCTTCTTACCACAAAGCTCATATCGTGTAGGTGGAGAGAATACAGGAGTTGACGCCAATGGAAATTCTTATGATCTCTCAACAAAACTGCTTCATCTTGCGTGGCACCCAACTGAGAACTCCATCGCGTGTGCCGCGGCAAATAGCTTGTACATGTATTATGCATAGGGAACATGCTAGAGAAGATTGAATTGTTTTTGTTTTTGCTCGACGTGAAAGCCGTTGCCTTTCACATGCAACAAGAGGATATGGTGCAGGGGATTGCTGGCAATTCCATTGCTGGGGCCAAAACAAGAGGCAGTTGATGATCGCCCACAAGATGATTCATGTTGCTATTTGCTGCCCATAGAGGACTGCCTCCTCAGGGTTCTTTAGTAAATGTGAAGCATATGTCGTGATCACGCCAAAGCTTTTGGCCCCAAGATATGATGACTGTAGTAGCTGCCTTGTAGTGAAATTGGCAGCTGAAGGATAAAGCAGGAGATAGACAGACGACAGCTGATGCTAATTCCACCAAAGTTCACAGGAATGCCTGCTCTCACATATCACAAAGGCTGTAAGTTATTTTTTTTTCTGTCCCCCTTTTACGACATGTAAGGTGACCTGACCAGGGCTAACCACCAGTTGTCATGAACTTTGAGACCGTTGAGCATAAAAGAATTTATCATCATAGCTTTTGTAGTTATTCACCGCTGCAGTTCTATTCTTTGTATGGCTCTAATAAGTCTCCAGTATCATGTTTTGTCATTTGATCTTGCAGTATGCTCTTCCTATTTGCGTAGCGTTTGCATCTCTGACGTGAATTGTGCGGTCGAGCCTCGTTTACGCGGCGCAACGAATGGTCTACCCCTCTTGTCTTGTATGGTTGCTGCTCCGTAACTGTGTACTTGTATAGCTGACCACAAGGAGCAGTAAAGCCACGTCACATGTGACGAGGTGCTCATGACTTGTGAGCATCTTGGCTTCCAGAAAGGAGGCCAATTTATACAGTACTATGGATTTGAAGCGGTCATGTTTCTGGAGACCGTGAGCTCTCATCTGAGCAAGGTAGGAGGTGCTATCTGCACTGCAGGGGACAAAACCAAAAACTGCACCTTGTTAATTTGTCCTTCCCAACTGGGAAGTTTCTCATTCGCTGTATTGAGACCAACCACCCGACCAACGTTTCGTCCATCGAGTTGGGGCAACAAGTTGTTGCATGTCTGAGTTTCCACGGGCACGCGCGTAGGCGAATTTGGGTGTGGGAGGGGTTGGAACTCAAAAGCTTGGCAATTCCCCTTCCACTTGCTTTTGACCGTGCAGAAACACCCCAGCTGGAGGCAAGGAAAAGACGGATGCGTGTGCTCGCTGCTGGTGCTGATCTTATTTTTTCAACCGGAGCTTATCCTCTGAGTGCCTGAGTTGGGTGTGGCATTCCAAATCGTACAGCCAGAAGTCTCGCCGTCAAGCCGCTGGATCGCTGGACCAGACCATGGTTGTCTGCAAGCAAAACTGCGTGCTGGACCGGCTGAATGTATCAGAATGTCTTCTTTGGTATGATGGGTTTGGAGGCCGATGACCGGAAGCACTCGCACGTGTAGAGCACGCCAACTAGGATTTGATGGATCAGGCTGTCCTGTTCGATTGACCGGTTGCTCACGGTGAGAGAAAAATACTGCTGGCTGGTGCTGATTTCTGCTAAGAGAAAAATACTGCTGGATGGTGGCTGATAAGCTGTTTTTAACATGAAGATTTTCTCTATCTCAGCCTTATTATTTACTCATGATTGTAAATATAAGGTTGTTAGTTTTTTCTTTAGAACCAGTTGTGATCGACGGTTTTATATATATATATGCCTTGTAAAACTGCATTCTGGGCCGCGTCTGATTTGTGATTTCGAATGCAACTGCTTCGATCACAAACCATGTTTAATTTGTACGCTAGTTGGGATATTTGAAAAATATACGCGGTGTATTTTCAAACAGAGGGAGCAATATATTTACATACAATACAACGGCAAAAAAGGCTCTCGAATTGGTAATGGTAGCTTTACATGCTACTACAGAGTACATACGGCTTCCCGCCAGCCATTTACCATTTCTCCGTCACCATGGTCAGTTCATCCTCACTGATCAAGAGTCAAAACTGAGAATCACCCTCCCTTTCCTCTCCCCTTTGCATTGTTGTCAAAAAACACATCAAGAGCTTAATCACCACTATGTTACAGCACTTAGTTACACTCTCGGTATCGGTAGAGCACTCGCGGCACGGGCAGTAGACCGCGCGCACGGCGAGCTCAACCGGTGCGGCTTCTCGCCGGAGTGACGGATCTCCAATTCGTTCGACGCCTGGGCTTAGCTTAGCTGTGGCCGCGCGCGGCGGCCTTCGCCTTTGCCGCGGCGACGGTGCCGCCCCAGTTCTGGTCCCTGAGGAAGAGGCAGACGGCGGAGCAGTCGTCGGCGCGGGACGAGGGGTACCTCGTCCGCCACCGCGCCGCCGCGGCCTCCGCCACGGCCTTGGACGCGTGCTCCTTCCGCGGCGTGGCGCACACGATGGACACCACCTCCTCGTTGCTCAGCACGTCCCACACGCCGTCCGTCGCGAGGATGACGAACAGGTCCCCCTTCCCCACGCGGCGGTGCGTCACCTCCGGCTCCGGCACCACGCCGTGGCATTTGAGCCGGAGGTCACCCAGCGACCGCGCCATGGCCAGACCAGGGCAGTCCTCGTCGGGGAGCCACACCCGCTGCACCGACGGCTCGTCCTTGAGCGCGAACACCCGCCCGTTGCAGCGCCTGATCCGCTCCGCCTCCTCTGCAAATCCAATCCAATCAATCAATCAACCACTCACTTCTTCTTCCGTTCATGATTCATCCGTTCATCCATGGATGGATGGATGGAGCCATGGAGGAGGAGGTTTTTGAGGGCTCACGAGGGATGCTGGGCTTGTGGTCGGTGGTGAGCTGGACGGCTTTGAGGTAGCCGGTGTCGGACATGGTGGCGAGCACGGCGCGGGAGTCGCCGAGGTTGGCGACGATGAGGTCCCTGCCCTGCTTGATGGCGCACACGGCGGTGGTGCCGCTGAAGCCGCAGTCGAGGTTGGGCGCCTGGAGCTTGAGCTCCCTATCCATGGCGTCGAACGCGTTGGCGCAGGCCTCGCGCCACTCGTCCAGCAGCTGCGCCGGGGACGGCGACGAGCCGCCGCCGCTGCCGTCCGTGGAGGACGACGGCGACGGCGACGCGTCGCTGAAGCAGGCCGCGTCGTCGTCGTCGTCGCCGGCGCCCAGGAGCAGCGCGTTCCGGTGGCTCAGGATCATGAAGGGGAGGTAGTCCCGCACCAGCTTGCTCACGAACTGACCGCACCGCCCGTGCCCGTCGAACACGCCGCAGAACACGCCGTCCTCCATGCCGAACCCCTGAACAAGAAGATTAATAAAGTTAGCAAACACCACAACTCTACAAACTTCATCAGGTTCAGAGTGCACTGGCATCAGCAGAAATTGGTGATCATTTGCTAATCATAGTATCAGAGAGTATCTTGGACAATTGAGCCCAAACGGCAGGTGAGAATTGAGATTAGAAAGGTGTAAAAGATTAAGGGGAAAATATAGAATACGCATCATTGCGAAGTATCAAAAAGGGACGATAACCTCGAATAATCCAGAAATTGTAGGCAAAGCAGAGATTCCAGTAGTCGCCATCTATTATTACTCGTATGGAAATTGACGAAACCGACCCCTTGGCGAGAAAACCTGTGAATTCTTTCGCCGTCGTACCAAAACCCCAAGCCGTACACTGATCGAGGTCGTAGCTCGTATCCGTGCGTTGAAATGGAAATCATCACGATTTTTTTTACTGTGTGGTGATGGCTGCTCTGTACGGGTGATACAGGTACAGTTACCAGGAATTTCTTGACCTTGACCGGCGCATTGGTGTACGGACAGGGCCGCACAAGCCGACGAATTTTGCTTCTGGAACTGATGATGTGGAATTGATCCGTGATTAGACGGACCAGAAGACCGTAGAGGTGGTGGGGGTAATTAATTTGAGCCTGGGAAACTGTGGCTGCAAATATCTACGGAGTAGGTAGTCTGCTACAGATCTACCAGAGCTCTGGTAAAAAAGAGAGAAAGAAATGGAGACGGAGATGGAGGAAGCTGCAGAGAGAGTTCTGCAGGCGGCATCAGGAGGAACGGGAGCAACCATTTCACCTTGAAATCCATGTCTAGACGACTCAGAAAAAGTAAATAACCCTCCGAAAGGCCGAAAAAACAGGAATTTGATCGTTTTCAGAAACGAACGATCAAAGAAACACGAAAGAAGAAAAAGAGGAATTGCGGGAGCAATTGAGCAGGAGGTGCGAACAGAACAGGGGATGGATGGATGCAGCGCAGCAGAGCGAAATGAACCTGGCAGAGGATGACGGCGTCCTGGTTGGGCCCCTTCTTGCCCTTCTGCGAGAAGAGCGAGGCCACCTTCCGGCCGGCCGCCGCCGCGCCGCCATGGCCGTCCCCGTCCTCCTCCCCTCCTCCTCCTCCTCCTCCCCGGCCCTGCTCGTCCATCACGTACACCACGCTCTCGTCGCACTCCTGCTCCTGCTCCACCCGCCTCTTAGACGTGCAGACCCCCATCGATCGAGATCGTCAACTCTCACAAACCTACCGAAGAAGAAGAAGAGAGCGGTGGAGGAGAAGATGATGGCTTGGAATCGGGCAGCGGAGCGCACCCAGATGAGCCGCGTCTTTTAAAGGTGCGAGCAAACAAACACTGGCTGGAGATGGACGGAATCCGCTGGGAGTAGAAACTGTGTGAGCGTCACGATTTTGGCGCGTTTTTGGGGGTGGGGTGGGGTCCCGACGGTGGCGGGCGCCGTGACCGTGAACCCGTCGCCGTCCGGAGCTCTGACTTTTTTTTTGTTCGTTTTTTTAAGAAAATTAAAAATTCTCTTTCAACCCTGTTTGATGGGGGCAAGAGGAAAAAAAACCACAAGAAAATGTTGTTGCTGTGTCGCTTGGATTGGAAGGCCGGCCGTCGGCCACCGTGGTGTTGGTTTTGCGAGGTTTTATTAATTCATTTGCGTCTTTGGCGTTACCAAAAGTTAGGCTCGTAGCATGTTCATGTAGCCACGTTGACTTTTTATTTTTATGAAAAGTTTTTTTTTTCTAATCACGTTTGTTGCACCATTATTGTCATCATCTCACTTGCATTACATGTGTTGCAACAAAGCGTCACCGGAGCTTATTGAGTTCCATCGCAATGCAAGTGTTGAAATATGCAATTGCTATTTAGTTGTCTTAGGCTTTTAGCTTGTATACAATGGTACGGTACACGAACACGTGTATATGTGCCATAAAAGTTGAGTCCCCTTGTCGAGCATGCGACTAAGGCTATCCGCACTCCTCATACTCCATCTCCATCCCCTAAAAGGAATATTCCCGCCTAGTCATCAAGATTCTTCAGTACAGTTTCAGTTTTTCCGCACTCGTCGTCCTCTATAATTCATACTCCATATCAACTACCATCACGGGACCCACGCGTTATATTATTTTTCTACTCTCCTCCCTCTCCCTCCTCTCTTTCTCTCTCCCTCCCTTCCAGCTTCCCCTTCCCCGTCGCATCCCCTTCCTCCCGCCGCCTCCCCTCCCCCTCGCCGCTGCCCGCCCCTCCCCCGCGGTGCCCCCTCCGCCTCTCGCGCCCCTCCCCCGCGGCGGCCAGGCCGGTCCACGCACGGCGCAGTCAAGATCGGTCGCTGGCTCCGCCCACCCGGTCGGAGCTCCTCTCTCTCGACCTTCCCCGCGACGGAGCTCCTCTTCCCCTCGACGACGGCCACCGCGACGAAGGAGGGCAGGACGGGGCGCGGCCTGCGGCGGGGGAGAAGGCGACGCGGGCGACGTAGGAGGAGTGGCGAAGGCCAGCACGGCGGCGACGGCCTCCCCTCCGCGATGCGCTCCCAGTCCCAGTCGGCCGCTCCGCCGGCCGCGATGGGTTCTCGACGTCCGCCCAGCGCCGCCGTCCAGGTCGTCGGGGTTCTCGGCGTTCGTGCGCGCCTATTTCCGCTTCCTCGACACCCGCTTCCTCTTCGCTGCCCAGGAGCTTGACGCCGACGGTGGTGCCGGCGAAGCCGACGACGAGGAGGACGTGCGGCTCGACCTCGTCCTCCCGGCTAGGGCCCATGGCGGGTGCCCGAGCGGCGGGGCGGCGTGAGCGGGAGCGACGGGGCGGCGCGAGAGGAGGCGGTGGTTGGGGTTTGAGTGCGGGGCCCACGTCGACGTGACCTGTAGAGTTCCTTCTCTACACACGCTTGATTTGGCGTTCGGAGGGGCGAGCGGAACGGGAGCGCACGGGGTGCAGTACCCCGCTGCAGCGATTTTTACGCAATTGGCGTACGCCAGCACGGGTACCGCACCCCACTGCGCATAGCCTAAGGGCGGCTCCGGTGCCGGATCGATCGGTGCCATGCATAAAAGCAAACTAAACTTTAGTTCAATCCTTAGAGTGTAGATATCGAGTATTGGGGTTCACTTTACAGTAAAACATCAACAACTGTCCTTGCTGCTGTGGATGGAAGTTATGCGTCCGATATTATTTAATTGGGGCTAGGTTCGGCCCGTGTGCCTGTGTGCCTATGACTAAAGCAAGAAACAATTGTTTAATCGGCAACGATCGATATCTATCTAGAGCTCGATTCTTGTTTCTGACGGATAAACATCGGTACTCACTATGTAATAGTGTTGTGTTCGATTTTTATCGTTTATTGTTCGGTTTTTCTCCACACTGGAGATGGCCTGAGTCTTCTACTAAGATATTAAGATAAGTTCGAGGGGTATGCTTACAAAACTCTTCATTGAGATTGACGAAGTAATTGACCAATTAAACTATTCTCGCCTTCTTGGTTCTCCAGACTTTTGGTGCAAGTTTCAAAAGCAAAAAAGAAAAAGAAAAAAAAATAACTCATTGTTTCCCAGAAAGTTTCTACTACTTCGTAAACATATAACTTGCTCGAGTCCTAAAAAAGTTATAGAATCTCACTCATATTGGTCTTTCATTCAAGTTAGTTAAGAGAAGCCTACGCATATGTGTTGGAGTTGTGTCGAATATTGTGTACTAGTTGGTTAGCGTTGGACTTGGAGTTGTATTAGCGGTAGGATGTAGAGTTTGTGTCGGACTCTTGTAATCCGGACTCCTCATATTCATGAGAGGAGAACTGCTGTTGTAACCATGACGACATAGCGACAGTCTCGCAGGGGGAGGCGGCACATTGCCGGGACCCCGGAGCGACCGGTGTTGCGGTTTGGGGAGGAGCGTCCGTAGTCATGACCCGGGGATGTAGGCCTTGTGGCTGAATCTCGTTAACAAATATCGTGCCTCCGGTGTCGTTTATGATCTCGCATACATCGTTTCGGTAGATCAATCGTCGCTTCCGCGCGCTAGTTTCTAACAAGTGGTAATTGTTAGAAAATTAGCCCTCGCGACGACGAGGCGCCCACTAATCTCCTCCAGCGGAAGCGCCGATTGAATCTACCGAGACGAACTTGCAAGATCACAGACGACACCGAAGACACGATCTTTGTTAACGAGGTTCAATCGAAGCCTACATCCCCGGGGCATGACTACGGGCGCTCCTCCCCAAACCGCAACACCGGTCGCTCCGGGGTTCCGGCAACGTGCCGCCTCCCCCCTACGAGCCTGTCCCTATGTCGTCATGGTTACAACAGCAGACCCCCTCTCATATTTATGTGGAGGCCCAGGTTACAGAGTTTGACACGAACTCTACCCTATAGTGCTAAATACAACTCCATGTCCCGTCGTAACCGGACTCGTACAAATATTCGACACAATATCTAACAAACTCCACCTTGGCGAATATTCCGCCATCTCGAAGCCGTCATGTGCGAACCTCCATGTGCATCAGACTTGAGTTGTTGTCTTTGCTGCTCCACATGAGCTGCCCGACGAGCTTGACTTCTCAAACTCACCGCCCGAAGAAACACCGCTATCCCTGCAATTCCAAACTCCATGACTCCACCTGCAACTGTGCACCCTTCTCTTCCTATCATCACACGATACTGAGACCGCACTATCGCTATCCGAGTCAAATATTGGAATTTACGGATGGTATGGAGATCACCATGGAGGTACGAGGATTATGCTCGACGGGTATCGCGGAACTGCTCGATGCGGTGCAAGGTGGAGCATGGGGGCGATCAATGATTCGATCGGTGGTGTTGGACACTCCGAGCAGGAGGCTTGGACCGTCTGACGGGCTGCGGTTGGTAAGGATCGGCCAGGCGTGGTGATCGGACCAACAGTGTGGCCGTTGAAGACGACGCGAATAGGGCGGCGGCTTCGGCTTGCGATCAGACCGGCGACCAGACGCAGGTGACAGCCGGATAGATCGGAGCGTGGGAGCATCGCGATGAAAGATGGTGTGACCGGTGTTATACAAATGCGACATTGCGGCACGGCGAGCATATTGTGTCGGCAATGTGATTGGCTATGGTATGACATACTCATGTACAGGCGGTGCGTACATGAGGGCGCGTCTGTTGTAGCAGGACCGACGTGTGCAGCATGTGCGGTGGAGCACAGCAGCAGGGCAGAAAGAACTATATCGACAAGGTCCGTGGAGATGATGTCATGGGCAGTACAGCTAGTCAACGGATGAGGATCTTGATGATCTCGCGGTGTAAACGTTGGCGCACAGGAGCTCGGAGCGTTCGTGTGTGGCCTCGTGAAAGGTGTTCTTATTGGTGGATAAAGTCACATGTATGTGCGGCAGGGGAGCAGCATGCACCTATGAGAATCACCATGCATATAATATACTCATGCATGTGTACGAATAAAGAATTAAAAAGGAAAGGAACACATGCATGTGTGTTTACATGGGCCGGATGGAGTTGTCTCAGTGCCGTACGTGAACATATGTGGCTCTATTCAAGGATGCGTGTAGTGGTTGGATTTGTAGCCTCGATCGGAGTGCTAAGCCAGGCAGCTCGTGACAGGCTGTATTTGTGAGTATGCGTAAGAGGATAGGACTCGTGTCCGGCTTGATTACCGAGTATGATACAGGTGTCCTAGGCACGTGCGTGTCTCCTATTAGGGCATGTACAACGCGTCTCTTCCTCCCGTCCGTATACCGGTCACTTTGCAAAAACACCCCCGCCTCTCTCTACCGACGGCCTTCGCGTCGCTTGGCGAGGCGACGCGGGCGTCCCGTTCCCCCACGCCGAATCGACGCGCATCGACGGCCTGTAGGGGTCGTCTCCTCCAAGCGGCGGTGGCGAGGATCCCGCGTGTGCGCGCCTGAATCCCGCGCTCCCCCGCCAAAAGCTCACGGCGTGCATCTGCTTCCCCCGCCAAAAGCTCGCGCGCGCATCTCTTCCCCCGCCACCGCTCCTCCACCAGCAGCCGCCGTTGAGGAAGCTCGCCCGCCGCGCCATGGAGGAGCTCGCCCGCCCGCAGATCCGGCCGCCCGCGCAGCCACTCCCCGGTGGAGGAGCTCACCCGCCCGCGCGCCCTCACGTCCTCCGCCCTTGCCACGACGACGTACCCCACCAGCTCGCCGACGGAGGAGCACCAGAGGAGCTGCACCACGAGCTCTTCCTGCAGCGCCGGCCCGAGCTCGAGCTCCAGGACGAGGCTGGCCTGCTCCTCGCTCCTCTGCAGCCCGGGGTGGCCGGCGTCGTGGTGCTCGATCCTCCGGCGGAACCGGCGCACTGCTGCCCCTCATCCTGTCCGACTCCACGGAGGAGGGCCATCGGGTGCCAGTAGCGGGGAGGAGGAAGCCGATGGTGGGCACAGCGGCCGCCGGCGAGCGCAGCGGGAGCTGGGGCCGTCGGCCTTGTTGCTGGGATGCGAATGGATAAGCTAGCTCGGTTGCTGGGATGCGAATGGATAAGCTCGTGCAGAGCTGGGTGGATATTTGGTTTTATTTTATTTTTTTGACACGATACACTGTGCAGAGCTCGATGGATAAGCTTGTTGCCGCCGGCCTATTTGGTTTTAGGTCTTTGTATTTTATGTGTGATACATTGTTTAGAACAAATCACAAAATAGTGTACAAATATCATCTTTTGATTTAAATAGCCACACAATGGTATACACAATTGCATTTGTAGTTGATCTTAAGCTCTATGCAAAGCATTAAACAGCTTACAGACGGCCTCTCTGTCTGTGGGCTATATAGGCTGTCTGTATACCTGTCTATATGCTAAAATCAAGGTTCTGCAGACGGGTAGCCGTCTGTGGGCTGTATATGCCCTTATATAGTGTACGAGTCGGACGGCGGAAGCAGTACCAAGGCAGACAAAGAGCCGGCGCGTGGAAAATAAAAGCACATGTGAGGAGGTGTCGCCATAAACCGCAAACAGAGCAGAACAGGAAGCAGAGAGCGCAGAGTAGATCGATCAGGGATTTGCAATAGGCGTTGGCGTTTCTGGAGGCTGGTGTGACGTGCGGTGGTGGCCGGTGGGTGTGCAGGAGATCAAGAAGAGTCTGTTCGTTGACAAGGACGAGATAAGTCGGACGGGTCGGTCGGTGTTGCCGACGACAAAGGGTCGGTTAAGCCGCGTGTCGACGAGACGTCGACGGCAACCAGATTTAAGGTGAAGTTTGATGGCACTGGCAACTTCGGATTATGGCAAATAAGGGTTAAGTATCTGTTGGTTCAACAGGGAATCATGGCGGGCCTGAAGGAGAAGAAGCCAGAAAAGATGGAGGATGACGAGTGGGAGGAGAAACAGGCGCAAGCGGCCGCAACCATGCGGCTATGTCTGTCTGACCAGGTCATGCACCATGTCATAGCACTAAAGACACCGAAAGAAATCTGGGAGAAGCTGGAAAGTCAATTCATGTCAAAAACTGCGACGACCAAGTTGTATCTGAAGCAGAAGTTGTATGGGCTAAAGATGCAGGAGGGGTTGGATCTCGCAGATCACATCAATGTTTTCAGTCAGATGGTCACGGATCTGGAACAACTGGGTGTGACGGTTGATGATGAAGACAAGGCAATTATTCTTCTATGTTCACTGCCATCGTCTTATGAGCACGTGGTCACGAGTTTGACGTACGGCAAGGAAAGCATCAAAATTGAGGATATTACTGCAACGTTATTGTCTCGAGAACAAAGGAGAAAGAACGGTGCAGTGGAGGGACCTCTTGGTGATGCACTGCTGGTCAAAGGTGAGCTTAAGAAGGAGAATGCGGTGAAGAGAAAGAAAAAGTTGCGGTGCTATGACTGCGGGGAGTTAGGACATGTGAGGAGGGACTGTCCAGAAAAGAAGAAGGAGGCAAGTGCTAATGTTGCAATTCATAGTGACTCAGACAGTGATGGTGATGTTCTCTCAGTATCAGACAGCGTGCAGTCAACTGAAGTGTGGATGTTAGATTCAGCAAGCTCTTTTCATGTGACGCACAAGAAGGAGTGGTTCACTTCATACAAGTCTAGTGATTTTGGTTTAGCCTATTTGGGCGATAACACGTGTTACCGTGCTATTGGAGTAGGTGACATCAAGATCAAGATGCAAGACGGAGTTGAGCAGGTTCTTCGGGGTGTTAGGCATGTGCCGGGGCTGCAGAGGAATCTAATTTCGCTTGGAGCTCTACATGGTGATGGTTTATTATTCCGTGCTGAGCCGGATGGAAAGACCATGAAGATCATGATGGGCGATGAGACTGTCATGATAGGAGAGAAGTCAGAATCGCATCTGTACAAGCTGCAAGGGTGCACAGTTACAGGTGGAGTCATCAAGGATGAAGTTGCAAGGATAGTAGTGTCTTCTGAAGGCGGCGGGTCTGAGGCCAGGTCAGACTCGTCGGGTGGCTCTCCGTGAGCTACAAAGTCAACAACCCAAGTCCGGTGTACATGAAGATTCGCACGTAACAGCTTCATGGTGGTGGAATATTCGCCAAGGTGGAGTTTGTTGGAGTTGTGTCGAATATTGTGTACTAGTTGATTACCCTTTGGACTTGGAGTTGTATTAGTGGTAGGATGTAGAGTTTGTGTCGGACTCTTGTAATCCGGACTCCTCATATTCATGAGAGGAGAACTGCTGTTGTAACCATGACGACATAGCGACAGGCTCGCAGGGGGAGGCGGCACATTGCCGGGACCCCGGAGCGACCGGTGTTGCGGTTTGGGGAGGAGCACCTGTAGTCATGCCCCGGGGATGTAGGCATTATGGCTGAACCTCGTTAACAAATATCGTGCCTCCGGTGTCGTTTATGATCTCGCATACATCGTTTCAGTAGATCAATCGTTGCTTCCGCGTGCTAGTTTCTAACAATCTGAAATCTAGTTCAAATCTTTGAGTTTATAATATGAAGACACACTTTATATGGTTGAAGCCGTGGCATATATGCACCCTCCTTCCTGCTTGCCGTCGAGCTTGTTGATGATGCCCTGCACATGCATTTTTCGTGTCGTCTCTCTTGTAGTTACCATGCATGCTCGCTGTCACTGACATATATATAGTGATATTACAGCTAGGGCCTTGTTTAGTTCCCAAATTTGAGAGCCAAATTTTGGATTTGGAGGTGTGTGCGCCACTGTAGCATTTTGTTTGTATGCGTGAAAAATTGTCTAAAAATTGATTAATTAGGCTTAAAATGTTCGTCTCACAGAGTACAATAAAACTGTGTAATTAGTTTTTAATTTCATCTACATTTAGTACTTTATGTATGTGCCGATATTTTAATGTCATGGAAATTTTTTTTATAGTAGAATTTGTGGACCAAATTTAGAAACTAAAAGAGGCCTAGAGACGATGAGTCAGGGTCGATGGCAGTGGCTCCAAAACGACTGGACACGATGCATGGTAGCTTGCTCTCGCTGGCTTTTGCGGGTGCGTACGTGGTGGTGGTCCTGCCGTCCTTGTGTCTATGACGACATGCATGGTCCGTAGTGATCGATCGAGCCATGTCCGGATATATATAGACACATATATATATATATATATATATATATATATATATATATATATATATATATATTGACACGTACGCCACGCTCACTTATTTTATTTGTTTTTGTATAAGTCTTGTCACGTAGCATTATTGATGGTACGATGGAGTATGGAGCATCGGCTCGTCACTCGTGCCAGGACGACGTTGGTTCCCACAGAAATAAAATTGAATTATTGGAGCAAAAGTTTATAGAGTATACTAATTTGACACAAGCCTTGACGAGCTAGCGGAGTATGAAACAATTAAACAAAGAAACAAAATTTCCTATAAAAGGTAAAGACACTTTAAGAAGTTGATTACTCTACAATTAATAGATGTGTGGCCGGCTCTGGCCCTATGCACAGGAGGCGACGGCCGGGGGCCCATCGCTGAGGGGGCCCAACCACATATATGTGTATAGTAGGCACCCACTGCGACGGCTTTCTGAGTCTTTGTCTCGGCGAGGTAAGGCAAAGTGTCGTGACGTCCGCGACTGTAAGGAGACAGCGATCGTCAATTCGGTTCATTCGTCTTGCTGTCCGCGTAAACTCAGGAAGAAATCGAATCTTTATCAGGGTAGCGCCGGTTCGACAATCGTCTTGTCTGTTGTGTCCTCCCAACCGGCCAAAACCCTCCTCTCTGCCTGCGTGACTGCATGTTCGTGGTGAGCGTCTTTGCCATCACTACGTGCGGTGTGGTGGCGTCGCCGATCCCCTTGCCGGTTGCCGCAGCGCTGCCTTTCATCTTTGTTCTTGATTCTTTCTTATGAGACGGAGCAACACAGTGTGTTATTTCATGAAACGTTTATTTAATATGTTAGATCTTTAGTTTTAAACAAGATTGAATTATTTTTTATATAATTTTCTTGTAATCTTTGTCTTAGATGTTGTCGAACAAGCAATTGTCAGGAACTCAAAAAAAAGAGAGGAAAACAAGATGATGAATTAGTTGAGCTATTATTGATGGATTCATGGGCTTAGTTATTACTTGAGATAATCATAGTCGTTTTTATTTTTGCAGGTTGACAGAGTAATGGGAATTAATAATTATTTGAGGTAATCATACTTTATGGTTCTTTATTTTGTACTAGAGTGTATATATATTGTTCTACTTACATATTTTTAATACTATTATCTTCTTTATTATGTTATAAATTTAAGAATATATTTAGTCTAGAGGGTCTATGATATTTGGATCGCTCGGAGCCCTCAAAATCATAGAGCCGCCCTATCAGTACGTTCATAGAGGCACATGATAGATATATAGATGATACACAACAGCTATCTTTGTACGGAGTATATGCGTAGGTTCATATCATATATAGAGGTATATGGAGTGTGGATGAGACAAACTGTAGAAATAATTAATGGACCGGCTTAACCTTTAGGATCACATGAGATTTTATTATAGAGTCCTATACGAGTGTGTTGACACGAAACCGCGCCAACGAAGTCGCCGATGCCTTGGAGCAAAACCGGTCAGACCGCTTGGTGCAACCGGTCAGACCGCTTTCCTGATGCGAACCGGTCAGACCGCTTTTGAAGCCGGTCAGACCGCTTTTTGATGGGGCGACGATAAAACCTAGAATCTCGAGCTCGGGAGGGACCCCGTCGGAGCTTGAGAGTCTAGGGTTGTTCTAGGATCGGCAGGCCACCTAGAACGCCCTCAAACGTCGTCGAGACGAGAGAAGAACAGAAGATATGGGGTTGGAAAAGCTAGGAGTTGGAGATAAAAGTAATGCAGAACAATAAAGTAAAGAAAACGATAAAAGATAAATAAGATAAAAAGATAGATTCGATTGGATGTTGGATGATGATCTCTCAATCGGCCTTGGCCCTTTATATTTATAAGGTGGGATGGTCTTACCCCGTTGAGTCGGTTTACAATATGGGATAAAATAGAGTCCTAATCCTACTCAAATTACAGGTCCAAACCGGTCAGACCGGTTTGGGAAACCGGTCTGACCGGTTTTCCCAGGTGCAGAATCTTCCCGAAGTCATAACTCTCTCATCCGGAGTCCAAAATAGGCGTTCCACATATGCATCTTGATCGTCTCGACGAGAGCTACACAATGGTGAAGTCCAATTTGCATTTTAACAAAGTTTACAAAACCGATCTGACCGGTTTGTGCATACTGGTCAGATCGGTTTGCACCGCCGGGCCAATTTTGGTTGTCAACATATGCCCCCCTGTTTTTTAGCAAAGCTTGCGTGCTAAAAAATAAGCTTTTGGACCAAAATTATCTAAGGACGATGATGAACAATACATCGGCCATATATAAGCTCTAAGGGCGATAAACATATTATCGGCCATATCTTGCTTTAACTCAAGTTGATGATGAAACAACTTGTTTTGGCTTCCATACCTGCTTGATTGTTACTGATCTTGCTGGTACCACCTTTGCAAGTTGCTCCACTGATTCTTGCGTGTTCATGGACTGCTTCTGACATGGCTTCACACCTCTAGCTTTGTTCTGAAGCTTCTTTCGTTTCTGAGCAGCCCCTTTCTCTTTATATTTGGCCAAGAGCTCTTCAAAGCTCGGCCTTGCTTTGTCTTTGGTTTTCCCATACAAACCGGTCAGACCGGTTTTAGAACCGGTTAGACCGGTTTGCGCAGAACCGGTGCCTTTGCTCCTGTTTTGCCCCCCGAGTGTTTGAGTCTTCAACTTGAACCGAGGGGTCTTTTCTGGAGGCATCTTTGAACTTGTAGGTCTTTCTTCACCAATGATCACATTTTTCCCTTTAGCTTTTTCGGCTTGATGCGGCCGAATCAACACTTTCGGATTCACCAATTCAAGTGTGTGTATAGGAAAAGGGTTCTCATCAACCTGCATTACACCAATCATCAATCGTCCTTGATCTATGGCCGATTGTATTTGCCTACGGAAAACATTGCAATCATTGGTAGCATGAGAATAAATATTATGAAACTTGCAATAAGCTCGCCGTTTCAATTCATCATTCGGCGGTATAGTATGAGAAAATTTCAACTTTCCAGCCTTCGCAAGCTCATCAAAGATCCTATCACACTTAGATACATCAAAGGTAAATTTTACTTCTTCGTGCCGATTTTTCTGAATCGGCTTGAGACAAGCACAAGTGCTAGGATTATCTTTAGATGACCATACAAATTCAGCAGCATAAACCTCTTTACCCTCATCGTCTGAAGAATCATAATTGACGACATGCACACCAAAACGATCGGGCTTAGGCTTAACATCTTTACTTCGGCTTTCCTGAGCCAAAGCTCGTTGCATCACTTGATTAATGGTTAGAAACTCATAGCCTTCTAATCTTTCTTTGATATGAGATCTCAAACCATTAAGACATAATTCAGCAAGATCCTTTTCAGAAATAACCAAACTATAACATCGGTTTTTTGTATCTCTAAATCTTCTAATATATTCAGAAACAGGCTCATCACTCTTTTGCCTAACCGATGTTAAGTGAGAAAGTCTCAATTCATTATCACTATTGTAAAAGTGTTCATGAAATTTCTTCTCTAATTGAGACCATGTATGAATGGAATTAGGGGATAATGCTGAAAACCATGAGAAAGCAGTACCAGATAATGACAAAGGGAACATTCGGATTTTTAAATGATCAAGATTACCATGAATACCCATTTGTGCATTAAATTGGCTAACATGCTCCCATGTAGTTCTACTATCCTCCCCAGTGAATTTAACAAATTCGGGTACCTTGAAATTGTGAGGATATGGTATAGCATCAAAACTCTCAGGATATGGTTTTCTACATACTAGAGTTTTGTCTTTAAGTTCTACACCGAAAGTTTCTTTAAACATAATGGCCAAATCCCTTTTATAATTTTCAAGCAATTGATCATGATAAGGATCATTTGGCCTTTGCACACTAGAAGTAAGATTATTCGGTGTATGATATGGTACCTGGTTCGGCTGTACATACGGTACTTGTTGCGAATAAACATTGTTTGGCACTGTACCATATGAATAACCTGAACTCTGGGGAGGTATAGGATAATATGTAGTTGCATATGGAGGAACAAAATTACCAGAAAATCCATTTGTTCGGCTAGGATCAGCCTGAACAGGATATATACTAGCAATTGGTTTAGGAGATGATTGATAAGCAACTATAGGACCAGAACCGGTCTGACCGGTTTGAACCGGTCTACCAGAACCGGTCTGACCGGTTTGTAAAACCGGTCTGACCGCATTGTGTGGTTCTGGAGTCGTTTGACCTTCAAAATAATTCATCGGCATGCCAAATTGAGGCGTGGGTGTTGCCGATGATCCGGGAGGCATGACATGATTTTGTGAAGTACTAGCAACATCAAACTTAGGAGTATTACTATCATTGATCATAGATTGCTTGCCTAACGAGCTATCAATCATGTTTTGGACAGTAGCAAACATCTGTTTTTGACCATTGACTAATAATTGATTAATTTGCTCCAAAGTAACAGGTGGTGCTGTAGTACTCACAGTGTCTTTTTCTTCGTCATGTTCGTCTTCGCTCGAAACGAAGACTATCTCCTTGTCCTTGGAGATGCCACCCTTCCGATTCTTGGAGAAGTGAGATAAAAACCACTGAGTGGCTTTTTCATCTTCTGCTGCTTTGCGTCGGGCTTCCTTCTCCTCACGGTCCTTCATGAAGGCCTCATAAGCTTGACGATCCTCAGCCGATAATTCATCAACAATCGGCTTAACAATATTAGAAGAATCAACGTCACTAGGTTTTGGTAGATTAACCATAGTAACAGATCTCTTTGCTTTCGTCCCCAGCGGAGTCGCCAAAAATATGTTGACACGAAACCGCGCCAACGAAGTCGCCGATGCCTTGGAGCAAAACCGGTCAGACCGCTTGGTGCAACCGGTCAGACCGCTTTCCTGATGCGAACCGGTCAGACCGCTTTTGAAGCCGGTCAGACCGCTTTTTGATGGGGCGACGATAAAACCTAGAACCTCGAGCTCGGGAGGGACCCCGTCGGAGCTTGAGAGTCTAGGGTTGTTCTAGGATCGGTAGGCCACCTAGAACGCCCTCAAACGTCGTCGAGACGAGAGAAGAACAGAAGATATGGGGTTGGAAAAGCTAGGAGTTGGAGATAAAAGTAATGCAGAACAATAAAGTAAAGAAAACGATAAAAGATAAATAAGATAAAAAGATAGATTCGATTGGATGTTGGATGATGATCTCTCAATCGGCCTTAGCCCTTTATATTTATAGGGTGGGATGGTCTTACCCCGTTGAGTCGGTTTACAATATGGGATAAAATAGAGTCCTAATCCTACTCAAATTACAGGTCCAAACCGGTCAGACCGGTTTGGGAAACCGGTCTGACCGGTTTTCCCAGGTGCAGAATCTTCCCGAAGTCATAACTCTCTCATCCGGAGTCCAAAATAGGCGTTCCACATATGCATCTTGATCGTCTCGACGAGAGCTACACAATGGTGAAGTCCAATTTGCATTTTAACAAAGTTTACAAAACCGGTCTGACCGGTTTGTGCATACCGGTCAGACCGGTTTGCACCGCCGGGCCAATTTTGGTTGTCAACAGAGTGTATGCGGAGTCATACTCAAACTACATGACTTGGTACTATCCTATTACAACTCATACTCTAACATTCACTCTCAGTCGTAGTGGGAGTGGAGCGAACGATAACGACTGAATTTAAAGTCTTGTAGTTCCACCATCTTCTTCGTTTCGTCATCATCAACTGTGTTTCTGATGGATGGTGCGGCCCTAGACGGTGCCTCCGTGCCCTTATGATGCCGTCCCTTATCTCTCCTCTATTCCCTTCCAGAGTCAGAGTGGTGTCTATGGAGTCCTACTCAAACTACGTGACCTAGTCCTATTCTATTACAACTCATACTCTAACACAGTGACGAAAGACCCGATAGGACAAGGTACTGCGAAACGCTTTCGCCGTACCTCAGATTTTTTATGGGTACATACTTAACTTTAACCCAACTTATTTGTAAAGTTTTTAAGCCTTTTACTTACTAAATAAGTGTTATATAGTGCAGCCCGTACGCTACGCCACATCTCAATTTTGGTTTGTCCTCCGCCGCTGCTGTCTAACACAAACATTAGCTGAGTTGGTAGTAACCTAGCTATGGGATATATCTAATCCCTTCGTCCATGCGTGGTCTAGCTAACCCAACTTAGCTCGGAGCTTAATTCCCTCTCTGACGTGTCAACCTCTCATTGTCGGGACTTAATAATTCCCGAGCAGATCGAATGGCTAAGCTAGATGGATAGTTTCTTCATCTTCCATAGTGAAAACCAGCCACTAAGAATGTGTAACGTTACACAGCTGTTTGGATCTCGCTATCGTTGCACCCACCCTAGCTTGATCCGATCCATCTATTAGCCGTACGATACGACGCGCTTTTTCGTCCTGCCTTGTGCACTTTTTCAACAGGCAATCAAGCTGTGCTGTCCCTGTTCTTGATAACTTCTAGGTTTCCGCCTGGGAGGGCTTTGCTTTGCAAGTGGCCGGACGGGACAATTCGTAAGCTTATCCATGGGCCGAGCTAATAATATAATTATTGAAGGCCGGGTGAGCAGGAACCAAGCGTTCCGTTTCCTTGAACTGCTCAACGGTGCCTGACGAGCAGCAAGCTAGAAGAGGCTATATCTATCAATCTGCGTACGTAGTATATGTATATTGAACAGTCTTGAACTAGCTAGTTTCAAGTAACAAAATGCACGCACGCTCGCTCAACACATACAAGAAGTATGCTTGGTGTTATTGCTGAAGCCGCTACGACGATAGATTGAAGCGTTTTCTTTGGATATTCACAAGCCTAATTCAAAGGCATGCATCGAGTTGCATATATAATTATATTCACTTACCCATGGATCATGGATGGGGTGGGATCACAGCCGTTGAATGCTTGCACTTGCATCCGATCCTGTGGCGCCAAGGGTGTTCCCGGCCTGTAGCTGTTGCTTCATCACCCAACCAACATTGTTGCCTCCCTTATCCAGAGTCAAGAAAGAGACCTTGGAGATGGAGCTGTCTGCCTTTCCTAGACCCCTAGTTGCACGGGAGCCAGTTGATCGAGCTAATTAAACCGGGCACAAACTAGGTCAATTCGTGAAGGCCGAAAACGAATTTGGAATATTTCGGCCCCTCATCAATTTTTGAGTCTGCATCACCAACTTGACGAAATGCACATCAGTTTCATCTTGCTGTTAGTTTCCCCAAACATTCATGCTTAAGAACAAACAATTAACTTTTATTCTGCTTGGACCTTTTCTCTCACTAATTAACCCGTAGGTACTGGACTTATCTTGGCCGGTTCTCCCCTGTTATGGCCGACCAGTGATTGATACTTAAGCTTCTGAAACTCTCCTCATCCAATCACGTGACCCTGAGTGGCGTGAACTATTCAGTTGGTGACCTCATCTCTCCCCAATTATTGGACAAAAAACAAGTGCTTTACGCCCCCAATGGAATGACAAATCCCTCTCTTCCTCTCAAGCGTACGTCCTCTGTCATCCTCTCCTTGATTACACACGCTACAAGCAAGCTCAGCATCCACAGTGTGAACATGGCATTAACATCTTCTCCGTGACTAATGAAACCTTTTGCAAATATGGGGATTGAGAGGAGAACACTCATAAGCTAGCATTTCAAGCAAGTTAAATAGTGTCATTTACAGTCCGTCTGCTGTTAACTCGGCACGCAACGCAGCATGCTGGCGGTAACAATGATGATGGTCAGTTGATATTTAGGGTTATCGGTGGTGTAGCGTGCTTGAAATGTGTCGATGGGTGACTACTGAAGCTGCAAGCTTTGGCGGTTGGCTTAATTGGAAGAGAGGAGACGGCTGATGTGCCAGATATATGCATTAGTTTATCTTGAAAACCAGTTCACAATAATCTTTTCTATGTTGTACGTATACATGACAACTGTTAGATTAATTGGACCTTGGCCCATTTAAGTCTCAATTAATCAAAGAATTAAAGGTCCACTAATAAATGCTAGAGAATTAAATCCCGGATGGAGAGTCAACGACAATCCTAACCAACTTAAATAGTGGACCAACTGTGGACCATTTGTGAAGTTGATAAAAGGAGAAGGGTGTGCCACACGCGCGCGCTCTCGCCTCGCTGGGCCGGGCCGTGACGCTCGGCGTGTGCTGTGTGATGAACCTTTTGCCACAAATGACATTGATTGAGTCTTAAAGTAACTGACGACGTTTAATGGCATTATTGGTCTAACCAGTAACTGACGTCATTATGGACATTGCTGCCTCCTAGCAGTGTCCAGGTTCATCCCCCTCCTCCTCTGGTCGCCTATATAAGAGGGGCTCTCTCCCATAGCCAGAATACACAAGCAGACTCTCCCTCTCTGGTACTCCTTTCAGGAGACCTCTCTCTTCTCCCTGTTTTTGCTGCTCTCTTGCATTCCCAACGCAAGCTTTGCGCACACTCTGCTTGCGTGAGCAGTTGCCTCTGAACCTCCCTGCCAAGTGATCCTGCTCGGGATACGCGGACGATAAGGTTTTTGGGGAGCGTACAAGTACGCGCCTGCTCGCTTCTGTGAACGACTACTTCCCGGCGGCTAACTTCATCATCCGTACGACTACTTCCTGGTGGCCGGTTTCGTTGACCTATACTACTACTTCCTGGTGGCCAACTTCGTCAACTCGAACGACTACTTCCTGGTGGCCGTCTTCCTCACGTGAACGACTACGTCCCGGTGACCGTTCGAGGGACTCCACTGCATCAACTCGCCACTGCACCGAATCAGATCGACTACTTCGAGCCAGCCCAGTCGAGAATGGTTAACACTATTCCTCCAGCCGGTGACGGCGCATCCGGTGCCTCCGGTTCCGGCCCCGCCTCTGGGTACATCCTGAACATCGATTTGTTCTGTTTTCAGTTTCTCATGTTGTTCATGTTATTTAGGAGATTTAACTTGAACAGTCGCACATGTTATGTTACCACTGGATCACTCATTGTTGTCATGAATTTGTTGCTAATTTCTGGAATTAAAATATACCGAATGATGCCTAAATTTCTAACGATAACTATATTCCAATCGACAATATAGTTGCCAAATTTGAAACTCGAGAAGGCCGTAAAAAGTCAACAACTTCAAGAATTTTTCACCATGGGTAGTCCATGGCTTCTTAGCTAAGCCCTTGTTTAGTTCCCAAAAAGCAACCCCAAAGTTTACTATGCAAAAAGAAGATTCCCATCACATCAAAATGTCGGCTCATGCATGGAGTACTAAATGTAGATGAAATCAAAAACTAACTGCACAGTTTGGTTGTACTCTGCGAGACGAACATTTTGAACCTAATTATTAATTAATTTTTGGACAATTTTTGAAGCGTCCCCTCGAAAGAGAGAACTTAATGTGATACAAATACCAGTCCCAGGATGCTGGTTCACATTATTACAACAAATAGTTCAGTACAAGGACAACATTACGGGAGACGGTGGCATTGCAGGGCCACAACAAACAGAACTAACACTAAGCTCCAGATAAACAGATTGATAACATAGAGGTCTTCATCAGAGTGGCAACGCATGCGGCTTCCAGCGGGTGACCCTAACACACAGGCAAAGGTTGGGTGCAGAACGAACCCCACTAGATGAGATCCTCAGGCACAAAGTCCGGGTCTGCCTCTGCACAGATTAAGCAAGGGTGAGTACATACGTACTCAGCAAGCGCAACCACAACCACGGAGGGGTATAACAGAAGTATGCAAGTATTGTAACAAGGAAGGCTTGTGGTTTATTTAGCAGCAAAGCAAATTTTATCGCACATGCAAGGGGTTGGTTTTCGCAATGGGTTTTCACAAATATTACTTTTAAAAGGAACAATAAATGTAAATACTCTTTCGAACAAGATTTTGTTGCTACCAGATTTCCCATCTGTCGTAGCCCAAGTCAAAACATTTCCCTGCTTCATGAAACACCAATACTTTCTTGCACCAAAACAGGGGACTAGTGAAGTGACCAAGCCGTAACTCGCCCAATACCGTGGACACGGCTATCCGGATAGGTTTTAACTCTGCAGAGGTGTACACAACCACAAGTAGGCTACCACAACAAGAACACCTTAGTGCCAGTGCAGCTCCTATCAAAGCCATTACCCACCATAGCTAAACTGACAAGTTACCACAGACGCGACCAGGGATTAGCAACCTACCAACGAGGTTCTAACCAGGGGCATACCTCTCATAGACCGTATCCCCGGCTCCATGGCCCTCTGTTGCTCACCAGCACACCACATAACCAGCAGCTCAACTAGTGGGATTTATGCTAGGCCGTTGCCACATACAACGGTCGAGTGGTGGTACAGGGAATTGGGTTAGGCTAGATGACACATCAACATCATCCCAAAACTTGTGATAGGATAGACAGCTCCCACCATGCTCAACCACAGAGGTTAGAGCACACCTCGGCATTTCACACAAGAAATACCGTCTGTCTCATCCCACACGGGTACTCATTTTATTTACACAAATCATCTCTTTTATTTTAAAGTACGCACACGGTTGCTTTTGTAAACACCAAATATTTGTTATGGGGGGGGTACAATAGTAAAAGTTCCTAAGCATTTCTAGCAGTGACCAATATTTAAACAGAACATTGTCATATTTAAACATTAATCTGGGTTGTCAAGGACTCAGTCATAACAATCAAGGTATGGCTATCCAACCGGGTTTAGCAGTAAAATCATGCAAGTTTTATAAAACTGGCCATGGGTTGTGTTTATAAAAACTGGGACATCAGTATGCATCAAAGGGTGGGATTGCACTTGCCGTTCTCCCAACCCTCGGGGGATTCCTGCCCGGGGTCTTGGTCTCCAAGCTCCTGTTCGTAGCACTGCTCCTCCTCGAGTCCTTCCTCGATCACGGCGGAGTCTACGGCACACACAAGCAAACACCCAATAAATAAAAGAAAAAGCTTTTATTGAGCTCCAGAAGAAAGAACGGAGAATGAGAGCGAAAGATAATGACATGATTATTTTTGGGTAGGGACTGGATGGATTTGGCGAAAATATATTGGTGAATATTGTGGTGGAGTTTGGGGTCAAACGAGATTAATTTGGCGCATGAAATGACGGGTTTAGTGGAGTTTAGGGGCCGTTTATAAAGAACGAGGACCTTTTTGTAAATACTATAAAGTTCAGGGGGCTCCGGGTGAACAACCAGAGAGAGGGTGAATAGTGCATAGGACGGCGGGTTGTATATTTAGAAAAGCCAGGGGGTTTTCCATAAAGTGGTCATCCCCTCCCTCGCGAAACAGAGCAGGGGAGAGAGAGAGCGACGGCGGCGATGGTCGGCCGGCTCGCCGGCGATTGCGGCGGCGGAGGGTCAAATTGACAGGGGGAAACGAGAGAGGACGCCATGGCGAGTTCACCCATGCCCTTACCACGGCCGGAGGTGGGGAGTGGAGGGCTGCCCACGGGAGCAGTGGCGGCGGCGGCAATGGCGAGTGGGGGTGGCGGCGCTGCGGTGGCGGAGAGGTCCAATTGGAAGGTGGGTGAGCTGGTGGTGAGGGGGAGGGTGCTCAGGGTCCCATTTATAGGCGCGGAGGAGCGGTGAGAGAGTGGGCCGACGAGAGGCGGCTCGGCGGCCGGTGGCGGGGAGTAAAGGCGGTTGGCGGTACGGCGGCGCTGTGGCGGAGCTGTGCAGCCGCGTACGGTGTCGCGTTTGGCGCGGCGTGGCGTGCTCAAGCGGGTGGGGCCGCGGCGAGGACGGGCGGTGGCGTGCGGGTGAGTGCGGCGGTGGGCGGCACGGCAGCAGCGGCGGTCGGTTGAGGAGCTCGGGTGAGCCGTGGGGTGGCGCGCAGCAGAGCCGGGGCGGCACGGCAGTGGTGTACGACGGTCGGGCGATCGAGTCGAGTGAGGGGAGGCCAGCCGGCGATGGCGAGCGGTGGTGCGACGATGAGACAGCAGCGGGCAGGCGGTGGCGTGCACGCGCGCGGTCGGCACGACGGGGAGCGGGTGGGGTTCGGCCGGCGTCGAGCGGAGCACGGTGCTCGGGATGGGGAGTAGAGAGGTGGAGTGGCGGTGGTGAGCAGGACAGGGGGGGGGGGGGCGGGGCGGCGCTCGGCGTGGCGGGGCAGAGCAGAGCGGCCGCGGCGGCGAGTAGGGCGGTGGCGTGGCGCGTTGGTGCGAGCTCGGCCTAGGAGCGGGTTGGCGGTGACGTGCAGAGCAGAGGAGGAGGGATGGTCGGCGGCGAGCAGAGCCACAGCGCGGCAGCGGCGGTGCCAGCCAGAGAAGCAGGGGAGGGGGAAAGGAAAATGGAGAGAAAAGGGAAAGAGAAAAGAAAAAAAAAGGAAAAAGAAAAGGGAGAGAGAGAAAAAGAAGAAAGAGAAAAAGAAAAAGAGAGAGAGGGAAAGGGGAGGGGACGGCGAGATTCGCGGCGGCGGTCGACGACGGTCGGCCAAGGGTGGGTGGCCCGGCGGTCGACCCAAGGGCGGACGACGCGGGACGGGACGGAAAAGATGGCAGCGATCGGGGATGCGGACAGGAAAAGAGGGGAGGGAAAACAAGGCGGACGGGGTTGGCGGGAGCGGGAGCTCGGGCGGTAAAACATTTTGAAACTTTTACCGGGTGGTTTAATTAGGTGATTTTCCCAGAGATTAAACGCGGGCGTTACAAACCTACCCCACTTAAAGGAATCTCGTCCTCGAGATTCGGCTGGCTCCTAAAAAGGTGGGGGAACTCTTTCTTCAAGGCATCTTCTCTTTCCCACGTAGCTTCCTTTACACTGTGTCTACTCCATTGTACTCTGCATATTCGCACTTCGGAGTTTCTGGTTCTCTTAGTGACGGTGTCCAAAATTTTGACTGGTACCTCCTGATATCGCAGATCTGTCTGCAGGTCTATCTCTTCCTCCGGTACGTGTTCTTCTTCAGGTACTCTCAGACATTTTCTCAACTGGGATACATGGAATACCGGGTGTATATCTGACATTGCTTCGGGTAACTCCAAACGGTAGGCTACTTTTCCAACTTTCTTTCGCACTGGGTATGGTCCGATATACCGAGGGGCTAATTTTCCATGTACTTGGAATCTACGGGTTCCACGGATGGGTGAAACCTTGAGATAAACAAAATCTCCTGGATTAAATTCCAGCTCTCGTCTCTTCTTGTCTGCGTAGCTTTTCTGTCTGGACTGGGCTGCTTTCAACTTCTCCCTGATTTCGGCTACTTTCTCTTCGGCTTCCTTTATGAGTGCGGGTCCCACTAATGTACGCTCTCCTACTTCTGACCACATCAAAGGAGTCTTGCACTTTCTTCCGTAGAGGGCTTCAAACGGGGACATACCCAAACTTGCCTGGTAACCATTGTTGTAGGAAAATTCTGCATAGGGTAAACTCTGTTCCCAATCTTTACCATAGGTAAGGACACACGCTCTCAGCATATCCTCCATGATCTGATTTACTCTTTTTGTCTGGCCGTCGGTCTGTGGGTGGTACGCGGAGCTGAAATCCAATTTGGTGCCCATAGCTTTATGCAAACTCTTCCAAAATCTCGAGGTGAACTGGGTTCCTCGGTCCGAAACAATTCTACTGGGCACTCCATGCAACTTCACTATGTTTTCCACATATAGTTTGGCCAATTTCTCTCCACCATAATTCGTCCGTACAGGTAAAAAGTGAGCGACTTTAGTGAGTCGGTCCACTATTACCCATATAGAGTCATGTCCCTTCTGTGTTCTGGGTAGTCCTACCACAAAGTCCATTCCTATCTCATCCCATTTCCAAACGGGGATAGGCAGGGGTTGCAACAATCCTGCCGGCTTCTGGTGTTCTGCTTTAATCCTTTGGCAGGTATCACACTGAGCGACAAACTGGGCTATGTCAGCTTTCATTCCTTTCCACCAATAGTTCTGCTTTAAATCCAAATACATTTTGGTAGATCCCGGGTGGATGGAGTATGGCGAGTTGTGAGCCTCGTCCATGATTACCTGTCTAAAGTCTCCTTCCTTAGGCACACAAATCCTATCTTTATACCACAGCGTTCCTTTGCTGTCGACTCTAAAGTCTGGTGCCTTATTTTCTCCGGTGTGCCTGCAGATCTGCACTAAATACTTGTCTGTTCCTTGGGCTTCTCTGATCCGATCTTCCAGAGTGGACTGGATCGTCAGTTGGTGGCTAACTCTCTGGGGGACAATGTGCACATTTAATCGTGCCATTTCTTCTTGCAGGTGGGTATTCTTAGGTCTGTAAGATTTTCGGCTTAGGGCATCTGCCACCACATTGGCCTTGCCAGGGTGGTAAAGAATTTCCACATTATAATCCTTAACCAATTCTAACCACCTTCTCTGTCTGAGGTTCAGGTCTGGTTGGGTGAAAATATATTTTAAGCTCTTGTGGTCCGTGTATATTTCACACTTGTTCCCAATTAGGTAGTGTCTCCATATCTTGAGGGCATGCACTACGGCTGCAAGCTCCAAGTCATGCGTTGGGTAATTCTGCTCATGGGGTCTGAGTTGTCGCGAGGCATAAGCCACAACCTTTCCATCTTGCATAAGGACACACCCTAGTCCCTGGCGGGACGCGTCGCAGTAAACGACAAAATCTCTGTGAATATCCGGTAGGGTTAAGACTGGGGCAGCGGTCAGCTTTTTCTTTAACTCTTGGAAACTCCTTTCGCATGACTCGGTCCAAACAAACTTCTTCTCTTTCTTAAGCAGTTCTGTCATGGGTCTAGCTATCTTGGAAAATCCTTCAATAAATCTCCGGTAATACCCAGCTAAACCGAGAAAACTTCTGATCTCACCCACATTGGTTGGTTGTTGCCAGTTTGAGACTGCTTCTACCTTCTCAGGGTCTACAGCTACTCCTTCTGCGGTCAAAATGTGACCTAGGAAAGCTACTTTTTCCAGCCAAAATTCACACTTGCTGATCTTGGCATAGAGCTGGTGTGCTCTCAACTTTTCCAATACTACCCGCAAGTGCTGTTCATGCTCCTCGGCACTCTTGGAGTAGATGAGTATATCATCAATAAAGACTACGACAAACTTGTCTAACTCGTCCATAAATACCTTGTTCATAAGGTTCATGAAGTAAGCCGGTGCATTGGTGAGTCCAAATGGCATCACTGTGAACTCATACTGCCCATATCGGGTGACAAATGCGGTCTTTGAGGTGTCACTCTCCTTAATTTTCAGTTGGTGATACCCAGTCCTTAAGTCAATCTTGGAAAAGTACTTGGCTCCTTTCAACTGATCAAAGAGATCATCAATTCTGGGGAGTGGGTATTTATTCTTGATAGTGACGTCATTTAGTGCACGATAGTCGATGCACAATCTCATTCTCCCATCTTTCTTTCTTACAAAGAGTACCGGGGCTCCCCAAGGGGATGTGCTGGGTCTGATAAATCCCATCTGTTGCAACTCTTCTAGTTGTTTCTTTAACTCTGCCAACTCTGAGGCTGCCATCCTATAGGGTCTCTTGGCTATAGGAGAGGTTCCAGGGACTAGTTCAATGGCAAACTCGATGTCCCTATCCGGTGGCATACCAGGTAATATTTCCGGAAAAACATCAGGGTATTCTCTGATTACCGGGACTTCTTTTATGGCTTTTGTTTCCATACTAAAGACCATAGGATCTGGTCCCCTTCCTTTGGTGTGACAGGCTACCTGTATTCCATCTGGGTTGGTTAGGTGCACTACCTTGTCGGCACAACCTATGAGACCATTGTGTTTGCCTAACCAATCCATTCCAAGGATCACATCTATTCCTTTGGATTCTAGTACTACTAGGTCCGCTAGAAACTCTACCCCACTTAAAAGGATCCGTACCCGCGAACAACCTACTTGGCATTTAATATCACCTCCAGGTGTTCGGGTTAGTAGGGGTGTCTTAAGTAGTACTGTAGGTATTTTGTGCTTTTCCACAAAACTTGATGATATGAAAGAATGCGATGCCCCAGAATCAAATAATATTGTTGCCAAAACTGAACCGACTAGGTACTCACCGAGTACTACTCCTTGTGCTCCTTGAGCTTCCTGCGCGTCGATGTGGTTGACGCGGGCTCGTCCATACGACTGCTGGGGGTTGTTGTTGTTGCTGCCGGTGTTGGTGCTGCGGACGGGTACACGGTTGGCTCCAGACACTGGTGGCTTGGGCCCATTCACCGAGTTGGAGTAGACTGATATCGCAGGCTTGCTTCTAGGATACGGGCAATCGGCGATGTAGTGCCCGGTCTCACGGCAGTTGAAGCAGGCTCTCGCATTGCTGTTGCTGGCTGTGGCCTGACTGACCTTGCTCTGTGGTGGCTTCGAGGTGGTCTGGCTCTTGAACTGGTTGTTGGGAGCCTGGGAGCTTGTGGCCTGAAACTGGGTCCTATACTGCACGGGAGCTTGGGGTCTAGGTGCAGCATAACCTGAGCTCCTGGGTTTCTGCGAGCGGTCCATCTGACGGTTCTTGCTTTCCAAGAACTTGCGCTTGTTCTCCTGTCTTGCCTCCATTCTGGCCTTTTCTGTGACAATGGCCTTGTTCATCAGTGTGTTGAAGTCGGGGAAACTGTGAGTGACTATCAGGGCTCGAAGATCTGGGTGCAGACCTCTAATGAAAGCATCCTGCCTTTTTGCATCTGTTTTCACTTCATCAGGTGCATAACGGGCTAGCTCAGTGAACTCGTGGGTGTACTCTTCCACGGTCTTGTTCCCTTGCTTTAGTGCACGGAACTCATCTGCCTTGCGCCTCATGGTGGCGTCGGGGATATGGTAGCGGCGGAACTCTTCTTCAAACTCTTTCCAGGTGATTGCAGACTCGTCTGGGGAGGCTGCACAATAAGCATCCCACCAAGCTAAAGCAGTTCCAGTGAGTTGGTGGGAGGTCAGTAGAACTTTGTCACGGTCTCCACATCCAAATGGTTCCAGTTTCCTCTTGATCGTTCTCAGCCAGTCATCTGCTTCCAAGGGGTTGCTAGACCCTCCAAAGGTGGGCGGCCTGGTTCTCAGAAAATTGGTCAACTTATCACCCGTACTGGGTCTACGGGCTGTCTCCTGACGGCGGCTGGCATTCCACACATTTTGCATGAACAGGGTGTGGTGGTATAAAGCTTGTGCCAGGTTGAAATCTGGTGGGAGTGGGGGCATGACAAAAGATCCCTCATTCTGGCTTCCGGGATGGCTTGCTTCTGGTCCGCCTCTTGCAGGCGCTTGTCCTTCGGGCTGGTTTTCTCCCATGGGATCCTGCTGATCCACTTCCTGGTTCTCAGGGTTCTCCCTTCTGGTTGCTCTCCTCCAGCAGGAGGGGCGCGTCTCTGAGAGGCGCTAGCACGAGTGTTCACCATCTGCAGGTTGAGCAAGGCCTTCGTGAGATTGGGTTAAAATGATGTTTAGGTTGATTAGTTCGCATTTTCAAAAGACAGGACAACACACAAGCTAACACACAAACACACAAGGTTCCATTCCAACAGCTGAGGGTTACAACACTTGGGGGGGGGGGTACAACAAGGCTCGCACTACAAGGCGGGGTTACAGGACATGGTAGGAAAACTACTGCTAGGGATACAAGGGTTCTCCGGACCAAGCTGGCTTCACTCCCATCCGAGTGCTTGACTCTGGGCTTACTCGCGGGGCGAGCTCTCCTCTGGCGGTGCAAGTCGAGCCTGCTCAGCCTCGGTCAGGGTCCCATTCTCCCGAGGCGGCTCAGACGGTCCTTCTTCAGCGGACGGCGATCCTGCCGGAGTTCCTGGCAGTATGGGATGGTTCCCCACAATCTCACCCCATGCCATGACGGGTGTTCCAAGTAGGACATGGGGTTCTCCAATTGCCGGGACAGGCGTTCCACTTCTGGTCCAGTCCTGTATACGCAGGTCCCGAGCCTGCCGGAGGCTTTCCTGGGCGACTGCCTCATTGCTAATGGCAGCAGCGGCTCTTGCTTCGGCTTGGGCCACCTGGACTTGGTGCATGCGGACCGAGAATTCTGCTTGTTCAGCACGGGCGGTTTGTTCCCTCAGGAGCTCAGCCTGCTCATCAAAGAGTTGGTCCAAGGAATTGAGGTAGGTGACCACTTGGTACAAAAGGGGTTCCTCTTGACGGCGCTGCTCCAAGTTCCTTATGCGGGCTCGCCAGACTGCACTTCTGACGATCGGCGGAAAGTACCTCATTGGGGTGGGGACCAGGTGCCTTTCAAAGATTCCGCACATAAAGCGGAGGGCTTTCCTGAGGGCCAAGGGGTAGGTGTCTTGGTGCCTGAATCCTGTGGCGGTCGTACGCCATGCCTCGACAGGGTGGAGGTCACCCTTGGCGACAACAATGACCACTCTGCAGCGTTGGGTCCCATGGTGCTCATACTCCCTGCTGTAGTACCTCGGGCGTTCTGGTACACCGAGGCGTTCCAACGCGGGGATCAACAGGCTAGCGAAGCCTGGTGTGACTGGGCAAACTCCCTGGGTCCATCCTTGTTCTGCCATCTGAAACCAGGGGAAAAACAAAAGTCTGAACAGATGCCGGATAAAAGATGACCTTTATTGCACAACATGATAGGGTACAAAGATCTTGGTTACATCGAAGCTAAGCTAGTGGCGCTAACTGGGTACTACAGACACTATTCTAGGAAAGGCTGGACTAAGTGTTAATCTACTCCAGACAGACTCGGCGCTTCTTCAGAGGGAGCTGATACTCTGGCACCTCATCTTCAGTCTGTGTGCCTGCATCCATGTGGGTCATTTCAGGTTCATCTTCCAACAAACCTCTCTCTCTCCTGTAGGCTTCTAGGTTCTCCACATACTCATAGTAGGCCTGACATCTAGTCTGGTGAGTGGCTAGGGAACTGACAGCCTGTGTGGCTGTCGCCTTCTGTATCTCCAGTTCTTCCTTTGTTTCTCCCAGCTCTCTCTTTACCACTTCTAGCTCCTTCTCTGCCTTCTCGGCTCTGCGGATCTGATGCCTCAGCTGTCCCGATGTCTCCCGGTACAGCCTGTCTAAGCCAGTGAGGTAAATGGACAAGTGTGATACAGTGTCCTCCATATCTTCATCTCTTCCAAGGCTCCTCATCTGGGTAATCCATTCGCGTCCTCCACTTTCCAGGGGTGGGGTAAATCCTAGTGCTGTTCCCACGAGGTACTGCCTGTAGAGCTCGCGGAGGCACATCAGGGCTCTTCTTGCGGCTTTGCGGTAGGCATTAGGACGGTCGTAGCCGGTGGCGTGGACAAACCAAGGTGCCACTTCCTTGTACAGTGAGCTTCTCCCCACAAAGATGAACATCCGGCATCGACGGGTACCATTGGTGGTGCACTCCCGGTAAAAGTACTCGGGGGTCTCTGTGACTCCAACGTGCTCCAGGCTGAGCAGCAGCAACTTGGGGAGGCCAGGTTCTGCGGGGCAGACTCCTTCGCCCCAACCCTCGTCAGCCGACTGGGCCATCTGGAACAAGTCAAAAAGCCGTCGGTGAGTACTTGTGTGGGGGAAAGGATTAGGCAAGAACAAACTGGTGAGAGAAGACTAGGTAGGGTCAAGATCCTAGGGGTACGTCCTACGGCCAACCTATCGGCTCTGATACCACCTGAAGCGTCCCCTCGAAAGAGAGAACTTAATGTGATACAAATACCAGTCCCAGGATGCTGGTTCACATTATTACAACAGATAGTTCAGTACAAGGACAACATTACGGGAGACGGTGGCATTGCAGGGCCACAACAAACAGAACTAACACTAAGCTCCAGATAAACAGATTGATAACATAGAGGTCTTCATCAGAGTGGCAACGCATGCGGCTTCCAGCGGGTGACCCTAACACACAGGCAAAGGTTGGGTGCAGAACGAACCCCACTAGACGAGATCCTCAGGCACAAAGTCCGGGTCTGCCTCTGCACAGATTAAGCAAGGGTGAGTACATACGTACTCAGCAAGCGCAACCACAACCACGGAGGGGTATAACAGAAGTATGCAAGTATTGTAACAAGGAAGGCTTGTGGTTTATTTAGCAGCAAAGCAAATTTTATCGCACATGCAAGGGGTTGGTTTTCGCAATGGGTTTTCACAAATATTACTTTTAAAAGGAACAATAAATGTAAATACTCTTTCGAACAAGATTTTGTTGCTACCAGATTTCCCATCTGTCGTAGCCCAAGTCAAAACATTTCCCTGCTTCATGAAACACCAATACTTTCTTGCACCAAAACAGGGGACTAGTGAAGTGACCAAGCCGTAACTCGCCCAATACCGTGGACACGGCTATCCGGATAGGTTTTAACTCTGCAGAGGTGTACACAACCACAAGTAGGCTACCACAACAAGAACACCTTAGTGCCAGTGCAGCTCCTATCAAAGCCATTACCCACCATAGCTAAACTGACAAGTTACCACAGACGCGACCAGGGATTAGCAACCTACCAACGAGGTTCTAACCAGGGGCATACCTCTCATAGACCGTATCCCCGGCTCCATGGCCCTCTGTTGCTCACCAGCACACCACATAACCAGCAGCTCAACTAGTGGGATTTATGCTAGGCCGTTGCCACATACAACGGTCGAGTGGTGGTACAGGGAATTGGGTTAGGCTAGATGACACATCAACATCATCCCAAAACTTGTGATAGGATAGACAGCTCCCACCATGCTCAACCACAGAGGTTAGAGCACACCTCGGCATTTCACACAAGAAATACCGTCTGTCTCATCCCACACGGGTACTCATTTTATTTACACAAATCATCTCTTTTATTTTAAAGTACGCACACGGTTGCTTTTGTAAACACCAAATATTTGTTATGGGGGGGGGGTACAATAGTAAAAGTTCCTAAGCATTTCTAGCAGTGACCAATATTTAAACAGAACATTGTCATATTTAAACATTAATCTGGGTTGTCAAGGACTCAGTCATAACAATCAAGGTATGGCTATCCAACCGGGTTTAGCAGTAAAATCATGCAAGTTTTATAAAACTGGCCATGGGTTGTGTTTATAAAAACTGGGACATCAGTATGCATCAAAGGGTGGGATTGCACTTGCCGTTCTCCCAACCCTCGGGGGATTCCTGCCCGGGGTCTTGGTCTCCAAGCTCCTGTTCGTAGCACTGCTCCTCCTCGAGTCCTTCCTCGATCACGGCGGAGTCTACGGCACACACAAGCAAACACCCAATAAATAAAAGAAAAAGCTTTTATTGAGCTCCAGAAGAAAGAACGGAGAATGAGAGCGAAAGATAATGACATGATTATTTTTGGGTAGGGACTGGATGGATTTGGCGAAAATATATTGGTGAATATTGTGGTGGAGTTTGGGGTCAAACGAGATTAATTTGGCGCATGAAATGACGGGTTTAGTGGAGTTTAGGGGCCGTTTATAAAGAACGAGGACCTTTTTGTAAATACTATAAAGTTCAGGGGGCTCCGGGTGAACAACCAGAGAGAGGGTGAATAGTGCATAGGACGGCGGGTTGTATATTTAGAAAAGCCAGGGGGTTTTCCATAAAGTGGTCATCCCCTCCCTCGCGAAACAGAGCAGGGGAGAGAGAGAGCGACGGCGGCGATGGTCGGCCGGCTCGCCGGCGATTGCGGCGGCGGAGGGTCAAATTGACAGGGGGAAACGAGAGAGGACGCCATGGCGAGTTCACCCATGCCCTTACCACGGCCGGAGGTGGGGAGTGGAGGGCTGCCCACGGGAGCAGTGGCGGCGGCGGCAATGGCGAGTGGGGGTGGCGGCGCTGCGGTGGCGGAGAGGTCCAATTGGAAGGTGGGTGAGCTGGTGGTGAGGGGGAGGGTGCTCAGGGTCCCATTTATAGGCGCGGAGGAGCGGTGAGAGAGTGGGCCGACGAGAGGCGGCTCGGCGGCCGGTGGCGGGGAGTAAAGGCGGTTGGCGGTACGGCGGCGCTGTGGCGGAGCTGTGCAGCCGCGTACGGTGTCGCGTTTGGCGCGGCGTGGCGTGCTCAAGCGGGTGGGGCCGCGGCGAGGACGGGCGGTGGCGTGCGGGTGAGTGCGGCGGTGGGCGGCACGGCAGCAGCGGCGGTCGGTTGAGGAGCTCGGGTGAGCCGTGGGGTGGCGCGCAGCAGAGCCGGGGCGGCACGGCAGTGGTGTACGACGGTCGGGCGATCGAGTCGAGTGAGGGGAGGCCAGCCGGCGATGGCGAGCGGTGGTGCGACGATGAGACAGCAGCGGGCAGGCGGTGGCGTGCACGCGCGCGGTCGGCACGACGGGGAGCGGGTGGGGTTCGGCCGGCGTCGAGCGGAGCACGGTGCTCGGGATGGGGAGTAGAGAGGTGGAGTGGCGGTGGTGAGCAGGACAGGGGGGGGGGCGGGGCGGCGCTCGGCGTGGCGGGGCAGAGCAGAGCGGCCGCGGCGGCGAGTAGGGCGGTGGCGTGGCGCGTTGGTGCGAGCTCGGCCTAGGAGCGGGTTGGCGGTGACGTGCAGAGCAGAGGAGGAGGGATGGTCGGCGGCGAGCAGAGCCACAGCGCGGCAGCGGCGGTGCCAGCCAGAGAAGCAGGGGAGGGGGAAAGGAAAATGGAGAGAAAAGGGAAAGAGAAAAGAAAAAAAAAGGAAAAAGAAAAGGGAGAGAGAGAAAAAGAAGAAAGAGAAAAAGAAAAAGAGAGAGAGGGAAAGGGGAGGGGACGGCGAGATTCGCGGCGGCGGTCGACGACGGTCGGCCAAGGGTGGGTGGCCCGGCGGTCGACCCAAGGGCGGACGACGCGGGACGGGACGGAAAAGATGGCAGCGATCGGGGATGCGGACAGGAAAAGAGGGGAGGGAAAACAAGGCGGACGGGGTTGGCGGGAGCGGGAGCTCGGGCGGTAAAACATTTTGAAACTTTTACCGGGTGGTTTAATTAGGTGATTTTCCCAGAGATTAAACGCGGGCGTTACAATTTTTCACACGTATAAAAGAAATGCTACAGTGCGCAATGATTACGAAGTGACACCAAACGTCCAAATCCCCACCCCTCGAATATGCATCTAAGCAGGGCCTAAGCTAGTGAACGGAAGCCCGATAGAGAGATATGATGTGTACAATAATGTACATGTAACCACCTGTGCACACATTATCAGTCGTACGACGTGCTCGATCTCTCTCGATCGTATATGTACTGCCTCGCTCTGTTGTCCTCTCCAACTGCCCCTTGAATTTCCCATCATCAGTTGCAATTACTAATAAGCTTTGTCACAGCCGGGCACGCTTCATAAGCTTGCATCTTACGGCGCAAAGGGGCTTTTCATTCCCTATTGATGTTGCTTCATAACTCATCATCTGATAAACACCGTGTCAGTTATCTATAGCAGGGGATAGGAACGTAACCACCACCAGGTTGCTGATGCCGGCACGGCACATGGCGACTTATTACTGCGTCTGCGTGATATCCATAAACTATTGAGTGACAGGAATAATATACCATCTATCCTGCACGACGCGTTGTCTAACATAGTACAGATAGCATAACTTTGCGCCTTTTTATATTATCTTCTTTTTGCACAGTGTGACGATGATGACTGGTGATAAGAAAAGTTTCTTAACCTCTCCACCACTGTCCAATTACAGCATTGACCTAGAGTGGCGCCTCGATCATCGGTAGATTAAGCACCTCACCTCTCCCCAGTTATTTTACAAAAACAGATTCCCCTTCTTCCTCTCGTCATCTCGGATAAAAAGTCTGCTCTCATCATCATCGGTAGACCACCTCATCTATCCCAATTATTTCATAAAAACAAATCTCCTTTCCTCGCCATTTCTATAAAAAGTGTCCTCTTGTCACCACGTCACGTTTTATTATTTATAAATGATTTTTTAGCTCATTCAGCTTACATCTGCATTGGTGTGAACGTGGCATGACATCTTCTCCACCACCGTCCAAACTGCATTGACCTATAGTTGGCATACATAACTTATACGATCATCACTAGACCGTATACCACCTCATCTCTCTGCAATTATTTCACAAACAAATCCCCCTTCTCCCTCTCATCATTTTTTTTAAAAAGGTGTCCTCTTGTTATTATCGCACCACACTTTATTTATAAATGATGTTGTAGCTCATTCAACAAACGTATGCATGGTGGGAACATGGCGTGGCGTCTTCTTCATAGCCTAAAATCTTCTGCAAATATGGGGATTGAGCGGAGAACAAGCTTCAACAATTTAAGAAAGTTAAATAGTGTTATTATGAGTCGATATATTGTTACTAGAGACATGCAACATGCATATGAAAGCGATGCTACTTCCTCCGTCCCATGAAATGTGCAATATAACTGTAGATTTTTCAAAAAGATTAGTACTATTATCAAATGACATTGTTACCATTATTAATTAGCGCAATCTATCTTTTTACACATTCTGTCTTTTCGTTTTCGCTGGTGTAAATCAAAACATGCAAGGTATCTATTTTGTCCACTTGATTAGCCATGTGAGGTAATTAGGTGATCCCCTTGTAGGACTGATGGAGTACATGCTAGGTTATATTATAACAAGTATGAAGTGTGGCTGAAATTTTGAGAATATTATGCCTATATGCTGTTATTCATACTTAGAAAAATGATATACCTTTCATTGAAGGAACCGAGACACCCTAATAGGGGGGGGGGGGGGTTGAATTAGGTGTTCTAAAAACAAAGTCCTGAAGCATATATAAAAACCTATTCCAATTTCTATTTAAATGCGCACTAAGTTTTTCTATGTGTTTCTATCTCTATGGCTCAAAAGTTTGCACCATAGGTTCCAATCCTATTGCTACACATGGTAATTATAGAAAAGATAAAAGAGAAAAGTAGTAGAAGAAGTAATGCGGAATGTAAAGACTCTGTAGAGAAGACAAACTCAAGTATGATGATATATCCTGATGTATCAGAAATCAATGTTTTCCCTAGTCCTCGTTATTGGAGCCCCTCTCAAGGGAATGCCCATGCAAGGGCCTTGATCCCTGGTCAAGTAACTCCATAGATAGCCGATGGGCTCTTCCCACGCACGAGTGGGTCATAACCTTGCCTCTCGTGGGTACTCCTTGTTGTTTCCACTAGGTAGAGCTTCGACAAAAAGCCGAGGGCCTCTCCTTCCTCTCACAACTACCGCGACCACTCCACAAACTCAGTTAGAGTGTTTTACAAGACTTACAAGCCCTAGATTTATAACACTTGGTGTGCGCAAGCACCGACAATATTGAGTTGTGCAAACTTCGCTTAACTCTAGGCTAATTCCTAAATCAATGCCCTAAAAAGCCTAAACTAGAACTAATCAAGATCTAATCCTTGTTGCTTATTGCCCTAATATTCTCCTGGTCACTTTGGTGGATATAGTACTCAATTTAGTGTAGAAGACACACCAACAATTTTTTCAAGCTCTAACACACTTCTTTTGGCCGACCAATGGCGTATTTATATATAGCCCCAACATGAAGAACTAGCCACCATTACATATTCTTTGCTCACAAAATGCTATTTTTATTGTATATATTGACTTATGCAATGATCCATGGTAGGAATCACCGTATTAATTGATGATACATGTATATGTGCATCTCTTGCAACTCCAAGCATCACTGGCATAATTTTACATGCATCACCGGATCCCTATGACCTCTAGAAGGTTTCTGACATGAAACCAATATCACCGAGTTATACTATGATCAAACATCGAATCAATTGGTGTTAATAGTGCCAACACATGCGTTTTCACTATTCACACCGACTTGTACTCTAATGACATCATCGAATCAGTCAGTGTTAATAGTACCTCCACATGCACGTGGACTATTCACACCAACTCATACTATGATTGTGTCGGTGATAATTATTCCTTTGCAAAACCCATCCAATTCAATTCCTTTGAGTTTTGACTTTGATATATTGGACTACTTGATGGACTTCTAGGGTCTTTATAACATCCATTTAACTATGTTTGAGGTGTTTAATCACAAGTCCATCACCTTGTATCCATTACATTAAGTCCTTATATACTAGCAAACTTTGTTAGACCTATGGTTAGTGTTGACACACAATTACCAAAATCACTAGTGGCCTATGCTAGGTCCATTTTCCTTGCACTTATCTCACATAATCACTCTTTGCAGTTGCATAACGTTGCAATCTGTTGTTTGCAAACTAGAATGAGAGTTGTACTACGAGAGCATACATCAATACTAAGTATGAATTAGGCCATTGTAATTGAATCAAGCCATCATTGCCGAGAGAACTCATGCGGATCAATTTGTCACCATGTTTACTACGAGAGCATACATCAGTGCTAAATATGAATTAGGCCATTGCAATTGAATCAAGCCATCATTGCCAAGTGAACTCATGCGGATCAATTTGTCACCACATTTACTATCTCAGCCATTGTAATTGAATCAAGCCATCATTGCCAAGAGAACTCATGCTAAGTATTTATTGACTATCCTTTTATGTGGTAGGAATTTCAATGCACTACCATAAGCTCGATGCAGATTGGTATGTCACCAAGGAAAGATTTAAATGCAAACAAAGCACTTGGAAATCCAAACATCTATCTTATGGAGGACGAATTTTATTGGATTTAGTACTGAATAGCATCCTTATGCTCATGAAGTCATTCTTTGAAATTCCGAAGGGGTCCTTAAAAGATAGAACTTTTATTGGTCTACATTCTTTTTGCAAGTAAATAATGATAAATAAAAATATTGCCCTACCAAGTGGGACATCATTTGCTGTCTCAAAGATCAAGGGGGTATAGGAATAACGAACCTCTACATCCAAAACAGTTGCCTTCTTTGAAAATTAGTATTTAAATCGTTAGATAAAGATGAAATTTGAGCTAAAAATGTTTTTTCTCAAGTTCAAATGAAATTGAGGGACTCGCAATTTTGGAAAGGTTTCTTAAAGATCATGAAAAATTTCTAGGATGTGGGACTTTTAAAGTAAATGATGGTTCACAAACTAGAATTTGGGAGGACACACTGTTCTCTAAACCAAAATAATTTCCCATTATGTATAATGTTACCCTCATGTCATAGTGGGATACTTATGTTCCGGACCTACATAAAAAACAATCTCTTCTCAATATGGTCAATGTATCACATGATAGATCAAAGCTCTCCTTTCACTAATACAATCTTATGGAAGCTGAAAGTACCCCTTAAAATGAAAATCTTTTTTGATACTTCCAACGAGGTGTAAATTTAACCAAGTACAGCTTTAGAGAAGGGAACTAGTGTGAGAGTCGAAAGTGTTGCTCTTTTAATTGTAATGAAACAATTAAACATTTTTCTTTAATAACCAGCATAGTAAATCTATTATTGGATGACCTTTCATATAGTTACTTAGTTAACTCTACCTAGATTTATACCTTATTACCTTCAGGAAAACATATTAGTTGCGATTCTGGACACTGTTGCAACATGAAGACAACCTGAGTGGCGGGCCAAGCATTGAAGGTGGTTGCTTTGGATATTTTTGCCAAGAGTGGATGGAGAAGTAATAGTAGACATTGATTACAATTTTTATCTTGTCGGTGTGCTCCTTTCTCTTATTTTGGTGATCAATGTTTCTGCTAAGAATTTTGTAAAGACTTGTGTCGGTATTTCGTACCGCCGACTAATTGAGCTTCCCTAGTCTCGATGGCTTGCACTCAAACACAAGGAATTATACTAGTTCAAACGATGGACCTACATTCAGTCGGTGTTTGGCTTGGTGTTCCTTGAGTTTAAGGGCTCAATGGCTTATAACGGGGGTGCTTGTAAGCAAGATGAAGGGGGAAGAGAGCTGAAAGGGAATGCCCAGCCTTCCCTTATATACGTCTGGGACTGGTTACAAGATAAAAAGGAAGGGGTCCCACTAGTCGGTTGATCGTCGAGGTCCCTCACGGTTTCGCCTCAGGAGGCGCTGCACCCTGTTGTGTCAGGGTTCCAGTGGTCAGTCCAGTTGTCGTCCCCTCCACTGTGCTGAGCAAGTGGCACAATGACGGGCATGGCCGCATAGTGTGAGGAGCGCCAACTCCCTGCATAAGGGGGTGGTGTGCCCCGGTCGTGTTCGTCTATACGAGGCATCCCAGGTGGTTGCTAGCGGATCCTATGGCACGTTCTTATCCACGCTTCAACCCTGGCCGAGGGGGTCACGGATCTCATTGACGAGGTCGAGATGGGGCTTCCTACGGGACTTTCCCTTCAGCCCTAGCCGTGAGGTCAACATGTTGATACCTCGGGTCATCCTGTCCCTGCTCGGGTGCAGTCCCTTGGTGGGCATGGCTGCGGCTGAAGCAGGGCCACCATGCTCTCATGGCACAAGCTTGCTGGGCCACGTGGTCCGGGTGAATCTTGGTCTGGTCGGTGTGGCCGTGTGGGTACCTTGTATAGGTACCCGTCAACTTGGCGGTTTGTGGTCAGAGAGGTGGGAGACCATTCTTTTATTAAAAAAATTGTACGGAATCAAAATCAGCTACAGGTTGATGCAAATTTGGTTGGGTCAGCTTGTTGCAAGGAAACATGGGCAGAAAATAAGCTTTAGGCAGCTGTTGTGCTACAATATTTACTGGTTAATGCTTGGAGTTAGAACCAGAAGCTATATGCAAGATATTTTGGACTTAAGTTTGTTTGTTTGTTTCATCGATCAATTATAAATTTCTAAACAATTCAGGCGCACCTAAGTTTTCAGACACAGTGCACCTGAATTGTTTGGAATTAGGTTTGGTAATTGGCATTAGGCACTCATGTTACTCTATCTACCTCCCCTAAAAGGAATATTCTATCATGTTCCCTACTTCATCGAGATTTTTTCCTCTATCCTAATTTCCTCCGCACTCGTCTCTCCTCTATACTCTCCTCTATCTCAACTACCAAGTGGGGCCCACTTATTTTTAATATTTTCTTCCCATCTCCTCTCTCTCTCACTCTCCACCGCTCTATCTCCCTCTCCCTCCCTCTCCCCCTGCTCGCTCTCCCCACGCTCCGCAGCGCCTCATGGCGGCAGTCCCACCCCCACCTCCCCGTCGCCCCGCCTCCCCCATCTCCCCGCCTAGCCACTGCCTAGCCGCCTCCTCCACTGTCCCTACGGGTCCCGCCTTCTCGTCGCCGCCACCCCCTCCCTCCCTCCTCCTCCGCCGCCCCCACCTCCCCCCGCCACTGGCCCCACCCTCCTTCCTCTACGGCGCGAAGGTACGGATGCGGTGGCGAGCGCGACACGGAGGCGGCGGCTGCGGGGGCGGAAGGATCTCGGCGGCAAGGGCGGCCGCCACGGCGGAGGACAAGGCTGGGAAGGCGCCCAACACCTTGCCATCACGGACCCGCTCGCAGTCGTCCTGGTGAAAGAGAGCACACCCCCCACCTCTCCTCTCCCCCACGCCGTTGCACCCCTGCTCCCTCTCCTCTCCCCCACGCCTTGGCCGGATCTACGCGCGGCAGCCGAGCGGGCCCAACGGCGGAGCGCGGCGGCTGAGCGGGCCCAGCGGCATCGACGGCTACTGATGCTGATGCTGCGAAGGCGAAGTCATGGCGGCGGCGACGGGCTCGCGGTTGGAGTCAGTCGCGGGGAGCTGCTCTGCTATCTTCTTCTTTCCCACGTGTGGTAGCGGCGGCGCCGAGCCGAGCGGAGGCGCAACCACGTGTGGTAGCGGCGGCGCCGAGCCGAGCGGAGGCGCAACGGTTGGGATGGCGCACGGGCCCCACACCACGTCGACGCGTAGCGTCGCTGCGCCATCCCGCCATTTGTGGCGGAGACTGGAGCCTCCGCTTCCATTGCGGAGGGTTTAGTGGAGACCGGTGCGGCGGGTTTTTCCGGTAAACCGCACCAAGTGTGGGCAGCCTTAACGTGGAAGCTGCTAGAACTTAGTGGCATGACTTAGGTTAGTAGTAGCCTCAAGAATGAATTAAAAAGTTAAGGGCAGAGGTCAAGTCGGGCAACCCTCCATTCAACCAAAATGGAGTTGATGTCCTTTTTTCTCACCTTGACCTGATCAACAAACTGAGGGTTGTTAGAAACGCTATACTTATTTGATCTGTTTGTTTTATATTTGAAATTTCTATAGAATCTAGAAAAATAGTATTTTCCGTATGAAATAAAATAACGGAATTACTACATACTCTCTCCATCCTAGAAAGAATGCAACTCTTGCATCAGACAATTTCATATTTAGCAAAATAAGGCATTAGATTAATTATAGAATATATTTTCATACTAAATCTATTTCAACCACAGAGTTGATGAAAATTTGTTTGGGTCACCTTGCTGCAAGGAAAACTGGGGCGGAAAATAAGTTTTAGGTAGCTATTGTGCTACAGCTTTTGCTATAGTTAGTACATAATACTACTTGGGTTTGGAACCACAAGATATTTTGGACTTTAGTTGGCCGGTACATTTCATGCATTAATTATAAAATTTCTAAACAATGCAGACGCTTAGGTTTTCCGACATTAGTGCAAAATGTCGGAAAATATCGGCTTAGGATTAGGATTGGTGGTTAGCATTAACGTGGAAGCTGCTAGAACAAAGCTCAGCTTAAGAGTACAAGAATGAATTAAAAAAAATTAGGGATCTAGACTTGAGCAGAGGTCAAGTCAGGCAACCCTCCATTCAACAACAACAAAAAAAGTTATTTTTGTTTTTTCTCCCCTTCACCTGATCAACAAACAGAGGAGTCTATTTTTTTTAGATCACAGAGGTATCTAAATTTGAGCCGGGCCATATATACATACGCAAAAAATTTAAAACTTAGGATTTGAAATCATTATATGTCTCCCATCTTCAATTTGTTTTGATACTGTAGGTTTAATTTTAGTTTGTAGAGTGCTAGCAGAAACACTAGGCACACGGCCCTCATGACCAAAACATTCCTGCGCGCACGCTGTCTTTCTCTTTGAAATGTGCATTTCCTGCTGGTTACTCGATCGTGCTAATTTAGTCTTCTCTGATTTCATTTGTTTTATATATGGAATTTATATAGAATTATAAAACGAACTTACTCCTGGAACTTCAAATTACAATCAAGAATACTATTTCAACAATCAAGAATGCATGCTGAATGATAGAGCGCACGCAGCAGACTATAACTAGTTCAACATGCTCTGGTCAAGATCAACAACGTACACTAGCTGCCGCTGATATATGCCTGATGGGACCCTGTATATTTTGTCAACCACGAGACTCCTGAAGCTAAGATGCACCGTACCTGCGTTGTACTTCGTGGTACAATTTTGAATGCCATTGTGTTGATGGCCGGAGAAAACAAGGTATGGCACTATGAATTCTCCTTTGAATTTTCAGTTGTCCAAAAGACTGATAAAAATACTACTATTTTCTGTCACTACAAACGTGCCTTCAGAAAACGTTTGAACAAAAAGTGGAACCTCACTTGTTTTATATTTCTGTTTTTATAGATGAATTAACCGGCTTGTAGTGGAATATGGCCCACCCATCAACATACAGGGGCCCACCTGCTGCCACATGAGGGTCCTGTTTGGAACAACTTAACTTTAGCTTATGACCAAAATAAGCTGAAGCTAGAAGCCAAACGATGCGCTTTTTGCACCTTTTTTGGCCATACTTCTCCCCACCGTCCACATTTGTACTAAAACGCAGAAGCTGGTTCAAACCCGCTTCTCAAATAAACACTATTTTCATATTTATACAGCTTATCTGAGAGACGTTTCTTACGGCCGCTGTTCCAAACAGGACCGAGAAAGGCCCACTTGAAGCCTGCACACACACAGACATTCAGGCGTCGCTCCATATGCCTCTCAATCCACTGATCCACGAAACCCCGACATGACTACATATAGGTCAGGCAATGCCAACTTGGCATGCATGGCCAGATGATGGTGATGAGTTGAGGACTTGTTTGAAAAGCTGAATTCTGGGGCAACTGAAGAGTGAAAGGGAAGGGAGCACAGCAATAATGTCAATGGGAAAGGCATGCATATAGACATATAGTCAAGGAGAACGCCATGCTAGAATTGTTCTTGCACACCCAATGTTCAATTCGCTTGACTCTTCAGGCATGCGGTAGGAACACCATGCTAGAACTGTTCAAGCACACCCTATTGAATTGTCATGCTCAGGTGCTGATCCTTCGTCGCCCTCTTGAGCCATTCATGGAGAATGAAGGAAATGGAAGGTGGGAGGAAGCCTGCAGGTCAATTTATTAGCATGATTTGACACGTTGCAATTGTCAACATATGCCCACGGCAACCGAATTAATGCTGCTGGAAACTGGTTTATGAGATTTCAGAATTTGAGCTTATTTGATTTTATTTATGTTTGTGTGGCTATATATTTTTTAATAGTGTTGAAATTGTATTTTTTTGAGCCTGTTGAAATTGTATTTTTTTGAGCTTGTTTAAATTGTATTTTGACATAAAGAGAAATAGTCGAGAACCGGGTTGGTTTCTGCTATATATTAGTGTTTTTATTGCTCCAACAACCATTTGATCTAGACGACCCTAGGTGTATCCATGTCATGCATGTGCCAACAAAGGGTCCCATTCCCCAATAAATTGGCCACTCACTGTCAAATTCGATTGTGGTATTATTGGTAGGCAGTTTCTTGAAAGTACTGAAAATGATGTAAAATGTACGAACCATTTCGATTTTGTGTATTTAACATCTTTTGCCAATTGATATGCCTGCCTGATGAGACATATTTATTTTCAACGTTGACAAATAGATGCTCTCTTAAACCATATTCTCTTCTGACGCACAACACTGCAAGTTTTTTTTCCATTAATCCTTTTCTTTATTCAACTCCACTATTTCTTTCAAATATTACCTCCATAATCGCAAAACTAATAATAAGATATAACCACCACAAGTCCATATAAAAAACAATTAAAAATAACTAGACCCAGAGATGTGTTATTCGAGCTGGCCATGTTTTTTTTCTCATAAAATATATAAAAAGAAAGTTGTACACTTGTACCAACAAACAGCTTAATCAACCTGGTTCCTATATGATTACTCATAAAATCATAATTATCAGATACATACCTGTATAAATAAAGGTTGTACAGGCAAACACATTACTGTTATGTTTCGAAAAAAAGCACCTCTAGATCTACAGTTATTGAAATAATGCTGGGGTTGAATTGAGGTTATGACTAGATTATTTTTTTTAAAAAGAGTTATATAACTGGAGAAGCAGCTGTTTGAAAAAGAGTTATATGTCTTAGATCATTATAGAGCATGATTATAATTCTTTTTTTCATTTGAAGAGAATATAATAGTTTGACATACAATCTTGGATGGACACTAGTTTTTCTAAATGTCAGAGGCTCTGCTTCAAGCTATACCTCTCTCTGCTTTATTGAAAAAAACTGTCTATGAGTAGAAGTGAAAAAAAAGAATCTGTTTGTTGTTGTTAGATTAATTGGGCCTTGGCCCATTTAAGTCTCAATTAATTAAAGAATTAAAGGTCCACTAATAAATGCTAGAAAATTAAATTCCGGATGGAGAGTCAACGGGAATCTTAACCAACTTAAATAGTGGACCAACTGTGGACCACTTGTGAAGTTGGTAAAAGAAGAAGGGCGTGTGGCACGCGCTCGCTCGCCGGGCCGTGGCCGTGCCGAGCCGAGCCGCTCGGCGTGTGCTGTGTGATGAACCTTTTGCCACAAATGACATTGATTGAGTCTTAAACGTTACCAGTAACTGCCGATTTGATGGTTGAGAGTAACTGATGACGTTTAATGGTATTATGCTGACGCCATCATGGCCATTGCTGGCTCCAAGCAGTGTCCAGGTTCATCCCCCTCATCCTCTGGTCGCCTATATAAGAGGGGCTCTCTCCCATAGCCAGAATAGAAGCAGACTCTCCCTCTCTGGTACTCCTTTCACTCTCTCTTCTCCCTGTTTTTCTGCTCTCTTGCATTCCCAACGCAATCTTTGCGCGCACTCTGCTTGCGTGAGCAGTTGCCTCCGAACCTCCATGTCTAGTGATCCTGCTCGGGATAGGCGGGCCATAAGGTTTTTGGGGAGCGTACGAGTACGCGCCTGCTCGCTACTGTGAACGACTACTTCCCGGCGGGTAACTTTATCATCCGTACGACTACTTCCTGGTGGCCAACTTCGTCAACCCGAACGACTACTTCCTGGTGGCCGTCTTCCTCACGTGAACGACTACGTCCCGGTGACCGTTCGAGGGACTCCACTGCATCGACTCGCCACTGCACCGAATTAGATCGACTACTTTGAGCAAGGCCAGTCGAGGATGGTTAACACTATTCCTCCAGCTGGTGACGGCGCATCCGGTGCCTCCGGTACCGGCCCCGCCTCTGGGTACATCCTGAACATCATTTTGTTCTTGTTTCGGTTTCTCATGTTGTTCATGTTATTTAGGAGAATTAACTTGAACACTGGCACATGTTATGTTACCACTGGATCACTCATTGTTGTCATGAATTTGTTGCTAATTTCTGGAATGAAAATATACCGAATGATGCCTAAATTTCTAACAGTTGTATCTGCGCATATCTTAGATCCTAACACACTGCTGCTACCATCTCTTACCTATTCCAAATTGACGTTAAATTGTAAGTTATGTTGGATTTCATCTTTCAATTTTTTGTGTGGTTAAGAAGTGTGGTGCCATACAAACCATGGGCCTTGTTTAGATCCAAATTTTGGTGCCAAACTTTGGCCCAAAGTTTGCACTTTATAATAAATGCGCGTCACCGTAGTATTTCGTTTGTATTTATAAAAAATTATCCAAACATTGATTAATTAGGCTTAAAATGTTCGTCTCACAAAGTACAACAAAACTGTGTAATTAGTTTTTGATTTCATCTACATTTAGTACTCCATGCATGTGCCGACATTTTGATGTGACGAAAATCGTCTTTTTACATAGTGGAATTTGGGAGCCAAATTTAGGATCTAAACAACAAGGGTCATGTGATCATCAATCAACAATTAGGATTAAATTCTTAGTCATCTCTTCAGAGAAGTCATCGTCCATGTACTAGACAATAGTTTACCAACCTGCGGTTCAAAGCGACATGCAGTTGTCCTTTTCGCTAGCCATGATTAGTCTCTGACTTTTTTGTTGTCTCCTTTTCTAGATTACAACTTACATAGTGTGCATGGCACCATATGTGAGAACATTCGTGAGTGTCTTTCCCCGAGAATAGACTCAAAATTTGAAGGAAAGAATAAAGTAACAACGCAATCTAGCACTACCAAAAACAGCTCGGCTTTCGTACCCCGCCACGGTAAACTCCGGCCAGCAAAGTCAAATTTACCGTGTGCCTTTTATCAAGCACATGGCAAAATTTTTACCGTGTGCGGGTGACGGGCATTTTACGGCAAGGCTGCTTAGTCGTGTACTATACAGTATAATGTTGCAAGCTCTGATCCCTACGTGATGCTACCTATAAATTATGGGACCAAGGACATCTATCAGGTTTACTATGCCAATTTTTAACAAAGAAAAATAGAAGTCCTGATGAGTTTCAAAGCAAACTTCAAATCATAAAGGCTTCAGGTTGCATAGAAGTCTCAATTGAGTTTTTGGAAACAACTTCTTGTTTTCATACATATTGATCTCAGATTCAAGTTTGAACAAAAATGTAGAAACTAGTAGTCCAACCCAAATTGTAAGTTTCCAAAAGTTTCAACCTAAAAAACCCACACATTGATGAACTTCAACATTCGACCGAAATAATTTGAAAGAGAAACCAGAAGGGCCTTTTAACATACCATCTCTAATAGATTCTATGTATGAAAAACTTTACTATAGCCGGCCATATGCATGTCATTCTTGTGCTATGCGTATATACCCAACATCACATTTCAAAGCAAAACTAGAAGCATATGTTTGCTGCCATGCATTGGCTGTGATTGCTGAGTCAGAGTTGACAGCGGCGCGGTCCCTAAATGACTCTGCAAGATGGCTGCTTGTGTGGCTTAGTGTGCGCTTATTGGTGTGCCTAGATAGTTGCTATGATACTAGCATGGTCCTAATTTAGTCCTCAGATAGATCCACACCATGTCCACTGTACCTAAGCTACAAGGTTATGCAGGGGATATATATACAGGAGCATGATAATTATTCAACTCGTCCCTCTTGCAAGAGAAGACTTCATGTGCATGAGACACGTCCATAAATTTTGAATGAGACAGCATTGGTCCTACATGCCCTAATCAAACAGCTGCTACGAAACTGACGCAGCATCTCCCAGTTGGCCGCATCATGTTGTACCTTCATCATCCTCCTATACCAAATTGATCATCAGGGTGATCAAGAAGTGATGACCAGGCCGGCATGCATATATGTCGGCTATGCACGAACGGCCCAGTTGCTGATCGAAGTGAAGACGATGCTCATGTATAGCAGAATTTCCATGGACCAGTAGCCGGCCTATTACAAGGGGTGAGACCACAACCGCTGCATATACTAGCTAGCATGCATATATTCATTGATCGTGCGCCACAGAGGGGTTTGGCTAATTAATTGGTTCTGGCTGTTGCTGCAATTCATAATCCAACACCACGTACTGCCTCACTTATCCATAGTGGATAGCTAGAGACCATGGAGCAAATGGCGGAGCTGTCCGTCGACCAGCGGTAACAGGACCTTTTGCTCCACAAACCCCTTTCAGAATTGAAGATTCCGGCTGGCATTGGCGCATCGTGACTTTCTGCGTGCATCTGGACAAACTAAACGCCTCAACTTGGTTCAGATCGAATCTCTTATCCCATTCCAAGTGGACGACAAATCGTAATATATCATCTTCTCGATATAAAGGTGCATATATAATGCTCATTTTTTAATAAATATAAATATATTTAAAGATCATGCATCTAGAATCGACAAAGGGATCGATAGAACACATAAAACAGAAACTTGGATACAAGTAACCCTCCAGTGTTTATCAGGTACGACGATGACTTCTCATCTTACACTTTATATATGTTTCCTCCAATCCGTAGCCTGTGGAGTTGATCCGTCGCAAAGCTGATGACGGGCGATATACTTGTTAAACTCAACGAGTGGCGTGAACACTTCATTCGATCATCACCTCATCTGTCCCTCTTCTCAATTATTGAACAAAACAAACTTTTGTGTCCAAATCTCGAGTGGCAAATCTCTGTTTCAAGTGTGTCCTCTCATCGCATTCGTTTCATATGAAACTACACAAGCGTCGCCTAGTTTATGATTATTAGCTCATTCCATACACATTTTGGATGGTCTGAACATGGCAAAAGGCGTCTTCTCCATAACTAATACTAAACCTTTTGCAAATTTGAGGATTGGGCGGAGAATAAGCATCAGCATTTTAAAATAAAAATTAAGTATAATTTACAACCCTTCTATTGTTAACTCGACACGCAGCATGACAGCAACGACGATCGTTTGCTAAATACTAGTATTGCTGGTGCTTACGCATTATTATCTATGAAGCTAGTGTGGCTGAAGCTGCAAGAAGCTATCAGAGTTGGCTTAACTGGAATAGATCATATGGTTGCTATTTACATATGCGTTGTCAGGGCTATATCGATTCATTGCGTGTTCATAATGTAGATCACTTGTCAAACACCTCTTTTGTTACTTAGAGGATCCAGTCTCGGTGGTCATGGTCAACATGTTAAGGATAATGTCAATTAGCTGCCGCTTATGTATATGCTAGAAATTACTTAATTAGTGGCTTATGCTATAAACAAGAATTACCATGACTCACCTACATCGCACCCTGCACTACGATTAATTCGAGCCCACGATATACAAGGACACACAAAACTGATGGCTTAGGCAATGGCCACTTGGCATGCATGGCCAAGGATGACGATGAGTTGATGCGGGACTTCTTTGAAAAATTGCAATCCTCGACAGTGAAAGAGAATGATGGAAGAGGGCACAAATTGTCAATGGGAAAAATACAGATGCATGCATGCATGTCTCTTCAATTCGCTAGACTTCTATACCAAGCCCCTAGGGAACAATGTGCTTGACTCTTAAAGCATGTGGCAAGAACACCATGCAAGAATTGTTCAAGCAAAACCTATTATTTGTCATGCTCAGGTGCTGATTCTTCGTCTCCAAGCTCTTGCGCTAGTCATGGTGACGTACTAGGGGAGGTGGTCTAGAGGTTTTATTTTAATTTCAAGAATTTGACAGGTTGTAGTTAATGATGACAAGATTAAATCAATTCATGCGGTGCTAGGAAAACATATTCTACGCTCAAACTGTTCCAATTTGTTACTATTTTTTTCCCTGAAAGGACGACATACGTCTTGGCATGAAATTTATTTGAAGGACCATAAAGCATTATCATCGATCAGGCCCCCATCTAATTATTGAGTGGCATGTGCCAATTATTTCAACCCAAAAAATTAAGCTACAAAAAAATGGACAATTCACTTGAAATAGAAGTCAGGCCTCAAACATTGAAATAATTCAGCTACAATTATTTTATTTAATTGCATCCTCAGCATTCAAACTCGAGACATTTGGCAAAAATATTCTTATGTCTTAGTTTGTCCTAAAATAGTAAGAAATGCTTATATTCATGGACACAGAGTGATCTGTAGTTTTTTTTTAATTTCCATCAATAATATTTAGTGCAGAATCCCATCGTCACTGTATCCACGATGTATTTGGCTGGCCACTACCCTGTCAAGAACTTTTGTTTTGGCACTGCTACACAATGTTTACTACCAGTCAAATTTTATTTTGCCACTGGTAGCCAATGTTCTTAGTTCCATCCGTACTGAAATGATCTAAAACGTACACATGACAAGCTCGGGCTATCGCCATACCTTGGATCAGTCTATTGGGTGCCGCCATACACCATCAATCAGCGGTTGGTTATCCTTGAATTCTCAATCGTTTCTTCAAGAAAAAATGTTGTTCACTTGACAAGAATTAACCAACCGCAGTACTACAAGCTAGCGAAATGGTCGGATCGTGTCTGACTTTAATTTGCTCCAGGCCTGGAGTATGCTCCATTTCGCAGCATTTAATTGACCTTTCTGTTTGAGCGTTAAGAGTAATCGGGCGTGCTTGTCCTATCCCTGAACTGGTAGCTCAGCTCTCTGCAGCTCGAATAGATTTGCGAACCACCTGTTGCCTAGATATTTTTCATGTCATGTGCTAGTTAGCTCTTGCGATTTTTATGGACGCATTGGTTTGTTTTGAAGAGTCCGTGGATATGTTAGCCGGGATGTGATGGGCACATAAATGGGCGTTTCTTTTCTCTGCTTTTGGACACAGTTTTACAACTTATGACCACCAAACAAAAAACAAATATGAATATTGTTACAAAAGTATTTTTGTGAGTGTTACCAAAACTTCCCTAGTTTAACTTCGCATTTTCCATCTTGTGATAAAGCGTACATTGTAGCGTATCTTTGAACAATGAGGTTGGACTGTTGGAGGAAAATCTTTGTGATTGGTGCAGTATGTATCGAAGGACGAGTAGGAACTTTCGAGAATGCCCCCTAATATCAATGTATAACTAGCTAGAGCACATGTTTTGTCAATAATAATTTTTTGATGTACCCGTCCAACTACCCAGAGGTCGAGCGTGAGTATCAAGTTAAAACAAACAAACTTGTAGTTTAAATTCTATATAAAATGTATATAGTGGTACCTAATATTTTCTTAGTCCAAATCATAGGTAAGTTGGTAAGGTTTTTTTTGGTATAACCTATCCACTCAGGTTCGAGTCCTCAACTTAGCTGGACGTCATATTTTTTGGATGTATTGCAGAAATTAACCGTCACTATTTTTCAGTGGTAGCCGACGTTCCCGTTGAGAGCTCAAGATTGGATCCGCCAGCTAGTCTCTTGGTGGTATTTATAGGGATAGGGTTTGCGTGTGTATTCATAGAGGTAAGTGTGCGTGTGATTGAGCATATGTGTCTGGTCTTTCACAAAAAAACATTTCATATACAATTTATAGAAAAAATATTCACCTCTATGTAATGATGTAACTATGCATCAACATACTCTAAGATTTTGGCCCAAGCCCACTGTCGATGTTTCGGACACCGACTGTTTACTTACGTCGCGCTACCTCACGGCCCTCGATAGTAGGCACTCAAACACAGAAGAATTATACTGGTTCGAGCAATGATCCCATGTCCAGTGCGAGCAAGTCATGTTCCTTGCGTGGGATGCCTCAAGCTTACAACGGGGGTGCTCGTAAGCGGGGGAGAGAGCGTGTGTCTGTGTGATGGATGTCGTGTTATGTGTAACGTGTGACCTGTCTCTTGTTGTGTCTTACTTGCCCTCCCCGGTGGCCCCTTCCCCCTTATATATATGTCTAGGGGTCGGTCACATGCGGGAAAGGAGAAAAAAGAGGAGGTCGAAAGATGCCTTGTGGGCCTTTTGTCTTGTCGGCTTCGCTTGTTGTGCCCCGATTTCGTTTCGTCCGGTTGGAGGCCTTTGCCTGGGCAATGTACACTTCTTGCCTTACCGTGTTGTCACAGGGTGACACTGTGCTGCACAGGGTGGTTTTGTGCTAGGCAGTGCCGCTTGCGTAGAAGTTTGAGTCACCACGTCTGCCGCAGTGCCCATTGTTTGGGGGAGTGGTTGGCCATGTGATGAGCTCAACTATAGAAGAGTTGTTGGGAAAGTACGGTCTCTGCTTGACGGAGCGCTGCCTGGCTTCTTCCCGACCTCGCCGGTGAGATCGGGGGTCAAAGCCGAGACCGGGCAATGCTAATTTTGACCGTCAACACTGCCGCTGGCGCTCGACGCGTGCACCTCCGCAATAGGTAGATCACCACGAGTCTGCCAGATATTTTTATGTTATGGGGCTAATTAATTATTAGCGATTTGTTAAACACCAGCATTGGTTTGTTGTGGAATATAGTGTTAGTTGAGATGTGGGCTTTTAATTTAATGTGCACACAGAAATGGGCATATACTTTTTCGTTTTCTTTCTAGCCTTATTGAATCCACTACTAAATCCACCACTATTGCCTAGAGTATAATCAGAATGGCCGACGGTGACCAGTTGTTTTATTTTGTAACCGTGATCTGGTCGTTTTTTCCTGATCGGTGATAGTTGGACGGCGATTATACTCTTTTACTCTCGGCAAAGCCTCCGATTAGACTTAACTACCTTCGGCCATTAGCAAAAAAAAAAACATACTGAATAGGAAGCCCGTCGGCCACTTGCTTAAGTTCACTCGGCAAATGTTGCAAATCGCGTCTAAGAATTTTACTCTAGTATAAAAGATTAAATGTGTTGCACCAGTATAATTTTTTGTGAGTACCTGTATTAATTAAAAACTTTATGCACTGAACCTCATAAAAACCGACATATAATTGTTAACGACCTGCTGCCCGACCAGATATTTTGTTGTCATGGGTCTCCTAATTAATTCTTGTCAGTTCATATGGATGCATTGGTTTGTTTTGAGATATATATAATGTTAGTTGAGAGATGTGATGTGCCACGTACACAGAAATTGACATTTCCTTTTCTTCTTTCTACTTCGTGGTTGGACACATCAGTTTCAACATTAGACATAGCCTTGTTGAATGTAAGCATTTTACTGCGCAACACAAAAAGGTAAAAAAAAATGTTGCACCAGTATATGTAAGACACAGCTTAGAAGAATGACAAGTACTAGTTTCTAACCTCGCTCATCTTTGCCGACATAAAGCATTTGTTCCCCGATTAGAACATAACGACAAATCCTTTACTACTCGTAGGAACATTCGAGAATTGCCCCCAGTTTCAGTGTATAGCTGAGGCACTGTTTTGTCGTTCATAATTACTTGATGTGCCATCCAACCACCCCGGCCGATTTGGAACCAGAGGAACATGCAAACGGAGAAACTTGTAGGCAAGCCATGCACCCAACTGTGTGTTTTCAGCAATAGAAAAACAATAATAATCAAATCGGTCCTGATCGACTGTATTTTACAGTCAACTCAATTGTGTGGTCTGGCTTTGGTTCGTTTTACAAGAATCTTATTATTTGTTTTATTTGCACACTTCCTGGATTCTCAGCCAGCCGAGATAGGAAAATTTAGGAGTGCTTTAGCCGATTAGTGGCAGGCGGCGGCAAAATTATGGCAGGAAAGTCGGGGTTTTATTGTCAAACTGGGCAAGAGGAAGAAGCGGGAACCTCGAATGCTACCGTCTTGAACGCTGCCGTGTCGAGGTCATTAAGACGGAGATCTTCAGTGATTTTGGATAGAGCTCCAGAAGTATTCTGTTAAGTCTTAGGGCATGTATAACAGTTTAGACAGCTGTTGTCTATTTAACACATACAGACAGTTAAATAGTCAGCTCTATAATAGTTTAGACAGCTGCTGTCTATTTAGCTGTCTGTGTGATAATAAATACACACTCTGGGTTATGTTGTTTTGCATGGGAGCGCGAGCCAAAGCAGTAGACGAGATAGTAGACAGCAACACTCTCTTTCCTCATTAAATGATAGCCTTATCAGCTCATTTGATCTATGTGGCAACAAAAAGACAGCTGCTGTGTGTGGGTTGTGCATGCCCTTAGAAGGATGAGGTTGGAGGAGTCTTGCGTTGAACTATTGACCTGCTTCTACTTATTTTGGCTTGCTTTAGACCAAAAAATAGAAGTGAACTAGAAACACAGGCGCAGCGAATTGCCGTAGCAGACCAACCTGCTATGCTGTAGCCTATAGGATAGATGGGTACAAAGAGTGATTTGTGGAGATAAAGCATAGTACAAGAGTATGGTGACAATGTGTTAGATATATAATCTGCAAATTAGGATTTAGAAATGGATATCTAGTATTATCCCGATCATAATTCAAAATTAGTTTGAGTTAATTTAAATACAGAACAATCTTTTTTTTTGATACAGAAGGGCATGAAAATGCAATTTCAGGCCGGATCGGATAAGCAAAACCTAGAAGATTAGGATAAACTGTGATTAAGGAATTTCAGGGCATGTATTGAATGGGTTTACTTATTCAACCTGTCAACTGATGCGTAAGAAATTGATCAAGGTGATAACTTGGTAGAAAGAAGTGATTGTATATATCAATATTTTCTCCTGATTAATTACTTCCAGGCAGCACATTTAAATTACTTCAGCTCTATTCTCTGTCCTTCTATCTTGAAAAGTAAAACTACACGTGATTTCGCACTGATGTTCTGCCAAGATGAACAAAGCTTTAGAGTGGTATATGATTACAGATGAAAAAATTAAGCTGTGCAATTAAAGGCGCTACAACTATGGAAAAAACTATCAGCATGAAAATGCACACCGCTTACGCATTGCAACATATGAGTGGCTAGTTGGATTAGATGAAATACGCTCCATAACATGAATGGCAATAAATGAAGCAGATCATCCTCATATGTTGGTCTGGTGGTTACCCAAGGAAATCCCAAAATTAATTTAGTTAAAGGAACTGCTCTTTCTATTTTAATATATGCCCATCAGCAAGTCTGAGAACATTTTAGTCAAAGCCTGATAACTCCATCTTTTACTGAATTTTATTGACGTTGTTTTTCGAACCGGAGTATTAGAAGACACCTTCATAAACTAAAGTTGCTAAACAACCGGGAGCTTGGCATTTTGTCGAACACTTTGCAGGCAGTGGAGGCAACGCCGGCTACGGTAGAGATGATGGAATCATCGTACTGCCTTTCCTCCGCACACACCTGCAGCAGATAGTATGTAAGCAGAGCAACCAATTTGTCTCTCTTTGTCTCTGGTCTCGTTTGTACGTCGGAGTGTGATTTTGATGCGGTATGCATGCACCTTCAGCGATGGTTTCAATGTCAGTCTCCACGGCAAGCTGTGCCCCGTCTGGCAGCGAGGAGGAGGACTGGAGGAGTGCCGCGACGAGGTGGTGGCTCTGGGGCTCAAGATGGTGGCCACCGCGGGCATCCTCATCTCTGACGCGACGCGACGGGCATAGCGGTCCCACTCCTCAGCCGCCGCTGGCGCGGGCGTGGTGCTGGTGGTGACGGGCGGTGGCGTCCTTGTTCTCCACCGGTGGCCGCGGCAAGGGCAGGAGCAGACGCGGAGGGGAGTGGTACCCGGCGACAAGCGGACACGGGTGAGGGGAGCAGCGGGCGGCAAGAAACCAGGATGATGATCCACACTGGGTCCTGGTTCCTGGACTCCTGGCGTCCTGCCGCGCGGTGGCGTCGAGGACAGACAACCGCCTGGCCGACGGAGGGGCACCCCACTCCCGCATCCATGTCTGCTCAAAGTGTCAAGTGCAGACCGGTGACCGGAGAAGGCGGAAGCGTAGAGAGGCAGGCCAGCACCGACGACACCATAAAGAAAGCATGAGCTCTCCTCGAGCTCCGGCGTTTCAAGCAGACGGAGCTGCGGAGGTGGGCGGAGGGTCGACGAGTTGTTTGGAAGGCTCGCGATTGCTAGTCACTCTGCACAATTTCAGTCGTCTGCACGTTATCCTATGGTCGAGATTTTGCAGGTGACGTGGCTTGCTGGAATCGCTCGAAATGAGCTCGCTACGAGCCCGCGATTCGAGTTCAAGAGATAAGACTCCTACTTATTTTAGCTTGTGTGTGTTTTCTTTTTCTTTTATATTTTTTTAGGGATGCATTTGTTGTATCGCTTGGGCGTAGGCTTGCAACCAGCTGAGGTCGGAACAATTTCCATAATTAAAAAAAAGAGAAAGCTATGGCGGCAGCCAGACGGACACTTTTTTTGTGTGTTATAATATGCTAGAGTAGTACTACTCCGTATATATATAGTAGTTTGGATCAAGTTGCTTGACGACATTGGCAGGAATAGTATCTATCTAGGGTAATTTTGCTGTAGGACACCGTTCAATGTCACTCTTTGTTGATGGACATCATTCAATTTGATCTTTGCTCATAGACACTTTTTAAGTGTGGAAATTAGTTGATAGACACTAGAGCTAATAAAATATTTATTTTTTTATTAGAGGAGAGAGGAAGAGCATAAGAAGTAATTTTTATCCTTGTTAAAGTGGGACGCACACATTATTTTTAGTTCTTCTCGCTGCGGTCCGGACGCATCACCACACGGAGCAACCCGTGGATGCCCTCGCTGGCTCAGTCCGCATCCCCCGACCGATGACGTTGTGGCCAACGCAAATCTCCCGCCGAACCGGTGATGGCTCCGGTGTGCGTACGCTAATGCCGGGGTTGACTGTGGGGACCTCGGGCCCAGAGGTCAAGATAGAGAGCAGGGCAATGTGCGAGGAGTTTGTTAGGAGAACAGAGAGGTGAGGAGAAAACTGACGGTGAACCCATGTTATAAAGGTTAAAATTGACTTTTGATAGTCCATAAGCCTATAAATTAATATTTTATTCGTTATAGTGTCTTGTGACAAATTTACACAAACGAAAAGTGTCCTCCAGCAAAGACAAAATTGAGCAATGTCTTGTGGCCAATTCCATACTTCTCTGGTGTTCAACGGCAAAATTACCCATCTATCTATCACCAAGAAATGGATTCACAGCGTCAAGTGGAACGAGAAGGCTTGCTCGATCGAGGTCCATGTCCATGTGGATGGTTGGGATTGGTCGATCCGAGAAGGTGAGGTGGGTCTGAGGGTATCTGATTTTGCTGCCGCAGGAGAATTCATTGCTCCTCCACGCTCCACAGCTTCACGGGTGGTGCGCGCGCGTACGGAGCTGTTGGGCCGCGCGCATCTGTTGGGCTGCGCGCGCATGTCCATTTCTCCGTCCAACACTTGTGCGCGACGCGAGCGTTTCCTTTCTCAAGCGGCGTTTCTGCGTGCGCGGCCCAACACTTGTGTTTCTGCGTTACTGGGCCGAGCGAGCCAGGCAGTCGTCCTGCTATGCAAGTCGTACGCTATTGATTCCATAACAAGCGTTAGATCAGCATGATACAATCGCAAACCTCTCGGCCTCCGCTAGAAAGCACACAGCCATATTAAAAAAAAGAAGAGATAGACACTCTAATGATCATCATTCTAAAAACTAGATTGATATTCATGTGCATGGGTAAAAACATTCTCGATCGTTTGTACTCAGCACCGAGACGCCCCTATAACCAATCCCTGTATGTGCTAGGCTTGTCAAGGATAGCCGAAGTACCGAACCCCTGCGTGATAGAGTAGATAACCTATAAAAAGAATTTATTTGTTTTTAAGATATATTATAGGTCCAAACTTATATTACTTGTTAGCTAGCCCTCCACGTCACCAGGACGTACATGGATCGGGTTATCTCTATGATACATCTGGACGATGCTGCTCTCGAAATTCTAGTGGAAAATGGCATCGTGAGAGTTTAAGTCGTGGCCACGGTCTTTAAAGCCTAGCCGACTGCCCAACCTATGTGCTAGTCCTACGCATATATGGTCATGTTTGGAACAACTTAATTTCAGCTTATGGTCAAAATAAACTGAAACTAGAAGGCAAACAAAACGTTTTTTTGCTGCTTTTTTTGGCCAGGCTTCTCCCCACCGCCCCTGTTTGTATAAAACATAGAAGCTGGTTTAGACATGCTTCTTAAATAAGCGCTATTTCTATATTTATATAACTTATCTGAAAATCCCTTCTTACAGCCGTTGTTCCAAACAGGCCTACAATCGACATATATACGCTCACGCAACATACCGCATGAGATACGATCGACGACTTTCCTCCTCCCTTGACCTCTCGTCGTAGGAATGGAAGAACCCTAATTTGCCGTGTGTCTGCGGCACACGACAAAGCCCATTTTGCACACGGTAAAGGCTTTGTCGTGTGCCGCACATGACAAATGGCACACGGTAAACCTCGGTCGGCAAAGCCGGCTTTGCCGTGGGCCATTTGTTGGGCACATGTCAAGTCCTTTGCCATGTGCCCACGTGGCCATTAACGGTAGTGGCCCACGGCCGTTAACGGGCCGGGGTCTTTGCCGTGGGCCGTGATAGCCCGGCACACGGTAAAGCTTGGTCACTTTGCCATGTGCTAGGTCCAGACACACGGTAAAGTGACCATACATGGGCCTATTTTTTATTTTTTTGACGTAAATAGGACCCCAAACAGCAAAAAAACATCACAGTCATTTATATATCACAATAATCATCACATGCATATATAATAGCACCATAACCATCACCATATACATCACATACATTTTATAATCCACAAATGCATAGAAAATCATTCGTTCAATCCATACGAGTCCACGAACAAGTCCAAATGTAAATAAGTGTCGTACAAGTCCACATGCAACGTCAAAGTCCGCATCCAGATTCAAATACAAACTCACTCGACCGGCGGTGGCGGCTGCGACGACGCCCCCCCCCCCAGAGGCTACGACGATGCTCCCGGCCCCAGGCACCCAGCGGAGGCTACAAAATTCTGGTTTGCCGTGTGACTGCAAAGATTTTTATTTATGTTTTGACTATCTCATCCAACATTATAAGGTTATCCCCATCTAGTATGAGTTATTTTCAAAGCCAAGTTCTATAAATTTAGATCACCGAACAACTACCGGCAAACTTCTGTGACTTTTGTTCTGCTGATGATAATGCCATCACTGAATAGTTTATCACTCCTAGCAGAAAAAATAATTTTCAGTCACCCATTCATCCATTATGACTCTTTCCTACCGCTTAAGACCAATCCCTAACTCGATTTCCTGTGTCTTTTTCCCTCTTATGCTCTCTCTGCCACTCATCCAGTATAAGGTTATCCATCCAGTATGAGTTCCTTCCAAAAGTCCAAGACTCGAAGTAGGTGAGGTCGGATAACTGAGCAGTTACTTGGTGCACTTTTTATGACTTTGTGTGCTACCAATAAGTCAACAGAACTATTTTGCCGCGAGTTCCTCACATCAGTGGACAAGACAGTTGCGTCGATTTCTTTCATCCACCATGGCCCATTTCTAATACTCAACATTCAATCTCAAATTCGTGTTCTCCTGCTCGTTTATCTTTGACTCAACATTTGCCGATGAGTTCTTCACCCTAGTGAAAAATGAAAGAATTTCAAATAATTCCTTTCCTTTACCTTGCCTCTTTTTTAATCCCTCACCAATCTCAAATTAATCTTCTTATGCTATTGTCGTCGTTGACTCTCCGCTCCCACCCAACGATAAGTTTATCCATCTAGTATGGGTTCCTTTCAAAATTATTGGAGTTTTGCACAACTTGGCGAACTTTTCTGACTTCTGTGTAGACTGCTATCAGTAACACGACTCGTCGAAGAGCACTGCCCCATTCCTAATACCAACATTGTCTTATTATTATTATATATATATGCTCTCTTATCTGTGACTCGCCATCCACCACTGGAAGATTATCCATCCAGTATGAATCTAACTCCTTTCAGAGTGAATTGGAGGTTTTGCAGCATTGGTAAACTTTTTATGACTTGTGTGCCATAGATAACGTTATGCCATCGAAAAGTTCTTCATCCATAGAGCTAAAGATTTTTTTAGTTATTTTCTTTTTATCATCCCCGCCCTTTTCATAACACTTACAACCAGTGCCGAACCGCCTTTTCTTATCTTTCACTCTCATCCATCACTGGAAGCAGGTTACCCATACGGTACTACGGGTACCTTTCGAAGTTCGATATATCTGGTGAATTAGAATCGCCAAACAGTACTACTCTACCCTTCATTGTTGCGTATCGCTTTCTCGAATCGACCTTTTCCCTGGCCCCTTACCGGCAGATGGACAACATTTTCTTTCTGGATGATAGCAATGGATCATGTGTATGTAGTCGCAAAGGCTATATGGAGTGATTTATGTGGCCAGTACACTCATAGGTAGTATACTACTGAGCATGTGCAATCAATACCCACGCCCCTCCGCGTCGCTCTCCTCCCGGGGCGACACGGGCGGCACGCTCAAACCCTAGCCGCCACCCTCCTCCACACCCTTGGCCTCTCCTCGCCGCCGTCAAAGCACGCAGCGGAAGCCCACTGGCCTACTATGACGGCGGCGGTGAGGTGGCTTACGTCGCACCATGGCCCACCCCGAGCAGATCTGGGAAGGGTGAGCTGAGATGCCGGCGACGGTAAGCAGCCGGGGAGACGGCGCGCATCGGCGAGGAGATGGCTGCGGGCGTGCGCGCGCGGCCCCATATAAGCCAGAATTGGAGGTCCCTGTCTGCTCCGATTAAGACGCAAGAGCAGGAAGGCATTGGTCTACCTCCATCTCTCTCTTTGGGGTTGCGTTTCAGTGGTGGCCAATGCAAGGTGCCCATGCCTGGTGCCTCTCTGTGCCGGCCTCCAGATTAGGGTTGACCCACCCACTCCTGCCGACCAGGTGTGTTGTATTATTATATCAGCTGCTAGTAGGTCTCCTCTCTCTGGATATCCTCCTCTCTTCACGATTCGTATATCGTAATGATGGTATATATATATATGCATGATTTATACTTTGACTTTCAGAGAGGGTTATATACTCTTCCAATTCCTGCCATCATCAGTCATGGACATGCATGCGGATGCGGTGCACCGTGCACATCCATATCCATCACTCACGGGCGGAAGGATTCATTTAGACACGCCCGCCAATCGATTTCATATCATTATCATCACCCCGGGAAGAACTTGATTGATCTGTATGAGAGACTCATCACTAGCTGTTCCATTAGACAGATAGATATATAGGCATAGGCTGATAGATGGAGCAACGCATTACGCATGTGTGGTCCAATCTAATCTTCAGACAACTCTCTCCGCAAGGACCTCACTGTTTTTTCATTTTCATTTCTTCGCCTTTTTGTGAGAGGAGGACAATCAGGACATCACGTACAGCTCCACGCACATGCATGGTACTGCGTTGTTATATATACTTATGATCTGGTGTAATGCAGAAGAATTTGAATATCCAAAATTCGCCATAGTTTGGTTCATGGCCGTATACTAACTCGTCGCTCTTTAATTCCTCAAGCCACACTTTTGACGGCAAGAAATTGATGAAGGCAAATATGCGCCAAAGTGGTAGTGATGCTAAGGCACAGTGATGCGCATAAGGTAGAGCTCCACGTGATGGTGGAGTTGGAGTTGGAGTTAGAGGTGGAGGTGGAGTAGCTGATTTTTTAACTCCACCAGCTTCACTTGTATCATGTGCAAAACAGCTCCACCTCTCACAACCAACCCCCAGAAGTGATTCTCCGTCATGATTATTTGGTACAGCTCCAGCAAAAATAGCTCCCTGGAGCTGTTTTTGGAGCTCTACCAAAGGTGGCCTAATTGTTGTAGCACACTGAACCAAACAACTGACAAAGAAATTGTAAGGTTTCGATGGCAATAATCTGGGAAAACCGAGGCCCCATAACAAGCTGAAAGCAACAACAAGCAACTGGATTTTTTTTTGAGAAACAAGCAACTGGATTATGTGTGTGTGATCACGGATATGATGTAATGCCCTACGGATATTGCAGGCAGATTTTTAAACGAAAACTTGCGGATGCGTGGACCCAGTGCCATCCTTACCGTTGAAAAGTTGACCAATTGCCATTCTCAAGCTTGCATCGAAATCTATCAGTATAGTCGGCAAGATATCGCCTACTATATGAGAGTATATATACTGATGTTTCCAATGCACCACAACTGTGGTCAACGTCATGCTAAAAGTATTCTAGAAAAAGTGGTGGGTTCAAGCAACAAGTCAAACAGTATCAAATGCCTACCCTCACAAGGAAAAAAGATTAGTCCTATTTATTAAAATAGGATCAAAGTAATTATGCTATTTGTTCTCTCTTCCACCGGCAGTGAATTTGTCGGTGACGAAGAACAACATAGTGGCCACTCTTAACAGAATATAGAACACAAAGAAAACAGAATCACATTGAATGAGTAACGTATAAGTACTACAAAGCACAATTTGTCCACATAAACTAGCTAGACAGCACCACTGGACTGAATTATGAACTGATGAAGTGATAAACAACTTTTTGTTCAAAAAGATTGTATTGAGAGGCATCATCCTGCTGCCATCTACAACTCGTGCATGTCAGCCAACCACAGCCACACACCTGTTTATCCGGTCTAATAATTAAGTGAGTACACGTTGAGTAGTGGGGCTCATGCCAAGTATGAAACCTAGCTAGTACATACTACACGGCGGCATAGACAGCTAGTAGCATACTGCCTATTTTTTAGATAAAGGATATAAATTCGGCCTCTATATCCATAATTGAATATATGTAGCCAAAAATTATATGAGTATTTAGACTTCAAACCTCAACACACGAGAACTCAAAACATCAAGAAAGAAAGCTAAAGACTAAACGAGAAAATAAAGACTAAGCCTTCCACATCTTCACTTCAAACTTGAGTTGTTCACACGGAGTAGCAATCATTCGCATCTCTCATCTACTTAGAAACAATTGATGACACAATCGTCGTACAAGACACAATTAATCATTGCTTGATGCCTCTGTTGCAAAGAAACCACCCTGAGTCGATCCTAACCACGGCGTCAAACATGAACAAACATCATACACCACCGCAAAAGATAGATAATCTCGCTAATGGCACCACATGGCTCTACCCCTCCAAAGCAACGCCCCAAGGGGCCAACGACATCAAAATGCCACCAGCGCTAGAACCAATGGCAGTTCAATGGTTTTCACTCAGAGAACAAGACGACAATGTCCTTCCAACGACGCCTTCAGGAAGGAGAACGATCCATCGCCACCACCATCGCCGAACGATACTAGATCGAATTGAGCTTTCGCCTAAAGACCTACCATGAGTCCTAACAGCACACCATCACCAATGGTTTTGCCGTTGCAGAGCCGTTGCTAGCATGCACACCAAGAAAATGTGGACGGTGATCAGCTGCGCTTGGCCCTAGATGCGGCTGTCACCGCTCTTGGTAGCCCAGTCGTGAAGTTCCCGGATCTGGCGGCCGAGGCACCGGATCCAGCCGCACCCGTCACCGTCTCCTCGAAATGCCACGCACGCTGCCTTCTGTGGTAGTCGCGGGGCCGCTCGCCGCACCGCCGCCCGCGGCCATCTCCTCGCCGACGCGCGCCGTCTCCCCGGCTGCTTACCGTCGCCGGCATCTCAGCTCACCCTTCCCAGATCTGCTCGGGGTGGGCCATGGTGCGACGTAAGCCACCTCACCGCCGCCGTCATAGTAGGCCAGTGGGCTTCCGCTGCGTGCTTTGACGGCGGCGAGGAGAGGCCAAGGGTGTGGAGGAGGGTGGCGGCTAGGGTTTGAGCGTGCCGCCCGTGTCGCCCCGGGAGGAGAGCGACGCGGAGGGGCGTGGGTATTGATTGCACATGCTCAGTAGTATACTACCTATGAGTGTACTGGCCACATAAATCACTCCATATAGCCTTTGCGACTACATACACATGATCCATTGCTATCATCCAGAAAGAAAATGTTGTCCATCTGCCGGTAAGGGGCCAGGGAAAAGGTCGATTCGAGAAAGCGATACGCAACAATGAAGGGTAGAGTAGTACTGTTTGGCGATTCTAATTCACCAGATATATCGAACTTCGAAAGGTACCCGTAGTACCGTATGGGTAACCTGCTTCCAGTGATGGATGAGAGTGAAAGATAAGAAAAGGCGGTTCGGCACTGGTTGTAAGTGTTATGAAAAGGGCGGGGATGATAAAAAGAAAATAACTAAAAAAATCTTTAGCTCTATGGATGAAGAACTTTTCGATGGCATAACGTTATCTATGGCACACAAGTCATAAAAAGTTTACCAATGCTGCAAAACCTCCAATTCACTCTGAAAGGAGTTAGATTCATACTGGATGGATAATCTTCCAGTGGTGGATGGCGAGTCACAGATAAGAGAGCATATATATATAATAATAATAAGACAATGTTGGTATTAGGAATGGGGCAGTGCTCTTCGACGAGTCGTGTTACTGATAGCAGTCTACACAGAAGTCAGAAAAGTTCGCCAAGTTGTGCAAAACTCCAATAATTTTGAAAGGAACCCATACTAGATGGATAAACTTATCGTTGGGTGGGAGCGGAGAGTCAACGACGACAATAGCATAAGAAGATTAATTTGAGATTGGTGAGGGATTAAAAAAGAGGCAAGGTAAAGGAAAGGAATTATTTGAAATTCTTTCATTTTTCACTAGGGTGAAGAACTCATCGGCAAATGTTGAGTCAAAGATAAACGAGCAGGAGAACACGAATTTGAGATTGAATGTTGAGTATTAGAAATGGGCCATGGTGGATGAAAGAAATCGACGCAACTGTCTTGTCCACTGATGTGAGGAACTCGCGGCAAAATAGTTCTGTTGACTTATTGGTAGCACACAAAGTCATAAAAAGTGCACCAAGTAACTGCTCAGTTATCCGACCTCACCTACTTCGAGTCTTGGACTTTTGGAAGGAACTCATACTGGATGGATAACCTTATACTGGATGAGTGGCAGAGAGAGCATAAGAGGGAAAAAGACACAGGAAATCGAGTTAGGGATTGGTCTTAAGCGGTAGGAAAGAGTCATAATGGATGAATGGGTGACTGAAAATTATTTTTTCTGCTAGGAGTGATAAACTATTCAGTGATGGCATTATCATCAGCAGAACAAAAGTCGCAGAAGTTTGCCGGTAGTTGTTCGGTGATCTAAATTTATAGAACTTGGCTTTGAAAATAACTCATACTAGATGGGGATAACCTTATAATGTTGGATGAGATAGTCAAAACATAAATAAAAATCTTTGAAGGCTATATATAGTATATTAGGAATGGCCAGGATAGATTATTAATTAGTAAATATTCCTTTACTTTTTCCACCAAGGGTGTCATGGGACACATGTAATAATCCTTGGTGAATAAATCACAAAAGCGTGCTGAACTGCTTGTTTGTATGGAGACTGAAAGTTTTAAAAACAATCGAAATATACATAAAAGAAGAAACAGAATCGCATGATGTTAAGTATTAAAGAATCACATGATTTAAAACCGCAGACTGAAAGGTTTAAAATGCACAAAAGGATGGAATGAAATCACGAAGGGCGAATCACTGGAAATAAACCACAAGAAGATACGTCCAAGGTTGGTGTTAGGCCAGACTCAGTACACAATTTTATTGTACATCTACTTGGACTAAAAACTAGTTAACCGAGCCAGATGACTTTTACGGGGATGATATGGGGATAAAACTCCACTCACGTGTCATGAAGCTCCCTGTTCTCTCTCCTCTACCACATTAGCAAATTTAACGTGATGTAGCTCTCTATGAAACCCCCATTGAGATTGGCCTTAGTATTAGGAATGGGGAGGGATTCTTCGACGAATCGCAATCTACACGCAAGTCAAAAAAGTTCACCAAGTGGCTTGAAAACCCAACAATAATTTTGAAAGGAACTTTTTTATGTATACACTAAATGGATAACCTTACAGTATCATGTGAGAGAGAGCCAATGACAAAAGAGCATAAGAAGTTGAGTTTGAGATTGGTTTGAAGTGTTAGGGGTGGGGTCCATAAGAATCTTTGCCAAATGGTATTAGACCAGTCTCAATGGGGTTTTAGGAAGAGTTTTATAGCATTAAATTTACTGATGTGGTAGATGAGTAAGAGTTTTATGACATGTGAAAAGAGTTTGGTCCCCATAAATCAATTTGGCTGGGTTAACTAGTTTCAGTCTTGATAACTTTGCAATGGGACTGCAATGATGCTGGCCTTATGGGCACACAAATCATAGAAGTTCACCAGGTGCTATATGCCACCGAGCCCTTGTTTAGTTCTCAAAAAGCAACTCCAAAGTTCACTATGCAAAAAGAAGATTCCCATCACATCAAAATGCCGGCTCATGCATGGAGTACTAAATGTAGATGAAGTCAAAAACTAACTGCATAATTTTGTTGTATTCTGCGAGACGAACATTTTGACCCTAATTAATCAATTTTTGGACAATTTTTCATACATATAAACGAAATGCTACAGTAGCTCACGCACTCCAAAAGACCTAAATTTGGCTCCCAAATTCAGGAACTTGTTAAGTATCGATGCCGTATCATCACCGTATCACGTATCAGAAACGTCCGATACGGCATCTGACTGACATGTCGGCGTGGCATAGGACAACGTTACTGTGTTGGATTAGAGAGCACAAAAGAGTACGAGAAGGTGCAGTTTGAGATTTGTGAGGTATTAGAAACAAGGCATGGCGAACGAAAGAAAATGACTTGAGATTCTTTTTCCACACCCAGGGTGAAAATATCATTGCTAAAACGTTGAGTCAAAGATAATAAGAGGAAGAAGACGAGTTCGAAATTGATGTTAACAGTTAGAAATGGGACACGGTGGATGAAAGAAAACGACTTAATTCTCTTGTTCCCTAGGGTGATCGAACTCCTCATCGACTAGCGGCAATATCTCGGTAGCCCACAGAAGTCATAAAAAAGTGCACCAGGTCACCGGTCACTTCTCCTACTTCACATACTTGGAGTCTTGGGCTTTGAAAGGTATCGATTACCTTAGATTATTGGGTTATTTCCAAGGGGAACTGCTTCAGTACTCCTCTTTTAATTTCTGACACAAATCTTAAAGCAGCAATCAATTAATTAACTACTTATTAATTATTTATTACAGATGCAGCCCATGTCCAGCCCAAGCACACCGCGGAATCCATCAAGCTCTGGATCCCTTCGTTTCGGCGCTCGAACACGGCGCCGCCTCCGCCACCGCCACCGAACGAAGCCATGCGGCAGCACTCCGATCCACAACGGCAAGCCGTTCTTGGGGTCTATTTTTGCCGATGGTTACGCTCTCTCTACGAATGCATCCATAAAGTTTGTAGCAGAGCTTGAACCATACTACTAAACAATTGAGATGCTGAATTGAAAGTTAAGAAATACTTCCAAAAGGTTTGCAGGGGGCGATTAAGTTTTGTTTTTTCATTTCTGTTTGAGTGGCTGAATGTCTTCTTCTTTGTTGCTCTCCGTGAGAAATTAAGGACTGAGGAGCGCGCGCGACAGCCATGTCCACGGTAAGGGGGAAGAGCACAACGGGGACAAGGAATCAGGATAGGGCCATAGGGATGTTTGCTTATTCGTGGTTCGCCTTCGCCGTCGGCCACCGGCGACGTGGAGCGTCGCCTCCGCCGCCGCCAACATACCGGTTATCTAATATTAGATTGATCAGCTAATTAACCTTGTAATAATGTTGGATGAGACAGTCACAAATGAAAGAGCACATGATATACCTGTGAGGAATTTGTAAGGTGGATGTGAAATGAGTTGAGAATCATGAGACATGTCATCGTTCGTGCACAAATAATAGAGGTGTGCCCAATAACTATGGATATGAGATACTCAAAGATATAGAGAGAGCACAACAAGTTGCGTCCACGTATATATAATTGTAGTGTTAGAGCATCTCCAAGATATTAGCTAAAAAGACTAGTCAAATTTATTGATTTAGCTACTCTTAAAAATATATATATTTGAGTAACAAATAAAATAACAGAGTAATCCAACAGATTATGTAAAGATGGCTAGTGAGGTAAGAGCATCTCCAAGAGATTAGCTAAAAAGACTAGTCAAATCTATTGATTTAGCTACTGTCCAAAATAGATTTGACTAACAAATAACAGAGTAATCCAACAGATTCTGTAAAGATGGCTAGTGAGCTAGGCTAGCTAAAAATAGCTAGCGAATGAGGTGGGATAGAGAACCACTAAATTTGGAGAGTCGTTTACAGAGTCTGTTGGAAACATTTTTTCTTGAACAATAGCTAAATTTAACTTTAGAAAACGATTTGGCTAGTCTCTTGGAGATGCTCTAAGCTAGCTAAAAATAGCTAGCGAATGAGGTGGGATGGAGAGCCACTAAATTTTAAGGGTCATTTACAGAGTCCATTGGAAACGTTTTTTTCTCTAACAATAGTTAAATTTAACTTTAGAAAACGATTTAGCTAGTCTCTTGAAGATGCTCTCTCGCGCGGCTGGGCGGGGTGGATGAAAGAAAATGACTCGAAATATTCTTTTTCCATTGGGTGAAGACTGGAGAACTCATCGAGGAATGGCGCTGTCAGTAGCACATACGTCACCGAAGTGAAGCTTGCCTATTGTTCAAGCAACAAATCGGCAAAGAAGGGGACCCATGCTGATGAGTGATGAGCAGCAAGCTAGCAAAGCCCATCATCAGTGAACAAGTGTACTAGATAGAGCTTTAATTTTCATGTGGACTCCAGTTCAACCACGCAGACACATATTGAAACCCACTATGTAAAGTGTTGAGTAGAATCACGCAATTAGTGGATTGGAGAACAATAATCTTTTTTGCTTCTGTAAATCTAAAAAAGGACAGAGAATAATTCGCTGCGATTAGATGCTGAAAGAACTTGTCCTGAATTGCTGATACCAAGCTCCTGATCTAATGGAGGTTTTTTTTTAGAGGAATCTACTGGAGAGTTGCCTATATATATAACCCACACAAAAATGTTCTGTCCAATTGGATGCAATTATCCGAAGAAAGGAAATGAAATGTGAACTCGAGAAAACTCCACACCACCAACTGCCAGTTCATGTTACGTGGTTGCAATTCAAGAGGAGAGTACAGAGGCGTTGCCAGGGAGAATCCGCCATGGGTGTGTGACCACTGTGACCACCATCCGGCCATCCCATTGGCTGTACGTGTCTGCCCTTTTCATAACACATTCAACGAGCAAGAGAGGTGCCTCAATGACAGAAGAAGACGAGACACATACCACCTGTTGAAAAACCTGCTCATCTTGTGCATCCCTCAGGAATTAATAGAGGAAAGAGAAATATTTCTACCGGAGCTGGAGATAAGAGTACTAAATTCAGGGACAGAGGAAGAAGACAAAGTGATTAACCTGTAAAGCAGTAGTAATTTACAAAATCTTATTCTATACATGTATATAAGTACCTAAATTACATAAACCAGATACACTACTAGTAACTAGTAAGTACACTGGAAAGAAGATATCTGTACAGCGGGAGCAAGCACAACACATGCTGGAGCATTCTCTTGGAATCTGTCATCCCAACAACCAAGCCACTACCCACAAAGCACCAAGAGAAGCTCCACTGCTCATGCTACATGCCACCAAATCTATCTCCTAAAAAAATCAAAACCAAATCCTAACTCCAAGAACAAAAAAGATATCAAAAGTAGGAGAGAGTCTACGGACGATGATGACGGCATGCAGCAAGAAACACTCAACTCATAGGTATAATACCACACTCTGAACTCTCAAGTGATCGATCGATCGATCTCGCTCTCGTATATATATGTACCAGGACGTACGAGCAGGAGGAGGCCCGGGCATGGCGCGGCGAGGAGAGATGGGCGCCGGCGTCCATCCATGGACGATCACCACCAGCCGTAGACGACGCGGGAGCACTTGCCCTTGATCCAGCTGACGCCGCGGCGCACGGAATCCCGGACCTTCCCCTCCACGTCGTACGTCTTGTACACCACCAGCCGCTTCCTCCGCTGCAGCTCGGCGTCGTCCAGCGGCGCCGCCTTCTTGGCCGCCGGGACGGCGGTGTCGTCCAGCGCGGCGAAGGACGGGGTGTACCCCCTGAGGTTCACGGACCGGCGGTTGGCGGAGGTCCAGTTGGTGACGCTGCCGGAGCGCTTCAGCTCCCCGCCGCCGGCGCCGGCGCCGTCGGCCGCGAAGGTGGGCCCGTAGGAGGCGGCGTAGGACGCGCTGTAGGACCTCAGGTTCAGCCCCGGCGTCGGCCGGCCGCCGCCGGCGCTCTTCATGCTCCCGCTCCGCTGCACGGGCGGCGGCGCCGGGCGCGTCCACGAGCTCAAGCTCCTGGCGCGCTTCACGGCCCTCGACGGCGGCTGCGCCGCCGGCCGCGCGTACGAGGCGCTGTAGCTCCGGAGGTCTGCCGCCCCCGCCGCGCCGCCGTACATGGTGCCCCTCCTCTCCGCGCACGACACCGACCTCTCCATTGGCATCTATCTCTCTCCTCTGCTCGGCGACAAGCAAAGCAATGCAAGCAATGGCGAGGCCGCTGGCGCGCGGGGCGCTGCTTCTTATGGCCAGTGGCGAGTGGTGTGGGGGAAGCTCGGATCCGCTGCGGCGGTGGTACGCTGTGGGTGGAGAGCAGCCCGTGCGGTTTTTTCTCAGCCGTTGGATGTTGGAGATTGACGGGTGGTGTTGATCCGTCCATGGGAGGTGTCGGATGTGGGAATTGACAGGTGAGATCGGTGGGGGAGAAGCGGCTGCTCAATTTTCCTCATCGCATTTAATGTGACATTAAGGCTGTCAATTTGGGGATCAATGAGCTTGATGTGTAGTATGCTGTGGTTCAACAGCAATGGAAGGGTGAGATGTGAGCAACCGTTATCACTGATTGAGGGTAGCACGTACAATTGTATACAGTATCTTTCGAGCATCGACCGTTATGGGTAACAAACAATAGTACATGTTAAACAAACAAATACATAAAAAAATGTAGGTTTCGGATCATAGTAATAACGAACTGAACTAATTAAGATGCGGGTGGATTTTTTAAAAAGGCTCTCAAGTTGCGGTTTAGGCCTACAATCGTACGTCGTCAATAATAATGAGGTTTTTAGCTTTTTATAGGTCTCTGGGGGGTAAAGAGGCTCCGGTGGTTACGAGCTTGCTTTCTTTCTTTCTTCTCCTCGTAAAGCCTTTTAGCCTACTTCACTACTTGGAAGGATGCGATTTGTTTTGTTTGGTGACTTGGTCAAAAGGCCTAAAGAATGTATCTCATCATTCTTACATATATCACCACATCCAGTGCACGTGTTCGCTGATCAGATTCTGTGGTGGATGAAAAGTGGAGGGAAGGGAACTTTTGACAATTTGACATGACTGTTTTCATTTCCGTTTGCAAAAGTCAAGGTAAAACATCTCCCCCACAGTACTCCGCCTTCTGAAAATAGCATCAGAGAAGAAAAGGTTGCCCTGCGATATGCCATTTTTTAAGCTGAAGTCTGAAAAAAAATCTTTGAAGGAAAAAAGTATGACAAATATGGGCTCACATATCAACCCTTCCTACGCCACTATTGTTAACCTAACCCCAACCTTAAGCTTCTTGTGATGTCTCCTTCCTTAGCTTGCTCGTTACGTTCCTCCATTTGACCTGCTTCAGAATACTTCGCGGCAAGATTTATTTTGTATTGAAAGGCAAGAGAATAATGTAGTACTGTCCTCTAATCTAGTGTTGGGGAAGGGAAAGGACCTTCACATGATTCCCTTTTTAAAAAAAATTCTGCAGAAGTCATGATAAAAGTGCTTCGGCCGTACTTATTATTATACCACTGAAAATGGCATCACAAAAGATAAAAGTTGTCTTGTAATGTCATTTTGAGCTACAGAGAACAAATTTAGCTAATAAACAAAACCAAGCGTTTCCATGAAAAACAAAATTGGAGTACTGTAGTCAAAATTGACAAAAGGTATATGCTTGTCGCGCAAGAGATATTATTATTATTTGTTTAGTTACAGCATGGCTTTTAGGATGCCTACGTGTACATATGGTGATTGTCAAAAAAAAAAAGACTACACACATCATTTTCAAGCACATTATACTTGATTTATGTTTGTCTCCTAACATGATAAACTCAGGGTTTTTAATCTTTTCCCGGATTCTTACCTATTCCACCCGTCCCCAAAAAAAGTTATTCTAGGAATTTTTTACAGCTTAACATGAAGTAAACTAATTTTAATTGCTCCTATTTAATTTAATTATTAGCTATATTTAACACTAGTTGATTATTGCATGCACTAAATGGGATAAAATGACTAGTTTTGAGGGACAAATTTGAGTTCTAGAATGAGACGACCGAGGGAGTAGTACAAAGTGAGCATCTGGATCTTTAAACTTTTCAAATTCCTTCACTCTAAACTTACTCTAGGTAAAATTATGGAATAGATTCTTATTTGGGATGAACCACATAAAGTTGGAGGAGACACGTGATCATTTTTCCTGGATCATGGGCTCAAGGGGTGCACCTGGGAATTTCTGGGAGCTGTTTACCGAGTGTGCCCGGGCCCTGGCACTCGGCAAAGACAGGTACTGGCACTAGGCAAAGTTCCTGTGTTTGCTGAGTGCCTGCATCTAGCACTCGGCAAACACAAGACTGTCGTTACCGTTAATTTATTTTTTTTGCTGAGGGCTGAGGCGGCAATAGGTAAAGTTTTTGCCGAGTGCCCGACAAAAAGCACTCGGAAAAGTTTTCTTTGCCGTTAAAAGCTTTGCCGAGCGCTATATGTTGAGGCAAAGACTTTGTCTAGTGCATAAGCCTCTTTGCCGAGTGCCTCTGACACTAGGCAAACCCGGTGATTCCTGTAGTGTAGGTAAACTTATCTTGATCATGGACTTGCTGTATGAGAAAAAGATTAAAAATCTAGTTGTACTTCAGTCATTTCTTTTAGCTATAGGGTTTTCTGTCATCTAAATCTTGATAATATGTTTTAGCATTATTTTTTATTAGAGTGGATAAGTTGGGAAGTTGGAAAAGAAGGGAAAAAATCTTGTTAATGAAGAACAGAAGCAAACAATTTTTTCTCATTTAATAATAACCGCATCAACTCATTTTGTTTATACGAACTTGTACTCGGTACATGCCAAATGTTTGAGGTTTTGCCAAGCACGAAGCATAGGGTCGTCATAGCATGCACTTTTACTCCTATAAATATACTCATTTAACCATTGGGAATACGATCTTCCGGAAGAAAGTACTACTCCTAGCTGCAAATGCAGTATAAGGTACTCGTATCTTTCGAACCTTTCTGTACGTCTAATAAGATATCTTTTATGACTAACTTGTTGCCCTGGCTTAATAGATCCGATCGCTGTCTTTGGGGAAAAAAAACTATCGCTGTCAGGAACAAAATGAGTCGTTTTTCACAACGCAGTAAGGCCGGGCCCCAACAGGTCGTTTGAGATGGATCGTTATTGAACATTTTTCCTCAAGTACAACACACAACAATGTTCTTACTAGCTCTGTTGTCAAATACATATGTCATTTAGAACGAGTAAATTAATTAGTTCATTTTTGAAAACTAATCCGCTTGTCCTCACCGTCATGCATCTAACAACGGATGGATCAAACCCTAAACTCTAAACCCTAAAAAACCCTAAATATTTTTATAAATATATATATATATTATTTTTTTAATAAATATTTTTGTAAAAATAAAAAATCAAAGTTACGTTTCGAAGACCATGTCGTTGTTCTAAATGTCATCTAATATCAATATGGAGGGAGTATATATTTACAATCACAAAAAAAAGTACGTGAGCGCATCGTATTTGTTAGATAAAGGAATATTTCATTAAGTATAACCTAAAGTATAACGTATCCGGTCATTATTACAAAGAGGAAACTATCCATTAATCTAGTTTATCGTGAAAGCAAAGATGAATATCTCAAGTGCATAGTCTATTACTAAACTATTACCTATTTTTCACGAATATCTCTATGGATGTAGTCTTCAAAACATGACATACATCTGAAGAAAAGGGAATTAAGAAAAGAAAAGAAAAGGAGAAGCTGGAACCAGAAGATGAATGAATTAGACAGTCCCTTTCCTCTCCATCATCCAACGAACAGGGCCCAGGAACAAAGATACAATATAAAGCGCCCGGCCGGTGGCCAAGCTAGGCCTGGTTTAGTTCCCAAATATCAAATTTGGGAGTTTGAGGTCTCTTCGTAATCATTGTGTCACTGTAGCATTTCGTCTGTATATACGAAAAATTGTCCAAAAATTGATTAATTAGGCTCAAAATATTCGTCTCGCAGAGTACAACAAAACCGTGCAATTAGTTTTTGATTTTATCTACATTTAGTACTCCATACATATTATGGCATTTTGATGTGATGATGAATCATTCTTTTTCATAGTGAATTTGTGAGTTGCTTTTTAAACTATGCCGCCGGTACACACGAGGCCGGGGATCGGGGTCGTCCCATCGCATCGCGCACTCCGGCACCGGCCGTGGCTGTCGAGAGGCATTCAACACACGTAAAAACGAAAGGCGATGCAATGCCCGGAAAGAAAGCTACCGCGCACGATGGAATATATATATATATATATATATATTGGAGGTGAAGCATAGCTTGCAGCGCGGAGGTGAGAGCGCGACACGTCTCGCCGCCGCCGGCCGGACTGTCACATTGGCGTTGGGGCAAAATCCCGTGGCGGCACGAACTGCGTCGTGCCGCGCGCCTGGGATCTTTTAGTTTGGTGCGTGCGTGCGTACGTGGTGATTGGTGAATGCTGTCGTGCCACGCAGCCATCTATCTATGGGAAAAGGATATAAAGGATTTTTTTGGAGTCGGGAAAAAAATCTATATGCAGCCATCGATGTTTGCGGTTGTTGCGAGAGATTTTTCCGTACTTTTGTCGTTTGACTTTTTTGATCTCAAGTTTGGCCACTCGTCTTATTTAAATTTTTGTACAAATTATCATATTTTTTGTGGTGGTTTGCTTTATTAATATAAAATCTTCATAAATGTCTTAAATTTGACTATATTTCACAAATTTTTTGACTTTTTTATCTCAAGTTTGACCACTCATCTTATTCAAATTTTTGTATAAATTATCATATTTTTTGTGGTGGTTTGCTTTATTAATATAAAATCTTCATAAATGTCTTAAATTTGACTATATTTCACAATTTTTTTGAATAAGATCAGTGGTCAAATTTAGTGTTAAACCTACATTTTAGAACGGAGGGAGTACCATATAAGGGGGCTTAGGCGATTCTCAGTGCACAATTTCACTATACGCTTATCTAGAAAAAAAACTAGGTAACCGAGCTAAAGGAGTTTCATGGTGATGAAACTTCACGTATCATGAAATTCTTCCTTCTCTCATATGTTATATCGGCACATTTAATATTATGAAACTTCCCATAAAATCCATTGAGACGGACCTTAGGGAGAGAGAGCACTAGCGTCTTGAGTTTTTTTTTTTGACATGGTAGCGTCTTGAGTTTTGACAAGCAATTAAGGAGGTTCACTCGAGATATGTACTATACCTTCTCTCATAAATTACTATAAAATTGATACTTTCTTATTGCCCCCACAAAACCTATTTATTGAAAGTGTCCAATAGTTTGACCGAGCTAGCTTGGCACGTGGCGGCTCTACATCGGCGAGAGTAATTAAATATGAACTCTTTTATGATACATTATACCACTGATCGGTGGTATATGATATAGAGAATGTGTAATAAGATCATTTAAATCTAAATATGTTAACTAAGCATTCTTTTTCTCGTTTTTGATAGCGGCGCGCATCACCGATTCGAGATCCATGACATTGGAGTGCCTTAACTGTCAGTCTGAAACGCATGATCGAATGAAAAAAATAAAATATGTCTAAACTATCGTGGTACCATTTAGATTTTTTTCTAATAATACCCTTATACTGCTATACTATTCACCATATACTATATATACCACTGATAAACGTTACACTAATATACAATTATTCTTAATTGAAAGATATTTATATACTAGTCCTTTAAATCAGTGATATAAAATACCGTAAAAGAGCTCTTAAATACAATACAGGTACACCGTCGGGCCCGGGGTGTTTTTACAGCAAAATTGAGTAGATCCCAGAGTCTCATAGTCATATGCATAGCTATATGATCGGAGTGTCTATTGGGACTTCCCTTTCAGCTGGATTGTAGCGGTTCTGGCTGAATGAAACCGAAGCGACACGACACGACACGACACAACACAACACAACACAACGCATCGATCAGAACCACGTCTGCCGTTGTTTGCGGGAAAGCTAGGCTTGGTATCCACTCTCAGTCGACGAACCACGCCGGTGGTGACCCTCGACCGACGACGGAGTGGATTCGCGAGCAGATCGAACGCCGGCAAAGTCGTGCAGCTTCAAAGTCGATCAGGACCGACCGACTCGGCCTGTCCTGCTTGTCCTCGCCTGCGCCGACCTGCTCGTCAGCTGGGAGCGGACAAAACCACGGCCGGCGACAGTAGAGGCATCATATATCAGACGCCGGACGGCACCAGAACTGACAGAGGGCGCCTAGTTTGTTGCCATCACAAATTTACAATTCACGACTCAGGATGGAACATCAAAGTGGATATCCAAATTCGCATTGCTTAAAACGTGAATATAGATACCCGTATTTGCAGGGCCGTCTCTATGATTTTGAGGGCCCCTGAGCGAACTCAACATAATAGGCCCTTTGTAGTAATATAATAATAAAAATATTACTAAGGATTATATATGTATATGATTCTTTGAGAACTACGTCGGTAATACAAACTAAAAGAGCAATAAAATAAAAAATAAGTAAGTATGATTACCTCAAATAATAAATAAGCATCAATATTCTATCTACAATTGCTTCATCCCTTAAAAAAAACTCCTTCGAGCATTTCTTGATGCAAAATCATTAAGAACAATATCAAGATCAATGTTGTCCAAAATATCCTTCTCAATGTTGCACATAGCCAAACCATTCAATCTTTGCTGTGACATAGTTGACCTCAAATAATTTTTCATTAGTTTCAATTTTGAGAAACTTCTTTCAGCCGAGGCAACGGTCACCGGTACAGTTAAGAGGATTCTATATGCAATAGACACATTTGGATAGCAATCTATAGTTGTAACAAACTGAAGAATCTCAGGTGCTGACAACCCATCTGGCAAACTTACTTGCAGTACTTTCAATTCAAAGATAAAATCATCCAGATCAACATCAGATGAACTATCATGAGAAAAAACTTCAGCAAAAGTAGTGCAGTGTTTATGTAGATCATTGTCATCCAATGACTTCAGATTTTCTGAGTTGAATAGGAAACCAAATACCTTTTCAAATGTCTTCAATTGCTCAAACCGACTAGTCAATGAAGCAATTGCAGCATCAACGATGGTAATAAAGTAATTAATTCTAAATGATTCCATAGGTGACAACTGGAGTTCTTCGTCTTCATCATTTATTTCATCAAAATGTTTCTTCCTTTTACCTTTGCGCTTTGTAGGAAATTTTGGCTCTATATCCATATCAGATGCAATGGATTTTGCAACTTCAATACTAGAGTTGAAGCCTTCATTTCTGTACTTTTGAAAATATGAGATGACCCCTTCAATTTGTTTAAGAGCAGCATCCATGCACACAATTTTAGATTGCAACTTTTTGCTCACCATGTTTATAGAAAATAAAACATCATGCCAAATGACCATACCGACTATAAATTCGAAATTCTCAAGTGTACTGACCAAAGATTGAGCATCACTTATTGCTAATGGATCATCGGTACAAACCTCCTCTACTTTCTGCAAGGCTATTCTTAGTTGGGGAGTATGGTACCGGATAGGTTGCACACTCTTTATTCGACTCTCCCAGCGAGTATTAGATAAAGGTTTAACAGTTAGTTTTGGAACATTGTCAACCAAAACCTTCCACCTTTTAGTAGAACGTGCAAATAATGCATATATCCGTTGTATAACTCCAAAGAATGAAAGAGCTTGTCTGCAAGATTTCGCCATATCACAAAGAGTGAGATTCAGACTGTGACAAGCACATGGCATGTATAATGCTTTGGGGTTAATTTCAAGAAAACGATTCTGAACACCTTTCTTATGTCCCTTCATATTAGAACCATTGTCATAACCTTGGCCTCTAATGTCAGCGACGTTCAAACCCAAATCATCCAATGTATCTATCAATACATTAAAAAGTCCCAAACCTGATGTGTCATCAATCTTTAAGAACCGTAGCAAAAACTCCTCCACTCTTGGAATGCGACTTGACATATTAACACAACGCACAATTAGAGTCATCTGTTCTTCATGTCTTGCATTTGGGGTACAATCCAAAATAACAGAGAAATACTTGGCGTCCTTGATGATCTTTAAGATATGCTCCTTCACAACACTAGCAAGAAGAGAAATTAACTCATTCTGAATATTGTGGCCAAGATAGTGATGATGAATTTCAGTACTTTGAATGCGCCTAATGTGTTATTGTATCACAGGATCAAACTCAGCAATCATTTCAACTGTGCCCAAAAAATTACCATTATTATCTTGATAAAGCTTTTCATTTGATCCTCGAAATGCCAAATTATGATTAGCAAGAAACTTCACAGCAGAAACTATTCTTACCAAAACTTGTCTCCAACGCTCTTTTTCCTTTGTGATTTCCCGTTGCATATCATCATCAATTGTTTGATTTTTGCTAACCTCAATCTAACTTCATTCCATGTATTCATGTTTGTTAGATGCTCAACACTGCTATCATGTTCTTTGAGTTTCCTACTAAGACGCTGCCAATCCCTCACTCCATCAGACGCTAACAAAGACTTGCTTTTATTTGACTTGAACAACTTGCAGCAAAAACAATAAACTTTGTCCACATGTTTAGAGTAAACCAACCACTTTCTATCAACAGACTCACCATTAGTTAAATTTCTAGAGTAGTAAGAATATGAAAAATGTCTACCAATGGTATCCTTAGGGAACTCCAAATTTAACTCTCTCACAGGCCCCTTTTCAATTAAGATATCCCTTTTGACATTGTCAAGATTATCCCATGTTCTGGGATCATAAATAGATAAACCAGAATCATCTTGTTCATCACCATATGAATTTTCATGATCAGACGAGGGATGCAAATTTTCCTCCCTCATACTATCCTCGACGGCATTAATTTCTGCAATTAAATCTTCTTCCATTGGAGCATCTTCATTGACCTCAGCTTCTGCATTTAAATTATGATCAGATTGCTGCCCATGATCAGGTTGTTGCGCTTCAACTTCGTTGACATCAACATTACTTGAACCAGAAAAAAAATTATATAAAGCACCCTTTTGTGTTTCAACCAATTGATCATCATTTTTTCTCTTTTTTCTTTTCTGAGCACCTGATAATTGTTTCTTCGGCAACATTGAAAACCTAATCACCTAAATATATAAAAAATAAGCAATTATCAGTAGAATTGAAAGTTTAGACATTACAACTAAATATCTAACATGTGCTAAACAAATATAGATTACGAGATCAGCGATAAAAGCATGCTAAAAAGTATCTAATTAAAATTGATTACCATTGAGATTTTGGCACAATGACACTTTGGATGATTGGATCAGCAGTAACATATTGTAGTCTGTAGGGCACAACGGAGACAGGAGAGAGGAGTGAGCACCTAGCGCTTTCCCGATCCTCTCGCTTCCTGGTTCGTGCGCTCTCCCTCTCCATCTTCTGAAGTTCTGACTTCTGATTCGGCTGTTTCCTGCTGCCAGCAGCAGGCCAGCAGAAGCAGGGCTGCAGGCAGGGGCGCAAGGCACCAGGGCGAGGGCGGCAGGGCGGCGGCCAAAAGGCACCAGGGCGGCGGCAGAAAAAAGATCGCGAACAGTCGGATCGAACGCCTGCGTTTCCGCTTCCTATTCTGGAAGACCTGACTGGCTGGACTGTGGCTTGGGTTCACTGATATTGGGCCCCCTCGGCGCTAGGCCCCTGGCGGGTGCCTCTGCAGCATGGCCCCAGAGCCGGGCCTGCGTATTTGTATCCGATTTTTAATATATGGTAGTAAAGTGGATACATCTGAATTTGTTTTTTATTGATTTTCTCAATTAGATTCTACGTTTGTATTGTTCCTATTCATTTAGATTAAAATACTTTGATGTTATATTTATAATAATAGCAAATGATACTAATTGTGATATTACTAATGATAGTACATTATTAAAATAATTGAAAGTCATTTCTATGACTAATGATATTATTTATATTATTATTAGCTCCATTCCAAATTACCATTCGCTGTTGTTTTTTTCTCACAACTTTTGACCATTCATATTATTCAAAAAATTTGTCTAAATATATGAACTATTCATGCTTAAAATACTTTTGATGATAATGTAAATCACAAAGAAAATAAATAATACTTGTATAATTTTTTGAATAAGACAGATGATCAAGTATTGCGACAAAAAGACAATAATAAATAGTAATGTGGAACAAAGTTAGTGTTCATCAAACTATTGAAAAGTTATTAACCAATGAACAATGATAATAGTATCAATATTACTAAACCTATTCAAAATTAAGATTAATTGATATCAATATAATTAACTACTTTATCAAATACTATAGCAAAGATTGATTCAGTGGTACGTCATAATTTTACAAAACCCCCATTAATATTTATAGAAATAAAACCACCATACTAATCGTATTTAAAAAAAAATCCGTGATGTATCATCTACCAACATGCAGTACCTCGTCTGCTATCGCCATACCGCATCATTGCACACACCCCCTTCATCTTCTCACGTCGCACGCATCACCGTCGTTGTCCCACCGTCGTTCCCATCTTCTCTTGCCATGCTCCTAATAAGATGCAGAATCGGCGGCGTCCAATGTGAGTTTTAGCTCATAAAGTCCCCTTTACCCATACCAACACATGGGTATTAATCCACCCGCAGTGCCTCATCTCCTCTCGTTGTCCCGTACCGCCACATGCACCCATTCGTCTTCTCACGTCGCTCGCATCCCCACCGTCATTTTCAGGTGCAACGTATATTAAGGATTTCTCATTTGTCTTGTTTCTTATTGGATGCAGAACTGGGAGGAGGAGGGTCCTTGACTCATGCACACCTTCACTCACGAAGTCCCCTTCACTTGAACCAATGCATGGGCATTTATCTACCCGCCGTACCTCATCTCCTCTCATCGTCCTGCAATGCCTCACACACTCCTTCATCTCCATCTCTCGCATTCCTATCATGTTGACTCGTTGTCCATCCAGGTGTAATGTCTACAGAGGATCTCTCTTTGTCGTGCTCCTTATCGACGCGGAATTAGCAACATCCATGGCTCCCATTTACCTTCGCTTACGAAGTCCTCTTCACTCGTAGGAACAACTGGTATTAATCAACCCATAATTTTGCACCTCCTCTCCCGGTCGCGCATCCCCGTCGTTGTCTCACATCACTCGCATCCCCGTCGTCGACCTACCCATTCCTGAGCATAGTGTCTGCTGAGGATATCTCCTTTGTTGTGCTTCACATCGGATGCAGAATAGGTGTCGTCAATGGCTCCCACACACCTTCTCTAAGGAAGCCTCCTTCACCCGTAGCAACGCACAAGCACATTTGCTAGTTAATTTTAATATCGATAATCATATAATTTAAATACTTTGGTTTATTGGTGAAATTATGTTGTATACCTAATTTATTTTTAATCTTGGTAACTATCTATATATTTATTAATTTTTTACATTAATATTTTACATATTGAATTATTTTATAATTATTTATCAATGAGTAAATACTTATTGATTTCTCTCTGTCTACATGGGTTATGGAATTGTACTTTAATTGATAATTTGATAATGATTTTACTATTCAAAGACTATCCATAAACATATTGATATGTGATATCTTCCAACTTAGTGAAATATCATAATATTATTCATATCAGAGACATTCGTTTTGTATCCGTGTTAAACAACATTCATATTCATATTCCTCTTAAAGTATTGTAAAAAGTGATATCCAAATCCATTTCCATCCATATCCGATCTGAGTTCCATCCCTATCACAACACACCGGTAATATGACACATGTTCCATCCCTATCACAACACACCAGTAATATGACACATTGTGCTTCACATATCCTACTCTCACACAAAGCTGAAATCTAGCGCACCATAACATTCCCTATTTTTAGCTATCAACATCAATAGCACGTGTGTGCTATTCCCAAAATTATTTATGCTGCTCTTCTATCTAATACACACCACGCATAACATCCACAACACACCAGAAGCATTACACTGCTCATGTGCTTGACTAAGCCATTGATGTTGATCTTGTCACTACGGTTATATATACAACTACAATTCACAAGAGGCTTTGAATTTGATCAACTGATCGATGAGTCTATGCTCTTGTTGAGTTGGTTTGTGTTGTTGGGTGAGGGAGAAGCATGTTCATCTACTAGCCTACAACCAGCTTTGCATCCATTTACCGATTCTTATTGGTGTGTTTATATATATAAATGGTGCATTTTCCTTGGCATTTTGTGACTAGTGGGATATGGCGGCATCATGTACCAATTTACAAATCCTTCAGTGTTTACTAAATTAGGAGTAATGGAGGAATACATATCTATTATCTATTGTTCAATAATAATTTTCCTTCAAAAACACAATGTGAAAATTACCGATTTTATATTAAAAAAGAGAATAAAATTATCTTATGTCATTTTATAGCAACAATGCACTGCTACACAAATGTTCATATTAGATGGTTCGTTTATCATGAATATCTTAGAATCATAGAAATTGTTGGTAGAATTTGAAGTCTATTGTATGGATGGAATTGGTAGTTTCCTCACTACACAATTTTTTTTGGTGTCAATTAAAGAATAACTAATTAAGTCTTTTGAACCCTTAGATTAATTACCAATCAAAATAGAGATGTTCTTTCCCAGCAAGCAGCTGCGTAGTACATAGTTGAACTGCGCATCGATGACATTGTCGCCTTATGCGCAAGCGCTCGTCGCCGTGAATCCTCGCTTTGCAGGGCCTTGACACTCTACGGCGTCGACCACCCCTCAGGAGGGCAAGACATCAAAGAACTACATGTTAAGGAATGGATCGATTATTATGGTGCAATGTAGATAACTATATTCAATTTCTTTGGCAAGATCGTGTGCTATAGTCATGAATGGTGTAGTTCATTGGTATGTCTAGTCGTGCTTCCATCTCATGTGCTAGAACAATGTAGAATGCCTAGTAATTAAAATCTTGAAGCTTGATTCGGTGAAAATGAATAGAAATCTAATCCAAGTGTGTCAGCTATTAAAACATTTAGGCAAAGTAAGGATGAAGTTTGAATGGACTATTTAGTTGAAAACATCACATTGACTATTTAGTTGAAACCATCACATTGACGTTGTTGTTCAGTTTTGAAGGGATCAAGTTAACGGTACTCGGTTGTTCAGTTGCATGCTTCTGAATGTATTTGAAGTTTTATTGTATTATCTTCTTATAGTTCAGTTGGTGGAACTATTTTTTAGCAATACATTTAGTTCAAAATTTTAGCACATGCCAGGTCAAGATTTTTAGCACCGCAAGGATCTATAATAATTTTTTTTGGGTTATAATCTTTAACCCACTATAAATTTTATGCCCACTTTTGGCATAGTAAGATTAAACTAGACATGAAAGGTTGAATTTTTTTCTTGGTCAACATTGTAGATGGTGGATCGAAGGTGGATGTAACTTGAGGACTGTACTTGAGGAGAGTATTTAACTGGATTGAAGTCATTCATAGTCATAGCTTTGGCAGATAAGAAGAATCTGTGAAGGTCTGCCATGTGGTATCCATGCGTTGATTGTGATAATGTCACAAAGTTCTCAAATTTAATGCATGCCCATATCAATTTGATTATTCGAGATTTCATGGATGAGTACAAGGGTTGGAACCAGCCTGGTGAAGATGGTGTTAATACTTGAGATCTCTAATGAATGAATCTATGGCAATCAGACCACCAGTCAAGATGGCGAGGAAGGACTCTCTGGCCGTCATACCACGTGTCAAGATGGCAAAGCACTCTGTGGCAATCTGACTGTCTGGAATCCAATTGTGAGAAATGACCTAGCTGAATTCGGTTGCAATTATGTCCGTATAGCCGACCAATTGGACTCATGGTGCATGACGCCATGGGGTATGATGGGTTTGAGGACCGAAATGGATAGTGATAGATATGAAGACCCTTGTTGAGGTCAAAAATCAATCTGACGATGGTCTCTCATAGGGCTGGACAAAAAACTCGTGGCTCGGTAGCTCGCTCGACTCGGCTCGTTAGTGGCTCGGCTCGGCTCAGCTCGTTTTAAATTGTTCACGAGCTGAGCCAAGGTTTTAGCTCGGTGTGTTAACGAGTCAGCTCGAGCCAGCTCGTGAGCGGCTCGCGAGCTATAACAAGCCAGAGCCTATAGCACAACATGTATTTTGTTTGTGTGATGTCCTGATTCTTAAATAGTGAATGGTGGTGACCATAAATATGCTATATAATTATAGTAATTTGTGTTATCATGTTATCATGTTGTGAACTACTATTGCTTCTATCTGATTTTTGAGTTTGAATATATATATATATAACAATTGTTTTTTTATTTCAGTGTGCTATAAATATTTTTTGTACAAGAAATACATGTGTGCTAATGATAAACGAGCTGGCTCGCGAGCTAATCGAGCCAGCTCGAGCTAGCAAACGAGCCAAGACGAGCTTCTTCTCTAGCTCGCTTTGTTAACGAGCCGAGCCAAGCTGGCTCGTTATGTCAACGAGCCAGCTCGAGCTGGACCGAGCCGAGCCAAGCCAGCTCGATATCCAGCCCTAATCGTGTGTGGCGTGTGAGAGAGTCTCTCACACGCCACACACGATGGCCTAGGAGATTTGTTTTGCTTTGGTGCAAGTCCTTAGCTTCTTGAAGCTCAGGGCACGCTAGTCAGTTTGACTATTCAACTGACAAGGTGAAAATAGTTCTTTTGAAGTTTGAGCCTTTCTATCAAACTGATGTGATCCTGGCCCCGGTTGCATACTGACTCAAGATGAGAAAGTAGCCGATGATAATGCTGTCGGCCGGAGTCTGATAGCAGTGACAGTACATCAAAATAAAGCATGATAAATAAGCCATCATCCAATAGTCCGATGAAGATTGAGCAACAAGTTAAATGATGCAGCCTTACGAAATACGATGGGAATCAACAAGCGATAGGTAAACTAGATGAAATCACATCATTGCGCTGGTAATTAAAGCCTAGTACACTTGCTAAAGACGAAGCTTGTGAGCAAACCGGAGATCAAGACGATGCAACCCTACTTGCTGAAGAACTCATCAACTACTATATTACTCCTTACTCTTAGGGTTTGGCATTGAGCCAAGAAGAAATTCGTCTTGATATGTAATCAAGAGATAGATTACATGTTGTCAGAGGGTGCATATTTATACCCTGGAATTCTAGAGTTGGATCAGTTTACAACAATGTCTGATTGGAAAAAGTCTACATAGACCCCCAAAGTATTGAGACTCGTCTACTTAACCCCCTTAACTATAAAACCGGGTATTGAACACCCTAAACTATCAAAAACCGTCTAAATAACCCCCTAAGTGGTTTTTTATGGTGGTTTTGCTTATGTGGCATGGTGATATGACAAACTTGTGTATGTGGCAATGTTGACATAGATAAGTTGTCTATATGGTATATCAAAGCACTTTAGAACCACATATTTGTGTGCTCCCTTTTTAATATCTTTATCTGTGCACGTCTCTTTATTTATTTCATCATAGATAACCACCCTACTGAGGTAGATTAGGCAGTTCGCTACCTCAAGAATGCTTAGTCATGCTACAACTTGGATATACTAGGGTCCTCTTTTGCTCAGTTACGAAGGGGATGATAATCTTTACCTGTTTTTAGCTAATGATGGTAACAATCCGCATGTCATTCATTGAGCCACTAACATGTAATACGCCACATCATCAAAACCACCTAGGGGGTTATTTAGACGGTTTTAAATAGTTCAAAGTGTGCAATATCCGGTTTTAAGGTTTGGGGGGTCAAATAGACAAAGTTTAATACTCCAGGGGTTATGTAGACTTATTCTAAGTCTGATTGGGACATTCCTAGGCACAAGAGTCCGGAAGGGACTTTACTAAATTACAAGGGTACGTATGTATTACTTCCTATTACAAAAATTTAAAAAGATATGAATATCCCCAGTTTACGAGATATCCTTGTCTTGTATGCCATCAGCCGATGTCTTGCTCCGGATTTTATGGGATAACTGTCAAAAACTGGTTTCAACAATCCTACTCTATGTATGTTGCAAAGATAAGTACATGAAGCTCTTCACATCACTTAGGCTTCTCCAGCTAAAGCCATCCATCTTATGATTCATCGGAGCTTCAAGGCTCTACATGATCCAAGAGGGGAATAAGGCACCCATGACCACCTACGAGACCAACCATAATATTTTCCGTTTGGGACTGAATCTTGAAATACATGCTTGTAAGAAGGATTGTGTCCTGTTCCGTGGGACCATGCAGATCAAACCGTATACCCAAATCTCCCATACAAATATTATAGGAGACTAGCAAATATGCCCGTGCGTTGCAACGGGAAGAAAACTATACACGTGTCAGCCTAATAACCATGTTCTAAGACCCCTCACTCAAGTTGTTTGCCCGTGTCAGCCGGGTCAAGACCGTGATGCCCGTGTTGAAGAACCATACTGTTGTGCGTGGAACCAAAGGAACCGGTGCCTATGCGCGCGGCCCAGCTAGCCAAAATGCATGCGAGGCAATTAGCACGAGCAGGGAAATCTTCGGGAGTGTTTTTCTTTTGGTTTTGCCGGTTGTGGTAAAGCCGTGCTTTTTTTTCTATGTTTCACGTAACGACGGGGCTTTTCGGTTTTGATGGGTTTTTTCTCTCGGGATTTTAAGGTCGGCGCAAATTAGGAAACGACCGACGAAATTGAGGGGCAGAAGCAATATTACCTGCTTTAGAATTAGAAATATAATAGATTAGGTAAAGATACATTATGGTTTTTAAAAAAAATAAAACACAAAGGATGGTGGGTTGATTTCTATAAATATTAGGGGGGTTTTTGTATAATTATGACGTACCGCGGAAGCAATCCTTGCTTTATAATTAGGTAGAGACGTATTGTGTACACACGTCTCACATACAAACATATAGGGAGACATGTTTTATATACACACGTCTTCCATACAAACTTTATATGAGACACATTTTATAAAGTTGCATTGCGTGTATTTTTAAGATGTGTCTTTGATGAAGCTCAAAGGAGATGCATGTATCCTTAGGATACGTGTTTGATGAAGCTGAAAGAAAAAATGTTTGTTATCGATACACATCCAAGATTTGGTCAAATTGGTGATATAAATTTGGAGACACTGACTTTTTACGACTTCGATGTAAGTTGAGCCCTTAGAGCGTCTTCAGCAATAGCTCCTACTTGAGATGCTAGTTTTTTTAGTAAAGACTATTCCTACTTTCTGAGGTCTTGTTTTTTGACGTCAACTCCAGTAATAGACCCCATATCTAAGCCCCTACTTTAGTTCCGATTAATGAGACCCAATATCAATGTCTATTTTTTTAACAGGTGGGGCCCACTCTCTCTCCTCTCCATTGCGCCCAACCTAGACCGTGCCGTAGCACCGCCCACGCGAAGCCCTTGGCCGGCCGCCCTGGACTGCGTCTCGCCGCGCCGCCATCGTGGCCCATGCTATACGCCGCCGCTCGCACGCGCCCGTTGCCCTAGCCCGCCCACTACTGCTGCCCGTGGGCCACCATCACCCTGGCCCGCATCGTGTCCTTGCCATCGCCGTGGCCCGCGCCGCACCGCCTCCCGCGAGCCGCCGTCGCTGGCGTTCTTGTTCGATGCGTACGTCCTCCGCTGCCGACTTGGGCGCGGACGGGGGACAAGACGCGACCGGTGAGCAGTGGAGAGCGACGAGTACGTGATCAGTCAGTCCGTGGGCAGCTACGCTACCACGCGCGCGGTGCCGTCGTTTCGCTCGGACGGAGCTGACTGCACGTACTGCTAGCTGTTTCCGGCCGAAAACCACTCTTGCTTCCTGTGCAAGCTAGGAAAGCGATCGAGGGGTGAGTGAACGGAGGATTGGAAGTCCAGAGTAGTGTGCTAGCTAGCTAGAGTTTTTTTTTTGAGACTCAGGTAGCTTCATTCATTCATTAGGAAACGTGATTACAGTCATGCATCAGCAAAACCTCCTATGCAGGCTGGGGTTTTATGACGCCACTCCTCCAGCCTATGCATATATTGGAGACTAGCTTGTTTAGCAAGTTCGTGAGCTACCCTGTTACAACTTCTACTAGCTAGAGTCATATATACGATGGAGCCACAGCCAAGCGCATTTCCAGATTTCTTCCTTGCCCACCATCGGTATACGTACGGTGGTACCAAACGACGTACGGTTGTTTCACGACAGTGACGAGATCGATCATAGAAATATCTTGGCACAATTAATAGACACACGGCCGCCCCACACCACGACAGGTTTGCAGCATCTGTGTTCGTTCTTCGAGAGCATCCTTCGCGCGCACGCATGTCATCACCCGTACGGCCAATACGAAAGCCTGGATCATGGAAGGCATTTTTTATGAAAATGGAAAAAAAAATCCGGCTTCACCTTTAAACTACACCATCCCACGCAAACTTTGACATGCTATACTTAGGTATAAATGGCCAAATAAACCGAAATAAATGGGCGGTCCGAGGCCCAGCCTAAAATGGCCCAGCACTAGCCTGTCCTGGCCCGTAGCGCATAGTGCCCGTACCGGCCCGGCATTATACATCATGTAGTGCTGGACCACCAATCTCGACCCGTAGTGCCGGCGCAGGCCCGACACGAAAAATGGGCCGGCACTATGGTGGCCCGACTAAAGCCTGCTAGCGCCCACTGGCCCATAACTCATATGCCCATATATCTATACTTCTATACTATAAAGAGAATTAGATTTGAAAACAATTGTTACTAGTATTTGACCCACCCCCACCTCACAGAGGACCCACTTGTCACGCCAAAAGTTTGACGTTAGAAAAGGATTTCCCCCAAACCCAATACTTTTTTCACCCAAAAAAGGGCCCACCAAAATATACCAACATTTGTACCCACTTCTATACACAATTATCCCGTATTGCTAATAGACAATAAATTGGAGAGTTTTTCTCCATATAAATAAATGACAACTATCTCGAAAATAATGTGCCTCTAGATTTGAGATTTGAGAATATCTAAAACTCTCTATGCATGAGAGAGCGAATATAATGTATTTTTAAAAGCGCTTTACACGACTGGTCTGTTTATCATGGTCCACTCAAGTGACACTGTTTTAGTACCTGCATATCATCAATAAACGTGCGTGCCACGCGTTCTTGCTAGTAAACAAAAAACCCTAGCTCATTCGCTCATTTTCCCCTCTCCCGGTCGGCAACCGCCTCCCACCCCCACTCTCTCCTCTCCGGCTCTCCCACTCACCTTCTCGCGGCGCCGTCATCGGAGGCCGCAGCCGGGAGCCACTCCCGGGGCCCGTGGTCGAGAGTCGTGTGCGGCGGTGGCCGTCGGGGAATCCTGGCCAGGATCCGCGTCGCCGCCGCCAAGGGCGCTCGGCCTGGATCCGCGCGAGCGGCCGCTGCTGTTCCATGCATTGTGGCTCCTAGCCGCGCGCGGCGTTCGCTGCCGGTGGAGGCTTGTCGTGGCCGCACGCTGGCCACCGTGGAGGTTTGGATTGGCTGCGCGCCGGCCGCTGTAATCGCCGGTCACAAATTGGTGACACGACTTAGAGCTCGGGCCAGCACTGGCACGGCACGACCGCTGTCGTGCTCGTCGTGCCGACACAACATGGCACATCAGGGCCATCGTGCCCCGTCGTGCCATGCCCTGTCGTGCCATGCCCTGTCGTGCCGTGCCCCATCGTGCTAGGGTCGGGCTAGGGCCGGGCCGCCCACTTGGCCATCTATATACTTAGGGTCGAATTATTGAAAAACACTTGATTTCTAATATCTAAATTGGCCAACATAATGCATGTCATCTAAGCTAGCCGGTGGAGGGATTCCAAATACTATGTGCAAAGCTCTCTATGAAATTTTGCATAATAATAATTGAAGAAATGGTGATTAATGGACTAAAGGGCTACATACAGAATTGCAATATTTGTTCTCGTTACAAGACTTTCTTGTGAGACTTTTACACTATTATTAACAAGATGTTTATACATTAAGCAGACAAAGAACAAGTTATTTTAATTTTTAGAACAAGATGTTTATACATTGAGCCGATCAAGAACAAGTTATTTTTTGGAACAAGATGTTCATACATGGATCCTGACCGGAAGCCTGGAACAGCAAGCTTAATCCGATGATGTCAGGGCACCCACCGCGCTCTGCACGACGGCGACGTTTATCGAATCGTCGATCGATGGATATGTATATTTCAACTGCGAAATTAACATCCGTACGTGGATCGTACGTATCGTCGACCGAATGATGAGCTTCGTTAATTCGCGGAGGTTGCCACTGCACGTCGGGGCGATCATATATCGATCGATGGAGGGGACCAGTCCCGTGTTATGAAACATATGGCACGGCCCGGCCGGTATGATCATTTTCTTAATGCCGCACTATCACCGTCCGGAGAGGGGAACGAAATGGAAATCGAAATTGATGCACCACCCTCTCGTTTTTACGATCGAGGTATGCGTGCGTGTCCTGGTTCCGACAATGACACGAAGCGACCGTACTACTCCGTACCGTCGTGCTTCGGATTCAGATATATCGCGTAACGTTCAAGCACAAGGAGGACCCTTTTGCTGCATACCAGGTAGCAACTCTGGATATAGGTTGTTACGTTGCATCTCATGTGAGCGTCAAGGTTCAAGCCCTAAAAATTAAATTTTGTCCTCCTGACTATTTGTGCTAGCCAGGCGTCAATCAAGATGAGAATGTCCGGGTGGACTTAATTGGGCAATTGGCCGGATCCATAAAAACAAGGCCAATGGGTCATTCGAGTCAACCTCAAATAAAAAAAGACAACAGAGTCAGAGTCCAATGACCCAATGGACATGATAGGACTGACACAAAAGTTTCACGCTGGTTACATCCACATGCACTTTCGCACATAAAAGTTAACTTTACAATGCATACAAGATGTTGGTTAAATAGTATATATTTTTTATGTTGATGTCCAACAACACATGGACAGAACAAAAGTTTGCTTATTTATTCTGTTATTATTGGGGGTATTATTTCTTTCTTGAAGTTGATAAGACTTGCATTTTTACTTTTTTTAAGCAGCCAAAATTAGAGAACTTTTAATTTCTATCTAAAGAAACAATTATGTACTTTCCACTGATTCACATGTACTATTGTATTGTATAGTCCTATTCGGTTTTGTATAGCAAATACACCTTTTTTTTCTAGTAGCAACATGTTAACGTGTTCCAGTCATTTGCCTTCTTTGCATGTAATTACTATATAATAGTATTATAACAACACAATTATTCTTCTTTTATAAATTAATAGTCGATAAGTAGCAGTATATGGATAAGACTTGTCTGAGTGTTTGGTTAAAAGTAAATAGCGTAAATTGACGTTGAGACCATGGGGCTAGGTCCGGGTCGGCCGTTCCCATCTTGAGCGAGGTGTGCTTGTCAGCACTATTTAATGTCCACCACAGGATCAGCTCGTGCAGTTCATAGGACCGAAGAAAATATCTTCACATGGACTCATAACGGCCCCAAATTAAGGTCCCGGACGTACGGCGGGTGCACCGTGTACGTGCTGCTCCCATATATATCTCCCTTCACATGCACGCCTCTGCCTGCACTGCACAACGCACTACGGGAAACCCCGTAGGGGCACTCGGCAAAGGCAGTTATGTACTCGGCAAAGCCTTTGCCGCTGTTAGGGGTTACGGCATAGCTCGTGTCGGCAAACAGGCTATTTGCCGAGTGTCTTCTGTCGGGCTGTCGGGCACTCGGCAACGGCTTTGCCGAGTGCAAAAGCCAGCACTCGGCAAAATAAAGCACTAACAGACGGCCGCGGACGGCGCCGCGCCGTCCACGGCCGGCTGTTAGTGCTAACAGAGCCTTTGCCGAGTGTTGCACTCGGCAAAGACTCCATCCTTTGCCGGGTGTCGCACTCGGCAAAGGCTGGTTAGGGGCAGGCCTTGGACAACCCTTTGCCGAGTGTAAGGGCTTTAACACTCGGCAAAGGTTGCATCTTTGCCGAGTGTTAAAGCCAATACACTCGGCAAAGCACCTCTTTGCCGAGTGTAACACTCGGCAAAGCATCAATTTTTTTCCTGTTTTTATTAATTTTTTGCGTTAAAAGGACCCCTCAACAAAAACATCACAGGCAGTTTCTAATAGGCATTACAGGCAGTTTATAATAGGCATCACAGGCAATTCATATATATATATAGCCACTAAACCATCAAACAACCATAAACAAACACATATAAGTCACTAAACCATCCAACATCACAAAAATGTCACAAATTCAATATCCAAACATCCAACATCCATCATTCATATGTTTACAAAGTCCAACATCCATCACTCACGGAAGAGGGGGTCTGAACAACGATCTAACCGCCCGCGCCGCAAGGTCTTCGTCTTGAGGGCCGTCATTCGACGCGGCCGAGCCAGGAGTCTGCCCAAAAGAGATTAGTGGTGTGTGTTACAAGATTTTCGACAAAAATGAGTTGTGGAATGAAATCATAGGGTTCTCAAGTGACTCACGGGAGAAATAGGCACACGTGGTGGTGGAGGCGGTGGTGGCATCGGCGGCGGCGGACCTTCACCCACGCGCTGGCCAATGTTCTGCAGGTAGGCAAATACCTGCTCCTGCCACGCTCGGTTCGTCCACTCGGCCTCCTCCTTCTGCCTGTCTTTCTCGGCCTCCGCCTCCCGTATCTGCTGCACCTCCAACTCCAGTTGCCTCCGTCTCTCCGTCTCTTCATCCAACCAGGCCTGCAATATTCAATCACATTGTTATAATACATTACAAACGTAAGCAAACTTCACGTACAAAGATAGAAACAGAAATAACCTGAAGTGTCTGCATCTCAAAGTGTGAACCGGGAGGAGGCTGGCGGATAGGCGCGGAAGAGCTCGTGCTCCTGGCTCGAATCTGGGAGAGCGTGGGTGTAGCGGCCGTGTCGATGGTGCTGTTTGCGATCAAGTACCGCCCGTGCTTCTTGCCTCCTCCCGCCCTCATGACCACTTCTCCATCAATGTCGTGGGCGGTCGGATCCCAGTCTGGCCCGTGGACCTCCTTCGCGACCTCTTGATATGCTGTGAGGCGACTGTGGACGCTGGCGTTGCTGTATGCCGCGGGCCCGTCCTCCGGGTTGTACCGGACGTCGGAGGTCGCCTTGCCCTTGTGGGCCATAGCAAATGCATCGAGCTGTGAGCAAGGCGCACCACCATGTGACGCCGACTGAAAAAACAAACAATATGAATTAGTAATTACACAGAGTAGAGTGAGCGAATATAGAAATGACTCGGCGTACCCATTTGGCCCTGTACTCCTCGAGGCTAAGGCTGCCCTAATGGTGTGAGACACCGGGCATCAGCAAACGCCGCTCCCGGCAAAGGTCGTGCTGAGCGGCCCACTCGGCGCTGCACCACTTGTCGACTATCACCTCCCAGCACGTGGGATGCGGGGCGCACCACCACGGAATCGCCTACAAGACATCAAGTGTACGACATATAACAAGATCGAATTTAAAGTACTTAATCTTAGAATAAAACAGTATCGATTTACATACCGCCAGATACTGCTCCTTGGTCAACTTCATGTTTCTTGCCTCCGTTTTCTTCACGGAGATCTTGAGTGCCGCGAAATAATCAATTACGGCCTGCACGCGCGCCTCGTAGTGCAGGTCCTTGACAAGCTTCCAGCAGGCTGCATGTGCCACAGCATCCGCCGAAGCCTCCTGTCCCGAGGCGCATCTGTAAAAGTCCTGCGCATATATACACGATGAATGTTGCACTATTTGTAGATTGATCAATGAAAGTGTTGTGTTGAGCAGTGTAGTGCAACGAATACTTACCCAAAGCTCTCCCTTTACCCGCTCGGCCTTGTTGTTGAAGATCCTGCGCTCCCGGTCCTCCCGATCGCCAGCGGCGACGTAGTGGTCAAAGGTGTAGGCCGGCTCCTCCCTGCGCCAATGGTCACCAGACCCGGAAACAGCTCCGTGCAAAGAAGACCCAGGATGCCGTTGACTTTGCGGGCGTGACCAGCGCCTGGGGTGACCATCACCCAATTCCTGCCCAAGTGATTAAGATAAATTGTTAGTCCATATTGTGATTTCCAACATATGAATATGAAACGAGAAGGTCTGTGTAACATCTAAAATTACTTACCTTGGAGGGCTGGGTGCGATCACGGGATGACGCTCCATAGGTATCGGGCGCTTCGGGAGTTGCGAGGGGCCTCGCTGCCAAAGGGCCAAGTTCTCAGAGGAGGTGGAGCCCTCTACGTCCTCGACCTCGTCCCCGGGGACCTCGGCCCCGTGCTCCTCGGCCCCGTGCTCCTCGTCCTCACGGTCCTCGTGCTCCGCGGCCCGAGTGTCCGCCGCTGAAGGAACAAAGGCTTCGTCGGACGAAGACGACGAAGGTACGGGGGTCTGCTCTCGCCTCTTGCCCTTGCCTCGCCCCCCGCCTTTGGCCTTCTTCTTTCGCCCCTTGCCCTTGGCACGAGACGACCCAGCTGCCTCGGACCCCCCATCTTTAAACTTCCGGTACAACGACATGACGTTCCTCATCGCACCGCCACGACCCACCATATTGGTTCAATCACCTGCGATCAACAAAAACATACAATTATTAGATTTCACATATAAACATAAATTATTAGAAAAACATGTAATATATAAGAAATATGACCCGACATAAACTATTAGAAAGAGATGATGCAATATATAAACGTACTTTTATTAGAAATAATCATCCGGATCAGGATTATCTGGATCAACGGTCGCATCATCACTATCGTACATTTCGAGATGTTCATGGTCGTCCTCCAAAGGCGGAGGAATGTCGTCGTCTTCGTCATTGCCTAATTGTAATCGCTCTAGTAACTATACCTCCTTAGCATTATGAACCACATCTCCAGTGTCCTCGTCAACAAACATTTCTGAGTCTAAATCCATTCCGACCGCTTGGGTTAAGTCTATCTCAAAAGACCCTTCTAGCCCATTTTCTTGAAAGAACTCTCCATCATAGGTGTTTGGATCTATGTTATAATCTTCATTGTTTGGGACTGGTAGTTTACCGTGTGGCGACACTTTGTATACAACGTCCCAACCCTCAAGCCTTTTGTCCTTTTTGCACGGGTATGACAAATAATACACCTGGGTGGCTTGTTGAGCCACTATATAGACATCATCACGGCAAACCACCATGGCACGAAGGCCGGCAAACCACCATGGCACGAAGGCCGACAAGCACATACACAAGGATAGGATGATCTACAATGATTCCAATATGTACTACAACAACACTATACCACAGCAGCAGCAATGACAAAAATAACAAAGGTACTTGTTACTTGTTATGGTATAAGGCATCCTAGTTTTGTTAACTACTAACTAGCAACTAAATATAGGTCACACATACAAGTTCTACACATGCATTGTCCAAGTAAGTGAGCAACTTAAATTGCATTTTCAACAGTCCACAAATCATCTCCCGCATCGCAATAAATCAACAAAAAACAGGCAATCTCACTCCCAGTGGCTGTGAGCACCATGCCAAATCCGGAATGGCCACCACTGTCCTACACTCTCAGCGCGTAAGACATTCGATCCAACCCCAGGAATGAGCCCCGGTCAGTCACGGCCGCAGGGCACAATCTGTTCGTCGCCGCCACGCGAATCGGGCACACCACACCACGCCGCGCCATGTAACAGCACCCCCGCCGCTTCCCCCAAACGCAGGACCGAGATCGGCCGCGCGTGCAGCTAGGGTTTCGAGCACCCGACTACCGGCAAGGATGAGGGAGAGGAAGAGGAAGAGGAGGTGGGGTGGGGAGCGGAACCTGTAGAGGGTGGCGTTGTCGTGGTCGAGCTTGATGGCCTGCGTGTAGAGCGCGGCGGCCCTGATGAAGTTCCCCGACTTGAACTGCTCGTTCCCCTTATCCTTGAGCGCCGCCGACGGTGAGACTCCTTCCCCGCCGCAGAGAGGCGACGGCAGCGGGCAGAGAGGCGACGGCGGTGGGCGGGCCGGGGACCGGCGGCGGGCGGAGAGGCTACGGCGGCGGACGGGCCGGCCCGGGCGGCGAGTGGCCGCGAGGCGGACTGCGGACGGGGGAGGAGGAAGGTGCGGCGGGCGGCGGGCACCGGCGGCGGGCGGGCCGGGGACCGGCAGCGGCGGCCGCTTCCGGTCGGCCCGGGCAGCGGGCGGCCGCGGGGCGGACTGCAGGCGGGGGCAGAGGGCGGTGCGGCGGGCGGCGAGCAACTGCGGCGGAGGCGGCGGAAAACGGTGGCGGAGGGGGCGGGGGAGGCGGCGGCGGGCGGGGCGACTGTGGCGGCGGCGCGGTGTGTGTGCGTGTGTGTGGCGGCGTGTGTGTAGGGTTGGGAACGCTTGGGCGGTTAAGTCCCCCGGCGCACCCCCCCTCTTTGCCGAGTGTCGTAGATCTGACACTCGGCAAACAGATCGGCCACGTGGTCGCGCGCTGGCCGCTGACGTGGCCGCGCGCGGCCGAGGTGGGCCACGTGGCCTGTTTGCCGAGTGTCTGGCCCAGGGCACTCGGCAAATAGGCCTTTGCCGAGTGCCTACACTCGGCAAAGGTGCCACGTCGGCCAATGACGTGGCCCGTGCGTCCGCGGTCCGGCCAGCCCTCGTGACCTCTTTGCCGAGTGCCCCCGAGCAGGCACTCGACAAAGGTCCTCTTTGCCGAGTGTCCCCGACCTGACACTCGGCACACGTGCTGTTTGCCGAGTGTAGCACTCGGCAAACATTTCCCAGAACATTTGCACCGTACCAAATTTTTCAAATTTGATCAAATACACATCAAAATATCTTGTCAAATACATTCAACAATGCACATTCTATGCTTCAATGAAATGTTTTCATTATTTCATACCTATATAGCTCATAATTTCTTCATAACTTTCATTATTTCATGCGGAGAAGGGCGTAGAAATAATTTAAAAAATATCAAATGGGTCCGGAAAAATATGATAACTTCAAATGAAGCAATCTACGTCCTCTATTGCCTATAGAAAAAGTTATGAACTCAAACTCTAATTCAACTTCACTTCGTTTCAAAATCCAGCTGTCTCCTTCTCAACTCTCCGAAACTTCTATGGGGATATGCTCCGATTGGAAAGGGTCGTATATATAAACTTTTCAAAATCATCTCAACTTTTTCCCACAGGCTCCACATAAGATATAAAGAGCCTTTGACAAGTATCACTAGAAAAAAATAAAGTTTGGACCCCAAAAACATAGGTTTAAAAACTAAGGTCCTGAGTTTGCCGAGTGTTTACCAGGAAACACTCGGCAAAGGCTAGCTTCGCCGAGTGTCGAGTGGTGAACACTCGGCAAAGGCTAGCTTCGCCGAGTGTTGTCTGGTAAACACTCGGCAAACCCACCAAGTTTTACAAAAATATTTTTAAATTTTCAAACTTTTATGTTTGAATTCCAAGTTTTTTAAGAATATTTTCAAATTTTCAAATTTTTTTGCCGAGTGTCTAAGTAGACACTCGGCAAAAGTCCAACCCCGGGCCTGGCTGGACATGTGCAGTGCACGTGCCGCCTCTTTGCCGAGTGTCGGCTGGAGGACACTCGGCAAAGCTGTGACGATTCAAACGGCCGCCAACGGTCGTGGGCGCGCGCGGCACGTGCTGGACACGTGTCGCACCTTTGCCGAGTGTCTCTGACCTGACACTCGGCAAAGGTGCTTTTATGCCGAGTGTCTTTGACCCGACACTCGGCAAACCAGGGGCCGCCCAAACGGCTACGGACGGCCGCCGACGGCCGTTGGCGGGCGTGTCTTCTGACGAGCACGCGCGCCTTCTTTGCCGAGTGTCTCCGGCTTGACACTCGGTAAAGCTATGATTTGCCGAGTGTCACTTGCCTGACACTCGGCAAAACACCTCTTTGCCGAGTGTCCCCTCTTTGCCGAGTGTCCCCTCTATGCCGAGTGCCTTGCCAAGGGCACTCGGCAAAGTCTTTCTTTGCCGAGTGCCCGACAGAATGCACTCGGCAAAGGGCTGGACACTCGGCATATACCCGGTTTCCCGTAGTGACGTGCATGCCAGACGCCGGACGGTGCTGCCAACGTGCATGAAGGCGATGCATCGAGAAATGAAATTAATGGAGATGCTGTGGAGACGGGGTGCATGGTATCAATTGTTGAGAGGGACAATTAGAGCGAGTGTCAAATAAAATCTATTTTAACAATGTCGTTCTTTTCTACGTAACATGGCACAAGGTGGAATCTTTTTTTTAAGGAAAATGCAGCTAGCTTCTGTCAGAAGCAGGGTGTTGGACATTTTTCCGGTAAAAATCATGCACGGGTCCGCAAAGACAACATATGTCAGCAATTGAGTTTGTTTTTTGACCAATTTTGAGAAAATGTCGGAGGCTTTTTCACCTCGATAATTTTTTACAGGAATATTTAATTTTTTACCATCCTTACGAAGGGGGGTGACTCTCGAATTGTCAGTTTTGCATTTGTTTCTATACTTTTGGTACACGAAATAGATGAATCATTACATCTTACTATTTTTGCATACCTGACACGTCACCTAGATCAGCCGGTATGGACGAACGACACGAAATGACGCGACTGCCCCACCTTATCCCTTCACCCTCGACCTCGCCCACAAGTCCGACGGCGACACCATCGAGTGATGCAGCAGCAGGTGGAGCCCGCCATCCTCGCAGCCACCGGCACCATCCCGGCCAACTACTCCTCGCTCAACCAGGGGCGACGCCATGTTATCTTTGCCTGGTGCAGCACCACGGTGTAGCAAACTTTTATAAGTAAATTGACTAATATTTACCGCATATCACAATAAAACATCAAGTGTTGCTTAAATGGTGCACCAGGCTGATTTTCAAGCTAGCTTCGCCACTGCGCTCAACATCTCCATCCACTCCGGTACCGCCGCCGCCGCCAACCCCGCCCGCGCCGCCGCTTTCGGCGCTCACGCTCCACCAGCACCACCACCAGGCGGCCCACACGCCGCACGACATGTCGACCATGATGGGCTACCACCACCACCTCCTCCCGCCGCCTCAGCGGAAGCGCTACCGGGAGGACCTCTTCCAGGAGGACGACGACCGCCAAGATCCGAGCGCGCCCAAGGCGTGCGAGCAGCAGGCCGCGACACCGCCGCTGTCCGTCGCAATGTGGGTTCTGGACTGGATGCTGCCCGTGTTCACGTGCTCGGTCGCCGCCGCGCGCCCGGCCAAGCAGCCCATGTGGTCCTTCACCGGCGACGGCGGGACTGGCACCGTGCAGGCGCCTTTGCAGTTCGTGTCACAGGCCAGCTACCCAGCAGCGTCGCGGGCGGCGGAAGCAGTTGCGGCATGTCGGACACCAACCTGAGCATGCTCGCGGCGCTCACTGATGCGTACAACCACGGTGGGAGCGAGGACCAGCACCAGCAGCCTGAAGGGGACTAGCAGCACGGCGGCGACGGCGCTGGCGGCAACGACGAGGAGGGCGACAACGACAGCGGGCACAAGAACCATGGCAACAACAGCTTACGTAAGCTCGCGCGACAACATGATGATGGGCTCCGAATCCACCACCATGATCGCATCTTTTTGGTAGCATCCGCATCCAATAGGTGTTAGAGCTTAGAGTTATGTTGTTTTGCTCGCGGGAGGATCACCCTGAGCTGTCACAGGGTTGGGGTTAGGATGATTGGCTGGAGGAAACGGTGGTCAATCATGGAGATGGAGCGCTAGCGTTTGTGGGAGAAGCAGGCAAAGCGAGCAAGGCTATGTGCATACAAGAGCAAATACTTGTGAAGGGATAAGATGGGAGCAGCTATCATTTCACGTTGTTCGTCTACGCTGACAGACTTAGGTGACGTGCCATGTATAAAAAATGGTAAGAGGTAAGGATTCATCTCTTTCGTGTGGCAAAAATATAGAAGCAAATATAAAACTGGCAATTGGAGAGTTAGCTTTCTTAAGGACGGTAAAATTTTAAATATCCCCACACATCAGCTCGTCGACAAAATGCATTAGATTGATCGGTTGGTGGCACCGGCCAGGCTCTCGGCTCGTTTCTTTTAGGCCTTGTTATTTGGATGGCCCCGGCCCAGTTAAACAAATCCCTCTGTGTCGACGAATTGGCCCATTAAAAAACAAAGAAAGCGGACGTCTGGCATAATTTATTTTTGTGTTGTGTGCTTGTCCAGGTGATATATTTGAATGGCAGAATAGTAGCCGTTTTGTTTAGAGCTCAATGCTAGCTAAACCTTGATCTCTTGTTAACATTGACTTGGAAATTAAATATTCCACGCAGTGGCTGTCAGGTGACCTAATTTGAGATTTTGGGATTTTCATGAATAATTGTGAAGACTTTTGTTCAATATGTTACATGTGTTGTGAAGTGTCTTATTTGTCCTAATAATTCTTTGTGCTTTCAAGGGTGCAACCAGCCAACTTCTACGTCCAAAAGCATGCATGTAGTAAGTTGTTTCTTATGCAAAGAAATTTCTTATTAACAGAAATTAGTGTAAATGGTTTTAGAATGCTGTAAATGTCATTCCCAGCTAGTTTAATTTACATCTTTTGATACAAATATTGGAATCATATCTAGGGCCATTTATTTTTTTTCTAATAAATAGTTGTTCAAGCCGCTTAATTTTATCTTGCGGACTAATCAATGATGTGGAAGTTAAAGTTAGAATAAAATGACACCAGATTGAGTTTGGAGCTCAATGATGTTCGATCTCGCAATGAATCTACACTTAAAGTTGCATTACAAATTTTCACTCCACGATTCAACTTATCCATGAGTGGATTTTAATTTGCATTTCGGATCCAAGAACATTCAGGTCGTTCTCTAGTATAGTCGCATGGCTCAAGCAAGTGCGGGTCGCCGGAGCAAAGGAGAATCGCCAGTACATGCTCGGTCCCTCCGCCTTCTACACAGGAACATGTGGATATTTCATCTGATATTGTCCGTGTCCTGCATGGCCGAAGCTTGAATATCAGCACAAACTAAGCTATCGATTCCTCAGGGATACTATTTATTGCTCATGTATATGCTTGTTTGTTTTACTCCAACATCTCACAACAACACCATAGCATTAGTTGGATAGCACCATTGCACAGATTAATAATGACCATCGGAATAATGGCTAACCGATGGTTTGAACACATAACGCTGTGTCTCTGTGGCTTCACAGGTTTCTTTGTGTATTTATATCAACCATATCAGAGGATATGTGCCATTAAGTCATGCATGTCTTACTATTCCTTCATATTTGTGTGATGATTTTCGTCTTGAGTTCTTGATGACCAGATCACCTTTAGTGTGAAGAAAGCAGGCCGGATTTTTATTTGTGGTGGCTTGTTCATGTCTCGAGGATGCATGGAATGGCCGTTCCTCACGTCCACAGCGCGCGTGTTCATGCCATGATGGTCCGGTGGTTGGTAACCTGAGATACATAGTCCTCTCAAGTAAACCTTACTCTAGATGAAGGTTAACGAGGAGAACCGCCCTAGTTACCCCACTAATATATATACTCAGTACTCACCTCTTTCTTGGATGCATATGGAACACGTACATGTAGATCGTGTACCGGGGAAACGACGAAAGTGTTTGCTCTCTTTTTCTGTCACTCATTTCTGGCAGCGAGCTGGTGTTCTCTTCTCGGATCCGTCCTCTGTTTCCCGACTATAGAAACACTGGCCACACGATAGGTTTTTGTGTCTGAATAAATTCTACGACCATCGTCCTCCACACGCACCGAAAGACCGGAAAAACAGCAAGCAATTAGGCCGGTGTCAACCTAAAGTGTCCATATGCTAGTTGGATTGGGAGATCAGCTGCTGAAGATGCACTAATAAAATTCTGATCATGCAAATATATATCATGACCTGGCGGACACGCCTTTCTTTGAATGGTCCTGGTCCAGCTAAACAAGTCCTTGCGTGGAGGACCTGGTCCATTACAGCAACAGAACCGGGATTCATCTTCTGCGTGTTTTTGCAGGTACAGAGAGCGGAAACCATTCCGCCGTCGATTTCTTGAATAGCAGAATGGCGCATCTAAACGGTTTAGTTTGGAGCTTAATGCTGGTCAAACTTGTCTCTTCAGTCCAGTTCTGAGCTGCAAATATTGCTCACAGTAGTTGTCAGATGACCTTTTTGGAGATTTGGCAATTTTCAGGAATTGTCTGAAACTTTAGTTGAGTTGTCGAGTCTTTACTCTGCTCCTGAGTTTAGTATAAACTGCCGTTGAGCTCTTGTTTATACTAGCTGTAGGAATATTTTTCAAGGGGAAAACCTGCCAATTTGTATGTCCAAAAGCATGGCATCATGATTCATGACAGTGCAAAATGCACAATTTAGATGTCCTCAAGATATGTCATTTTTGCGAAATAGAAACGAACAAAGATGAAGCAAATCGATCGATGAATGCAATCTTTACATGATCCCCAGACATTAGTTACGTTATATTTTTTTATTTAGACGGGTACCTTTTATGTGAGTTGTGAGCACAAACCAACAACTTTCCTTAAGTAACTTTATATTCCTGTATTTGGCACACTGTACATTTTTGTCAGCTACAAGAGTACACAAACTTTCAAATGGAGTTAATAACAAGATTTCCTTTTTCAGACAATCTGCAGTTGAGTTTGACTCGGGACTCTTACTTTGATCCGTTTGATCACCATGCTAAATAGAAAGTGATTGATTCTAAAACTTGACATGATGTTGTTTGAACCTATTTGCTCGTTAGCAATTCGATTGTCTAAACTGTCTGTGATTATAGAAAATCTAACTGCATACTTTTTCCCTTCTTTAATATCCGCTGCTATGTCAATAAGATACTCCGCGAGATGTGGCCGCTGCATCCATTTGGTTCGATGCATGGATTAGCACACCATTGACTTCCGTTGCTAGAGACATAACATGTTTCTATGTTTTGCCCCAATACCCCACAACACGCCACAACAGTAGTTTGGGTAATCCATTACAACCATCATCAGATTGGGGCAACACATGGCTTTGAACAAGAGTTTCTTGATAACTTCACTAGGTCTTTGTCTATCTATATCAACCACCTCATGGAGAATTCGCCCAGCAGTTATGCATGTATTATTTGTTTTCACATCTGCCCAATGATTTTAATCTCGATCACATCGCCTTTTGCATGAAGGATGCTCAATATACAGTGGCATGGATTATGAGTTGCGACACGATGGCCTATTTCTATTGATTAGGCCGCCCGGCTTTGTTAGGATGGGATTAGCCAGACGACAAATATCTTGGCACAATTAAACTCAGGCCCCACCATGGGGCAGCTCCGTATGTATCTGCGGAAATCATGCGTCGAGATCACCTCTCGTTTTATGAGCAATTCAAGGTACGCAGCGCACAATGGTGCGTGTTCTCTGCTGCTCCATGGGAGGCAAAAGGTTTCAAGCAGGGCTTCATGAAAAGTTTGGGGATTTCACTGCTCGGTTTGCGTGTGACCGGACGCCGAAGAGGTGCAGTGTTTTATTTGTTTTGTGTCGTTCAGTCGCTGGCAGCCTCCGCCGGATCGTGTCAAGTTCAAAAGGAGGCACATTCTGCTGCAATCAATAATATAATATAACCAGTAGCGTCAACTCGGAGATACTAGCCAGTCGTTCTTGTTATTCTCGACGTCCACCACAGGATCATCAGCTCCTGCAGTCCATAGGACCAGGAAAATGTCTTTACATGGTTTAATACGTGCGGCCCTCGGGATCATCTTTTTCGATAAGGGAGACTTTATTAATCTTAGTTAATTACATCGAGAAGATACAATTACATTAAGATCATTTTCGGCCTCTGCAAAGCTAAGATGCATTAGAAAATAAAAGAGAACATAAACGAGATAAAAAAATTATGTCAAAGCAGACTACCCATGCGACTTAACCTTTAGTTTCGTACACCAATAAAATAGCATATGGACTACGAGAAAGGCTCTCTAAAAACAACGCCTCCAACAGAGAAACAACACACGCACGAAACATCGTTATATATATTACATACACACGTGGTCCTTTCCAACCATGTCCAGCTACCTTCACATGCCCGTGCAAATCGCAGATGCCTTGTGGGGGGGGGGGGGGGCTGCCAAGGTAACACCTGCCACCCGAAGGAACGTGCTTTCATTTTTCATCTTGGGCTGACGTTGGGCCCTTTGGTCCTGTTTTTACGCGCCTATCCTCTAAAAAGTGGAGCAGCAGATTAAACAGCGTGCCTCACTTGCATGCGATAAAGTTTAGAAAAAAGTCATTACTCTTAAACCAAGCATCCAAATTAAATTTCAATCGCACCATAATATTTATTACGATAAAATCTCCAAAATAAGATCTCACTTGACTATATTTTGATGACATTTTTTTGCGAATATTTTTTTATCAAACTAGAACAAATGAATCAACGTTGCGAACAAATTGCTGCACATGGAGAACAGTAGAATCCACGCTGCGAACAAATTACTGCACATAGAGAACAAATTAGTCCACATTGCGAACAAATTACTGCACATAAAGAACATATAAGTCCACATTGCGAACAAATTACTGCACATGGAGAACAAATGAATCCATATTGCAAACAAATTGCTGCACATGGAGAATAGATAAATCCACGTTACGAACAAATTACTGCACATGAAGAACAAATCAATCAACGCTGCGAACAAATTACTGCACATAGAGAACAAATGAGTCAACGTTGCGAACAAATTGTTGCACATGGAGAACATAAAATCCACGTGAACAAATTAATGCACATGAAAAACAAATATATCCACGAACAATATATATATATACATAACGAACTAAGTTAGTATAAAAAATAATAGTACATAAAATAAATATAAATAGAATAGAATAGAATAGAAAAAATATATAAATTAATAGATATAGAAAAAGTAAGTAAAAAATAAAAATAATAGAAAAAACTAATATATGGGTTGGACGTATTGTGATACTCCACTTAGCCCAAAACCTTAACCGACCGAAGAAACCAGCTATTTGAGCCCACGTGATAAATTGTTATCTGTCACGCGTCGTTTCGGGCGGGGGCGTTATTGTGACGCTAGCATGCGTGAAGGCGACGCATCGAGAAATTTATTCAACGACGCATCCGTGGAACGTATTCCAAGCCCAAAGACAAGATGATCACCTGAAAGTAGCTAGCACACCCATCATTCTTTTGAGAGAGACAATTAGATTTTTTTTTTGAGGAATGAGATACACGATAAATGTGTACGTATAGTAATGACTTACCACTAGCCGACGAAATGCATTATATTATTGATCAGTTCGCCAAAGCAAATCCCTTTTGCGATGAGTAATTCGGCCCATTACAGGAAACAATTTGGAGTGTTGTTGGGGACAACTTACTAGTTTGTATGCCGAAAAGCCATGGTATCAAGATTTAATGATCGTGCCAAATGAACAGATAGTTATGTACGGACCCTCGTACGTGATGTACAAAGTCGATCTACAGCATATCCTCAAGATATGTGATTCAGCAATAAAGGAACAAGTAGCGATGAAGCAAGTTGATCAATGAATAAAAGCTATACATTCTCGCCAAATACATTAGAACCATTTAGTCAGGGGCAATGAATTGAGTATAGGGGGCAACGAACAAAACAAAGTTGAACAGATAGCCATATCGCGTGTTTTAGTTACATACAGTAGCATATTTTAGACAAGATTTTAGTCAAACATTGAGAATATAAATCATGAATATCTTTTAAGTCGTTGAGTTTGGAAATGTGAAAACCATGCGAATAGATTTGTCCTAAAAATATTTTAATAAAAGTATACATATATTATTTTTAATAAATATTTTTGTAAAAATAAGAAGTTAAAGTTATGTTTTGGAGACCGTGTCGTCATCTAATACCAATATAGAGGGAGTAACTCTCAACTTAAATTTAGCTCTACGGCTAACAACAAGATCGTAGATTGTAATAATATCATCGGTACTAATTGATGCAGCCAATTCCTTCTCATACCAAACAATCTCGCAGAAATCAATCTCCCATTGTAAATCGAAAGCGTGTCTTCACAAGTTTCATAGCTGAGAAGCATCTCTCGATGGTTGTAGTTGATACTGAGTTAACACCTCAGCTCTCAATACAACGTATATTCAACTTTTTGTCTTATCCCTCTTTAATCTCTTCATTAGCTAACTTATTTTTATATACTCTCTCCCTAGATGGATTTCCACTAGTGTCGGTGTTTAGAAATCGTGGTCCCGACACCAACCAGAAATGCGTTGTGTTCCCTCCCCTGATGGTTGATGTAGAAGATAACACGAGACACGGGTTTATCCTGGTTCCGGTCAGAAGACCGTACTTCCAGCGAGGTGGTATGTGTGATGTATTATTCTGCACCGGACTGCAAGTAGTAGGGGGTACAAGCAGGTTGGGACGAGAGGCTAGACCTCCGAGTCCCGGATGATTGAGGCAATGTGCCAATATCGTGGTTTTTTCTGAGTGTATGCGGATTCTTCGTCCTCTTTCCGTCGTCCTCTGTCACCCCCTCCTTTTATAGGCCAAGGAGGAGGGGTTACAGGAGCGTATTGCTATTTAGGCATGGTTGTCGCATAGTACTAGGAGTGGTGTTGGACGTGCTTCTGTGTCCTTATTTGCTGTAGTCGATTCTTGTACTGGTGATGACGTCGAGGAGTGGTCTTGAGGATCCGAGGCGTCCTTTGTGCGGTAATGGCTCGTCCGTACACCACCTCGAGGGTCTTCCATGCCTGCGCACAGCTTATTATGTGGAAAATTGCTGTGGGAGTCGGTGGCACAGGGAGTTAGAGTGACCCGGCCCTGTTCGCACGGCGGTGACATGTCCGCACAGCGTCGGGGTTGGTCGCATAGCGCTCGGAATGGCCCGCCATACCTCCGGCGTCCTGTGCTCTTCTCCCGCTGTGTGCTTGAGGGTCTCCCTGGTCCGACGGAGGTCTTCGAGTCATCGGAGTTGGCAGTACAGGAGCTCGGAGTGACGGGCCCTGTTCGCACAGTGCCGGCCTGCCCGCACAGAGCCTCGGTTGGCAGCATAGTGACGGGAGTTGGCGGATGCGATGGGAGGGGTCGTGGCTGTCAGGGCAGTATGGCGAGAGATCTGCCTTTTGACTTTGGACGCACGGTGGCAGTGGGCGCCATTAATTGTTCGTCGGAGCGAGGGTCTCGATCAAGGCGGAGCTTTCCTCATTCCGTGGGTTGCTCGAGGCTCGGTCCCCAGGCCTCGACCGAAGCGGAGTTCTCCGATTCGCTCGAGGGGTCGGTCCCCTCGAGCGAAGCAGAGATTTTGATTCGCGTCGAGGCACGCCGTGGGGCGTCTTGGCTGGGCCTTCATTTGTTGCTGGGCCGTGGACCTTAACTTTCGTTTCGTTTTTTGGATATTTGGATTAGATTAATGTTCACCGAGGGTGGTTATCCCATAGGTTTGGGTACCCCTAATGATCGCCCCCAACAACTAGATATTGGGAATCAGTGGACTTTCATTTGGATCTATTTTATTGTCAGGATTTATCACTACTTTAGCTAATTTAGCAGCTTGGTCGGTTACCCAGAATTCACGATTACTCTATTTCCTGATGCTAGCAATGTATCGATCAAATAGGATTATTTTCTTTACAAGATCTATTACATTTTTATCACGTTGGAGTTATAATTAAACCTTGTTTAGGGAGGGATGCGTCTATATTCAGCTACCAAATTTATTTTTAACATATTTGTTGGATGCATGCTTGCGAATTAAAAAAATAAAATGAAGTGGTAGTCTCTAGTGGCTAGGGTTGCCGCCAAATTTGTTGGCATGCATGCAAGTGAATTGAAAATAGAAGTGTTGCTCTGAGGGATATATTGGAGCACATCATTTCTAATTACCTCACAACTCAGAAAATAGTTGTATTCTAAAAAAAGAATATAAAACTAGTTACATTCTAGCTAGGATGGAGGGAGTACTTATATCTCATTAAATAATATAGACATATTTAAGAAATGATTAAATGTGGGTATAGGACATGTTTGGGCTAAATTAGGAGGGAAAAAACTATATTAAATATATATTAATTATACAATATATGGGGATTAATAGGTACCACTCCTCATGAGCAGAAAATAAACTTTCTTTATTAATATTAAGTTACTTATTTTTCTGCGAGTAAAGTTACTTATTATTTGTTCGTCTTATTCCTTGCTCTCTATTGTATGCAGGGGCGGACCCAGGGCCGATGACCATGGAGGCCTGCCCAAGCTACGCACCATTGCCGCAAGACGTATGTTCTTTTAAATCAGCTATCCATGCTTGCAACTCTAGTGGAAAGAGAGAGCTTCATTTGACTCTGCCTGGCTGTCATCATTTCCTCGGTCCGCCACTGGCTGTATGGTGTCAAGACATAAAACTGCGCAGCTTTGTATTCATAGAGAGCATGCCAAATGAAGTTGATGGAATTCTATTGTTAATTAATTTCAAAAAAATTATCATCTATTTAATTGCAATGATCAAACGTTGAGCCAATATGTTACTATATGTTGTCAAGTGTCTTATTTCTCCTAATAATTCTTTGCCCTTCAACCGGCCAACTTTTACCTGCAAAAGCATGCATGAACGCTGTAAATGTCGTTCACAGCTGGTTTAATTTATATCTTTTGACAGAAATATTAGAATAATATTTAGGGACATTTCTTTTTTGAATAAATAGATGTTCAAGTCGCTTATATTTATCTTACGGACTAATCATATGATCTGGAAGTTAAAGTTGGAATCAAATGACGCCAGATTGAGTTTGGAGCTCAATGATGTTCCAACTCGCAATGAATCTACACCTAAAGTTGGATTACAAATTTTTACTCCATGATTCAACTAATCCATGAGTGGATTTTAACTTGCATTTCTGATCCAAGCACATACAGGCCGATGCAAAGGAGAATCGACAGCCCATGCTCCGTCCCTCCTCAGCTCCCTACAGAGTAACATGTGTTTTTTTCAACTGATATTGTTAGTCTCTTGCATGGTTGAAGCTTCAGGACAAACTAACCTATTGTTGCCTTAGGGGATACTATCTATTGCTCATGTATATGCTTGTTTGTTTTACTCCAATATCTCACAACAAGACCATAGCATTAGTTGGATAGCCCCATTGCAGAGATTAATGATGAGCATTGGAATATATGGAGGAATCTATTGAACAAGGAACATCGCGTCTATGTAGCTTCACAGCAGGTTTCTTTGTGTATTTATATGAACCATATCAGAGGATGTGCCATAAGGTCATGCATTTCTTACTATTCATTCATATTTGTCTGATGATTTTCGTCGAGTCCTTGATGATTTTAGTGTGAAGGAAGCAGTGCTTTTACTTGTGGTGGCTTCTTCGTGTCTTTAGCAATGGTAGTTGGCGATCAGTGATCAGTCAGTCGGCGCAGCGTACAACGCGAGCGTGCCGTCGTCTTTTTCTCTCAGACACAGCGCTAGATGTTTCTCTCGCATGAGCATTCGTTATCCGTATGGAAAGAGAAAGTTATACTTAGTGCAAGTGATGATACTACACTGTGCGGCAAAAGTATCTGTATCTTCAATTCGTGAATTTAGTTTGGAAGAGCAAGCTAGCTGGGTGCTCTTCAGCCATCGCCCTTCACACGTAGTATGCATGTTTGCACACGCACAGACGGCTGACAAACAGACCTGACCCATACAAATCCTTGCTCCCCATCATCCAGTGGTGGACCCAGCCAAAAATTTTAGATAGGACGGACAAACTGAGTAAGATCGTGCAGGCACTCGAACAAGATGCCATACAAGATTGGGATCTATTGGACCATTGGATCACTCAATCAAATTTGGGCCGGCCCACCTAACCATACCCATTCACATTCGTGACGGGGGCATTGACCGAGTGTAACCTAATTTTCAATCACTTCTAAAAAATATTGAAAAATATATCAGTCGATGGGCAGCTTGGGCGCCGCTGCAGCCTTGCGGCCAGCTCCCGCACGCGCTGCGGTGGCCGCGCGGCCAGCTCCTTGGTTGTTGCCCCCGACCCTAACCCGCGGCCCTCCCCAACCGCCGCCTCCCTGCCCCCACGATCCCTCTACTCTGCCGCTGCCGCAGAACCACTCCGCTCTAGCTCGTGGGGCGCCATTCCGCAGAACCACTCCGCTCCCGCACACCCTTCTCCACCCGCGCCGCGCCTCGGCATCCTCCTCCATCAGTGCTGCTGCCGCACCTCAGTCTCAGTGCTGTTTTGTTCTCTCGCAGCACGGGAGCGGGTCCCCCGATCCGGCCGAGCCTGGCCTCCGGCGATCCCAAGGCCTTCACCAAGTGCCACAGACCCTGCTTTGGCACGGGGGACCCTGCGGACCCATGGTGAGTCCCGATCCCAACCCTAGCGTCACATTGGGCCTCATTCCTCGTCCCTAATCTGTGCATTTTGGGCTGATCCGCTCCGATCTGTTTTTTTTTTCTCTCGTCCCAGTCACTTTGCAACACGTGTGGGATCCAGTATCGGAAGAAGAGAAGGGAGGCGCTGGGCCTCGACGCCAACAAGGCCGCCGGCGGCGGCGAGAAGCAGCAGCAGCAGTGGAAGAAGAAGGCCACCGCTGCCTCTAAGAGGGAGAGGGAAAAGGAGGCCGATGCCTATGAGGTCACCGTGGAGCTCACCTAGGCGTCGGTACTACCGCAAGAGGCGGCCTCCACCTTCTCGGCTTCTCCTTTGTCAGCCGCAGTGCCAGATCCTGCACAAGGTACGGGGCACATGCGCGACACTCACGCGTGTCCGGCACACGCAGAGTTAGCATATGAGGAGGACGACCAGACATCGATGAGAGGCGGGGGACCCTGCTGGAATCTCGTATGTTGTAGCAAAGCTGGTGGACGTGTTCCTGGCACACGCGCTTGCTGGAGGTTGTGCTGCTGCCATGGAGTACATGAGGTCACGCAAGGTGTTGGTGTTTGAGCTCCCAGCTGAGAACTTCATGCCTGCAAGGTGCTTGAACAAATGCATAAGTAATTTGTCTACTGCTTTGATTTATGTTGCCTGCAATGAGAGATTACTCACCCCTGATTATAAAGTAGTCGATTCTTGTAACATGTGTAGTCTAGCAGTAGTGAAAATATGCCTTGTCTTATCAGAGTTTCTGGTATGGTTATATTATCGACATGTGAGTTTACAACACTTGAACACCTAAGGGCATAAAGTCTTGTATGAGTTTCATTAAGGTCCAAGCTAAATAAATAGAACAACTAAAGATTTATTAAAAACTCTATAGCTGATTTAGTCATGATTTTAACATTTAGGAAAAACTTCAAAAGTCTGAGGTCCAAGCTAAATAAATAGAGGAAGGTATCTGATGTAAACCATTCACATTTTCCTAGCTACTTTTATGACTAGAGTTGGGAGGCTGAGCCTGATTAACTGCTTCACAAATTACAATAAATTGCTTTCCACATATTAGACATATTGTCATTGTTTTCAAACTGTTAGACACCATATATTCTCTTTTACCATCGCAGCCTGCATAATAATATAATATACAATATCTATGTTAGTAATTGGGGGAGCCTAATACTAGAGGCTGGAGACTGGTTGGTTTCGCTGCGGCATCCGGATCCAATTGGAGAGGGTCTTCCATTGGAGGTGCTCGCAGAGGTTGCTGATCCGCATAATACTTGGGGGTAGTAGGTGCCGACAAGGCTCACGGATGGCATACGTATATCATTATACCCCATGCAGTTTCCATGCTTTTTTTAAACTGTTTGCATAGCAATTTGTACTTCAATTTTACAGGTGTTGTTTATTGGAGGACACAGTTGTGTTCTGTATCCTCCCTGACAAGATGGTGGTATAGAACCAGTCTATGAAACTTTAGTAGACCCATAATAACAGTTCCAATATTTAGCTTGAGTCAATTGAAATTTTGGAAATGTTGGTACTGATTGTCGCTTGGGTCAGAGTTTTCTTATTGTAACTAAAAATTAGTGTACAAAACAAGAAGTTATTTGCATATGTAATTTACATGCTTCCCTTATTTTGGAGTAAAGTATTGTGAACAAGTACTAAATAGTTCGTTGTTATCAGTTCAAAGGTGATCGGACCATCTGCTTTCTTTATAATTGTTGACATATTTTTCAAATTGCAGATTCTAGGAGTTACAGGGAAGGATGAGATTGTGAAGGCAGCAATGGACTTGAAAGATGCTGGGATAGAAGATGTACACACAGGTTGAGGTGCGCGGAGTTTTGTACCTATAGTGAGGTCTTTTATCATTGATGGATTTTTTTTTTTGAGTAATCAGATGCATAATGGCTGCCGAGAGCTTTTGTATCTGTACTGAGGTATTTGCTACTGTGGTCTATGGTGATTGTATATGCTACCCAACCCTCATATAGTATAGATGAGCTTATAGAATATGCAGTGCTAATTTCCTTTCCCGTAAAGGTTTATATATATTCTTCTGGCTTTGGAAATGCATTTTTGTTTAGCTACACATTGCGTGATTTGCATATTCATGCATCATTATATTTTGGTGTGCAAGCTTTATTGATTAGAGTTTGATAAACTTAATTGATCTTCTGTTTTTTCCTCTGCAGCAGTCAGATCCATATTAGTGGTTCTAAAGGAGCTCCGGATAGGACTTTCCCCGTAAAGTTTGACACAGGTGAGTTATTTATCAGTTACTGTGAACTCACGGTTGGCTTTGCCAGCCTTCCTGCTTGAACTTTAGAACTGCATTAGCTAGAGTTTGGTGACTACACTTCTTGACGCCGGATAATTTAGTGGGTTTTGGAGTGAAATTGAACTGGAATTCCTAACATGCTTGCTAAACTTTTTGGGAGAACCTGCCTAATCTTGATTCTTCTCCGCATTTTGTTGTTCAACACAGTTCCAAGAATGGGTTTTGAAGACTGCCGCCAAAAGGTCCAGGAACCCAAGTTTGACTGCCTGCTCTTCAGTAAGCTATTGCTCGCTTTCCTGTAAAAATGTTGCCATCTGTTGTCCAAGAACAGTCCAAGAAAGGGTTCTTACCTATGTTATATGGCGTACACCTAGCAAGAATTAGTGTCCTTCGACGGTTGATGGGCAGGAACGCATGAGTAAAATCCCCTATGCTTCGGCAATTGGGTCTATCATGTACGCCATGATAAGTACTCGTCCAGATGTCTCATATGCTCTAAGTGTTATGAGTGTCTGATCAAGGTGAAGGTCACTGGACAACGGTGAAAAGCATTCTTAAGTACTTTAGAAGGACTAAAGATGTGTTCCTAGTCTATGGAAGTGGGGAGGAGCTCATTGTAACAGGTTACACTGATGCTAGTTTCTAAACTGATCCAGACGATTCAAAGTCGCAGTCAGGATTTGTGTTCACGATAAACGGTAGTGTTGTTAGCTGGAAAAGTTCTAAGTAGGATGTGGTGGCTGATTCTACGACGGAAGCCGAGTACATCGCAGCTTCTGAAGTGGCGAATGAAGGTGTTTGGATGAGAAAGTTTCTCGTTAAGCTTGGTGTGTTTTCTAATGCATCTAGCCCATTGGAACTCTACTGTGACAACAATGGGGCAATTGCACAGGCTAAGGAGCCTAGGAATCACCAGAAAAACAAACACGTACTGCAGAAGTTTCACCTCATTCGAGAGTTCGTTAAATGGGGTGAGATAAAGATATGCAAAATACACACGGATTTGAATGTTGCTGATCCCTTGACAAAGGCTCTTCCACAGTCTAAGCATGAGTCGCACATGAGAGCTATGAGTATTAGATATCATCTAGATTAGCTCTAGTGTGAGTGGATGATTGTATTGTATCTATGACATATCGTTTATTTATTGAATATCCATAAAAGACAACTTGTATATGATTGGTAATTATATGAATTATTTGTGAAACTCTTTACTTGTATGGTTATTCCAATGATCGTCCCTAATCTGGTTAGCACATGTATTAGATGATGACTATGTTTCACAAGTCATGGACATGGAGATGTCAAACTAATAATATGGGCACATGTATGACATGGGGCTGGACTGACCCAACCTGAGATTTTGTTATATGGTTCTCTCTTTACACAACGCGTATGTTTTGTCCTAAGACCTGAGATTGTCGCATGTACTCAAGATGTAAATTTACCTACTTAGGGACTACCAAACGCTACTCCGTAACTGGGTAGCCATAAATATAGTTTTTGGGTTTGTCATGAAGCATGCTGTGAGGCATGGTCAATCAAGATGGGATTTGCCCCTCTCTATACGAGAGATATATCTCTGGGCCCCCCGATCACGGCATGGTCAATCAAGATGGGATTTGCCCCTCTCTATACGAGAGATATATCTCTGGGCCCCTCGAGTGATCGGATCAAGAAATGCATGGTTGTGCTAGGTTAAATGTTAACCTCTTGAAGGATCTGACTCACAGGTTCGAGAAAGAGAGGTCGACTTGGAGTTAGACCAAATATCGTGAGGCAAAGGAAATAGCTTGTACGTGATGTTGTAGTGATTCGTCTGATATGATCTTTACGTGCGCATGGGAGTTGACATGTCTTGCTAGAGGCCGTTGTTAACTATTGGACCGAGTAGGAGTACTGGGGACATGTCTATGTGTGCGTGAACCCATAGGGTCACACACTTAAGGAGTTTGGAATATTGAAAAGGTTGCCTATGTGATTGTCTCTAGTGCAAGTGGGAGACTGTTGGATATATGCCTTAGAGCCAAATTGGATTGGACCCACTAATGGGTTTTGATGGATTTTATCCATTAAATTACTAGTCTTGATGGGCCATAAATGTTGAAAGCACATTAGTGACCTCTATATATACAGGGTGAAGGGAGGGGAAAACCTAATTCGCTACCGTACCCGCGCGTGAACAGTAGGCGCCGCTACAGTACCGTGGGTGAATAGTAGCCGCGCGCTACAACAATTTCTGCAGCCCCACCTCCATCCATATCCTGCAGTTGCGGTCATTCGTGACGTGCTAGTACACCTACGTTTGGCGTTCCATCCTCGTACATGTGGATACCTCGGAGGTGTTGCGCTTGGAGTGTAAGGACGAACCGCACATGCAGGACCAGACGGACGTGAGCAATTCCACAGCATTGCCACTTCGACACGTTCGTCTACATCGAGACGGCTTCCGCTGCATCTGCGCGTCTAGTGGTAACGATCCGTGATCTATAACTATTACTGTTCCTGTTTTGGGATAAACGAGTTTTTGTATGTGCTAGCGTAGCCTCCTCGTTTCCCTATCAATTAGTCGATACAAATCCACAGTAAGTAAAAAGACAATTTGTAAGGGAATTTAGTAAAGGGTGACGATGATCATATTCACAATTCTGTCAGTTCTTTGATTGGTTTTTTTAGCTCCTGTATGTAGTGATCAGGTTTTCTATAGATTTGTATTCTCACCTCAAATGAGAATGGGCTTGTTTTGGCCCCTGGTTAGATGTATGCTTCCTCCCCATTGTTGAACATGATCTATGCTATGAAATATGGTAAGTATACTGTAACACCCAAAAATTGCCTATTTAAAATTTTTAGTAATTAATTGACTTTTATTTAATTTGTTCATAATTAATATAGGCTAAATACATTATTTATGAATATTAAAATCAAATATAAGTTGTAGAAAAATTTTTGTTGCATTCATGCTGCTGTATTTCTTTTTGTATTGCTTGTGATTCAAACGAGAATTTAAATTTATTTAAATTCAAATTTGAATCACCTTGTTTGAAGTCCTAGAAAAGTTCTTTTCAGCCGAGTCTACTTTTGCTCCCTCAACTCTTCTCCGGTCCACCTTTGCTCCCCCTACTTCCTGACCCAGCCCAGCAGCTCAAACCCCACCCCTCGGCCCACTCGCGCGACAGCATCACCGCGGCCCAACTCGCCAGACCGCCCCGCACACCCCGCCTCCGCTCCTGGGCCTAACCAAAAGCTGGCTCATCTGCCTCACGCCTCGCGCCTCCCCTCCCCCTCCCTGACAGCCCGACCCCGCCTGTCAGATCCTCCTCCCAACTCCCTGCCTTTCCTTTTCCTCTCTCCTTCGCGCGACAGACGCCTGGCGTCCCGCATGGCAAGCCCCGCGCCCGAGCCGCCATCCCCGCGCATGTGGACCCCCAGGAACCTTCACTGCACCTTCCTCCCCCAATTCCTTCCTTCCTTCCCCGCCCGCGCCACGCTTGGCAAGCTGCCCCCCGAAAGGAAAGGCGCCGCCGATCCCGCCGCCGCCCGATCGCCGCCCCACTTGCCAAATGCGAACGCCCCCGGCCTTTATAAGCCGCGCTACTGAGCCACAACACCACCCAAGCCTCCCCGAGCCTTCTTTGCCCACTAGCACCACTCTCCTGAGCTCCCCGCGCGCCACCATCGCCGCTCCTCGGCCGCCACCACTGGGAACCGCCTCTATCGACCCTCGCTCGCCGAGAAACCACCCCGGAGCTTCCCCCAAAGGTGAAGAAGCTCACTGAGCAGCCGCAGCCCCGTTCCTTCCCCTAGAGCCGCCCCTAATTGCTCACTGCCGTTGAACAGGAGCGCCGGAGCCGACGCGCCTCGTCGACTGCCGTCTGCGTCGCTCCACCGTCGCCTTGACCTCCTTAAGTTAGCTTGCCATGTTCCCCCGATGCCATAGGGCCAAGTCTCGTTGCGTTTGGACGTTACTAGCTCGAGTTAGCCGATGCTCCGGCGAAGGACCGCCGCGGCCATGGGCAGCGCCGCCGTCCCCCTATTTCCCCTCCGGCCGCCTCGTCCCGACCCGATCAGGGGTGTCGGATCCCGATCCGACGGCCCCGATTCGCCCCGACCTTTGGGTCAAAGTTGACCATACCGGTCAACTAGGCCAACTTGCAGAAAAGCCCCTCCATTTTCTAAAATAAAACCCGCAGTCCACGCCCGTTGAAAAATAATTACTTATAGGTCTTGTTTTTTGCAGAAACCCCCCTGATCCTTTTAGAAAATAGAACCCACCGTCCTGTTTTAACACTTTTACGCGTAGGCCCTCGGGTTTTAACGCGTATTTACGTATAGGTCCTCGGTTTTCACCAAATAAGCCCCTGAAACCTCTTAAAAATTACCAGCAGGTCCCTAGATATTAGTTTTGCCATATCTTTTCCGTTTTAGCTCTGATTAGTGTGATTTTTGCGCTCATGTGTTCATAGTGAAGCGTAGAATATTTCTAAAAGCTTTATTTGTACTGTTTATACTGTTTGGTGTACTGTTCTAATAGATTATTATTTGTTTGCATGTATTGGTTTGCGAGCTCGCTTGTATGGTGATTCGTGTCCAGTCGATGAGCCTTTCGCGTTGGACTTCGATTACGTGGGAGACTTTCCGGAGCAGGACTCACAGCAACAGGAGCCGCCCTCCGAGGAAGGCAAGTTATAGCACGGACAATCCTTGCTACCTAAACACACTTTATACATACATTTACTTTCATATGCATGTGTCTAAATTGATGTCCTATTAAGGTTGTACTTAGTTTGTTTACTCCTATCCTTTGATTACCTTGGGTTATTGCATATGGGTAGAATCTTTGCTATGCGCAGCTACTGTCATTATTATTTAATTGTTAATCTTGACTTAATGGTTCACTTTAACATTTATGATAAAACATGCTTTTTAGCAACTTGGTTTAGGGAGCTAGAGCATGTGCTCCGTGCTTTGTTCTAGTGTCTTTCCGTAAGGTCCGGTTCTTAAAGCGGCAACCCAGGAGCCTGTCGCCACCGCTAGAACTATTATGGCTCTGGTCTTGGTCAAGTAACTTGTACGTCTCTAGCTTGCCAGTGGTTACCCGAGTGGCCGTCGGCGTTATGGGAAACATGGGTAAGAGTATGTCTTGATCCACCGAGGGCGGGTGATCCGTCGGCTATGCCCCCGTGAGGCACAGTCCCGTGCTAGGAGTCCCTGCGACGGGGAACTCCACACGTTGTGCATTATTGTGTGAGATGCCCGCGCTCTGGACGCCATTGACCCCCCTATGGTGTGACTCCGTAGGCGTACGTCAATCTCGGTGCCTGGGCCATGCTGCCTGTGTTGTACCATAATCGGCCACTATCTTGTTATGGTGTCTTGTGAAAACCCTCGTAGCGTCCTTATGCGGTCACATCTCGGTAGTGTGATTTGTGAGGTCTGATCCACCTTCGCGTGGTTGGGTTTAAAGTTCGTTTGAGCTTTTACGCGACTGTTGGGTAAAGGGCGAAACCTCTGCAGAGTGTAAATTCTATCATGATAGCCTTGCTCAGGGTCACGAGCGGCCTGGATCCTTTTTTATTAGAAGATGATGATTATTTATGTTTAATGTCACTTATACTTTATTAATTGGGTTACAACCGAGATTTATTCACTTGTAGTAATTTGGTTAATGTTAAAATAAACCAACTAAAAATGCTAATGCAATTAAGCCGTGTCTAGCCTATTTTGAGCCTTCATACCCGTGCTATACTTGCTAAGTAATTGTTTACTTACACTTGTCATTTTATTCAACAAAATCCCGGATGGGTAAACAGATTGGGCTGGGCATGAATCTGCTGTTGAATTTCCAGAAGATTTTCCGTACTACTGAGTTGTGATCTCCCAATCCGAGTCCATGTGGATTGCGGCTCCATTAGTTGAGAGTTTTATTAGTCTTCCGCTGTTATTGTTTAGATCATTTATGAAGCACTCTGATGTAAACATTTTATTTAATGAAGAATTTATTCCAGCATATGTTCTCTGTTTATCATATGACTTCCTGGGCACACATATGGCCGCATTCGGGTTTTGTGAAAAACCCGGTGTGACATATACCAATGTGGTAAGCTCTTTCTACATAATTTCCAGTGCATGTTTTTAGATGTTAGCACTAAAACAAAATACCAACCCACTACTGGCATATAAATTCCCAGGAACGATGCATATGATAAAAAAAGTGTACCACTATTGCTAAGAGTTTCTTATGATCTGGAGCTACACACAGACAGTCATATAAACAGATTGGTTGTCATGTCGCGATGAGTGGCACAAAAATAAGGGACCATTTCCAAATCACCACCATGCTCTACAAAGAAAACATATCTTTATATGCCATATTTAACTTTTACTTCAGAACAAAGAAAACAGTAAAATTTCACAAGTACTAAAATATCACCTTGAACTATATGGAAATATGCTACTCCACAGTATGACAATCAGCTCGTGGCATTTGAGCTCTTTGGATGGGAGCAATGTTTCAAGCATAAGAATACCTCTTGATATTCTAGGGAAGTTTGCAATCTACATAGTGCATCTTTTGTACTTTATGGACAAAAATAGCTTTGAGAAACCTAATGTAAAAAAATTGGTTAGTAAACATTTCCCTAGGACTGTTCAACAACTAATCGTAACTGGCAATAGTATTTGTTGAATATATGTTTTAATGATGCTCATTAGCAGCATATACTTATTTCTGCTTCCCATTTATATTCTTTTCATGTTGGCACACATTTCAGTGTGTGATTTATTGGCCATAAAAACAGCACTCCCGAAACAAAAATTTTGGAGTTTCACAACGTAGCAACCTAATCACATTTTTCAACCTTATTACTCAGTTGCCCCATTGTCCAATTCCGACAAGGGTTCAACTGGACACAATATATTTAGAGCATACTCCACAATTTATAATTTGAATTGAATATTTGAGTATACAACATATTTGATCTGCTAATTTTAGAATAACCCCACAATTGATAATTTGAATTGAATATGGTAACCATGACTGGTTTGATAATAAACACACAGCAGACCTTATCGATTTGATGAGTGAGCTTACCACAAGGCATACCACAAAGGATGCTACTTTTCCAATGATTGGAGATTAGTTTGTTTTTTCGCAAATTCATCTAGGAAAAAAATGTTGTTTTAACTTAGCCGCTTTAATGTCCCTACTTAGCTTTGAATGTAACTCTTCACAGGCAGAGGATCCCATCCATGTGTTATGAATTTGATATACATCATTCAATCTGGTAGCAATATCCAACATGTTGATGACATGCATTCTAGCTAATATGCGACATGTTGGATCGAGAAAAGAAAATTTCAATTTTTCAAGCACAAATCAGATTAATTGTTGCCATCTTTCTTGCAGGCCACAGCTTACCTGCATGAGATCTACCATTGATCTCCAAAGAATAAAAAGGAAACAGCCATCCATGACGCAGTTTAGTATGCAAGAAGATGTAAAAAATGGTTTATTTTTCCCTACCGCAAGGTCCAACAAGCAGAGACTCGGATCCCTGTCGCCGGTAGCACACTCGAATTCCCACCATCAATCGGAAGAAAACGCTACCAGAATGCTTCACATCCGCCCGCCTCCTCCGCCTCGGCCATTTTTGGACCCGGTGCTGATGGGGCTTCAGCACCGGGTCCAACGGCTAGGAGCGGGGGCGGCGCTGCGGGGTGTCAGGGCGGACACATTAGCACCGGGTCGTGGCAAGACCCGGTGCTAATGCGCCCCCTTTAGCACCGGGTGCAGCCAGCAACCGGTGCTAATGTGCCGAGGCCATTTAGCACCGGTTGCTAGCTGCACCCGGTGCTAAAGTGTGCGCATTAGCACCGGGTCTTGCCACGACCCGGTGCTAATGTGTTTGAATATAGGGGCTTCTTCCTCCCCCGCCCGAGCCAGTTGAACACTTAGGCGCTGTGTTCATGCTGCTCGGCCGTGGGAGTGGAGGTGCTGCCCAAATTTTTTTCAAAATTTGTGAAGATTCTACTCATCTAAGGAGCACTACAAGGTACACTCTTTCATTCCCTAATGTTTTATTTAGCTTGTAATCCTTCTATGATTTAGAAATAGAGGGATTTGTGAATCAAAGTAAAGCTAGCTAGAGAGAGCTTGTGTTCTTGGAGGAGAGAGAGGAGAGAGCTTGAGTTCATGGTGGAGAGAGTGTTCATGTTGTGTTTTAAATGGAGAGAGAAGGCAAGCTAGTTAGTATTTTGTTTTGTATGACTTGTGAATAGTTATAAGGCTTATAGTAATGTAGTTTTAGAAATTACTAGAAAATCAATATAAAATGCTAGAAAATCTTATAAATTAATAGAAAATCTTATAAATTACTAGAAAATCTTATAAATTACTAGAAAATCTTATAAATTACTAGAAAATCAATATAAAATGCTAGAAAATCTTATAAATTAATAGAAAATCTTATAAATTACTAGAAAATCAATATAAAATGATAGAAAATCTTATAAATTAATAGAAAATCTTATAAATCTTATAAGGCTTATAGTAATGTTATATTTAATGAATATAGTAATGTAGTTTTAGAAATTTATTTATATAATGGAATATATATTATAGTTTGTATTTATTTATATATTAAATTTTTTTATCTTTAAATTGTATTGTATATTTGTTATTGGTTAATAATGCAGATGAATAGACAATGGATGTACGGGGACCCCCACGCTCAGGCGTTCCGTGATGGCCTTAGGACGTTTCTCGATGCCGCCGAGGCTAACAGGACGCCGTCCGGTTTCATGTTCTGCCCATGCACCCATTGTAAAAATATACAATCGTACAAACAAAGAGGTTGTCTTCAGGTGCATTTGATGAGGCACGGTTTCATGAGGAATTATTCTGTTTGGACGAAGCACGGTGAAAGAGGAATTCTAATGGATGAAGATGAAGAAGACGAGGCCGATGACGACATTCCGTTATTGGCTCAATACTACGGTTCCTTTGCATATGCTGCAATGGGTGATGCCGATGAGGAAGATGTTGCTCGGGAAGGCGATGCTCAGGAAGATGTTGCTTAGGAAAATGAACCTACTGATGGACTCGGGCAAATGTTGCGTGATGCCGAGAAAGACTGCGGCAATGATAAGGAACTGAAAAAGATACAGCGCATGTTGCAGGACCATAAGACTGACATGTATCCAGATTGCAAAGAGGGGCTAAAGAAGTTGGGTAGCACACTTGAACTTCTGCAGTGGAAGGCAGCAAATGGTGTTACTGATAAGGGTTTCGAGGAGCTACTGAAACTCGTAAAGAAGATTCTTCCAGAGGGTAACACATTGCCATCGACGACGTATCAAGCAAAACGTGTTGTTTGCCCTCTCGGTTTGGAGGTGTAGAAGATACATGCGTGTCCTAATGTATCCTCTATCGCGGACAGTACGAACACTTGGATCGTTATCCGGTTTGCACCTGCGCACGATACAAGATCAGGCGGGACGACCCTGGTGATGTTGGGGGAGAGCATTCTAAGAAAAAAATCCCTGCGAAGGTGATGTGGTATTTCCCTCTGATACCCCGTCTGAAGCGTTTGTTCAGGAACAAAGACCATGCCAAACTGATGCGCTGGCACAAAGAAGAACGTAAGCAGGATGGCATGTTGAGACACCCCGCCGATGGATCCAAGTGGAGGAACATTGACAGAGCATTCCCAGAGTTTGATGCTGATGCGAGGAATGTTAGGCTTGGTTTAAGTACCGATGGCATGAACCCTTTTGGTGAAATGAGCAGTAGTCATAGCACTTGGCCCGTGACTGTTTGTATCTACAACCTACCCCCCTGGCTCTGCATGAAGCGGAAGTTCATTATGATGCCAGTGCTCATCGAAGGCCCAAAGCAACCTGGAAACGACATTGATGTGTACCTAAGACCATTGGTTGACGAACTTTTGCAGCTGTGGAAGAATGAAGGTGTTAGCATGTGGGATGAGGACAAGTAGGAGCAGTTTGACCTTCGAGCACTGCTTTTCATAAGCATCAACGATTGGCCTGCACTAAGTAACCTATCAGGACAATCAAACAAAGGATATAAAGCATGCACTCACTGTTTAGATGAAACCGAAAGCATGTATTTGAAACATTGTCGTAAAGTTGTGTACATGGGTCACCGTCGATTCCTTCCGGCGAAGCATGAGCTACGAAAGAAATGTGCACATTTTGGCGGGAATGCTGACCGCCGTACAAAGCCGAGACACCGGAGTGGAGAAGAGCTATTTGATATGGTGAAGGACCTATACGTGGTGTTTGGCAAGGGAGACGGAAGCCAGGCTGCTCCGACGGGCGAGGATGGTCGTGCCGCGATGTGGAAGAAGAAGTCTATCTTTTGGGAGCTACCTTATTGGCAACGTTTAGTGGTCCGTAACGCGATTGATGTGATGCATCTGACGAAGAATCTTTGCGTGAACTTGATAAGCTTCCTGGGTACTTATGGGAAGCCACAGGTTCCACAGAGCATGCACCTCTCCAACAAGCCGCAGGCAGGACCGGTTCCACAGAGCATGCACCTCTCCAAGATGTGGCCCTTATTAGCCCTCCACAACAATATCAAAGCAGTCACGATTCCACACAGGCCGCCAAAGCGGTCCGTTACACCGTGGATGAAATAACTCAACGGACCGCGTGCGAGCTTGTCGTCAGGCAGAAGAACTTAGCTGTGGTGGTACGTATGCGACCTTAGTTCGTACTGCATACATTTCACAGTAAATACCATTCATTTACTAACTTTCTTTGTGACTACTAACTTATCAGGTCGCATACGGTATGACCAAACGTGTGGAAGAAGGGCAAATATGGCACTGCAATGACATTCCACATGGTTACGTACCTGTTGAAGTCGAGCAAGTCATCACCAACTGGGAAGACTTGGAACTTGACATCCCCGGAGGTGACGGATAAACAAAACTCGGTCAGTGTTCTCACTGCATCATTCTATGGAGCAAGGCAAACGTCGTCATACCCGGTACACCTGTGGCTACCAACAAGCCTCCATCACCTCCACCATCTCCAAGAGCACCACCGGATCATGATGATTCTCCGGGAGCTCCTGATGCAAGCCCGTCTCCTCCGCCGAAGAGGTATCTGTCTCCACCGCCGCGGAGGTCTCCGCCCCCTCCGCCGCAGAGGGGACGCCGCACTAAAGCCTCTGCCCCCACTCCACCAGCGAAGAAGGCGCGGAAAACCAGAGAGAAGCCCGCACCAGAGAAAAGAGCGGGTGAGAAGACTCTAGAGGAGCTCGAAGCCTCGGTCAAAGCAGACACAAAGAGGCAAATGGCCGAGTGGAGGAAAAAACCTGAGCCGGAGCCGAAGCTTGATCCCACCGTCGTCAAGTCATTCCTCGGTAATTTGAGCAAGGGTCAACAGAAGGAAGTAATAGTAACAGACTATGACCGCTCATTACTGAAATCTCACCGGAAGCGGAAGGCTGCAGATAAGGAGGCGGGCCCATCCAAAAAGGTTCCTCAGCTCGGCCAGCAACCTCAGCGGCCCTTGGGTCCATTGCCATCTCTGGACGAGCTTAACGTGCAACGAGTAATGGCAGAGACTGGACTAACCAGAGCGCAAGTCCTGGGGGAAGAAGAGGTGCATGTAAACACAACGCTGAAGTGGCCGTTTAAGCTTGGCGAGCCTATGGTCCCTCCTGAAATGGAGAGCAAGCTACAGACGAAGATGCGCCGATTCCATGAGTGGTACTTGGAAGAATCAAGAAGGAATAAACGGCGCATGATCAAAGTAAGCGTGAAGGACCATGATTTCTACAATGGTGACGAGGATTGGGTCTGGCTGAGGTTTAAGGATATATATGAGCTGTACCACCGCGACGCCATGGACGTGGATTTGATCACCTGTTGGACACTGTAAGTACTTTGTTGTTGCTTATAATTCACAGTTTGAAAACAATAATTCCAATCTATGCTGACGCAGGCTTTATTTATTGCTTAACATATGCAGAATGAAGATTCAAAAATGTCGGAGATCCGGGATATATGACGTTGGTTTCGTGGATCCTCGAAGGATAAGTGAAAATATGATATTGATGAATCCTGAGGAAACATATGGAAACTTATACAAGTACATTAAGAAACAAAATTACTGCGACTCCATACTAATCCCGTACAACATCGAGTGAGTACATACACAAGCTTCTTCTTATACTGTCTGTGTACTATTTCATTTCTGATTATAATGTATACATGTATATAGATTCCACTGGTTCCTAATAATATTGTGTCCTGACCGGGGTGTCGTGAACGTCTTTGATTCATTGCACACTCCAAAAGAAAAACTACAGAACATCATGGACATGATGACAAGGTGATGTATATTTTCCCCTACTTAATTCACCCCTTACACTCGCAATGACTTAACTCAATTTTTTTGTTCGCAGGGTCTGGAATCAATTTCGTCAAGAACACCCGGGTATTCAACATGAAACACTAAAATGGAACATTGGCTTTCCGGTAAGCAAGTAATTTGTATATGTAGGCCTCGGCTAATATATTATATGAATTTTACTTAATTTCTTTTGGTCGACAGTGTGCCAAACAGGGGAAGGGAAATAATTTATGTGCATACTATGTTTGCGATTACATGTGGAATTGGGGACATAAAAAGCTTACACAACACGATATTATGGTACGTAATAATATTATTATTAATAAACACATTTCCATTATTATTAAGTGCACAATTATTGTCTCCAACTCGGCGGATTAAATATCTTTCAATTATTTGTAAATTATAGATGTTCAACCTGAAGGAAGAGTCCCTAGAGCTAGAAAGAATTGACGCAATTGCAGAACAGCTCGTCGGATGGATCTAGGACGAGGTCGTCAATCCCCGAGGAGAATTCCACTCGCCAATACTGGAGGACGTGCCGGACAGTCCAACAAGTCGTCAATCTTAATTAAGTAGAAAATACAGTTTAAATATATATAACTCGAGTTGACATGCATGAATATCTACTTTTGTAATATATATGTCTTCTATTTTGATGAAATGTCAGCTAATACGAATATAGAGTCGGCCGAATACGCATTAGCATACACGTATTAGAATATATACGTATATACACGTATATAGACGTGCATGCATGGCTACTGAAAAAAGCAAAAAAAAAGAAATCTGGGGCCTTTAGCACCGGTTGCAGACAGCAACCGGTGCTAAAGGCATGCCCTTTAGCACCGGGTGCAGCCACGACCCGGTGCTAAAGGCCCTGCTAAAGGCGCTGCGGGGCAGGCCCTTTAGCACCGGGTCGTGGCTGCACCCGGTGCTAAAGGGACCCTTTAGCCTCGGATTAGTTGCACCGGGTGGGAAACCCGGTGCTAAAGGGCTTTCCCACCCGGTGCAGATGTTGATCATTCTGGTAGTGAAAGCTGTATAAACATTAGTTTGTGGCAAGCAAACTCACTAAGCTAATGGCGATAGATTAAACTTACCACACCCCAGCCGCGACGTCTTCCGTGGCGTGCACCATGCGGTAGCCCTTGGCCGTGGCAGCGGTGAGAAGGTTACCAGTGAGGTCGATCCTCTCAGACTTGAAGAAGGGGGAGAGGAGCACGGGCTGGGTGGCCACGTCGTCGTTGCGCTCGGTGGTGAGGCGGGTCGCGGGGACGATCTGGCACAGCAGCTCATCCCCGCCGCCGCTAGGCCCGGCGTGGGCGCTGTTAGCGCCGCCATCGGGGCCGTGGCCGCCTGGCTGCTTCGCCTTCTTCTTGCCCTTGCAGGAGGCCGACCGGGTCCAGACGACTTCTTGCTGGGCGGCGCGAGGGTCATGTGCTTCCCGGTGCCGCCGGAGGGGGTTGTTGATCACGTTATCCTCGCTGTCGGTGGGAGCGTCCGAGGCGGAGGCGAGGGCGGCGTCAGGTGTCGGCGTGAGGGCGGGGATGACGGCATCCAATCCGAGGCGTCGAAGGGAGTGGCGTTGGAGAAGGGGGTGTCGGGATCCAAGGAGAGGGATGCGTCAAGGGGGGCGGTGGCGGCGGAGGGAGCGGCGGGATCCAAGGAGAAGGTGGTGTCGAGGACGGCGGCAGCGGCAGGAAGAGGAGAGGGATGAGAGGTAGGGTTTGCTTCGGGAGGGTTTTTTCTAAGAAAAAAAGTGACCACGGTTGATTTCTAAATAAGTGGAGGGTGTTTTTGTAAAATAGCCATGCAACGCCTTCGCTGCTCAACACGTGGAAGAGGTGCTGGCCATGGAGACCGGCGGCTCCGCATCCATCGATGGATTGGCACACAATCTCCTGAGAAGACGCACCCGCTAAAGGGACCCTCGGATAGTCGGATTGGTGCTCATGACCACAGGAACGACGTTGTTGTTGGCGACCAATAGCTTATCAATTGCCGGCGCAGCTGATGTCGCCGATGAGCTCGACCCGGTGGCGGCCATATGACGAGCAACGGCCGGTGCGCGGAGATCGAGTGTACTCGTGAGGGGTGCCGAAGACCAGAGTAGCAGACTCCCAACTCCGCCTGAGTAGTGCTAGATTTTTTTTTAATTTTTAATTTTCTTGTTGGGGTCGTGCCGCTCATCCGCCCTGTTCGTTTGGTTTATCAGGAGCCAGCCAGCAGTATTTTTCTCTCTGCACAAACCAGCACCAGCCACCAGCTAGGCAGCAGTATTTTTCTCTTAGCACAAATCAGCACCAGCCACCTGCCATCAGCCAGCCGAACATGACGCAAGTCTTCATATAATTATATTCATTTTATCAATCCAGACAGGTCTGCTAACCATTAGATCAGACAAGTATGCACATCTGTCTGTTGCTCTTGCTGCCATTCTGGGCTGATTGTGCCTTATCAAACATCGATCATAAGTATTAGTAGTGATGTTAATTTAAGCATCTTCTCACAACAATGTAGAAACATCAAGAAAGTTTTTTTTACCAAAGTAAAAAATGACCGGCTTTATTGCAAAAGATGACACATCAATTTACATCTAGGCCGAATCTGATGAAGTATCATATTTCCGTTTTACAGTCATGATTGACAATCTTAGAACAGCTGAACTATTGAACTTCTAGTCGAACTCACCATATATTTTTTCATCCCAAATCTACTTCTAATGTCGACAAAGTACTTTGATCATTACGGGCTGAAAATCAAGTCCATACAAATTGGAGAGCGGGATGATATTGTCATCAGTTGTCACTGTGATGTCCTCTTAGTTGATGGCGATAACATAGTGGTCTTGCTTATTTTTCTCCAACGTCTCACAGCAACACGGTAGTATTAGTATTAGTCGGATAACTTTACCACCATCGACCAGAATGGAGGGAACTGATGTCTTGAACAAGAACAACAGTAGCTCCACCGGTTCTTAGTTTTTATATCATCTGTCTCATCGTCGGGAATTTGCCCTGCCATCATACATGTATTATTGTTCTCTCACACACGTCTTATGCATGTTTCTTATCTTAACCGGATCATCTTTTGCGTGAAAAGAAGCAAGAAGAACATGTGTGTTGGACTGGTGGGGTGTCACTCGTAAGGAGAACAATGAAGCAAAACATTTCTTGGATGGAGCAGTTGAAGTTGCGGATTATCAAACCTTAATCAGCTCGTGAAAACGCCAGCACATTGCATTGTTATTGAGTTCGTAAGAGGCGTTTCAGTGTTTGCTCCCGGTTCAAACGTTGACTGACGGAGGAGGAGTCGCCTGACAAGTGGGCCCGAACTTCAGTGTGATTGCTCCCTTCTCGCTCTTTTACGGCTTTACCCCTCTCTGTTCTTCTCCATTGCCCTGGACCTTCCTCCTGCCACTCCATCGCCGGCGGCGCCCGCAACGCAACGTAGATCTAGCGGTGTCTGCGGTGGTATTCGCAAGGAGCCGTCGTATGGAATGGAAGGGAAAATGAGCCAGAGCTCCTCTCTGCCGTACCTTCGCGGCGGCGGCACCCCTTGTCCCAGTCGGAGCTTGTTATCTGTGGTTCAACGCTGGAACAGGTGCGGATAATGTTCTTTCCGATATACATCGCTCTTCCCCGTAAATGCACTCACGCAGCACATCCTTTTTGTGTAAAATAGAGATCGGTTTGGACTGACAATCTTGTGCTGAGAAATGGAGCCCTGTCTGCATATGCTCATTAGTTACAAGGTTAGGCTTCCTGCCTAAAGAAAAGGAAGAAAAATTATAGAATTATTACTTGAGTACTTAACCAGTCCCTTTCTCTTTTTTTCTCATAGCATTTGAGCTGTTAGATCTAGTTAGGAGAAGTGCAGGTTCACGGGGAAAAAGAAGCTCCTGAACTATATTTTTTCACAATTTTTTAAGAAAAAATCAGGGGCTGACAGCTTGTTTCAGATTCAGATGTTACTTGCTCGGGTCTTGTAATATTCAGTACTATTTCCTTTCTCCCGATACAATATGGGAGTTCCGACCATCCCACTAAGTGACTGTAAGCCTCCTATGAAGTTAATATTGACATACCGCACATACTTGCCAATTAAAGGATCCGTATGACCATATAATCTCACGATCCATAGTGTGGCATAGTGTCATAGCCTAACAGTTTGATGGGTAGTTTGTGATTTCATCCGCATTTGCATGCCTTATGTTGACGTTAAAACAGATTAAATGTTCAAGAGCATTGGTGGATAGCTGGTTGAAGCTAATGAAATGTAGAATTAGACACACTATTTGCATACATAGGTTCCCATAATTTTCTTACTCCATTGACTGAAAACCTTTTACTTGTCTTTCTAGGACCCGAGAAGTGCCATATCTTCAGAGGCAGCATGCTGTAGGCTTACTCCATTGGATCTGTGGTCAAACCGGAGAAGTGCATGAAGAACATCCTTCATGGATGGTCGCATTGTAGGTTGTCCTGCAGTACAAATCACAGCTAGTGTGAAAACTGCCAACATATCTTCATTGTGCACTGGATCTTGAATCTCCTCATCAAGAATATCAACTGACAAGCCATTTTCTTGATATTGTCGCCATGCCCATTGTGCCAAGCAGTACTCTGCACCTCCACCATTTGCCACCCGCCCAGTTGTGAGCTCCAATAGGACCACCCCAAAACTGTAAACATCGACCTTCTCATTCACCCTCCTCTGATATCCGTACTCTGCAAACAAAGTCCCACATTAGCACATGATACAAGTTTCTGTGAATATATTTGCTAATTTTCACTTTGCATTTGTAGTTGTAACCTGGAGGCATGTAGCCAAAAGTTCCGCCAATGGCAGAAACTGATTCTGGTTCTCCAGCTTTGAGAAGAATCCGAGCAAGCCCAAAGTCGGCTACCTTTGCTCTGAACTCGAAATCCAGAAGGATATTAGCAGACTTGACATCTCGGTGCACTATGGCAGGCGAGCAGCCATGGTGCATGTAGCAGAGACCCCTTGCTGAGTCGATGGCTATTTGCAACCTTGTAGGCCAATCCAAGGGCGCAGGTGCACCTATGCTCTTCCTCTGGTGCAACCACCTGTCTAGGCTGCCATTTTTCATGTATTCATAAACAAGAAGCTTTGCCTCTGAGCTTGAGATGTAGCACAGCAGCTTGACAATACTCGTGTGCCGAATCTCACCCAATATCTGGACCTCGGCAAGGAAGTCCTTCTCCAGATTCTCATCAAGATTCTGCAGTCTCCATATCTTTTTCACTGCCACCATACTGCCAGCACCTGCTTCATCTGCAATATGAACATTGTATACCTTGCCAGACCTGCCACTTCCAATCCAGTTCTGCTCACAGAGCCCAGAAAGAATATCATGTTCTGTGAAATCCAATGCATGGAATGGGGTCATCTTCCACGGTAGGGGATCTTGTCTATGTTTTTGCCTCCTCAAGATCAAGAAGCCGCCCACTGCTGAACCAAAAAATATGATGCTGGCAAGAACAGAAAATATGGTTATAAGCCTCCAGGAGAGATCATTGCTGAAGTTTGATCTTGCCCTACAAATCGGGAAATTGTGGTTGGAACTATTTGATGAGACACAGAGACCTGGATTGAAGCGTAGGTCATATGCTTCAAATTGCAACGATGTTGGGATTTCACCTGACAGCTGATTCATGGAGAGGTTCAGAAAGCTCAGTGTTAACTTATCGAAATCCTTTGGGATCTCTCCAGATAGTGAATTCGATGAGAGGTCAAGGATGGTTAGCACTGACATAAACCCAAATGCTGCAGGTATATTACCAGATATCTGATTTCCACTTATATTAAGTGCATTAAGCCCCTTCAACACTCCAATTGTCATGGGTATAGGGCCAGTAATTTGATTCCCAGAGAGGTCCAAATCTGTCACCTGTGAAATGCCTGTCAGATCCCAGGGAATTTCACCTGAAAGCATGTTGTTCGCTGCTCTGAATACTTTCATTCTGCCTGCCAACGTTGGAACGGGGCCAGAGAATCTATTGTTGCTGATGTCAAGCCGTGTAAAATTCCATGGCAGCTGGGAAGGGAATGTTCCTGAGAAATTGTTGTTTTGGATCATAACTATGCTGAGCTGATTTGTCACCACAGACCAGAGGCTCTTGGGGAACTCTCCAGTGAAATGATTGTTGTACATCATTAAATTATTCAACAGATAGCAGCCATCTAGCGATGCTGGAAGCTTACCAGAGAAGCTATTGTTGAACACAACTATATCATATAGCTTTCTGTTGGAGCAAAGGCCCTCAGGCAGCTCACCAGAGAGGTTATTATTGGCGACCTCAAGGTTGCCCAACGGGGAGTGCTTCCCAAGCTCTGGTGGGAGGGCACCTGAGAGATTGTTATTGAACAGACGGATGTCGGCAAGATTTGGCAACAACCCAATGGTCGGTGGAATTAATCCATGGAGTTGGTTGCTGTAGAGAAATAGTATAGTAAGGTTCATAAGCTTACCAAAGTCTTCTGGTATTGTTCCTGTTAATCTGTTTGTAGACAGGTCCATCTCTACTAAATTCAGTGCTGTGACATTGGCTACAATCTTACCTGTGAAATTGTTGTCATACATGTACAGTTTCTGAAGCTTCTTAAGCTGCCAGATCCACATGGGAATTGTTCCTTGCATCCAGTTCCCTGTCAAGGCCAAGATCTCGAGCTTTGTGAGGTTTGACAGGCTCTCAGGGATCTCACCGGTAATGTTCATATCTGATAGCCACAAGCAGGTGAGGTTCGTCAACTTGCCGAACACCCATGGCACTGGAGCCGGAACAAATGGATTGTTTGCTAGAGTGAGAATCTGAAGGTTGGAAAGATTACCAATTCCCTCTGCCGGATAGCTTCCATCAAATCTATTGGTGTCAAGGACCAATGACTCTAGTCTTGGGAGCAATCCAATTGATGGTGGAATTCTGCCGGTGAAGCGATTAGTTGATAAGTTGAGATGCTTGAGCTGCAACGATAAACTATTTATGTCATCTGGGAGGTACCCAACAAACAAATTATTAGAAAGATCTAGGTAATTCAGTTTGGAGCAGTTGTAGAGCGTGATGGGGAATGATGTGGAGAAGTTGTTGTATGAGAGGTCCAATCTGGTAAGATCCTTGAGGAAGCAAAGGGATGGAGGGATTGGCTTGATGAAGGATTGGTTTGGTAGGGAGATGGCAGTCACCGCACCATTTGTGCATGAAACTCCTTCCCAATTGCAATGAGCAGCAGAAGTGGAGTTCCATCTGCCGAGTGAAGGTGAATTCCTCCCCCAGTGTTGCTTGAGTCCAAGAAGGATTTGGTGGTCATCGTTAGATTGGTTTGTGGACTGGGCATAGGATTTGGGCTGAAAAGAAAGCAGTAATGGAATGAGGAGAAAGAGGCTAGAACAACAGTTGTTGGGCATGTCTGCTTAATCCTTTTGGTCAAGGGTTTCTTGATAGGAGAGGGATGGCAAATGTCTGTTGTGTTAGTTGCAGTCTCCAGTGGAACTAAATGTATGCTGTGCAAAATTCTGTTAAATGGGAACTGAACTATTCTTTTTGGAGTACTCGTTGACTGGAAGTCTCCTCCCAGCTAGTCAAAGTTTCTTCTCCACAAACAAATGGAGAGAGCTTGTTATTATCTTTAAGTTTTCACAGAAGCTCTGCAGCTATGCAAGGGCAAGAAAGCGACATGGCTCCACAGCAATATCAAATGAAATGAAAATCATTTCTCAGAAACCAAGCCAAACTGCGAAGAGGAAAAATAGAGATAATATTAGGCTTTATGTAGTCTGGGTAAGCTATGTGAGAAATTTCTAGTCTTTGTTAGAGGACGATTTTATCAGGGCCAATGCTAGCCAAGATTATTGTCGGGGTTAGCTCCATTACATGACCGTGTGAGCTTTGAACTCAAATGATGATTTACAATTTTGTGCTGGATCGGCTGATCCTGGTTTTTATGGATTGACTAGAGATAGATTGTATACCAGGAAAAATCGCCTAGTCACTGTCCTTTGGAGGCTCTTACTGCTTTCTAGGATTCTTCGTGCCTGCCTAAACAAAGCTAGCTGTCCTACCTATAGAAGACCAGGACTCTAGATCTGATCTAATGTTGACTTCTCTCTTATTGGTGGCTTTCTAGGCGTGTGGTGCTGCTGCTCCTTATGCTGCCGTGTCACTGCCGACTAACAGGTTAGGCCGAGCCATAAGCCTGTAACACCGGTAAATAAGGCTAGCTCAGCTCTGCCTGGAATTATGAAACCACCTTCAGGACCTAAGAAAAATCAAGTTGGTCCAACCTTGTCCCAGCAAACAAATATTTTCTCCAACTTATGTTTGTCTTGATGCTATAGTAGAAGTCTTCTTCTTTTGTTGGGGCAAAGGTCGAGAATAATAGAAAATTATTATGATAGTCTACTCCCTCCGCTTGCTTTTATAAGACGCACACGTATATTAAAATTTAAACTTTAAATCTTCTACCAATTATTTAACCAATAAATTTTAACTTTTAGAGTACAAACTTGGAATTATTAATTTTGTTATACATTTGAGTGGGTTGGAGAAGTTATTTTGCTTGCTTTGGTAGCTTTTGGATGGGACTAGACTCTAATAGTTTTCTATGGGTTTGGTGCAGAAAGTTGAGAGAGAGTTTCAGAAAGGTGTAGCAGCTTTTGATTAGCCTTGTTTGATGGTTTGTCTGGATTGTAAAACTGGGTTAAGCTGGCATCCCCAGCAAAACACTATCTATGCTTTCTAATAAAGCGGGGCTTCGGCCTTTTAAATTAAAATTATTAATTTTGTTGTCAAAAGTATTTTTTAATGATCATACATGTATAATCATAACCAATACTACCTCCGTCCCATGAAGATTGCACTTCTAGATATTCTCAAGCAAATTAGTGGAAGCGGCAAATGACCATAGTACCCCTTATTAATTGAAGGATTACATTAATTCTAGTTGGTTGGTTTATCGGTTTTTGTGGTCAGCACCTCGTTTTCAGGAGGAATGTGCTAGTTAATGACAAAGATAGACTAAAAAATATTATTTGACGTCTCGTTTTAGCGCATTAATGGTAACATGAACTCATAAGTGGTTCAAATGCTAGGAGAACACTCTTTTATCGGATTTTTTTTATCTCAAAAATGCAATCTTCATGGGACGGTGGGAGTATAACATAAGATAAATGATACCTAGAATATCAGATCAAGTCAAGTTGCGTCTTATAAAAGCAAACGAAGGGAGGAGGTGATAGGCTGATATCTGAAGTTAACGTGCAATACGTGGATACTTGTTACAGCATGTTCAGACTTATTATCAGCAGTTGCTAGAATTAATTAAGTGACTATGATTCTTGCCTTGGTGTGGTCATCTATATTTGTCTGTCTCTATCAATCTACACCAGTTAAGTTTGGTGATTACCGAGGAATGGAACTTTAATTGAAGAGATGTGACCAGTATTGGTTCCTTGGTGTATGTAGCTCGAATCTAGAGTATGTGCAAAATGGCCCAGTTGCTTTCCTTTGATAAGACTCCGCAAGTATGATGCTCGTGCCTGGAGACGCTAGGTGCTGCTTGTAAGGGGTGTTTGGTTTCCTCGTACTAAAGTTTAGTCCCGTCATATCGGATGTAAAGATATTAATTAGAAGTATTAAATATAGATTAATTAAAAAACTTATTACATAAACGAGGACTAATTTGTGAGACGAACCCATTACATAAACTTGTTCAACCAAATGCTAGGGACAGAGTGCCGGTGCTGCTTGTACTCTGTTTCTGGCTGACAGGATGCAGCGTGCTTCGGTGCATGTCATTTCGTCAGTGACTTGTTTTTTAGTAGCTCAAGCAGATATACCTAAACGATTACAAGCCAGATGAGGGCGTTAAGTAACTGTGCTTCAGGATCACCTTTCAACTGCCATTGCCAAAATTAGAACATTTGGGAAGGGAAATCTCTCCCCATTGCTAGGAAAGATCATCACGGCCATCTTGCCCCTGTTCTCCTCTCTCCGGCTGCGACCTGTCAGGGAGTGCAAAAATTGTGAGATTGAGATTATGCAATAATCAGGCGTTTGTAACAATCAGCTGATCACTTGACCCTGGAATTCGTAAAGGAAAAATGGCCATGCAAGCAGTAATGAACACAAAACTGAATGTGGCACTGTGGCAGGCAGGACCAGTGATGAGCACACGCGCACACTTGGGTTGAAGTAGCCGTTGCTCATGAGGTGGCATAACAAGTAAATTAAATCCAAATGAGGTACAATATTACAAAGGGCTCAACTATGAATTTGACCAATTGGGTGTGACAGTGTGAGGAATTGAAGATTAGACTAGACTAGCAATCAACAGAACCAAACTACACAACACACAATGGATTATTGAATAGTTATTGAATAAAGTGTGGTATCTATTTTTCTTACGCATCTGAAAACCATGGTCCAGAGTCAACGCCCCCCAACCAAACAGACCCAAGCTGACCGCCCGAGCAGGACCTAGAGAGCATGTAAAGCAGATAAAAACTATGTCTAGTATCTTGGGTTGGGACTTAGGACTGGCAAGTCCAGAAACAAATGGCTTAAACAAGACATTGGGGTGGCTTCACCCATCATTATCTATATCGATATTCATGCAATTGTTGGTACAGATTGGGATGCCAAATTTGACCATCAGCAACATGTATCACTGTCTCGCTGCCCTTCCGTACGTGTATCTCAAGCACAATAGCATGTCCACTTCATGAGTTATGCTGTTATGCACAGCGGAGGTTGTTTCTTATCGTGGCCTTAGTTCAAACATCGTCACTTCAAGCCTTGAAAAGAAGGTATAATTGTTCTTCGGGATCAACCTTACACCGTCATTGCCACAAACGGAATATTTAAAGCAACGACTTTTACTACGAGAGCACGTACAAGATGGTGAAATACAACAAAAACATGTGCGTTCATAAAAAAAAATGTGCTATCCAAGGAATCTCGGTGCAAATGGATCAGTTTGGCCCAAGGAATCTTTGTTGAAGCCCTAATGTTTTCAGAAATGTAACGAGTGAATCAGTTCTGAAAATACGCATGGCCCATGAAGACGAGGATCTTCCGTCTGGCGGCCCGATTACTCCGGCCCGGCGTCCACTCACTGGTGCTGGTGCCCCTTGTAGAGACGAAGCAGAGTCGTTGTGTAGTTGCGGAGCTAGCCTTGCGTACTCTGCTTGCTAGGCACTCCATTGCTGAAGCTCGAGGAATAGCATCGGGAGGAAGAACTTTGTGTTTACTTGTACAAGCAGCACTAGTATCCTGTCTCCGGCTGGCAGGATGCAGCTCGCGTTGGTGCATCTCATTTCCTCTGATAATACAACAAAGAGTGACTTGTTCTTGAGTATTTTTTTTAGATAATGGATAATATATTACCCGGTCTTGACCAAAATGGTTACGGCCAATCAAAAAATAAGAAAATTACATCCCATCAATGGGCCCTAATAGTCCTACGCGACCACGAAATCGATATACATGTTTGTCAGACCTTACGAAGAATTGAAAACGTTGGACACCGACCACCATTGATGCTTCTTCCAAGGCAACAGCACGAAGACTTGGTGCAGATACTGCCAACCAACATCCGAACTGTTACGTCATCCAATACCTCCTCCACCCTGAGCTGAATACCGAACATAGTGTCCACACGGGAGAACTGTCCGGCCATGGTGAACAAGAACTTCGACGACGCGCCTGCACTGCCGCCGCCGGCCTGGAGAAACCAAGCTAGGTTTTCACCCAGTTATTGATCAACCACGGACGCAACAGGGAACGGTCTGACCAACGACTTCTGCAGCGCCTTCAACAAGGTGTGTGTCACGGACACTTCACCGCCGCCGGTCCGGCAAAACATGCCAGACAAGGATTTCTCCCAAATCGCCGCCACCACCGTCACCAATGTGCCCGGCCAACGAAGAGGTCGCCCACACCGGAAGGACACCAGCATCTTCGTACAGGACGCCGCCACCGCAAGACAAGACGCATTCCGGCCGCCATCGACGAACACCGCCACCCGGAGCAAGGTTCCGCTGGCAAAGGGATGGCACCAACCCATGGGGAAGGCGGGTGCACGACAACTAGCAAAATCCGCCCAGATTGCCTCATGGGGGCAACACGGAGCGATGAAGGCGTTGGATCTGTTACCCTCCAAGCCGAGGGATCGCCGCGCGACGACCGCGTCGCTTCCGGCCTCGCGCGCAGGCCGCCGCCAGGACGCCGCCCGCCCGCCTCGTCGGCCGCATGCATGCCGGCCGCGCACCCATCGTGCTCCTCGCCGGCCGCGCCCGCCAGCCGAGCTCGCGCCGGCCTGCGCACCTCCGCTGCCTCGCCGGCCCACGCGCCACCGCCCGCCCGCGACCTCCTCCACCGGCCGCAGTCATCACCGCGCGTCGGGCGACGGGATTGGCCAAGGGTGACCCGGATCCGGGGGCGGAGAGGCCGGATCCGGCCGCGCGCGCCGCCGTCGACGAGAGCTGGCCACCGGCGGCGTCCACCCTCCAATGGCGTCCGCGCCCACCAAAGAAGAGGGGAAAGGAAGGGATGGTCCCCGCCGCCGCCATCCTGGGTCCGGCTGGACTTCCGGCGTCGCCCTCCGGCGGCGGCGAGGAGAGGAGGAAGGGAGAAGGGGGCGGCGGCGGCCGGGGGTGGAGTCGCCGCCCGAGCCGCCCCTACGCGGAGGACGGCGCGAGGGCCCTCTGATTTTTATTCGAGAGAGGAGTTGTTGGTGGTGGCACAAAAACCGTTCTTGAGTATCTCAAGTAGCCATTCCTAAAAGATTAAGTGACTGTGCTTCAGGTTCAGGACAATCAGAACATCTGGGAAGGAGAAGGGTTATGAGTTCATCTCTTCACTGCTGGGAAAAATCGCCGTGGTCATCTTGCCCGTGTTCTACTCACCTGCTGAGACATCATGTCAGGGAGTGCAAACACCATAAGATTATGCAACGGTCAGGCGTCTAATGACCATCAGCTGATCACTTAACTCATTGTAGAATTTGATAAAGAAAAATGACCACGCAAGCAGTAACGAACACAGGACTCAATGTGGCAGGCCGGACCACTGGACCAGTGACCAAAAGTAGCTGTTGCTCAAGGAGTGGCATAGCAAGTAAATTACATCCAAGTGATGTACAGCATTTCAAGGGCTCAACTATGAGCTTGGCCAGAAACAAAAACTTTGATGACTGAATTAAGCTATATACACTCATGCAAACAGAAACAAACACACCACACCATGGATTAGAATACGCAAACAACATTTCAGGTTATGTGAGGAATTGAGCATTTGATGAAACTAGCAGTCGATAGCAACAAACACAACATGACTGGATGAAGCTATATATACACTCACGCATGATATCTGCTGGTACTCACATTTCTATTCCATGTCTCGAGTAAACAGTTAACTTTTTCCGGAAACCATGGTAGAAAAGTTTCACCTTACAATTCAGATACAAATCTGAAAGTAAGCATCACCAAAGAGTACACTTGGCTCACTAGTCTAACCAATCTTCTCGCATCAAAGTATAATAAATTGCTTAGCTTTGTATAACTAAAAATTTACTGGACACTACAGCGGATAGAGTTATCTATTGTTTGTCGCTACTATTAGTGAAGCAGGACCATTATATCTATGCTCGATTTACAGTTCGTTTATCAACACAGCAGGCAGCATGGTGCTGGCCACTGGCATGTACCGATACCACTCCCTCTTTATTGTCAAAACATCAAGGTTATCTTGTTTCGCTCCAATGCCTCACGACACCACGATATATTAGTTGTGAAAGTGAAACCTGGAGGAACCATGAGACTCAAGAAACAAATGGCTTTCACATACATCATTGTGGCTTCACCAATCACCATTTATAACAATACTGATGTGGCCACACCATGAAATTAGTCATTCATTTTTCCCTCTGCGGTCATGCATTTGTTGGAGTACAAATTGGGATGCCAAATTTGACTTTCAACAGCATGTATATGAGAGAGTGCCAGCCGCTTCATGAGTTAGGCACAGTGTAGAGAAGAGTAGTGGGACGTGTTTATGTGTGTCTATATGAGAGAGATGGATGGGTCAATATAACATCATGTTCCATGCAATGCTCCACATGAGCAAAGTGACATAAAAAACCGTCAAAACCGTCCAGGATGATTTAGACATTATTGAATACTTGAGGGACTAAATATCCAACCATATAATTGAGCCAGTTATGTTAATGAACCTCAATAGTGTGGGGTGAACTAGACTTTGAACATGTTGGTTCCATGTCATGTCCACGTGTAATGCCATATAGTCAAAAACCACCTCAGAAAAACTAAGAATTCGAACCCAGGCCTTCTAGGTGCTACTCAGGTGCTCTAACCACTAACCCTTTCACTATACTCAGTTTTATAGATGAGAAGTTAAGTTGACAAGCATTCATAAGTCATGGGTTAAGTAGACCATTTTTTACATTGTGTTGCTCCAATGTCGCACGGCAACTATGGTGTAGCAGCGGTGCAATCCACTGGAACCATCAGATGACTTGAGAAACAAATGGCTTGACAAGGAACAGTTGCAACTTTCACCATTCACCATTTATATCGAAAGCATTCTTTGATATTTTCCTTTAATTTCATAATGGCACGCTATACCAGCCAGGGAACTCATCCTTTTTTGGCCATGCAGTCACACACTATCACGTCTAGCTTGTGATTTCCTTCCCCTCTGAAATCTCTTTCTGCGTGAAGGAAGCGGAAAAGTAAGCTCAACCCTTCATCAGTCCCGAGCAGAGGTTGTAGTTATTTCCTAGGTCCTAGAATACAAGGCATTCTAAAGATTTTAGGACAGATTAGACCATTATTGATGCAAGTTTCATATGGATTTCATTCTCATTAAATGGCATGCCACATAGGCAAAAATGATGACATGGCATGAAATTTATGAAGAGACAGGATATTTCGGATTCATAGGGATGAAACTTGGTGTACAGAGTTACCAAACGCTTTTAAATTGGAATGGAACTGAATTGAGGAGATTTAAGTTTCATCTCCATACATTTATCAACTCCCATTGGTCATTTAGATGAAAGATTAAAATGATATGCTAACATATGATACCTTGAAATGAAACTTTGCATTGAGAGACCTAATTTCTCATTCATCAACTTAAAAGTCGTTAGATGATATGGTATTATTGGAAATCATGCAATGAAATCTTGCACTGCAAATGGCATTCCTGAGTTATAACATGCAGAATTGTGTTATCCAGTAGTTGTTTTAATGGCAGTTGTGGATAACAAGAACTCCACTTCAACTAATCCACCAATCAGCCAATCTAATTCTGCCAATTCCAAGAACAATTAAATGAATATAATTGCCCGCATGTGTCTAAAATATTTTTTTATAAATTTTAAATACTTGGATGTCTTGTATTCTAGGATAGAGTAAACACTCCTACAGTCCTCGTCGCTCACCCTCACTCAGAATAGAAAACCATACTAGTCTGGATTCGAGTACCATCAATTTTGACCCCAACAGTCATGCATGTAATGTGACATTGGAGTCACTGGTGTATGACTCAGCCCACTATGGTTTGAATTCTCTTATTTAGATGTTTGTGGGTTAGTGGATATGTCTATCCTTGGTGGGTGCACAGGCTGGAGGTGATACACCCTTTATATAACGAGAAAACACTATATATTTGTCAACAGATTTATTTTGATAAAAAAATTTACATTTGCAAGGTTTCAACCTAAGATAAATGTTTTGGTAGTAAAATCAAATGTTCCAGGTTGGGAAATAGAATGTTCTATAAATTCAGGGTGGACAGATTTGTTAGTAACAATCTGTGTGGTCAGCAATATTCTGGTCTAAAAAATATTTCATATTGAAATAAAATGATCCAAGTATAGAAATAAAAAGTTCCAATTTTATCCCACTTTTTTATAATGGAAGGATGAATCTGAGCTATTGAATTTCAATGTAATAGTAAAAATATGGCACATTTATGAGTAATAGTCTGTCAACAGATAAATAGATATTTTTTTCGAACTATGCAGGAGAGCTGCGTGTTATTTCGTTAAGTTAGAAAAAAGAGTACACGAGCCTGGTTAGACCCTTCCCGAGTACAAAGACACCACACATACACTTGAACTAAAACAGGCGCGCCACAAACTTCTAATGGATTCTACCCAAGACCTTCATAGCCTAAACGCCCAAGGTCGTCGACCTGCAAGAGCTCCTGGAGTTTTTTAGCTCCATTCCTGCACCAGAGGCTGTCTTTGGTACTGACAGCCGTAAGAACCTCCTGAATGCAAGGCCTAGCATTTTCGAACTCACAAGAATTCCAGTGTTTCCAAACCTCCCAAGCTACCAGGATTATCAAGGAATTGAGACCTTTCCGCACTTCCTTGGGCACAGTAGAGATAGCTGTCCAACACCACTTAGTAAACCTTTATGTTGAAGTGTCTGGGGTCACCATGGATAGGCCCAGCTGATGTAAGATCATATGCTAAATTTGGCGAGTGAAAACAAAGCTGATTAGTAGGCGGTAGTAGGTGGTGAATGGTCTCCTCTGCCTGGTCACACAGAGGGCAAGCCATGGGATGCGCCAAACCCCTCTTTGCAAGCCGATCAGCCATCCAACATTGATTGCGAAAGACCAACCAGATGAATTTACAACGAGGAGAAGCCCAGCTCTTCGGTATTCTTCTCCAGGGACCAAACTTGATGGTTCCCACAAAGAATGTAGCATAGGTCGAATTGCTAGTATATAACCCATATTAGGTCAATTTCCATCAAAAGTGGCCTGGAACCTCCTGTTGTAAAACTATTCCATCCACCATGGTCCCATGTTTCGACAGACAAACAAATAGATAGTCTCATATATTAAAAATAGCAGGTGCTTATGTTTAATCTAAAACTATTTTTTGCATGAAGGAACTAGAAATGTGTGCATCTTCATGAGTACTATCAATAGGTGAGATTTAAGAACCACTTGATATATCTGAGTTTGTTGTTGACTACTTATATCAAGATAGAAAAACAAGTGAATAATAACTAAAAGGGCATATGAACTAGATTAGATAGAAAATAAAGAGAAGCAACAAACTACCACCGGTTACTCTAGAGATAGTAGCAAGTGGTAATAAGCTATATTTATATGCTCACTCATCATAGGCACAATTGGACTAGTTGGCTTGGTACAACAGAACTCCACTAACATTACATATGTTTATTAGCTACACTAGTTTAATGTGTACTTGGCCCTTTACTAGAGATTTGTTGTTGTGGTCCCTAAAATACAATACATGCTGAATTTACAATATGTTCAATCAGTGGTTGTCAATTCCCTCATATTTCCTCCTTCAAACATATTACGATGGTTTGTTCATCATGTCTCCTCTTTCACACATATTATGATGGTTTGTTTTGCTCCAACGCCTCATGACTACTATTGTAGAATGTAGATTATTAGAGGTGGTGAGACATATTATGATGGTTTGTTTTGCTCCAACGCCTCATGACTACTATTGTAGAATGTAGATTATTAGAGGTGGAACCTATTGGAACCATAGCGACCAAGAGATAGGTCACTTGAACAAGACATTGGATGTAGACCATTTATACACAAAGTTGTCCTCGAAAGATCTTAACTTATAGCCAGAGTTGTTATGTTGGGAGTGCAAGCCAAGAAGAGATCCATTTTTGCCAGGAAGGCTGCAATCATGCATGTGTGCTACTACACTTTCACATCTAGCTGATGCTTTTGTTTTCCAAAATGACCTTTTTGCTTGAAAGAAGCATACAGTGTGCATCTTCATGAGTTATGGAAAGCAGATATGTAAGGTTTATTTGAATGTAACTGATATTTCAGGCGGTACTCACCAGAGAAAAGATATGAGAGGCTCAGAAAAAAAAAGTGAGGTAATGTTCCCCGCCCATGTGGGGAATACATTTTACACTTGTTTTTTTTATCCCTTCTGCTGCCTACTCAAACAAACCCCCTAGCAGGATGAGGGGGTTGCTTTAATACTTTTGAAAATTGGAACCGGACCCTGTGTAATTGTGTTAAAATTTCATCTATCCGAGGAGGACAAAAAGGTAGTGCAGCTACGTTGCATATACTACAAGGATCAATCTCCTATCATAGCAAAGTTTGCATCTCAGGTGTATTCGAGACATACATTTAGTTACATATACTATGACTACCCTTGAATTTGCATCCAGATCGTTGCAAATTTACTAATTGTAAGCCACCATATTTCTTCCCTATTTCAGTTTCAGATCTTTGCATGCTTAATATTCCAATATGTATCAGATGAACCAAAAAAGGTAAAAAATTGAAATAAATAGTTTTTTTCTTGCTTTGACATTGAATCATATAAGGCTTCTTATACCTGTCAAGGACAAAGTTGCTCAATGTACAGGTCTTAACAAATGTGGGCAAACAAATACCTCTCTGACTCCCTGTAAAGAAAAGTGGCAAGCTGTTGATGTATGATAATCTGACAGCAAGTCCATGCTTCATCAACGGAAACTAATCAAAGCAGTTAATTGCATTTCCTTTATTGGTAGAAGGGCATAGATACATTGACTGGTTTTATGTAACTTACAAAGGTACTCCTTGCAATTTATAAGCCACTAAGTCAGACTAAATGAACATGAAAGCTTGTAGACAGTAGAACAGCATGGCACTTCGGGGTCAGCCATATGCAGTCATTACCTCAAGCTGAACATTCAGAAGGCCATGTTGATGTTGACACATTCTTCTTTCACCTGCGCAAAGAGTTCCGAGTTCAGGTACCTCTCCCCGCCGCTGGAAAACATCGTCACAATCATCTTACCCTTGTTCTCCTCTCTAGCCGCTACCTGCAAAGTAGTACACAAATCAGATGACCATGCAACAAGCAGGTATAGATGACTGCAGAATTTGCACAAGAGCATGCCTTTAAGCAGGCTGCTGCATTAGCTCCTGAAGATATGCCAACGAGCAATCCTTCTTCCCTTGCCAACCTTCTTGCCATGTCCATGGCTTCTTGGGCAGTTACAGTTACGATTTCATCTATTTGTGATGTGTCTAGTATTTCTGGGACAAAACCAGGCCCTATCCCTTGTATTTTATGATACGCTGGCTCACCACCTGCAAATGATAATAATACACAAAGATAAAGATCTTCCTCACTAAGCTGATAGGGGGTTGACATAGATAGGGGGTCGAATGTCTCACCTGAAATTACAGCACTTTCAGCTGGTTCAACGCAGACTAGCTTTACAGATGGATTCTTCATCTTGAGATATCTCCCTGTGCCTGTCAAAGTGCCTCCTGAACCAGACGCAGAGACAAATATGTCCACTTTGCCTTCTGTATCCTTCCATATCTCGGGTCCTATTGACAAGTTATAGTGAGAACGAAGTTTCAGGAACAAAGTAATACTTCACCGATATCTGTTTTCTAATGTAGAGTTGGTACTTCATAGACATTTTCATTAAAACGTGTATTCATGTGAAAGTCAGCACGACCTTGACTCACGCCACGGTTTAACTAATTTCAGAAGTAAATGTTTTCATCACAACTCTTAGGAAGAAATTGACTACAGGGCAAAGTACTAAAATAGCTTGGTTCCAGGGAGAATCAAACATCTAACATTATTCCAACAACATCCAATATACTTTGAAGAGATCACGTTACCAGTCCATCTGAAGTGTGCATCAGGATTCGAAGGATTAGTGAACTGGTCTACAACATAAACATTTTCCATTTCATTCTTCAGCTGTTCTACTCTATCAAGTAGCCCCTTGAATCCATTAATTGCAGGATCTGCAAGAGACAAGTGGGTTCCCATCAGAGAGAGTTACTCAACTGGTATGATGGACACGGTGTACAATTTCTTACCAACTAATATCACTTCAACGCCCAAGTACCTCAACAGTATCTGTTTATCTATTGCGATTTTGGCTGGCATGACAGCAATGAACTTATAGCCTTTCTGAGCCGCAACAAATGCCACACCAATACCAAGATTACCGCTTGTGACCGCCACTAGTGTTGTTATGCCAGGTGAGATCAGGCTTTTCTCCTCTGCATCTTCTATCAATCTGCAAATTTGGGATTCCAAAAATGTTAGGAAAGCAATTTAATGATTTTAGTTGTATTTCTATGCAAACTCACAAACAGTTGTTTGTTATATTGGAGAAAAGAAATATACATTAAAGAAAGGAATCAAGCCTCATATGTACCAGTTAAGTCATGTTCCATTACCAGTCATTTCATACGATTAACATTTTTCTGCTACTTGAACTATATTTATACATCCCTGGCTCACAATGAAAGCAATATATCATATCAATGAGACAAGTTCTAGAACCAAAGAGAAACAGACAAGAGACAAGATCAAAGTTCACAAGAGTGTTATGACACATTGACACTTTTGATATCCTAAGATAGGTTTACCATGCTGTCATGTTGTATCTGAATTACTTCAATACCAGTATGTTATGTCATCTCAAGAAGTAGAGCAGTCACCTGAGAGCACTTCGATCCTTGACAGAGGAAAGGGGCTGGTACGGCTCAAACTTCCCAATCAGCCGAGCATTTATGCCATCCTTCATGACAATATTTTTCAGTTCTATCAATGGCGTCCAACCGATTAGCTGAAAGGCAGAGAATTTACTTAAAACAAAATGCAGCAAGCATCGACAGAAAAAATAACAGACTTCACAACACTTCCATATATTCCTAGAAAGGATGATACGGGAAGGGAATTTGGCCACCTGTGTGATGTTGGATGCAATGCACTCCCCCTGGGAGGAGAGCAAAGATGGTATCCCTTTCCTTCCTTCCTGGATATCCATTTGTGTGCTACTTAATTTACAACACAGCCAACTAGAACTAGAACAATCTCTTGAACAAATGGGTGGGGATAGGTGGAGGGGCTTCAATGCTATTATATATACGTGTCCCTGATAAGTTGCCAACAAAGGGAGATGGAGAGAAGGTACCGAGGTAGTATCCAAGAAGCTTCCCCTTAGATAACATTTCAAAACATATTTTAAATCAAAATTAAAAGCATGTTGACATGTCAGACAATGTCAAACAAAGAAACCACTAGTTGACTGGAAAATGTTTGCTACTTGGAGTGCAAGCCACTCAAATCATGATGCGCAGACTGCGAGAAGGAACATTGTCAGTTTGTGACAACCTGCAACCAATACCCCAGATTTTAGATCAAGTGTTGTGAGAGCCTATGAGATGAGATGTGCACATTTTGGACCATACCATGGGTGTGTAAGCCAATGGCAGAGATAACGCAACGCTACTGCTGGACCTATGCAAGCATGGAATCTTTTTTTGAGAGTAAAGCATCGAATCTTTTGGGGCTTTCGCACGCAGACATTCGAAAGGTCAGAGGCAAGAAGCAAGAACTATTGGTACCTTTGGGGCTTCCGGACTTGATAAGTAGCCCCCAATTCCACCGGATCGAGCTATGGATACCAAAAATCGAAAATCCAGTTCCAAGCATGGCGCTAGATTAATCGCGTGATGGTCGGACGCGTGGGAGCTGCCGGAGCGGAGAGGAGGGACGGAGGCGAGGCTGCGCCTCGCGACGGCATTCGCCGGCGGTCGACGATTCGTCGCGGCTAGGGATGTGCGAGGTGACCGCCGCCGCCGGAGTTGAGGAGAATATCAAGTCCCTGACGAGTGGGCCCCAATGACAGTGGACGAGTCGGTTTCCCCCGTTCTGTTCCACCCTTTCACATCAACGCCATGGCCTCATCCGGCTCCCCGCCTCGCCGGCGGCGGCGGTTGCCGCCGCGGGCGTTCCGCGGGCGTTGCCTCATGTCGGAGGTAGAATCGGCTAGAACCGTCCCAAGAGGCGGTGAAGTTGGCGCACCGTCGCCGCCGCCATACATTCGCCAGGGCATCGTGCTGCAATGCGCATCAAATTGTGAGTGCCTTGGTTTGAATCCCTCTTGACCCTTTTTCTTAGTATACATATTGTGGTCCGGTTCTGTTCAATCCAAACAACAAATGCGTCATGCATATTGTGCGGAAGTAATTGCTATTTATGTGCTAAGATTGGGGAATTTGTTCGCAAAGCCTCGCTCTTGACGCATGAGATTAGCATTGCGTGAAATGCTACTGGTTTGTTAGCTTGCCTTTGCATAGAAGTAGTGCAATTAGTGGAAGATCGATCAAACTTTGATATCTAAGAATCTGGTTCAGTTTTGATTGTTACATGCTTGTTGGTATCGTTGTGAGAAGACAACATGTTCTGCATGTTCGAGAATTTTTTTAGAAACTGGAATAACATCCCGCCTCCACACTCCCTGAAGAGTGAGCACAGCGTTCATCATAACCAACAACCAATAGCAACAGCAGTACTCAGACTGTGCCGACGCAACACCACGCCTTACAGGTTCGCCAAAAGAACCACCAACAACAGCAGTACTCAGACCGCACATACGCAACACTACGCCTTACAGATTCACCAAAAGCTAAACTTACGCCTACCAACAGGCCTAAGCGCCAATTCTAAGCCTGGTCTTCCAACCGAACTACTAAAAAGCTCCATTGCTGCCAGTTCCAACCGGTTACAGTTTCGCATTATAGCAGCTTTCTCTTCCTCTTTAGATAACATCGACCAACACCTTGCCCAATAAGTCCCCTTGAAAATTACCTGCACAAAAGAGTTAGGATTTGAATTCTGGAATACCACTTCATTTCTATTCAACCATAAGGCCCAACAGAGCGCAATTGCCGCCACTACACATTGAGTTCTTAGCAGTTTGGAAAAACCTCCCAGCCAAGATCCAAATAAGTGAGAAAAGCTAGTTGGCGGCCGAATTCCAAAGGTAATAAAAACCAGATTCCAAATGCTTCTCGCCCATTTGCAATCAAAAAATAAATGTTGGATTGTTTCAATCGAGTTACAGAAACAACACTTGACACTTCCTTTCCAATTTCTCTTAGCAAGATTATCTTTTGTAAGAATCACCCCCTTCCACAAATACCATGAGAAAACTTTAATTTTCAGAGGTAGTTTCAATTTCCAGAAGGTCCCTGTAGAGGGAACACCTCGCTGTTTCATCATTTCTGAATACAATGAGTTAACCGTAAATTTTTTCCCATTGCCCAGCCCCAAAACAAAAACGTCTTTGTGATCATTTAAGTTCACTTGTACAATTTCATTCACTAGCTCCAGCCACATGTCTAGCAAATTCCCTCTTAGTGACCTTCTGAAGGACACTTTCAAAGGAACAGTGCTTAGCACACTAGCTACTGTATCGTTCTTTTTTCTCACAATATTATAAAGACACTGATACCTATCCTTCAATTTCTCATTGCCCAACCAAACATCTTCCCAAAAACTAGTTTGCTCTCCATTTTGCACCGAGAACCTACCCCTTGACAAAAAATGGTCTTTAATCTCCATCAGCCCTGACCAAAATTGGGAATCATCGGGCCTCCTTGAAACTTGAGAAATTGTTTTGTCTTTTAAATATTTCCGTCGAATTAAGTTCTGCCACAAGCCATCCTCATTTAGCAACTTGAACAACCATTTACTTAGCAAGCAGATATTTTGTACCTCTAAATTCTTAATTCCCAGACCTCCCATGCACTTTTCTTGACACAGGATACTCCACTTTGCCAACCTATACTTTTTCTTGTGTTCATCACATTGCCAGAAGAATCTTGATCTAAAATAGTCTAACTTTTTAAGCACTCCTTTAGGAATTCTAAAAAATGACATCATATACATTGGCAGGCTAGAAAGAACCGAGTTTATTAAAACAAGTCTTCCTCCTACAGACAATAGTTTGCTCTTTCAGCTACTCAATTTCTTTTGAAATCTCTCTTCTACTCGCCTCCAATCTTTATTTGAAATCTTACGGTGATGCATCGGAATGCCCAAGTAAATAAAGGGAAAACTCCCTTCCTTACAACCAAAAAGCCTCACATAATCTCTAACTTTATCCTTAGCCTCTCCAAAACAAAACAGCTCACTCTTATGGTAATTGATCTTAAGTCCTGCCAACTTTTCAAAAGTGGACAACACAAACTTCAAATTATCAGCTTGTTGTACATCATCTTCTAGGAAAAGGATTGTATCATCTGCGTACTGAAGGACGGATAGTCCTCCATCTACCAGATGTGGGACTAGCCCATTAAATTGTTCATCCACAGTAGCTCTCTTTATTAGAACGGCCAACATATCTGCTACCAAATTAAAGAGAACCGGAGACAATGGATCTCCCTGTCTTAACCCTTTCTTAGTTTGGAAGAACTTGCCCACTTCATCATTAATTTTCACCCCAACACTTCCCCCAGAAACAATACTCTCTATCCACTTGCACCACATAGGGCAAAAACCTTTCATTCTTAATGCTTGCTGTAGGAACGGCCAGTTCACTTTATCGTAAGCTTTCTCAAAGTCTAGTTTGAGAATGACCCCATTTTGCTTTTTCCTCTTTAACTCATGTATTGTTTCATGTAAAATTACCACTCCCTCCATTATGTTTCTCCCCGGGAGAAAAGCAGTTTGTGTGGGCCCTATTAATTTGTTCACCACCAGCTTGAGTCTATTCGCAATAACCTTAGTAATAATTTTGAAGATAACGTTCAGCATGCAAATGGGCCTATAATGCTGCACCATTTTTACCTCCTTTAATTTTGGCAAGAGCGTTATAATGCCAAAGTTAAGACTAAAGAGAGGTAACTTTCCACTATGGAAGTCTTTAAACATGGCCATTAGGTCATCTTTGATCAGATTCCAAAAAACCTGATAGAACTCCACTGGGAATCCGTCTGGCCCAGGTGCTTTATTATGCTTCATTTGAAAAACCGCCTCCCTTACCTCGCTTTCTGAAAAACCACTAGTCAACAACTCGTTCTCCACATCCGAAATCTGAGGGATATCCTCCAACCTGGATTCATCCAGAGAGAAATTGCATTTCTTTTTTGACCCAAAAAGACCCTTGTAATAATTTGTGATATACCTTTTAAGGTTTGCCTCCCCCTCAATGACACCTTCTTCTTGTTCAAGTCGAAAAATTCGGGTCTTTCGGTGCTTGCCGTTAGCTACTAACTGAAAGTATCTCGTATTGCTATCCCCTTGTAAAATTTCCGTAGTTTTGGCCCTTTGGAACCATTTAAGTTCCTCTTCTCTCAACAGATGAACCAGTCTGTTTTTGACACTTTGCTTTAAATCTAATTCCTAATAAGTAACTGCATGCATGTCTGCATCTACATTCCATATGTGCCACTTGAAAATTATACTTTATTTGTAGCTAGGATGCGTAATCATCTACACTATCTGCAGGCAGCTATAGATTGCAGCCATTTATGAGCGAAATTCTTTACTATTCTTCTTTCGGGAGTGAGACCTTGGCAGGAAAGTATGAGTCCCATAACCATAAGGATAAAATATCTCATGAGAGTTCATAGCCAGTTTTCTCTGAAATTGGTACATTTTGATGTTGCTTGAAATGAGTAAATTGCGCCCACCATACAACAACTTGGTGGGTGAGAGTAAATTGGTCCAACAACTTGTAAAATGCTCAATTTAGTGCAATAACTCGATAGGTGGGAGCAAATTGGTCCAACAACTTGTAAAATCCTCATTTTAGTATAATAACTTGGTAAATTAGTGCATCTATAGTCCAAACGTGACAACCATAACGTATTTCCTAACGTCGGGCTGTAATAGATAGTATATTCACGTATTAATTAGCTATTGATGTTCGCATCGGCGATGGAAAATGCATTTGGCTAAGAGAAGAACTTTCAATGCATAGAAAAGTAACGTTGTGCCTCCAAATTCATTATTTTTATATAGTGATTTAATTTTAATTAAGAATATTTATTTTTATATTCAATATTGATAAGTTCATCCTTGTTGTTTTCTACGTATTTGATTATATGCATTTTTCAGCTTAAAAAGGAAACCAATATATGTGCTTTGGTAGTTTGGCATAAATATTTTTAAAGCCTCCAATACTTGTTTTGTAATGGAAAAGTAGCTAAAAGGACAAACAAAATTATTTTCTACATAATTGTTGAATGCATGAGAAGGATGAAAACAAACATTAGATCTCAAAGTCTCTCTTATGTACTTTAGTCTTTTGATAATATTAATTAATGTTGTTATTCTAGAATTTATTGAATTTGGACCAATGAACAAATAAGTTATGTAAATATAATAGACAAAAGGTATTCACATGTCCACCTACTATACTGAATACATATCCGTTGTAAAGTTTGGACTATAGATGCACCTATTTGCCAAGTTATTGCACTAAATTGAGCATTTCATAAGTTGTTGGACCAATTTGCACCCCGCGTGTCAACTTATTGTACCAACTTGTGTATTTTATAAGTTGTTGGACTAATTTGCACCCACCTGTCAAGTTATTGTACTAAATTAAGCATTTTGAAAGTTCTTGGACTAGTTTGAACCCACGTAACAAGTTGTTGTATCATGGATGCAATTTACTCGCTTGAAATTTACTATTCATAGCATAAATTTATCTAATTTATATATTATAAACTATTTATTAAATAAGAGGCACACTGACCATTGTAGTCAAATCAAGCACTTGACTATGCGTAGCCAGCCAGCATACGGATGCCACCACTTTGTGAGGACCTAGATCATTAGCGTTTTGACCTGATGCAGTGATACTCCTGTGACCTTTGTCTGTTAATGCCTGTCACTGACACTCTGCAAACAAGAGAATAATTAGGTGAAGGCAAATCCAAAGACCAAAAAGGATCTTCCTAGGATAGGCCTCATGTGCATGATCACCTGCCATGTAAAGTATGAATAGGACCAAAGGAAAGTACTCTTGCCAGATTGATCCACAGAAATGGTGGGGCAACTTTAGAACACTTATTGTCTATGAGCCTGTCAGATTTTAACTGTTCAATGCTCTGTTAAGATAGGAGATTCTACGCTATCTAAAGGATTAGGGGACTTTGCGTTCAAGTAATATTTCGCTTTTCTTGTCCAATTGGGGCATGGGATACTGTTCTCCCACAAGATATTAGATAGCCAATGAATTATTGAAAGGTAACTGATTGTCATTGTTTCCTGTCGCAATGTGAACTGCTCAATTGCTGATCAGATGGTCCAGTGCTGCTTTTAGAATAGAGCGTTCTTGTGGGGTCTGTAGAGATTATACTGTTTCTTGTGAAATTCTGAGAAGACCCCAAATGGTTGGCTTCAACAATTGCCCATTGGCGTCACCTTCACTTTCTGAATCTGAATCTACAAACTTGAATACCTGATGGTTAACAAAGATTCAGGACTGGCCCAACAGGTGTCGATGTGAGTGTAGTTACACAAAGTAATGAGAGAGCTTCACTTTCAGTTATCAATCCTCAATCTTTGGTATCCACATAAAGTGTGCAAACCCACCCAGCTACCTTCCTACTGAGATGCACCCATTGACCCATCCTATACAGGTTGAATCAGCCCAGACAACCATCTCCAAACACTGAGCCATCAAGTTGCACGTCCAAAAACGAGAGTTTCTCGGCTTTCTGCACATCACTGTCAGAAAAAGGGAGAGGCAGAATTTAGGAGCAAAGAGTGCACATCGCACACCAAACACCATGCAAAAGAGCAATAGCAGCAGTTGAAACCCCTTGGTACAATAATTGGCCAGCTAGGGCCTGTCCTGTTAATTCTTTTCCTCTCACAGTGCTCATCGACCCTGATCTTGCAAGGAAGGGGGGCCTCTAAATTAATGAGCAAAAGTCAGGGTGCTTTAGTCCTTTGTAGTGGGACCCTCTAATCATCAAATCAAAATATTTGCACTAAAGTTTTACTGATATATTGGTGCAATAATTGTTGAAACCACTATAGAATCAGAAAGGCTCCAGAAGTAGTACACTGCAATAGCCAGCCATGTGAAGTTTGTTCCGATAATGGTGAATCACCAATTCCACTCAGTTCTGAAACTATGTATCACGCCACAACAACCAGCAGAATTTCACACTCCAGTAGTACACAATCAGGAGGCCCTCACAAGGCACTATGACTTGGCTATTTGTCTAATATGATTATCGTTGTCATTGTGGTGCGTTTGCAAGTTGGCCCAAAAAAGTGACAGGTCTTTAGTCACCTTTGGTGGTCCGTGTATCACTCACTCACATTTTCCCAATGGGATAAGCTGTGTAGCTGGGGTACATTTCTGACTTTGGCGTGTCCAAGAATATTCGAGGTTATTGGTACAGCCTATCAGCCTACGAAATATCTTATGCCAGGCTTTCTGCTAGCTGTTCTTCAGTTGTGGTAACTGATGCATGCCATCTGTGATAAAATGAAACCAGAGTGAAATTATAATGACAATATGTAAAGGATTCTCATATTTGATTCATTCACGGGTGCATCATATGAAATTTCTGGGTTGATAATTACCTTGAGAAATGAGAAGGGAAGGGTGGAGCAGGTTCTGAGAGGTCATGTTCTTTTTATGCTAGATTTATCTTCTCCATCTTTCTCTGCTTTACTAGATAGTTCTGGACTTAACCTCAAATGTACCCAGACTCTTTGTGTTCTGTTAAACCTTACATTTGGACAGTTTCTGGAAGTAGCGAAAATACTTTGATGTAAACTAACCAAGCAGAGAGGAGCTATATGATGAAAAGCTCACAATGCTGAACTAAGAAGTTGAATGTACTGATACATACATGTATTGGAAAAAGAGCTTTCGTATTTGCGCAACCATAAAGCTGAAAATGTTTTTTTAACAACAAAATCAAATCAACTTCTAGAACTTGATGGATCTAACCAAACTTCGTATAAATGAAAAAAGAAAGAAGACACAATGATAACTATATAAAACCCCCACTAGTCCATTCTTTCTTCTCCATCAATACAAAGATACACAGCTCTCCTGCGTATCCAAGAAAAAAAACACTAGTCAAAAAATAAAAAAATGAAGTGTAAAGACTGACATCCATAGAAGAAAGAGTGTACATCTACCCAGTCCAAGCACGACCTTTCTGTGTGGAAAGATCAATTCGAAAGGACCATGCCATCACCGTAAGACGCCATGGATTCATCTCGCTAACAGCCTTGGAAAAAGTTTCCTCACAGAAGAATCTCTCCTCAAGGGGATAGCAACAAGAGAAACAATATCAACCCTGCAACCAATATCCAAAGAATGTGGACCATCCTTTTCAAACTTGTAGGCCACATAGGAGAAAATTTGATTTGGATTCATCTAATTTAACAGTGCTTCTATTATAGTATTATCTCTCATCATAATCATCTGGGTGATTTTCGAAGCCTTATGTGAATAGACAATATTGTTTTATGGAAGACTAGCTGTCATCAAGTATAGTTTCGACTTTTAATTCAAAGAAAATTTATCATGTAATGATTCATGAATAACCAGTCATTACAAGTTTACAGATGTTAACTGTTCATCTGATAGATTAGGAACTGAGTAGTCTATAAACACATAGGAAGAAAAATAAGATTGAAAGATACATGCCGGTCTAGTATCATGGTGTCAATTCTGTTTTGTCAGAATCATAGTGTCAATACTAGCATACATGGAATCTGGAGATCCTTAGGATCCTTAGAAAGTTTATTCTGTTCATACAGTGATTAGCAGACAGTGATTGTAATTGGCCAAGATCCCACTGAAAAATAGATGGTGCAAATTTCGCCACATTATATTGCCGGGATCAGTACTTTGGTCTTGTCCATTCAACTCTTCCTTCCAATGTGATTTATCATTGTCGCAATCGTGTCACCGATGTCATTGCAGCATGTGCTGCTTTACAAAGTGTATGAAGGAGACCTGCGACTAGTCAATTACAAGACCCAATTTCCATGAGAAAATGATGTGAGAAGAACTACTCCGGAGCTTAGTATTTTCTTCAGTTTCTGCTTTCATACAAGTGTTGGCTGCAGGTTGATATATCTGGATAGGATTCAATTTACATATCTTACTTAGGCAATTTAGCTCTTATAGAATAAATCAAGGATATGTATACCAATACATGCATACATTTTGTACTTTTCTGTTTTTCCTCATATAATTCTTTTACTGCTGTCCGGTTATAACAGTATAATAAAATTGTGACCAATTTCTTCCGCTGACCTAAATAGCTGCAGTTGCTCCTGTGATCCTTTGTGATTAACAGTATGTGCGGTAAAATCCATTTTCTAGTTCCCTGCAATGTCTTGATAAGGCAAGGGAACTGTGTATATATGAACTGACTTAGAAGATTAAACTAATTAATAAGCATTGACAAGGATAGAAGAAAAGTTTGATCAGGAAAAAAAAAAGCCATCGCATGTAAATAGTTGCCTGTAGGCAATCTGTGGTTGGTAACACCTTATAGAATTATTCACAAGAATGAAAATTCAGAACATTGCAACATTAATTGAGATTGACGAAACCTCTGGATTGGTAACTGCTGATGTGTCACCAATATGTAGCATGTGATTCCCTCTTATTTATTTGATCATATGGCGCAGATCGACCGACTCCATGAGGACAACATTGGATGCTATCTACCTCACCCTTTTTATAAATTGGCATGAGCAGCACCAGTTGAACACCAGAACTCTGAGCAGCTAGGCAGCTCCTCTCTTCCACACGTGCCAGTGTCCAAGCTTATCCCATGGAGACTGCAAACAGTTGCAGTGGTGCACTCGAAGCCGGCCCTGCTGTGCAACAAAGCTTACCAATTTTGGCGCTTATATCTTTTCTATCTCTGTTCAGCGCATTTCTGGTATACTTCTATGCACCCTTCTGGAGAGTGAGGAGGGTTCCAGGACCTCCAACCAGGTTTCCTGTAGGCCATCTTCATCTTCTTGCCAAGAGTGGACCGGACGTCTTTCGCGCGATCGCAAAGGAGTATGGTCCAATCTTCAGGTAATCCTTGTAATTTGAAGGCTCTGCAGGTTTAGTAATAATGGGTAGATGGAGAAGGAAGCAACTAAGGTTACCATTGCAGGTTTCACATGGGAAGGCAGCCACTGGTGATCGTGGCCAATGCCGAGCTGTGCAAGGAAGTTGGAATCAAGAAGTTCAAGGACATCCGCAACCGGAGCACCCCGCCACCGACCGTCGGCTCCCTGCACCAGGACGCCCTCTTCCTCACCAGGTACTAGTGGGTTCTACTATAACTGAATAAACCTACAAGTAGTTTGAAACATTGGCTTAATGGAGGTAGGCTGGAATGTTCCGAGAAAGCATAATAACATTTGTTCTCTGAAATTTGCTGAGTGAGGCAGTGAGTTTAAACACTATGTGCTCATGCAATGTCAGGGACTCGAAGTGGTCGGCGATGAGGAACACGGTGGTCCCGCTCTACCAGCCGGCACGGCTTGCTGGGCTCATACCAGTGATGCAGTCTTACGTGGATGTGCTGGTGGCTAACATCGCCGGCTGCCCGGACCAGGACTGCATCCCCTTCTGCCAGCTCTCGCTGCGGATGGCAATCGACATCATCGGTAAGACGGCCTTCGGCGTCGAGTTCGGCCTGTCAAAGAATTCCGCGGAAGGCGGCGGTGGCGAGGCCGGCGATGGTGGCGAGGGCGACGACGACGTCAGGGAGTTTCTGAAGGAGTACAAGCGGGCCATGGAGTTCATCAAGATGGACCTGTCGAGCTCCCTGTCCACCATCCTCGGGTTCTTCCTCCCGTGCTTGCAGACGCCGTGCAGGCGGCTGCTGCGGCGGGTGCCCGGCACGGCGGACTACAAGATGGACGGGAACGAGCGCCGGCTGTGCCGCCGCATCGACGCGATCATAGCCGGGCGGCGGCGGGACCGGGCCGCGCGCCGGCGTGGCGGCAGCGGCGGCGACGGCGACGCCGCCCGGTCCGCCCCGCTGGACTTCATCGCGGCGCTGCTGGACGCGATGGAGAGCGGCAGCGGCGGCAAGGACTTCGCGCTGGAGGACCGGCACGTCCGCGCGCTGGCGTACGAGCACCTCATCGCCGGGACGAAGACGACGGCGTTCACGCTGTCGTCGGTGGTGTACCTGGTGTCGTGCCACCCGCGCGTGGAGGAGGAGCTTCTCCGGGAGCTCGACGGCTTCGGCGCGCCGCCGCGCACGCCGAGCGCCGACGAGCTCCAGAGCAGGTTCCCCTACCTGGACCAGGTCATCAAGGAGGCCATGCGGTTCCACCTCGTGTCGCCGCTCATCGCCAGGCAGACCTCCGAGCGCGTCGAGATCGGCGGCTACGTCCTCCCAAAGGTAACGCGCCGCCGCCGCCCGCCGGCGAGCCGATGATTTAAGTAAGTCTCGTTCACTTGCAACCAACAGAGACAAACAAAACGTGACACGAGGCGGTGTGTTTAATTACGGCGGCAGGGCGCGTGCGTGTGGCTGGCGCCGGGGGTGCTGGCCCGGGACGCGGCGCAGTTCCCGGAGCCGGAGGAGTTCCGGCCGGAGAGGTTCGCCGCGGCGGCGGCGGAGGAGCGGGCGCGGCACCCGTACGCGCACATCCCGTTCGGCGTGGGGCCGAGGGCGTGCATCGGGAGCAAGTTCGCGCTGCAGCAGGTGAAGCTCGCCGTGGTGGAGCTCTACCGCCGGTACGTGTTCCGGCACTCGCCGGCCATGGAGTCGCCCATCCAGTTCGACTTCGACCTCGTCCTCGCCTTCCGCCACGGCGTCAAGCTCAGGGCCATCAGGAGGGAGTGAGGGAGACTGGCTAGCTTGGGGTCATGTGTGGAACTGCAGCATCCGGTGATGGCGCCATGGTGTCTTCTTGTTTATAGATTGTATCCATATATATCAATAGCATAAGATAGGCTGAAATCGTATTACGTACAAATAGCTGAAGAAGATTGCGATGCTTTGAACTGTCGGTAAATGTGTTGCAGATACAACTTCCGTACAAGAATGTGTATGATGAAGAGGTTTCTCCACTTCCTAGTGCTAAGTTGTACAAATTCAATTATAAATTTGGCCCATTCCTACGAGATTTGCAAGATCTTTACAGATATTGTGTTCAGGAAGGCCAATTCATGGCTTACAGTAACGCCTTCCTGGTTATGTTTGGTTTAAAAATTGTGATTCTTGAACAAGGAGCTACTTTTGTATATCAAAAAATGAAAGAAGGAAAACTCACGTCCTCACCGTACATATGATGAAAAACAAACTAGAAAAGGTTATAAAGGCTACAAAAGAACACAGCTTCTAGAACAGGTGCATGAAACAACATTTTGTATTGTACATATGGAATCACCTGCCAAGAAACAAAAATCGCCAGGTAATAAATATTTGTGGTTTGAAAGTTAATAAAACAAAAAAGCAGGTAAATTAACGTACCATCAAATGTGCTTGCAGCCCGTGGACAAAATCAGACAGACAGTGGAAAATGATCTATTCACAGCAGTGCATAATAAAGTGTTCTGATGCCCGGGGGTGGTGATTCCGCAAAGCTTTGTGTTGCTAAAATATGCAAAGTCGTGAAGAAATGAAAGTTGGAAGATGATGGAAGCAGAACAGGGTACAGGCTTGTGCCCTTACTTGTCTAAGGAACTAACGGAGCTCGTCATGAAACCCATAATCATCTTCTGTGAACAAAGCATTGTAGAAGACATAGGGGTTCTCAATCATCTCTTTCATGCTCAACCGTCCATCTTTGTTTGTGTCAGCCTACAAAGGAGAATAGGGTTACTAGATGGCAAAAGTCACCAAGTCTACCGAGAGAAACATACTGTGCTAGTCTACTAGATTATCTCTTTCAGCACAATTGAAGCTTATTGCAATAAATAAGGGCAAACTGTTCCCAAACACCACAGTACAGATGAAGGAATCCCAACTTATCCTGAAAGTAAAGCAAGATGCAGCCTACTCTTACCTGTGATATTACATAGTCAGCTTGTTGCTTGGCATAGAAATGTTCAGATGGATGGAGATTACCAATTATAGGCTTTAGTTCATCTGCTGATAATAGCCTTCAAAATGACAAAAACCTTACACGTCAGTCGGAAAAGTTTTACGCTGATAAATGCATAGAAACAATTTAAAACACTGAACGTTGTAATATTTACCCATCATTATCCAGATCAAGGTGCGAAAATGACTTTTTAGCTGGTGCATCAGAGCCACCAGTATCATCTGTTATGCCTTCATCATCATAATGTCGAATCGAGTAAAATAATCCACTGAAGAACTCTTGAAAATTGAGCTTTCCATCATTGTCTTTATCTCTTTCCCTGAATAGTGAACACAAATCCATCTTAAAATTATAACATTTAGAGCAGACAGCTAAGAAGCTCAAATAGGAATGTGGCTCCGGCGGCATTAATATAACCATTTCAGGCAGGATAACCAGTATTGGTACTAGATAGTATGCCATTGCAAGTAATTTGGACATTTCAAAACAGAGACATGAAGTAGCTTGCTTTTGATTGAATTCCAGTGTAACTTGGTGGACTTTATGATTATTCCAAAAATCAAAATCAACCACATTGAACTTACTGCATTTACATCACAAATGATGTGGAACGCAGCAAGAATCAGCATAGACAATCATTTAAAAAAAACTAACTCAATCATATTCACCATTAAAAACCCAGAGCCTAGTTTGACTACCAGGAATTTCCAAATAAGGATCGTGCATCAAGCAGCCGTTTGACATAGTTGACAATCAGATATAAGAACTTAATATTTTGATGATGATATAAAACATCTCAAATATGTAGCCATAATTTGATCCAGCTATAATCAACTAAACAGTGTGTTCCGGACAGTCAATATATGATACTATTTAGTATCAACAGCATAATATGAGAAATGGGCAGGATTACAACAGTTGATGAAAAATAAACTATTAATTCGTTATCCAATTAGTCATAAACCTCACATGAACTGCATGGTGACTACTACTTATGAAGCGGCCTGCAGTATTTAGCTAGTGCCATAAACCGTCTGTGGCAACTGGCAAACACTTCAACATTCTTCTTTATTTATTTCTATTTTTATAATCACTAATTCTGGTAAGAAAACATCACGTTTTTTTGTTTCCTTGGAGTACAGGGAAAGAAACTTTTCCATCATTATTGTTCTTGTGCAGATCTGAAATAATACTAAGATCATGCAAAACAATGCAGTTGACTGCAATGTGTAATGGAAAAGTTGGGTTGGGGAGGGGGGTGGATTTTACCTGACTTCTTCTTTGCACAACCAATGTATTAGCTTTTGGTTGCCACTATCAGATGGATGTAAAAAGCTGAAAACAGAATTTCAAAGTAAATACTGAATGCAAGATAAAAAACGGGTTTAGGAAAAGGTGGTCAGAGAGGAGGTAATACTCGTTAAACTCAGTCAGATTGAGAAAGCCATCATCATCCATATCTGCGGCATGGAAATGCTCTTCCTTCCACCATCCCACCTCATCATTGGTTGAGTTATGATCTGGACATAGACAAGGCTTAGTGCTCAAATCGCAAAGATATGCATGCAATAATTTAGTCACTGCAGGCTATGATCTATTGAACTCCTTCCAGCATAACATGGTACAGTAGTTAAGTTATGATCCGGATGTAAATGGGACTATTTTATATGAGATTGGCAGGCACACTGAAACTTTTTTCATCCCATGTAATGGATGCAATTTGAACAATCCATGTGAGTACTCCCTCTGGTTCAGTATTAGAAGTCGTTTAGGACAGCGACACGGTCACCAAAGCACAACTTTGACTTCTCTTTTCTATAAAAATATTTCTTGAAAAGTTATATATGTATATTTTTATGAAAGTAATTTTCAAGACCAATCTATTTATATAATTTTCACATTTCCAAACTCAACGACTTAAATGTTATTCATGATTTATATTCCCAATGTTTGACTCAAACCTTGTCCAAAACGACTTCTAATACTAAACCGGAGGGAGTATGTGACTAGTTGAGAACTGTTCATGCTGTCATCTATTTATGAATCTTTGTTCAACATGTTCAACATTTATTGGTTGACCCAGGGAACATATTGAAAATGAACTCTGGCATATTTCTAAATGTTTCAGAAGTCCAACTTGATGACAATATCTCTTGCAGCTTATGTCATGCCACTAAGTAGTGATCTGGAGTAACATTCACATGAGTATACAAGTACAATCAAAGTTTCATGAGGAAAAAAAAAAGATAAGTAACAAAGGCATGTTTACTCAGGCTATATTCCATCAACAGAGAATGGAAAGGTTCCTAATTCCCACATAGTCTAGCTCCTAATTTTACAAAATTATTTTTTTGCACTAATTGAGGCACAGGAGCATTATGTAAATTACTCCACTCATTTCATTTCATTTGAAAATGATGAAAACTGCTCAATATGATCATTTAAGCAACTGGAAATCTCAGTGAAAGGATTTACAGAATACCTTACTAAAACAGAGCTTCTGCCAAAACTTTTACACAACACTTCAATTGCTTGGTTTCAACATGGCCAAAGTATACATAGCAAATGGACTAGCAAGATGAATCATTTCTAGTGTGCATAACCACATTGTCATTCCGTAGAATGACTTAACATCGCAATGTGGCCTAAGAATCAGCATATGGATCCCCAAATCCAACAACAAGAGCACGTGGTCAAACAAATCTCAGCACCAAGATTCAGAGCTTAGCCAGGTAGCCAGCTACCAGCTACCATTGCAAGCTTCCAAAATAAACATACACGCCCAGATTTTAGTTCAAGGATCCAAACCTCAATGAAGAAACAAACGCCAAATAGCTGGAATCGTACATACATAAATGCACAATGCTCGTACCGTCAAAACGCCAGGCCCAGCTGGGCCGCTCGTACTCGCCGAGGGCGACGCGGCCGTCGTGGTCGCGGTCGTGCAGCTCGAGCTCCCTGGCGGTGCGGTGCAGCACCTCCCGCCGCGCGTTCGCGAGGTTCCAGCCGGCCAGCTCGTCGCCCGTGACGGCGCCGTCGGCGGGGTCCACGTCGATCTTCGGGAACAGCTCCTCGACGCGGCGCGTGACGTTGAACCGCGCGGCGTCGTTGATGTAGTCCTCGTCGGCGCCGGCCTCGCCGTCGGAGAGGTCCTCCGGGACGGGCGCCGCCTCCATGCCCGGCGCGTGCAGCCCCGCGGCGGCGAGGCGCTCCCACTCGCGGTCCTCGAGGCGGCGCTCGAGGTCCGCGACGACGGGGTCGAACGGGATCTGGTGGTGGTGCGGCGCGCGGGCGCGGGCGCGGAGGCGGAGACGGCGGTGCTGGTGCGGGGTGGGGGACGGGGAGGAGGGCGAGAGGTGGAGCAGGAGGAAGAGAAGGCCCGCGGAGGCGAGCGCCAGGGCCAGTGTCAGCGCGACGGTGGACGCCGCCGAGGGCTTCCTCGCCGACGCCGACGCCGCCGGCTTCGCCATGGCCGACGAGTCGCCGCTCGGGGCCTTCTCTTTTTTTTTTCTTTTTTTTTTGTTCGGTGCTTTTTGCTTCGAGACGTGGGAGTGGGAACTGCGGTGATTTGGTCGCTAGTCCACTCTCAGCTGTACTGTTCTCGGTTGGTGCATGACATGTGGGCCATTGTAACGTGGAGGGAGTAAATGATGGTTCTAGTGGGCCAATTAAGATGTTTTTTTTCTTTTTTGAGGAACTAAGAGGTGATGATTTGGTGGTGAAATCTCTCTCGTGGACCCTACGCAAATCTGGTTAAAATCGGCCGAGTTCTTTGCCCAATTCAGGTGGGCGTCCAGTGAACAGGGCCCATTTTGAGATAGCAAAACTGAACTGGGTTTGCTTTTTATCTTTTTCATGAGGTGAGGAGCGTTTGTTCTATGGAAAAAGTCCAAATTACTACCATTAACTCTAAACTCTAAAGTAGGTTTTGATTCATTTAGAAAAATATCTTAATTGGTCTAACCTACCCTTCATAAGATTTTTCTTTTTGGTTTCTCCACGTTGAAGTGACGTTTTAAGGTAAAATTTTGTGGGATGATAGAGTACCACATAAAGTATTTTAAAAAATATATAATATGAATTTTTCATCGTTAGGCTATAATATGTAATAATAAATTAACCATATTGATAGAAAATTTATGATAAATAATAAAAAATTTATATTATTTTTAAAAAATACTTTATACGGGTCTCTATCATCGCACAAAGTTTTAATTTTAAAACGCAGAGTCTGTGTATTGAGAAACAAAAAAGACAAATTATACGAAGGGATAGATTGGACCGTTTGAGATAGTTACGGGGGTAAAATAACCGAAACATACTTTAAGGGGTTATCTAAACTTTGCCCATACTTGACGGTAGTAATTTGGACTTTTTCCTTTTCTCTATACCACCAGCTTGGGAGGTGAGGGTGGAAAAAATTTATTGACTTTTCTCATTAGCATATATAACCATTACACATATAAACTACATTCAAACACACACAAAGATGTTCATTTGGGTATAATTTCTAGAACCTTGTGTGAATCGTATCTCATATTTTCAATGACCACACTACAAGATAGTTTTTATACCGCAATCTTTTAATAAAAAGAAAGACACATGAGTAGCATTTCAGATATCTAGTCCGTCCTTATTAGCTCCTTTTGTTTGTCTTTATAGCTATCACTCTTAGGTTACATATTCTTTTTGGATGTATTCACTAACAGCTAACAGCAAGAAATTGACATAAGCTACCGCGCTGTTATAGGGAGATTTAAAGGAGAGGAATAGAAAGGCTAGAGAGTTAATCTTCATATGACAAACTATATGTGACATTTTTTTTTTGTTTTTTTAGACGACAAACTCTAGTTGTTGGGCATTCTCTTGACTATCGTTTCTATTTCTGCAACCGCCGAGTTATTTTTGTGCTTCCCCTGGCTTGTCACTGTCCAGTGTCCACGTATGTCACTCTGCTACATTCCATTAATTCTGCGAGAATAAACCCTACTTTCCAAATACCTCCAACATGATAATCTATTTAAAAAATAAACATGATTATACTATATTGTTTTTAATAAAAACTAAACATGCCATAGGAAGATTGATTTGAATCTTAGTACGCTTTCGTCTGATTTACATAAATGGTGATAGAATTTCCTAAATTTTGTTTTTGAAACCGTGTCAGATCTGATTATAAAGGTACAAATCGTGCTTCATCGATTCTCTCGTTACAAACCAAACCAAACCAAACCCTCTGTGCCTCCAACCCACACCGTCGCGCACGGCTCATATAAAGCCCCCTAGCCGCTTGCGCGTTACCCTCCACCCTGCAATCCCACCTCTCCCTCTAAACCCGCAGCGGCGCTCCTAGGGTTTGCTCCGCCTCCGAACCCCGCCCTCCGATCGCTCCGATTCCGAGGTAATCCGCGCCTCCCCCGCGCCCCTCACCCCGGGCCCGAGCTAGGGTTTCCGCGCTTCCGCGTGTTTGCTCAGATTCCGTTGGTTCCGTTGGCAGGCGGCGGCTGCGAGAAAGCTTGCGGCATGGCGGGCTACCCGGAGGACAACCAGCACGCGCTGAACGGGTACGAGGAGGAGGAGGTCGACGAGGAGGAGGGCCACCCCGGTAGGCGGGGAGGCCGGGATGGGGGCTCCGGGTACGGCGACGCCGGGGAGGATGGGAGAGGGGCCGGCGGCGACTCGTCGGGGTGAGCGATCTGGGCTCTAAGGTTTCGATTGGTTCCGGATTTCGAAGGATGCGGGGAGCGGGAGAGCTAATACTTGTTCCCTTTTGCAGGAAGATTTTCGTCGGAGGCGTTGCTTGGGAGACGACTGAAGGTGAATTTCTATGTCATTTAGTACTACTGATTGGGCGTGCCCCAAAGTTCGATGTGGCCAGTTTGGTGTTTTATAATTTTGGATGCTATAATATAAAAAAGTAGCATGAGGTATAGCTGCAGGTTCGTCATTAAGGGTGAACAGGGGGTTTGTTATTGTGGAAAGTAGTGTTTCCGTTAGCATGCTTTTGTTATGTGCCCTGAGTAGTGTTTCCGTTAGCATGTTTTTGTTAAATGCCCAACAGGGCACATACGTGTTGGCTGTTTTCCTTGTTTGCTGCTTGATGTTTTGGCTATAAGCTTAATGCCATCCATGTTTTTGGCTATAAGTTTAATGCTATCTGTGTTTTCTTTGTATTTGTTTGCTTGTCCATGGCATTATTTGTTATGTTGCTTGACTTGCTGCTGTAATGGTATGATGGACGCAGTGTGCATGTTCTATGTAGTTTACTGAGTTTGTCAATTTTTGTTACTACTAGTGGGAAGATATAATGTACTGAATACCAGGGTGCTAAGTCCTAAAAATTATGTGCATACTTGTTGATGTGCTTGACATGCAGGGTTCTTACTAATTTATTTCTGCATGTTATGCGCTGTTTAATATATTTTGGTAAACTGCACTTAGCACTTCTGTTGAGCTTATTTCCAGTATGGAGCGCTGAAGTATGACGCTAATATTCTGCAACTTCTTGGATTTGTTTTACTCACTGTACTGAACTTCACATGTTTTTGTTGATTTATAACCCACTAACTGTATCTGGATAAAGGGTATACCAGCGAGAAAAGAAGCTGGCCCATTTTTTTTATCTCTCTTGACAAGTGTTACACAATGTACATTGGATTGTCAAAGTAATATTTCTACTTTGTTGGTACATAAGTGCATGATGCCTGAATATGCTGCCCAGATTAAACTAATGACACGGGTAGCAGTAGTGAGATAGCTTGAACATGATCATGAGCATGATCATGAGCCCCTTTAAATTCTGGAATACATACACAAATTTGGTTTGTGCAAGAAGGTTCATATATTTTCTGTTTATAAAAGAAAATAGTCATGGGTACATGGCATTTGTGAATTAGGATGTTTCTAGACTTGAAGCTGTCAATTATTTTTGTGTCCTTGATTGAGGTTTCTTGGTCTGATCTTTTGTGAAATATTTTTACCCTTATCTCATTTGTCCGTGTCCTGCTACTTGTGGTTTTGTTCTGTTTTTCCCAATTGACAAATCTGTATGGTTTATTTGTTTGTATGTAGAAACGTTCTCCAAGCATTTTGAGAAGTATGGGGCAATAACTGATTCTGTAATTATGAAGGACAAGCATACTAAGATGCCTCGTGGATTTGGATTTGTTACATTTTCTGATCCATCTGTTATAGACAAGGTTTTGGAGGATGAGCACGTTATAGATGGCAGAACGGTAGGACATCTAAATTTAGATCGGCCGTAATGTGGGACCTCAGTTTGCAGTTTACTCTCATTTGCAAAGTTCTGCAATAAAATAAAGTTTAGCTTGTGTCAACCCCTCTCAACTTCATCGTTTATGCAGGTCGAAGTGAAGAGGACAGTCCCTAGGGAAGAAATGACCACCAAAGATGGCCCAAAGACAAGAAAGATATTCATCGGTGGGCTACCACCATCACTTACTGAAGGTAGGTGTTTGCTACGAATAATAAAATATATAATACATCATGTTGATGATACTGAGAAGGTACAAAATTTCAGATGAGTTGAAGGATCACTTTTCCTCTTACGGTAAGGTGGTCGAACATCAGATAATGCTTGATCATAGCACTGGGCGTTCTAGAGGGTTTGGTTTTGTCACTTTTGAAAGCGAGGATTCTGTTGAAAGGGTCATATCAGAGGGGAGAATGCGTGATCTTGGTGGGAAGCAGGTTAGATTTTTATTGTGTTTTGCTGTGAACTCTGTAGTTGCAGTAGTCATAGTAGCTGTTGTTGAACCTGCAACGGATCTCATATATCTTCAACTGTACTTAATAAGGATGGAAAAAAGGATATGGCCTTGTTTAGTTCCCAACTTTGGGGGGCTAAAGTTGGGACTGTCATAAATGCGACACTGAAGTATTTCGTTTGTATTTGTGAATAATCGTCCAAACATTGATTAATTAGGCTCAAAATGTTCGTCTCGTAAAGTACAACAAAACTGTGCAATTAGTTTTTGATTTCATCTATATTCAGTACTCCATGCATGTGCCGACATTTTGATGTGATGGGAATCTTCTTTTTGCATAGTGGAATTTGGGGGTGAAATTTGGGAACTAAACAAGGGCATAGTTTTGTGCACATACTATTGAAATTTAGAGCACGAGGAGTTATAGTGCCTGATTTGCAACCAGCTGAGCGCTAGCAGTTATAGCGCCTGATTTGCAACCAGCTGGCTGCTTTAAAATTCTGAATGGTGCTCTGTAGCTCTGCCTATCCCAACTTTCTTGGGAGTAACAAGGCTTTGTTGTTATTGCCATATTGTGTTCTGTAGTTCCTCTTTCAGCAGCTAGACTTCTTTTCATCTTCTGGATTCTCATCTATTCTTTGGTATTGCTCACTGTGTTCTCTTGTAACCTCAGAATTTTTAGTCATATGAACTGCAGTTAATCTTAAGATGTTTGTACCTATTAACTGTACCTCAAGTTGAAGTGATTTGCAAGGTTTGGACTATTTTTGTTTTCAGGTTGAAATAAAGAAGGCTGAACCAAAGAAGCATGGATCTGATCACAGCAGTAATGGTAGATCTGTCCATGGGGGTGGTGGTTACCGTAGTTCTTACCGTAGTGGTGGAGCTGGCAGCGGCAGCGGTGGCAGCAGTGGCGGCGCTGGCGGCGGCGGCGGTGGTGGTTATGGGTACGGTGGTGCTTATAGGTCCGCTGCGGCAGGTTATGGATATGATGGTGGTGCAGGAGCAGGATATGGCTATGGTAGAGGGTATGGCTATGGAGGCAATGCTGGCTTTGGGTCTGGTTTTGGCGCTGGGTATGGTGGCTCCATGTATGGGGGTGCTTATGGTGCATATGGTGCTTACGGTGGCGGTGCCTATGGAGGTGGTGCATATGGAGGCGGTGCATATGGAGGTGGCGCCTATGGTGGTGCCCCAGGTGGCTATGGCGCTGGTGGATATGGCGGTTATGGGGGAGCTGGTGGTGGAGCAGCAGGTGGTGCTGGTGGTGGGAGTTCAGGTGCTCGGGGTTCTGGCAGGTATCATCCGTATGGAAAATAAGCGGCAAGTTCAATCTGGTTTCCTAGGGGCGTTGCCTCCTAGAAGTTCAGTTTTCATGCGATGTCACCTAATCAGCGTCATTGGAACATTGTTGGGTTGAACTAAGTCACTACTAGAACAACTCTGTAATGAAAGCCGCTGAGCCCGTCCGCCTGCCTTTTGTTTGCTGCAGAAGTTACACATGAAACCTGTGTTGTATTCTTTAGTTTGGTATGCAGAGAGCTTAGAACCCTGAGAACAGGCGTTTTATGGTAGGACAGTATTTGGTGCGGTAGAACTATATTCTGTGCTGTTGCATTGCTTTTGCAAGCGACTGTTGCCATCTGTGGTGATTATAATTAGGAACACATTAAATGATTTGGTTTAATCTTCTAATTGATTGTTGATCTCTTGACATGCAAACTATGGGATGCCCGGGAACTATGATGTAAATCTAAAGATGCTGGATATCTGTGCTACGTATTTGCATAGAATTTGCATTCTGGTGGAATGTTTACAGAAATTTGTTTCTGTATCATCCGAAATGTTCCCGTTTCTGAACCTGGCTGGAGCCTGTCCTCTGCCTTTGGGCCACGATCGAAATATGCTCCATGGATTCTCAAACGACATGCTTCTGATACGATGCCGCTGCCCACACCTGTGCGCCCGTGGTTTTGTGACTACCGCATTCTCACGTGTTAGAAACAAGTGTGGTATTGTGGTGTATTAGAAATCACACAAACTGGCAGAAACAATTGGATAGGCAGGCCGAAACATTGATTGATCTGTAGAACCAAGATATGATCCCACCAGTTGTCGACATCTTACAGGCAACAAAATGAACTCTGAAGATATCCCATTTTACTTTTATTGCCCTACTCTGTATACTTCAATTAGCTGGGCGCAATTTGCTTCAAGTAATCAAGTTGCAAATGAAGGCACAAATAAATCAACACATTTTAACTATCTCAATCTTAGGCCTTGTTTGTTTTATAATCAATGGTAAAAGTCCATTCTAAAATCACCTTGGGACCACAAATAGTCCAAAGTTTGGTCGTACTCCCTCTGTCCCGTAATGTAGCATCAGAAGCATTTAAAAGTACGGAGAAATAACGCACGTGCCCCTGAGTTCATTGATGAGGTAAAAAAGCCATTTGCAAGCACGCGCCAACCGTGTTTCCAATACATTCCAACACTCACAGTTTTTAACGGTAGCGCCAAAACGTAGGCGCCAAGTTCAAACAACCAAAAGCAAGCAAAAAGCGGACCTGACACAATCCGAGGCCGGAGAACCTCCCGCAGTCGACGTAGCAGTAGCGGCAACCGTGTCGCCGCACCTCCCGCCGCCGCCGCTCCTCCCTCCGCGCCTCCCACGGACGACGCTTCCAAACCAAGCGTCGACTGCATCTCCGTGTCCTCGTCAGGGAGCCATGACAAAGGCCGCTATAGCACGACGCATCACCGCCTCATCACTTCTCCTGTGTCGCGCCACAGCCCTATTCCGACGTCCCACGGCTTCGTTGCGCCACCGCCACTCAAATATCTGCCACCAATGGCACTCAGCTTGCCGACGCCTACGATATGCTTCACTCGTCCCTTCCATGGGGAACGGAGGAGACCGATGAAGGAGCGGCGGTGGGTGGGGAGGTGGTGGTGAGCGCGGACCGGCGGCCGACGAGTGTGATCTGCGGGTGCTCCTACGCCTGGGTGCTGGGGGAAGGGGACGGATCGGGAGCTGGGGTCTCGGGCTCGTGTGCCTGTGCGCGCGCTGGGGGAAGGAGACGAGAGGCCTCACACTGGGGAAGGAGACTGAGATGATAACATTTCAGATTTTTTGGTGGGGGCAATCCAATGCATGTGGGGGCCACAAGACAGCGCAAGTGCTTAAATTCTAGGAAAAAATTTGAGTGCTCCAAATGCTTACATAGTGGGACGGAGGGAGTAGGTATTAACTATGATAACTTTCATCCAGCATGAACATGAACATCCTATTATTAATCTAAGGTGGTGTTTGGATCCAGGTGCTAAAGTTTAGCGCTTTAAATAAGTGATAATTAGATGTATTAAATATAAATAAATTATAAAACTAATTACATAAGTCATGTCTATTTCGTGAGACGAATCTAACAAGCTCAATTTTGCTATAATTAATACATAATTACCATACGTTTACTGTAGCGTTACATTGTCTAATCATGGTGTAATTAGGCTTGATAGATTCGTATTGTAAATTACTCATCGTTTATGTAATGAGTTTTTAAATTAATCTATATTTAATACTCCTAATTAACATATTTATATCCGATGTGACGACGCTAAAGTTTAGCGGCCGGAAACAAACAGGGCCTAAACATTAAACAATTATCTTTTGTTGGCGCAACCTTTTTGCTCGAAATTCTGAGCCCATGGACCATGGTAGTTTTGTATATATATATATATATATATATATATATATATATATATATTTGTTTCTTGCAGTATGTCTTAATAAACTGGTAGGATCCTTCATGTGGACTCTGTCCACCTATTTTTCTAGTTCCAATTGTTTTGCAGCTGCAACTACATTGCACTTGTGTGACGCCCGGATTCCAATGATTGTTAGAACACGGGCGTCAGACACTGATCAAAATATAACTCGCTCCAGGATCATCCTCATTCTACCAAGTAAAAATAAAAAAATAAAATGTATCATTCATATGTTTCCTAAACCATGAGTCTAAATTAAATTATGATTGTGCCATTGAATTTCTTCAGATAAGATCTTAAAAAACAAGACCAGTATATTGGATGATATTTTTTCTCAGAACATTTTTTATAAAAGTGAAACAATTTGTTTGTAGAACCTGAAATGGATGTTTGAGATTCATGAGAAAACTATTGTAGATTTACAATAAATTTGTTTTCATTAAACCAAGAAAAAGCTTAAACCGGGACAAAAACCATTCACCAGAAACAAATCTTGTGTGCTTGCGGGATAAAATGTCTGTACCCTCTTCCTCCATTCTTCTACCCTTGTCATTTGAACCAGATAAGTAGAGCTAAAACATTCATATACCAAGACCATTCATGCATGCTTGTGGGAGTGTGGGACAGGAAGCATAGACGAAATCTTAAAGCGCTGGATCTTGATCAAACTTGAGCAAAAAAAAATGAAAAATATATAAAAGGAAAAAAGCTAATATGTAATTGGGCCGTATTTTCTATGGATGTAGGCCTAGTTTTCAAGCGCAAAGCCAGGGCTCAACACCAGGGGACTAAGCTATTATATGGCTTAACAAAATTGACATAGATTAGTAAAGTTACATACGCTCGGTGGCGGGTTACATTCCAGCCGCAACTAGCAATGGCTTGTCCGTATCCAATTACCAAGTGCGAACGCCTAGCTTGCCTCTATAGATTGCCTGCTTTCACATATATTTAGTGGTTTTACATCCGACCGAAGATCAACGCAGCTGCATCGTTTCGGGTTGGTGCCGGCTTATGGATAGTTTTTTAAGTATTCCTGAGCCTAATACGAGTCATTCTCGAATTCATGTTCCTGATGATTCTAAATCAGTGGTAGTGGATGGGAAAACATAAGAGGACTGCATATATATTACCTCTGAAACTCTTAACCAAACGTTAACAGAGATCCTTTTCTGAAAAAGAACATTAAGGGCAGTCCCAATCCATCATGTCTATAGATAGTGTCCATGCTGCCATATTAGCAAGACATCACCTTAGACACTATATTCTCCAACCCATGATTTCTTAGGATGGATCATTAATAAATTCATCATCTTTTCTCTCTACCAATCATACTTGTTCATTTTCTATCATGAAGACCCTATCCTCTCCCAATGCAAACTTTGTTAGTGCTCTATTCATAGGTTCTCGTGTCGATACTGGGTCTTGCATGAGATCCAGTTTCTTCCTCTTTCTATTATCTCTTATTTAATACAGTACCACACAAGCAAAAAGTCCTATGTAGCCGCCTAATTAATGCTATGAAAACCATCCTACATGCAGGCTTGGGACTGCCGTAACAGACGATCTAGAAGCCAATAACGAAGTGTTATTATACTACCACTACTCCCTACCACTACTCCCTGTCTGTCCTCTGCTCTACCCTACCGTGTCTACTCGATGCCCTGGCCATTCCCAGCCCCATGACTAGGATAGTGTCCATAGAATTAAATAACATGTCACATAGGCTAAAAGATGATGTGTCAAGTGAGTTAATCAATAAAGAGGAGGAAACCGGATCTTGCATGAGACATGGTTTCTACGCATTATCCAAAACATAGTGAGAGGTGAGTGTCATTAAATTTGAATTTGGAATAGTAGTGTTTGGGTTAGAGGGGTAGTGTCTTGTACTAGTTTCATGATGATGTGGAGACTATGGACACCACTGGCGTCTTGGGTTAGGAACTTAGGACTGGCCACGCGCCCGTATATTTGACATGGGGTTTGCGCCCTCGCGTGACCCACGCGCGCCCCACCGCAGCGCAGAGATAGCCGTGTAGGTGTAGCCCTTTCTGTCAGCGACTGACCACGCACCAGCACGCCACGTTCTTTGCTCGTCGCCTTCCTCCCTCCCTCCTCCGTCTCCATGTGCCCCACATGCACATATATTTACCGCCATTAAAGACGGACACACCTCGCCCACCTTCTCAGTTCTCACCCACGCGGCTTCTCCGTTGCGTTGCGTTGCAGAGCAAAACCCCGCACCTGTCTAAAACCCTGCCGCGTCGAGAGGACAGAGAAGATGCTGGAGGCGGCGCGCGGGTGGCTCACGCCCGCGGTGCTGTTCGTGGTGGTGAACCTCGTCATCGCCACCATCGCCGTCGCGTCCAGGCTGATGTCGCCGCCGGAGGCGGGGGCGGCGGCGGGCCCCGGAACGGACGAGCGGCGGAGCCTCCTGCGCGCGCCCTCGCTCGCCGTCGACCGCCTCCGCGCGTCGTTCAGCTTCTCCCGCATCGGCCTCGCCGCCGACCACGCGCGGGCCTTCGACGACGACGCCGCCGCGGCCACGGAGCCCGAGCCGTCCCCGTCCCCTCAGCCGCCGCCGGCGGAGAGCGTCCGCGAGGCCGAGCGCGAGCGCGGCGAGGACGAGGCGCGCGTCGAGAGGAGCCGCCGGTCGGAGGCCGCGGCGGAGGCGCCGAATCGCCGGCGCCCGCGCGCGGGGAGGATGCGGAGGGCGGCGACCGAGGAGCCTGCGGTGGAGGTGGACGCGCGCGCGGACGAATTCATCAGGCGGTTCCGGGAGCAGCTGCGGCTGCAGCGCCTCGACTCCATCCTCCGCTACCGGGACACGCTCCGCCGCACCGGCACCGCCTGATTCGTTCGTACGCGGAATTACATTTTACTAGAGGGAGCTGAGTGCAAATGTTTGCTTGCGTAGAGGTCGAGGTGTCGAGGAGGGAGAGTGTAACGGTAGAAAATCCCTCCGGGTAAGTTTTTTTAAAAAAAATCTACGATGAGTGTTTTCTTTTCAACTCTTTTATCATTTGATTTTGATTTTTCTATCGTAAACCATACCGTTTTGTTGTAAATGATCACCTTTGCTTGGATTTGTTTGGAAACCTCACCACTACGCACCTGCTTCCATTATCCCCTCGACTTAATCACGAATGCAGTCTTATTACCAAATTTAATTAGGTGCTTTTAGAGTAGTATAATCTTGATGTTATTTTTGGATCCCACCAAAAAAATCATTAGCGAGAGTTCATGCTGTCCTAATTTTCGCTATTTGTAAATGGAAGTACTCGTAATTACGATGGTGAAAAGGTTTTAAGCAACCATGTGAACAAACTCCACACAGCTAATTGGTTAATGGTTTTCATATGTAACATATAAGTTCAATAGAGAATGATCATTTCCGACAAAGGAGTCGTAAAAATCCAAGTAAAAGACCTTCGTGACGACTAATCGTTAGTGAGCGTACGTGTTGCTTATTGGTTGGACGGTCCGCTAGACGCCTAGACCATTTCAGGTTTAATTTCATCTGCTTTGATTTACTTTGTATCACAATCCAGGAACTAACACACATGGTCAAATTTATTAACGGAAACTATAGAATGAATTCTGTCTGTTTGGATCATAGGGACTAAAGTTTAGTCCCTCAAATAAGTGATAATTAGAAGCATTAAACATAAATTAATTATAAAACTAATTACATAAGTCATATCTACTCCGTGAGACGAACCTAGCAAGCCTAATTAACCTAATACATAATTATCAAATTATTACTGCAGCATTATATTGTCTAATTATAAACTAATTAGGCTTAATAGATTCGTATAGTAAATTAGTCCTCACTTATATAATATATTTTTTAATTAGCATTCTTTCATTTAATGTGACGGGACTAAAACTTTAGTCGCTGGAACAACCACCCACGACACATGGTCAAATTACCTCGTCTGTGAGAGTCGCCATCGAAAGGCTGGCTACCAGAGTACCATTATGCTTAACTCTTGACACGAGCCACGCCATTTCTTGGCGCAGGGAGAAAATAATTCGTAGCGCTTTGCAAACAATACGGTTAGGTAAGCTTGCCGGTACACAGGCGAGCCTGGAAAACAAGGTACCAGTACTACGGAGTATTATTATGCAAGACTTGGGATTTAGGTCTGCTGTGTCTACTTCCAATGACATATTTGATTATGGTTTTTTTCAAGCATTACGTCATTTGGAGGAACCATAACAACTCCCTCTAATGGAATGTTTCACCTTTTCGATTACGGTAGATAAATAATAGCATTTATTATTATACAGTGTTATCATCAAATTATATGAACTAGTCATCCCATGATACTAGCCAAACCATATCGCGCAGCTCTGCATGAAAATAAAACTAGTCACCCTCAATACAATATGGAACAGTTATCAGTAACTTGTAAGCAGTGTACACTTTGTTTCATCTAGATATTTTTTTAATCTTTTTATAGCTCTTTTACCATCATATCATAAGGCGAAAAAGGACAGCCATGTAAAAATCTAGTGAAGCGATGCATCTCCCTCTAGCAGCGCAGGAACCCCTATAAACCATGCTGAACTCTTTTCCTTCGATTTTATATCTCCCTTGTAGTGACTACTCTGCACACAAATCGTATCATCTCACGTACTCCTGATAGGTGGGTCCTATTTGTCTGTTCTGATTCCACTCATGTTTTGGATCCAAATCTTTTCTCTCCTCCAAGTTTTGTGTTATCAACAGTTGGTTCAACTTCTATGGCGCCACATCGGATGCTTAGTCACCCATTGGGGAAGACCTAAACCCCTTCTCGGGAGGGATGAGAACCATAATGTCACACCCGGTTTTAAAGACAAAACCAGGTGCATCTCATATGTGCGACAGGATCAGTTTACACACATATGGTAGACGTCACAAGTGAATATCCATAACCATGCATAACGAAAGAGTATTATAGTGCAATTATTACAATATCAAAGTTGACTCAAATGTCATAGCGGAAGACTTAAATAAACGTTTATCTAACGAAGCAAAAGTGACTCCAACTCCACAGACATTGACTGGGGGAGACTCGCCTAGAACTCCTCAAAATCAGTGGTGAAATCCTCAAAATTCTCCCAATCTGAGCAGCATTCCGGTTGTAGTAGATGCAATAAAGGAAAGAAAAACAACAAGTATGAGCACATAACGTACTCAGCAAATGTAATATGACATACAAGGCTGAGGCAAAAAGGTTGGCTGACCATACTGCAGTAAACACTTTTAGTTGGTCAAGTTTTATTAAGCAACTATTTACTAGCAAATGAAAGTATATACCACCCACAAATTAATGAATGTCATATTCCCAACATATTCATATAACCACGATTTAGATCATGTTCAAGTATAATTATCATGTAAGGGTCCAGGCCGCTCTTGACCATGAGCACGGCTGTTATAACAATTTTACACTCTGCAGAGGTTGTACACTTTCACCATAAGCCGTGATTCCCATTGCCGAAGCATTGTACCCTTCCCACACCACGTGGACCGAATACTGGGTTTCACTATGAGACCTTTACAAAAGCACTCTAATAAATGATAGCCTGCTAAGGTTTCCGGTTCAGAAGCAAAGCATAACCCTCCCTAATGAGGTCTGTCTCTTACCAAAGCCCACAGCTCAAAAGGACCGAGCTATACCCCGTCAACCGCCACCCCCCATGCCCCTTTCGGGTAAAGCTACCATAAACCAGAGCACCTAATTAGTCAGTCAAAGCCAGAGCCACATGGCACTCATGGTTGTACTGTTTTCCTGGGTGGTTCTCCATGTTCCAATTAAAAAGATATGATCTTGTCCATTAATTGATTAAAAAGGTAGTAATGGAACATAGAGTAGGGGTTCATTTAACCAATCCCAGTTGAGCAAACTAAGCATCATCTACCATCAAAATTAATTAAGTAACCCAGTTTCAGGGACAGGGAAAATAAAGTGGCTAGGCAAATCCTTAAATAGGAACCCATCAAATTAAGACACATGCATGGGTGGTGAAATTAATAATTATTAGGACATTTGCATGACATAATACACTTGCCTTCTTCCCAACTCTGTTGCTGCTCAAATCCTTCTTCAACAGTTGGTTCTTCAGAGAAATCCTCGAACTGGTCGTTTCCTAATCGCATCACACATTCACATGCAAGGAAACAATACAACAAATAAGAAATAGTATACCAAACAATTCCAACAGAAGAAAACAACAGCACAAAACTAATCTACGCATTACAACAAACGCGTGAGCATGAGAATCACTAAAATCGGAGTTAAAACGCAAAAGATATGGCTTTTCTAAGGTTCAGTGACTTTCTGGCAAAGTTTTAAAACTTCCAGGGGCTTAACTGCGAAAAACCAGGGGCTAAAACATAATTTTGTATAAAAACTCGAGGGCTAAACCATAAAATAACAAAACTTGGACCTCGGGCACAATTTTAAAACTTGCAGGGGCTAAAACAGAAGAAAAAGGACCTAAACGTAATTATTTTTGAACTAACTAGGACCGCGTGTTGATTTTTAAAAACTTTAAGGGCTTCTTTGCAAAATAGCCTGCGCTGCCTGTTACGCGGTCGGATTGACTCGGGCTGGATCTATCGCGAGCCGTTGGATCGCGATCGGACGGTCCAAATCAGATCGGCCGAGGGGGGGAACGCCGGCGACGGCCGGGACGGCGGCGCCGCTCGTTCCCGCGGCGGAGCATCGCCGGAGAAGCTTCGGAAAAACGCGACGCAGCTCGGTTCACGACGGGACTTGGTCCTACGGACTCACTGGACCACGACGAGTTCACCTAGGGGGCTCTAGACGACTAGGGACGCACACCGACGACGGACCACGACGGTGGCGCCATGCGCGGCGGCGGAGCTCTCGGGTGAACGCGAATCCGGCGCTACGGCCCTCCACTAGGTCCAAGAAGCCGACGCAAAGGACGAGCGGGTGAAGGAGAACTCACCAGGGGCAATCTCGGCGAGAATAGGCTCGGGACGGTGTCGGACGACGGCGAGCGGCGGCCGGCGAAAAAGTCGGCGGCGGCGCGGGCAGCTAGGGCTTGCGAAGCTCGGCTTGTTTCGATTGGAGGGGAAGCGGAGGCGGCGGCCAAGTTAAATAGGCCGGGGATGGGGCTCGGGCCTCACCTAGGCGTTCGTGTCCGGGTAGGACTCGGCGGCGCTGCGGAGACGAACTCGGGGAGGAGTTCGGGTCGGAGACGACGGACCCGGCAGGTGGGTCCCACCTGTCGGTGAGTGCGAGAGAAAGAGATGGGGAGAAGCGGGACGGGCCGGAAATGGGCCGAAAATGGAGAAGCAGGCCGAGGAGAAAGGATCGGCCGGGGAAAAGAAATGGGCCGGCTCGGGTGAGAAAGGAAAGAAGTAGAGGGGGCACACTTGGACTGGGCCAAGAGTTGAAGGGGCGAAATCGAACTCTGCCTATTTTAACTTTTCTAAAACTCAAACAAAAGCAAATCAAATTCGAATTTAAACAGAATTTAATTTCCAACTTGATTTACTAGCAACCAAAAATATATGCAACGGCATGAATGCAACAAAAACTTATTTTGACTAAAATAATTATTTAATGTGATATTTAAATTGATAAAAAGGCTAGAAATTCCAATTAAATCCTAGAAAATTTATTTAAGCCTTAATAAATCCTAGAAAAATTCAGAGGGTTGCTACAATTTAATTGTGATGAATTTTATGGTGTTACAAACCTACCCCCCTTAAAGAGAATCTCGTCCTCGAGATTCGGATGGATTAGAGAAAATCTGAGGGAACTCTGCCATCAACTCATCTTCCCTTTCCCAAGTTGCCTCACTTTCCGCGTGATGACTTCACTGAACTTTACACATCTTAATCACTTTACTCCTAGTAACTCTCTCAGCAGTTTCCAAAATCTTAGCTGGGTACTCCTTATAAGTCAAATCATCTTGCACATCCAACTCATCCAAGGGTAATTCTTCCTCAGGAACTCGAAGACACTTTTCAACTGAGAGATATGGAACACATCATGCACATCTGACAGTCTGGCTGGCAACTCCAATTGATAAGCAACCTCACCTTTCCTATCAACAATCTTGAAAGGTCCAATGAAACGAGGAGATAATTTTCCTTTCACCTTAAAACTTCTCAAGCCTCGAATAGGAGATACTTTCAGATACACATAATCACCTACTTCGAAAGTTAATTCTCGTCTCCTTGTGTCTGCGTAACTCTTCTGCCTGGACTGAGCCGTTCTCAAATTCTCTCTGATAATCTGAACCTGTCTTTTTGCTTCCTGCAGTATCTCTGGACCAAACAGCTGACTTTCACCTGTTTCACTCCAATACAAAGGTGTTCTGCACTTTCTACCATAAAGCGCTTCAAAGGGGGCCATCTTTAGACTTGCCTGATAATTGTTGTTATACGAGAACTCTGCATATGGAAGACTCTTATCCCAACTGCCTCCATGCTTCAAAGCACAAGCTCTCAACATATCCTCCAAAATCTGATTAGTCCTCTCTGTCTGACCATCTGTCTGAGGATGATATGCAGAACTGAAATTCAACTTTGTATCCATAGACTCATGCAACTTCTGCCAGAATCTAGATGTAAACTGAGTACCTCTATCAGACACTATCTTTTTAGGTACACCATGGAGTCAAACAATTCTGGATATGTATAACTCTGCTAACTTAGCGCTGGTATAAGTAGTGTGAACGGGTATAAAGTGAGCTACCTTAGTTAATCTGTCCACAATAACCCATATAGAGTCATATCCTCCTCGAGTGCGAGGTAAACCCACAATGAAGTCCATACTGATTTCTTTCCACTTCCATTCAGGCACCTTGAGTGGCTGAAGCAAACCGGCTGGTCTCTGGTGTTCAGCTTTGACTTTCTGACAAACATCGCACAATGCCACATGGGCAGCCACATCCCTTTTTAGTCCATACCACCAATACCTTTGCTTCAGATCCTGGTACATCTTGGTGCTTCCAGGATGAATAGAATATGCGGAATCATGAGCTTCCCTCAATATCTGCTCTCTGAGAGACTCGATATCCGGTACACATATCCTCTTTCTAAAACCAAATTGTACCTTGATCATCTTCGGTGAAGTCGGGAGCTTTCCCTGCTAACATGGTTTCCTTGATTTCCTTTATCTTCTCATCAGTAAGCTGACCCTTCCGAATTTCCTGCTCTAGTGTAGACTCAACTTCCATTGTCACACCTTCTGTCTGATTCTGGAATCCCAAGTTCAGCTTTTCCATCTCTGCAAGCAACTCAGCTGGTAACTGGTGACCAAACATTGCATTTACTTGTGACTTCCTACTCAACGCATCAGCAACCAAATTAGCCTTGCCATGATGATAGTTGATTCCCAGATCATAATCCTTGATCAACTCCAACCATCTTCTCTACCTCAAATTCAGATCCTTCTGAGTAAATATGTACTTCAGGCTTTTGTGATCAGTATACAACTCACATCTGTTACCTAGAATATAGTGCCTCCAGATCTTCAAGGCATGGACAACAACTGCAAGCTCCAGATCATGAGTAGGATAGTTCAGCTCGTGTTTCCTCAACTGCCTAGATGCATATGCTATAACTCTGCCTTCCTGCATGAGCACACACCCAAGACCTCTACGAGAAGCATCACAATATATATCAAAGTTCTTGTGAATATCTGGCATAGCAAGCACTGGGGCTGTAGTCAACTTCCTTCTCAACTCTTCAAAACTGGCCTGACACGCTTCTGACCAAACAAACTCCTTGCCCTTCTCTAATAGCGAAGTAAGAGGTTTCGCTATTTTAGAAAAGCCTTCAATGAATCTCCTGTAATATCCAGCCAATCCCAAAAAGCTTCTGATCTCAGAGACTGTGGTAGGAGGTTCCCAATCCAACACATCCTTGACTTTACTTGGATCCACTGCAATACCTCCATAAGTAACAACATGACCAAGAAAAGACACTTGATTCAACCAAAACTCACATTTACTAAACTTGGCATACAACTGGTTCTCTCTAAGAGTCTGCAACACCAACCTCAAATGCTCCTCATGCTCATCCTCATTCTTAGAGTAAACCAGAATATCATCAATAAATACCACCACAAATTTATCCAAGTACTCCATGAACACCTTATTCATCAGGTACATGAAGTAGGCAGGTGCATTTGTCAATCCAAACGACATCACAGTATACTCATACAATCCATACCTGGTGGTGAATGCTATTTTAGGAATATCGGAACGCCTGATCCTCAACTGATGGTAGCCAGATCTCAAGTCAATCTTGGAGAAAACCTTGGCTCCTCTCAACTGATCAAATAAGTCTTCAATTCTGGGCAATGGATACTTATTCTTGATGGTTACCTCATTCAATGAACGATAATCCACACACATCCTCAGAGTACCATCCTTTTTACCCACAAAAATTACAGGTGCTCCCCAAGGTGAAGAACTAGGACGAATGTAACCTTTATCCAACAATTCCTTAAGTTGTTTCTTAAGTTCTTCTAGTTCATTAACAACCATTCTATAGGGTCTTTTAGAAATAGGAGCAGTACCAGGTAAAAGCTCAATAATAAACTCAATGTCTCGGTTCGGGTGGCATACCTGACAAATCATCTGGGAAGACATCTGGAAATTCACAAACAACTCTGATATCCTCCAAAGGAACACCACTGGCCTGATTCACTGAGTAAGTTGAAGCTGAGGGTTGTGTGGCTCCGAATTCAATCTTCTCTCCCTGAGGGCTAGTCAACAACACGGACCTCTTGGCATACTGAATCACCGCATTAAAAGCAGCTAACCATCCCATTCCAAGTATGACATCGATTCCCTCAGAGTTCAGGACTATCAAATCAGCAGAAAAATCTACCCCAACTATTTTCAGGTTAACTCGGGGACAGATAAAGTTGGCTTTCATGTTCCCACCGGGAGAGCTAACTAGCATGGAATTTCTCATAGGGACCATAGATATATTATACTTAGCTACGTACTGAGCAGTAATAAAAGAATGAGATGCTCCAGAGTCGAATAAAACTGATGCAGGGGCTGAGTTGACGAGGAACATACCAAGTACCACATCCTGGGCCTCCTGCGCGGACTCTGCAGCAACATGGTTCACCTTGCCCCGCATCTGATTCTGTTGGCCCTTGTTGCTCTGGGGCGTCGGATTCACATTCCTGTTCTGCTGCTGAGGGGTATTCTGCATAGGTGCACTGCCACTCTGGCGCTGTGGGGTCTGAGCATTCCTCTTGGGACAGTTGTGGGCAAAGTGGCTGGGATCTCCACAAATGTAGCAGGTACGGGGAGTAGGAGCACTGCCTGGTGCAGGGGTCTTCACTGGGGTCTGAACCGGGGTGGTCTGGCGGTTCTGCTGAGATGCTGGACGCTGAGGTGGAGGTGCTGATCACTGACCCTGACTCTGCACAATGTTACTCCCTTGCCCACCAAAACGAACGGGCATGTTCTGCTGAGGCTGTTGGAAACGAGGGCGGGTGTTACTGCTTGACTGTCCTGAGGACATGAACTTCCTCTTCTGCTCTCCCAACTCACGACGCTTGCTCTCCAAGCCAATAGCCTTATCCAGCAGCTTCTAAAATGTTGGGAAGGTATGAGACATGAGTTGATATTGGAGCGGCGGAATCAATCCTTCCAGAAATCGCTCCTGCTTCTGCTCATCATCCTTCACCTCATCTGGGGCGTAACGGGACAACTGGATAAACTTATCCCGGTACTCGCTGACGGTCATCCCACCTTACTTGAGTGAGAGGAACTCCTTCTTCTTCAGCTTCATGACACCAGTAGGAATATGGTGGCTCCTGAAGTTGGTCCTGAACTCCTGCCAGGTGATAGCATCAGGGTTGGCATGAGCAGCAAGATAAGCATCCCACCAATCTGAAGCTGATCCTTCCAAGCGACCTGAGGCATACAGGACCTTCTCCCTGTCATTGCATTGAGCCATATCCAGCTTCTTCTCAACAGTCTTCAGCCAATCATCAGCATCAAGTGGATCCGCAGAGTGGGAGTAGGTAGGAGGTTTGTGACTCATGAACTCCCGGTGCTTGTCTCTCTGCTGGTTGTTGTTGTTGTTGTTGTTGTTATTCTGTGCTTGCATGGCTGCCAAGGTATTAGCCATGCCCTGAAGAATCTGAGTCTGGTTGGCGAGGATCTGATCCATTGCTACGGATGCTTGATTCGGTGGAGGATTTAGATTGGGGTTGGCACATCCTTGACGATTCACAGGTGGTTGATCCACTCCACTTCCAGACCTGGTGTTTACCATCTGATGGTTAGGAACATGAGGTTCAGAGGGTGGTAAAAGATATAACTCAAATCATGAACATATAAGAGTTAATGTAGACCGAGTTGCCAATGACGGGCAAATCAAATTCTGAAACAGATTCTGTTCGTCCTAATTAAACAGTTGTAACACTCATTCTGTGTATCCAAAAATCATGATCTTTTGTCTAAACGTAGACTATAAAATTCTGAAACTAACCCAACTTGAATCACCTCCATCGGAGTTTTGTTGCTCGAGGTATAAAATAAACAAGACAGCTGTGTCAGGACCACGAGACAGATTCTAGTTACTCCAATAAAACTATTATATCTCTCTGCCAGAACCTCCAAAAATCACGTAAAATTCCCAGAACCTAGGTTATCAAGTCCTTAATCCAACCCAACTGGATTTATGCCAAACGGAGTTCTGAAGCTCCAGAAACAATTCGGACAGTACCAGGATATCATGCAGCAGCGAGAACAGATAGTCGCATAGCATGACTTATATGAGGGGTACAATTATATGGATAAAGTGATAGTTAAGGGCTAAGATCAGAGACCAAGATAACCCAAAACTAACTAAATTTATTTATTTAATAATTACTCAATTGTGGTCATCACTCCACAATTAAGTTCAATCATTACAAAGATCCAAATCACACACTTAGCACAAAAGCAAACATCTCTACCACACTTTTAAACCAAACTAAATCACATGCTACGCACGAGTCTCAACGATTCTAAATGTACTGAACTAACAAAAGAGAGGGTATTCTATCTTAATAGGTATGGGTGAAGCAACTAGATGATCCACCGAGCACTCTCTAGCGGGGCGGTGAATGTCCCATCAACCCTTCTATATCTTCATCCAAGGGCGGAAGTGCTTCTCCCTTGAGTTCAGCTATCAGCCTCTTGTTCTTCCTTCGTTCAGCGGCGAGTTCTTCACGCACTTCTTGTAGCTCCCTTGTGGTGTCATCGGCGTGCACGTTGAGCATCTGGGTGAACGCCACCTGGACGTTGAGTGTAGAGTTTACACCTGGCGGTTGTGGCACAACCCCTGTTGGAGTGCCTTGCTGCCTTCGAGGAAGATATGCCCAAGCAGTGTGACGTACTTCAGCAGCCTCCTTATGACAAAGCACAGAAAGTGCCCTCCTGGCTGCATCCTGGATTCCAGCTTCGAAAGTTGACCTCATGGCGATGGCGTGATGCACTGCAGCCTCTTTGGTTCCTCCATACTCATAATCAGGCTCCCTGATGTATACAACGACTTCCTAGTCCTCTGGGTGATCTGGATGTGTCCTCCTCCTTCCACAATATTCTATCTCCACTGGGTAGTTCAGACGCTCGAATAGCATTCGAAGCATCATCGGGAACCCACTGTTGCCTCCGTCGTGGTGGTGAAAAGTCACTACCCACATGTCAGGCGGCGGAGAGGGTCCTTCACTTCCTTCAGATCCGGTTGGAGCATTCCCTACTGAGTTGACTTCTTCGTCCATTACTTCCATCTCTTCAGGTTCCGGTTCCTCTTCTTGTACCGAATGCGACGAAAAAGAGGAAAGAGTGCTTGCCAATCTACGAGCACCTTGCCTTGTCAATACCATCTATGGTTTAAGCAAGAAAGGGGTGAGAACAGTTCTAAAGACATCAGGACCAGGTGAGGTGGTGAAAAGGATAGAACAGAAAACAAAGATCAAGGAGGAGACAATTATCAATGCCCAGGAATAATAGCAAAATAAAACAAGAATAGATAGACCAAGAGTAGTTAAGCAAAATAATCCTTAGAGAATGACCATTGCTATCTAGGCTTGCGTCCTACAGTCAACACAGCTCTGATACCACCTCTGTCACACCCGGTTTTAAAGGCAAAACCAGGTGCATCTCATATGTGTGCCAGGATCAGTTTACACACATATGGTAGACATCACAAGTGAATATCCATAACCATGCATAACGAAAGAGTATTATAGTGCAATTATTACAATATCAGAGTTGACTCAAATGTCATAGCGGAAGACTTAAATAAACATTTATCTAACGAAGCAAAAGTGACTCCAACTCCACAGGCATTGACTGGGGGAGACTCGCCTAGAACTCCTCAAAATCAGTGGTGAAATCCTCAAAATTCTCCCAATCTGAGCAGCATTCCGGTTGTAGTAGATGCAATAAAGGAAAGAAAAACAACAAGTATGAGCACATAACGTACTCAGCAAATGTAATATGACATACAAGGCTGAGGCAAAAAGGTTGGCTGACCATACCGCAGTAAGCACTTTTAGTTGGTCAAGTTTTATTAAGCAACTATTTACTAGCAAATGAAAGTATATACCACCTACAAATTAATGAATGTCATATTCCCAACATATTCATATAACCACGATTTAGATCATGTTCAAGTATGATTATCATGTAAGGGTCCAGGCCGCTCTTGACCGTGAGCACGGCTGTTATAACAGTTTTACACTCTGCAGAGGTTGTACACTTTCACCATAAGCCGTGATTCCCATTGCCGAAGCATTGTACCCTTCCCACACCACGTGGACCGAATACTGGGTTTCACTATGAGACCTTTACAAAAGCACTCTAATAAATGATAGCCTGCTAAGGTTTCCGGTTCAGAAGCAAAGCATAACCCTCCCTAATGAGGTCTGTCTCTTACCAAAGCCCACAGCTCAAAAGGACCGAGCTATACCCCGTCAACCGCCACCCCCCATGCCCCTTTCGGGTAAAGCTACCATAAACCAGAGCACCTAATTAGTCAGTCAAAGCCAGAGCCACATGGCACTCATGGTTGTACTGTTTTCCTGGGTGGTTCTCCATGTTCCAATTAAAAAGATATGATCTTGTCCATTAATTGATTAAAAAGGTAGTAATGGAACATAGAGTAGGGGTTCATTTAACCAATCCCAGTTGAGCAAACTAAGCATCATCTACCATCAAAATTAATTAAGTAACCCAGTTTCAGGGACAGGGAAAATATAGTGGCTAGGCAAATCCTTAAATAGGAACCCATCAAATTAAGACACATGCATGGGTGGTGAAATTAATAATTATTAGGACATTTGCTTGACATAATACACTTGCCTTCTTTCCAACTCTGTTGCTGCTCAAATCCTTCTCCAACAGTTGGTTCTTCAGAGAAATCCTCGAACTGGTCGTTTCCAAATCGCATCACACATTCACATGCAAGGAAACAATACAACAAATAAGAAACAGTACACCAAACAATTCCAACAGAAGAAAACAACAGCACAAAACTAATCTACGCGTTACAACGAACGCGTGAGCGCGAGAATCACTAAAATCGGAGTTAAAACGCAAAAGATATGGCTTTTCTAAGGTTCAGGGACTTGCTGGCAAAGTTTTAAAACTTCCAGGGGCTTAACTGCGAAAAACCAGGGGCTAAAACATAATTTTGTATAAAAACTCGAGGGCTAAACCATAAAATAACAAAACTTGGACCTCGGACACAATTTTAAAACTTGCAGGGGCTAAAACAGAAGAAAAAGGACCTAAACGTAATTATTTTTGAACTAACTAGGACCGCGGGTTGATTTTCAAAAACTTTAAGGGCTTCTTTGCAAAATAGCCTGCGCTGACCGTTACGCGGTCGGATTGACTCGGGCTGGATCTATCGCGAGCCGTTGGATCGCGATCGGACGGTCCAAATCAGATCGGCCGAGGGGGGGAACGCCGGCAACGGCCGAGACGGCTGCGCCGCTCGTTCCCGCGGCGGAGCATCGCCGGAGAAGCTTCGGAAAAACGCGACGCGGCTCGGTTCACGACGGGACTTGGTCCTACGAACTCACTGGACCACGACGAGTTCACCTAGGGGGCTCTAGACGACTAGGGACGCACACCGACGACGGACCACGACGGCGGCGCCATGCGCGGCGGCGGAGCTCTCGGGTGAACGCGAATCCGGTGCTACGGCCCTCCACTAGCTCCAAGAAGCCGACGCAAAGGACGAGCGGGCGAAGGAGAACTCACCAGGGGCAATCTCGGCGAGAATAGACTCGGGACGGCGTCGGACGACGGCGAGCGGTGGCCGGCGGAAAAGTCGGCGGCGGCGCGGGCAGCTAGGGCTTGCGAAGCTCGGCTTGTTTCGATTGGAGGGGAAGCGGAGGCGGCGGCCGAGTTAAATAGGCCGGGGATGGGGCTCGGGCCTCACCTAGGCATTCGTGTCCGGGTAGGACTCGGCGGCGCGGCGGAGACGAACTCGGGGAGGAGTTCGGGTCAGAGACGACGGACCCGACAGGTGGGTCCCACCTGTAGGTGAGTGCGAGAGAGAGAGATGGGGAGAAGCGGGACGGGCCGAAAATGGGCCGAAAGTGGAGAAGTAGGCCGAGGAGAAAGGATCGGCCGGGGAAAAGAAATGGGCCGGCTCGGGTGAGAAAGGAAAGAAGTAGAGGGGGCACACTTGGACTGGGCCAAGAGTTGAAGGGGCGAAATCGAACTCTGCCTATTTTAACTTTTCTAAAACTCAAACAAAAGCAAATCAAATTTGAATTTAAACAGAATTTAAATTTCAACTTGATTTACTAGCAACCAAAAATATATGCAACGGCATGAATGCAACAAAAACTTATTTTGACTAAAATAATTATTTAATGTGATATTTAAATTGATAAAAAGGCTAGAAATTCTAATTAAATCCTAGAAAATTTATTTAAGCCTTAATAAATCCTAGAAAAATTCAGAGGGTTGCTACAATTTAATTGTGATGAATTTTAGGGTGTTACACATAAAAGCATGATCCTAAATTGAAAAAAAAGAAACTAAGGAAATCACAAGAGTGGATACTAGTGGAGTCTTGTGTGTTGTCATCCTTTGCTCCTTTTTCAACTTAATAATTATGTAGAGTTTTCAGTACAAAATCTAGAAAAAAGGTTCAAATTCTTTCTCAACTATTGCCAAATTTCAAATAATTTTCTAAAATAATTTTTGTTCAATTTCCCCCCTTTAAAAGGTTTATCTTTTGACTTTGTTTCAACATGCAGAAGTGGAGTTTTATGTTCAAGTTTTGCATGGTCATAACTGATAATTGACATAACATATGTTAAAATACATTACGGTTTTTGCCATTATTCTGACAGTTTAGGATATCTAACAATCAATTAATCCTTGGAATATATAATTTTATGGAGAGAAGTGATGAGACGTTTATCATATACTTTTTAACATAAGTTATGATGTTTCTATCATCCTACAAAATTTAAACTTAAAACTTCTGCGGGTAATAAAAAGATAAATCATTAAGGAGTAGATTGTACTAACAATATATATAGTCATAGGAGTAAATGAACCAAAAAAAATATGTTAGAGGATTATCTAGACTTTGTCTACAACAAACATGAGGGGAGTAATATGGATTTTTTTTTGCAAAATTCTATATGCAGAGGATGAAAGAGAAGCACATCTGCACATTCCGGCATTCTTTGAAGCAGGATCCCAACTGGCCCCATCTGTGTGATCTCGTCAGAGGGGGAACAAATGGTTGACTAAGATGAGAGAAGCTTCGACGGGTGCGTGTCAGCGTGTATGACCTCGGGCGGACTAAACGATCTGATCGGTGGCCGGTGGCTGGTGGCGGATGCTGATTTACGCTGAAAGAAAAATACCACTGGCTGGCTGATCTCTGGTGCTGAAAAAAAATACTGCGGGCTGGTGCTGACGACCAGATCGTTAGGGTTATGAAAGCAGAAGTTACCGCGCTACTTCTGATTCTTATTAGTAGCAATAACTACGTCCTGTCAATCATTTTTTCTAGGATAAAGAAAGATGAAATTCGTATTCATATTGACACTATCTATCGCCTCTGGTATTGAAGGGCAGTTATTGGAGTTAATCGGTGGTTCTATGACGGCGGCATTGACCAGCTGCGTAGAGGCCGACGTCTCGAGGAGTGTAACGGTAAAATTCCGACCATATGCAATGTTTTTATCTGTGATCTTTCATTAGCTGTGTCTTTGCTGATGGCAAGATTGGCAATAACCAGCAAGTGTAGGCCTTTTGATTGGGCCGTTCGCTGGTTTCGTTTCAGGTTTTCAGCTGCTCTAATTCCTGTTACAATCCAGAACAACACACATGGACAAATTAAACAGTGGAAACTATAGAACGAGCCTGCAGCATGTACCAGTACTAATTTTATATATGTTGCTAATTACTAATTAGCTTCGCGAATTGACTTTTCTTTAGGAAGAGACCAGGTTGATTCTTGAAAAAAAAGGATGCACTATGAAAAAAAACACATATCTGCCTGCAACATTATTGTTTTGGTTTGCCATGCTTGGTGCGATTAACAGCTCTTGATAGTTTCGACCTGGAAAAAATGATGGATAAAAGTTCTGTGAATGATTACTTCCTTCTGAACTTTTTCCTCCAATTAATGTGCACGTGTCCTATTTCTGCATGTCAGATTGTTCCGATTTGATTATCTATATCAAGTGAAGAACTACAAATGGTTGACTTATTGTCTATAGCATGTCAGACTTTCTGTCCGCACATCATGTACTTTCACCGATGCCCGATTTCTGATGAAAACTACGGATTGTTGCTATGCTACAACTTGGCAATGCCCTCCAAAGAATTGACTTCCATCTTATGAAACCAGCATCTTATTATTTTGTACACGATTATGACAAATTCGGACTCCAGGGAAACCCAGTTCATCCAATGTCTCCACATAAATGGGTGTAGTAATCGGATTAGACGTAACAACTTTTCTTTTCGCAACACAGTCCAGTAAGACCTAGCATTATTCATATGTACCGAACCATTCATTCTTTAGATTTCGATTCATATTTACAGAATCGCATAACCTATCTTTTCAATATCATTAGTTTTGGTCTTTGAAACGATGTACTACCTCCGTTCTTAAATATACGTCGTTTAGATAATCTATTTAATTTAAAAATAAACTAATTTACTTGTCCTAAACATCCTATATTAAAAAACGGAGGGAGTAATATTATTATTTTTCATATTTGTATCGGACTGTTTATTTTTACTTTCCGCAAGGTTGTACGCCTCTGCCTTGCTGCGGGCCACGTGCCGCAAACGTTTGGGCCTCCTTCCACGCGGACAATCACTGAGCACTTCTCCTCGGTTTCGTTCGCCTCGATTCCGGAATTGCCTTCGTATATGTATACACAACGGATATCATTTTATCGTCTGCAAATATTTTGACGTAGGTTCGGTGTTGATGTGGACCGAACCTAGGGGGTGTTTGGTTTCTTTTTAGATCCGTCACATCGAATAGAAGAATGCTAATTAGAAGTATTAAATATAGATTAATTATAAAATACATAACATAAGCCAAGACTAATTTACTATACGAATCTTTTAAGACTAATTAGTCCATGATTAGATAATATAATGCTATAGTAATGATTTGATAATTATGTACTAATTATAGGTTAATTATGCTTGTTAGGTTCGTCTCGCGGAGTAGATATGACTTATGCAATTAGTTTTATAATTAGTTTAGATTTAATACTACTAATTGTCACTTGTTCGAGTGACTAAACTTTAGTTCTGTCATCTAAACACAGCTTTAATGTGCCGAGACGACGTCTCCGGCTGGTGACCTGATGCAAAACAAAAAAGACGATCCAGAAGGCGTTGTACACATCGGCTGAGTTTTGGATTACACGAATTCCAAACATGAGCTAATAATAAGGCTAGATCGATGAATATAGAGCAGTGTGTACATATAGAGTTCTGTATCTCTACTGTACGCCTCTTGGAATGGGACGATGATGATCCACTTGCATTTTGATGGATTCTAGTAGTGTCTCCCTTTGATTCATTGAGCTCAGCTCATCCCGTGTCGGTAATATAACTGTAATTATATATTCATCTGTATGCCACTTTATGTGCCAAATAGTCCTGGTTTTCTGTACAAGTATAAAAATACAGAATTAACCAAATACTCTCTCCGTCCCAAAAAAGAAGATTCAAAATTTATCCCAAAAAACAAGTCATTCTACTATATTTAGCAAGTGCATGTGCATGCAACAACCAATTAATGCCAAATATGACTAATAATTAGGGACAATCAATGTCATTTTACTTTCTCCTAAATCTGTCCTAAAATTTCTAAAATGTCTTCTTTTTGGGACGGAGGGGTAGCCCTCAGTCACCAGTGTCACAACTCACAAGCTAATCCGATGCCTGGGCCTTACTGGGCCAGAAATTGCAATGACTTTAAGCCCAGCACTCTTTCTTCTTTGCGTTTGCTTTGCCATTGCCGCCTTGCCCGGACAGAGGGGAGCAAGAAAGACCTGCGAGTTTAGAGCAGAGCACCTCTGTCCTCAGATCAGATCATCAGAGCAGATGAATGGCTCCACGCCTCCTCTCTCCCATCTTCTCCTCTGTGATTCGTCTCCCTGACTCCCTGTGTACTGTGTGTGCATCCGGAGCTTTGACAAGGAGAGATCACCGCCGCAGCTGTTGCATCCGTCGTCGTCTGCGTTTCTGGTTAGCAACATTACTTAACTACTGATCTCCAATCAATTATTAAAACTCATTGAGTATGAATTATATATCGTCCTTTCTAAAAAAAATGTAAGATAAATGTGCTGCTCTTGTTCGCAGAGCTTTGGATATCTGTTCGTTCGTTGTCCTCGCAACTGGCGTTTTTACGTCTGATGGCGGTGGTCTCGCATACAACATTTGAACAACCACATCAAGTAAAAAGAATATATACTATGATATCAAAGATATGATCCAGGCCGGAGAACACAAGGTTTAGGTTTATAGGAAAGTTTCCACGTCTTTTTAACTCACGCAAGTATCCCAAGAATACATAGATGCTGCCTAGCTAGTTTCGTTTCTCTAGGCAAATAACAAAAGTCTAGCCGACCACGTACATCACAAGAAACAGTTACTACAATACAATGCAACCACATCTTAGGGTAAAAAATCGAAGCTTCCTTGCAGCCAGGAAGAACTTAATTGGGAAGATAACTTCAGGATCGGCAGTTTTGCTTCTGTGCTCCATAGACCACCAAGAGGTCATACATTGGAAGGTAGCTCTCTCACTTTTGTGTAGCAAGAACTCTTGATGTCAGAAAAGATGAGTTCATCAGCAGGAGTTACCAAGTCGATGGCCACACGTTCCCTTCCAGGCTGCCCGTTTTTCTGCTGAACACGGCGGATGTACTGCATCAGCTGTGTTGGCAGATCATAGTTGATAACAATGGGAACCTGCAGCACATTATTGGTTCCTCGAAGGCCAGTGGTGATGAGAATACTGGATGACCCAGACTGGAACTTCTGTATGGCAGTGTTCCTGGCATGCTGATGCATGTCGTCATGACTTGCCGAGACAGTGTAATGCTTGCCAATATCTTCTGTGAGTGACATGGCCTTATCCTTTGTGTTCACAAAGATGATGGCTTTTCTGATATCTAGAGTCTTCAAAAGGGTATACAGTTTACCTAGCTTCTGTTCTTCCTTCTCGACTCTGAGATAGAACTGCTTGATATACTTTAGCTCTTCATGTCTTGGCACAATTACAGTTACAGTTTTATCCATGAACCTGCGGCTAGTCTCCAGAGCTTCATTGGAAAAGTCAGCAGAGAAGAGTCCGACTTGAATTTTGGTTGGGAGACTCTGAATAATATTATGGATCTGCAAGAAAGATGGGTATTCATAAATTAATGTTAGTAGGGGTTCACCGTAATCATTCATTGCGACTACCATAATATATAGAGACGGTTGGTACTACCTCTGTTTCAAAATATAGGTCGTTTGACCTTTTTTTACTACAAGTTTGACCACTCGTCTTATTTAAAAAATTTATGAAAATATAGTCAAACTTAAAGCATTTTTGAAGATTTTTTATTAATAAAGCAAGCCACCATAAAAAATATAATAATTTGTACAAAATTTTGAATAAGACGGGCGGTCAAATTTAGAGTCATAAAAGTCAAACGACATACGTTTTAGAACGGAGGGAGTAACTAAAACTAACCTGGTCCTTTGAACCTCCTGTGAGTAGTTCATCAGCTTCATCCAAAATAAGCATTCTAATATTGTCTGGACACAATGAATGTAGTTGCAGCATGTCAAGAATGCAAACAGGAGTGTCAACGATGACCTGAACTTTACTTGACAGAGTTTGCTGGTCTGGATGGGCACTTGTTCCTCCAGTACAAATATGAGATTGAACACCAAGGAACTGACCAAGTGCTTCAATAACTTTCTTGGTCTCTTGCGCCAAGTCTTGTGTTGGTACAAGAATCAGAGCCTGGCAATCTGTAGATGCATAATCAAGTTGCTGGAGAACCCCACAGCAAAGTGTCACAGTTGTTCCAGAAAGAGATTGATGGATAACGTTCAGACCCTTGCATAATGGGACAATTCCTATTTGATGGACAATGGAAGGCTTCTCCAGACCTTAAATAAATTGCATAGGAATAGATAATAAGTGAAAAGTGGGTCCGGCAGTCAAGAATTAATTGATAGGTATTGGTATCTCAAGAAGACAAGAGATAACATATGAATTACCATATTGATATATTCCCTTGAGTAGATTTTCGTGAAGACCCATGTCACTGAAACTCTCATAGGTACCATTGTTCTCAGAATTTTGTGGTAGCCTGTATCACAGAATGATGGAAATCACGTATATTCTTATATGACAGTTAATGTGTGAATACGAATGTGATGTCTAATGAGTAAACAAATAAGCAGAAGCAAATAGACAAACAGAAAATGCTATATCACACACCGTGTGTCCATTGTAGAGGCATATTGTTTCTCATGGAATTGAAGTCCTGATCCCATGTGATCCATGCTACCACCTTCAAAGGAAGAACTAAGCATTAGCAAAGATATCTAATAACAAAATATTTTTAATCCATTTTTTTAAAGAAATGGAACCGTTTTACCAAATTTATCGAGGAATATCGTCAATGTTTTGGAGTAAAAGCAGTTAAATAATACCTCCGTTACTTATCCCGATCCATCATATTGAAATTAGTGCTTTTATAAGAAAAATCTTTGCAAGAGTTAAATACCATTCACAAATATGAAGTGTTTCAGACTTAGCACAGCAAAGTACAGGGGACACAGGCTGTTGAAGAGGTAGATGAAGACATCGAGTTTCGATACTGACACTACCGAATTTGAAATTACTGAAGTTAAACCAAAACAGTTTGTTGCCACATTTACATATACCAAGTTTACAGCCAAAATTAAGGATTAGCTACCGTTTTATTTTGTATATAGATCATTACCCAAATACTTTGACACATTTTCTTCTAAACTAAAAATCACATAATTTATTTAAAAATTTAACGAATATAAGATTAAATGCCCGTGGGATTCTAGCTCACCTTTTGTGTGTGCAGTAACCAATTGTGCTTTCTCAGTTTTTGATGTGTCTTCTGATGTTTGCCTCTGCTTAGATTTGGTAGTGGCAGCTGGAGTGACACTATTGTCTTCCTTGTCCCTGCATGCTACAAGCTCTTCAGAATTTTTACTTACCCCGATCGGGGCTATCTCCTCCATCTTCAGTTCCTTCTTGCGTTCTATTTCTGAAGCTCCAATCCTTGTGGCATGACTGCTTTCCGAACCCATTGCTTTATCCAGAGTATTTGATGGGCTGCTTGTGCTTATTTCTTTAGTGACTTGCTGCTTCTTAGGTCTTCTTTTGTATACAAGACTGACAGGAGGCTTTGTTGTAACTTCAGGGAAATGTCAACAAAAAATATCAGAAAACAAAAAAAAATTAAATACTGGCCAAATATACCCAATGCGCATTCACCTAAAGCTGTTTATTATTAGAAATAAAACCTCAAAAGAAAATCATGTTTGTTTACCTTTGAACTGGCCTTCTCCAATCGTTGTGGATGAGTTTTGACTTATGGACGGTACCCGTTTAGGTTTTGAACTTTCAATGGTTGTTTTGTTTGGGTTGTTGACTGTGGCAGCTAGAACACTTATTTCATTCTCCTTGGTATTTCCATCTAATCTTGGCTCTTGAAAGGGCATCGCCTCTTCCAGCACTATATTTCGCGCTTCCTTTTCATGCTCCTTGCCTGAGCATTCTTCAAAGTCCAACACACTTTTGCCCGATGAAGTTACAATCCTTGTGTTGTGGCTGCGGTTCTCTGGATCTATTTTGGCTTCTGCTGTTAACATGACCATTCTGGTAGACCATCCAACCACGTAGTGATAAGAGAAAGGAGCACCATCAAGACTTCTCAATGCTATCTTCAGTCTAATAGGCTCCTTATCCCCAACTTCCAAACTTTTCTCATCCACCTCAATCAGTACTCCAAACGGGGAAGCAACTTGATATAATTCCTTCCAGTTTCTGTATAGTTTTGGGATCCCACACACTGAAAACCACTGTTTAATCAATTCACTACTTTCCTCATCTCCTTCAGTCCACCTTGCTACTGTCAATTGCACCTCCTTGTCATCCAATAATATTTCCACATTAGTGTTGCTTAAACTGCTTACTACGTCACCCTCTGAGCTGAAGGATGCCAGAAAACTTGTATCGCATTCTCTTCTTAATACCCAGCCATCAGACAGGTTCCAAAGCTTCTGCAGTTCACCTTTCAATGTACCCAGGTCCAAGTTGCTGACATTAGCTGTGATCAGCAGGCAGTGGTGGTAAAAATTTTCCTTTTCAACCATCTCCTCTGAAGGCTGAATCATGATAAATGGAACTTTTGTAGCATAGCCGAATTGATGTGCCACAGTAACAAGCTTGTATTTTATTCTGCAGCCTTCCAAATTGTGCGATGTCTCATTACAGGCAAAGCATCTCTTGTTACCAGATAGTTCCTGTTCTTCCACAACCTTCTTTTGCATGCTCATACTTTCCACAACCTGTGAAGAAATATGTCCCTCAGTCCTTTCCGAGACCAGCTGCATGCCCTCTGTATGTCCCATGTTATGATTTTATGAAGCTGATATCCAAAGAAAAAAAAGAGAGAGAAATTAGTGCTAAGCTCCAGTTAGGAAAACAAGGGTAACTTTGCATTTACTCTAGTTAAAACAAACGAGATATTTCTTATTGTGCACACTTCGATGACAAATATCATTACAATAATACTATGGAAAGCACGATTAAAAACTTGAAGATAGAAGCCATACAAACAACACATATATAAGTGACCGGCGAGAACAGTTACCACAACTAGCGGTGCACATTAATTGAAAAGAGCTAATATCTATCAAATGGTAATGATAGCAAGCAAAGAAATAAACTACTACCGTATTAAAAATAGCATCTTAGATAACGACAATCGACAACCTAAGAGAAGCTCGTAATCGACCAGCGTATTTCACCCATGTAGAGACTATGTACTCTAATATATGTAGACTAGGCTCGCTCCCAACCATATGTCTGTGCCGTTTGAAAGCAGCAGCTAGCCGGAACGCTTAACTGTGCCATACAAAAAAGTATGGGACACCAGCATGTTCCGTATCAAGTACGGGGGTAGAAACCAAACAAAATGTAAAACAAATCCAGCATGCATGTCATCCATTACACAAATTAAACAAAGGCAGCAGTAACCATGACCACCCTATGCAAGCAAGGATTTAACCAGTTCACGTTTTAGACCCCATGCACGGACGGATTAACCCAACAATAATCAGACTAAGCTCCAAGAATTCACGTCTAGCTAGGCCCAAACAGAGGCCAAGCAAGAGTGACCCTGCAGGATTCCTTAGAACAACGACTAGCCGTGCCTATTAATTGAACAGATATATATAACATCTCATGGACATTAAACATCGAAAAGTGCAATCCATCGAAAAGCGAAGCTCAAAATCGACCATCACATTTCACCCATGTAGAGACTACTCTCATATGCAGACTATATTCCCAACCGTTATCTTTGATCTGGTTATACTTAATCTGTGCCGTTGAAGTCAAGTGCAATGCTCGGAACACGCCTAACTGTGCTATACACAAAGCATGTGACATCTATACCAGCACCAGCATGCTCCATATCAAGTATGGGGTATAGAATGAAACCATACAGAAGGTAAAAAAAAATCTAGCATGCCCTCCATCCCACAAAAACTAAACAAAAAATGCAGTACAATGATAGCAACACTACCAGAATCCTTCACATCCGCCCGCCTCCTCCGCCTCGGCCATTTTTGGACCCGGTGCTGATGGGGCTTCAGCACCGGGTCCAACGGCTAGGAGCGGGGGCGGCGCTGCGGGGTGTCAGGGCGAAGACATTAGCACCGGGTCGTGGCAAGACCCGGTGCAAATGCGCCCCCTTTAGCACCGGGTGCAGCCAGCAACCGGTGCTAATGTGCCGAGGCATTTAGCACCGGTTGCTGGCTGCACCCGGTGCTAAAGGGTGCACATTAGCACCGGGTCTTGCCACGACCCGGTGCTAATGTGTTTGAATATAGGCGCTTCCTCCTCCCCCGCCCGAGCCAGCTGAACACTTAGGCGCTGTGTTCATGCTGCTCGACCGTGGGAAGGGAGGTGCTGCCCAAATTTTTTTCAAAATTTGTGAAGATTCTACTCATCTAAGGAGCACTACAAGGTACACTCTTTCATTCTCTAATGTTTTATTTAGCTTGTAATCCTTCTATGATTTAGAAATAGAGGGATTTGTGAATCAAAGTAAAGCTAGCTAGAGAGAGCTTGTGTTCTTGGAGGAGAGAGAGGAGAGAGCTTGAGTTCATGGTGGAGAGAGTGTTCATGTTGTGTTTTAAATGGAGAGAGAAGGCAAGCTAGTTAGTATTTTGTTTTGTATGACTTGTGAATAGTTATAAGGCTTATAGTAATGTAGCTTTAGAAATTACTAGAAAATCAATATAAAATGCTAGAAAATCTTATAAATTAATAGAAAATCTTATAAATTACTAGAAAATCAATATAAAATGCTAGAAAATCTTATAAATTAATAGAAAATCTTATAAATCTTATAAGGCTTATAGTAATGTTATATTTAATGAATATAGTAATGTAGTTTTAGAAATTTATTTATATAATGGAATATATATTATAATTTGTATTTATTTATATATTAAATTTTTTTATCTTTAAATTGTATTGTATATTTGTTATTGGTTAATAATGCAGATGAATAGACAATGGATGTACGGGGACCCCCACGCTCAGGCGTTCCGTGATGGCCTTAGGACGTTTCTCGATGCCGCCGAGGCTAACAGGACGCCGTCCGGTTTCATGTTCTGCCCATGCACCCATTGTAAAAATATACAATCGTACAAACAAAGAGGTTGTCTTCAGGTGCATTTGATGAGGCACGGTTTCATGAGGAATTATTCTGTTTGGACGAAGCACGGTGAAAGAGGAATTCTAATGGATGAAGATGAAGAAGACGAGGCCGATGACGACATTCCGTTATTGGCTCAATACTACGGTTCCTTTGCATATGCTGCAATGGGTGATGCCGATGAGGAAGATGTTGCTCGGGAAGGCGATGCTCAGGAAGATGTTGCTTAGGAAAATGAACCTACTGATGGACTCGGGCAAATGTTGCGTGATGCCGAGAAAGACTGCGGCAATGATAAGGAACTGAAAAAGATACAGCGCATGTTGCAGGACCATAAGACTGACATGTATCCAGATTGCAAAGAGGGGCTAAAGAAGTTGGGTAGCACACTTGAACTTCTGCAGTGGAAGGCAGCAAATGGTGTTACTGATAAGGGTTTCGAGGAGCTACTGAAACTCGTAAAGAAGATTCTTCCAGAGGGTAACACATTGCCATCGACGACGTATCAAGCAAAACGTGTTGTTTGCCCTCTCGGTTTGGAGGTGTAGAAGATACATGCGTGTCCTAATGTATCCTCTATCGCGGACAGTACGAACACTTGGATCGTTATCCGGTTTGCACCTGCGCACGATACAAGATCAGGCGGGACGACCCTGGTGATGTTGGGGGAGAGCATTCTAAGAAAAAAATCCCTGCGAAGGTGATGTGGTATTTCCCTCTGATACCCCGTCTGAAGCGTTTGTTCAGGAACAAAGACCATGCCAAACTGATGCGCTGGCACAAAGAAGAACGTAAGCAGGATGGCATGTTGAGACACCCCGCCGATGGATCCAAGTGGAGGAACATTGACAGAGCATTCCCAGAGTTTGATGCTGATGCGAGGAATGTTAGGCTTGGTTTAAGTACCGATGGCATGAACCCTTTTGGTGAAATGAACAGTAGTCATAGCACTTGGCCCGTGACTGTTTGTATCTACAACCTACTCCCCTGGCTCTGCATGAAGCGGAAGTTCATTATGATGCCAGTGCTCATCGAAGGCCCAAAGCAACCTGGCAACGACATTGATGTGTACCTAAGACCATTGGTTGACGAACTTTTGCAGCTGTGGAAGAATGAAGGTGTTAGCGTGTGGGATGAGGACAAGCAGGAGCAGTTTGACCTTCGAGCACTGCTTTTCATAAGCATCAACGACTGGCCTGCACTAAGTAACCTATCAGGACAATCAAACAAAGGATATAAAGCATGCACTCACTGTTTAGAGGAAACCGAAAGCATGTATTTGAAACATTGTCGTAAAGTTGTGTACATGGGTCACCGTCGATTCCTTCCGGCGAAGCATGAGCTACGAAAGAAATGTGCGCATTTTGGCGGGAATGCTGACCGCTGTACAAAGCCGAGACACCGGAGTGGAGAAGAGCTATTTGATATGGTGAAGGACCTACACGTGGTGTTTGGCAAGGGAGACGGAAGCCAGGCTGCTCTGACGGGCGAGGATGGTCGTGCCGCGATGTGGAAGAAGAAGTCTATCTTTTGGGAGCTACCTTATTGGCAACGTTTAGAGGTCCGTAACGCGATTGATGTGATGCATCTGACGAAGAATCTTTGCGTGAACTTGATAAGCTTCCTGGGTACTTATGGGAAGCCAAAAGATACACTGGAAGCACGTCAGGATCTGAAACGATTGAAGCAACGGACTGATCTACATCCAGAAAAGAGAGACAAAGGACGCCAGTACTTGTGTCCTACCAGCTTCACTCTCAGCAAAGAAGAGAAGGCAAGCATGTTTGAATTCTTGAACAGTATCAAGGTTCCGTCTGGCTACTCCTCCAATATTAAGGGAATAATAAATATGAAAGAGAAGAAGTTCACAAACCTGAAGTCTCACGACTGCCATGTGTTGATGACACGGCTGCTTCCCATCATACTCAGGGGTGTGCTACCAGTTAACATGCGGAAAGCCATTGTGAAGCTATGTGCATTCCTCAATGCAATTTCTCAGAAGGTGATCAATCCAGACCATTTAGATCAGCTACAGAACGACGTGGTGCAATGTCTTGTCAGCTTTGAGATGATATTTCCACCATCCTTCTTCAATATCATGACACATCTATTGGTTCACCTCGTCAAAGAGATTCGTATATTGGGCCCAGTATTTCTACACAACATGTTCCCATTTGAGAGGTTCTTCGCTGTCCTAAAGAAGTATGTCCGTAATCGTTCTCGTCCAGAAGGATGCATTGCTAAGGGATACGAAACGGAGGAGGTCATTGAATTCTATGTTGACTTTGTCGACGATCTTATGCCGATTGGTGTGCCCGAATCCCATCACGAGGGGAGACTTGGTGGAAAGGGCACACTAGGGAGAAGATCGATGGTGATCAAGGACGTTGAGACATTTCGTAAAGCGCACCTCACAGTTTTGCAACAATCAACCTTAGTTGCTCCGTACATCGAGGAGCACATGCAGATTCTCAGGGACAAAAACTCAACAAAGTCTGCAGCCTTCATTCAGCGTCTGCACAATAGTACTTTCGCCGATTGGTTGCGAAGACGTCTTATGGGTGTCGAGGGCATTGATGCGCAGCTAGCTTTTGTAGCTAGAGGTCCATCGAGCACGATCTTGACATTCCAAGGATACGACATCAATGGGTATACATTTTACACAAGAGCCCAGGACAAGAAAAGCACCAACCAAAACAATGGTGTCCGGATCGACGCGACAGACACCAATGGCAATACAAACTCATACTATGGAATCATAGAGGAGATATGGGAACTAGAGTACGGACCTTTGAAGATCCCACTGTTCAAGTGTCAATGGGTGAAGCTGACTGGAGGAGGTGTTAAAGTTGAAGCGGACTATGGAATGACGTTAGTGGACCTAAACAAGATTGGCTTTCTAGACGAACCGTTCGTCCTGGGCAAAGCTGTCACACAAGTTTTTTATGTGAAGGACATGGCTAGCAGACCGAAGAAAGGGGCGGATAAGAAAGGTGGGGGTAAGCAATTGGACCCATCACAAGACGAGCCAAAGCGTCATATAGTTCTTCCTAGAAAGAGAAAAATCGTAGGAGTTGAGGACAAGACGGATGAAGATTATGATATGCTCGATGGCCGGCCTCCATTCTCAGTGGTAAATGACCCAAGCATCCTGTTAGCGGCGGAGGAGACACCGTATCTACGGCGTGATCACAATCAAGGAACATTTGTAAAGAGGAAGTTTATTAGTGTCCGAGTAAACGATGATGCCATGTAATTTAATTGCACTATGTTTCACCCAATTTGTAATAACTATATTTGCATTTATGTTCCACCTATGTTCTAAGATTTTCTATTGATTTATAAGATTGTTTTTATTAATTCTAGCATTTTATATTGATTTTCTAGTAATTTATAAGATTTTCTAGTAATTTATAAGATTTTATAGTAATTTATAAGATTTTCTAGCATTTTATATTGATTTTCTAGTAATTTATAAGATTTTCTAGTAATTTATAAGATTTTCTAGTAATTTATAAGATTTTCTAGCATTTTATATTGATTTTCTAGTAATTTATAAGATTTTCTATTAATTTATAAGATTTTCTAGCACCGACCGGGCCTAAGGGCCTTTAGCACCGGGTCTTGGCTGCACCCGGTGCTGTGCTAAAGGGCCTTTAGCACCGGGTCGTGGCTGCACCCGGTGCTAAAGGCCACGACCGGCCTGCGAGGGCCGTGCGGCGGGGCCAAAGACCGGCCTGGCCACGGAGGCCGTGCGGCAGGGTCAAAGACCGGCTTGGCCACGGAGGTCATGCGGCAGCTGGCCACGTCACCGGGCGCACACGAGCCACGTCACTGGATGAACAAGAACAATTTTTCTTTTTAATCTCTGTATAAAAGTTGTAACTAGTCGTTCTCCCTCGTACAAACTTCAAAAAAGATCATTTTTCTTCCTAAAAATTCCTAAAATCATACTCTATCAAGTTATGAAACTTATTAATGTTATTATTTTGAAAAATCTTCTCGTGTTTGAACAATCCAAATTTTGAATTAAAAATGACAACTACAACCAAGGTTTTTTTCACACTAGGTGATGTCAAATGAAAAAGTGATGAATACCAAAGTTTCATATTTCATCATGATCTACAATCTTTATTTAGGTCATTTTGTCATTTTCAAAATGGGTAATAACATGTAGTACAAATTTGACAAGTCTCTAACAAAGTTTTAGAAACTATGCGAGTGAATCTAGGATTAATGAACAATGTATACTACCACTTTCTCAAATGCAAAAATGACTTAAATAAAGATTGTAGATCTTGATGAGATATGAAATTTTGGTATTCATGACTTTTTCATCTGAGACCGTTTAATGTTCCAAAATCTTTCATTTAGTTATCAATTTTTGTAATTTATAAGATTTTCTGGTAATTTATAAGATTTTCTAGTAAGTTATAAGATTTTCTAGTAATTTATAAGATTTTCTATTAATTTATAAGATTTTCTATTAATTTATAAGATTTTCTAGTAAATTATAAGATTTTCTATTAATTTATAAGATTTTCTATTAATTTATAAGATTTTCTAGGATTTTATATTGATTTTCTAGTAATTTATAAGATTTTCTTATTTAATATATATTTTTAATAGGTATTAATAACTGAATTAAAATAAGTATTAATAACTATATATTAAAAACTATATTTATAAGATTCCCAAATAGTAGCCCCCGGTGCTAAAGGCCGGTTTGGAAATTGGGCGCCAAACGAAAATTTGGGGCCTTTAGCACCGGGTTGATCTAAAATCCGGTGCTAAAGGCCCCTAATTTTCGTTTGGCGCCAGTTACGGCCTTTAGCACCGGGTGTAGAAGACCCGGTGCTAAAGGCCACCCGGTGCTAAAGGGGGCGCCTTTAGCACCGGGTCGTGGCTGCACCCGGTGCTAAAGGCCTTCGTCTGGCGCACAGTTACGGCCTTTAGCACCGGGTGTAGAAGACCCGGTGCTAAAGGTCCTTTAGCACCGGGTGGTGGGAAGACCCGGTGCTAAAGGGGGGGCATTTAGCACCGGGTGCTGTACAGACCCGGTGCGAAAGGTCCTTTAGCACCGGGTCGTGGCTGCACCCGGTGCTAAAGACGGGGGACCTATATAGGCCGGGGACTTCTCTCCCCTCCCTCACTTCGCCCTCATTCCTCCCAGATCGAAACCGCCGCCGGTGCCCCCTCGTCTCCTAAGCCGCCGCCGCCCGTCGGCCGCCGCCGCCGCCGCCCGTGGTCCCCGCGCCCACGCCGCCGCCGCCTGTCGTCCCCGCGCCCACGCCGCGCCGCCGCCCGTCGTCCCCGCCGCCGTCGTCGTCCCCGCGCGCGCCCGTCGTCCCCGCCGCCCGGCCGTGGTCCCCGCCGTCGTCGTCGTCCCCGCGCCCACGCCGCCGCCACCCGTGGTCCCGGCGCCGGCGCCCGTCGTCCCCGCGCCGCTCCTCGTCCCCTCGCCGCCGTCGCCCGCCGCGCCCGTCACTGCACGGTGAGCCTCTGTGAGATGTTTGTGAGCCGGCCTTCGTGCCGTGCGTGAATGTTTGTGAGCCGGCCTTCGTGCCGTGTACGTGTTTGTGTGTGCAGGTACCCGTTGCATGGCCGAATCGGCCATGCACATTTGCTTAGCGAACGTGTTCGGCCATGCGCATTTGCTTAGCGAACGCGTTCGGCTAAGCGCATTTGGTTAGCGAACGCTAACCAAATGCGCTTAGCCGAACGCGTTCGCTAAGCACATACATTGAAAATATTAGAAATTACATTGAAATGTATATTGGAAATGTATATTGGAAATGTTATATGTTTGAAATGTATATTGGAAAATACTCCATTTAAATGTATTGGAGATATTTACATTGAAATGTATATTGGAAATGTTATATGTTTGAAATGTATATTGGAAAATGCTCCATTTAAATGTATTGGAGATATTTACATTGAAATGTATAATGGAAATGTTATATGTTTGAAATGTATATTGGAAAATGCTTCATTTAAATGTATTGGAGATATTTACATTGAAATGTATATTGGAAATGTTATATGTTTGAAATGTATATTGGAAAATGCTTCATTTAAATGTATATTGGAAATTCTATGTACCCGAACCCACCGCGCACCCGAACCCCTTAGCGAATCCGTTTTTTCGCGCACCGACCCCCCTTAGCGAACCCTTAGCGAATCATATTGGGAATATGTATGCTTTGTATATATTTTTTATCAATTATTTTTAATTCTATAAATGGCGGACAACAACAACCCCGTCCCACCCATGCAAGAGAACAACAACAACCCCGTCCCACCCATGCAAGAGGACAATAACACCCCCGTCCCACCCATGCAAGAGGACAACAACACCCCTGTCCCACCCATGCAAGAGGACAACGACACGTTCTTAGCGAATCAACTTTTCAATATGGTAACCCAACCAATGTCCATGGATGATGTGTTGGGGATCATTGGAAGGGCCGAAAATGTTGAAGGGGTCGCCAATGTCCAGGCCGAAAATGTTGAAGGGGCCGGTAACGAGCCCTCGTCTAGTTATGTGTGTATATAGATAACATAAATTTGTACTGTACATGTCAATTATGTATACCATCTCTATATCATCTCGTATATATGTAATTTGTGTAGGCCGCCTCTGCTTCTACAAGTCGAGCTAAGAAATCAAAACGATCGACCACGAAGAAGCTGAAGGATGTCAAGTTACACATCACCCGAGTGGAGGATGACGGGGAGCCAGTTAAGCCCCCAAAAGTGGCCAAGAAATTTGTATCTCAGTGCGGGGTAATTGTACGGGACAATGTGCCCATTAGTATCAGAAAATGGAAGTCCACGGACCCCACTGAGGAGTACGTGCTCCCCGATACGGAGAAGGAGATTCTATGGAGGGAATTAAAGGCAATATTCGACTGGCCTAGCACTCATGAAGCAGAACTCAGGGATTGGACAATGAAGAAGATGGCAGTTCTGTTTCAGGATTTCAAGAAGAAGTTGTACTCGCATTTTCTCAAAACCGGAGAGGCCCCGGATCCTGAGAAGTATAAGAAGATCACCAATGACGAGTGGGAAGCATTCCTTGAGTACAAAACCTCCGAAGAGGGTGCAACGGCTAGCGCTAGAAACGCTGGAAACGCCGCAAATAAGAAGTACTCTCATAAGATGGGTTCGGGAGATTACAAGGCAAGCATCGCTAAATGGGAGAAGATGGAAGAAGATCTATATGCTAGAGGCATCACTCCAGCGACACATGACTGGCCCACAAGGACCAAGCATTGGTACTATGGTCATGGAGGCACCCTAAGCCCAATCGACGGCTCCTTAGTTTTTCCCGAGGACTTGCGAGAACTAGCTCAGCGTCTCCTCGATATCCTCAGGGCATCTGATAGGGGAGAATTTGTTGCCGATAGAGACAGAGATGAGCTAACCTATGCCTTAGGGAACAAGGAGCATCCTGGACGGACGCGCGGCGTAGGCACAAGCATCTCATGGAAGAAAGGTTTCCAAGAGCACGCCGCCACCTATAGGAGTCGTTCGAGGAAGAAGGCCGAATATGAGCAGAGGGTGAGGGACCTAGAGCAAACGGTTGCCGCCCAGGGCTCAAAGCTCCAAGAAATAGAGTCAGAGATGGAGCGACGGATGAAGGTAGCATGGCTGCAGATACAACAAGCCACAGGCGGGACCGGTTCCACAGAGCCTGCACCTCTCCAACAAGCCGCAGGCGGGACCGGTTCCACAGAGCATGCACCTCTCCAAGATGCGGCCCTTATTAGCCCTCCACAACAATATCAAAGCAGTCACGCTTCCACACAGGCCGCCGAAGCGGTCCGTTACACCGTGGATGAAATAACTCAACGGACCGTGTGCGAGCTTGTCGTCGCATACATTTCACCGTATGCGACCTTAGTTCATACTGCATACATTTCACCATAAATACCATTCATTTACTAACTTTCTTTGTGACTACTAACTTATCAGGTCGCATACGGTATGACCAAACGTGTGGAAGAAGGGCAAAAATGGCACTGCAATGACATTCCACATGGTTACGTACCTGTTGAGGTGGAGCAAGTCGTCACCAGCTGGGAAGACTTCGAACTTGACATCCCCGGAGGTGATGGAGAAACAAAACTCGGTCAGTGTTCTCACTGCATCATTCTATGGAGCAAGGCAGACGTCGTCATACCCGGTACACCTGCGGCTACCAACAAGCCCCCGTCACCTCCAAGAGATCCACAGGATCATGACGATTCTCCGGGAGCTCCTGATGCAAGCCCGTCTCCTCCGCCAAAGAGGTCTCCGTCTCCTCCACCGAAGAGGTCTCCGTCTCCTCCGCCGAAGAGGTCTCCGTCTCCTCCGCCGAAGAGGTCTCCGTCTCCTCCGCCGCGGAGGTCTCCGCCCCCTCCGACAAAGAGGGGACGCCGCACTAAAGCCTCTGCCCCCACTCCACCAGCGAAGAAGGCGCGGAAAACCAAAGAGAAGCCCGCACCAGAGAAAAGAGCGGGTGAGAAGACTCTAGAGGAGCTCGAAGCCTCGGTCAAAGCAGACACAAAGAGGCAAATGGCCGAGTGGAGGAAAAAACCTGAGCCGGAGCCGAAGCTTGATCCCACCGTCGTCAAGTCATTCCTCGGTAATTTGAGCAAGGGTCAACAGAAGGAAGTAATAGTAACAGACTATGACCGCTCATTACTGAAATCTCGCCGGAAGCGGAAGGCTGCAGATAAGGAGGCGGGCCCATCCAAAAAGGTTCCTCAGCTCGGCCAGCAACCTCAGCGGCCCTTGGGTCCATTGCCATCTCTGGACGAGCTTAACGTGCAACGAGTAATGGCCGAGACTGGACTAACCAGAGCGCAAGTCCTGGGGGAAGAAGAGGTGCCTGTAAACACAACGCTGAGGTGGCCGTTTAATCTTGGCGAGCCTATGGTCCCTCCTGAAATGGAGAGGAAGCTACAGACGAAGATGCGCCGATTCCATGAGTGGTACTTGGAAGAATCAAGAAGGAATAAACGGCGCATGATCAAAGTAGGCGTGAAGGACCATGATTTCTACAATGATGACGAGGATTGGGTGTGACTGAGGTTTAAGGATATATATGAGTTGTACCACCGCGACGCCATGGACGTGGATTTGATCACCTGTTGGACACTGTAAGTACTTTGTTGTTGCTTATAATTCACAGTTTGAAAACAATAATTCCAATCTATGCTGACGCGGGCTTTATTTATTGCTTAACATATGCAGAATGGAGATTCAAAAATGTCGGAGAGATAATATATATGACGTTGGTTTCGTTGATCCTCGAAGGATAAGTGAAGCAATGATACTGCACAATCCTGAGGAAACATATTTAAACCTATACAAGTATATTAAGAAACAAAATTACTGCGACTCCATACTAATCCCGTACAACATCGAGTGAGTACATACACAGGCTTCTTCTTATACTGTCTGTGTACTAATTCATTTCTGATTATAATGTATACATGTGCACAGATTCCACTGGTTCCTAATAATATTGTGTCGTGACCGGGGTGTCGTGAACGTCTTTGATTCGTTGCACACTCCAAAAGAAAAACTACAGAACATCATGGACATGATGACAAGGTGATGTATATTTTTCCCTACTTAATTCACCCCTTACACTCGCAATGACTTAACTCAATTTTTTTGTTCGCAGGGCCTGGATTCAATTTCGTCAAGAACACCCGGGAATTCAACATGAAACACTAAAATGGAACATTGGCTTTCCGGTAAGCAAGTAATTTGTACATGTAGGCCTCGGCTAATATATTATATGAATTTTACTTAATTTCTTTTGGTCGACAGTGTGCCAAACAGGGACCGGGAAATAATTTATGTGCATACTATGTTTGCGATTTCATGTGGAATTGGGGACATAAAAAGCTTACACAACAGGATATTATGGTACGTAATAATAAACACATTTCCATTATTATTAAGTGCACAATTATTGTCTCCAACTCGGCGGATTAAATATCTTTCAATTATTTGTAAATTACAGATGTTCAACCTGAAGGAAGAGTCCCTAGAGCTAGAAAGAATTGACGCAATTGCAGAACAGCTCGTCGGATGGATCTGGGACGAGGTCGTCAATCCCCGAGGAGAATTCTACTCGCCAGTACTGGAGGACGTGCCGGACAGTCCAACAAGCTAGTCGTCAATCTTAATTAAGTAGAAAATACAGTTTAAATATATATAACTCGAGTTGACATGCATGAATATCTACTTTTGTAATATATATGTCTTCTATTTTGATGAAATGTCAGCTAATATGAATATAGAGTCGGCCGAATACGCATTAGAATACACGTATTAGAATATATACGTATATAGACGTGCACGCATGGCTACTGAAAAAAGAAAAAAAAAATCCGGGGCCTTTAGCACCGGTTGCAGACAGCAACCGGTGCTAAAGGCAGGCCCTTTAGCACCGGGTGCAGCCACGACCCGGTGCTAAAGACCCTGCTAAAGGCGCTGCAGGGCAGGCCCTTTAGCACCGGGTCGTGGCTGCACCCGGTGCTAAAGGTCTCCTTTAGCACCGGTTATTCAACCCGGTGCTAAAGGGGTACCCCTTTAGCCTCGGATTAGTTGCACCGGGTGGGAAACCCGGTGCTAAAGGGCTTTCCCACCCGGTGCAGATGTCGATCATTCCGGTAGTGCAATGAGATGAGATCCATCATCCATGCCCCCAGGCATGCACGGATTTAACCCCAGCTCACATCTAGACACCATATATACATGCATGCACGCACGGATTTAACCAGCAACCATACTAAGCTCCAAGAATCCACGTCTAGAGGCCGATCCCGGCGGCAGCACCGATCGAGAAACAAATTTCAAGCGCGTGAAACGAATGAATCCACCGACCGACTAGCTAGCCGCAGGCAACGGAAACGGAGCAATCGAACTCGTAGCTAGCTAGAGGTGAATCGTGATCCAGGCGACGCAAACGAAGAATAACAAGGGAGCAGGGAAATGTTGGCCGATGATGAGGCGATATCTAAGTGCCGGTTGCTAGCGCGCTGCTTGGCTTCAGACTCCACCCGGCCGGCTACAGCAAGGCTCGGATCGAGACGCGATTCCACCGGCGGCGGCGCGCGGCGTCCTAGCTGGCCGGACGCGCGTTTCCGCGGCGGCGGCGGGCGAAGAGACGACGGGGCCGGGAGTTCGCTCTCTCGGCTGGCTCTCTCCACTCCACCACTCGCCCCCTCGACGCGCGCTAGCTTCTGCAGCGGAGCAGAGCAGACGCGGGGGGGCGAGAATTCGCGGCGGCGCGGCTCGGCTAGGGTTAGAGAGCGCGTTTCGCGGCGGCGGCGAGGGCAGGAGGGGATTGCCGGCGGCGGGGCTCTAGGCCGGGTCGCGCTCTCGCCAGGATAAGACAGAAATGGGTTGGTCGCTGTCGCTGCCTTGACGAGGGTTTTTAACGGGCAAGAGTAGGTCGGCGCGGGGGCACTTCGGTCATTTCCGCTGGGAAATGCCAGCTCGGTGCGCGTGTGAAACGGAAAAACGGACACGAGATGGTGGAATTTGCCACCAACCGCACAAGCCATGAGCGGCAAATTTGAAATTGGGAGATATTTTGAGCGGCAGTTTTGGAAGGGGGGCAGGTCTTTGAGAGGAATTTTTGAAACGGACGAATTATTGCTTTGAGCGGCATTCCCAAAATTCCTAAACGAAGTTCCCACCATATAATACGGGCTGAATGTCTGAGCGCCAGTGAACGAACAAATGGTGTTGGATGTATTAGCTCCTCTCTTGTGTTAATCCGTTTTATTGTGTTTGATTTGTTCACTATCTTGAGTAATATACATATTGAGATACTTATATATATATATATATATATATATATATAAGATTATTAGGCTATAGCAGCATGTTGCCGAGCCTGTAAACGTCACATATAATTGCATATCGCAGCTGCCTTGATTCTCAGCAGTGATGTTGCCAACATTATGAAATGAAGCATTAGACTGGGTATGTCGTAGTTGGCATGAGCTGACGAACTATTACCTGAGTTCATCTTTGATTTATCATGCATATCAATGTCTTCATAAGATTTCTTTGCCTTCCACCAAAAGGATTAGTTTGTACACAAATGTATACAGAAAACGGACGATTCATGGTAACAATATCTATTACAAAGTAACACGATTTTTTAAGACCACTGTGAATACTGACTGAGAAACATGTCAAACCAATCTGAGTTCATCCTTGACCAGGTTTTCTCACAAACACTTTCAAGACATTTTCTGTACATAGCACAATGCCGAAGCACAAAAAGTATTCAAGTAGATATGCACAAACTGAGATGTTTACAATTTCAACTTTTTTATCCTAGCCTACACAAACTGAGATGTTTCATTACAAATTTTGCCAATCCTAAAGTTATTCAAGTAGATCCACATTGCATCTGCTAATTAAATTGAATGGTTGGGTGCAAAACCTCTTTTAGCAGGATGGAAATGTCTAGTAAACCTTGTCCTGTAATATTTGGTAATTTCCACATAATTTATGTTGTCCCTAACATTGCTTATACTGAAAAAAAAATGAGCTGTGATGTTCTGCAAACAGAAGAATAACAAACATACTGAAAACACTGAAGTTGGGAATCTATTTCTCAGTAATGGAGCACAGACTGAATATTGAATTATTGACAGCTTGTTCCTCCTCTACACACATACAGAGGCCAACCAAAGCAGCCACGGACGTTTAGGATGCACTTGCATATATTCGTGAATTAGGAGGATAGCGATTAGCAAAGAACCGGCAAAAGTTATGCAGTTGCAACACGGCCGCGCCGGCGCAGCATGCTGCACATACTTGGCATCCAGGAGTGCGGCATTGGTAGCTCGCGCCGGAACGGGGACTTGGGCTACGTGGATTACGAGTGTGGCGGATCAAACGGTTCTCCTTAACGGGTCTACGTGGATATCTGCAACGAGCTGGAAATGCACCAGCTCTAGAAGAGAGATTGCAATTCTGTGCTTTCGCATAAAAAAAATACTCCATCCGTCCCAAAAAAGAAGACATTACAAATTAAGGAGAGAGTAAAATGACCTTGATTGCCCTTAATTATTAGCCATATTTAGTACTAATCGGTTGTTGCATGCACATGCACTTATTAAATATAGTAGAATGACTTGTTTTTTGGGACAAATTTTAAATCCTAGGGTGTCTTCTTTTTTGGGACAGAGGGAGTAGATCACACTAATTCGGCCTGTTCGTCTGGCTTATCATCACCAGCCAACAACATTTTTCTCTCACAACGAATCAGCACCAGCCACCTGTCACCAGCCAGACATCAGTATTTTTCTCTCAGCACAAATCCGCACCAGCCACCAGCCAGCCAAACATGTTATTTTGAAATTGATGAAATTTAGCTGACGCAGACAAGCTAGTGCGGGAATATAAAAAATTTCAATCGTTGCCGGCGTGTCACCATATGCATGGCTCAGGTTAGTGTTCAGGTTTTTGGCTTTTCCATGAGCGATGGAATTAGACAAATTCCATGGGACCATGTCCAGAACAGTGGAGACTGCATATATATGATGGGAATGTGCGGTGAGGTGATGAAGGTGTCTCTCGCCCTGTCAGCAGCGAACCAATGTCGGGTAGTGCACGAGATGGGGAAAGAGTAAGCGCTAACTCAGAGGATATTAGTCATGCAAGTGTGAAATGCTCATGCGTGGCATTTAGGGCATTGCTAGGGACGACTATGTGTGTGTTTGGTTGGGCTGTGGCCGTGAAAAAAGTTGTTGTGGGCTATGGACTGTGAAAAAAGCTGTCGTGGGATATGAGATGTGAGAAAGCTGAAAGCCGTTTGGTAAAACACCTATGATTTTTTAGAAACTTACTAGCAACCCCTACTTGTATATACATATATATATAGTATATATACATAAAACTAAATATATACATAGTTGTTCACAATTTTATATGTATAATATATTTCATATTTATCTATTTATATATATATATAAATAAATAGATAAATATATATACATATGAATAATATATATATCTTATACATATAACATATATATAAGATACACATATAAATAAATAAATATAAACATATATATCTTATACATATAAACATATATATAAGATATAAATAAATAAATAAACACATAATATATAGGGGACATATCTAGTGCAAACCAACCCCTAGGTGGGAGGGGGGATTGGCAAAACCAACTTGCATGGGGACATGCATGGGAGGCGGGAGGCTCATTGGATCAACATCATGTGGACCAAATCGTGGTTTCCAAAGTTTACACGGAGGGGTTGATTTTCACATGATACGTTGCCTAATATATAATATATATAAAAGATATATATTATACATGTATACATATATATATACTTATACACGTATACATATATATATAAGATATATGTATATAAGTATATATATACATACATATATGTAGGTAGGTAATTTCATCAGACTTGTGAAAGCCAAAGCCTAAAAAATCACCTGCATACCTGCTTTCAGAAATGAACTAACAAAAAGCTTCTTTTGGCTTTGACTTTAATTGGTAGCCAATCCTTTGGGCTACTGGCTTTTTAAAAAAGCCAAAGCCAGAAAAAGCCCAACCAAACACACCCATGCATGGCCAGGGTGAAGGCATAAGGAAGATGCGGGGCTAGGACTGTGGTTGACCTGGCCAGCGGTTGATGATATGGTGGAGCCACGGGGGTAGTGTCAAGATAACTCCCAAACAAAGATATTAAAGTATAAAGAAAAGCAAATATATTAAAGTATAAAGAAAAGCAAAGATATTAGATGGTGAAGAGTGGAGACATATTCGGCGGCGGGGTTGTTGCCAAATAGTCGGGGATGTCAAAAAGAAAGCATATCACTTGTGACCACGATAAATAAAATGAGTTGTGGGACGCATAAAAAGAGAAAAACAAGAAAGACTAGAAAAGGCAAGACATTTGATGAAACTAATGCGATTGTGCTTGGCAACGGATGAAATAGTCACTTTGTGTGTTCAGGATGTATTCGGACTCTGCTTAGTGCGATACCTCCCCACCCTATAAAGCATCAATCAAACATTTTTTTATCTTTTTTCCTTTGGCCTATTCTTTCCAAACCCATGTACTATTCTTCTCTTGTCTCCGTATATATATCTTGAGGGGGCACCATAGCTAACCTATTGAGCCTAGGGCACACCGCCATGCACACCCTATCCGAGTTTCTCTTGGCAAGATTTCGCCGAATCTACCACAGGGTTCGGCCGGTTTTTTCATATAGGCACTGCAATCTTTGTGCACGTTCAGTGCTCATATGATGGCATTTTTTTGCATCAACATGATTTTTTAGTGACTCAGGTGGGGAACAATAATTGGATGGTCCATCTCGGAGAGTTATAATATTGCTGCCAATATCGTCATCATCAAGAATTTGCAATATACAGGCAATGTTTAAATTGCCAAATACTCTTGACGATTGCAATATATTCATACGTTGCTAGGTCTTTTGACTTTTGAGGATATTATTATTGCATTGAATAGGAGTTATTAAGATGGATCTTCTAGATATCCAAATTATGCATCTAAAAAATGTGTACAAAAGCATATGCTAAATTGTCGGTACGCCGCCTCAAGTTTTTTTTTGTTCTAGTAACATACGATATATGCTAATGTATTCTCATACATAGGCACTCAAACAGCCTCATATGTCGATGAATAATTAGCATGGCTAAACTAGTGTTAAAGTGAGTTGAACTAATTCTATAATGAACTCACAAGAGAATGATCCAAAGCCTTATACCAAATGTTAGGTAGATTGCTACACGTTAGCATTCTGATAGATCGTCTTATGCAATGTCATGTCGGATTTTTGCTGATGTTGAGTAGAGAGAACAAAGTGAGATAAAGAGGTTTTTGTTCCGCGAAACAACTGCCTCATAAGTCAAAGTTTAGGACTATGAGACAATTTTCCACTATTGTATGAGTTGTTGCTGTCATGCAACTCATAAATATTTATTTTTTCACCTAAAAATAATTAAGAAATATAGTATTACTATAAGACAACCAAAACAATAACTATTGTACAGATTGTCTAATAAGTTGTCTCAAGATTGCGTGACAATACATGAGACCGTCTATTAGACGACACAAAAAATACTTGCCCTAAGAGCATCTCCAAGAGTGCAAATAAACACTTCCAATAATTAATTTTGGAAACAAAGTGAAAAAACAAAGCTCCTGAGCTGCTCGTCGGTGCGGTACTGCTGTGTGCAGTCGTGTCCTCGTCCGAAAACTACTGGGCACTGGCTGCGGACTCTTGAAATTGAGAACTGAGCAAACAGGAACCTGACGAGATTGTTCATCTTCAGAAAAATTACATAGACAAGGGGTATGGGTTTGTATATATGTGTTTGCTAGAGTCCTGCAACCACGAAGCAGTGGAAGATCTTGACCATGTCAATCTTCTCTGTATCGTTCAAAAAAAAGATCTTGACAATGGCATGCATGGGTCTAAGAACTCATTTTTTTTGGCGCTAACTCATTGTTCCTGCCACTACGTGAGAACTAGACATTAGTAACGAGCGTGGATGGCCCGTTACCTTTTTTGGGTTACTAATAATAGGTCAAAGGTAACGGGCATACAAATAACACAACACTGTAACAGGCAATATCCATGCCCGTTACCAATTGATCTTACCAGTAACATGAACGTTGATATCAGTTACCTATAACAACATAAAGGTAACGGGCAAGGAAAACTCTTTGCCCGTCACCTATAACAACGTAAAGGTAACGGGCAAAGAATGTTGCCCGTTACCTATATGGAATTGAAAATTAAAAAAATGAAAATGTACACGCACACCAATACATATACACGTACACGAATACATATAGCACAATCTGTCTGTCCATGACTGTCCATCTCAGTTAAATGGATATTACAAGCAAATCAAATAACTGATGTGATAGCATCAAGCATTCATGTATTCTCTGCATATATATTTCAGCTAATATGTCTAGAAGAAAACATTGTAGAAAAATCAATATCAGTTAGCCTAAAACCTCCGACTGTTAGGTAATAGATCACCAAGAAGGAAACAAATGAAGCATCTGACCATTGTTGTTTGCCTGAAATTGATAATTATATAGTTGTTATAATTTTTAGAGGAAAAAGACATGAATAAATATAGACATGATTATTCCTAGAAACTTATAATTATGATGAAGATAAGTTCCCTGATCACTGATCACTGGTGGTATGGCAAAGAAACAAATCATCATATGGGTAGAAAGGCTTATAAGAAAGAGAAAATATGATGAAGATAAGTTCCTTGTGAACAAATATGCAGTTTTTAAATATTAAACTATATTCCATATGCCAGATAGGGAGATATATGCAATTTAAGAATGAGATGAAGAATACTGTATCTTAGTAAGTATTTCAAAGAGATCAACTTCACAGTAACCAACCAAAGTATTCTTGGAGAACCTGTTAGTCTGCAAAAATATAGAGAGCATGTAAAAGCAATTTTAGTTCCACTTATACCATCCATCAGTACAAGTTCTTCTGAAGCTATCCACTAATAATTTGCTCATGTGGAAGCATTTTATATAAAATAATTTTACTACAGAAAATGTATCACAACAATGCTTAACTAGATGCATTAGAAATCTAAAATTGACATTTCAGAAGGATCATAGCAAAAGGAAGCTTACCCATAAGCTAATTACACAGAAATAGGCAGTTCTACACAGAGAATCATATCAATCTATGAACAGCAACAGCCAGCAGCATAGAAATGATTGCAGAATTTGAGAAACAGACCTGTTCGAGAACACGGAGATTGCTCTTCTCCACCTCTCTGGCAAGCTTCTCCAGCTTCCTGAGCATCCCTACATATATATAGGCTAACAAGTGCACAATAAAGATTGCTATTAATCCAACAGTGAATATCCATATATTCTCTACAATCATGGCCCCTCATACTATGCAATATATATTAGGCATAAATATACACTACTAGAACTAATGATCTTTGACAATAAAATTGTACAAGCTCAATAAGCAAACCTTCAATTTGACTAGCAAGAAACCAAAGCTCAATCATATAATTTGACATGTGTAGTCTTAATGTCTACAGAAATTAGCATCCACGGCTAGGAATGAACACAGAGCACAACATCCGGACCTGCCTATCTGCCTCTACACCTGCATGCTTGGCTAATGGCCACCAAGCAATGGTAAATTAATACATACATTACTGATTAAGAAACAAGTTGTAGTAGTTATCACTATGCATTTGGGCAACCTCAAACAAATAACAAATTATATCAAAATTAGTTTGACAGCTGTCCTTTTACTAGTGGTTCTATGTGCAACTTACACTTTACCATGTGAAGCTTTGGCTAGTCCAGTTAGGTGATGGGACTCTTCGTTGACCTAATGAACAGAACAAACTATTAGAAATCCTCATAGTCAATAACCGCCAAATGTTGGGTGATGAACTATCAAGTTGTAAAAATTGGGCAAAATAGAAGCAGCTTATAGTAAACACTAGCTACAAACTATACAGAAACAAAGTACAAGTTCACCCTAGTACTACACTTCAACCAAGCAGACATCACCCTGGTACTAGGCATGCCACATACGAATAATAATCAGAAGAAACAAAGTACAAGTTCATCCAGATCAAAATAAATGGAGAATTTTCACCAATTCATTTGTCTCAAAAATGCTAGCTTCCAATATTAAGTAAATAACATGGTCTCAGCTTCCAAAAATTGTATGCACAAATCACAGAAGTATCAAACCAGTATCAAATTAGTACCATCCAGATATTTTAATATCAAGCAAGAAAATAACAGTTAATTTTCAGAGCATTGATATTGCCTTCTCTGTGAACATTTTCTGTGTCTTGTGTGGCTTACAATATAATTGCAAGCTCAGATAAAATGGGGTACCAAAAACTCTACATCTGGTAGGCTATTCAGAACGATAGAAAAGACAAGGGAAGAGAGAAACAAACCTATCAATGCCAACACCATCGATGATGTCTCCGCAGTTCCCTTGCCTGCCCTACGTGCCCTTGCTCCGATGCAGGTTCTACCATGAAACCAGTGAGATCAGAACAATATATATATGGTCAGAGTCCCGCTAGGGTTTCATGACTCCTGAGTAAAGGGGAGGAGGCAAACGAGGTCACCTCTTGGCATGGGGTGTGAAGAGGACAAAGATGCCTAGAGCGCTTCAGAGACCGGAGGCTCCAGCAGGGACCCGCCCACCGTCGTCATCAACACCGCTGGCCACTCACGAACTCGAGTCGTCAGCGGGGAGGGGCCACCATAGCGCCAGCCACTCCCGAACCTGCGTCGTCGCACCCTCTGTCGCTTCCCACTTGCAGATCTGAGAAGAGGGGTGGGGGAGGATTCAGATCGGGAGAGAGACCCGGGGGGGGGGGGGGGGGGGTGTCAGGCGGAGGTCGCCCACCTTCCCTCCGGCGCCAACGGGTGGAGGAGAGGGATCCGCTGTTCCACCCGTGGAGAGTCCGGTAGTGGCACCCGTAGTCGGAGAGGGCGGCCAGCAGCGCGGGGAGGTGGGAGGCGCGGCCGAAGAGGAGGCCATCGCAGTCGCCGGCGGCGGCGGCACAACGGTGGAGGAGCGCGACGAGGGTGGCGCTGGAGATGGGGAGCTTGGGCACTGGAGGGATGGCGGCGGCGTCGAGTGAGGCAGCGGCGGGGTGAGGCGGCGGCGGCCGGGCGAGACGCGATAGGCGATGGGGGCGAAACGGATAAGGCGATGGCGGCGGGGAGGGAGAGGATAAGGCGGAACCGAACGAGGACTTAAGCCAATTTGATGATTTTTTCGGGTCCGAGGTACACAGTGGAGTGAGCCGTTACTAGTTAACGGGTCTTATTAATGCCCGTTACTAGTATCAACCAGTAACGGGCTTTATTGATACCTGTTACCAATGTGTTGTTATTGGTAACAGGTTTTATGGTAGTGAGGTCGGGTTCGAGTCAGCCATGCTTATTGGTAACGGTCGGTGTTTCGTGTTCGTTAGGTGTCTTGTAACGGGCTCTATGTGTCCGTTACTAATGCCGCGTTATCTATTTCAGATTTTCACGTAGCGTGCTGCTCCGTTTGACATGAAAGCGGTCGCATGCTTGGCGAGGCAGGGCACCTGATCGATTTGGTGCTGCCCCTAGTATATATGACTATTTAATGCAGTGCGAGGTTTATTTGTTGAGAGCACCATCCTATCAACTTTTGCTGATTGCTGCTACACTGACAATGGGTACACTGAGAAGCCAGCCTAGCTACTTCGAAAAGGAAGATCACAAGAAGGCTTGCCAGGATGAGCCTGCCGTCCGGGGCTTGAACTCTGGTCCTACATGCCTTCGAACTAAAGGGTGGTACTTATGTCCTTTTTCTCTTAAAAAAAGAAAGGAAAATGAGACACCCTCTACTGGAATTATTAATTTTTCCCTGCATTACTAAAAGCTGGGATAGGGCGGTGAACATTACTATGATAGTGTATTTTCCACCCATATTGGGCCGGTTTTCGTCAAACCGGTTTGACTACCCTAGTTGGATACTTGGACCTACAGAGTTATTGCATCATGCCCTCATCAGATGTCCATGACAAGGGGTAGTGAAGCACAAACATTCTCAACCACCAGAACATATATTTATTTAGTCTTTTCAATTTACATGTTACTGCTCTAAACAATCGTAAACATTGATTTATTAATAAAATGTGTGTTGCTATATTTGGTCTCAAAGCAGAAAAAAATAACTAAGCATAAAATCATTGTGGGTTTGTACCTCGCAGCATGTGTTGTGATTAGAATATCTGGTTGCATGTGGGCATAAGTTTGCTTATCAGCGGCACATACGTATTTGTAACATACTGTACCATTACTCAATAAATAATACCACCACCATGACCGTAAAAAAAAAGGTAAGAGCAACATAATTTATAATACAACATTTCCACCACCACATCTAGTAAAAAGAACAGTGCAATATCAATGATATGATCCTGGGGTACAAAAGTTCAGATTTATATGAAAATTTCCATATTTTTTCAACTCAGATAAAACCTAGATGCTGCTTAGTTTAAAGTTTCCCTAGGCAAATAGAAAAAGTCTAGCTGACCACATCACAAGAATTTGTTTACATGCAACCGCATCTTAGGGCAAAAATCGAAGTTTCCTTGCAGCTAGAAAGAACTTGGGTAGAAACCTATTCTTCACCAGTATCTTGCTGCACCTTGTCTCTTCTTTTGAATACATATTTTATAGGGGGGTTTGGTATACCTTCAGAGCAACATAAAAAAAGGATGTCAGCAAACAATCGGCAAAATAGTCCTACACATTCACCTTTGGGGTCATGCTTGTTCACCTTTGAAGGGGTCTTCTGATGCTTGTTTCTCCTTAGATGAGTTGGTTGCAGAAAGAGTGACACTTTTTGGTGGGCTTTTGCTTATTTCTTCAGCAAGTTTCTGCTCCTTAGCTCTTCTTTTGTACACATGCTTGATAGGTGGCTTAGGTGTACCTTCAGGCAATGTCAACAAATTAGATGTCAGAAAACAAAAAATATCATCCAAATAGTCATGTAGTACTAAACGCGTTCACCTATAGATGCTTATTAGAATTAAACCTAAAATAATAATGCTTCTTCACCTTTGAAGTAGTCTTCTCCAATCATGTTTGTTGAGTTGTTTCCTGTGGCAGGTGGAACACTTTCTATTGATGACATCGTGGATGTATGCTGAGCAAAGGAGAAACTTATTTCAGAATTCGAATATAGCATATATGCGCATGTACAGTTTCAAAGTACTTGAGAAAACCTTCATGTTCTAATAATAGTATTGAAGCACAATCAAGAACATGAAGATAAAAACATACAAAGGAATAAACTAGTAGTGGCTATTAATTGAACAGTACTATAGTATCACAAAGAATATTAAACATCCAAAAGACGAGAACTGTTACAGCAACTAATGCTGCCTATTAATTGAACAAAGCCATAGCATCTCATAGAACATTAACATCTAAGTGATGACATCTAGCAAAATGGTAATGATACCATACAAAGGAATAAACTACTTCCCTATAACTTAAACAACGTCTTTGATAACAACGACCACCAAAGATACCGACAACCGAGAAGTGAATATCATATTGATCACCCATGTAGACCACTCCGACATATGGTATGACGACTCTAAAGTACTTGAAAACCTTCCAACTGTAATAATAGTGTAGAAGCAGAATTGAGAGTTTGAAGATAAAAACCGTATAAATACACGTGATTGAGAACCGTCGGAGCAACTTACAATGGCTGTTAATTGATCAAAGCTATAGTACCACAACAAATATTAAACATCCAAAAGTAACGAGAACTATTACAGAAACTAGTGGTGCCCTCCTATTAATCCAACAGAGCTATAGCATCTCAAAGAACATTAAACATCCAGCCAATGGCATCTAATAAAATGGTAGTGATACCAGACAAAGGAATAAACTACTTTCCTTTATTAAAAGAACATCTTCGACAATGACAATCGAAGATAACCACAACCTAGAAGCAAAGGTCCTAATTGACCAGCAAAAGATTCGCCCGTGTAGACCACTCTGACATATGGTATATATAGCTCTAAAGTATATGGAGACATTCACATTGTAATAATAGTATGGAAGCACAATTGAGAACATGAAAATAAAACCCATACAAATATAAATTATTGAGAACTGTCAGAGCAACTTGCAGTGCCTACTAATCGGACAGAGCTATAGTACCTCAAAGAATATAAAAAAAATCTAAGAAACTGCTATAGCAACTAGCGGTGCCTATATGATTGAACAGAGCTATAACATCTCAAGGAACAATAGCATCCAAAAAATGACATCTAAAAATGGTAATGTTATCAGACATATAGGAATAAACTACTTCCTATTAATCAGCATCTTGGATCGCGATAACCCAAGATACCGACAACCTAGAAGCAAAGCTCTCATAACATGACCGGCAAACATTTTACTACATAGACAAATCTCAGTCTCACATGAAGACTAGGTTCCATCCAAATTAACTTTATCTCATCAGGTTATACTTAATCTGCGCGGCCCGAATGCAACAGTCAGAATGGCTAACTACTGACATATCAAGTAAGGGATAGCATTTGTATAAAGATTAAAAAAAACACACACCATATATATCATCCCAGCATGATCCCACACAGTAAACAGTGAACGAATTTAAATATATACAACACACGCACGCAGAGATTTAAGAAAGCTCTCGATGGTGAGACCAGCTAGCGTTGCTGCCAGGAGTATTGAACTCCAAGAACTCACGTCTAGCCGCATGGAACTCCAAGAATTCACGTCTAGCCAATCAGACTCATATGTATCCAGATCCAGGCGAGGTTTGTTTGTTCCTTACCGGCAGATATGAGGTGATTATCGAAGTGCTGAGTGCTGCGTCGGCAGCGAGGAGACGCGACGCGAGAGACGGAGATCGAAGAACTCGAGATGGATCGGGTCCTGGCGCGCGCGGGCGAAGAGATCGACGGGGTCGCCGGCGGCGGGGAAGACTTCCTCCACTCCACGCGCGCTAGCGCGCTGCTGCTGCAGCAGCGAGCACACGCGAGCTAGCTAGAGACGTGCTGTTCGGCTGGAGCAGAACACGCGTAGCAGCGGCGCCGGCGAGGAGAGGGATTGCGGCGGCGCGCGGGGTTCTAGCTAGGGTCGCTGTCTCTTGGAGGACAGGGCCGAAATGAGTTGGTCGCTCGCTGTTGCCTCGACGACGGCTTTTACTCGGCAAAACCTATTTGGCCGGCGAGGGGTATTCCGGTCACTTCCACTGAGAAATGCCAGAAGGGGCGCGTCCGCATGTGAAACGGCAAAACGGGCAGAAAACGTGTGAATTCCGCCACCAACCGCAAGTCATATGGGCGGCATTTTTCGAATCGTCAAATATTGTGAGCGGCATTTTTATTTGGAATACTGCGCTGCTTTGAGCGGCATTCTCAAAATTCCAGAACGAAATTCCCACCCTAGTGTTGGGAGCAAGTAAACAAACAAATGGCCTGATGTGTTTGAATTTAGGAGGGCCTCGTCTCGTATGGCTGTATTACCTCCTCTCTAGCTTGTGCTGCTAATCCATGACTTATATATCGGGCGTACATGAAATTAATTTACAATTAGGTGCTGTTTGGTTGGTCCATTTTCTAGCGTGATCAGATCACATGGTGATCCGATTGTGTTAGTTTCCGTTTGTCTCTGGCACTATGTAATCAGGTGGGAACGGATACCGAGACTTCAGCAACCTGATTACGCCCGACCGCGGGTGGTAAGCGATGGCGGGCGTTCTGTCTGTTACCGCGGGTGAATCAAACAAATTGTGCCATCGTTGATTCCCTTCCCGTTACAGCCATGGAGCTGTTACCTTTGTGTTACCGTTACCGTTGGTGGAACCAAACATCACCTTAGGTGCTTTCATATAAAAAATAAAAATGGATATGCAACACACCTCTTGTAATTTTGTCTTATAATTTTGATGCTTGAAATTGACAAAATATGTGGATGAGTGGGGCACGCCGAATTTCCCAAACACCATTAGCTGAAGGCGTGCCACCTATACATGGCCGGTAAGGTTAGGACTTTGGGGGCAAAATGAGAGCCAGTCACTCATGGGAGAGGATGACAAGGTGGTGAAGGTGTCTCTGGCCCTTGCGGCAGTGAATTGATTTAGATGGTGCTTGATGGAGTGAGCTCCAAAATAGGAAAATCATGTGTCGGTGGGGTGCAAACTATCGTCGGTTGGAGCACGCTACTGGGGATGGCCACAAGAGGGCTAGGGTGGAGGCATAAATAAGAGCATGTTGGGCTAGGACAATGGTGAACCTAGCTTGTGGTTGGTAGCGGTATGTAGAGGGTCATGGATCTCTGCTGTTCTACCGTAGTGCCGAGCTAGGAATGACGAATGATGGTAGGGATGGCAACATGCGGTGGCACGCCAAAAATATAGGCAAGGAGTGTGGTGATGGGATGGGATGGGATGGGATGGGATGGAGGTGGGAGGTGCCATATCGGATGTATTAGCAATGGTGATGGGAGGGAAGGGTTGGCCAGTTTCTTTTGGAAATTATGGAATTCCATTGTGTGTGGGGGTTGGGGGGGGAGGCCCACGCTGCAGCACACGGAGCCACGGTTTTTCCGTTTCAGCTTCATGGCCCATGTCATAGTAAAACATTTTTGCTGTCCCACAAGCAATCACATTTTTCGCAAAAACTGTATGCACTAAAGAAAGGATCAAGATGGATAAGAGGGGACGAATTAGTGTTCTACAAATTTTTCTCGCGAAAACAAAACCAATCGAACAAGCCTAATCACCATGTGTGCCTAAACCCTAGAGAGTGTGACTATCTAATCATGAAAAAGGTTTGCACCCTAGGTTCCAACCCTATACTAACATGGCAATTCTAAGAATTGAAATTGTAGAGAGTAAATTGTAGGAATTAAAGATATTGTTAGAACGTCTATTTTTCCTGAGGTATCGAATAGTCAACACTCTCCCCTAGTCCTCGTTGGAGGACCCGCGCAAGGGTTAAGCTCCCCCTTGATCCACGCAATCAATTGCTCGATCACTAGTGGTAATCCATTCTCTAACTTCAGATCGGCGGTTTTCAAAACCGAGCAGAACCTTCTTGGAGCTTCTCATGAGACATCGCCTTAAGAGCTCACCAAGAACACCAAGCCATCTAGGTGATGCTGATCACCAAGGGTAACAAGCAAAACAATCTCACTTGACCTACACAAGCCAAAAAGATGGGTGGATGCACACTTGCTACTCACTAAGCACTAAAGATGTCCTTAATCTTGAATTAAGAAACTTACAAATCACTTATAATGTTCTCTGGCTCTTGACCTCCAATAGTCACTATAAACTTTCTAGGTGGCAAGAGAGCATAACTAAAGGAGATGAACAAGTATATATAGAGCTCAACACACAAACTAGTCGTTGCTTTATTATTGTTCAGGACGCCAATCACCGACTTATTCGATGATACACGTACGCATGTATCACCGACACAATTTTAGAGCATCACCGGCACAATTTTAGAGAATCACTAGATCATCCTATGACCTCAGAAGGTTTTCAACGTGAAACTCTATCACCGATTCATACACTGAATACGTCGATGATCAACGACTTATATTCTGATAGATCATCGTATCAATCGGTGATAGCATTGCCTACACATGTCAAGGTATTGTTCACAACGACCCTTATTCTAAATATGCCAGTGGTCACCGACTCATTTGGTGAATAGGTCTGTGATGATCATTTCTTTGCTAAACTCGTCCAATTCAATTTCTTTGACTTTTGACTTTGTTATTTTCCATCCCTAGGTTTCATTTAAGCTACTTAATGCTAGAATTTTACAAAGTGTGCACCACACCTATACTCTAGGCTAACGTAGGTCAATCCACTAATCCTGGCCCCCTTTATAATATGACCAAAGAAAAATAAAGACAATAAATTACTCCGTGTGTCTCTCAACTCCAAACGATGCAAGGAACTAGTTTATTCTTAGTCTTCACATATATTCTTTACTCCAATACAATGAAAAATAATGATGGGGGCCAAGAATACCATGAAAGTCCATCATTGTGACCTAACTTTTAATCAACTCTGCAAAACACATGTTAATCATAATGATTATATCATCATGACACATATTGGACGTGCGGTTGTGCTCGTAGACGGTCGAAAACGCCTTTTTTAAGGGAACTGTAGCACAACATTGATAACTAGGTGGGAGAAATTATGCAAGTAAAGAAATAAAGGGGCTAAATGATTTGCTATTACTCAAGCACCCAAAGTTTTTATTCGAATTTTATGACCATATGTATAGTCATTTTTCTATTTATGAATTATGATGCAATAACTCAGCATCTTCATCTCCGATGGCTCAGCTCAAGAGTAGACAAAAAAAGCATGGTCAATACTTTGCGTGGTGATGGTAATGCAGCATGGCGGTGATGGCAAATTGGCAATGGAGGGAAGCGGTAATGATGAGGAGATAAGACAACGAGCGGCTCCAATGGTGGATTAAGATAGGAGTTCTGGGGGGAGCAGTGGATCACTTATTACTTGATTTCTTTGTTGCACATGGTAATGGTATTTAAATACCACTGCAGTGTTTGGTTTGCTGCCAAAGGTATTGGAATACATTCTTCAAATTTGAATACTGGTCGTGAGAATTAATCTACTAACAGGCCACCAAATGCAAAACAGAACCGATGTTCACTGCTCAATATGCTGGGGGTGTTTGGATTTTTGGACTAAAGTTCAGTCCCTCAAATATATGATAATTAGAAGCATTAAATATAAATTAATTATAAAACTAATTGTATAAGTCATATCTACTCCACGAGACGAACCTAACAAGCCTAATTAACCTATAATTAGTGCATAATTATCATATGATTATTGTAGTATTACATTGTCTAATCATGGTCCAATTAGACTCAATAGATCCGTATCATAAATTAGTCTCGGCTTATGTAATGTATTTTTTAATTAATCTATATTTAATACTTCTAATTAATATATTTAGGTTCGATGTGACGGGACTAAAAAGTTTTAGTCTGGAATCAAACAGGGCAGTTCTTGCTGCATTGCAGCCCAATAATGGATCTCTTTCACACTGTCAGAGACTGGAGCTGCAAATGGCAATCCACATGTCTATCACGTCCTAGTGTGATATACCCTGCGATCTCTTGCGTTTATATTTTCAGAACTTGTCCTCAACAAATCATAAGGCGGAACAAAAGGAAAAGGGTTGTGCACTACAATGAGCAGCAGAAGCAACATAACTTCCAACTTCGTTACATCAGGAGAGAAAATATAACGAAGATATTTATTTGATTCATTTACAATGAGACAAATGAATATAACCAACACATTCGAGCATTTCAGCCAATAGGGCTTTACTGTGCTGCTACGCCTACGCGATTCCATCCACAACAAATGAGCTCCAGCATGGATTAAAGTATACATGGCAAGGTATTACAAGAGCCGCCTGTGCACAAGGCAAGTTGATGTAACTTGCACGCAGAGACCGAAAGAATTGGATAACTATACGTAGTGTTCGCACCCAAAATTGGCAAGTCACGCAAACCGGTCAGACCGACCTCAAGAAGCGGTCAGACCGGTTTCCCTGTAGCCGATCTGGCAACAGCCAAACCGGTCTGACCGGTTTGCCAGAGCGGTCTGACCGGTTTGGATCCGAGTTGGAGTAGAATTAGGAGTCCTAGTTGTTTACAAATTGTAAAAGGATTCCGTGCGGGGCAAGACCTCCCCACCCTATAAATATAAAGGGCCATGGCCGATTGAGTTATCATCCAATCGATCAAATATTATCTTTCTATTTTTTATCTCCAAACCCTAGCTTTTCCAACCCCTTTGCTTTCCTTGCTCGTCTCCACGGCGTTCAAGGAGGTTCTGAGTGGCCTGACCGATCTCAGAACAACCCTAGGCGCGCCATCTCCGACGGGGTCCCTCCCGAGGTGGTGATTCTAGGTTCATCCCGAAGCTCCCGAGGGAAACCGGTCTGACCGGATCCCCAAACCGGTCTGACCGGTTTTGCGTGGTGCTGAGGCGAGTTCATCGTTTCTTCGTTTGCGCGATACGGCGCTCGTGTGTGTTGACCAGAAAAATCGTCAACACGTAGTATATCAAAAAGATACAAAGTCTTTGAACTCTCCTCTTTATTCAAGCTGCGATTTGGAAAACTGTGTTTTCTTATATCAGTGGGTGGCATCCCTGCTGTAGTATTGATCCAAGGTCTTTGCAGGAATACGGTGAAGAAGTTCTCGAGGGAATATGCGAAGCAAAGACCATGCCAGGTCAAGTGACTGGAAAATGTTTCGAGTGTCATACGCGCCTTGTGTTACAAACTTCCTCTCAAACTTGTCAAGGAATTCTAGATAGAGCTGCATAACAGAACCAAAGGTGCAATGTATTAGTTTCTGAACTTTAAAAATATGTTTGCACATAGCATAAGTTAAGTTCTCCAGTAACAAACCAGATCCTCAGATGAAAGAGCCTCCTCTCCAACAACTGCTTTCATAGCTTGAACATCCTTGCCAATTGCATAGTTGGCATAAAGCTGAACAGCCAGACATGTTAGCCGATTAACAAATATCAGAGGCAGAGTGAAACCTAATCACTGCACTCAGGCTCAAGCAGGTACCTGATTGGACACATCTGAATGATCTCGGCGTGTCATACCCTCACCAATAGCACTCTGTAAGTGAATAATTATGATACAATTATTCAAGCAATTTTAAATAAGAAACACAACAGAATTAAAAAAAAATTGTGTTGAGTGGTACCTTCATCAACCGTGAGAGAGATGGCAGAACATTGATGGGTGGGTATATCTAAACCAGCACAAAGTCAGATATCTTGTTAAGATAAAGAAAGAAAACAAGGGTAATATATTTGTTATTTTTTCATAATTGCTTTTTTTCCATGGCTATCATGTATGCAGAGAACAGCCAATACATGTAAGGCTAAAAGGGAGGACAAAATAAAGACTATAATAGAAGAACACGCAACAGACCTGTCTATTATGGAGTTGTCTATCAATGTATATCTGCCCTTCAGTAATGTATCCAGTAAGATCCGGAGTTGGATGTGTGATATCTGTTGATCAAACAGTCAATGAACATAAAACATCGCAGTCTGTTTGCAAGTCCAGAGAGGTAATATCCAGGCATAAAGGAAAAACTACAATTAGATGAACATTCTAAGCAGTCCAACAGGCAGGCACCAGAAGGCACTGCAGCAGCTGATGGACCAGGAGAGAGCACAAAGAAATTTAGACACAATGTGGACACCATCTCACATAGATTTCTTGGTCATGACTTACCATCGTTAGGCATAGTTAGAATAGGAATTTGAGTTATTGACCCTTTTCTTCCTTCAATACGCCCAGCTCGTTCATATATGGTCGCCAGATCAGTATACATGTACCCAGGATAACCACGCCTACCAGGCACCTCTTCACGTGCTGCTGAGACCTGAACATAAATATTCCCTAGTAATTAAAATTCAAAATCCCTCGCAAAAAATCCATTGGGTTTTATACCAAAAATTGCACGATGTATCCTCTGAGAAATTCTATATTTAAGTTCAGAGAGTAGCCAAGTAGGTACTAAAACAGATATAAGCTCATCAGAGTGAGAATTTTCTAGTGGGTGAAAAATTCTAAGAATTCAACCTTGTAGACAAATCAGTGTCAGGAAAAGGCAACCCAAACATATAATTTAAGAAAATTTAGCAATACAACAGAGTGATTTCAATACCTCACGAAGTGCATCTGCATAAGAGCTCATATCTGTCAGAATGACAAGAACATGCTTCCCACATTCATATGCCAAATATTCTGCTGTTGTAAGAGCAATCCGAGGTGTGATGATACGTTCAATTGTAGGATCATTTGCCTGTAAACCAATAAAGAGAAGCAGCAAGAGGCAACTTTAGGACTCACACCTCAAAAATTTAAGTTGTGGTCTACTAACAAAAGGTCACCATATATAACAATAAAGTTGGTACCAGATTCAGAAAAAGGGTAACTCGTTCCATAGAACCATTTTCTTCAAAGTCACGTTTGAAAAATTGGGCTGTTTCCATGTTTACTCCCATAGCAGCAAATACAATGGCAAAGTTGTCTTCATCACCACCCTGAAGGGGAAAAACAATAAAAATGAGTGGCTGAATGAATAATTAGAACCAAAATTACTCAGTTCACAGAGTATAACTATAAGCAACGGTAGAAAACCTATCAATGTTATTCAGTAGATTTTATCTACAATGACAGAGATCTATTTGGGCAAATAGATACTTCACTTAAAACACCAAAACAGTGAAATCAAGAAAGATATCAAAAGAACAGGATGTTGAAATCAGGAACATATGATCGGTTTTAAGTAACAGTCAATAACCACAGAGGCCAACCATTTTTTTCTCAAGTGTAGAGGTCAACCAATATTTAAAAAAAGGAGACAAACAATAACTCAGTACAAATTCAGAAGTGAGACTCCGAAAAATAAAACTAATTAGGTTTACTACCTCCTTGTGCTTGCCAGTATTCTCCAGCCTTTTAACAAGACCAGCTTGACGGCATATCTGAGCAGCAATTTCATTGTGAGGAAGCCCAGCAGCAGAAAAGAGAGGAATTTTTTGCCCTCGTGCAATTGAGTTCATGACATCGATGGTGGATATTCCTGTTTGAATCATCTCTTCTGGATAGGTTCTCTCACTGGGGTTGATAGAACTTCCTGAAATAGCATTAGATCTCACTGGTAATGACTCCAAACATGGATAATTTAGTGGTTCCCAAATTCTTCTAACGAATAGTTAGTAATTAGTCAGTTTGTGTCCGCTAAAGGATGCACTCACCAGAAATATCCAAGTAAGCCTCAGGCAATATTGGGGGGCCATTATCAATAGGTTTCCCAGAACCATTAAAGATGCGTCCAAGCATATCAAGTGAGACAGGAGTTTTCAAGACCTGTAAGACAAAAGGTGCATTCATAAGTCTTACGCGTAAGGCGCAGAAAATAGGGACAATGTGCTTCTTGGAACATATGAAAAACAGAAACAATGCTTATTTTGAATGCTTGACTGCATCTGCACCCCTTCTCTTCAGTTGGCAATAATGTCATGGCACTAAGCAATATCATACTCCTAATGAGATGATCCAACAAAACCTAAACTGAGAATTAGATTCATCCGGCAGGAAGATTGAATGTTTATATCACATACAACATCAATTTTCCATGTAGTTTCCAGATCCCCACATTGGGATACATATTATGAGACTGTATAGCTCGAGAAATTTGGCAGTTTGACCATTAATTTCGAACTTGAGCAGGATAAAAATAAAAAAACAAACAGAAATAGAGATGGAAACATGGCAATACCTCGCCAGTAAACTGCACCGTAGTGTACTTGTTGTCGATCCCTGAGGTACCTTCAAAGACCTAAATAGGCATATGGTTTAGTGTCCTGATAACCAGCCCACAATGATAGTACAAAAAAAATTAAGGGCGAGATGATCCTAACTAATAATCATACTGTGTGACATAAATCAAACAAAAATTAGAATCATATAAAATTGATAGCCATTCTTCAGTCAAAAAGAAGAGAATCCATAGGAAAGAAGCAACCTGCACAACAGCCTTCTCACCATCAACTTCCAGGACCTGACCACGGCGAGTGGTGCCATCTCCCAGTCGAATATTCACAATCTCCTGATACTTAGGGCCCTAATATAATTTTGAAAACGAAACCAATCTGAGTGCACGGATGTGATGAGGTTACTCCATGATTGATTCGAGCCTGCATAACCAAGTGTATACAATACAAAATTAAAACTGAACATACCTTTACTTTGTCCAAAATAACCAGTGGTCCTGCCACACCAGAGACAGTCCTATACTCTGCATAGCAAGAAATAGTTTAGTACAGTGTATGTAGATAGAAAGTACCTTTTCTTTGCTACCTAAAAGGATGTTCTTTCACATCCATGATGTGACTACAGAGATTAGTACAAAATTGAAAAACTAACAATAATGGGGCAAATGGGTAATGGCCTGACAAAAGAATCATAGTGGGAACATTTTCCAGTAACTAAAAGTTTCAGATGGCATACTTAATGCTATTTCTAAAATGGAAAACTAATTCCAACGTTTATTGGACATACTGTCATGTGATGCAAGTATAGTGCTAAAAGTCTATTAGATTCCGCAATAATGTGTGCCATCTACACATGAAATTCCAGATTAAGAACATGAAACGCATCACATGGAATGATTTTCCGCTTCAGACTGTGAACATATCTAATGTTAGATCAGAATCCATATCACCAGTCCACCACACAGCACAATATCCAAGCTAACCAACCAACATGCCAGCCTACTAGCAATGATATGCAAAATCATAACCGTGAAACACATTGGTCATCCAGTATGTGGAGATTATGCGATCATTTAGCGCTTTTCAGAAACATTCAGCTCCAAACTAATTTAACAAACCTATACATTGCCACTGGATCAAATAGCAACAATAACAACAGAATACACTGGATGTGCAACAAAGAAATGTTAAACAAGCTTGGTGGTGACTTCCTAGAGCAACTAACAAAGGCCCGCTTAATAAACAGTCGCGAGTTCAGAACGCTGACCCATGCCAATCTCCAAGGTTCCCTCCTCCAACTCGGCGCCATCCTTCGGCACACCCATATTGGCAACCTAGAGCAGCAGCAGCAACCACACCACCTGCGGAACAATGGCACCACCGACCAGAGTCACCATCCGAGAAACACGACGGAAGGAACAAGACCAGAGACGAATCCCAGCCCGACGGATCACGCTAACGAAGCGGATCAACCGGAGCAGCGATCGCGCGCGGAAGGGGATATATCTGGAACTGGGCGCTCACGGCGAAGGGAAGGGAAGGGAAGAGAAGAGATCCCGGCGGAGCGACTCGAGCAATGCGATTCAGCAGGCCGCGGATTCCTTACCGCGGTGGGGGACGAAGAGGTCGATCTGAAGCCCCCGGTGGATGGGATCTCCACGCCGCGGCAGCGCGAGGACGACGTGGGCGCGAGGACGAGGAGGAGGAGGGGAAGAGAGAGGACTTGCGGTGGGAGACGTGGTGTCGTGGAAGGAGATGCCTGGATGGCTGGATCTTGCGGTGCGGGGTGGTGGCCTCGTTTAGTTGCCGAATCGGGGCTCTCGATTGCGCGCATGCGTACGTGTAAAAAATTGTCTAAAAATTGATTAATTAGGATCAAAATGTTCGTCTCGAAGAGTATAATAAAACTATGAAATTAGTTTTTAATTTCATCTACATTTAGTACTCCATGCATGCTATGACATTTTGATGTGATAGAAATCTTCTTTTTACAAGGCCGAAGTCGAGTCCAGGAAATTGGTTGTCGGGCTCGGGTCAGCGTGCGATCCGTGGACACGGTTGGGCTGAACCGAATATGGAAAGCTAGCGCGAGGGTGTCCCGTGTGACCGTGGTCGTATGTTCGACTTCGAAAACGAGTATTTTTTTTAAGGATTCGAATACGATTTGTAATACAACCATTCCACAATAGTAGTGAGCTATACAACTTTTTATCTCTAAACGGGTTGAAATAAAAATACAGAAAATGTTCCGTATTAAATTGATAGAACTCATCCGGCCTCGAGAAAAGGACCTCAAAGAAAATTGTAATCTTGTACCACGTATTTATATACAATAAAGATAATCTCCATCCAAGGTTGTATAAAAATTTTAGAGTTATGAGTTGTCAATTGGAGTAATGGTAAGTAGTTATCATAAATTGAGCGTAACTTAATTTAGCTAATAAATTTTTTGTGATAGAATGTGCATATTTGTATTCAGAGTTCTCGACTCAATGCAATTGCTCATATTTTAGAATCTATTCGGCCATCCTCGAGATAACACCACCTGATCTGATATTATATGCTATTTGATGATTAACTGCTCCTCTTGATCATTCACAATTCAATATCCTGTTGGACGGTTGCAAGTGCTATTCACAAAACTATATACTATTCACAAAGGAGAGATCCAAAGCCTTCTAATTACGTTGGGACCGAGGCAAGTATAGCAAGATAATGCTTATGTAGACAATCTTTTTCTTAAATAATACTACGTACTATTTTATTATAAAACCACAAAAACAATATCTAATATTGCTAATCTGAAGGAGTAAAGGCCTATGGACATTAGGGGTGGGTTAACAGACGATGGGACAGGGCCATCCCTCTTTTTAGAGATGGAATTATCCCACCGTATGTTTGGTTATAACGACGGAATAGTCCCATTTTGTTGTTTGGTTAGAGGGATAGGAACAAGATACTTCGGACGGCGTTTTCTTGATGTTAGCCTCTGGCCCCATATGTGAGTCACGTAGCATCGTCTTCTCATTGCGCTACCTGCAGACGCATCCATCCGACCTCGCACCGCTAGTCCACGTGCATCCCTCTGAGGCTATCCGCACTCATCATACTCCATTTCCATCCCTTAAAAAAGAATATTCTATCTGGTAATCAAGATTCTCTAGTACAATATTGGTTTCTCCGCACTCGTTGTCCCCTATAATTCATACTCCAACCAACTACCAGCTGTGGGGCCCACATAATCTTCCTCTCCCTCCCTCCCTCCCCTCTCTCTCTCCTTCATCTCCCTCTCCGCACCCGACACCCTCCCCGACGACCGCCCCACCCCCCTCCGCCTCCCCGGCCCCGCGGCGCCTCCTCCCCTCCGGCACCGCCTCCGCTGCTCCCTCCCCTCCCCACCCTCCGCTCCCTCGAGCTTCGCCGCCGCCGCCCCTCCCCGCCGGCTCCCCCCTCCACTCCGTTGCCGCCACCGGCCCCTCGGTTGCCGTCGCCCCCTCGAGCTACGCCGCCTCCTCCCCTCCCCCGCCGCCGCCCCCTCCCCTCACATGGTCCCTTCACCGCCCGCTCGCGAGGTCACCGCCGCACTCGTGGCCAACTGCCCACTCTCTCCCCTCTCCCCACTCTCTCTCCCTCAGTCCAGCGGCGGCCGGGGCAGGAGGGCGCAGGCGGCGCGCGGGCGGCCAACGCGGGGCTCCGTGCAGGCAGCGGTCGGCAGGCGCGGCGAGCGGCGGCAGGCGGCCAGTACACGGGTGGCGCGCGGCTTGGCGGGAGCGGCGACGGACGGTGGTAGGTCGCCCTCCTCGCAGCAGCGACAACGGCTCCTCGCGAGCGGTCGGCGGCGTCGCCCCTTTCCCCTGCTCCCTCCGCAATCTCTGACGTGCGGAGCGGCGACCCCAAGGCGGCGGGCGGCCGCCGCGCGGAGCGGCGGCCCTGCAGCGGGGGCCGGGAAGGCAGCGGCGTGCGCGCGCTCCTCCTCCTCCTCGGCGCGCTCGATGGCGGGTGGCGCGCAGGGGCGGACGGTTGGCCAACGTGGCGCGTAGCGTTCGTTCGCGGAAACGCTGGATTTGGGGGACGGCCTCACCTCGGCTTCCGTTCCGGATGGCATAGCGTCCCCCGCTGCAGGCGATGTTCACGCTATCGCGTACTGGCGGACGTTTTACAGTCCCCCAGTGCGGATAGCCTGAGCCCCAACCGCCTCGCCGACGCGGCACCACACACCGCTCTGCCCACGTGTCACCCCGCCTTCGGTGGCCACCACACTGCGCCGTAGCTCACGTCTCGCCCCGCGCACCGCCGCGCCACCGTAACACCATGCACTGCCCCCACACGCCTCGCAACCGTAGCCCCTATCTCGCAGCCGCTTAGCTTCTCTGCCTCCTGCGGCCGTGCGTCCGCAGCTAGCCACCCGCCGCTGCAAGGCATGCCGCCTGCAGTCCGCGTGGATGATTTGGTACCTTACGACATGAGCAGGGGATGAGATGATTCCGATTAATTTGACCGGACCGATCCATCCCACGTAATGATGAAATATTCCTATAAAGAGAATGACTCTGTCACGTGTCTTCAAACCATATACTTCAAAATATGGGACGAACCCAACCCGTCTCGTCCCGTCCATCCAACCAAACACACTGCTGATGCCGTTTTTAGCTAGCCTATTTAAAGCTGCCAGTTTAGTATTGTAATATACCCTTTCGAATCGTTTCTGATTATAGCAAAACATGAAATTGTCGTCATTTCATAATTGTTCATCCCGGTTCGGTCAATTACTGTAACGTGTTTTGAAATTCGGATTATATATCTATATCTATATCTATATCAAAAAAGCTTAGAGCACGGCTTAAATTTGGATTATATATCTATATCTATATAAAAAAGCTTAGAGCACAGCTTAAATTTGGATTATTATATATCTATATCTATATCAAAAAAGCTTAGAGCACAGCATGTAGTAAGCTCGCATAGTACGAACAAATTGCATGATCATTGTGATGGTTGCTAACCACGATTGCCTCGCGGTGAGACAGCCGTCCCGGCGGGACCTTACGAGCCTGCGACTGTCGGGTTTCGACAGCGATGCGGCACTAAAAAAAATTCTAAAACGAAGCGCCACCGCCACCTTGACTAGTCGAAATAGAAAATATTTTGCTCTAGGACTAACGGCCCAGGTCTGCTTTTTTATCACCAACGGCCCAGGTCCTCGCAACCTCGTCTTCGGTGGGCCGCGACCGCGGTTCCTCTCACGGACGCAATTTCTTTGTTGGCACGACGCAAATGCGCGCCGATCTGTGTGCTGTTGGGTCTAGTTAGATCGTTTTTATATCTTGTAAACTGGGCCTGGTTTGGGCCGATCATTAGCACAGTTTTGTGCGGCAGCGAACGTGTGACGACAAAACGAAACCTGATGTCCACGAGGGGCGATTTAGATTGCGGCTCCCGTGCGGTCGACGCCTACCTCCAGCCCGCCCGTCTCCTCCCGCTCTTGCCCCCGCCTCCCGCACCGCCCGCGGCTTCTACCGCCGGCCATCCTCTGCCTCGCCTGCCCGTCTCTCCTCGTCCACGTCTCGCCTCCTTCCCCACCGCCCGCGGCCGGCGGCCCGCCGCCGCGCCAGCCGCCCTCCTCCCGCCCACCGCTCGCGGCCCCGCCCTTTCTAACCACTCCGGCCATCTCCCTCTGTGCCGGCCATCGCCCCTGCTGCCGGCCCTCCCCACCGGCTATCCTACGCCGCCCGATCGGCAGCGTCCACGCTACCTCTCCTCCGCCCGCTGCCCGCAACCGCCGCCGGGCCTCCGCCGTCCCCGACCCTCCTTCTACAGCCGGAGCTCCTCCCCAACCCGGCAACCCCAACCCCAAACACTAACCTCTTCTTCGTCTCCTCTTCCTCCTCCTCTCATCTCTCCTTCTTCCTCCTCCCGTCGATCGCACGGGAGGCTCCCGTGCGGTCGACCTCAAAACCAATATTGCGTGTCCACGAGCCAAATTTTGTCTGAATTTGATAACACAGTTAATTACCGGAATGACACAGGACAGAGGGACGGAGTAATCAATCATCTGTCGTCGAGCTAACCACATGGCCGAGAAGAGGGCAACGGTCTAGCTATCTAGAACAAGAAGAAAAAGAAAAGTCACGTCCCGTGTGCTCTCTCTTTGGACTCGTGCTTTGGTGCCGGCCGGGCTCCTGGGGCCTGGGCTCACCGGGGGGTGAGTGGGTCCGTGGCCCAGTGGGTGGGTGGCCACGAGCCCACCATGCTCTCGGTCTCGGGGTGTGTGGGTCTCTTCTGGTCAAAACAGGCGACGTCTGGTCCTGCTGCCTGCGTCGCCGTCGTCTACGAGTCGTCCGGCGGCGGCGTCGCCGAATCCTCGGCAGCCTTCATCACAGCCTCCTTCAGCGACGCCTCGTCGAATTCACCAGCCTACACAACGAGCATAAAAAAATTCAGTACATTGTCGTTTGTGAAGAGATCGATCAACATGCGAAGAGACGTGTAAACAACTTAGGAACATAAGGAAGAGTTATTACGTGTATATATACTCCCTCCATATTGACGTCTATGACAATGATACCGTCTCCAAAACGTAAATTTGACTTCTTATTTTTATAAAAAAATATATATTAAAAATAATATATATATACTTTTATAAAAAAATATTTTTAAGACAAATCTATTCACATGGTTTTCACATTTTCAAACTCAACGATATAAAAGTTATTCATGATTTATATTCTCAATGTTTAACTAAGGGCCTGTTTGGATACTAGGGAATAAAACTAGTCTTTTAGGGACTAAAATTGCTGTTTGGATCCCTGAACTAAAAGGGACTAAAGTTGCTTTAATAGATTGCACAAAGTCTATTTTGCCATGAAAGTGGGCCGGTCCGGGCGGGGTGGTGGGGGTGGGGCATCCTGTGGAAAGTGCTCACTTTAGTCCCTATTAGCTCATCCTTTGAAGCTTATGGGGCTAAAGGGTTTTAGTCCCTTTTAGTCCCAAGGGTTTGGAACTTTAGTCCCTTTTGGGACTAAATTTAGTCCCTTTTAGTTGTAGTCCTTGAAACCAAACAGGCCCTAAAATCTTGTCTAAAACGCCATCTAATACTAACATAGAGGGAGTATATATATTTTTTCAAGTCAAGGTCATTGATCGAAGCCATGTGGTCATGTACGTGGTCTAAGCCAAGCTAGTTGCAGTTACTTGCAGTTAGAAGATCGGCGAGATCGACGTGGTCAGCAACAGTGGCATTGTTGGAGAGCGATAGATGGGGATTGAGACTGACAGGGATATGAATGTATTATTATTGGTGGTGCAGAGAGGCTGATGTGCGGTAGCCGGCCAATCCGTGGAATTTCGATGGAGAAATAAACAACAGGCCGGGGCCGGATTATTGGACCTGGACGGACGATGCAGGATTGCTCGCCGTGACGTCACCGGCGGCCGGCCGGACGGTCAAGGTTTTTCCAGGGAGGAGTACGTCGTTGAGTTTTCGCCGGCCGCATGTGGGGCCCCCACGTCCGTCGCTGTAAGGCATGTGCCCGGAGACAGAGGCTAAGCCCTTTGTTTGACTTTGACCAGGACGTACGTACTAGGCGCAGCAGATCACAGATTTGGCTGCTTGTTCGTCTTGATTTGGAGCTTAGCTTCTTCCAAGCTTATGTATGTCTAGCAATATTAATAAGTGGCAAATGTCTGCATGCATGTATGTTTCATAATCTATCTACTACAAGAAATGGCACTCCCCATTTGTTGTTTTTGCATGCATTATTATCTGCTTTGCTTATTACTAAGTAGCTATTATATGGATCTCAAGTTTAAATTTGGATTTGAGGAATTTAGATTCGGTCAGTTAGAGTGTTACAGGCCAGTGTCATCAGCCAAATTCCAGTCCTATTCACTCTGAAACAAGTGCATGCATGCACAACTATTTGAATGATGATCTCGCTCTCGAAGAAAAAAAACAAACTTTTAATAATAAAAAAAAGAACCTAGATTTGAATTTCAAGCTCGCAAATGCAACTGTATATGAACGCTGTTTTTTTTTGAAATAAAATATGAACGCTGTGATGAATGGAAGCTCGTTTCGTACCGTTGCTCTCAGCGTAAATGTGGCCTGGGCAATGCCGTCGCCGGGCCGTCTAGCGTCGACGGCCACCACCGTGAAGCACCCCATCTCCCTGATCACGGCCAGCGCGCGGGCCACCAGCTCGCCCACGTCGCCGGGCGCCGCCCGCGCCTCCACCCGCACCGCCACCTCCGGCCCCGCCGGCGACGACGACGTCGAGGCGGCGCCGCCGGCGGCGGTCGCGGCCACGTGGACCTGCACCCGCTCCGACGTGCCGCTCAGCCCCTGGAGCACCACCACCTGTTGCTGCTCCGACGACGACGACGACGGGTAGGGCCTCTCTTTCCAGCCGCCGGCGCCGCCATTGGAGTGCTGGTGATGAGCTCGGCTCTCCAGGCTTCGGTTCCTCGCCTCGAGGTCGGCGATTTGGGCCACCAGAATGTTCATGTAGTCCAGCGTCTTGGCCAGGACGGTGGCCTTGTCTTTCTACATTGTTGGTAAAATGCACAGAACAAACTGGTGTAAATATAGCAGAAATTGAGCAAGATTTATGTGTTTTTGTAGTACAACTTTATTATATTGTACAACAAAAGTATGTAAGCATATGAAGAAATGGTCGCCAAAAGAAAAGAAAATACAGTACACTAGCAAGTGCACTTCAGGGATGTCGAACGCGTACGTGTAATATTTCATGCAGGATGCAAGCTGTTATATATATATGAACAACAAATGCATGCATGTACTTAGAGTGTTTTGTTGCAACACGACTAGAAAAACCTACGTCAGTACCGGTCAGGAACCGACTAGAAAAACCTACATCAGTACCGATCAGGGAACCGACTAGAAAAACCTACATCAATATCGGTCAGGGAACTCTGTTAGTACCGGTTCTATGACCGGTACTAGCTGGCCGGCACTAAAGTGCTGGCTATTTAGTACCGGGTGCCGCGTCCGGTACTGAAAGCGGAGTTTAGTACCGGTTTGTAAACTCACATTGATACTAAATTGTGGCCCGTACGGGAGCGCAGGGCGCGCAGTTTAGTACTAGCTGGGTTATAAATCAGTACCCATATGAGTTTTTGTAGTAGTGCAAGTTAAACTCAGAATTAAGCAATATGTTCATGCTTGATCAAGCAAGCATCGTAGTTATATATAACTTATACCTTCGATCCTGGAGGCAGCAACCCTCTGAGCGCCTCGAAACTCTCGTTGAGCCTCTCCCGCCGCCGCCGCTCTGATATCATATGGTTGAGCTGGCTGCTCGTCGGCGCCGGCGACGGGTCCTCGTCTTCCTCCTGTGCCCGCTGCGCCACCATCGTAGCTTTGCCACTGGCAGTGCGCTCCCGGCTGAATCTAAGCATGTGCATCCTCCTGAGGATGGAGATGCCCATCTTGATCATCCGCTGCCCCGGCGCGCCCGGCGGCCGCCACGGCGCCCTGGGCGCCAGCGCTGCGTTGTACGCCCGGAACGCCGTCGCCGACGTCGCACCCCGCCGCCTCGGCCACCGGCGCGCGCCGTGGTGGTGGTGGTGGTGGTGGTGGTGGTAGTTGCCTAGAGGAAGCGCCGGCGCCAACGTTGCCGTGGACGGAGGAGTCGGCAGCGCCGAGGACGACGAGGCGGAGATGACGGCGAGCATGGCCTCCGCCATCGCGGCGTCGTCGGCTTCGGGGCTCGGGAAATGGACACGGCCGTGGCGGCTGAACGGGGACGGCAGCGGCGGGCGCGGGTGGTGGAGCGGATGCGGCGGCACCTGCCGCTCTCCGGAGGACGGCGTGGTGACCGGCGTCAGGGGCGTCGCGCGGAGCAGCGACGGCGAGCCACCGCCGCCCTCGGCCGCCGGACTGTCCACGGAGATGGACGGCAGCGAGGACGACGACGGCGAAGACGGCCGCGTTGGCGGCAGATGGAGAAGCTCCTCGAGCAGAGACTGCTGGAAGAAGTCCTCGGAGAAGACCTGGTGCAAGCTCGACTCGAGGCTCATGGGCGAGCCGCTCGCCGCCGTGGACATGCCGACCTCGATCTCGCCGCTCTCGCATCCCATGAACGCCGACATCTGTGCAATGCCAAAGACAGCAGCCAAACTCGATGATATCATACCATCATCATCTGGGGAAGGAGTTACATATAGCTTGCATGAGCACATATATTATCATATGACCACAGACGCCCATGAGATCAAGAAACAAACCTTGATGCCAGCTTCCTGAAACATCACAATTAATAAGCGAATTACAAAGCACATATATGCAAACAAATACACAATGTATGAATTAATGCCATGTGGGTAGAACATTCGGATGTTCATCACTGACCTGGTAGAACTGCTGCTGCACCGGCAGCGACGCCGAGTTCGTCAGGTCGTGCGCCGGCAACTCCATGAACGCGCGGCCGTCCTTGAACGCCCACCCCGGCACACAACTGCGCACACAGTCGTCGTCGTCAAACCATGGCCGCGCAGAGCGAATGCATGTGGATGTTGTGTACGCACCCGCTCACCGCCGCGCAGAGCGACCCCCGGTACGCGTCGAAGAGCGCGCGCACGCGGCCGCCGCCGCCGGCGTCACCGCCGTCGCAGAGCTATGCATCCACGCAGCACAGCAGGCGGGCGCTGCACAGATCGATGCGTGCGTACGTGCTCATTCATTTGCTAAATCAAACCCGGGCACCCGGCTTTTCTAGATCACTAGATTTTGCATGCATTGCACAGTTGCAGCAGGTAGTAGATGGATATATACCTGGTGTCAGCTGAGGAAGACGACGGCGGCGGCTGGTCAGCAGGGAGGGCGGCCCAGGCGCAGAGGTACGCGCAGCCGGGGACGCGCGCCGCCGCCCGCTGGAGGATGCGCGCGCAACCGGGACTCCTGGCCGAGCACGAAGAGGCTGTCCATCAGCTGGCCATGGCTGTCTAGCTTTCTGGCTTCTCGATGGAAGAGGCTAGCTGCTGCTTGATTGAGTTGTTGGTCGCCGCTGCCGTTGTATATATATAAGCACCATGCGTGGGGGCGATGCTACGAGGGCGATGGATACAAATGTGTATGCGTGGGCATGCATGCACTTGCGCCTTTGTGTGGATGTGAGTGGGGCGGAAAAGTAGTGCGGTGGAGGGGGAAGGTGAGGTTGGCGGCGAGCTTGGGGAGCATGGATGGCGGGGAGCCGAGGAGGCCGGCCTCTGCCTGGGTTTGAAAAGTAGTCGTGGGGAAGAAGACGACGACGACGCCACCAAACAGCAAGTCGTTGAAAGGTCAACGCCCGGGTTGGCGGGTGAGGGAGATGTGCTTGAAAAAGGGTCAAACAAGGTAGCAGGGATCCTGGAGTAACCTCGCGCTGCAACTTGCATTTGTAGTCTTATGATGATATTTCGGTTTAATTCAATGAATTGTGGCGTCTTAAAAGCATGGTACTTCCTCCGTTTCAAAATTATCATATTTTTATGGTATCTTACTTTATTAATAAATATTGTATAAAATGACTTAAATTTGATAATATTTATATAAATTTTTTGAATAAGATGAGTGGTCAAACTTGTGGTAAAAAAAATCAAACGACCTATAATTTGGAACAAAGATAGTATTTCTTAAGCGAGTATACGAGTCGAACATGGATACGCGGTTGTGACGAATGCGATACGCACACCAACGACACACATTAATATGTTGACGGCAATACGATAAAGATATTTCTCTATATATGATTTTTTTATGTAATGTAACTATCAGGTGTCAATCTTATAGATTAAATAGGATGGGTACGGCTATTCACCTGAATGGAAAATGGACTATGAAAAAAATATATGTGATTTTTGCAAACAAAAGAAGATTTTTTAATGAACTAATAAGAAGAAAAGTTGTCAATGACCTTTAAAGAAATAGTTTCTAATGAACCGTTCAATATGGATTATTGGTACTGTATCACAAGGAAGTGGCACAAAACCTAAAGACATATTTCATAAGTTATTTATTTTCTATGGCCAAAAATATGTAATTACATTGTGATTTTTTGCAAACCAATTACACTGCAAAATATGTAATTACATTGTGATTTTTTTTGCAAACCAATTACACTGCAATATATGTAATTACATTGTGATTTTTTTGCAAACCAATTACACTGTAGTGATCTTAGCTATGTTTTGCAAAAAAAAAACTGTTTTCATCTTGAACTCTCAGTTAATAAATTCTCTACTTGCTACTTTTTTATTTTACAAAGTAAAAAAACACCAAGATATATTTATTATAAAATGAAAATGCCAAGAGCTCTTCCATTTCGCTCATAAAAAAGCCAAATATGCGATTCCTCTCTTTTCCCTCCCAACCGAACTCGTTAGCAGCATATATAGGCCTGATCTTAAATTCTTAATCCCCTGGGAGGCTGCTGGGGCCCATGGGTCATACATACACTGCACCTGGTCCACTGCTTTTCCGCTGCTAAAATGGGATTTGGTCTACCGGCAGGCCCGTGGACCTTTTCTCCCTCGGCGGGCCCACCAGAGGTCTCCCGGCCCGGTGCACAGCTCCAATTGCAAGTGCCGTGGAGCATGGAATCCTTCCGTGTACTACGTGTTCATCTCATATTAATTCCTACTAATACTTGTCAAAGCTAATGAGGCTCCAATGCTTGATTATATTATGTATTAGCAGTGGTTCATGCATATATATCACATCAAAATGCTGTCACAAGCGCGACACTACCCTTGCTGCAATATCAAACTGCTTCCGTCCAAATCAGAAGATGAAATGCATGTGATTCTCCGTATGTAATTTGTGATACTAGTCGACGGATCGGACGAGGTACATGTAATTGACTCCCAAACGACTCGGTCCGACAGCCGCACTCAGTCCACGTACGTTTAACATTAATTAGTACTTTATTAGTACTCCCTACCAAAGTTTGTGTGGTGCGCTTTGACAGTGTTCTCTCGTAGTACTAATCAACGAGGTACATACACATGAAAGCAATAATACGCTTGCTGCATCGCCGAGTAGTTTCTTCGATACTACCTACAGTACTGTGTGATGTAGCAACCAGCAAGCCGATTAATTAAAAACAATGCAATCTCGAGAAGATCCGGCGATGCAGCAATAGCAGCAAGCGTATTGATTTCAAAATCTTCTCGAGACTGTATCATTTTATTATTGGTATAAATTTCGAGAATATTGTATCATTTTTTATTGGTATAGATTATCTGCGCCACTAATAGATTCTGAACGTTTTTAGCATTTGTTATATAAAAGGCCGACTGCTATTGGTTTTCTTTAGAATTGTATGAAACAGCCAAAAACATTTCAGTAAATCCTTCTCATGTTTAACCTGCAAAAAAAGGTTTTTAGCGCTTGTTATAAATGACCGATTGTTAATTGTTATGAGCTTTCTTTAGTATTTTATGAAACAACAAAAAAATTTCAGTAAATCCTTCCTCTGTTTATAACCTGCAAAAGAAAATCCTTTTTTACGTTTCTAAGACCCGGAAACTAGTTAAGTATACATGGGGATTTCACCCCTGACCTAACTCTTGTCTGCACTTCCCAGCTTGAAAAAGGTTGTTTTAGTTTTACACTAAGTGGAACCTTACTATTTTAAATCATCAATTATATATTGTGAAACTATTTCTCGTGATGAATCTATAAACATAAATATTATGATGTTAAACTATACAAGTATCTAAAAATTAATGGCAAAAGATAGTAAGATTTGACTTAGCAAATATACAACAACTTTTGTTTGAAACGTAGGGAGTACTAATTTAGGCTCGTAATGGGTCGGTAAAAACAAGTACTCATGTCCCAAGATATAGCTATGTTTTGAGTTCAAATTTTGTTCTATGATACAATTATGTTTGAGTTACCAAGTCTGATTGAATAATGGGTGAATGGACAAGAATAATATTTGGAATTAACTTTATTTGGTCCTCACGGTTAATAAAATGGTAGCAATATTTTGGGACGAAGATGAGCTGCCAAGAAGATTGACGGATGTAAGCACAAAAACCTATAGGGCAATCCCAACCCAAACACCACTGAATAGTTTCTATATATATACACAAGTCATGTAGACATCACTCTTAGACACCATAATTCCCAATGTTTAATGCCTATCTATAGTCTAAGTAATTAATATCCACTCATTTATCTCTCTTCTCCCCACCGATTATATTTGTTCTTCATCTATTATGAAGACACTACCATTTCCCGGTGCAAAATTTGATATTATCTGCTATATAGATTTACGTGTTAAAACTGGACCTTGCATATGAGACCTAGTTTCTTCTTTTATGCATTCTCTCTTATTTAATATAGTGCCAAAACTAAAAATGGGAGTTGGTTGGTGTAATTATTGCCCTTAGGAACCCTAATTAAGCTCACCATAGGGCAAGGAAGATGAAGAAATAACCAAAGCACAAATTATAGAGCATGTCAATGGTAAGAATAAACTAATCATGTGTGGTTTTTCACTATTTAGTCATTTGTGGGATAATGGGCCATCCAAATCCTCACAGCCTTTCACGACTCTAAACTAAGTCTTGATCAACCAACAATGAGGGTTCAATGGTGAAGTCAAAATGGGTAACCATTTTGCACACTTTGTTCTACCTTTACATCCTAGATATCCTATGACTAATAGAGGTAAGAATGATCAAACATTGATTGATAATTGTCTTACACAATAATAGAGGTAAGAATGGTAATATTATTCAATGTTAAGATCCTACCAAACTGCGGGCCCATCTGCTCCACTAGAATTTACACACTCATACATATCTTGATGCTTGACAACATATGAAGAAAAGTAGAGATCCAGTTAGAGGAAGCAATGAGTTGACGACGTGTCTTTATGAAAAAGAACCCGTTGATTTCAGTTTTTTTAAGAAAAAAGAGAAGCCGTTGATATTTTACCCCCTCGCAAATAAGTACGAGTTGGTTGGATCAGTGGGTTGATTGGTTGACTGAGATCCACTCGACCTGCGCCCAAGTGGAGTTTTCCTGATTCCAGATCCAAAATATACTTTTCTCTATGTTTCGGTGCTCCAATGACACATATTTCTTTATTGGGTAGGCACTTAGCTTAGGAAAAGTTTACCTTGAAGCCTCTGTTTTTTTTAAGTTGGTGAGGCTCTTTACTGCAAGGAAGTTTTACCGTTTATCATTTGTAGTAAACTACGTACACGTAGGTCAGTCTCAGTGGGGGTTTCACGGGAGTTTTATGATATTAAATTTGCTAATGTGGCAGAGGAGAGAGAATGGAGAGTTTCATGACACACGAGGCACAATTATCTAGTTTTTAGTCTAGGTAACTTTGTAGTAAAATTGTGCACATACTGAGACTGGCCTTATAGGCACAATAGTTTGCATCTGGTGGGTGCAACAAGCTCTCTTAGAAATGTTGAGTGTAAATGAATATTGGAGTGAATGAATTATTGTAAAATGAACGCGGAGTTCAAATATGGATGGCAAATTATCAATTGTTAGAATTTTATATGGTGAAACATGTCCACTCGGGTTTAAACCCTTGACTCAGAGATATTCGTATGTTCGTAAATTTATTTTAAAAAGAGTAAATTGCATCCACCATACGACAACTTATCAGGTGGGTGTAAATTGGTACAATAACTTGTAAAATGCTCCATTTAGTACACAAACTTGACATGTGGGTGTACATTGGTCCAAAAACTTATAAAATGCTCAAGTTGACACAATAACTTGATAGGTGGGTGCAAATTAGCCCAACAACTTATAAAAATGCTTAATTTAGTATGATAATTTGGCGAATCCAGTCCAAACTTTACAACAACAATTAATATAAAAAAAGTAACTCAGGGTACAGACATGGCATGTGCTACCATACAGACCACATAAACATATATGCATGAAGTGATGATTATATCTCTTCCATAGCAAACAATCAAGCTAAGTTTATTTGAACGGAATACTTGACAAATACATACAGAGACACGAGGCAAAGGAGGAAATTATTCATGGGGACTGAAAAAAAAGATATAGAATAATTGATAATAACTAAAGTCTATTACAATCAGAAAATGTGGATAAGAAAGTATCTACATGTGTACTGTGAGAATATAATCAAACTAGAGATAACAAAACAAGCAATTTTTTTATTTCCTATGGCCCAAATTTATTTATGGTTTATTTATGTTAGCCCAGCCCATGCAGGGATATGGGTTAATGGCCTATTATGTAGGTAAAAACTATTGCGTGCATGGTCGCGCTCGAGCCGCAACGAGCGACCCACCATGACCCGCGGGTGGCCTCGTAGGTGATATGGGTCTCCACAGCTATATCGGTTGTATGAGCAATCATGATGGGCTGATGAAAGTTGTGGTTATGATGGCGTGAGAGAGGAAAATGGTAGAGTAATACGGTGGCATGCTAGGTACCAAAGGGAAGTTCGATACTAGTCCCTTTAATTCTTTTAATCATCATTACTCTCTCATTTAATATTAATTTTCTATTTATTTTGCATCATATAAATCTTTATGATAGATCTACCAAACAAGATCCATATTGCATATGTTTAGATTATTTCATTTGTTGTGTAAGAGCTTACATTCAATAGTAGTAACAACTTATGTGTAAACTTATTGGAGACTATTCTACATTCATTACTAGCCGACATACAATGTAAGTTGTTAGTTAATATTTAATATAAATTACTACCATACCTTGACTTTTTTTATCGGCCTATCGTGGGGGGTTGGGCCCTGTTAACAAAATGGTGCACCAACACCCTCCTGTGAATAGATTAGGTCTGTTCTCCCCTATGGAAACAATGCAACAACAAGAGGAGTCGATTCCTCGTCCGCACGCACATCAGATGTGATTCCTTGCTAGCGGCCATGGATGTTGGCAGCATAGGTCGATCGACACAACATGCTAGCAGGCGGTGATGCAAATTGGCCTAGCGTCCAAGTTGTCCATCCAGATTTGTCATACTCATGACACTGATTATGACATGGTAAGTATCGTACACTATCAATATTTTTTGCCTATCAACCTACATATATTTCGAGCATCGACATGTGTATTTTAAATATCAAACGACATATATTAAGACTATAAATATACATATATTATAAGTATCAACGTGTGTATTTGTTGAATCAACCTATGTATTCTAACTATCAGCCAACATATATTATGACTATTGATCGATTTTCTGAGTATCTACCTATGTATTCTAACTATCAACCTACATATACTATAACTATCGATCTATATATATTCTTATTCTGAGTATCAACATGTGTATTCACTGAATCAACCTTTGTATTCTGACTATCAGCCTACATATATTAGAACTATAAATCCATGTATATTCTAAAGTATCAACCTACATATTATTGTGTACCAACTTATTTTTTTTGTCTCAAACAATAACTCCTCTATCTCCATAGGGAAAAGATGTACAAGAATCATGCAAGACACTACTCATGTAGTATTTTTTCAAAAAAAAAAATAATATGTGTAATATCAACTTATTTATTGCGGTCTTTGTTGTAAAATGATATATGTAAAAATGATATACATAATCTCTATATAAACTGATGAATTGTATCTGTATAATTTACTTATGTGGTCTTTTTTGTATAAAGATGATATACATAGTCTCTATTAAGTTAATACATAGTCTATATATAATTCGCTTGTTTCGTCATTTTTTATGTAAAAAGATATGCATACTCTCCATTTAAGATGATACATACTATCTGCATAAGTTAAAGGTACTACAAGCAGATATATAAGTTGATACAGTACACATGTAATACAAGTTATTATCTGTAAAATACAACACATTATCACACAACTTGTATTTATGTTGCTACTACATATTCAACATAAATTTATAGTTGTGTAAAACAGTTTCAAAACATATCAAATATGGATCTAGTTGTAGATTTTGTTGCAAGTGTCATAGCGACTCAAACAGATTTGAAAATGGATGCTTGATTAGGGAGTTATGCTCATTTTAAAAAAAAATATATTTCCACTTCGTAAATATGATGTCACCAACGATGTTTGGATTGACGGCCAGCAATCTCCAGATTGGTCAGAGGGGAAGTGGCGCGTGATTGGTCGGAGGGGAGAGGGGGTCGTGCATTGAGTTTTGACGCAACCCGTCGCACTTTATCGTGGTCCATCTAACATTGATTGAACATGGTTGGCCAACATTTTATTCTCCATTTGATCATGGTCATACCATTGAGTAATGTGATTTTTTCAAAAAGCTGCCATTAATAAAAAGATGATACCGAGAGCAAGCTGGAGAAGCTTCGGAAATCCAATCCTATGAAAAAATTACCAGGGAGTCCTGCAGCTTTCATTGGAAAATTTAGCAAATAAAAGGAAGGAAACAATTGTCTACGGCGCGTGACAAGCGAATCCATTCAATTCATTTGATTGAAACTACGGATTTTGACAGACTGAAAGCTCAGTTCTTGCATTCATCTGCTCCCTGCTAAGCAGCATATGTATAATTGGTCTTGCGCTTGGACCAGAAAACTCATGGAAAAATAACCAAGGATGTCGATTTGAACTATAATAATTACCATGAAACACAAGTACTACAGCTATAGACCCATCAAGTCACCAAAGTTTGCAAGATTCCCATCACGTCGAGAATATGAACATGAGACCCGGAACCTCGAAATGTACGAGGTTTGGTAAGAAACTTCGAAAGTCTAGAAGAAAAATGACATAGTTTGACACGGCTTGGTATGAGAACAACCTGCACATAGACTGCAGTTCCGAGTAGGAGTCCGTGCAGAAGGGAAAGCATCAAGAGTTGAAGGTTCAGACTTTAGAAGCGAGACTCCATGGGATCATCAGCCGCCAGGCGTTAAGATGATTTGCATTGTACTTTATGAATAATGATGCTTAGTGACGACTGACGTTTGGAAAATAACTGAAAAATCATGTGAAGTAACCAGTCAGCAACAGAGAGGGGAGGATATACACGACAAGGGCCACATATATATCTAGATAGCTCCCAGACACAGATCAGGCATATATGGTTAGTTTGCTCAATGAATTTGCTTCAAGGTAAACGGATTCACTACTGGGACGTTACCATCCAGCATGCACTGCACTTGGACAAAGACGTACTGACAGCAACTGCACAGTTGATAATGACAAGGGGCAGTGAGAGCTTTCACATGTACCATGAAGAAATGTCATCGGGCCACTATTCTTCCAAATAAACAGGATTGTTGCTGACAAATAAACTAGGACAAAGGTTCGTCGCCATGTTTGATGAGTCATTACTAATCATCAGTGGGAGTAGTAGTTGACGATGGCTACTATCGGCTCTCTTTTTGTTCGGACAGATGGGTCGATGGAAAAATCAATCAATGTAAATCCGATCCATAGCCCCAAAGATAATATCCACCGTGAATTCTGGTGCAGCTTGCTGCGTCTCTCTGGACTTACCCGAGAATCTCACGCCAGCCTCCACTAGGTATCAGTGGAGGCCTTCATGCGGTTATAATTAAGACCGCATCGTCAATTGTCATGATGATTGTTTGGGAAATATATATGGTACAGATCTAATAATGTATCTTAATTAGTGATCAACTATTTATTTATATTTTTTAATTTCAAAATTAGAGAAGATATCTTCCTATTAGATCTGATTTACACTACCGGAAAAAGTCACATTCGTTTACGGAATTTAGTACCGGGCGTGAAAAAAAACCCTTTAGTACCGGTACTAAAGCACTTTAGTACGGTGGAATTTTAGTACCGGCTAGTGTTACCCGCCGGTACTAACGTGTCTTTCACGAGTTACTTCAAAAAGAAAGCATCTCTCACTTAGTCACATGTGGTGCATATGTGGGATGATAAGGAAGCAACGCGCGAGGCCAGATGTCATGGGTTCGAATCCTCGTGGCCGCGCACGTGCATTTATACCTAAAAAAATCGCGTCAATCTTAAAATCTGTTGGGTTGTCTATGGGGATAAAGTTGTATGCATTCTCTAATCAGACAATCATCAGTTTGTTGATTGGTTGGCTCAGATCCACTCATATTGATCCCAAGGGGAGTTTCCTTGATTCCAAATCCAGCATATTTCTTTATTTTGCTAGGCATTTATATTAGCTTAGGAAAAGTCTAGCAAAGTCTTTTTTTAATGAAGTTTACCGAGGTTCTTTAGTCTTTACCACCAGAAAGTTGTAGTAGTGTTTGTTTTAAAGAACATTTAATGTGTAGCGTTTCATGGCACATTTACCAAAACTGAAAACTTGATAACCAAGCCAGATATGTTTTATAGGGATGAAATTTCTCTCAAATCCCCTAAAACTCCCTACTTAAATGACCCACAAAACTCCTTGTGGAGACTGGCCTTAACAATGCGTTACATATTCTGTTCATTCCTAAAGATGACGCATGTGCAAACGGCATTGTTACATATTTTATTCATTGATAAGGATAGTAATAAGTAATTCTATGTCACCTGCAGGTGCGATATGTTTTTGACTGTGTAAACTTGCAAATTACTATAGGTTTTGCTAAATTGTAGTAGCCGTTTGTAACGCTGCTTTTGCACTTCAACCTGCCGAACAGGTGTCCAGCTTGTGAGTTTTCATGATTTTTTAGTACCCATGACCTTGCTGAATTGTACATGTCTTATTTACTCGAACCGGAAGAAGTCGATTCATCACGCATGCTTGAATGCTAGAAAGATTCGACAATCAGCCAAGATTTGGTGGATAGCGCACCTTGTGTGGCATCTGGGTTGTGCGACCTCTGTTTAGCGTTCCATTTGCATCAACATATTCAATAATCAAGTGTGACATTTTGAATTTTCCAGGAAACTAGAGGACGTAGATTTATGCTGGAAAATTATAAAGTGCGGGGAGAAAATACAAAGAGAATGGCAGACACTGAGAAGGGACCATGTACTTCGTGGAGATGAGCTCATAAGTACATCATAGAGATGTTACCAAGAACTCCAGAAGCTTCCCAAATCCCAACACTACGAATATTCCTGGAAGTCATAGTGCGACAGAAGAAAGAAAGAACTGTCTCACGGAGAATCAGAGAAGGTAACAGAAGAAACAAAGAACTGTCTTATGGCACGTGAGGGGCAAACCCATTCAATTCAAGTGACAACGACAGACTGTGACAACCCAATGTCACCAATCCGCTCCCTGCTAAGCAGCATATCTACCACTATCTTGGACTACTGACCTTGCTCTTGGAGAAGGGTTGACGTCAAGTTAAGTGGGACTCCACTAGGCACCAGATCATCCGACGGATGTTGCAGATTTGCATACCTCAGAATGACGCCCAGCTAGCACAAGCTGAAAAAGAACTGGAAACCATCTACAATAACCAGTCAGCAACAGTTGAATGGGGACAAATGTGTACCTTTCTTCCTGGGTCAAAATGCCAGAGAGCTGAGGGCACAAGCTACATGCCAATTGCCAAAGACCAGAGCCAGGTAGCTGTCAGCCACAACTCCTGGGGACTTGTCTCCTGAAATTACTTTGAAAATTTATTAACTGGAGCTGAGCAGTAGACCCCCAATGTATAACCATAGAACACTGACAAAGACTTACAGATGATTAGTCGAGTGGCATGAGCTTTCACATGTAAATGAAGAAACGTCATTGGGTCAATCTTCCAAATAAACAGGGTTGCTGACAAAAAAGAGGCATAATATGAACATTGAACGACTCTTAATGGTTCCCTCAATAAGTCAATGGGTGAAACCATTCACATCAAACAACTTGCCTTACACCACGTTGATATGTGCAAGTGCAGAATCAGCGTAACATTTATTATTACATGATGCATCCATCAGGCATACATAGTTATCGCCATTATTCAATTTGTATACAGCGGGTACCTATATCTATCAGGTTTTTCTTCGATAGGTTGATAATCGAATCTGCAATGACATTGGCACTTGACTTCATATAGCCACCTGAGGGGAGCGAGATCCAGAGAGAGGACAGCTTCATCATTAGTAGGTCTTTAGAGAATATTACTCAATGCAGATGAACTTTAAACAATGAGGAGCAAAGTCCCCCACCTGATGTCAGCATGAGGAGAGGAATATTCTGATCCTTTGCAAATCTAAAAACCTTTTCATCTCTAATAGCCACACCCTCTGGACTAACCTGGAAATTGTGGAAGCATAATATGAGCAGAACTGAATCAGCCAATGCATTGTTAAGCAGCTTTTTAAGAAGTACAGCCTACAGACCATTGCATATATGTACATCTTCATGTTACAAGAATGCTGTGATAAAATATGTGGTTCACGCGAAAGAACATACCTTTAGTCTGCCTAAAGGATCACCATCAAGGATATCAGTTCCAGCATTATACACAATCAACTGGGGCTGAAATCTACTTTCTGCTACCTGCAAACATTAAGGACCATTTAAGGACAGATTTAGTGGGCTTCCAATTTTAAAGCTGAGTAATATTTGAGCTTGCTGGAAATATGTATGAAATTTGCATTCATGTGTTTCTTTTTACTTACTGGCAAAGCTGTTTTGGATAGGCCTACAGATAATCTTTCTAAGCAAAATGCAGGGAATGAGCTTGGCAGAAACAAGTTATCCCTAGACAAAGGTCATGTATGAAAGCAAAGAGCAAGCAAATGGTCAAAGAGAAAACAGATCAAGAAGTTTTTCAATGAGTATGGAATAGAATATCACAAGAGTTTATCAATTTATTTTATGTCCCTTTCCCCATGATGTTTTTGTAGACAACCGGTACTTGACCTCGACCAAATAAACAAATCAATGCCAGTCACAAGGTGGCATGCTTAAAACCATACTCGTGTAGAACTAAACTACACACTTTCATTGCCTAAGGAAAGGCCCCTGGGTTTATATTTTATCATCCATATCATAAGTTAATGACAGTAATGCTGTTCAACCTAAAAAATTAGCATGTTGTTTTACATGCATAACCCAGGCCTAACTAAATTGAGGATTGACTGCTGCAAATCTAACATGCAAAACAAGTATTCCTGTATCGCCAATGTTCTTTCTCTCAAAACCAATCTAAACTCTATGTAAACCATTTCTTTCAGAAGAAAACTATAGAGGGTCTTGCAAGTTGAGACAGGTCAGGCCATGGCAAAACTGCCTAGAGAAGACAAAGTTTGCATCTGGAAACTCCCTTGGGCAGCAGAAGAACTACAATACCCGAATGAGGCAGCAGACCTTTGCATAAAGAGAAGTTTGTGCCTGAGACTAGCATGAAGAGGAAACAAAAGAGAAGGTAAAAGGACCTAAACTGTAAACCATCACTGAAGTGCAACTGCAATTACTGATATAGCATGAATGCGTCATACAAAAGTGTGTGCATCACATCCTATGCAGTAATAATAGCTCCAATTTAGTGGACTAACACCAGGAGAGCTCCTTGAGTTGAATACCCTTCTCCAGCTGTACATAGCTATTATTCCATCTTCTTTTAGATCTAGAATTGTGGATTTTTCTACAAGTAGAAGTGAATCCTCATGGCATGAAAACTCCATAAACAAAAAATTGGTGATTCTTCAAACTAAAAAAAAGGTTGGATCACCGCTGAAAACATTTCATATATCCTGGCATCCTAAACGTTCTAACTTCTAATGAACTGTCAGTGCTGGAATAAGGGTCCATCATGGTGCACTCATAAGCTGATAATCCCACAAGTTCATGATGTGCTCATTCCTAATACTTTCCAACCCCTTCTTAGTTCAATGCTGTGCATCCACAGTTCTGCACTCCAATCTTGGGTCAAGGAATGGGCTGAAACTATATGCATTCAGATCTGTTCAAACACCAGAATAGGCGGTGTATATATTGGCTTAAAAAGAAATGAGGCTTAGTCATGCATCATAAGTTCTCGCCTGTACTCACGAAAGTTGATTGTTGATTTAGTTTACCATCCTAAGCAAATTGGACCTCAGCTATAATTGGCTGGTGAGGTCTAAGCATGCAAAGCACCATTAAATCTATGATGACAGTATTGATAGCATCAGTGCATCGTCATATATAACCATATCATAAATATAATTCCAGACTATTTTACCAAATATCAAGTTCCGCAATTCAGATCCTTAACACAAAGAGTGCAAATATCACATTCACAGTAAAAAGAAACCGCATGGTGACTTCTGTTTTGAAGAAACATATACAGAGCCACTGATATTGTAGGTGAACTAACAGGGATTAAGATACTATCAAAATGTACGTGTTACCTTGAGAGCCTTATCAAGATTCTCCAAATAATCTTCTGTTTCTGTCCCACTCTAAAAATGGAAATAAGTATAGTCTAACTTACAACCCCCAATGTGTAACAGATGCAGAAAAATATAATGGATAACAGGATAAAGAGTGCAACTTACATCTAACTCGACCTTTTGATCAATGTACTTCTTAGCCACATGATCCTGAAACAAACAATGTCCTTTTATACTCAAAAAGGAAAGGAACTAAAATCTAGCCACCCAATTTCGACACATAATGATATCAAAGGAAAATGTATAACGAAAAAGGCCTTTATTGCCCTCTGAAGTTCAACAGTGCATCTGCTGAACCTCCTGAGCAACAAAACCAGGTATACTGCATCCTGAACTTTTGATTTAGTATGTAAATAACCACATGAGGTGGGTGAACCCACCCGAAAAAGGCAACCAAAGATTGGTTGTTTGTTAACTGGCTCCAAGGCACAGCATAGTCCGCGTTAGTTAAACCATCTCCAACCATGGAACGGGGGAACGTTTACTAGTTTAGGGTGTACAGACTATTAAGTACAATTCTCAGTGTTGTAGTTCAGGTTGAGAGCAGGTGCACTGTAAAAGTACAGGGAATTAATATGGCATTTTCTCTTTATTACAAATGAGCATCAACCTTTAGATTGGAAGTTAATTGCAATGCAGAAGACTGACTTGAAAGATACAGAGCTACCAGCGCCAGTCACACACACAAAAGTATTATGATTCAGATGGTTGTAATTGCTATCCTGTTCTTATGTAGTAAAAGTACTAAGTGACCGCACAATGCAGGATACAGAACCAGATATGCCATATGCACCACACAGAAACAAATGACCTTTCGTTTGATATATACTTTAGAATAAGTTAATGAACTGCCTCAGGAAGGAGGTATCATGTTTGACAGACGTAGGAACCATTGCAAGTACTTACAAAAGGATATATTCCAGAATTGTACATGTCCAAAGTGTAAACCCTTCCTGCAAGAGAAGAATAAATGTCAACGAACCATGAAATAGTAGAAAGTACAAAAATATGCACAAGAAAATTATAGAGCACTCAGCCTCTCACCATCACTGCCAAAGTCTTTTTCATGACCATTTCCTTGGTGAGCATCTAGATCAATGATCATTACTCTGCAAATGAGATAAGTGACTCATGTAACCAAAATAGCTATCATGTACTCTCGTATCAATACTTCAGAAGTTTTCAATTTTCATAGTTCCTTATCACTGGGGTACTTTTGGCAGAGCAATGATAAATTATGATGCTGAGCTAACTCCCTGCTAGCATTAAAGAAAAAAGGAAGCATAACACTAGGTCGGCCTACTTATCAGTTATCAGTGCGTAAGTTTACAGAAGGTACTCATGTCAAGTACAGCTCCTACCTTGAGATATTCAAACGGACCAAAGCAAAATGGATGCACAGAGAAATATCAGCATATGCGCAGAATCCACCCCCTTCCTCTGCCGAACAGTGGTGAAAGCCCCCACCAATGTTGATAGCCCATCCCCTTTCTAGTGCAAGTTTGGCTGATAAAACAGAGCCACCAACCTAAAAGGTAAAAGATCACATCATCATGCTTTTCAAACATCAAAAATTAAGAGACAAGGGAACACCAAAGGGCAACAGAACATTTACCTGCTTCCGAAATGGATAAAGAAATTTTTGCTGAACAAGCAAGTTAGGGAGCAGCGCCACTGCTGGAACCTAGGATAAATCAGGAAATACTGATTGAATTCTACACCCAGTAACTTCATACCATTTCAGCAAAATTAAGGCCTTGTTTAGATGCAAAATAGGGGGGTGGGGATTTGGGTGTTTGGGGTCACTTCGTAATCATTGCATCACTGTAGCATTTCGTTTGTACGTGTGAAAAATTGTCCAAAAATTGATTAATTAGGCTCAAAATGTTTGTCTCGCAGAGTACAACAAAACTGTGCAGTTAGTTTTTGATTTCATCTCCATTTAGTACTCCATGCATGGGCCGACATTTTGATGTGATGGAAATCTTCTTTTTGTATAGTGAACTTTGGGGTTGCTTTTTTGTAACTAAACAAGGGCTAACTGTTAAGCGGCCTAGTTTGTACTAGAAAATATGCAGATGGTCAAGTGCGTCAGAAACCATCCTGCTTTCCATGGCATAGTAGACAAATAAGTGAGCGCTTATAGCAGGATTATAGCAAGCAAAAAAATCACAGTCAAATATGCCATTCTGAATGTAGCAGTACCTCTACAATGCGGGCAACCTCGCTGCTCTTAAGACTGTTCAAGTATGACTCAGAGTGCACCTGATTGGGTAAACCACAAACCATAAATCTAACACTGCGTCGTACAGTGCAGATAGCTGCCAAAAAAAAAGTTGATAGCAGCTGCTTTTTCGAAAAAAAAAATGGAAGCAGCTGCTTTTTCGAAAAAAAAAATGGAAGCAGCTGCTTACGCACCACAAGCAGATCCTCCTCCGAGGCTTCCAGCGGCTCGACAATCCGGTCGTTCTGGAGGAGCCCGACGTCCGCAAGGAAGCTGCGCACGCGGCCCCACTTCGACGAATCAAACGGGTGCCTGCACGAGTTCGTGAGGCAGGCGCGATACGGTGCGGATAAAGCGTGTGGCGTGCGGCAGATAGCTCACTGCTTCTCGATCCCGTTGAACGAGATGTCGTACGCCGGCGAGTAGACCACGGGCGCCTGCGCGAAACGGCGAGGCGGTCGTTACGACCCACGGCAGCGAAACGAGGTTGCAAGGAGGGGATTGGGGACGGGTGACCGACCTTGGAGCTCGGGGCGTCGTCGAGGTAGAGCCGGCTGGAGAGGATGCGGCGGCGGCGGAGCGCCTCGGCCGCTTCGGGAGCCCCCGACGCCGACGCCATCCGCCGCCGCAAAGGGGAAGGCTCCACCGCTAAACGGCGCACGTCACAAGACTGCAGGAGATTGCCGTTAGAACGCCGCCTCTTTTTTTTAGAGAGAGAGAGAGGAGAAGGAAGACGAGTGCCTCGACGCCTCTTGTTTGTTGAGAAGCGTGGGAGTCAGGAGGAGGCCCAATAAGTCACTTCATTTACGGCCCATTCCTTGCTTTAAATACAGCAGCCCTTTAAATGTCCAAACCGGCTGGATCCATCGTCTTATCAGTAAATTATATCGGTTTGGTCTAAATTATACTGTACTCTCTCCGTCTAAACAAGTGATCATATAGCATTCAAATTGTGTTCCATAAAAATATTCATTTAGCTTTTAGAAATACACATATTAATACAAAAGTACATAGAAATATATAGAACCGATCAAATAGTTAATTGATGCTACTTTTATAGTTCCAACGAGAGGTAACATGGTCATGGTCATTTGCCATGACTACTAATCTGTCTTAAATTTTCTAAATAAACACTTATTTGGTGATGGAGGGAGTATTCATTTATTCCATTTCTATACTTTATCTAGTTCTTTTGAAAATATTTCTTACCTAAATAATTCCTACACACTCTTCATAAAGGAGTCACATGTCAGGTCTAACAGTGAAGGACGTGAAAACTTTTCACAGATAAGAAAAAAAGTCTCTAGAGAATTTCTACCGTTTTGGCGTTAGTTTTCTCACCATAGAATTTTTTTTACCCACCCCGCGTACCCACCAACCAAATAGACTAAAATAACCCCATAATAAAGGCAGCACACGCTTACCACGCAGGCATATTTACTAGTAGTAGTAAAAGAGATCTTGAATTAAAAAATAAACTTAGCACATAAAATATGCACTTTATCTAAAAAATGTCAAAGCCACAAGTACGCCATTCAAATTTAGGCATCAGATTGGTCACACAAAAATTTAAAAGATCCTTTTCCTTTTTCCTTGGAAAGAAATAAAGAATAAAAAGAGAGATGTTGCGAACTAATCATAAATCAGTTGTTATTTGCAGTGTAATCTGTGCACCCATATTTTGAGTTCGCGATTTCAGCATGAGTGTTCACATTTTTCTGAATTTATTTCAAGATAATAGCCTTCGGTGATCGACAATATGTCCGTCGATAGCAATGTGTGTGGTGTTTTCGTCAATCTTGACATCTGACTATCCAGTCTCTCACCTCGGCATATTTCTTTGTATCGGTAATTTTTTTTCTCCAAAAAATCTTGCATGCATGAAGTATTAAATAAAGTCTATTTACAAAACATATTAAAGGATGAGTGTAATTTTACACGATGAAACTAATGAGCCTAATTAACCCATGATTTACTACAGTACTGCTGCAGTAATCATCATCTAATCATACAGTCAGAGGCCTCATTGAATAGGTCTCGCGGATTAACCCGGATGTTTTGTCGTAGTTTTATAAACTGAATTTATTTAATACCCTTAATTAGTGGTCAAACGTATGTGTAAAAATTTTGTACCCCAAAGAAACATGGCCCTCATATGGATAGGGTTTGTGTGAGTCATAGGGATGAGCGTGCGTGCGTGTGAGTGTCAGTATATGGTATTTCATAAAAAAAAGAAGGTTGTACCTTGTGCAAAAGTTAGTGTTAAACCAAAGAATCTCGACTCCAATGGAAATCAGTAGATCGGCAATAAAAGAACATAATTTTCATTCTTCCGTTACTTCTCTCCATAAAGGAAAGAGAGGCATGAGAAGAATTTGGATTTTAACTTTTTTTTCCAAGTCAACAGGGAAGCCCCCACTTAATTTGCTCCCACCGGAAATCGAACATAGGTCTACTGGGTGCTACTCAGGTGCTCGAACTACTAGACTAGATGTGTTTTCACAAATTTTAACCTTTGTTGCGATATATTATCGATTGCTAAAAATCAACGTGGTGTTAAATGCAACAAAAAACGGGTCTGTCAACGTCACTTTTATATGCTATAAATACACGTATATAGTTTTACGTACTAAGGCCGTTCGCAGTGGCATGCGGGAAAGCGAACGGCAGTACCAGCGTTCAGTTTTTTTCGCTGCACGGAAGGCGAGGCGCGCGCAGACGCCAAATGCAGCGTTCGGGAGGGCGTGCGCTACGCGTACGTGGCGTGGGGAGAGGCGCAGAGGCAGCTGGAAGTTGGTGGGCGCCGGGTAGGTGGGAAGGGAGAGAGAGAAAGAAAGAGCATGAGTTGGTATAGAGTCATTAATATAGAGGACGATGAGTGTGAAAAAACTGAGACTGTACTGTAAAATTTTGATGACCAGGACGAAATATTTTGATGACCAGGTCATTAAACAAAAACTCTTTCATTGGATGTCCTGTCACGCCGCGTTGGCTCTTGATTACAAATATCACATCACGGAAGCTTGCTCGTGAGACATGACCTTCGGTGATGCTCGTGCTGGATTGATTATGGAGTGCCTTGGAGGACTAGGCATGACTCCTATATATAGATATTTGTGCGCGCGTCAGAGGATGAAATCGCCATCTGCTCGTACTTGTGTATTTTATTATCAGATGCTCCGTTGCAACATTTAAAATCAATTTGCAACATTTGAAATTGCTTTTTACAACATCAATATATATACATATATATATATAACTCTGTCATCCAATTCTAGAATAGAAAATTCCCACCGCAATATAAGACGCTGAGGATTCCAACATGTACAAATAAAAAGTTGCAACATCCATTTTAAATTACAATTGCAACATTTTAAAAACATATTATTTTTTCTAAAAAATATTAACAAAACAAATATATATATAATTAGTCGATTAGACTTAAAAATACAACATGATAAATAAACTATTGAAACATTTAAAATAAACTTTTACATCATCATAAAATCACAACAAAATCTTAGTTTAGAGGATCATTCATGTTGCAACATTATTTTATATCTATTGTAACAAAATAAATGTGAAAAAAATCTCATCACAACATGGGCCGCTAGAAGTGAGGTGTCCAACGCCCGCTCATTAATTCACAGATGGATGTGGACCAGCCGTCCGATTTTTTGGCCACGGGTCGGACGCCGGGAGCTGAAGCATTACCGTTCTTTTATTCGAGACCAACGTGTTGGTGGTTGCACATGAGGGTGCCTCAATCCGTGCATCCACTTGCCGCTCGCACCTCCATGTGCGCGAATGCGCGATCGATCGGAGAGCAACACTAATGGCAGGAAACCCCGTGTACATTTAACTCAACTTGGGCATGCACCGGTAGTTTCCATGTAAGATCATATCCTGTTCGATCGGCCGGCCGGGATCCGAGCAGCTAGCTAGCAAGCAGCCAAGCCCTGGGTCCCTGTGCTTGTGTGCTGCACGTACGGAATCAGGGCCGGGTTCCCCGGTTCCCGGCCAAACAAAGTCAAACATCATAGCGCGTGTGTACGTACTGCTGCACTGCATTTCGCCGGCAGATGCCACGAACAGCTCATATGCTGCTGCCGAGAAAGAGCGATCGAGCTGAGCCTTCGCTGGCTAGCTAGATCCTCGGGCCTTGTTTAGTTCCAAAATTAGAGTGGTTAAAAGTAACATTTTGTTACTGTAGCGTCACTGTAGCATTTCGTTTGTATTTAAATAATTGTATACACATTAATTAATTAGGCTTAAAATATTCGTCTCGTAAAGTACAACAAAACTGTATAATTAGTTTTTGATTTTATCTATGTTTAATACTCTATACATGTGTCGGTATTTTAATGTGATGGAAATCTTTTTTTATAGTGGATTTGGGGGCAAACTTTGAGAATTAAAGAAGACCTCGGTTACCAAATTTGCTCGAGGGAGATGATAAATGTACAAGCGAGAAGCCAACTCTAACCCATGCTGATGACGGAGACACGCTATATATGATCGACTACTACGCGTCCGCCAGTTGTCCATGCGAGAGGATCCGCTGCTCATTCTCTTCTCTTTTCTTTTCTTCCATTTTTACATTTTGGGATGAGCGAGTCACCGGCTCTTTGCTCTTGGCAGCGTGTGTGTACGTGTTGCATTTGAAAACTTTGTGGTCTGATTCAGATCGATCGAGTGCTTCCACGTCCACGACAGGTGGAACCGGCCGTGATAGGTTGTAGAATTTGCCGTGTCACACGTGTGCCAAAGTTGGCCACGTCGAGCTTCATGTTTGGTTGAATAGTTTTATTTGTTGCTTTCAAAGTGAGATGGTTCGTAAACTAGAAGACGCATCCATGTATTATCTTTTCTAGCTCTTTTTTTTCTAAAGGCTTGATGAAAAGATAATTAACGCTTGAGAGCAGGCGGGCCTTGCCAATAAATTTAGCGAGGCCCTGCTAACGCATTAACCTTTATTAGCTTCTCAATATAGAACACGAGTATATTAAAATCTAGAATCCAAGTGGGGCATGTACCCCACTAAGTTTTAACATGCATCATCAAGTTATTAAAGTACTTACTTCGGTTCAATACATATACACAAGTGCCGACCTTGTTTGACGTAGATCATAGCGATCTGCAAGCCTTTTTAAGTGTTGCTCACGTCGCTGCTCTATTTTGGGTCCGCTACTCTTTCGGCCGTACTTGTACGAGGTTGCTCAAGGCAGGTTCCACGTGACAACCATCGGGCAAGCAAGTTTTTCTACCTCTTTTATATTTGCATCAATTATTTTTCATTTAATCGAGTCATTGTTCTAAATTTCTAACATGTAAGTTCTTATGTAACTTTTGCACTAGGCTGCACATCACAAGTCGATGAACTCATCTTCTTTCCCTCGTGTTACTAAATTTTTTACACAGTATAAGTTCATTAGCTAGATGTCTTCCTACATATCCATTGTCATCATCCCAATGACAAGCCTTTAGAATCTAAGTGGAGGGCATGTGTCCCCACTGGGTCCACCCACGCTTAAGATCCATATTGAACCTCAAAGTGAAGATCTGGTGTGGTCACTTGATTTGAAGTGTTGTTTTAATTTTGTTTTTGAAGCCTAAAAATTTACATTTGTAGGCATTTGTAGCTTTGACAGATTAATTTAAGTTGGTATATATATTTGGTACTTGGATTATAATGGTTTATCAAATGCTCCACATATTTCGTTTTCTTTGTTGCCTAAGTTGTCTCTTCTGTGTCCCCATTTGCTTTATCTTTACTCACCCTACATATGTTGGTAGGCTTTATTTGAAGCATGGAAACATTATCTCTTGCTCGTTGTTGTCTAATAATTGTTCAGCCCCATCTTTGTTTACTGGTTGTACTTTGTTACCCCAAACCATGGCATGTTGAATCCTATATCTACTAACCCTAAACTTGACATCGTTGAAGTAAAGAAAAAAAAGGCCTTGCATGAATCATATAAAGTAGAGGAGCACAAAGCATAGATGTAATGTATTTCTAGAGAAGAGTATAATATGAGCAGCACAAATAACAATGTTTAGGTTTAGGTGCAATGAGTGGAGTGGGAAGTGCATCAAGTTTTGGACCTTTCTGTTATCTTTTAGGACCTTTCCGTTTAGTTAATGATTAGGTTGTCACCATATAGTAGAACTCTAGGATGCGGAGAAATTAAAATGCATTTTCATAAAGGTGTGTTAGCATGAAAATAAATAGAAAATAGTATGAAGGTTCTGCAAATTGCCTCAACCATTATACATTCTTTGAGGATGAGGTTGAAATTATTTGTTAATATGTCCTATATCTTTGGTCATCTCATATTTACATAAAATCACTAAATTCCAAGGTATAATCCCAGTTTTTATCCAGCAAACTGGAAATTAACCATTCCCTTGCTAGGACTCAAGCCTTTCTTTGGTTGTTGTCCAAAAAACAACAAACCCTTGACAAGAAACAATTTAGCTTAGAAGAGAAACCTAATGGATGCAACTTGTATGTTAAGTAATGAACCAGAGTCATACAATCATCTATTTTTCGATTTTAGTGCTACCAAATAGTGATGTTATTTTATTAGGTGTGATATTTAATACGCACATAATAGATAGTTTTGATGTTTCTGAATTTTGGCTATGTGAAAAGAGTAAAATGCATGGGTGATCCCTAAACTTGTATCGAGGTATCACTTAAGTCCTTAAACTCTCAAAATGTATTTTTATGTCACTCAATTTATCCTGACGTGTCATCTGGTTCCCTAAACTCTAAAAGTGCATTTTCATGTCCTTCAACTTATACATGAGTGTCATCTAGGTAAATTCCTAATTTTCTTTTTCATAAACTTGTCATGCTTATCATCACGAGTCCAAACACGCGAGAAGACGAGGACTCCACATTATTCTCGCACTACATATCTCTCTTTTTTCTACCATATTCTAAGAGTTTGGGGACCCAAATGACACATCGGGACAAGTTCAGGGACTTGAAAATGAATTTTGAAAGATTAGTGTCAGGGACGACCATAAGGGGTCCCCTAACCTAAGGGATGATCACCCTTGAAAAATGCAAAGAAACCACTACCAAGTCTCCACAAATCGGAAATGGTCTAAACGCACAAAGCACACGGCCCACCACGGGCTATCGGCCCACTCGAGGCCCTTCGTGAAGGCCCCGATGCGCGCACCCCATCTCCGCCTCGATCGAGGATGCCGGCCCCCCTCAAGCGAATAGCAAACTCCGCCTCGATCGAGGCCTCCTTAGTCAAGCCCCGCACGGCCCTCAATTCGAGAAAACTCCGCCTCGCTCGAGGCTACCCCTCGACCAACGGGGCACGCGCCCGTCTACTGTGCTGACGGACACATTCAATGCCCTGTGCTGCCGCGGGACGCCGAAGTTAAAAGGTAAATCGCGGGCCACCCCACAGAGACGTTGTGACCTAGATCGTGTCCGCCAATTCTGGTCACTGTGCAGCCATCCCCAACACTGTGCAGGCCTGCGAGGCCCTGTGCGGTCCCATGCTTCCAACTCCCGTACTCTTGTGCTGCCAACCCCCATACTAACTCCATGACGAAGCCCTCGATAAGGCATGAGAGAACCTCGAATGGGTGTACGGATGATGACTGGGCACGGACGCCGGTCAGCGCGGCCCCTCGAAGTCACCCCGGGACAGGTACATGGACATGTACTTTCTACAGGAGCCTCCATGCCGCCCACTGGAGCTGGAGGACGCCCACCGATTTGCGTCGGGTAGAAGGATCCGCAAGGACGACAGCCACGCCCGTCGCCATGCTCTCCAGTGCCCAATGACTGTAGACTCCACTGTGCAACATGCATGTCTCTGCCCCTCCTTGGACTAAAAGGAGGAGGTAGACCCCCGACCATCATCGGCAACACAACGCACCTAGATCGCAACAACATATCCGCTCCCCCTAATATTGGCACTTTCCTCGATCAACCTTAGATACTTGAGACTTGGAGGCCTCACGTCCTCTCCCGCCTTGCTTGTAAACCCCTACTACGAGCAACCTGGTGCAAGATAATACAGTGCACACACACCCTTTGCTAGACGTACGATCCTGTGGCCGGAACCAGGATACATCTTGTGTCATTGTGTTAGCCTTCGCATCAACCATCGAGAGACAGGACACAATGCATTTTTACCAGTTAGTGTCGGGCCACGAATCTGAACACTGACAATTGGGAACCTAGATGCCACACCTAAACAAGTTTGGGGATCTAAAAATGTATTTTGAGAGTTTGAGGACCTAAATAACACTACATGACAAGTTTAGAGACCACTCATGTATTTTACTACTGTGAAAAGAACATGATGTGTTTATATTTAGTTCTATAGCTATTCGGGGTCAATGGTGGATTTAGATGAGGCTGAAGGTTTGTAGCATTCTACCGGTTGCAATCTCCATTGGAACAAGGGCAAGCTAGGGGAGGAAAAGGTGAGGGGATAAGGAAAGGGATAAAGAGAGGATGTGTGGGAAAAAGACCCCTGTATTCGGGGGTCGTGGAAACTGAAAACTCGTTTTTTATGTTTGTCATAGATCCAGCATATTGTGGACTTTATGCTCCGTATGCTCAAAAAACTTATCTTTACTCGGCCAGCTTGGACATCATTTAGACATGTTGAAGAGTAAGCTGGACTCGCATGGGTGAAACTAGAAAGAATATCGCTAATAGATGAATATCGCTAATAGTTCAGTCATGCTCCCAACAAACTTTCTGTCGTACAGACTTAACACACAGGAGGCGACCACTTATCTTTAATTCAAGCTTTCACTTGAGCTCTTTCGTATTTGATGTCAAGTTGATAGTGCAGAACCTAGTGATTGAATGTTTGCTTTGTTAAGCCTAGAGCATATATATATAGCTCGTGGCAGTCATCTAGTAATATCTGCTGTCTATGGTGTGGTTTATTTGCTTATCCAAGTTGTAAATTGTATGGTAAACACTAATTTAATAACAATTGATACTGTTGGGCAAGCAACCCGTGTTTGACATATGAGGCCTATCATAGTTCCTAATCCTAATGTTACCCACATGACAACTTATATTCGGAACCAATTTCTACGGTGCATGAACCAATCTAAAATGTTTATAATTCCGACGTGCAAGATGGTTTAAAAGGGTTTAGTTTACCAAGCCAAATAGAGCCTGGAGAATCTCCAAACTGGAATTCCATCGCTTGACCACGGGCGGGCAAAGCGTGCCCAGCCGGCAGCCCCACGATTGGCGCCTGCCACGTCAGCGCGCTTATCCATCCCGTCCCTCCACCCCTCCGTTGGCCGTCACGCCCGTCAAACCATTTCAATCTTACCACTTGTAGCGGCAAGTAGTTAAAGGGGTGAAAAATAAATAAAAAACGCACAGAGCGGGCAAGGTATTGGTGACCCTGTCGCTTGTCCGCCTGCTGCTTCTTCTTCCAGGCTTCTCCAGCCGCGTCGACCGCGAGCGCGAAGCATCCACGACGACGCCAGAATAGAATACAGCGGCACAGGTCAGGAATGGATAGGTAGATCGATCGGCCAGGCCGTCGACGCGATCGGAGCACGCGAGCCGACGATTCCCCGCGCGGTTGGATCGAATCGGATCGGATCGGCGCCGGAGGAGGAGGAGCAGGAGGCGTGTTTGGGGGTTCGGGGGCCGCCTCGCATGCCGCCGGGCCGCCGCCCATGTCCCGCATGAAGCACCTTCTGCGCAAGCTCCACCTCGCGGGGGCCCCCGCCGGGGGAGCGCCCGACCACCACCGACCGCGGCACCGGCGCTCGGGGCACCCGACGGCGCCGCCGCCGGTCGTCGTCGCGGCGGCGGGGGCGCCCGAGACGCCGCAGCCGGCGGCTACCCCCGCGGCCGTGGCGGTGGCGGTCGCCCCCGCGGCGGGGGAGCCGAGGGGGCTCGAGGCGGAGGCGGCGACGACGCGGCTGGAGGAGGACTACCAGGTGCGGCTCGCGCTCGCGATCTCGGCCTCGGACCACGCGGGGCTCGTCGACGCGGACTCGGTCCAGATCCGCGCGGCCGAGCTCATCAGCCTCGGCGCCGCGGCGGGGGCCGCCCACGACCGGAGCCACCCCGCGGAGGCCCTCTCCGCGCGGTACTGGAACCACAGCGTCGTCAACTACGACGAGCAGCTCCCCGACGGCTTCTACGACTTGTGCGGCGCGCAGCTGCATCCCGGGTTCCAGGCGAAATTCCCCTCTCTCGACTTCCTCAGGGCGGTTCCGCCGGGGCGCGATGTCGCCTTTCTGGCCGTCTTGGTGGACCGGGAGCACGACCCTGCCCTAAAACGCCTGGAAGACAAGGCTGCCGCGATCGCTGTGCAGACTAGGGCACAATACGGTGCTGCTGCTTCGTCTGAGCTTGCGCAGAAGATTGCGGGTCTTGTTGTTAATGCGATGGGCGGTCTGGTTGAGGATGCCGATGGGATGAACAGGGAATGGATCATCAAGAGCCGTGAGTTCTCGCTCCAGCTAAACAGTGTTGTTCTTCCTCTTGGTTCGCTTCGGGTTGGGCTATCGCGGCACAGATCACTGCTATTTAAGGTTAGTAACTTAGTACTATGCATCATCCTTATGTTAATCTGATAGTTATCTTATGATATTACATGGTAAAGAGTACAGGGAAGGATGTTCGTAGTTTCCATCGTCATATCTGAATCATTAAGACATTGCACAATAGTTTGGTGCTTCTAATACATGAACACCAGTAGCTCCCAACCTAGCAGGCGGTTTTTCTATTATGGAGTTCCAAGTGTTCATCTTTTGCCCACCTATTGTCCTTCCTGTTCATTCAGTCCTTCCAATCTTTCAATTTGAATGTTGGGAGATTTAAGAAAGACCAGCAAAACTTTTATTGCAATTTAAGAAACTTCCTATTGGTTTTTAATTACTTACAATCAGGCCTATGCGGAGATGCGTTTTTTTTTTCAATATTGTCCTCAATCTGAAAACTTACAGTCTGAATATATTTTTTTTACCTGGGATTGCAAAATCCCTGGACATTCAAACTTCTGTTTCAACAATTTAAATAGTGGGATTAGAAAGTTGTTTTTTTTTTCAAAACTAAGGTTACATCCCAGGGTCAGTAACTGCAAGCTGTGGCTGCAAGAGTTTAGTGCAGCCACAAACACATGTATGTTTTGTCTGGAGGTGAGTTGATTCAGCCAGTAAGTAGTTGCTGCTGACTGCTCTTCAGGCAGTGGTGGTGGACTGAGATGAATGATGATAAGGTGGCAGTGGCTGTGCTGAATTAATTGCATTGTCTGTGTTGGCATTTGGGACTTATCATTAGTGCAAGAAAATGTACGGGAGAACATGGAAAAGAAGTTTGAGAATGGGATATAGTAAGAAGAATGGATTTGAGAACAGAAAATGTTCTTGTATGTATTCTTTGTGTCATTCAGTGTTCATGGTCACAGTGTTGTGCAGGACCTGCTGCTTCTATAAAATCTTTTAAACCACTGTGTTCTGTGTGTCTAGCTTTATTGCTAGAAGCACCTCTAATTTTGAACTTTTATAGTTGATGGTGTAGTATAAATGTGTGCCAGTTGAAACAGTATATTTAATTGATATATTGTAGTGGACTTTAGTATTCAGCCTATTTTGTCGATATGCATCAGTTTATTCTGTATTTGTGGCACCAGCTACATAGTCAAAGGGTTTCTCTAAAAGAAATGTCTTCGACTGCTAACCAAATTGTTTTTCAGGTACTTGCTGATCGAGTCAATCTGCCATGTAAGCTTGTGAAAGGAATATGTTACACTGGAACAGATGAAGGAGCTGTTAATTTGGTCAAAGTTGATTTTGACAGGTATCTGCATGTGTCTTTACCATTGTTCAAATAATTGATCTTAGATTGACCACAACTAATCTTATGTACCGTAAATGTTGCAGTACTGAATATATTATTGATCTGATGGGAGCTCCAGGCACCTTAATCCCTTCAGACATTTCTGGCAGTCAGTTTCAGGATTCTAACAATAGCCAACTGGGCAGTGATGCCATTGAAGAGAGTGTTGCAGAATTGTGCTTAGCTCTTGAGCAAATTAATGGTGGATATGAGAACAGAAATGACATTGGAGGAAGCTCATCTGATCACAGTTCTATTTTAGCGCTCACTTCAAATCTGGCAGATTTATCTCAGGCAGAACCTAAACAAGATTTTATCTCTGAGAAAGATCTTGAAGGGGGTATTTCTGAACATATTAAAGTCAATGATGTTTCCAAGTATGTTGTACCTGAAGTAGTGGACCCGCAGTTTGCACAAAATTTGCATGACTTGCTTTTGGAGAGTGGCGCATTGCTACCTGCTGATTTATTACCTGATCAAAATAGTTGTAACATTCATGATAAAGAAAGTGGAGGATGGTTACTAGTTGCTCAAACACGGCAAAACTTGCCAAACGGTTTTGTAGCTAAAGGCTCTTCATCGCCTTGTGAAAATGCGCAGCACCCTGCAGAAAATACAGAAGAAACTATCAGAGATTTGAATTTGCATGATCATACTGCTGGTGCTGTTTCCAATGAGGATCAAAGGGTTGCTGAAGATTCTTTGGTGAACATGTCAGGGAGTAGCAATGGAAATTTGGACAAGTTGAGCTGGTCTAGTACAAAAACGATCAGCTCAGTTATAGATGACGTTGCTGAATCTGAAATACCATGGGAAGATCTTGACATTGGAGAACGTATTGGTTTAGGTATGCACCTGATCCCTAGCCCTTTATCAGTCAGGTAGTAAATTATTAGTTAATAGGAAGCTTCTTAAAGATGAAACGCTTCATTGAAGTATTTGAAACGAAAATGAACCTGTAGCAAAATATATGAAGCAAATAGAAATTTGCTCGGAACCAGTGTCAAAAGAAGTAGATTTTCTATTAATTTAATTGCACAGTCAAGCTTTATAAGTTATAGGCTTATAGCATTTTCATGTTTCCGGATCCGATTTCAACAAAAGTGACTGTCTATTCTCCCTCCTTTTCCCTTTCTTTTTCATTACAAATTGGGGGAACCATTTTATTATCACTTCACCATTATTTTCATTATTTTATATATTGTTGAAACTAAGTGATGGCAACCTTTGCCATCTTTCTGTACGTTTTCTCTTGAAGCTTTGTTGTTTGATTCCATCCACACATATATGTACATATATTAAACCTTCTTTTTCTTGCATTCGTATACTTTAAATTTCTTAATCTATGGTATCCCCCCTTCTGAATTATCTTCCATTTGAATGCCACACTAAATCTCGTTATCTCATCCACTCCTAGTAATGTAGTTTTAAAATGTGTACATCAAATTTTAGCATTTTGACAACCACACAAAGATACCTAATTGACACATAAAAAATAAACTTCTTTTTTCAATACTTTTTCTATAATTTCTGTTAATAAAGTCACAATTAATAATTATTTTTTCAAAATTTATCTATGAGGCCATGAAGAGCAAAAGGGAAAAAGAATGGCAGTGGACAGACTGTTAAAACAATTAGAAACAATTATTAGGACTTCACTACGAGGTTCCCCATATTAATTCCTCTCAAGTGCATCTTCTTTTGGCATGTACTTGGTACTGTTAGAGTAAACTTATTTTTGTGTAACTATTTTGGAATATTTTTATCTCTGCCACTACTTGAGGCGTTCTTTTCATCTATACCATCAGCATGTGTCAATGACATGTTGGATCAGACCCCACATATCATTGACTAGTTTCGTGTTATAGATGAAAAGTGCCCCTCAAGTTGTGGCATGGAGAAAGTGGTTGTATGGATGAGAATTCCCCTACATTTAGGAGAATTGGTCTGTTCATTTCTGTCAACTATTTCTTTCTTGGCTATGGCTATTCATTGCCAAACTAATGATTTATATTGTTGCAGGTTCATATGGGGAAGTTTATCATGCAGATTGGAATGGCACAGTAAGTCAAATATTCTAATAGCAAATCTTGTGTGACATTTTGCTAAGGATTTGGCATATCATGTACTACCAATTTTATGCATCATAACATAACATAACATAACATAACAAGAGATCATTTAGTTGTTCTTATGCCGATAAAGTTATGTTTTTTTTCTTTGTATAGCAGTTCTCTATATGCTTTAGTTCTAGTTCGTTTAATGAATTAAACTGTGTGCCATCTGTGGCAGATCATGGTTACAGAAAGTTAATGATAGTATTTCATTGTGGCTATAGGCCTTGGAACAGGCATGCCATTTATAGAAGTTCAGCACGACTGACAAAGCAACTATGTTCGGAAACCATGCTACTTTTCCAGCCGATATATTGTTAACCTTTTAGCTTTCATTTTTCCTGATTAGTTATTGCCTGGATTTTCTTGATGACTGTAAACTGAACCTTTGGGCAAGGCGCACAGAACTACTGACATAAATTTAGGAATCTCCTTCTTAAGGCAATGATACACAGCTCTCATGCGTATTTGAGAAAAATAATAATTTTAGGAATCTAGAGATAGCTCGGTTGGTAGAGCCTCCATTTGAGGCTTCTTACCAGGTCTCGAACCTGGGTGCAGGTGATTGTAGGTCATGTGGGTGCCCCCCTAGCCCTGGGTGCAGGTGCTTGTAGGTCATGTGGGTTCTCTACACCCCTTGGTTTTGTCTCAAGATATGATTCTGGAGAACTCCCACATACTGACTTTCATGATTAACGTCCTTCTCTCAACAAGTCTACCAATGCATGGAATGACATGCTGACTTGCGGTTGGGCAACCACGCGATGACGTTACTAATTGATTAGTTTCTGTAGTTCTAAGGTCTAATAACCTGTTACCATCTTTATATCACATGGATGAACTTTGTTCAATAGCAAGCAAGCATTGTGCGTCAGGTTTTATTGCTAATAGAGGCAAAAAGTTGAAAGTTTGCCTTCTCTGGTTTACCTTTGTATTTATGTCTGGTTTTAGGAAAAAGCGAACTAGCAACACGTGTGAGATATGAGTCAATAATTATGAATACCTTCCACGTATATCAAATTTAGCTGTCAGCACGAACCTGTGTCCGTGTGCTTATACACGGAACCTCAAGACTAAACGTATTGCAGCTAACCAATTCTGTGGAGGAACATATGCAGTCTTCCTTTGACTCTTGAATCTGTTCTTTGATAGTTTCCTTTCTCGTGATCTCCTTTTCTTGCAAATTTCAGGAGGTTGCAGTGAAGAAATTTCTTGACCAGGATTTATCAGGTGTTTCACTAGAGCAATTTAAATGTGAAGTAAGTTAAATTTAAGCACATAAATCTCTATCCCAGCTTGTGTTTGATGATTATTGGTTTCCTTTTCCTCAGCTAAGTGTGTATTGTTACGTCGCAGGTGAGAATCATGTCGAGATTAAGGCATCCCAATGTCGTTCTTTTCTTGGGATATGTGACACAACCGCCAAATCTCTCTATATTAACTGAGTACCTCCCAAGGTTTGTACATGTTCCTCTATTTGTAGTCAGAATGCTAAATGATAATTTCAATCTTTCTTGGGTGATGAATAGAGAAAGTATTAAAGAAAAAAACATACTTGTTTTTGTCAGGGGGAGCCTATATCGCCTGTTGCATCGGCCAAATAGCCAAATCGATGAAGTACGGAGGCTAAAAATGGCACTAGATGTGGTAAGTTCGGGCAAGTTGTTTTGGCGTCATGGTTTGTTCTATGCAGCAGTTAATATTGTATTCTTTCAGGCCAAAGGGATGAACTATCTGCACTCAAGCCATCCTACCATTGTTCACCGTGACCTGAAATCCCCAAATCTTTTAGTGGATAAAAATTGGGTTGTCAAGGTGAATCTTCCCTCTATGTTATCTCTTTCAGTGCAAAAAAACCACATATTTTCTTAATGTGCTATCGTGCTTCTCTGGGAGAGGCGGCCTAGTAGTTTTCACCACCCTCCAATACCTTTTATTTTTTCTTTTTTGAAAAAGAGCACCCTCTCATACCAAGACAGAAATATTGTGGCGATAGAATGTTTCCTTTAAAGATTGCACCTAGCTTGTTTTTGCTTCTGTGCATGGAACTACTGGATTCCTCCTTCCTACACTGTTCAATAGACCTCTTGCTAACAGTCAGTGTCATTTATCAGCTTATGTGGTACATGGTTTATCCAATCTTAGTGAGACACTGAATCCCTGAACCTACGGATTAGGTAAGTACATACTGTTTTTTTTTCTCTAAAAAACGCAGGAGAGCTGAGCTTCATTATATTACGAAGAAAAAGGGATAAGAACCCTGTTACGACACAAACCACACCAACACATTGACTGTTTTTACATTCGCGCCTTGAAAGAATTAGAAAGACGACCTCACACTACTCTAACCACCTGGAAGAGGGGCAGTCAAGAGGGCTAAGCCTCAAGCCCCTGCCATCAACCATAGGCACCTCTCTTCACCAAAAAGGACCAAACTACCAGCAAGATTGGGTGCTGCCATCGAACACACAGCGATTACGTTGATTCCATAATACTGGGTTCCATGTACATTAGCTGTGGGGTATAGCTGGTTAGCATTGCCTCCAATATATAAGATTGTATTGTTTATCCAGCTAAGAACTAGAGATGCATTGCCCATCATTGCTGTTTGTTTACCTTATTATTCTTTAGTTACAGGTTACTGGTTCCATGCCTTTCCCAGACTCTGTAAAGCTGTTACTTTGGAGAAATCAATTTTTACTGTCCATTTGTTTTTAACTTGCATTACCAAAACTATGGATCTCAACAGAAAATGCATATTTATCTTTTATTTGCAGGTGTCTGATTTTGGCATGTCAAGGTTGAAACATCATACCTTTCTTTCCTCTAAGTCAACTGCTGGAACAGTAATACCCCTCGTCCTTTATTTTTTTTATTTGTTAATATTGATTGTTTCACTATTAGAGATGCTACAAACCTAGAATGTACTACAGCCAGATTACTGCAACCTCATACTGTTTCACCACATGAAAATGGGGTTAACGTGAGGCAGGAAAGATTTAACACAAATGCAACTCAATTATACAAAGTTAATTTAGACAAAAGATGCAAAAAAGCCTCCCAAAGATGGATACATAGTAGGTGGCATTCTCAAATGATGATGGAAGGATTCTGAATTTAGTATCCTCTTGCTCAATGCTAAGTTGCCAATAGAAACATGGCAAAATGTGCTCTATAAAATGCATCATTATTTTGTAGACAATTAGAGTACTAATTTTGGACTAGGTTAGGAAGGGAAATGTAACGCTGGCAAATGTCCATCTTAGTTCTTTCCAAATAGCAAAGCTGTACCTTGGAATGAAATTGCTTCGTGATTGCATAGGGACAGAAACCTGCACAAGCGAAATACTCCATATTCTAGGATGCTGCATCATGCATCATTTAATCCTCAGGATAATCACTACATCATTTCACACTCCTTTGTTTAAAACTGCATATCACTGCTTTGGTTCAATAGAAAAGCATGCACTTATGTGGACGTCGATTCTGTGATTTTGTTATTGGTGTCCTGTGTTCCACAATAGTATTGCCTTCCCATCTTTATGACTGTATTTCCTGTCGACCTGCAGCCAGAGTGGATGGCACCTGAGGTACTACGTAATGAACCATCAAATGAGAAGTGAGTCGTTGAAATGCATGGACATGTTGCTCTTTTCTGTTACTCATGTCATCTTCTGCGCATTGAACATTTTCTGCTGGCTTCAGGTGTGACGTCTACAGTTTTGGAGTAATCCTATGGGAACTAGCAACCATGCGTGTACCATGGAGTGGGTTGAATCCAATGCAAGTTGTAGGAGCAGTTGGATTCCAGAACAGACGACTAGATATCCCCAAGGAAGTGGATCTGCAGGTGGCCAACATAATATCTTCATGTTGGGATAAGTAAGACTAAATTAATTACCCCCAACTATAACATTGCACTTCTACAATTGTCTTGTTTCTCAGATACCACTGATGAGGAACCATATGTTTTGTGCAGCGATCCAAGCAAAAGGCCGTCGTTTTCCCAGCTCTTGTCACCTCTAAAGCAACTACAACGTTTAGTTGTTACCGGAAGCTGCTGACATACCTTTCCTGAGACAAATCTCAGGACACATGTCAAGTACTTCAGCTCTACCACAGGGCTAAAATTTTCATGTTGAAGCTCGTGGAGATATATATTCAAAATCTCTAGATGTGTATGAGCGAAGGTTCTGCACATCACCTTGTGAAAATGTGAGTTTCTAAAGCTGCGCAAAGGCGCTGCTGGAGAAAGCGTAGTGTGTAGTCTGAAGTGAAGAAAAGTGGTGCGTCACGAAGTGCTCTGTGCCATGGTAAATAATTGTTCAGTTCTGGATTGGAACAGGTGATTCTGAGAATCAGAGTTCACCACAAAGATAGAAGTTTTTTTTTCTCCCACGTCTTACAAAAGGTAAAAAAAGAATTCAAATTTGATGGTATCTGCAAAAAGTTGCAGCCAGATGTAGACCTCATTCAAATGTATTATGTATATCATGTACACAGATGCTACCTTGCGTCTTTGTGGATGTGCATTTTAATCTTTAAATCTTTTGGCTTAAGGTAAAAGAAATTTAACGTGGCCAGCACAGGGCGCCGACCTCCGGTGTCAATTTAACGTGCCACTAAGCTCATTTACTCACCAGGTCAATTTAACGCCAATTCACATCAGAGGATGTATATTGCCCCGATTCCAAGTTTGATGCAGACGTAACATTTCATAAAGAGTAAATTTCCTATTTAACATCAACATAATGACTCTTTCTTTTTTTTGACCCTTAAAAAGTTTTCGTTCCTATTTGACACTGATTTAAACTTTTATTCCTTTTTTTGATACTCCCGTCCCGTTAGTTATTTTTTGTGAAGTAACGCGTGGATGCTACTAATCTCTTTTCTTAACTAAAATGACCAACAAATCACCTCCAAAATTTATGAATTTTTTAGTCACGCAATAGATGAAAATGTACCTATTTTGCATAGAAAATATATATGAATAGTTAAAATGTTTAAATTAAAATTCATCAAATTAGACTACTTTTAAAGATTATCTAAAGTTTAGGGCACAAACATACTTCCAAAAATTGTGTCAAAATATCTAATATTCATGCTGCATTACAAAGTAATTTATAAAATTATTATAAATTACTTCATTGTGGCAGAACCGTTCAGCTTAAACTGGTTCAGATGCACTCGTCACTATCCCATGACAGTCAAGGACTTAATGCATATGAAACAGTGTAAACCCGGTATCCGTCAAATACCTGCAGGCATCCGAAACACCACTTACTAAGCACATCTCCATGCATACAGGATCACTTGCACAGGAAGCTTTCAGCAGACATTACAAACTTTACAAAAATATAAGAGAGTACTAGTTATTACAAACCGAAGTGTACTGTTTAAGAGTAAAGACGGTACTCAGAGTTTTGAAGTAAAAAGACTCAACAAATACTATAGTGGTAAAGGCCTAAGTTTTTCAACAAAACATTTGCGTCAAGAGAACACGTAGACCCTTCGTGTCTCTTGGCCTTCAGGAGACTTCTAAGCTTGATCCGCCTTCTCCTCTGCAGCAATTGTAGTATCTCGAGTACGAGGGTACTCAGCAAGGCTTACCTGCCAATTTAGTATAAGTAAAAAAAACAAGACTCCAGTATGCAAGGCTATATGGTGGACTGGTATTGATGTTTTGCAAAAAGGGCTTCCTAGAGTTAGTCCTTATGCTTTCAAGATTTTAATCATGTTATGGTTGAATCCTTCAATTCGAAGTTAGAAAGAAAGCAACATTTTACAACCAAGATCCTATATGATAATCCAGAAATTTCCTAACATTGCTCCTCATGATCTTACTATATTGTTCATCAGCGATCAAGCGGTATTCATATCGAGAAGTGCGACGGTCATGACCAATTTTACATCCTGCAGGGCAAAGACCTAATCACACGACACGTGCGCGAACCGTCAAACCACACGCGGCAACCTTTCGCTCATATCACTTCCAGAGATCGAAACTATTCTTGCCAGGGTCCGAAAGTGCATCCCCATAAGTGGCCCCACGTCTGTCCTGACCCACTTATGAGTTTTAGACTACACTCCCGTGTACTGCCTCTCTCCGACTGGGCAAGCCATAGTTCCAATTCTGGTGTGACTGAGTTACATCAGTTTACTGGCCCCATTCTTCCAGTATGTGATTAGTACGTCCAAAACCTGACATCTGATCAACAACTACTGAGTCCTTGACCAAACTTTTATAGTTGGAGGAGGCTAGCCTATAAGCTCAACCATAAACAAAGCCTTCACAAATCCTCGCCCAACTTAGCAAGTATAACTCCAAAATTTTATGTGATTATCATAGTGATTGGTTCTAAGTTTGCAGTGGTAGAACTCACTAAGCTTGACTAAGTCAGTTTGAAAGCTCTTTTTGAAGAGGTGGCAAAGATATCCTTAATCAAGGTTGTCATGCAATCAAAGAGGTTTCATCGCAATTTCTGGACTTAATGCAAGTACTGAAATAATTTGGACACATAAAATAATAGGTGTAGATGCTCCGGTGCTTGCCTGGATCAGTAACAAGGTTAGTGTCATCAGTAGTGGCTTCAGGTTCTTGCTCTACTACGATCACCTCCTCGAACTCCTGAGTTTCTTCTGGTTGGAGTTCAATGAACTCAGGCTCCACGTATTCGGTATCTACATGCCATGAATGCAAGGTGCAAAAGTTTGGAAAAGCTAGTTATACAACTTTCATTCACGATAAAGTTGCAAGCCAACAAATAAAAACACCCAAATAATCCTATAAAGATTTTTCCTAAATTTAAAACCATTAAAAGTATTTTTGAAACCTTTAAAAGAATTTATTGAATTATTTTTATACTAGAAATAATATTATCTTGAATATTGTAATTTATTCTTAATATGAAATAAAAGTCCTTACCATATTTTTATTTATGTAGAAACTCTATAGATTTATTTAAATGCTTTAAAGAATCACATTTAAATAACTTAAATTTTTATCTCTACTTTTGTAAAAGTTATCATTTTTCATGTATAGAGAAAAATCTAACAAAGCTAAAAAAATCGGTTTCATAATTTTTGGATACCTAAATAGATTATAGTGAAATAAACAAGATTTCAGCATTTTTGAACAAAAAGAAAACAGCTAAACAAATCAACTTTGCACATAACCCCCTATGAAGATTAAATCCTCGCAAATAGGTCCTCCCGCGCCTAACTAAAGTCTTTTCACTGATAACCCCTGGAAAGAGTTAAATTCTAACAAATAGGTCCCTCCGGCTCTAAACTAACCCGGGCGGCGATCGACCGGCCCGATCTCGCCGACGGCGAGGTCTCCGGCGACGAGAGGTAGCTCAAAAGTTTCGCCTCAACACAAGGAGTCCAACCATGGTTCTAATCCCTAGCAGAGATGGCCGGACCGGGACTCCCCTCGAGCACAGCGGCGGCGTCCCGCACGAGCTCGTCGGCCGGCTAGTCGGCGGTGATTCTTGCGACTTGGTCTGACGCTAAAGCTTCACTGAGACTTCCTCTACGCGATGGGCTAGCGACAAGCCGTGTTCCATGGCCAGAGCTTAGCTCCCTACGGCTGCGGCCATGGCGCCGGTCTGCACGGCAGTGGCAAGGACGTTCCGGCGCGTCGGTGGTGTTTGGCGTGTCTTCATCCGGTCGCGGTCGCAGAGCATCACTAGGATCTCCTAAGCACGATGCACCAGAAGTAAGTGGAGCTAAAGGACTCGAGCTTAGCTTCCCACGGCAGTGCCCATGTCGCGGCGGCGCTCTGCGGCGGTGCTCGCGTTCCGGCCAACAGAGCCATGGACTAGGGCTTGGCGCTGTCCCTACAGCTTTGCATGCATCCTAGAAGCCTAACTATGGCCTGGAATTGAGATGAAAAGGGCGCGAAGATAGCTCCCCTCGAGCTCACCTTGGAAGAGGGTCGGCGGCGGTCGAAGGAAGAAGACGACGACGAACGACGTCTGCAGTGCTTGGGGCTAGACTTGGGCTGGTCGGGCGTAGCTGGGGCGGCAGTGGTGTTGTGGGTGAGTGGAATTGGCCGGCAAGTCAACGACGACGATGAATTTGAGCGCGAGACAGAGGCGGCGGCGATGGTGAGCGCGAATGGCGGTGGCGGGGAAAAACTTGGTGACGGCTCGGTATTTATTTGAATCCTCACCGTGGCTATCTCGTTTCACTGCCCGTGTGCTGTCTTGGTGGCTCGTCGGCGCGTGGCAAGGTTGAAAACTCGCCGACGGTCAAGGGCGGCGCAAATCCGCGGCGGCGCTGCCGTAACCGCCCGACGCTCCTCTGCTCTGCACTTCTTTCCTGTATTTTTCCTGCTATGAATTCCCTTCCTTTTCTCTTGATTTCATGTGTAAATCTTGGATGATGTTTGAACCAAACTTGTAGCTGGATCATAGGGCTTCAAATCTTGTTAAGCAAGTTGAGTCTAAAACTCAAAGATTAAAAAGGTATATTGCTCTAAAGATTAGCAAAGTTTTCTGAACTTTAGGTTCAGTTTCAGCAGGCTATGGTCATTCAGAAAAAGTTGCAGGATTCAATCTTTGAGCCTTCAATTTAATTTGCAAACACTTCTTTCCTTGATCATGAAGTAGTCCATGGTGTAGTAGAGGATTTCTAGTTTCTATTTCACTAGTTCTTGACCAAAGTTTATTTGAATTTTTTCTCAAATATTTAGCTCCAAGATGACACATTGTCACTGATTTTTGGGTTAAATTCAAGGTGTTGAACTTAACTCAAATTTTTCCAATTTTTAAACTTATAGACATTCCTTTGGTCCAAGAACTTTCAAATCACCCCAAGCTAGCATTCCCTTTTTGAACTTGGTATATTTCATTTGTTTGTCCAATTTGGCCAAATTTCATCCAAATTTGAATCTTTGACTTGACCTTTTTGCTAACTTTCTTTAGTTTGAGAGTTTGAACTTGTGCCCTTCATAACCATCTCTAGATCTTGATTAGGTATTAAGTTAGTTTTGTTTTTACTTAAACGTCGTGGATGTCACATTCATAATGAAACAAGAATATTAGATATTTTGACATAATTTTTGGACGTATGTCTACTCTAAAAATTTAAATAATCTTTAAAAGTAGCCTAATTTGATGAATTTTAGTTTAAACATTTTAACTATTCATATCTGGTTTTTATACAAAATAGGTTCGTTTTCATCTATTGCATGACTACAAAAAATTTCAAAAATTTTGGAGGTGATTTATAGGTCATTTTAGTTTAAAAAAGAGATTGCTAGCATCCATAAGTTACTGTTAGCAAGATAACTGACCATGAGTTACTGTTCACAAGATAACTGATGGTAGTGTCGAAATCACATAGGGAACAGGAAAAGTCATTATACCGTTAAATAGAGATTTTACTCTTTCATAAATTTTGCATGTACAAATAAGAAAACATGAGCAAACTCAGGCTGTCCTGTGTTTTGAGCTCAGACTCGGAGCTCGGATTTTCAGGTTAAATTCCATGAAGTAAATTCATGTCCACAGATTCGCTCAATAGTTACCAGAGGGGTATAGGATGCACATAAATGAGATTCGCTCACTAGTTACCAGAGGATGCAGAAGAGGGTATATGATGCACATAAATGATTGCAATGTTGCGCACCATCCAGCCGTTCGGAGGCAAGTGCAACCTCCAGTTAACATGGCAAAAACTGTTTTAACTAGCACAAGAAATAACCAGTACACCCAGTATCAAAACTAACAATCACCGATTCACGAGTTTTAAGAAGCATGGACTATTCAGAACTGGACCCAAACCCAAAATCCTAGACAACTCCTTCCTCAGCTATATTCCAAACAAACAGAGCTCACTTGAAGCATTTTGCATCCAGCAAGGCCTCCCCTTCAAAGGGCTCCTGGTCCTCAATCATGGCGTTGACACGCTCCTTCTGGGCCCCATCAGAGATATCAACCTTGGTCCACTCATACAGCTCCATGTCATAGACCTCATCCATGACGAACTTGGGGATCTCTGAGCCACGGAAGAGCCAGAGCCCCTTGACCTTGAAAGGCGGCTCAGAGCCGACCACAAGCATCTTGCCAAAGGCATATTTGCGGCATAGGTCCATCCGCTGCAGGAACCCACCGACCTTGTTCATAGTCACAAAGGATACAGTGTTCTCATCATTGTATTTGTAGTCACAGAACCACAAGGAGTAGCCCTCCGGGTCGTACATATCCCAGAAACCTGAAAACATATTGAAGTTGAGTTCAGTTCATTTGTACTTGATTGCCCTTAGTTAAAGATAAAATAGAAAATTGGTAGCCGTGTAAAAAACCAAAAAGATATTAAATTTTGATACCTGCTAAAACTAGGTTTCTTTAATTTCAAAAAAGGCTAGTCTGCTGCATGTTACTCATGTTCACTTTTCATGTTATGTAGTATTTTAACAGGAATTTAGAAGTAAACTTTACCTTTAATAGCAACCTCATGGAAGTTTGTTTTAGTGTTGGAGTACAGCCTCTTCCAATCATCAAGGATCATCGTGCTTGGAGGAAGCAAATCAAGAGGATTCTTTGGCTTAGGCTTTGGTGCCTCCTCTTCCTCTGCTGGTTTCTCAGCTGCCTTTGGCTTCGGCGCCTCCTTTTTGGCTTCCTTAGGCTTCTGCTCCTTGGCTGGTGCAGCTTTCTTCTGAACAGGTGGCACAGCTTCTGCCTGCTTTACATCACCTAGAACCTTCTTGAAGTTCGGCTGGTTAACCATGGTCCAGAAGTACCTCTCAACATGAGGAAACTCTGAGGTAAAACTCTTGGTCAGGATCCGAATAAAGCCCAAGTACAGATTGCATGTCAGCACGATATCCGCAAGAGTAACTGAATGCCCAACAAGGAATGTGTTTGATGCAAGGTGGGTGTTAAGGGAACCCAATGCTCTCTTCAAAGCCGCAGTGACTGTTTCCTCACTCTGTTGAGCAAATGGGAAATAAGACTACAATCAAGCTGTTGAAAAATACAAAGAATGTTAGCCACATGGCTATACATACCACAGCAGCATAGGGATAAAATCCCATTCGTGGGTACAACCACCTTCCAATGTTAGCATCAACCTCTGTTGCAGCAAAGTCCATCCATTGTTCAATGTGGGCCTGAAACGAACAAAAACATCTAAGCACAGATAAAAGAAAATAATAAATGACCTTGAATGAATATAAACATCACTCACATAATCAATCAGTGAAGATCCATAAAGTGGGTTGTCAGCCTTCAAGCGAGCAACTTCAGGAAGATGACAAAATTAAGTGCTAAATAAAAATAACTGCAAACAAAAGATTTAACAACAATAGTTGCTACATTTGGCTTACCATATCGTGCAATTGCATTGCTCTCAAAAACAGGTCCATCAGGAGTCTCGAGGACAGGAACCTGCAAAACAGCACACAGGTTACAGTCTGGACTAGTATTAAGCTTTTTAACATAAGAAATATTTCATACCTTCCCAATGGGGTTCATCTTGAGAAACTCAGGAGTTTTGTTGGAGACACCCATTTGAAAGTCCTTCACCAACTCAACCTTGATACCGCTGTATTCCGCAGCAATAAGAGCCTTGAATGCATTTTTGTTACCACTGCCAGAATGCAGTACCTACACAACACAAAATGCGTACCAGCACCCAGGTATGAGACCAAAGAAGATGAAAGTAAAACAACACCACAAGTTGTAGAATCAAACTAGACAGCCATGAGTTAAATAAAACTGCAGCTGATTCAAACACATACGTGCTACTAACTCAGTCATCCTTGCTCTATATCATCAAAATGTAAGACAGATTGGTGTAAACTGATTACAGTATGAAATTGTAAGTGCACCACTACACATGTTTATAGATCTCAAATAAGTTGATGCAAACAATATCCTAGATATGATTACTTAGCTCAGCTAAAAAGGTGAATATGCTTTCTGTACAGAAAACTTTCAAATGAAATAGCTTGCTATATTCAAATGAATAAGCTAGCAGCAACTCAATACACCCAAACATGTTGAAAAAAAACCAATATACAAAGCGCCATTGGGAAAGGATCAACACGTCAATGTTAAACGTATGGAATCCCTATACAAATTGCGAATGATCGACCACAAGTGTCCACTTTGTAGAGAAGCAATTGGTGAAACACCACACACCCAAAGGGGAGGGGTGAGATTTATATATATAGCCAAGAAAGGCTTGGAGTACAAGCAATACAAGACGTATACAAGTTATATACAAAAGGCTATACATATATCTCTAATACACTTAATAGCTAGGCAGTGGACAAATTTAGAACATGAACAAACTACTGGGAGGTGTTTGCTACTCCACAACCTCATTCTTATCATACCACCATCTAAATAGGAACACAATGAAAGATGGAGATGCTCCCATGTCAATAAGCTCCACCCCTTCCTTTGTGAGAAGGAAAAAAAGGAAATCATCCCTTCCTTTGTGAGAAGGAAAGCATGTATAGTAGAACAATTTTGCGCCAAATTTCATATAAACGTGAACATGAGACATAAAAAGATATCCTCGCCGTAGACTGTACAACAGGAAGCCACAAAAGCCCATGAATGTAATCAATTTACTAGAAACTAACTAGTCACACCACATTGAGTCCAAATTACAAGCTAACAATCTCACAAGCCAGCCAATTAAACGCATCTAGCATATCAAATCTAAGCACCGGAAGGTCATAAGTAGTGCACAAAAAAGGCTATGTAGCAACACTTACCAGCGCCATCTCCACGGGCCGCTAGCTTCGCTCGATCTCAGATCTGCACGACACCAAAAAGAAAAAAAAACCAAAGATCAGTGGCATAAAAAACCCAACAGACGCAAGAACAAATTGATAAAATTGCATGATCTTTCTTGCTAGCCCTATTTTTGCTTCCCCAGGAAGCTCCAAAAGCCACAAACTCTCCCAAATGGGGTTTAATTCATCCAAACTTCATTACACTAGAAGCGGAGAAGCCCCCTACGACCAGCTTCCCAGCGCTGCCCGACCCCTCACATAACGACCGCCCCCGCCCCTCACCAAGATGGCCGCCGCTACCCCTCCGAAGGCACTCTGCCAGATCTGCGGGCTACCCTCCCGCCTTTGTCACCACCGCCACGAATTCCCTTCCCTCGACGGCCGGCGCTGCCCCACCCCCTCGTCCCCTCCCGACGGCGCCGCCCTTCAGAAACGCTTAAGCTACAGCTCAGGCGAGGATCTTACTTACCGCTGCCGGAAGCGCGAGATCGGGCGAGCAGAGCAGCAGGGAGAGCGAGAGCAGAAGGCCGGAGTAGCCAAAAACCCTAGCGCAGCCACTACTTATGACGGCGCAGCGCGTATTCCTTGGGATACCTTGGGCGTGGAGGCGATGCCAGCTGTTGGATGTTGAGGCGGCGAAATGGATTGGACGGTTCACATTCGAGCTACGAGGCCCACCAACGTTTTACAGGCCATATCATATAAGCCCAACTTTCACTGGCCTATTTAAAAGCCTCGTTTGGCAAGGGGGCCCGATCACTGTCCATCCACGTGGACTGAGTTGGGCCGGTCTTTGAAGTGATTTTGGTCCCATATAGCCCAATTGTGTGAGTGAGGCTGGGCTTGGTGATGGGCCTAAAATGAAAGGGAAAGCTTATTCCGCTCGTTATTATCAATCATGTCAAAAAAAAAGTCGCCGTTTCCCCGCCGCGCCGGCGGCGGCGAGGGAGGCGCATGTCTACGTGGAAGCCGGCGGGTGGAGGCGAGGGGGTCCCCGTCGCCACGCGCCTATGCGCTGCCGCGTAATCTTCCGTGAGTGGCTAGATTGATCGAGCGAGGAATTTCGGTGTCCAGTGTTCCTGACAAGCGGGAGCTGCGTGTGCTGTTCACCACGTGTTTGACGAAATGCGCCCGCCAAGGTTTGAGGTCTCCCAGGTTCCAGTGTGGTGCTAGTAGGATTCAGGAGAAAATGGTCGATTTGGTGCGCGCTTAATTTTGGTTTCGCATAGAGTAGTAACTTGGAAAAGCCTCGGTGGTATTTTTGTGATGGAAAGCAACTCAGTGACGGGGCTAGAAATATAATGAGGACTAATTAGTTGAGTTACTCATGGATTAGGGGGTTCCATGGCCACCTGGCCCCGGTATTGTTGACGCCGTCCTTAACTGATCTAGTGACGCGGACAAAGCTGGAGCATGTATATTTTAGCGCTGCACATTTGTACACACCATGGAGTACCTTTTTAAGCTGTGTCTTATTCGCTTGTGAAGATTTGGCAGAGCGTGGCCAGACAGCAATGGTTCAGTCAGCTGAAGAGAAAACTTCTACCGCGAAATCTGGCAATGGTGAGTTATCTGCCTGTTTACCAAGAAATCCACTGTTGTCTTATCAACCTTATCTTCAACATCTTGAACTAGTGGCATGTGGTATATACCGAACATTTCCACTCCATCTCATGGTAGAAAGTTTTCGTTTTTTTCCAATGTGTATATTGTTGGATTGCTAAAGGTGCTTACTTTTTGAGTTAGGAATTTAGGATGGTTGGCCAGTTTCCTACTAGGGGGAGGGAGGGACTAATAATAATATTGTGGAATCACATTTCAAGGTAAATCTGCACAGATCATCTTCATATGTTTAATCAATCATTCTCATCTCAATATGCAAAAGATATCAATAACAGAAGTCAAAAAAATGTTGACTGCATGCATTCCGCATTACATTATTTGTTGCTGGAGGGAGTAAATAAGCGTTAGTCATATGTTTTGTGACCACTAACTTACGAATCTGAAAGAACTCTTGAAGGGTATTCAAACCTCTGGATCAATTTCATTGTTTGTTTAATGTGTTTTCTTTCTTTAGGTCAGATTCATTTTCTATGTATTCTCTGCTCGGTGACGTATGAAGCCACAGTGAGACTAAATATCTTGTAACCAGTGCCCACATGCTTTTCTGATCTATTTTTTTGCTAGCAAGCATGTATTTTCCGAATTGAGATTACTATGATATTTATTTTTTGTAATTTATTATCAAAATAGATGAGCTACTTTTCTTAGGTTGGATTAATGATTAGTTCAAAGCTACATCACATTGAGCATTACCTCACCAGATAAATGCAGAATGCTGCGGAAATCAGTGTGTCCTGGGGTGGGGTGGTAGGGTCCAGATCCGCTTTTAACAAAATAAAAATGGTAGAAATACCAAAACGGAACAGTGTATATAGGATGGTACCGGTCTACCGGCAAATGGGATTATTCCGATTCAACTCCTATTATTTTATTCATATGCTAGAAAAACAGAATTCTGACGTTTCTCCTCGTCGTATCCATTAGCTGGACTTGTCAGCATCATGTTTCTTAGCAAACTGCTCCCTTCTCAGTTTGCCACCTGATACTAATGTTACTTGGCCCTAAGATACTAACGCCACAAAATATTTCAGAACTGTTGTGCAGATTCAAACATTGGTTTTGTCTGTTCTATAGCATTTTCATTTCTTCAGATCTTTTGAATCATTTGCAAAATCTGATTGACATGAATCGAAAAAGCTATATGTGGTGTATCCTAGTATTGTGCTGCTTCTTCTTTCATATAAGAATCCAAATGTGCTGATGCTAAAGAAACATGTGGCATGTGAAGAATGTTTTCCAGACAAGCTTGAATGGTGTGCTTACTACAGATCAATAGTATTTTCAACTGTTTTCATGTTTTTTTTAATTCACAGATTCGAATCTTCAGGGTGTAAAATTAACATTTTGATATGGAGCCGTGGCAACTGTAGCCTGAAAACTTACAGAAAACCACATATTGCTCTAAACTTTCTGCTGGCACGCCCATCTTAAAACCATGTATTTTGGTATTTAACTTATGTGCATCATAAAGTACCAAGAGATAACTCATAGATATATGCTTGTTATATGCTTGTATTTGGCAACCCGTTACCAGGTTTCCCTTTCCCATACTGGTATTAGTTTCTAACCTCATCTGATCTGTGGTTGATGCCTAACATAATCTTGAAATCTTGTGGCATGGCATTTAGCCCCCAAATAAGTGGTTGTGGCTCAACCCTTCATCCTACCCCTAGGTTACCTTATCCAGTAGCTCACAGTTAGTGTATTCTCTGTTTTCTTCTTTCCTTTTGTTGTTTCCTTAATAACATCCTCTTGTTGTAGGCGTGTGCTACTTGCAGCCACTTATTGCATGTTTTGGTGATCACATCCTCATCTTAGATATTATCCAAGTAAAACCTAAATAAGATCATGTATATGAAAATAGAATTTTTCATTCTAGTTTTTGCTTTGTGTTGTTTTTTGCATTTTGACCCTTTTTAGCTATTCATGCCAGTGTTACTGTAGGACTCTCCTCATTTGATTAAAAAATTTGATATTGTGTATTTATCATCTTTTGTAACAACTTTTTCACTACAGAAGACTCCAAAAGTGCAGAGGTCCTTTCTCAAATATCTTGGACTATATTTTCCTTAAATTAGAGAAAGGTGCAAGAGGGGAAAAGGAAGTGATAATTTGGATTTTGCAATTACTTCAATCTAACTGAGTGTCATTGACAAGCTCATTTCACTATACTGACTATGTAAGCAAATTTCTGCTTTTGTTACAAGTGATTGGAATGATTGCTGTACTTCAGCCAGCACTTGATGTTCTTCATTCATAACTATTTAGCTGATTTTGGTCTTAACCATACATAGTTTTTTTCTTCGGATTTTGTATCTTTTTTACTTTAGGTTTAAAAAGTCTCTCTAGTACAATGAAACGCAGCTCTCCTGCGTTTTCAAAAAAAAAGTTTAAAAAGTCTCAGAGGTAGCAGATGTTATTTGTTGCTTGAATCTTTAGAGCGAGTTGATCTACATGTTAGGCAACAAAACTTCTAGTTGTATTCTTGAAAATATGTTGGACTGGTGACAGCAGATCTTTGAAACCAAATGCTTTACTGTTTGACCTTGCAGCATGCTTATTCTATTTCTTTTTCTGTATTGGCGTATTATGTTTGTACTGTAATGTTTTAGCCTTCAACTGCCAAGTGTAGGGACATGGTTATATTATACATATATACATCCCACACGAGCCCACACACACGAGGGTCCATGTAGGCATGGTGCACAGTGTCTTTTTGCCCACAGCCATGATCCCATTGGATTTGCGGAGCCTTCTGAAAGCTACATTTTTGTTGGACACAAGTCTATCATTGAGCTGGGCACCTTACATCTTGTGACAGTGAGTGAATTACTCTCACACACTCGATCTCTCTCCAGTAGTGATTCAAAAACTATATACGTATGTACCTTAACCATCATACAACCAGAATCTGGCTTTCTGTTGGAGCAAACATTATCCATCTGTTCGAATGGTAGTTTGAGTGCGTTCTGAAATTTTCAACTAGCTGTGTACTTATGTGTGAACATCTAGCATGGCCTATCTCAAGTGCCATATTAGCAAAAAGCTGTTATTTGGCTTACATACTATATCTAGGTCTGATTCTGTGGCATAATTTTCTTGCATCTTTGTATAGACATCTCGAGTGAGACAAAAATAATATATGGCGTCCATTGATATTTCCCAGATAACTAGTCATTTTCCAGCAGATTTATCCTATACCAGTCAATTTCATTGAGTCGAGAGGATCTAGCCTGCACGTCTGGTGTACAATAACATGGGAAACTACAGCAGTAAGTGTGTGGTCTTGGCATGTTTGAAAGTTCAGGCATTACTTTGAAATTGCAGGTTGCACAGAATAAGCATTTAATAAGATAATTATTTTGTATTAGGATTATTCTCATCCACTATTGCCAAGTTCTCTTTGTGAATTGCTGATGCATGCCCAGGTTTCTCATCAATTAATGAAGAAGCAATAAGGAGACAAGGACTTTACGAATTAGTGCATGGGAGCATCATTTCGCTCAACTTTTGATCTGACCTCATGCTAATAGTCCATTAATATAAGATGCTTGTTTGTAGATAATGTACTGCATTATCAATCTGATCAAATTCCTGAACTAATCTATAGCTCGACCATTGCAGCATGCACGCATTCTTCTTGCAGTAGATCAGCTCAATCATGCATCCTCTGCATAATCTCGGGATGGCGCTGGATCCAATGTCTCAAAGACAACCTCTGCATTGATTCTGGCTGAAATTCTGATGATTCAGAACTCTGGAACTATGCCTGCCTGCCGAATCTTATGATTCACCAGTCCTCCCCAAATAAAACTGTACTGTATGCAGCCCAGCTGGGATTTGGCACACCCACCCACCATGGATTACTTCTTCCAAAGCTCACTGCAGGTATATGGTTCTCCGAATCAGTGTGCCTGAAATTGAATTGCAGATCACTGATTGTCTCTGCTTTGCATCACATTGCAGGCCAATCGAGCAGACTTGTCAACTTCTGTATTCTTTTGTATGCATGCCATGCATCACTGTGATGATCTATACAGTTCATCTGACCGCGAGAGCATGGTGCACGTACATACAGTAGCGATCAGTGGGCGCGGCCTTGCTGCCCTTTCTTGCTCAAATCTGCGCCATTAGCTAGCCCGCTTGTCCCCGCTGTGGTTTGTCTCCAATGGGGATCACGAGAATGTGGAGCAACAAGTTCCCAGATTTTGGCCGCACACCTATGGAAGGGTGTGGGCTTGTCATGTGTGAAGAGCCGTCGCTTTCGGGGTTTAAGCAGTTTCTGCTTGTCTCCTGCCCAGTCACAGCAACAAACGTGGATTCCATACCCAGTGCCGGTCCTGGCACTTTGTTTGAAATGGGGTCCTCCAGTAGTAGTATTAATTAATTTATTTATATGTAACATTTACTAATCAAATTAGTGCATTGCAAAAGTATTCGATCATATAATCCAATCTATTTATCATTGTCTCAAAATATTCTTTTAACATCTCTAGACCATATACGAAGTCATTAACCATGACATCAATATCACTCTCATACAAATCTTAATTTTTTTAAAAAATAAAACAATTAGAAATTTGAAAAGCTAATTAATGCAAAGCTACTTGATCAACTCAAAGTAATATTATCTATTGTCATATTTAACTAATAGCTATCAAATCCTAACCTCATTAATCTTATCTCTAAGCAGTATCCAATCAACAATTATCCATGGTGTAGTGCAATGAACAGTATCGATTTTGCATAAAAATCAAACATCAATTCATCAACCGAGCCTGTCAGCATTAGGGGATTATTAGAGGTAAGGCCGAAATTCCAACCTCCCCTCCGTGACTTGTTCGATTCTTTTCTTGTCCTAGACGATGTCGTATGTCTCCCGGTGTTTCTGAATCGCTCGCGGGATGTCAGTGCTACCGTGCTGGGCGCGATTGTTGTCCTGCGTCACGAGGAGCGTTGGAGCCGTGGAGCGTGAAGCGTGGATGTGGATCCCATTGATCACCGCTCGGCTACCAAGGCCTTCTCCAATGGTACAGCCGGTACTCAGCCTAGTGACGTAGCTAGGATCTTCGGCTAGGGTGGTCCAACCTAAAATAATTTTTCTAATGTCTCGAATATAATATGTCAAGAAACCAGATAATGATTTATAAAGAAAAACCTACGAACGAACCAATGTGAACTGAACATATGCTGACAAATTTGTTGAGGGGTAATATACTTTGGACCAAAATTTTAGGGTGGTCTCTGTCTTTAGCTCCGTCCCTGTCCAGCTCTAAGCACTCTAAGAGATAGCTCTTTCAATAATCTAGCTCTTAGCATATAGCTCATGATATGAATGACCTACATCATCATCATATAATCTTGAATTATGTGTATATGAGACTATCTCCTGATCAAGAGTTAACTCTCTTCTCTCTTTTATTAAAATATAAAAAAATATTTTATGAGCTAGCTAAACATTAACCAACGAAGGAGGCCTAAGTATAAACCTCTGGTAATTGCGTCGCAAGAAAGAGGTTGCCTTGCACAGTTTGAGGGGAGTCATGGGGACTGCGGAATCGGCCCATCGCGAAGAGTCTTCCATCAATTAGCTCAGCGGTCCTACCTATAAGTGTATACTATACGTATATGTACACAAAGCTGGGAGGGCCCTAGCTTTCATTTTGGGGGCCCGGGGTAGGTACTCCCCCAGAAACGACGGTTGCGATGGCGCTGAGATGTGTGCGAGCAAGAGGCCATTACCTGACGTGGGCATCATTAGACACCACATGATTTGCAGCATTGACATAAGCATCCTTGCCACCGATCGAAAGCAAAGAACCTGATTCACACGGACTCCTACGCAAAAGCAGGGGATGCAGCCTAAACCGACCGACCCACTTCAAATCAAGCTCACCGCCAAATCACTAGACCACGCATCAATCATCCTAGGAAAGATATTTTCTTACACTGTTGGCCGTTGCTTCTATAATTGAATTCTTATCGACCGGTTCAGATCGAACCAAATACGGCCACAAGGCAGGGGTGCTTGGTTTCCGGGACTAAAATTTTAGTCTCGTCACATCGAATAGAAGAATGCTAATTAAAAGTATTAAATATAGATTAATTATAAAATGCATTACATAAGCAAGGACTAATTTACGATACGAATCTATTAAGTCTAATTAGTCCATGATTAGACAATATAATGCTACAGTAATAATTTGATAATATGTACCAATTATAGGTTAATTAGGCTTGTTAGGTTCGTCTCGCGGAGTAGATATGACTTATGCAATTAGTTTTATAATTAATTTATGTTTAATGCTACTAATTGTCACTTATTTGAGGGACTAAACTTTAGTCCCTAGGATCCAAACGCAGCCTAGTCACATTGTATAGATTAAGTATATTACTATTTACATGACTATAGGCTAACCCTAAACCCTAAATCCTATAAATCTTTACCTAAAACCTAAAACCCTAAATCTTAAACTCTAAACTCTAAACTCTAAATAACCCTAAGCTCTAAATCTTATAAATCTAAACCTAAAATCCAAAACCCTAAACCATAAACCACGAATTCTAAATCCAAAACCCCGAACCCTCTAAATCATAAATCCTAAACACTAAAATTGTAGGTTGATTGTGTTATAGTAATACCACGCCCTTTAATTTATGGATAAACAAGTTATATTATAAGTTAGAGTAAATTTTCTGTATCCCATCAAAAATTATACTCATCCCTTATATGTCATTGAAAATATAGCAATCCCTTAAATGTCATTGTTTTAAATTTTACATCCCTTATATGCCATTCCGTTAGAATCCACCGTTTGATACATGGATGGTGTTGTGGGTCTCGTATGTCAGTGACGGATTGTTTTTCGTTCTCCTTCCCTTCGTCGGTCATCCCGACCCCGAAGTGTCCGCGCCAAGCGCTGCAGCTCCCGTGCACCGGGCGAAGTACATCATCGACGGCCCTCACGCTCATCGCCGCCGTCCTCGCTGCCGCCTGCCGCCACACGCCCCATGCGAGGAGCCGCGTAGGCCGCGTGCCGCCCGCTGCCGTGGGTCTCGCCGCCGGCCACCGCGAGCCGCGCTGGCCGCTTCGTGCTGGTCGCGCATCGCCCGCTGCTGCGCAAGCTGCGCTGGCCGCTCTCGTGCTGGTCCCGTTATCGTCGCCCGCCGCGCATTCCGCGCCCCTGCTGGCGTGGGGCTCGCTGCCGGCCACCGTGAGCCGCGCTGGCTGCTTGCGTGCTGGCCGCGCGTCGCCCGCCGCGCCAGCTGCGTGGAGCCCCGCTGTCATGGGGCTCGCCGCTGCCCACTGGGCGCCGCTCGGCCGCCGCCGCGGCGCAGTGGAGAGGGCGGCGTGCCGGCGCCGGACCCGCTGCGCCACCCCGCACCGCCGCGGCGCAGTGGAGAAGGCCCCGCCGCCCCGCTTCGGCCATCGCTTGAGTCCCGTACCCGCCACTGGAGGAGGAGAGGGGGAGGGGGCGCGAGCAGGGAGGGGCGGCGGGGGGCGCCGAAGGGGGAGGTGGGCATGAGGCCGCGTGGAGGGGAGGGAGGGAGGGGAGTCCGAGATTTTATTTGTTGTTTTGGCTGACACACGGGACCCACAACGTCATCCATCATCTATAACGGTAGAGGCTAACGAAATGGCATAGAAGGGATGGCAAAAATAAAACAATGACACTGAAGGGATTGCTAATTTTTTGATGGCATATTAATTTTTGATGGCATATTAATTTTTGATGGCATACATGAAATTTACTCTATAAGTTATAAGGCAACAACTTCTATAATGGTGGAGCTATCTCATACTCATTTAGCTCATGAGACGGTTGTTCCATAAAATGATGATATTTTTTCTTCACCACACCCTTTGTACTCTACATTAGTAAAATCCAATGCGACATTATATTAGACAACCTATCAAAAGACGATGTGTAGTAATATTCCTTCTTTCGGTGAGATAAAAGCTCAACAAACAAGATAGCCGACACCATAATTATTTATTTTAGTATTTGAACTAATGTATTCAAATTTTATCAAATTTTTGGGCAAGCAGTTAAATGAATAACACGAGGAAGACTCGAAAATTGAAATCGATCGCCTCGTCTCTGCTACAGAAGACTTGAAACCAGGTGACTCTAGAACCATGTGGGCCCATGCTTTCCACCATCATTGTCACGAGCCCAGAATGATTCAGTGTGAAACGAGGTTATCACCAACGTTTGACCGCAAGTTTCATTAACTTAATGATCCAGCGCACGTGTATCCTGACAAAACAGCATCCAGCTGCCACATATCCTTGCATCTGTGCATTCAACGGCCGTTGTAACTACCACGGGGGATAGTAGAACATTTGCGATTGTGGCCCCTCGAATAAGCTAACACCCAATCCGGATTGTGATAGTAGAACATCGTACAGTCACCGCCTACCTCCCGCCCACCGCCCCGTCCTTCCGAATCTCTTCACCGTGTCCAGCTTCCTCCTCTCCCGCCTCCTCCCCCGCCGCCCGCCGTCCACCCACCCCCCGCCCGCCACCCGCTGCCCCGCCCTTCCGAATGTCTTCACCGTGCCCAGCTTCCTCCTTCCCCGCGGTCCGCGGCGAGCGCCGCCGGCCGTCTGCCCGCCGCCCCGCCCTTCCGAATCTTTCCGGTCGTCGCCCTCCCTGCCGGCTATCGCCCCCACCGCCGACCCTGCCCACCGGATGTCCTCCGCCGCTCGGTCGGTGGCGTCCCCGCCGCCTCTCCTCTGCCCCGCCGCCCGCAACCGCCGCCAGGCCGGCCGCCGCCCCGACCCTCCCTTAGAGTTCGGTGCTCCTTCCCAACCCCGACAACTCCAACCCCAAACTCAAACCCGAGCCCCGAGCTCCTCTCCTCTTCTTCCTTTTCTCCTCTCCTCTCCTCTCTTCTCTAAACCCGTCGATCGCACGGGACCGCACTGTACCGTCAACCTTAAAAGCAACATTGCGTAAATGCACCAACCTTTGAACCGCAACCCACAAACATACAGGTGTGAAACGAGGCTACCATGCAAGTTTGACCGCCACTTAATTTCATTACCATTAATAACCCAAAACACGTGGACGCAGTCAAAGGCAACACTTGCCACACAAGCCCCTGTACGAATCTCCGCGCACATCTTAACGGCTCATACTAGGGGTCACAGCAATAAGAGAGTGCGGAGGGCTGTCTGTGCTGGATGGATCATGTGTGATTGTGAGATTAACAAGAGGCAGGTATGGCCATTTTCTTGCATGTTAGGGAGATGTTATAGCTAATGAGCTTTACCCTCCGAGGGATGAGAGGGCGAGCTGCTTGTTGAACGGTCAGAGGGATGTATATTGGCTTGCAAATGTACTCTGTCATGTTTCAGAATCATTGAGAGGCTTTGGCACATATATATGAATGGCCAGAACTAGCATATATGATATGATCCATAGAATTAGGGAAATTATTTTTTGAATTTAATTTATCAATAATGCGTAATTAATCTAATTGTCACAACATCCGGATGGTTTGTGCAGGTGTAGAAGACACTTCTTGATCTTAGGGAGGTTTTGCTTTCAGATAATATCAAGAGCTCCAATCCGTTTTTTCACTTAAAAGAAAAGGTGAGCACTCAAGTTACTGCTCCAAATACACCCTTCAAACAGAGAGCTCGCTCTATCCAAATTTCAGTGAAAGGTTGCATATAATGTGCCATCACATCTCCTTGGTAGGTGTGGATCCTAAGGTATTTTCTCTAACTTGCTCTCTCCTAATAATAACAGGCCAGTACTAGCTTGCTTTAGCTGTGGAGTGGCAAAGCTTAGTACTCCATTCTGTTTGCTGCTGTCACTAAATCCAAAAGCCATGCTTGCATGGGCCCCAAGGCACAGGAAGTATCTCATTGCCTGCTCATGCTTTAATTTAATGCTGGTTTGTCTCTACTGAGAGGCGGGGAGAGAGAGCCTTAGCCTCAGTGAGACCGGCCTGTCCATGATCCAGCTGCTGAAATCACGCTCAGACCCTACAAAAGGCCTCCCTCTGAAGCACTCCAGCTTTTGTTCAACCGATCTGTCGTTTATACTACAGTATGGGAACGTCCATGTACCTGTGATTGCAAGAGAGAGCTAGCTAGGAGAACATTGACGGCATGTGAGAGTACTAGTTAGTTATCTAGCCCTAGATGTGACCATGTCATATGGTACCGGTGAGACGTACAATGATTGCTTATAAACCAACTTTCTTATCTAGGAATGATGTGTAATTCATGATAGACTGTTTCCTTTTATTTTTTTTAAAAAAGACTAAACCATCTTTATGAGGATCTGCTCATCAGTAGGAACCTAATAAAAATGGCGTGTAGGCTATGCAGGGATATATATGTATATAACTTTTTTTTCAAGAACGTGGTGAGATATGTATATAACTCATGATACTAATGCTGGAATGCATCTATCTTGGCACATTGCCCGAAGAATGTTCCACTGATTATAAGCCATATATGTACGCGGCGACACATAATTACATGTACCCACTGTTCAAATTATCGGATTGACAAAAAAAACTAGAGGGGACCGGTAAGACCGATATGCCGATTTTTGGCAGCAATTTCGGCCGATTTTTTTTTAAATTTTGAACAAATTTGGCTGAAAATTTAAAATGTTGGACAAAGTCTGGACGAAAAGTGACCGGTAATACCGGTATGACCATTTACCGGTCACTACCGGTAAGACTGATTTTCTCTGAAAATCGGCGATATTCGGCCGAAATTCTGAACATTGCATGTACCCCAGTACCTGCAAGCTAAAATTGTAAGTTCTATCGGTATTTAGCCTAGTCAAGCATCACAAAAGTCCATTTTCGTGTTCAAGTGTGCAATGAAGGTGTGATTTTGTTTGCAAAGCTAGCCATTTGATATGGCCTAGAAGATCATCAGTTTTGGGGGTAAAATAACTTATTTAGCAGCAAAACATGTGAAATGTAAAAATTCATTACAAACGGAATCTTTGTTTATCTAGTGCAAATAATTAGTTAGTAGCAAGTTACCCGGCCTCCAGAAAAGCACTGAAATAGTACTGCTTAAATTTCCTTCTATAGTCTGCACATGTGTAGTGAAATTTGCATTTGTGTTATGGTAGAGTTCATCAACAACTGCAGATTAAGGGGCTTAAACTTTGTCTTTGTCATTTATATTTTCTTTCGCGTAGCTTATTCTGGGCAATTATTACAGAAAATATTGGTAAAAGAGGTTTCCACTATAATAATTGCATAGGACTTACTAAGTGACAGGGGAATCTTGCTAACTACGTAACTACGACAAGTGTAAAGTGAGGTCAAGTGTCCAAAACATGGGTTTGTCAAAAATGAAAACAAAAAAGTGGGGTCATCTTTTTTGCCGGATGAAATGAGTTGGGATTCAGTTTTAGGCAGCCAAGTTTTGAATCCCCCTTTATAGGTGGCTCCAAGATTCAGATTGTCATCATGATATTGGATGTTATTAATCTTTTTAGTATTAACCATTTTTTCATTTTGCCATTTATTTTGCACCAAAGGAATTTTACCAGAGGGGCTAGCTCGTTAGCTATCTATTTATTAAAAAAACATTTGTTGCAAATTTAGATTATATTTGAATTTGAATGCTCCTCGTGTAAACTGTTGGATGCAATTTTGAACGTAGAATTGTCAAAAACAACAGTACGTATTCATGGCGCAGCTAGCATGATCTTAATCTGTGATATATAATCTAATGCGACAGCGTCCACCATAATTAATTCCATGTAAATTATTAAACCATTTGGTAAAACAATCATTGCCCAATATTTGCACTATCAGGTTTTAGTTGTGCTCGATCTAGGAATGAATGTTTAATTTGCATCCACAGTGCGCTATATATGTTTCCTGCCACTGTTTCCCCTTTGGTTCCTCATATCCCTTCCCTGTGCTGGTTTGGCTAGCTGCCTGTGGCCACCTCTCTCTCTCACTCTAGGAAAGGGATCACACATGACATCTCTCTAAATCCCCCTAGGGCCCTAGCTAGAGAGAGACTGATAGCAGCTCTTGTCTTCTGCTGCCTCTCTTTATAAAAAGGACAGGCCCCTCTCCGCACTGTCCATGATCACCCTGGGCCCCTGTAAATTGCCCCTCCAACTGCAGATCTCCTCTCCATCTCCCTGCAGCTTATATGCATATCCCTGATCTCTTTCTGTCTTCCCTCAGCGCTTTCTATCTCCTTAGCTATAGATCTCTCTCTAGCTTCCCGGCCTCTTCTCACATGTCTACCATCTACATGAGCCAACTATCTACTCTCCCTCTAATGGAGGGAGAGCAGGATCAGGGACTCTTTCCGGCCTTCCATGTCATGAAGGATCCTCCTATCTTGTTCCCGTTCATGATCAACAGCCCTGTGGATCAGCTCCAAGGTCAAAGCAGCTATGGAGATCAGCACTTGAGGCAGCAAGTTTTTGCTGAATCTACCCACCAAAAGGTTAGGGGATCGATCACAACTTTGGTATATATATATCGATGCATGTGTGTAGCATCCAAGGAAAGCTAGCTCTTTTACCTTACACAACTCCTTGCATGTTTAATTATATATATCTTCCTTATCTCCTGGACAGTTCGTCGCCGATCACATGATGATGAGCGGCTCAGACGTCTTCCCTAGGCCGTCACCGTTCCGCCCGACTATTCAAAGCATCGATGATGACATGATCCAGCGGTCTGTGTATGATCCATATGATATCAAGAACAAGCACGCCGACGACGGATCGACCAGCACCTGGGCAGTTGCGCCACCAACGAAGATGAAGATCATGAGGAAAGCGATGATGAGCGAGTATCCAGCGGGAGGCAGAAAGCCAAGGAGAAGATCACAAGCGCACCAAGATGATGAGAGACAGCAACTGCAGCAGCAGCAGCAGCAGCAGGCTATGGGCGTCGTCGTTAGAGTGTGCTCCGATTGCAACACCACCAAGACTCCCTTGTGGAGGAGTGGTCCTTGTGGCCCCAAGGTGAATTACCAATTAAGCAAAGCCTGATCTGTGTGTGCTTTTGAGCTGAGCTTCACACAAGGTTTTATTCAGAAAAGAAAAGAAAAAAGCTTCACCCAAGCTGTTACACTTGCAACCTAGTACCACACAGTACACATTTATATATATGGGCGTGTACGTGTTTCCTCTTTATTATTTATGTATATATGTTATGTGTCTTGATTATGCCCTTTTGCATGGTGCCCGCAGTCTCTTTGCAACGCATGCGGCATAAGGCAAAGGAAGGCGCGGCGGGCAGCGGCGGCGGCCGCCGCCGCCGCAGCAGCTGCTGCCAGCAATGGAGGTGCTCCACAAGTGGTGAGCGCCACTGCACAGGCAAAGCCAGCCAAGAAGGAGAAGAGGGCGGCGGACATTGACCGGTCGCTGCCGTTCAAGAAACGGTGCAAGATGGTAGCCGTCGTCGATCACGGTGTCGTCGCCGCCACCGAGGCGACGACGCCGGCAGTCGCAGCTCCGACAAAGGATCATCAGGATCACGTCTCCAGTGACAGTAAGCAGGTTGCTGCTGCGGGGACGATGAGTCCACAGAGCCAGCAGCAGGTTGCCACTCCTCCCCCGCCGGCGATGTCGTTCCTCCACGCTTTCCCGGCCGACGAGATTACCGACGCCGCCATGCTGCTCATGACCCTATCCTGTGGGCTCGTCCACAGCTAGCTGTAGCTTCTAGCAGCTGAGAGATCACTAGTAGCCCCGGCCCACTGATGATGAGTGCGATCTGTTTTGCAGCCAAGTACCCTACCCCTGCTATATTATTGCTTGTGTTTTCTTGTTTGTTTTTGTGTCGAGGAAGAGGAAGATCACCAGGAGAGAGAGAGAGAGAGAGAGAGAGAGAGAGAGAGTGATCACATGACCAATGCAAGGCGACGAATGAAATAATAAGCGAGACAAAACTCTCGCTAGCCAGTAATTAGTACCAGGATTTGCTATAAGAGACTGAGGTTTTTAATTAATTTTACCCTTTTTCCAGCTGTGGCTAATTATTCAAGCCACTACATGCTATGTAACTTAATTTGTTCCTTTATATTAGTTATGTTTTGGACCATCGGAGCTAATAATATATATGGACAATTGATCGAGGAGAAACACTGGATTAAGCCTATAATACTGTCTGTTGCTTGTCTGTGGTCGTTCATGGCATTGTTCTCCCTGTTATATATGTGTATGTCAGCTGCTACGAGCTACTTGCTCAGATATATAGTAGGATCTCAAGCTACTGCCTGTCAGGTATCCCCATATACTACCCTCACTTTTTTGTGACAAACATTCCCTTTTACCATGCATGGCAGCTATATGTGGGAGTAGGACAACTGGTGCATATGCCTTGATGTTTGGAAACGATTGTCCAGTGCATAACTTGCTACTCCCTCCATTTTAATTTTGTAAGGTGAGCATGATTATCAAGATTAAACTTTACAATATTTAATTAACCGCTATAATTTAGCTAATATTTTTTAACTTTTATAATGCAAACTTGATATGTTTGGATTTATAATCAAAAGTACTTTCTAATGATCATAAATTTATAATCAATAATATAAGCTAAATAAATGAACAAAGTGTAACTTAGAAGACCGTGTCGAGTCATGTCACGCCTTATAAAACAAATGGAGGGAGTATCAAGTACTGGTACTCACGAGTGACAACTAATAAATACTCACATTATATTGTTCAGTGCCAAAGAAGATGCACAAATATATCTCATGCAATTATGTACTTTGTAGCATACCTCCCTATGTTTCATTTCTCGTTGCATTGCACAACCTCACTAGATCATGGTAAGGAGCTCTACCAATCAGTTAAGTAGGTAAATGAGAAATACAAAGTCGTAGCCCAATAAGTAGGCCGGAGCTCTACCAAAGCGCTCTAGACAAAGTGTTATTTGTTCTTTCTTTATTTTTCCGCAATGTTGAAGTAGTTCCTAATTAATTAAGATGAATTACTAATTACAATAAATGAAAAACAGATAACAACCCTTTGTTTGTTTTAAGATTGAGAGCTTGCGCCGTTCATTTTTTTTACCAGCAGCCACATTCAAGCTGAATACAAGGCAACAAATAAAATCAGTGTCAGGTTCTACCAGATGCAGCCTTCACATACAATAGAGGACGACAGCGCCGGACAAGGTTTGCCTCCCTGGAATATATATATATTTTTTGAAGGGGGACCTCCCTGGAATATGAACGCTAGAATGCATGCATGCATGACCTTTTCTACTCACATTTTTCTTCCACACACGTTCCCACATGTTGCAGTTTCTACGATAACCATTTGATGTTAAAGATCACCTTATTTTGCCTACTCCTTGACGACAAGCTACACACAATTAGAGATTATTATGGATGGATTATTGCTATACTATTCATGGTAGCTGTAGATCTTTCATGCATGTTGTTTCATGTTGCAGATGCCATTGCGATCTTCCACATGGAGAGAGTTTGTTTTTTTGCAGCAGTGCTTTTACTGTTTTCCTGTATATCCTATCCTGACATGTGCCCCGACTGGAGTGGACGACAGTTGATGACCTCTCTCATGAGTACGACTACACTACTACTACAAGGAGTAAAAGTTAGCCGGTCAGGACTCAGACGTACAAAGCTGACCCAGCGCAGGCGCAGCTGTATCGATTTTTGAGACAAAGTGTCAGGAACCTCAAGGACTGCCCATGCATGGCATTTTCTGCCGTCATGCACTGTTGGTAAGTGGTGGTAGTGGTAATCTGAATCTGACGACCCGGACAACAACATCCCTAGAGCGAGAATTACCCAGGTCCCAGGATCACTAAAATGAAATTGAAGGCCAAGGTATGTTGTTTTCCCGCGAGTTGTCAAGTATACTTCTCTCTAAGGCGTATTTTTGTTTTCGATCTTAAAAATCAAATTATGGAAGTTTTGAACAAGAAACAAGCTAGTCAAATTATGTGCATATCTTGAGTGTAAAGGAATTGTATTAGTAGTAGCTTCATATTCAAAGGGTTCTTAAGATTATATTCCTTAGCAACTGGCAATACTGCAAGCAAGATATTAAACTTCAAAATTTACTTTCAAAGATTTCTTATGTCAAAATACGTCGAATAGTTTCCTGTGTTGTACTACACACATTATGGGATAAAAATGCATGCTTATAATACTCTAAATGTTAAAAGGATCTGCAGAGTAAGTTTGATCCAAAGGCCACACATTCCTAAACTAATTGGAAGAAGAACAAAGAAATATATACAGCGATTAACAATAACAAAACAGCATATTATGTGACACATAGCAATCAAAAGATTCATTTGGAACGAGAGTTTTTCCTGATATAAGAGTCGAGGTTGAGCATATTATGTGAGATTCCCATTCAAAACAAAAAATCTTAGTTTATTTGCATTCATTAATTCCAAATTAATGGAATCCCTCTGATATGATTCGTTCGGCCCCGCAGACATTTGATACAAACAAGACGATGGTTCCAAATTAAAATTTTGTTCGCTTGCATTGCATTCATCCACAGTTGATTCTCCTTTTCACTGTAGAGAAGTGTTGTACTGTAGTGATGAATACAACATTTCAGAGAGGGGTAAAAACCTGCGTCCATGCGTGCATGAACCAAGCTAGCAACCAATTGAAGGATAAGAGGAGACGTGGTGCCGCGAAAAAGCGAGGCGCCAGATTGTCACTTTGGCTGCAGGCTCCTTTGATGGTTTGCCTTTTTGCATGGACATCGAAGTCTTGTTTTTTTTAACGGAAAAGAAGTTGGAGAAATAGGTCAGTGGAGTTGTTGGACCGATGGTGAATGGTCCATATATGCACCGAGCACCATGACAGAAACTTTAAGAATTAATTAATAGGCCGGACAGACTTTCTGTAACTTTGTTATTATATATATATCAGAACAGCTTACAAACATTAGGGTCTCGTTTAGAATATATAATAATGCATAATAATCCTAGAATTATTGTATCAGTTTCTCAAAAATTGGATCCCTGAGCCTGAAAGGGGGTTTGGTAGTTCTAGAAATTTGAAGTAATATATCCTTTGTGCATGTAAGCTTGTGATATTAGAGCTGATCTGATCAAATCATGGTGAAGGTTGCCTTGTTTGGTCTTTGGTGCAATACTGCACTGGCCGTAGGCCAATTCTTGATGGTTCTCGAAATTTGAAGAGTTTATTTGCCTTTCTTGTCGGTTTTTTTCAGGGTCGTTTCTAGTTGGTGAGTCGAAGGTGATGTTTCGGTGTATCAACTAAGTTGTTGTAGGACGTGATTGGATGTCTGGCTAAGGGCTAGCCAGGCCCCATAGTGCAATCTCAGTCTAATTGGATGCCTCGTATGGCCTGCATAAGCTAAGATGTAAGAAACCGCATTCCCCGTTTATGCAGGTTGCATAAGGCCTCAGCGAGCTACCAGGTGGTCCTATTCCCCTCCCTTACTCCTCGCTACCGCTAGTCCATCGCCGCTGCCCGCGCACCACCGCTGCTCCTAGCTTGCTGCGAACCCCCACCCCCACCAACCGTTGTCGGCGTGCTTGGCCGGGCCGCCGCCGTTGTAGCGCACCACCACCAATCTGCTCATTCTCCACCTCAATCCGACCGTCCGCTGCTCCTCCTTAGCCGGTGTGGTGTGCCCCGTCGCGCTTGCGTAGCATGGCGTGCATATTATGCGCCAGCCATGGAGGTTGCGGCACCAAGGCCATAGCATCATCCTGTTGATGCATGGGCGACCATGGTGGCTGCTCGTAGCCTGAGCCCGATTTTCCGAGGTGGAGGCCGACAGCGCCGCACACTACAGGTGGACAAATTAAAGAAGGAAGACACAACACATCCAAGCTCATTGACTTAGAGAAGCAGTGGCCGAAGTAGAGAAAGGAAGATAGATGAGGTGGTAACTTCACCTTAACACATAAGAGGTCATCCTATCACATTGCGTAGCCAACCAGACATGATCATAGCAATCTAGGCTATCTCAAGCCACTCAAACCAAACAAGACCCTATTGGCTAACATTAGTTTGATTTGAACTTGCCATGCATAAATCCTAGACAGGCTTGAGCTAGGCCAGGTAACCAATCACCCTCGTAGTTGTTGGTCGAGTGCTGGTTATACTTTCCAGTGAGTTGTGATCGTTGGTTGGCCGGGCGTGACTGCCCCCGGTAGTGTGTTTTTTTTGGCTTGGTCTGGTTTCGCTTATAAAGGGGCCAATTCAATTCTCTTCTAATAATATATATTACGGCAAAGCAAACAGCTTTCGCCCATCTTATTCTTGGAGGAAGAAAAGATTAATTTAAACAGGACATAAGTAGCTTGTACACGAATTTTTGAAGTGATAATTATTGCATTGTACCAATATCTGCATGAATGACATACATGCTTGGTCCATGTCTACGAGAGAGTTGGAACTAGTGTATAGTCACTAGGAAGTACTTTACAATCGGTACTGTAGGAGAGGCACACGTAGGACAATGATCTCACTTATACTAGCATTTGTAGCTGCTAGATGTGGCAGCCTAATCTACGCAGAAAACTTGTGTGGATGTGCCTCTCCGCCGTACTATGTGATGCCAGAGGAACTGGTCGGATTCGAAGCCAACGCAATGTACTGTACTTGTCCATCTATGCTTTCCCTAGGTAGGCAGCTAGCTACAGTACCTAGCTAGGTACTAGATCTAGCGACTGTGCTGGCCCTGGCTATTAGGCCTGGCCTTCAAAAAATTATCTCTCCAAACTTTACTATTCACCTATCACATCAAATCATATTAAATCTCTCTCATCATGAAACATTAAATATAGGTAAATAAAAAACTAATTGTATAGTTTTGATTTACACGACGAGACGAATCTTTTGAGACTAGTTAGGTCATGGTAGGATAATGTTTACCGCAAACAAACGAAAAGTGCTTGTCTGACGTGACTTTTCTACCAACTTTTCACCCCTTTTTTCAACAACTAAACACCCCCTTGTTTAGATGTAAAATTTACACCCCAAATTTGACCCCTCGTATTGTGTGCGCAACTGTAACATTTCATTTGTATTTGTAAAAAATAATCTAAAAATTGATTAATTAGGCTCAAAATGTTCGTCTCGCAAAGTACAACAAAACTGTGTAATTAGTTTTTGATTTCATCTATATTTAGTACTCCATATATGTTATGATATTTTGATGTGATGGTGAATCTTCTTTTTATATAGTGAACTTGGAGGTGGAATTTGGGATCTAAACAAGGCCAGCATGCATGCGTTTCTGTTGGGGATGACGTGGCTTCTGTTGGCAACAAGTAATTCTTGTGGTTCCTTGCTTCATCCCGTGTTTCGATCACGTACGTTTTCTGGGTTCAAAGGAGCTGGGTTCTAAGTAGATCTCAGATCCATTAAAAAAAAGTAGATCCCAGACTTTTCTAAAGTAGGATAATATCCCGCATTAAAAATCTGGTTGTTGTCTTCATAAAACAGATATGAATATGCATTGCACGTCTCTTATAATTCCCCCCCTTAACCCAATATGCTATATGTTTGAAGCGACAGGAATCAAAAGCCACCCGAAATCTATTTATACTATATATCAAAGTGAGACTAATTCTACAGAGTAGAATATATGGGCCACGATACCCAAGAACCAAAACACTAACGAGCTAGAATATTATATTATATCCCTTAAATATTATAATGTGCAGGTATTATGAAGGCAAAATAGCCACTTTCATCCCTCAACTTTTCCTCGAAGGTCAAGTTCGTCCTTGAACTTTAAAATTGGCCAATTTGGTCCATCACTTTATAGTTTTGATCAAACTCGTTCCTCAACTTTTAAATCCACCAATATAGTCCCTCAAGTTTTGTTTTTGGTCAGATTGGTCCCTAAAGAACTCAAAATTTTTTATATCTAAATATATTAATTATCTTCGTACACTTTTACATATATGTTTGCCACATAAGTCTTATGTTATTTTTTTACTACATCCGTTTCAAATTACTATTCGTTGTGCTAGTGGCCCTAGTGGCCCTGTCCGTTGACAATTCCAAAAAGCCACGGAATTCATCTCGGCCTAACTTGATTTTTTTAGGGCATTCGGCCTAACAAGAATGGGGACTTGGGACTTGGGCCTAACAAGACTTGAGAGAAAAAGAAGAGAAGGGCATTCAGTAAGGACTTGGGCCTAACAAGGACTTGGGCCTAACAAGACTTGTTTTAGTAATATACAGGCATCGGTAATCACGGATGGGGACTATGAAACCCAAAGCTCAGCATGCATCACATGACGGCCCGCTCCCCTCTTGTACGGCGTCGGCTGGCTCCTGCGCATTGTTACGTACCGTAATTACTCCATCCGTATCAGAGTTAGATGACGTTTTGGACAATATTTGGATCAAACATTAGAAATATAAATCATGAATAACTTTTAAGCCGTTGAGTTTAGAAATGTGAAAATCATATCAATAAATTTGTCTTGAAAATTACTTTCATACAAGTATACATATATATAACTTTCTAATAAATATTTTTTATAAAAATATGAGTCAAAGTTATGCTTTGTAGACCGTGTTACTGTCCTAAATGTTATCTAATTGTGATACACAGGGAGTATAGTGCAACGGGCGGAGGTGCCATGGGGTTGGAGAGGAGGGTACCTGCATGGGAGGCACGACATGAGTGCACACGGCTGCTCCACATCCTTAGCAAATTCGTCATTCTGTTCCTACTTCAAACCCCTTGTCACACCCAGATTTTCACAAAATCCGAATGCGGTCATATGTGTGCCCAAGAAGTCATAGTACACATATAGCGAACAAATATGATAAACAGAGAACATATGCTGAAATAAATTATTCATTAAATAAAATATTTACATCAGAGTGCTTCATAAATGATCTAAACAATAACAGCGGAAGACGAATAAAACTCTCAACTAATGGAGCCGCAATCCACAGGGACTCTGACTGGAAGATCACAACTCAGTAGTACGGTAAATCTTCTGGAAACTCAGCAGCAGACTCATGCCCAGCCCAATCTGTTTACCCATCCGGAATTTTGTTGAAATAAATAACAAGTGCAAGTAAACAATTACTTAGCAAGTATAGCACGGGTATGAAGGCTCAAAATAGGCTAGACACGGCTTAACTACATTAGCATTTTTAGTTGGTTCATTTTAACATTAACCAAATTACTACAAGTGAATGAAACCCAGTTGCAACCCAATTAATAAGTACAAGTGACATTAAACATAAATAAACATCATCTTCTAATAAAAAAGGATCCAGGCCGCTCGTGACCCTGAGCAAGGCTATCATGATAGATTTTACACTCTGCAGAGGTTTCGCCCTTTACCCACCAGTCGCGTAAAAGCTCAAACGAACTTTAAACCCAACCACGCGGAGGTGGATTAGACCTCACAAATCACACTACCGAGGTGTGACTGCATAGGGACGCTACGAGGTTTTTCACAAGACACCCTAACAAGGCAGTGGCCGCTATGGTACAACACAGGTAGTATGGCCCTAGGCACCGAGATCGATGTACGCCTACGGAGTCACACCATAAGGGGGTCGATGGCGTCCAGAGCGCGGGTATCACACCCAACAATGCGCAACGTGCAGAGTTCCCCATCGCAGGGACTCCCAACACGAGACTGTGCCTCACGGGGGCATAGCCGACGGATCACCCGTCCTCGGTGGATCAAACCATACACTCACGAGTGGTTCTCAGCGCCGTCGGCCACTCCGGTAACCACTGACAAGCTAGAGATGTACAAGCTACTTGACCAAGACCAGAGCCATAATAGTTCTAGCGGTGGCGACAGGCTCCTGGGTTGCCGCTTTAAGAACCGGACCTTACGGAGAGATACTAGAGCAAAGCATGAAGCACATGCTCTAGCTCCCTAAACCAAGTTGCTAAAAAGCAAGTTTTATCATTATGTTAAAGTGAACCATTAAGTCAAGGTTAACATTTAAGTAATAGTGACAGTAGCTGCGTATAGCAATGATTCTACCCAAATGCAATAACCCAAGGTAAACAAGGATAGGATAAACAAAACTAGGTACAACCTTAATGGTACGTCAAATTTAGACACAAGCAAGTATGAAATAATTTAATACAAGTGAGTAGGTAGCAAGGATTGTCCGTGCTATAACTTGCCTTCCTCGAAGGGCGGCGGCTGCTGCTGCTGCTGCTGTGGGTCCTGCTCCGGAAAGCCCACATACTCGAAGTCCAACGCAAAAGGCTCACCGAATGGACACGAATCACCATACAAGCGAACACGCAAACCAATGCATGCAAATAAATAATATTCTATTAGAACAGTACACCAAATAGTAGAAACAGTACAAATAAAGGTTTTAGAAATATTCTACGCTTCACTACGAACACATGAGCGTGAAAATCACACTAATCGGAGCTAAAACGAAAAAGATATGGGTTTTCTAAGTTCTAGGGACATGCTGGCAATTTTTAAAAGTTTCTAGCGGCTTATTTGAAGTAAAACAGGGACCTATATGTAATTACGCGTTAAAACTCGAGGGCTAACGCACAAATAAGGCCGACCTGGACCGCGGGTTCTATAATTAAAAAGATTGGGGGGTTATTTGTTGAAAATAGGACCTAAGTGTAATTACTTTTCAAAGGGGGTGGACGGCGGGTTGATTTCAAATCTTGGAGGGGCTCTTATGCAAAACTTCCGGCGCTGACCGGTACGCCTCGGTTTGACCGAGGGCTCGGGCGCACGGGAGCCGTGGGATTTAGATTGCACGGTTCGGAAAAGGTTACGACCGGCGGGGGATTGCCGGAGCTGTGGCCAAAACGAGCTACAGGGCTCCAATAGAGGCGCGATTTGGACCTAGAGGTTCAGGAGAGGACAGTGAGTGCAATGGTGGTGCTCAAGTTCTCGATGGAGCGCTGGGGGGTGGCGGACGACGGTGATCGGCGGAGGCGGGGCTCCGGTGTGGTTGTGCGCAAGCTAGGGAGTGAGAGAGAGAGAGATCAAGGGGCGGTCCTGGGGGTACGCTACCTCGGCTTGAAGCTGCTCCATAGGCCAATTTGGGCGAGGTGCGGCCTCCGACGCGGATCGACGGCGAGCTCCCGAGGTGGCGATGCTCGGTCGAAGGGCAGCTGTGCGGGGAACTCGGGCGGGGAGAGCTTGGGGCGGTGGTGAGGCTTTAGGGGGTGGAGGCCCCCTTTTATAGCCCCGGGGAGGGAGCCCGGGTGCCCTCGGCGTGCGCGCATAGATTGAGGGAAGAATCGGCGGTGGCCGACGCGGATCGGGAGTTTCCTAACTGGGGGAGGGAGCTTCCATGCGGGGAGTGTGGCGAAGAAGGAAAGGTGAGTGCAGGAGGGCTTCGTGGAAGCTTCGCGCGCTGTCCACGGGCGCTGGATGGGCCTTGGTGGCCGGGCCGAGGTGGCGGGGGTCGAGCGTCCTCCGGCTCGGGCTCGGCTGGGGAAGAAGACGGCTCCGACAAGCGGGACCCGCTGGTCAGCGGCTGGGGAAAGGGGAGGGGCTGTGGCGCGCTGGGCCGGGGAGATGCTGGGCCGGCTCGGCTGTTGGGCCAAGGGAAAGAGGAGGGGGCGAGCTGGGCCGGGGAGGAAAAAGGGAGGGAGTGGGTGGCGCTGGGCCGACTCGGGGAGATGGGCCCAGGTGGAGGGGGTGGGTTGTGCTCAGAGAAAGAGGAGGGGGAGCATAAGTGGACCTGAGGAAAAGTTTGAGGGGCGAAAGTGAACTCTGGGCTTTGCAACTTTTCTAGAGCTCCAAACAAGGTGATTCAAATTTGAATTAAATAAATTTAAATTCTCGTTTGAATCACAAGCAATACAAAAATAAATGCAACAGCATGAATACAACAAAAATGTTTCTACAACTTATATTTGATTTTAATTTTCATAAATAATTCATTTAACCTATATTAATTATGATAAAATTAAATAAATACCAATTAATTACTAAAAATTTTAAATAGGCTAGTTTTGGGTGTTACACCCCTCAACATCGCTGCACTGCTTTCTGATCGGCACGGTACCAAGTTGTGATCATGGATCATGGTAAGACACTGCTGAATTCGGTTAGTTCCTGATTTTGAATTGCTAAATATTATTCTCTGATAATTGGCTGATGTGTAGTGGCGGAGCTAGCTTAACAAGCAGGGTGATCCACCCCTTCTGTTTCCCTTTCCGTCTTCTTTTCTTCTGACCCCTCTCTATTTTCTTCTTCCTATTCTTTCTCCATGGTAAGAAATGACAAAGGGCTTAGGATAGCCCTTGCTGCTCTTCATATGCTTCCATTATGCAAGCGAAGATACAGACATGGTTGCTATTGGCCTTCAACACAACCCTTGTTGCTCAAGCCCCTACCCTTGATACAAGCATTTTACTCTTAATTTTGTGTATAAATATTATCACTGTATGCATTTGTTAGTGTGCATGGAGCACTTTGCTAGCTGTTGTTGGCACATGCTATATATTCGGCTACAGAGTTCATTTGTTCTTGGTGTGATATGCTTAGGCGATCTGGTACGTAATTTAAACTCAACAACTTAATTTGCACTATTCGTGCTTTTGACTCGTCGATCAAATACTCTTGCTAATTAATAGGCCATGATATCAACCACGTTAAGTTAAACTTTTGGGGCCCTTTCAATACTAGTAGATAACTGACTTTCCATCTATAATATTAGTCCAGGATTCGATTAAGTTGGGGGCTAATGCGAATAGTCTCGGGTCCAACGTCACCAATAAATAAATTAGCACTACGAGAAACCACATATTTGCCGAGTGTCTTAGACACTCGACGAAAGCCCAAAAACGCTCGGCAAACAACGATCGGGAAAGCAGGTGTCAGTAAAGAGCCATTTGTCGAGTGTTTTTTGTCGAACAAACCAACACTCGACAAACAAGTTTTTCAAAAAAAAAAACTCGCACGCCGACGCACGGCCACGCCATGCTGCCGCACGCCTGCGCCACCCAGCCGCGTCGCCCACCCACGCCACCCGGCCGCGCCGCCGCCGCCGCCCGCACGCGCCATGAAGGCATGTAGGCCCCTAATTGAGTTTTGGTAATTAATGACAACCTTTATGGACTAACAATTTCATTTGAGAATATGAGAATAGGTTAGTCCCGAGAGTTGAAATGAGCTTCAAAAGATGATGTATGGATGGCATGTGTGCTATGGATCATGGGAAGCTCAAGGCAAAGGTATATAATAGGGCTTTTGCTTTGACCGGTCATAAGGTGATTAGAGGATGAATAATGACCGGGTTGATAGGCTAAATAGCCGTACTATCAAGGGATCAACGTCATTGGCTTCACGTGTCAATAGTGCCACTTTGATCGTTGAGTTGCATGTTGTGCATTTATATGAGTGGTAACCAACATGGAAAAAGCTTTGTTGAAAATCTCGTGTCAATCCAGTTCTGTCGAGACTGGTCGGACTGTCTGCGGTACTGGCTCGGACGGTCCAAGAAACCTGAATCAAATTAATATGTAAAATCTTTAGAAAATTCCGTTCGGACTAGTCCGAACGTCTGTCGGACAGTCCGAGGGTATTGGTCGGACTGTCCGAAGACTTGTGTTGACTGTGGGCCCATGTGCGTTGACTTGGTGAGCTATGCGCTGATTGTCGGACGATTCGAGATTAGGATCGGACGGTCCGTAAAATAGCTCCGATTTAGACAGAGACGGTTTTTGAGGTTCCAAGGGGTCAGACCGTCCACTGGCGTCTGGCGGACCGTCCGTGATGCGTCTCAGACTGTCCGCGGGTGGCGGCCAGACAGTCCGTCCGGCCCAACGAGCATCTCTGACACACGTTCTGACTGCGCGTATTCGACAGTTAGATTCAAGCTCGGACCGTCTGAGGGTGCTGGTCGGACAATCCGCGAATGCCGTTTGTCACGCGTTTTGGACGTAACGGCTAGTTTCGAGGAGAGGGCTTATAAATACTCCACCCCCGCGGGTGTGGAAGGTCTCTTAGCACTTTGGGATGCTTACTTGACATACTAGAGCCCTTGTTCTCCTCTCTCTCACTCACTTGCTTTGAGATTGCACTTCTTTGTGAGATTGAGAGCATCTAGTGCATTGCATTAAGGATTTGATCATTGTGGCACTAGGGATTCATCAAGCGAGTGAGTTGATTTGTTACTCTTGGAGGTTGCCGCCTCCTAGACAGCTTGAAGCTTGTGATTCCATTGAGCACTTCAAGAAGATTGTGAAGTTGCCTTAGAAGATTGGTGTGAGAGGTTCTTGTGCTCACCTCGTTGGAGTGGTGAAGAGCAACTCTAGTGAAATGGAGATTTAGAGCGGTTCTTTGGTTCTAACCGGCATAGAGATCAAGAGGAGTCTTGATAGAGAAGCGGTTGAACATTGAATCAATCTCAACGTGGATTAGGGGTGACCGGCAAGTCATCGACACCACGGGATAATTTCTTGTCTCTTGTTTGTGAGTTGTCCATTGTTGTTTACTTTGAGCAATTTAATTTGAGCAAGTTATCTATCTAGAACTTGAATTGTATCTTGTCATCCTAGGTTGCAAACCCCTCAACATAGGCTTAGAATAGCTAGAGATTTAATTTTCCTTGTGATTCTAATTAAATTTCTCTAGTGTTGTGATTGAAGTTTAAACCGCCTATTCACCCCCTCCAGTCGGTAATCCTAGATCCTACACGCCGCCGCCGTCCGCACTGCCCGCCCGGCCACGCCGCCGCTGCACGCCCACGCCACCCGGCCGCACCGCCCACCCGCGCCACCCGGCCGCGCCGCCGCCGCCCGCACGCGCCGCCCACCCGCGTCACCGCCGCACGCCCGGCTGCGCCACCGCGCACCCCCGCGCTTGAAGGTGCGGAGCACGGAGGTGGTGAGCCCGGCGAAAGGCGCGAGGTGGAGGAGGTAGACGACGATGGGGGCGAGAGGTGGAGGAGGTAGACGATGAGAGCTCCGTCGGGTCCACCACTGCCGGTTGCGCACCGGCCAGGGCCATCGCCGCCGCAGGAGCTCCACTGGTCGCTTGCCCCTCGCCGCGAGAGCTCCGCCCCCGCTAGCAGCGAGAGCTCCGCCCGACCGCTGGCTGCCTAGCCACGCCGCCCGCGGATCGGCCGCTCGCCTGGCCCCCGGCCGCCGACCGCCTGGGCGCTGGGCGCCGGCCGCCTGGCCCCCAGCCGCCTGGCCCCCGGCCGCCTGAGAGAGATGAGAGAGAGGGGTGCAAACGGGAGAGAGAGATGCGAACATGAGAGAGAGAGGGGGATGCTAACGGGAGGGAGAGAAGAGCCTTATTCGATCCGGGTGGGAGGGATGCCAACCAATAGGGAAGCGCTATTCCAAAGGGGTGGATTGATGATGTGGACGCTTTGCCGGGTGTTTTTCCAGACACTCGGCAAACAATTTTTCCAGCATGTTCAAACTTTTTTAAAAAATATCAAACGAATTTTAAAAATAATCAAATTTTGGTATGATGCAATTTATATAATCTAAAACCTATACAAAATTAATTGAAGTCAAATTCAAATTTAACCATCAATTTCACTCCAAATCCTAACGACTACTTCTCAACTCTCTGGAACTTTGGAAATTTGTGAATCAAAATGGAAAGAGAGCTTGTGTTCATGGTGGAGAGAGAGAGAGCTTGTGTTCATGGTGGAGAGAGAGAGCTTGTGTTCATGGTGGAGAGAGAGAGCTTGTGTTCATATTGGAGAGTGAGAGCTTATGTATTGTATTTATTAGTTATTTATTTAAAGTTGGAATAGTTAATTATTTTTTAATGGAAGTATATTTGATTTTAGAAAATGAATAAATTAATTATAGTTTTAGAAATGTGTTTAGTTTGTATTGTCTTATGTATTAACTTTGTAATCTATTATATGTTAAATTTATATTTAGTTATATATTAAATTTGTATTGTCTTATATATTACCTTTGTATTATATTATATATTAAATTATACAAATAATTGTTATTGGTTACTAATGCAAATGAATAGGCAATGGATGTACGGGGGCAATCACGATATGGCGTTTCGTGATGGCCTGAAGGGGTTTCTCGATGTCGCCGAGGCCAACAGGACGCCGTTAGGTTTCATGTTCTGCCCATGCACTAATTGTCGAAATATTCAATCGTACAAACAAAGAGGAGCTCTTCAGGTGCATTTGATGAGGCACGGTTTCATGAGCAATTATTCTGTTTGGACGAAGCATGGTGAAAGAGGAATTCTAATGGATGAAGATGAAGAAGACGAGGTGGATAACTACATTCCGGTATTGGTTGAATACTACGGGGCCTTTTGCAGATGCTGCAGTGGGTGATGCCGATCATGAAGATGCTGCTCAGGAAGATGATGCTCAGGAAGATGACCCTAATGATGGACTTGGGCAAATGTTGCGTGATGCTGAGAAAGACTTGGACAATGATAAGGAACTGAAAAAGATACAACACATGTTGCGGGACCACAAAATTGACTTGTACCCAGATTGCAAAGAGGGGCTTACGAAGTTGGGTAGTACACTTGAATTTCTGCAGTGGAAGGCAGCAAATGACGTTACTGATAATGGTTTCGATGAGCTACTGAAACTCGTAAAGAAGATTCTGCCCAAGGGTAACGAATTGCCATCGGCAACGTATGAAGCAAAACGGGTTGTTTGCCCTCTCGGTTTGGAGGTGCAGAAGATACATGGATGTCCAAATGACTGTATCCTCTATCGCGGACAATACGAACACTTGGATTGTTGTCCAGTTTGCAGTTGCGCACGATACAAGATAAGGCAGGATGACCCTGGTGAGGTTGTGGGGGAGCGTTGTAAGAAAAAAATTGCTGCGAAGGTGATGTGGTATTTTCCTCTGATGCCCCGTCTGAAGCGTTTGTTCAGGAACAAAGAGCATGCCAAACTAATGCGATGGCACAAAGAAGAACGTAAGCAGGATGACATGTTGAGACACCCCGCTGATGGATCCCAGTGGAGGAACATCGACAGAGCATTTCCAGAGTTTGATGTTGATGCGAGGAATGTGAGGCTTGGTTTAAGTACTGATGGCATGAACCCTTTTGGTGAAATGAGCAGTAGTCATAGCACTTGGCCTGTGACTTTATGTATCTACAACCTACCCCCTTGGCTCTGCATGAAGCGAAAGTTCATTACGATGCCAGTGCTTATTCAAGGGCCAAAGCAACCTGGCAACGACATTGATGTCTACCTAAGACCATTGGTTGATGAACTTTTGCAGCTATGGAAGGAAGAAGGTGTTAGCATGTGGGATGAGGACAAGCAGGAGCAGTTTGACATTTGAGCACTGCTTTTCATAAACATCAATGACTGGCCTGCACTAAGTAACCTATCAGGACAATCAAATAAAGGATATAAAGCATGCACTCACTGTTTAGAGGAAACCGAAAGCATGTATTTGAAACATTGTAGGAAGGTTGTTTACATGGGTCATCGTCGATTTCTTCCTACGAAGCATGAGCTACGAAAAAAATGTCCGCATTTTGGCAGGAATGCGGACCACCGTACAAAGCCAAGACACCGGAGTGGACAAGATGTATTTGATATGTTAAAGGACCTACAAGTGGTGTTTGGAAAGGGAGACGGAAGCCAGCCTGTTCCGACTGGCGAGGATGGTCGTGCCGCGATGTGGAAAAAAAAGTCTATCTTTTGGGAGCTACCTTATTGGCAATATTTAGAGGTCCGTAACGCGATTGATGTGATGCATCTGACGAAGAATCTTTGCGTGAACTTGATAAGCTTCATGGGTACTTATGGGAAGCCAAAAGATACACTGGAAGCACGACAAGAGCTGAAACGATTGAAACAACGGAATGATCTACATCCAGAAAAGAGAGACAACGGACGCCAGTACTTGCGTCCTGCCAGCTTCACTCTTAGCAAAGAAGAGAAGGCAAGCATGTTTGAATGCTTGAGCAGTATCAAGGTTCCGTCGGGCTACTCCTCCAATATTAAGGGAATAATAAATATGAAAGATAACAAGTTCACAAACCTCAAGTCTCACGACTGTCATGTGTTGATGACACAACTGCTTCCCGTCATACTCAGGGGTGTGCTACCCGTTAATGTGCGGAAAGCTATTGTGAAGCTATGTGCATTCCTCAATGCAATTTCTCAGAAGGTGATCAATCCAGACCATTTAGTTCAGCTACAGAACGACGTGGTGCAATGTCTTGTCAGCTTTGAGATGATATTTCCACCATCCTTCTTCAATATTATGACACATCTATTGGTTCACCTCGTCAAAGAGATTCGTATACTAGGCCCAGTATTTCTACACAACATGTTCCCGTTTGAGAGGTTCTTCGCTGTGCTAAAGAAGTATGTCCGTAATCGTTCTCGTCTAAAAGGATGCATTGCTAAGGGATACGAAACAGAGGAGGTCATTGAATTCTGTGTTGACTTTGTCAACGATCTTATGCCGATTGGTGTGCCCGAATCACATCATGAGGGGAGACTTGGTGGAAAGGGCACACTAGGGAAAAGATCGATGGTAATCAAGGACATGGAGACATTTCGTAAAGCGCACCTCATAGTTTTGCAGCAATCAACCTTAGTTGCTCCGTACATCGAGGAGCACATGAAGATTCTCTGGGACGAAAATCCAACAAAGTATGCAGCCTTTATTCAGCGGATGCACAATACTACTTTCGCCGCTTGGTTGCGAGAGCGTCTGATGGGTGTCGAGGGCATTGATGCGCAGCTAGCTTTTGTAGCAAGGGGTCCATCGACCACGATCTTAAAATTCCAAGGATACGACATCAATCGGTATACATTTTACACAAGAGCCCAGGACAAGAGGAGCACCAACCAAAACAGTGGAGTCCGAATCGACGCGACAGACACCAATGGCAATACTAACTCATACTATGGTGTCATAGAGGAGATATGGGAACTAGAGTACGGAAGATTGAAGATCCCACTGTTTAAGTGCCAATGGGTGAAGCTGACTGCAGGAGGTGTTACAATTGATGAGTATGGAATGACGTTAGTGGACCTAAACAAGATTGGGTTTCTAGACGAACCGTTCGTCCTAGCCAAAGATGTCACACAAGTTTTTTATGTAAAGGACATGGCTAGCAGACCAAAGAAAGGGGTGGGTAAGCAATTGGACCCACCACAAGACGAGCCAAAGCGTCGTATTGTTCTTCCTGGAAAAAGAAAAATCGTAGGAGTTGAGGACAAGACGGATGAAGATTATGATATGCTCGATGGGCTGCCTCCATTCTCGATGGCTGCTGACCCAAGCATCCTGTTAGCGGCGGAGGAGACACCCTATCTACGGCGTGATCACAATCAAGGAACATTCGTAAAGAGGAAGTTTATTAGTGTCCGAGTAAACGATGATGACGTGTAATTTAATTGCACTATGTTCCAGAAATTCATATTTATATATAATTTATAGAAATGTTAATTCCTACGATTTTCTGGAATTTTCTATTATTTTCTAATATTTTCTAGTAACTCCCACTGTTTTCTAGAATTTTCTAATAATTTTAAAGGGCTTTGTTTTCTACAAAATTATTATTTAGAAATAAAGAGCTTCATTTAATAATTACTAGAAAATGAAAGCAAATGGTAATTCCTACGATTTTCTAGGATTTTATATTAATTTCTAATATTTTCTAGTAACTCCTACTGTTTTTCAAGAATTTTCTAACAATTTTAAATAGCTTTGTTTTATTTATTTACGAATAAAGTAAAGTAATAGAAATAGAAAAAAGACCCGGTGCTAATTGTCGATTTGGATGAAAAAATGGCGGCAACTAAAATCCTAACCCTTTAGCACCGGGTAGATCCAACACCCGGTGCTAAAGTTGCCCAGGATTTCAGTTCCCGCCCTGGGCACCTCTTTAGCACCGGGTGTGCACCCGGTGCTAAAGTCTCATTCGCACCGGGTGTTGTATCCACCCGGTGCTAATGTGGTGGCCTTTAGCATCCCGGGCACCACATTAGCACCGGGTGTGCGTACATCCGGTGCTAAAGACTCATTAGCACCGGGTGTTGTATCCACCCGGTGCTAATGTGGTGGCCTTTAGCACCGGGTGAGAGTAAGACCCGGTGCAAATGAGCCTTTAGCCCGTGGCCCGTCGCCGCCATTCGCCCGTGCCGCCCGCGCCGACGTCCGTCGCCCCTCGCCCGAGCCCGCACCCGCCGCCGTCGACGGCCGCCCGTCGCCCGCACCCACCGCCGTCGCCCGCACCCGTCGCCCCTCGGTCGATTTTTACATTTTGTTATTTAATTTGTTATTTAATTTGGTATATAATTTATTATTTCATTTGTTATTTAATTTGTTATATATAATTTGTTATTATTTATATGCTTATATATAATTTTGTATGTAATTTGGTATATATAATTTTTTATGTAATTTGGTATATATAATTTTGTATGTAATTTGGTATATATAATTTTGTATGTAATTTGGTATATATAATTTTGTATGTAATTTGGTATATATAATTTTGTATGTAATTTTGTATATATAATTTTGTATGTAATTTTGTATATATAATTTTGTATATGTGCATATTTTGTATGTGCAAAACTATCGCGCACCCGAACACCATTGCGAAACCAAACTCGTCGCCCGAGCTCCTTCGCGAACCCAAACGCGTCGCGTTCCCAAACCTTCCTAGCCCTAACCCTAAACCCCGAAACCCAAACCCTAAACCCTCTAGCCCAAACCCTAAACCCCCCAGCCCTAACCCTAAACCCCGAAACCCAAGCCCTAAACGTCCTAGCCCTAACCCTAAACCCAATATCTATATTTATTTATATTTATTGCTTATAAATTATTTTTATTCCTATAGATGACGGACAACAACCCTAGCGAACCCTTGCCAGAGGATAATGACCAGTTCTTATTGAATCAAATATTTGGTATCGATGCCGAAGATAACCCGCAACCAAACATGAAAGACGTGCTGGGTATTGCTCAAGGGAGCGAAAATGTGGAACAACGTAATGTGGATGAACACAGTAATAATGAGCCCACGTCTAGTCAGGTGTGAATATATCTCATTTAATATGTATTGTATATCTCAATATATCTCACTTAATATGTATTGTATCTCAATATATCTCATTTAATATTGTATCGTTAATATGTAATTTATGTAGCCCGCCTCTGCGTCGACAACCGGAACTAGGAAATCCAAACGATCTGCCACTAAGAAGGTGAAGGATGTGAAGTTTCACATCACTCGAGTGGAGGACGATGGGGAGCCAATTGAGCCCAAACAAGTGGCCAGAAAATTTATATCTCAGTGCGGGGTTGTTCTACGGGAATGCGTGCCCATTAGCATTAGAAAATGGAAATCCACGGACCCTACTGAGCCGCACGTGTTGCCCAATACTGAGAAGGAGATGCTATGGGCGGACTTGAAAGGAATTTTCGAATGGCCAAGCAGTCATGAAGAGCAACTGAAGGATTGGACAATGAAAAAGATGGCAATTCTGGTCCAGGATTACAAGAAAAAAATGTACAAGAATTATCTCATTACCGGAGAAGCACCGGATCCAGTGAAGCATCCAACCATCACCCATGATGCTTGGGAATCGTTCTTGGAGTACAAAAACTCCGAAGAAGGGTCAAGTATGACCGCTAGAAATGCTGACAATGCCGGTAATAGGAAGTACACCCATAGAATGGGTTCAGGAGGTTATAAAGGGAGCATTGAGAAATGGGAGAAGATGGAAGAATCTCTATTTGCTAGAGGCATTCGTCTAGCGACACATAACTGGCCCACACGATCCAAGCATTGGTACTATGGTCATGGAGGCACCCTCAGTCCGATCGACGGCTCGTTAGTTTTTGGCGAGGACTTGCGAGAACTAGCTCAACGTCTCATCAATATCCTTAAGGGAGGCACCCTCAGTCCGATCGACGGCTCGTTAGTTTTTGGCGAGGACTTGCGAGAACTAGCTCAACGTCTCATCAATATCCTTAAGGCATCTGAGAGGGGAGAATTTGTTCCTAATAGAGACAGAGATGAGCTAACCTATGCCTTAGGAAACAAGGAGCATCCTGGACGTACGTGCGGTGTAGGCATAGTACCATGGAAGAAAGGTTTCAAAGAGGACACCGCCTCCTATAGGAGCCGTTCGAGGAAGAAGGCGGAATATGAGCAGAGGGTGAGGGACCTAGAGGAAACGGTAGCCGCCCAGGGCTCAAAGATACAGGAAATGGAGGTAGAGACAAGAGACGGAGCTGCGAATGAAGTTAGCATTGCTGCAGATACAAGCCACAGGAACCGCCAGCACAGAGCATGTACCTCTCCAAGATCCTAATGCGGCCCTTCTTAGCCCTCCACAACATCGAAGAAGCCACGCTTCCACAGAGCATGTACAAGGTCATGAAGACACATTAGCACCTCAGTCTGAACCGGTTCGTTACCCCGTGGATGAAATAACTCAACGGACCGCGTGTGAGCTTGTCGTGAGGCAGAAGAACATATCCGTGGTGGTACGTCTGCGACATTAGTTTGTATATTTCGTAAATATCACCATAAATATTATTCATTTACTAAATTCCTTTCTACTTATTTTATTAGGTCGCATACGGTATGACCAAACCAGTGGAACCAGGTCAAAGATGGCATTGCATGGAGATTCCACATGGTTATGTACCCGTTGAGGTGGAGCAAGTCGTTGACCAGTGGAATGACTTGGAACTTGACATCGTCGGAGGTGACGGAGAAACAAAACTCGGGGAGTGTTCTCACGGGAGCATTCTATGGAGCAAGCGAGACATCGCCATACCTGGTAGCACCAAGTCTCCTTCAGATCCCCCGTCTCCAAGAGGTCCACCGGATCACGATTCTTTGGGAGCTCATGACGCAAACCCGTCTCCATCTCCTCCACGGCGGAAGTCTCCGTCTCCACCGCGGCAGAAGCCTGAACCAAAGAAGCGCTCTAAACTGGCTAGCTTGGCCCCTCCACCACAGAAGAAGCCACGGAAGGTCAAAGAGAAGCCTGCACCACCGAAAAAAGCTTACGACCTGACTCAAGAAGAGCTCGATGCCTCTGTAAAAGAAGACGTAAAGAGGCAACTTTTCACGAGAAAACAACCAGAGCCGAAGATTGACTCCACCACAGCAAAATCCTTCCTCCAAAATTTGACTAGGGGACAAAAGAAGAGGGCACATGTATCAGACTATGACCGATCATTACTGAAATCTCAAGGGAAGAGGAAGGCGACGACGTCCAAACCTGTTGCTCAGCTCGGCAACCAACCTCAGGAGTCGTTGCCTCAGTTGGCATCTGAGTACGAGCTGAATGTGCAACGACAAATGGCCGAGATAGGACTCTCGAGAGAGAGGAAATCACGGGAGAAAAAGAAATCCCTGTGAGCACAGACATCAAGTGGCCATTTAAGCTTGGCCAGCCTTTGGTCGGTCCAGAAATGGAGAGCACGCTACAAACAAAGATGTGTCGTTTCCATCAGTGGTATCTGGAACAATCAAGAAGCAAAAGGCGCATGTTTGGAGTTCGTGTAAAGGACCATGATTTTTTCAATGGCGAGGAAACCATCTGGTTGGAGTTTAAGGATATATATGAGGTCTACCACAAAGACGCCATGGACGTGTCTTTGGTCGCCTGTTGGGTATTGTAAGTGCTTTGTTCTCATTTACATTTGACACTTGAAAAAAACTTTAATCTTGGCTGACGTGCCCTTTATTACTTAACAATGCAGAATGGAGATTCAAAGATGTCGGAGGGAAGGAATATTTGACATTGGTTACATGGACCCGACAAGGATAAGTGAAAAAATGATTTTGATCAATCCAGGAGACATATCAAAATTTATACATGTATCTCCAAAAACAAAATTATTGCGACTCCATACTATTGCCGTACAACTTCGGGTGAGTACCTATACATGTATCTACTTATAGTGCCTATACAAAATTTTATGGACTCCATACTATTACCGTTCAATTTTATTTCTCATTATAATGTCTACATGTATATAGTTTTCACTGGATCTTAATCATATTGTGTCCTGACCGGGGTATCGTCCACGTCTTTGATTCGTTGAAGAGGCCGACATATGCTTACCAGAACATCATCGACATGTTTACAAGGTGACATATATTTACCCATTTAACTCAATTCTGCCCTTACAATCACAATGATTTAACACAACTTTTTTGGTTCACAGGGCGTGGATTCAATTTCGTCAAGATAACCCTGGTATGATCCATGAAACACTCACATGGAAGTCTGACTTTCCGGTAAGCAAGTAATTTGTACGTGTAGGTCTCCGCTAACCTATTATATGAATTTTACTTAACTTTATTTTTTGATCGACAGTGTCTCCAACAGGGGTCGGGAAATAATCTATGTGCATATTATGTTTGTGATAACATGCTCAATTGGTCGACGAAAAAGATGACCCACCATGATGTTATGGTATGTAACACATTTTCAGGTTTTAATTTGATATATTTACTATTTTTGTAGAAAAAGCACTTGATTTTGTAATAAATTATATTATTTAGAAATATACGCCTTCTTTTATTGATAATGGGATTCATTTATAATAAATAATATTATTATTAAATTTGAATTAATAAGTAAGGCACTTTGTTTTAAAACAAATGATTATTTAGAAATATAGGGCTTCATTTAATAATTACTATGTTTGTATTAATAAGAAAAACACTTTGTTTTATAATAAATGATTATTTAAATATAGACGAACATTTGTATTTGTAAGTAAAGCATTTATTTTATGTTAAATGTTTATTAATTGCACATTTGTTGTCTTCAATTCCATGGAATTAATATTTCCAATTATTTGCAAATTATAGATGATGATGCTGCAAGAAGATAGACTCGATGAAGAGAGAATAGACGCAATTGCAGAACAGCTCATTGGATGGATTTGGGACGAGGTCGTTAATCCCCGTGGAGAATTCCATCTCCCCCTGGAGGATGCGCCGTCAAGTCGTTCCTCTAGTCGGATTTCTTAATTTGTAATATACAATTCAAATATATACAGTTCAAATATATATACAGTTCAAAATTATAATATATATATCTTCTATTTTGATTATATGTCTAGTTAATATGAATATATAGTACTACATGCACGGCAGCTGAATACATGTTTGAATACGTATCATAATACATATATAACACATATATAAACGTACATGCATGGCGGCTGTAGAAAGTAACCAAAAAAAAAATAAATCCAGGCACTTTAGCACCGGTTGTATACACCAACCGGTGCTAAAGGCCGTCCTATCCCCGCTGCGTAGGCAGGGCCTTTAGCACCGGTTGGTGTTTAGAACCGGTGCTAAAGGCCCCCTTTAGCACCGGTTATTCTACCCGGTGCTAAAGGGTACCCCTTTAGCACCGGAAGTTTAGCACCGGATGGGAATCCGGTGCTAAAGCCCGTTCCCAACCGGTGCGGTTGTGAGGTTCTCTGGTAGTGTTGTTTGCCGAGTGCCCGAGAAAATACACTCGGCAAATATTGAGGCACTCGGCATATATAGGTTTTCCCATAGTGTAGGATCCCCTGCTTTCAATCATCTTTGATCTATATCTCCTAGTTGGAAAAAAGAGATTTTGTAGGGAACAAGCATGAAATGAACAAAACGAAGACAAGAACATGTGGATAGATCTAAACTGATGGTTTGCTTGTTAAACTGGGTAATTTGAGATTTTACCCGACTCGGTGTTTTATCATGTGGATGATGTGTTGTCTTGTCCTTGTGTCTTGATATATTTGCAGTATTCACTGTTCATAAAGATTGAGCTTGTCACATATAAGTCTAATGCGATAGAAGATAAAGATTTGGGTAATCTAGCAAGTCGTGGATGTCTATTAGACATTAATTTTTATTTGGTGTCGGGTTTTGTAGTACGTGAAGAAGAAGCGGGCTATTGCTACACCTAGCGGTGCATAGAACATAGGTATCGGACTTTGTTATTTGTCCGTTACCGATGATCATTCGTTGTAATATACCACATAGTTGTCCGTTACCAATTATTAGTAACTAGTAATAGGCTCTATCTTTGTCTATTACCAATTATAAGTAATTAGTAATGGACTTCACACAACGCCCATTGCCAATAATTACTCTTAGGATATTGAGACATTTGGATTTGAAAATTTCAATTATCATTGGTGACGGATATTACGTCCATTATCTTTAATAAATTATTTGTTACCTGTCTCTGATAAACGCGATGCCTGTTACCAGTCTTCGATTTTCAGGAGGTGTAAGCTGGCGCCTATTCTCAATCAAGTGTTGCAAAAATACCCCAAGTCACATCTAATCAGCTTTATTCTACTACCGCCCTCGTCGTCATTCACCGTCTCCTGCTCCACCGTCCTCTCATCCTCCCTGCATGATCATTCAGAGCCCAAACACGAGTCTATTTTAGATTCTGTGTTGGACTTTCATGTCTTGTTGAGATCGAGGCCTGCGTGTCTATATCACACAATTCTTATATATATGGTTTTGAAGTTTGTCTGGTCGAGGGTAAACGAATTTATCAAAACGCATCACCCTCTGTAGGGTCGTGTTCCATATATAGAAGAACAGATATGCACGATTACATGATCAGTGGATCCACGATCCGGTTTAACAGGCCATGCCTACATGTATGCGCTAGCCTAGCGAAGTACACGGCGACCCACGTATTCTCTAACTAACAGCCGTTACAATGCACGTGTATGTGCACATATCACGCAGACTATTTCTATCAGTCCTCCTCAATCTCAACGGGAGCTACAGACATTGAGATTGCTGCAATGAGTGATGAACGAAGCTCTTGGAAGTGGTTTGGTCAGCACATTTGCAACCTGATCCTTTGAAGAAATGAATCGAACCTCCATTGCTTTGCGTGCCACTTGTTCACGAACAAAGTGGAAATCAACTTCAATATGTTTGGTTCTTGCATGGAACATAGGGTTAGTCGTCAGATAGGTGGCTCCAAGGTTATCACACCACAATCTAGGAGGCTTATGCTGAAAAACACCAAGCTCCTTCAGTAGCGACTGAACCCAAATCATTTCGGCAGTGACATTGGCAATTGCTTTGTATTCTGCCTCTGTACTCGATCTTGAAACAGTCGCTTGTTTCCTAGAGCTCCATGACACAAGATTAACTCCTAGGAAAACAGCAAAACCACTGGTTGAACGACGATCATCGGGGCACCCGGCCCAATCCCATCAGAGAAACCTGACAGCATTGTTGTTGGAGACTTCTGAATTTTCAGTCCCAAATCCAGTGTTCCTTTGACATAGCGAAGAATTCTCTTCACAACAGTCCAATGTGCATCAGTAGGACATTGAATGTACTGGCATACTCGATTTACTGAAAATGATAGATCGGGTCGGGTCATGGTCAGATACTGCAACCCACCAACAGTGCTCCTATATCTGAATTGTTCTTCTCCTGACAAATGTGTTCCTTGGTTTCTCAATAGCTTTTCAGTGGAGGACATTGGAGTGGAAATTGACTTGCACTTTTCCATATTTGCTTTCTTAAGCAGATCAAGTGCATATCTTCTCTGTGATAGTACAATTCCATCCTTTTCCTTCCTAACTTCAATGCCCAGGAAGTACTCGAGGGTGCCCAAATCCTTGACTGCAAAATCACTCTTCAGCTTGTGTATCGGCTTGTCAGTAGCAGCATCAGAAGAACTCACAATAATTATGTCATCCACATAAATAAGCATATACACTGTCACTCCATCCTTTTTGTATACAAAAAGTGAGGCATCTGCAACTGAAGGACTAAAGCCCATGTCCTGCAATTTACCGGTCAGCCGTGAGTGCCAAGCTTTCGGTGCTTGTTTTAATCCATAAAGTGCTTTTCTGAGACGACATATATAATTTGATGGCTTGTTTGGATCTTCAAATCCTGGGGGTTGTTTCATATACACTTCTTCTTGAAGTATTCCATGCAAGAAAGCATTCTGAATGTCGATCTGTCTCATGCTCCATCCTTGCATGACGCTAAAGACAAAATTATTCGAATTGTAGATGGTTTCACTACTGGACTGTATGTGTCTCCATAATCGATTCCATATCGTTGTTTAAAACCCTTGGCCACCAACCTTGCTTTTAATCTGTCAACAGATCCATCAGCTTTTCTCTTGACTTTGTAGACCCACTTACTGTTAATGAGATTTATCCCTTTCTTTGGGGGCACTAAATCCCAAGTTTCATTCCTTATCAAAGCTGAGTATTCATCATCCATTGCTTTCTTCCACTCTGGGCTTTCCAATGCTTTTTGAAGACTATCTGGTTCTGAAGCTAGTTCTGAAACTGCCAATTGTGCTCTTGTCGAATTTTGGACAGTTACTAAACCTGAGAATCCACGTGCTCTCTCTAGATATCTGATGGTTCCATCAGTGAATTGCTTAGGCTGTACAATGTTGTCATGAAGTCGAGTTCTCATAGGATGTTGTCTGTTGACCTCAGGTTCTGCTTCTTCTTGACTGTCAACAATTCTGTCAGCCGAACTTGAACTGTTTGAGCCATCTGCAGGAAACAAGTCTGCACTTGGGGGATCATCATTAGCAGCAGGATTAGTTTGAATACCACTCATGTCAGAAACATCAACAACTGGTTCGACTTGGTTTTGGATTTGTGGATTTATGAGTGAATTTTCAGAATATACAGTGGCCTTGGCTAGTGTTGGGAGAATAGTAGGATGATGTGAGGTTTTTAGTGGTTCTGACAGTGAGCGACCTGAGAAGGGAAAAACATACTCATCAAACACAACATCTCGAGATACAAAAATTCGTCCTGTACTACGATCAAGACATTTGTAACCCTTGTGAGAGGAGCTGTAACATAAGAACGTGCATTGTTTGGTTCTGAAATTCAGTTTCCTATCATTGTAGGCTCGCAAATTGGGCCAACAAGCACAGCCGAAGACACGTAGTCTTGAGTAATCAGGGTTGGTGCCGAGAAGTTTGTGTAGAGGAGTGTTATAATTAATAGTGCGACTGGGCATTCGGTTGATCAGGTAGCAGGCCGTGTTAAAGGCTTCATCCCAGAAACTAAGGGGCATTTGTGCTTGAGCAAGCAGAGCAAGGCCTGTTTCAACCACATGGCGATGTTTTCTCTCTACTAGCCCATTTTGCTGGTGTGTGTGTGGACAGGAAATACGATGATCAATGCCCGTTGCTTTGAAGTAGTTGTGTAAACGGTGATACTCTCCTCCCCAATCAGATTGGACCGAGCGAATTTTGGAATCAAGCATTTGTTCAACATGTTTTTGGAACTGAAGGAACACTGATTCAACATCAGACTTGCATCTCAAGAAATAAATCCACACATATCTACTAAAGTCATCAATGAAAGAAACATAATATTTTGAATTATTGACTGAAGAGAGGGCAGGCCCCCATACATCAGTATGAATCAATTGAAGGGGAGCAGTAGATACATGCAGGGAAGAACTAAAGGGAAGCTGATGTGCTTTTCCTAGTTGACAAGCATCACAAATCAAGGAAGGAGAAACACTTGTATCTACAGCTATATTATTATCCTGAAGAATGCGTAGTGTGACTGGAGATGCTGGGTGTCCAAGTCTTCTATGCCACTGCTCTTGAGAAATTTTGGTCGACAAAGTGCTTGACTGGAGTGATTATTGGGGAGAACATAAAGGCCATTTCTACATTTGCCTGTGAGAAGAAGGTTCTTCGTGGCTCGGTCCTTGACAAAGAAAGAGTTGGGATGGAATTCAACAAACGCATCATTATCAGAGGCTAATTTGCGAACAGAAATTAAATGCTTATTGATTTGTGGAGCATATAGGATATGGTTCAAATTAAGAGGATGAGTGAAGCCAGCAATTGATGAATTCCCAACATGAGAGATAGACAAACCTGCTCCATTGGCCACTTGGATCTGATCACCGCCGGTGTAGCGCTCCCTGGTGGTAAGACGCTCAAGTTCATTGGTGATGTGGTCCGTGGCTCCAGTGTCCACGTACAAGTTGGCGCCGCCAGAGTATCCATTGGTCACCATCGCGGCTTGCTTGACATTGTCATCAGGTTGGTAGGTATGATCAAAGCGGTGCCAGCACTGGAGTGCGTCATGGTTGGGCTTGTGGCAGATCTGACAGAGGGCGGTGTTGTTGTTCTGTGGCTTGGAGGGTGGACGAGTGATGCGTCCTCCCTGAGCTCGGCCGCCGCCATGGCTGCGCCCACGACCACCTCGACCAACACCACCACCACGCCCAGAGTTCCTGTTGACATTGTTTACAGATGATACCTGAACAATGGTGTTGTGGCGTTCTTGCCTCATCTCGTAGCTGAGCATGTGCGCGTAGACGTCGCTGATGGTGTACGTGTCGGCACTCGTGGTGATGCTGGTGACGAGCGGATCGTAGTCCGAGCTGAGGCCTTGCAGCATGTATGAGATCAGCTCCTCATCTTCAAGTCGCTTGCCGATGGCAACAAGGGTGTCGCCGAGACGCTTCACCTTGCGGAAGTAGTCGGTGATGTTGAGGTCCTTCTTCTGGATGGTGGCGAGTTGCATGCGTATCTGCATGATGCGCGCTCGCGAGGTCGACGCGAACATCTTCTCCAGATTGTTCCATGCATCGTGCGCGGTGGTGATCCCCACCATGTTGGCGAGGACGTCCTCGGTGACGGAGGACAGGATGGCGCTAAGCACCAATTGGTCCTGGTGGTACCATGTGGTGTACTCGGGGTTGACGGCGATCCTTCGGCTGTTGCCTTCAGTTGGCTCGACAGCAATGGTCTGGCTCGGAGCCGGCATGGAGCCGTCGACATGGCCGGCGAGGCCCTGACTCCTCAGGTAAGGCAGGATTTGGGCCGACCACAACCGGTAATTTTCCTGCGTGAGTTTCACATTGATCATGTGATTGATTGCTGGCGTAGGCATGGAGTTGAATTGGAAGACAGGGTTGCTGGTGGAGGAATATGGGCTGCCAAACATGGTGGGTGCGGCTAATGTGGATCGTTGGCTCGGATACCATAAACGAATTTACCAAAACGCATCACCCTCTGTAGGGTCGTGTTCCATATATAGAAGAACAGATATGCACGATTGCATGATCAGTGGATCCACGATTCGGTTTAACAGGCTATGCCTACATGTATGCGCTAGCCTAGCGAAGTACACGGCGACCCACGTATTCTCTAACTAACAGCCGTTACAACGCACGTGTATGTGCACATATCACGCAGACTATTTCTATCAGAGGGCTTCCTCCGCCGAACAAAGTGGGGTGTCTCCCCTTATATCTATCTACTTCCAATTCATCCCTGATTTTGATTGGTCTGTGATCATCCTGTGTACGCACTGGACATTGGTGTGGAATTCCCGTCCTTCTAAACGTGATCTCAGCTGGCATCACGGGTGGAACAATGTTTAGGGCATTGAGCTGCCGATAGCTGCAACTGCAAGTCGTACTCATCTACTGCTGTTAATAATTCTGTCTGGTGATATTAAAAACTTGTCCATCTTAATTAATTTAATTTGCAGTAAGTATAGAAACGTGAGCATCAGTTAGTTATTAATAGCCTGCTGTTTGTTCAATGTTCTCGTCCATATCTAGTTCATCTACTAGATCGTACCCAACCGGAGCATCAACCTACTAATTGAACCCCGCTCAGCTCAATTGATCTTTACCAACTTGCTCTAGGATCTCACAAACTGAGAATGGGAGACGTGATAACTGATCAATTGAACTGGTGACCAAGGTATAACAGCATATATGACTGCTTGCATTGCCGTATTAACTGTGAACCGAAGCATTGGGTCAGAAGCTGACGTGTGGCATCGTGGTCATTTTGTGTGGGGTGCTGGGGAAGGTAGAACTAGAAAGATTTGACATGCAGAGAACTAGGATATGCAGCCACATGTAACAAAGTAATTATATTAACTGATAACGCAAGAGTTTTGACAACAGATTGAATTGCGATGAGAACAAAAATCTCAATGTACGTGAACTCCGTTTTCCTCTTGTTGCCATTGTTCACCGCAGCATTTCACTCGTTATTATTACATTGCTCATGTAACTAATACTAATTTATTTTGGATGGCAGGCCTTTTTGCATTCATCCAGTGAATGATAACAACCATTGCCTCTGTCAGCACTATAACAGCACCAACACTTACGTCCTATGCATGCTGGAAAACCGGGATGGGAGCAAAGTGGTGATGGAATACTAAATCTCACATCGCCTAAGTCATCCATGCCTGCTGTCAAAGTGGGTAAAGATACAATTAAAAAAGGCATCACCATGTTATTTTTTCGTGAGATAAAACAGGCCACCGGTAATATATATATGGACTAGTGTACGTGTAACTTGCATTGCACCGGATCTGCAAGGTTGTTGAGAAAAAGCAGCGATAGCAGCAATGATGCAGCCATGTACTTGGGGAACTTCTCCATGTAGGAATGCACTGAGATGCTTGGTGCTCGTCAACGAGTTAGCCGTCTGATAGAATACTAGAATGAGATGCGCTTGATCTGCACATTGTTAACGTGTATGTATAGAGGAAACCTACGTTGTAAATAGTAACTACAAATCACTGTTTCAAATTTCTTGCTGTGTTGTGGTAAGCTTCCTAATGGATTTTTATGTAGTGATTAGTTTCCTCATTATAATTTTTGATATAGATCTCAAAATAGTTTGCATTTTTGCACCAATTAATAGTTTCCGTCTATTCCTGCGACACACGTGATGATGAGATGGAAACCACCATCCTGCCTGGCATGGTAGCGAGACACAGCTAGCATTATTTCTGTCAATTTCATCACTTCAATTTAAACTAAAAGTGGTACACCATCAATAGGCCCCTTCCTTAATTAGAGGCAATAACGCACTTCTCTTTATTTTTGTGGCAATATGGTTGTGTAGATTAATAGTATTTAAAAAATATGCTAACATGCTACTTTGACCTTCCTCCTGGATCATACAAACAACCAAACGAGATTGTGTACATGTGGATACCTGGTACTTCTTTTACAGAATACAAAGTCGATAGATTCTTAGGCTTAATTTCTGCCCTTTATGTGCTGTTCCGAGACGTGCTATGTTGGTTGAGAGTAGTACGGCCGTGCTAACGGTGCGGCCGACTGGAATGGGAATAGTGAATACAATCGATCTGGCACGACGACTCAGATTGCCTTTTTTGCGCATGTGAATTAGTTTATTGGTTCAACCCCTCTTTTCCTTCCCGCGTATACTCCATTGCTAACATAAAGAGGAATTTTATTCTATTGTCCAATGCGTTGGTCCACCATTTGAATATTCAAATGGCTTGAAGTAAAAAATTGAGTAAGATACATGAGTTGTCTCAAGACTTGTCTTAGGGGTATCATCCAGATCCCTAAATTCTCAAAATACATTTTCAGGTCTTTAAACCTCTCTCAACCTTTTCCGGCCTCTCTATGCCCTTCCTAGTACTCTTCCTTCGGCTCTTGCCTAAGCTGTTGCCTATCCTCAGTCAAGTGTGGAAAAACACCGAAACAAGTCACACCTTGTTAACTTCTACCGCCCCCGTCGTCATTCACCGTCTCCTGCTCTATCGTCTTCATCCTCCCTACATGATCATCGGCATAAAGGTGGCTGCCAAGGTGGCGAGCGAGGAGGAAGGAGGGCCACCTGTGGTAAGTGACAAGTAAAAATGTATCTTCAGAGTTCACCTAATGCATATATTAATAGTGTGGCACGGCCCTTGGCCTGTATTTTTTTTTTTGAGATCATGGGATTCTATTACTCAGAGGCAGGGTTACAATCACTGACAACAATCCCAAGCAGCACTGCCGGAAAAGCTTCAGTCCACACACACTCCAGGGAGGACATCGAGAGCAGCTTAGCACACTGATGAGCTGCTGCGTTGCCTTCCCGTTTTACAAAAGAAATACTAAAAGAATTAAAAACCCTGCTTAACTCTCTAATCTCATGCCAAAGGCCTGCTATCACACTCCTCTCGCCTGCCACAGAGCGAGAAGATTCACAAGCTCTAGATTGTCGGATTCAAGACTCACTGCATCAAAGCCTCCTGAATGAGCAAGCAGCAGTCCGTCCCTCGCCGCCAAAGCTTCTGCTGTCAGGGCATCTGGGATTTGGGTGTAACGTTTAGCTGATGCCATCAAGAGGTTACCTCCCTCATCTCGAATGACTGCTCCGCTCGAACTCGAGGAAGAGGCCATCACGAAAGAAGCATCCGTATTCACTTTTTTCCAACCTGTCGCCGGCCTTTTCCATACTCCTCTGATAACCGGAGGTACGTCAACATGGTCCTGTGACAGGCAAACTACGTCCTCAAGCATCTTCGTCACATGTTTGGCCGTTGCAGCTGGGCTCCAACTAGTGCGACCATGACACCGACCATTTCGCCCAGTCCATAGTGACCAAGCGCCACATATGAATAGAGCTGCCTCTTCTTGATTACACAGATCACCTGCCAACAAGTCAGTAGCCCACGAGTCCGGGTGCAACTGAGGTAGTTTACATCCAGTCAAATCTCTGACAGCCTTCCAAAGTCTTGCTGCTAGCGGGCAACTGATGACCACATGAAACACAGACTCCCCTGCAGCTCCGCATGCTTCACAATGGTCTTCCTTTGCAACATGTCTTCTTTTCAGTTCCAATTTGGATGGCAAAAAGTTCTGAAGAACTCTCCACCAGAAAATTCGGATTTTCGGTGGGACTTTTAACTTCCAGAGCTTCTTCCACCATCTTTGGTTCTCTGCTGAACCTACCTCATTTGTTTTGAAATCCTCATTCTGTGCACATTCCTTCTTGAGCATTCTGTAACACGATCTCACGGAGTACAATCCGTTTCTCTCGAAGGCCCAAGCCACAATATCATCATCCATTCTCACACCGGGTTTCAGTTTTAGGATCTCCTCAGCATCTATTGCACAGAAGGTGTTGCGCACCAAAGTCTCATCGCACTGCCGTGTTCCTGGGGCAAAGAGGTCGCTGACTTTCTCCTGTAGCACATCCGGCAAACGGATCAATGGCTTCATCGACGAAGTTCCAGCAATCCATTTGTCCTCCCAAATGTTGATTGAATCCCCGGGTCCAATCCTCTTAATCAAGCCTTTCATCAGTGCTTGCCGACCAAAGAGAATTGTCCTCCATGTTTCTGAACTATTTTTCTTCCTTGTTGCTCTGAGAAAGCTGCTATTCGGGTAATATTTCCCTTTCAAGACTTTAGCACATAGTGATTCCGGGCGAGTTTGCAGCCGCCAACCTTGCTTCCCTAGCATAGCTTGGTTGAACAACGGTAAGTCGCGGAAACCCATTCCTCCCTCTCCTTTAGCTCTAGACAATTTGGACCATCTCTGCCAGTGCATCTTATGATTATCGATGGAGCTACCCCACCAATAATTAGATACATAATTCTTGATCTTCTTGCAGGTCGGGGCCGGAAGCTTGAAACAGCTCATCGGATAAGTTGGCACTGCTTGTGCATTCGCTTTGATCAGCACTTCGCGGCCTGCACAGCTCAGTAGTTGGCCACCCCATCCATGTACAAAACCCCTGATCCTGTCAGCCACATAATCAAAGGTACCATCAGAGCTTGTTCCAACAGCTGTCGGGAGACCCAAGTATTTCTCTCCCAGCGCTTCAGTTGTAATTAGTAGGCTCTCATGCACCTCCTGCTTCATATCTTGGTCACAGTTCTCACTGAAAAAGATGGCAGACTTGTTTTTGTTCACAAGCTGCCCTGAGCCTTTATTATATAAGTCCAGTATCTCCACAATTCTATCAACACCCCTCTTTGAAGCTTGGGTGAAAATCATACAGTCATCAGCAAAAAGGAGATGAGAGATCCAAGGTGCATGCCGGCTGACTCGAACTCCTCTTGAGATGTACTGAGGACCTCTAGCTTTCAACATACAAGTTAATCCTTCTGAACAAAGCAAAAACAAATACGGAGATATTGGATCCCCTTGTCGAATGCCTCGGGTAGGTCGGAAAGAGGGGGAAAGCACGCCATTCACCCTGACTGAGAAGGTCACCGAAGTGACACACTTCATCACCAGGGAACACCGATTCTCAGGAAAGCCCAAAACAAGCATCACCTCATATAAGTATCTACATTCCACTCGATCGTAAGCCTTCGCCATATCCAGCTTGATTGCACAAGCTCCAGACTTCCCTTTCTTGTTCTTCAGGTAGTGAATACATTCATAAGCAATTAGCACATTATCGGTGATAAGGCGCCCAGGGATGAAGGCGCTTTGTTCCTCCGAGATCACATCATCTAAAATCAGACGGAGTCTATTCGCCAACACCTTTGAGCACATCTTGTAGATCACATTACATAACGATATCGGGCGAAACTGGGACATACCTTGAGGGTTAGCAACCTTTGGAATAAGAACCAAAATGGTTTGATTAATTACCTCAGGCATATCCCCTCCATTCAGAAAACCCAGCACCGCCGAAACAACCTTGTCTTTAAGTAGCGCCCAGTGTTTTTGGAGGAAGCCCGCAGTAAAACCATCAGCGCCCAGAGCTTTGTTCGGGCCCATTTGGAGAAGGGCTGCCTCCACTTCCTCTGCTGTGAAAGACCGACACAACAACTCAGCCATCTGGGCTGTAACCTTCCTAGGAACGTACTGGCAGACCAGTTCCGGTTGGAGTTCCGGCTGGGCCGTGAAAAGACCCTGGTAGAACTCCTTCGCCATCAGCTCGAGGCCTTCCTGCGTCGTCTCCTCCGACCCATCCGCTCGCTTTAGTGCACGGATACGATTTGTGCAAGCCCGAGCCTTCGCTTTGGCCTGGAAGAAGCCCGTGTTCCGATCACCGGACGAAAGCCACTCCACTCTAGAGCGTTGCCGCTCCATCTCCTCTTCTCTTGCCAACGACTCTGCCAGCTCCTTCATCAAGCCACGTTCCCGATCTTTGGGCCCTCGATGCATCGTGCGGCTTCTCTCGTCCTCCAGGTCCTTCCTCAGGCGGCGCAATTTCTTGCGGACTGAGCCAAAGACATTACTGTCCCAACGGCTCAGATCAGCCTGAAGCTTCCCAAGTGAGGTTGCCACCGAAAAAAGGTCTCCTTGCCCAGCCCCAGGATCCCAATTGTGATTAACAAACTCCATATAATCTCTGTGTCTTTGCCACATATTCTCATATCTAAACGGCTTTGCTCTGTGTGAGGGAGTTCTCACGGCGAGTTGTATTTCCTTGACCTCGACCAGCAAGCTTGCATGATCCGAGAAAACTGTCGGCAGAACTTTAACAGCCGTTTCACCCATCTTGTCCAGGAATCTGTGATCCCCAAAGGCTCGATCCAAGCGAACCTTGACATTACGATCTCCTTCCTGCCGGTTATCCCAAGTGTACGGTAAGCCGGAAAAGCCTAAGTCCATCAGGCCACAATCTGCAACCGCATCTTGGAAACCCTCAATTTGCCACGCCTCCCTTTCACAAGCACCAAAAAGTTCATCCGCAGTCAGCACCTCATTGAAGTCCCCAGCGCACAACCAAGGGAGATCAAGCTGTGCGCGTAAGAACCGCATAAGGTACCAGCTATTTTTCCTCAGCTCCCTCCTTGGTTCGCCATAGAACCCAGTGAAGCGCCACTGCCTCACATTTAGCTTATCGCAGGAGAGAATCACATCGATGTGCGACCGCGACTTGCTTTGTAAAGACACATTGACATCCCTCCTCCAGAACAGTGCAAGGCCACCGCTTAAACCAGCCGCAGCCACCACCTCTCCATTGGGAAAACACAACGCTTTCATTAGACCCCAAGCTTTTTCCTCCGACATTCGTGTCTCCATTAGAAACACCGTTGCGGGCTTCCAAGTCTCAACCAAGAGACCCAATTCTTGAACTGCCACGAGCCGCCCGCCGCCCCAGCAGTTCACACTAAGGCAATTCATTGTGCCCGGCGGGGGCTGCCGCTCGCAGCCGCCGCCGATCTTGCATCATTGTTTGTGGGGCACATCTTCTGTTTCTTCAGAAGTTCCTCCTTGGCCTCTACTTCACCCTCTTGTCCTCCTCCCAGCTGACTAACCCGCGCACTCACTAGTCCAGCAGGGACTAGCGCCAACGGATCGGCCAAAGGTAGGTTAAGGTCCGGGGTGGACCCCTGTGCCATGGGCTTGGACTTCCGTTTCCTCGCCGTCTTCCGCTCATTGCCCTTCTTGTTTTGGAACAGAGACCGGCTCGCTCCCAGCGGCACATCTTCCTTTCCCTTGACAGCAGCCGGCATTTTTTCCTTCAGTGGAGAAGTGATCCCCTCTTCCGTCTCCTTTATGGCTGCATCGTCCTGTACTGCTGTCCCCATATTCTCATGATGCTTAGAGGAGTCTCTAGTCTGCTTTGAGCCTGCCGAGGGTCCGCTCCCAAGGGATTCCTCCGCTGCCTCCGCAAAACTTTGGAGCTTCCTACGCCTGTCGTCCACCCTGAGGGACAGATCGTATGGCAATTTCCCTTCTTCATCCCGCGGTGCTGGAGTTGCACACACCAAGTCAGAGTGGCCAATCACTCCACACGAGCGGCAGAAAAAAGGCAGCTTCTCATACCGGGCATCAAACCACTCCGGCGCGCCCTCCTTTGACATCTTCAGTAGCACTCCCCTCCTGAGTGGTTTGTTAAGATCAATTGCTACTCTAGCTCTGAGATATGGGCCACTGGCTTTGCCATCTTTATCGACATCCATCCTCACTACATCACCAAGTAGCTTCATAGCACGAGATCCTCGATGCTCATTCATCCACCCTAAGGGCAGGTCCAAGAGCCTTGCCCAAATCTCCATTCGCTCAAAGCGAATCTCCAAGGGTTTCAGTTTTGCATTATATTCACGAAGAATCACTGCATATTTGCCAAAAATCCATGGTGATCCTGCAAGAATACGTTCCATCTCCTTCTTGCATCCAAATTCTGCCACAAACAGGTTATCCTTCCTCTCACCGATCGAACGGATCTTGAGTCCCACCGGGTTACCCCATGACGGTCTCAGCGCTCCAGTGATCGTGCTTTGGTGGTGCGTTCCCGGGGATAGGACTTTCCCCACGAGCGCCCACTCCGTCTTCTTCTCCACCCCTTCTTCATCATCGCTGAACACTGCGAACTCCCCCTCCTCCTCTGTCAGGTTGAGCTTCTTCAGCATTTCGGCGACATGAGGGGTGACATCATCCTGGACCCGGGGTGGGCGAGACCCCGATCCTCCCTCCCCTCCACCTCCGATCGATTCCATCAGATCAGAGAGGAGAGAAAAACAAAGTACCCCACCGGATTAACAAGACCAGTGTGTACACGCAAGATCCCAGCTAGAAACCTAAGCGGCGCGGCACCTAGCGGGAAAACAAGGGTTTTGATGGTCGGCGGCGCCGGAACGGCTAACCAACGATTTTGCGGTGGCTGACGGCAATGATACGCACACTGCCGGCGGGGCGGGGACACCGTGACCACGTGGTCAGCGATGGAGCGGTGTAGATCGGAGCTTTCTTTGAGCTCACATGGCAGCGTCTCTGCATGGGCAAAGCTCCACCCTATACATACTCTGGTCACGGTCTTGGTCTCTTGATGGCCTTTTGATTCAATGCATTTTAGAAAAAAATTTCACAATCAGCCTTTCATAAGTCCAGCAAAAGCTAGTTGGCTTTAAAGTCCTAACAACTAAAAAGTTATGTGCAAGTGGTCCCTAGCTGAAAAATTTCTATCATATACATTTTACATGCAAAAGTCCAACTATGTTGTTGCAATGCCAACACCCTCCGTTCGTGATGGGAAAATCTTCTGTCCTGGCAACAATATCCCTTGAGGATCATACTTGGCCTTTAGCATAGAAATTTTGGGCCACTTATCACCAAAATGCTGTTGCCACCCTTCTTGAGATGTGTGATGTGGCAACTATTGTTTGCGTTTGATACTCACCATATTATCACATAAATCCAGCATTGACTCATTCTCCCTCTCTAACTGCTTCACGTTGTCCACCGATAAAGCCGACCAAAGTAAACTCACGGCATAAAAGACATCCTCATCATCACTTGGGGTCATCGCTGTCATCCGACTGTCCCACCTATCTTTGTTCATGGGGTACATAAGGATTATCCCAGCTGGTTGCGTTTCCTGAGAAGACCCTTGAATACACCATTACCAAAGTCAAATATGCGAGACCGGGGTATAAAGAGGTTTAACCGTGGGTGCAGAACTTCCCACACGCTGGCTGATCAGAGCACCCTCTCCTTCTGGTGCATATAATCAAGGAAATGAACAAATGCCACGTCCTTGGTGAATACAAATCCTAGCTCAAAGCTTAGTTGATCCAAGATCACCTCCATTTTCTGCAAGTGTTAGAAAATTAGCCCTCGCGACGACGAGCCGCCCGCTAATCTCCTCCAGTGGGAGCGCCGATTAGATCTACCGAGACGAACATGCAAGATCACATACAACTCCGGAGACACGATCTTTATTAACGAGGTTCAGCCGAAGCCTACATCCCCGGGGCATGACTACGAGCGGTCCTCCCCAACCGCAACACCGACTGCTTCGAGGTCCCGGCAACGTGCCGCCTCCCCCTACGAGCCTGTCGCTATGTCGTCATGGTTACAACAGCAGCCCCCCTCTTATATTTATGAGGAGGCTCAGGTTACAGAGTTTGACACAAACTCTACCCTATACTGCTAAATACAACTCCAAGTCTCGTCGTAACCGGGCTCATACAAATATTCGATACAATATCTAACAAACTCCACCTTGGCGAATATTCCGCCATCTCGAAGCTGTCATGTGTGAATCTCCATGTACACCAGACTTGAGTTGTTGTCTTTGCCGCTCAACATGAGCTACCCGACGAGCTTGACTTCTCAAACTCACCGCCCGAAGAAATAATGCTATCCCTGCAATTCCAAACTCCATGATTCCACCTGCAACTGCACACTAGTCTCTTCCTATCATCACATGATACCGAGAACCGCACTGTCGTTTTTGAGTCAAATATTGGAATTTGCCACATCAGCTTGCTCTTCGTTTCCGCTGCCATACTACGCCTGACGTCTTACATCGTAGTTTCCTGCAGCCCTGACCAACCAGATTACTGCAGTTGCAAGTACAGATATCCACAGTCTGTACTTCCTTCCAGTTCAGCCCTTGAAGCTTCTTCGCGCCATTCGATTCACGCTTCAGAACCTCGCACGTGAACTTGAATCAATTCGCGCCTTTGCTGATTTGGAAGCGCACAAGCTCATCCTATGCAAACTTGCATCCTGAGCTCGCATCGCGTGTCACCACGCCACAGAAAACAACAACCCCATCAGTTGTCACGCTCTTATGTCGTCGTCGTTGATCCTGTCATCGTCTCTGACCTGCGGTTTGACTAGCCTGTCGCCGCTAGTCTCTCCGCCGTGCACCACGGTATGTTCACCCTCTGAGTGAACTCTCCGCCAGCCATCTTGAACCATCCGCCTTGTGCCCCGCGAATAGTTCGACCCACCAGTGAACTGCTCCTCACCTCGATCATGCCAGCCTACCACCTGACTCCGCCGCTCCTGAGCACCCACTGATCCGCTATCGAACTCCTATCAGTTGCCTTGTGCGTCACAACGGAACTCCATCGACAGCTTCTGCTCGTTGCCAACGAGCCCGCAACACCGGCCTGAGGTCTGGTCCGTCGACCACTGTCTCTCCTCCTTCGCCTGTTGCGATCTTCATCAGCTTCTGCAACGTCTTGCCGTGCCCTGTAGCTCCGTTGTGCGCACAACTCTGCTACACTCCGACACGATACACCTCGTCGCCCTACGCTCACTACCAGAGAACCTCACATCCGCACCGGTTGGGAACGGGCTTTAGCACCGGATTCCCAACCGGTGCTAAACTTCCGGTGCTAAAGGGTACCACGGTACTAAAGGGGGTACCCTTTAGCACCGGGTAGAATAACCGGTGCTAAAGGGGGCCTTTAGCACCGGTTGGTGTATACAACCGGTGCTAAAGTACCTGGATTTTTTTTGGTATGTTTATATATGTTTATATATGTATTATGATACGTATTCAAACATGTATTCAGCTGGCATGCATGTAGTATTATATATTCATATTAGCTAGACATATAATCAAAATAGAAGATATATATATTATAATTTTGAACTGTATATATATTTGAACTATATATATTTGAGTTGTATATTACAAATTAAGAAATCCGACTAGAGGAACGACTTGACGGCGCCTCCTCCAGGGGGAGATGGAATTCTCCACGGGGATTAACGACCTCGTCCCAAATCCATCCAATGAGCTGTTGTGCAATTGCCTCTATTCTCTCTTCATCGAGTCTATCTTCTTGCAGCCTCATCATCTATAATTTGCAAATAATTGGAAATATTAATTCCATGGAATTGAAGACAACAAATGTGCAATTAATAAACATTTAATATAAAATAAATGCTTTACTTACAAATACAAATGTCCGTCTATATTTAAATAATCATTTATTATAAAAGAAAGTGTTTTTCTTATTAATACAAACATAATAATTATTAAATGAAGCCCTATATTTCTAAATAATCATTTGTTTTAAAACAAAGTGCCTTACTTATTAATTCAAATTTAATAATAATATTATTTATTATAAATGAATCCCATTATCAATAAAAGAAGCCGCATATTTCTAAATAATATAATTTATTGCAAAATCAAGTGCTTTTTCTACAAAATAGTAAATATATCAAATTAAAACCTGAAAATGTGTTACATACCATAACATCATGGTGGGTCATCTTTTTCGTCGACCAATTGAGCATGTTATCACAAACGTAATATGCACATTGATTATTTCCCGACCCCTGTTGGCGACACTGTCGATCAAAAAATAAAGTTAAGTAAAATTCATATAATAGGTTAGCGGAGACCTACACGTACAAATTACTTGCTTACCGGAAAGTCAGTCTTCCATGTGAGTGTTTCATGGATCATACCAGGGTTATCTTGACGAAATTGAATCCACGCCCTGTGAACCAAAAAGTTGTGTTAAATCATTGTGATTGTAAGGGCAGAATTGAGTTAAATGGGTAAATATATGTCACCTTGTAAACATGTCGATGATGTTCTGGTAAGCATATGTTGGCCTCTTCAACGAATCAAAGACGTGGACGATACCCCGGTCAGGACACAATATGATTAAGATCCAGTGAAAACTGTATACATGTAGACATTATAATGATAAATAAAATTGAACGGCAATAGTATGGAGTCCATAAAATTTTGCATAGGCACTGTAAGTAGATACATGTATAGGTACTCACCCGAAGTTGTACGGCAATAGTATGGAGTCGCAATAATTTTGTTTTTGGAGATAGTTGTATAAATTTTGATATGTCTCCTCTGGATTGATCAAAATCATTTTTTCACTTATCCTTGTCGGGTCCATGTAACCAATGTCAAATATTCCTTCCCTCCGACATATTTGAATCTCCATTCTGCATTGTTAAGCAATAAAGGGCGCGTCAGCAAAGATTAAAGTTTTTTTCAAGTGTCAAATGTAAATGAGAATAAAGCACTTACAATACCCAACAGGCGACCAAAGACACGTCCATGGCGTCTATGTGGTAGACCTCATATATATCCTTAAACTCCAACCAGATGGTTTCCTCGCCATTGAAAAAATCATGGTCCTTTACACAAACTCCAAACATGCGCCTTTTGCTTCTTGATTGTTCCAGATACCACTGATGGAAACGACACATCTTTGTTTGTAGCGTGCTCTCCATTTCTGGACCGACCAAAGGCTGGCCAAGCTTAAATGGCCACTTGATGTCTGTGCTCACAGGGATTTCTTTTTCTCCCGTGATTTCCTCTCTCGAGAGTCCTGTCTCGGCCATTTGTCGTTGCACATTCAGCTCGTACTCAGATGCCAACTGAGGCAACGACTCCTGAGGTTGGTTGCCGAGCTGAGCAACAGGTTTGGATGCCGCTGCCTTCCTCTTCCCTTGAGATTTCAGTAATGATCGGTCACAATCTGATTCCTGTGCCCTCTTCTTTTGTCCCCTAGTCAAATTTTGGAGGAAGGATTTTGCCATGGTGGGGTCAATCTTCGGCTCTGGTTGTTTTCTCGTGAAAAGTTGCCTCTTTACGTCTTCTTTTACAGAGGCATCGAGCTCTTCTTGAGTCAGGTCGTAAGCTTTTTTCGGTGGTGCAGGCTTCTCTTTGACCTTCCGTGGCTTCTTCTGTGGTGGAGGGGCCAAGCTAGCCAGTTTAGAGCGCTTCTTTGGTTCAGGCTTCTGCCGCGGTGGAGACGGAGACTTCCGCCGCGGAGGAGACGGAGACGGGTTTGCGTCATGAGCTCCCAAAGAATCGTGATCCGGTGGACCTCTTGGAGACGGGGGATCTGAAGGAGACTTGGTGCTACCAGGTATGGCGATGTCTCGCTTGCTCCATAGAATGCTCCCGTGAGAACACTCCCCAAGTTTTGTTTCTCCGTCACCTCCGACGATGTCAAGTTCCAAGTCATTCCACTGGTCAACGACTTGCTCCACCTCAACGGGTACGTAACCATGTGGAATCTCCATGCAATGCCATCTTTGACCTGGTTCCACTGGTTTGGTCATACCGTATGCGACCTAATAAAATAAGTAGAAAGGAATTTAGTAAATGAATAATATTTATGATGATATTTACGAAATATACAAACTAATGTCGCAGACGTACCACCACGGATATGTTCTTCTGCCTCACGACAAGCTCACACGCGGTTCATTGAGTTATTTCATCCACGGGGTAACGAACCGGTTCAGACTGAGGTGCGGGAATGTCTTCATGACCTTGTACATGCTCCGTGGAAGCGTGGCTGCTTCGATGTTGTGGAGGGCTAAGAAGGGCCGCATTAGGATCTTGGAGAGGTACATGCTCTGTGCTGGCGGTTCCTGTGGCTTGTATCTGCAGCAATGCTAACTTCATTCGTCGCTCCGTCTCTACCTCCATTTCCTGTATCTTTGAGCCCTGGGCGGCTACCGTTTCTTCTAGGTCCCTCACCCTCTGCTCATATTCCGCCTTCTTCCTCGAACGGCTCCTATAGGAGGCGGTGTCCTCTTTGAAACCTTTCTTCCATTGTACTATGCCTACGCCGCGCATACGTCCAGGATGCTCCTTGTTTCCTAAGGCATAGGTTAGCTCATCTTTGTCTCTATCAGGAACAAATTCTCCCCTCTCAGATGCCTTAAGGATATTGATGAGACGTTGAGCTAGTTCTCGCAAGTCCTCGCCAAAAACTAATGAGCCGTCGATCGGACTGAGGGTGCCTCCATGACCATAGGACCAATGCTTGGATCGTGTGGGCCAGTCATGTGTCGCTGGACGAATGCCTCTAGCAAATAGAGATTCTTCCATCTTCTCCCATTTCTCAATGCTGGCTTTATAACCTCCTGAACCCATTATATGGGTGTACTTCCTATTACCGGCATTGTCAGCATTTCTAGCGGTCATACTTGACCCTTCTTCGGAGTTTTTGTACTCCAAGAATGATTCCCAAGCATCATGAGTGATGGTTGGATGCTTCGCTGGATCCGGTGCTTCTCCGGTAATGAGATAATTCTTGTACAATTTTTTCTTGTAATCCTGGAACAGAATTGCCATCTTTTTCATTGTTCAATCCTTCAGTTGCTCTTCATGACTGTTTGGCCATTCAAAAATTCCTTTTAAGTCCACCCATAGCATCTCCTTCTCAGTATTGGGCAACACGTGCGGCTCAGTAGGGTCCGTGGATTTCCATTTTCTGATGCTAATGGGCACGCGTTCCCGTAGAACAACCCCGCACTGAGATATAAATTTTCTGGCCACTTGTTTGGGCTCAACTGGCTCCCCATCGTCCTCCACTCGAGTGATGTGAAACTTCACATCGTTCAGCTTCTTAGTGGCAGATCGTTTGGATTTCCTAGTTCCGGTTGTCGACGCAGAGGCGGGCTACATAAATTACATATTAACGATACAATATTAAATGAGATATATTGAGATACAATACATATTAAGTGAGATATATTGAGATATACAATACATATTAAATGAGATATATTCACACCTGACTAGACCTGGGCTCATTATTACTGCGTTCATCCACATTACGTTGTTCCACATTTTCGCTCCCTTGAGCAATACCCAGCACGTCTTCCGTGTTTGGTTGCGGGTTATCTTCGGCATCGATACCAAATATTTGATTCAATAAGAACTGGTCATTATCCTCTCGCAAGGGTTCGCTAGGGTTGTTGTCCGCCATCTATAGGAATAAAAATAATTTGTAAGCAATAAATTTAAATAAATATAGATATGGGGTTTAGGGTTAGGGCTAGGGGGTTTAGGGTTTGGGTTTCGGGGTTTAGGGTTAGGGCTAGGGGGTTTAGGGTTTGGGCTAGGGGGTTTAGGGTTTGGGTTTCGGGGTTTAGGGTTAGGGCTAGGGGGTTTAGGTTTTGGGTTTCGGGTGCGCGACGCGAAGGGGTTCGGGTGCGCGACGAGTTTGGGTTCCGGAAGGTTTGGGAACGCGACGCGTTTGGGTTCGCGAAGGAGCTCGGGCGACGAGTTTGGTTTCGCGATGGTGTTCGGGTGCGCGATAGTTTTGCACATACAAAATATGCACATATACAAAATTATATATACAAAATTACATACAAAATTATATATACAACATTATATATACAAAATTATATATACAACATTATATATACAAAATTATATATACAACATTATATATACAACATTATATATACAAAATTATATATACAAAATTACATACAAAATTATATATACCAAATTACATACAAAATTATATATACAACATTATATATACAAAATTACATACAAAATTATATATACCAAATTACATACAAAATTATATATACAAAATTATATATAAGCATATAAATAATAACAAATTATATATAACAAATGAAATAACAAATTATATACCAAATTAAATAAATAAATAACAAATTAAATAACAAAATTAAATAATAAAATGTAAACATAAATCGACCGAGGGTCTCGGGTGCGGGCGACGGGCGGCCGTCGACGGCGGCGGGTGCGGGCTCGGGCGAGGGGCGACGGACGAGGGCGCGGACGGGGGCCCGGCGCGGGCGAGGGAGCGGGCGAGGGCGCGGACGCGGCGGCGACGGGCCACGGGTGGCACGGGTGACAGCGGCGCGGGCGACGGGAGACGGCGGCGAGGGCGACCAGCGACGGGGACGGGCGCGGGAGCGGGACCGGCGGCGGAGGCAGGCGAGAAATGCGAGAAGTGAGGAGGGGAGAGGGCGCGGGCGGTTATATGAGGCGGCGCCTTTAGCACCGGGTGAGAGTAAGACCCGGTGCTAAAGGTTCATTTGCACCGGGTCTTACCCTCACCTGGTGCTAAAGGCCAACACATTAGCACCGGGTGGATACAACACCCGGTGCTAATGAGGCTTTAGCATCGGGTGTAAGCACACCCGGTGCTAAAGAGGTGCCCAGGGCGGGAACTGAAATCTGGGCAACTTTAGCACCGGGTGTTGGATCTACCTGGTGCTAAAGGTTTAGGATTTCAGTTGCCGCCAGTTTTTCATCCAAATCGACAATTAGCACCGGGTCTTTTTTCTATTTCTATTACTTTACTTTATTCGTAAATAAATAAAACAAAACTCTTTAAAATTGTTAGAAAATTCTTGAAAAACAATAGGAGTTACTAGAAAATATTAGAAATTAATATAAAATCCTAGAAAATCATACGAATTATCATTTGCTTTCATTTTCTAGTAATTATTAAATGAAGCTCTTTATTTCTAAATAATAATTTTTTAGAAAACAAAGCCCTTTAAAATTATTAGAAAATTCTAGAAAACAGTGGGAGTTACTAGAAAATATTGAAGAGTTAGTATGAATTTCTGGAACATAGTGCAATTAAATTACACGTCATCATCGTTTACTCGGACACTAATAAACTTCCTCTTTACGAATGTTCCTTGATTGTGATCATGCCGTAGATAGGGTGTCTTCTCCGCCGCTAACAGGATGCTTGGGTCAGCAGCCATCGAGAATGGAGGCAGCCCATCGAGCATATCATAATCTTCATCCGTTTTGTCCTCAACTCCTACGATTTTTCTTTTTCCAGGAAGAACAATATGACGCTTTGGCTCGTCTTGTGGTGGGTCCAATTGCTTACCCACCCCTTTCTTATCCGCCCCTTTCTTTGGTTTGCTAGCCATGTCCTTTACATAAAAAACTTGTGTGATATCTTTGGCTAGGACGAACGGTTCGTCTAGAAACCCAATCTTGTTTAGGTCCACTAACATCATTCCATACTCATCAACTGTAACACCTCCTGCAGTCAGCTTCACCCATTGGCACTTAAATAGTGGGGTCTTCAATCTTCCGTACTCTAGTTCCCATATCTCCTCTATGACACCATAGTATGAGTTAGTATTGTCATTGGTGTCTATCGCGTCGATTCGGACTCCACTGTTTTGGTTGGTGCTCCTCTTGTCCTGGACTCTTGTGTAAAATGTATACCGATTGATGTCGTATCCTTGGAATTTTAAGATCGTGGTCGATGGATCCCTTGCTACAAAAGCTAGCTGCGCATCAATGCCCTCGACACCCATCAGACGCTCTCGCAACCAAGCGGCGAAAGTAGTATTGTGCATCCGCTGAATAAAGGCTGCAGACTTTGTCGGATTTTCGTCCCAGAGAATCTTCATGTGCTCCTCGATGTACGGAGCAACTAAGGTTGATTGTTGCAAAACTGTGAGGTGCGCTTTACGAAATGTCTCCATGTCCTTGATTACCATCGATCTTTTCCCTAGTGTGCCCTTTCCACCAAGTCTCCCCTCATGATGTGATTCGGGCACACCAATCGGCATAAGATCGTTGACAAAGTCAACACAGAATTCAATGACCTCTTCTGTTTCGTATCCCTTAGCAATGCATCCTTCTGGACGAGAACGATTACGGACATACTTCTTTAGCACAGCGAAAAACCTCTCAAACGGGAACATGTTGTGTAGAAATACTGGGCCCAGTATACGAATCTCTTTGACGAGGTGAACCAATAGATGTGTCATAATATTGAAGAAGGATGGTGGAAATATCATCTCAAAGCTGACAAGACATTGCACCACGTCATTCTGTAGCTGAACTAAATGGTCTGGATTGATCACCTTCTGAGAAATTGCATTGAGGAATGCACATAGCTTCGCAATGGCTTTCCGCACATTAACGGGTAGCACACCCCTGAGTATGACGGGAAGCAGCTGTGTCATCAACACATGACAGTCGTGAGACTTGAGGTTTGTGAACTTGTTATCTTTCATATTTATTATTCCCTTAATATTGGAGGAGTAGCCCGACGGAACCTTGATACTGTTCAAGCATTCAAACATGCTTGCCTTCTCTTCTTTGCTAAGAGTGAAGCTGGCAGGACGCAAGTACTAGCGTCCATTGTCTCTCTTTTCTGGATGTAGATCATTCCGTTGTTTCAATCGTTTCAGCTCTTGTCGTGCTTCCAGTGTATCTTTTGGCTTCCCATAAGTACCCATGAAGCTTATCAAGTTCACGCAAAGATTCTTCGTCAGATGCATCACATCAATCGCGTTACGGACCTCTAAATATTGCCAATAAGGTAGCTCCCAAAAGATAGACTTTTTCTTCCACATCGCGGCACGACCATCCTCGCCAGTCGGAACAGGCTGGCTTCCGTCTCCCTTTCCAAACACCACTTGTAGGTCCTTTAACATATCAAATACATCTTGTCCACTCCGGTGTCTTGGCTTTGTACGGTGGTCCGAATTCCCGCCAAAATGCGGACATTTTTTTCGTAGCTCATGCTTCGTAGGAAGAAATCGACGATGACCCATGTAAACAACCTTCCTACAATGTTTCAAATACATGCTTTCGGTTTCCTCTAAACAGTGAGTGTATGCTTTATATCCTTTGTTTGATTGTCCTGATAGGTTACTTAGTGCAGACCAGTCATTGATGTTTATGAAAAGCAGTGCTCGAATGTCAAACTGCTCCTGCTTGTCCTCATCCCACATGCTAACACCTTCTTCCTTCCATAGCTGCAAAAGTTCATCAACCAATGGTTTTAGGTAGACATCAATGTCGTTGCCAGGTTGCTTTGGCCCTTGAATAAGCACTGGCATCGTAATGAACTTTCGCTTCATGCAGAGCCAAGGGGGTAGGTTGTAGATACATAAAGTCACAGGCCAAGTGCTATGACTACTGCTCATTTCACCAAAAGGGTCCATGCCATCAGTACTTAAACCAAGCCTCACATTCCTCGCATCAGCATCAAACTCTGGGAATGCTCTGTCGATGTTCCTCCACTGGGATCCATCAGCGGGGTGTCTCAACATGCCATCCTGCTTACGTTCTTCTTTGTGTCATCGCATTAGTTTGGCATGCTCTTTGTTCCTGAACAAACGCTTCAGACGGGGTATCAGAGGAAAATACCACATCACCTTCGCAGCAATTTTTTTTCTTACAACGCTCCCCCACAACCTCACTAGGGTCATCCCGCCTTATCTTGTATCGTGCGCAACTGCAAACTGGACAACAATCCAAGTGTTAGTATTGTCCGCGATAGAGGATACAGTCATTTGGACACGCATGTATCTTCTGCACCTCCAAACCGAGAGGGCAAACAACCCGTTTTGCTTCATACGTTGCCGATGGCAATTCGTTAGTTACCCTTGGGCAGAATCTTCTTTACGAGTTTCAGTAGCTCATCGAAACCCTTATCAGTAACGACATTTGCTGCCTTCCACTGCAGAAATTCAAGTGTACTACCCAACTTCGTAAGCCCCTCTTTGCAATCTGGGTACAAGTCAGTTTTGTGGTCCCGCAACATGCGTTGTATCTTTTTCAGTTCCTTATCATTGCCCAAGTCTTTCTCAGCATCACGCAACATTTTCCCAAGTCCATCATTAGGGTCATCTTCCTGAGCATCATCTTCCTGAGCAGCATCTTCATGATCGGCATCACCCACTGCAGCATCTGCAAAGACCCCGTAGTATTCAGCCAATACCGGAATGTCGTTATCCACCTCGTCTTCTTCATCTTCATCCATTAGAATTCCTCATTCACCATGCTTCGTCCAAACAGAATAATTGTTCATGAAACCGTGCCTCATCAAATGCACCTGAAGAGCTCCTCTTTGTTTGTACGATTGAATATTTCGACAATTAGCGCATGGACAGAACATGAAACCTGACGGCGTCCTGTTGGCCTCGGCGACATCGAGAAACCCCTTCAGGCCATCACGAAACGCTGTATCGTGATTGTCCCCGTACATCCATTGCCTATTCATCTGCATTAGTAACCAATAACAATTATTTGTATAATTTAATATATAATATAATACAAAGGTAATATATAAGACAATACAAATTTAATATATAACTAAATATAAATTTAACATATAATAGATTACAAATTTAATACATAAGACAATACAAACTAAACATATTTCTAAAACTATAATTAATTTATTCATTTTATAAAATCAAATATACTTCCATTAAAAAAATAATTAACTATTCCAACTTTAAATAAATAACTAATAAATACAATACATAAGATCTCACTCTCCACTATGAACACAAGCTCTCTCTCCACCATGAACACAAGCTCTCTCTCCACCATGAACACAAGCTCTCTCTCTCCACCATGAACACAAGCTCTCTCTCCATTTTGATTCACAAATTTCTCTATTTCTAAAGCATATAAACAATACAAGCTAATAAAGAACATAAGAGAATGAAAGAATGTACCTTGTAGAGCCCCTTGGATGAGTGAAATCTTCACAAATTTTGAAAAAAAAATTTGGCAGCACCTCCCCTGTCCCGAGCACAACATGAACACAGCTCCAAGTGTTGATGCTGGCTCCGGCGAGGGGAGGGAAGGTATTATATACGAGCACATTAGCACCGGGTCTTGCGACGACCCGGTGCTAATGTGCTCACATTCGCACCGGTTGTAGCCAGCAACCGGTGCTAAAGGGCCTACCCGGTGCTAATGTGCTCACATTCGCACCGGTTATAGCCAGCAACCGGTGCTAAAGGCCCTTTAGCACCGGTTGCTGGCTACAACCGGTGCGAATGTGAGCACATTAGCACCGGGTCGTCGCAAGACCCGGTGCTAATGTGCTCAGCCTGCCATCCCTGCGCGCCGCCCCCGCTCATAGCCGTTGGACCCGGTGCTGATGCACCCTTAGCACCGGGTCCAAAATGTGCCGCGGCCTATGAGGGGGGCGGATGTGAGGTTCTCTGGTAGTGGCTGATCCGATCGACCTGGCTCATCGATCGCCGGACTGTCCACCCTTGTTGTAGACTGTCTTCCTAGGTTCATCATTGAACCCACATGTCATCATCGAGTCACCATGCACAGCCCTGCTTTGTTTGTGTCGTCATCACCTGTCTCCAAGCTCGCTTACGAGTCCAATCCAGTCACGTATACTGTTCAGCCTCATCAGAACTCGAGTCCAATCCGTAGCACACCTGAGCTCCTGCCAATCCTCTTGTGCTTGCACCAGTCACGTGCCTCCAGACCAACCAGCACCGCTGGACAGAGAAAAAAAACTGTATCAAACATGCACATAGATATATATGCCATATGGACATATCCTTCCTGCATGCAACGCCGTTTCTTTCATCTGTTCGTGAAAGCTCGGGTCTCCTTGGCCTTGGTCTGCACTTGCTTCTGATCAATCACAGCATGCTCCGCTGCTACGCCAATTGACATCTTCCGAGTCTAACACTACACAGTAACCCAACCTCTACCGGCTCGTTTGTATCTGCGATAATTTTCAAACCATGCATCTGGCCTTGTCGTCATCCACGCCGCTGCCCTCTACGCTTGCCGTTCCAGGCTCCAGCTCCTGTCACAATACAGCACACCTGCCCCTGCCTACGTGCTCGCGTCTTTTGCAGTCGACTCTTTCACGACTATATCCACGCGGCTCTCAATGACAACGATACCTGACTAGAAACACTAGTCACCGCCCAACACTCACGTCGAGCAAACCATGCTCCACCTAGCATCAGATCCGCACCGCACTTACCGTGCATTGCAACGATGCCTTGTAGATGCATAATCCTCACGACTCCAGGAGATTTTCGCATTGCATCCAGATCCAATCAAACCATAGCTCTGATACCAATTGTTAGAAAATTATCCCTCGCGACGACGAGCCGCCCGCTAATCTCCTCCAGCGGAAGCGTCGATTAGATCTACCGAGACGAACATGCAAGATCACAGACAACACCGGAGACACGATCTTTGTTAACGAGGTTCAGCCGAAGCCTACATCCCCGGGGCATGACTACGAGCGCTCCTCCCCAACCGCAACACCGGCTGCTTCGAGGTCCCGGCAACGTGCCGCCTCCCCCTACGAGCCTGTCGCTACGTCGTCATGGTTACAACATCAGCCCCCCTCTCATATTTATGAGGAGGCTCAGGTTACAGAGTTTGACACGAACTCTACCCTATACTGCTAAATACAACTCCAAGTCCCGTCGTTACCGGGCTGATACAAATATTCGACACAATATCTAACAACAAGGAAAGAAAAATAACATTAGTATTCTTTCATTAAAGGCGGTAATATGTTGAATCATAAAAGTTACATTGGATTATATATATGGTCGAGTTAGTACTGGATCCACAGATATAGTGGTATTCTCATTGTAGTACACAGCGCCTTTAATATAGTAGATTGCATATGATCGTGTCCTTGTAGCAAGACTGGCCAGCCTATTGAGATCAATGGTGTTGATTGGGGACCTTCAACAAAGGACCGATTGAGCTGGACTTGGCCTTCTACGTAGTTAAACCCGACTTTGCTAGCTTTATTTGATATGAGAAACTCTTGATCTTTGATGAATATAACCACATCTGAATAGGCAAGTTGGACCCAACGCGCCCGCTTTGGAGCCTGCTCAAGCCAAACCGAGCCCGAGTTATGACCCCAAATTGCCCCAATCCACCTAGAGCCGCAAAGAATAGTTCCAAGTTATTGTCCCTGGAGCATGTCAATCTCACCCGTTCCCGCACTGTTGATATATAATCATTTAGACCTCTATATTACTCCTGATTATTTACTTAGTTAATTTGATCATTAGAAAAAATGACTATTGATACATCAATCATGCTGGAGTGCTGTGGTGATACATGTGACCACGCCGAGCTCGTCCACGTTGGCGACGTGCGGGCCGTGCCGGAACGCCTACGTTGGACAGCGTTGCCGCCGACGGTGAGGCGGAGGTAGTCCGTCCACATGCACGGCGCGAGGCCGTGTTGCAGCGTCGGCGTGGAGCACGTCGATCCACAGCTGCTCACCGCCGGCGTCGACGTACGTTTCCGCGCCGGCGGCGGACACGTTGATGCGAGCGTCGTGGCCGCGCTCCATCGAGCGCGAGCGCGCGCATGTCCACGACGCCGCCGCCGGGGGCAAGCGACCAGCCGCGCCAGTAGTGTCCCTGCCCGCGGGGCGCCACGGGGAACGGCGCCGGAGAGGATGAAGAACCTGATGAGCGCAGCGATGTCGGCGGGCGTACGTGGATTTTTTATAGATAAAGGAAATAAGTTCCAGCTTCACCTTTTTTTTAAAAAAAGAAAGGGATCAATCCATTGTTATAGGACATATAGACTACAGGTCTTAATCAAAGTAGTAAAAAGTTTAAATGTCAATCCGAAAACTAAAGGACCATCCATTGTCCGCGAAGAAACATAGTGACTCCGTCTCCATCTCCAAGCGTCGACACGCCTTGATGATAAGGTCCTGATCACTCTCTCTTTGCTGCAATTTAGCCCACAACTGGAGCCAATATGTTCTCCTGAATAGTACCTGTAAAAATGTTTTTGGTCGGTATTTGTCAAACACCACTTCATTCCTAGATATCCAAACAGCCCAGCAAATTACCGTAGCTCCCGTCAATAACCTTAGATTTGGTTTGTGACCCCACCCCCTGTGTTTCACCCATCCATTAAACAAATTTATGATACTATTTGGAGGTGAAATTCCAATACTAAGTGTGTGGCTCGCCATAGAAATTTAGCATAATAACACTTGAAGAAAAGATGATTGATGGACTCAAAAGAGCTACTGAAACTACAATATCTACTTCCATTCTAGTTTCTTTTTGTCAAATTGTCCTTTGTCAATATAACACCTTTCTTCCAATACCACGTAAAGATTTTATTCTTTAATGGTATTTTCATCTGCCATATTTCTTGTGAGACTTTCGCACCATTGTTGATAAGATAATTATACATTAAATAAACAGAGAATGAGTTGTTTCTATTAAGTGACCATAGAAACACGTCCCTACATGTAACTCGACATTTATTATTCTGGCCACTAAATTGTTCCATTCCGTTAGCTTATTAAGCTTATTACCTACTAATGATTTCCTAAACAAGACAATTAGCGGAGCCGTGCTAAAGATATCTGTAACAATGGTGTGTTTCTTTCAAACAATATTGTATAAGTTGGGATACAAAGTTTTTTAGCTGATGATCCCCAAACCAGGAATCCTCCCATGGAACACGGCCTCCGGCGTGGCCTTGACCATCTGGCCGAAGTCCGTCGATGCCTTTGCCGTCGTGTTGCGGTCGGTGCGGAGCCTTGATGCGATGTGCAGGCTAAAGAGATCGCGAGGGAGTCCAGCGGCGGGTAATGGCCGGAGCTGGCCGGAGACGATGGAGATGAAGCTGGTGAGGAGGGCGAAAGCCACGAAACGAGTCCTTGCCATGCTTCTATTCGCTGCAACAATGCACTTGAGGTGATGGTTTTGACTTTTGACTGGTGGAAGTTGTCTGGTTTGGTGATTATATAGAAACTAGAAAAGGAGAGATTGTCTCTGTGTTCTTGAGGTCAAGAACTCCCAAGGTATTTATAGGATGCCATCAGCCTTGCAAAGATGCAAACGTTGACAAATGGAGGCGCAGAAGAGTCTGTAACGTTTTTTTCTGAATAATTTGGAACCGATTGACTTTTGGAGAAAAGAAACCGGAATGCACCTGAAGCATAACTAGGGAAAACTATTGTTAATAGGTACAGCTTTGAGTTTTTGACTAGTAGAGAGTATTTGCATCCGGGAAAAAAAATTGTAGGGACTATCTTGAGGGTTATAGCTAGGTCAGAGCAGTTTCTTTGTATCCTAATATTTTTCATCGTTCCTGAAGATCGTGTTTGGTCAGAGACTGGGATCAATATTTCTTCGGCCATACTGGCACAAAAATACATAAATTACTCGACATAGTGGCCAAACAGTAAGCTCCCAGTAAGTCAAACTCAAATAAAATATAAACTGTTCTCAGTTTGATCACTTTGTGTTTCTTTAATAAGATGTTAAAATTTCCATTCGGCGCCATGTCATAAAAAAAAATGAGCTTGTCAAACTCAGGTGAGTATCAGAGTAATCTGGCAAGAAGCCAAGCTTGTGACTGTAGTGATCATCTGATTGTAGGATATTTTGTTCACACACTAAGTAGCATGTTCTGTCTTGGAACGACTCTATTCAACGTGCACATTTTTTGGCGCGCACACATTTTTTGGCATGTCGGATGCATAATTGCATAAACATGCACTTCAATGACCATGCTATAAAACACTAACCACTATAATTGCGAATGTCCTAACAAAACACATTTGGATAACGAAAAATAGAGTGAAAATGCTGGCAATCACAACTAGACTGTCTTATTGCCTCGTATTTGAATCGGAAAGCATGTACAAAAATTTCTTGTAACTGTTATCTAATAGTAAAAGACAGAAAAAATACAAAATAGTAAACTCAAGCTACAAATTCCTCTCCTCCAATCAGCCTTTTAGAATTCCAGCAAAAGCCAGTTAGCTTTTACATCCTAACAACTAAAAATTATGTGCAAGCAGTCCCTAGCTAAAAAATTCCTATCCATAAAATTCTACATGCTAAAGTCAAATTATGCAGTCGCAATACCAACAACCTCGTCTCGTGATGGGAAAATCTTCTGACTTGGCGACAATATCACTTGAGGATCATACTTGGCTTTTAGCTCGGCAATTTTGCCCCACTTAGCCCCAAAATGTTTTTGCCACCTATCCTGAGATGTGTGGTGTGGCAAGTATTGTTTGCATTTGATACCCGCCTCATCACATAAATCCAGCACCGACTCGTTCTTCCTCTCTAGCCGCTTCACGTCGTCCACTGATAATGCCGACCAAAGCAAACTCACGGCATAAAAGACATCATCCTCATCAGTTGGTGTCATCGCCGTCATCCGACTATCCCACCTATCTCTGTTCATGGGGTATATAAGGATTATCCCAGCTGGGTTGTCATTCCTAAGGAGACCCTTGAAGACACCATTGTCAAAGTCAAGTATGCGCGACCGGGGGATGAAGAGGTTTAGCCATGGGTGTGGCACTTCCCACGCACCGGCTGATCGGAGTACCGTCTCCTCCTCTCGCACACGATCAAGGAACTGCACATATGTCACGTCCTTGGTGAACACAAACCCTGGCTCAAAGCTTAGTTGATCCAAGAGCACCTCCATTTTCTATACGGGAAGCGAAATCAAATTAGTATTCCTTCATTAAAAGCGGTAAGTTTAATCATAACAATGAAATTGGAATTATGTTCGAGTTAGTACCTGATCAACATACATAGCAGTATTCTCATTATAGTACATGGCGCCTTCAATATAGTAGATTGCAGATGATCCTGTCCTTGAAGCAAGCTTGGCCAGCCTATTGAGATTGGAGGCAGAGAAGAATGGCGTTGACTCAGGACCTTCAACAAAGGACCGGTTGAGCTGCACTTGGCCTTCAACATAGTTGAACCCAAATTTGCTAGCTCGATTGGAGATGAGAAACTCTTGATCTTTGGTGAACATAACCACATCCGAGTAGGCAAGTCGAACCCAACGCACCCGCTTTGGAGCAATCTCAAGACGGATCCGAGCCCGAGTTATAACACCAAATTGCCCCAATCCACCCAGAGCCGCAAAGAACAGTTCCGAGTTCTTGTCCCTGGAGCATGTCACCATCTCACCCGTTCCTGCATTGTTGATATATATGTAACCATTTAGATCTCTAGATTACTTACTTAATTTGATCATTAGAAAAAGTTAATACTTTTCATTGATCATGCTGGAGTGCAGTGATGGTACCTGTGACCACGTCGAGCTCGTCCACGTTGGCGATCTGCGGGCCGTGCCGGAACGCCTGCCCGCCGATGCCGGCGTTGGAGAGGGTGCCGCCGATGGTGAGCCGGAGGTAGTCCGTCCACACGCGCGGCGCGAGGCCGTGTTGCAGCGTCGCGCGGAGCACGTCGATCCACAGCTGCTCGCCGCCGGCGTCGACGTACGGCTCCGCGCCGGCGGCGGATACGTTGATGCGAGCGCCGTGGCCGCGCCCCATGGAGCGCATGTCAACGACAACGCCGCCGGGGGCGAGGGACTGGCCGCGCCAGGAGTGGCCCTGCCCGCGGGGCGCCACGGGGAACGGCGCCGGCGATGAGGAAGAGAACCGGATGAGCGCGGCGATGTCGGCGGGCGTGCGCGGATGGAACACGGCCTCCGGCGCGGCCTTGACCATCTGGCCGAAGTCCGTCGCCGCCTTCGCCGTCGTGTCGCGGTCGGTGCGGAGCCGCGATGCGATATCCAGGCCGAAGAGATCGCGAGGGAGTCCAGCGGCGGCGGGCAGTGACCGGAGCTGGCCGGAGACGACGGAGATGAAGCTGGTGAGGAGGGCGAGTGCCACGAAACGAGTTCTCGCCATGCTTCTCTTGCTGCTAATCTGGTTGCTTTGTCGACTTAGAAACTATAAAAGGAGAGATGGCTTGTGTGTCCTTTGTGGTCTAGAACATCCATGGTATTTATAGGATACCATTTGGCCTTCAGACGTTGACAAATGGAGGTACAGCAGGGCTTCCGGGCCTTATTGAAATCGTTATGAATATTCTGAAACGGATTGACTTTTGGCGAAAGGAGAAGTCTGTACCTGAAGCATGACTGATGAGAAGAAAATTATGTCAATAGGCTCCACGTCCTGGTTTTGAGATGTTGACTTGTGGAGAGTATCGAAATGATTATTGGTCAGAGCAATATTTCTTTGTATCGTCACCTGAAGATCAAGAATGGGTAGAGATTCAGACCAATTTTTCTTCTGCCTTGCAGGCTGAGAAATTAATTAATTAATTAATTACAGACATAGTTCATATCACATTCATTTAAGTAAATGTCACAAAACCAGGGCTATATGCTGACCTGATACACATATAACTACAGCTATTTAACATACATCGTGGATTTTTTTTTCTGAATTATGATTCGATCAGATCGCAACACTTAGGTCCACTTTGGAAGAGAATATCAGTCATCTGAAGAAGCATGTGACTCTGTAGTGATCAACTGACGGCAGGAGATTTTGTCCACATGACATCAATACTGACTAACCAATGATGCAGGTAGGTAAACTGGAAATTGACTCGGTTTCTAGGACGGCATAAACTCTTGATCATTCTACTCCATTGACATTCCGGTTAGTTGATGTCCGGCAGGAATATTCAATGGGGTGACAGGGATGTAAGACTTCTTCTAAAGCTCAACGATATTATAATCGTCAGTTCGTGTGCAGTCAGATCAAAAATTTAAACTGATGTAAAGAAAAATATATCCTTCCGACGGCAGGATTGATGTATAAACAAAACTTAAACAATATAAGATCGCAGGCTGCGAGGATGCATGAATGTCGAGGGGTTTATATTTTTCAGACCAAATCAAATCTGAAGATATGTCAACTGCTTGAATAATATCCATGGGTTAGTGGTGGTGGACACCTCACTGTTCTCTGCCCTTTAAAGAAGCTGCAAGGCCGGAAACAAAGGCCAAGTTACCTGTTGTCGCCCGGCCTGATAGATGTGTCTTAATGTAAGTGCAAGTTTGGGTCAACGGCTGTAGTGCATTTTGGTTGTACAAAAGTTATATGCATATTTCTTCCTCCAATCCCATGATTTTAGTTTTTTTTCTTTTGTATGAAAGTTTTGACATTCTGTGTGTGCGTGTTCTATTTTAACGGTGTTAGTACTGAAGCTCAACCTCATTTCGTTAATAGAGTAAGAGGAAACATCACAACAGCCCAGGAGGAACGCCTCACACGCAAGCCAACCTATGCTGCATCATATCATTATTGCATTTCATCCAATGGGTTGGCAAGATTTTAGATCAATATAATGCTCCTGAGGTTTTAGGACTTATTATACTCTTGGTTTCCTTTATGGTTTCTTATGTGCAACTAAATATTTTATATAATTAACACAAACAATAGCTGGATATTTCTTGTCAACTGCCCACAATAAATTTCGAATTTAGAAGTACATGTAGTTGTGGAATTGACATATCAAAATATCATTAACGACTAATGGTGGTAGCACTTCAAATCAAAATTTAAAATTTTCCGGCAACATACAAATATAATTTGTTCCAGTTTTTTTTGTAATTTTAAGTTGTTTTTTGTTATTATTTCTAAGTCAATTATTGTTATCAGTATGAAGCTTTGACATTCCAAAACGAACTGAGAGCTCTAACTTTGACTTCCATGATTCGTTCTCTGTATCTAGGATTTAAATGGTTAATTTGATATACCAATTTCCAGGCATCACATCGATAGTATAGCTGAACCAATCCAAATTTAAAAACTGATAGAATGAGATAGAAATGACGAACTACCTAACTGGCAACTTGTAGCACCTATTTATGGCACCACTTAGATTCCCAGACTACAATCAAGTGCGGCTACGGCTAAGATTTCATTGTTATTGTTTTTTTGTGGGAGTAGGGATAAGTGGAATAAACCTCCGTGTAAGTGAAACGATGGATGGTTCATTATGCACGATGATTTCTTGTAGGAGTGAAAGAGGCCCGGGAGTGGTAATCCGGAGATATCTCTTAGACTCGAATCCGGAGATATCTCTTAGACTCAAATCACAAGCTCATTTCCAACGATTCCAGCAAGCCACGTAGCATGCAAAACCTCGACCGTAGGATGACATGCAGGCGGCTGAAATCGTGTAAGAGTGACCCAAGCGAGAGCGTCATCACGAGCCTTCCAAACAACTCGCTGACGCTCCGCCCACCGCCTCCGTCTGCTAGTGTCACACCCGGTTTTAGACAGAAAACCAGGTGCATCTCATATGTGCGCCAGGATCAAGTTTACACACATATGGTAGACGTCACAAGTGAATATCCATAACCATGCATACAAAAGAGTATTAAAGTGTATTTATTACAAACTCAGAGTTGACACAAATGTCATAGCGGAAGACTTAAATTAACGTTTAACTAAACGAAGCAAAATAACTCCATCTCTACAGGCAGTTGACTGGTGGACTCGCCTAGAATTCCTCAAAATCAGTAGTAAAGTCCTCAAAATTCTCCCAATCTGAGCAGCAGTCCGAGTGTAGTGATGCAATATAAATAAACAAGCGTGAGTACATGTCGTACTCAGTAAAGTATGGAAATAAATGATATGATAGGCTTTATAAAGTGGAAGGCTGAAAGGATAGCTGCATTAAGCACTTTTAGTTTGTCAACTTTTATTAAGCATCTATTTACTAGCAAGTATAAGTATATACCAACCACAATTAAATGATAACATAAACCCATCAAATTCAGGCAACCACAATTTAGATCATAGTCTGATAGATTAATCATGTGAGGGTCCAGGTCGCTCATGACCGTGAGCACGACTGTTATAACAGTTTTACACTCTGCAGAGGTTGTACACATTCACCGTAAGCCGTGATTTCCATTGCCCGAAAGCATGTATCCTTCCCACACCACGTGGACCGAATACTGAGTTTCACTATGAGACCTTTACAAAAATACTCTAATAAGTGATAGTTCGCTAAGGCTTCCGGTTCAGGAGCAAAGCATAACCCTCCCTAGTGAGTCGCGTATCTTAGCAAAGCCTACTGCTCAAGAGGACCGGGCTATACCTCGTCAACCGCCGCACCTCTTGCCCCTTTCGGGTAAAACTATCCCAAACTAGAATACCTAATTAGTCAGTCAAAGCCAGAGCCACATAGCACTTATGGTTGCACTGTTTTCCTGGGTGGTCGCTCCGTGTTCCAATTAAAAGAGGTCATATTGTCATTATTATATTAAAAGATAATAATGGAACATAGAGTAGGGGTTTCATTAGATCAATCCCAGTTGAGCAACTAAGCATCATCTACCAGTCAAATTAATTTAATGACCCAGCTGCAAGGTATGATAAAACAGACTAGGAAATCCTTAATGGGACCCAGCAATATTAATGCAAGCGATAAATAAACGGTGTAATTAAAATGCATGTCATTTAGGTACAAACGGGCATGATCAAGGAATACTTGCCTTCTTCAAACTCTTCAACAGTTGTGTAACACCCAAAAATGGCCCATTTAAAATTTTTAGTAATTAATTGGCTTTTATTTAATTTGTTCATATTTAATATAAGGTTAAATAAATTATTTATAAATATTAAAATCAAATATAAGTGTAGAAATATTTTTGTTGCATTCATGCTGCTGCACTGTGTTTTGGTTGTTGGCAAATTAAGTTGGAATTTAAATTCTGTTTAAATTCGAATTTGATTTGCATTTGTTTGAACCTGCAAAAGTTAATTCAACCGAGTTCACTTTTGCTCCTTTAGCTCTTCCCCTGGTGCACCCTTGCTCCCTCTACTTTCCCCGGCACAACCCCTCCCCTTTCTTCCTCCGGCCCACCCCCCCCCCCTTCCTTTCCCGCCTGGGCCTTCGGCCAGCCGAGCCGGCCCAGCTCGCCCCGACCCACTCCCGCTTTCCCCCTCCCTCCCCCAATCTCTGGCTGCCCGGGCCCGCGTGCCAGGCCCTTCCTCCTTCCTCCCGCCCGAGCACCTTTCCCCCCCGGCGCGATCCTCGCCGGACAGCCCGTCCGAATTGGCCCTCCTCTGCGCCGCCCGTCCTTCTCCGAAACTTCCCGAGCCGCCTTCCCTTCCCCCATCGCGATTCCCTTCCTTGCTCGCCCGCTCCGCGCATGGAAGGCGCCCCTCCCGCGATGGAAAGCAACCCCGCCGCCGCCGCGTTTTCCTTCCTTGGCGTCCGTGCCACCCCGGTCCCCGAGCCCCCCTGCTGCTATTTAAGTTGAGCCCGAACGCCCCAGGACCACCACCAGCCTTCGCCCACGCCTCCCGAGCTCCAGCACCCCTCCTCCCACGCAGCGCCGCCGCTTCTCCTCCGCCCGAGCACCGGCCGCCGACGAACTCCATCGCCGTTGCTCTCTGCTCGACTCGAACCCACCCCAGAGCTTTGTGAGGAGGTAACGAAGCTAGCCGAGCAGTTCCCCACCCCCTTCACGCTCCTTTCCGCGCCTTATCGCTCGCCGTTCATGAACAGCACGGCCGGAGCCGCCCCACCTCGACGACCGAGCCACTCGCTGCCCGATCATCGACATGATCACCCCTGGTGAGCTCGCCATTCCATCCCGGTGCTGTAGGATCCAACCGCGTGGCAAATGGAGGCCTGTAGCTCGAGTTAGGTTCATCTCCGGCGATCCCCCGCCGTCGACCGAGCGGCGCCGCCGCGTCGGAGCGCCGCCAGCCCCTCCCACGACCTGGTCTGATCTGGACTGTTGGATCCAGATCCAACGGCCGTCAGCGCGCCCCGCCCCCAGGTCAAACTGGCACACACCGGTCAACCTTGTTGTTTTTCTAAAGAGCCCCTGCATTTTTCAAGATTCAACCCGCAGTCCACTGCCTTTAGAAAATAATTCCAGATAGGTCCTATTTTTTTCGAAAAACCCCCTGAGCTTTTTAAATTTAGAACCCGCCGTCCTAAGGAGTCGTTTTTACGCGTTAGACCTTCGGTTTTTATATGAAATTATGTTTAGGTCCCTGTTTTATTTCAATTGAGCCCCTGGAAACTTTTAAAAATTGACAGCAGATCATAGAACTTATAAAACCCATATCTTTTTCGTTTTAGCTCCGATTAGTGTGATTTTCGCGCTCATGTGTTCGTAGCGAAGCGTAGATTATTTCTAAAACCTTTTTATGTTCTGTTTCTACTGTTTGGTGTACTGTTCTAATAGAATATTATTTGTTTGCATGTATTGGAATGCGTGTATGCTTGTATGGTGCTTCGTGTCCAGTCGGTGAGCCGTTTGCTTTGGAGTTCGAGCTCGGTGAGGACTTTCCGGAGCAGGACTCACAGCAGCAGCAGCACTTCGAGGAAGGCAAGTTATAGCACGGACAATCCTTGCTACCTATACCCACCTGTTTACATAATTTTACTTTCATATGCATGTGTCTAAATTTGACGTCCTATTAAGGTTGTACCTAGTTTGTTTACCCCTATCCTTTGATTACCTTGGGTTTATGCATATGGGTAGATATTTGCTATGCACAGCTACTGTCACCATTATTTAACTATAAATTTTGACTTAATGGTTCACTTCAACATTAATGATAAAACCTGCTTTTTAGCAACTTGGTTTAGGGAGCTAGAGCATGTGCTGTGTGCTTTGCTCTAGTGTCTCTCAGTAAGGTTCGGTTCTTAAAGCGGCAACCCAGGAGTCTGTCGCCACCGCTAGAACTATTATGGCTCTGGTCTTGGTCAAGTAACTTGTACGGCTCTAGCTTGCTAGTGGCTACCATTGGGGCCAACGGCGTTAGTGGACACAAGGTGAAAGGGTGTTTCCGGATTCCACCGAGGACCGGCGATCCGTCGGCTAGGTCACGTTAGACCCAGTCCCGTGTTGGGAGTCCCTACGATGGGGAACTCCACACGTTGCGCATGGATGGGTGCGATGCCCGCGCTCTGGACGCCATCGACCCCCCTATGGTGTGACTCCGTAGGCGTACGTCGATCTCGGTGCCTATGGTCTCACCGCCTTGTTAAACTAGCGGCTACTGTCTTGTTAGGGTGTCTTGTGAAAAACCTCGTAGCGTCCCTATGCCGTCACACCTCGGAAGTGTTGATGTGCGTGGTTGGGTGCAAAGTTCTTTTGAACTTTTACACGACTGGTGGGTAAAGGGCGAAACCCCTACAGAGTGTAAAATCTATCATGATAGCCTTACTCAAGGTCATGAGCGGCCTGGATCCTTTTTGATTAGAAGATGATGTTTATTTATGTTTAATGTCACTTATACTTATTTAATTGGGTTACAACCGGGTTTCATTCACTTGTAGTAATTGTTAAATGTTAAAATGAACGAACTAAAAATGCTAATGCAGTTAAGCCATGTCTAGCCTACTTTGAGCCTTCATACCCGTGCTATACTTGCTAAGTATTTGTTTACTTACACTTGTCAATATTTAACAAAAATCCCGGATGGGTAAACAGATTGGGCTGATCAGGAGACTGCTGCTGAGTTCCCTGAGGACCTGCCGTACTTCTGAGTTGCGCTCTCCCAGTCAGAGTCCCTGTGGACTGCAGCTCCGCTAGTTGAGAGTTATAGACTTCCGCTGTATTAATTATTATTGTTATACTCTGATGTAAACTATTTTACTTCGAGCATTTGTACTCTAATTTCCATATTTGTAAGCTGAATGTGTTCTGTGGACATCCTGGGCACACATATGGCAGCATTCGGGTTTCTGTGTAAATCTGGGTGTGACAAGCTGGTTCTTCAAACACTTCTTCGAACGGCGCGTTTCCTATACGCAGCACACGAACACATATAAGAAAACAATACAATAAAGAAGAAACAGTACACCAAACCATTCCAACAAAAGAAAACAACAGCACAAAACTATTCTACGCATCACCACGAACGCGTGAGCGCGAGAATCACTAGAATCGGAGTTAAAACGCAAAAGATATGGCTTTTCTAAGGTTCAGGGACTTGCTGGCAAAGTTTTAAAAGTTCCAGGGGCTTAACTGCGAAAATCTAAGGGCTAAAACATAATTTTGTATATAAACTCGAGGGTTTTCATGTCAAAAGAAAAAACTTGGACTTCGGGTGTAATTTTAGAACTTGCAGGGGCTAAACCGCAAGAAAAAGGACCTAAATTGAATTATTTTTGAACGGCTCAGGACGGTGGGTTGATTTTGAAAACTTGGAGGGCTTCTTTGCAAAATTCTCTAGGTTGACCGGTATCCAACTGGATTGACTTGGAGCAAGGACGAAGCTCGGCCATTGGATTAAGATCCGATGGCCGAGATTGGATCGGTAGCGGGCTAGCCGGCGGGGGAAAGAAGAGCGGCGGTGCCGCTGGCGCCCACGGCGGAGCTTCGCCGGCGCGCACGCGAAAACTCACTTCGGGCCACCAATCGCGACGGGAATAGGTCGAGGAGGGAGAGGGGAAGATGGCGAGTGCACCCCGAGGGTTCTTGACGGTGGAGGAGCGACGACGGCGGGCGGCGACGGCGAATGGCTGGCGGCGGCGCTGCAATAGTCCGATGAGCTCGCGCGGGGCAAAATTTTGGGAAAAACTCGAGGGAAAGTTCACGCGAGGCCTTGTTACCTTCGGCCTAAGCTCCCAAAGAAGTCAATCCGCGGGGAAAACGCCCACGGCCGGAGATCAACGGCGGCGCTAGGAGAGCTCAACTCGGCGGCGGCGCGAGCGGCAGCTAGGGCTCCGCGGGTTGGGGCTACGCGCGCGAGAGGTGCGGAGAAGCAAGGAGGGGCCACGACGCGCGCTAGATTAAAGGGCGGTGCGGAGAAGCAAGGAGAGGATGGCGCGGCCGAGCTGGGTCGTACTCGAGCTCGAGTCCGGCTCGGGGAAGACGGTCCTGACAGGCGGGCCCCGCCTGTCAGCGACGCGGGAGAGAGGGAGACGCGGAGTGGGCCGGCGCGGGAGAACGGGCCGAAAGAGAAGGCTTGGCCGGGAAAGGGAGCAGGCCAGCTGTCCGAGAGCAAAGAGTTGAGGGAGCAAACATGGACTGGCCAAGAGTTGGAGGGGCAAAACTAAACTCGACAGAAAACAACTATTCTAAACATCAAACCAATTCAAATTAAATTTGAATTTAAATAGAATTTAAATTCCAACTTAATTGAACAACAAGCAAAAGACAAATGCAACAACATGAATGCATCAACAACTTATTTTTGACTAAAATTATTTAATATGATATTTAAATTGATATAAAGGCTAGAAATTCCAATTAAATCATAGAAAATTTATTTAGGCCTTAATAAATCCTAGAAAATTCAGAAAGTTGCTACAATTTAATTGTGATGAATTTTAGGGTGTTACAGCTAGCCCATGCTTTTTTTATGGCATCGCCTCAACGCTGGCCCGCCTCTCTCTCTCTGCGCCTCCCCCAGCCACCGGTCTGCGCTGTGCACCCTGGACGCCGCAGGGAGGTAGGACCCAATGTGGGTCATCATCCTGATTTCTTGCCCGCTGCCGCTCCCCTCGTCTGTGCCCACTTGTCGCTCGGTACCACTCCCATCCGTGTATGCTCCTGCCCCTACCACGCCCACCGATGGAGAACGAGGATGCCACCACCCAGTTGCTACCACCACCATGCCATGCCAGTGGCGGCTGAGGAGCGGGGACCGCGATGCCCGTCACATCGGAGATGAGGATGCTCGTGGTGGACACCATCTTGAGCCCCAGAGCCACCGCTGCGTCATGGCAGTCCTCCTCGCTGCTAGACAGGGCGTAGCTCTCCGTGGAGACTGACGCTCGCCGAAAGGTGCATGCATACCGCATCAAATTCACACTCCGACGTACGAACGAGACCAGAGCGAGAAAGAGAGAGAAATTTGTTGCTCTGATCTGCTGCAGGTGTGTGTGGAGCAAAGGCAGTACGACTGTTCCAACGTCTCTACCGTAGCCGACCTTGCCTCCACTGCCTGCAAAATGTTCGACAAAATGCCAAGCACCCAGGTGTTTAGCAACTTTAGTTTATGAAGGTGTCTTCTAATACTCATATTCAAAAAATCAGGTCAACAAAAATTCAGTAAAAGATGGAGTTCTCAGGCTTTGACTAAAATGTTCTCGGACTTGCTGATGGGCATATATTAAAATAGAAAGAGCAGTTCCTTAATCTAAATTAATTTTGTGATTTTCATGGGTAAGCACCTGACCAGCATATGAGCATGATCTGCTTCATTTGTTGCCATTCATGTTATAGAGCGTATGTCATCTAATCCAACTAGCCACTCATCTGTTGCAATGTATAAGCAGTGTGCCTTGTCATGCTGATAATTTTTTCCATACTTGTACCCTAGAGATAATGGTATCACTATTAATTGCATAGCTTAATTTTTTCATGTATAATCATATATCGCTATAAAGCTTCATTCATCTTGGCAGAATATCAGCGTGAAATCATGGGTAGTATTACTTTAAAGATAGAAGGACAGAAAATAGAGTCAAAGTAATTCAAATGTGCTACCTGGAAGTAATCAGGAGAAATTATTGATATAGTGAGAGGTCGTAACATGGAACCGGTCCGCTCTCGTCTCGCCCAGGTGCACCCACGTAATTAGCGGATCACAGATCTGCAACCCCGACTGCATCATCAACGGCTACTCCAGCTCCGACGTCCACGCCACGTCGCGGACACTTGTCCCCAACGTCCACCGCAAATCAGCGGTTAGCCGTTCCTGGCGCCGCCGACCACCAACTTAAAATCCTAATTCCCCTGAGTTCTAGCGCCGCTTAGGATCTAGATTTGGGATTATCCTGTGTGGGATCGTTTCGATTTTGGCACCTTTGTGCTAGTCACAAGTAATGGCGACGCGCGGAAGTACATCGGTGACATACCTCCTCCAAAAGTTCAACCTGACGGTGGAAGAGGAAGAGGTGATCGACTTCAGTGATGAGGAAGATCTTGGAGATGAGACTGTCACCAAGTGGGCGTTGATTGGCAAGGTACTATCTTCGTTGCCTCTGCATGCGAATACGGTCACCTCGCCGATTAGGCCGGCATGGGGAAATCCCTATGGTCTAGATTCAGAAGATTGGTGAGAAGGGTGATAATCTTTTTATCGCGGAATTTGGCTGCATGTTGGCTCACGATCGGGCCCTTTTGGGTTCACCTTGGATTTGGGAAAGTATACGATGCTTCTGCAAGAATATGATGAGAAGTTAAGTACGGCAGAGATCCGTTTTGAGAAGATGGATATTTGGGCTAGAGTGCTTAACCTCCCGCTGGGATGGAAAGATAATAGTAGAGGGAAGAAAGTGTTGAGCCTCCTTGGAGAAGTGGTGAAAATGGATGTTGATGCTGATGGAAAGGCGAGTGGGCCATACCTGAGAGCGAGAATCACCATTCAGCTCAACAAACCGATCAAGCGTGGTATTCTTATGAGGATGAACAAGAATGAGGAGCCGAAATGGTTCATCGCCCAATATGAGAGAATCCCTTTATTTTGTTTCTCGTGTGGCCTCATTGTCCACTCTGATTTGGAATGCTCCACACCATCACTGCAGGATGGGAATGGCAAGCTGCCATACCAGACTGAGATCCCGCTCCGGACGCCGGACGACAAAAGAAGGAAATCTCAGAGCTTCACTGAAGCTGCGGCGGAGTTGTTTGGCAGACCGGGTCGCAGCAATGCGGCGAGGTTTGATGAGCACAGGGTGGGGTCTACGGATAACAATGCATCGGCCGTGGCCAGGAGGGAGATGGGGAAGCTGCGGCACCAGAGAAAAGACAGGCTGCCGAACCACAGAAGGAGCCTCTGAATGGGAGTCTTCTAGCATGCAACTCTTTCGGGCCAAGGAGATGAAGAAGGTAGTGAAGAAGAGGAAAATAAAGGGTGTCGGGGTGCTTTCCATGTCTGCCCCGGACCTGAATGTGGCCCTTGAGGATACAACAGCGATTGTGCCTGCTGGGCTGGTACATGCACGAGTGAATCAACTGGTGGGCTCCGGTGACGAAAGTGATGATATACAGGAGGAGTTGATCAAGAAGCATAAGATGTCGGAGAGTTCTCAAAATGCACGATCGGCGGCGGCTACGAGGGACAGCCCCCGCCAGGCACAATGAAACTCTTCGCTATGACTGCCGAGGCTGTGGAGGCCTCCCGGCAGTTCAAGAACTCCACAATCTTATGGAGACACTGGGACCCGAGGTGGTTTTTTTGTCAAAAACAAAGATGGATGATGAGAAGGCCCAAAGGCTCGGGCTACACTTGGCTTCCCAAATGGCCAGGAGGTGAGCTGTGAAGGCAGAAGTGGTGGCCTAGCACTCTTTTGGAAAACGAGTGTAACCGTAATTTTTCAAAACAAGTCCAAGTCGCACATCGATGTTCTACTGATGGCTGACGGATTGGGAGGGAAAATTTGGCGGTTCACTGGGTTCTACGGAGAACCTGGACGGGAACACAGGAAGAATAGCTGGCACTTGCTTCGTTTCTTGCGAGCACAGACCGATCTGCCATGGTTGTGCTCCGGGGATTTTAATGAAGTACTGCATGCCACAGAACAATTTGGAGGGAATGCGCGTCAGGAATGGATGATGGAAGGTTTCCGTGATGTGGTAGATCACTGTACTTTCAATGATTTGGGTTTTAGTGGCTTGCCATTCACATGGGACAATAGACAGGATGATGGAGATAACATCAAAGTCAGGCTGGATCGTGCGTTGGGAGATACGGAATTTATGAAGCTCTTTGGCGGAACCACTGTGACTCATGTACCTATAGTGGAGTCTGATCACTGTGGCCTTCTGAGCACTGTGCAATACTCAATTGAGTTAGCGGCAATGGGTGGCAATTCACGACAGGCACGAAACGTAAACCGTTCTGCTATGAAAATATGTGGCAGCGGCATGATTGCTATGCGGACTTTGTCCATCAGTCATAGGATCCAGGTATTTCACAACCAGACCTCAGGGTGATTAGTAGCACACCAAAGAAGATGCAGGGCTCGTTGAAGGACTGGAATACAAACATTTTTGGCTCAGTCAAACAACAACTCAAGCAGTTGCGAGAGGAGTTGGAGAAAGAGCGGAGTTCAGCGCTCTATCGCGGGCCATCAGCTAATGAGAGGCGGCTCATGCGGCAGCTTGCAGAAGTGGTGGCACGGGAGGAGATCATGCAGAAGCAGTGCTCACGCATTGACTGGCTGAGGGATGGATACCGTAATACAGAGTTTTTTCAGGCAAAAGCTTCTAACCGGACCCGTCATAATCGGATTGTGTCGCTGCAGCGAGAAGATGAAACTATGGTAACAGATCAGGAAGCAATGGAATTGACAGTTATTGATTTCTATTGGCAGCTTTTCAGCAGTCAAGAGGAGTTGCAAACCGAGTTGGCGTGTCAGTTTGTTCCACACAAGGTGACGCAACAAATGAATGATGATCTGGACCAGCCTTTTACAGAAGAAGAATTTAAGGCTGCGCTCTTTGAGATGAAACCGAATAAGTCACCAAGGTGTGGACGGCTTCACGGCTGGTTTCTTCCAAAAACACTGGGGCTTAGTAAAGGATGCGGTAACGGCGGTGGTTCTTGGCTTTTTGAATGGAGTGACATGCCGGAGGAGGTGAACAGGACTCTTCTCGTTCTAATTCCGAAGGTACCGATCCCCAAGACTTGAGTCAGTTTTGGCCGATTTCTTTATGTAATGTTCTACATAAGATCTGCTCAAAAGTGATGGCTCTCCGGTTGAGGAAATGTTTAGATGAAATAATTTCAGAGGAGCAAAGTGTGTTTGTACCGGGATGGCGCATCACTGATAATGTGCTTATTTCTTATGAGTGTATCCATTACATTCGTAACAAAAAAGGTAAGAAAGGAGCCTGTGCAGTAAAGCTTGACATGGCAAAGGCCTACGATAGCGTTGAATGGCACTATTTGCGTGGTCATGGTGGCTTTGGGCTTCTCAAACTCTTGGGTGAATCTAGTGGGGAAGTGTATAACCTCGGTGAGTTTCTCAGTGAGGGTGAATGGTGTGTTTTCGGATGTTTTCAAGCCAACGAGAGGTATATGGCAGGGAGATCCTATCTCACCATATTTGTTCCTTCTCTGTGCTGAGGGGCTCACTTCTATGTTGAAGAATAGTGGCCTGAACTATATTGCCCGGGGTTTGAGAGTAAGGGTGTGTTTGGTTGGACTGTGGCTGTAAAAAAAGCTGCCGTGGTTTGTGGGCTGTAAAAAAGCTGCTATGGGCTATGTGCTGTGAGAAAGCTGAAAGATATATACATATATGAATATAAATAAATAGATATATATACATAGGGACTTAAGAGTAGAAACTTGAAGTACACGATCATAGGGAGTGGTGGACTTAAGGCTGAGGTATCTGGATTGACTAAGGACAACCATCCTTGGAGGCATGCTATGGACCTTGAAATGAAAACCTGCTCATGTGGTCAGTGGCAAATTTCTGGTAAACCTTGCACACATGCCATATGTTTCATAGGTTCACTAAGAAATATTAAACTTCATGACTATGTGCATGATTACTATTCACTTGAGCGCTTCAAGGCTACCTATCAATTTGAGGTGAACCCTATGGTTGACAAGTCACAATGGCGTGCCATTGATCCCGGGTTTGAGATGTTGCCTCCAAAGCTAGAAAGGGCTGCTGGTAGACCGAGAGTGAAAAGAATCAAGAGTAGAGGTGAGCCAGGAAAAAGGGGACCTTACCAATGCAAAAGATGCTTCCAGTTTGGGCATATTGAGAAGGGATGCCGTGAGCCCCCTACTGAACTTGGTGCTGAATTGCTACCGTCACTTCCTACCAAAAATAGGTAAGTGAAGCTACAGCCCTTACTATGTTCTCTTTGTTTCACAAGAATTTATGATACATAATACTGTTGTTGTGTAGGAAAAGGAAAGGAGAGGCTGGTACATCAAAATCCAAGAATGCTTCTAAAAAGACCAATAAAGGTGGCACATCAAGCATGTCTACTGCCCCTGATTTAGTCACTCAAGCACCTTCTACGATAGGCACAGCTACTACCTTAGTCAATCAGGTGCCAATTAGTCCAGGACCAACAACAAGGAGAATGGCGTCTCTTTCTACTCCAACAAGACCATTAGGGAGTCTAGGGCCTACAACAAGAAGAATGGCAGCACAACTGGATATATCACCAGGAGGAATTGCTAGGAGGCTCATCATAAATTAGATCTTAATTGTTGAGGTGTTCCTGTGATGACATGTTCTGTACTGAACTGCTGTTGTATTGAAACTGCACTAGGATGTTGTTGCTGTATTAAAACTAAATTAGGATGTTGTTGTTCTATCCCTTGAACCAGAACACTACTTTGGCCATGTATGTGCTCCTCTATGGTTGTGTGTTGAATCTGAACATGTGTTGATGTGTTGGTCCTTATTTAGTGAATGTATTGAACCATATTACTGTCCTTTTGTCCTGTGTTGGTTCTATTTTATTGTTTGTGTTGACAATAATAAACATTTTGTGTTGAATTGGAGTTAGTTGAGACCATATGCATGTTTTTATGTCTTGTGCTGTATGATAACGGTTTGGGGGCATTTTCGTCCAAGATAACAGAGATAGTAGCTCAATCTAACAGAATGCTATTTTCATGTAACGTTTGCACCTTTCAGTGGTATTTTACGGGGGCGGCATCTTTTAATGGTACTTTTTAGAAGTCGTGATCTTTCGATGCTACAGAACCAATTTGGTAAGACAGTTGTGGCTTTTTGGAAGCTGAAAGATATATACATATATATGTATATAAATAAATAGATATATACACATACATATACACATATATATATACATATGAATAAGGTATATATCTATATATCTATAGGACGAGTTTTATCTACACATGCGTGTAGCTACACCCACCATCAGTATACCATTGTATGTATGTCCGCATACTAGTTTATCATTTTTAGTATGTTCATATACTAATTCTAAGATACTTCAAAGCGAGTTACACGATTTTTTTTAAATCAACCCTATTTTTAAATATATTTTGATTATACCTTTATAATACTATATAAAATAATATATCCATATACTCAATGTATGCTTACATATCCAACGTATATATCATCACAGATAGTCTAGTATCATCACATACTACATATACATACTCTTCGTCGGATTAAATTCATCATGTATCATGAGATACACATGTGGGTGTAGCTACACGCGCGTGTAGAATGTATTTTTCCTATATATGTATGTATATATATACATATATATCTATATATAAGATATATGTATATAAATAATTAAATATCATATAATATATATATACATATATATATACACACATATATATACATACATATATGTATGTAGGTAATTTCTTCAAACTTGTGAAAGCCAACGCCCAAAAAAGCACCTCCATACCTGCTTTCAGAAATGAACTAGCGAAAAGCTGCTTTTGGCTTTGACTTTTGTTGGCAGTCAACCCCTTTGGTTGGGCTACTGACTTTTTTGAAAAGCCAAAGCCAGAAAAGCCTAACCAAACACACCCTAAGTCAGTCATGCACCTTGGATTTCACATCTCCTTTTTGCTGATGATTGCTTGATTTTCTTGGAGGTAACAGACAGAAGTGCTCAACGAATAGAAGACATCCTGGATATGTATCATAGGGGGGTCTGGTCAGTTGGTGAACAAGCACAAATCGGTCATCTTTTTCAGTGGTAACACCGAGCAACTATACAAGGAGAACATACACAATATTCTTGATATCCCAACAGAAGCTTTGGGGGAGAAATACTTGGGTTTACCCATGGCGATTGGGCGCTCAATGGATGGGGTCTTTGACTACATTGGTGATCGAATACGAAATTCAGTCAATGGATGGGGAGAGCGGCAGATGAGATGTGCTGCACGGGAAGTGCTTCTAAAGTCCGTGGCACAATCCATTCCAACGTACTCCATGAGCTGCTTCAAATTACCATCTAAGCCGTATCAGAGAATTACTTCTTATATATCCAATTATTGGTGGGGAAGCTCCATAGATAATCACAAGATCCATTGGCTGAAATGGTGTAAGCTCACGAAAGCGAAAGGTGATGGGGGTATGGGCTTTCAGGAGATGAAATTGTTTAATCAAGCTTTTCTTGGGAAGCAAGGATGGAGACTTATGACTAAACCAGACTCGTTCTGTAGCTAAGTGCTGAAAGGCAAGTACTATCCCAACTGGGACTTTCTAGATGCCACGAGGAAGAGAAGCACAGTGACCTGGAGATCAATTTTGTATGGTCGAGATATACTGAAATGGGGGATCATCAAACGAGTTGGCATGGGAGAAACAATTGATGTCTGGAGCGATAATTGAATCCCGAGTAGCGTCTCCATGAAGCCTATTGGCAGACTGGATACAGCTAATGTGGTTACTGTAGCAGATATGTTAACAGGGATGCCGCGCAGGTAGGATGTGGAGAAACTGAAAGAGAACATGGTCATGTTGGATATAGAGGCTGTGCTGAAAATAAAGCGGTGCTATCATCTGATGGAGGACCTAAACGCCTGGGCCTTTGAGAAGGTTGGTACATACTCGTTGTGCTCTGCATATAAACTACTGAAAGATAACCAAATGGCGGTAGTTGATCTTTTGGAGAATAGCACGGCCAGTTCAGAGGGTCCAGGCCAGTGGTGGCAGCATCTATGGAGAATGAAACTACCACCAAAAGTGAGAATATTTTGGTGGAGGGCTATACATAATTTCCTGCCCCGCAAAGAAGAGCTGTTGAGACGTCATATTGCAAATGAGAGCGTCTGCCAAGACTGTGGTCATTCATCTGAATCAGTGTTTCACACAATGTTTGAGTGTACGTATTCCTATAGGTTTTGGGAATGTATCAAGGAATTGACAGGACTTAAGCCACCATTGGTACACCCTTACACTTGGGCAAAAGACCTGTTAGTGGGGCAACTCTGTAAACCCGATGATGCGGCTCTGTTTGCTTGCTGCTACTGGTCATTGTGGACAGGGAGGAATAGTAGAAGACATGGTAACGAAAGCTGGAGCCCGTATGCGGCTGCAAAATTTGTTGCCAAGATGGTGGAAGATGTCCTGCAGATTAATCAGAAGGAGGACAGACCTTGCAGGAGAGAGAGGTCGAGGTGGAAGCCACCGGAAGGTGATCTGTTGAAACTAAACACTGATGGAGCGTTCAATGGTGCCACTTTCAAAGGAAGAACTGGGGCGGTGCTTAGAGATTTGAATGGGGCTCTGATCAGAGCCATGTCATGCTGGTATGAAGACTTGGAAGACGCCTTGATCATAGAAGCTTTGGCGGTCTTGAGACGGTTTGAGAATGGCGAAGGACGCTGGACCAAGGAGAATTGTCGTGGACTCGGACAACACCTCGGTGGTGAATATGCTGAAGTCACCGGATGGAGCACGATCAGTAATAGTAAATAAGTACTTGGCGAGATGTCAAGGAGCTTAGCAGGAGTTTTGACTTTATCTCTCTTAGTCATGATAACCGGGAAGCAAATGGTGCAGCTCACTGCTGTGCAAAGTTTGCTACTCCGGCTAATAATTTCTGTAATTGGGGGAGTAGCATTCCAAATTTCTTGTCGGAAGCACTACAATGTGATTGTAATCCTGTATCTATAATATAAGCTCGGTTGACTTGCCCTAAAAAATAGGAGAAATTATTGATATATACATTTGGCCAATGCACACCCACGATTTATCTCCACAAATCACTCTCTATACTCATCTATCTGTTAGCAACAGGGCAGCGGGGAATCGAAGATAGAAAGGAATTCAAGATTTGGAGCAAGAAATTGGGACAGAAGAGAAGATCAGAGATGCAACCAGAGGTCAGGTTACTTGAAAGAGGAGTAATGTTCATACATTTTTTTCGATATCCCTCCTCTCCTAATCCTACTGGTATATGTAGCTAGTAAGTGGGCTCAACCCAGTAGAGTCGCACAGGCCCAAGCCAGAACACAGCTCTTAGGCCCAGCTCGTCACACAACCAAGATACAATAGTGATCCTGACATTCCCCCTTCGTTAAGCAACAGCTTGCCCTCAAGCTGTAAACAGGAATGTGCATTGATTCTTCATGGCCCAGATCATAACAGTACACCTTCCTTTGAAACCATGGCTTCAATTATCACATTGTAGAAATGAAGTAACAGGAGGCCAGCATCAGTCAATGATTTATAGATGGCTTCAATAGTTGTCGAGTGTTGTCTTGTACATTCGTGAAGCTGAAGAATCTTTGGTAGCACAAAACGAAGTAGTAGCGGGCTCGCTAAGTATAACTGCTTGAGATCAAGTTGATTTGCCATCAAAAGTACAAGAGGAACACTCCGGCAAGTCCATTGAATCGATGCTGTCCAAAAACACCCAAACCTCTTGAAATGTCACTCAAGCAGATGGCGTCCAAGGAGGTAAAATAAACCCAGCAGCGAGCATGTGGTGGTGAAGCATCAGAAGGTCATACAACTTACAGATTTGTTGGCGCTTCACACTGCACCAACCATTTCCCAGACAACAATGAGACCAATAAAAGGTACAAGAAGAAATATGTCAGTGAAAACCCAACTGCATTGCTCTTCAATGGTAGGGATATTGTATAATAAAGATCCACCTCCCAATAGTCTTGAGCATCCAACACTAACCGACCCAATATGTATAGAGTATGCCATCATTACAGTAGTGTTTAACTGATTCTGTAATGTGGTGATGCTGAAGGTAGGATCATGTACCCATATGATCCAAATAGAATTCTGAAGTATGATCTGCTACAACATAGCAGGTTGGTCTGCTATGGCGAGGACGCAGCAAAGCTGCGCCTATGTTTCTAGTTTGTTCGATTGGGAGACATGGGGGCGCCTATATGCTGCACAGAAGCCGGTTAAGCTTGTTGGCTTCCAGCCCATTAGGCCTAGCTCCTCCTTCTTACTCAACAGCGCCACACGGCCTCCGCTCCCGCCCCTTCCGCCGCCGCCCTGGCCGGCGGCTGGCACGTCGCCCGCCCACCGTCCACCCCCGCCGCATGCCCCCGCCCTTCCTAACCCGGAGGCCCTCGCCGCCCCCGCCGCTGGTCACCGGCCCACCGCCCGTTCATCCCCGGCCGCCCGGCGGCGCTACCGCGCCGTCTCGCCTTCGCCGCCGGCCTAGCCCCCAACCTCTTTCTTCTCTAAGGCCGGCGGCCATTGGAGCCCCCCACCCTGGCAACCTCGAAGCCCTAACCCTAATCGCCGCCGCCGGCGGCCTTGCCCACCACCCGCGGACGGCGGCTCCCTCGCCGCCGAGCCGCCCCGCCCGACGCCTGCCCCTCCGCCGGCTCCCGCACCTCCAACTCGCCGGCAGCCCGAGGAAGAAGATAGAGATTGTGCGGCCCACGTTGGTTGCATGAATTTTAAGCATTGAAAGCTAGGTGGAAACAAGACTTCCGGAAGCCATATAGGATCCCCGGGAGACATGTATGCAAGTGTGCCGTAGCCTGCTTTGGCCAAGGCCCAAAATAACTCAGTGGTCTAGCCAAGCCCGATGAGCAGCCGTTGTTGCGGCGGTGACCTAACTGCAATGGCTCCCATTCTATAAAGCATCCTGTGAAAAAGATTCGATCCAGTCATGCCACGCTAACTGCTGTAATTCACACTAACCTGCTTCTTGATTAAAGCTTACAATATTGATTAAAGCCTAGACATCAGTCATATATATGCGACAAAAAAAGTATACAGAGTTATCAGATGGTTTTGCACCTGGAGTGGATTTGGATATCACATCTTTTGGTCTATCGACTGTCCAGACGTCCAGTGTTCTTCTTGTACGAATTCTCCTTCTTGGCATTCTTCTGCGCCATCTGGTCGTTACTCAGCTTGCTACCTTTGCTGTGCCTTTTCCCCTGCCTTCAGTCGTTTTCGATTGGATGGATCAAGGTTGTCAACATTCGAACACCTACAAAGACCAATTCTTTCTTAATGTATCTATGGCCAAAAAATTAACTTATCGTTGAGAGGACAAGGTCGAAATCAATGAAATCTTACTATCATCTTCACCAGCGACCAATTCTCTCTAGACAGATTGTGTTGAAACGGACTGTCCCCCGAGTCTCTTAACACCACACCATGGATGATTATTGCATGGCTCCATATTGTACGTATCAAATCGAACTCTGAAATTGCTTTGAAAATTTTGCCAAACAAAACCAGACATCATCGCAACAAACATGAAAACTATAAAAAAAACGCCAAGTAGATGGAATGAACAAATATCCTGGCAGCGTTGTTCACATTGGCTTTGATCAGGTTACAACAAGTGAAATAACACAAAGAAAACGAGAAAGAAATTAATATATTTTTTCTATGCAATATATACGTAAACCACGGTAGTTTGGATTGATCATTCTAGGGAGTAAACAGAACCTGACTAGTGTAAGCATGTTGCCTATACTTGAAATTGAGCTTCGAGTGCATCCAATTCAACGAAACGTTGTTGTAGCAATAGGTGGTGGCAGTCCTATCGGTCTATGTATTCCACCATGTTACTCTTGGCATTGTAGGACCACCCTACGGGTGACTGTCAGTTCCCAGCCCCTTCTCGTCCCTTTCTGTGAGCTTGTTGGTGGGCCCTGTTCTGACGTTGAGAGAATAGAGTTAGACTTGAGCTATAAACATCAATCCATAGATGTTGTGTCTCTTTGCTCGAGTGATCCGAATAGATAAAGTACATATGAATCTTATCTCTTCTCGTTACCCTTGAGCTGTGTGTCATGGTCCTTCGCCCCTACCATTACTGTTACCCCATCTTGACGATAGGGTACCTGTGATATCATTTGAATATTTGTTTTCTAGTAAACTTGTTACAGTGCTTCCCTGTAGAAAATATAAACTACGATACTCTGGCCGGATTACTCTTGGGTGAAATGCAACAGTAGTGATTCTGTGCGCTTGTAGAATATTTATATATTTTATCGAGCCATAAGAAAAAACAAACAAAACACTCCTTGCGCCATTATCGAGACCACAAATCCTGACAGCGACCATAAAAAATGCCAACATACATCAAACATATACAAACATATAATAGTAGTGTACTATATATAAGTTAACTAGTACACGAAATGAATAAATGAATTGAAAACAAATAACAATTGAGAAAAAGAGCAAGAAAAGAAAAAAAAAGCAAAAAGGGGACATTTAGTCCCGATAACTAAAAAGGCTGCGCAGGCCATCTAAGCACGCTACCTTTAGGTCACTACCAGAATCCTTCACATCCGCCCGCCTCCTCCGCCTCGGCCATTTTTGGACCCGGTGCTGATGGGGCTTCAGCACCGGGTCCAACGGCTAGGAGCGGGGGCGGCGCGTGGATGTGTCAGGGCGGACACATTAGCACCGGGTCGTGGCAAGACCCGGTGCTAATGCGCCCCCTTTAGCACCGGGTGCAGCCAGCAACCGGTGCTAATGTGCCAAGGCCATTTCGCACCGGTTGCTGGCTGCACCCGGTGCTAAAGGGTGCACATTAGCACCGGGTCTTGCCACGACCCGGTGCTAATGTGTTTGAATATAGGGGCTTCTTCCTCCCCCGCCCGAGCCAGCTGAACACTTAGGCGCTGTGTTCATGCTGCTCGGCCGTGGGAGGGGAGGTGCTGCCCAAATTTTTTTCAAAATTTGTGAAGATTCTACTCATCTAAGGAGCACTACAAGGTACACTCTTTCATTCTCTAATGTTTTATTTAGCTTGTAATCCTTCTATGATTTAGAAATAGAGGGATTTGTGAATCAAAGTAAAGCTAGCTAGAGAGAGCTTGTGTTCTTGGAGGAGAGAGAGGAGAGAGCTTGAGTTCATGGTGGAGAGAGTGTTCATGTTGCCTCTGCTAAGAAATCAAAACGATCGACCACGAAGAAGCTGAAGGATGTCAAGTTACACATCACCCGAGTGGAGGATGACGGGGAGCCAGTCGAGCCCCCAAAAGTGGCCAAGAAATTTGTATCTCAGTGCGGGGTAATTGTACGGGACAATGTGCCCATTAGTATTAGAAAATGGAAGTCCACGGACCCCACTGAGGAGTACGTGCTCCCCGATACAGAGAAGGAGATGCTATGGAGGGAATTAAAGGCAATATTCGACTGGCCTAGCACTCATGAAGCAGAATTGAGTGATTGGACAATGAAGAAGATGGCAGTTCTGTTTCAGGATTTCAAGAAGAAGTTGTACTCACAATTTGTCAAAACCGGAGAGGCCCCGAATCCTGAGAAGTATAAGAAGATCACTGATGATGAGTGAGAAGCATTCCTTGAGTACAAAACCTCCGAAGAGGGTGCAACGGCTAGCGCTAGAAACGCTGGAAACGCCGCAAATAAGAAGTACTCTCATAAGATGGGTTCGGGAGGTTACAAGGCAAGCATCGCTAAATGGGAGAAGATGGAAGAAGATCTATATGCTAGAGGCATCACTCCAGCGACACATGACTGGCCCACAAGGACCAAGCATTGGTACTATGGTCATGGAGGCACCCTAAGCCCAATCGACGGCTCCTTAGTTTTTCCCGAGGACTTGCGAGAACTAGCTCAGCGTCTCCTCGATATCCTCAGGGCATCTGAGAGGGGAGAATTTGTTGCTGATAGAGACAGAGATGAGCTAACCTATGCCTTAGGGAACAAGGAGCATCCTGGACGGACGCGCGGCGTAGGCACAAGCATCTCATGGAAGAAAGGTTTCCAAGAGCACGCCGCCACCTATAGGAGCCGTTCGAGGAAGAAGGCCGAATATGAGCAGAGGGCGAGGGACCTAGAGCAAACAGTTGCCGCCCAGGGCTCAAAGCTCCAAGAAATGGAGTCAGAGATGGAGCGACGGATGAAGGTAGCATGGCTGCAGATACAACAAGCCACAGGCGGGACCGGTTCCACAGAGCCTGCACCTCTCCAACAAGCCGCAGGCGGGACCGGTTCCACAGAGCATGCACTTCTGCAAGATGCGGCCCTTATTAGCCCTCCACAGCAATATCAAAGAAGTCACGCTTCCACACAGGCCGCCGAAGCGGTCCGTTACACCGTGGATGAAATAACTCAACGGACCGCGTGCGAGCTTGTCGTCAGGCAGAAGAACTTAGCTGTGGTGGTACGTATGCGACCTTAGTTCGTACTGCATACATTTCACCGTAAATACCATTCATTTACTAACTTTCTTTGTGACTACTAACTTATCAGGTCGCATACGGTATGACCAAACGTGTGGAAGAAGGGCAAAAATGGCACTGCAATGACATTCCACATGGTTACGTACCTGTTGAGGTTGAGCAAGTCGTCACCAACTAGGAAGACTTGGAACTTGACATCCCCGGAGGTGACGGAGAAACAAAACTCGGTCAGTGTTCTCACTGCATCATTCTATGGAGCAAGGCAGACGTCGTCATACCCGGTACACCTGCGGCTACCAACAAGCCTCCGTCACCTCCAAGAGATCCACCGGATCATGATGATTCTCTGGGAGCTCCTGATGCAAGCCCGTCTCCTCCGCCGAAGAGGTTTCTGTCTCCTCCGCCGAAGAGGTCTCCGTCTCCTCCGCCGAAGAGGTCTCCGTCTCCTCCGCCGAAGAGGTCTCCGTCTCCTCCGCCGAAGAGGGGATGCCGCACTAAAGCCTCTGCCCCCACTCCACCAGCAAAGAAGGCGCGGAAAACCAGAGGAAAGCCCGCACCAGAGAAAAGAGCGGGTGAGAAGACTTTAGAGGAGCTCGAAGCCTCGGTCAAAGCAGACACAAAGAGGCAAATGGCCGAGTGGAGGAAAAAACCTGAGCCGGAGCTGAAGCTTGATCCCACCGTCGTCAAGTCATTCCTTGGTAATTTGAGCAAGGGTCAACAGAAGGAAGTAATAGTAACAGACTATGACCGCTCATTACTGAAATCTCGCCGGAAGCGGAAGGCTGCAGATAAGGAGGCGGGCCCATCCAAAAAGGTTCCTCAGCTCGGCCAGCAACCTCAGCGACCCTTGGGTCCATTGCCATCTCTGGACGAGCTTAACGTGCAATGAGTAATGGCTGAGACTGGACTAACCAGAGCGCAAGTCATGGAGGAAGAAGAGGTGCCTGTAAACACAACGCTGAAGTGACCGTTTAAGCTTGGCGAGCCTATGGTCCCTCCTGAAATGGAGAGCAAGCTACAGACGAAGATGCGCCGATTCCATGAGTGGTACTTGGAAGAATCAAGAAGGAATAAACAGCGCATGATCAAAGTAGGCGTGAAGGACCATGATTTCTACAATGGTGACGAGGATTGGGTCTGGCTGAGGTTTAAGGATATATATGAGCTGTACCACCGCGACGCCATGGACGTGGATTTGATCACCTGTTGGACACTGTAAGTACTTTGTTGTTGCTTATAATTCACAGTTTGAAAACAATAATTCCAATCTATGCTGACGCGGGCTTTATTTATTGCTTAACATATGCAGAATGAAGATTCAAAAATGTCGGAGATCCGGGATATATGACGTTGGTTTCGTGGATCCTCGAAGGATAAGTGAAAATATGATATTTATGAATCCTGAGGAAACATATGGAAACCTATACAAGTACATTAAGAAACAAAATTACTGCGACTCCATACTAATCCCGTACAACATCGAGTGAGTACATACACAAGCTTCTTCTTATACTGTCTGTGTACTATTTCATTTCTGATTATAATGTATACATGTATACAGATTCCACTGGTTCCTAATAATATTGTGTCCTGACCGGGGTGTCGTGAACGTCTTTGATTCATTGCACACTCCAAAAGAAAAACTACAGAACATCATGGACATGATGACAAGGTGATGTATATTTTCCCCTACTTAATTCACCCCTTACACTCGCAATGACTTAACTCAATTTTTTTGTTCGCAGGGCCTGGATTCAATTTCGTCAAGAACACCCGGGTATTCAACATGAAACACTAAAATGGAACATTGGCTTTCCGGTAAGCAAGTAATTTGTACATGTAGGCCTCGGCTAATATATTATATGAATTTTACTTAATTTCTTTTGGTCAACAGTGTGCCAAACAGGGGCCGGGAAATAATTTATGTGCATACTATGTTTGCGATTACATGTGGAATTGGGGACATAAAAAGCTTACACAACACGATATTATGGTACGTAATAATAAACACATTTCCATTATTATTAAGTGCACAATTATTGTCTCCAACTCGGCGGATTAAATATCTTTCAATTATTTGTAAATTATAGATGTTGAACCTGAAGGAAGAGTCCCTAGAGCTAGAAAGAATTGACGCAATTGCAGAACAGCTCGTCGGATGGATCTGGGACGAGGTCGTCAATCCCCGAGGAGAATTCCACTTGCCAATACTGGAGGACGTGCCGGACAGTCCAACAAGCTAGTCGTCAATCTTAATTAAGTAGAAAATACAGTTTAAATATATATAACTCGAGTTGACATGCATGAATATCTACTTTTGTAATATATATGTCTTCTATTTTGATGAAATGTCAGCTAATATGAATATAGAGTCGGCCGAATACGCATTAGAATACACGTATTAGAATATATACGTATATAGACGTGCATGCATGGCTACTGAAAAAAGCAAAAAAAACAGAAATCCGGGGCCTTTAGCACCGGTTGCAGACAGCAACCGGTGCTAAAGGCAGGCCCTTTAGCACCGGGTGCAGCCACGACCCGGTGCTAAAGGCCCTGCTAAAGGCGCTGCGGGGCAGGCCCTTTAGCACCGGGTCGTGGCTGCACCCGGTGCTAAAGGGACCCTTTAGCACCGGTTATTCAACCCGCTGCTACCCCCTTAGCGTCGGATTAGTTGCACCGGGTGGGAAACCCGGTGCTAAAGGGCTTTCCCACCCGGTGCAGATGTTGATCATTCTGGTAGTGGGTGAGGGGTCCCGGGTAGTCTCACGCACCACACACACATCTTCTTGGTGCGCTCTTCTCTCCCTCTCATAAATACCTTGCTAAGTCATCATTTTTGTTGTTGTGTATAATAATTTATTGTCATAAAACTCCATAACACTTCTGGAGTGTTTGTCTACCACTACCGAAATGGGTCGAGACCAAAACGCTCGTTTTATTTTATCCTTCAATTTATTTTATTTTACCAAAAGATGAACACACGACGGTGTCACCGGTATAATCTGCCACTCTGCTGCTCCCAGGGGTGGACCTACGTTGAGCCCTCGTGGAGCCTCTTTCTAGGGCCCGTTTGTTTTCTGAGGCTAGACTTTAGCCCCGTCACATCGGATATAAACACGTTAATTATGAGTATTAAATATATATTAATTAAAAAATCCATTACATAAATAAGGACTAATTTGTGAGACGAATCTATTAAGCCTAATTACACTATAATTAGACAATGTAATGCTACAGTAAACGTATGATAATTATGTGTTAATTATAGCTTAATTAGACTTATTAGGTTCGTGTCTCGCGAAATAGATATGACTTATGCAATTAGTTTTACAATTAATTTATGTTTAATACGTCTAATTATTACTTATTTAAAGCTCTAAACGTTAGCACCTGGATCCAAACGACACCCTAGAAAGCTAAAGGGGTATCGTACTTAGAGCATCTCCAAGAGATTAGTTAAAAAGACTAGCCAAATCTACTAATTTAGCTACTCTTAAAAATATATTTGACTAACAAATAACAGAGTAATCCAACAGATTCTGTAAAGATGGCTAGTGAGATAGGCTAGCTAAAAATAGCTAGCGAATAAGGTGAGATGGAGAGCCACTAAATTTAGAGAGTCATTTACAGAGTCTGTTGGAAATGTTTTTTCTCTAACAATAGCTAAATTTAACTTTAGAAAATGATCTGGCTAGTCTCTTAGAGATGCTCTTAGTACTAATATTATGCAGCGTGTCAGTATACTTAGTATACAAAAATAAGTAAATGTGCGATAAACACAAAGAAACAAAAGTAATGAAAAACATCACTTTATTCATTCATCAGAGAATCATTAAGTACAATTTTCCACACTTGACAATATATTGCGCCTAGGGGTGGGAATTCGGGTTACCATAAAAATTCGGGTCGGGTTTTTCGGGTTTTCAAAAATTCGGGTTTCAAAAATTGAAACCCGAAATTTATCTAAAAAAGTTCGGGTCGGGTTTTTCGGGTTTTTGGTAAATTCAGGTTCGGGTTCGGGTTACCCGAATTATGAGTTTACAACAAAGTCAAGCCAAATTTAAGTAAGATTTGAAAGACTTAACATCATTTAAACGTAAAAATCACATAATTATGTATTCTATTAACCATAAAAATACCATACTAACATAGAGCAATAGTGATTTGACATAAGAGAAAAAGATATAACAACATAAGACACTTTGAGTTGTCTAATGAGCCGTAATATATAGAATTTTTTATATATTTCGGGTAGACCGGATTATTCGGGTACTGTGGACTCAAACCCGAATTACCCGAATTTAATTCGGGTTATGGAATTTCAAACCCGATCTAACTTCGGGTTTTTTATATTTCGGATTTTTCGGGTTCTGGCTCGGGTTTTTCAGGTTCGAGCTTTGGGTTTCGGGTTTTGTGCCACTACCAGAATGATCGACATCTGCACCGGGTGGGAAAGCCCTTTAGCACCGGGTTTCCCACCCGGTGCAACTAATCCGAGGCTAAAGGGGTACCCCTTTAGCACCGGGTTGAATAACCGGTGCTAAAGGGGTCCTTTAGCACCGGGTGCAGCCACGACCCGGTGCTAAAGGGGCTGACCCGCAGCGCCGTTAGCAGGGCCTTTAGCACCGGGTCGTGGATGCACCCGGTGCTAAAGGCAGGCCTTTAGCACCGGTTGCTGTCTGCAACCGGTGCTAAAGGCCCCGGATTTCTTTTTTTTTTTGCTTTTTTCAGTAGCCATGCGTGCACGTCTATATATATACGTATATATTCTAATATGTGTATTCTAATGCGTATTCAGCCGACTCTATATTCATACTAGCTGACATTTCATCAAAATAGAAGACATATATATTACCCCGCAGCGCTGCCCCTGCTCCTAGCCGTTGGACCCGGTGCTGAAGCCCCATCAGCACCGGGTCCAAAAATGGCCGAGGCGGAGGAGGCGGGCGGATGTGAAGCATTCTGGTAGTGTGCCCACCCATTTGCGCCAACTAGCATCTGACTATCAGAAGATTGTGTGGCTTTGGTTCCGGAGGCCTCTAAAAGCCTGGCGGTTAATTATACCTGCAGCGTTCGGCTGCATAACACCTCCCATTAAGCTATGTTGACGATCGTTTACCGTCTCCAAATAAATAAGAGTTATCTAGCTCCGAGTATGCATAAGCACGGATAAATGAAAATGATGAAGTGCTAGAGCCTCGTCGGCCTCTATCAAAAAGTATCCGGCCTCGTCGTGCGGATCCCATAACGAAGTCTTAAAGGGTGTTCGGCCTCGTCGGTCACGAACAAAAATAATTTGAAAACGGAAACATCCCAGCCGTCGGTCAGGAGAGAAAAGGAGACTTCATATGGATCACCGGCCTTGACGGAGCGGAAAGGTGTTATTGCGATGGTGGTGAGACCTGTGCTCACGTAGTAGTTAGGAGATTTCTCCTGGTAAAACTTCTGAGATCGTCGGTACCACACTAAGTCAACGGTTGAGCATGGACGGTATGTGCGTATGACATCGACGACAGCGTCTCCAGGTTGTAGGGACTTGGAATTATTCCCTTTTGCTTTGCGAGAAGAACAAGTCAAATGAATATCAGGTCTAATCAAGCCACTAATTAAAGAACCGGGGCCAGGTCAATAGCAAGGCTCGCAGCATTATTTGTGGGTGATATGCCCAAAAGCTCATCATCACAATATGATTTAAAGGCCCAAGAGCGTAATGATCCAAGAGAGATTAGGGTTACTAATGGGTCTATGAGATAGAAGCCCATTAGTATGCCCTATATATACGAGGGAGGGGCTAGGGGGCAAGATGACCTAATAGCCACGCCTACCCTAGCCGCCTCCTCCTCCTCTCTCTCGGCCGCCGCTCTTGCCGTGCGTGCGGTGCTAGTACACCAACGCCCGGCGTTCCATCCCCGTACGTGTGGACTCCGTGGAGGCGCTGCTGCGACTGCTGCGCTGATCGGCTGCTGGGATCAAGGACGAGGAGCTCGGTTCATGGGACGTGATCGACTAATTCCTCTACATCGACGCGCGACTTCTTCCGCTGCGCTGCGCGTCTAGCGGTAACGATCTATCATCTTCTACTCGCAAGTATCTTAGGTGTATGCGGTAGTGATGCTAGCGTAGCCTACCTGTTTCCCTTCGTTATTTGGGCTACTACAGTAGTAGCAAACAGCTCAGTATCCGATTATCCTTACCAATTTTCTTGCTTAGCTTACATGTGAGCTTGCACATAAATTTGTTTCTGACTTCAGGTGTTACGTGTACGTGTATTGCTCTGCACTTGCATTAGCTCATGACAACAATAAGACACGTCCATGGTCGCGGAAATTTTTAAGTAACCCAAACATCGTAACATATTTGATTATATATGTATATAACCAGCGCATACATTTGGACTTGACCATATATAACCAGCGCATACATTTGGACTTGACCGGCCCATCCTGCATATATGTATACGTACATGTATTGCCCTATACTTAATCGTCACGATAATAAGACATGTATTCAGTTTTTTTGAAAATTACGCAGTACAACGCAGACGCTCATAACACGCATGCACACTCACCCCTATAAATACATGTACGCAAGCGAGCACCAGGATATGAACTCTGGTGGGTAACGTCCCATTGGACCGTGCTACCATTGGACTACAAGCTAAATCGCAATAAGACATGTAATTCATTTTTTTGAAAAAAAAACGGGTTGATATTACATTCATAATGTGGTGATTACAGCTGCAAACTTACAGAGACATCCCTCAAAGAAAATAAAATTACACTCCATTCCTTGTAAGCATCTCTCGGTGTTCCTCGCCGCCGGCAGCGGGAGACCAGAGCTTGAAGCCGACTTCCTCCCTGGCGAAGGATCATAGATTTTGGACGCCGTCTTGAGCAGCACATAAAAAATGACATGCTTTGTTAACGTTGAAAGACCCGGCATGGAAAGGTGGCGGGTGACCATCACATCGACAGGCAACAAGGAGTCTGATGCCTCATGGACTGACAGAAACTCCAAATCGTCGGACGACAATGAACCCTAGAGGATAGCTGAACCACCTAAACAGGCGGAAAGCATAGACCAACCCGATCTTCCAAGTTGGTAGACTAACCTCACAAGGTAACCATCAAAGTCACATTGGAGGAAGAAAAGACTCCTCGGACCTCCCGTAGCAACGTCACTGGCTTCAAAGCCAACGAGGCTGGTAGGAGCATGGGCACTCCCGGCAACAAGGAAACCATGAAGGATTGAAACACCAACACAAAAGAAAGATTCAACAAAAACCTCGCCAGTGCCGAATCCTCCAATAACTGAAACACCGAGGCCTCGCACCATACTCTCCTCAACCATCACTAGACACCAATCACCATCGACATCTATGCCAGCAGAGACAATGAGGAGGAGCTTTATTCTCTATGGACCACCGTCAGAGAAGGGAGTTTCAGATTCACCAACGCCGCCGGATCCACCGTCGCTCCACCCTCCAATGCTGCTCCAGAGCAGCAAAAGCACCAGCGACCATCCATCCACAGGAAACCTACTACTGTACAGGCCCCATTCAGATCTCGAGCTCCAACTCGGTCTCCAAATCCGGTGAGGATCAACCCCCCCCCCCCCCCCTCCCCAGCTCTTCACCATCAACAGAGCAAAAGACAGCGAGGTTGAGAACGAGCTGAGTACCTTATTTCACTTAGGCGCCGCCGCCTCCACCTTACAATCACCGCCAGGAAACGGGACCCTAACCCTAGGGAAACCTACACTACATAGCCGGGCAGAGATCCGCCCATTCCCCCCACATCAGAGCCCAAGAAGGCCATCGGAGGCAAAGGGGAACGGCAGTCTCACCGGCGAGAGGACTTCTCGTTCTCTCCGCCTCCGCAGTCGCCCGCGCCGAGAGAGGCTTCTGGAGACGAGGAGAAAGCTTTCCCCTCGGGTCTCATCGCTTCTGGGAGCTTAAGACATGTATTCATGGAATCTACGTATCGTCTTTGCGGGCTGCGGGCTGTTGAGCCGCCATGCTTGCTACCGCCGCTGCTACCAAACTTGCTCATCACTGCCTACCTGTACACGGGCCGAAAGCTGTTTGCTTCGTCATTATCGGGGTGACAGGGCCGGGCACATGCATGTGTTTACTTCAAAGAAATCATTTCAAAGAAATCTATCAGGGTTAATATTTCAAGAAAAGTTGCTTATGTGTTCCGCCTACAACAGCTTACGAGTCCATTATAATCCTATCCACTGTCCACCATGAGACATCCTTAGTTTTCTAATTTGACGTACTCCAAAGCCGAGAGGGACACATCCATCTTGCGCCAGAAGCTTACGGACCATTAAGCGGGCTGCCACGCAATGCTCCAATGATTCAGGCAATGGCATTTCTTTGAAACTTTAAGGATTAAATATAGTTAATAAATGAAATAACACATACTCCCTCCGTCCCATAATATAAGGCGCGCACGTAATTCAAGATTCAAACTTTAAAAGTTTTGACATATAGTTAATCTTTCATAATAAAAACTTTATCTAACAAAAATAATATCATTAGATTTGTATTTAAATGTACTTTTATATAACTATGATTTTGTTGCTACAAACATTATAGTATTGAAGATATTAAGAGTCAAACGTTTGTATGAGAGACTGTGCCAAGTTTGACCGCGCCTTATATTTTGAGACGGAGGGAGTAATAAGGATAAACACATAACTAGCATAAACACAATGATTTCTTTGAAGTAAACACATAAGCAACTTTTCTTGAAATATTAACCTCGGAGATTTGAAAGACAACCTCACCATTTTGAAGTCACTAGGAAGGAATATTTCAAAGAAATATACTACAATGTTCGATGCATCCATCAATCAATCTATGCATTTATCTAAACAGAATGTTCATTCATCCATCCATGTATCCGTCAATCTATGCATTTATCTAAATCATATCAAAGCACATTCATTCATCCACTCAACAATACATGAACATTCAACCCATAGGGCACAAGGTTGGGGCGGAGCGGCTTACCTTGGCTCGGAGAGGAGCAGCACCGGTGTTGGGATAGGGAGGAGGATGTTGCCGCCGCGTCGATATTTAGGATGGTGTCGGATATGAATCCCCAGGTACCCTCAAAAAAGAAGACCGAGTCCTGGTAGAACTACTCGTGTAATCCTACTAGGACTCCCACATTATAATCGATTAGGAGACTAGTCATGTAACCTTGTCTTCTGAAATATATAAAGGAAGACATGGGTCCCTAGCTCGGTAGGCTACACGACTCAACTCATACACAAAGCAATCAAGCATACATGACGTAGGGTATTATACAATTTACGGTCCGAATCTGTCTAAATCTTTGTCTTATGTGTACACCATCGTTCCTAGAACTCGACGAGACCCACAAAACTACTCTCTAATATACCCCTAGACATGTACGCCGGAGATAAATCTTCGACACTTAACGCTCACCATGAGGCAGATCGCAGTGATAGGACCAAAGATCAACAAAATCAATTTTTAGCGCGGCAAGATCACAATTCTATGTTTAATTGATGAGTCGTCGAATTCCCATGACAAGTCCGAGACATAGTTGATGGGGAGTTCGAATTGCTCACGTATCCGCAAGTCTGAGGCAGAAGACCAAAGCTCACCAGTCTATTGAGCTGCAGGCCGAGCTAGGAAACTACTAGAGACGGAGTGTCACACCCTAAAATTTCTGAATTTTAAGATGTGAATAAAAGTCTAATTAATATAACAATTTCCTCAAGTTTCTAAAATTTTTCCAAGCTTTATATAATTTACAAGGAATTTAGTGTAGAATTTTTTTTTCCAAATTAAATTTAAATAAATATAGGTAATGATAATGTGTGTAAGTTTTCAAAAATTTTGTTTAGAAGCCCTATGGAAATTTTCTAGATTTTTCTAGAAACTATTCCTATTTTCCTAGCGCAAATTCCAATTTTTGGAAGGTGCTAACAATCTTTTTCATGAGCTCCAAATACATTATTTGGATTCCTCATGTCCAAATTTATCTCTGGGATTTTGCCTGAGATTTTTGGAATTTTTAGAGTATTTTTTGTGGCTTAAATGATTTATCCGGGATTTATCTCTGCACTCGAAATTATTATCTGAAAATAAAAAAAGAAATCTAAACCTAAATCCCTGCAGGCCCAACCCAACTGCCCCATGACCTCCTTTGGCCTCTCCCTAACCCAACCCACTCAGCCCCTCCACTCATCCCGGCCCACTCCTTTCCCTCCTGCCTAGTGGGCCACTTCCCTCCCGACCAGACCCGCTAGGCGCTGCCGCCCACCACAACGCCTTGCACGAAGGCCGCCGCCGCCAGGCCATGCCTTGACGTGCGCGCCACGGCCACCTCGGCCTCCGCGCCCCTATGAAAGCCGCCGCCCTGCAAGCCCTAGCCGCCAAGCCGCGTCTCGTCTCTCTGCACAGCGTCGTTCCGCCGCTGGAGGAGGTCCCCGCGCAAGGACCCGAGCCGCCGGCCGCCGTCTCTGATTGCGACACTCGTCGCCCAACCTGTGCCACTGGTGAGCACCTCCCCGAGGACTCCTTCAGCTCCGCTCTATTTTGCGCAGGCCCGCTCGAACCATAGCGCACCGGTGCGCCGGTAGAACGAAGCTCCCAGAGCCGCCGGCCGCCTCCTCCGTTGTCAACCAAAATCCGGCCGTCGTCCTCCGCTTCCCGCGCCGGTGAGCACCTCCACGACCTCATCCCGACCACCTCCCTTCCACCCGCGCGCTCACAACCACCCTAGGCCGCCCAACCACCCACGAAGATTAGCGTCCAGGAGCTCCCCCTGCCTGTCGAGAGGTAGAAGATGAAGCTTTTACAGAAAGAACCCCATGGAGTTGTTTAATCCTTTACATACGATCTTGTGTCATGCGCGTTTTAAGGAAAACCCCCTAAAATCTTTAGATCTTTGCAAACCAGTCCCACCCGAACCCTCTTTACATATCTAACCCCAACCTTCGCCGATTTCACGGGCACTGTTCTCCGTGTCTCGTGAATGTTGCCAGCTAGCCCCTAAACTATATAGTTAATCGCGCATAGGTCCCTACAACCATGTTTTAAGCATAGATCTTGCGTTTTAACTCCGATTTAATACATTCTTGTTCCGTTAGCTTTGTATCAACTCAAACTACGATCTAGTAATGTTATTTACCTTGTGACATGTTTTTGAATTTTTATTTAGTATTAAGTTGATTAAATGTTATCTAAATCTGTTTTCATAATTATAATATAATTAAGGTCATACGGTTTTCTTATTAATGTTAATTAGATTAATACTTATTTCATGAGTTTTCTAAATAAAATTTAATTAAGTTTTGGGTTTTCATAAATAAATATTAATTTGTTTAATGTTTCTGACAACTAGCTTTTCCAATTAAAAACAACTTAGAGTTAAACTTCGAGCTTTGGTAAATAAATGTTAATTTGATTAACACCAACATAAATATGTTTTGGTAAATAAAGTTTGTTAGTGCAACACGACGTATGATCAATATGTTTCGATTAGATGCTCTCACATGTCTTACTTTCAAGTTAATTATTTAAATGGAATAATTTACACATAAAGAATTATAAATAAAATATGATTAAATTTTTTCTTGATTTTACAAATTCAAGTGTAATTCTTTAAAATAATATTTACATATGATTTTGTTTAATTAAAATCAATCAAGCATATAGTCGTGTTGTTTATAACCAAAATCGTTTCGATAGTGTTATCTTGTCAACCTTAGCTCCGTTTTCAGTGATTCTTGCGCTTACGTGACCTTAGCATCAAGCCCTATCCTTTAGTGTGCTCCTTTAAAACTTTTCTTTTGATTGGTGTATTGTTATTAGTTGTACTTGTTTGTTTGCTTGTATAGTTGTATGTTGCTTGCTTGTGCTCGATGATTGCTACGAGTAGATGGAACGTTATTCAAAGAGCAAGAGTTGAAGATAATCTGAGCAGCTATATTTTGGAGAAAGGCAAGTGTCCCTAACCATCCTTCTATCTATGCTTTAATTACAATATCATGTTGATCTTAATTGGAACATGGAGTGACCACCCAGGAAAACAGTACAACCATGAGAACTAATGGGCTCTGGTCTTGGCTGATTAATTAGATGATCTCTTTGTTGTGTTGGTACTGTATGTTGGGATGTGCCGGTGGCTACCGGTCTGGTTTGTGTAAGAGGCGCAGATGAGGAAGCTGGACTGCTCTCCAATATACTAGCATGGAAGGGGACCAACACATACATCGAGTGATTCTTTGTAAAGGCCTCGTAGCGTCCCTATGCAGTCACATCTTGATAGTGTGATGTGTGCCTGATCCGCACAGTATGGTTGGGTTTAAAGTTCTTCTGAACTTTTACGCAACTTACGGTGAAAGTGTACAACCTCTGCAGAGTGTAAAACTGATATATCAGTCGTACTCACGGTTAAGAGTGGCCTGGACCCTCGCATGATTAATTTACTTAAAGTTGATATTAAATTGTCTCTGGTTATTTCTTGTGGCCTTGCTGAGTACCAACCATAAGTGTACTCATCCTTGCTAACCGCTGCTCAGAAGAAGAATTTGTGTGAAGCTAATCAAGATGGTGCTGAGTTCTAGGCGTACGCAACCCCCAATCGATTGCCTGTGAAGTTGGAGCCGTCATTTCCAGGATACGCTTTATAACTCTGATAGACTTGTAAGTCATTTATATAGTTTATTTTACGTGATATTGTATCTATTATTCACTACTGACTTATTGTATGTGCGAAATTTGATCCTGGCATGCATACAGGATACACTTGGTTTATTTTCTAAAACCAGGTGCGACACGGAGCTACCAGTCAAAACATCAAAAACCGACAAAAGCTGCTGCTGATTCCTACTCAGTGCTCTGGCTAATGTACGTGTGTGTGGGGCCTACCAGACAGCATATCCCGCACAATTAAAGGTTTTTGGTAGAGTTCTTTTATACTACATGGAAGACTACCCGAATGCTTAAACACCTCCAAATTTCCGCTTGGTTCACACAAGAGATGTACGCGGGAACTACTATGACTACATCCGGCTGCGTCGACTCACCATACGCCTACTTCGACTACTCATCTCGGCTAGAAAACTAGTCGAGATGGGCTACTGCGCCATCGACAACTAGTCGAAACCAACTTCCACTAGTCGTCTTCAACAACAATCGTTGCGGCTCCATCACCAACCACCACGGCTTCGTCGACACTCGTTCGCGAATAAAACTAAGTCTTCTTATAATAACTTCTTCAACTTATTATACACATGCTTGACCATGAGCCGACTACTTTTCTAGGTATGACCCTCAATAGCAACAACTTCTGGGGGCTACACTATTGCCGACTATGGAGCATGCCACGTTAGCCCACGTATTTGGTAAATCGAGTTACGTAGGGCACTAGCCCGCGGACTTGGTGCATCAAATTATGTAGGGCTCTCGGAGGCTACACCTACATATGAAGAATTCTTCGCCAACGGGTTACAAACCCTCGCATGACATCCCACCGACGGGTTACAAACCCTCGCGCAACCTCTCCAACAGGAGAAAAGTCCTAATCGACTACTTTATTATTTCTCTCAACTCTTAGTGACCAACACCGCTCAGTAGCATGCACCTTTATTCATGAAACTTCGGTTTCTTCGCAACACCTATGCACCTTAAAAGGACTGGTTAATGTAACACCCCACCCTCCAAATCCGGCCTGCACAACCCTTCCTAGGGGCGTGCACGCGTACACATAGCACCCTGCTTACACTTTCATCCTCGCTTCGTGTAAAATGGTTAACCCGAAGGTGCTATTGCTCGAAGATAAGGGCTTATAAGTTGCCTCCACCCTTGCTAAACTAGCAATGTGTCACTAAACACGTGCATCCTGCACTCATGGGCAACTACTAGGCCATACAAACTGGGCCGAATGTGACATACACCCCCTCAAAGAACCTGACGTCCTCATCGGCAGAACTCACCCACACGGACAAATTTCCAGGAACGCTCCACCTTAGCGCATGACCTTACGTCCAGTGTCGGCGCCATAGTCCATGCTGTATGCCCTACCCGGACCACACACGCCATGCGCCCTATGCCCGCACACTGACCCATACGCGCAACCGCGAGGGTCGGCTCTGATACCATTTGTAACACCCCGCCCTCCAAAGCCGCCCCGCACAGCCCTTCTGAGGGGCGTGCACACGTACACATATGTCACACCTGACCCAGTTTGTATGGCCCAGTAGTGGCCCGTGAGTGCAGGATGCACGTGTTTAGTGCCACATTGCTAGTTTAGCAAGGGTGGAGGCAACTTATAAGCCCTTGTCTTGTAGCCATAGCACCTTCGGGTTAACCCTTTTACACGAAGCGATGGCGAAAGTGTAAGCATGGTGCTATGTTGTAACACCCCACCCTCCAAAGCCGCCCCGCACAGCCCTTCCAAGGGGCGTGCACGCGTACACATAGCACCCTGCTTACACTTTTGTCATCGCTTCGTGTAAAAGGGTTAACCCGAAGGTGCTATGGCTAGAAGACAAGGGCTTATAAGTTGCCTCCAACCTTGCTAAACTAGCAATGTGGCACTAAACACGTGCATCCTGCACTCACGGGCCACTACTGGGCCATACAAACTGGGTCGGGTGTGACATACACCCCACCTCAAAGAACCTGACTTCCTCGTCGGCACAACTCACCCACACGAGCAAATGTCCAGAAACATTCCCCCTGAGCGCACGACCGTACGTCCAGTGCCGGCGCCAACACCCCGCCCTCCAAAGCCGCCCCGCACAACCCTTCTGAGGGCGTGTACGCGTACACATAACACCATGCTTACACTTTCATCCTCGCTTCGTATAAAAGGGTTAACTTGAAGGTGCTATGACTGGAAGATAAGGGCTTATAAGTTGCCTCCACCCTTGCTAAACTAGCAATGTGGCACTAAACACGTGCATCCTGCACTCACGGACCACTACTGAACCATACAAAATGTGCCAGGTGTGACATACACCCCTCCTCAAAGAACCTGACGTTCTCATCGGCACAACTCACCCACACGGGCAAATTTCCAGGAACGTTCCCTCTTAGCGCACGACCGTACGTCCAGTGCCAGCGCCATATGCCATGTCGTATGCCCTACTCGGGCCATACGCGCCATGCACCCTATGCCCGCACACTGACCCGTACGCGCAACTGCGAGGGTCGGCTCTGATACCATTTGTAACACCCCGCCCTCCAAAGCCGCCCGGCACAACCCTTCCGAGGGGCGTGCACGCGTACACATAACACATTGCTTACACTTTCGTCCTCGCTTCGTGTAAAAGGGTTAACCCGAAGGTGCTATGGCTAGAAGACAAGGGCTTATAAGTTGCCTCCATCTTTGCTAAACTAGCAATGTGGCACTAAACACGTGCATCCTGCACTCACGGGCCACTACTAGACCATATGTAACACCCCGCCCTCCAAAGCCGCACCGCACAGCCCTTCCGAGGGGCGTGCACGCGTACACATAGCACCGTGCTTACACTTTCGTCCTCGCTTCGTGTAAAAGGGTTAACCCAAAGGTGCTATGGCTAGAAGACAAGGGTTTATAAGTTGCCTCCACCCTTGCAAAACTAGCAATGTGGCACTAAACACGTGCATCCTGCACTCAGTGGCCACTACTAGGCCATATAAACTGGGTCGGGTGTGACAGTTAAGCGGGACCAAGTGTTTCAACGTAACAGAGCTACTACTCGAGTGGTTACGAGTCTAACAAGAGCAACGAGCAGAAAGCTTAAACATGCACTACAATATGTTATTATTTTGTCTTATGATTATTTTTCGATCGATACTACTCATCCTATGTATTTAAATTGTAGGGTGGCTAGGTTATTAGTACTCACATTAGTCGGGACCTGGCACCACCTCTGCTCTCCATGGTGACATGAAGCCATCCAAGTACTTTAACTAGTCGTTTAGAGCTCGGGGGCTACACAACGCAAACCAAGATATGAAGACGAGTACTAGAACTAGTCGATACTCAAATGGCGCGGCCCTACAATGTCAGCCGAGTACTTTAACTAGTCGGTACTTGCATATTATGGTGATTCGACGACTAACCGAGTACTGACACCACTCGGTATTTGGATATCTACACGGAAGCTACTTTGAAGATTATGTTCTTGACCCTCGGACGAATGGAAAACCGTTCACTTTGAGGCTCGGGGGCTATACCTAAGGGGTACACATTTTTGTGCCTATTAGTGATCATTTCAAGACAAAGATTCGAAGATTTTTTAAGACCCTCGACCTGATTATTCTAATCAACTCGAGGCTCGGGGATTACGCATATATGCTTCACCTTTGGTGAGCATATTTGTTCAAAACATTTATGAAGCTCTCCACAACCCCTCGATAACCTCAAACACTCGGCGAAAGACTAGAAAACTTTGAAGGATGGTTGATGTTTGGCTATGAACCGCTCGGAGGCTTTAGGATATGGATCCCCAGGTACCCTCAAGAAAGAAGACTGAGTCATAGTAGAACTACTCGTGTAATCCTACTAGGACTCCCACATTGTAACCGACTAGGAGACTAGCCATGTAACCTTGCCTCCTGGGATATATAAAGGAAGACAGGGGTCGCTAGCTTGTTAGGCTACACGACTCAACTCATACACAAAGCAATCAAGCATACAAGATGTAAGGTATTACATAATTTGTGGCTCGAACCTTTCTAAAGCTTTGTCTTGTGTGTGCACCATCGTTCCTAGAACTCGGTGAGACCAGAAAAACTACACTCTGATATACCCCTAGACAGATACGCCGGAGTTAAATCTTTGACAGACGGGGCGGACGAGGCCGTCGCGCCAAGGTTTGGTCGGGGAGTAGAGGACGAGGCCGTGTCACACCTGGATTTTCACAAAACCCGAATGCGGCCATATGTGTGCCTAGGAAGTTCACAGAACACATACATCGAACAAATATGATAAACAGAGTACAAATGCTCGAAATAAAATAGTTTACATCAGAGTATATCATAAATATTTATTACAGCGGAAGTCTATAACTCTCAACTAGAGTGGAGCCGCAGTCCACAGGGACTCTGACTGGGGGAGCGCAACTCAGAAGTATGGCAGGTCCTCAGGGAACTCAGCAGCAGTCTCCTGATCAACCCAATCTGTTTACCCATCCGAGATTTTGTTGAATAAATGGCAAGTGTAAGTAAACAATTACTTAGCAAGTATAGCACGGGTATGATGGCTCAAAATAGGCTGGACACGGCTTAACTGCATTAGCATTTTTAGTTGGTTCATTTTAACATTTAACAAATTACTACAAGTGAATGAAACCCGGTTGTAACCCAATTAATAAGTATAAGTGAACATAATCATAAATAATCATCATCTTCTAGTCAAAAAGGATCCAGGCCGCTCGTGACCCTGAGCAAGGCTATCATGATAGATTTGACACTCTGCAGAGGTTTCGCCCTTTACCCACCAGTCGCGTAAAAGTTCAAAGAAACTTTGCACCCAACCACGCACATCAATACTTCGGAGGTGTGACGGCATAGGGACGCTACGAGGTTTTTCACAAGACACCCTAACAAGACAGTAGCCGCTAGTTTAACAAGGCGGTGAGACCATAGGCACCGAGATCGACGTACGCCTACGGAGTCACACCATAGGGGGGTCGATGGCGTCCATAGCGCGGGCATCGCACCCATCCATGCGCAACGTGTGGAGTTCCCCATCGCAGGGACTCCCAACATGGGATTGGGTCTAACGTGACCTAGCCGACGCATCGCCCGTCCTCGGTGGAATCCGGAAACACTCTTTCACCTTGTGTCCACTAACGCCGTTGGCCGCAATGGTAGCCACTAGCAAGCTAGAGCCGTACAAGTTACTTGACCAAGACCAAAGTCATAATAGTTCTAGCGGTGGCGACAGGCTCCTGGGTTGCCGCTTTAAGAACCGGACCTTACGGAGAGACACTAGAGCAAAGCACACAGCACATGCTCTAGCTCCCTAACCAAGTTGCTAAAAAGCAAGTTTTATCATTAATGTTGAAGTGAACCATTAAGTCAAAATTTACAATTAAATAATGGTGACAGTAGCTGCGCATAGCAAAAATCTACCCATATGCATAAACCCCAGGTTATCAAAGGAACATGATATACAAAACTAGGTACAACCTTAATGGGACAGTAGATTAGACACATGCATATGAAATTAAATAATTGTAAAGGGTGTGGTTAGGTAGCAAGGATTGTCTGTGCTATAACTTGCCTTCCTCAAAGTGCTACTGCTGCTGCTGCGAGTCCTGCTCCGGAAAGTCCTCACCGAGCTCGAACTCCAAAGCTAACGGCTCACCGACTGGACACGAAGCACCACACAAGCATACACGCATACCAATACATGCAAACAAATAATATTCTATTAGAACAGTACACCAAATAGTACAAACAGTACAAATAAAGGTTTTAGGAATAATCTACGCTTCACTACGAACACATGAGCGTGAAAATCACACTAATCGGAGCTAAAACGAAAAAGATATGGGTTTTCTAAGTTCTATGGACATGCTGGCGAGGTTTTAAAACTTCCAGGGCCTAGTTTGTGAAAAACCAGGTGCCTAAACATAATTTTGTATAAAAACCCGAGGGTTAGCGTGCAAAAAGGTGAAGGTCGGACTACGGGTTCTATTTCTTAAAAAGCCAGGGGGTTTATAATAAAAACAGGACCTAAGTGCAATTACTTTTGAACTAAGCTGGAGCGCGGGTTGATTTTGGAAAAACATGAGGGCTCTTTAGCAAAAGGCGCTCGGCTGACCGGTATAAGGAAGTTTGACTCGGGCTCGGATTGAATGTGGGCCGTCCGATTTAGATCGGACGGTGGTTAGATCGGGCGAGGGGGGGAGAACGACGGCGGCGACTAGGACGGCGGCGTTGCTCGGACGCGGCGGAGCTTCGTTGGGGTGGAGTCGACCCGGCGCTACAGGGCACCAAATGGCGAGCTTCTTGGCCCTACAGAACCAGCGGGGAGCGGCGAGTGCAACTGGCCGGATCAAGTCGACCAATTCTTGGCGAGCGTGCCCGACGACGGCGAGCAGCGGAGGCGGGGCTCCGACGATATCACACGCGCGCTAGGGAGCCTAACAGGGAGTGAGAAGAAGCTCGGGAGGGTCCTCACCGCCGCGTGGAGCTCCTGGGCAGCTTGATTTGACCGGAGCGGGGTCGTGGCGGCCGGTCGACGTCGGCCGGAGCTCGGGCGGAGATCGGCGGCGCGGAGAGCTCGGGGAGGGCGCTGCTGCGGGCTTGGTGCTCGGTGGGAGAGTTGGTGTGGTGTTGGGGGTGCCGAGGGACTGTTTAAATAGCCCTGGGGATGGTCTCCCTAGGCGTGCGTGTCACGGCCGGGGATCAAGCGCCGGCGGGGAGCTTTCCTAGTGGGGAGGGGGACTTGCCTTGTGAGCGTGGCCAAAGAAGGAAGGAGAGCACGGGGGAAAGTGCGGGGAAGGTGCCAGGGTGGGCCACGGGCGCGGGTAGAGGCAAGTCGGCCGGCGAGCGGGGCGCAATTCGGCCGGGCGGTTCGGCGGGAATCGCGCCGGAGGGGAAAAGGGCTTGGGCGCGGGGAAGGAGAGGGACCTGACGGATGGGGCCGGGCGGCCAGTGAAAGGGAGAGGGGGAAGGGGGATTGGGCCACGCGGTGATCTGTGGGCCGAGCGGGAGAGGACCTGGGCTGTTGTGGGAGGAGAATAGAGGGAGTTCAAGTGAATCGGGGAAGAAAGTTTAGGGAGCAAAAGTGAACTCGGATTGAATTAACTTTTCTATGGCTCAAATAAATGCAAATTAAATTCGAATTTAAATAGAATTTAAATTCTAACTTAATTTACAAACAAACAAAACACAATGCAGCAGCATGAATGCAACAAAAATATTTCTACAACTTATATTTGATTTTAATATTCATAAATAATCCATCTAACCTATATTAAATATGAACAATTAAAATAAAAGCCAATTAATTACTAAAAACTTTAAATGGGTCATTTTTGGGTGTTACAGGCCGCCATGCTTGTGTCAGGGTCATGGGGTGCACAAGGCCGCTGCGCCAGGGGTGCGATTGTGGAGGAGGCCGTTGCGCTCGCCCGGTCGGGGAGGAGGAAGCAGAGGCGCCGGGGCAGATCCAGGGGAGGAGAAAAGTAACATATGAAGAAAGAGTGAATATATTACAAATCTGGACCTGGACCATTTTGTAATGGACGGTGAAGCATCCCGTCACCATTACTGCTAAGGTTGGTAACAGACGTAATTAAAGTTTGCTACTAAATTTGTTGGTAACAAACTTTGTTTTGCTTGTTACCAATTGATAGTAATAGGTAACGGACGTCATTGTGGTCGTAACATATATTGTTGATGTATGTTACCTGTATTGTTATTTGTAACGTTCAACGTGAGCTCATTACTAATGACGTGTTGCTAGAAACATATTTTCATGAAATGTTAGGCAGAGATGGAGACAAGAGCACTAGGATGGGCGCAGATGCTGGAATGGGCAAGACAAGTTTGGCTACCTGAAAATGAATTTTGAGAATTTTGGGACGTAATAACAACCCAAGACAAGTCTAGAGACAACTCTTATATTTTTCTCAATTTTTTATTTCAAGCCATTTGCATGTTGAGATAGTTGACCAAAGTTTTAGACAAGAGAGTACAATAGCATAAAACTCCTCTTTCCGTTAGCAACGAAGTATACGCGGGACGCAAAGAAGGGATCGAAGCAACAAACTAATTCAGATGCACATGAAAAATATATTTTTATATTTTGTTTTGACCATTTTGAATCAGGGTGTCTCTAAGTTTACGAGGCCATAGTGCGGAACACAAATGGTGGCCCTATAACTATATTATAAAATGCAAATAATATAAATATATTCATATTTCATAATACAACTATTATAAGAATTCAGTCATGCTAAAGAAGTAAAGAGTGAATCTTTCTTACCGAATTTTCTTTAGCTTCTATTAAAAAGTAACATTCGTCTAGTATTCTTTGAAATCCAATCTTCAATTATATCTTCATATTTAATCTTCTCCAGAACATCATTTTCAAGAGCAATTTTCGCCAATCCATTGAGCCTTTCTTTTTCATAGTACTACGGGTGTAGGACTTTAGCAACTTTAATTTAGAAAAGCTTCGTTCTGCAGATGCCACTGTCACGGGAATAGTCAACAAAGTTCTATATGCAATGAGAGCATTAGGAAAACAGCCCATTCTTTTAAGAAACTTCAGAATATCAAGAGGGCCCATGTCTTTCTTAGGGATGAAATCTTGGAGAAACTTTAACTCATAATGTAATTCTATGCCCTCAATATCAGAATGGTCACCACTCTTAAGTGCATCCTCAAGATGGGCACAAGAAGACAACCGACTCTTGTCATCTAAGGAGCATAATTTCTGTGAAGTAAACAAAAAACCAAAAGTATTTTCAAACTCTTGGTATTGCTCAAACCTCTTTGTAAGTGAAGCAATAGCTTGATCAACAACTAGATAGAAATAATCAATTTTTATTGACTCCTCAGGAGACCATGAAGCAATAGATTCATCATTAGGAGTCTCATCAAATTGTCGTTTCCTTTTGATTTTACACTTGGTATGGAACATTGGTTCAATATCCATCTCACGTGCAATTTCTTTTGCAGATTCTAATGCATTTGAAAAACCAGTTTCTCTACAGTTCTTGAAGAAGGAAATCAACCCCTGCACTTTCTCAATTTCAATATCAATAAGCATATCCTTTGCTTGTAATTGTTTTCTGACCAAGTTGACATCAGACAATACTTCATACCAGATAATTATTGCCACAAAAATTCAAAGTCACCAAGCTCATTTGTCGCTAAGGATTTAGCTTCACTGCTAATTGTTGCATCATTATCGATGTCAGATACTTCGAGTAAAGCTTCTCTTATATCATGCATTTGGAACCTTATAGCCTTAACACTATCAACACGACTCTGCCAACGAGTAGCTGACAATGGCTTTAGAGTAAATCCTGATAAGTTATCTTTCAAAATTTGCCATCTCTTAGTGGACTTAGCAAATATTGTATAGATACGTTGTATTATCCCAAAAACGTCTTTTGCTTTACAACAACTCTTTGCCATATCACATAGTCCCAAATTAAGACTATGACAACCACAAGCAGAATAAAATGCTATAGGATTGACCTCCAAAACTTTCTTTTGTACCCCTATATTTTTTCCTTTCATGTTTGATCCATTATCATATCATTGTCCTCTCACATTGTCTATATCAAGGTCAAGGATCTTCAATTCATTTTGTAAAACATCAAATAAGCCTTGCCCTGTTGTATCATTCATATCTAGAAAGCCTAAGAATGATTCCTCAACATGAACAAAATCTGAAGATGTGTCAACATATCTTATGATCAAAGACATTTGTTCTTGGTGGCTTATATCAGGGGTACAATCAAGTATAATTGAGAAATACTTTGATTCCTTTATTTTTCTAATTATTTCACACATGATAGCAACAGCAATCAAATCTATTACCTCATTCTGGATGTTGTGACCAAGGTAATGTTTATGAATGTCCCTCATTTGTTATGCGTTTAACATGCTCCTGAATAACGGGATCAAATTCAGCCATCATCTCAACCATGCCCAAGAAATTTCCATTGTTGTCTTGGTACAACTTGCTATTAGTGCCACGAAATGCAAGATTATGTTTTGCAAGGAATTTGACAATCAAAATAATTCTGAATAAAACCTTCCTCCAATGATCTTTTTCTTTCTCAAGTTCTCACCGAGCAACTTTATCAATTGTTTGATTCGTAGCAAACCTCAGACGCATGTCGTACCAAGCGGCCATATTTGCAATATGCTCTGCACAAGTTTCATGCTCTTTAAGACTTCGGTGAACATGTGACCAGTCAGTGTAACCCTCATTTGCTAGCTGACTCTTTGAATGACCCTTTCTCAATAATTTGCAAGAAAAACAAAATACTCTGTCAAGCTCTTTGGAATAGACTAACCATTCTCTATCACACTTCTCTCTATTTGATAGGACTCTAGTGTATAGTGTTGCAGAAAACCTTCTAGATAATCTATCTTTAGGACGTTTCTGAATAGACAAGTCTCTTCTAGGACCCTTCTGAACCAAAATGTCAATCATTTTCTGATCAAGTGAATCCCAATACCTCGGATCGAATATATCAGTCTGAAAAGGAACCGGTTCTGAGTCAATACCATCAACATTGTCTGCATCAGTCTCCAAACTGTGTGCCTCAACAATATTAGGAATAGGATTAATTGGTTCTGAATCAACTACTGCAGTGTTAACCTCAACATTTTCTATGTCATCTCCATGGTTCCCATCACCATCTGAGTGAAGAGTTTGATGTTCTGCTTCTGTACTAGCTGGAGATTCTCTAACAACAAATCTCTCAATAGCACCCTTCTGACTCTGAGCAACTTTTTCTAGTCTTCTTTGCTTCTTGCGCTTTTCAGCACCAGACTCATGATTTCTATTTCTAAATCTAGAAGACATGACTGGCCTGTTCATAATTCAAAAATAGAACTAATAAATATGAAGTTCATGCTTCATGGTGAATTGGTGATCAACTGATCACTGATCAGTAAAGGGGTTCCTGGTTCAACCGTTCAAGAAATTGAGATCAATGCAGAATTATATTGTAGATCGGTGATTACCTGAATACCTGATGAATGGCGAGGAGATTGCAGCATCGATGAATGTCGAGCATGAGCAACGACTGCCCACTGCCGAGACGTGATCAAAGGGGAGCAGCGAGCCGATAGACGAGCGGTGACTGCGGCGTTGATGCAGAGGGAAGAGTCGGAAGACCGGAAGAGAAATCGTCGTCGCTTTTGGTTCGGCTCTCGACAGTTCGGTGGCGTCGGCGTCCCTTCATTTCCTTCCTAGTTCCTTCGTTGTGCGTTCCAGGCCTGGTGGCTGGTGCGTTCCTACTTCCTAGCCTTGGGGCTTGCTGGCCTTTAGTGGTTAATTACTAGGATTAGTACTTAATGGGCTTGATTTGGGTGGCCTCCTCAAATGGGCGGCCCGGCAGCGTCGCGCAGGTTGCGCCGGCCAATCGACGGGACTGTTTTGAATCTAAGTAGTCGTGCCAGGTCGATTGTATTCGTTATTCCCATTCTAGCCGCCCGCACCGCTAGCACGACCGTACTACCTGTCAATCAACATATGCAAATCTCGGAACAACACGTAAAGGGCAGAAATTAAGCCTAAGAATCTATCGACTTTGTATTCTTATAAAAGAAGTACCAGATACCCATATATACAGAATCTCGATTGGTTTTTTGTATGATCCAGGAAGAAGGTCAAAGTAGCATGTTAGCATATTTTTTAACTATTAATCTAGACAACAATACTGCCACAGAAATAAAGGGAAGTGTGTTATTGCCACTAATTAAGGAAGGGCCCTATTGATGGTGTACCACTTTTAGTTTAAATTGAAGTGAAATTGACAGAAATAATGCTAGCTGTGTCTCGCTACCATGCCAGGCAGGATGGTGGTTTCATCTCATCATCACGTGTGTCACAGAAATAGACGGAAATTATTAATTGGTACAAAAATGCAAACCATTTTGAGATCTATACCAACATATATAATGAGGAAACTAATCACTACATAAAAAACAATTAGGAAGCTTACCACAACACAGCAAGAAATTTGAAACAGTGATTTCTAGTTACTATTTACAGCGTAGGGGTTTTCCTCTATATATACGTCAACAATGTGCAGATCTCAAGGGCATCTCATTCTAGTATTCTATCGGACGGCTAACTCGTCGATGAGCACCAAGCATCGCAGTGCATTTTCCTACATGGAGAAGTTCCCCAAGTACATGACCGCATCATTGCTACTATTGCTCCTTTTTCTCAACAACCTTGGAGATCCGGTGCAATGTAAGTTACACGCTAGTCCACATATATTTACCGGTGGTCTGTTTTATCTCACGAAAAAAATAACATGGTGATGCCTTTTTTAATTGTATCTTTACCCACTTTGACTACAGGCATGGATGAATTAGGCGATGTGAGACTTAGTGTTCCATCACCACTTTGCTCCCATCCCGGTTTTCCAGCATGCATAGGACGTATGTGTTGGTGCTGTTATAGTGCTTACAAAGACAATTTTTGTTATCGTTCACAGGATGAATGCAAAAAGGCCTGCTATCCAAAATAAATTAGTATTAGTTACTTGAGCAATGTAATAATCACGAGTGAAATGCTGCGGTGGACAGTGGCAACAAGAGGAAAATGGAGTTCACATACATTGAGATTTTTGTTCTCATCGCAATTCAATCTCTTGTGAAAACTCTTGTGTTATCAGTTAATATAATTACATTGTTACATGTGGCTGCATCCTAGTTTTCTGCATGTCAAATCCTCCCACTAGCTAGACGGCTCTTCTATCTCTATCATTTATCCTGGACTTCTCATTTTGCGTGTCAAATGCATATCACTACTATCATATCCTTTACCCCGGCCTTGTTAGTTGGTACTTTAATTATTAGTTACATCCTTGTTACTAGTCAATACTCTTTATCCAATGCTTCCCTGAGGAAATAAATACGATACCTTGGAATACTCCCGGGTGAAACGCTACATCAGTATCCGTGCGCTTACAAATTTATATCTGTGTCATAAGAATACCAATAAACACTCCTTGCACCATTGCTGGCATTATCAATCCTGATAGTGGACCGTAAGAAGTATCAATAACCTACAATATTATAAACTACCGGTGCCCTTCAACGATCAATTTCAGCAAGCCCCAATGCCTGGCATGCTTGTCATTCCAATGCACCATCAAAGCTTGATCATCATCCATGCCATACACCCGCCAGTCTAGTGGTGATATATAAGTTGCACACTCAAATACTGGTATCTTAGCAATTTTCGTAACACTTTGGCATGCGCACGTTAAGAAGTATGAAACGGTCCACCCCTCAAAAGCCGAGAGGGGCACATCCATCTTGCGCCAAAAGCTTGCGACCATTAAGTGGGCTGCCACACAACACTCCAATGGCATTTCTTTGAAACTTTAAGGATTAAATATAGTTAATAAATGAAATAACACATAATAAGCATAAACACATAACTAGCATAAACACAATGATTTTTTTGAAGTAAACACATAAGCAACTTTTCTTGAAGTATTATCCCTTGGAGATTTGAAAGACAACCTCACCATTTTTAAGTCGCTAGGAAGGAATATTTCAAAGAAATATACTACAATGTTCCATGCATCCATCAATCTATGCATTTATCTAAAGGACATTTATCTAAACATAGAATGTTCATTCATCCATCCATGTATCCGTCAATCTATGCATTTATCTAAAGCATATTAAAGCACATTCATTCATCCATTCAACGATACATGAACATTCAACCCATAGGGCACAAGATTGGGGTGGAGCAACTTACTGTAACACCCTGGAACAGCAGCAACATTTTGGAACATCACCACACTACGCTATAACTGTTAGAAGCACTACAAGAGAGAAAATACAACAGAGTATGCGGAAGCAAAAATAAACCATCTAGATAAAGATAGATCAATTTTAATACAAAATAGTTGTCCAAAACATTTATGGAGACAAGTGTGTGAACACGTGCTGCTAGTCCCATCCAACGATGCACCAACCAAACTCTAGAACCTGCGGAGGGGGAAAGCGTATGAGGTTTATGGAAAACCTCAACAAGCAAATTGCTCCAACTGAGTTATTCAAATCACAATTGATTAAGCATCAATTTAAGAATATAGATCTGGAAAGTCACCAATGAACATATATATATATCTTCAAGTACTAAAATAAACGATAAATACTTCATATTGATGCTTCATAATTGGTGGTGCAATAGTACAATGCAATGCATGACTTCACCTCTACCCACACATTCTAAGGATGGAAGTGAGGGTTGCAACCACATTGCTATATCTCAACGTGTGTTGTTGTACCGGTACTTACCGCACCAATCCGGCTACGGTTTCTTCATATGCATATTCAACATGATGATTGTCACACCCAGATTTACACAAAAACCCGAATGTTGCCATATGTGTGCCCAGGATGTCCACAGAACACATACAGCAATCAGAGTACATATGCTCGAATAAAACATTTTACATCAGAGTTTACCTAAATAAAGCACAGCGGAAGTCTAACTCTCTCGACGGGTAGAGCCTCAAGTCCACAGGGACACCGACTGATTGACCACATCTCAGAAGTATTGAAATCCCAGAAAACTCAGTAGTTGTCTCAATCACTGATCCATCTATTACCCATCAGGGATTTTGTTGAATAATGGCAAGTGTAAGTAAAACATTTACTTAGCAAGTATAGCATGGATATATGAAGGCTCAAAATAAGGCTAGACACGGCTTAACTGCATTAGCACTTTTAGTTGGTTCTTTTTAACATTATCCAAGTTACTACAAGTGAATGAAACCCAATTGCAACCCAATTAATAAAGTATAAGTGACATTAAGCATAAATAAACATCATCTTCTAATAAAAAAGGATCCAGGCCGCTCGTGACCCTGAGCAAGGCAATCATGATAGATTATACACTCTGCAGAGGTTTCGCCCTTTACCCACCAGTCGCGTAAAAGTTCAAAGGAACTTTGCACCCAAACACGCACATCAACACTTCCGAGGTGTGATTGCATAGGGACGCTACGAGGTTTTTCACAAGACACCCTAACAAAACAGTAGCCACTATGGTACAACACAGGCAGCATGATCCAAGGCACCGAGATTGACTGACTCTCAGGGCGCAGCGATAAGAGGGTCAATGGCGTCCAAAGCGCGGGCACGCATGCCAACAAGTAAAAGAGCGCGACGTGCGGAGTTCTCATACCACAGGGACTCCCAACACGGGACTGTGCCTGACAAGACATAGCCGACGGTACCCCTGTCCTCGGTGGATCAAACCATACTCTCACGAGTGCTTCCCATAGCGTCGTCGGCCCCGTCGGTAACTACTGTCAAGCTAGAGCCGTACAAGTTACTTGACCAAGACCAGAGCCATAATAGTTCTAGCAGTGGCGACAGGCTCCTGGGTTGCCGCTTTAAGAACCGGACCTTAGGGAGGGACACTGGAGCAAAGCACACAACACATGCCCTGTTCCCTAAACCATGTTGCTAAAAAGTAAGTTTTATCATTAAGTTAAAGTGAACCATTAAGTCATGATTAACAATATAACATTGATGAAAGTAGCTGCGCATAGCAAAGATTCTACCCATATGCAGTAATCCCAAGATGACAAGGACAGGAGTATACAAACTAGGTTCAACCTTAATAGGACATCAATTTATACACATGCATATGAAAGTAAATGTATGTAAAAAGTGTGTTTTGGTAGCAAGGATTGTCCGTGCTATAACTTGCCTTTATCCAACAAAGATACCGCTACTCAGAGTCTTCAATCTTGTTCTTGCAATCTCTTGATGACGTTCATCTGCCTGCGACACGAACACAACATGCAGCTAAACAAGCAAGCAAACAATATACAACTAAGAACAGTACACCAAATAGTAGAAACAGAACAAAATAAGGTTTTAAAACTAATCTACGCTTCGCTACGAACACGTGAGCGCAAGAATCACACTAATCGGAGCTAAAACGAGAAAGTTACGGCGTTTCTAAGGTTCGGGGACTTGCTGGCAAGGTTTAAAAACTTCCAGGGACCTATTCGTGAAAAACCGAGGACCTATACACAATTTTATATAAGAACCTGAGGGCTAACGCGCAAAAGTCAGGGGCTTTTCTATGAAAGAGTATAGACTAAATAAATATGGTAGAAAATTACAAGATTCGCTGAGGGTCTTACCGAAAATCTTGAGGCCAAGATTTGTTCTCATCGCAATTCAATCTCTTGTGAAAACTCTTGTGTTATCAGTTAATATAATTACGTTGTTACAGGTGGTTGTTAGTACTGTGAATCATCAGGCAACAGGCGTCGAGCCCAAGTCTCCGGCGGCAGCTGTTGGGCCTCGCCGTTCGTCTCGGCCCAGGGTTGCCAGTGTAAGAGTGTCCGGCCTAGAGTGGAGCAGGCCCATGTAAAGGGTGAGTGCGTGGGTCACGTGTGTGCACACAGGTGTGCGGGAGCTTCCTGTATAAGGCAAGGAGAGCGAGAGAGAAGGACGGCATGTATGAACCAACAAGTTAACCAAATCCAATCTGATCTTGCTGCGAACTCTTGCTAGCCTTCCCCTGTTCTTCTCTGCTCCTTCCAGATTCTACTCTAGCACCTGGTTGCTAACATTCTGGTATCAGAGACTTGATCTGGAGCACGATCCGCCGCACAACCACTACACCCGGTTCCAGCGTCGTGCCGGCGCCATGGATCCAAACGCGAAGCTCATCATCGACGAACTTACCAAGCGCTACACCAAGAGCGACCTCAAGTGGGCGAAGCGCATCCAGGACCTTGACCGCAGCATCCAGGACCTCGACCGCACTCTCGGCGACCGCGTCGATCGTTTGGAGGCCGCCGCCAAGGTGTTCGATGATTGGCATCCCCAAGTTGAAGCATTGGTTGAGGACGTTCACCTGGAGGTGGGCAAGCTCTCACGCCACTGGGACCGCTCCGTGCGCGGCGTGGCTGTCTCCGACCCCGGTCTCATCCCCGTCCCCAAGTCCGCGAACGAGCGCCCATCTGCTTCGTGTCCCATCGCCGACGGCCCTGCTGGGCACCGCGTCGATCCTCCAACCCGGGACGATGGTTTTGGATCGGTGTACATCCAAACCCATCTCCCGGCCAAGGGTGCGTGCTCACACTCCTCCCCTCCCTCTCCGTGTCCTCAGCTTCAGTCGCGTTCATTTGGGGGTGCTTCGGATTTCATGGGGAAATTGCCTCGCCTGGATTTTCCGATATTTGAGGGCGATAATCCTAAGCTGTTGTTGTCTCGGGCTGAGGATTTCTTCGAAATGTATCGTGTTGATCCTTCTCGCTGGATTATGGTGGCCACCATGCTTTTCAAAGGGGCCGCTGGCCTGTGGTGGCAATCTGTGCAGAAGTCGCTTAAGCACGCTAGTTGGCATAAATTCTCTGCATGTCTGCTTGAACGTTTTGAGTGTGATCAATTAGAACTGTTGATTAGGAAACTTTACCATATTAGGCAGTCGGGTTCAGTTGCTGAATACGTTCAGCAATTTTCTGAATTGGTAGATCAACTCAGTGCTTATGATCATGCTTCTGATCCTCGCTATTATGTTGTTCGTTTCGTGGATGGTTTACGTCCCGATATTTGAGCAACTGTAATCATGCAAAGGCCTACTTCCTTGGATACTGCTTGTTCACTCGCGTGGTTGCAGGAAGAAGCGGGGGTTCCTGTTCACTGGGATTTCCGAAGACCGGAGGCTAGGTTTTCTGGCAGGTTTTATGGTGACAAGTCTGGGCATCGGGGTCCCATTCCGCTGCCGCCTCCTCCCCGGTCTGACAAACCTGAAGTCTCCTTCAACCATCAGGAGAAGAAGCCCCCTGACTTCAAGTCTGCTGGTGACAAGTTTTCAGCTCTCAAGGCTTTTCGCCGCGCTCGTGGCTTGTGTGAACGTTGAGCTAAAAAGTGGAGCCCTGGACATACTCGTTCTGCTTCAGTACAACTTCATGTTCTGCAGGAGGTGTTTGACATTCTGGATGCTGAGCCATCTGAGTCACTGCAGGAGCACGGTACTGCATCTGAGGAGCAGTTGTTCTGTGCGTTATCAGAGGATGCAGTGGCAGGTTCAGTTGGTCCTCGCAGTATGAAGTTCTTAGGTTCTGTTCAGCACCATTCAGTGCTTATTTTGATTGACTATGGGAGTTCACACACCTTCATCAGTCAATCCTTAGCTGATCAGTTGGCTGGAGTTGTCCCATTGGTTGATTCAGTGTCTGTACAGGTGGCCAATGGCACTGCTCTTCATTGTGTCTCACATATTCCACAGGGTGAATGGCTTGTTGATCAGTACAGCTTTGTGTCTGATTTGAAGGTGATACCACTTCAACATTATGATGTGATTGTTGGCATGGACTGGCTAGAGTCTTTCAGCCCAATGAAGGTTCATTGGAAATCTAAGTGGACGGCTAATCCTTATCAGGGTACTACTATCTTGCTTCAGGGAATAGTTCCTGCTAATATTGATGAAGTCCTTCTTCATGTTTGCAATGTTGATTCTCCTTCTCCTCTGTCAGAGGTCAGCAAGCAAGTGAGCCAAGATATTGCAGCTATCTTGCAAGACTTTGCTTCAGTATTCAAACCAGTGGAGGGCATGCCCCCCTTCTAGATCTTGTGATCATGAGATTCCTCTGGTTCCTGGTGCCAAGCCTATGAGTGTGCGGACATACCGCTATCCCCCAGCTCTCAAGGATGAGATTGAAAAACAAGTAAGACTTGCTGTTTAAGGGCATTATTCAACCTAGTAACAGCCCATTTTCTTCCCCTATGCTGCTTGTGAAGAAGAAAGATGGGTCCTGGCGTCCTTGTGTGGATTATAGATACCTCAATGCCCTTACTATCCGTGGCAAATTCCCAATCCCAATATTTGATGAGTTGGCTGACGAGCTTGCTAGTGCTAGTTGGTTTTCTTCCTTGGATTTGAGTTCTGGGTTTCACCAAATTTGAATGAAAGCGGGAGAGGAGTTTAAAATGGCATTTCAAACCCATTTTGGACATTTTGAGTTTAAGGTCATGTCCTTTGGCCTCTGTGGTGCCCCTGGAACTTTTCAAGGTGCTATGAACACAACCCTGAAGCCTCTCTTGCGGAGATGTGTGCTCGTGTTCTTTGATGACATCTTGATTTATAGCAAAACATGGGCTAACCATTTACTTCATCTTCGTGCTGTTCTGGATTTGTTAAGGGCAGATCAATGGCAAGTTAAGTTGTCTAAGTGTACATTTGCTCAACATCAAATTTCCTACTTAGGCCATATTATCAGTGCTGAAGGGATCTCTACTGATGACAGTAAGGTTGCAGCTATCTCTTCTTGGCCTACCCCAGCTAATGTTAAGGAACTTCGTAGTTTCCTAGGTCTTGCTGGTTATTATAGGAAATTTGTGCGCCATTATGCTGTCATTGCTAGGCCCTTGTCCAATCTGCTCAAGAAAAATTCTCTGTTTGTCTGGACTTCTGACCATCAGTCTTCCTTTGATGCTCTCAAGGCTGCATTAAGTTCTACTCCAGTTTTGGCTCTCCCAGATTTTGCAAAACCATTTGCTATTGAGACAGATGCTTGTGCTTCAGGTATTGGGGTTGTGCTCGTGCAGAATGGTTACCCCTTAGCTTTTATAAGCAAACCTTTGGGTCCCAAATCTATTGGCTTATCAACATATGAGAAAAAATATCTTGCTATTCTCTTAGCTGTAGAAAAATGGAGGACTTATCTCATGCATGCTGAGTTCACTATTTATACTGACCAGCGCAGTTTAGTGCACCTGTCTGATCAGAGGCTCAACACACCTTGGCAGCAGAAAGTCTTCACAAAACTCCTTGGCCTCCAATACAGAATTATCTACAAACAGGGTGCAGACAATAGGGTGGCTGATGCATTGTCCAGAAGGCCCCATGAGCCTATTTCCCTTTTGGCTATGTCTGCTGTTGTGCTCTCTTGGACTTCTGCCATCATTCTTGGTTATGCTGAAGATCCTCAAGCTCAGGATTTGCTGTCAAAGTTGGCTGTTCAGCCTAATGTTGTACCTCACTTTACCTTGTCTGATGGCATATTACGTTACAAGACGCGAATTTGGCTAGGTTCCAATGCATCTTTGCAATCCCAGGTTTTGTCTGCTCTACATAGCTCTCCTGTGGGTGGGCATTCAGGTTTCCCTGTAACCTATCGCCGTATCAAGCAGCTGTTTGCATGGAAGGGCATGAAGTCTGTTGTTCAGCAATTTGTGGCCAATTGTTCCATTTGCCTCCAGGCTAAACCCGACAGATCTCGTTATGCTGGTATTCTACAACCTTTACCGGTTCCCACAGCAGCTTGGCAATTGATCTCTATAGATTTCATTGAAGGCCTTCTGACCTCTAAAGGCAAGAACTGCATCTTGGTGATTGTCGACAAGTTTACTAAATATAGCCACTTCTTGCCCCTGTCTCACCCCTTTTCTGCTGCTGTGGTTGCTCGGGTGTTCTTCGACAATATATATAAGCTACATGGTCTTCCCCAGTCTATCATCTCCGACCGGGACAGGATTTTTACTAGTACATTTTGGCAGGAGCTCTTCAAGTTGGTTCAGGTTACACTCTCTATGAGCTCCAGTTATCATCCCCAAACCGATGGTCAGACCGAGCGGGTCAATCAATGTTCGGAGACATTCCTCAGGTGTTTTGTTCATGCCTGCCCAGTTAAGTGGATGGAGTGGCTTAGCCTTGCTGAATTTTGGTATAATTCTTCCCCACACTCTGCTATTGGTTGCTCTCCCTTTGAGGCGTTGTATGGTTATGTGCCTAGGAGTGTTGGGCTGTCAGTACCGGATGCCTGCTCTAATCCGGACTTGTTCACTTGGATGCAAGATAAGAAGCTCATGTCCCGTTTAATTCAACAGCATCTCCTTCGTGCTCAGCAGCGTATGAAGAAACAAGCAGACAAAAATCGTGTTGAGCGCTCTTTCCAAGTGGGTGATTATGTCTTCCTGAAACTTCAGCCGTACGTGCAGTCTTCCATTGCTCCCCGTTCCAATCAGAAACTTGCCTTCAAGTTCTTTGGACCCTTCAAGGTCGTGAGAAAAATTGGGTCTGTGGCTTACCGGTTGCAGTTGCCAGCCTCTTCCGCAGTCCATCCGGTTTTTCATGTGTCGCAGCTCAAGAAAGCTCCTCCTACTTCTCATCAGGTTTCATCTTCTCTTCCTGAGCTGAACAGCGGGTCTCAGTTTCCAGAGCGTATTCTTTCCAGACGTATTGTGGCTCGTGGCACTTCTTCAGTTCAACAAGTTTTAGTGCAATGGTCTGGATGGCCTCTGGTTTTAGCTACCTGGGAAGATCAAGACGCTTTGCATCAGCGTTTTCCTGCTGCACCTGCTTGGGGACAAGCAGGCTCTTTACAGGGGAGGGATGTTAGTACTGTGAATCATCAGGCAACAGGCGTCGAGCCCAAGTCTCCGGCGGCAGCTGTTGGGCCTCGCCGTTCGTCTCGGCCCAGGGTTGCCAGTGTAAGAGTGTCCGGCCCAGAGTGGAGTAGGCCCATGTAAAGGGTGAGTGCGTGGGTCGCGTGTGCGTGTGCACGCAGGCGTGCGAGAGCTTCCTGTATAAGGCAAGGAGAGCGAGAGAGAAGGACGGCATGTATGAACCAACAAGTTAACCAAATCCAATCTGATCTCGCTGCGAACTCTTGCTAGCCTTCCCTTGTTCTTCTCTTCTCCTTCCAGATCTACTCTAGCACCTGGTTGCTAACAGTGGCTGCATATCCTAGTTCTCTGCATGTCAAATCTTTCTAGTTCTACCTTCCCCAGCACCCCACACAAAATGACCACGATGCCACACATGACACATCAGCTTCTGACCCAATGCTTCGGTTCACAGTTAATAGGGCAAGCAGTCATATATGCTGTTATACCTTGGTCACCTGTTTAATTGAGCAGTTATCATGTTTCCCATTCTCAGTTTGTGAGATCCTAGAGCAAGTAGGTAAATATCAATTGAACTGAGCCGGGTTCAATTAGTAGGTTGATGCTCCGGTTTGGGTATGATCTAGTAGATGAACTAGATACGGACGAGAACATTGAACAAGCAGCAGCCTATTAATAACTAACCGATGCTCGCGTGCCTATACTTACTGCAAATTAAAGTAATTAAGATGGACAAGTTTTTAATCTCATCAAACCGAATTATATTAACAGCAGTAGATGGATACGACTTGCAGTTGCAGGTATCGGCAGCACGTCAATGCCCTAAACATTGTTCCACCCATGACGCCTGCTGAGATCACGTTTAGAAGGACACGATTTCCACACCAATATCCAGTATCCAGTGCGTACCCTGGATGATCACACACCAAATCAAAATCAGGGATGGATTGGAAGTAGATTGATATAAGAGACACCCCACTTTTTGTTCGGCGGAGGAAGCCCTCAACCAAACAAACTTCAAAACCATATATATAAGAGGCACATAGGCCTCCATCTCAGCAAGACAGGAAAGTTCAACATGAAATCTAAAATATACTTTGTTTCTGTAACATCTTGTATTTTGATACGGAATGTTAATATACAAAATTGTCAAATTTAAAAATCTTTTTTTTTCGGCCGGAGGAAAGCCTCGACCAAACAAACTTCAAAGCCATATATATAAGAATGGTATGATATAGGCACATAGGCCTCCATCTCAACAAGACACGAAAGTTCAACACGAAATCTAAAATAGGCATTGTTTCTATAACGTCTCGTATTTTGATATGGAATGTTAATATACAAAATTGTGAAATTTCAAAAACTTTTCGTGGTTTGAATTCTAGCTAGTAAACTATAAGAATGTCTTCTTGTTTTCCCTCCTAATTCCTAGATTAAATAAACATTAAATTGAATTTAAGGTGTATTTATGTCTTAGTGTGAATTTGGCCTTTATTTGACTTTATTGGAGTTTTTTGTTTGGAGTTTGAATTTGAATTCTAAAATGAAATTCAAATTCAATTGCTAACTGAAATTCACTCTAACCATACCTAAGCCCACCTAACAACTTACCCAGCTCGCTAACAACTAACGGCGGGCCCAGGATTTTGACCATGGGTATTCAAACTTTTAAATAACAGAAAAAAATTTGGACAGCCTAAATTATTAATGCACACCACAAAACCGTGTACCAACATCATCGACTAATAAAATTACTTCAAATTTGAAGGTATTCAATACAACATGTCAAAGTTTCAACGTGCCGGTGGTGAGGAGGGGCGAGCAGGGGGAGTCCATGTTGTGATATGATCCAAATTCACAGACGGGGCGAAGCGGAGGCCCATCACCAGAGGTTTGGGCCGGAGCAAGGGGTACTGTGTGTTTTTCTCTCATGAGCGCACAGTTTAGTCCCACACCGGCAACGCAACCAAGCTCGGTCACGTGAGCTGCCTATATAATAGAGCTTTGCCCTTGATGAATAAATCATCCTCTTGTAAGCCGCCAATAGGCGTTGTAAACACACACCTCATATAGTAAAGTTTTGCTGGCTGGCGCCCGTGGTTTTTTCCCTTCTACATTGGGAGGGTTTCCACGTTAAAATCTCGTGTCTCCTGCGGTTTGATTCCTTTACTTCTTGTCGTTTATTCGTCAGCATATGAGCGTGCAGGTGGAGCATGTGGATGATGATACAGACGATCAGGTGGAGCCATCTGTGGATGATCAGGAAAATCAAGCTGTTGATGATGAGGCTCATGATGATGTTAAGCACTTACCACCTAATTTGCAGCTAGAGAAGGATTTACCTATTGCTCAGCGCAAGTCAAAGAGAAATTGTGGACCTCCTAAACGTCTCATTGATGAGTGTAATCTAACCCATTATGCTTTGAGTTGTGCTGAACAGGTGGAGAATTCACATGAGCCGACCACATATGTTGAGGCCATTGATTGTGCTGATAAAGAGAAGTGGATTTCTGCTATGCATGAGGAGATGCAGTCACTTGAGAAGAATCACACATGGGATGTTGTACCATTGCCAAAGAAGAAGAAGACAGTCCGCTGCAAGTGGATCTTTAAGAGAAAGGAGGGTTTATCTCCAAGCGAGCCTCCAAGGTATAAGGCAAGGTTAGTAGCGAAAGGCTACAGTCAAATTCCTGGTGTTGATTATAATGATGTTTTCTCTCCTGTGGTAAAGCATAGTTCCATTCGAACATTCTTTAGTATTGTTGCTGCACATGTTCTTGAGCTCGAGCAGTTAGATGTGAAGACTGCATTTCTGCATGGTGAACTTGAGGAGGATATATACATGGACCAGCCAGAAGGGTTCATAGTGCCAGGCAAGGAGAATTTTGTGTGCAAGTTGAAGAGATCCTTGTATGGTTTGAAACAGTCCCCTCGTCAGTGGAATAAAAGGTTTGATTCATTTATGCTGTCGCACGGCTTTAAGAGGTCTAAATTTGATAGCTGTGTCTACATCATGCATGTTAATGGATCACCTATTTATTTGCTCATTTATGTTGATGATATGTTGATTGCTACCAAGAGTAAAGTCGAAATTGCTAAGTTGAAGAAATTATTGAGTAGCGAATTTGACATGAAAGATCTTGGTGCTGCTAAGAAAATTTTGGGCATGAAAATTACTAGAGATAGAAAATCTGGTGTGCTATTTCTTAGTCAGCAGAATTATATTCAGAAAATTCTTCAGCGTTTCAACATGGATGATGCTAAGCCTGTCAGTACACCTATTGCAGCTCATTTCAAATTGTCGGCTGCTCAGTGTGCTAGTACAGATCAGGATATTGAGTACATATCTAGAGTTCCTTATTCTAGTGCTGTTGGTTCTTTGATGTATGCCATGGTCTGTTCTCATCCAGATTTATCTTATGCTATGAGTCTAGTTAGTAGATATATGACTAATCCTGGTAAAGAACATTGGAAGGCAGTTCAGTGGATTTTCAGGTACCTCAGAGGCACTGCAGATTCTTGTTTGAAGTTTGGCAGAACTGAGAAGGGACTTATTGGCTATGTTGATTCAGATTTTGCTGCTGATGTTGATAGGCGAAGGTCGCTCACAGGTTATGTGTTCACTGTTGGCAGTTGTGCTGTGAGCTGGAAGGCCACTTTGCAGTCTGTTGTGGCTTTGTCTACTACTGAGGCAGGATATATGGCTATTGCTGAGGCGTGCAAAGAATTAATTTGGCTGAGCGGATTGTACTCTGAGCTGGTTGGGGCTGTTTCTTGCATTGATTTATATTGTGACAGTCAAAGTGCTATTTACCTTACCAAAAATCAGATGTTCCATGAGAGGACAAAACATATTGACATCAAGTATCATTATGTACGAAATGTGGTTGAGGAAGGTAAGCTGAAAGTATGCAAGATCAACACTCGTGATAATCCAGCTGATATGATGACTAAACATGTTCCTGTTGCTAAGTTTGAGCTATGCTCAAGCTTAGTTGGTTTAGTTAATTAGCCCAAGAGGCTATTTGGCGCCAGTCGTATTTTTCTTCGTGATGATTCAGGATGAAGTGAAGATGTTGCAAGAGAATTTGTCTCAAGGTGGAGTTTGTTGTGATATGATCCAAATTCACAGACGGGGCGAAGCGGAGGCCCATCACCAGAGGTTTGGGCCGGAGCAAGGGGTACTGTGTGTTTTTCTCTCATGAGCGCACAGTTTAGTCCCACACCGGCAATGCAACCAAGCTCGATCACGTGAGCTGCCTATATAATAGAGCTTTGCCCTTGATGAATAAATCATCCTCTTGTAAGCCGCCAATAGGCGTTGTAAACACACACCTCATATAGTAAAGTTTTGCTGGCTGGCACCCGTGGTTTTTTCCCTTCTACATTGGGAGGGTTTCCACGTTAAAATCTCGTGTCTCCTGCGGTTTGATTCCTTTACTTCTTGTCGTTTATTCGTCATCATTTACAACTGTCCACAGGCGAAAATCGATGGGAAACGATGTATGTTCAGTGAATCAGAGATGGAGGTGGGCTGGTGGAGGGAGTTGGCTGTTTGGGCCATCTGCCCATCTTTGGGCCCTCGGGAAGAGGAGGGGGGAGGTGGACTTTTTGGCTCAACGGGCTAGAATTGACTGGAAAGGCCATTTTATAGTGCTATTTTTTGTTTTTTTTTGTACATATACTTGACATACACTACATATATAAATTGTTTTGCCGAAAATAATGGCATTCAACTGAATACCCTTGAATACATGCGCCTATCAGCCCTAAATGTCATTTACCACAAAAGAACATTGTTCACAAAAGCGATGGCCAACAAAAAAAGAACAATCCCATCGTGAATTTTCAAGGCATCAATGGAGACAACACAAACAAACATATATAAATATGCATCTTCGTAAAAAAGATAATATCATTATAAAATTGGACCAGAATAATAGAGAGAAAAAACTAAAATCTTTCATACTTAAACAAAGGAACCCATGGTGACACCCTACAAAAAGAAAATAATTGCACTACCAAATAAGTTTCCTAAAACAAAAGGAAATAGAAAATATAAATATTACACTAATAATAGATTTTGTGAAAAATGGGAAGAATAGGCTACATGTATTCCTTTTTGTATCTACCAAACAACTGAACCTTTCATTAGATGGGTGAGTAAACAGATACTACACATTTTCTAATAATATATGCATTTCCTAATAATACATACATTTCCTAATAATACATACATCAGCTCTATGTGCCCCACTTTGAACATTTGTACATCACACTTTTAAAGTTGGACTATATAAACTTTATTTTTAATTGTTCTTAGTTTCCCACAGATTTAAATATTTTATATAGAGATTTTAAACATTGAATATGAAATCTTTATACACAAAGAATAAAGACTCTGCACATCTATAACTTTGTCTCTAGTTTAAATAGCTTTGAATTTTGAATTCACAGACTGTTGTTTTCCCCTAAACTTTGCACTCTAAGTTAAAAAAAAAACTACTACTACAATATTTCAAACTTCGTACTCCCAAGTCCATCATATTGTAATCCAAATTGAGAGACATTTGTAAATTGTAGCAGCACATTTTAAAGTTTCTACACGCGATTCAAAACTTTGTAATTGCAATTTTGAAATTTTGAACTAATGAACTATCAACCAATGGATCAAAAACTTCATACGTAGTTGGTAAAAACTATCTAAAAACAGATTCAAAAGTATTTTTTCCCATTATGATCTATTTTGAAAACTATTTCCAAGAGTGGACCGGTGGAAAAACTAATTCCAAATCTGACCCCTCCGTACACGCACCGTTCCTGCTAGCGCTGGACATAGGCACATCGACGCCAATGCAGCTGGCGCGGAGAGTTGAGCTGACATGGACATGGGATAACGAGGAGGGGGGACGCAATGTTAGCACCATGAGTACTAACGCGGACGATACAAATCCTCGTGGACCATTGACCTGGGGCCAATAGTCACGCGCCTTCCGTTCAGACGCGGAGGTAGGTGCCATAAGGGCTGGCGCTTGTACCCTCCGTAAATGCCGGCACGGAGGGTTGCGGCTGCCCGCCCCGCGTCTGTACGAGCCGCGCATGCCATAATTTTTTTATATAAAGTAGAGTCGCGTCACATGCTATGGCGCGACTAAAATGCCGCGATTCAAAATCAACTTGCACGTGGCGCTGGCCCTGGTGTGGCAGAACGCGTTGAGCTAGTCGTGCCGGAACGCTTGGGCCAGCACTGATGGCGTGACCAAGCGACCAAGCTAGGCTGCTCGCTAGCTTGCGCTAAGTACACAAAATTTAATTCAATCTGTTTTTCTTTTTGCTCTACTATAAATATCTAATGAACTCCTGAATACTTTAAAGTTGTCATGTATGATGTATAAAGTGTACGTGTTCCATTTTAACTATTCGCGCACCAAAATATGTTGTACAAAATGAAAAACCTAATTTCTAAACAGACTAAGTGGTATTTCTATACTTGGCGCTGTCCGAATGAACTGTACATGCATTATCTTCCTTCTGATCGTTGTACTTTTGATTTGGTTTAATAAAATAATATGTTGCTTCCAAATTGAATTAGTACATATTTACTTTAGATTGGGTTACGTTCCTCCTAATATCCTCCTATAATAAGGGCCTGTTTGGTTCCAAGTACTTAATACTAAAAGAGACTAAAGATACAAATCCCTTGGGACTAAAAGGGACTAAAACCCTTTAGCACCATAAACACCAAAAGAGGAGCTGACTAAAATAAGCTATTTCCCCCGGATGCCCCTCCCCCCACCCCGCACTGGCCCCACTTCTTCCAGAGCCTTCCCCCCTCCCCCCTACTCCAAGCAGGGGGTCGCAGTCGGCATTGACGAGGAGGCCACCGTGCAGCTCCCTGGCCCGCGCGCACGTCTTGGCGGCCTTCCCGTCCATCCCGGCGTCCGCGTAGGCCACGGCGAGCGCGCCGAGGCAGGCGCACGTAGGCGTGGCGGCGGGGGACATGGACAGCGAAGCGGAGCGCGCGGGTGAGGAGGCGGAGCGGCGCGGAGTGGGCGAGAGGGGTCGGCGCGTCATGGCGGCGGTCCTGGAACCAAGAGAGAAGCGCGAGGGCGAGGTCGGGGTCAGTGAGCGAGGAGACGGTGGCGGCGAGGCAGGCGTCGGAGAGCGGGGGCGGGAGGAGCGCCACGAGGGAGCAGGCCTAGGCGGGGTCGGTGGCGCGGGAGGCGAGGACGCGCGCGAGCGACGCCATGAAGGCCGCGGTGTCGAGAGGGTTCGGGTTGGGGCGGCGGCGCGAGAGCGGGGTGACGCGGGGCAGGAGCCTTGCTGAGCAGGGGCAAAATCGTTTTGTGTAAGCCATTATAGCATCTTTAGTCCCTTTTAGTCCTGAAATCCAAACAGCAGTTTTAGTCCCTTAGGGACTAGTTTTAGTCCCTTAGTTTTAGTCCCTAGTATCCAAACACAACCTAAGCAAGATAGTGCATGATTATGACATTTACATTCTTCCTTACTGCCTACTTTGCGGGCCTAGCTGTATCTCGCTTGAGAGTTGACACGTTCTCATCAGATGTGTATGTATACGTTGGCTAACTCTGGAGAAACGTACATGCATGCAGCTACTAGCTTCTTTTCTTTTCTGATATTCTTTCCCTGCCTCCTATGTGCATGCCGTGGGACACACACCTACGGGCCTCAGCGCCACACACACCGGTGTGGTACACCGTGGGACCGTCGCAGCACTCCACGCCAATATACAGTACAGCAACCAATACATATAGTACAACAACAGCCAAACGAACATGCCGTATGTATATAAAAACCAAAGTCAACTACAAATTAAGAATCAAGCCCGTAACCAACTCAATCTAAATTCCCATAGGTTCGATTCCTCATGAGTTTTCTAGTTTGTCCTTTTTATCCCTATTTTCCATCACAATTGTTTCAATGAACTAAACATTGGCGTGGACGATATGACATCCACGCCAGCCCCTACGGCGTTGACATCCGTGCCAGCACGTAAGGCGCGGACCTAAGCGGGTCAACAAAACGATGCTGGCTGATCAAAGAACTCGTAACGGGATTTGGAGCACCTGCGCCAGTACTCATGGCGCTGACGTAAACCCTCCACGTCAGCGTCCGCGTCATCTGGGCGCCACATATGTTGGCGTCGAGCTCGCTTCCTTCAGCGCAGCCCTACTGTCACTTATACGGTGGGTTAGATTGGGAATTAGTTTTCGCGTCGGTCCACTCTTGGAAATAGTTTACAAAATGGGTCGTAACGGAAAAAAAAATACGATTCAAAACTTGATACAAAAATGGTACATCTTCTTATCTGCTGTTTCAAAGAATGAAATAATGCACCGCGGTGGTTTCTTTATCCAGAATTTCGAAAGCCAAAAAACACAAGACAAAATTTACCTTAGATAGCAAAATAGAAAAGTATGTGACAATATCCTTAAACTATTCTTTCTCGGAAGTGCCCATGATAAGATTTAGCGGAAATTACTCTAGCTTTCAAGTGTTAGACATATTTGAAAACATATACTAAAAACTTTGTATATGTCCAGCTTTCATATGATCATATCACAAAATGCAAAAACTTTGTACTTGGAATAGAAACTTTGAAATCTCATACTCAAAATTTTGGAATCTGTAGGGGAAATATTTCTGCATGAAACAGTCCTACAAAGCAAGGTGCAGTGACACCGCTAGGGATCAACTACATGAGGGTTTGTTCCACCACCTTGCTGTGGATCTTTAAATACAAGGGTGTTTTTTGTTGGACAAAGTTTTAGAGTTGAGACTATAAAGCTTTTGACCTATTGGTATAGATATTTTTAGTTAAAATGCCCCCATGCTGTTTTGGAAGTTTGTTACAACAGAACTTCATAACCTAGATAAGTATGCTTTCATTTTCTATACGGATATGGTACTGTGACAAATATATAAAAATGACTGATAGCTAGGAAAAAGAAATAAATAGAGAAAACCTCACAAGCAAATATGTCGTGATGGTGAGATTCCTGTGATACCAACATGTAGAAGATAGTTGTGAGTAAGCTAATACTTATCTAAGATTGGAACACATGCTAAATAGTGAGGATGTGTGTTGGACAGAAAGAAATACACATAACCACAGAGGAAAAAGGTTCAAAAGGCACAAAAGGATGGAAATAGCTGAGCTCTAAAAGATGCAAGCACACAAATTCTTTTGCAAAGCTCAGACAAAGGCAAGAAAAGGTGTATGAAGAAAGAGTTGAATATACACTCACTGGTTAAAAAACAAAGTGTTGCCTGCCACCATCATGGCTTCATATAAGTTTCATCACAAATTTGCCACCATTGCAACTGTTAAGACAGAAGAATATGACATACGTCACAAATTTTAAATAACAGATTGAAAACTTCATGCCCCCAATTTCAAAACATTAAATTCATGCATTAAAAAAAATTGTACATACCAGGACGCTGACGTTCCACGACTCGAAATGGTTCCCGGTGTTCTGCGGCGCCGGCAAATGTCAGTGTTACAAACATTTTTCAGAAACATGGTGATGTTCAAGACATGGGATCGGTCTGTGGTCAATCAACTAACAGGAAGGCCAACTGCTGAGCTTAGGATGGAGATCTTTTTACTGCCCCGCCACATCTTCACATGTCCGCTGAATGTTAGTTTTGGGTTTTCGTAACCGCCATAAACAGATCCTGCAACACGAGCACTCCATTGGTCTAATACATGCTGCAGATGGGATTGGTAATGAAAACTACAGCTAGATTAGATGTTAGTACCATATGATTGCCCGTTGACGAAGACCTGCATCTAGTGCCCAGCGGAGTAGATAGTGAGCTGAGGCTAATGGCTAGACTTCAGGAATTGCTCATTGGCAGCAATGTTGACACTGCAGTGAGCATAATTCAAAATTTAAAGATAATCCCATCAGGTTACAGAAAAAAATGGTTCACATGAAGCCATATCAAGGTCAGTCAGTCACTCACTGGGTAGTGTACCACAGATAGTCCGACTTGTCCCATGTCAAGCTGAGCTTCTCAACCAGGCCATCCTTTGTGAACACGCTGTCGTCCAGCGAGTTTGTGTCCTCGCTGTAAGACTGCCATGTGAACCGTAACACCGGATTCATCTTCGGCAGAGTTGGAAGGCCGCACATGCTCCATTCTTTGACTTGAAGACATATGCCTGAAACAATTGGTTAACCAATGAATACCTGCTGGTCTTTTCTTGTATTTGGGAAACCATTGTCATGTGGGAAAATTGTTGACGACATTAACCTTCTCATAGTTTCTGAGTGCTTGGATTGTCGGATCACCAGAAACCAACACAGGTTCAGCCTGCTTGATGGGCCTGTGTGTAGCACAGCCTGCAGGTTTCACAGTGTCAGGGCAGGAGCACAAGGTGTTGAGGCTCAAGAAAGCCCTTTACGGTCTTCGCCAAGCGCCCAGAGCCTGGAATGCCAAACTTGACAGCAGTCTGTTGTCGCTTGGTTTCCAGAAGAGGTCAGCCGAACATGGAGTGTATGTGAGGGGTACAGGAGAGGCAAGGCTCATTGTTGGAGTCTATGTGGATGATTTGATCATCACTGGTCGCAGTGGCATTGCCAAGTTCAAAGCTGAGATGTTGAAGCTGTTCAAGATGAGTGATCTGGGGCTGCTGTCATATTATCTTGGTCTGGAGGTGCAGCAGACGAAGAGAGGGATCAGTATCTCACAGTCTGCTTATGCCGCAAAGCTCCTGGAGAGGAGTGGAATGACTGAGTGCAATGCTTGTGCTGTGCCAATGGAGCCACGGCTGAAATTGAGCAAGAGTGAGAGCCCTCTGGTGAACGCGACAGAATACCGCAGCATAGTGGGAGGGCTCAGGTATCTGGTGAATTCGCGTCCGGACATTGCCTTTGCAGTGGGGTATGTAAGCCGATTCCTGGAGGATCACCGCGCGGCGGTTAAGCACCTTCTTCGGTACATTGCTGGAACTCTTGATCATGGCGTGTTCTACAGCAAGAAGAGTGGGGATCATCAGCTGGTGGGTTTCAGTGACAGCGATCACGCTGGTGATGTCGATGATCGGAGGAGCACCACTGGAGTGCTGTTTTGCCTTGGCACAAGGCCGGTCACCTGGCAATCTTCAAAACAGAAGTTGGTGGCCCTTTCGTCGTGTGAGGCAGAGTATATAGCAGCAGAAAATGGTGCCTGTCAGGGAGTGTGGTTGGCTCGGTTACTGAAGGATCTTGTTGGAGCAGAACCTGGAGCGCCAACTCTCAAGGTGGACAACAAGTCTGCCATTGATTTGAGCAAGAACCCCGTTTACCACGACCGGACTAAACACATTGATGTCAAGCATCATTTCATCAGGGAGTGTGTGGATGCTGGGAAGATCGTCATCGAGCAGATTGCTACAGGTGATCAGCTCGCAGACATACTGACGAAGTCACTCGCGCGCTTGAAGTTCCAGGAACTCTGTGAGCGGATTGGCGTCGTCAGCATCAAGAGTTTGCGTCAGGATTAGGAGGAGATTGTTGGTGTAATCCTGTACGGTAGCTTGTCGAGTCAATAAACCAGTTCATGCGTAACGGCTGGGCATGATTGTAGTGCTTGACGCATGCCGGTTCATGCGGAGCGCGTCCTGGTCAGTAGGAGCTGCGCGGTGAGGTTGCTGGGCGTGGGATGGCACGTCCGAGACGAGCGGCACGCCGCGCATGTAGGGCAGACTTCTGCCACGATTACGGAGTTTGTTAGGACGTTTTTGTTTCCTTTATATTCAGAGAGGAGGGTCAGAAAACGCTGCCGTTGCAGCACAAAACTTTTGCCTTGTCCAATTCAGTTCCATCGAGAGCGAACAGGTGATCGCCGGCGACGTGGGCTCGCCGGGATCCCCAACACTGTGCAGGTCCCTCAGATGACCCCATTTTGGTTGCCTAAGCAGACCTGGAAAGAAAACCCCATGATTTTTCAGATGCCAAACAACAGGTAAAACCACACTGTAAACTTTCCTAAAAATATCTCTCGATGGACAACATGGATTCATGTTCATCAAAGATGGAAATCACTGCATACCAAATTCGTCGATCGGGGCATCACAGTCTGACAGTCAGAGCCGTGCGCCCAAAGTTTGTTCCTCCATGGTGCTGCACCAGATTCAGAACGTGCAGATGTGGTCACCACAGATAGAACCGCATTCACTGCAATGGCAGTACAGGTGTGACCAGCATGGCTTCCCAAATTCTTACACCCTCCCTTTTGAATGAACTGCGCCACGGCGAAGGCCAGGTCTTCCATTGGCCGGAGACACAGCACCTCCAAACTTGGTAAACCTTGACATAGTAATAATGTAAAATTAGGAAATTCAGAACAATCGAATTTTCACAGAATCGAAGCGACTTGGGAATTAATTGGATCAAGAGAAGTACCAACCAGTCCAGGCCTCGGTCCACATGGCCAGCTTGTACTTCCTGTTGGGGGTAAAGTAGTAACAGTAGAAGCAGTGTTGATCTGCCATGATCAATTCACACAAGGTAAGAAAAGAAACAGCTAAACTGCCTATCAAATTCAGTTACTGAGACCAGGCACTATTGAAGGTGCAGCATACCACAGGGTCAGGGGCATCGTCTTGCTTGCACATCACCCATGGCACACCGGTTTACTTCAGTGTTGAAACTAGTAGGCTGCCTAAGGGACCATTGTCCGTTCTTAACCTGATGCCCGGCATACTTGGGCCAAACAGGAAAACCACTGAAAAGAACAGAACAGAACAGACATCGATTGCAATGTCACAGTCAGAGTAGCTCTAATTCGAAATCGAATTGCAGGAGCAAGAACAAGCAATCGGAAATGCAAGGGGGATGTGATGTTGGTGGGTGCGCACCCGAAGTTCCACTCTGCGCAGACGTGGGGGCCGATGCGGAGGTGCACGTAGTCGTAGAGGTCGGCCTGCTTGGCAAGCTTGACGAAGCGGACGAGGTCGTAGCGGTCGGCGAAGTAGTACTGCCCCTGCGCCGGCTCGTGGCCGTTCCAGAAGACGTAGGTCTGGATGACGTCGAGGCCGCCGTCCTTGGCCTTATGGATCAGCCCCGGCCACATCTGCGTTCGATCCGGAGCAGCAAGAAGCAATCAGTTTCAGAGCTGGCAGAGGCCTCTGGTTTCTGAAGCGGAACAAGCTGCATTTGGGCGCGAGGAGCGGGAGACAGGAATAGGCGGCGGCCATGGGCGCGGCTGGGCAGGTACCTCAGGGGTGCTCCTGGGGTAATGGATGGAGCCGCAGATGAGGATGCGACGGCGGCCGTTGATGACGAGGGAGCGGTGGTCGTACGAGACGGCCGCATTGGCCGCGGAAGCCAGGAGGGAGGCCGCCAGCAAGGCGGCGGCAAGAAGATGCGGCGCCCCGGCCATGGCGCCCGCCGCGCACCTCGCATCACCTCACCTCCCGTCCAAGAACCGTGCTCCCCTCGAGCAGTAAAGTAACCTTCTTGCTTCTTGGCCGAGCGGAGTGGCAACGGGGGAAGGGCGTGAGCCGGTGGGGAGTGAGGTGGCGTTTTTATCGAGAGGGCGGCAGCAATGGCGTCGACGGGGGGAACAAGATCCTCTGCAGTAGAGGATTCTACCTCCGAGGGACGTCCTACTGCGCATCACCGTTGTTTCCGCATCCAACGACAAGGAAAGCAAGCTCCGTCAATTTTCAACCCACAAACAAATGATGCGGCTCAATCCAACGTATCCGAAGAGGCAAAGGCTGCTCGTATTCAGGCATTCACGGATTCGCCACCATTACTCCATGATCGTGAAACACTGAAACTCCAATCAACATGGCCGTCGGCCGCTCGTTGCTCCCGTCCTCGGCTTCTACGGCTCCTGGTTCGAGGTCACTCATGGAATTCGTAACCGTGGGAACCTCCCACTCACCGGCGCTACACTTCACCTTCTCCAATGGTTGAGCCAGCACGTCAGCTCTAAGCACTCTAAGATACAGCTCCTTCAATGATCTAGCTCTTAGCATCTAGCTCATAACATGAATGACCTCATATATCATTCTCACGTAATCTTGAAATACGTGTATGAGACTGTCTCTTGAACAAGAGCTAGCTCTTAGCTTTTTGCAGAAAACCTAATGGGCAATGACAACCTTACGCGAGCGTTTTGCTGGTGCCTTTTTTGTTTTTTTTGTTTTTACCACTCGTTTGCAGGCAGAGTATTAAATCTGTACCCCTATAAAAAATAAAATGAGAACTTTTTGTGGTCCGTCAAAGGATGGTCGCCGCTTCAGGCTTTGAACCGTCCGATCAAGGAACCGACTCCTTCGGACCCCTCGGACTCGTCCGCACCGTCCAATCCTCCTGCAACCCTCGTCTCGCTCCCGCACTCGGAAAAGAGCTCACACCCGCACTCGTAGCCGCCGCCGCCCGCCCGTCCCCGCGACGACCTCCGCCGTCGCCGCCTCACCCTCCCCAGTTCCCATCTTCCGCCCCCGCCGCTCCACGCCCTACATGCACGGCAACCTGCAGCAATGCAGGATCATGCCCCTAGCAGAGAGGAAGAGTGCCTGATTTCTTGTGGGTTGTTTGTCTGTTCTTTCTTTTATTGTCAACCGGCATCATATTGTTTTGTGTGAAACTTCACTGGTTCATGTGTTCCGGAGGGTGCTTTTTTATTTGGTTGATTAGTTCCACATTCCAATTTATGTGGGTTTCTGTAGATCACCGTCACCATCCTCTTGCCGGAATTATTATTTCTCGATTAATTAGTGATATATCCATCTTAGAGATCATACATATTGGTTGTCTTTTTTCCAGAGACACAGACTTCTGCTTTTTCGAGGGATAAAAAGCTTTTTCAGATGTCTTGATACTCGGGCTGGGCTCTTTTTTACCAAAAAAACCAAAACCGATCCGAACCAAACCGAACTAAAGCCTTGTTTAGATCCCAAATTTGGGAGGTCAAATTTGGGAGTATAGTGTCACTTCGTAATCATTAGGAGAGATCCATAAAGCCTTGTTTGGACGACAGCTCTTTAAAAGTTCATGGACCTAGATGACCACTTTTAAAAGTTTATGGACCTAGATGACCGCTTATTTAGTTTGCGGACCTAGATGAGATCTCGGAAAAAGTTTATGGACCTAGATGACCGCTTTTTTAGTTTACAGACCTAGATGAGATCTCGAGAAAAGTTCATGGACCTACAGTGAAATTCACTCTTTCTCTAATTAAGTAGCTCAACTCTATTTCACTTTGTAGATGTACTCACATAATCTGCTGCATTTGCAAAGTAAAATCTGAAGAGTTCAAAAATAAATAATTAGGACCAAAGCAACTTTGAATCTTAGTGTCTAAATATATATTGGTGTGTTCCAAATCTGACCACTGCAACACACCTACAACCTGAAAACTATGGCTAACACACTAATTGAAGTTTTTCTTGTGTTCCCTAAATGTCTTAATGGAAAGCATATAGATTTTGCTCTATTGCCATGTGTATTCAACATATCCTTCATGATTGGTATTCAACATACCAACACATATATATATATCATTATATTGTTTAAGGCAATGTGCTTGCCTTCATTGCTGCGTGTAGTTACAAATATTTAATATGATGAAGATTGATGCACATAAAGATAGTTTGTTTTGTTCGTAGCAATGCACGGGCACATCACCTATGTTCACAAAAAGGGAACTTGGAAGCTTTTGCTTGCAATTCAGAACTATCCAGCCTTTTGGAACATTGTGTTAACAACCAGATTGCTAGCAATTATTAAGAAAATTGTTAGTCATTGTGCAGAAAATCATGTAGCAAAGGTGATTAAAATGTACCTCTCTTGGACTATACTCCTCTGCAATCACCATTATACTCCTCAACTCTAAAAGTCATGAATATTTTGTATTGGAATTAGATGTCCAAACTTTCTTAATGAGAATGGTCAGATGTAGAGCGGATATGGCGATTTCTCGAGTTTTGGCATGAAATTCACTGCACCTGTTTTTGTGTGGTGTCTATTGTGATTACTACAACCTGTGTTCATTCAGACACATACTCTAGAAGGTGTCCACAATAAACAACTTACTTTGTTTTGTGTTTCATTCGGATACTTATCTGTTTATCTTGCCTGTTCAATTGCTCAGTATGAATTATTTTGTAGAAAGAGTGTTCAGTAATTATACACGGTTCTGAATCCAATCAAACACAACTGACACAACATTTTTTTTCTAAAATTATTGCAGTTACCAACCCTCTCAAGCAGTTCCCTGTGTTCTGCTGCTTCTTGTTAGCTCCTTATCGTGCCACATCTTCCCTCAGACAAATACTCTAGAAGGTGATGGGATTGCTAGGTTAATTCTATTTGCTACATCTTTCTTAAGAGTTTGCTATTGTGCATCACATTTTTATATTAATCGGACCAGAGAACATGTGTTGCTCTCTACCGTTGATTTACTGACCTGAATAATACACATATTGTTGACATGAATAATACAATGCGATTTTGGAAATATAATTCTGAATAAATTTCTATTTGGCTTAGTCATAGAAATTTTTTTAAGTAATTTATTGTCCGTAGCAACTTACGGGCATGACTATTTGCATCATATTTTTCAAGAAATTTTTTCAACTTTTTTAAGGATGACTGTAACTTTGCGTGACGAATCTAATGAGCCTAATTAACCTATGATTTGATATAGTAATACTAGAGTAATCATCCTCTAATCAAGTGTGAATTAACTCGAGGTTCTATACTTAGTTTTCTAACTGAATTTATTTAATATTTTTAATTAGTGATCAAAGGTGTGTGAAAAAAAATTCACCCTAAAACACGGCCGTCACGTCTCTCTCCTTTCGCCGCCTCTTTTGGATGGTTACCGCCGGTGAGCTGAGTGCCGAGCTTGCACTTGCGTGCGTGCACGGGAGTGGGTTGGGTGCGGGAGACACGAGACAGGAGAGAGACTGCCAAACTTTGCCAAGCTGATGATGATTGATGAGTGAAGGCCCTGATGACTGATGAGAGAGGAGTGGTGGAGAGTGGTTGAGTGAGGGAGAGAGGAGACAGGAGAGAGAGGGGGTGTTTAGTTCCTAAACAGAGACGGTGAAAAGTTGGTAAAAAAGTCATATCGGACACTGTAGTGCACCGTAGCACTTTTCGTTTGTTTGTGGTAAACATTGTCCTACCATGACCTAACTAGGCTCAAAAAATTCGTCTCGCCGTGTACATCAAAACTATGCAATTAGTTTCTTTATTTACCTACATTTAATGCTCCATGCATGGGAGAGATTTGATATGATTTGATGTGATAGGTGAATACTGAAGTTTGGAGAGAGAAATTTTCGGAACTAAACAGGGCGAGAGGCTTCTATGGATGCTGCCAAAAATTGGTAAGCTGAGCTGAGTGAAGGGATCTGTTCAGCTGATCAAATCTGACTTGGTAGAATGTAAACAGTAGCTAGAACAACCCAACAGTGTTCGGCTGAACACGGGCTGACATATTTGAATCAGGCATATCGCGGCTTATAGAATTCAAAAAAAGGCGGCAACTGCAACTATCACCCTATTCATTACCACACCAATTATCAAATAAGGCACTAATCACATCAAGTCAAATTATCAAATGAGCCAATCCTTAAGGCCTCTACAGTTTGCTATATCATACATATAAGTGGACCATTTACAAAAATCTAATTGTCTCACGGCTGCATCCATCTCCTAGACAAATTGCCACTGGATTAGTTTATAAACTCACCTAGTCAAACTAATTTCAAGTAGTGCCCATAATATGCAGCCCAATTCATCAACCTCCATAAGCCATCTGCAAACCTCTTCCTCTACCAGCCAGTCCCTCATCCCCATGCTCCCTACCCCTTCCATACCTCATTCATCAAAATCCTCATCCTCCATATCCTCCAAGTAACTATATCTGTTCAGTTGATCAAATCTGGGCTGACATGAGTTGAATGCCTGTGGGCTTATCAGCCCAGCCGTTCGGCTGGCCCAGCTTCAGCCGTTCAGCTAGTTGACCTCCCCATCAGCTGCCTCCCTCCCCCCGCATCTCGGACTCTCCCACCACTCCGCGGAACGAGCGCCGCAGCTTCTCCACCGCTGCGGCCGCCGTTCCCTCGCGTTGCCTCGCCTCCGACGAGAGATCCAGATGCACCTCACCGCCTCCTCTAGCTCCCCTCCCTCATCTCTTTCTCCGTTGCATCCCCTTCACCTTCCTCTTCTCATCATCCCCTTTTTCTTCTTGCTAGGGTTCGTCACGTGGCGGTGGCGGCGAGCCATCCGACAACTGCTACTCCTGCGTCAACGGCGGCGGCTCCTCCAGGTGTATATCTCTCCATTTCCTCTCCTCTATTCTCATGATTAAATTTCATAGTTTTTTGTTGTCCTGGATCTATGAGAGGAGGCTTCTTTGCTAATTTCTAATTCGTTTTCCCTTATCTAATGCTTCTGCATTCCAACTGCTGCATGCAGGAACTTCACCTAATCAGCTAGGCAACCGGCATCAAAACAATCAGTGAACTTGTGCGTGCAGGCGGCCTACACTAGCAACTTCGTCATCAGCTTCGTGGTCACCGCGGGAAGCTAGTCTGTACAACTTGTGTGCCAAACGCGTGAAGCGAGAAACCAAGGCAAAGTATCTGTTTCTCAACTCATCTTCTCGTTGCACTTGTAGTTACGGCGTTGTACCATTTCCTCTTGTACCTCTACTATATTGGAACAACAGAATCCAAGTTAGCCATTACACGTTCCCACATATGCCAAGAGATATGGCGCATTGGGAGCCCTCAGAGACAGCTCTTCTGCTGAAACTAGCCATTGAGGAGAAGCAAAAGTACAATTGGAACCAGTTCGGTATAACTAAGGATGGCTGGCGCAACATTTATCCACACTTCCCCGAATACACACACAAGCAGGTGACCAACAAATTCGACTATCTCAAAAAAAGTACAAAGACTGGAAGGACGTGCAATCGGGCTCTGGTCTCGGACGGGACACGACCACAGGGGGCATAGCTGCTGAACCAGAGTACTGGCAGACCCAGTACGGCTTGCCTAATGATCCCGATGACTGTACGCAGCCCGTGGTAAGTTTACTACTACTGATAGTGCTACCGCTCAGTTCTCTACTATTGTGTTAAGATTCATAATTTCACGCACAGAATAACGCCTATGTTAACTGCAGGAAACAAGTAACGCTGCTGCAGATCGTGCACACCCACCGGCTTTCCTGAATGAACTGCATGCCCTCTTTGACCGGCTTTCCTGAATGAACTGCATGCCCTCTTTGGCGACCGGGTCACCAACTCTGGCACGTACATATCGGGAGGTGGCATTGGTTCGTCAACACCTCCTCATGTTATGAGTCAGCACGATCACAGTGGCCCTGTCAGTTATCACTCTGGTTCCAAAAGGGCCCGTGGTGACCAAGAGGTTCAGAGCCCACATAAGAAGTGTTGCGAAGTTGGGGAAGTGTTGGGGAAGATATCGGACAGCATTGTTGCGCGGAGTTCATCTCGGGATCGTGCCCGGAACCTTGAGCAGGAAGAGGTTGATGCAGCAATGCAACTCTTACAAGACGATGGTGTGCCAATCCCTTCGGACCTCTACTTCACAGCTTTGAAGTCGTTCGAAAGCTCTGTGCTCCGTAGAGAGTTCCTCAACATGCCTGGCCCAAAAGTCCGTATTCCTTGGCTGACCTGGCTCAAGCAACAGAACCAGAATCAGAAGTAGTCCTCGCGGCTATCTTTTAGTAGAAGCACTTGTTTCGGCTGTCGTTTAGTTGGACTGTATTGGTTTAAATGCCTCTTTTATGTACTATGGAAAACTATGTGTGTAATAATTTTTGACTGTATTAACGGACTTTTATGTACTTGGATTGCCTCAATAGCTTTAAGTCCTGCTGCACCTATACAAGAAGTTCGAGAGTGGATTACGCTGGGACTTGGACTCCTTGGGAACAAGTATGTGAAACTTGTTTATTAGTTGACATACATTCTACAATGATCAATATTTAGTTGACTGCCAAAGTTTGTACTAATAAATCATATGTAAACATGTAGTTACTTGGAGGATATGGAGGATGAGGATTTTGATGAATGAGGTATGGAAGGGGCAGGGAGCATGGGGATGAGGGACTGGCTGGTTGAGGAAGAGGATTGCATATGGCTTATGGGGGTTGATGAATTGGCCTGCATACTATGGGCACTACTTGAAATTAGTTTGATTAGGTGAGTTTATAAACTAATCCAGTGGCAATTTGTCTAGGAGATGGATGCAGCCGTGAGACAATTAGATTTTTGTAAATGGTCCACTTATATGTATGATATAGCAAACTGTAGAGGCCTTAAGGATTGGCTCATTTGATAATTGGACTTGATGTGATTAGTGGCTTATTTGATAATTGGTGCGGTAATGAATAGGGTGATAGTTGCAGTTGCCGCCTTTTTTTGAATTCTATAAGACGCCATATGCCTGATTCAAATATATCAACCTGTGTTCAGCCAAACACTGTTGGGTTGTTCTAGCTACTGTTTACATTCTGCCAAGTCAGCCTAGATTTGATCAGCCGAACAGAGCCAAAGCCGTGATGAGAGAGGAGTAAAGTGGAGGAAAGGTGAGCTGGGTGGCAGAAGAGGTAGGGCCCACATAGTTACAAAGACATGTGTTCCATTTGTTTTCTTTTTTGCGTAAAGGATAGACTACTGTGAGAATTGTAGCTCTTTTTTTGTTAAACAAAATTGTGAATAGCAGTGATATAGCAAGATAAAAAGGGGCAAGCCGCCTAGGATGCCTCTTCTTACACATCCTAGCCATACTTTTATGTGTAAGCAAAGCCTGCGTCATTTTCTGGCTATTCAGGTAGTAATAACATTTCACTACTTCCCACATATATCATTTAGGGCATATGGATGTTATACTTTTAGTAAACTCCAACAAATTGCAGTCTTGGAAATCAGAGGTGTGCAAATACATAATTTTTAAATAATATTTTTGTGTAGTTTTTAATACTCAAAATGACTTTTGACAGTACCATGGTTTTCAAACTACAAGACTTATTACACCATATGTCTTCTGAAAAATGCTTCATATAGCTCTTCAAAAACCAAAGTATTTTGAGAAACAAAGGCATTTCATTAAAATTTTGAAAAAAAAAACTACTGTTTTGACTGCATGCAATGAAAAACTTGTAAACTCATCTGAATCAATGTCTCTATGAGTATCTAGATTAAATAAGTTCAAAATAGCAAGCCATTTTATCTTGGAAATTAGGTTTAATACGACTATAGTTTTACGATTTTGCAATGGAAACTTTTAAAATAGTCTGAATCAATGTCTCTAGTATCTTAAATTACATATATTCAAATTTTCTCTTGAAAATTAGCTTCAATAGGACTATGGTTTTACAGTTTTACTTGCTCTTCGAAAACATATTGAAAATCAACCAATAAGTTTTTTTTGCGAGTAAAAATCAGCCAATAAGTTGATAACAGATGAATCAACATATGGGTGCCTTAAACGATAATACAATATATCAAAGGTCACTATGGAGGATACCTGGTTTTGGATTTAGGGTATAGGGTTTAGGGCACCGAAGGAACTCTGACACGAATGCTTTTTCGGAGGCACGAAGTGCGTGCCATCATATCCCTTCTCCCCATGGTTGTTTGAGCAGATGTTCCAACACATGAAAAGAACACGGACCGACGCACAGTGACTGTGAATGATGCTGGGCTTTGCTGGCGTGCTGCTGTTGTGGCTCTGGCCAAACATGTTTAAAAAGGCAAATCTATATCTATACTAAAAGGAATGAGTTATTTTAAAAATTTTTGCTACCAACGAAAATCCCCATACCCCTCACAATAGACCCACCTGGACCCACGATGTAGTGAAAAAAGGAAATATTACGAAAGTATTTTTGGTAGAGCGAAAAACCCCATGTGAGTTCACCCCTAGCCCCCGCTTTTTTTTCACCGGTGTTTTTTGTACCCACCATTTGTTTTGGAAAGGAAACAACCTCCAAACTGAAAAACAATTCTTCTACCATGAAACCTCCTCTGAGCTTTTTTTTAGGAATCAACCGATACGTATGGCTCCTACAGCCGAAACAAATTTAATTGTCATTGTTGGACATTAAAAGAAGGAAAGCACACGGTTATGGCATCAATAAAAATAAAGTCCACAGCCAAGCATGAGCAAGAAACAAGCACCAAATTTTCTCTTTGAAATTGCTAATCTGAGGAGACCAACACAAGTCGCACGAAGCACCAGGAAAAAATAGAACAATTCTACGCGGAAGTGTAAGGACATCAAAACTTCGAAGAGAAAAAAGGGTACACCTAAATATACCTATATTTGTAACCACGTCTATACGTAATAATCCCGTATTGCTAATAGACAATATATTGGAAAGTTTTTCTCCATATAAATAAAGACTAACTATCTCGAAAATGACGTGCTTCTAAATTTGAGAATACCTAAAGCTCTTTATACATGAGAGAGTGAATATAAATTATTTTTAAAAGCGTTTCGCACGACTGATCTGTTTACCATGGCCCATTTAAGTGACATGGTTTTAGTACCTACGTGTCATCAATAAACGTGCGTGCCGCACGTGAGTTCTTGCTAGTTTTCTTTAAGAACTAAGGCTAGTCTCAACCCAGAAACTATTAGTTAGTTTCCATACTTGCCATGTCACATAGACACTACCCATAGAAACTATACTTTAAATCCATGATTTCTTTAAAATAAAGTCCCATCCAATTATCTTTGTTCTCTTTCCTTTCCCCACCTATCATCTTTTATTTGGTCTTGGTTCTCGTAAAGATGTGGTGTCCTGCATGAGACATGGTGTCTTCAACTTTTTGTCTCTCTCTTCATTAATTCTCTTGCCACATCAACTTATTGCTTACATGGCACCGTATTTAATGCTATGGACACTAGTTGAGGTGGAGGGTTGGGGATGGCCTAATATAACATATTTAGAAACCAACTACAATTAATATATATATATATGCTTGTACAAATTAAATCTCTCCCTTTTCTTTTTGAAAAACTCTCTCCCTTTTTTTCTGAAAGAACAGTTTTGAGTTATAAAACAAGTTCTTCATATGTATTCTTCTTCTAAGCAATTCCGGTCACAATAAGCATAGAATGAAAAATGCAGACCTGAGACTGAACCTGTAAGGCTACCATTTCACTGTTGATTGGTCCATATTAACTATAATAATGTTAATTTATCACGACTTGCATGAAAGTATGCAAATTTTCTATCATATAGTATGTAATTAGATCTATCCAAATATATACTAGATGAGATCACGCAACAATGTTGCAATAGTCTATTGTTACGGGTTCTAATATTATGTCCAAACATCAAACTAATCACTGGCACCGGTTCACAAAACGACAATTCAATAGGTTCGTACTAGTCCAAATGCTTGGCAGATCTTTTAAATGAATTGAATCAAGTCACGCCATCGTTTCACTGTTTTTTTCCGATTCAACCGGAACGTTCCGATTGTTTGTACAAGGTAGATATGTCGTGTTTTGAATATTGAAACTGTTTTCAAAACATAACTTGACTATATTTTTTGTTAAACTAATTACAAACATATAGCAAAAGCATATATTTACATAATAACATTTCAAGACGAATAAAATACCTAAACTCATAAAAAGTAACATTTGTGCAGATGAAGCCTTGAATAGCTCCTAAAAAAATCAGGTAGAATTAGTGCAGCTTTAACGTTTAGAACATGTAGTCCTACTCACCCACGTCACTTAGTCTTGGTGGGTAAATTGTGCTCCAACATTCATATAATACTTTAGCAATCTAACGTCGGACCCACAACGAAATAAACAACAAAAAATGTTACTTTTGATCTCTTTCCCTGCCTAGCAGTCAAGTCATCTGCAGGCTGACAAAAGGATCCTGTCTGGTAGCTTTTCCTTTGCACCGGGTGCTTTCTGTTGCAACAGGTGCTTAGCTTCACCCCTAGCCAAGACTCCACCTGTCGAATCTGGCTAGCCATTAAGATGTTTCAACCGCATGCTCAAACAAGCTACAAGGTGGTGTTTGGATCCGGGTGCTAAAGTTTAGCATTTTAAATAAGTGATAATTAGACGTATTAAATATAAACTAATTATAAAACAAACTACATAAATCATGTCTATTTCACGAGACGAACCTAACACTACAAGAAATCATTTAATCTATGATGAAATTGTTTTGTCATAGATCACTAAAAATACGTCACAAAACAGTATCGGTGATGATTTTAGAAAACGTCATGGATTGAGCGTCATAGATTAAATCGCGTGACGATTTAACAGAATCTGTCACAGATTAAAACGATCTGTGACGTTTTCAAACCGTCATAGATTAGCCTTGAGCCCGCATAGCCCAGTCCAGGCCCAATGTTTGTGACGAAAATAAACGTCATAAACTTCATCACGGATTGCATAATGAGGTGATGTGGCTATTGACATGGATGGTCACGTGGCTGATGATGTGGCAACTATTGCTGACATGGATGACGTCGATGATGACGGCCCATTTATTAACAGGCCGAAATGAGCGTGGCCCATTTATAAGCAGGCCAAAATGATAACCAGGCCAAATGTTTTTAGTCCCAATAGCCCACTACCACAAAAAATTCAGCAAATTTTATGGCCCAACAAATTCCTAAAGCCCATTTTCACAACCATTCCAGTCCAGCCCAAGAGAAGCCATAAGGCCCATACAACAATATAATAGTTTTTTGACAACAAACAATAATCAATTTGAAAATTTGCATTTTGATACATCATCTCAAGTTTTCATCCAATTTCTCCAACCAACATCACATCACACGACTAGTTACAACAATAAAAGTTTGTTGCATTACACCTCATCACTTGCTTGAATCTGAATTAGCACAAGCTCAACTTTTGCGTCCAACTCAGCTTGATTCTTTGTAGATCTGGACATGGTATAACACATGGTGAGTTCATATGGAAAAAGAAGATACGTGCAAACACTAAATATATGCAGCTTCACATGTAACACAGGCTGCATCATATCATCATACATAACAATTGCACATGAACTCTGGATATTGTACGTGGTGCAATTAGGCATGGCAAATTAACAAACAAGGAGTCATGTTACTATGTACGCATTGATGTCTCAGATTCAAAATAGAAAATGGCCAGTATGTCAATATATAAGCAAGGATATTTCACCAAATACATATAGTCCAGCTCAATTAAAACTCAAGCAACAGGTGGTACAAGTAATTTGTAATTGAAGAAAGGAAAACGAAATCTAGTAGATGACTTAGGTTGTAATCCATCATATAGCTGTGCAACTAGCAATTATGAAACTCTTTCACCATCTTGTCATTCCAAAAAAAATCATGAACCAACTAGCACTCGTTGAACTATACCTGGTATCCAATGTTTTTGTGGTCTCTTCAGTCCAACCTTCGTCGGCATCACAAGTTGGGGGGCGGCGACCAACTTTGGCCATTCACAAGAAGCTGCAACTCCTCAGTCCCTCAAGAACTGCACAAAAAAATACACTACTTCAGTGCAGAAACATGTTATCATTCTGTTAGCGCACCGGCCGCTATTCAAGGAAGCAAACTTTCATGAAATAGAAATTCTGAGGTGACATACAAGGATTATATGAAAATATCAGCGAGGTGAAAAAATAGAAGGATGAAGTGAACGAGGAAACGACATTCTAGTACGGCAAAAGATCTCTAACAAAGCTCTGCTTTTTTGAGTGCAGTATAAATAGCATCAATGATAGGACTATCTGTTGTGAGGGATAAAAATTTGTAGTTGAACAATGACACACCAATCACGTGCAATGTCAACTGAGAAAACAGCGCTTCTATATTGATAGGTTCCCCACTGGAAGCATATGGTTCGAGTTTCTCTATTATCACTCAGCACATTTACAAAATACTTTTTCCCATAACGGACAGGAAACTTTTGTGCAGGGATGGCACAACAGCTCCGCGTCTCACCTAAAATCTAGATATCATTTGTTGGATCCAGTGCAGTAGAGGCTTCTAGCACTAGAGATCCAGGGCAACAGGCACAAGCACAAGTAGTACTCAGATCGAGATTGGACAGTTTCGTGGAAGGACCAAGTCAGATCAAGACATCAAGCAGAGAGATAAGGATCTGAACGGAGCAACAGGCTCACCTTGCTTGTAGCCGCCAGGTGCGTCCTGCATGACTGCATCTAGAGGTCATAGTGGAAGGCCTCAAGCACAAACAAACAAAGACTGCCGACGCTAAAAATCACCTACAAAATTAAAGCATGATTGGATAGATCGGCCAACGAAGGTGCAGCGGGATTCGAAAGGTTCAAGAGGGAAGGGTGAAACAAACCGATGGCATTGGGGGAGAGGATGCGACCTCGCTTGTGGTGAGGGACAAGCGCCGCACCGCCGATACGGAGAGTTGAGCCGATAGCTTTTGCGGTGCGGGGCCGACGTGGAGGTGCTCCAGGGCCTCGGCGGCAGCCGCTGCCCGACGCCAGGTAACTTGAGGGGGACAGCAGCCTCCTGGTCTGCAGCAGCAGCGGCGCAGGAAGGGGAGGAACCATCGCAGTGATAGTCAGAAGCAGGAGCACGCTGTAGCCTGTGGCCGATGTAGTCCCTGACCTCCTCCGTGTTGGGTAGAGGGGCGGTGTCCCGGGTGAGGCGACGAGGGCGGCGGCAGATCTGAGGAGGGGAAGGAGAGTTGTGTGAAGGGAAGGGTGGAGGCGTTGTCGGTGGACTGGAGTAAGCGAGAGGAGCTAGGGTTTGAGAAGGGTGTCAGCTGGAAGATATATCTACCTCGGGCTCGATCTGGATCGTCGGATCAGATGTTAACGGCTACAAGAAGTTGGGCCTTAGTGGAAATTGGCCCAAGACAAGTTTCTTTTGGCCCGTTTAGCAAATTCATGAGCCTTTTTTCCTTAAATAGAAACAAATTCGAATTCAAAAACTTGCCAAATAACATGCAGATCAAATTATCTAATATACCTGAATTTTTTTTACATGAAACAGATGACATATATGTTGTTGTGTAAGAGTTTCAAAATTTTTGGAACCGATTAACTATTTTATATAGTTTAAATGATTTTCTAGGTTCTTATGGAAAGTAATTCCAAATTAAATTGCATGTATCTCCAATAAGATTTATTCGATTGCACAGAAGTTATATTTAAGCTTATATGTCCCATTATAGTTCATGTCCAATATATAATGAAGGATCCAATGGTTTGCTAGGGATAATTCAACCTTTTATCTCCAAACTAGAATAGAGTAATTGCAATAATATCTAAATTTGGTCAGAAAATTCTACAAACTGTCATGGAAGCATATTTTAGATCCATAAACTTACCATAAAAAATCAAATGATTTTAGTAGAGTAAGACTATACATTATTCATAAAATAGGCACTTCCACCACATAGTTTCTTATAACTCAAGTCAAACTCTTAAGTTTCCATATCCCATAATATTTTTCTAACTCGCATGCACTTAAATTTTGGACACAACCTTGAGTCTGTCTTAACATTAAAGAATAGAAAGTTACATTAGCAATTGTTGTGCAAAAACATGTTTTTCTATTTTCTATATGGGTGTAAGAAAACAATCCATATGTAAAAGCTCAAATAAATAGAAATTAACATACAAAAAACACTATTAAATGTAAGATCATGATTTTTAAAAAATTCTGAAAAAAGAACCACCAAATTTAGAGTTAATATGAAGGAGAAATACTAGTTACAATTTTTAATTCCGGATTAAAAAAGAAAGATGAACTATTCATGTGTTCTTCATATCATTCTAGCCTGTGACGTTACATGTATCAAATAAATTTACTCTACGGGATGTACTACGAAACAAGTCTGTAGCTCAGTGGTAAATGCACTAGTTGGTGAGTTGGATGTTGTGGGTTCGATTCCCGTATGGAGCACATTTTTGTGGTGCGTTTTCCTTTTTTGCATTTTGGGCTGAGACAGGCCGGATTGGGGAGTTTGGCCCAAGATTGGAGCAGGGCCGGATTGGGGAATTTGGCCCAAGATCGGAGCAGGGAATTGGGCTGGGCATCTGTCTGGTTTGGAGCGCTGGGCTCGGCCCAAAAAGATGAGGATGCCTATGGCCTGTCATGCCCATTTGACTATTATTCTTGCCCAAGTTTCACAAGTTACGAAAGATTAACTAAACTAAAATAAAGAAGCATTTCGTAAACGTGGAAGTGTGCTTGTGGTAGATGGCATTTCACAATTTATTTTGTTTTTTTGTCGATCAACAGGTAAAATTAAAACACGTCCCCTACTTAGATACAACATACAAGTGAATTAGTAGTGCAGTAGTACGAAGTTTCTTTGCCCCAGGTCTCTAATTCGAACACCCGACGGTACCTTTTGTTTTATTGAATTTTAGTGCGGCCGGTGACCTGACCGTGTATTCGTAGGGGCAGAAAAATAACAAGTGAAATTTGTATAAGTAAAGGAAATGCCTGGTAATAATCACAAGACATCATTTAGCTTGGTGGTGTGTGGTGGCAAGTTTTTTGCTAGACTATGGTCCTAGTTTCGAATCTTAGGTAGGGCACTTTTTGCTTTTTTTGCATTTAAATGCAACAAGCATGTTAACAACAAACTCAACCACTTTTTATATTTTTACTTTAATGTTGATCCGTGACGAATTTTTGAGAACGTCACTAGTTATTGGGCTATATTGTGACGGTTTCGTTAAAACGTCACTATATTTTGGGCCTAATATCCATTAATGCAAATTTGTGACGTTCTCTGAATCCGTCATAAAAAATCCATCACAGATTAAATGGTTTGTTGTAGTGTAACCAGTCTAATTTTGCTATAATTAATACATAATTACCATACGTTTACTGTAGCATTACATTGTCTAATCATGGTGTAATTAGGCTTAATAGATTCGTCTCGTAAATTACTCCTCGTTTATGTAATGGGTTTTTAAATTAATCTATATTTAATACTTTTAATTAATATATTTACATCCGATGTGACGGTGCTAAAGTTTAGTGGGAAGGAAACAAACAGGACCTAAGTAGGAAGCCACACTTTGCTAACTGCAATGGCAACTAATATGTACTATATATCAATTGCAATCTGTCTATACTACCAATTGCAACTGCATATTGAAAAAGGTGCAATTGGTGTCTACCATGAGTGCACCAAATTATCATAGATTCATACTAGAATTCAGGGTTGCAACATGTAACATGTAACTGCATGTCGAACCAAGTTGTAATTAACTAAGTAGCAGCCCATATTGTAACTGTGTATGAATTGCTATTGGTTATTGCAGGTGATTGTAGCTAATAAGTTTGTAATAGTTGCAACTATAAGCTTTTTATGCAGTTTTGAAACTTTGTTGAGAGATAGCATTCATGGATCTCATTATGTTCGGCACATATTTTACAACGAAGGGCTTCAAACAGTTTCAAAATCAGACATACGGTTCGAGAGATATTGCGTTTTAAAAATTGAAGCACAAAAAGCTCTCGAGCATGTCCAGAACTTGTCCATTATGAGTTGCAACTATATTATACACCACATTGTAAATGAGTAGTAACCAGAGTTGCAAGTGTGACCTTAGTATTGTGGGAGACAAGCTGTCGGGTATACGTATATTGGGTGGTTGTGCGCAGGTTCAATACACACATAAAGTGTTTCATATATAGATCAAACCAAGGCGTTAATATTGGCATGCATGGAGAGCTATAGCTAGCTAGGCAGCTAGCGCACAGCAGTCAGGGACTCAGGGGCATATGGCAAGAACCCACCACCACTCCACCAGTACCCTACAACGCCATGATGAGACCCCACTAGGAGAGCGCGCTGCGAGCTCGAGGGCTCGACACGTCGTGCATTATCGTCGATGCAATGAACTGATAGATCCTTTTGAGTTCTCCACAAGTTAAGGCACCACGATGTCATACCATTGTTGGACTCAGCGGTGGAGCTACAGAGGGCTAGGGCGGCTAGCCCCCCTACGCATCTGTACTCCACGGAAGGGAAGAAGAAAATAGAGAGAGGAAGAGAAACGAGAGGGCAGTTGATGTACTCTGAGACGAATATTTTGAGCATAATTAATTAATTTTTGGATAATTTTTCACACATACAAACGAAATGCTACGATGACGCATGTACCTAAAAAGCCAAAATTTGGCTCCCAAATTCGGGAACTAAACAAGGGCTAGGTGTTGAGATGAGCTCATTGAAGCACTTTGGGATGGAGTAGCCATCCTTTGGACCTTTTTCCTTTTTGGGTACCACCTTTGGAAAGCCACACTCCTGCAGCGGGAAGGTAATGCAGGTGGAAAAGTTGTATTTCCTGATTGAGATAGTAGTCATCATGCAAACTGAAGGTCTTTCACTAATTGGGAAAGACAGCTTTATTCCAGTTCCATGAGTTCAGGGTACTTCTCTCTCTATGGACCTGCTGGTTCTAGAAATCATAACAGAGAATCTCTTTTTTCTAGAGTAGAGTAAATTAATGTGCACAAATAATGTTTACAGAAGACTAATTAAAAGGATATATATATAATAAGGTTGTGCTACAACTAGTAGGTCCAATCGATTGAATTCCCGCTGTTCTATTTAAAAGCCTCGTTAATGTTCTTTGTATAATTAGAGTTCCTAATGTTTGTATTGGCTTGCAACTACTAAAAGCTCCACGTCAAAAAAAAAATCAACCCCCAAAAAAAATAACCTACTAATTAACTGCGCGCAACTTTCCTTTGTCCGCCTACCGCTCCATCTCCATAGTCGAGGAGCCGATTGAGAAGGTATAGATCTATAAAGCAGAAAAATCTTCAAATTTAACAATTTTAATACCTATATATAACCGAAAAAAAATTAGACAAGATCGAAGTCGTGAGGAGCGTTCGTACAGTGCCCTTTGAGTGGTGTTGAGTCATGTTGTATCTCTAACCTGCCACACCCTGGTTGTATGTGCGCGGCCCATTTCCATTTGCATGTTTAAAAATCTGACATCAGGTCATTTCATGGACATGGAGGGATGGATAGATGGATGAGAGAAAAAAGGCTACATTGGACACGTCCATACAACACGTTACACATGACACGGTGGGTGGAGAACTGAAGGAGCTTCCATTGATTCGTTGCCTACGAGCTGAGTACATGATTGAATTGGCATAAACAAACAAAAATACAACGTAAGTAACATGTACTTGCTGGGCGGGGTTTATCCAGACCATCCACTTGGCGCTTTGAGATCTGTGTTAGGCTTAGGCCTTGTTTAGTTCCCGATTTGGGAGGTGCAAAATTTACACAGTACGGCACTATAGCAATAAATGCATCACTATAGTATTTCGTTTGTATGTGTAAAATTTATCTAAAAATTGATTAATTAGGCTCAAAATGTTCGTCTCGTAGAGTACAACAAAATTGTACAATTAGTTTTTTATTTTATCTACATTTAGTACTCCATACATATGCCGACATTTTGATGTGATAAGAATTTTTTTTTTCATCGTGAAGGTGGAATTTGGGATCTAAGGCCTTGTTTAGATACAAATTAGGGGGTGAGGAATTGGAGAAAAGATGTCACTTCGCCATAAATGTGACATTGTAGCATTTCGTCATAAATCTACCTAGTCTCAGCTCTGACGATGATCCGATTGTCTGGATGAAAACTTTGCAGGGCGCGGCCGAGATCCGGGCTCGTGCGGCGGCGGCGAGGACGAGGACGAGTACGTCTTCCTACCCGGCTACCCCAGCGCGCCGCCGGGCACTGTACGTACTTCGGATCCCTCGTCTCCCTCCGATACTGCGCTGCTACCGCCTTCTCTGATCTCTTCCTGAAATACATCATTTTATTTTTCTTTTTCTTCGGATATATAGAGGTCGCCGATCGCAGGCATGGCGGCCAAGCATGCCTGGGTCATCCTGGTTGGCCGCGTGCTCACCCTCCTGCTGCAGTTGGCGGCTTCGGCCAAGCACCAGTCAGGAGGTTTTCATGCTACTGCGTCGGATCTCCTCTCCTTTGCACTGGGGCTTCACATGATCGCAGGAGTACTGGAAGTCATCTGCCAGGTGACGGCCATTGTCAAGGGTTTTGCGCCCGCGCCGTCTCACCCTCTCTCCTACCTGGGCCTCTTCACCTTGGATCTCGTACGTATACATACAAATTATATACTACATCCATTCCAAATTACTATTCGTTGTTGACATTTTTACATGATCTTTGACCATTCGTTTTATTCAAAAATTTTGTCCAAACATATAAACCAATAAGTTATATTTGAAGTATATACGATGATAAAGCAAATCACATATAAAATAACTGATACTTGTCAAATTTTTTGAATAAGACGAATGGTCAAACGTTAAACAAAAAAGTCAACAACGAATAGTAATTTGAAACGGAAGTAGTATATGTTAATTATTAATTGGTGCTGTGATTCCGACAATACATGCGTGTATATATATACAGGCGTTGGGCATGTTCACGTTTGCCTCGGCTGTAGCAACGGTGGCTGTGGCGGACATCGCCCTGAAGTTGAAGCTGGTCATTGAACCCAGCATCAGGGGCGAAGCTAGCACTAAGTTCACCATGGTGCACAACACAAGGGGCTTGTATATTGTTTTAGAATTATATGGTAATTTTGAGCTTAGTTAGTGGCCAAAAAAATATTACCCTGATGCAAATGCACCAGGGAACCACAACGTGGCGTCGCCCCTGCCCAGCATGGTTCAAGACCTCTTCATGCAGGGTGTCCTCGCTTTTGCTGCAGGCGTTTCGAGCTTGGCCACGACGTTCTACACTGCGTTTCCAGCCGCCGCAGTCGAGCAGATTGCTGACTGGCTCGAGCAGCACCTCCTTCAGCAGTAGCTAAGGCGAGTTTTTGTGCCCTAATATCATGATCGTGGATACTACGTACACTGTTTGCACCAGTAGCTGGCTCGATCGTTATCGCTAGCTAGGCTAGGCTCACCCCGCGTTGAGTGGATCCTCGCTAGCTCGCCGAGTCCGCGGCCAATGGCTGAAAAGCTAGCTAGGCTCCTCCTCGTGCGCGTAAGCTCAAAATGAAATGTCCTATACTCCTATCTGAACATTGCTTCGGTTAACATTGCTTCGGTTTTATAAGTACTTATCCTGCAGGTCACAACTCACATATGAACTGATAATTTTGTTTGCCGGGTTAAAATTTAACTCTTAGTAATGGCAGGTGCAGTGAATCTGCAAATGAATTGGTGTATTGTGGTGTCAACGGTAGGAATAGTTGCCAATTTCTATATTCTTGATTTTCTTTTCCTTTTTTTCTATACCTGTATGTTTTTTGATATATTTCTTTTAAAATTCTGAATATAGTTTTTGTTAATTCATATTTATCTCTGGTCTGAATCTTGCAGGCGAATTCCTTCTGAATCTTTGCTATGCATCATTTAAAAGTAAGCTACAAATCCTACACAGGACATGAGGATCGTGAAAGTTTTAGTTTTGAGTATTTTTTTCATTAATGGTCACTTATGTTTGAATTTAGCCTTTGACTTGTGTTTTTTTTTGCACAAATGAAACAGCTGATTTTGGCTTAGGACAATTCTAGCTCAGTAGAGTCTGACCCTTTCGGCTTCTCTGTGAAGGATCTGCGGACTCCATGATTCACCAAGTGTAATAGCTCTGGCGACCTCTACCCCATCTACGCGCTGCCCGCCTTCACCACCTCCACCAATAACGACGACATCACTCTATAGCACCGTCGTCAGGGTCATCTTGGCCATGAAGCTCTAGATTCCTTAATTTCTTCATCTATTATTCATTGTAACAAGCGCCATCCACATGATACTCAGACGCCATTGCCGGTTCCCACTTTGTTCTTCTCTGTCTAGAGCTTCCAAACCCTTTGAATTAATTTATTGTGATTTATGGACGTCGCCTATTCCAAGTATCTCTAGAATTAAGTACTACTTGGTGTGTCTGGATGATTTTACGCATTTTGTTTGGACTTACCCACTGCGTTTCAAGTCTGAAACTTTTGCATCTCCAACACTTCCATGCTCTCATGCGCACACAGTATGACTCTAACATCCGGCAACTGCAATGTGATAGTGGCAGCGAATTCACAACTGTGTGAATGATGCTGCTCAATCTATCTTCCAATGTGTGTCTGGATGATTTTACGCATTTCTTTTTCAAGGCAGAAGATTTTCAGTATGCGATATTTTTACCAAGTGATTACCTACAGTCTTATTTGAAGATTTTCGTGCCAGTCTCACCGTCCAACCTGGTCCCAGATCAGATCGACTTCGGGAGGCTGTTAAGATATGTGCATTGCCTTGCGGCAATTGTGGTACTGTTGGCTATGCGGCAACAGAACAAGGAGCGCCATTCAGAGATATTCTTTGGATGACCATTCAGATATTCAGAAGATGGCGCCAATGGATATTGTTTGTTGTAAATCCTGAAATGTAGCTCAGGGCTAACAACCGTGTAGAGTGTCAGCAGCCAGCCAATGCCCAATAGTATGTTGTCGCACACACCAGCATCTCTGTAGAGTGTTTCTTGTCGCCGTCAACATAACTTTTTGAGTTGTTTCATCAGTAGCAAAGGTGATCAAAGTTGTGCGGTAGGATAAGAAATATGATAGGATCATGCATGTAGTCTCATAGGCTACTTCTCTGGCCTGCGCGCTGGATGGAATCTTTCCCAATCCGGCCAGACCCTCGGCGCAGAAGGCACCGAGCATTCACCGACTACGCGTGGTGGGACCTCCGCTTGGACCCCGGCCGTCCTCCTCAACCTGTGCCTGCTCTTCCTCGCTGGCGACCCTCCACACTCTACCAAATGTGTTACAGCGTCGCTTTTCCAGGGAAAAAAAAGAAGACAAGTGCGTTGCCGCGTGTGCCAGTGGTCTTTCCCTTTCTGAATTGAATCGAGCTGAGCGCGGCGACGAGAGGGGAAAGCGCACTGGCCATGCTCCTTCACTGCAACGCGAGCTCTTGTTTGGTTGTCTATCGGAAAGATTTGGATGATTATAGACTATATGCTGGATATATTTTAATTAGGTAAAAACATGCATATAGGTTATTTTAGAAAAATAAATCATTTAGAAAAACATGCAACAAGAACGAATTAAATCGGAGTTAAAACGTAAAAACCATGGACTAAACAAGATTTCCGTTATTTAAAACTAGCAGGGGTTTTATGTAAAAAAATACTAAAAGGATATGGTAGAAAATTACAAGATTCGTTGAGGGTCTTGCTGAAAGAAGAGCCTGAGGCAAGGTCTTACTGAAAGAGCTTGAGGCAAAAAACGATGAAAGGCACTAGCAAAAGATACGAGGAAAAGACTACCTTAGCAAATCCCAAACGAAGGGGCCTCCCTGTAAAGAAGTCTATGGTGTGCCTTTTTCAGAGAAGAGATGGCTATATATATATAGGGAGAAAAACTCGTCATCTTCATGTCCATTAGCAATATGGGACTAATCGATAGATTACCCCTTTTAATGCTAATGGGCTTTAGAGATATCCCACAACACTAATGGGCTTTGAAATTTGGCAATAAAGTGGTGGAATGGACTTAGGCTAAAATTGGGTTGAATTTGGGCCAAGGCTGGTCTACTAAGGTTTAGAATGATTTTTATTCTCGGAATAATTAATTTCCTGGTTATAAAATAATTCCAGATAAGTCCAGAATTCATATTAAAATCATGAAAAATATTCTGAAAATTCTAAAAATCCTAGAAAAAATCTCAGAGATGGAGTTGGATATGATGAACCTAAATAATATATCTGGAGCTCATAAAAAAGATTTTAGCATGTTTCAAAAAATGGAGAATGCTCTAAGAAATTAGGAATAAATCCCAGAAAAATCTGGAAAATTTCCATTAGGCTTCTACACGCATTTTTAAAAACTTTGCACACACAAAGGCACTAACCGCAAGCAACACACATTTTTTGACCTACTTTATTTTAACTTAGCAGTTAAATCTTTTCCTATACTAAATTCCCTAAAAATTATAATAAATCTCACACAAATTTTAAAAATTAGAGAAAATCATTGTATTAATGAAGTTACTATTCACATCCTAAAATTCAGAAATTTTAGGGTGTGACATAAAAAAAATCTAACAGACAAATCCTGTAGTCGTTCTGTAGCATTCCGACTTGTTACGTGATGTCAACTTCAAAAGGACTAGCTTCGTCACATGCGGGTGAACTGCAGAACCGGAGTTTGAGCCAAATCCAGCAAATGTGAAATAATAACTTCAACCACCGAATGAACTCTGATCACCAAGCCGAGAATATACCGACGTAACGGTCTCACCTCCCACTAGGAAAAGGGAAAAAGTCTACTTCAACCCCTAACCTATGAGGGGTGGAACACATCACCCCCTAACCTATGAAAGTGGATTTCTTACTCCCTGAACTTTCTAAAACCGGACAAATTACCCCCTAAAGCAGTTTTGAAAAATCATAATAAATCATAGAAAAATCATAAAATAGAAAATTAAATTGTGTTGGACTCCAAATGAGTAGATCTACGCAGTGAACATATAATATGGTATGCTTTAGTACATTTTTTACAGCTATGAAGAAAAGCATAGATCTAAAGTTACAGAAAAAAATGTACTAAAGCATTCCATATTATATGTTCACTGTGTAGAACTACTAATTTGAAGTCCAACACAATTTTATTTTTCATTTTATGATTTTTTTGTGATTTATTATGATTTTTCAAAACTGCTTTAGAGAGTGATTTGTTCGGTTTTAGAAAGTTCAGGGGGTAAAAAATACATTTTCATAGGTTGGGGAGTGATGTGTTCCACCCCTCATAGATTGGGCGGTGAAGTAGACTTTTTCCCCAGGAAAAGTGATTCCATAATACACTGCCCGATGGTGGAGACACCGGATACTGAAGTGGCAACCAAGCCCTAAAGTGCAGCAATCAACGTTGAAAACACTGACCTCCTGCAGCCGGCACGTAGTGATCCTCCCCATGTGAGGTCTCCAGGAAGCAAAACAACATCAAACGACGATATCATCGCACGACTAGATAAACCAATCTTTGGCTTTCACCCGGAAGAAATAAATATGAAATTACAGGATGCAACGACGTCTCCAACGAGAAGAAGTGACGCCCACAGGCGCCACCGTCGTCGAGCAGCGGCGACAAGCAACGGAGCATACCGCAGCTGTTCCAAATCCACCGTCCATTGGCCAAAGGGACTTACGTAGTTACGCCAGGGGCTTGTCGACGAGGCAACCAATAAGGAAGCTACCGGCCAACGAGCAGATCCAATCATGTGCGCACCGTATGCAGACGTCATGAGCAGCCCACGTGCAACGACCCACAGCTGGTCTCCCAGGCTTGTGAAAACCTGCTGATGACCGAATCCGACCAAGATGAGTCACTCCAATTGGATTCATCGTCCTAGAGTCGGACGACCGCCGTCATGCCTTGCCAAGAAAAGATCCAATTCAGGCCATGCACGCGAACTCCCTTGAAAATCAGGCAGCCTACGAGGATGCGTCGGTGGCGGCAGCCTCGCCACGACGCCCATGCTTGCCACCCATCCGAACTCCTCCTGAGGTAATATATCAGACCGATGGAACAGCGGATCTGAGCCCAGAAAAATCAAATCCGAATGCCAACCACCGCAGCCACGGATCTCACCGACGTGAAGGAGACGAGACACAATAAAAAGGAGCCCCACCGCCACCTTTCTTGCGCCGGACGGGCTTCCATCGAGCTGCTTTGGCGGTGGCGAGGGAGAGGAGTGGAGGGAGAAGCGGCGGCACGGTCGGCGTCCGGCCGCCCGAAGCGTTTTTTTTTTCTGGTGGTGCGCCCATATATACTTTCATGGATGGACACATTCACTGAATCGCCGATGCCAACCAAAAACATTATTGATGGCTCCTCGAGAAAAAACGCAAAAACACCGTCGCCATGCGTAGGCGCCTAGCCGTATACCATTTGCAGTAAAATTGTACCTCCCACATTCACTTTTAACTTGTTTCATTCATGTCTCTTTACCCTAAACTTTTTGCATTGTCTTGCGAATAAATTGAGCGAGGCTACATATAAGGCTAGTCCCAGTGGGTGTTTCATGAGAGTTTCATCCACATTAAATGATATGACACATCAGCAATCGTGATGACATGGCTTGATAATTATGAAGAGAGAGAAACAGAGTTTCATCCGGATGAAACATACTTGGCACAGTTACCAACTCTGGATGAGTCTTGAAATTAAATGCTACAGGTACCTATAAAACAACAACATGAAACTATTGCATTGGAAGGGTGATTTCAAACATTATTTCATTTTTTTTTCCTTACTGATGTGGTGATCTTAGAAACATCAATATGAAATCCCCACTGGGATTAGCCTAATATAATCGAAATGAACCGAAGGAATAAAAAGATATAAGTGCTGCATCGATGAAAATGATGCTTCAGGTCTTGTTAGAGTGTTGCGGCTGGACTGTACGTAGAGCCTTTTGTAAAATGATGAAAAGGCCGTAAGCCTGTTTGGTTCTGGCCTTTCTCCCCAATCTGCGGGGGAATTAAGAAAGCTTTTCCCCAGTTCCCAATCTGTTTCGCACGCTCGCCCCTACCAGTGATGATCCAAAATCAAATCACCCGTAGCGAGCAGCTAGCCTAGCCCGCGCGGGAATGAAGATGGAAACTTCCCTCTCCCGCGCCATCCCTTTCCTCTTCGGGAGCGGACATATACTTTCTCCTCTCCCCACCCCACGTACCCCCGCGTTGCTCGTCTCGGCAGCCGGAAGCGGACAGCTCACTCGGCCGGACAACCGCGTGTGGCACGGATCTGGGAAAAAACTTGGGTGCAGTCCGGCTGCACAGCACTCTCCGTGCAGTCCGGCGTCTGGTGATTGCCACGTGGTGGTCCGAACCATCAGACGCATGCGACAGGGGCACAGAGGCGCCGCAGCTCCCTCGGCATGCAAGACAGAAAGCGAATCGTGGTGCTTGGCTCGCAGGCCAGGAAGTGGCTTGTGGTGCTCGGCTCGCAGACTCAACATATCCAAGCCATCTGCATCTTCGTGTCCTCCGCGCCGCCACCCATGTCACCTTCCTCTGCTCGCACTCTCCCTCCGCGCCTAGATGCAACTCGCCGCCCTCAGCACTGCCCTGCCGAGCTCCTCGCCGCCTGATCCTACCGCGACCGCATTGCTGAGCCCCGACGCTTGGAGGTGAGGGCTAGCTGACGGCCACGGCACCACCTGCCCAACTAAGAATCTCGTAGGTCTGAGCAGGCCCGCCGATGATTGAAGCGAACGTTCTGGAGGATATGGGCGGTGGAGTTTGTCGTGCTTTGCTCGGCTGGGGAACACACCGGTGTCAGTTCTTGCTTGTTGCTGACTGTCTTCCTCTCATCGATGGGTTCAAATTGCTACTTAATTTCTGCCTCTTGGTATTGCAGGGGGGTGCAAATTGGAATCATTTTCTCCATATGGATGTTGGTCTTAGGAATGGATGAAGAACAGTTCATTGTCTGTGCAGATGGAAGAGTTTGCGCTATTCTTTCACTCATCTTTTATGTATCTCCCTATTACTGTATTCACTATGGTTTTCTGACGAGTTTGCAGTCAATTATGCTCTGAAATGTGCAGAGTTACAGGTTTATAAAGAATTAGTTTGGTGATTCACAGTAAGTGGCATAGCATTTCATAATCATTCTCGTGATATTGTCTTCCATTTTATTGTGTGAAATCAATGTTCACCATTAGTATCTTTTTATGTGCCTCGCAGTTTGATCTGAGCATCTGCACACATGTACTGTCTTGCTCATACAAGTGGAGTACTAGGATTTTGAGCTTCAAACAAATATTATATTTCACAACTCTTAAGTGCCAAGTTGATCAAGTTAGGTGATGCCTGTTTGCATATGCTAGATGGGAGAGGCACAAAGGCATGGTGCTATGTACGCAGATGCCCTTGAGGATGGCTATGGGAAGATCAAGTTTGCTGAAATAGACTCTTGACAGGAGGAGGCTGCCAAACATATGTTCAATATTGCAGTGAGGACTCACCTCAGGACGAGGGGCTGTATAGTGTAGTTATAAAATTGTACAGTGAACGGGTGTGTAAAAAATAAAGAGATTGTTGATGTTGTTCTATTCCGATGTACATTGTAGTTTCAAAATTTGTTTCTAAAATAAATATGGATGTTCCGAGAAATTGAGTTTGTCTCTCTCATTTGGAGATTCTGAAGTATGGTGGATATGTTATGCATTCTGAAATATACTATCTGAATTATTTTTGACAAATTATGGAATTCGTACACTTCACATGGAAAATAGTCAAATCTGAATTTGTCAAGTAAAGAATGATCTCTTCATGTGATTGACTGGTTCATGTGTATACTTAAAAAACTCAAAAATATTTGTCTAGTAAAGAATATTTGCCTAAATGGTTCTTCCTTCTCAAACAATATAGCTGAGTTCACATAGCTACTACCTATTTATGAATTGACATCTCATAGAAAGCAAGGTTACATATATTTGTTATTTGGAGCTCCATCAAAATGTAATTTTCTAATAGGTGGCTGCTGCATTGTGGTTGTGGCTGCTTGATCAACTCCAAGTAAGAGACTTGTATATCCTCCTTGTATATATGGAGTGCCCATGGTACAATGGTTCCTGTACATACTAAAAGGTGGCATTGTGGCACCAACATATCCACCTTGGATCAAAGGAGCAGACATGGCTGAAGATCGCTCGTACACATCATTTGCAAGGTTTGGCATTGTAACGTTAGGCCCAATGCTACCATCATTAAAATCCTGCGACAAATAGAAAGTTTGGCATTGTTCATTAACAGGTGCATGTAAGCAGATAAATTAGAAAAAAGTGAATATATATATATATATATATATATATTTGAATTCATACGTCTTACAATAAATTGCTCCAAGTCAGCATCATCTTTATCCCTATTTTGTACTTCATTTGTCGTATCTTGTCCTATATTCAATCATATGAAATTAACTACGCAGGCATATAATGGGGAAAAACATGTTAGAACTGATAGAATTACTACCTTTCGTTTTACTGCCTTTCTTTTTCTTTCCTGTCTTCTTTTCAAAGGAGATGGTCCCTCGTTTACACTTTGGGCCTTTTACCACTTGAGGAAGTCTAAATGATATTTTACCTTTTAACGTGTCTGTATCACAGTTGGTTGAAATTAGAGGAACCTCATCAGCTTTTTCTGGCATATTGCTAAGAGAAGTATCCGCTTCCAAGTCCAGCTTATCTATGGCTTTCGCCAAATAATCAAGAAGTTCTCTTGACTGTGAACACTTTAATGCAACAGATGTTGCCTTTCGCGAGACACGTGCAGCATGTGTTTTCAAAGTTTCCTCCTCGGTTCCTTGTTTCTCAATATAAAAACCTCTCTTTGCATATTTTGTCCATCTATGCAGTATATATTGTGGTGGCAAAACAAAAACATCGTTGTTGTTGAAAACTTTGAAGGTGTGCTTGCACAATAAACCTGTAAAATATATGCGCCATATTTCATCAACTTGTATTAAAATTATAATATAATGTGCATATTAAATTAATACATACCTATAGATTCATACTTTCTACAAGCACATGTAATGGTCATATCTGCTTTGTTGAACACAATAGTTGCCCCATAATCAGAGTTCATATGTGTAACCATATATGTCAAAGTTGACCCCTCGGATGATAACAATTTACAAGAGAATGAAAATTGTTCCTTAAATTCCTTCTCAAACTCTGAATACATCCTTCTTGTATATGATTCTGCTGCAGTTTTCAATAAAGGATAATTTGGGATGTAAGTAACTGGCTTCTTTTGACGCGATTCAAAATCTTCATCCACCTCATTTTTACGAAGACTACAGAAAACCTTGTCACATTCTACAAGGAGTTCTGAAATACCAAGTTTCTTACGAAATCTTTTCTTAAATACATTATTCATACCTTCACTCCGTTGAGTCGATGTCATATCAGCTGTAAATGAGTCACGGTAGATGGCATCCCATTTTTCTCTCAAATCATATAAGTTTTTCATCCACTCATTGTCCTCAAGGTCGTACTCATGCAACAATTCATGCCACTTCTTGTTGAAGTAAAACTCTAATCTGTCTTCATATATACATCTTTTAAAATCAGACATAAACTTCTCAGTGTGCTTCTAAATTATATGCCCAAGATGTTTAGCTGCATTAACATAAATATGCCAAATACAAAGACGATGGCTTGTATTTGGAAAAGCATAAGCAATTGCACCTGCCATGGCCGCGTCTTGATCAGTGAAAATTGTGCTTGGATGCTTGCCGGACATTGCTGATAGAAAGGTTTCAAAGAGCCAAACAAATGATTCAATGGTTTCATTAAACAATAGTGCCGCACCAAAAACTATTGCACTATTGTTTGTTTGTGATGGTTGGTTTCAAGGAGTGGAGCAAAAGGCATTGCAAACCTATTAGTCTGAAACGTGGTGTCAAAAGAGACAGCATCACCAAAGCATGCGTAATCCATGATATTGACCATCTGCCCAAAAAAAATTAGCCATCCTGCCATCTTTCTTGTCTATTTGAATAGCATAAAAAAATGTAGGATCCTCTAGCTGCTTTTTTTTCAAGTATTCAAGCAATGTTTGTGCATCATTGGATTCTAGGTACTTGTTGCGTTGGCGACTTATCTCATTGTCACAATCCTTCTGTGAGAACGGCACTTTATCAGCTCCTCCATAAAATTGTGCCATAAGCTCATAAACCTGGGCTGGCTTCATCCCCCCTTCCCTTATCTGGCTAATTATCTTCTTGTCCTCTTCTTGAACACTTCGTTGGGACCTAAGTTTATGCCTTTTACCTGGACTAGCAAGGTAATGATTATGATCAAGTGCAACTTTATGCACTGTCCAAATTCCCTCCCTGCTCACACTAAACTGAATATGAGCCTTGCAACCCGTCCTTGTAGTGTCCTTTGATGACTCAGATTCTCGGTGACCTTGATTACTACAAACTATATGTTTATGAGATATAGTACCATCTCCTCGCTTTTTTACGTCACTCCTTCTAACACTGAACCCAACCTTGCCAGCATAGTTGTTGTACATGTCATAAGCTTTCTTCTTAGAATCAAAAGCCATTCCAACTTCAGGAATGACCAAATTGCTTTGCACAACTTTATCAAACCCCTGCTGTACAATGAGTAAAGAATTAAATATAGCTTACCACCGTATGAAATATTATATCCATACATGATATTATATTCATACATGAATTTGTTATTTAAATTGAATTACCTCATCTTGTGCTTCATCTGCTATTGCTTCGGGTACCATGCAACTGTCTAAGTTACCCTCGCCATGAGTATTTCCAATGGAGTTCTATATGAAATCATGCATATGGTCACAAACTAGCGGAGAGTATCATATACTAATTCAAATGGTCACTCTAATTAGTTTGTATTACTAGCGCTAATCAACGATGAAAAATGATGAGGGCAAATAACGAGCTAGTCGTACCTGTATTGCGTGCGCTCCATTGGCTGCTAGGGCAGACAAAGATGGCATTAGGGATGACGAGGGGAAGTTGTCGTCCTTCTCTTGGCCTCTTCCTGCCACCAAAGCTGTGTAATCCACTGTCATGGTGGACCGCTGCCCTTGTTGCTGCGATCTAAGATTGAGAGGAAGGCCGGAACCACGCGATTGTACGTGATCGACGCCTTGATTCACGGAGGCGGCGCGAAGATGCGGATGGCTCGGATAGACCGTGATGCTCGGCGCGGAGGACACGAAGATGCAGATGGCTTGGATAGGTTGGGTCTGCGAGCCGAGCACCACAAGCCACTTCCTGGCCTGCGAGCCGAGCACCACGAGCCGCTTCCTGTCCTGCGAGCCGAGGGAGCTGCGGCGCCTCTGTGCCCCCGCAATCATCAGACGCCGGACTGCACGGAGGGTGCTGTGCAGCCGGACTGCACCCAAGTTTTTTCCCGGATTTGGAGGGTGAAACAAGAATTGGATTCAAAACCACCAAGCGAAAATACAATCATTAATTGGATCTATGGTTCCCCGCACGAAGACGAAATTTGATAAATACCGGATGACCTCATACTTGTCAAATTGCATACCGGTGATACTAGATACTCGGTACAAGTTTGGATTTGTTGAATTTCACGTGAAGCAAGCATTCGAAGACACGGCCAGTGTTCATATCGCTAAAGTGGACAAAGCTATAGCTGTGATTGCTTATCTGAAATAGGAGGTGAAATCGCAGCTTCTACACAAGCAAATGACAATGCAACTTTAGTGACGGGTTGATTGGAGTAATTATATATAAGCACTCAAAGCAAGATTCAATGGGGAATTTGACGGATATTTCCGTGAAGATTTATTCCCCTGCAATGATGAAAGCTTCGATGTCTTGTACCGATGGGAAATGCACGTGTCAAAGTATCATGTCATAGCTTGAATGGCCCGTGATGTTTTTGCTGCTCGTGCATCTACCGTGGCGTGTGATCGTCAGCATTCAGCATGGGTGGGCGAATCATCACTGACCACAAGACTATTATCAGGCAACACGGTTGAAGCTCTAATTTGTTTCTAGATCTAGCTTAGGGAGGCAGGTCCATCTTATTTGGACATCATAGAGATTGACAGGTTGGGTAGGAACATTGAAGAACATGGAGCAGTTGCATGAACCTGGGCAGTCTCTGTCTTTTTTTTGTTGCCATATTGCATTTCTTGTGTCATTTGTGAGAGGGGGTTGTCAATTTGAATGTATACGTGATTGTTCTTAGGTTTTACCATGTTGAACTGTTTGTATCCTCTATTTGTCAGCACTGAGTTTCCCTCCTAGTTTCAGTGTCACTGTCAAAAGATCATATGTCTGCATCTAGTGCCTTTCCGCTTAAAATTCCATTTATGTTGTGTGATGAGTAATGTTTCCTTGAAGAGTATATCCCATCGTGCCAGTGGCATTTCCCTTTATAAAATGATGAAAGACCTTCAGTTTTCGTTTGCTTCAGGTCTTGCTAGAGTGTTGCTTCAGAAATGTTGCCTTGCTGCCAGTGGCCTTTCCCCAATCTGCGCGGGTATTAAGAAAGCTTTTCCCCAATTCCAATCGAGCTGACAAGCTAGGCAAGGCCGATTTCTCATTTCCTCTGTTTCGCACGCTCGCCCTACTGTCCAACTGTATGGTATAGCTTAAAAGGAAGCGCATGCGGCAGTGATTGGATTCCAATTAATTAATTTTTAGATAATTTTTCACAAATACAAACGCAATGCTACAGTGACACAATGATTACGAAGTGACATCAAACTCCCAAATTTGACCTCCTAATTTCGACGTAACAAGGCCCCAGGCGGCTGGTCGTTCTTGTTTCACGGCGACGTCATCGTGAGTGCTTACAGATTTGGGCGCCTACGCGCTCCCCGCGTTCGTTCGGCGCCCAAGCTTTCACACACAACACACGGCGGCGGGTAGGCCAGCCGGCCAGTCCACTGCACTGCGGGAGAAGCGGCACTGGCATGCGCGCGCGGGTTCGCCTTTTATTTGCCGCCCCGCCACCGCCCTCCATCAGAGGCAACTCCACTCACGCGCACTAGCACCACACGTACGAGACACGTCCGCATCATCGTACCCTAGCTCGCTCGCAACAAGAAAAGCAGCTGGCCTCCCATCCCCCGCTGCCGATCGAATTATTACTTACTGTATATATACTGGTTCATCAACCCCGCGCGGATAGCTAGATTTTAGCCACTTAGATTTAAGATGAAATATGTTTTTCATCTTACCTGTTTATATAGCTTTATTGTAACATTAATCCATGCATATATATATATAAGCACGATTTGGAAGCATAAATAAGAATACTTTAGGATAGCATTTTTATATAATAAAAGATGTAGTTAGTTAATTAGATACATGTTTAGGTGTTTCTAAATTCCAATGAATATTTTTAACAATGCTGGAGATTGGTAGTCTATATAAAAAGTAAGATGGTTACTGTAAAATAATGTTCAGAATGGTATGCGTGATAACAAATGAACCGGGCGGCTGCAAAACCCAATAACGGTAGTCACAACGGCCTTGACCACACTTTTATGCATGGGATCCCATATATGAGAAAGCCTCGTTCCTATTAGGATGGATGAGCACCAATACGCGTGTCGCCACAACTCTATGGAGGTCCATCTTTGCCTGCACCTCAATCGTGATTAGATCCATCCTGTTTCCTAGATCTTAACGCGCGAGTTCTTGCGATGGGCGCATATAACAGTAGTGTTTTGGCATCGGGCTTGCAAGATTACACTAGATTACTGCATATAATTTAGATATAGATTTAACGGGTTATTTTTGTCTATTTTTATAACATTTTTTTAGAAAACTAACAGTAGTTCTAAGTGGGCTATTTTTCTATTGAAAAGTCATGTTATAAATAAGAGACTTTACAACCATTCGAGAAGAACAATGATCTTGTAAATAGATTCAGAATGAGTACAAAATTGAGCTATTTTCTATACATAGGCCATGGCATACAAACATGTCGTGTGAAATAGATTCTGTAGGAGTACAAACACGAGGGTTCATAACAATTCGAGAAGAATGGCGAGAGGTGAGCTGAGTCGTCCCTGCATTCCAGTTCTTTCTTTCTTTTTTCTTTTTTGCGGGTAGTCTTGAGCATGAATCGAGCCTGGGACTCGTTTAACCAGCACTAAAGTTCCCACCAGTAGATCATGAAAGAAGGCTACTATAACAAACATATGATTTGATTGGTGGCTGCCTTTCTCATTTTCTGGTTGACATCGATCATGTAAAATATATATGGTCGCCAACCACCACAGCGCAGCAACACAAAAATAAACACACGGCCGTGTCACCTACCACTCTCCACTCATGCACACGACTGTTAAGGTAATCCGTTCGCGTGGCCCGCGCGGGCGACCGAGTGGACCCCCAAACCCTAGCGTCGCCGCCACCCTCCCTCGCCTCCTCCCGCCGCGCCGCCGCTCAAGCGGGCCGCCGACAACTCGCGCGGCCCACGAGGAAGGCGGCGGTGAGGCATCTTCCTCCTCCTTCGGTGGTTTCGGGCGGGCACGGCCGCCCGTGGCGCCTGAAGCCTGCTCGCCGGTGGCGCGGTAGACCTCTGCGGCGGTGACGGCGGCTGCCGCGGATCCAACGTGGCGCCGGATCCGGTAGCCACGCGATGGGAGGTGCGTGGATGTGCGTAGAGGGGGGAGGGGTCGGCGCTAGGATGCGGCGGCAGCGGCCGGCACGGACGGCTCCGGCGGCGGCAGTGGTCGGAGTGAATGGGCGTAGGGGGTTGTTGGTGCTGGCTGCGGGCTGTGGCTGGCCATGGCTGGCTGTGGCCCTGGCTGTCTAGGGCCGGCGCATGGTCAACGGGATATGAGGTGAGGCGGTTGGTGCTCCTCGACGGTGATGCTTGTCCATCGCCGCCATGGTGGTGGGTTTCTTCCGGTGGAGGCGAAGCGGAGGCGAGGAGGAGCGGGCTACTGCCTTGGTCTAGAACGTTTGGTGGGCATGGTGCTGAGTAGGACGTAAGCCTTCACTGACGCCTCTATCACTGGTGATGATGGCAGCGCCATTATGGCGTCGTTCTCCCCGTTGGGGGCACCATGTCCCCTACTGCACGAGGCTCTCGAGGGTGTGAACACTGTCCATCTCTGGACCTGTGACGACGGCGCCATTGGCGTCGTGCCCTCCTTGGAGGCGCCGCATTTTGAGGCCCGCCTTGGCTAGGCAGTGGCGGTGGTTGGTTGGGGGTGTTGCTTGCGCGCAACGGCAGTGCAGGTGTGCTTGGTCTGTGTTGGCAGGGAGGTGCGGATGAACCATGGGTGATGGAGGTCTTGAGCTGGCATGGATGGTGCTGCGGTGACCCCGGTGACGGTTGGGCGGCGGCGTCGGTCTCATAGCGGTTTCATATATCTGAGTCATTGGCAGAGGAGTGCGAGGCGGTGGGAGAGGCGATGCCCCCATAGTGGTCGATCACTGATTTTTATCGGCGTTGCGATGGGAGTGTTCCGTGGGATAGAGGGACCGGCGATCGTGTGTGGCTTGAGGGTGATTTTCTATGGTGGAGTTTGAGGTGCTGCTCAGGCTTGCAGCAGACCGCAGCTTTTGTCGTGGCACAGCGTTGACAACAACGGCGCAGTTCGCGGTGGCTTCTTTCGCTTACTCTCCTAGTTTGTGGTGGTGTAGTGTCTTGTTGGGTGTATGGATGGCAACGGGCACATTACCCGCGGGCAGAGCATTGACAGACCCTCACCCGTGAGGCAAGTTCCATGCCCGCGCCCGCGCCCATCACCCGTCACGGGTAAAAACCTGTGCCCGTGCCCGTCACCCGCGGGCACAGTCAACCCGCGGGTACGCCCGTGCCCGGCAGGAACAAATCACATAGTAGTATATATAAAGCTCATAGATCGGATAGATCCATATGGTTTAACAATACTAAATGTTACATACAGTAGTATTCTTTCCATCAAAAAATACAGTAGCATTCCCTTTTTCTTGCTTTTCATTTCATCAGGTTAGTCTTCAATTGGGAATTGGGATGACTTCATTAGCACCGCGCGGGGGCGCAGTTGGCGGCGGCCTGGTGCTGGCCTATCTGCCTGGTGAGTGTGCGGCTGGGTGGGGGTGGATGGAGGCCGAGGGTGGAATGAGCGGAGAGACCCGGGAACTGCAGCTGTTCTCCTCACATATATGCATACGGGGTCCACATGTCAGCTAATGTAGCGGGTTTGCGGGTAGAGCGGGCTCGGGCACAACTATTTCATGCCCGCGAGATTTTACCCACTGGGTTCAACATCAAACCCACACCCACGCCCGTGGGCACAAAATTGCACCCGGATCCTCGCCCTAGCGGGTTTTTGCCCGCGGGCACACGGGTAATTTGTGCCCGTTGCCATCCATAGTTGGGTGTGTTGTTTGTGTGTGTTATTTTTATGGTGGTGGTGTTCGCTTCAGCATATTATTTACCAATAGTTTTTCTTTTTATATGATGTGACAGTGCTCCTGACTTTTATTAAAAAAATAGCATGCATCCCTAAGGTTTCAGATCCAGCCATTTCTGCTCAACGTACCTCTGCACAAACTCTCCTGATCCTGTCCGCACAGCAGGGTCACCCTTGGGCCTTGTTAGATGCAAAATTTGCACCCCAAAGTTTACTATGCAAAAAAAAGATTCCATCACGTCAAAATGTCGGCTCATGTATGGAATACTAAATGTAGATGAATCAAAAACTAATTACACAGTTTTGTTGTACTCTACAAGAAGACGAACATTTTGAGCCTAATTAATCAATTTTTGAACAATTTTTCACATATACAAATAAAAATGCTACAATACGCATTTATAACGAAGTGACCTTGGTGTTTACACCCCCAAATTTACACCTTGGTGTTTTTTATCAGGGCCTTGTTTAGTTTCTGAAATTGGGAGCCAAAATTTGGTCTGTTGGAGTGCGTGCGCTAATGTAGCATTCCGTTTGTACGTGTGAAAAATTGTCCAAAAATTGATTAATTAGGCTTAAAATGTTCGTCTCGTAGAGTACAACGCACCAGCGGATTTAGTAATGTGCCAGGAAAAATTAGTACAAGAAGCCGTGGATACACTTCTTGATAGTGGGTCCCGCGGGCAACCCACAAGGGGATGGTGTTTGCCACCCCTGACAGTTGGCTCTTGGACACGGGTGCAACCAATCATTTCACTGCTGTTTTAACAACCACTCGGTCTGCGAAGGGGAAGAGCTCAGTATACATGTCCCACTGATTTACGTAACACGCTTTCGAGCAAAGCAAACTGTTGTTTGGCCATGGGTGCTGAGCCCCCTAAAAGAACCGAGTAGAGTCGAGTTCTCGTACTAACCTAAGAGCAGATATGCTGAAATATTTCCACGTTCAAGCAGCTAATCAGTAAACGACTTCTCCGTAACAGTTTGAAGATTGGCTCGCAACGCAAGTAGCGGCAAGAAAGGAGATCAATACACCGTTATCCCGGAGTACTCCTATGGCCGATCTGTCACCCATACATGAAGGCCTTGGCCCCGCCCCGTGTGGAGCCCCCCTTACGGCACGGCTTAGTCAGTTATTTTCTTTTGTCAGAGTGGATTCGGACCGCCACTTCTCTGAAAGCATGGTTCTTGCCTCCCTCTCTCCTCCCTCCTTGTGTTCGGCCCAGCGGGCGAACATGCCGGCTCCGGCTCCGCGCACCTGCTGACACCTTTCGAAGCACTTTCACGTGTGAACCGAAGTCGTCTTGCCGAACTCCTTCCTTAACAAAATTGTGCAATTATTTTTTGATTTTATCTACATTTAGTACTCCATATATGCTATGACATTTTGATGTGATGAGAATTTTTTTGACAGTAAACTTTGGGGTTGAAATTTGGGATCCGCCCGAGGTTGCAATGCACCTGTTTTCAACATGTGAACGCCGTACAACCTCTCCGTCCGAAACAACAGCCCGTGGGCCCTCTGGCCCAAGCGCATTCATTGCAGTCCATGGCGTGTACACTAGCGCGCCTTTTCCACGCGTCGCCAGTGAGTGGGCCGGCTATATAGCTCTCCACGGTAGTGCGCCAAGTCGCCCTCAGCGTCTTCCCTTGTTCGTCGCCTTGCTTCACGCGCACAACAACAAACAAAATTAGGCTCCACTGATCCTGAAGCAGGCAACTAGGCAAGTTGAGGGAGCTGAGGTTCTATCATGGCGGCCATGATCAAGCTCCCCGAGCTGGCGCTGCGGCTGTGCGTGGTCCCGCTCGCCGCGGCCTCCCTGTGGCGGATGGCCACCAACACCCAGGCCGACGACACCTACGGTGAGGTCAACTTCTCCGATCTCTCCGGCTTCACGTAAGCCGCCGCCAATCACCTTCTTCAATTCTTCTCTCAGCTGATGCCTACTAACTGGACTTGATTAGCACCATGATCAACTTCTTAATTGGACTGTTTATTCTATCATCATCGTCAAGAATTAGTTTGATTTTTTTTTCTTCACTCTTGTACTGCTGTGCCCTTTGGAGCTTCTTCTGACATGAAAAGTTTTCCTCGATCAGCTATTTGGTTGGCGCCAACGCCGTCACAGCTGCCTACGCGGTAGCCTCCATCCTGCTGTCGTCCTTCAAGTCCTTCGCGCAGTACGACTGGCTCATCCTCGTCCTGGATCAGGTCCGAACCAACTTCTTTCTCTGTATCTTTCACTTTTAGCTTGACTAGCCAGTTCGAATATACTGTTAGGTAAAGTCCTACTGGCCAACTGATAGGTGAGGGGACAATTGATCATCCAGAAAACTGGTCAGTAGTAGCAAGCAGATAGGAATAGGATAGGGTCATGCGAGTTCAGAAACAGAGCAAATCTGAAAACTGAAATTCAGAAAAAAAAAGGTAGGCGGTTTAGCAGTGTGAATTTGTGCTGCTAAGGCTCATCACCAAACCATCTCTACTCTATGGAGTAGTTCAATTGGGCCAGTGATTATGTAAATGATTTAATTCATGGCCCAGAAGACTCATCACATCATCACAGTTTTGGGAACATTAGCAGAGCTGACAAGTGCTTGACAATGGACAGAAGCTCTGCCTTGCACGCGAGTCAATCCTTTTCGCTGTGAGACTGGCCGGTTCATGCCAGCTTTAGCCTGACTTGACGGATCGGAGCACGTATGTATGCATGCAGGCGTCGGCGTACCTGCTGGTGACGTCGGCGGCGGCGGCGGCGGAGGTGCTGCAGCTGGCGCGGCGCGGCGACCGGGACGTGTCGTGGGGCGAGGTGTGCTCCTACTTCGGCCGGTTCTGCGGCAGGGCGACGGTGTCGCTGGCGCTGCACGCCGCCGCGCTCGCCTGCTTCGTCGCGCTCTCCCTCGCCTCCGCCTTCAGGGTCTTCAGCAAGTGCCATCCCCCGGCCGGCGCCGTCGACTGCTCCGACCACCGCAAGTACGCGCAGGAGCAAGGCAAGTAGCAGGCTAGCCGCTAGCAGCAGAGATTGGTGTCTGCTGCTCAGCCTGCCACTAGTAGACTGATGATGTGTCGATCTTTAGATGTTGTTGCCGTGCGTTGACTCCTGTCAAGAGTTCATCAGAGTCCAGAGATACAGGATGCAGAGGTGTCTGTGTAGTGCTCTTACTTCTTTTACCAGTGTGGGTGTGGATTGATCTAGCATGCAAGCCAATAACCGTTCGGGAAAAAATGGGTTGTGTCTGTGAAGCGGGTATCAGATATAACTATATATATATATAGAACCTATAGTCTATGGCCGGACATAGAATAACTATTCTATAGCCACTTTGAGTTACTATAGTAATTCACGAGATTTTAGTAACTCTTACTAAGTAATTTACTATAATATAATGGTAAATATCTCCATGTGTGTTATAGTAACCCAATTAATATAAATATGTATTGAAATTATAGTAAATTACTACATAAAACTACGGTAAAAAGAGGTGGCTACAGAATAACTATTCTATGCCGGCCACAGAGTATACATTCCATATATATATATATATATATATATATATATATATATATATATATATATATATATATATATATATATATATATATATATATATATATATATATATATATATCGGAAATAGCGTGCTACTTCGGGTGGTAGCTCCCCACGACAGTGCGGTAGCTCTCCACCGAACATGCAGCCGTCCGATCTACATCAAGGGGCTCAGCAGCCGCACATTAGAATGCCCGGTATAGCATGGTTGTTTGAAGTTGAGATTTGACGCCGTCACATGCACGTGCAGTGAGTTTGGAAGGGGTACACCGGCAAAAAGAAAAAATCAATGGTCCAGAGGTGGAGCCAGGCATGCATACCCATTGCTATCTATCTGGTGCTTCAACTACGTGGCCGTGCATCCCCTGACAGCCCTACCGATTGCATAGCAAGCTAGCACAGGGAAAAAAAATACTTTGCCCTTGTTGAGATGCAAAATTTGCACCTCAAATTTTGCACTTCGTAGTGCGTGCGTCACAGTAGCATTTCGTTTGTAATTGTGAAAAATTATCTAAAAATTGATTAATTAGACTCAAAATGTTCGTCTCGCAGAGTACAACAAAACTGTGCAATATTTTTGATTTCATCTATATTTAGTACTCTATGCATGTGCCGATATTTTGATGTGATAGAAACCTTTTTTTACATTGTGAACTTTGGGGTGGAATTTGGAAAGTGGCTAGCAACATGCAAAAACAGAGCATCTGTAAAGTTTTTCTTGTGGTCAGAAGTGAGCATATGGGCGGCCATACCACACAATTAGGTCCCATCGAGGGGCTACGGTGCCAGTGCACAGACCAGCGCCGCGGCAGCCGGGGCAGCACGGAAAAAAGAGGGAGAAAAACGGTGGTAGCAGGACTAAGGCCTTATTTACGTAGTCCCGTCACATCGAATGAAAGAATGCTAATTATAAGTATTAAATATAGATTAATTACAAAATATATTACATAAGCAAGGACTAATTTACGATACGAATCTATTAAACCTAATTAGTCAATGATTAGATAATATAATGCTACAGTAATAATTTAATAATTATGTACTAATTATAGGTTAATTAGGCTTGTTAGGTTCGTCTCGCGGAGTAGATATGACTTATGCAATTAATTTTATAATTAGTTTATGTTTAATGCTACTAATTGTCATTTATTTGAGGGACTAAACTTTAGTCCTAGGATCCAAACACAGCGCTAGTTCCCAAATTCCACCCCCCAAATTCCACTATGTAAAAAGAAGATTCCCATCACATCAAAATGTCGGCATATGCATGGAGTACTAAATGTAGATGAAATTAAAAACTAATTATATAGTTTTGTTGTACTTTGCGAGACGAACATTTTGAGCCTAATTAATCAATGTTTGGACAATTATTCACAAATACAAACGAAATGTTACAGCGGCGCAATGATTACAATACACCAAACTTTGGCATCCAAAGTCGGGATCTAAACAAGGGCTAATATACAAGAGAGCAACCAGTTATTTAATGAATTTAATGCAAACCAAAACAATTATAAAATGAATTTACTTGAATAATTTTAATGAAATCTTCAAAACAAGAAAAAAAAGAAATTATACTACCTTCGCTCCTTCGCAAAAAATATTTCAAAATAATTTTATCCAAATATATTCAAGTATGGTCTTATTTTAAAGGTTTTATCATAAGAAACACAATAGTATAATTAGATTTTGATTTAGACACTCCCTTCCCAAACTATGGGTTTTTCTTTACTTGAATATTTGTTTCACGAATCCCTATGCACATGAGGTCATGAACGGGCCTTTCCTTTCCTACCGTAGTCCTGTAGTGCTGCAGAGAGATGATGTTCAGCCCGTGAGACCATCGCTGCAGCTCCAGCACCCGTATACCTATGAAACTTCAACCAACTGGATACGAAGGCGCTGGCCGTCGGGCACAGCCACACATGGGGAGGCGCCGTCAGTTTGCTCCCGCGGTCCCGGCGAACAGATGGCGCGCTATATGTGTTGCAGGTAGCTACCATATATGGGTGGACAGTTATCCCCTGTAGTAAATCCACTCTAATATATATAATATCTTCAGGCTTCAAGATCCGGCCATATGGCGAAGCAACGTGCATTGTCGGAACGAATGCCACTGTAGCTAGAGTGGCATCCGATGATGCAAGAGGACAAGAAGAGGGTGCGTAGGTGGGGAAGAACATGCCGACAAATCTCACTAGCTACCCTCTTCCATGGGGAACACAAAATCTGACTAAACGGCTAAACCTATCAGGAAATCTGACTGCTCCTTTTTCGACAGCAGGAAGCAGCGTGACGGATCCGAACCAATCAGCCATGACCCATTCATCTCTCATCACATGGTCATCTCAATCTCAACCATAACCGGGCCATCAATCTTACATCTCCCCTACCGGCCTTGCACATCTTACATAACCTACTACATACTACTGTAATCATACAACAAATTAAGCAGAGTCTGAAGAAACACACATCAATCACAACTACACACTTGTCCACAAATCACGATTCACATAGTACGGAGTGGTAGCTAGCTTGGCAGACCACCCGATCGACGACGTCCAGCGAGCCATGCATCAGCCAGCTCAGCTCCAAGCATGGATCACTTGTAGTGGCGGAAGAAGGCGGCGGCCTGGGCGTTCTTGTAGGCGCTGCAGCCGACGAGGTAGAGGAAGACGAGGCAGACGGTGGCGACGACGAGGGAGATGTTGGCCTTGTGCCACTGGTCCCGGAGCGCCTGCAGGAGCCCCGCCTTGCAGGACTCGCACTCGTAGCACAGCTGCCCGGCGTCGTTGCCCCACAGCCCGCAGTCCGGGTCCGCCGCCGGCCTCGCCGGAGCAGCCCACACCGTCGGGCTCACGTAGCTGTACCCGCACACCGACGGCGGCTTGCAGCACCCAGACTGCATCCAGCGTCAATGTATATTTGCAACGGCGTCAGATCGAGTTTGCATTGCATTGCATCCATCAGGCATATATGCAGTGTTAGGTATCAGATGTTCAGAGTCGATGGACAGGTAACTGAAGGTAGAAGCTTGACCATCATCAGCTAAACATTACACTCAGAGTTTTATTAAGTAAGAAAAATTTCAGGAGACCTTGCATCATTTTAAAATGTGACCATCTCGATTATGTTTTTCAGTTTCTTGATTCCATCGGGGTTCAGAGATCGAGCCGAACAGATGGCATCCCGGGACGCGCGGGCGCGGAGGACAGACAAACTCTGCGCAGATGAGGACGACGCATCAGCGTAGGCTGCGGCACTCGCTCCAATCCAAGAACCAACAGAGCACGAAGTGTTCTTGGCCCCAGAACGAGGTGATGGAAATACAGTACGCAGTAGAAATTGCTATCGCTAACACGGAGATCCGCAATTATTAATAACAATAGTAAATCTCAGTCCCCATGCACCGTCCCACGACCCTTGTCTCCGACGGGGCTTTGTTTAGTTCCCGAAAAGGAAACATGAAGTTTGGTAAAAATGTCACATCGGATACTGTAGCATGTGGTAATTGTTGTCCTACCATGACCTAACTAGGCTCAAAAGATTCGTCTCGTCGTGTACATTAAAACCATGTACTTAGTTTTTTTATTTACCCGCGTTTAGTATTCCATGAGGAGAGATATTTGATGTGATAGGTGAATAATAAAGTTTGGAGAGAGAATTTTTGGCTTTTCAAGGAACTAAACAGGGTCATGTTCCTTATCAAACTGCTGCATTCTTACACGTATCATCTACCAATTGCATTCTTACACGTGTACGCATCGCGGGCAGAGCTCTAAAGAAATCCTCGATTTTCACATGATTTTTCGAGGGATTTTTGTGATAAAACGCGTCCAACGTAAAAAGGAAAAAAACATGTGTTGTCGATTGCGCAAAAGAGCTCTTTCTTCCGACCAAAGAAATCGCTCCCCACGAAATTATGTTCCCGACCGGTCTATATCAGTTTTTTTATTCGTCCCTGAAAGGGCTTTAATTATATGTACTTAGTATATGGACCTACACATGGATGACCCTTTAGACCATTTGACCTTTGCTTGGTGTCTAAAGGTGAGCAGGCCCACGCCACAGTGACGGTAAAGACGCAGATGATTAACCGCATCTCTTTCTAATCCCCGTCACAAAGTTTATACCCCTTCTAGTAGCAGTAACATCTAGCATCTGTAGAGGGTCCAGATTGATCGATCGATCCTAAAGCATAAAAAATTATTCCTTTCTTTTCTTCTTTGGCTTCAGCTACCCATGCGTCACACTGTCACTATATGTACCGAGCATTAATGAAATCTCACGAGCCCAAATAACAGTACGTACGAATCGAAGGTAAAAATGTGTGGACAGGACAGGAATCAGGATTGAGCAGCGTGAGGTTAATTACCTGGAGCGGCGAGAGGTGCGACTGGTAGAACTGGTCGGCGGTGAGGAAGCTTCCCTGCCTGGCGAGCTTCCTGCAGGTGTCGGAGACGACGAGGCAGGCCTTGATCTTCTCCCAGCGGCCGGGGTCGTCGGAGACGTACCCGCGCAGCCACATGGAGAAGCCGTCGAGGCGGTAGTCGTCGTAGGCGCGGCCGACCACGGCGTACCCGCCGGAGCCGCGGGTGACGGCGAAGGCGAAGACGAGGAGCGTGATGAGGAGCACGACGAGCGCCGCCATGGCGAAGAGGTAGAAGGCCAGCAGGCGGCGGCGGTTCCAGTAGGCGCCGACGAAGCCGGCGAGCGCGGCGAGGAGGAGGAGGCCGCCGAGGATGGCGACGGGCCACCGCGCCAGGCGCGCGCACTCCTCCCCCTGCGCCGAGGCGAACCAGATGCCCGAGGCGATGATGGGGACCGCGCAGATCAGGGCCAGCAGGGTCACGCACGCCGTGATGTTGTTGCTCACCGCCATGGCTGGGATAGGCTAGCTGGGCGGAGCTGAGCTGAGCTGCCGGCGGGCGGCGGCGGCGGCGGCGTGATGTTGTGGGTGGTGGTGGAGAGTGGAGAGGAGTGGTGGTGGTGGGGTGGCTGTGGCGATGCCTGGACTTGAGCATAAAAAGGAAGGGGCTTTGGGGACAGGTGGCGGGGGTTGAGATGAGGCTGACGTGTGGGTCCGGGGAGGGATCTGTTCGGGGTGGCCCACCGCCGACGTTACGAATTTGTGGCATGGCACACGTGGGGGACGAGAGAGTAGCGCGTTCACATGGCCGCGGGTACATGGATGTTGTCAGCGAGGAGCGAGCGAGCGCGTTAGTGCCAGCTCAGCTCTGTTCTGTACAGACTACAGAGCTGCAAGAGCTGTGCGTTTCCTCAGTTCCCCGTAGTCACGAGCGTTTGTACTTGTTTTCAGTCAAACCTTGCATGATTAGTCAACCGGGGCAAGGAGATTACGAGAAGGACGAGTTGAGTTAACGTTGAAGCCGAAGCTAAGAGAAGGGCATGCATGATGCATGTCCTAAAGAAAAGAAACAACAAAGGTCACAGCCGTCAACAACACTTGCTGCCCTCAGCAGGGCAGGCCCAACGCGTGGTGGCCTCGGCGGTGGCTCAAGCAAAAAAGATACATCATCTCAGGTCACTGCAAAAAAAAAAAAATCTCCTACAGCGCAGACTATCTCCAGATGGTCCCCACAAAGACACATTTTTCTCTGATCCATGACGAGTGCAGCAGATTTACAGAAGCAACAAGTTTTCCAACGCGGTACCCTAGAGTGTCTCATTGCTTTTTTACAGTCAAGCTAACGGTGCTTCTGCATGTCGCTCTGCTGCTGTGCAAGCCACTGCTAGCTAGGCTCCGTCGTGGAGCGATGAGGCCACCGTCCAGGTTGGAGCGTTGGGCCTGGCCAATGGAACTTGGAACCTGGGCTGGCGCTGTGCACTTCCCGTCCGTGCCATGACGTCGCGCTGTTTTCCCGGCTTCTTTTCGGCTTTGAGCGTAAACGGCGCAAAAAGAAAGGCTGTGCACGGCCGGTGTGTCGTCGAGCGTTTTGCGCTTGATTTCGCCGTGCACCGGCCGGCGAGCACGAAGCATCCGGTGACACGGATCTGTGTGAGGCACATGGAGAAGAGAACTCTGGACACGCGCTAGTGGCCGAGTCGGTGGGACGCCCCCCCGACAGCTTGTCCCGTTGTCCGTTTCTGGGGCCGTGGTCCGTGGGCCGTGTGCAGGCCACAGGTCCAGCCCGTCGGCCACGGAGGCCAGCCTTCTTCTCCTTTGTTGCTTACTCAAGGCCCACCGCTTACCGGCCCTTTTGGACCCATCTCTCGGCCGTCACCAGTCAGTTGGGAGAAATTTCAAGAATTTCCTTCTCCCCTCATCCCCGACCACCACCACCACCACCAGCAGCAGCTTCCGCACGGCCTCTCGCTGGCCATGGCGTCCGGCAGCCGGAGCCTCGGTCCCTCGCGGCCCTCTCGCGCGCTCGCCCTCCTCACGGCGCTACTGCTGCCTGCGCTCCTCGTCTTAACCTCCTCCTCCCTCGCCGCGGCGGCGCCCACCGCCGCGATGCACAACAACAACTGGGCCGTGCTCGTCTGCACCTCCCGCTTCTGGTGAGCCCTCCTCCCTATCCTCCGCGCCGGGCCCCTAGGACGCCCAGCCGCTCCTCGTCGCCTGCTCCTCCCCGCCCGGCTGGCTGGGGATCCGGTCCGGGTGCGGCGTGCTGGATCGGCGGGGCGCGTGCCTTTTGGGCTGCGGGTGTCGCGAGTAGCGCGTTTCATACAAGCTCCGACTCGGTTGGAAGTGGATCGCGCCTGTTGAATCGTCCTAGCGTTACTAGTTTTGGGGCTTCTGCATCTCTGTTAGTAGCTACCAAGTCAGTGTTGGTGCAGTCAAGCAGTAATGGGTGCTTGCTTCGATCGTTGGTTGGTTCTATGGGGTGGAGTTGTTCATGCTTATACTGAGTGTGAACCACATTTCTGGATTCTGGAACCTAGAGTAGATATTGGTTTTAATTATTTCAATGCCGTACCTGTGACCATTAACAAAACTTAGTGCTATTCTGTAGTTGATTTTTACAATTGGGGCAATTGGACTATAAGCTGTCATCTTCTCACTGGGGTGTGGGGATAAGAGCTATGGATTCAAAGTTCAAATGCTTCAACTATGACTGTGCTGTATGCATGTTTACTCACTGGCTTACCAATTTCATATTCATTCCTACATTCTATTCTAGATGCCAACAGGATTGCATGCCTGTTCAATAATAGGGTGTAGCTGTTTTACCAATAGATCCATTGAGATCCATGTTAAACTCTCATAATCTGATATGGCGATAGCATATAGCTGTGTCCCTGATGTTTTGGCATTATGTGCATGTAATGCCTACTAAATAATTATTTCTTATGTTCCCAGGTTTAATTATCGACATATGGCGAATACTCTGTCTTTGTACAGGTAACATGTTGAACTAGACTCATGTGTAGTTGTCCTGTCTACATATTGTTGTTCCTCAATCCTCATTCTATCTTTTCTTTCTTTCTGTTTTCTCTCAGGACTGTTAAGAGATTAGGAATACCCGACGAGCGAATCATACTTATGTTGGCGGATGATATGGCTTGTAATCCTAGGAACAGTTATCCTGCCCAAGTTTTCAACAATGAGAACCACCAGCTCAATCTTTATGGTGACAATGTTGAGGTGAACCCCTGCACTCTGAAGTATTGTTGCTGAACCATAACATCACCGTACCTAAGAACACAATACATAGTGCACTTCAGAATATTCACTCTAGAGTACTTGATGCTTGTCTGTCCATATGTTAAAAAATAATAGCAAATCACAATCCTTTAATTTTACCAATTTTTACTTTTTTTTATGACAGGTTGACTATCGAGGGTATGAGGTAACAGTTGAAAACTTTATGAGAGTTTTGACAGGCAGATATGAAAGTGCCGTACCAAGATCAAAGCGTCTTCTAAGTGATGAAGGAAGCCATATTCTTCTGTACATGACTGGGCATGGGGGTGATGAGTTTTTGAAGTTCCAAGATTCTGAAGAGCTCCAGAGCCATGACTTAGCAGATGTAGTTAAGCAGATGAAGGAGAAACATAGGTGGTTTATTCTTCATCAGTTTATTGTATATATTATTTACATTTTACTATACAAGATTCTAATACAAATCAAGGAATTTTCAACAATTGAATGCTGCTATACTGTCTTCTGGTTGGACTAGTTTGGCCTAACCTCTTCTGTTTTATTCGTCTTTCAGATTTAAAGAGCTACTGATAATGGTAGATACCTGCCAGGCTGCTACTCTCTTTTCACAGGTTAGTTTCACCGATAAGAAATACTCGCAATATACACACATGGGCCACGGCAACTTATGCAGTACCTCAGATTTTAGACAAGATGTGGCAACGCATTTTCTATACCTGACAAATTTTATATCTGCAGCTTCAATCACCTGGTGTTTTGGCAATCGGTAGCAGCATGAAGGGTGAAAACTCCTATTCTCATCATCTTGATTCAGATGTGAGTAAATGCTTTTTATTTACAATTTTGGTAGATGTTCTTTGCAAATGTATTTGGCCTTATTAGTTTTCATGACACTGATCCATCTGATCTATTCTTGTGGCAGATTGGTGTTTCTGTTGTGGATAGGTTTACCTATTACACACTTGCTTTCTTTGAGAAACTGAACATGTATAGCAATGCCTCATTAAACAGGTAAAAGTGTAACACAGGCTTATGTTATGCACACTGTTTATAAGTTCTTCTGTTGCTGTATTCCAAATGTGATTTCTCACAACTTCTCTATAAGGCAAAACTTTTCCACTTAGGATGTGTTATGCCTGTTCTAGGCATACTCGGATGTGCATTGATTCCTAAAAAGCTTGACCTATATTGTGGGACATAACAATAACATCAGCTCCCTCCGTTCTGTCCTAAGTCAAACTTTTATAACTTTGGCTATGTTTACAGAAAAATATATTAATATTTACAATTACCAAATAAATGCACAATGAAGACATTGCATGGTGCATTTAATGAAACTAATTTGATGTTATAGATGTTACCGTATTTTTAACTTGGTCACAGTTAGAGAAGTTTTACATAGGACAAAACTAAAATGTCTTACATTTTGGAACGGATGGACTAATTGTTTTTGCAACAAACATGGGAAGGATAAAAATGGGCACTAGAGGTCAAAGAGGATATGCAACTACAAGTGTGTTACTATCCAGAGTTACTCAGCTAAATTATTTTTGACACTTAAAACTGAATAAGTGAATATAGTTTAATGTTATCCCACAATGTTTAGCTACAGAATTTAATTAACAACATATTCCCAAAGGTCAGTAAAGACAACCGCAACGATGTTTGAGAATGGTATAACAACAGTAACTTGTTTGCAGTTTACTATGGCTTTTTGCAGCATTATCTAGTGTGCTTATATTGTATTTTGATGATGTTCTTATTTCTTACATTACAGTCTTTTCAACTCATACGATCCTTCCATGCTGTTGTCCACTGCGTATTATCGAATGGATCTTTATAAACGGCCCTTAAATGAGGTATTGCTCCAATAATATATATTTCTGGACTGTAATTCACCAATCGATTGTTCACACATAATCCTTCTCTCTTTACCTTCTGTCATTGATCAGGTGCCCGTGACAAATTTCTTTGGATCAGTCATGAAGACTCTCCACACAGATTCAGCCTACACAGGCTTCTTGGCTGCACATGATGCTGAAACTCCCATGTCCATTAGAGATAATCAACATGGTCATTTTATGTTAAAGAATGAGGCTAGTGAAAGAAGATCGAATATGGAAAAGGTGAATGTTAGTTTGCGAAAGTTTTGAGATGAGTTATTTGCTTCAACCAAGTCAAGTAGCTTAGATGGTCTAGTTCTCTTTCTCTTATGCTATTCTGGTTCTACTTCTCTAGTTCTGCCAAATGACTGTTGGGTTTCCATTATCATGATTCGTGATAATAGAAATCGTGTCAAGCTTCGTCTTGGAAAAAAAGAAAGTTTGGAGATGCTTTTCGTTTTTAGAAGCTAATGCTTTCTAAATTGCAACATGCAGGAGGCACAATTAACGCCCCATGGATGGACAGAAGTTCTGCTTGAACAGCTGGAGGGCAAGAATACTGATACTGTTGTGCTGTATGGTCTGGGAGCTATGGGTATATTGTTGGCACTTTCAACCTGGTTATCAATGTAGGCACTATGAAGGGTATTGCTCATGCGCCATTCTCTTCCACAGAGCACTGAATCCTACTAACCCCCCATAAAATGGGATAAAAAAAGAGAAAAGAACATGCTTTGGAGTTCTTTTTGTATTATTTTTCCTTTTGTATTCATTAGTCTATATCAGTATTGGTTCGAAACTGATGTATGTAGTTTTTGTATGCGCCTTCTATCCTACTCTGTTATTACTCATTATTTAACACGATTTTTTGGGAGCAATTTGAGGGATATGCTTTACAACTCTTGCATCACATACCTGGATCAGTTTGATTGTTTTGATAACCATTTGAATAGTGCTTTTCTGCATGCAGCTTTTGAAATATTAATGCATCCATATCCAAGTCTATGATGAAAGAATAATACTATTAGGTCAGTAGTGAAATTTCTGGAAGCTCGCTGCAGGTGAGATTTTTAATAGAAAACCTGTTTGGATGCAGATTGGTAAGTAAATTTTCTGTGCACAAAAATCAGGTAAATGGGGCAACTATCATGTCAAAAGTCAAAAAAAATATATTCTGTATGCTATCCATTTATCAAGGAAAATGGTCATTAGGAAGCACTTCTGTGTTCCATTAGCATACTGTAGTTTAGTTAGCACATCATAGAAAGCATATATCCATGTATATTTTTGACATAATTTTGCGCAGCATGCAATAATGCCACATTGAGGAGGCTACAACTTTCGTTTAGTCAAAATGTGTACATGCTGAGTGCCTTACGCTACAATTTTACCACTTTCAATGAACATGTCAGCTTATAGGGTGGGCACAAGTGAAGTTGACGAAAGACCTGCCCCAACCTGTTGTTTTCTGTCCAATTTATGGTATCTTGGGCAAGCTTTATGTGCAAGGTTTTACAGTTGTCTTCAACTGTTCAACATTACATGATACTATATAATCATGTAATGTATCAAGTCGATATGCTTGGCCATGGTGCACGTGGTCTGGCGATGCTACATTGGAATTCTGTTTTCCTTGTATGCAGTAGAACTCTACATCTTGGAGTTTTACTTGTGTTTCCTTGCATTTGCAATGTTTCCCATTGCATTGGGGTAAACAAATGTGACATGGCTTCCCTATAAAGTTCATTCTTCTTCTCTATTATTTCCTTTGATGCAGAGTAAGTGACTGTCTGCTTCTTTATGAAATAATTGTGTCCTAGTAATGACAAATATATACTTATATTTATTTTCCCTTAAATTCATGATGTTAAAAGTAGAATCTATTTGTGGAAAATTGTGAGTGTTTCAATAGATGGAGATGGTGAAGGTGTGAAGCTATTTCATGATTGGAAATGCTCTCTTTGCCCCCAGAATCACTGAAGTTGACGTGACAGTGCTTGTGTCTTCATTGCTACAAGAGCAGGATTAATAGGCAAAGCTCTTAAATGTCTCTGATTTGGTCTCCCTTATATAGCAGGCTCTTCCAAGGCAAAATCGTCATGAGTAAAGTAACCATAACACAGAGCTTGCTTCCAAGCAGTTCTGTCATCTTCCCCGTTCGTGGGTCCTGAGTTCCTGAAATGGATCTGTTACTGCTGGCCTTGTTCTGTTCCTGGTATATGGCCCATATTATTTGTTGGGACAAAGTCACGCCGCTGGTCCGTGGTTGCACTAGCCTTAGGGTCCATCTCATCCACCAATATTGTCTTGCTCTATGCTGAGAGTTTCTTGCACATACAACGGTAATAAAGCAAAGCAAAATAAAAGTGCTGATTGCATTTTGCACACTACAGAGAAGGCTTTAGATTTGCCAGTGGGGAAGCATTGTTGCATGATACCTTTTGCAGTCAGGATCGGTATATGGCAAGTCATTGTCAGGGTGGTTATGATAACGCAGGAAAAGCTTCTGTGCTGTCTCAGCTGTTCTCCATAGGTGAGGTCCCAGGGATCTACAGTCGGCACTTAGCAAATATCTACATGCCACTTTGTCAGATATCTTCTTTGTTGGATGCCCCATAATAACTGCTGCTGGTCAGATGAGTTTTTCAGCTAGAATGTGTCGTATGGCATGTTATATCATCCTTATAGGAGCTGACTTTGTTGTTCTATTGACTTACAGTTGGCGGGAAGTCACTGAAAAATGATTTAGGGGTACGGCCAGCCTCTCTAAAGACAAGTATGCAGTTGGAAAGGGTAAAAGGAAATCCTTGGATTGAAAGCAGTGGATGAACAGATTGAGCATGGAATATCTGGCATTTTCTGGATTCGTCAGATGCCGGACTTGTTGGCTATATGTGCTAGTACGAATGAAGGGCCGGTGCACTAGCTTGCTTTGGATCCCAAAGCTGTGGATTGTTTGCATTAGGGTGTCTGATGGGGGCTTTGTACGATGAACCATGGCACCAACTGTTAGCTATGTCGACTGCATGCCCTTTGGGTGCCGGTGCTGGAGAACGTGTTGATATCTATGCATGACTGATCTGGAATCATGCTGCAAGCCCCATGAACTCCGCAATTGGTGGTTCTGATTTCACATAACTATATGGGATTCCCAGATTCTGTACAGGCGAGTGAGGATGGGTTTCTGGAATTGGAAGTGGGTGCCTACTTGCATGTTGATAACGATTTACAAAAGAAAATGGATGCAAGGTCAGTGATCGGTGATGAGCAAGGAAATTATGTGAGGCTAGGAGCTAACAAATGGACTGCAGTTGCGTAAGATGCATGCTCTATCCAGGACCTATGCTGGTACATATTCTTTGGCCTATGCTTCCTCGTATTCCGTTAGAGTAATACTACTCCGTATGTGAGAATATGTGAATGATAGGGCTGACCTGATGGGAAACCATAAAAGTGTGCATAGCGCTCCGTGCAAGCTAGAGAGTAGGCAAAAAGGACATAGAGGAATAGAGGGACAGTTCACATAGTTTTCTGGTTGCTCAAATCCATACACTAGTACAGTAGTGCTATGTTCGGTTTGTTCTACTACCCCGATTGTTTAAGTATCACGCAAAAGGCAAGACCGTGCTCTTATAAGTCCATGGAATGCGTACGCCATACGGTTGAGTTCGATGTGATCAAGCTTGCACTTTCTGCCTTCTCTTTTGGCACCTGCATTTTCTATACAGTGGTGTACCTATTTTGGGAAGAACAACTGTCAATCTGTAGTTGGTTTCGGATTGAATCGAGAGACACTTGCGAGGTGCATGATTCTTTTTGGGTTTTGTAGTTTCCTGACTTCTGAGGTCTAGGAATTCAACAACGAGTGCTTGAAAGTTCAAATAGTTTGTTTTATTGAAGACCACGTTAGTTTTTCTGGACTTCTATTGCTCCAGTGAAAAGGTGTCGCAAAGTTCAAACTCTACAGAGGTCAAGTCGGTTGTGCTTGAAAGAGACACCAAGATAAACAAGGACTTGAATATGAAAAATAAAAGTTCAAGATCTTGGCAACCACAGTTGGTCACAGCAAAGATATCTAGCTGGTTTGAAATAAATGGATAACAGAGCAAGATTGGGAGTTGGTACAGTAGCGCTTTTGTTAGGTATATGTTAGCTTTCCTGCACTTCTATCAAGGCCACCAAACAGCTCGAGTCTAGGAAGGGACTGCACCCAAGGGGAGGTTAGTTAAACAAGCCTGGTTTAGTTCCTCAAATTTGGCCTCAAATTTCACTGTGCAAAAAGAAGATTCTAATTACATCAAAATGTCGGCACATGCCTAGAGTACTAAATGTAGATGAAATTAAAAACTAATTGTACAGTTTTGTTGTACTTTACGAGACGAACATTTTAAGTCTAATTAATCAATGTTTAAACAATTATTCACAAATACAAATGAAATGCTACGATGACGCATTAACGGTAAAATGTTAAGTTTGACGTACCAAACTTTGGAACTGAACAAGGCCCAACCAGAAAGAGCATTTGCCGTGGTCAGAAGTACTCACATGTCATTGGTACTTTGTAGCGGAGTAACATGGGGCGCAGCAATATGAGCAGAAACGTTTATGCGCGTGGTCTCGATAAATTCCACTATTTTCTTAGTTATTGGATAGCTAATATGATGAAGTCTCTCTTGGCTAATGATTAGTATTAGGGTGCACTCAAAAGCTCAACAATTCTTATGTGCGCATTGATCTAAGCACGACGGCGATAGCAATCATCAAGGAACTTTTTTTACATGGTACCTAACAGTGACCGGCTTGTGCTTGAAGCGTTCTCTTTAGGGAAGCATGCTTTTGTTTCAAATTGGGGGGCTTTGGACTAGATGATTGAGAGAGCTAGTGTTCTCACTAGACCTCTAAGCTCACCATATATTAGGCTTATCAGGGAAACCGTTCATTATTTGGCATCTTAAAAGGGATTCTTATCCTGTGTTCATATATAGTGTAGTAAATGTCGTCAGTATTGGATGAAAATCTTAGCTTTGTTTGGAACACAACACCATAGTTAGAACATGTATACAAATCTCTTTTACTTCGGTTGCATCTGATGATATGATGTGTTAAAACTTTACACCTAGGAATATTGAAATATCTTGTTCGGATTAAGCCTGTCACGTTAGAGCCTTTGAAGTTTGAACTTTTTTATTTACACAGGAGGCATACGTTCCTTGTGGATACAGTAGCCTTGTTTAAAGTACAAGCCCAAGCCTGGCACCCGTGTGTCATACGGCAGGTACGTACAGATCTCCCTCTTCCTCGCATTTACTTGCTCTGCGCTGGTCTGTTGTACTGGGCTATTTTTGTCTACCGCGGCAATAGGTAATCCTCCGTTTTAAATTATAGTTTATTAATTTTTTTACTCTAAGTTTGACCGCTTATTTTATTCAAAGTTTTAGATAAATTATCATATTTTTTGTGGTGGCTTGTTTTATTAATGAAAAATCTTTAAAAATATCTTAAATTTGACTATATTTTTATAAAATTTTTGAATAAAACGAGCAGTCAAACTTATGGTAAAAAAATCAAACGGTCTATATTTTGAAACAGAGGCGGTACGTAATTGGGAAACCAAAATGAGCAATATAATATGCCCATACACGAAACAAAACTGCACGTGAAAGCATTGAAAATATTGTAACATGCATGCTACTACTACATGTATACATATAGGGATATACACATGTATTGTCACACCCGGTTTTCAAAGGAAAACCAAGTGCGTTTCATATGTGCGCCAGGATCATGTTTACACACATATGATAGACAAAAGAGTGTAATATCGAAACACAGTGTTCTAAATTACAAGAGATTTATTATAATATTCATATTACACTCTCGGGAGACTCGAAGGTCTTTATCGCAGAACAAGCGATAGCTAAACGAAGCGTCTTCAGCTTCCATCTTCCACAGGCATCTTGACTGGGGGAAACGCAAGCCTCAGAACTCATCGTAGTCGCTGTAGTATTCTTCTCCATTTCCTTCTTCTGATTCAGCAATGGCAAGTGTGAGTACACCTAACTAGGTACTCAGCAAGCGGGGTGAAAATGCAAGGCCACAAGGATAGGCCATGGTTCACAGCAGTGAGCTTTTTAGAGTTGATCAAGTTTTATTAGCAATTTCCTATTTACTAGATGTAAGTTTATACCAACCCACTTAAGCATTTAAAAGAACATCTTTTTCCAAAACACACGAGTAAAACCACAATTTATATTCCATCTTTAAGTTTAATTATCATGTGAGGGTCCAAGCCGCTCTTGACCGTGAGCACGGCTGATATATCAGTTTTACACTCTGCAGAGGTTGTACACTTTCACCATAGCTCGTGTTCCCCATGTTGCCCGGGTTTGCAAGGCCCTTAAGCACTTCCGAGGTGAGTGGCTAGGGGTCCACTTCGAAGCCTTTACAGAGATATGCAAAAGTCCAACAACCCGCAAGAGTTACAGCTAGGGCGGACCACAACCCTCCCTAATGGTCAGCACCTTAGCAAAGGCTGCTACCCCAAGAGTACCGAGTTGTACCCCTGCAACCCCAGACCGCCTCTGCTCCTTTCGGATAAGGCCATCAGTACAATTACACACCTAATTAATCGGCTAAGGTCAGAGCCCATTTTGACACCATGGTTGCACTGTTTTCTTGGGTGGTTCTCCATGTTCCGATTAAATAATCGTTCTCTTACATTAACCAACATTTATTATCGAAATTGTCATGATCAAATAATTTTATAAAGGTCCAATTTAACCATTCCCAGGGTATTGCAACACTAAGCATGAACTAACCCAAAATATTATTTAAAACAGGGGTTGGTACAAGGGAGCATGGTAAAAGACTAGATAAATCCTTAAAAGGTATTCCCATCATATTAATGCAATAATAGTAAATTTTAGTATGACATGCAGTTATATAGGACAAAAAGAATATGCGGGGAGGGCCACTTGCCTTGTTCTACAAAGAAATCTTCCTCCTCTTCGTAGAATTGTTCTTGATCCGCGTCGACGGGTGACTCGGTTGCAACTGGCACGAGGTCTACGATCAACACAAAAAAACAATAAGAAAACAGTACATCAAACATTCTTAACAGACTAAAACAAGCATCTAAAACTAATAAGCTCGAAAAGACGAACGCTTGGACACCAAGAACGCTAAAAACGGAGCTAAAATGGAAAAGATATGGCCAAAACAAGTTTTAGGAACTTGTTGGCAAAGAAACTAAGTTTACAGGGGCTAAACTGAAGAAAACCAGGGGCTAAAACATAATTACGCATTAAACCCGAGGGCTAACGCGCAAAAGAACAGGGGCTGGACTTCGGGTGTGATTTGTGGAAAAGACAGGGGCTTAAACGATAAAAACAGGACCTAGTTGTAAGGGTTTTCACTGGTGGAAGGACCGGCTTGCGATATATAAAGAGATGGGGGTCCTTTTTGCAAAACGGCCTTAGTTGACCGTTAAGTGGCTGGGTTTGACTCTGGCGCGATGATCGTGGGCTGTTGGATGAGCATCGGACGGCTGACGGAAAGGGGCAGGTCGGGCGGCGGCGGGAACGCCGGCGGGCGGCGGCGCCGGGCCGGGAAACTCGCCGGCGATGCTCGAACTCGAGCTGCCGGGCTCGGTTTGGAGCGCGGATTGGTGCTAGAGCTTCGGAATGGGATGGCGAACAAGGCTAGGGGGTTCAAGTCGAGAGTTGCGTGGCGAGGGCGGCGGTTCGACGGTAAACAGAAGCGAACGGCGGTGAACTCGCCGGAGTTCACCCGAACTCGAGCTCGGGGTCGCGGATTCGAGCGCGGATTGGTTCTGTGTATGAGTGGTGAGCTGGCGAACATGATCAGGGGGTTCTCGTCGTTCAATTGGCCATGGTGGCGGTGCTCAACGACGAACGGCGGCGGCGGAGCGCCGGCGAGGGTCGTCGGGGTGCTAGGAGTGCGAAACAGAGAGCAAGAAGGGGATGGGGAGCATCGTTACCACAGTGCGAAGGTCCTGGAGTGGAAGAAGAGGGCGGAGGGGTCCTGGAGCGGCGGTCCGACGAGGCGGCGGCGCTCGGACGGCGGCGGCAGAGAGGAATTGGAGCTGCTCCGAGGAGAGTGGGTGGCGCGAGGGGTCGAAGGGGGTTCCTGGAGGCTCGGCCGAGGTATAAGTAGGGCGAAGAGGGGAGTGGGAAGGGTCTGTGCCGCGGGGAAGGGAGGGGCCGGCCATCAATGGCGATCGGCAGTGGGAGGGCTCGGTGGAGCGGCGTTTCGAGTGGGAGAGGGAGTGATTGGAGTGGCGCGACCGTTGCTGCGGCTCAGTGGGCCTAGGAGGGGAAGGGACGCGGGAGAGGGAGCGGCACGGGGGAGGCCGAGCGGCTCGGTCGGCGGCGAGGCAGGGGAGGGGCGCTGGAGGTTGGGGGTGAGCCCGACAGGTGGGCCCCACCTGTCGGCGGCGGTGAGAGAGAAGGGGAGGGGGAAGCGGCTTGGGCCGTAGCCGGGCCGAAAGCGGGGACGGGCTGCGCGCGAAGGGGGGAAGAGCTGGGCCACGAGCTGCTGCTGGGCCGAAAAGAGAGGGAGAGAGAGACTGGCTGGGCCGGGAGAGAAAGAGAGATAGAGAGAGAGTTTAGGGGCGGATCCTGGACTTTTTCATGATTTTGAAATTCACACACAAATCAAACAAAAGACATGCAAACCAAATATGATGCACATGCACTTATGACTCCAAAATTATTTAAATGATGTTTAAATATTCTTGGGCTCAAATTAATTTAAAAATTTAATTAAGTCCTTAGAAAATTAAATTAAACCAAGTTGCTATGATTTATTTGTGATGGAATTTTAGGGTGTTACAAATCCTACCCCCTTAAAGAGAATCTCGTCCCGAGATTCAGGAAGATTCGGAGAACAGCTGAGGAAATTCTTCCATAAGTTCTTCTTCTCTTTCCCAAGTGGCCTCATTTTCTGAGTGATTACTCCACTGAATTTTGCACATTTTTATTACCTTGCTTCGTGTGACCCTCTGTGACTTGTCTAAGATTTTGATAGGATACTCCTTATAAGTCAAGTCATCCTTTACTTCTAAATCCTCCAGTGGTAAGTGCTCCACTCTAATCTCATTTGAGCACTTCTTCAGCTGTGATACATGGAACACATCATGAACTCCTGATAATCGAGCCGGTAATTCCAACCTATATGCCACTTCTCCTTTTCTTTCCAATATTTTAAAAGGTCCGATAAAACGAGGTGATAACTTCCCTCTAACATTAAATCTTTGCAATCCTCTGATAGGTGATACTCTGAGATAAGCATAATCTCCTTCCTCGAATACCACTTCTCTTCTCTTAGGGTCAGCGTAACTCTTTTGGCGTGACTGTGCGGTTTTAAGATTCTCCCGAATTATCTCGACTTGTCTTTCCGCTTCCTTTATAATTTCTGGTCCGAAGAGTTGACTTTCACCCGTTTGATTCCAGTACAAGGGTGTTCTGCATTTTCTTCCGTACAAGGCTTCAAACGGTGCCATCTTGAGACTAGATTGATAACTGTTGTTGTAAGCAAACTCCGCATATGGTAAACTTTTGTCCCAGCTACCTCCATGCTTTAAAGCACAAGCCCTTAACATATCTTCCAATATCTGATTCGTCCTTTCAGTTTGACCATCAGTCTGTGGATGGTATGCCGAACTGAAATTCAATTTCGTATCCATTGACTCATGTAGCTTCTTCCAAAAACGTGATGTAAACTGAGTGCCTCGATCTGACACTATCTTTTTGGGAACTCCATGCAAACATACTATTCGTGACATGTACAACTCTGCTAGCCTGGCTCCTGAGTAAGTGGTTTTAACTGGTATAAAATGAGCAACTTTGGTTAACCTGTCCACGATAACCCATATGGAATCATAACCATCGCGTGTACGAGGTAAACCTACTATGAAATCCATACCAATTTCTTCCCATTTCCACTCAGGTACCTTCAGTGGTTGCAGCAAACCGGCTGGTCTCTGATGTTCTGCTTTTACCCTTTGACATATGTCACACAAGGCGACATGAGCTGCGACATCTCTTTTCATTCCGTACCACCAGTATTTCTGTTTTAGATCTTGGTACATCTTGGTGCTACCAGGGTGAATAGAGTATGCCGAATCATGAGCTTCTTTCAGTATAGTCTCACGTAGGCGATCGTCTTCTGGCACACATATCCTGTTTCTGAACCATATGGTTCCCTGATCATCTTTCTTAAAATCGGGAACTTTTCCTGAATCAATCAGCTTTTCGTATTCTCTGATCTTTTCATCTGTCAACTGCCCTTTTCTGATTTCCTGTTCAAGTGTTGATTCGACCTCCAAGGTCATAGATTCACTCTGGGTCACGATTCCTAAGTTGAGCCGTGCCATTTCCCAACATAACTCTTGCGGTTTCAACTGAGCTATAAGCATGTTTGCCTGACTCTTCCGACTCAAAGCATCTGCCACAACATTAGCTTTACCGGGGTGATACTGAATCTCCAAATCGTAATCCTTGATTAATTCCAGCCATCTGCGTTGTCTAAGATTGATATCCTTCTGAGTGAAGATATACTTCAAGCTCTTATGGTCGGTAAAGATCTGACACTTGTTACCAATCATGTAATGTCTCCAAATTTTCAGCGCGTGTACAACGGCGGCCAATTCTAGATCATGTGTTGGATAATTTTGTTCATGTTTCCTCAGTTGTCTAGAAGCATAAGCCACTACTTTTCCTTCTTGCATTAAAACACAACCAAGGCCTTGACGCGAGGCATCACAATATACGTCAAACCCTTTGTGAATGTCTGGCATTATCAGCACAGGGGCAGTAGTCAATCTTTTCTTCAATTCTTCGAAACTAGCTTGGCATTTATCATTCCATTTGAATTCTTTTCCTTTCTCTAGTAAGGTTGTAAGCGGTTTCACGATCTTCGAGAAGCCTTCAATAAACCTGCGGTAGTAACCTGCCAATCCGAGAAAACTCCTGATCTCCGACACATTCTTTGGAGGGCTCCAGTTCAACACATCCTGAACTTTACTCGGATCCACTGCTATTCCTCCGTCGGTGATAACATGACCAAGAAATGAAACTTCCTTTAACCAAAAGTCACACTTGCTGAACTTAGCATACAACTGATGTTCTCGAAGTCTTTGTAATACAAGTCTTAAATGCTCCTCGTGTTCTTCCTCATTCTGAGAGAATATCAGAATGTCGTCAATGAACACTACTACAAATTTGTCCAAATAATCCATGAACACCTTGTTCATCAAATACATGAAGTATGCTGGAGCATTGGTCAATCCGAATGACATGACAGTAAACTCATACAACCCATATCTGGACGTGAAAGCTATCTTGGGAATGTCCTCCGGACGAATTCTCAATTGGTGATATCCTGATCGCAGATCTATCTTAGAAAACACCTTTGCACCTCTCATCTGATCAAACAGATCCTCGATCCTAGGCAAGGGATATTTGTTTTTGATGGTGACCTCATTAAGAGATCGATAGTCTACACACATCCTTCTAGAGCCATCTTTCTTGTCTACGAAGAGAGTGGGGGCTCCCCATGGTGACGAACTAGGACGGATAAACCCTTTACTTAACAATTCTTCTATTTGTTTCTTAAGTTCTGCCAAGTCTTTAACATCCATTCTATATGGTCTCTTAGATATGGGAGCAGTACCAGGTAAAAGTTCAATGTTGAATTCTATATCTCGGTCAGGTGGCATACCTGGTAAATCATCTGGAAATATATCCGGATATTCGTTCACTATTTTGATATCTTCTAGAGTTTTGCCTTCCATAGAATTTACCGTTCCGCCTTCTGTCGATGAGGGAGTTGCCACATACTCAATTCTGTCTCCGTTAGGGCTGGTTAAGAGTACTGACTTCTTTCGGCACTGAATAGATCCATCCCACTGGTGTAACCAATCCATTCCCAGAATTATATCTATTCCCCAAGATTTTAGAATTACCAGATCAGCTGGGAAATCTACTCCCATGATGTTAAGAGTCACCTGTGGGCATAATAAACTGGCTTGCATTTCTCCGCCGGGAGTACTAACTAATAGTTGCTTTTTCATAGCCCTCATGGTCATGCCATGTTTTGCCACAAATTGTTCAGTAATAAATGAATGCGTTGCTCCAGAATCGAATAAAATTGTTGCAGGTATGGAATTGACAAGGAACGTACCAAGTACAACTCCTGGGGCTTCCTGGGCTTGTTCGGCGGTCACATGGTTCACCCTTCCACGAACAAAATTCCGCTGAGCCCTGTTGCCTTGTGCACTTGAGCTTCCTGGACGAACTTGTGACGATGGTTTCTCAGTCCTCTGTTCGTTGCCTCTCTGTGGAGTATGCATTCCACGCTAAGGACAGCTGTTAGCATAGTGTCCCAATTCTCCACATTTGAAACATCCATTTGGCTGTACTGGAGCATTGTTTCTCATAGGAGCGCTTGTGGCATTGTTTGGGCGGGGAGTGGCTGAATTGTTGTTCGACCGATTCTGCTGAGGGTTCGAAGTACGGGGTGATTGCTGATTGAAGCGCTGTGGCTGCTGAAATGAACGTTGCAACTGCATGTTCTGAGGATAACCTCCATTCTGTCCACCAGAGCGGAAGTAGGAACCCTGAGAGGAATTGTAGCGGGGGCGAGTGTTACTGCTAGACTGTCCCTGGAACTTCCGTTTGTGTTCACCAATTTCCTTGCGCTTGCTTTCCAGGCCAATAGCTTTATTCAGAAGGGTCTGGAAATCTGGGAAGATGTGACTCTGCAACTGATAATTGAGCGGCCCTATAAGACCATCCAGAAATCGTTCCTGTCTCTTGGCATCAGTGTTGACCTCCTCAGGTGCATAGCGAGATAACTGGGTGAATTTGTCCAGGTACTCGCTGACTGACATGTTGCCTTGCTTCAGTGCGAGGAACTCCTTCTGCTTTAACTTCATAACTCCAGAGGGAATGTGGTAAGCTCTGAAGCTATCCCTGAACTCCTGCCAGGTGATGTTCTGTGGTGCGGCATGTGCAGTGGTGTATGCGTCCCACCAGTTAGCCGCTGGCCCTTCAAGTCTGCCTGCAGCATATAGCACCATCTCACGATCGGTGCACTGTGTCATTTCCAGTTTTCTGGTGACAACCTTTAGCCAGTCATCAGCATCCAATGGATCTGATGAGTGAGAGTAAGTGGGCGGACGGTGGCTCATGAATTCCTTATGGTTGTCTCTGGGCGGTGGTGGTGCTGGTGCTGGTTGTGGTGGCTGGTTTTGTTGTGCTTGCAGATTTTGCACTGTTGCGGCGAGAGTCTGCAGCAGCTGAGTCTGAGCAGCCAGAAACTGTTGCATAGCTGGATCCATTGGTGGGTTTGGTGGGGGAGGTAGTGCTGGATTCCTCTGACTTGCAATATGAGCGCGTATTACTGGTGGAATATCTTGTCCTCCTCCTGACCTGGTGTTTACCATCTGAGTGTTAGGGAAAAGTATCTCAGATAAGAACTGAACAGATAAAGACGAGTAAAGTAAAAGCATAAGGGGGCTAAGATTAATTAATTAAACTAATTATTTTATTAACGCAGTTGTGGCCATCACTCCACAAAAGCATCCATTCATCACAAAGATCCAACTCAAGCATGTTTTCAACCATCAACCACTACATCGCATCGTCCTCACAGGAACGGAATTATTAACAAAAGAAAAAAGGGTAGACATCTAAAACTCCTAGCCAAGACTAGTGGTAGCTCCTGGGGTGCCGTAGCGAAGCTTCTTGCGCGGAGGGGAAGACGTGGTGCAGTGCTGTACCATCTCCTCAGGAGGTGCCTGTCCTGCAAGCTGAGCCTCGAGCTGTGCGATCTTGGCCTGAGCGTCCTGGAGCTTCCCGTGCAGTCCCTCGATCTTGGAGGTGGCTCCCTCCAAGTCGGTGTTGATTGCAGCAGTGACTCGAGCAAGGACGTCCACACGGTCGTCTCCGGTCTGAGAAGCGGGCACCACTGTGTCCTCTGTACCAACAGGTCGGCTGGGTACGTGGCGGAAGTCGGAGTAGTACAGCTGGTCGCGGAAACGGTAGCTGTAGGAGTAGAGTGCTCTCCTGGCGGCGTCGTTGATGGCGGCGTCCTCGGTGGAGAAGGGAACACAGCTGTAGTGCGTCGAACGGATCCTCCATCCGGAAGCCTCTGGCTGAGGTACCCGGATGTGTACCTGAGCTGTGTAGTAGTCCTCCAGGCCGGGCTCCTCGAAGTGCTCGACCACGTACTGAGGCTTTAGAGTGAACTCTAAAAACCCCAGTAGCTCCTCCAGCAGTCTGCAGAACTGCCCGGTACCACCCAGCGAGGCGTGAAGGTGGTACTCCGGACCACGCTGGCGGGGCTCCTCTGGATCTTCCTCGTCGTTGTTGTTGTCGTTCTCCTGGTCGTCCACCTCCATGTCGGGGTCATCCCCGTCACTGGGCTCCTCCTCGTCGCTGTCGTCCCCAGAGTCGTCCGGGTCACCTCCAGCAGCGTCCGGTGCAGCGTCGCCGGCAGCAGGAGCAGCTGGTGGAATCACCATGTCTCCGTCGGCGTCCACCTCGAGTACAGTGCCGTCGAAGAGCTGAGGTGGCTCCTCCTCCTGTGCCTCTGCCTGTGCCTCAGGCAGTACCTGAACCGGGACCTCCTCAGCGGGTGCCTCCACGGGGTGCTGGGGAACTGACGGTCCAGCAGAGCGTGAACCTCCGGTGACAGCACAAGCGGTCTGAAACTCACGAACCATCTGACAAAGAAAAAGGAAACTGACTCAGTATAGAATAAATCAAAATGATGAGATCTTTTAACAAAAAGAAATAATATAAATTAGATTTTTATGTGAAAATAGGGGAATTTTGAAAGATGACATGGCTTTCTAGATGTTGAGTCCTTAATTTCCGACCAGTTCTAACTTAAGGCTGCGTCCTACAGTCAACACTGCTCTGATACCACTCCTGTCACACCCGGTTTTCAAAGGAAAACCAAGTGCGTTTCATATGTGCGCCAGGATCATGTTTACACACATATGATAGACAAAAGAGTGTAATATCGAAACACAGTGTTCTAAATTACAAGAGATTTATTATAATATTCATATTACACTCTCGGGAGACTCGAAGGTCTTTATCGCAGAACAAGCGATAGCTAAACGAAGCGTCTTCAGCTTCCATCTTCCACAGGCATCTTGACTGGGGGAAACGCAAGCCTCAGAACTCATCGTAGTCGCTGTAGTATTCTTCTCCATTTCCTTCTTCTGATTCAGCAATGGCAAGTGTGAGTACACCTAACTAGGTACTCAGCAAGCGGGGTGAAAATGCAAGGCCACAAGGATAGGCCATGGTTCACAGTAGTGAGCTTTTTAGAGTTGATCAAGTTTTATTAGCAATTTCCTATTTACTAGATGTAAGTTTATACCAACTCACTTAAGCATTTAAAAGAACATCTTTTTCCAAAACCCACGAGTAAAACCACGATTTATATTCCATCTTTAAGTTTAATTATCATGTGAGGGTCCAAGCCGCTCTTGACCGTGAGCACGGCTGATATATCAGTTTTACACTCTGCAGAGGTTGTACACTTTCACCATAGCTCGTGTTCCCCATGTTGCCCGGGTTTGCAAGGCCCTTAAGCACTTCCGAGGTGAGTGGCTAGGGGTCCACTTCGAAGCCTTTACAGAGATATGCAAAAGTCCAACAACCCGCAAGAGTTACAGCTAGGGCGGACCACAACCCTCCCTAATGGTCAGCACCTTAGCAAAGGCTGCTACCCCAAGAGTACCGAGTTGTACCCCTGCAACCCCAGACCGCCTCTGCTCCTTTCGGATAAGGCCATCAGTACAATTACACACCTAATTAATCGGCTAAGGTCAGAGCCCATTTTGACACCATGGTTGCACTGTTTTCTTGGGTGGTTCTCCATGTTCCGATTAAATAATCGTTCTCTTACATTAACCAACATTTATTATCGAAATTGTCATGATCAAATAATTTTATAAAGGTCCAATTTAACCATTCCCAGGGTATTGCAACACTAAGCATGAACTAACCCAAAATATTATTTAAAACAGGGGTTGGTACAAGGGAGCATGGTAAAAGACTAGATAAATCCTTAAAAGGTATTCCCATCATATTAATGCAATAATAGTAAATTTTAGTATGACATGCAGTTATATAGGACAAAAAGAATATGCGGGGAGGGCCACTTGCCTTGTTCTACAAAGAAATCTTCCTCCTCTTCGTAGAATTGTTCTTGATCCGCGTTGATGGGTGACTCGGTTGCAACTGGCACGAGGTCTACGATCAACACAAAAAAACAATAAGAAAACAGTACATCAAACATTCTTAACAGACTAAAACAAGCATCTAAAACTAATAAGCTCGAAAAGACGAACGCTTGGACACCAAGAACGCTAAAAACGGAGCTAAAACGGAAAAGATATGGCCAAAACAAGTTTTAGGGACTTGTTGGCAAGGAAACTAAGTTTACAGGGGCTAAACTGAAGAAAACCAGGGGCTAAAACATAATTACGCATTAAACCCGAGGGCTAACGCGCAAAAGAACAGGGGCTGGACTTCGGGTGTGATTTGTGGAAAAGACAGGGGCTTAAACGATAAAAACAGGACCTAGTTGTAAGGGTTTTCACTGGTGGAAGGACCGGCTTGCGATATATAAAGAGATGGGGGTCCTTTTTGCAAAACGGCCTTAGTTGACCGTTAAGTGGCTGGGTTTGACTCTGGCGCGATGATCGTGGGCCGTTGGATGAGCATCGGACGGCTGACGGAAAGGGGCAGGTCGGGCGGCGGCGGGAACGCCGGCGGGCGGCGGCGCCGGGCCGGGAAACTCGCCGGCGATGCTCGAACTCGAGCTGCCGGGCTCGGTTTGGAGCGCGGATTGGTGCTAGAGCTTCGGAATGGGATGGCGAACAAGGCTAGGGGGTTCAAGTCGACAGTTGCGTGGCGAGGGCGGCGGTTCGACGGTAAACAGAAGCGAACGGCGGTGAACTCGCCGGAGTTCACCCGAACTCGAGCTCGGGGTCGTGGATTCGAGCGCGGATTGGTTCTGTGTATGAGTGGTGAGCTGGCGAACATGATCAGGGGGTTCTCGTCGTTCAATTGGCCATGGTGGCGGTGCTCAACGACGAACGGCGGCGGCGGAGCGCCGGCGAGGGTCGTCGGGGTGCTAGGAGTGCGAAACAGAGAGCAAGAAGGGGATGGGGAGCATCGTTACCACGGTGCGAAGGTCCTGGAGTGGAAGAAGAGGGCGGAGGGGTCCTGGAGCGGCGGTCCGACGAGGCGGCGGCGCTCGGACGGCGGCGGCAGAGAGGAATTGGAGCTGCTCCGAGGAGAGTGGGTGGCGCGAGGGGTCGAAGGGGGTTCCTGGAGGCTCGGCTGAGGTATAAGTAGGGCGAAGAGGGGAGTGGGAAGGGTCTGTGCCGCGGGGAAGGGAGGGGCTGGCCATCAATGGCGATCGGCAGTGGGAGGGCTCGGTGGAGCGGCGTTTCGAGTGGGAGAGGGAGTGATTGGAGTGGCGCGACCGTTGCTGCGGCTCAGTGGGCCTAGGAGGGGAAGGGACGCGGGAGAGGGAGCGGCACGGGGGAGGCCGAGCGGCTCGGTCGGCGGCGAGGCAGGGGAGGGGCGCTGGAGGTTGGGGGTGAGCCCGACAGGTGGGCCCCACCTGTCGGCGGCGGTGAGAGAGAAGGGGAGGGGGAAGCGGCTTGGGCCGTAGCCGGGCCGAAAGCGGGGACGGGCTGCGCGTGAAGGGGGGAGAGCTGGGCCGCGAGCTGCTGCTGGGCCGAAAAGAGAGGGAGAGAGAGACTGGCTGGGCCGGGAGAGAAAGAGAGATAGAGAGAGAGTTTAGGGGCGGATCCTGGACTTTTTCATGATTTTGAAATTCACACACAAATCAAACAAAAGACATGCAAACCAAATATGATGCACATGCACTTATTGCTCCAAAATTATTTAAATGATGTTTAAATATTCTTGGGCTCAAATTAATTTAAAAATTTAATTAAGTCCTTAGAAAATTAAATTAAACCAAGTTGCTATGATTTATTTGTGATGGAATTTTAGGGTGTTACATGTATACATATAGGGATATAAAATTTAACACAACATGACTGATTTCTTTTGGGGCATATGTAAGCATTATACATCGAGAGACCATGCTTGATGTCGAAGCCCCCCGATTGTCTTTCTTTTTTATATATTCTCTCGGACGGCAAGGCTATCTTTAATATCTTCTTTGCCTTTCTGATGGAATATGTTAAAGTGTTATCTTTTGTTTTCTCGTAATGCCTCATCTCCGTCATGTGCCCTGTTGCTTACTTGGGACTTCTCAATGATGGCGGATAAGGACATAGGCATATAGCCACTAGCCAGAGAGATCGATAGAGATCACCATGGTCGCGGTTGCAGATCCAAACTAAAAGCTTAGAGCGAATATCGATCTAAGATAAATTAACATGCGCATGTTAAGTACAACAAATACCCTAATTTAGAGCTAAAAATGACCCAAATTGGAGGAGGATGTCCAATCTCTCCAGTCCTTAAACTTTTTTTTCTCGAATACGCAGGCAGCGTATCATTGTATTAAGACGAAGAAAAATTGATACAAAGTTCGGATACAACCCAATTGGACCGGACTCCAAATGGACACCAGCCGGCGAGCCAGCTAAACACAACCCGAGAGAAAGCTCCAACATGAACTACTCACATCTGCGACAACCTAGATGAGTTGCTCTATGCGGAGCCCTCAATCGACACTCAATCCCACGGAGGGAGATGTCTTGCTCTTGTTCTTCAACATCAGGAACATGGCCTTCATTGCGTCCATGTGGTGTGGTGGATGCCCTTCGTCAAAGAATTGCCTCACCACTTGACCTACCGGAGCCGTCAAGGGCAGAGGCACGCCGACCTCACCGAGCCGGCGCATCAGGACCACCTCCCCTCGCTTTGCTAGCTTGACGGCTGAGAGAGGGTCTAAGGCTTGGTGATGGCTTCGCTTGAGCCCAGACGCCTCAGGAGAAGGTGGCCGAGGGAGCACGTCTACGAGGACAGGGTCAACTCGACGGCGACGAGGCGGCTTGTCCGCAAGAGGAATGATGGAGTTCTCCAAAGCTGCCAAATTGTCGACCTCCGACACCATGACCGTGGTGCTTGCCTCCACAGAAGCAGTCACTACGATCTCGGCCGGCTTGTCCGCAAGAGGCGCCGGGATGTCCTTCGTAACTTGCTCGATGAAGTTCTCCAAAGCCATCGAATTGTCAACCTCCGGCACCACGACCGTGGCACTTGCCTCCACAGAAGCAGGCACCACGATTTCGGCCGATGGTGGCACCACCGAGCAACCAGCTTGTGCTTCCATAGGGGGCACAGGGGTGGCAGCACCATCCAGCGAAGCACTTGCCAACGAAACCGATCACGGATTTCATGTGACCGAAAGGTGGTCCCGAACAGCTTGGGGAAGGCAGGCACCAGAGTCAAGTCATCGTCCTTGATGTTAAGCACATCCATGATGACGGACTTAACCACGGTCAGAGCGACCATCGCCAAGGCATCAGTGGCCAAGAGCGGGAGGGTGAGGCCACTGTCAGCAACCATAGGCAATGCGGGCTCGTTCGAGATCGAAGGGCAAGCGCGGCCATGCCCAGTCCCAGCTGAAGGGGCGACATGGCCATGCAGTCGAGTCCGCCCCGGGTAAATGAAAGGATCAACACTAGGCTTAGAGGGGGGTGAATAGGCGCAACTGAAAAATTATAAAAAACAACTCCACGAAATGTTAGATATGCCGGAATATCTGGTAGCCACAGGAAATTTCCGTCAAATTACCGGAAATTTCCGCTCACTGCCGGAAATATCCGGTGAAAGCGCGTGTGCTGAATCACAAGGTAAATTCAAGCAGTTGCGGCAATCTACATGAATCAAAGTGTTGCTCTAAATGCAAGTAACCCTTTGGTACCTTCACCTGCAACAAGAGCTTCATAGAAATATAGATCGAGACGAAATAGAAAAGTTGCTTGCAAGAACTATATGAACACGAAGAACACAAACAACAATGGAGACACAAGATTTAACCCAAAGTTCACCTCCACACAGGAGGCTACGTCTTCGTTGAGGGCCTACGAAAGGCGAGCTTATACACTCCAAGCCACTTTCCTCCACTTAGTCACCACAAAGGAGCTAAGCGTACTTACTCCACGAAGGATGGGTGATACAAACTTTCGAGGCAAATCCAAAAGCGTTGTTTGGATGCTCTTGGTGACGCCTAACCGTCTAGGGAACGAATTCCCAAGAGTAACAAACACGAATCACCGGAAGAGCACGAACTTGATGCTCAAGAGAGGAGTGAATGCTCAAGTGGCTCATAAGCTCAACTCTCTCACCAACTTACCACCAAACACTTGGGAGTTAAGGAAAGGGGAGTTGGAGGAGCTCAAGAATGCTTGGGAGAGGTTAGGGTTCGAGTAAATGCAGTGGCCAACCGGTAGGTGGAGGAGAGGGGTGGTATTTATAGCTCTCACCCAAATGTGACCGTTAGGTCGAGTTCTGTCGGAAATTTTCGCTCGGGATCACCGGAAATTTCCGTCGCATTGGCCGCAGATTTCCGCCAATCACCGAAAATTTCCGGTGGAAAGTCAACATGCATGCAAGCTCGGAAATAGACGGTGTGTGTCGGAAATTTCCCGTGAATGTCGGAAATTTTCGATGCATGCTGGAAATGTCCGACAACAAGGTTGCAAGGGTTAGAAATGTATGTGGTTTGTTCGAAGTGACTCAAGGAGTTGTTTGGAAATGTTCTTGAGCATCAAAGTCACATGTTTCACGGATTACCTGTCACTCTTGATAGTATTGTGGTCCTATACTCAAATTCAAACAAAAAATAAATTTAAAACTCATTTGAATCCACCAGCATATAGATACGAGTTGGGGACCTTCCTTTCTCATTTTTTCCTTTCCTTTTTGTTTTACTCCTACACAACTCATCCAAAGCATTATATCCAAATTTTTATTGTCATTAATCACTAAAATTGATTAAATGCCTAGATGCACTTTCAGTAAAGCTTTGGGCGACGAGGCCGCTTGCAGTCCTTGGCGTGGTGCCGAAGTCCTTGGCAGGCAATGCGATGGCTGACGACATGAACCAACACGATGCTTGAAGGAGAGGCAATTCAAGCATCGTCCATCGAGCACCTTGGGGAAGCACCTCCACGGCGGCACCTCCAACCGAGGAGGCTGCTCCCAATGCGGTCGCCATGGCGCGCGCCGCCTCTCAACTCGCTGCCAACCATCAGGGTCGACGCGATGAGGGCGTTGCGCCATCCGGCCCCTGTCACAGCTTGGGTCAGCCCGACCAGCCATGTGCGGGTGGCCATGCCGTTGTAGACCGACGACCGTCTCCGTCGTTCCGCGCCGGCAGGTGTTGCGCCGGGAGTGCCGCTTGGCCTGGTGGGGCGGCGGAGAGGGTGGCCGGCGGCCCCGTCGCCGAGGACGCTTGCAGTGCCCACCCTCGCCATAGGGAGGCTGCACCACGACGGAGCGGAGAGAGGACTTCGGAGTTGGCACGGGGCTACGGCGAATGACATTGAGGTAAGGGGTTTGGGAGGGCACGCCAACGCCGGTGTCAATTACCTTGTCGACGTCGTCTTTGGAGTTGGAGTTGGAGCAACCAGCGCTTGGCCATACCGCGGTCCGCCGAAGAATTGCCGGAGAAGAATGGCTCGGCCGCGGGCGAGATCGAGCGCCGAGGGAGACGCTGGCGCACCGGGAGACGTCCTGCTGCCCACCTGCGCCGGAGCAGCCGCCGGTGGCCTCGGGTTGAGGGCTGGCGGGGGGCGGAGGGGAGATGGCCTCCGGGGTCGGCGGCACCTGCGGTGTGGGGCGGCGCCTGGTGGAGGTGGACTCCAAGGCCGGGGCGTCTCTAGCGGTGGAGGGGTGGTGGAGGGAGTTGAGGTGGTCGGAGGGGTGGCCAAGCGCTTGGAGGAGGCCGGCGTCGGGGCCGGGGTGGCCGTCGGCGGCTGGTTGGGGAGGGGTGAGGAGGACGGGGGCGGAGCTATGGGGCTGGAGGTGGCCGCCAGCGGAGGTTGGCCGCCAGGATTGGAGGAGCCTAGATTCGGAGAGATGCGAGGCATGTGGAGGAGATGAGGCGTGGGGGGAGCCCAGATCCTAGATGGGCTCATGGGCCGACTTCGCCGCGTAGCACATGCCTAAATGGGCTCGTGGGCCGACTTCAACCAGTCCTTAGACTAGTTGAACATTTCCGTGTCCTACACTATTGCCGTTTTATGTGGAAAAAGAAATAGAAGCCACATGCCCAAAAGAAAAAGGGGTACGTAGTTTGATTGGCCGCGGCGATATCACCGACCGTGCAATTCAAAACGACCCCAGCCTAAGAGTTTAGGAACTCGTGACTTTGTGAGTCGTGACCAGGTCACGCTCTGGATCGATCCATCTGCATTGCCGGCGGCTGGCGTTACCAACTTGTTTTGTTCGGTGGTAATTAACAACAGTCCTCGATCGTGACTTTTCCCAATTGTCTTCGCAGCCAAACTTGCCTGACATGTAGTACAATGTACTCCTCGAGCTCCATTAATGGCCGTCTTAATTAGCACTGCAAGATAATTGACGCTACCAGCGGCCTATTCAAGTGACCCCGGCCTGATTTAATAAGCAAACCGAGCTGTAATCACTCTTTGTTGCTTTCTTTTTTGGTGTCGGTACTGCACGTACAGATAATGTACGAGGCACGACGCGTGGAACAATAAAGGGTACGGTAGGGTTTCTTGGTGTTTCGCTTTCACTTTTTTTTTCTGGTTTCGACTTTAGAGTGGTACATCGACGCCTGTACACAATCCGATCAATCGATCGATAAAGAAAAAGGAGGAAAACACGCCGTGCCTGTCGATCTAAGTTATAGTATACTCTAAATTTTGTGCTGAAAATTTTAAGAATAAATTTCAATTAAGACTGAAATAAAATACAACTATCTTCATTTTTAAATATATGTCGTTTAGTACAACCAATTTAGTAAAAAATAAACTAATTTACTTATTCTAAACGTTATATATTTAAGAATACTACTTTTTTATTTAAAATAACTCGGATCAAGTTGCATTATAAAGAAGCACATGAGCCACTATTCATTCCCACCCTAAAGGTGTTAGGGCATGTACAACGGGCGTCGTTTGCCGTAGACATGCAAAGTTTTTTTTACAGAAACCCCCTCCGCGACCGCAGTCCCCACCGCGTCGTCGTCTCGCTCGTCTACGAGCGAGGCTCGTGCTCCAATGCCCCAGCGACGACTCGGCGCGCGTTGTAGCAAGCGTTGCAGGGAGACGGCGGCGGCGAGGATCTGCTGCGCGCGCGGGAGGAATCCCTTTCCCATTCAAGGTTCCGGCCTCTATCCATCGGCATCCAGGCGCACGCGTCGCCGCCGGCGCCCGGAGCACCACACTGCCGCCGCCGCCGCTGCCGAGATGAAGCCCGCACGGAGTGAGGATGAAAGCAAAATTGGTTCAGTGCGCGCCAACTCACCTGCCCACCACCATATCTTCACCTGCTCGCAGCACCGCACCGGCTATTGCAGCTCGCAGGCCAAGCCATCGGTGCCACCCGGAGCCACCGGCCGCTGCATCTGTTGCCTGGGCAGCGGCGAGTCTGCTCTCGCTGAGCCAGCTGCTAGCGCCGCCTTGCTGCTTGCCGGATTCGAGAGAAGCAGAAACACTGGACACGAGAGAGGAGAATCGATGGATGGACAGAGGGAATGGAAAAGAAAACAAGATGAGGATGAACTGATCGAGATTCTATCCTATCGTCCAATGTCTCAGAAATATCCTGGTCATTTTATTGTATGGACCTTAAAAGAGATAGAAATGATGCGGAGTTCCTTTGAGGATGCAAGAAGCACTCGAGATGAAATAAAAAACTACATTTAACCCCTTTTGTATTCCCTTGAAAATGCATATATATACACACACACACATATATAGTGCATTGTCTCATGTATGCAATAAAATGACTATAAAGATCAAGTATGCATTAGATCATCATGATTTGTGTGTCAAAGGATGAATTAAACACACTGCAGACAGCCAAACAGACAATTCATTGTATAAGTTGTCTGTTTAAGCTGTCTATTTGTGTAAAAAGACAGCAAGCTGTCTACACGGTTGTACCTGACCTTACACTGTCCCGTGAGCTTCCTGTGAACCGGCAGGGGATATATAATTAGTTAATTACTGGATCATGGCACGTGTTAGCAGCAAGTAAATTAGGGCCTTGTTTAGATGCAAAATAAGGGGTGTGGATTTGGAGGTTTGGGTCACTTCGTAATCATTGCGTCACTATAGCACTTCGTTTGTATGTGTGAGAAATTGTCCAAAAATTGATTAATTAGGCTCAAAATATTCGTCTCGCGAAGTACAATAAAACTGTGCAGTTAGTTTTTAATTTTATCTACATTTAGTACTCCATGCATGGACCAATATTTTGATGTGATGAAAATTTTCTTTTTACATAGTGAACTTTGTGGTTGCTTTTTTAAACTAAACGAGAGCGGCTAGGTCATCCCGATCACTTCCTGTCTTAACCCAAGTACATGCGGCTAGGCCATGTTTAGTTCCCAAATTTAGGAGCCAAACTTTGGTTTTTTTGGTGCGTGCGCCACTGTAGCATTTTGTTTGTATATGTGAAAAATTATTCAAAAATTGATTAATTAGACTCAAAATGTTCGTCTCGCAGAGTACAACAAAACCATGTAATTAGTCTGTGATTTCATCTATATTTAGTACTCTATGCATGCTATAACATTTTGATGTGATGAGAATCTTCTTTTTACATAGTGAACTTTAGGGGTAGAATTTGGGATCTAAGGCCAAGGCAGGCTGGTTTTTTACGCATTTAATTGCAAAGTACACCGTCTCGATCTACCACCAACTCCGCCCTTTTTTTACAAAGGGAGAATAAATCGGCACCTACATTAAATCGGCACCTACATTAGTTGGCTGCTCTTGACGTACACATATCCAGCCACTCGACTTAAGGGGATGGTTAATAATCCAGCCGGCTGTAACGCATGCTCCTGCTTCTTTTTTTTTATTCAACAGCTTAGGTGTTATTTATTTCTTCTCCTCCCTCAATAGCGACGGCAGCCAATCCAAAGCGAGGGAGCGGGGCATGTAACACATACGCCTGTTTTTGCCGGCGTTTCATCAGTCGCCGGTTTCCTTCTCTTTCCCATTTTCTCTCTCTACCACGTCACATTTCGCCCACTCCTCGCTTGCTCTTAGGCTAGACTCGGTCCCAAACACTTTAATCATGATCCGATCAAACTTTTCAACCTTTGATTTTATAATACTCCATCTGTTTTTATAAAGTGAATTTTGTTTTATTAGTACAATGCTGACCGGCAATTTTTTTTATTCATGCTTCGTTTATGCCGTACACATTGTAATAAGCAAGTATTATGAATATAGGAATGGCATTCTATGCAAAAATACCACATATTAATTAATACTGTAGAGGGATTGATAAAAAAAACTTCCATGACAAAATTTCATCAAACGGATAGGGACTATGACATATAAATTTATTTGGAAAATTACTTTTCTGATATACATCTGTTAAGTTTTATACACTTTTTGTAATAGAAAACAATGACCAAGAGGCATATTGAAAATCATAAAATGTGCGAATTGATAGTATCTCAGCTGTTAAGGTTGCTTGTGGTTGAACCTGCCCACCAGAATTTAGGTCCTCGACTCAGCACTGATGTTGCATTTTTATGAATTTATTACATGATTTAATCGGTGTTTTCTTTTAGTGATAGGCGGTGTGCCCGTCAAAAGTGGGGTACTTACGATGACTTCATCAATCTCAACATATTACATGTGTATTCATATGAGTGAGTGTGCGTGCGTTACGAGCGTGTGCGCTATATGTATGGACTATCGAGTGTTTTTGGCCGAAGAAATTTTACTAAAACTCTCGTGCATGTTACCGACAGAGCCTTTAGCTGTACTCCCTCCATTCCTAAAAACCTGATGTTTAGGACAGCGACACGGTCTCCAAAACACAACTTTGACATCTTGTTATTATAAAAATATTTATCGAAGAGTGATATGTGTATACTTTTATGAAAGAATTTTTCAATACAAATCTATTCCTATAGTTTTCACATTTACAAACTCAACAACTTAAAAATTATTGATGATTTATATTTTCAATATTTGACCAAACCTTGTCTCCTAAACGTCAGGTTTTTAGGAATGGAGGGAGTACAGCTAAAGGCTCTGTCGGTAACATGCACGAGAGTTTTAGTAAAATTTCTTCGGCCAAAAACACTCGATAGTCCATACATATAGCGCACACGCTCGTAACGCACGCACACTCACTCATATGAATACACATGTAATATGTTGAGATTGATGAAGTCATCGTAGGTACCCCACTTTTGACGGGCACACCGCCTCTCACTAAAAGAAAACACCGATTAAATCATGTAAGGCTGCTCGCACCAGGGAGTAGATGCCCGCACGGCATGCGCCACGTGGGCGTGCATGCTGTGCGGCATCCAGATTTTGCCCTGCAATGGGGCCGGCAAAGGCTCGGTATTTTACCCCCCCCCCCCGGCGCACGGCAAGAATGGGGCCGTCGCGGGCGCCGCTACCCCGCCACGTCGGTGTGGAGCCCATGAGCCGCGCGCCCTCCCAACCGCCGTCGCCACGCTACCGCCTCTGCGCGCTACCAACCACACCAGACGGGGTGGGGAGGAGGCGGTCGGTGGTGCGAGGAGGACGAGGAGGAAAGCGAGCAGGAGGAGGAAGAGCAGCCGACTGAGGAGGACGAGGAGCTCGAGGTCGACGCACGGACGTGCGGGAAGGCGACAGAGTTGCCGAGGCGAGCTCGATTCGGCCGCTGCAAGAGAACGAGGAGAGCCGCTGGGGATCTGACTTGCGCGTCGCCGCGAGGGCAGGCCGTGCCACTGCCACCGCCGGCCCGAGCTGCTCATCTGCCTGCCGTGCGAACCCGCCCTAGCCGGAGCTGCTCCGCCTCCGCTGGATCTAGGCCAGAGCTCCCCTGCCGCCACCGGGCCAAGGTGCTCGCGCCCGCCCCGAGGATGGCGCCTCCGCCCTGCTCCTCCAATTCCCTGCAGAGAGAAGGGTGGCCGGTCAAGGAGCTCGAGCTTGGAGGAAGGGGATGGCCGGCCACAGAGAGAAGGGAGGCAGAGGAAGAGAGGAGGGGGAAGGAGAGTGCGGCGGGAGAGGAGAAAGGTGAGAGAGAGATAGAGCGGAGAGAGAGGAAGGGGAGAAAAAAGAATAAAAAAGAAAAAGGTTGTGGGTCCCATGACTGATAGTTGGGATATAGATGAGATATAATGGTTGACGGGTACGGAAGAAATTGATTTAGCTGTGGGATTCTCGATGACTAGACAGTAATATTCTTTTTAGAGGTGAGATTTAGAGATGAATCAATGCAGATAGCATAATAATCATCTGTTTTTCCTCGCGTACGACCATCTGATGCACAGATGAAAATTGAATATTAATATTTAATATTAACAGCAGCATGCATGAATGCATGATCACCCCAAGGCCCAAGGAAATGGACATTTTGATGCATGCTCTCCAAGCGACAGTGGCATGTGTGTGTGAGTGTGACGGGGGGATACACTAGAGGGCAAGAATTCTACTACGTAGTACTCAACCCTAGTACACATTGGCTTGGCCCTTCTCACATCACGTGCATGGTTAGTTGATGCTCCCACGCTGCCCGGCCCCCTACCTAGCACCTGATGCGTCTGATGATTAGCATGTGCCAATAAACTGGATCTCGGACACATGCGCTGCTGCTGATTTTGTCTTATCGAATAGAATTAGGAAAACCATAAAAATATACGTGTACGAATGTCGTGGTACGAAATAACACATATGACGCATGATCCTAATTCTACCTGACTTTACCGAAAGGGTGATCGGGCAGAGAGTCAAGACTCTACCCCATATATACAGATCTCCTGTAGTTACAAGTAAAGTGATGTTATGAGTTTAGGTATTTTGTTTGTCTCGAGATGTTATTCCGTAAAGATATAATTTTGCTATGTTTATAATTAGTTTGATAAAAATATAGTCAAAAATTATGTTTTAAGAATCATGTCAATATTCGGAAAGACGACATACTTACCTCATACAAACAACCGGAACGGTTCGTCAGTTGAATGGGAAAAACGCTGAACCGATGACCTTAAAAGATCGATGTGCCAAGCAATTGTGAGAAATTTCGATATTTGACACTCAATTCGCACGCCTCACGTAATTTAACCCTCAGTTCGTAAGCCTTTCAAAATATAACCTTTCCCACGCAAACTTCTTCGATTCGGGGGATTACGATCATTTTTCACGATTTCAAAATTTTCTTTTACCTTTTCCTTCTCTAGCCCAACTAAATGGACATATTTGCCCCTGTCTTCCTCCTTGGCTCGATTGGAGAACACAGGTTCCTCCTCCGTTCGTGCGCCACCCAAAGGATGCGCCGCCCACGTCTTCCGCGATGCCCCACCTCCTCACGCACGCCAAGGAGGCCGCTGCCCTCTCGCACTCGCCGTCGGCCACCAGTGTCCAGCGGGGCACCCTCACGCTATCCCCGTCCACCTCCCTCCGCTTCGGCATCGGTCCCGCCTCGCCCGACGACGACGGCTTCGGCGCGGGATCCTCCGACCACAAATCACCCGCCGCCGCGCCGCCACAATGCAGCCTGCGCCTCGCTAGCGCCACCACACCCGCTCCCAGCCTGACCACCCCCGCCGCCGCGCGGGATGGCGCCGGCTCGGGGCCCAGGTCGGGCGGGAGCGGGAACATGACAGGAGGACCCGCACCCGAGCCCCGCGTCTTCCCCTGCGTCGTGCAGCTGCGACGACGGGGCGGGAGGCGGAGGGGACGCCTCCGCGGGACTCGCCGCAAGGCGCGAGGCGACGAACGGAGGGAAGAACGGCGGCGGGGAGCAGCGACGGGCGGATGGGAAGGCGGCGAAGGGAAGGGTGGCAGCAGCCGGCGGCCGGCGGGAAGGGCGGCGGCGCGACACAGAAAGAAGAAAAGAAGAGAGAGGAACGGGATGGAAGAAATAGAGGGGTAAGATTGTCCGTTCACTTTGTTTGGAGAAGGAAAAGGTAAAAGAAAATCTCGAAATCATGAAAAATGATCGGAATCCCCAAGATCGAAGAAATTCGCGTGCGGAAGGTTATATTTTGAAAGGCCTGCGAATTGAAGGTTAAATCGCGTGAGGCGTGCGAATTGAGTGTCAAATATCAAAATTTCTCAGCAATTGGACTAGCGCGAACCGGTTGAATTGTTGGTTTTGTGTTGAACCAGTGATTAGTTTAATGTCTGGGCGCAAGGTTAGAGCCTGGCCTTAACAATAGACTATTGCAACATTGCTACATAATCTCATCTGTTATGTCATACATATATTATATATATTTAGGTAGATCTGATTACATATGTGAAAGAAATTTTGCATATTTTTCATGCAAGTCATGATAAATCAACATTATTTTATAAATGAAACCATTAGTTCGACCAATGAACAAGTGAACTAGTATCCTTATAGGTTCGATCTCAGGTCTGCCTTTTTGTTCTATACTTATTTGTTCCGGAGTTGCTTAGAAGAAGAATACATGTGCAGATCTTGTTTTAGAACTCAAAACTGCTCTTTCAGAAAAAAGAGAGAGAATTTTGAAAAAGAAAAGGGAAGAGAATTTAATTTGTACAATCATATATATTGCAGTTGGTTTCTAAGGGGGTGTTTGTTTCCGCAGACTAAAATTTTAGTCCCGTCACATCAAATGGAAGAATGCTAATTAGAAGTATTAAATATAGATTAATTACAAAATACATTACATAAGCAAGGACTAATTTACGATACGAATCTATTAAGCCTAATTAGTCTATGATAAGATAATATAATGCTACAGTAATAATTTGATAATTATGTACTAATTATAGGTTAATTAGGATTGTTAAGTTCGTCTCGCGGAGTAGATATGACTTATGCAATTAGTTTTATAATTAGTTTATATTTAATGCTACTAATTATCACTTATTTGAGGGACTAAACTTAGTCCCTGGGATCCAAATACAACGTATACTAGTTCTTAAAGAAAATATAGATTTGGATTTTTAAACATGTTTGGACAGAGCCACAGCAGCACGCCATCAAAGCCCAGCATCTCTCACAGTCCGTGTTCTTTTCATGTTTGGAACATCTGCTTGTCTGGAGCCAACATGCCATGGTCGCGTCCATGGGGAGAAGGGATGGCACGCGCTTCGTGCCTCCAAAAGTGCACCCGTGTCAGAGTTCCTTCGATGTCCTTTTCAGCCATAATTAAAATCCGAAAAAGAGGTATCTCGATAGTGACTTTTTTTAAAAAAAAACATCAATAGACACCCATAACTCCTTTGATATATTGTACTGTCGTTTAAGGCACAGATATAATGATTCATCAGTTATCAACTTATTGGTTGATTTCAGAATGTTTTGAAGAGCTAGCAAAACTTTAAAACCATAGTCCTATTGAAGCTAATTTTCAAGACAAAATGGCTAGCTATTTTGAATTAATTTAGATACTAGAGACATTGATTCAGGTGATTTTAAAAGTTTCCATTGCAAATCTGTAAAACCATAGTCCTATTAAAGCTAATTTCCAAGACAAAAGTCGCTGCCTATTTTTTTTTGAATCGGAACCGTGGGGGCAAAAGCCCCCCCCCCCCCACTCGCTGCGTAATTTTAACATATTTAATCTAGATACTCATAGAAACATTGGTTCAGATGAGTTTTCAAGTTCTCCATTGCATACAGTCCGAACCAGGAAGTTTTTTTTTCACAATGTTAATGAAATGTTTTTTTTTCAAAATACTTTGGCTTTTGAAGAGCTATATGAAGCATTTTGCAAAATACTTATGGTATAATAAATCTTGTAGTTTGAAAACCATGGTATTGTTAAAAACCGCCATTCATTTTGAGTTTTAGAAACTACACAAAATATTATTTAAAAGTTATCGATTTGCACGCCTTAGCTTTCCAAGGCTGCAGTTTGTTGAAGTTTAGAAAAGTATAACATCCATATGCCCTAAATGACATACGATTCTACCTGAATAGCCAGAAAAATGAGATGAGTACATTTAATTGACATCAAGCAAGCAACACATGACACATCATTGCTTACACACACAAAGGCATGGCTAGGATGTGCAAGAAGAGGCATCCTATGCAGCTTGCCCTTTTTATGTCGGTATATATTGCTGTTATTCCCATTTTTTTAATAAAGAACTTCAATTCCCATAGCTGTGAATCCTTTACTTTAGGCCAAAAAGGAAAACAAATGAAAAGGAAGAAAGAAAAAATTCTCACTCTGTGGGCCCCATCTCTTCGCCACCCTCGCTCACCTTTTCCATTCCTCCACTTCACTCCTCTCTCATCACGGCCTTCTTCACTCAGCTCAGCATGGCGAAGTTTGGCAGCATCCATAAAAGCCTCTCTCTCTCTCCCTCTCTCCTCTCTCCCGCACCCAACCACTCCACCACTCCCGTGCACGCACGCACTCCACAGTGCGCAAGCTCGGCAGGCGGCTCACCGGCGGTAACCATCCAAAAGCGGCGGCAAAAGGAGAGAGATCAAACAAAACGAGTGGTAAAAACAAAAACAAAAGCCCACCAGCATAAAGCTCGCGCACTCCCCCTCCCCCGTCGACGCCATTGCCGCCCCCCTCTCGATAAACACGCCACCTCACTCCCCACCGGCTCACGCCCTCCCCGTTGCCACTCCGCTCGGCCAAGAAGCAAGCAGGTTACTTATTTACTGCTCGAGGGGAGCACGGTTCTTGGACGGGAGGTGAGGTGCGCGGCGGGCGCCATGGCCGGGGCGCCGCCTCTTCTTTCCGCCGGCGGCGGCGGCGGCGGGCGCATCCTGCTCGCTGTCTTCCTGGCGACGTCCCTCCTGTCCTTAGCGGCCAATGCGGCCGTCTCGTACGACCACCGCTCCCTCGTCATCAACGGCCGCCGCCGCATCCTCATCTCCGGCTCCATCCACTACCCCAGGAGCACCCCCGAGGTACCTGCCCAGCGGCTCCCATGGCCGCCGCCTCTTCCCGTCTCCCGCTTCTCGTTTCCAAATGCAGCTTGCTCCGCCGCCGCTCCGCTTCAGAAACCAGAGGCCTCGGCCAGCTCTGAAACTGATTGCTTCTTGCTCCTCCGGATCGAATGCAGATGTGGCCGGGGCTGATCCAGAAGGCCAAGGACGGCGGCCTCGACGTCATCCAGACCTACGTCTTCTGGAACGGCCACGAGCCGGCGCAGGGGCAGTACTACTTCTCCGACCGCTACGACCTCGTCCGCTTCGTCAAGCTCGCCAAGCAGGCAGGCCTCTACGTGCACCTCCGCATCGGCCCCTACGTCTGCGCAGAGTGGAACTTCGGGCACGCACCCACCAACATCCATTTCCGATTGCTTGTTCTTGGTCCTGCATTTCGATTTCGAGTTGAAACTACTGTGTCTGTGACATTGCAATCGATGTCTGTTGTTTTGTTCAGTGGCTTTCCTGTTTGGCTCAAGTATGTGCCGGGCATCAGGTTCAGAACGGACAATGGCCCCTTCAAGGTAGTCTACTAGTTTCAGAACTGAAGTAAAATTTGCCATTCTTCGATTGTTGGCACATTGGGGGGACCACAGGAGTGTGTCTGATTCCTTTTGTTTCACCGCAGGCCGCTATGCAGAAGTTCGTGGAGAAGATTGTGTCGATGATGAAGTCCGAGGGGCTATTCGAGTGGCAGGGAGGCCCAATCATCATGGCTCAGGTGGATTCTTGGTTCCCTTGGATTGAATTCTGTAATGGAGCTAAAATTGGAGCTCAACTGAGAAGCTCATTCGCCGATTACGCAGGTGGAAAATGAGTTCGGGCCGATGGAGTCTGTTGTTGGCAGCGGCGCCAAGTCTTACGCAAACTGGGCAGCAAATATGGCGGTTGGGACCAACACTGGTGTGCCATGGGTGATGTGCAAGCAGGACGATGCCCCTGACCCTGTGGTATGCTGCAGAGCAGACTACTGCTGCACCTTCAATGGTGCCTGGTCTCAAATTACTGAATTTGGTAGGCAGCTTAGTTGTTTCCTTTCTTACCTTGCGCAAATTGATCGTGGCAGATCAACACTTGCAATGGCTTCTACTGTGACTATTTCACCCCCAACAAGAAGTACAAGCCGGCCATGTGGACTGAGGCATGGACTGGATGGTACTTCTCTTGATCCAATTAATTCCCAAGTCACTTCGATCATGTGAAAACGCTTTGATTGGTCCGAATTGCCTAATTTTACATTATTACTATGTCAAGGTTTACCAAGTTTGGAGGTGCTGTGCCTCACCGCCCAGTGGAGGACTTGGCCTTCGCCGTGGCGCGGTTCATTCAAAAGGGAGGGTCCTTCGTGAACTACTACATGGTAAGAATTTGGGAAGCCATGCTAGGCACACCAGTATTGCCGTTGCAGTGAATGCAGTTCTCTCTGTGGTGACCACATCTGCATGTTCTGAATCTGATGCAGTACCATGGAGGAACAAACTTTGGGCGCACGGCCGGCGGCCCCTTTATCGCAACCAGCTATGACTATGATGCCCCGATCGATGAATTTGGTATGCAGTGATTGCCATCTTTGATGAACATGAATTTGTGTTGGCCGTCGGAGAGATATTTTTGGAAAGTTTACAGTGTGGCTTTACCTGTTGTTTGGCATCTGAAAAATCATGGGGTTTACTTTTCAGGTCTGCTTAGGCAACCGAAATGGGGTCACCTGAGGGACCTGCACAGGGCCATCAAGCAGGCTGAACCTGTGCTGATTTCTGGCGATCCGACAATCCAATCACTCGGGAACTACGAGAAGGTTAATGCTGTTAATAATTTTCCCATATGACAATGGTTTCCCAAATACAAGAATACACCAGCAGATATTCATTGGTTGACCAATTGTTTCAGGCATATGTCTTCAAATCAAAAAATGGAGCATGTGCGGCCTTCTTGTCGAACTACCACATGAATTCTGCTGTAAAAGTGAGGTTCAATGGGCGTCACTATGACCTCCCTCCTTGGTCCATCAGCATTCTGCCTGACTGCAAAACTGCGGTCTTCAACACTGCCATGGTGAGGGATTACTGAAGACTGAAATATTTCATTCTTTATCTAGGCCATATGGGATCATGAGTCTAATGAGAAAATGTGATAATTGTGTAGGTGAAAGAGCCAACTCTTCTGCCGAAGATGAATCCGGTGTTACGGTTCACATGGCAGTCCTACAGCGAGGACACAAACTCGCTGGACGACAGTGCGTTCACCAAGGATGGCCTGGTTGAGCAGCTGAGCTTGACATGGGACAAGTCGGACTATCTGTGGTACACCACCCAGTGAGTGATTGACTGACCTTGATAGGGTTTCTTTTCAACCATTTCTTTCCCAAACCTGCTGTCTTATATTTAAACTTTGAATTATGCTGGCTGCAGTGTCAACATTGGTGCCAATGAGCAATTCCTGAAGTCTGGCCAGTGGCCTCAACTCACTATCTACTCCGCTGGGCACTCGATGCAGGTCTTCGTCAATGGGCAGTCATATGGTACTAACACCTAACCTAGCAGCATTTTTCATTACCGATCACATCTGCATCATGCATTAGACCAATGGAATGCTCGTGTTGCAGGATCTGTTTATGGTGGCTATGAAAACCCGAAATTAACATTCAACGGACATGTGAAGATGTGGCAGGGCAGCAACAAGATCTCCATCCTAAGCTCAGCAGTCGGCCTTCCTGTAAGTTGATTGACCACAGACACAGACCAATTCCATATCCTGAACATCACCATCTTTCTGAAAAATATTTGTAACACTGACATTTGCCGGCGCTGTAGAACACCGGGAACCATTTCGAGTCGTGGAACGTCGGCATCCTGGGACCGGTGACCCTCTCCGGCCTGAACGAGGGGAAGAGGGACCTCAGCCATCAGAAATGGACATATCAGGTGCCTTTTCTAACACCCTGAGAGGAAAAAAAAAACGTTTTTGCCTTTGGTCAGTTGAAGCCCAATCACACTGACTTTTGAATCTCGGCGGCGGCGCAGGTTGGCCTGAAAGGCGAGTCGCTCAGCCTCCACACCGTCACCGGAAGCTCCGCCGTGGAATGGGCGGGTCCCGGCGGCAAGCAGCCGCTGACATGGCACAAGGTCAGTCAGTCCAGTCAGCTACTCTCTGTTAGCAGTAATAGACAACGCAATAACTGCTGCACTCCAACTTGCTGCATCAGCTGCTTGTCTGCAACTCTGCATCGTAACATTTCATCAGCTGTGCTTTGTCTGCATCTTGTAATTTCAAAGGGGGTGTTTGGATCGAGGTAAAGTATAGTACCTTAAATAAATGATAATTAGAAGTTTTAAACATAAACTAATTATAAAACTAATTGCATAGGTCCTGTCTACTTCGCGAGACGAACCTAACAAGTCTAATTAGCATATAATTAATATATAATTATCAAATATTTGTTGTAGCATTACATGGTCTAATTATGGACTAATTAGTGTCAATAGATTCGTCTCGCAAATTATCCCTCGTAATGAGTTTTTTAATTAGTCCATATTTAATAGTTTTAATTAGCATTATTACCTCCGATGTGACAACCGAACTTCACGTGGATCCAAACACCCCCTTTGTCGTATGATGGTGGTATTGGGTATTGCTGAATCCCGGAGAACTTCTGTGTGCAAATCGCAGGCCTTGTTCAACGCGCCGGCGGGGAGCTCGCCGGTGGCGCTGGACATGGGGAGCATGGGCAAGGGCCAGGTGTGGGTGAACGGTCACCACGCCGGGCGTTACTGGTCGTACAGGGCCGCCGGCTCCGGCGGCTGCGGGCGGTGCAGCTACGCCGGGACGTACCGCGAGGGCCGGTGCCTCTCCGGCTGCGGCAACCCCTCCCAGCGGTGGTACCACGTGCCGCGGTCATGGCTCAAGCCCACCGGCAACCTGCTGGTGGTGCTGGAGGAGTACGGCGGCGACCTCGCCGGCGTCGCCATGGCCACACGGACCACATGATACATATATATAAAAACATCTGATGACTCGTACAGACTCTGACGTGTGAGTTCATCCATTGTTTACCGAGGCCATGGCGACGAGGAGGAGCGCAAGCCCGTATTCGTCGTCGACGGTATTTATACATACCACACCGTACACTGAGATCACAGCAAGGGTATACTACTGAGGGGATGAGATGGAGGACGGCATTTAAGTGCAGGGCGGAGAGGGTGGTGGGAAGTAGTTGGCCGCCGGCCATCAGTGCGGCGGCAGGGACGGCAGGCCACCGGCACACGCTCCGAGCTCAATTCGATTTGGATTCTTTTGTTCGGTTTCAATTCTCTGAATTTTACAGGGTAGTATGCAGCAAGCGCTGGCACTGCTTGGGCCAGGCTACTGCATGGTGTGTTGTTGCTGGCGTGAACATAGAACACTGAATGATCTAGCTTGATTTGATTATGGAAAGGCAATGGCTCATTGCTCCATCCATTCTTTCTTTGTGCTGTCGTGTACTTGTATATGGTCGTTGTTGAAAATCCCAGGAGGCAGGACCGGTGATTTGAACTTGACATACCGTGTATCTACGACACGACGACCGGTAAGGCTGCCCGCACTGGAGCCGGGATCCCACACGGTAAAACGCCACGTCGGCCCGCATGCCGTGTGGGATCCCGTTTATGCGCTGCAGCGGCGGACGGGAAAGGGAGCGGCACGCGGTAAAGCAATCCCGGAGACGGCAAATGAAGAGGGAGAGAGAAGCTCGGTAAAGGCCACGTCGGCGCCTCGATTCGCCCACCCACGCCCTCCCAACCACCGCTCCACTCGGTCGCCCGGCCGCTCTGCCTCCGCGGGGAGCCGCGCAGCCCACGTCGGCTGCCGCCGCTCGCGAGCAGCTCTACCAGCTGGCTCGGGCGAGCAGCTCCACCGCCGCCGCCCGCAGCTTCCACCGCAAGGACGACGGCTGGGCGCCCGCCACCACCGCTCCCGTGGCCGCCTGCCGCCGCGCATCGCCGCCCGCGCTCGGTGAGGCTGAGGGAGAGCGAGCGGAGGCCGGCGAGGAGAGGAGGGGTGGAGGGGATGCAGGGGAGGTGCCGGAGCCCTCCACGCGCTGGCCCGCCGCTCCACGCGCGCCGCCGCCGCCGTCGCCCTCGCGCGCCGCCGCCCTCGCGTTCAGCCGCCGTCGTGCCCGCGCCGTGCGACGGTGGAGTGGGGACAGGGCGGGGGAGAAGCCCGGCGGTGGGGAGCCATCGTCGCGGCACCGATGGGCCGGGTGGGGAGGAGGAGCCCGACGAGCGGCGGGGAGGGGGCGGAGTGGGGCGATGGGAGGGGAGGGGATTGGGTGCAGGAGGAAGGAGAGAGAGGGGAGAGAGGGAGAGAAGAGGATTAAAAAATATATAATGTGTGGGCTCTATGAGTGTTAGTTGATATAGAGAGCGAGATAGAGTTTGAACGAGTGCGGAAGAAAGTGATAGAGAGTAAAGAATATTGATGACTAGGACAGAATATTCTTTTTTAAGGGTAGAGTACAGTTTTACCACTGCGAACAGCCTAAGCACGGGAAGGCTTGCCTCTTGCAGAATCTTGCAGTGGCAGAGGTCGGCACAGTGCTTCTGTTACGCAAGATCCATTTAGCGCTTGTTTAGATGCCAATTTAGCATCTTAAATTGGGAGTTTTGGGAATCGCGCGCCACTGTAGCATTTCATTTGTACGTGTGAAAAATTGTCCAAAAATTTATTAATTAGGCTCAAAATGTTCGTCTCGTAGAGTACAACAAAACTGTGTAATTAGTTTTTGATTTCATCTATATCTAGTACTTCATGCATGTTATGACATTTTGATGTGATGGAAATTTTTCTTTGTACATAGTAAAATTTGGGGGTTGAATTTGGGATCTAAACAAGCCTTAGAAAAAGTGGTGAGGCACTGCGCTAGGGTTCAGGCGTCCGAATCCATGAAATTGGATGCTCTGCCCAAGTGCTGAACCGCACAGGATGTGCAGGGCACTGTGCTCCCTGCAACCCATGTTTATGCTTGTAAATTTCAGGCGGGAAGAAGGGAAACGAAAGAAGGGCTGGCGCCAAAACAAGGCTAGGCTCGCTTTGGCTCACAATTCTTTTGAAATCTCTTCGTCTCAAGGATCATTAGAACAAAGCCGGGAAATAAACTATTTCATTAGAGTAAAATGCACCAGAGATCTATTAACTTGTAAGCAAGTGTCACTTAGGTCCATAAACTCCAAAAGTACATTTCCGTGTCCATAAAGTTGTAATTTGTGTCACTTGGGTTCATAAACTTTGAAAGTGTATTTTTAGGTCCATAAACTTGTAAGTTGTATCACCTAGGTCCATACCCCTCCACCTAGCCTTCAAGCTTTAATATGGCACCAACATGAATCTTTATGGTGCACACGTGCCACCAGAGTTTCCCTAGAAGGATGAAATACGATCCTAATTTCGATTCCAAGGGTATAGGGAGAGAGGGGAGGAGATGAGAGACTTATTTTGAAGATTATTAACATTGTTTGGGGGTTCAAAGGAGGGTCATAGACTACCATTGGAGAGTTCTGAAGATAAGTCCACATATGACCGAAGCCCATAATATAGATGGAGGAGAGAAGCGATGGTTTGGGGAAAGTAGAGAAGGTCTTAGAGTAGATCAATAACATGTGTACCTTGGTGAGGGATATTATGTCTTTCATGGCGCCATCTCTCTTGTCTGCACCATGTGTAGCACTCGCCATCATGGCATAGGTGGCCAGGCATGGTGGCACCCAACGTCGCGACAAAGAAGCTCATGATGGTTCTGGACTCTGGTCAACCCAGAGTAGTTACCAGTGAGGGGTTAGCTATTTATGGACAGGGGAAATCAAGAAGATCGACCTTTGTGGCCATGTTCATAACCGCACGACGGCCCAGGGAATTTCTTGACCACAACGAGAGCCTACTCAAAGTTTAGCATGACGGCCTTGGAGATCACCGCCGAGGAGGTCTCCAGTCAGCATGCTATGGCAGCACACTATGGGTATACGTGGAAGAGTATGAACTTTAGATGATGCGAATTATAATTTTATGGACCCAAAAATACATTTTTAGAGTTTGTGGACCTAAGTGACACAAATTACAAGATTATGATCTAAAAATGCACTTTTGAAGTTTGTGGACTAAGTTTTCATAGTTTGTGGACCTAAGTGACACAAATTATAAGTTTATGGACCCAAAAATGCACTTACAGAGTTTGTGGACCTATCTGATACTCCCTTACAAGTTAATGGATCTCTGGTGCATTTTACTCATTTCGTTACATATAATTCTAAAATAGGAGATAAACTAATACTCAAAATAGGAGTATCATATGAATCTACTTGAATACAAGAAAGTCGATGAATAACAGCAATAAGATAGAATTCTTATGATATACTTGTTAAGAAGATTCGATGTTTCAATTTTCTTATCAGAAGATTGAATTATTCAAACTTAGTCTTCATACAAAGTGAATCAAATATAAACTTTACATCAGGAATGAAAACATTGAATATCATGAACAAATTAGTAGCATGTGTAGCAAAAATTGGAACAATTTACATGCACTGTAGGAACAATTGTTCATGAAAGCAAGAGAAAGTAAGTGTAAACATGGAACAAATAATCTTGAACGTGGAACAATTTATGCGCGGTATGGGAACAAATATTAATGAAAGTGTAAACATGAAAAAATAATAGTGAACGCAGGGCAAAAAAAAACATACATACAGTGGGAATAAATATTAAGAAAATTGGAACAATTTATACGCAAAGTAAAAACAAGTATGTGTAAACATGGAACTAATAATCGTCAACATGGAACGAATTATCATCATGGAATAATTTATACACACAATGGGAAAATATGTTAATAAAAGTGACAATTTAATATGAGATAAAAAAAACTAACAGCTGTGAAATGCCCTACACGTGAATCTAAACAACAAAATTCTCACAAAATCACTAAACAGTAGTCCAAGATATAAATTCTTATGAAATCAAACAAACCCTAGCACCTAACTATAAATCTCTTACGAAATCAAACAAGCCCTGGAACCTAACTGCAAATTTCTTACGAAACAAAACAAACTCTAGCAATAGCTCTCATCTACAGATGAAAAAAAGAGAGAAAATGAGATTAGAACTAGAACATGCAAACATATACCAAATCGTTGGCAATCATGGGACGCCGCTCAGACTACTCATGCTTCTGGCGACCGCTCTGGCTCTGCCATTGATATGATCTACCTATTATAAAAACAATTATGTTTCTTTTTGAGGGAAAAACAATTATGTGGCCACGCAACAACTTAATCAAGGCCGAGGAAATATACAGGCTCTACCTGGGCCATATGGGCCATTCTAAAGAGACAACACAGGGAAAACAGTTGTATAAACATTGGCGGCTTTATGTATACGGTTGTATACGACTTTAAGTATACGGTTGTATAAAAAAACAAAATGTATACATGTGGGACGTCATTATGCTGCATTTATTGTTAACAACACGATGATTCAAACGGAGTTAAAAAATGGACCCACGGTTCGAGAGAAAAATATATTTGAAGTTTGAGATTCAAATATATTCCAAAGAGGGATCGGCCCGCTCGAGCCTCTCGATGAGCAGCGTGGCTTATTGGGCTAGGTTCTCGTTGGGCTGTGGTCGATTTGCGCTTTGTTCGATCCGCGTAACTGTAGCCCACACTGGTCCAATCGGCCCGCAATCAAAGGCCTCCCTGTTGCTCCGCTTGGGTTTAATTAGTCTCACACGGACAAGCTCACCCAAAACTGCAAACCTGAAAGGCAACCAGCGAAGCACACCGATCGGCGACTGCGCGTGCGGCATGCGCGTTCTGCAATCCAAACTATGAATCTACTGGTATGAATCATACAGTTACTCCCTTATTGGTTGTCCCCTCGGCAAACACATGGCGCAATTATGTAAATCTCTTTGGCCAATGGGTGATAGATTTGAAACAGCTACGATATGTTCTGTTGCTTGTCGTCATTGCTTGACGGCGGTGACCCCTCCGGGCGCCACTTTTCCTCGCTGGAGGTGTCGTTGCATCCTATAATTCCGAGGATAACTAAGTGTCGCATGTAGGAGGCCAGTGTCTTCAACGTTAGTTGCTGCACTTCATGGCTTGATTACCACTTCAGTATCTGGTGTCTCTAACGGCGGACGTTGTCTTATGGAACGTCTAGGAGGACGAAGAACCATATTATTTATGAAACATCATCATAACTTTGGCCAACTCCTTCTAATTTTTTTCATATAAAAAACTTTTTATCGCCTACTCCCAAATCAAATCCTTACCTCAATTTATTCAGAATTTTATCGTCTACTCCGAAATCAAATCCTTACCTCAATTTATTCAGAAAGCACAACACATAAGTTGTGTGTAAAAATGTTGAAGCAAACTAAAATTAGGCGGGAATAACGTAGAGGTTTCTAGTGTTTCAGTTCCAAATGCTCACCGGTGCAGGCTCCTTTTCGAGCCTGCACCGGTTCGTCGATGTCGTGTTCCATCCAGAACACCGAGAACGAACTGCGGTTGTGGACCTGGACGGCCGATAGTTCCGGGTTGTTGGGTGAGCATTGAGCCATTCACAGAACCTGAAACTTGCCCTGCCCTTCACCTTTAAACATGCAAACAGAGACTCGGTCACCCTTCGTCTTCTCGATGAATTCAGGTACGACAACGACCAGTGAACTGAGATGCAGCGGCAAACCTGCAACTTGGAACTTGGAAGAAGATTGCTCAGGAACATGGCTCTGAATCCTGAACATTTATCATGGAGACTGAACTGAACATTAGATTCCTGGTCGCATCAGGTTTACCCGAACGGATGGTCGGCGACGATATCCCAACCAATGCCATACTCTGCGACGGCAACAATGCCGTCTGTTTGCCACACTGACGAACAAGATGGCGGTGACAGAGTCTTTGATTCTAGCAAAAAACTCATACGAACTGGTATTCTCTGAAGCTAACGTCAGTAATTTATTTTTGCTTGTGGTTTGCAGTGTGGGTAAAGAAAGATCTCAGGCTGAAGCAGTCCAATGATCTTTTCTCCAATGCATTGTTGACTAAGGATTCACTGGTTTTATTTGGATGTTTATCGGATTGTGTGTAAAAGAAGGTGCAGCAGCAGAAGTCTGCATGTTTCGTCTTATGCAACCAAATTTTCAAGGACACAAAAATGTTGAACCAATTTTTTTTTTTATTTTTTGAAAAGAAGCAGGGGCACTACTGAAGAAGCAATTCCAAAGTTACACTAGTCGTATATTACGTAATAATAAAAAAACTCAGCAAGACAAACAATCTTAAACACGAAAGGAACCACATCAATTCTTCAATTCACTTGCATTGCAAGTTGAAGTGCAGGTTAAACATCCAGGTCTTACCTAACAGCTCACAAGCCCAATAAAACTTGACAGAAACTATCAAATCAGAAAGAAAAAAAAATGGAGCTTTGGCTCCTCACGCTAAAAGCAGTCGTTGCACCACTAAACTTTAAGGCCAACAATCCATCAAGCGAAACACAACCCCTGAAGGTCAATTAATCAATTAAATCCAACACTAATCTGATTGAAGCTAAACAGCTTTCGCGCCAGAAAATATTATTCTATTTTCCATTCTTACTAGCCAATTTCCCCTTGACTGAGAAGCACTCGAGGCAGTAGCTCTTGGTCTCTCAACTAAAAGCTGCTCAAGGTGCTGAGAAAAACACAAAAATTGAGAAAGTAAAATCATATGATTTTGGAATCAAATTTCCACTGCCAATGAACTTTTGTTTGCCACCAACCACATGGGTCGACAAGCTGTGGCTACTATTAAGCAAATAGGATAAACTTTTTTGCTGACATCTTCAGGAATGTACAAACTTTTTTTAATTTGTTTCTCTCGTGATCGACACCTTCTTGGCTCATCCTAAATTTTGATCAACTGTCGAGAACTCAAGATCCTATCCTTACTACGGAAAACCGGGCTGGGCACTCGGCAAAACCCTAAAAACACTCAGCAAACCCTTTCCCGAGTGTAACACTCGGCGAAGGCCCCACTTGCCGATTGTAACCCTTTTGCCGAGTGTTTTTTGTCGGACCCTTGACAAAGTTTTTGCCGAGAGCCAGACTTGACACTCGGTAAAATAAAGCACTGACAGACGGCGTGGCGACGTCTACGACCGTCTGCCAGATTTTAACGGAGACTTTGCCGAGTGTTGCACTCGACAAAGCCTCCAAGCTTTGCTGAGTGTCAGGGTCGCACACTCGACAAAGCAGTTTAGGGTTTAGGGTTTTTGCCACGGCTGACCCACCTGTTTGCCGAGTGTTTTGACTTTAACACTCGGTAAAAGCTCCACGGTTTATCAAGCCACCGAGGCCTATCCATTCGTAGTACTCATATACAATGAATGAATTTCTATATACATGTTATCAAGCCGCTGAGATCTTTAAGTGCTTTCAGCTTGTAAAAAGGAACACAAAAAATTTCGAGCTTGGAAAATAAATCATGCACAGGGGGGACAAACGGCAGCGAGCCTCGCTGGGCTGCGGTCGACTTGTCGCGTCATCACACGGTGGCCCAGTCAGCCCACAATTAAAAGGCCATGCCGTCTGTTGCTCCGCTTTATGGGTTCAGTTAGTCCCAGATGGGCAAGCTAACCAAAAACTGTTCAAGTAAAAGGCAACCAGCGCGGCACATCGATCGGCGACTGCGCGCGCGGCATGCGCGTTCTGCAATCAAACTTATGAATCTATTGGTCTGAATCATACAGTTGCCAAACTTGCCTCCTAGGTGGCAAGCCAGCATATGACATTATATGCTTGGTAATTTTTTTCCTCATATAATTGGAAGCACCTTTTACATCCACACACAAATCAAAACCTTTTTTTTTGTGAAACACATGTCAAACTTTTAACACCCTTTAGTTTGCACACTTTCATTTGATACAACCACCAAACCTTTAACGCCCCTTAGTTTGAGAAATCAAAGTCTTAACATTCAATTTGTTTGTGGAAAAACAAGCATATTACTTCCACTTCATATCATACAACCATGGAGTTATATCTTAATCTAATTCGCTGGCCTTTCCTATTTGCCACGTATGCATTTGATTGAAATAATAAATGTACATAAAGTATAGGCAAAATAAAATGAAACTCTTTTTGCCATTCCAAGCCTCCCATCCTCGAATTATTGGTATTTTAGTATGTCTTATTTCATGCAGTCGGAATATTGGTGGGAAGATAAAATGCCATTTTGGGGGATTCTGAATCATCTACTTATTTTGCCACATATTGACAAGTGGCCAATAATGACATCCCATTATACGTGCTCCACCTGGGCCATATGGGCCGTTCTAAAGAGACAACACAGGAAATATATTTGAAGTTTGAGATTCTAAAGAGACAACACAAGAATAATTAATCGAGCGGCTTCACAGTTCACACCGCCTAGGCGGCATATAACATTGGCGGGATTAAGAAGCACACATGTTGGCGTCCCTCCAAAAAAGATCCATATACTTACCTAAATTATGAGCATCAACATTTGCCTTCTGTGTATCTCCAATTTCTTGGCATGATGCAACCTATGACCGTGGAGAACTTGCCTCTAGAATTATCTTGTACAAGCCAATCAACCATATGCATTAGGCATTACATGTGACATAATTTGATTGGAGGGATGATGGATGTGCGATTAATTATTTTGAATCTCAAATTTCAAATATATTTCTCTCTCCAACCGTGAGTCCTTTTTTTAATTCCGTTTGAACCGCCGTGTTGTTAACAATAAATGCAGCGTAATGACATCCCACATGGATATTATTTTATATAAAAATGTTAAACTAGTTTATTTCAAATGCCAATTGAGGTTTTTGTAGATTGCTGAAAAAAGTTTAAGAAAATGTTGAAGCACTTGTAAATGTAAAAATGATAATAATCCAATAGACAATATTATATACAGAGATTGATCTAAAAGATAAAAAACAAAAAATAGCCTGCGCCTATGTTTTATTGGTAGGCTACTGGGGCGTGATATGTGAGCAGACTATTTTCCATAAAATGCAAAGGATTATTTCGCTCCTGAGTCCTGATCGCAAATGGGGAGTCAAAAAATCCACTCCTCAACAATATTCCTTTCGGCTCTCTCTCCTTTTTTTTTGCATTTTTTGAACGCTCTCCTACTCTGGAGGATGGACAAGTTTTTTTTTTCCAAGCCTATCTCTCTTATCCGGAACAAAATTGAGACCTTTTGGAACTAGCTTAGGTAGGAGGTCTTTGTCTGACGTCCTCGCGCAAATCACAAATTGCAATGCATGATTGACCTGCCGGCATGCAACCATGAAGATATCATGCAGCAGAAAGTCATTGGAACATTTCAGCGATTTGGTGATGCTCTTTCACCACATTGGTGGCTGTGGAGCTTGTCTCTAATGGCTTCCAACTCTCTCAGAGCATCTCCAATTGGCGGGCGATCCATTGGCGTCTCCTCTGAACAGCGAATCCCCACTTGCAGAATGGAAGCGATGCAAGCCATTCTCATACCTCCATTGCTGCTGAAGTTTGAGGTACTTACTTCACCATCTTCCTCTATCTCTTGTAGTAGCTGTTGGTCTATGATAATACTCACTCTGTCTGCAAGTCCCATTTGAACATACTTGCGGAGCCCAGTGGCTTCTCCAAACTCACTGTCCGTTGGTCTTTTTCCAGTGAACATCTCTAGCAGAAGAATGCCGAAGCTGTAGACATCACCCTGCGTGGAGACTTCGTTGCCCAGACCGTATTCTGAAACACATGGAAATGAGTTCTTTCTTAAAAAGGCCCTGTCAACTTTATGTGGATAGAATGATGTTTTTGTAATATTAATTTCAAATCCAAAAGCACCACGTTTAAGAATATAATTTAGTTTTTTTAAATATGTAATTTTTTAGTGCCCAGCTCTTTCACATATTCCGGAAAATTAATTCTAATACAAAGCACAACCTTAATTTTTTTATAGAAGAGAATAAAGAGCTGCAGAAAATATATAGAAGCATACCTGGAGCTGCATAACCGATTGATCCTCTCATTGCTGCCCACCCGCTTGATTTCTGTGCATCTTGATGCAGAAACCTTGCAAGCCCAAAATCGCCTACATGAGCAACCAAGTCACTATCCAGGAGAACATTGCTTGGCTTAAGATCGCAGTGAATAATTGGCGCTGGCTTATACTTGTGGAGATAATCAAGTGATGATGCCACGCCAATTCCAATGTTTAGCCTTTCAGTTAAACTTAGTGCCTTTTGTTCACCATCTTCCACGACACGGTGGTGCAGCCGTTGGTCTAAATTTCCATTTGGTAGAAACTCATACACAAGGGCCTTGAAATCACAGCCCTGAAAGTCAATACTTGAGCAGACCGTCAATATCTTTACAAGGTTTCGATGTCGAGCACATCTCAAAGTCTCACATTCTGCAGCAAAACTTTCAGATGCACCGCGTTGCATGAGGTTGAGAACCTTAACGGCAATGGCTACATCCTGGCTGTTGTACCTCATTCTTCCTTTGTAGACTGAACCAAAGCTCCCTGCTCCAATGAGGTTCTCTAAAGCAAAACCATTTGTTGCATTTGCCAATTCTGTATAAGAAACCCTCACAAATTGCTCGTTCACCGTTGACCTTGGCAGGTCTGGTTTAGCCTTCCCGCTCTTTTGGTAGAACATGTACAGTGCAAATACTAATGTGACAAAGATAAATGCGCCGCATGTGGAGATTACTATGCCAAGTTTATGTAACACCCTAAAAACCCATCACAAATAAATCACAGCAACATGACTAGATTTAATTTTCCTAAGAGCTTAATTAAATTATCAATTAATTTGAGCCTAAAAGTATTTAAACATCATTTAAATAATTTTATATCATGACAAGTGAATTGTTGCATTCATGCTGCTTGCACCATGTTATGTTTGAAAAATGATTTTTTTAAAAGAGCGATTAAACCTCAGTTTAGTTCGATCTTGTTGTCAATCCCAATCATTCTCTTTAACCCAAAATTCAAATAATCTCTCGTGATACTTTCTACCACATGGGTGCCACTTCTTTTTCTATTCCTGATATATGTTGCACCTGCCGAGAGCTTGTTAGACCTTGATGTCTCTAATTCTTTTCCATGGACCATTTCCTTTCTTTACTAATATATCTTTAGCCCATGCTGTATACACGTGAGCCAACCCAATAATTAATCAGACACCAAGACAATCTCTCTCCTCTCCTCTCTCTCTTTCGTATTCTGCATGAGCATTCAATGCCATTCCCAAAATTCCCACTGTCAAACCGCATGCATCCTTACCTGCTCGCATCTTTAGTGCCAACGTTGTTAATTGTTTTTCTACAGCTGCCAAGCCGGTTGCAGTACCTACAAGTGTACCATCAAACCCCCCCACTTCTATGCAAAACTGCTAATCGAGTTCCACTTTTATTCAAGTTCCACCACCAGAGATACTAACGGCTTCCCAAGTGGCATTAACTCAAGCTCCACCATCAGAGGATACTAACTCTAGATGGCCTCTCAGTTTTCCCGTCACAACTATAAAAAGGATGTCCAGGCATTGGCCTTAATCCCTTGATCCCACACAAATCACCAGCAACCCCTCCCTGTTTATCTTGTTCGTCCGGCAGACCGTTTAGCTGGACAGTTCGCTGTCATCTTCTTGGGACTCGGCAAGTTCGCTAGTTATCGTCGTCGGCACCTTGCTCGCTGGGAAGTCGTCCATGCTCTCAACATTTGTCGGATGCCGTCGTCAGACAAGTCTCTGATCAATACTGAGTTGCATCCCTTCCGTCATCGTCTCACCATCATCCATCTTTCGACCTTCGCGCTCTGGTGAGATGCATATATATATATATATATATATATATATATATATATATATATATATATATATATATATATATATATATATATATATATATATATACTGTCTTCTCTATTTTTTGTACTAGCCACTGCCGCAATTAATCCTCATCCTAGTTGCCTAATTTATCTGACACAAGAAAACGTCTCCATCCTACAGTAACATAGTGTCCTGTAAAAAAATTCATGTGCTTACCAATTTAATCCTACCTACATGCATGTGTGTACTCTCGAATCCCTGGAGACATAGGAAGTCTGAACCAAAATCTCGAATAGCCTAACCACGTATGCTCAGAAGCACAGTACCGTGCACACATGCCACTAATCAAGTGCAAGTACATATTTAATCGATGCTTGCATGCATGTGCTTGACTTAGACAAGAACAAGCTAGTAAGCTTATCATCAGTACCCATGCATGCACCTTCCTCAATAAATCAAGCCGATGTTATAAACACATTTCCCCCCAGAATAATCAATTCAATAAATCTACACAAATATCCATCTTGTAATCCAGACCCATTCCTCTAATTTAATCTCTCCATTCTTTGTGCCATGCAATAATCTTCTGCTAATCTTTGCCATCTGTAAATAATCTAGTTTAGGTCCTCAAACGCGTAGTTCCTTGCTTTATAAATTTTTTTTACAATGTCTGATGTATTGTTTTTCTTATTGTATGTTTTATTGCTTGGTCGTAGATCTCGTGCCTGTTGCGACTGAGCCGCCCGTTGAAGCAGATCAAGGACAATATTTTGAAGAAGAAAAGGATTCCTTTGTAGAGCAAGGCAAGTGCCCCTCCCCGCATACTCTTTTTGTCCTATACAATTGCATGACAACTAAAATTTACTTTATTGCATTAATTTAACGGGAACACCTTTTCTAGGACTTATCTAGTCTTTTTACCCACGATTCATTGGAACAACCCCGGTTTAAATAATGTTTTGGGTTAGTTTATGCTTAGTGTTGCTATACCTTGGGATCGGTTGGATTGGATCTTTATAAAATATTGATCATGACAACTTTGATGGTAAATGTTGGTTAATATAAGAACACTTTTCTTTAATCGGAACATGGAGAACCACCCAAGAAAATAGTGCAACCACGGTGTCATATGGCTCTCACCTTAGCCGATTAATTAGGGGTGTGATTGTACCAATGACCTTATCCGAAAGGAGCAGAGGGGGAATTGGGGTTGAAGGGGTATAGCTCGGTCCTGGTAGTAGCCTTGGCTAAGGTACTGACCGTTAGGGAGGGTTGTGCTCCGCTCTAGTCTGTAACTCTTGCGGGTTGTTGGTCTTTCACACACCTTTGTAAAGGCTTCGCAGTGGACCCCTAGCCACTCACCTCGGAAGTGTTTAAGGGCCTTGCAAACCCAGGCAACATGGGGAACACGAACTATGGGTAAAAGTGTACAACCTCTGCAGAGTGAAAACTGATCGATCAGCTGTGCTCGCGGTTATGAGCGGCTTGGACCCTCACATGATAATTGAACTTAAAGATGGAATTTAAATTGTGGTTTTCTCATGGTTTTTTTGGATTATGATGCTTTCTAAATGCTTAAGTGGGTTGGTATAAACTTACATCTAGTAAATAAGGAGCTTGCCAATAAAACTTGACCAACTTTAAAAACTCACCGCTGTGAATCTTAGCCTATCCTTGATAGCCTTGCATCCCCCCCCCCCCCCGCTTGCTGAGTACCTAGCTAGGTGTATTCACACTTGCTTATGCTGTTCAGAGGAAAATAATGGTGAGGAGTACTACATTGACTACAATGAGTTCTGAGGCTTGCGTTTCCCCCAGTCATGATGCCTGTGGAAGTAGAAGATGAAGACGCTTCGTCTAGTTATCGTGTGTTCGTCTATAAGACCTTCGTGTCTCCCAAGAGTGTAATAAGAATATTGTAATAAAGTTATTAATCCTCTTGTATGTTTGAATACTGTGTTATGATATTTACACTCTTTTGTCTATCATATGTGTGTAAACATGATCCTGGCGCACATATGAGATGCATTTGGTTTCTCTTCGGAAATCAGGTGTGACAGTTTATGACGTGGCTTCATGGTGCTGTGGTTGGAGCAGGGTGGCAATTTCAGTTGAGGGATACCACCACACAGTCCATCATTCCCAGTGATCAAGACAGCAGATGCATTTTGAAACACCCCATCTCTTGGAACTCCACCTCTGAATTTGTTAAATGAGAGATTCAGTGAATAAAGACTTGTTAATCTTCCAAGGGTCTGAGGTATGGTCCCAGATAAATTATTATAGGAAAGATCAAGCGTGAGGAGGCCCCTTAGATTTACTATTGATGGCGGAACTGTCCCTTGAAAGATGTTTCTAGATAAATTGAGATATACCAGACTTTCACACCCACCGATGGACTCTGGAATCTCATTAGAAATCATATTATCAGAGAAATCAATTTCATTGAGGTTTCTAAGATTTCCCACTTTTGATGGCAAAGTCCCTGCAAGGAATTGTGTGCAAGATTCAAGGAATCTGATAGTGTTAATATGGAAAATAATTCTCTAGGTATCGAACCCGAAAGATTGTTGCGAGAAAGATCCAAAACTTGTAGAGGACAAGTGTCGAGGCTTGGAAGTATAGGTCCACTTATGGAATTAGCACTAAGGTTAAGTATAATAGTTCTGTCAGATTGCCCAAAGCCACAGGGATGGATCCTGACATAGTATTTTCTGATAAAGATAGTCTTTTCAACTTCTTGAGTTTGCCAAAAGATGCTGGAATAGCACCTACAAGAATATTGTTGTCCATATCGAGTTCCACTAGGTTGATGAGGTTCCCTATTCCACCAGGTATATTCCCAGTTATCTTGTTGTCTTCAATGCTAAGAAACTCCATGCGTGTCGAAAGATTACCAATTGAAGTCGGTAGCACACCTTCGAGTTTGTTACCATCCAAAGCTAATACCCTCATATTGCTACAATTGGTTAGACTAGCTAGGAAGCCCCAACCAGAATCATCTGTGGCTTCAAACTGACTCTTTCCCAACAACACTACAGAAAGGTTCTCTTGGTTACTTCCCAAACACAGGGGAATTTGTCCTGATAGGAAGGTGTATGCTATTTCAAGATTTTGAAGCATAGAGGCATTGCACAGGGATACCGGGAGCACGCCTTGAAATTGATTGTATGATAAAAATAGAAGTTGTAGTTGTGATAGCTTGCTGCCCATATTTGGTGGAAAACCCCCAGTCAGGTTGCTGTGTTGTACGTCTAGTTGTTCAAGAGAAGATAGATTGAACACTGAATGAGGCAGAAGTCCCTCTAGTTCGTTCTTGGATAGATAAAGTAGAGCGAGGGTATGGAGTTCTCCAATTGAATTGGGTATGGAACCTGAAAGACTGTTCAGTGAGAGATCTATGCCCTCTAGTGAAGAAAGGTTACCTAACCAAGAAGGGATTGTTCCTTCGAACCTGTTGTCCGACAAATCAAGGAACTGGAGAGATGATAGGTTTTCTAGTGTTGGGATCCGTCCTTCTATATTATTTTCGAACATACTAAGAATGGTTAGTACTGATAGGTTTCCAAGTGACACAGGAATTGTTCCACAGTATTGATTGGTGCCTAGAAATAGTACGGAGAGATTCATAATGCTACCTATCTCTGTCGGGATTTCTCCTGTCATTTTGTTAGATTGTAAGTCAAGATATCTTAGATTCACAAGGTTTTCAATGCTGGAAGGGATTTTTCCTGTCAAGTTGTTAGATCCTTACTCAAGACGTATCAGATTCACAAGGCTTCCAATGTTGGAAGGGATTTTTCCTGTCATGCTGTTAGATCTTAAGTTAAGATATAACAGATTCACAAGGCTTCCAATTTTGGAAGGGATTTTTCCTGTCATGCTGTTAGATCCTAAGTCAAGATCTATCAGATTCACAAGGCTTCCAATGCTGGAAGGGATTTTTCCTGTCATGCTGTTAGATCCTAAGTCAAGATATATCAGATTCACAAGGCTTCCAATGCTGGAAGGGATTTTTCCTGTCAAGTTGTTAGATCCTAAGTCAAGATATATCAGATTCATAAGGCTTCCAATGCTGGAAGGGATTTTTCCTTCAAGTCTATTAGTACCGAGTCGGAGGACCTCAAGATTATGCAATGAGGTGAAGTCACTTGGTATTGAACCCTGTAATTTGTTACCATTGAGTGCAATTCCCAAAAGGTTGCTGCAGTTTGAGAGTGAAGATGGAATGTGCCCTTCCATGGAGTTGGAGTCCAATTTTAAAATCTTGAGTTCATAGAGATTACCAAGCTCTGGTGGCAGGATGCCGTGGAAGTGATTTAGTGAAAGGTTGAGTCTTCTCAGGTACGTGAGGTTGCCCAACGCAGAGGTGACGCTGCCAAATAGGTTGAGCTCGGCGAGGTCCAACGCCACCACACGGCCAAGCCGGCTTCCCCTCAAGCCGCATGCCACACCGGCCCACTGGCACATCGGAGCTGATAGGTTGCCCCATGAGGCCAGGGCTTGAGATGGGTCACTCGTCACGTGTGACTTGAACGACATGAGCGCGAGGTGGTCGGTGATGTTGCTTGTGGAGGCTCCAAGAGTGGGCACTGAAATGAGTGTGGAAGAAATGAAAGAAGATGCAAGGATGACAGAGGCGAGCAAGTATGACTGAGGGAAGAATAGCACCATTGCTGCCAATGGGGTGTTTTGTGTTTGTGTTGAGAATGAAGAAGCACCTCAAGGTTGTTCAGATTTTATATTCGACTCGAATGCAGCCCCTGCAACTGGGTTCAGCTCAGATGATCTGTAATCAAATTTTTTCGTTGACCAGGCGACGACCAGAGCAAAACTCAGTCAGTCGTCCTAATTTGTCACTATCTTTAGTTGGGTTGTATGCCTATCGTGACAGTTACCAGTTTGAAACAATAATGAACCTAATTATTACAACCATGCGAGGTCACACGCTCATACCTTTGAGTCTTCTACTGCACCTGGACCATGTAGCTTGGCAGGGGCGGAGCCAAGAATTGAGTATAGGGGTGCAGTGAAAAAAGCAAAGTAAAAACTGAAATAGTGAAAGAGTAAAAACGAAGCAAAATACGAGCGGTTAGCGATTAGGTCATTGAGTGCGACGTTTCACATTCACGGTATTTTATTGGGAGACACCGAAAAAGTCTAAATGGACTGATCCTAACTGAGTAACTAGGCCTTAACTCTCGAGTACAATATGTTTGTGCTGAATTAGGAGAAAAAAACAACATTGAGCACATATATTAACTATACAATATAGGGTATACAAGGGGATTAGTAGAGCATTTGGGGTGCCAGGCCCCCCTCAGCCCTTCTCTCCCTCCGCACTGTAGCTTGGTTCTTATCTTTTGAATTACAAACACTACTAAAGAACTCCACTTTCATCCTCCAGATACACATACACACCAAAGAGAATTAGATCTGGTACTAATATTGGAGGCACTTAAATATCCACTGAAAACAAAAACCGATACTAAAAGATCACTTTTAATACTGGGTAATATTACCATCTCCTACTAATACTTGTTTTGGCATTAATACCAAGTGGTAACATCACCTGGCTTTAGTATTAGTTTTTGTTACCACCCCCATACTAAAGAGTCCTCTAGAGGTGTATACAAAAGAAAAGCATATCTACTCAAAGTTAGTTTGTTGTGTGATGAGTTGGTAAGAAAACTACACGCGAGGAAAAAGGTCATAGATTCAAATACCACAACGCGTGCATATTTCACGTGAAAAAACGTGGGTAAGTTTTTTTTTGTCGGTGAAAAATGTAACCTCCAAACGTTGGAAACACTTTAGAAAGTGCTACTTTTTGTTTGACGTCGTAAATTCATCAATGCACTTTTTCCCGTAGACTCGACGTGTGAGTCCTCGTAAGAGGTGCCAGAAAAATTTTGAGTGCAAATTGTTTTCAATTCTACAAGATCATTATAGTATATATATTTTTTCTTGATTTTCCTTATTCAGTTATTTCACCGGGTACTAATGTCTCTATTTGCAGATATCGATTTAAAAACGCACTAGGGGGGTTTGGACCCAGCACTGATGTGGACTTTTCCGGTGAAGTATGGTTTTGCCTGTCCCGTGTAACCAGCTATTGACCTGAAGTCCCATGCTCTACAACAAAACATAACTGTGTGCCCCCAATGATGATCGCGATAGGCAAAGGACTTTAGGTCAATAGCTGGTTACACGGGATAGACAAAGGACTTGAAGCATTGGAAGGCGTCATGCCTAGGAGAGAACCATCATGGTGTAATGGACAATAGAGTGTCTTTTGGCTCGGCATGTCAACTAGGATGTTGTAGATCGTCGTCAAGACGAAGAGTGGACAACAATGAAGATTGAATGGGTGGCAAGAGGGATTTTTTTATATATGGAAAAACTAGTAATCTGTGGAGTGCATACATTTGGAGTTTGAACACAACAAACTTAAGTAAAAGTGACTCTAAATATTTTTCCATCCACATTCATAGTTTTCCATTCATATTTTTACTGAAACCCTTTGTTTGAACAATGCGTTTAACATTGAAATCGCTATTATCATTGCTTACTCCGAACATGTATACATGGTAATAGTGTCACACATTATGCATAAATACATTATGTTGGTTAGTTGGTTCTGTATTAATAATTGAAGAAATATCGGTGCTTACATTGGAGTAATTTTTATATGGATGGATGTAATTCATTTAAATGAATATTTAGGATTTATTTTAGATTATTTTTAATAATAGTATATGTGGGTAATTAGATGTAGATTTATGGGTTGCTTTAGAATATTTTTATAACAATAGAGGTATTTTAGATTAACATTATAGAGTTATTTTAAATTATTTTTAATGATAGAGATGGATAATTTAAATATTTATTTCATGATTACTTTATACTATTTTCGTAGTGGCAGCTATATGTAATATTTTAGAAAATATAATAGATATAATGACTAGAGTACACCATATTCATAGCTAGATATTTTATATTTTTATGAGAAATTTTAGGATTTAATATTTTAACTGAATAGACGTGGATGGAACCTCAAATTACTAAATAGTAGGATTGGCGAGCTCATTCGAGACCTGTCACACTTGCCCCAATAAATGCCGCTATGGCATGTCTGCTGATAACGCCACCTGCACCCTAATTTCTACTCTTTGACACATCAACATTATTGAACTTCAATTATGTCATGAATCCCCACTTGATGGACTAATTGGACAGGCAGTAGCAGATTACAAGCTTCTGGAAGGTTCTAGAAGGTTTCAGATACAGGTAACTGGGTACATGGGAGAAGGAAGGAAAAGGGATAGAAATCTAGCTTAAGCTAGCCTCGAGCAGATTGGTCGCCTCAACTCGGCTTTGCCCGCTGCAGTAGGAGTTCAGGTTCTGGTCATCGACGAGAGCACTTCCTTCCCTGCTGCTCCTTTTGGACAACACTTTCAATCCTCCCTGGCCGAAAGTAGATCCAGCTAGCTCACCTTCTTGACGAAATCATGGTTTCAAAGGCGACCCAAACGAGCTGTGAACACCTTATCACTTGGCGACACATAGACGACAAGGTGTAACTCTGTCCGCCTCGATGTCTAGGCGACGCTTTTGAAAGAGTAGACAAAATATATATTTCTCAAAGTGACACGCTAGACATGAGTTCACCATAACAAAGGCCATCGATAAAAAATAATTGTCACACACACTACTGTTATCTTTTGTTCAGTCCCAGGCAGTTGGCACAACACATATAAACGACACTGCCATTTAAGCTTAACAATAACACGCCAATCCAAAAGCTCACGCAACACTTAACGTCTGAATAATACCGACCAAGTAACCTTCAATTCACGCGCATCTCAGTAACGCCATCAGCAACAACACGTTCCTCCGCACCGTTGAACCTCGGAGCAAACTCAATGGCGCTCTTAGAAACGCCATCACCACTCTCCGTTACAATTATATATCAGCATATCGCTCAGAGAAACAGCTACGACTGGCTGCAATAGCTGGAGCACCCCATGCTTATTACCCTCCACTGATCTGCTATCACGAAGCAGGATCCTATTGGGGACGCTGGTGCTGCAAGCAGTGATCCTCCCATCAAACTCCCCCTCCACAACTTCGACACCAACACTAGCCTCAACCGCATTCTTCACGACCGCGAACATCACCTCCACTGTACTAACCCTGGTAGCGAGACATTTGCTTCACCTCAACCAGGAATCCAAAACGGTGGAAGAAGTAGCCTCAATTATTAAGGAAGACATTCAGCAATACAACGGAGCAATGGAAGGGTGGCAACATCATGCACAGAGTTAAATGGAATAGGCTTTTTTTAGTCGTCAGTGCTTCTTTTGGTTGTCTTTGGTTTGTTTCCGGTTGTTTTTAGACAGACCCCCTGGTCTGTGCTTTTGGTGCTGAGCACCCAGTTGTAATTTTGTTTTTATATCGTTCTCTCTCTTCCAATAAAAATTTGACAAATCTCTTGCCGTCCGTTAAAAAAAACCCTGGTAGCAAGACATTTGCTTTCGACCTCGCATCTACCAAGTTTCTCCGATCCCGCTGGAAGCTCTTGATCTTCACAAACCCTTTTGCTAAGCTCCCTGTCCCTCCTCCACGACCTCCCCACTACACCCTTAATACAGTTACAGCAACCATTGTCATCCCTGATCTTCAGATCGATCTCGATGAACACGTCGCCGCCTTCCAGCACGAGCCCTCGCTTCGGGCCCTCCAAGACCAGCGGCTCGACCTTGGAGCTGATCACCTGACAATGGTCTCCATTGCGGCGGAAGAGGTAGACGCATTTGTGATCAAGGCTGTCTCTGGCGATGATGGTGCCGTGGATGCGGACCGGGAACTCGATGTCCAGGGACGTGATCTTCACGGAGAGGATGTTCACCGCGTTGCACAGCATCATCAGCGGGTGTGACGTGCGAATCGTCGTCGCTGTCGGCGGCGTGTCTCGCCGGGCCGAGGGGGGATTGGATTCCTCGTCGATGGGGAAGTCGTGGATGGTGGCGATGTAGAAGCGGGTGGGGTAGTGGCCACCTTGCTTGAGGTCGTGGTCTTGGATCTGGTCGTAGGCCTGCCACCACTGCTTGCGGAGCGCCTCCTGCTCCCGCGCGCAACCACCGCCCGTGGTCCGCCACCGGTCATAGAAGAAGGGCTCCAGCGCTAAGCAGTTGTCGTCGTCGCCGCCTTCGTCGCCGGAGACCCAGCCAGGGTCAGCGGAAATTACGCCATCCGCCATGAGTACGCCGCCGCGGGGGGCGCTATACGGCGCACGAAAGCGCTTGCTGTCGTCTAGCCCATTAGGCCTACCATCTCCTTCTTCCTCCTCGCGCCCCCTCGTCCTCGCGCTCCCGCCCCTTCGTCCTCCGCCCCGGCCGGCGGCCACCGCGCCGCCCGCCCACCGTCCACCCCGCCGCACCGACCCCGTTCTTCCTAACCCAATGGCCTCGTCGCCCCCGCGCCTCCGATCACCGCCCTCCGGGAGCGCCGCTTCGCCTCCACTGTCGGACCTTTCCTCCGCCCCCTCTTATTCTTTTATATGGCCGGCAGCCATTGGTGCCCCCATCCCGGCAACCCCGAAGCCCTAACCGCCGCCGCCGCTGGCGCCCTCGCCCACCACCCGCGGCCAGCGGCGCCCTCACCGCCGAGCCACCTCCGCCCACCTCCCGCCCCTTCGCCGGCTCCCGCTCCGTCCCCTCGCCGGCGCATGACGGCGTCGCCCGGAAGAAGACGATGGAGATCGTGCAGCCTACATTGGCCGCACAAATCTCCAACACCGGAAGCTAAGTGGCTTCTGTGGCTTCCGGAAGTCATGTAGGTTTCCGCGCCGTCGCGTACGCCCTAGGGACTTTTCCTTTTCCTTTTTAGCCGGAAGGCCCATTAGCCAGTTCCGCAGCCCGACTAAACTGAACTATCCATACGTACGTAACAAACCCTTCCCGGCCCAACTGCGTGCCTTCCTAGTCCGAACCCGAAACCAACTCGACCTTCCCGCCACCTCCACGCTCCAGGGTCTCCGCTCTCCGGACGCAACCCTCTCCGACTCCGACGCCCGCCCCACCACCATCGCTACAAATCCCCGGGTCACCTCGCCACCGTCCCCATCGCCTCAACACCGCCACCGTCGCCCGCCGCAACAAGCACCAAGCCGCCCTACCAAATCTCCGGCCGGAGAACGCACCACCCGCGCCTCCATCCCAGCTCCGGCCGGCAATGGGTCACAAGAGCAAGGACGGCACCAAGAAGAAGGCCGGCGGCGGCGTGGCGTCGTCGTCATTAACGGCGGCGGCAGCGGGGAAGGCGGGCTCGCTCCCGGTGGCGACCGTGAACTTCAACCCCAAGTCCGTGACGGACCCGTTCGAGCTCGTGGACATGTGCGTGGCGGCGCTCCACGACAAGCACACCACCCCGGCGACGCGCGAGTCGGCGCTGGCGTCGCTCGGCGGCGCGCTCGAGTCCTCCGTCGTGCCGCTCGACGAGGCCACCGACGCCCGGCCCCTCGTCATCTTCGCCCTCTGCGGCGCCGCCATCAAGAAGGGCACCGCCGCGCCGGCGTTCGCCAGGGAGGCCCGCCTCGCGTACCGCGCCGTCGGCCTCCTCGCGCTCACCCTCCGCGGCGGCGGCTCCACCGAGATCCTCGCCGAGTCGTTCCCGGCGCTGGCGAGGACGCTGCAGCACGCGCCGTCGCACGACGCCGCGACCGTCGCCGCCGCGCTCGACTGCCTCGCCGCCGTCACCTTCGCCGGCGCGCTCGGCACGGAGGAGGCGGAGCGCTCGCTCAAGGCCATCTGGGGCGTCATCGTCCCCAACGCGAAATCCCCCAAGGTGATCTCCGGCAAGGTCAGCGCGCAGGTGGTGGCGGCGGCGCTGTCCACGTGGACGTTCCTCGTCACCACCGCCACCATCACCGACGCGCAGCGGAGGGCCGACCGCGCCGCCTCGAACGCCGCCGTCGCGTCCATCGCGGCGGCGCTCGAGGCCGACGACCGCGCCGTCAGGATGGCCGCCGGCGAGGCGCTGGTGGTGTGCGTGGAGCTCAACCTGACGCAGCACTTCCCGCACAAGGACATGGAGGCCATCCATGCCAGGGTCTCCGACCTCGCCATCGAGGCCGCCGGCAAGGGCGCCAACAAGACGCTGTTCCTGGATCAGAAAGACCTGTTCCGGCGGGTCGCCGCCTACCTGGAGCGCGGCGAGCGGCCGGCGGTGGCGCTGCGGACGTCGCCGAACCGGAGGGAGACGATCAGGGCGTCGACGTGGGCCAAGGTGGTGCAGCTCAACTTCCTGCGGCGGTTCCTCGCCGGCGGGTTCCTGAGCCACGTCAAGGGGAACAAGCTGTTCAAGGAGTCGTTCGACGTCGGCGGCGACGACAAGGCCACGCTGTCGATCGCGAAGAGGAAGATGGAGATGAAGAACAAGGACAAGGTGATGAAGATGAACCGCGAGCTGACGTGGGCGATCAAGAACGTGTACTGCCTCCCTCAGGGTCAGGGAGCGCCGCCGGAGAGCAACAAGCCGGACCAGCTTCTCAAACTTGGCTGGCACTAGTTATGTTAGATTTAATGCTTGCAGTTTTACTACTTCTATGGTTGCTTATTAGAGTTTTTTTTATCAACTAGTCGAATATGGCCGTGTTATTTTTGTCATTACCAAGCTAAAGAAGTGAGTATATTATTAGTGTTACTAAGCAAACTTCGAGCCACTGTTACTGTATTTTTAGTATGCAGTTTTTCTATACCTCTTGAGCTTCGGCGTGGGAAATCGTTTCTCTATTCACACGGCATGGGAAATTGTTTTACTAGAACTTGTTCAACGAAAAGTTCACGAAATAATTTCCGGTCTAGCCCAACTCCAAGTTATCCCTTTCAGGAGGCCTCTCAGCCCCAATTAGTTTAGCTCAGGCCCAACGATATCCAGACTATTGGGCTGAAACATCCAGACTATTCCGTCGCAGACACACCTCTAGCCCACACCATCAGCTGAACTCTTTCCTCGGTAGACATGCATGGGTCTTTGCTGCTTACAAATTGCAAATGAACATAGCCAGCTGGATTTCCCAGGAATACCCAACTTTTTTTTTGCAAACAATCAAATATACATCAAGTATTTACACATATACACATGATATTGGGCCACATCTGTGTTTGTTGAGTCAAATCTTAGCCCAAATAGCCGCTCCAACCCAGCAAACGAATAACTACTCCCATCAGGCCAGCCTCGGCCCATACTCACGGCCCACTGCCCACAATAGGCACCACACTCCCGGTAGCCTGCTCGGCTACTCCCCCCACCGGTCGAGCCTCTCTCCCATTCAGCGGTTCTCTCTCTCCCATTCTCTCCCCAAAATCAAAGTTCTGGAACCCTAAATCGCATATCAGCGGAGCAACAACAGGTTCACGCCAGGACGTCGGGTCGCCGGCACTCCGGCCATCGGCTCCCGCAGGGCAGCGCTGCCGCCGTGGCCCGCGGCGCTGCTGCGTGCTACATCGCGAGGCACTACCGCACTGGAGTGCGCCCGCCTTCCGTGGCCCCGCACAAGACCGCCGCGCGCGGCCCCAGGGCTACGGCACGACGCCCAGACCGCAGAAACGCCGGCGGCTGGCCGGCCGGCCGGACAGGGAGCCACCGTCCACCGAGTCACCGTCTCACTGAGAGTCCAAGACGGAGACCTGCAATTCTGTACAAACAGTAAGTCGAGAGCACTAAATCACTACTGAATGTCTGTCTATTACTATATTGAGTACTAATTGAGTCATCGAGTAGCAGAGATTTGGAATTAGAAATTTGTCTGTAATTTTTTTATGTAGTGGTATTTAGTTACTATATTTCACGGATACCTTAGATTTGAACCTGTACTCTGCAGTTCTTCAATTATCAGTATGATGTATTGTGGACTTTTTACTGTTCAACTCAAATTTTTTCTTTTTACGAGATGGGAATACCCAACTCTACGATCCTGGCTCCGCCACTGTCTATACTAGATTCTTATACAATATGTAATCAATAAGAATAATTTATATGCTTTAGGTTGATCGAGTTTTCCTAAAACATGTGTTATTTAACGGACATAGGCAACCCGTGGGTACATGTTAACCAAACGGGCATGGGTTTGGAAAATTTTTTGAACCCATGGCAGGTCAAGGGTTCTTTAACAGGAAGTTTTTTCATTCGAGGGTATAGTTTTTTTAAGGTCAATTTTGATGATCAGTATCTCAATTTGGTGGCACGTGGAGTTCACAGTTTTGCAATTCAAACGAACCGAGAGTGATTCAAGGTGATATATAATGGTGTGTAGATAAGTAGGGTAGCCCGAAGAACCTATTCGTCACCCTTTCTCTGGAGGTTGTGACTACTTTTACTGGTACAAGGGTGTCTCTTCTATAGAAACGACTAACTTGATCCCTAAGTAAATATCTTAACTAACTAATCTAACTTTATCTCTATCCTAACAAACTAACTAATCCAAACTAAGGGCAGGTACATTGGTGTCGTCTAATAGGCGGTCTCATGCATTGACACGTAATCTTGAGACGACTTATCAGGCAACCTATACAATAGGTTGTTGTTTTAGTTGTCTCATAGCAATACAAAATCCCTTAATTTATGGAAAATAAAGAAATATTATTGGTTGCATGGCAACAAAACTCGTACAATGGTGAGGGAGTTGTCTCATAGTCCTAAATTTTAGCTCATGAGGCGGTTGTTTCGTGAAGCAACAACCTCATTCTCTCACTTCGCTCTCTCTCCTCCACATCAGCAAAAATCCTACGTATGAGACGACCTATGAAACCGCTGACGTGTAGCAATGTACCTGCCCTAAGGTACAGTTCTCTATCCTAACAAACTAACTAATCCGATTTGAGTTACTATTCACGTGCTACCGTACATAATCTAACTAATCCTAATCTACTGCTGATCTTATTCCGGCTAGGGCCGGGCCACATTACCACAACATGACATCACCACAGTGCATGGTGGGGAAGGAACCCTTTGGTCCCCGTTGGAGGCAACCAGGGTCGGCCCTGAGATTTTTTTTTGGGGGGGGGGGGGGGGGCAGGGCGAAACATAAAACTGGGGCCCTTTATATCGAAAAGTAATATCAATACTATCAAACATTTTATACAATTTCTTTTAAAAAAATCCTTCCAATAATTCGATGATGTCATTGATGATGATTCTTATCAACAAAAAGTAGTTGTTTATCAGATTTTTGTAGAAGATAATTTAAATATGTGCTTATGATCACAAGTATTGTTATCATAGCGTTGATGTCACTGTTTTCTCTCAATCAATATTAATTGGTTTCCTCCTCTCTTTTCTTTTTTTTTTGTCACTGGTAGATGCATGCTTTCTAGATGATATGATCATTATAAAATTAAATTGAATTAAATTGAAGGTAGTTGAAAATTAAATGATATGATCATTATAAAGTAGAATTTTTTTATATCCTGCTGTATGAATGGACAATATTGTTTTGTTGATCATCATCAATTAAAGTAGCAGATATCAATCTCATCAATTCTGTTAGGTGGCTCAATCCAATTATCCAAATGACGTTTATACATCAAATCTAGAGACACGAGTACGTATAAGAAGTCACAAGCAGAAGCTTTCAGAGATAAGGAATAAGGATTTCTTCGTTTATGCTCCTGCAACAGCTCTGGCAAGTCCTCGAGTTGCTCCGTGACCACCAAATAAAAAGGATTGCAGTGTCAGTGTCACCGCTGTAGAACCAGACTAAGGGTTTCTTTGGTTGGACTTTTTAACCTGTTTTTATTTTTATAAAAGACAAAAGCCAACTAAAGGGCCGAAAAGTCACCGGTGACTTTGTCTAAAAGCAGTTTTTGCTCTAGTATTAATCCAAAAGCACCTCCCATCCTGCTTTTATTGGCTGTTGGGGGTAAAAATTACTCACATGCCACTGGTTATGAGAAAAAACGGTTTTTCTGTTTCTCCCGTGACCCTCCCTTCCCTTCCCTGTGAGATCTCCTTCCCCGCCGCACGCATCCTCCCTGTCCGTCGCGCCCCCGCCTCCTCCCCGGTTGTTGCGCCTCCGCGGCGACCCTGCCACGCCACCCTCTAGCGGCGGTGGCCCTCCGCGGTGCCCTCGCTGCCTCTGCCCTACCCGCCGCCAGCGCTCGCGCGGGGCCATGCCAAGTCCGGGAGGGGAGAGCTCCTCCGCACCGGGTGGGGGCCGACCCCGTCACGACCAGCACCCGTGGCCGCCCGCCGAGGGGCACGCGCATGGGGAACTCCGGGTGCGCGGCGAGACAGGCCGACCGACGCGCGTCGTAGTCCAGGATGGTGCGGCCCAGTGAGTAGGTCGGGTTCGTCACCAGCCGAGGCGGCAGGAGGCCGACGTCCTCATCGTCGTCGGTGTCGTTGCCGCGCAGACAGAGACTGAGGCCGAGGCGTTGCTCGTTCGCCCGGCGACCAGGGTGTGATCGGCAGAGCACGGCCGCGCGGCGGCCTGGGCGAGGCCGAGGCCGCCGTTGCTCGTCGGTCGGCGTGGCTCGTCCGCGCGGCGGTGGCCCTCCGTGGCGCGCCCGCTGCCTCCGCCCTGCCCGCCGCCGGCCCGCCGCTGTCTACCGTCTGCCGCCGCCCAGTTCCCAGGCAACGAAGGAAGACCAAAAGGAGCAGGGGAGGAAGAAGAAGGGGCTGATGAGTGGGGTCCACTCGTCAGTCAAAGAGAGAGAGGGGGACTATAAATGACATATGGGGACCACTAGCCACTTTTTTCAAAAGTAAAGGCACATCTAACCAAACGGTTTTCTGCTAATCTCGCGGCTGCTTTCACACAACAGCTTTTTCATAGCCCACAGCTCACAGCAGGTTTCCAAAAGCCGCAGCGCAACCAAACGCACCCTAAAGGGTGCCTTTTAAGGGTCCCCACTCTCCAAGCTATTGGGTCCGGGACTAATGATCACATTAGTGCACCAGATAGAAAGTCACTTCTCTACTGGTCTACTAGTGACCAGTACCTTTCCCTCAACACTAAGATAATGGATGGCGTGGATCATGAGAAACATTTTAGTTTACTGCACGTGGTCGGCTTCAGGAGTATCCCTATGTGTTTCCATATATATTGTCCATGTTTGGACCAACACTACCACGAGGTTTGTGCATGCACTTCTTAATCATTTATCGTGATAAAATCCTCAAAGACGATCGGCGATGCACGCAAAGTCATGGATAGGATGAGGCTATCTGATATTCTGATGGACACAACAACGACGTAAAGTAATCACATATGCTGCCAAGAACACCGATCCCCTCTTTTCTCATTCGCTCTCTATTGCATGGGTGAAAAAATAAAAATAGGATTTTGAAAAAAAGGAATGATATTGAAAAGAAATAAATGAGTTTTGAAACCCTTTTTATGTGTAAAGGAATTACTGATCGATTCTTGCATATTTTGCTTGCATGTATCGTTGAAGCTAGCCAGAGCAATAGGCTCGTAAATGGACATATGTGTGCTCAGATAATTTACATGATATGGAGTAGTTGGCGACTGGCGTTTCCATTGGATAAAATGGCCAAAAGGTCCCTACGATACAATAATATACTAGGTTATTTAGGGTAACTGATATATGATATATCACTGATCTCCTGTCTCACTAGTAGAGAAATGACTTTTCATCCACCCCTTTTTCAGTTAGATTTTGACCCGATACAATAGGCCTTGTCCTAGTTCATAATTTTCTAGATCCAAAGAGCACCTTTAGTCCCAGTTGAAAACACCACCAATCGAAACTAAAAGTGTCCTTTTAGTCCTAGTTTTAGTCCCGGTTGGTGTTTCCAGCCGGGACTAAAGATTCTGAGACCTTTAGTTCCGGGTGGGAACACAACCCAGAACTATACCAGGTGGGAACACGGCCCAGGACTATAAGCTCACCCGGGACTAAAGGTGCTCTACGGTATAGTTTAAAAGGAAGGCACCCATTGTGTATCACAAGTTGTGGGTGAGTTGGTAGGGGAGACTACGTGCGAGGTAGAGGTCCCGGGTTCGAATCCACGCAACACAAGTGTGTGTTTACGTGTGAAAAATCGCATACGGTGACCTCCCCTATGTTCAACAATTTTTATTTAATTTTTTGGGACCCTTTAATCCCCATGTCCCCTCTAGTCCTGGTCGTGCGCCCCGAGATTGCGTCTATGCTCTGGGTACTGTTTTTGTGCTAATATACGTACGTTTATTTTTTTAGTATATGTATTAGACAAAAGGAAAGTCTGTATAACCAATAAATAAAATTTTGACCCTTTTTTAAAAAATGTGCCGGAACACGTGTTTTATTAAAAGAAAAAGAAATACTATAGTAAGACATGCAGCTGATGAGGTCAATATACGAACATAGACACGCAACAGTATACGTTATAAAGAACAAAAGAATATGCATGCCACACAATATACGAAATTAGCCCGGTGAAAAAGGCACCAAAGCTCGTAGCCGAACGACGAGACACACCATCCAAGATTGGAGACAAATTAAAAGACCCGAAATAATCGCAAGCCCAACAATGACGCTCTTCAGATCAGATCAGCGGGGCATGCGAATAGAAATGAGCGTGTAGGGCACATGTGTGATGATACAGTACACATATAAGCAAGCTTGTAGTCTAATGATAGGACGGTCCAGTGGGACGTTACCCACCAGAGTTTAAATTCTGGTGCTCGCATATTTTCCTCAGATTTTTTTCATGATTTACCGGCGCTACAAGTTAAGTGGTAAGTGGCGTTTCCGTCGACAACGAGACGCCAACGGTGACTTCAAAAATCTCCAGATCTACCGGGTGCTCAGTCCTTCAGAGGTGCTCATAGAGGTAGGGTTTGCGTAGGTGTATTCTTAGGGGTAAATATGCGTGCGTGTGTGGGCGTCTGCGTTGTACTGTGTAATTCTAAAAAATTTGTCAACTGGCGGTTCCGTTGTGGATAATTGGTCAAGGACCCTAAAGAATTATACTTAGTTAATATGATACAGTATTACACTTATGATCTCCCGGCTTCTCGCCACATGGCTGCGTCCAAACATGCCCGCGTGTGCAAAACCGGGCCGTGATATATTTTCCTCAAAATCCAGTTTATTATGTATAAACCGAAAAGAAAGGTTATATAGGATGCCTCCGCCGGCCCGGCAATCATATCGGATGCCCTAAAAATTCATGGTGTCTGTGGTTGTCTCCAAAGGAGAAATCTGCTGTAGGGAATTCGAGTGCAGGTGTAGAGAATGTACCTTTTCTCGGAGATGGATTTACAGTAATCTGACTAGTTGTGAGTGGATGAAATACTATCCAATAATGCACAAACACTACTAGATATTTCTCTCTCCTGTAGCAAGGACCAATTTTAAATGAACCATAGCACTATAATACTTCAATCTAACTATTTCGATGATTATGAACTTTTCTTTGTAATGTAATGTTCCATTCTCATTGTTTCAGTTATTCTGAACTTTTTTGGACTGAATTTTGATACTATATCGTACAGCTCGTCAAACAACTCACCATTTCCAAACGAGTACTTCGGCTGTTCCCGAGCACTGTACCACTGTTATTGGCATTTTGGTCCCTGGATGTCCTCTTCCCACGATTAGACCAATGGTATAGTTCCCTGTTCTGTAACCGGCTCATCGAACAAAATCCTGGATTTTATGGATAGGAGATCAAACCAGTTAGCCTAAAAAAATGTGCATTACGCGGGGGGTTTGAAGAAAACAGAAACACAATACATATTGCGCATGATAAGAATGATGATTGCGCATACCGTTTGGGCTCCGGCGAAGCTTTTTGGTTGAACCTATTTGAAGGCAAACTCTGGCGTTTTGGGTTGTTTCGGTACTGAAGTTTCAATGTGCTCTGTTGGTCTTATAGGTTGGAGAAGTGCATGGCCATCCTGTGAGCGCGGGAAGTCGAAATTCAAACCGGCTGGGGTAAAAAAAAAAGACTGCATCGGCAAAACCCGGAGGGAGGGGAGGGGAGGCTGCTGTATCGGTAGGAAAGTAAGTGCTGGCAGACGCGATGGGGGATAGATAACAATGCATGGCAGCACCCATGGACCACTTAAAAGAACCACCAGCGGCGACATGGAGATGAGGGATCCATAGTAATGGATACACAGCCTGTGCCACAGATTCCGGGGGGGGGGGGGGGGGGGGGGGGGGGGCAAAAAAGGAAGAAAATTGGGTGTGTGAGGGTATGCTACTGGATGTAATTTTATTTTGTCCTCTTTTTTCGACATCATATTTTATGTCAGGGAAAAATTGATGTTAGCTACACTACCGGAATGATCGACATCTGCACCGGGTGGGAAAGCCCTTTAGCACCGGGTGGGAAAGCCCTTTAGCACCGGGTTTCCCACCCGGTGCAACTAATCCGAGGCTAAAGGGGTACCCCTTTAGCACCGGGTTGAATAACCGGTTCTAAAGGGTCCCTTTAGCACCGGGTGCAGCCACGACCTGGTGCTAAAGGGTCTGAAGGCGCTGCGGAGCAGACCCTTTAGCACCAGGTCGTGGCTGCACCCGGTGCTAAAGGGCCTGCCTTTAGCACCGGTTGCTGTCTGCAACCGGTGCTAAAGGCCCCGGATTTCTTTTTTTTTTTGCTTTTTTCAGTAGCCATGCGTGCACGTCTATATACGTATATATTCTAATACGTGTATTCTAATGCGTATTCGGCCGACTCTATATTCATATTAGCTGACATTTCATCAAAATAGAAGACATATATATTACAAAAGTAGATATTCATGCATGTCAACTCGAGTTATATATATTTAAACTGTATTTTCTACTTAATTAAGATTGACGACTAGCTTGTTGGACTGTCCGGCACGTCCTCCAGTATTAGCGAGTGGAATTCTCCTCGGGGATTGACGACCTCGTCCCAGATCCATCCGACGAGCTGTTCTGCAATTGCGTCAATTCTTTCTAGCTCTAGGGACTCTTCCTTCAGGTTGAACATCTGTAATTTACAAATAATTGAAAGATGTTTAATCCGCCGAGTTGGAGACAATAATTGTGCACTTAATAATAATGGAAATATGTTTATTATTACGTACCATAATATCCTGTTGTGTAAGCTTTTTATGTCCCCAATTCCACATGAAATCGCAAACATAGTATGCACATAAATTATTTCCCGGCCCCTGTTTGGCACACTGTCGAACAAAAGAAATTAAGTAAAATTCATATAATATATTAGCCGAGGCCTACATGTACAAATTACTTGCTTACCGGAAAGCCAATGTTCCATTTTAGTGTTTTATGTTGAATTCCCGGGTGTTCTTGACGAAATTGAATCCAGGCCCTGCGAACAAAAAAATTGAGTTAAGTCATTGCGAGTGTAAGGGGTGAATTAAGTAGGGGAAAATATACATCACCTTGTCATCATGTCCATGATGTTCTGTAGTTTTTCTTTTGGAGTGTGCAACGAATCAAAGACGTTCACGACACCCCGGTCAGGACACAATATTATTAGGAACCAGTGGAATCTGTGCACATGTATACATTATAATCATAAATGAATTAGTACACAGACAGTATAAGAAGAAGCCTGTGTATGTCCTCACTCGATGTTGTACGGGATTAGTATGGAGTCGCAGTAATTTTGTTTCTTAATATACTTGTATAGGTTTAAATATGTTTCCTCGGGATTGTGCAGTATCATTGCTTCACTTATCCTTTGAGGATCAATGAAACCAACGTCATATATATTGTCTCTCCGACATTTTTGAATCTCCATTCTGCATATGTTAAGCAATAAGTAAAGCCCACGTCAGCATAGATTGGAATTATTGTTTTCAAACTGTGAATTATAAGCAACAACAAAGTACTTACAGTGTCCAACAGGTGATCAAATCCACGTCCATGGCGTCGCGGTGGTACAGCTTATATATATCCTTAAACCTCAGCCACACCCAATCCTCGTCACCATTGTAGAAATCATGGTCCTTCACGCCTACTTTGATCATGCGCCGTTTATTCCTTCTTGATTCTTCCAAGTACCACTCATGGAATCGGCGCATCTTCGTCTGTAGCTTGCTCTCCATTTCAGGAGGGACCATAGGCTCGCCAAGCTTAAACGGCCACCTCAGCGTTGTGTTTACAGGCACCTCTTCTTCCCCCAGGACTTGCGCTCTGGTTAGTCCAGTCTCGGCCATTACTCGTTGCACGTTAAGCTCGTCCAGAGATGGCAATGGACCCAAGGGCCGCTGAGGTTGCTGGCCGAGCTGAGGAATCTTTTTGGATGGGCCCGCCTCCTTATCTACAGCCTTCCGCTTCCGGCGAGATTTCAGTAATGAGCGGTCATAGTCTGTTACTATTACTTCCTTCTGTTGACCCTTGCTCAAATTACCGAGGAATGACTTGACAACGGTGGGATCAAGCTTCGGCTCCGGCTCAGGTTTTTTCCTCCACTCGGCCATTTGCCTCTTTGTGTCTGCTTTGACCGAGGCTTCGAGCTCCTATAGAGTCTTCTCACCCGCTCTTTTCTCTGGTGCGGGCTTCTCTCTGGTTTTCCGCGCCTTCTTCGCTGGTGGAGTGGGGGCAGAGGCTTTAGTGCGGCGTCCCCTCTTTGGCGGAGGGGGCGGAGACCTCTTTGGCGGAGGAGACGGAGACCTCTTTGGCGGCGGAGGAGACGGAGACCTCTTCGGCGGAGGAGACGGAGACCTCTTTGGCGGAGGAGACGGGCTTGCATCAGGAGCTCCCGGAGAATCGTCACGATCCTGTGGATCTCTTGGAGGTGACAGAGGCTTGTTGATAGCCGCAGGTGTACCGGGTATGACGACGTCTGCCTTGCTCCATAGAATGATGCAGTGAGAACACTGACCGAGTTTTGTTTCTCCGTCACCTCCGGGGATGTCAAGTTCCAAGTCTTCCCAGTTGGTGACGACTTGCTCCACCTCAACAGGTACGTAACCATGTGGAATGTCATTGCAGTGCCATTTTTGCCCTTCTTCCACACGTTTGGTCATACCGTATGCGACCCGATAAGTTAGTAGTCACAAAGAAAGTTAGTAAATGAATGGTATTTACGGTGAAATGTATGGAGTACGAACTAAGGTCGCATACGTACCACCACAGCTAAGTTCTTCTGCCTGACGACAAGCTCGCACGCGGTCCATTGAGTTATTTCATCCACGGTGTAACGGACCGCTTCGGCGGCCTGTGTGGAAGCGTGACTGCTTTGATATTGTTGTGGAGGGCTAATAAGGGCCGCATCTTGGAGAGGTGCATGCTCTGTGGAACCGGTCCCGCCTGCGGCTTGTTGGAGAGGTGCAGGCTCTGTGGAACCGGTCCCGCCTGTGGCTTGTTGTATCTGCAGCCATGCTACCTTCATCCGTCGCTCCATCTCTGACTCCATTTCTTGGAGCTTTGAGCCCTAGGCGGCAACCGTTTGCTCTAGGTCCCTCACCCTCTGCTCATATTCGGCCTTCTTCCTCGAACGGCTCCTATAGGTGGCGGCGTGCTCTTGGAAACCTTTCTTCCATGAGATGCTTGTGCCTACGCCGCGCGTCCGTCCAGGATGCTCCTTGTTCCCTAAGGCATAGGTTAGCTCATCTCTGTCTCTATCAGCAACAAATTCTCCCCTATCAGATGCCCTGAGGATATCGAGGAGACGCTGAGCTAGTTCTCGCAAGTCCTCGGGAAAAACTAAGGAGCCGTCGATTGGGCTTAGGGTGCCTCCATGACCATAGTACACATGCTTGGTCCTTGTGGGCCAGTCATGTGTCGCTGGAGTGATGCCTCTAGCATATAGATCTTCTTCCATCTTCTCCCATTTAGCGATGCTTGCCTTGTAACCTCCCGAACCCATCTTATGAGAGTACTTCTTATTTGCGGCGTTTCCAGCGTTTCTAGCGCTAGCCGTTGCACCCTCTTCGGAGGTTTTGTACTCAAGGAATGCTTCCCACTCGTCATTGGTGATCTTCTTATACTTCTCAGGATCCGGGGCCTCTCCGGTTTTGAGAAAATGTGAGTACAACTTCTTCTTGAAATCCTGAAACAGAACTGCCATCTTCTTCATTGTCCAATCCCTCAGTTCTGCTTCATGAGTGCTAGGCCAGTCGAATATTGCCTTTAATTCCCTCCATAGCATCTCCTTCTCTGTATCGGGGAGCACGTACTCCTCAGTGGGGTCCGTAGACTTACATTTTCTGATACTAATGGGCACATTGTCCCGTACAATTACCCCGCACTGAGATACAAATTTCTTGGCCACTTTTGGGGGCTCAACTGGCTCCCCGTCATCCTCCACTCGGGTGATGTGTAACTTGACATCCTTCAGCTTCTTCGTGGTCAATCGTTTTGATTTCTTAGCAGAGGCGGCCTACACAAATTACATATATACGAGATGATATAGAGATGGTATACATAATTGACATGTACAGTACAAATTTATGTTAGCTATATACACACCTGACTAGACGAGGGCTCGTTACCGGCCCCTTCAATAGTTTCGGCCCTTGCAACACTGTCGCCCTGGACATTGACAGCCCCTTCAACATTTTCGGCCCTTGCAACATTGTCGCCCTGGATATTGTCGTCCCTTCCAATGATCCCCAACACATCATCCATGGACATTGGTTGGGTTACAATATTGAAAAGTTGATTCGCAAAGAACGTGTCGTTGTCCTCTTGCATGGGTGGGACAGGGGTGTTGTTGTCCTCTTGCATGGGTGGGACGGGGTTGTTGTTGTCCGCCATCTATAGAATTAAAAATAATTGATAAGAAATATATACAAAGCATACATATTCCCAATATTTCTAACATTTTCGCTAAGGGGGTCGGTGCGTGAAAAACGGATTCGCCAAGGGGTTCGGGTGCGCGGTGTGAATTGATTCGCTAAGGGTTCGCTAAGGGGGTCCGTGCGCGTAAAACGGATTCGCTAAGAGGTTCGGGTGCGCGGTGGGTTCGGGTACGCCATAGAATTTCCGATAATAAACATTTTCGATAGTATACATTATACAAACATATAACATTTCCAATATACATTTAAATGAAGCACATATATTTCTAATATACATAGAATTTCCAATATACATTTAAATGAAGCATTTTCCAATATACATTTCAATGTAAATATCTCCAATACATTTAAATGAAGCATTTTCCAATATACATTTCAAACATATAACATTTCCAATATACATTTCAATGTAAATATCTCCAATACATTTAAATGAAGCATTTTCCAATATACATTTCAAACATATAACATTTCCAATATACATTTCAATGTAAATATCTCCAATACATTTAAATGAAGCATTTCCAATATACATTTCAAACATATAACATTTCCAATATACATTTCAATGTAAATATCTCCAATACATTTAAATGAAGCATTTTCCAATATACATTTCAAACATATAACATTTCCAATATACATTTCAATGTAAATATCTCCAATACATTTAAATGAAGCATTTCCAATATACATTTCAAACATATAACATTTCTAATATACATTTCAATGTAAATATCTCCAATACATTTAAATGAAGCATTTCCAATATACATTTCAAACATATAACATTTCCAATATACATTTCAATGTAAATATCTCCAATACATTTAAATGAAGCATTTCCAATATACATTTCAAACATATAACATTTCCAATATACATTTCAATGTAAATATCCGGTGCTTGATGGTTCCAAAATATCATAGCATGTATGGAGTACTAAATGTAGATAAAATCAAAAACTAATTGCATGGATTGGTTGTACTCTACGAGACGAACATTTTGAGCAGCGCGGGACGAGGGGCGCCAGCGCGGGGACGACGGGCGCGGGGACGACGGCGGCGGCGGGGACGACGACGGCGGCGGGGACGACGGGCGGCGGCGGCGTGGGCGCGGGGACCACGGGTGGCGGCGGCGTGGGCGCGGGGACGACGGGCGCGGGGACGACGACGGCGGCGGGGACGACGGGCGCCGGCTGAGGAGACGAGGCGGCGGTTTCTGTGGCGTCGATCTGTGAGATGAGGGCGAAGTGAGGGAGGGGAGAGAAGTCCCCGGCCTATATAGGTCCGGGGCATTTAGCACCGGGTGCAGCCACGACCCGGTGCTAAAGGCCCTTTCGCACCGGGTCTGTACAGCACCCGGTGCTAAAAGTTTCCCCTTTAGCACCGGGTCTTCCCACCACCCGGTGCTAAAGGCCCTTTAGCACCGGGTCTCGTACACCCGGTGCTAAAGGTCATAACTGTGCGCCAGACGAAGGCCTTTAGCACCGGGTGCAGCCACGACCCGGTGCTAAAGGCCCCCCCTTTAGCACCGGGTGTTCTACACCCGGTGCTAAAGGCCGTAACTGGCGCCAAACGAAAATTGGGGGCCTTTAGCACCGGATTTTAGATCAACCCGGTGCTAAAGGCCCCAAATTTTCGTTTGGCGCCCAGTTTCCAAACCGGCCTTTAGCACCGGGGGCTACTATTTGGGAATCTTATAAATATAGTTTTTAATATATAGTTATTAATACTTGTTTTAATCCAGTTATTAATACTAGAAAATCTTATAAATTACTAGAAAATCAATATAAAATTCTAGAAAATCTTATAAATTAATAGAAAATCTTATAAATTAATAGAAAATCTTATAAATTAATAGAAAATCTTATAAATTACTAGAAAATCTTATAACTTACTAGAAAATCTTATAAATTACTAGAAAATCTTATAAATTACAAAAATTGATAACTAAATGAAAGATTTTGGAACATTAAATGGTCTCAGATGAAAAAGTCATGAATACCAAAATTTCATATCTCATCAAGATCTACAATCTTTATTTAAGTCATTTTTGCATTTGAGAAAGTGGTAGTATACATTGTTCATTAATCCTAGATTCACTCGCATAGTTTCTAAAACTTTGTTAGAGACTTGTCAAATTTGTACTACATGTTATTACCCATTTTGAAAATGACAAAATGACCTAAATAAAGATTATAGATCATGATGAAATATGAAACTTTGGTATTCATCACTTTTTCATTTGACATCACCTAGTGTGAAAAAAACCTTGGTTGTAGTTGTCATTTTTAATTCAAAATTTGGATTGTTCAAACACGAGTAGATTTTTCAAAATAATAACATTAATAAGTTTCATAACTTGATAGAGTATGATTTTAGGAATTTTTAGGAAGAAAAATGATCTTTTTTGAAGTTTGTACGAGGGAGAACGACTAGTTACAACTTTTATATAGAAATTAAAAAGAAAAATTGTTCTTGTTCATCCAGTGACGTGGCTCGTGTGCGCCCGGTGACGTGGCCAGCTGCCGCACGGTCTCCGTGGCCAGGCCGGTCCGCGGCCCGGTCGTGGCCTTTAGCACCGGGTGCAGCCACGACCCGGTGCTAAAGGCCACGACCGGGCCAGTGACGTGGCTCGTGTGCGCCCGGTGACGTGGCCAGCTGCCGCACGCCCTCCGTGACCAGGCCGGTCTTTGGCTCCGCCGCACGGCCCCCGCGGCCCGGTCGTGGCCTTTAGCACCGGGTGCAGCCACGACCCGGTGCTAAAGGCTCTGAGCTAGAAAATCTTATAAATTAATAGAAAATCTTATAAATTACTAGAAAATAAATATAAAATGCTAGAAAATCTTATAAATTACTAGAAAATATTATAAATTACTAGAAAATCTTATAAATTACTAGAAAATCAATATAAAATGCTACAAATCTTATAAATTACTAGAAAATATTATAAATTACTAGAAAATCTTATAAATTACTAGAAAATCAATATAAAATGCTAGAAAATCTTATAAATTACTAGAAAATCTTATAAATTACTAGAAAATCAATATAAAATGCTAGAATTAATAAAAACAATCTTATAAATCAATAGAAAATCTTAGAACATAGGTGGAACATAAATGCAAATATAGTTATTACAAATTGGGTGGAACATAGTGCAATTAAATTACATGGCATCATCGTTTACTCGGACACTAATAAACTTCCTCTTTACAAATGTTCCTTGATTGTGATCACGCCGTAGATATGGTGTCTCCTCCGCCGCTAACAGGATGCTTGGGTCATCAGCCACTGAGAATGGAGGCCGGCCATCGAGCATATGATAATCTTCATCCGTCTTGTCCTCAACTCCTACGATTTTTCTCTTTCCAGGAAGAACTATATGACGCTTTGGCTCGTCTTGTGATGGGTCCAATTGCTTACCCCCACCTTTCTTATCCGCCCCTTTCTTCGGTCTGCTAGCCATGTCCTTCACATAAAAAACTTGTGTGACAGCTTTGCCCAGGACGAACGGTTCGTCTAGAAAGCCAATCTTGTTTAGGTCCACTAACGTCATTCCATAGTCCGCTTCAACTTTAACACCTCCTCCAGTCAGTTTCACCCATTGGCACTTGAACAGTGGGATCTTCAAAGGTCCGTACTCTAGTTCCCATATCTCCTCTATGATTCCATAGTATGAGTTTGTATTGCTATTGGTGTCTGTCGCGTCGATCCGGACACCACTGTTTTGGTTGGTGCTTTTCTTGTCCTGGGCTCTTGTGTAAAATGTATACCCATTGATGTCATATCCTTGGAATGTCAAGATCGTGCTCGATGGACCTCTAGCTACAAAAGCTAGCTGCGCATCAATGCCCTCGACACCCATAAGACGTCTTCGCAACCAATCGGCGAAAGTACTATTGTGCAGACGCTGAATGAAGGCCGCAGACTTTGTTGAGTTTTCGTCCCTGAGAATCTGCATGTGCTCCTCGATGTACGGAGAAACTAAGGTTGATTGTTGCAAAACTGTGAGGTGCGCTTTACGAAATGTCTCAACGTCCTTGATCACCATCGATCTTCTCCCTAGTGTGCCCTTTCCACCAAGTCTCCCCTCGTGATGGGATTCGGGCACACCAATCGGCATAAGATCGTCGACAAAGTCAACACAGAATTCAATGACCTCCTCCGTTTCGTATCCCTTAGCAATGCATCCTTCTGGACGAGAACGATTATGGACATACTTCTTTAGGACAGCGAAGAACCTGTCAAATGGGAACATGTTGTGTAGAAATACTGGGCCCAATATACGAATCTCTTTGACGAGGTGAACCAATAGATGTGTCATGATATTGAAGAAGGATGGTGGAAATATCATCTCAAAGCTGACAAGACATTGCACCACGTCGTTCTGTAGCTGATCTAAATGGTCTGGATTGATCACCTTCTGAGAAATTGCATTGAGGAATGCACATAGCTTCACAATGGCTTTCCGCACGTTAACTGGTAGCACACCCCTGAGTATGACGGGAAGCAGCTGTGTCATCAACACATGACAGTTGTGAGACTTCAGGTTTGTGAACTTCTTCTCTTTCATATTTATTATTCCCTTAATATTGGAGGAGTAGCCAGACGGAACCTTGATACTGTTCAAGCATTCAAACATGCTTGCCTTCTCTTCTTTGCTGAGAGTGAAGCTGGCAGGATGCAAGTACTGGCGTCCTTTGTCTCTCTTTTCTGGATGTAGATCAGTCTGTTGCTTCAATCGTTTCAGATCGTGACCTGCTTCCAGTGTATCTTTTGTCTTCCCATAAGTACCCAGGAAGCTTATCAAGTTCACGCAAAGATTCTTCGTCAGATGCATCACATCAATCGCGTTACGGACCTCTAAACATTGCCAATAAGGTAGCTCCCAAAAGATAGACTTCTTCTTCAACATCGCGGCACGACCATCCTCGCCCGTCGGAGCAGCCTGGCTTCCGTCTCCCTTGCCAAACACCACGTGTAGGTCCTTCACCATATCAAATAGCTCTTCTCCACTCCGGTGTCTCGGCTTTGTACGGCGGTCAGCATTCCCGCCAAAATGCGCACATTTCTTTCGTAGCTCATGCTTCGCCGGAAGGAATCGACGGTGACCCATGTACACAACTTTACGACAATGTTTCAAATACATGCTTTTGGTTTCCTCTAAACAGTGAGTGCATGCTTTATATCCTTTGTTTGATTGTCCTGATAGGTTACTTAGTGCAGGCCAGTCGTTGATGCTTATGAAAAGCAGTGCTCGAAGGTCAAACTGCTCCTGCTTGTCCTCATCCCACACGCTAACACCTTCATTCTTCCACAGCTGCAAAAGTTCATCAACCAATGGTCTTAGGTACACATCAATGTCGTTGCCAGGTTGCTTTGGGCCTTCGATGAGCACTGGCATCATAATGAACTTCCGCTTCATGCAGAGCCAGGGGGGTAGGTTGTAGATACAAAAAGTCACGGGCCAAGTGCTATGACTACTGCTCATTTCACCAAAAGGGTTCATGCCATCGGTACTTAAACCAAGCCTAACATTCCTCGCATCAGCATCAAACTCTGGGAATGCTCTGTCGATGTTCCTCCACTGGGATCCATCGGCGGGGTGTCTCAACATGCCATCCTGCTTACGTTCTTCTTTGTGCCAGTGCATCAGTTTGGCATGGTCTTTGTTCCTGAACAAACGCTTCAGACGGGGTATCAGAGGGAAATACCACATCACCTTCGCAGGGATTTTTTTCTTAGAACGCTCTCCCCCAACATCACCAGGGTCGTCCCGCCTGATCTTGTATCGTGCGCAGGTGCAAACCGGACAACGATCCAAGTGTTCGTACTGTCCGCGATAGAGGATACAGTCATTAGGACATGCATGTATCTTCTGCACCTCCAAACCGAGAGGGCAAACAACACGTTTTGCTTGATACGTCGTCGATGGCAATTTGTTACCCTCTGGAAGAATCTTCTTTACGAGTTTCAGTAGCTCCTCGAAACCCTTTTCAGTAACACCATTTGCTGCCTTCCACTGCAGAAGTTCAAGTGTGCTACCCAACTTCTTTAGCCCCTCTTTGCAATCTGGGTACAGGTCAGTCTTGTGGTCCTGCAACATGCGCTATATCTTTTTCAGTTCCTTATCATTGCCGCAGTCTTTCTCGGCATCACGCAACATTTGCCCGAGTCCATCAGTAGGTTCATTTTCCTGAGCAACATCTTCCTGAGCATCGCCTTCCCGAGCAACATCTTCCTCATCGGCATCACCCATTGCAGCATATGCAAAGGAACCGTAGTATTGAGTCAATAACGGAATGTCGTCATCGGCCTCGTCTTCTTCATCTTCATCCATTAGAATTCCTCTTTCACCGTGCTTCGTCCAAACAGAATAATTCCTCATGAAACCGTGCCTCATCAAATGCACCTGAAGACAACCTCTTTTTTTGTACGATTGTATATTTTTACAATGGGTGCATGGGCAGAACATGAAACCGGACGGCGTCCTGTTAGCCTCGGCGGCATCGAGAAACGTCCTAAGGCCATCACGGAACGCCTGAGCGTGGGGGTCCCCGTACATCCATTGTCTATTCATCTGCATTATTAACCAATAACAAATATACAATACAATTTAAAGATAAAAAAATTTAATATATAAATAAATACAAATTATAATATATATTCCATTATATAAATAAATTTCTAAAACTACATTACTATATTCATTAAGTATAACATTACTATAAGCCTTATAAGATTTATAAGATTTATAAGATTTTCTATTAATTTATAAGATTTTCTAGCATTTTATATTGATTTTCTAGTAATTTATAAGATTTTCTAGCATTTTATATTGATTTTCTAGTAATTTCTAAAACTACATTACTATAAGCCTTATAACTATTCACAAGTCATACAAAACAAAATACTAACTAGCTTGTCTTCTCTCTCCATTTAAAACACAACATGAACACTCTCTCCACCATGAACTCAAGCTCTCTCCTCTCTCTCCTCCAAGAACACAAGCTCTCTCTAGCTAGCTTTACTTTGATTCACAAATCCCTCTATTTCTAAATCATAGAAGGATTACAAGCTAAATAAAACATTAGAGAATGAAAGAGTGTACCTTGTAGTGCTCCTTAGATGAGTAGAATCTTCACAAATTTTGAAAAAAATTTGGGCAGCACCTCCCCTCCCACGGCCGAGCAGCATGAACACAGCGCCTAAGTGTTCAGCTGGCTCGGGCGGGGGAGGAGGAAGCCCCTATATTCAAACACATTAGCACCGGGTTGTGGTAAGACCTGGTGCTAATGCGCACCCTTTAGCACCGGGTGCAGCCAGCAACCGGTGCTAAATGGCCTCGGCACATTAGCACCGGTTGTTGGCTGCACCCGGTGCTAAAGGGGGCGCATTAGCACCGGGTCTTGCCACGACCCGGTGCTAATGTGTCCGCCCTGACACATCCACGCGCCGCCCCCGCTCCTAGCCGTTGGACCCGGTGCTGAAGCCCCATCAGCACCGGGTCCAAAAATGGCCGAGGCGGAGGAGGCGGGCGGATGTGAAGGATTCTGGTAGTGCTAGCTTTCTTTGTCTAGTTTGCTTTTGCACATGAACCCAAAGTTTTTCTAAGCATCTATATTGATTCTTTCCTAGATAACTAATGCACTGGCTTCCTTCCTGCATATGATCTGCTCAAGCTCAGTGCTCTTGACCAGTACTTAACGGGCTGACAAACTAAATAGAATTATTCTGATATGTGATCACAAGTTAACTGCATTGTTAAAATCAGCGGAGGGGGGATTTATTTATCTGCATGTCGGACCCCCCTGCAGTGTAGAGCTGGACAAAATGCTCGAAGTTCGTTAGCTCGCTCGGATCGCAGCCGGCTCGGCTCGGCTCGGCTCGGTGCATATTTCTAACGAGCCGAGCAAGAGTTTTTTGCTCATTAGTATAACGAACGAGTTCGAGCTGGCTCGCGAGCTGCGAGTAGCTCGCCAAACGAGCTAGAAGACCTAAGAAACTAATAAGCAAATTATTAATTATTAATAATATATGTATACTATATGCGTAGTTCTAGATGATGTTTGTTGGTACGTATTTTCTCAGCCACAATACAAACCAGCAGTGTAAATGGAGATTGTGTTTCTTGATCCTTTCCAAAAGCTCCCCTCAAAAGGAGGGCTATGCCCTGCTTTTATAGGGGGTTACAAGGTCGTTACTTTACAACAATACCCTCTTGCCATGTCCCACTTGTAGACTATCCTATCTATACTTTACAATATTTGGGGATGGGCAAGAGGGTAATTTCCTATACAATGTCGTATACAATTTTACTTCCTCTTCTAGGTGAGAGATAACCACTAAGGTGATTAGCTTCGCAACACCTTCGGACCTTGAGCTTCGCAACCTTTCTTGCTTGCTTGATCATTCACCCCATTACCAAAGCCTTGTAATGATGAGCGAAGGTGACCTCCCGCTTCAAGGCACTCAAAACATTCCCTGCTGACCTTCGCTTCAGACGACTTGGAACCATAGCGTGCTTACCAGGGCCAACAATCAACGACCTTCGTTCGGCTTGCTCTTCGGAACTTCCGATAATGTCAAAGGTCCTGTGCCTGTGCGTCTTCTGTTGTTCGGTTTGAGGATGACCTTCGATTCATTCAAAGAGAGTTTCTTTACCTGCTTCTCTTGTGCCAGCTCTTGTTAATCATTCCGGAGGTGCGGTCTTCAGAAATCTACAACCCCAACAATGGTATGGTTATATTTTATTATTATAGTATGACATAGTAGATTTTGAAGTTACTAAGACCATATAAATACTATAATTTTTTATATTATATATATTATTGTGGCGATTTTATATTAACTCTAACTCGTGAGCTTAACGAGCCAGCTCGCAAGCTTAATGAGCCGAGTCAAGCTAAGATTTTTGCTAGTTTACTTAACGAGCCGAGCCGAGCTGGCTCGTTTGGCTAATGAGCTCGAACGAGCCGAGCCAAAATGAGCCGAGCTAGCTCGACATCCACCCCTAGTGCAGTGGTCCAGGACGGTGCATGCATTGTTATGTATTCCCCATCGCGCTTGACACCACTGGCATTCCTGCTGCAGCTACATTTGTGAGGCTTTTTTGCCAGCATGGAGAAATAGTTGATTCAGTAATAATGAAAAAATAGGTATACTTCTCAGCCATGGGGTTTTAGCTTCATTACATACTATGACACTACTGTTGTCGATAAAGTGATATAAATTTTTGTTTCCAATGATTTGGTCGAACTATTTAGGAGTTGAATTGCTCTAGTTCTTGTTAATTCTTAATTTCAGTTTTGCATGGCTAGTAGTTAACGGGCTGACAAACTAAACAGAATTATTTAGGATGTCTACAGCATGTTCAGTGACAATAAGAAAATCACCACATAAATCATTACGATATAGAGGGAATAAGGAATTTAATTAGGGCGTGTTTGAATGTTGATGCTGACTAAAAAAAGGTGTTGTTATGTGTACTTGTGTGAAACCAGTGCATTGGTCCCTCCCAACAAACGTCACATGCATGTGAACCAAGTAACGCCATGAGCGGTCTGCTTCAAAACTTTGGATATAAGCGGAATCCAGATGTACAGTAGATGAGGTTCCCAGTGTGGATCGGACGGATGCATGTGAGGGGGAGAGCTGCCACACTGGTGTTGAGTGCTATCCCCTGTTGTAGCTTGTTATTTCATATATATATATATATATATATATATATATATATATATATATATATATATATATATATATATATATATCATTTTACACGTGCGTGTAGCTACACCTAACTGTGTATCTCATGATACATGATGAATTTGATCCGATAAAGAGTATGTACATGTAGTATGTGATTATAATAGACTATCTGTGATGATATATACGTTGGGTATGTAAGAATACATTGAGTATATGGACATACTATTTTATATAGTATTTTAAAGGTATAATTAAAATATATTTAAAAATAGGGTTGATTTTAAAAAAATTTCGTGTAACTCGCTTTGAATTAAGTATCTTAGAATTAATATATAAACATATTAAAAATGATAAACTAGTATGCGGACATACATATAATGGTATACTGATGGTGGGTGTAGCTACACGTACGTATAGATAAAACTCGTCATATATATATATATATATATAGGGAATGTATACTCTGTGGCCGGCATAGAATAGTTATTCTGTAGCCACCTCTTTTTACCGTAGTTTTATGTAGTAATTTACTATAATTTCAATACATATTTATGTTAATTGGATTACTATAACAGACATGGAGATATTTACCATTATATTATAGTAAATTACTTAGTAAGAAGTTACTAAAATCTCGTGAATTACTATAGTAACTCAAAGTGGCTATAGAATAGTTATTCTATGTCCGGCCATAGACTATAGGTTCTATATATATATATAGTTATATCTGATACCCGCTTCACAGACACAACCCATTTTTTCCCGAACGGTTATTGGCTTGCATGCTAGATCAATCCACACCCACACTGGTAAAAGAAGTAAGAGCACTACACAGACACCTCTGCATCCTGTATCTCTGGACTCTGATGAACTCTTGACAGGAGTCAACGCACGGCAACAACATCTAAAGATCGACACATCATCAGTCTACTAGTGGCAGGCTGAGCAGCAGACACCAATCTCTGCTGCTAGCGGCTAGCCTGCTACTTGCCTTGCTCCTGCGCGTACTTGCGGTGGTCGGAGCAGTCGACGGCGCCGGCCGGGGGATGGCACTTGCTGAAGACCCTGAAGGCGGAGGCGAGGGAGAGCGCGACGAAGCAGGCGAGCGCGGCGGCGTGCAGCGCCAGCGACACCGTCGCCCTGCCGCAGAACCGGCCGAAGTAGGAGCACACCTCGCCCCACGACACGTCCCGGTCGCCGCGCCGCGCCAGCTGCAGCACCTCCGCCGCCGCCGCCGCCGACGTCACCAGCAGGTACGCCGACGCCTGCATGCATACATACGTGCTCCGATCCGTCAAGTCAGGCTAAAGCTGGCATGAACCGGCCAGTCTCACAGCGAAAAGGATTGACTCGCGTGCAAGGCAGAGCTTCTGTCCATTGTCAAGCACTTGTCAGCTCTGCTAATGTTCCCAAAACTGTGATGATGTGATGAGTCTTCTGGGCCATGAATTAAATCATTTACATAATCACTGGCCCAATTGAACTACTCCATAGAGTAGAGATGGTTTGGTGATGAGCCTTAGCAGCACAAATTCACACTGCTAAACCGCCTACCTTTTTTTTTCTGAATTTCAGTTTTCAGATTTGCTCTGTTTCTGAACTCGCATGACCCTATCCTATTCCTATCTGCTTGCTACTACTGACCAGTTTTCTGGATGATCAATTGTCCCCTCACCTATCAGTTGGCCAGTAGGACTTTACCTAACAGTATATTCGAACTGGCTAGTCAAGCTAAAAGTGAAAGATACAGAGAAAGAAGTTGGTTCGGACCTGATCCAGGACGAGGATGAGCCAGTCGTACTGCGCGAAGGACTTGAAGGACGACAGCAGGATGGAGGCTACCGCGTAGGCAGCTGTGACGGCGTTGGCGCCAACCAAATAGCTGATCGAGGAAAACTTTTCATGTCAGAAGAAGCTCCAAAGGGCACAGCAGTACAAGAGTGAAGAAAAAAAAATCAAACTAATTCTTGACGATGATGATAGAATAAACAGTCCAATTAAGAAGTTGATCATGGTGCTAATCAAGTCCAGTTAGTAGGCATCAGCTGAGAGAAGAATTGAAGAAGGTGATTGGCGGCGGCTTACGTGAAGCCGGAGAGATCGGAGAAGTTGACCTCACCGTAGGTGTCGTCGGCCTGGGTGTTGGTGGCCATCCGCCACAGGGAGGCCGCGGCGAGCGGGACCACGCACAGCCGCAGCGCCAGCTCGGGGAGCTTGATCATGGCCGCCATGATAGAACCTCAGCTCCCTCAACTTGCCTAGTTGCCTGCTTCAGGATCAGTGGAGCCTAATTTTGTTTGTTGTTGTGCGCGTGAAGCAAGGCGACGAACAAGGGAAGACGCTGAGGGCGACTTGGCGCACTACCGTGGAGAGCTATATAGCCGGCCCACTCACTGGCGACGCGTGGAAAAGGCGCGCTAGTGTACACGCCATGGACTGCAATGAATGCGCTTGGGCCAGAGGGCCCACGGGCTGTTGTTTCGGACGGAGAGGTTGTACGGCGTTCACATGTTGAAAACAGGTGCATTGCAACCTCGGGCGGATCCCAAATTTCAACCCCAAAGTTTACTGTCAAAAAAATTCTCATCACATCAAAATGTCATAGCATATATGGAGTACTAAATGTAGATAAAATCAAAAAATAATTGCACAATTTTGTTAAGGAAGGAGTTCGGCAAGACGACTTCGGTTCACACGTGAAAGTGCTTCGAAAGGTGTCAGCAGGTGCGCGGAGCCGGAGCCGGCATGTTCGCCCGCTGGGCCGAACACAAGGAGGGAGGAGAGAGGGAGGCAAGAACCATGCTTTCAGAGAAGTGGCGGTCCGAATCCACTCTGACAAAAGAAAATAACTGACTAAGCCGTGCCGTAAGGGGGGCTCCACACGGGGCGGGGCCAAGGCCTTCATGTATGGGTGACAGATCGGCCATAGGAGTACTCCGGGATAACGGTGTATTGATCTCCTTTCTTGCCGCTACTTGCGTTGCGAGCCAATCTTCAAACTGTTACGGAGAAGTCGTTTACTGATTAGCTGCTTGAACGTGGAAATATTTCAGCATATCTGCTCTTAGGTTAGTACGAGAACTCGACTCTACTCGGTTCTTTTAGGGGGCTCAGCACCCATGGCCAAACAACAGTTTGCTTTGCTCGAAAGCGTGTTACGTAAATCAGTGGGACATGTATACTGAGCTCTTCCCCTTCGCAGACCGAGTGGTTGTTAAAACAGCAGTGAAATGATTGGTTGCACCCGTGTCCAAGAGCCAACTGTCAGGGGTGGCAAACACCATCCCCTTGTGGGTTGCCCGCGGGACCCACTATCAAGAAGTGTATCCACGGCTTCTTGTACTAATTTTTCCTGGCACATTACTAAATCCGCTGGTGCGTTGTACTCTACGAGACGAACATTTTAAGCCTAATTAATCAATTTTTGGACAATTTTTCACACGTACAAACGGAATGCTACATTAGCGCACGCACTCCAACAGACCAAATTTTGGCTCCCAATTTCAGAAACTAAACAAGGCCCTGATAAAAAACACCAAGGTGTAAATTTGGGGGTGTAAACACCAAGGTCACTTCGTTATAAATGCGTATTGTAGCATTTTTATTTGTATATGTGAAAAATTGTCCAAAAATTGATTAATTAGGCTCAAAATGTTCGTCTTCTTGTAGAGTACAACAAAACTGTGTAATTAGTTTTTGATTCATCTACATTTAGTATTCCATACATGAGCCGACATTTTGACGTGATGGAATCTTTTTTTTGCATAGTAAACTTTGGGGTGCAAATTTTGCATCTAACAAGGCCCAAGGGTGACCCTGCTGTGCGGACAGGATCAGGAGAGTTTGTGCAGAGGTACGTTGAGCAGAAATGGCTGGATCTGAAACCTTAGGGATGCATGCTATTTTTTTAATAAAAGTCAGGAGCACTGTCACATCATATAAAAAGAAAAACTATTGGTAAATAATATGCTGAAGCGAACACCACCACCATAAAAATAACACACACAAACAACACACCCAACTATGGATGGCAACGGGCACAAATTACCCGTGTGCCCGCGGGCAAAAACCCGCTAGGGCGAGGATCCGGGTGCAATTTTGTGCCCACGGGCGTGGGTGTGGGTTTGATGTTGAACCCAGTGGGTAAAATCTCGCGGGCATGAAATAGTTGTGCCCGAGCCCGCTCTACCCGCAAACCCGCTACATTAGCTGACATGTGGACCCCGTATGCATATATGTGAGGAGAACAGCTGCAGTTCCCGGGTCTCTCCGCTCATTCCACCCTCGGCCTCCATCCACCCCCACCCAGCCGCACACTCACCAGGCAGATAGGCCAGCACCAGGCCGCCGCCAACTGCGCCCCCGCGCGGTGCTAATGAAGTCATCCCAATTCCCAATTGAAGACTAACCTGATGAAATGAAAAGCAAGAAAAAGGGAATGCTACTGTATTTTTTGACGGAAAGAATGCTACTGTATTTAACATTTAGTATTGTTAAACCATATGGATCTATCCGATCTATGAGCTTTATATATACTACTATGTGATTTGTTCCTGCCGGGCACGGGCGTACCCGCGGGTTGACTGTGCCCGCGGGTGACGGGCACGGGCACAGGTTTTTACCCGTGACGGGTGATAGGGCGCGGGCGCGGGCATGGAACTTGCCTCACGGGTGAGGGTCTGTCAATGCTCTGCCCGCGGGTAATGTGCCCGTTGCCATCCATACACCCAACAAGACACTACACCACCACAAACTAGGAGAGTAAGCGAAAGAAGCCACCGCGAACTGCGCCGTTGTTGTCAACGCTGTGCCACGACAAAAGCTGCGGTCTGCTGCAAGCCTGAGCAGCACCTCAAACTCCACCATAGAAAATCACCCTCAAGCCACACACGATCGCCGGTCCCTCTATCCCACGGAACACTCCCATCGCAACGCCGATAAAAATCAGTGATCGACCACTATGGGGGCATCGCCTCTCCCACCGCCTCGCACTCCTCTGCCAATGACTCAGATATATGAAACCGCTATGAGACCGACGCCGCCGCCCAACCGTCACCGGGGTCACCGCAGCACCATCCACGCCAGCTCAAGACCTCCATCACCCATGGTTCATCCGCACCTCCCTGCCAACACAGACCAAGCACACCTCCACTGCCGTTGCGCGCAAGCAACACCCCCAACCAACCACCGCCACTGCCTAGCCAAGGCGGGCCTCAAAATGCGGCGCCTCCAAGGAGGGCACGACGCCAATGGCGCCGTCGTCACAGGTCCAGAGATGGACAGTGTTCACACCCTCGAGAGCCTCGTGCAGTAGGGGACATGGTGCCCCCAACGGGGAGAACGACGCCATAATGGCGCTGCCATCATCACCAGTGATAGAGGCGTCAGTGAAGGCTTACGTCCTACTCAGCACCATGCCCACCAAACGTTCTAGACCAAGGCAGTAGCCCGCTCCTCCTCGCCTCCGCTTCGCCTCCACCGGAAGAAACCCACCACCATGGCGGCGATGGACAAGCATCACCGTCGAGGAGCACCAACCGCCTCACCTCATATCCCGTCGACCATGCGCCGGCCCTAGACAGCCAGGGCCACAGCCAGCCATGGCCAGCCATAGCCCGCAGCCAGCACCAACAACCCCCTACGCCCATTCACTCCGACCACTGCCGCCGCCGGAGCCGTCCGTGCCGGCCGCTGCCGCCGCATCCTAGCGCCGACCCCTCCCCCCTCTACGCACATCCACGCACCTCCCATCGCGTGGCTACCGGATCCGGCGCCACGTTGGATCCGCAGCAGCCGCCGTCACCGCCGCAGAGGTCTACCGCGCCACCGGCGAGCAGGCTTCAGGCGCCACGGGCGGCCGTGCCCGCCCGAAACCACCGAAGGAGGAGGAAGATGCCTCACCGCCGCCTTCCTCGTGGGCCGCGCGAGTTGTCGGCGGCCCGCTTGAGCGGCGGCGCGGCGGGAGGAGGCGAGGGAGGGTGGCGGCGACGCTAGGGTTTGGGGGTCCACTCGGTCGCCCACGCGGGCCACGCGAACGGATTACCTTAACAGTCGTGTGCATGAGTGGAGAGTGGTAGGTGACACGGCCGTGTGTTTATTTTTGTGTTGCTGCGCTGTGGTGGTTGGCGACCATATATATTTTACATGATCGATGTCAACCAGAAAATGAGAAAGGCAGCCACCAATCAAATCATATGTTTGTTATAGTAGCCTTCTTTCATGATCTACTGGTGGGAACTTTAGTGCTGGTTAAACGAGTCCCAGGCTCGATTCATGCTCAAGACTACCCGCAAAAAAGAAAAAAGAAAGAAAGAACTGGAATGCAGGGACGACTCAGCTCACCTCTCGCCATTCTTCTCGAATTGTTATGAACCCTCGTGTTTGTACTCCTACAGAATCTATTTCACACGACATGTTTGTATGCCATGGCCTATGTATAGAAAATAGCTCAATTTTGTACTCATTCTGAATCTATTTACAAGATCATTGTTCTTCTCGAATGGTTGTAAAGTCTCTTATTTATAACATGACTTTTCAATAGAAAAATAGCCCACTTAGAACTACTGTTAGTTTTCTAAAAAAATGTTATAAAAATAGACAAAAATAACCCGTTAAATCTATATCTAAATTATATGCAGTAATCTAGTGTAATCTTGCAAGCCCGATGCCAAAACACTACTGTTATATGCGCCCATCGCAAGAACTCGCGCGTTAAGATCTAGGAAACAGGATGGATCTAATCACGATTGAGGTGCAGGCAAAGATGGACCTCCATAGAGTTGTGGCGACACGCGTATTGGTGCTCATCCATCCTAATAGGAACGAGGCTTTCTCATATATGGGATCCCATGCATAAAAGTGTGGTCAAGGCCGTTGTGACTACCGTTATTGGGTTTTGCAGCCGCCCGGTTCATTTGTTATCACGCATACCATTCTGAACATTATTTTACAGTAACCATCTTACTTTTTATATAGACTACCAATCTCCAGCATTGTTAAAAATATTCATTGGAATTTAGAAACACCTAAACATGTATCTAATTAACTAACTACATCTTTTATTATATAAAAATGCTATCCTAAAGTATTCTTATTTATGCTTCCAAATCGTGCTTATATATATATATGCATGGATTAATGTTACAATAAAGCTATATAAACAGGTAAGATGAAAAACATATTTCATCTTAAATCTAAGTGGCTAAAATCTAGCTATCCGCGCGGGGTTGATGAACCAGTATATATACAGTAAGTAATAATTCGATCGGCAGCGGGGGATGGGAGGCCAGCTGCTTTTCTTGTTGCGAGCGAGCTAGGGTACGATGATGCGGACGTGTCTCGTACGTGTGGTGCTAGTGCGCGTGAGTGGAGTTGCCTCTGATGGAGGGCGGTGGCGGGGCGGCAAATAAAAGGCGAACCCGCGCGCGCATGCCAGTGCCGCTTCTCCCGCAGTGCAGTGGACTGGCCGGCTGGCCTACCCGCCGCCGTGTGTTGTGTGTGAAAGCTTGGGCGCCGAACGAACGCGGGGAGCGCGTAGGCGCCCAAATCTGTAAGCACTCACGATGACGTCGCCGTGAAACAAGAACGACCAGCCGCCTGGGGCCTTGTTACGTCGAAATTAGGAGGTCAAATTTGGGAGTTTGATGTCACTTCGTAATCATTGTGTCACTGTAGCATTGCGTTTGTATTTGTGAAAAATTATCTAAAAATTAATTAATTGGAATCCAATCACTGCCGCATGCGCTTCCTTTTAAGCTATACCATACAGTTGGACAGTAGGGCGAGCGTGCGAAACAGAGGAAATGAGAAATCGGCCTTGCCTAGCTTGTCAGCTCGATTGGAATTGGGGAAAAGCTTTCTTAATACCCGCGCAGATTGGGGAAAGGCCACTGGCAGCAAGGCAACATTTCTGAAGCAACACTCTAGCAAGACCTGAAGCAAACGAAAACTGAAGGTCTTTCATCATTTTATAAAGGGAAATGCCACTGGCACGATGGGATATACTCTTCAAGGAAACATTACTCATCACACAACATAAATGGAATTTTAAGCGGAAAGGCACTAGATGCAGACATATGATCTTTTGACAGTGACACTGAAACTAGGAGGGAAACTCAGTGCTGACAAATAGAGGATACAAACAGTTCAACATGGTAAAACCTAAGAACAATCACGTATACATTCAAATTGACAACCCCCTCTCACAAATGACACAAGAAATGCAATATGGCAACAAAAAAAAGACAGAGACTGCCCAGGTTCATGCAACTGCTCCATGTTCTTCAATGTTCCTACCCAACCTGTCAATCTCTATGATGTCCAAATAAGATGGACCTGCCTCCCTAAGCTAGATCTAGAAACAAATTAGAGCTTCAACCGTGTTGCCTGATAATAGTCTTGTGGTCAGTGATGATTCGCCCACCCATGCTGAATGCTGACGATCACACGCCACGGTAGATGCACGAGCAGCAAAAACATCACGGGCCATTCAAGCTATGACATGATACTTTGACACGTGCATTTCCCATCGGTACAAGACATCGAAGCTTTCATCATTGCAGGGGAATAAATCTTCACGGAAATATCCGTCAAATTCCCCATTGAATCTTGCTTTGAGTGCTTATATATAATTACTCCAATCAACCCGTCACTAAAGTTGCATTGTCATTTGCTTGTGTAGAAGCTGCGATTTCACCTCCTATTTCAGATAAGCAATCACAGCTATAGCTTTGTCCACTTTAGCGATATGAACACTGGCCGTGTCTTCGAATGCTTGCTTCACGTGAAATTCAACAAATCCAAACTTGTACCGAGTATCTAGTATCACCGGTATGCAATTTGACAAGTATGAGGTCATCCGGTATTTATCAAATTTCGTCTTCGTGCGGGGAACCATAGATCCAATTAATGATTGTATTTTCGCTTGGTGGTTTTGAATCCAATTCTTGTTTCACCCTCCAAATCCGGGAAAAAACTTGGGTGCAGTCCGGCTGCACAGCACCCTCCGTGCAGTCCGGCGTCTGATGATTGCGGGGGCACAGAGGCGCCGCAGCTCCCTCGGCTCGCAGGACAGGAAGCGGCTCGTGGTGCTCGGCTCGCAGGCCAGGAAGTGGCTTGTGGTGCTCGGCTCGCAGACCCAACCTATCCAAGCCATCTGCATCTTCGTGTCCTCCGCGCCGAGCATCACGGTCTATCCGAGCCATCCGCATCTTCGCGCCGCCTCCGTGAATCAAGGCGTCGATCACGTACAATCGCGTGGTTCCGGCCTTCCTCTCAATCTTAGATCGCAGCAACAAGGGCAGCGGTCCACCATGACAGTGGATTACACAGCTTTGGTGGCAGGAAGAGGCCAAGAGAAGGACGACAACTTCCCCTCGTCATCCCTAATGCCATCTTTGTCTGCCCTAGCAGCCAATGGAGCGCACGCAATACAGGTACGACTAGCTCGTTATTTGCCCTCATCATTTTTCATCGTTGATTAGCGCTAGTAATACAAACTAATTAGAGTGACCATTTGAATTAGTATATGATACTCTCCGCTAGTTTGTGACCATATGCATGATTTCATATAGAACTCCATTGGAAATACTCATGGCGAGGGTAACTTAGACAGTTGCATGGTACCCGAAGCAATAGCAGATGAAGCACAAGATGAGGTAATTCAATTTAAATAACAAATTCATGTATGAATATAATATCATGTATGGATATAATATTTCAATTTAAATAACAAATTCATGTATGGCGAAGGACTTGAAGGACGACAGCAGGATGGAGGCTACCGCGTAGGCAGCTGTGACGGCGTTGACGCCAACCAAATAGCTGATCGAGGAAAACTTTTCATGTCAGAAGAAGCTCCAAAGGGCACAGCAGTACAAGAGTGAAGAAAAAAAATTCAAACTAATTCTTGACGATGATGATAGAATAAACAGTCCAATTAAGAAGTTGATCATGGTGCTAATCAAGTCCAGTTAGTAGGCATCAACTGAGAGAAGAATTGAAGAAGGTGATTGGCATATATATGCGCGCGCTCGTTTCTTAATCGTTTTTAGCATTTGTTCGCATCATGTTACAAGGGATAGACCAACAGTTACGTAAACAATTTTTGGCTGGGTAGGGTGAGCGCTGTACGTTGGGTGTAGCTCTTCATGATGGTATTGACCATATCATCTCTAATGGTGACTTTTGAGATGTTTATTACTATATCTGTTTCAAAATATAAGTTATTTAACTTTTTTATAATAAGTTTGATCAGTCGTTTTATTTAAAAATTTTATAAAAATATAGTCAAATTTAAGATATTTTTAAAGTTTTTTATTGATAAATTAAGCAACCACAAAAAATATGATAATGTGTATAAATTTTTGAATAAGACGAGCGATAATCAAACCAACTATAATTTAAAAGTGAGGGAGTATACTGTAATAATTTTCTCTACAAACTGTGCACACACACGCAACAAAATTAATATGCCTCGCAAATTGTTGGCTGCACAGTACACGTCGCTCTACTATTTAGCACAAGCTCAAGGGCGCATCTATCTAACCATTCGATACGCAGCACGTGAAGGACTTGCACATTAAACGCCGCGCTCGCTGCTCGATCTCTCCTTCCGGCCATGGCGTCGACCAAGCTCGCCAACTCCGGCGACGAGCAGCAGAAGCTGTCGCCTTCTGGCCTTCCCGTCCGCGAGATCCCGGGAAGCTACGGCGTGCCCTTCTTCTCGCCGCTGCGCGACCGCCTCGACTACTACTACTTCCAGGGCGCCGAGGAGTTCTTCCGCTCCCGCATCGCCCGCCACGGCGGCGCCACCGTGCTGCGCGTCAACATGCCGCCAGGGCCCTTCATCTCCGGCGACCCCCGCGTCGTCGCCCTCCTCGACGCGCGCAGCTTCCGCGCGCTCCTCGACGACTCCCGCGTCGACAAGGCCGGCACGCTCGACGGCACCTACGCGCCGTCGCCGGCGCTCTTCGGCGGCCACCGCCCGCTCGCGTTCCTCGACGCCGCCGACCCGCGCCACGCCGCGCTCAAGCGCGCCGTGATCCGCCTCGCGGCCGCACGGGCGCGCCACGTCGCGCCGGCGTTCGGCGCGGCCTTCGCCGCCACGATCGGCGCCGTCGAGGCCGGCCTCGCGGCCTCCGGCGCCGCCGAGTTCAACAAACATAACATGCGCCACATGCTCGACTTTACCTGCACCGCGCTGTTCGGCGGCGCGCCGCCGAGCAAGGCCATCGGCGACGGCGCCGCGGCGAAGGCGTACAAGTGGCTGGCCATCCAGCTCCACCCGCTGGCGAGCAGGGTCATCAAGCCGTGGCCGCTGGAGGACCTGCTCCTCCACACCTTCCGCCTCCCGCCGTTCCTTGTGCGCCGCGACTACGCCGAGCTCACGGCCTACTTCGCCGGCGCCGCCGCCGGCGCCATGGACGACGCCGAGAAGGCCGACCCGGGCGCCATCCCGCGTGACGAGCTCCTCCACAACCTCGTCTTCCTCGCCGTCTTCAACGCCTACGGCGGGTACAAGATCTTCCTGCCCCACCTCGTCAAGTGGCTCGCCCGCGCCGGCCCGGAGCTCCACGCCAGGCTCGCCGGCGAGGTCCGCGCCGTCGTCCCCGCCGGCGAGAAAACCACCCTCGCCGACGTGGAGAAGATGCCGCTGGTGAAGTCGGTGGTGTGGGAGACGCTGCGGATGAACCCGCCGGTGGAGTTCCAGTACGGCCGGGCGCGGCGCGACACCGTCATCGAGAGCCACGACGCCGCGTACGAGGTGAAGAAGGGGGAGATGCTGTTCGGGTACCAGCCGCTGGCGACGCGGGACGAGCGCGTGTTCCGGCGCGGCGGCGAGTTCGTGGCCGACCGGTTCGTGGTCGCCGCCGGCGGGGAGGGAGAAGCGGAGCGGCGGCGGATGCTGGAGCACGTGGTGTGGTCGAACGGGCCGGAGACCGGCGAGGCGGCGGAGGGGAACAAGCAGTGCCCCGGGAAGGACATGGTGGTGGCGGTGGGGCGGCTGATGGTGGCGGAGCTGTTCCGGCGGTACGACACGTTCGCGGCCACCGTAGAGGAGAACCCGGTGGAGCCGGTGGTCACGTTCACGTCGCTGACGAAGGCTGCCGCCGTGGGCAATGGCAACGGCAGGGCCTGACGACGGCTAGTGGGAATCGAAGCGAGAGGTGATCAGATTATTGTGTCCTGTCCGTTGTTCACTGTGCTGTGTGAGTACGTACTACGTATGTAGTACTGTCATTGATGTGGTGTGTCTGCTGTGATAGATGTGGAGTTTGCATGGCATGGTGTCATCAGTGGCATGTGCGGCAGCTGATATGGCGGATGTCAGGAGTTAGTCTTGTCTTGTGAATCGATGGTGAATGTGTGGTAAAAAAATATGCACATGTGTCAATAAAATAATAATATGTTGTGGCATGGTCAATATGTAGGTCAACACATAAGTATGGGTACCATTTTTGTGTACCTCTTTGCTCAAAGGTGCAAAAGGTAACCTAGAAATTGCAGCAACAAAATTGGACCTACGCCAACAAATTGGACCTTAAAATTAAACTATATATATATAGGACGAGTTTTATCTACACATGCGTGTAGCTACACCCACCATCAGTATATCATTGTACGTATGTCCACATACTAGTTTATCATTTTTAGTATGTTCATATACTAATTCTAAGATACTTCAAAGCTAGTTACACGAAAAATTTTCAAAATTAACCCTATTTTAAAATATATTTCTATTATACATTTATAATAGTATATAAAATAGTATGTTCATATACTCAATGTATGCTTACATACCCAATATATATCATCACAGATAGTCTAGCATCACCATATACTATATGTACATACTCTTCATCGGATCAAATTCATCATGTATCATGAAATACACAGGTGAGTGTAGCTACACGCGCGTGTAGAATGGATTTTTCCTATATATATCTTCAGAGCATGCAATGTCATCTTCTGATGCTAGCACGACGGGTACTATGGCCGTGTTTCTTTGTTTTCCGGAAAAAAAATGCAAAGGGAATCTTGCATGCATGTAGTATTAAATGAAGTCTATTTGCAAAACCTTTTTAGAGATGAGTGTAACTTTGCGCGGCGAATCTAACGAGCCTAATTAATTCATGATTTCCTACAGTAATGCTACAGTAGCCATCCTCTAATCGTGCGGTCAAAGGCCTCATTAGATATTAGATTTGTCTCGTGAATTAACTCGGGGTTGTGATGATAATTTTGTAAACTGACTTTATTTAATACCATTGATTATTGATCAAATTGGGTGGAAAAATATTTCCACCCTAAAGAAACACGGCCATAGGGCACGAAAATTTGCAGGAGATGAGATGGGATGATCATATCCATGCTGACTGTTCAAGTGTTCATAAACATATTTCGTAGTCTCATCCAGGGCACGAAAATTTGCAGGAGATGAGATGAGATGATCACGCGGAGCACAAATAGGGAGCCGACAGGTGTGCCCGGATCCTGAGCACGGCTTTGATACGGGGGTGTTTGGTTCTGGGGACTAAAGTTTAGTCCATGTCACATCGAATATACGGATGATAATTAGAATTATTAAATATAGGTTAATTATAAAACTAATTATATAAATGAGCGCTAATTTATGAGACGAATCTAATAAGCCTATTAATTGATCATTACACATATTTAGCACATATTTACTGTAGCACTACATTGTCAAATCATGGACTAAGGTGGTGTTTGGATCCAGGTGCTAAAGGTTAGCGCTTTAAATAAGTGATAATTGGATGTATTAAATATAAGCTAATTACAAAATTAATTATATAAGTCATGTCTATTTCGCGAGACGAACCTAACGAGCCTAATTTCGCTATAATTAATACATAATTATCATACATTTACTGTAGCATTACATTGTCTAATCATGGTGTAATCAGGCTTAATAGATTCGTCTCGTAAATTACTCCTCGTTTATGTAATGGATTTTTAATTATCTATATTTAATACTCCTAATTAATATATTTATATCCGATGTGACGGCGCTAAAGTTTAGCGCGTGGGAAACAAACAGACCTTAATTAGACTTAATAGATTCGTCTCGCAAATTAGTCATTAATTATATAATAATTATTTTAATTAACATATATTTAATATTTTTAATTAATATTTTTTATTTGATGTGACCTGCACTACAGTTTAGTCGTGAACTCGTGACTAGTCAGAGACAGGTCGTGTCGTGCTCACGAACAGTGTTCAAGTCGTATGGCCTATCTCTCTATTCACGTGCTCAGCTGATGGATCAAAACGTTGTTCCATCAAATCGTATGGCCTATCTCTCTATTCATGTGCTCAGCTTCAGATCTACTACTACCAAGAACGACAGCGCTAGTAACAGGAGAGATGGGGACACACCATGCATGCATATCGATCTGCGAGTTTTTTTGGGTGGAAATTTTTTTTAAATAATTAAGGGTATTAAATAAAGTCAGTTTATAAAACTATCGATCCTGAGTTAATTCACGAGACAAATCTAATGAGGCCTTTGACCGCACGATTAGAGGATGATTACTGTAGCATTACTCTAGTAAATTATGGACTAATTAGGCTCGTTAGATTCATCGCGCAAAGTTACATTCATCCCTAAAAATGTTTTGTAAATAGACTTCATTTATACTTCATGATTTCCATTTAAAAAAAATTTCACGGAGGGAAAGAAACACAGCCTAGATGTAGTGTTCTTGGTGGCATTACCATCTTCGTATCAGCACCTGTCAGCAAGTTGTTGGAAGATAGACTGATTGATCAAGAGAAAACTTAACTTGGTCTTGTTTAGATGCAAATTTAGTAGACCAAATTTAACCCAAAAATATCGCTTCGTCGTAAATGCGTCACGATAGCATTTCGTTTATATTTGTGAAAACTTGTCAAAATATTGATTAATTAGGCTCAAAATGTTCGTCTCGTAAAGTACAACAAAACTATACAATTAGTTTTTAATTTCATCTACATTTAGTACTACATGCATGTGCCGACATTTTGATGTGATGAGAATCTTATTTTGCATGGTGAAATTTGGGATCGCTTGTTTCACAATACGTGTTTGATATAAGCATACAAGAAACTAAAGCACTGTATATAGGTGATATTGGATATAACTTGATCGTCGCTTAACCTTTTCGGATGGAGTTATGTCCAGCTAATGAATGCAAGCACATAATGTTTCTACTGTATATGCTGAACTAAAAAAAATCGAAAAATCAATAAGATATACCAAAACTTTCGATGCTCTATGTGTCGGTGTTCGGATCGGCTGACCGACACTAACTAAAACGAATGCGCTACGCCCTTTCTCTCGATGGTTGGTGCGAAGGATAACACAACGACACGAGTTTTATCCTGGTTCCGGCCGTGGGGCCGTACGTCCAGCAAGGGTGGCGCACGCACTGTATTACTCCGCACCGGGGTGTCTGTAGTAGGGGTTTACAAGCGAGGTGGGAGAGGAGGTGGAGATCTCCAAGTCCCAAGCGTATCGAGTGGATGTGTTGTGAACTCCGGTGGGTGAACTATGTTTGCGAGTGCCGGTGTTCGATGGTCTGTGTGTGTTTCTCTGTTCGCCGGCCCTTGGCCGGGCATCTACCTCCCCTTTTATAGTCCAAGGAGGGGCAGAGATACATGCACCGTAAAGTAAAATCTACAGTCCCCGGGTACTGGAGAGTATGGTGCCGAGCGTGGAGGTTGTCCTGCGGATCCCTTTACTCGACGCAAATCGCTGAAAGTCTGCCAATTTTGGAGGATGGCGGTATGACGGCCCCTGTAGAAAGTACATGTCCCTGTGCTTGTCCTGAGGTGTCTTCGAGGGGCTATGTCGTTCGGTGTTCGAGCCCGGTCGTCGATCGTACACCCGTTTGAGGGTTCTCCTGTGCCTTATTGAGGGCTTCGTCATGGGATCCGTACGGGGGTCGGTGTCACAGGAGCGCCGGAGTCTTCAGCACAGGTCCAATCTAGGCTTCGCAAGTCATCGTGGTGACTGGAGTCGGTGGTACAGGGTTGCGCAGTCACGCACAGCGCCGGGGATGGCGGAGCAGTGACCGGAGTTGGCGGATGGAACCTGGCCTTATTATCCGTGCGACTACACCGACCAGCGCTCGCGCCCAGTCCTCGTCCGTACACCCATTCGAGGGTTTCCCCATGCTCGTTCGAGGGCTCCGTTGTGGGGTCGGACGGAGATGGTCAGAGCCGTGCATCGAGGTGACGCTTGCTTGTCCGCACAGGGTGCTGCAGTGCTCGTATAGTGACCGGCGTCAGCCGCATAGTGATCGGAGTTGTCCGCATAGTGCTTTAGGTCGTGCCAGTCGGCATGGGTGGCGATTTGCCTTTTGACTTTGGTGCCCTGCGGCAGCGCCGGGCATTAAATGCCCCTGTCAGGCGAGGTGGATGGGCGCACCGGCGCTTTTGTTTGGAAAGGTGGCCTCGAGCGAGGCGGAGTTGAGGTGTTCGCTCGAGGGAGGTCAATACCCTCGAGCGAAGCGGAGTTTGTACAGTGTTTCGGTCGAGGGAGCCGAGATCCTTGAGCGAGGCGGAGATGAAGCCCGCGCGTCGGGCCTTCGATGGGAGGGGCTCGAGCGACTGTAGGGCCGTCACGGGCCGTGGGCCTCGTGCTCGTTTTGGTCTTCCTTTGGCTCACGGGAATTTGGTTGCGATTTGTCTGTGTTTTTCCGGGGTGATTATCCCTTAGGTTAGGGGACCCCTTAAGACCGTCCCCAATAGTATGTAACGTGGTTGAACAGATATATATTATTTTGGACAAAGGAAAAATAGATAGAAAGAAGAACTTCAGTTGCCATAATCTGTGCCAAAACTGACCTAGCCATGGCAACGAAACCTCTTACTGACCTATGAACTATACTCACTCCAGCCTCCACATGATTCTATATATGCTTTACAACATTTTATAGGTTTGAATGTAACACTCGAGGTGTTATAGACCTTTTAAGCTTGTTTTTGGGCAAATTAACACTCGAGGTGGTAATGAGTTCAAATTTTCAAAAAGAGCAAATTTGGAGAAATTCAAGTTTGAAGTGCAAATTTGGAAGAAAGTTGGCAAATAGGGAAAATAAGGTTTGAATGTGCCAAATTTAAGAGAAATATCATTTTGGAGGAAATTGAAGTCAGTGGATTGTAAAAGCATGGTTTAACCCAACATTTTCTATAAGGCCAGTCCTAGTGCAAGGTTTCATAGAGTTTCATACACATTAAACAGGGTGTCAAATCAGCATTTTAGATGATGTTGCAAAGAGTTAATGAGGAGAGAGATGAAATGAAACATCAAAATGAAACAATGCATTGTATGAACCATTTCATCTATTAATTAATTATCTATTTGCTTACGTGGCATTCTTGGAAACACAAAAATGAAATCCCCACTGGGAATAGCCTAAGATTCAGTTAAACCTCCCATGAAATGAACCCTGAAAAAAATGCCAAGACAACAATTTTGGATTGAGAAAATAAATATTTATGTGTATAAAGATTGGGCAAGTAGTAGCAAAATGGAAACTAGGAGCCTTGTACTAAATCATGGACTACTTCATGATCAAAGAAGAAGCTGTTTTCTATTTTATTTGGATGCTCAAAAATCGAATTGTGCACTATTTTGGTCAGCTTGCTTAACTGACGAAACTGAACTTTGGGTTCAGTAAAAACACCAATATTCAGGGGTCAAGATCTCTCAAACTATAAAGTGTTGGACCCAACTTGCTAGACAAGAAGTGGAGCTGCATGTCTAGGATACAAATTTTCTTTAGGACTTGAGGTAGTTTGGCACATGAAGTAATGATCTTTGGATCAAGTTCAGAAGAGAAAAACAAAGAAAAAGAAAGAGAACAGAGAGCAGAGCCGGCAGCAGCTTGCTTGCTTGCCTCTCATGGCCGGGCAGTGGAATTTTACTGTGCCACGCGCCTGAATGACGTTAGTCCAGAGCAAGCAAGCAGAGAGGAGATGGAAAGGTCTGCATCAATAAAGATTCAAATATATATACGGCCGTCATCGCCCTATCCTCCAGTTCGTTCACGCGCGCAAGAACACCGCCGCTTGCCATCGTCTCATCGCCGCCGCCGATTCGTCGCCGTTGATCCACCGCCGCCCGATTCCTTGCGCTCACACCTCCACCACCACCCCAGATACGCCACTGACCACTTCCAGTCCAGCCTTGAGCCTCACCGTCGTTGCTCGCTGTCGTCTTCAACCCGCCAGCGCCGCCGGCCGTTTTTCAAGGTGAGCTCCGAGGGAAGCTACGCTAGCGCGCCATAGGGGCCAAGCTGGGCACGCCGGTAGGTTCCTTTGGGGCTTTAGATGCTCGCGGCCCGGGCGCAAGAGCCGCTGAGCCGGAACGCCGGCGCCGCCGCAGAGCGCGGCCGCGCCATGGCAGGCCGCCGAGGGGAGCCGTGATCCGGCCCTCTTTCGCGACTTGATGCTAGCGCGTCTTGTAGAGGAAGTCGGGGCGAAGCTGTAGCATCAATCCTTGCCGCCGGAATCGCCGCCGTTTAGCCGGCCGACGAGCCTGAGCGGAGTGCCCGCCGCCGCCGTCGTCGTGCATCACCGTCTGGCCACCTTTGACAGTGGTTAGACCAACGGGTGTACTCTTCGTGTCTAGCTGATGCCTTTGGGGTATCTCCCGTCGCCGGAGACCTCGCTGCCGGCGAGATCGAGCCAGCCGTCCGCCGCCGGATTAGTTTAAGGCCGGGAGGGGCCTATTTGTAAGGTTTAAAGTTCTTCCAGGGGGTTATCAGAAAGAGTGTTAGGTTTAGGCGCGGAAGGGCTGTTTTGTGAGGGTTTAATCTTTCCTATTTGTTTTCAGTAAAACTGTTTAGTGTAGTTGCTTTTCTTTTATTTAAATACCTGAAAATTATTTAAATTATTATAATTTGTGTAAGTGTCCAAAATTAGTGAAACTAATTTTTTTAGCTTTGTTAGATTTTTATCTATGCATGAAAAATGATAAACTTTATAAAAATCTAAATAAAAATTAAGGTTATTTAAATGATTTTCTTTAAAGTATTTTAATAAATGAATAGAGTTTCTAAATAAATAAAATTATGAAAAATTATTTTTAAACTAAATTATTAATAATGTTTAGGATAATATTATTTCTAGTATAAAAATAATTTAATTCTCTTATAAAGTTTTAAAAATAGTTTAATTTGTTTTAAATTTAGGAAAAATCTAAATGAGGTTTAGATGGGTGTTTTCAACATTGGCTTGCAACTTTATCATGAAGAAAAGTTGTATAACTAGCTTTTTTAAGTTTTTGCATATTGCATCATAATCGTGTAGACCTAGAGCCTCTGGAAGTGGAGTTCGTCGAAATCCCTGCGGAAGCTAGTCCTTTAAGGCGAGGAAGTGATCGTGGTCGAGCGGGTCTGAAGCTGCCCCCGCATTTGTCGTTGAGGGCGTAGAGCCTGAAGTCGAATAAGGCAAGCCTAGGAGTTGATTGAAAATATTAACCTTTATTTATGTTTGCGCATTATATGTCCAAAATATTATTTATGTTTGCGCATTAAGTCTAGGAGTTGATTGAAGTTCTCTTATGCATGGAACCATTCCTTGATTTAAGGACATCCTAGCCACATGTGTAAGTCAAGTCTAGTAGCTATGCTTAGTTAGCTGGTACCTATACAAGTCAAGTAACCTTTCGTTACTTGCATAAGGTTCAACATCTAAAACTTGATGTTTGAAAACAAATGGTTTACAAAGGAGCCGGACAGGACCCGGGGGCGAGATGATAATGATAGTATGATGGTCTTATGGTGGTTTGGTCCTGTTTGGATTAACGAACATAAGGATTCGTTCGTTGTTGTCCAGTTGATCAAGTTTTGAACGTACTAATCACATGCTGGTATATGGACCCGGTAAACCGACGTACCTCCGAAGAACCAAAGCTTGAACTGTGATCCGCCATGTCTGACATGATGCGAACCCACTAGGATTTGTGCCCGATCTTTCGATGAGAGAGGGATAACTTCGATTTAGACTGGAGAGACGTTCACGGCCTGACTACAACCGTCCAAGGACGCTGCGCCTTAGCAACCGATACACCAACTCCAGCGGTCGCCGCGATCTTGTGGAGCACGATCAACCAAACCATTAGGGTAATTCCTGCAAGCAATCAAAGAACATGCAAGAACAAGTAGAACAAGCAACTCAATTGCTAATATGGAGTTAATAACCCATCTGAAAACACAGAGGTGGGGTTCCGTAGACTCGAAGACGGGCGGCTGGACCAGCACGCGTGCTTACAAGCAAGTAGCAATGGCTAAACTTTCATCTAAACAAAACCCAAGTGTTCTTGGCGGTGGCTAAGGGGTATAAGACAAGGGAGGACGACCACATGGGTGCTGGGGTCGTGCTCCAACCCTAGGACGCGTCCATAATGGACTCTACATGATACACGGCCCATTGGGCCAAAATAAGATGGCACAACATCATGGGCAGAAACCATCTCGGAGCAAATAGACGATTCTGGACGACTCCGAATAGATATGGATGTGCGGTCGGATCCGATGGAAAGTAGACTTGATAAGCTTTCCGTGAAGTACTTGAACGCCCCAATCCGAGTCTGTATGCAACCGTGGTGTCCATCACAAGTTGATGTTTTTCTGCAGTCCGAATCCAGACTTTCCAAAACGTGTTGGATTTGGTCTCTTTCCTTCCTTGGGCCATTGTGACGTGGTAGCCTGATGGAAAACGTGGAAATACTTAGAATTGGTCCCCAATCAACTTCTTTGGTCCTCCATGCCTTCCATGTATGTTTAACACTCTTTTTGATCCAGCTATATATTTCTGAAAATGACATTGAACACACATCATGGCGTATGGTCATATCCGAGCATGTGATGTCCTCATCATGACAAGGACCGGCGGGTGGGATTGTGGGAAGTAACTCGTGGTGCCTTTGAACCGGACAAAGGTGGATCACGAGGCCACAATTCCCGAGCTATGCGGGCTCAGTTCAGGCAATGGTAGCCGAGGCGGGAAAGGTTGCCATGTACGAGTTTCGCGAACTTGTGCGTGTCGTGTGATTAGGTTATCTCCTGTCGGATGTAAATTCAGTCCACATCGCTGCGCTTCTTGGTCATGAATACCGCTTGATCTCTCACCATCATCATTAAGTCTTTTGAATATTTATGTTATCAAATATGCTCATCATGATGTTAGTTTGATTGTTCTTTGGGGTCTAAACATTTTTAAAACCTAGTAAAACTAAGACAACTAAATGAAAATAAAAACTTGCTAAGGATATATTCCTAGTAAGCTAAGCTAGCAAAACCCGAGTCAGCAAGAAACTGAACCACAACTTTGCATGCCCTTGAAGTGTTCTATGTTTATGTTATAATAGACAGGTTAGTCTTGCTGAGTACCTTCATACTCAGGGTTTTATGACCCCTTGTTGCAGATGAAGAAGGCTACCTGAGAAGTTATGGAGTTCCAGAAGGTGGGAAATACGTTGTGGGCACGACGTGTTTGTCTTATAGTCTCGTTAGTTTAATTAAGCCTTAATAATAATAGTACTACCTCGACCGATACGATGGTTGTTTGTTTTAAACACTCTTAAATACCGGCTTTGTGTGTAAGGACAACTCTCTTAAGGTTTGTATTAATCCGCTGCTTGTAAAACTATTTGTTTAAAAGCGGTGATGTTCTGTAACGAGCTCCTGCGTGATGCGATCCTGAATGTATGCTTGAGATGACAGTTGGAACTGGAAATCTTCGGGTGAGGTAATGACACCCGATAGACTACCGGATTTACACTGATTCAAGTACATGACGTGTTGGACGTCGTTAAGATGTTAACCGGTGTACTTGAGTTAGTTTAAATTGTACGGTTCTGCCACATTGAAGAACTTAACAAATATGAACATTCTGTTTTCCAGATGTATATATTTGCGGTTATAACTGATATGCCTTCCTTTGCTTGTTGTTGGATGGAATGTGAGGTTCTGTACTGAATTAAACTTGGTGACGGCTCAAGAATGGCCATTGCGAGAATTTCGTTTTTATCTTTTGGAAAAAGTTCAAATCACTATCCTCATATATAGACTTATAACCTCGTAAACTATACTTTGGTTCATTTTACACCCACATGTATCTCAGTCGGTCTAATCTACCCTTTCGTCAAATTTGTCTTTTTTTGTTTTCCATGTATAAGTGGCGTTTTAAGTTTAAATTTTGTGGGATGATAGAGGACCACATAAAGTATTTAAAAAATATAATATAAATTTTATATCATTATTTTAAATTTGAAAAACTATAATATGTAATAATAAATGAACCATATTAATATAAAATTTTATGAGAAGTAATGATGAAAAATTAATATTATATTTTCTAAAAATACTTTATGCGGCTCTCTATCATCCTACAAAGTTTTAACTTGAAACATGACTTATGTATAGAGAAACAAAAAAAATCTTACGAATGGGTAGATCGAACCAATTGAGATAGTTGTGGGTATAATATAAATCAAAACATACTTTAATGTCTACAGCTGAGTATATTAGGCGCCCTCCACCGTTGCACTGGTTCTATGTAGTCCCCATTCCGGCTATCTGAGTGCACAGAATGCTGGAAGAGTAGGTCTCTCAAGCTGTGCCCTTTCGTGAGACTCTCACCCAAGGAGTAGAAAGGCAGTCAAGTTTTTGGGAAGCGCGACTACTCGCAGCCTGCATACCCCTACTTTCTGGCGATGCACCTACACTGCGATCTGCACGTCATCAGCTTTTGATTGACTAAACCAAACAAGCTTAATTAGAATGTCAACTAATCCGAGTAACAGCGCATCCGGTGTCTTCTGCAATGGCCCCGCTTCACGGAGCTATTCCCTCATTTTTTAACGATGAAAAGTTTATTTTCGGCTTTAGTCATATCCTCAACTGAGAATGCATTAGTCAACAATCTTACAAACGGATGTCACCACAATAAAGAAGAGCGCACATCCAAAAGGACATATAGCTAAGACATCCTATAATCACGTAGTCGCTCTGCAACATTCCGGCTTGTTACGTGATGTCGACTCCAAAAGGATTAGCTTCGCCACATGTGGGTGAACGCAGAACCGGAGCTTGAGCCAAATCCAACAAACATGAAATAATAACTCCAACCACTGAATGAACTCTAACCACCAAGTCGAGAATATACTTCCGTAACAGTCTCACCTTCCACTAGGAAAAGTGATTCCATAAGACAGCGTCCGCCGTTAGAGACACCGGATACTGAAGTGGTAACCAAGCCCTGAAGTGCAGCAACCAATGTTGAAGACACTGGCCTCCTACATGTGGCACTTAGTGATCCTCAGAATTATAGGATGCAACGCACCTCCAGCAAGGAAAAGTGGCGCCCGCAGGGGTCACCGCCGTCAAGCAATGGCGACAAGCAACAGAATATACCGTAGTTGTTCCAAATCTATCACCCATTGGCCAAAGAGACTTACATAATTACGCCATGTGTTTGCCGAGGGGACAACCAATAAGGGAGTTACCGGCCAATAAGCATACGATCATGTGCACGCCGTATGCACCACGTCCCTCATGAACCTCCTTTTTCCCTCATGAACCTCGTTGTTGCAAACACCATGAATCATTCTCCTGTTATTTCTATCGTATATGTCATGTTTTATTTAATGTTTTGGATTAAACTAAACCATAAATTGCCTCTAATTCCAACAAACATTTAGTTGATGTTTGGTATTTATGATATTATGAAAGTATATCTCACCAAAAATCTACATATGTTCATGTTTCCGAGCAAAATACTCTAAAAGTTACTGATAGCCAAAGTTTTAAAAGTTTGTTGGATCTTATCCAATACACCAAGTATTTTTGACTCCAGAGAGCAAGTATTTGGGAACTACTAAAAGGATTTATGCCATTGTATGGGCTGAACAGATATTTTGAAACGGAAAGGGTCCATAGCAAGACAGCCACTAAGCTTTATATGCCAAAATGGATGCCTATTGTCATGGTAACAAAACCAATGACTGAATTACAGACCACCTTAATTTACAGCTATGATTTCTCATTTACAAGCTGATCAAAATCCGACAAGCAAAGACTTCTCTGTGTTCACAAAAATAATTTGACGAACATTAATAATTAGATCAAGCAAGGATATGAACCTGATTCCGGCCCGTTTAATGTATTTGCCTGATCTGATAAATGTGACTTCCACTGCTGTATCGCGGCCCGCAAGGAATGATTTGGGATTATGGACGAGTTCGGAAGCTTGCTCCTCGTAACAGGCGATGTCTTGTGCCTCTTGAGCCAGGCTCTGATCGCGTAGTGCTCGTACGTGTGGCCATCAGCAGCGACATGCGGATCCTCCATTAACTCCTGGGTCATAGAAATTTCATTTTTCATAATAAGCTCAAGGCCTGAAGCAAAATAGAGCTGAAATTGATGCAGCCAAGCTGCAGAGGAAATACCTGTGTTATAGGGCAGATGAAGTGACTTGGCACACTTAACTTTGGGTTTCTCAAATTCACAGCAGAACTGGTAATCCTGTGCAGAATCTCATCGAGCTTTGGCAGCACCTCTAACTCAAGATCAGGCCGATCCCTGCATTTTAGGGCCGTGCATTTCAGCCCGAGCTTCGCAAACATCTCCGCCTCATCGACCGGCCAATCACTCTGAGATTTATCGAGGATATCATGGATTCTCCCATTCTTTATAGCATTTTCTGCGCTCACAATGAGCCCATTTGGGCGCCTGCCTGTCAGGAGCTGCAGCATGATCACTCCCAGTGCAAACACATCCGATTTCGGCCGAACTGTCCCAGTCTGCTGGTACTCAGGGTCCATGTAGTACAATGTGCCGGCAACGATCGTCTCCTTGTACTCTGTTTGCCAGTCCGGCACAAGATCAGAGATGAGCTTGGCGAAGCCAACATCGCCGATTTTGCCCACGTAGCTCCTGTCTAGTAAAATGTTAGCAGGTTTCAGGTCGCGGTGCACTATGGGCTCTGGGTTTCTTGCGTGCAAGAAGGCAAGTCCACATGATACTTCAAAGATGATTTGTATACGGAGGAACCAATGCAGCGGTTGGCTCCCTTTGTTGTTGAATAGCTGGTCTTCTAGGCTTCCGTTCTTCAGGTATTCGTACACGAGACAACCGATTTCTGGACAGAAACCAAGCAGCAAAACCAGGTTGGGATGGCAAAGCTGGCCGAGAATCTCAACCTGCAAACCACACAACTGAATTAGTTTAGATAATTTCTTATTGATAGGGTAAAAATAATCAGTAGCAGAATGGCCTCTGCATATGTATGTATTATGCCATAGACAATTGGTTACCTCCTTCAAGAATTCGTCAGTTTTGTCAATGGAGTCTTGCTGAATGACCTTGACAGCTACTTCCGTGTGATCAAGAGTGCACCTATACACATTTCCATAGCCTCCCTCGCCAATCTTCCTTGCTTCAGAGAAATTATCAGTGGCAAGCTCTATATCCTGCTTCGAATACCGCCTGCAAGTTCTGCTCTTCGACAGAATTGCATCGACGATCTGTACCCTGTCCTGAGAGATGATGCTAGTAGCCATTTCTGCCTTGTGCCTTGAATAAGCCTCTCGGGTGAATGACCTTGTCGCGTGCTCAACTTGGTTGATGGCCTCTAGCTGTTTCGCCTTCTCATCTGCTACCGTCTGCTTCAAAGCTTCCTCCCATTCTAGAGCATGCTCCACCCTCCTTGCCTCTTCGGAGCACTCGGAAGAAAGCACCTGAATCTGTGTGACATCATGATAACATGGATGTAGCAAGCTTAGGACGTACAGTATATGTAATTACTTAGTGGATATTATGCACAACATAAAAATGTAAGACATTCTAATAACAAAAGGATTCAGTACAACTTTAACCTTTTTCTTAGCATTGATAAGGTCTACACAAGCTTTATCATATACTACTAAGGTATCCTGCAGCTCTTTCCTTAGTTTCTCCACTTCATCTATAGATTGGCACTGCGAGTAATAAGGTCAGAACAACATGTTTAGCATGTCATGAAAGAAAGCAACAAAGTCTAAAATTTTTACTGCAATAATAATATATAGATCTGACCTCTTCGCTTGAGTTTGAGGTAACACACGGAGCTTCCCCTAATGAGCTAAGAGAATCATAGTTTTTACTTCCTTCTGTTCCTCCGGTGTCTAGTCCTGAACTTACTGAAGCAACTTGTTCCGAACTTTCTGAACTTGAAACAACATTCGAAGCACTATGTGAGCTGTAGGCTTGGGACAATGAATCTGAAGGTGCCTGATCATCAGCAAAGTTGTCAAACAATAAACTCCTATGCGATTGATCAAATGTTTCATGATTAATCGACTCGATCCTCAGGCTTGCATTAGACTCTGCAGAAGTTGATATCCCAAGACAAATGAGCATATTAAAACAATCAATAGGAAACACGGCATCAGCGCAGTATATTTTTTAGATTAAGGAACATCGATACAGTATATGAGATCGAAGATTTAAGGACTCAGAACACACCGATTGTTTGAGGATATCTTGCGAGTTTCATAATTAGCCTTCGTTTAGACACAACAAATACATTGCATGAATTTTGCGCAGCCTGAATGACAGCACGGGGGACATCTGGGATGCTCAACACCCTGCATAATTGACGACGACACAACAGTTAAGGCCTCATTGCAAAAACAACAATATACATATGGTTAGTTCCTTTTGTCTGTGTACTCTTTTTTCCTTTCAGTTGTGATCATCGATTCAGCTAAGGGTTGTAAGAACTTGGTTACGTGTCGTCAGAGAGGCTGGCACGTTTTCTTTTCCTAAAGGAAATAATTCTTATACACGCAACGATGATTTGCCATCATATCCTTATGATATGAATTTCACACAATTTGTCATCCTAGCCCCTTTCAGTGACCCAAATGCTCCCATGTGTCAATTGCACAAGTAATTGACACTCTTAGTGAAAATATATATCTATAAAAATAGCCAAAAAGAACTATCATGCAGACCCTTAATTAGTTTTTTTCGACAAAGGCCATTAATTAGTTTAATAGGTGTAGTAATAATATCTCCAACCATGATGAATCCAGAGAGGAGCAAGGACAATAAAGTCATTAATGGAAGCCAGCATCAAAGGTAATACGTAAACCTAAAAGTAAACTACAACAAAGAGTACTGCTGGAAGCAACAAACATAAACTCCACTTTTTTCAAAAAAAAAAACATAAACTCCACTCTACATGTCCACCGAAACAGTTTCGACAGCTGATCGAGTATGTAGTCAGAATATGACAGGATGATGGATAGAAATACAATCCTAGGCATTGTTTAGATCCCAAATTTGGCTCCTAAATTCTACTATGTAAAAAGAAGATTCCCATCACATCAAAATTTCGGCACATGCATGTAGTATTAAATGTAGATGAAATCAAAAACTAATTGCACGGTGTTGTTGTACTTTGCAAGACGAATATTTTGAGCCTAATTAATCAATATTTGGATATTTTTTTACAAATACAAACAAAATGCTACAGTGACACATTTATTACAAACACCAAACTTTGATCCAAAGTTTGGATCCAAAATTTGGATCTAAACAAGGCCCTAGATGAAAATAGAAATCAGTAATGCCCTACTTGATCATTGAAACCAGACATCACACCCTCGAGGAAATGGAAACGTGGACAACATGATACAGTACGACCGTACGATCATACCAGACAAGAAGCTGGGTGACTTGGTTGCCAAAAGTATACTTCATCGGTTGATATTAAAGGCATCGCTCGGTGCACCTTTCAGATCCAACCTCAACTAAAAAAAGGCAAAATTTATAGCAAAAGAAGCCGATGATCTGTTTTGTCGATCAATCACAATCAAGGCTGCAGCCCAACCGACCACAGCCGTAATCCATCAATTCAATGCTACCAAATAACCAGCCCCCCCCCCCCCCCCCCCAAAAAAAAAAAAGGCTAACCGGCGTGGAGGAATGGAACGCAGCAGCGGGAGGAAGAAGACAGCAGGCGGCCGTCGGTTGGCGATCGAGTGGCTGGGCAATTTCAAGTGCAAATTGCGCGCTCGAAATGCCCATTTCTTTTTTTTGAAAAGCTTTTTTTATAGAAGAAGAAAAAGAAAAGGAAAACTCACCTCCGGAACCAGCGGAAGGAGGCGGAGGCGGAGCCGAGCACGAGGCTCCGCGCGCCGGACTCGAGCGCGTACTGCAACAACGCCTCCGCCACGCCGCCGCCTTCCACCACCGCCGTCTCCACGGCGACGTTGGCGCGGCCGCCGTAGAGGCGGCGGAACGGGAGGAGCGCCTCCTCGGCCTGCGCCCGCCGGTCCCGCGCGTACGCCTCCGCCGCCTCCCGCCCCACCAGCGCCGCCGGCACCCGCTCCCCCGCTGCGCCACCGCCGGCACAAGTGTACGCACATCATCATCAGCTCGCGGCCATTTCGGAGCGGTGAACAGACGGGAGATGCCATGGAGGAGGGGGAAGGGAACGTACTGGGGGACGGGACGTAGGTGAGCGTGGGGATGACGTAGACGACGGCGACGGTGGCGGCGCGGCCGTCTTCGGGGAGCCCCGCGGCGACCCACCGCGCGGCGAGGCGGCTGCCGCTGCCGCCGGGGCGGACGGCCACGGCGACGGTCGGCGGCGGCGGGCCGCCGGAGGCCATGCGATATATCCCGGCGGTCGTCCGGTCGAGTCTGATTGATCAAAATAGCCGCGCCGCCGCCGTGGGGCAGGGAAGGATGGATGTGTGTGGCGGCGGCTGCGACGGGCCGCTCCGCTCGAGGCGGCGAGCGAGGCGCGGGGGTGTGTTGTGTTTGAGAGCGCGCGGGAATCCTCTGGTTCGACTCTGCTTGCTCGCTTTTTCTCGTTGTAGCCGCTCGGGAGATGTGGGGTGGGGCCCTAGTGTCAGTGAGACAGATGGGGATCTCACCGTGTTCATGCAAAGAATGCATTGCATTTGGCATGCTGGTTTGGTTTTGCTATGGTAGGTTAGCCTGTTCAATCAATGCAGGGCTTGTCCCATGCAAATTTTAACCAGGTCTTGTTTGATTTGTGCTCGGGTAGCTAAGTATGAAATCCACCGGCTAGTTGTTTTTTTATATACTGAACCGGCTAGTTGGTTCTCTCTAAATTATGTCAATGAACTATTAATTTGACATCTACTCCGTATATCCTTAATAAACTTATTAGCTATGCCACCCCATGTTGAAATATATATCAGTAACCAATACAGGAGGCCATCTCTCTAGTGTGTCCGCTCTCCATGACTGACTTGGAGCCATAAATACAGGGTTAAATTAAAGGTGATCTTACAAAACGACATATGCGTCCTACTGTGATTTCTTAGTTTTATTTATTTTTCTTCAATTGGATGCCATGCGGATCTAACAGTGATATGAATGATGAGCTGAAAAATTGGATGGCATGAGTGCTACATAGTTCACTAGTTCGGTGAATCAACACGGCTTAGAGGTGTTTTGGATCTCGAGTGAACCACTTAGCAACTTTATTAACGACCTAAAGCAACGAATTAATAGTTCGGTCATTCGGGGACCTACGTGGTACACCGGTACTCCCGTGAAAGTTTAATAACCATTGACATTTCATTATTATAAATAAATAAAGCATTGCGCATTTTACTCGGTACGAAAATTTTAGCACTCAGATAAATAAATTGTCACGCTAGATTGAGGCGCGAGTGGTTTGTCGTCAGCTCGTCACTGGAATACTGGATCGAAGAAAGAGAAAATTGCTGCATGCTGTGCAGTGGAAGAAAGGCTGTGAAGCATTGGATGCACCATCCAACAACTTCCAGTCGTCGACTCGATCTAACTGAGCCTGTTTTCAGTGCGTTGAAAATTAGTGCCTCCCCTAGTTTATAATCTCCTGGTAAAAGAACAGTACCAGTTTGCCGTGCAACTACGCTGATCTCAACCATGTGACGGTTCAAATCTTCGCTGTTGATGAGCGCCAAATTTGCATTATTTACAAAAGGATAACACAAACTGTGTGTTCATCCTTCCGCATGACAGAGATACGACAGCAGCATCCGCCATAGTTGGGAGAAGAAACGACCAATTGAACATTGAAATCTCTGTTTATACGTCTCGACCGATGACCTTACCGCATGACAGGATTAGGATTACATCATACATGCATGAGATAGCAGCAGCATCAATTCTCCTCATCATTAAAAACAAAGGAGCACCCGATCTGTCATTAGTTGGAAAAATGATCTGTATTTACAAATAATACAATAGGAATTCTCTTCATGAAGCGATGACAGGCTGACACAAACTCGGTACAGTGACTGTACTGACAGTCAACCAACACACACAAGGTTTACGTGTGCAAAAATAGACGAATGGACACAAGAAAATAAGAGCTGCAAACTCCTCGCAACAGCTTAGCCGCCCAATAATAGGAGAAAGCTCATGATCCAAATTTGGCGAAACGGCAAAACTCCCCGCATTACAGCTTTGGGTGGCTCAATGCCTCAATGGCATCAGAAAAACAGAGGGAGGTTAGGGAGAAGCAGGACAAGATAAGGCGACGGGAGAGGAGAGACAAAATCCGCCTTGTCTCTCTCTCCCCTCCGTTTCGCCTCTTGGGGCCAAGTTTCTTTGCAATCTGTTGTTGGGGTTCGTCAGGCCTCGGTTGGGTTGGAAGCTGATTGTTGCATTGAGGAAGAAAAGGAGTGGTGCTCACCATTTGAGATGTTCGCCTCGGCCTTCTCTGTCTCGTCTTCCCACAGCGCTGAGCATGAGGCGACCCCAAGGGACAGCTCCATCATCGTGGCCGTCGACAGGGACAAGAACAGCCAGCAGGCGGCGAAATGGGCGGTGGATAAGCTCCTGACCAGGGGCAGCACGCTCCAGCTCGTCCATGTCAGGGGTAGGCACCTTTTCAGCCACTCAATGTGAAATGCATCAGTTTCCTGCATCAACATATGCGAGTAATAGTCAATTGCCTTTCTTCATCAAACAGCCTCTGAACAATGCCAATTTATGATCATAAGGTGTAGCATGCAAAACCATCATTTTCCTACCAGCCGATTTCAGGAGGATTAAGTGAGTAGCCTGTAAATGATGGTAACCTAACCTAAAAGTTTTCTTTGTATTACGTATTAGTTACTTTTTGTAATAATGTGGTTACCTTTTTGTCTGAATTCAATGCTACCAAAGCAAATTTCTCAAGCTAATTAATACCCATTCATAGCTGCATGAAACCAATTTCAGGAACTCTTCTCATTTGTAACAAGGCAAATTTAGACTATTCTCGTATTCAACAGTCCGCTTTATATTCTAGAAAAAGAACACTTTGATGTATCAACACTTTCCTTGTTTCATAACCATGCTGCAGCTGAAGCAAACAAAGATGAGGGGGACGCAGAGATAACACAACTGTTTATCTCATACAGAGGCTATTGTGCTCGTAAAGGGGTAAGTGAGAATTGAATATTACATTTTATAAATGTGGTAAATGTTAGGCCGACTTTATAACTGGAGTATTTATCTACAACATAAACATCATCATAACTATATAGTTAACTGATTCATACCTAAAATGGAATTTTGGCATCAAAATAGATAAGAGGAGTCAGTCAATTCTGAAAGAACAAAAATATCCGAAAGAATGGAATTACTGTTAAAAAAATACTTACTCTAATGTCATCTGTAAATCACAGATGCATCTCAAGGAGGTCATCTTGGATGGCAGTGATATCTCCAAAGCAATAATTGAATATGCAACTAGCAACGCCACCACAGACATTGTCGTTGGGGCATCAACTAAGAACACATTCATCAGGTACATTACGTGATCACTCAACTTCCATGTTGAGCACCTTTTACATCCCCTTGATGCATGTACTGATAACAGCCATGATCATTATACCGTGCAGAAGATTTAGAAATCCTGATGTCCCAACATGCTTGATGAAGATGGCACCTGATTATTGCACAGTACATGTCATACACAAGGCAAAAGCTATCCAGGTGAAGGCAGCCAAAGCTCCAGCACCCTTTAGCACTCTCCCTCCAAAGCAATACTCCCAACCAAACATAGAGTCCGATGCCTCAAGGTAACTCTATGAGGATAAATACAATTCACTTGTTGCATTGTGTAGCCGTGAAAGAAATATGATTCCCAGTAATCTGAATAATTTCATTCTTATAATTCTGAAATAGCATGGACTTTCTTAGTCAGGCCATACTTTGTATTCAAAACTTTCAAACATCCATGTTTCAAGAAAATAGGCTTGTTAATATCAACTAAAAGAACCATTTTGATTTGTGCATAGAGCTTCAAGAGGGGACTGGAAGAAGAATTCTCATACATCATCTCCAATGGCAAATAGAAATTCAGTGGACCGATTATCTGCCTATGCAAAGGCCCCATCAAGGGATAGGCCACTTTCTGGAGCTAGGACAGCACCCCAGAAGGATTTTGACGACTACATTGATTTTATAGCACCACCAAGGCCCTCGGTGACTCGTAGCTCCTTTTCAGATGATATTGATTTGCCAATGAGCATGGAGTTACCATCAATAGACTTTGCTGATTCCATGGAGCTCTCCTCAGCAATGTCCATGGAAAGCCTAAGTTATGCCGGGGTAAGTTCCTTTACAACATCAACTTCTTTTATTTGGCATGTGTCCACATCAAGTTACTGCAGTGACAGAGACATTTGCACATCATATGCTTCACTTCCCAGTATGGGACTATATCATGATACAAACTCTTATATGTTTCTCTGGAACCAGAAGGATGTCGAAGCTGAAATGAGACGGCTGAGACTAGAACTGAAACAGACAATGGAGATGTATAACTCTGCATGTAAGGAAGCTATTGATGCTAAACAGAAGGTGTGTTTGATGCTGCTTTGATAGCCTTAAGTATAAATGCCATGTAGTTCCTGGACTAACGAAAAAGTCATGCTATAATAAACAATGATGTTACGCAGGCAGCACAGATGCACCAGATGAAGATGGAGGAGTCCAAAAAGTTCCAAGAACTAAGGAATGCTGAAGAGGAGGCTCTTGCACTTGTTCAAATGGAGAAAGCAAAGTGCAGAGCTGCCCTGGAGGCAGCAGAAGCTGCACAAAAAATTGCAGAGCTCGAGGCACAGAAAAGATTGAGAGCAGAATGGAAGGCAAAGAGGGAGGCCGAGGACAGAAAGAAAGCAACTGATGCACTGAACAAAAATGACCTCCGGTACAGGAGATATTCCATTGATGACATTGAAGCTGCAACTCATAAATTTGACAAGGCGCTCAAGATAGGAGAAGGTGGATATGGACCAGTATATAAAGCAGTACTGGATCATACTAATGTCGCTATTAAAATTCTAAGACCAGACGCATCACAGGGAAGGAAGCAATTTCAGCAAGAGGTAAATATGATACAGCAACACTAAACTGTTCTAGCCTTGAAATTTATGAAATTTTAACATACAAGTAATTTATTGGCGTTGTTGGTCTACACTTGTAGAATTTATTATCCAGATATTACTGGTGTCCCCATCAAACACCCGCAACCTTCCTTTTATTTGCAATAATTTCTTCACACCCAGCAAGCAGATTTTTTTTTCTTCTCTTCAGGACACCCCAATTATTCCTACTAGTATAACTCATTTACCATTTCAGTCATTACCAGTAGCTTTTCAATGATTAAGCTATTAATATCAATAACAACAGCAGTATCATACCTAAAGCAGGAATTACCTTTAAACCAATGCTTGTGACATTGCAGATTGAAGTACTAAGCTGCATGCGGCATCCGAATATGGTCCTCTTGCTTGGAGCTTGCCCCGAGTATGGCTGCCTAGTGTACGAATACATGGACTATGGAAGCCTAGAGGACCGGCTCTGCAGACGAGGTAAAACATTGCCTATTCCATGGAGCATCCGCTTCAAGATCGCCGCTGACATTGCAACTGGGCTTCTCTTCCTCCACCAAGCGAAGCCAGAACCACTTGTCCACCGAGACCTAAAGCCCGCCAACATCCTCCTCGACCACAACTTTGTCAGCAAGATCAGTGATGTGGGGCTTGCAAGGCTGGTGCCACAGTCCGCAGCCGATGTCACACAGTACAGGATGACATCCACAGCCGGCACATTCTGCTACATTGACCCAGAGTACCAGCAGACTGGCATGCTCACAACAAAGTCTGACATATACTCGCTTGGCATCTTGCTGCTCCAGATCATCACGGCAAGATCACCCATGGGACTGATGCACCATGTCGAAAACGCCATAGAGAGAGGAAGCTTCCAGGAGATACTTGACCCGACGGTGACAGACTGGCCGGTGGAAGAGGCTCTGGAATTCGCAAAGTTGGCATTGCGATGCGCAGAGCTACGGAAGAAAGATAGGCCGGATCTCGGGAAGGAGATCTTGCCAGAGCTCAGCAGACTGCGCAATCTTGGGCAAGAGTATGATACCTCCCAGGTCAGCAGCGCGAGCACAAACTGTTCAAGCTCCGCACCATATAGTTTCAACAACGATGACGTATAAATGCCGCAAGAATCTTCCATGGCAGTAAGCAAATCAAGCATACTTAACTGTATATAGTATAGACACACATAAGGGTTGCCTTCCGGCCTGGTCTTGAAAATCCGCTGCTGCCTTTGCTTGTTCAAACCCTGACTCAGATGAGATGGTCATGGGCAGCAGCATCTGATGATGGGACCTAACATAGTTTCGGTCAACCAGAAGAGATTGTTAGCGTGTAGATATGGGGGAGCATACAAGGGGAACTAAAGGTGTGCATGTATGTAAAACTGTAAATGCAAATTTTCTTTTACTGTAACATCACCCTCAAGTTTTCAACTGGTATGTCTCCTTTTTTTTCTACACACACGATTCCTGAGAATTTCTTAACTTGCTTTTGCCCCTATCTCGTCTGCATGATAACAATAAGAGCATTTTCACTCTAACCGCTAGCCAAACTAGCAAAATCTGGACACCCACACCCAACCCCCATTTCATTTTGCAATGCATATTGTTTGACAGGTATGAGATCCACATTCACAGCTCATCTCAGTAACTCAACGAGGCACCAGGGGAGAAAAAACACTAACAAAACAAACTCTAGCGTATAAGGAACGTCTACTTTGTCATCAAGCGGGCACGGATTGTGACAACTGATTGAATCAACTACCAAGAGTGGAGCAGCAAATAAATGTAATACTGCATGTTTAACATGCATATATCATGTCGCTGATGAGAAGATGGAAGCAAAATCCCAAACCCCAATCCGCACGCTATGGGCACCAACCAGTCCCTCGAGCTCCAAATTCGGCGCGGGCACGACATCCCCATCCCCCCAACACTTCGATCGCCACTCACCCCAATCCATCATCGACTTCCTACTTCCTCTCGCAATTGGGATTTTGGTCTGGGGACCGTGGCGTGGCGGCGTTGATGTGCGCACGGCGGGATCTCCCGGGGAAAGGAGAGGAGAGAGCGGAGAGCGGGTGGCTTACAGGACGAGCTCGTTGGGGGCAGCGGCGCGGCCGGCATGCTCCGCCGCCATCGGCGTCGAACGCGCCCGGGCTGAAGCCGCTCACTGGACCCGCGTCCCTGCTCCCCGCACCGGGCATCCCCAAAAGCGCTGCTGGCCTTTAACATACAGCAATGCCCCTTGTGGCGGACTTTTCCGACAACAATCAGGCCAAGCAGTTCCAATGCCTCAAGATACCAAGAATTGCAAATGCTCATAGATTAGCTGGGCAGGCTTGGAACAATTCGATAATAATTCAGATAGTGTTTTTCATGTCCCCATGTAGATCATGCGTCAGATGTCCTGTGAAACAAGCATTCAAGGTGTTCAATGGGGCAATACAGCCTCATCTCTGTAACATGTCTTTGAGCTCTGAATAAAGTTCCCGTTTGACGGTCGCTTCTTACGGCGTCATTTTGGGATTTGAATAAAGTCAACAAGACAACTATAAATGATGTGTCGTTGTTTTGTGACCACCTCCTCAATCCAAATGGAGTACTAAACCGATGGAACGGAGGTGTACTTCTTGAAGCAACTCACGCACAAATGCTAGGTTTTCGAAAAAAAAATTATCATGACTCCTACACCGTATGCCATAGGAGCCTCATTTTGGTATACTAACACTATCTGATTCATTCAGCGCACATCTATGTATCCAGAGTTGAGGCATGAAATGCAGCTACGGTGAAGCTTCTATCCAGAATTGAGCTATGCATATGAATCCAGAATCGAGGCACGGAAATAACGGCACCTGATGCCTCTCGCCAACATGACCGGAGAAAAAAAAACAGTTTGAGCATGTACGCATAAGAAGGGCAAGAAGCAGGTCTGCATCAGTAACCCTTTATTAATCTACTTGTTCTGGATCCCACAACTTACATCCCCATTGACACTACGAGGCTCAGTTCTTGTGAGGGAGCGCCTTGAGAACCTTGCCTAGGTCGGCCTCGTCCTTAATGCTCTTCACCCACTGGGCATTGATTCTCACCCTCTCGATGCTCTGCTTCACAGTCCTCGCGATGTTCGCCTTGGTTCTGCTCTTGAAGAACTCCTCCGCCTCATCACCTTTCTCGTCGGTGGCCAGCTGAAACCATGTTTCATGGTGTGTCAGAACACACTATAATGTATATCGGCTCGCAAGAGAGATGAGGTGCAGTTAGGTTATGCTACGTACCGGCGAGACAGTTATGTTGACAAAGTAGGTTAGCAGAGTTCCAGAGTAGGCTCCTAAAATGTAGTCCCAGTTGTCCTGAAACCATAGCCGTCATGGAGTTTAGCATATAGGGCAAACAAAGCTGCAAAGCTAACCAAGAAAAATAAGGACGTCAGTGAATACCTTCAGCCATTGCCATGCCACCTCGTGTGCCCCGGAACACACCCCTCTAAGCAGAAATATCGCGTCCTGGTTCCTGACCTGTGTGTTCGATTAGATGAGTTATTCAAGTGAGATGAGATGAAACAAATTTAGCTGTATCATGTGGGACACACAGGGCCACATGCAATATAACACTTAGGATAAATGACAAAAAAATGAAGAATTATCGCATGTTCATTACCTCAGGTGATAGTATGAAGTCCAATGCTTCACGAACAACAACCGAGTCAGGGCATGATGCCAAAGAACCTACAAAGGAAGAGGATCAGAAATGTAATGAGGTCCAGGAAAAAAACAAGCTCATCTTTCAAATGGTATAAAAAGAAAACTCACCTAACACGCGAACTTTCTCCTGGCTTAGATCAGTTTCTCTGTATATCTTCAAGAGCGATTCATAGCCAGTCTTGTTTGATTTGTTCACTGTCTGCATCAAAGCAACATATGCAGCCTACAAAATAAAACAGGATCAATAAGTGGACTGTGGGCCTTTTCATAGTTAGCTATAAATACAACTTAAATTCTGTTAAGACGCTAACCTTTCGAACATCTGGAGGGAGGAGTGGTGTCTCCCTGTCTTCCAGAAAGACATTAAATCTACGAACAGCTTCATTTATGGTAGCCTCATGGCCGAGTTCTGCTAGAGCAGTTAAGAGTGTACCTCTTAACAAAGCATTCAGGTGGCCCTCACCACTCTTAGCATCCCAGCCAAGTTTCCTGTAAATGTTTTTTTGAAATTTTAGGCAAGATCTCAGTATAAAACGTTCTTCCAATATAGAATAATAGAACAATGTACTTACAGCGCAAATGGCTCAAGGAAGTCAATTAGGAACTTCTTCAGTTTACCCAACTCCTCCGGAGCAGCAACAGCCATCATCTCGGCAATGTCCAGACTTGTCTATAGAGTAGTTTAAATTGCTTAGAGAAAAATTCCAAGTATATGAACAAATAGTTTATTGCTTAGACAAAATATTCCAAGTATATGAACAAATAGTTTATTGCTTAGACAAAATATTCCAAGTGTATGAAAAGGACCTCTCAATTAGAAAGAACAGTACCGTGATAACATGTGCAAGCACAGTATACTCAGTCTCATCCTTGTACGCAGCAATCAAATGCAGCAAGGAGACTAGCTTTTGTTTGCCAGCCATACAGAGGGCATAAGCATCATCAAGTACACCTGTATTAAACAATAGACAATGTAAGAACAGTTGGATATGGTAAGACCAAAACACTTGAAAGAAGATGTTGAGAGAATTTACCATATCTGTCTGCTGCACTCAATTTGTTGGTTTCAATTGCATACCGAAGTCGGGATGCAAGTTCCTCGTCATAGCTCACTCTATAGAAACTTGTCTGGTTGACATTAAGTTTAATCCAGAAGTCATCTTTCTTATGGCATCCCGTGAACCCTGACAAATCAAAATCCTCTTGTTTCCCATGGAAAAGGAACTTTTCTTGGCGCGAGTATGAACAGCAACATAATGTGATAGGAACCACCCATTGCCCAACTCCTGTTGAGCCACTTGAAAGAAACTGTGTCTGCAAGAAACGAGACCTATTTTCAGAAAGCCTCTAACCAGAAAGTAAATTTGATCTTGCAAAATGAGAAAACAACTTGCAAAGTATACAGAATTTTGCAAATACATCTCCATAAAAAATAGCCTACAACTAACCTGCTCCAGCTGTAACTTTCCATCCTTGTGTTTCACACTCACAACAGGATAGCCTTGCTGTTTTGTCCATGAATGCATTAATGTTCTGACTGGTTCACCAGACCCCTCTTCAAGGGCAGCCCACAAGTCCTCTGTCTTTGCATTTGAATACGCAAATTTTTTTATGTATGCAGCCAAGGATTTCTAGCAAAAAGAACAAAAAGGATAGCTTCTCATTACCACTGAAAAGATATTTTAAATTGACAAGTGCCAGCCAATATAGAATCTGCATGTATTTTGCAACTATGTGTTCTCAAAGAATAATATAAATGCAACTTAGTAATGTCTAGCGTGTCGCCAATTGTCAAATCATAGCATATGAACAAGGAAGAAAATCATATTAGAGTCCTAACGAAAGCTTATGTGTGGAGGCTGAAGATTGCCTCCATTATCTTTAAAAAAAACTAAGATGCTGCATTCAAAAGTAAACTAAGTAACTAACCATAGGACCAAGTTAGATTATATTGCAGCCACATAATAATTACTATATCATTGCTTCATACTGTGCAAATTTTTATTTGATAAAACATGGAGTAATGAAAAAGTAAACCAAACCTGAAAGACCTCAGCCCCAAGATAGCTTTGCAGCATCCGAATGACAGAAGCTCCTTTCCTGTAGCTTATAGCATCAAATATCTCATCTATTTCATCAACATGATTTATGTCCACCTGAAAATATCAGATTATAAGCCAAATGACATGTGCAGTGATATCTAAGGCAAAATTTAAACATGCATTGATTGTGCCGTTTAGACTGTGTGATCACTATTTAGTAGTGTGTCCGACATCTCCACAAATAATGGTTGCCAACTTTCAGAACAATGGTAACAGCGTAACACACTTTCCAAAAATACTAGAAATGTAGGGACCTGTTGTCCTTTTATTTTCATCCTCAAATCTCCAGCAAAATCGGATTGTTTTAACTGATTCGAAATACGCTATTTCCACATAAAAATATTCCACTTGCATGCAAGCACCAAAATTTTGCCACTATACAACAACAATTCATATTCATCGTCAAAATACTTTCATGGTATTCTAATTAATATGTTGAACAAAAATAAAACTTGAAAGTTATAATAGCATGTACCAGGCAGGTTAAACACATTTCAAAACGTCCATATATAACATAAACTCTAATGGGTGTATCTCAACTTCAGTCCCGATACAGTTATCCACAAATGTTTTGCCACAATAAAGGTGCGGTGAATATAAAGCCAATCGACAGTCGTATTGATTTCTGGTCGGATTAGACAAGCAATTGGACCCTCACATCCATGTACCAGAACACCAAATTCACATAGAATGCAATAAATATGATACATCTCTGTAAATTTGGCACATAAAGTCATAGGATTGCACACGAGTAATAAATTTTTGTTACCTCAATAGGATGTGATCCTGCAAGAGCATCCAACTTGAAACCTGTTGTAGATTCCTCTAGAAATTGAGTCCAAACATTCCATTCAGGAAAGAACTGATCTGCAGCTAAGTAAGACACCTGCAATGAAAAAGAGGGCATAAATGAGCAGCATACAAATATGGAGCTTTTCAAGAACAGTTTTTCTCTAATTTATTACCCATGTCGCAAAACCCTCATTAAGCCACAGGTGTGTCCACCACTCCATTGTCACAAGATTTCCAAACCACTGATGAGCTAATTCATGTGCTACAACAACTGCAACCTGCAGAGAGGATAGACAAGAATGGAATAGCAAAAAAATTGTCAAAGGTTGGTGTGACAGCACATGACAATCATACAGCTACTGCATATCTAAATCAAACCACTGCAAAATATTATTACGGCCTTCTGCAATAATTACTATTAAATTGGTTGGTAAAAAGAAATTAGTTGCATAGTCAAGTTCTGCATTGCCCACTATGGCCACTTCAAATGATGTGCGATGGGAAAGACCTAATTACGAGAGTGAACCATATTGCCAGCTATACAAATAACTAAAACAATAAATTTTATAGTGGCTAACCCGTTGCTTATTGGCAGCTGCAGAGTGTTTCTCATCAAATAGCAATGCTGTTTCTCGGTATGTAACCAAGCCATAGTTCTCCATTGCTCCAGCTGCAAAATCAGGAATAGCAATCATGTCCATTTTAGGAAGAGGGTATGGCACAGCAAAATACCTGCAGACATAAAAATTCATCATCAGCTCAGACCACAAAGAGAACTTTACTTGTGTGACACAGTGACAGTAAACCAGGCAGAGAGAGAGCTGTGGATGCCTCAAAATATCATCTAATTTATAAGATTCTGATGCATAACGTTGACTAATGATCAAAGTATAAAACATCATCACAAATTTGGAAAGGCCAATAATACTGCAGCACATCATCAATTTGAAACATGTAAATGCCCGCTTTAAAACTCATTACATCCATAGATGAGCTCTAAGCTCATTATGTAACTATACTATCATCAAGAAACAAAGCTTCCAATGGAATGCATTCACAATTTCACACACATGGACAGAATGTAATAAAATCAACCAACATATATAGAACTTAATTATTTGCAGATTGGTCAGGATTAGAATCAAAATTCCAAAGAAAAACATTATTGGGTTAAAGAAACCATGTATCTCAAGAACATTTCAACAAAAACATAGGCAATCTTTCCAATAATAACAAGTATCATGAGAAAATTACTCCTTGAAGAGGACCAATGTCTTCAGGGCAACCTCTAGAGCAAACTTTCCCTGTGCGCTCTTACCAACTTGTGTGTAAACACGGACCCTAGTACCTGCAAGGGAATGGAGAATAAGTGAATTTTTAAGGCACGAACCGCCACAATAAAGATGCGGATGTTAATGTGACAAAGAGGTTACAGTACCATCTGTGGTGAAATCTTCCACATAGTCAAAAATACCAACAATAACAGCCACTAGGTATGTTGACATTATTGGAGATTCTTGGAAGTAGACTGTTTTGGTAGGACCATTGACCTTCTCTTCAATGAATGGCATATTTGACAAAGCAACAGTCTCAGAAGGAACATCCAGAGTAATCTTGAATACAGCCTGCGGGGAGGAAGGAATGATTAGACATAAAATAACGTTTGCCATGTAATATAAAGCCATGAATGTTCCTTCTCTGCCAATTATGAATTTGTAAACACCGGTCGAACCAGGGGCGGAGCCAGAACAAAGTTAAGGCTCGGGCTGATCAAGCAAAGATGAGTTTAACTTTCGGTTACCTTTCATATTTCATCTATTTCTAACTCTCATGAACCACTATTTTCTAGGCTTCAGACCCGGGCTGCAGCACTACAATGCACTGAGCCTGTTCATAATTTCCATGCAAGACTATCTACACATCCTCCCACATGCAATGGAAGCTAAAGCAAGCATGAGGTAACACCAAAGAATCAAAGGGAGTAGAGAGAAAACATAGTGGTGAATCTTGAATGAGGCTTCTCCACAAGCCCCAGGCAGGGTTCTATTCCATCATAAAAGCAAGCGAAAGATCAAAGAAGTAAACCTTGAAAGCGGGTTCATCCCAACATGGGAAGCAGCGCCTTGCATCAGCGGGCTCAAACTGTGTTACAGCCATGTTCTTCTTCTCCCCATTGAGCTCGTAGACACTGTAAACAAAAAAAAATTGTTGTGAATATGTTGCTTGGTTTACAAATAGGTGTAACACTACAGAAATGATTACCTTCTGTAGAATCCATGCATCTTGTCATTCAGAGTTCCCTGGAACGCAATCGTCAGAGTTCCCTCCCCGAGAGGAAGCACCTCGTTGAAGCGAATAATGAGGATCTCATCTTCTGGCACGTTGGTGACCTCCACAGGTTGCAGCACCTGATGCAGGAGACAACACGATTCAGAGCAACTAGAGAGTAGAGTGCTAGGACATTGCAGGAAACATACATGGCCCAGACTAAATCCAAAGAGCTTTGATAACTGAATCATTCATTGAAACTCAAAACTGATAAGCTATAGCCCTAACAAGCTTGGATCGCAATACGATCCAATCGTGGGATTCGTCTTGGATTTCACTCCTACGCTTTTGAAGACATCGATCTGGCTCCCCCGATTGGTACACAATGCTGGACTAGAAGAAGTTCGGCTGAACAGATCAAAAGTTTAATCGTAAAGCAGGTGCCTTCACATAACCCTAACTGACAGCTCCCCACGACGAATCCCCACATCTAAGCCTCTAAACCCCCCTAACCCGACACGAGCAGATCAAGCGCCCCCGCCCACGGACGAGCACCCGGAGGAAGCAGTTGATTACCTGGTCGGATCCCTGCGCGGAGAAGCTGACGCCCCCGGGCGCGACGTCGAGCTCGGCGGCGTTGAGCACGAGGAAGCGCGTGGGCGCGGCGACGTCGAGGGCCACCGCGACCGAGCCGGCGAAGGCGCAGGCGGCGAGGTCGGGCGAGAGGCGCAGGTCGTACCGCCGCGGCCTCGCGAAGTGGGGCAGCCGCGCCTGGCCCCTGAACTGCTCGGCGCTCTGCTCCGCCGCCGCCGCCGCCATCGCTCGCTGGATGCGGCCGAGTGAGGAGGAAGAGTTTGCGAAACCTCGGAGACTTCGGAGGGCAGGAAGAGTGCTCGATTTGATGATTAGCCGAGGAGAGGAGAGGAGAGTGAAGAAGGGAAGGGGTTATTAAGAAGCGCTTTACGATTCGCGACGCCGATTCCTGCGGCGGAGATCACGCGGTGGACGGGGGTGTTCTCGTGGGAGTGGGGCCCGCCGGTGGCGTCACAGGTAACGGGCCGGGGCCGCGGAGCATGAGGGACGCGCGGGCACGGCACGGCCGAGGAGCACACGATTTTTCTTTTTCTTTTTTCTTTTTTTTAAGTTGGCGCACGATTTTTCTTGTGATTATCGATTGGGTTGGAACTTGGCTGGCCCTTTGGGAAGAGGGAGGACAGATATTCTACGTGGATTTTGGTTTCTAGCTCTGAGGGTTTTTTGTTTGTTTTGCACTTAAAACGGAAGAAAAGTAAACAGCTTTTTTTATTTTTACTTCTGATGATGATGGTCTTATTCATTTCGGTGAGCGGCGCGGCACGGCACGCCTCCCCAAAGTTCCTATCCGAACCAAAAGTCATTTTGTCGCGAATAATATCTACGCAACAGCCCTATGGTCTTAGATCCAAATTTAGATCCTGGACCAAAGTTTGGTGTTTGTAATAAATACGTTATTGTAGCATTTTGTTTGTATTTGTGAAAAATTATCTAAACATTGATTAATTAGGTTCAAAATATTCGTCTCGCAAAGTACAACAAAATTGTGTAATTAATTTTTGATTTCATCTACATTTAGTACTCCATGTATGTGTCGATATTTTGATGTGATATGAATCTTCTTTTTGCATAGTAGAATTTGGGAGGTAAATTTTGAATCTAAACAATGCTATGTTTTCATGAACGCGCGAACCGAGATATTGCAATGTTCAATGTTTACTCCGCGGGAAAATGTTTTTCATACAAAATAATTTTACCTTTGAAAATTAATGTCTTTATGTAACTTAGCAAAGCGCAAATGATAGGACAGCTAAAGAAGTTGCTTATTAAAAAAAACTTTTTGGAATTCCTAGCCTCGTAGTGCGTTTATATTAATATATTTTGCTATATTTATGAGATACAGAGAGAAAACCTGAGTTCCATTAGGGGGTGTTTGGATCCCACTCCTAAAACTTAAAAGTACTAAAATTAGGACTAAAAAGCTTCAAAACACCTAGAATTAAAAGGGACTAAAACTAGTATAAAACTTTAGATGCGGTTTTGGTTCTCTAAAAGAGTATCCTTTCCACCACTGCCCCTCATTTATTACCCCCACGACTAGTGTGGAGGGGTATAATGGTCTTTGATCACTTCATCAATGCTACTTCAGTACCTTTTAGCACTTAAAACCAAACTGTAGTCCTAAAGTTTAGCACCTTCATTGTAGTCCTAAAGTTTAGCACCTTCATTGTAGTACTAAAGTTTTGGTTGTAAAGATCCAAACACGCCCTTAGTAAAACGACGGCTACATATTGGCTGCTATGGCTACGTAAGAACGATACAAAGTAGTTGGTATATATGTAAAAAAAATAGTTTTTCTTCTTGTAGGTTACCTTCTTTATATGCCTTATTTGCAGCGGCATCACTAGATCGTGAAAATAGTTGTCGGTCTAATCTACAGGCTCATGTCATTAGTATTAGTGTTTGTAATAATGCATATGTTTCTATCTAAATATAGATTATATGCATCCACTGTACAGAGATGAGAGTGTATTTAAGACTTTTTGTATCATCTTGATACACTACTCTTAACAGTTAAAGCTTCCTTTCGGAAAGAGAAGTGATCGAGAAAATAATCTATCACACTCACTACCGCTTTAATGCCGCTGAAACATTGTTTGAGACGATTGTTGAATTTCGCGAGCGACGGACGGTACATTTTTGCTGATGCGGAGGAGACGAGGGAGCGCGAGGTGAGAGCTAAATTTTAAAACTATGAGACAGGTCCCTTACTATTTTTTCTATTTTTTTATTAATTAAAAATTATTGTATTACCACGAGATAACCAAAACAACTTGTCTTATAAATTGTTTCAAAATTACGTGTCATTGCATGAGACTGTCTATTAAACGACACTAATGCAGGGGCGCCACATTGTGGCTTGTGGGTGCCCAGGCACCCACAAAAATTTAAAACATCACTGATAAAAATAAATTTTCATCATGTTCGCAGATTAAATTTTCACATTTATAAGAGAAAGACATCCCCTCTAACTTGGTCCAGCTTCGCCCATGCACCAATGTACTGTCCGAGATGTTTGAGGAATCGGATGCCCTACGGCTCCACTCATTACTCAACATGTTAGGCCTTGTTTAGATGTTACAATTGGGAGGTTGAATTTGGGAGTAAGATGTCACTTCGTAATCATTACGCTACTGTAGCATTTCGTTTGTATTTGTGAAAAATTATCCAAAAATTGATTAATTAGGCTCAAAATGTTCGTCTCGCAGAGTACAACAAAACTGTGCAATTAGTTTTTAATTTTATCTACATTTAGTACTCCAAGCATGTTATGACATTTTGATGTGATGAGGAATCTTCTTTTTGCATAATGTATTCGGGAGTTCTTTTTGAACAAGGCCTTAGGCAAGTGCGTGCACTGATCAATAATCATGGCACTTAGCGGAATCGGATGCACCGAGTTGTCTACCTGGCACGCACGAAGAAACTTCACCACGTTGCCTACAGCCTTCTCCGCCGATGGAACAATTTCTTTTTCCTACGCCGGAATATTTTTCACATACCCCTCGAGTGAAACATTTTTTTTCTCTTCTATTGGAACATTTCCCATTTACTGATGTAGGGTGGAGTCGTGGAGATGTTGGAGCAATAGAAATGAGATGGTCTACTAAGATAAAGGAAAATCTAACCTGACAAGAAAACAAGGCTCGAGGAGGTATGTGATGTTTCCTTTTGGTTCACTCCTTCCCTCTGTATCCGTGATTGCAACAATTTAACATGGGACCGTGCTAGAACTCAACAAAGCTATAACAACTAACTAACGAGGCCGCCCCGGGCACAGGGTACAATAAGATTTGGCCCAGATAACTTCAGGTGGCTTTCCATATTTGGCCCACTTAGCACCGGAACGTGTACTTGTCTACTTTGTCTCTGGGCCATGTGACCTAACAGTCCAAGAATAACTGTCAGCCGGAGAGCCCATATCACCAGCAATAACCATATGACCTAGCAGGAGAGCCCAGGAACGCTCAAACCACCTCCGGAGACCACCTGAACGTTCTCCACGAGCTCGATCAGATCACCAGCCATATCGTTGATCCGCGCGCAGAGCAAGCTTAAGCTCGGAGCAATGGAGTTCTCCTTCGGCGGCTTTTCGGCGACCCGGCGTTCTCGGCAGCGGTGCAGCAGCTGATGGACCTCCCCGACGAGCTGGATCGGCAGCTGAGCGCGCCGACGCGGGCCTACGTGCGCGACCGCCGCGCCATGGCCAACACCCCCATGGACGTCAAGGAGCTCCCCTCCGGCGCGGTCATCCTCGCCGTTGACATGCCCGGGGCCAGCCCCGCCGACGTCATGGTCCAGGTCGAGGAGGGCAACGTGCTCACGATCAGCGGTGCCCCGCCGAGAGGACGGCGCCGCCGCCGGTGGCGGCGAGAGGCAGGGGGTGAAGTACCTGAGCATGGACAGGCGGATGGGCAAGTTCATGAGGCGGTTCCCGCTGCCGGACAATGAGTATGATGTATGCAAACATGGCCTGAATTATCGGTTTTTCTTTTCCATATAAATCCGATTGTCCGGAAGAAGCTCAAAACTAGCTAGTGCTTCCAAATTGACCACCAAAACCAAGAAAGGATCATAGAAAACATCTTTCTTCACCAGAAAACCCCGTTGGAGCAGAGCATCATCCTGGACAACCTCAAGGAGCTGAACGCCCTGACCCTGCTTCGCCCTCTACGCACTTGTTTTTTCGGCGCTTGCACTTCAACATCTTCATTAGGTTCTTCTGCATCACGGCCTGCCGCTTTTCTGACGAACAATGCAATGAAGAAGCCCTCGAGACCGTCCTCAGGGTCCGTCCGAAGCAAATATTCAGCTGCAAATCAAGGGAAGCAACAATGAGGCTAAGTTCAGAGATTCCACCGGGAGTTGTGAAACCGTTTGGCTGCTGAAGAGAACGTACATCCTTCGAAGACGGGAAGGCCTCGGCGGTGCCATTTAGGGAACGGAGTACCAAGCTCGAATCCGAGGGATGTGGCTAAGGGCAGGACAGCGTTCACGACATCCTCGTTCTCTGCCTGGTGGATTGAGCAGGTGCTGTAGACCACCCTCTCCACTGAGGGAACTGCAAACAAGGTGGAGGGAAGCTTCAGCTACTGTTGTGCACTGACATGCGACTATTCAGCAAACAAACTTAGCAGGGACTTACATGATAGAGCATGTGAGAGAGCTTTCTTCTGGAAAGCAGAGAGCTTCATGACCCTTGAGCTTGTACTCGCATCATCCTGATTATCTGCAGAACCAAGGTTTATTTCGGTGCTAATATTCCAACAAGAAGTTGATAAAATGGAGGACCCCCCAAATATGTCCCCTCCTTAGAACTAGGTAGTTCCTAAATGCTGATGATACAAATAATTCTTGGCAATGGTGACATGATGGTCCATGTATAATTCAAGTTTTAAAATAGATAAGATAAGCACAAGATGACTAGGGCAAAATCCACATGTTCAACACACATGCTCTGCATTGTGAAATTGTCATAACAACCGACCTGACAGTCAATGTAGAATTTGAGTTTTAAAATTGACGAAATAAGTATGTTGCAGGACTGCTGCTACCAAATACAAAGGCCGATAGGTAAGTATGTTGCAGGACTACTGCTACCAAATACAAAGGCCGATAGTTACCTCTAGAATGAGAAGGAAGCAGGTAGTCAAGTCTCTCTGTAGAGATACCAGAACCAGAGCAAGAGGGATCCAACAGAATAGCACGGACCTGCAACAAATGTCATTTGCATCAACACAGTGGATAGTTGCTCTGTAAGACGAAGGTAATTCTACAGAACGTATCTCCAGTGAGGTTTGTAAGTTATCAACAGAAGTAGAGGGATCTATGAACCTCAGCATATGATGGATCGCTGCTATCTGTGTCCAGAAAATCACCATTAACTGTTTGAATATCTATAGAAACAAGTTAAGAAAGCTGTTCACGTATCAAATGCCATAAATATCATAAGACGGAGTGGATAGCATACGACAAAGAAGTACATCTATATTCCCGAGAAGCGGGAGCAAGGAACATGTATCATCAAATGATGATCAAATAACTAGTCAGCACGTGACAATTTAGCTCCGCTGAAGATAGATTTATATCCTTTTATGTTTTCATGAAGATATTAACAACAAAAGACTAAGGGAGACAAACATACAATCAACTTGAGTAGAAGTTTTGATAATGTCTTGTCTGCCAGGACAAGTTGTATCAACATTTACAGGTCCAACAAACAGATATTTAGTTAGGCCAACAATTATGCACAAATTCGAAGATAAATTTGCACATTTTAAACGTCCAAATGATTGACAAGGGTGATTTAATTGTAAAAAACTAAACATAAGGAAAATATAAGTGCAAGGTAGATATATCTAAAAGGCAATAAAGAAAGGATACTATTTGCTCCAGATCTTCTGACAGTATGTTGCAATGTCTTGGCCCTCTCTTTGTTAAGTTCACAAGCTATAATACTCCCCTCTCCATTCATGAGGGCAGCAAGGTGGACTGTTTTGTTCCCTGGAGCCGCACATGCATCAATAACCTAAGTTTTATGTTCAACTGGAAATTAATGATTTGGCATTATATAGCTAAAAGGTGATACAACCAGAGTGATATTTTTTTTGTCTGGTACATCAGAGCACAGAATCTTTACAATAGACATGACATTCATAAAAGAACGATAGGCACAGATGCATGGAAATTTAGTTTGTAAAAAATAAAAATAATACAAAATTTAAGGTAAAGAATATAGAATTACTATTATATGTCATTACTACCAGAACCACAACAAAAATTTCGTTATAAGAATATGCATAGATAGAATTTAGGAAGTATTTTGCTGTCTCTGAGCAGAAAAGCAACAAGGGAAACCATTTGCAAAATAGTGTATAATAACTACTAAGTACTAACATATCAGTACTATCCAGATGGTATTAATCTGTAAACTTCTAAACCAACAAGTCAGATGATGTATAAATAAAATATTTTTTCCCTGAGCTGAAAATGATTGCAAAAGAGTAAAATATCAAAAAAATTAGTCCGACAAATATACTAACCTTCCAACCTGGCTTAGGGCACAGTGCGACCGCTACCATACAACTAGCTTTGCCCTGTGAAGGTCCAAATGAGTTAATATATATATATATATATATATATATATATATATATATATTGTTGACCACATGTCTTTTCAAAAAGTAAACACTTGATAATCACAAAGTCACCTGCAAAAACACTTTCCCATTCGTGACCAATTGATGGCTATGCAAATCAGTTCCAGGCGGGAGCACCAACATGTCTGAAACCATATCATCTTTATCGACCTATTTAATACTGAGTGATTTAGTCAACTTGCACAAAAATAGTAGAGATCAAATGGCTGCAGTTGCAAAAACAGCTTCATAAAGAAACATCAAACAAGAGCGATCCTACTTGGATCAATAATCTTGCTAAACACTAGAAGATAGATTTGGTACCATGTGTATTTTGCTCAATTCTTCAACCACAGACTCGGTAGTGGTCTTCAGTGTGTTAACACGGAGAAACCTGGGCTTTGGTTTGACTGGGGAAAAAGAGAACAGTGAACATCAAGGCATGTACATGAATAACTTTAGTAGCATATAGCGTATGTTTACTGAGGATTATATATCATTGATAAGTAGATAGAAATCGAGCAATGCACACAAGCAGATGTGATATACTGATATGTACACCTTACACCAAAACTATCCAAATATTTACAACCAAATTGGCTTGCCAAGCATGGGGAAGCCAATTTGGCTGGTTAGCTGGCTAACCAGCCAATTTGCCAACAATCAGTATTTATCAATTATTACCTTGGGGGACATTTCTTAAAAACACAATCCATAATTTGCCAACAGCTAACCAGGATTTGTCAAATATCATAAAAAGACAGCTGAGCCCACAGCTATGCAAATGAACTTAGAAGACACTAAATACAAGAAACATAGTCTGAACTCTGCTCAAATAATCCTCGGCATATGTGACATTTGATATTAAAAAATGGTAGCATAATCTAATCATGCAATGTAGATAAATATTCATTGCAAGCTAGTATTTTCTCTGAACCACTAAAATTCGCAGCATCTAACCACATTTGATCTTAGATGGCCAGCAATAATAATTTAGAAATACACAAGCAAATAAGAGGGAAGGGTACCTTCTGTTTTGTTTCCTAGCAAGTCTTCAACGCTGCTGACTTTCCTTTTGGCGCAAATTCTCTTAAGAGCACCTGTAAGAGTGTCTTTGTGTAGCATAATTAACTCCTCAGCTGATCCAGAAACTGCGATTCCCTAGAAATGTCATTTCATGTCAGAATTTCTTCACTAGGAAGAAGAGGAGAAAGAACATAAGTAATGAAGATGAATGGCATGTTGAACTTGAACAGGTTTCTCAACAGCAGCAAATGACTACTTGGCAAGACAAGTACTTAATACAATCCACAACTCGAAGTATAGATATTTTATAGCAACAAAATTTGAACTTACAATTTATAAGGGTTAGATAAGGTAAACACACACAAACTGTTAAACTAATTTGATTACTTCAAAGGTCTAAAAAGCTTACAAACCTGACCAAAGAGAATGTCATAGGCAGTCACCATGACCAATTCCTCCTGTTTCTGCAAGTATAGAAGTAGAAAAAGTGGTGAACTTGTGCCTTGCTGCCTGAAGGTGTTATGCATTTCTAATTAAGAGACGTGACTAAACTTTAAACTCAGAATATTAAGCAGTCAACAGCACTGGTAAAAGTAGATGCAGCAAGAAGGAATTTTATTCTATCTGAACATTGATTCATTTGGCTGACCTTCCATTTGCTATTTAGGACTCCACTTGACCCTAAAACCTCCTTAAGAATCGGAAGATCTGATAAAAGGAAACAAAGGAACATGAGGGAAGAAGTTAACATAGGAAAACAAAAAATAAGCCTCAAAGTACAACAGAACACTAAATTGCCATTTGTGCAGTTGAAACAGCACAAAAATCCCAGCCACATTCAAATGGAATAATGACACTATCCCAACTACACAACTGTATTAACTTGTAAAATCTGGCTTTTCCGAAGAAAATGACTTGAGCAGAAAGAATAAAGTGTCAAGCAGTTAATGTAGAACAGCTTCTTACACTGTGTGACAAACAAGTCTGACCTATATAAGATACTGTATCACTCCGGATATGTGCATCAACAGCTACATTGCATTTGTTTTGCTTGCTACAATTCTACTACACAGTACACACTGAAGACAACCTCACAACCCACCAAGCCATCCCAACACAATAACCGACACAGCCGAGGCATCCAATCCAATCCGACACCTGCAAGGGACTGGAACGGCACCAGGTATCTGCACTGGCATTCCGTCGAACACATTGCTCGCTAAAGGTCGGCACCGAGGCAGCCGGAGGTCTGCGCTTACTTACACTTGAGGGTCTCGCAGACGAGCGCGAAGGTAGCCCGCTTGTTGCGGACGGTGGGGGAGTAGACGAGGGACTTGATGGAGCCCGCGGCGCGCCTGGTGGCGTCCCCGCGGAGCACGCGACGGAGCACCGCCGCCGCCTCGCGCCGAGCGAAGAACGCGGCGCGCTCCGACGCGTCCCGGCTCGCCATCCGGCGCGGGGGCCGCCCGTTCCCTCCGGTCGCCGCTGGACCACGGCTGCGATTCTTAGGATGCGGCGGCGGCGGCGGCGGCATGGCTGATGACACCCGCACCCGCCTGTCTCCGGAGTTGCGAACTAGGGGAGGGTTTTTTGCGCTGCGCTGAGACGGCTGGTCGCTAGTGAAGAGCCCAAGCCCTCCACGCGGTCATTTTTTCCCTTTTTCTTTGAAACCGAGTCAATTCATTCATCTCTTCTCTCCGAAACTAGCGAAGGACAACCATGAACTCACGATTAAAAAAAAGACTCACTCGAGAGTTACAAACATACCACATGAATTGAAATATGATAAGTCTAAAAAAATTGAAATATGATGGATAAATTTATTATATCTAGTTACATTAAAGAAATTTACAAATAAATCTCGAGAAACTATCAATGTTTAGTTTAAATGTCTCTCTTCCTCTATGTGTCGATTATTTTCCACTCGTATCATCAATCCAAATATACTTTCAGGGGATAGCTTAAACCTTGTTATAACATAATTAGTGATTTATCTTAATAGAATAAATAATAATATAGAAATTTGGATAATACATGACATAAATATTTAATTAGCTAGTCTAAATAATCACGGGTCACGACTCTATCGGTTTGTAGTCTTTTTATCCTTTTATTATATTAAACTGCTAATGTCTAGTACTAATGCTCAATATACATATTGCTCGATTTCTTCAACATCTACACGTCAAACAAACCATTATATAAAAATTTATCAAAAAACTAGATACAATTCGAGTCACCACTAAAACTTAAATTACATAAGCTTTTTTTAATTAAATAAAAGTTAATACAATCCGTTCAAAACAGTACACCTATCTTTTTATTATCAATAAAATACCACGGATTACTAGATCCAGAAGATTAGACTGTCTCCAACAATAGATACATACCTATTTATCATTTTAGGTTGCCTACAATAAAAAGGTACCGGACCCATAAACTTATTTTTTCAACAGAAGATCTAAAAAAATCCTTTCTACGAATGGGTCACGAAGAGATACGTAGATTTAGGTTCTCTCCTGAAAACTCATTTTAGGTTTGGATACGGACAGGGGTGGTAACGGATCGTGGTCCTTTATCTCTTCGCAATTTAACTTTGCCCTGACAAATTTTAGTTTAAAAATTAGTAGTATTTTGGCTCGGCTCTAATTGAGTTCGATGTTTGAAATTTCTAGTATAAAAATCAGGGTCTTTTACCACCCCTGGGTATGGATACTCTGTTAGAGGCTGAAATAGTACCGTCAAAAATCTATTTTGAGTTTGGTTCTTTTGAGCGACTTAGCCCTTGTTTAGATCCCAAATTTCACCATCAAAGTTCACTATGCAAAAAGAAGATTTCCATCACATCGAAATGTCATAGCATGCATGGAGTACTAAATATAGATAAAATTAAAAACTAATTGCACAATTTTGTTGTACTCTCCGAGACGAACATTTTGAGCCTAATTAATCAATTTTTGGACAATTTTTCACACGTACAAACGAAATACTACAGTAGCGCACGCACGACTAAAATTTGGCTCCCAATTTCAGAAACTAAACGAGGCGTTGTTGTACAGATAGCCTTAGCTCGCGCTGGCCCCCTAGTAAGAAGCTGGCAAGAGCAGCTGCACCTACGCAAAGTCTCCCTTGACCAGCTCACTAGCCCCCAACTAATTACATTCCCACCCCTCCAAAACCACCAAACCACACACCCGCAACCTGCTCTCTCCGCACAGCGAGGCGCTCCCCGTCCCGAGAGAAGAGTAGGAGAAAAATCTCGCATTCGCATAAAACAAAGCAGCGGCCGAAAAAAAATGGAGGCATGAGCTCCGCCTCCTCCGCGTCCCTCGCCGATCCCCCGCAAACCCTAGCCCCGACCTGACCGCCGGCGGGCTCGCCGGCCGGAGGAGGAGCCGCCCCCACATCCGGAGCTGAGCGGGCGGCGGGCGAGATGCCGTCGCACGGGGATCTGGACCGGCAGATCGCGCAGCTGCGCGACTGCAAGTTCCTGCCCGAGGCGGAGGTCAAGGCGCTCTGCGAGCAGGCCAAGGCCATCCTCATGGAGGAGTGGAACGTGCAGCCGGTCCGCTGCCCCGTCACCGTCTGCGGCGACATCCACGGCCAGTTCTACGACCTCATCGAGCTCTTCCGCATCGGCGGCGACGCGCCCGACACCAACTACCTCTTCATGGGCGACTACGTCGGTGCGTGCCTACGTTTCCCCGCCCCAACTTTTTCTCACACGACTGTCCCCTTCTTCCCTGCTACCCTTCCTCCTCGTACTCACGTGCTCGGACCTGCCGATGCCTGATTCAGCCGATCTGTTATCTGTGGGGATTGGTGCGGCCGAAGTAGGGGATTTTCAGATCCTGCGAAAAAACTGAAAAAGTTTATTGGTTGTTGTGTGGTCGGCCGGTTGGATTGTTGGAAGAATTTGGTTCTCAGGAAATTAGGGTACATCTTTACTGCTTATGTAGCCTATTGTAGTTCTTTTCGTGTTTCAACTTGTCGAGGCTAATGCGCTGTGCTGCTTCTGTGTCACTTTTGGGTCTAGCATGCTAGGATCTTGTCGGCGCCTGCTTTTTCACTCCTTTGGCTGTTGAGACAACATTCTCATTTACTGGCATTTGGAATCCTGCTCCAGCGGTTTCGTAAGATATATATGTGAGTGTAGTCGACCGTTGTTCCAGGCTGATCTTTATTAAGTAAGACAAAAAACCGTAGCTTGCTTCTCTTGGCAATTTCGATATGCTGGATGCCACACGCAATGTCGTTTGTTTGAATGCTTCAAGGGAAATTTTATGTTTCCTTTTAGTCGAAGAGATGAATAATTTAGTAGCTGCTTTCATTTCCATGTATAGTTTTTCTAGCATAACTGTCATGTTCGTTAAATTGATGATGATGTTCTTTACTGCAGATCGTGGCTACTATTCAGTGGAAACGGTTTCTCTCTTAGTGGCTTTGAAGGTCCGGTACAGAGACAGAATTACGATCCTTAGAGGAAATCATGAGAGCAGACAGATCACCCAAGTGTGAGTTTGCATCTTCTAGCAGTGTTTGGATTTTGTATGGCAACTTCATTTATACTTCCTGCTTTCATTATTGAGTAATTACACAGTAGCTACAAGTGTTTGAGATGTATCTTATTTTTCCCAGAACATTTGAAACGAACTTCCTCACTCCCCAAGTAACCTGTATAAAACTTTAACAACACTCATTTGATAAGTTGTCTTCTTTATGCTGGAATATGATAACAAAATTGTCTTGATTTAGTGTGTTAAACTGCAATGCTATTGTTGTGTCAACACGCGTAGCATTGTCAACTATTTGTTTACAGAAAGACATCCAGCTATATACGTGACCACCTTATTGCCATGAATTTTGCCCTAGCAACACACTGCTGTGTTTAACACTCTTATTGTGTTTTATCCGTTGATTTTACTGCTTTCATTATTGTTTCTCTATGCTATGGCCTAGAATATTGAAATGAACTTCAGTTGCACATGCCAAATCATAATTGTTTGGCACATGCACATGCTGGGCCTGTATGTTTCTTTTAACAGCTATCATGTGAACTTTATAGTGTATGCCTGTAATAAAAACCACATGGTTTTTGACCTTGACTATTTTATTACAGGTATGGCTTCTATGATGAATGCTTAAGAAAATATGGAAATGCAAATGTATGGAAGTACTTTACAGACTTGTTCGATTATTTGCCTCTCACAGCTCTTATAGAAAATCAGGTATGCACCTGAAATTGTTATGGTTGATGCTATTTTGGTCTTGCTGAATATATGCCTGACATATTAGAAACATCCATGTTGCAGGTCTTCTGTCTTCATGGTGGCCTCTCTCCATCATTGGACACATTGGATAACATTCGTTCTCTTGATCGCATACAAGAGGTAGGCAATAGTGTACAGCTTTCATTATAAACTAGGTTGTCTTTTTCCTTGTCCAGCATTATTATATTCTGCCTATGGATGCATTGTATGCTATAGATTATTGCGATATTTCGAGAATAGTATATTTATTTATGTATTCTTGGCTATACACGAATAATCGATCAGCCATGTGGTCATACTGTTTAGTTGTTTATGTACCTAGATGCTTAATTGTCTAGATACAAACATGGTGCCAGAACCATAATATTCAGTTATTAACTTATCCAGGCAGATGTTGGCACAGAAAACTGTGGTCTGATATTTAACTATCTTAAGTCATGTTGATACATTTTTTTTAAAAATATTTTTGATTGTGGAGGGCCATTTAACATCCCTTTTTTTTGAGACTTCATCCCTTAATCTTCTGATGAGGTTATCTAAGGAGAACTAAGGTACCGCGACTAAAAAGCAGTAAAATTAGCCATTTGATCGTACTCATCTATACAAGAGATTTTACCTTTATCTATATACTCTCTACCATTCACTGTTGATCCAGTGACTGATATTTCAATTCTCGTTATGCACCTCTGATTGAAAATATTAAAATTCCAATGTCTGACTGGTAATGACTGATAAATGGTGTAGCGTTTCTAGTTAATCATTAGGCTATTCATTTGATATGACTGTTCTCCTTTTACCTTGCTGTCTATTCTGTATGTTGCTTAGTCCAGTATTAGTTCAGGGTCTTCAAGTGGTCTGTTTTTACTTGTTTTTTTTTCCTCTTTTTTGGGTGTTTCTGGGGCAGGGGAGTGGCCAATTGTTGCTCATTTTTCAGGATGACGTCACTCTTTGTGCAATTAGGTTTACTTGTTAATTATCATCTTGCAGCATATATATACTTATCTGTGGAACATTTACATCTGATAGAGGATACTCTGAATTCCCGATACTTTGATTACAGGGTGGATCATTTAGTTTAGAGACCCATTTCTTTTTTGAGGTCAACATAATTTGTTGTGGATCATTGTTCATATAGCTAACACCAGTTGAGCCCATAGCGCCCCTTGCCTTGGATTTTGAGGTAACCCTTATGGATGCTAGGAAATCTTGATGCCTGATGGTGATTTGTTCTGAACTGATAGCTTTCTAATTTTTATACCCTGTTGATTTAATGTATTATACATCTGGTTTTTTGTTCCTCAGCTAAAATAACAAATTACAAAAAATGCATGCAGGTTCCTCACGAAGGACCCATGTGCGATCTTTTGTGGTCTGACCCAGATGACAGATGTGGTTGGGGAATTTCACCAAGAGGAGCTGGTTACACGTTTGGGCAAGACATTGCTCAGCAATTCAACCATACAAATGGTCTCTCTCTCATTTCAAGGGCCCATCAACTTGTAATGGAAGGATTCAATTGGTGCCAGGTGGGTCTTAAGAATGCAGTGTTGCATTTCCAAATTGTTTATCTGCTTACAGTTAATGAACCAACCGTATTGGCTTCCCCCCAAAGTATATTATATTGTGAATTCCTGTACAACTTGCAGTTATAAATAGTGCATGCACCTCATGCTGAACTCCTTATACAGCTCATCCCTTATAAAGATTCACTAACACATGCAACCAAGTACATTTAAGTGTATTCTGTTGTAAACTGATCCTAGTGAGTAACAGCTTTGTTGTAAGCATGGGGCTCTAGGCACCATTGTGGTAACTGATGTTGCATTCGTATTTGGAAATTGCTGATTATGTATCTTTAGTGTACTACTCTTTGCATGCTTCTTTCTCCTAACTTCTATCCCACTGGAAGCTTGAATAGTTTCTGTTATAATTCTTGCAGGATAAGAATGTTGTCACAGTTTTCAGTGCGCCGAACTATTGTTACCGCTGTGGTAACATGGCAGCAATTCTTGAGATCGGCGAAAACATGGACCAGAACTTCCTCCAATTCGATCCTGCACCTCGGCAAATAGAGCCGGACACAACTCGCAAGACCCCAGACTACTTTTTGTAATTGTGGTGGTGACCTTTTTAACTTACTGGTGTTGATGCTCCTCTCCTGCAGCGTCAGGGTCTGTAGATCTTCTGTGCTTAGGTACGGGTTCCATGAGCCCGAGCTGTATGTCTCCCAATTCTTTCGTTTGGAGATTTTGTTGCTTCTTTCCAATCGTTATACAAGATGTTAAAAGTTAATGCCAGTGGAATTTTTTTTTCTGTTGTAATTTGACTTTGTATTATTTGTAGACAGTGAAGGGAAATTGCAGTAGGATTGCCCCTATTTGTTTTTCTTTTTCGTCTAAGACATGTGGTCAGAATCATCATATCGTCTGCCTGGCTGAATAAATCGTGTCCGGATGGGGAGATGCTTTTGGTTTGGGTTTGCAGCATCCACATGCCCTCCTGTATAAAGTTCGTTGGCATCTTGTACTGGGGTTGGCATTCTATTGGTCAATGGCAGTGGTAAATATGGTTTTCATGGTGTCTTTTAATGTCAAGGGTGGTAATTCCACATTATTCAGCAATCAGATGTTGCAAATTTTTTAGACCATTTTACATAATAAGTTTCAGTTCATGTTTGACGTGATGTTTTGTTTCGCAGGCACAAAAGTCCACAAGGTGAACGCAAGGCTGTCTGCAGTGCACTACGGCACCCCTTACCCTATCCTGCGTGCCGTAAAACATAAAGCAAAAACAGCTGCAGCGCACTACGGCGCCCCTTACCCTATCATGCGTGCCGTAAAACATAAAGCAAAAACAGCTGCAGCGCAGCACGGCACCTCTTGCGCCATGTGGCCGGAAACTCATTTTGACGCTATATCTACCGTAAGGCTATCCGCACTCCCGTTGCTCTATATTTTTACTCTAAGAAGAATATTCTAGCCACGTCACTAAGATTTTTTACTCTACATCAGCTTATCTTGCACTCATGTTACTCTATATATTTACTCTATATATAACAACTATATATTTTATTCATCTACTTTTAACTACTATCTTTAATTAAAAATACTATAACATTTTTTACTTTATTCCGTACGCGAGCGCAGGAAAAAGTTAGGTTGCAGCAACGCTAGCATTACGCTGCATTCGGCGTAACGCGAGCCTTACAGCCTCTTGCCGTAAGCGGTGCCGACCTGCGCTGCAGTAGATTTTTGCGCTTAACTTTACGTCTACCGGTATGCCGTAAACGGTGCCGTTCTGCAGTGCAGATGGTCTAACCCAAGAACTACTGCGCTATGTGGCCGGAAACTCATTTTGACGCTATATCTATCTACCGTAACCCAAGAACTACAATACACCTGCAGCAGCCTAACTTTTCCTGTCCTTACGGTATGGATGGAAGAATAAAAAATATGATTAAAGATAGTAGTTGAGAGTGAATGAATAAAATATGTGGTTATTGGATATAGAGTATATATATAGAGTAACGAGAGTGTGAAATAAGTTGATATAAAGTAAAGAATGTCAGTGACGTGGTTAGAATATTTCTTTTAGAGCAGGAGCAAAAATTTGGAGTAGCAGCGATGCAGATAGCCTAAGCAGGACACATTGTGCTGTCTCAATTGTGTAGTTGTCATTTATCATGGAATCACGATAGGAAACCGGAGCAGATCTCAAACGATCAAAACATGCGCCTGAACCAAAATGTTGGCCCGTACATCGTTACTGTTGGTTAGCAGTGCTACACAGTACGCTTAGTTCCAGCGTTACAACATGTCCTGGCTTTACAACATGCCGCTATACCTGTCTGGGCAAACTGCCCATCTAAGCTATAATCTTCAGTCTTGAGCTGATCAGGCTTCGTACCATGTCAGCGAGCTCGCGATTAGCAGCCTGCTTGGCAATTCCCCAGGGCAAGGGGCAATGTACGTCAGCTTCTTCCTGGAATGAAAAACGTTAGTTCCATGTGAAAACATATACTATAAACTCACATAACTAACTGCTGATTCCCAAGCATACCTTTGGATGTCCACATCTGTCACATGGATGAATCCGGCAACATTGCTGCAATAAATCATGTTGTAGATGTTATCAAACGAGTAAATGCAACTTGTGGCAAGGAAAAACAAGCTCCGATTCTGTGGGTCTTGCATCAAATTTTTTAGTTGTAATGGTAGAATCAAACAGTACCATAGGGAAATAGTTACAAGGAGATATTGAGACCCACATACTAAAAGAACCATAATCATCCTTATTGTACCTGTCTAAAGAATGGCAAGACATTCCTGTAGAAATATCTATAGCCAGTGATTGATCCACTAAAAAATGTAAGTTTTCTACAAACTTCAGAACTCTGAGATACATCTCTATTCAAGTGCAATTTACTGCCTAGGAAACTCAAAAGTATACAGTTCGGATATTGTGCAATAAGAATAGCAGTCACCTACATATGGTAAGGTTAGGGCCATAACTGGGAATAGCTTGATGCAAAACATGTACAAACAAGATATAGCTCACAAAAGCTACTTGTGCAGACCAGTCTGAAGAAAAGGAAAATAACCTGAGAATCTAAAATGTGATAGGATAACCAACTGTAAACAACTCCCAACGCTCAATTACTTACATGATATATTCTCATTTTCCTAAGGCTGTTGTAAAACTATGGTCTATAAACAATGTAGCTTCTGTGATACATCTAGTCTGAGACTCTGAGTCTCTTTTCCATTAAACCTAACTTACTGCCCTATAGCCTGTAATATAAGCAAAGGGTACAATATTCTCACCTAGAAATTATTTCATCAGGTTCCTTAGCATAAGAAATGGCAAGCACTGTATGGATCATATCCGTGCTAATGTTGACAGCAACAAGGCGAGTAGGATCTGCCACAGGCTCTGCACCTATAGGCAATGCTGAGCGGGGAGCTTGATGGCCACCACCAATTCTGTACACCGAGACATCACTGAAATTGACAATGTTTGAATGTGGCGCCAGATCATTTGTAATCCCATAAAAGTATTCCTGCAAGAGCCCATTATGACTTAGGTTTAACAATTCACAGCATAAGATAAGGTTGAAACAGTGAATAATTGCCCCACAAAGATTGTTCGGATTACATGTAAATTATTCAAAACAAGAAAGAGGCAAAAGAGTGACAGTATACAATAATGCAGCTATTTAAAGTTTCATCAATAACCTTTAAAAATTAGATACCAACCAAAGTTTGATGGCATTGTTAGGCAAATTCTACTTCAAGAAACTAAGTTTACCTTGATACGGAAGCTTCTGGTCTTTTGGCGATATTTTGAATTTCTGAGGACAACACCCTCTGATTTCTGAAGTTTTACAACATCAATGTTGGGCTTGCTTTGAACTGCATCCTTTAACATCTTCCAGAGTTTCTCCTGCAAGCCATGAGATAGATTAGATAATTCTGACAGCTGCTTCATATATGATTTCACATTTATCCACGACTCAACATTCAAGATAAAACGACGAACAGGTACAGCTCTGTTGAGCACTGTTTCTGGCAAGATTAAATCACAATTTAATGTGATATCACTACTGTATGCCAACACAAGAAATCTTACAGGGTTTCAATTGTTAGTGACACGCAATTCTGCATGCTTGGTGATTTTTGCTTGTATGAACAGGGTACAGCTCTGTTGAACACTGTTGCTGGCAATATTAAATGACAATGTAATGCAATATCACTACTATATGCCAACAGAAGAAATCTTTCAGGGTTTCAATTGTTAGTGACGCAATTCTGCATGCTTGGTGATTTTTGCTTGTATGCACATTTCTTCAAATCTTTCTGAATGCCAGTCGGCACATACTGAACATTCTTTTGAATGCATTGTCTATAATTATTAGGCCTACCTTCTCGCGCTGGACCGGTTAGAGCGTTGAACTCCGGGAGTCGTTGAAACTCCCGTCCCGACCATTCGACCAAGGTTCAAAGGAGGGCACCTTCTTAGAACAAAGCGGTCAACTTTTTTTTTATAATTATTAGAAATGCCTTATAAATCACCAAACTTTCAGTAGGCGCACTAGGCGCATTAGTGGAGCAAACTAGTGCGGATGACCTGTTTATAAGAAAGCATGCCACCAGGGAGTAATGAGCAGACTATGCTTTGTTTGAACTTGAGATCAACCACGTCTTAATGCTGCAACACATTCACCGTTTTTAACTCGATAGATCTCCATTATTTTACAAACATTATATAGGACAACAATCTTTTAGAAGGATTAACATGATGCCTTTATAATAGCACAGTATTATAACAAAATGTTTGACTGCTGAGGACGCTTAGCAACATTATACAACAACAACATAGCCTTTTGTCCCAAGCTAGTTGGGGTAGGCTAGAGGTGAAACCCAAAAAGTCAAAAAAAAAAAAAACACCTCATGTTCACTGTTCGCATGAACAAAGCAAAGCATCACTCACCTGTCCAAGTACCAGCACTACATTGGCCTTGAAAGTTTCAATTGCATTTAGAAGTAACTGCAGAGCAAAAATAAGGAATCATCAAATGATGCATATAAAATTAGCCATCAGCAAACATACTGAAATTGCTAGTCATTTGAAACCAAGTACTTACCTCGTACCCAAGGCCTTCAACCCACCCCATGGTATTGATAACCATTCCTGCTGCCCTCGATTCAGCATTGCCAGAGAACTGTCTCTCCAATGTTTTAGCTAGCTCCTTCATAAGAACTTTGTAAACATCCGGGTTGACACTATTTGTAACACAGGCAATAGATTTGGTGGTAAAGTGATTAGAAGAAAGGAAAATATTATATACAGAGTGCACTCAGTAGTGTGAAAGAACTGCCAAAGAATATATTGGAGAGTTACCTCGGAGTTGGGTGGCCATAGAAGTAAACCAGTGGCATCTCCAAGGGAATCCCATCAACTATATCGATAGGTTTCTCAATTAGGGTAGCAGAAATGCATCCAGGGATCGTTATAGACCCCTGGCCGATATCTAAATCCACATATGTAGGTTTCCAGCCCAGTTTGGCAGCCCAGCTGAGGAGCATTTTGCAGAGAGTACTTTTTCCAGAATCTGTTGGTCCCACGACAATCACTCTAGGTCCCTAAACCACAGAGGGTGAGAAAAATTCAGTGATTTAGTCCAGGGAAATGAAGACCTATATAAGCAAAAAGATCCTACACCAAGAACAACAGTTTGTTTTGTTTATGTAACCATATAATGCTCATCTTCATGCTCAATCTATACATTATGCTCATGTTCATATTCAACCTATGATAATATTCTAAGGCTGTCACCACACTATTAGGGTTCAATACTTCAATCACAATTTGTTCCTACAGAATTGTATAGGACCATATTGCAATCTGCTTTTTTGTCCCACAGAGTAATGTATAATACATTGTGGTCTGTCTTTTGAACATCATATCAGGAACATATAAGACTTCCTCGCAAAAACTGCCAAGCTCTCTAACTAGTGATGTCAGAAACGTATGCTTTTGAACAAATACAGAATTACCACACGCTCTCCATTTCTAGGTATGTGAAATCCACAATGCAGAATCCCCACAATGCAACAAAACTTGCAAAACCGGCAAGCTCTCTAACTAGTTGTTCTATAGGATAATACTCTGCATCTCCAACAGACCCTCAACTATGCAACAATCCCTGCAATTGTATGGTGACAAGACACCCTGATAAATTGGAACAGGAGCACTCACCTGCGAGGCCTCCAGGTCACCCCCCTGCGCTGCAGCAGCCCTTGCCCTCGCCCTCCGCGCGTCGAGAATGGCATGTGTGTTGACGTAGATATTCATTGGCGTCTGCAGCCCACAGCAATAGAATCGTCTCACCAGTAACCTCATTACCGCAAATTTACACAGAAATTAGGACCAGGAGAAGAAACCAAGCCCCACGGCGCACCTCCTCGGATGGATACTCGCTCTCGGTGACCCCGTCCAGCTCCAGCGTCGCGCCGTGCCAAGTGAAGATCTAATCGGTGGAACAGAAACGGCGAATCATGTCAAGCAGCACCGAGCAATGGCGGCGGAAGCCGGCAGCCGCGCGGGCAAGGTGGGTTCCTCTTGCTGGGGAGGGGAGATGGAGAGGGGCGGCGTGGTGCTTACGGCGATCTTGGAGCGAGGAGGAATGGGGACCCAGCCCTCGGGGGGCAGCTCGGTGCCGAAGATCTCCGCCGTGCCGGCGACGAGGCGCACGCGGAGGGGCGCGTCGGGAGGCACCTCCACGCGCAGCTCGCTCTGGGGGTCTAACTTGCACTGCCGCGGCGGCGGCGCGGCGGCGCCCCCTGCGTTTGCCGTGGCCGCCATGGGGAAGGGTTTAGATGAGTCGACGGCGAGGGTTTGTGCGTACTGCGTAGCTGAGAGCCCGAGAGTCCGAGACGGCGAGACCAGCGTCTCCGTCCGTGCGGAGAACGAAGGGTTGGCGGTGTTGGTGTGGGGTGAAAATTAGGTATTAAATAAGTCAGCTGTACAAAAACTTTCGAGTTAATTTGCGATATCTATCTGACGATTACAGAATGATTACTGCAGTATTATTATAGTAAATTATGAGTTCATTAGACTCGTTAGATTCGTTACGTAAAGTTACACTCATCTTTAAAAAGTTTTACAAATAAACTTCATTTAATACTTCGTACATCTAATATTTTTCGGAATTTTTTTTCTGACACAAAGAAACATGGCCCCTAGATGTTGGGGCTAGGAGGGTGTGCTGGTGCTTTGACGTCCGACCTATTTAAAATTAATTAATGCAATATTAGAAATTATTTTTTACAACATTAAAAATACATAATAATAACTCTGCAATCCGATTTTAAGGTAGAAAATTACCACACAACATAACACGATGTTTCATATAATATTCACTAAGAATGCTAACATGTACAAATAAAAATTTGTATTATCAACACTTATCTTTTACAACACATAAAAATTATTATCGTAATATTTTTAAATTGGATTGTAACATTTTAAAGCATATTATTTTTTAAAAAAAATATCAATGAATCAAATATATATATATATATATATATATAACTAGCAGTTAGACTTAAAAAATACAACATAATAAATAAGCAATTGAAACATTTAGAATAAATTTTTGCAACATCATAAAATCACAACAAAATCTAATTAAAAACTTACACAAATACCTGTAAATTTTTCAGCCGTAACATCAGCACTGGTTTGGAGGATCACTCTTGTTATTTTATACTCCCTCCGTTCTAAAAAAACTGACGTTTAGGACAAGGTTTGGGTCAAACATTGCGAATATAAATCATCAATAACTTTTAAGTCGTTGAATTTGCAAATGTGAAAACTATATGAATAGATTTGTCTTGAAAAATACTTTCATAAAAGTATACATATATCACTCTTTGATAAATATTTTTATAATAACAAGAGGTCAAAGTTGTGTTTTGGAGACCGTGTCGCTGTCCTAAACGTCAATTTTTTCAGAATGGAGGGAGTACCTATTACAACATATGAACGTAAAAAAAATCCCATCACAATATATATCGGACGCATCGGACGTCTGCTTCCAAGCATTTCTGTTTTTGTTTTCGATGAAAAGCAAGATCAAAAGACTCCCAGAGGCGTGGACTACAAATTTTATGTAATGTGATTAAAGCACGAAGCTCCGCATAAGCCTTTTTGTCTTTCGACCACTAGCTGTTTCTTTTCTCTCTTCCTCTGAACACTCAGGACACTCCCAACCTACCAAATTAACTGGTGTCTATGGCGTTAATTAACCTGTCATGTTAGCAAAATGATGACATGGCAATAGATTAAACGAGGAGAGAGGAGGAAAAAAAAAGAAACGGTGTCTCGTGCTCAACGGACGAAGACACTGCCAGAATCGCGAATTTCGATGGGTGCGGGCGTGCGGCCGTGCGGCGTCGTTTCTCCCCACGGTGCTTTTTCTGGGGCCCACGCCGAGATAGTACACGAATACACGATGCCATCGGTTCGCTCGTGCAGCCGCCGCGGCCCGGAGCTTCACTGGCACGAGCTCCTTGCCGCCCCCGGAGCGCGCAGCTGCGGCGCGAGCAGGCTGCCACCATGCTCGGCGCCACACTGCTTGCCTGTCTCCCAGGTCTTTGTTGAGAAAGGAATCGATTCGTCGATGTGTTAGCAGAAACAGTCACAAGGATTCGTCCGCGGTTTGGAAGGTAGTGGAATCCATCATCCATTATACAATCCATGTCTCTGAGCCCTCGTTTAGTTCTCAAATTTAGAGGCAAACTTTGATCTTTTGGGGTACGTACGTCATTGTAGCATTTCGTTTGTATGTGTGAAAAATTGTCCAAAAATTGATTAATTATGCTCAAAATATTCGTCTCGTAGAGTTCAACAAAATTGTGCAATTAGTTTTTGATTTCATCTACATTTAGTTCTCCATGCATGCTATGACATTTTGATGGGATGAGAATCTTCTTTTTACACAGTAAACTTTGGGGGTAAAATTTGAGATCTAAACAAGGCCTGAGTGTCAGCGAGGCTTGCGCCTTGTTTAGTTCCTAAATTTCACCCCCAAATTCCACTATAAAAAAGAAGTTTTTCATTGCATCAAAATATCGACACATGCATGGAGTACTAAATGTAGATAAAATAAAAAAAATAATTACACAGTTTTGTTGTACTTTACGAGACGAACATTTTGAGCCTAATTAATCAATGTTTGGACAATTATTCACAAATACAAACGAAATGCTACAGTTGCCCTACGGTGGCAAAGTCCCAACTTGAACATGTCAAAGTTGAAACTAAACAAGGCCTTGATCTTTTTCTTTTTCTTGTATTTGCACATAACTGTTTTCCCCATTTTTTAGTATAATCAGTAGGGACTTGCCCTCCTTCTTCCTCGAAAAAAAAATGATGCGACAGAGCAACAGAAACGTAAGCTGGATTCGAGAGATTTGTTCTAGTGGGTAACTTATGTCTATGCATTTGGCTACATATATATATATATCCATTTATGGATATATATGTCGAATATTACCCATTATCTACAAATTTATGTCTATACATATGGATATATAATTTTGCAACTGTGACATCTTTTCAAGCTTCAAATTCTCACTTGTTTAAAGAAACAATTTGTCGCACAAAATTATACATTGCATATGGTTTGATTTGTTTGAACTGGGAATTATCAATCAGATACGACGATTCAAAGCCAGCCACAATGCGTCAGCAAGACGGGTTCAATCGTGTGTGACTCTAGGAAGCCAACTCCATATGGGCCCAATGTGGAATTTGGCATTACACGATGCAGATTCTAAAAGGAAAAAGTCCATTTGGCATCCCTCAAGTATTGCCTAAGTTTGATTCTAGTCTCTCATCTCCAAAATCGGATATTCGTGGTCCGAACTCTGAAAAACGGTTGTTTTTCATCCTTGACAGTTTCGAGAGTGGTTTTGGAGGGGGTAAATTGAAATCTAATTAAGAGTTTGAGACGTAAAATAGTTTTTTTAAAAAAGGATTACATATATATTTTTCTTAAAAATCTGATGAAAAAAATCATAGAATATGGTTTAATCTTAAGAAATATAGAATAATTGTGTTAGATCAAAACGAATGAAAGTGGTCTCATATTTTGGAAAATAATGTTTTTTATGACTGCTTTGGAGCCATACTAGTTTTCGGACATATCAGACCAATTATAATAAATAATGAAAGCGACTACTTAGTAAAAGTTATCAAAGCGAATTAATAGAAAATTAATAATAAACCACCAAAGAAAATTAGTAGGAAATTAATAGAAAATTTGTTTTAGATCTAAAAGCTTTGATAGTTTTTACTAAGCAGATGCTCCCGTCATTTATTATAATTAGTCTGATATGCCCGAAAACTAGTATGGCTCCAAATTAGGCAGCAAAAGAAAAACATAATTTTAGAAAAAATGTGAAACTAATCTTATATTTTTTCAATCTAAAACAGATTTTATATGAAATTTTAAGATTAAACTAGATTCTATGATTTATTTATAATTTTTCTAAGAAAAAAGTTATTTGCAAACCATTTTCTTTGGACCATTTTATGTCCTCAAAATGTCAACCTAAATCCAATTTACCTCATCCGAAACTACCCTCAAACTACTGAGGATGAAAAACAACCGGTTTTCAGAGCTCAGGGACCACGAACATCCAGTTTTGGAGATAGGGAAAGAGAATTAGAATTTGACAATAGTTGAGGGACGTCGAAAGGACCTTTTCTTGTTGTGGTTTGCAGATGCTGGTTAGTGTTCACCAACCTTGCATGGCCATTTTCCATCAAACAATACCATCCATTGACGCTTATCTTCAGAAGAAGCATGGGCCTTCTGTGCAGGGCTTGGATGGACAAATAGTTCCACGACTAACGTGGGCCGCGTGTATCAGCAAAATTCACTTTCGGCCCTTTTGTTTTCTCTCTGCGCGTCGAGCACGAGCAGTGACTGGTGCGCGTGCGCCGCCGTCCCCGCTGCCTCACGCGCTTGCCGTCCCGTCGTCGCTATACCATCCCTCGCCGCACCTTCCGGGGAACCTTCCTCGCGTGGCGTCGCACCGCCACCGCGTAAGCACGCCACGCCGGAAGCTTCCTACGTCCGCATCCGGTGGGACAAACACTGTCGTGTACGGTGTACCTGTAGGTACACAACAGATGCCGGCCTTTCAATGGAAAGGACAGGAATGGAAGGAAGGTCCGCGGAAGCAGCGCCTCGCCGGCGATGCCGCCACCACCGGTGGGGCGGCGCGCCGGTGGCGTTGTTCTTAGGGGAACCGACCCGCAGGGGGCTCTGCTCTTTGTTTCGAATGATTTCTGCACCACGTGGATCTGATCCACCTACAGGTACATGGTCTATCCAACCTTTCGAGATCCAGTCCCTCTCTCTTTCTAAAAGTAGCAACAAGATTAATTATGTTGGGAGATGATCGAATCACCGGGTAATCCAGGACAAGAAAGAGTATTCGGATTCAGATCCAGACTTTCTTAGAGAGCCAGGGAACAGGTTGATTCAGACATTCAGTCCAAACTCCAAACCCTTTTGTTTGATCCATGATATGCCCAAGGATCGCCATGATTCTTGGGGTAGGCATGGCATGCTTGGTTAGGTGCTCGGTGCTCCCGAGGCCCCAGCCATCATGACGGCCTTCTCCCACCGGTTCTCCTAGTTGGCAGTTGGCCGCTCACCCACACCCTGCTCCCTCTCCCAGGTTCCCAGCTACCACCGACTGCAGGAGCTGATGAGGAGCTGCCGCATGCCTGCCGGCCAAAACCATCACTACCTTGCAGCTCTCTTGCATCGTGCCTCCCGATTATGACTCCCAGCGTCGTGTTTTGATGACCTTCCAGTACAAAAAGACTGCTATTTCACGTTTCTCTTTCTCCTGTTCAGACTTCAAACTTTATTAATCAGAATCTGGAGATTGTGTTTTGTAAAGAACTTTTTCCGTCGTCAATATTAGATCGCCTAACTGGACCAAGTTTCAACCAAAGATATATGCTAGTACACATGCCTGAAAGTTTGACCTGTGCCTGAAAGCACCAGTAGCATGACTGGACTGACCTTATGTAGAAATTTACAAACAATTTGACAAATGACAGTTGTAAATTCTAATAATGCGTACACACATGACTAGAAATATTCTTGTTATCCTAAGATTTTAGTATGATTAAGTAATGTTAATTGTCGAGTACCCTTTTCTTGCAATAGGCAGACTGAACTTTTAATTGTTCGTTCCCTTAGAAGAGAAGTTCATTCTTAAACTGTTGTTCGTCAAATAGTTTTTAACCTGCAAATTCCTTTCGAGAATATGAAGATTTTTCGAGGGGTTGGTTTGAATCCTTATTCTCATGGGCCGTCTGAATTCACAGATGCAAGAGAAATTTAGACACTGAGTGAGCATGCAGGAAATACTCCAAATATTATTTGTTATGATCATTACCTGGTGCTGCATGAAATATTTGGACAATTTTTACTTTTAGTGGGCATATAGGGGCCCCTAAAGTTTAACAATCTCGAAACACTGCATAGGCTATTTTTTTTATTATCACATTCTAGGCTCTTATGTGCATCCTCGAAAAATAAATTATTTCCATCTATAAGCGGGGTGATTTATGGTACACATACCTTTCAAAAATTTGAAGTTTTGAACCATTTTTTTCCATGGCCAAATAACTTTTGAACTACAAAAGTCCAGCACAAGTTACTTTCTGAAGAAAGAAAATTCCTTTTTCTATTTCCGTAAATATGGCTCATATTTTTTCACAATTTCGCAGGAATTTTTAGGCAGCCGACGATTGGTTCTGGAAGCATCCATAGGTATTCTGGGATGTGCAGTTGCAGAGGTGTCAGGCAGCTAACGGATTTGGCAGGAATATTAGGCAACTGATTTGTTCTGGAGGTGTCCAAACATATTCTGGAACTTGCAGTTGGTAAAGGCAGCTAATGGGTTTGGAAGGAATACTAGGCAACTGATTTGTTCTGGAGGTGTCCAAAAATATTCTGGAACTTGCAGCTGGTAAAGGCAGCTGACGGATTTGACAGGAATGTTAAGCAGCTGATGGAAGATTGCAGCTTTATGGGGGAAACATGGTTTATCATTTTAGAACGAAGATTTTGTTAATTGGATCTTTAACCAGGGGTTGTGTGAGAAAGCTGAATTCAAAGCAAACAACCTCATTACAGGTATGCTCAATATCCTCTGAAATTTCTATGTGCTCCTACTGTATCTATCTAAATGTGGCTTGTTATCCATCGTGCTCCATACTTCCATAAGAATCTCTTTTCTTGGGCACAGTAGATTCCATAATATCTTGCAACGTTTCTGAGCAGTCATAATGTGAAACTGAGCTTGTGCACCTTTCATGATCATTTCATTAAAGAAAACTGTTTTGAAAAGAATGAGATTTATTTGTACTAAATCTGCTTTTTAGTCAAGCATACCAAGTGGAAAGAACTACCCTTATCTTCCATAAAATGGAAGCCTCTTTGAAAGTTCAGAGAGAAAAAAAGGAAATTACAAAGAACAACATCATTTATTTAATTCCTGAAATGTTCATTCTTGAGAAATCGATTGCTCATCAAACTCAATACATGTGACAGGTTGAGTTATTTCGGGTACATCATTATAATATTGCCCATTGAATTAACAGAATTACAGTACATCTCTAAACCTTCTCTTTAATAAATTCATAGCTAGAATTAATCCCGAAGTGCTGATGGAGTGAGGGTATGTCTTGGAATGTTTTGAGGGCTACTATAAATTTGGATTATTTACAAAAACCATCTGTTTAAGATCCAAAACAGGACCATGGAGTTTGATTGCCACATATTGACCTAAGCAAACTAGGAAACCAGTCGCTTGTGCCAGATACATTCGTGTTTAGATGATATATATAAGCTAACTTAGTCCTAGATAGAATTGGCAAAATTTATAACGACAATTCAAAGCTTTTGATAGTCAAAGTAATGATACTGAAGCTACTAAAAGCTATTGATTGTCAAAGTTCCTAAAGTTTGACTATACCCTTAAAAATGCCGTGTATATGTGATGACACGGAGGGCGAGTACCTGTGAACTTACGCGAGGTAGTTGTGTTGAATTGATGATCTTGCTTGAATGGTGCCAAGCTATATGTTATGACTGAGTTTATATCATGTACTCACGTCAAATTAAGTGAGTCAGTGAAGGAAATATATTCTATATTTTAGCACCTCATCTGTTTGAAATATCCACCCTTCTGGTTTGAACTGACGCATTCTTCCTTTGACTTGTATTGTGCAAACAATAGGACATTGGTTGATACATAATTGGAAAGAGAGCCAAGGAAGCAGCAGCTGCCGCCCGGCGGAGTCGTCGAAGAACGCCAGGGTTTACCGAGTTCGCGTACTCATCATCATCTGCATAACGCGGCGGAATGTTTACCTGATGAAAAAAAAAGGAAAACGTAACGCAGCCCATGGATGGTAACACGGAAAAGAAGCCCATCTAGGCCCGCTGTTTTGGTGGGCCGTCAAGTCCAAACCCGGAAGCTGCCCCGAAGGCGAAGCTGTCCGCGTCGCGGCGCCAACATATGTAGTTGAGTTTCGTGGAAGGTCCTCTTATTCGTTCTGGAAGAATAAATACGGGTTCGCTCCCAACAATTCACCCCGACTGCGCAGCGGAATCGGTCGTGCAGTCCATTTCCGTCAGCCACTCCTCCCGCCCGAGATCTCTCTACTCTATTAGCCGTCGCCTTCGTCGCCTTCTCCTACGCCGATCTCGTGGCCCTCTTCGTCTGCTTGAAGATGTACGAGCGCGCACCGGCGGGCTCGTCCAAGAGGGAGTGGCTCAAGGTCGCTGTGTGGGTATTGACGACAATGCTGACCTTCGCCTTCTCCGGCAAAGTTGCGGCCGTGATGCCGCCGCCGGTGGCGGTGCTGGTGTGGCTTATGGCGTTCGCGACCGTGGCCGGAGGCTTCATCGCCTTCTTCATTTACAAAGAGAAGAAGTGAGAAAGAAACAGACCTCCCACGCGGTGGCCGAAGGGCATGGGCGGCTGCCAAACCTGCATCGATCGCCGCCGGCCCACCACTCGATATCATCGTCTAATTAAGCCGCCGCCGCCGCCGCACAAGCCAGAACCTGGAAGGGCACGCGGCGGCAAGACATTGGTGACAGTTAGTAGCTGTGAATCCGGCCACCGGCGGCCGGCCCTTCCTTGCTTCTCTGACTGAAATGATTCATGATCCATGTGTCAATTGTATGGCTTCATTTTTTTTTGCTCATACGTACATGAGGTTGTACAGCCTAGGGTCCCGTTTGGAATTCGATATTAAGACATGGAATCGTGAATTGGCATTGATGAGCCCTCAATATCGCTGTTTGAAAGGCTTAAGCATTGGCTGATGGAAACACGGTCGGATGCCGCACGGTTTTCCTCCTCACTCCCGCGAGCCCGCCCTCAATTCAGAACACTTCCGCTCACGACGGAGGCCGCCTCCGCCGCCGGCCGCCCCTCATCCCCGTGCGCGCTCGGCTCCCCGTGGCCGTCAGGTAATCCTCCGTCGCTCCCATCTCTGCCTCGCCCTTTTCCCCGCCAGCCGCCATCGGACATCGTGTCCGCGGCCGACCGCCTCGACCTTTTCCCCCAGAGAGGTCGCCTCTGTCGGTGGCCGTCACCGGACTCCGCGTCAGCCGAATTCCGTCTCCGGCATAGGTCCCGTCCGGCGCGGCTTCCTCCTCGTCGTCTCGTTCCGTGCGGCCTCCTCTTCTTCCTCCCGTCCGGCGCGGCCTCCTCCTCTCGGGTCGCGGCCGGCGCCTCTCCTCCTCCTCCTCGTGGGATACGGCAGGCACCCCTCCTCTTCCTCCCGTCCAGCTGCCCCCCTCCTCTTGCACGCGGCCGGTGCCCCATCTTCCTCCCGTGCGGCGACATGAGGGAGAGGCGGGGTCACGGGGCAGCACCGGTGTACCACGGGCGGCACGGCGAGCATGTCAGGTTCCAAACATATATTGAATTTTGACTGCTTCCTCGGATTCCAAAAGGCAATGCAATGTTCATCCAAACAACAGATTTTGAATTGAGGCTAATTTCAATACCGTGGCCGATTTGGTATTGAACTCAATTCAATTCCAAGGCCACCAATATCTACATCCAAACGAAGCCTAGAAGAGATTTGGTTATGGCAACCTCAGCGATCGACATTAACTACATATTTGCAATAGAACAAAGGGCAATTTTAGTTTGTGGTCGACCGCACGGAGCATTCCGTGCGGTCACCGCCTACCTCCCGCCCGCGGCCCGCGGCGACCGCCACCGGCCGTCCACCCACCTCCCGCCCGCCGCCCCGCCTCCCCTCACCTGCGCCCAGCTGCCTCCTCCCCCACCGCCCGCGGCCCAGCCGTCCACCCACCTACCGCCCACCGCTGCCGGCCCCGCCCTTCCGAACCTCTCCGGCCATCGCCGTGCCCAGCCTCCTCCTCCCTCGCCACCTCCCCCACCGCCTGCGGCTAGCGGCGACCTCACCGCCGTGCCGTCCGTCTTCCTCCTGCCCACCGCCGCCGGTCCCGCCCTTCCTAACCTCTCCGGCCATCACCCTCCCTACCGATCATCGCCCCTGCCCACCGGATGTCCTCCGCCGCCCGGTCGGCAGTGTCCCTGCCGCCTCTCCTCTGGCCCGGTTATCCGAAACTGCCGCCGGTCCTCCCGCCGCCTCGACCCTCCTTTCTATAGCCGGTGCCCCTCTCCCCAACCCCGAACCCTAACCCGCCTCCCTAAGCTCCCCTCTTCTTCCTCCTCTCCTCTTCCTCCTCCTCTCCTTCCTCCTTGCCTCTCCTCTCTTCTCTAATCCCGTCGACCGCACGAGACCACGACGTGCAGTCGACCTTAAAAGCAACATTACGCAGAACAAAGCTAGTATCAATGATATCAACGAAAACATTAAAAAAAAACAAGACAGGCTTCCTTCAGTCGATGATCCCGGTTCGTCAGATGAATGGACCATGTACACGCTTTATTCCTTCTTCCACTCGAGCGGATGCCAAGCCACATGCCAAAAGAAGGAAGCAGCAACCACAAAACGCGCGTTACCCGTCTAATCTTATGTAACACTCGCGTGTAACATTCTTCTTCGTGTGTCATGGAACCCCGAGCAGCAACCTCGTGTGTAACGGTCAGCCACGGCCCGGCCCGGCCCGTCCTCTGAACATAAGATTAGACGGGTCTATATGGGCCCGTTAGACGATACTTTTGTCGCTTCGGCAGGGCGCATAGGCCCGCACTCGGGAAATTAGCACTTCTTTTTGTGTTTCCGTGCTTAGTCAAGCGGTGTCCGTTTCTTAAAAAAATCATTTTCAAAAAAAAAAGAAAGAAAAGGCTGAGCCCTGGGTGAGAAGAGTCTTGCATTGTTAAAAATCATATTATTACGGAGCGAGGAAAAAACATGGAGGGGGAGGTCCGGTCGCTCTCGCGAGGAGAGCAACGCGGGCGGATCCCTTGCGGCGCCGCCGACAGCCCAGGCCCCTCCGCGCATCTTTCCCGCCCTGCCGCCGCCCGTGCTGCTCGCGCCCTCACGCGCGGCCGTGAAGAAGGTGGCGGCGGGGCCTGTCCTCTCCTTCTCTCCCTCTCCCCGCTCTCCTTCGAGCCCCTGCTCTCGAGCTGCTGCGGCATCGGGTTCTCGCCGCCGACGCAGTGGCGTCCCCCGCGTGTGGGCTGGCGCGGCTCCTGGGGTCTGGTACCGGTGCGCTGGCCTGGGGGGGATCTGGGGGGCACCCCTTGTTCGATGCGTCGTTGACCGGCGTCTGGCGGTCGGCGTCCGGCCGCGCCGTGGCTTTGGGATGTCGCGGCTCTGGGCTTCGCGGGTGGCCGTGGCTCCTGCCCACCGCCGACTCTATGACCCAGGGGCGGCCGGATCTGGGGGTTGCCCCCTAGGTCTGCGCCCCGGGCTCCCGCAGGTGTTGTCCGGAGTTGGGGTCTTCGGTGGCGTGGCGTTGGCATCGGGGGCCGTCGTGGTGGCGGTCCGGTGTTGAGGCCACGACGTGTGGCTCGCTGCTCCGGTCGGGGTGGGTTGGCATTTTCCTGATAGTGGCGGCATTTGGGGAGGCGTGGTGTCACACCCCAAAATTTTCGAATTTTGGGCTGTGAATATTCAACATAAATAATACAATAATTTTCTCAATTCTCTAAAATTTTTCAAGCTTTATCAAATTTACAGGGAATTTAGTAAAGGAAAAAAAATTGTTTTTCTAAATTAAATTAAATCAATATATGTTTAAATTTCGAGTGTGTTGCATTCATGCTGGCTGCATTAAATTTTGTTTGTGCGTGGTTCGAATTGGAATTTAAATCTAATTTAAATTCGAGTTTGAATCGTATCATTTTGAACCCTAGAAAAGTTCTTTTGGCCTAAGTTCATTTTCGCCCCTCCAACTTTCCCTCTGGTTCGATCTTGCTCCCTCCTCCATTTTCTTCCCGAGCCGGCCCACATCTTCTCTCTCGGCCCAGCGCAACCAGAGGCCGCCAGCCCGGCCTACTCCGCCAGCACCGCTCGGCCCAGCATCCCTCGCTCCAGCCCGCTACCCCGCCCCCGGCCCATCCAGCGCCGCGGCCCAGCTAGCCCCACTCCGGCCCAGCCGACGCGTCGCAGCCGCTCCCGCCCGCGCAGCGCGCCGCCGCCGCCGTAAATCTCGCCGCCGTGATTCCCGCCGCCGCGCCGCTGCCTTCCTTTCTCCTCGACGTCCGCGCCCCTTTAAGCCGTGCACAGCCGAAACCCCAACCCTCACCTCTTCATCCTCCCCCGAGATCGAGCCCTCCTGCGCTAGCGCCGCCGCCCTCTCCCCTCTGTGACGAGCGCCGCCGGCCGCCATTGCCACCATTTCGCGGCCTCCGCCGGTCGCCGGTCGGAAGCGAGGCCACCCTGAGCTTCCCCTCACCAAGACGATGCTTCGACGCCAAGTCCCGGCGCCGCTGCGCCGCTGGAGAAGTTTCCCCACGCAAGGACCCGAGCCGCCGGCCGCCGTCTCCGATTACGGTACCCGTCTTCCACCTTGAGTCGCGGTGAGCACCTCTCTGAGTTCGTTGTGACCACCTCCGCCTCCCGCGCTAACTTCCCATCGCCCTGGAACACCAGAACGACGGCGCGCCGAGCCGCTGGAGGAGCCCCGCCCCGAGAAGTCGCCGCCGCCGGAGATGGACCGCGGAGTCCGGCCGATTTGGTCCTCGCCGGAGGGAACGGACACCACCCCGGGTTTCGCATCGCCTCCGCGCACCTCCGCCGCCGGCTATCGTCGTCGTCTCGCCGCCGAAGAACCCCGCCCCTGAGAGCACCCCGTCGCCGGCTTTGTCCTTCCACCCCGGATGAGATTCCGGCCGGCTTCCTGCGTCTCTGCCCATGGTGAGCACGTTTCTGCGACCCCCACGGCCTCCTGTCTCCGTTGCGCTAGATCCCAGCCGCCCTAAGCCGAGGAATCGCCGGCGAGCCCAACCCCAGGACCGCCGGTCGGTGCCTGTCTGCCATGGCCGAGAGCTCCCCTGAAGAGATGGATCCATTTTCGATTTAGCCCCTGGAGAACTCTAAAAACTGTAAACGAGTCTTGTGTATTGGCAATTTTACAGAAAACCCCCTGCAATCTTGTTTAGCCCACAAAATCCACGTTTTAGCTCCGATTCAACCCGTTCTCGTTGCGTTAGATTCATAATGACATAAACTACACGTTAGCACTGTCAAATACCATGTGACATGTTTCTGAATTTTTGTTTAATAATAAGTTGATTAAATATTATCTAAAAATGCTTTCTTAATTAAAATCTAATTAAGGTTATACGGTTTTTCTTATTAAAAGAAAACATGATTAATAATTATTCAATAGTTTTATAAATAAAATAGAATTAAGTTTCAATTCGATTTTTCATAAATAAATATTAATCTAATTAAAGCTTATTATTTAATTAGCTTTCCTAATTTAAAAGCAAATTAGAGTTTCACTTCGATGATTTTATAAATAATCATTAATATTGAATAATATCAACATAAACGTGTTTCTATCATAATATTGATTAGTTCAACACGGTTCATAAAGTTATTCGATTAGTTGCTCTCACATACTTCTTTTCAAGCTAATGTTTTAATATGAATAAATTATACTTGAATATTTATAAATAAAATATGACTAAGTTTACTTCATAATTTCTATAGATTAAAATATAATTTGTATTCATAATTTATACATGGTTTTATTTAATTAAAATAAATGAAACACATAGCCTCTCAATAAATGCAAATCCTCCGATAGTTGTATCTTTTCAACCGTAACACCGTTTTCAGCGATTCTTGCGCTCACGTGACCATCGAACCAAGCCCTATCCTTTAGCGCGCTCTTTTAAAGCCTCGTCTATTGATTGGTGTATTGTTCTTAGTTGTTCTTGTTTGTTTGCTTGTCTAGCTTCATGTTTGCGCTCGATGATTGTTGCGAGTAGTGGAAGGTCGTTCGAGAGATTCAAGATGAAGAACTGAAGCCTTGAGCAGCTATTAATTGGATTTAAGGCAAGTTATAGCACGGACAATCCTTGCTACCCACTCACCCATTTAAATCACTGTTCTTTACATACGCATGTGTCTAATATTGTTTACCATTAAGGTTATTTCCTAGCATTTATTTCCCTGTCCTTGTATTCCTATGGGTTTTTGCATATGGGTAGTATCTTGCTAGGCGCAACTACTGTCACCTGTACTTAATTGTTAATATTGACTTAATGGTCCACTTCAACATTAATGATAAAACTTGCTTTTTAGCAACTTGGACTAGGGGGCTAGAGCATGTGCTGTGTGCTTTGCTCTAGTGTCTCCCTATAAGGACCGGTTCTTAAAGCGGCAACCCAGGAGCCTGTCGCCACCGCCGGAACTATATGGGCTCTGGTCTTGGTCAAGTAGCTTGTACGGCTCTAGCTTGATAGTGGTTACCGAGGGGCCAGCGGCGTTGCGGGAGGCAAGGCACGGGGTGTTTTCCCGATTCCACCGAGGACGGTAGCCCCGTCGGCTAGGTCTCGTTAGACCCAGTCCCGTGTTGGGAGTCTCAGCGTCTTGAGGACTCCGCACGTTGCGCATTTTTGGGGTGGATACCCGCGCTCTGGACGCCATCGACCCCCTCACGGTGGACTCCGTGGGCGTACGTCGATTTCGGTGCCTAAAGACTCACCACCTTGTATTACTGCAGCGGCTACTATCTTGTTAGGGTGTCTTGTGAAAGCCTCGTAGCGTCCCTATGCAGTCACACCTCGGAAGTGTTGATGTGCGTGGTTGGGTGCAAAGTTCTTTGAACTTTTACGCGACTGGTGGGTAAAGGGCGAAACCTCTGCAGAGTGTACGATCTATCATGATAGCCTTGCTCAGGGTCACGAGCGGCTTGGATCCTTTTTGATTAGAATATGGTATTTATTCCTGTTTAATGTCACTTACACCATTAATTGGGTTACAACTGAGATTCTCATTCACTTGTAGTAACTTGGATAAAGTTAAAACGAACCAACTAAAAGTGCTAATGCAGTTAAGCCAGTGTCTAGCCTTTTTGAGCCTTCATAACCCGTGCTATACTTGCTAAGTAATTTCCATTACTTACACTTGCTGCTATTACTATTTTTGGGCAAAATCCCGGACGGGTAACAGATTGGAGTCAGGCTGACTACGAGGTGGAGTTTCCGGAGGATTTGCCGTACTTCTGAGTTGGCGTTCTCCCAGTCAGAGTCCCTGTGGGATTGCGGCTACACCTAGAGAGAGTTTATTAGTTTTCCGCTGTCCATGTATTTCCTTTATGCAAAACTCTGATGTAAACGCTACTTTATGTTGAGAATAAAGCATTGTACTCTGATTTTTACCATATTTGTTTGCTATATGTGTCGGTGGACTTCCTGGGCACACATATGGCCGCATTCGGGTTTTGTGTAAATCCGGGTGTGACACGTGGCCCTCATCCTGGCTCCATCCTTCGCGTCGACGTCCTCGGTGGACCGACTCTTGGTGTTACCCTCCCGGCTGTGTCCCAGTTGCTCCTCCGCTTCTCGACTGTAGGGTCCATGATTTCATCTTCAATTGGATACACTCGGTGTCGTCCCATTGGGGGATGATGTTATGCGCAGGTGCTTCACGGGTTCACTCGACGTCGTCCCCAATTGAGGGTGGGCGGCCTTCAGGTCATTGGCGAGCTCCTGATGCCCGATTCCACGAAGTTGGTGGTGGTTCTAGTTCTTATGGGGCCCTGCTCGTTGGTTTCGGCGGCGGCGGTGTGGATGTTGTTCAGCGGTAGTAGTGTTTGGGCTGGTGTTGCTAAATCTTTGGGTAGTGAACCGTAGGCGAAAGCTTCAATCTGGCGGACAGGATCGGGCATCGTTGTTTCCATGTTGGGGGCATTGCTCTTGGTTTACTCCCTTTGGCGATTGCTGAGGTCTCCATGGTGAAAACCTAACGTTGGTGCCGACTCGGCGCTTTTGCCTTTCTGAAGGCGTTGTTTGTGGAGCCCCTTCGGCAACCGTGAAGTTGGTGCTTTGGACCCGACTGCCGATCTGATCTTGCAGGTTCTGTGATGGATTCTTAGCGTTTTAGGTGTTCCACCTAGAGTAGTTCCATGCTATCTCTGCCCTGTCGCCTAGAGGGTCCCGTTGCGGAGTTGTAAGGCAGAGTTGTAAGTAGTTGGGTTGTCAGCGGACTTATGCTTCATATAAAACCGGTAATTCCAGTATCTTTCGCTTTATATATAAAGCTAATCATATTATTACAGCTTAACTATATGGTCCATATATAGCACCAACTCCGATCATAATATAAGTTTCTTAAGCCCAAAATCAGTACCCTCAAGCCATGAGATAAACAAATGAGAGACATTATACAGGGGAGTCACACAAAAATAATGTAAATTATTTTCCATTATATTGGGGAGACATTATTATTAGCTTATGGAACCGACGCGCACTCTCCACGGTACTCTCTTCGTTAACCGATACTAAGGGCACTAGCAATGTGATGAAAAAGTAGTAAGTAACATCTATGTGGATGTACTGCTATCCGGTTCAACACTGTGGGGGTCAGTAACAGTTAAAAGATTCTTCAAGTCGGCGGTAAGCCTGCTGCCGGGTAATAACAATAAAAAACAGATTTCTCTTTCCTTCCTCCACAAAACACCTGAGAGTGCTTTATTGTTGTTGGTGTGCTATCCATTTTTTATTAGGATCTGGGCCCACCTTAATACCAACCCTCGCCGTATAAACATAGTGAACTTTTTAACAAGTACTACCCACTTGTGTTGGATCCCATCTTACTGCCTGGATCGGTATTAAACATTGTCGGTGCCCTAACGATGTCTGACGTGCTGCTGTGCGCACCCAATGTTTTCCGTTTTAGTTTTATGGTCGAACAGAATCGAGACGATAATTGGATGGTTAAAATGGAAACAAAGCAGCCCTTGTTCCGTGTAATTTTGCAAACTTTCTGGCCCAGTATAATGAGAAATGGACATATTTGTTGATAAATTCATAAAAAGAAATATATCGCCGAACGAATGAGGGGGGCTAAAGGAAACTGCATTTTCATTTTACAAACAGTGGAAATAAAAAGAAACTGAATGCTTCAATGTTTGGTTAAAAGGTGGTTATTTGAAGTGAAAAGTTAAATCAGAAAGCACCACATCATTTCTGGGTCCTTTCAAGGTTCCTTTCTCTGTTGAAAGCTATTGTCCTTCAAAAATCAATACTATACATCGAGAAGAAGAGAATGGTGGGTTTTAACAAATTCTGTGGTGTATACTAAGCTTTGTCTAAAGACTTAATGACCCATTTATTACATCAGAATTATGCAAAAATTGCTTTTGACCATTTCGAGTGAAGGTATCTTCTTTTAAGAAATTGAGGTCTGGATTGGTGATCCGGGACAATTTAGGTGACCTGCTTGCAGTAGCGGGTTCCTGGCACAGTCACTTTCCTGATGTTCTGCGGCTGAAGCTATGGCAGCGAGGGATGCAATGGCCCCGGTGGCAGCAAAGGGCTACGAGCGGGTTATCCGGGAAGTTGACAACATGTCTCTAGGGCTTCTACTCCGGGGTGATGAAGGCAGATTAAGTTCTATAGCTGGCCTGTGGCGAGAAACCATGGAGCTGTGTCGGTCTTCTTTGAACTTTGAGGTGTCTCTAGTTAGTTATTAGTAGGGAAGCAAACATGGCGGCACATCCGTGTGCTAAGCTGCCGTTCATGTGTGTTCCTAGGTGTGTGTGGTTTGGTGGTGGTCCGGAGTGTCACCGGAGGATCAGACTTTGAATGTAATTGTGTTGATTAAGAAATAAAGCTCCCTAATTTGCCCTAAAAAAAGAAAAAAGAAATTGAGGTCTAAGATAAATTGGAACTATGTAAAAGAACTTTCTATTTAATATCTGAATTGAACCCTGGAGGTCGATGACCTCCCTTTGGACATAACCCATCTAAGAGAGCAATCTACTGCCTGATTCATTGTTGTGTGTTTGGACAGTAGTAACAATCAGCAAAGAAAACCCCCGGAAATCTAGGCGAATTTTGGAAGCGATAATCTAGGCGAGTTTTGGAAAAAAAAGATAGTTTAGGCAAATGCGGGAAAAGGGATTTAAGAATTTAAGAGCATCTTCAAGAGACTAGCCAAATCGTTTTCTAATAAATTTAGCTATTGTTAGAGAAAAAATATTTCCAGCAGACTCTGTAAATGACCCTCCAAATTTAGTGGCTCTTCATCCCACCTCATTCGCTAGCTATTTTTAGTTAGCCTATCTCACTATCCATCTTTACAAAATCTGTTGGATTACTCTGTTATTTGTTAGTCAAATCTATTTTTGAGAGTACCTAAATCACTAAATTTGACTAGTTTTTTAGCTAATCTTTTGGAGATCCTCTAAGATAGAAAAATAGTTTCAACAATCGGGTAGAATCTAGATGATGAGAAAAACAAAATCTAGATGATGAGCCTTGTGGCAGCATGTTCCTGTTGGTGGCGATCTAGTTGCCTCCAACATAGGGTTGGCATAGATCAGATGACTTTAAAATGCTTCTGGATGATACAGAGTCTGAAGATAAGGATGAAAAAAAACAAATATGGATGGTTATTCAAGTAATCTAGAAAGGCATATATATTCTTCTAGTTTTGATTGATTATTGTCTGTACAAAATTGTAAAAAACTTGTATGATTGTGGAAAATAAATTTGAACATTATTATTCCCTGAATAATTTGATTTGAGCAGTAAAGCACCTTTTAGCGATGCTGTATTAGTTGGATAAAGCTTTGATTGATCGTAGCATCCGGATATGGTTGTCTGAAGTGATGTATTTCTATGTTATTGTACTGAAGTTATGCCACACACGTCATGCAATACGTACTCTTATGTCGAAGCGTTTCTATTTTGTATGGGATGTTTGTAATCTACAAAGTTTATGTATTGCATAGGGTGTGGGTGTCCCCTGGTCTGAAATGAGCATCTAATCCAGCTAATTAAGCATGTTGAGGGGGACTAATCGCATTAGTGACAGGGCGTGGTTCGGCTACTCAGAGGTCAGTCAGAGCAGCCACAAGTGCCGATGTCCAGGCGACCAGGCATACTGTCTCTCCGGAAATTGATTTCATCCATTGTGATAACATACCGTTCCGAAATATATAAACACATATGTGATGGATAGTTGTATAGCTAGTGGCAGAACTTTCGAACAAATGTCATGTTGACTACGTGTGAGTGTATCAGTTCTGAGAGTTGGATATTTTTCAAATCTCGTGAATTCTTGGATTGGAAATTTCGGTGAAGACAGATCGAATTACTCGGTTTTGAACGGACTGCGCAAGTTGAAATTAAAAGGCCCCGAGTGGACCACAGGCGCCCGCTGAACCAGTAAATGCCGGTTGCAGATTTGTGGACTTGCTTCCTAATGATCTCAATTTAGCGAACTCACGGCTTTGCAACATTATAGTTTGGTTCATGCGAAAGAGAGGAAAGAAAAGCTCTCTTTTTGCAATAGATAGTCTTGAAATATATGGGCTAGCTAGCGTGTAGTGTGGGGGTTTGTAGATGAATGAATTACTAAATAATTGCATTGTTAAAAGATGTGTTTGTTTACGCTATTATATTTTAGACGTATAAGTTAGCCCCCGACTCTAACTCGGTCTAGAGTAACAAGCAATAACAGGAGTATCAGGTAGCGATACTGTTTTTCAGGTGGACCGCACGGTGCGGTCGATTGGAGAGGAGAGAAGAGGAGACGAGAGGAGGAAGAAGAGGTTAGAGTTTCGGGGTTAGGGTTGTCGGGGTTGGGGGAGGAGGATCAGACTCTAGAGGGGCGGCCGAGGGTGACAGACGGTCCGGAGAGGTTCGGAGGGCGGTGAGTGGGAGGAGGGCGGCCGGCACGGCGGCGAAGTCACCACTGGCTGCAGACGGTGTGGGAGGAGGCGGGGTACGACGGCCGGCCCAAGAGATTCGGAAGGACGGGGCGGCGGTCGCCGCGGGGAGGGGGGGTAAGCGGTGACTTACGGTCGACCGTGTACCAGAGTTGCCCATATCAGTATCAGGTGACTGGAATGCGTCCTGATCATTTTTAAACTGGCGTGCGTCGACTTTTAGCACGCCTCCCCACTTGGTTCAGGTTTTTTTGTATGAACGTACGTCCTGGTTTTACCTATACACACATACTGCACATGCAAAGCCTTTTGTCCAGTGACTGGTGGTTGGTGCTGATTTGTTCTAAGAGAAAAGTAATGCTGACCGGTGGCTGGTGGCTAATTTATTCGGAGAGAAAAATACTGCTGGTTGGTGGCTGATAAGCCAAACAAACAGGGTGTTGATCTGGAACACGTATCGTTGCCAACGAATTAGGCCTTGTTCCCAAATTTCGGAGCCAAACTTGGTCTTTTGAGGTGCGTGCGCCACTGTAGCATTTCGTTTGTATGTGTAAAAAATGGTTCAAAAATTGATTAATTAGGCTTAAAATGTTCGTCTCGCAGAGTACAACAAAACTGCGCAATTAGCTTTTGATTTTATCTACATTTAGTACTCCATGTATGCAATGACATTTTGATGTGATAGGAATCTTTTTCTTGCATAGCGAACTTTGGGAGAATTTTGGATCTAAACAACAAGGGCTAAGGAAACGGTGAGGAACTGAAGATGCAGGACGGGGCAACAACGAGAACATCAACGCGGAGTCGCCAAAGTACGTGGCCTTTACTTGACGCGCGCGACGGGTAAAATAATTAAGGACAAAGCCACGCACTGCGGGTCGTCGCCGACGAGGTCATCAGCGCACCCAGCTCATACCTTTAATTTTAATTTGCCCGTTTAATTTGCCATAGAAGTTTCTTCCATGCCACGCAGAAAGTGGCGTCTGCGGACCAAACTGACATGCTTCCAAACTGACATGTTTCGAAGCGAGGAACCGCCACCACACCGTCGATCGAGTACCTTGTTTGTCAGGCAGCAGCTAAAGTTTGAGGCCTTGCTCTCTTCAGCCTGTGTATATTCATACTGGAATCTACGGTTAGCCGGAGCACGAGGTGACAGAAGCAGATTCTTATTGATTGTAAGTGAAAACTGTTCTGTCTGTTTTACCTTGAGATTCGTGCATTATATTCCCAAGCTGAAATAAGCAGGACCCAATGCAAGTCCCCAACGCGTTGACTCCATTATCCATTTTCACAGGAGATCGATTGGAGCATTGCATTGCCACCAGCAGAACCTAGCTAGCGTCCACAATCAAAGAGCTGTCTGCTCGATCTGTTCCCCAGTGATCATCGGCATGGCAGCAGCACCCGAAACAGCTATTGCCGGCGGCCGGCAGCAAACGAATAATGCCACCGCACTGGATCCTTTGCTCGTAGTTGTCGTCGATAATAATAAGGCGGCAAACTACCCAGACGACGACCCCCAAGCGGAAAACAATGGCGACGACAGGAGCCTCCCCTGGCTCACCATTTGTAGGTTTCCTCATCCTCACCTTCAACTCAGCAATGGCGATCGTCCGATCGCAAGGCGAAGTGACGGCCATCGCCTTCGTAGGTTTCTCCTACGCTGTTCTGGTCGCCCTCTTCGCCTACCTGAGGATGTATGAGAGTGCCCGGGCCGGGTCGGCGGAGAGGGAGTGGCTCAAGATCGCCGTGTGGATACTGACGACTCAGCTAACCTTCGCCTTCTCCTGGAAAGTCGCCGTCGTCATGCCGGCGCCGGTTGCTGTTCTTGTATGGCTGATGGCGTTCGCGACCGCTGCAGGAGGCTTCGTCGCCTTCTTCATTTACAATGAGAAGAAGTGATTGTTAAGGTCGTACGCGCGTGACACCGGTGATCGCCGATCTCCGACGGATGAGCTCGCCTTCTTCATTTTTGCGTACCCTCTCTTCAGGCGTGTCGAACGTGAGCTGTGAGCCATTTGATTGCATTTTTTTTATCGTAATTCTTCTTTTTTTCTTTTGCTTGGGCCAAGCCCAAGTAGAACGAGATAAATAGTCTAGCTAAGAGGCGGAGAATATGTTGTCTTATGTTTTTTTTGTTCTTTTGTTCCTCTTTGTTTTCAACTGATATATATTAGTGGAGCTCCATCGGATTGTTTCGATATCTGATAATTAATGTATTTCAATAGTTTTGATACTAGTACGTTTCAGTAATGCGTCCCAATTGTTCCGATAGTTTATCTGAATGTTTCTAGTATACATCAATTCTTTCCATAGATATATATGAAGGGTTGAGGTGGATCATCTCACTGCCTTGCCAAAACCATGTTGCTGAGTGGCAGGGCCACTTACCTCTGCAGCGGATCTTGCGGTGACGGGCAAAACTTGCAATGCCTGCAAGAACGGTGCTGATAGAGCGATCACGTACGACCACTCGCAAAAGCATGGAGGCGAGCCACAGCGAATCCTATCCTAACGATATAAGGCAGTGGCGGCGGCCAGTGACATATGCGTCATTTGTGGCAATTGTGGCGGCTATCAACAGTTGTTAGCTAGTTTTGCTGTTTCGTTGCACTGCATGCCTTACTACTGTTGTTGTTTGTTTAGTTGCATGATCCATCGGGCCCAATCATCTCGATCGGCCTGGCAAATGAGCTATCTGGCGGCCGGCCCTTCCTTTAATTCTCCGATTGAACTGATTAATGGTCCATCTATAGTTATTCTCATTTTTTTAGCTCATACCTGCATGAGGTTGTACAGGCTACGAAGAAATTTGGTTATGGCAGCCTCACGTGACGCATGTATTATACTTCGGAGTGCATAGATTACAGGAGCCCGTTTCCAAATTCCACCCCAAATTTCACTATACAAAAAGAAGATTCTCATCACATCAAAATATCGGTACATGCATGAAGTACTAAATGCAGATAAAATTAAAAACTAATTATATAATTTTGTTGTACTTTACGAGACGAACATTTTAAGCCTAATTAATCAATGTTTGGATAATTTTTTACAAATACAAATGAAATACTACAGTGACGCATTTATGGCGGAATCCACTAAATAAGGCCTAAGAGTGATGCACCTCCCAACATACTGCTCATGGCCTTGTTTAGATCCAAACTTTGGATCCAAACCCGATCTTCAACAATGGTCGGGTTGGGTTGGGTTGATTAGTTGCACGTTCGGCAAACCACCTAGAACACTCAGGGTAAGTACATTGATATCGTCTAAAATACGGTCTTATACAGTGACACGTGAATTTGAGACGACTTATCAGACAATCTATACAATAGGCTGTTGTTTTGGTTGTCTGTTAGTAATACAATATTTTTTAATTTATAGAAAAATAAAGAAATATTATTGGTTGCATGACAACAAACCTCGTACAATGGTGGTGAATTGTCTCATATTCCTAAAATTTAGCTCATGAGGCGGTTGTTTCGTGAAGCAACAACCTCATTCTCTCACCTCGCTCTCTCTCTCTTCCACATCAATAAAAATCCTACGTGGTACCGTATGAGACTACTTATCAGACCACTTATGTATAGCAATGTACCTGTCCTCGTGATTTGTTTAATAGGTGGTCTTAGACTTAGAAGTTTGAAATATAATTTATTATTATTGATATTGGTTGTTTCTCTTTGTTGGGCTATATGACTCACGGAAAATGACACTGTTTTTGACAAATACAACCAGAATTTTTTTTGTAGGTTTTATTTAGAGGGATGTACCAACTTGGATTTGGATTCTGTTGGAGCGCACGGATGATAAAAAGGAGAAAGTTGTCAAGCTATATAACCGTTTAGTGTTAGAGTCTGTATAAAGCCAGAACTTATTTCTATTATCTTTTTTTTAAAAGCACGACGCTGATTGTGTTAAGCTTGGCGGGCTGCCGGCATCGCATTTTCAAATGTTGGGCTGAGCATGGCCTTCTGCAGACCACCAGAAGGCCCAGTTGATTCGAAGGTCACCGAAATTGTTTTGGAGATCAGTGACGATTGACGAAAAGTGAGGTCATTGAAAAAACAACTACGGTTGCCGACCAATTAAGCTTTCGGTTTTTCACAGCTATGTTCAAGCTCAGCGCCACTGCTGAAAGTGCAACCAATCCCTGCTTTTTCTCATGCAACACTTTGCACTTGCCATAGTCCGAGTGCAAAAATATTTAAACGAAAGACCTAGCTCTCGCACAAGAACCATTACTTTTTGGCGGGAAAACAACCAAATATCCATGGTTCATAAAAAAGTCATTTTTTTGGACTCTGTCTATACCTGAAACTTCTGCGAAACGACCCGAGGTAGCAGGCCGGACACCATCGATCTGTCATGGGATTATTGGAGCTGACCGTCACCATCACAGTAGTGCGCCGAATCATCGATCCTTGTGTACCAGAAATGCCAGCGCTCTTCCGGGATGTTTCGTTCCTAGGAGGGAACGTGTGCGAACCCATCTTGCTCCCTCGCTCCTTGACGGCTTCTCCGGTCAGATCCAGGTTCCTGAATCCGATCGATCCTCTATATAACCCTCGGCCACGCTGACTGATCATACCAAAACGCGCGGCTAGCTGCATCAGCAACTAGCGGCAGCATGCTCCGATCCTCCACATGCCGGTGAGCTGAGGCCGGGATCCATGACCAGCCGCGTCGCGTGGCTCTCGCCGTTCAGCTGAGGCGTGCGTGGCCATAATCGCCAGCATTGTGCGTCTACTTCATTTCAGGTGGTACGCCAAGGCCAGCTCGATCTCGCTGCGCTCGATCATCACCGAAGGGGAGCCACTAAACTAACCAACCATGCATCAATCGACTATTATTGCTTTTCCCAGTTCTCTGTGTATCATCTTGAGCAGTTAGTATAAGGGAGATAAAACATCATGTTTTACTCTAGCTTCTTGTGTGATGACTTGGTGCCTCATTTTGCTAGTTGTTTCAACCATCATCGATCATCCCGTCACGATCGTCGCCGCCGTGGTTAATTTGCCTCATGCCAATTGGAACTATCGCCCGAGAATCGATCGTAGGACTTCTGTTACGGCAACGGCATGCATGCGAGCTACAGTTGAACTTTGCCAGAAGAAAATAAAAAAAAATCCGGACATATATTGCTGGCTGCTGTTTGCTAGCACAACGAATGATGTTTACCACGGTAACAGACACAAACTGTAAGTTACTCAAAATGGTCAAACCGGATTTCATACAAAAATAATGGTTATGTTAAGGGCCTGAAGAAGGACGTACCATATGCGATGAGAATGCTAAAATGTCTTGAAAGTAACATGATAAATGCACAAATATAGTAATTTAAAACTTGATTACTTCTTGAACATGATAGTTAAGTCTGCTTAATAAGACACGGAGCTAGAGAGATAAAACAAGTACGTGAACGCATGGAACTATGGAGTGAGCTAGCTAGGCAATGAGCAAGACTATAAACTGAGTTTGTGTTTTCTGCTATTATGTTTCACTTATCTGAACACTTTCTGACAACAAGATGAAATGGACAAAATCACTTGTGTGGCTCGATTATGAATCACAAGGCCTAAAAGCTCTAGCTAGTTTTAACGAACTGTATATATAACTTAATTGGTGGTACGCAATATGCTTTATGAAGAAAATCGATAAATAAATAGGCCAGCAGACATTTGCATCTTCACCAGAACTTCCTATGACATTTCCAAGAAGCAGCCATCAGCAATTCGACGCGGGAACTTCACTTGCCATTTGCAAGAAGCCAACAAAACCATCAGGAACTTCAATTCGCAGAACTTCACATGCTATTTCCAAGAAGCAGGCATCTACAATTTCACGCCATAACTTGGATCACCTTCCATTTGCAACAATCCAAAATAAAACCATCAGAAATTTCGCGGAACTAAATATGCTATTTCCATGAAGCAGTCATCAGCAATCTCAATTCACGCGGGTACATTTTAGACGGAAGGCCACCCGGTTCACACGGGACCTTCACTTGCTATTTGCAAGAAGCCAACGACAATAAAAAACTTCGCGGGAACTTGGCAGAAGTTCACATGCCATTTCCAAGAAGCAGCCATCAGAAACCTCCCGGCCGGGAACTTGATCGACATTGGTAACTCTCCCCTCTCACACTTCTTCAGTTTGTTCTTAGTAGTGGTACTATAAACTCAGGGGATGCGTAGTAATAACAAACTTAATTAGTTCCTTGCCCCGTCCCCGTTCTTCCTCTATAAAAGCAAGCAAACGTGTAGAGAAATTACTACTGATGCTATAAGCCTCATCCAAGGCTCAATGGCTTCAGAGCAGCAGAAGCGATACAAGGCTGAAGAAGCCCTGCTCGAGCAGCCCCAGTTCCAGCCGGCACCCGAGGACCACGGGGGAGCATGGCCCTCGCCGCTGACAACAATCATCGTCTTTGCGTTCCTCACGTTCAACTCGGCCATGGCCGCCGTCTCCTCGTGTAGCAGAGGCCTTGGCGCTGTCTCCTTCGTGGGCTTCTCCTTCCTGGATCTTGTCATGCTCTTCTACTGCCTGCATCTGTACCAGATGATGCCGCCAGGGTCGCCGCGCCGGGAGGACCTCAAGTTGGCGATGTGGCTCCTCACCGTCATGCTCACCATTGCCTTCTTGCAGTTACTGGAGTTTTGGTTCCTATGTATAGGTGCAACTGAGAATTCGATTATGGATTTTCGGAATGACACCACATGTACTCATCTACAGCACCTGTAACCACCGACTGTTCGATGATCCCGTCCCTGAGATTCCTGTACGACGTTTTTGTCACGCACGTGCAGGGGAGAAGTATGCGAGTTCTCTCTCAGCCCAGTGGCTGCTTGGCATAATGTGGGCCCCAACAGGCACAGCAGTCAGGCCTGCCTATTATGACCCATGCCTTTTGTATCTGTTTTCATAAAAGGAATCTCTTTATTCGGACCTCTCTGCATGAGTGTTGTGCAATTAACCATCGTTTATTATATTCTCAACCATGTGCGAAACAAAAGTTGCCATGATGCCAAGACTAAGCACAAAGCCTATTTGTAGAAGTCCACCCATGTTTTGTAAAGATCTCCGTAACTGTTGTTTCTAAAAATATGGCATGCCCACCTCATTATATTGACTAGTTGGTATGCACGTGTTTTAAAAAGGGCATGGTAAAAATCTTGAATTCAATAGAAAGTTGATTGTAATTTAAAGAAAATGTTCAATTTGTAAAACACACGGTACAAGTTCTATAAACTTTATGCTCAACGCTTCTCTTTTTACAAATTCATAAATTGGAATCACAAACTCACAAACATTCGCTTGGAGCTCACCTTTCAGCACTACGTCAAATCAAAGAAACCAAAAAGAGAGAATAATGGACAAAATATCGAACTCAAGTGTATACTATAATATATAAATATAAGTAAATATTGCAAAGGCAAATAAGTAAATATTCGAGACCGAAATGTTCCAAATGACAATATAAAATAGAGGCTAAACGTGCAATTGCACATCTACTCTAACTCATAGACTTCCGGAGGAGGAGGTACCATTGTGTGATGAAGATCCAAATAACTATTTGGAAGCAGGTGAAAATAGTCATATCTACAGAACTTACCATATTGTACACTGCAAAAATGAAAAGAAAATGTAAAATTATTGGACTTAAATCCAAACGTAATCATTAACTACCATCTATTTGAAAACTTGCTTAGGCTATATATACTAAATATGGCAATATTAAGGATACTACATTGCAAGAAAAATTTATCATATTTTACACTGCAAAAATAGAAAGGAAATGTAAAATTATTAGAGTTAAATCCAAACATAATCATCAACTACCATCTATTTAAAAAATTGCTCAGATTATACATATTAAATATGGCAACGTACAGGGTGCGGCATCGCAAGCAGAACTTATCATATTGTACACAACAACAATGGAAAGAAAATGTAAAATTATTGGACTTAAATCCGGACGTAATCATCAACTACCGTCTATTTGAAAACTTGCTTAGATAATGCATATTAAATATGGCAACATAAAGGCGCGACATTGCAAGTTGAACTTACCATATTGTACACTGCAAAAATAAAAAATAAATGTAAAATTATTGGACTAAATCCTAACGTAATCAACTACCATATATTTAAAAACTTGCTTATATTATACATATTATATATGGTAATATAAAAGGCGCGGCATCGCAAGCAGAGCTACCATATTTTACACTGCAAAAATGGAACGAAAATGTAAACTTATTGGACTTAAATCCAAATATAATTATTAACTATTATTTATTTAAAAACTTGCTCAGATTATACATATTAAATATGGCAACATAAAGGGAGTGGTATTGCAGGGAGAATTTACCATATTGTACACTGCAAAAATAGAAAAGAAATGTAAAATTATTGGATTTAAATCTAAACGTAATAATCAACTACCATATATTTAAAAACTTGCTCATTATATATATTAAATATGGCAACATAAAAGGCGCGGCATCGCAAGCAGAACTTACCATATTGTACACTGCAAAAATAGATAGAAAATATAAATTATTGGACTTAAATCCAAACGTAATAATTAACTACAATCTATTTAAAAACTTGTTTAGACTATATATATATATATATTAAATATGACAATATAAAGGACGCGACATCGTAAGCAGAACTTACCATATTGTGCACTGCAAAAATGGAAAGAAAATGTAAAATTATTGGACTTAAATCCAAATGTAATCATCAACTACCATCTATTTAAAAACTTGCTCAGATTATACATATTAAATATGGCAACATAAAGGGAGCGACATTGTAAGCAGAACTTACCATATTGTACACTGCAAAAATGAAAAAAAAAATGTAAAATTATTGGACTTAAATCCGAACATAATCGTCAACTATCATCTATTTGAAAACTTGGTCACATATTAAATATGGCAACATAAAGTGCGCGGCATTGCAAGCAAAACTTAGCGCATTGTACACTACAAAAATAAAAATAAAATATAAAATTATTGGACTTTAATCTAAACGTAATCATATACGCCAGTTTTGCAAGTATACTGGCAAATTCCTTTTGACCATGATGTATATATGACAACATACATATTGTATATATGTTCAGAAATGAAGTATGAGCTGCCGAAAAAACACATCCAAACAGTGCCGCAAATCACGTAAACATGGATCTAACAACTAATTAAATCAATTCGATAGTTGCATGTGCCGCGGTCAACGCAATAAGTTCATCATATCAACAAGCTCATCAAACTATATAGTCTAGTATCCCATGATACCGTGGCCGACGCAGGAGAACCTGACATGGCCGACGTGCGGCACCAACTTCGACTCACCCATACCATCGCAAACAACCCCACCATCTGCTTGCACGCCACTCAGGTAGTACATCTCGCGCCGGCTCAACGCCGTCGCCGCAGGGCTCTTCATCACGTCGGACATGGCGAAGCTGCTGGTTCTGACCTCGTCGTCCTACTCGTCCGACGTTGTCGTATCGCTGTCGATGGCACCGACGTTCTTGCCTCTACCCATCATGCACGACGCCTTGTAGTACGGTCTCCGACGCTGGAGACGCTCCGGCGTGCAGGTGCACATATGTGTTGAGCCGACGGCCGTAGGTGATGGCGGAGCGGCGGATCTCTCTGCTGGAGGATTCGTGGAACAACCACATGTCGAGGGGGGATAATGAGAAGTGACGGCTGGTTGGCGTGATTTATATAAGTCCTAGCTAGTCTAGTATGGTAATTATGACTTCAATTTGGACACAATCATCAACTAAGGAAACCTATCATATGTTTGAAAACCTTCTCAGATTGTATATATTAAATTTGGATAGTCTAGTATGGTAATTATTAGATTTCAATCCAGACACAATCATCAACTAAGGAAACCTATCATATGTTTGAAAACTTGCTCAGATTGTACATATTAACTATGACAACACATTGGACTTAAATCCAAACGTAATCATCAACTACCATCTATCTGAAAACTTGCTCAGATTATATATATTAAATATGGAAATCTATCGTCTGTTTAAAAACATACTCAAATTATACATATTAATTATGGTAACAGATTGGACTTAAATCCAAACATAATCATCAACTACCATCTATTTGAAAACTTGCTAAGATTATACATATTAAATATGGCAACATAAAGGGCGCGTGGGTAGATTTAGGTGGACCCGATTTAGGTGAAAAAAGTTATGTGTTTTGGGGGGAATTCTCTTCCGAAGGGCGACAAAATGGGTCTCCCCCTCCCCTTTCGTAGTCATTTTTTCATAACAGATGGGTCCTCTGTGAGGTGTGGGGTGGGCCTAATCTTGGAAGAAGTGTTTTCAAATCTAATTCTCTTTATGGTATAGAATAGTCGCCTCCCTTTTGAAATAGTGTCCAGAACCGAATCAAATATGTACTCTAAAGACGACATCACAGAAAGGGAGTGATTGGTTCACTGCATTCGGCTTGGACCAGGATCATCAGATGCGACTTCTCACTGTTTGGTTTCCTGCACCAGCTATTGGCCAGGTTCTAAAAGCCAGTCCGCAGCCAGGCTCGGAGAAACAAAATTCTCCGTCATTTCTACTGGGCCTGGCTCGTCCGATGCGCGCGTGTGCTCCGACGGGCGCATCATAGACAGAAAAAAGACGTTGACGTTCTTTCATCTGGGTAACCAAACATAATCTCCAGCTGGTCTGTCACACTGCGCTGTCTGTTGTTTTGTTTGTGCTTACATTGACGGCAAATCGTCGTCAGCGAAGGATGCAACATTTGTATCATCAAAGGATGAGGTCCGTTGGCAATAAAGTTGGGTGACATCCGTAAAAGCAATATCTACACGGTTCCTTTCAAATTATAGCTCATTTTAATTTTGTTATAAGTCAAACTTATCTAATTTTGACCAAACATTTACAATACCACGATCAAGATATAAATAGATTCAATGGAACTAATTTTGACCTATTTTTGATTTTTTTTCTTGATAAACTTCATCAAAGTTAACACATATGACTTAGAACAAATCTAAAGTGAACCATGATTTGATACAAAAGTAGTAGGTCATGTTACTGATTACAATGCCAATGCTTTGCCGTTGACTCCCCAAAATTTAGGCTCTACGTGGGAACCGATCATAGGTCAGTAGGTAAGATTTCTTGTGATAGAATCTGTCCACTCGGGTTCAAGTTCTCGACTTAGCATAGGTATTCGTATTTTTCTGGATTTATTAAAGAATTAATCGACGCTATTCTTTCGGTAGTAGGAGATATCCCATCGACAACAATGTTTCTACGGTGACTTAGTAAATCTCAAGATCGGATTTGTCGGTCGGGATTCTCATAGAGGCAGGATTTACGTACATGTATTAATAGGGGTGTGTGTACATGTGTGTGAGCGATATCTGATACTTGGGAAAAAAATCTCCAAGCTCCATGTACGGAAATCCATACATACTATTATTAACATTTTGTCATTATCCCTGCTAATAAATTAATTTGTAAATTGACCTTATATAGTCATGGTTGGACTCACGGAATTCCTTATAATTAATAATATTTGGAGTGAAGGAATTCCTTACAAGTACATCCTTATAACGTAGTGGATCTTTAATTTTTGTTTCTAAAAAAAGGTAATTGCGTGCTAAGGCTACACTGAATACATAAAGTACATCATGAGTCCGGTCTACCTATAATTTTACATGACCGATACCCAAAAAAAATTATGACAGACGGAAGACGTAAGGTAGTTTAATTCTCTCAAGGAAAATCATTGGCTACATGTGTTGCTGGAAAACTATTTTTTTTTACAAAACAACGTTACAGACTTACATACGCATACACAATATACACATAAACCCTATCTCTATGAATATCGACTGGACTGGTAGATATCGACATTGATGAAGTCTACACAAGCATCTGAATGTTGACAGAACATCGTTTACCATTGAAAGAACCATATTTCACTATAAAAAATGTTTCCCTCCTGAAAACAAAATTCGGCTAAGAATAATGGTGGTCTTGAAAGGGAACTGATGGTGAGAGTTAAGAAGCAGGAACCACGGACTGATCGTAGGTGGATGCAGCATTTGTGTCGTTTTTCTTGATTCATTTTAGAATTTAATCGATGTTATTTTTTTAATGATACGCGACGTGCTCATCGACAGCTACGCGTCTACGGTGACTTTATCAATCTCAATATTTACCGGTTCAATCTCTTGAAAATGTTTATAGAGATAGGATTTGCGTACATACATTCATAGAGGTGAGTGTATGTACGTTGTGCGCATCTACGTCTGAGCTAGTCTTTCATAGTGAAAGGGTAAAACCCTAGCCTACATTATTTTTGTGCAAAACCCATGCCTCAAGCTTTCTTCTAGTTCACCTAGCGGATGCCCTATGGTGCATTTTTTTGCAAAAGACCAGCATAGATGCATATGCTCACAACATATGTACATTCACCCCTATAAATATACGTACGCAAACCCTATTAATATGAGCACCTCCTAAAGACTGGACTGATACATGTCAAGATTGACAAAGTCACCAAAGACACCTTGTTGTCTACAGGCACTTGACCTACCACTGACGAAAAACACTGGTTAAATCCTGGAATATTTTTTTTAAAAAAATGAGACATTAGTGTTGAGTCGAGCACTTGAACCTTAATGAGTAGATTCCACCACAAAGAACCTTACCAACTGATCTATGATCAATTCACATGGGGGCAATAGTTTCGGCTGCACCAGACAACTTGTAACATTGCGGCAAGAGTTTTAGAAACTGCTGGATGTAGTCACCACACGCGCCTTGGTGTTGATTGGCATGTTACTACCACAGAAAGAATAGCGTTAGTGAAATTTTGGAATAACTCCGATTATGCGACATCAGTGATGAGTTGATGACTCAAACCATGATAGGTAGATTCCACCACCACCACCAACATACCTAAGATCAGTTCGCTCCTCTTCTCTTCTTCTACCTGTTGGCGCAACGCAGAGGAGCAGCAACGGGATGGCGCAGGTCAGGCGCGCGACCCTACGTCGGCGCGGGTTCAAGCGCTGTGGCGGCAAGCGCACGGCGGCATGGCCATGCGGCGTGGCTCAAGCGTGCGGCGTGCCTCGCCTTGGCCGCATGGGGGCGGCTTGGCTGGGACTGATAGGGCGGGGGCGCATTGGACTCACAATGTCACCTCCACCGGCGGACCTCCGTGAAGGTCAAACTGGATGCCGGCCCCCTTACTTCATGTATTTTTCCACCAGATAAATAGTAAAATTGCTACTGTATAATACTCAAGTACATAGATTTGACGTCAACGATCACGTTCTGTATAGGATAGGGTTGGTTTGTTTGTTAGCTTCTGACTCTTTCTTCTCTCCACGACCCGCTGCACTCTCCTTCAACGATCCGTATTAGTCGGAGATCGTTGGCTCACGATGAGATGCCCCGGCTTGTATATATGAGCATTCAAGGTGATCAATATAGTTAAGCGTTGCATCCTAAACTCTTTCATGGTATCATTCACCTCTTAGATCCTACGTTCCTGCATCTTCCGCTCCTGTCTTCTTCCTCTCCATGGCGTTGAGCTATGCTTCCTTCAACACCACCGATCCTGTGCCCATCTCGCCGCTCCTGTCTTCTTCCTCTCCATGGCGTTGAGCTATGCTTCCTTCAACACCACCGATCCTGTGCCCATCTCGGCGGCAACGGCGCAGCTCATCAACATAAAGTCTCACGTCTGTGTGACATTTGGATCCAATTTGGTAGAGCTCAAAAAACAGCTGCTGGAGCTGAACCACGCTGATAGAGCTAAAATAAATCAGTTCCTTCACCTCCAACTCTAACTCCAACTCCACCCTCACGTGGAGCTCTACCAAACGGTGCCTTGATTTTGGTGCCTCCAACTTCACCACATGGTGCACCTTCTTCCACATCGCGTCCGCAAGTTCAATTCGGTCTCATGGACCACATCGACGGACTCTCGTCTCAAGGTCTTCGACGCCGAGTGGATCCAGATCGACACCTGCATCGTCCCCTGGCTCTACACCACGCTCTCCCACGAACTCCTCTCTGTCGTGCTTCAGCCCAACGACGACGCCTACACCACCTGGAACGCCATCGGCGTCCACTTCCTCGACAATGTCGTCCAGCGCACTGCCCAGGCTCGCCAGGAGTTCCATGCCCTTCAGCAAGATCAAGTCCCTGGCGGACACCCAGCACGACGTCGGCTCGCCTCTCCTCGACTAGGACCTCGTCACGTGTCTCCTGGGCGGGCCGAACAAGAAGTTCGACCACTTCATCTCCACCATCTTGGCGTCGTGACCGCCAATGACATTTCTGCAAGCGCGTTCCTTTCAACTGCAGGAGGAAGGATGTATCGCCAACCGCGCGCGATGGGCGGTGTCCACGGCACTGCTTGCCTCCTCGCGCTCTGCTGGCTCTTCCTCCACCACGCCTGCTGTTGGACCCGTGGTGCCTGCTATGTCTCCTCCTACCGGCGGCGTCGACAATGCTCGTCCTCGCAAGCGCAAGAAGACGCCTACGCGTACCGGCCCTCCTGCGCCGGTGCCCTCGTGGGTCTAGAGGGAGGAGGAAGCGGCTGCTGTGTGGAGCTTGGAGGTGGTGGTGGCGTCGGCATGTGAGTGAGGAGCCGTGGGAGCCTGGGAGGGAGGAGGCCATGGTCGATTGGTCGGCCATACGGCCGGCGCCCGGCAGGTGCGGTGGGGGTGGAGAATGCTTCTAGGTTAGTGGAGCTGGGTGAAATTCTTATATACGTGGGGTTCTTTGATTATGGCCTTGGGCTGTATTTGATTTATGGGCCTACGTGCTGATTTCGGTTACTTCGGTTAACCGAGGCTGGAACCGAATCGATCGAGTAAATTTCGGTTACTTGATAACTGAGACCGAAGTAATGACCGAATTTTTTGGTTTCGGTTACTTCGGTTTCGGTCTCGGATATTTCGGTTCGATTTTTGGTCATCGATTAATTATGTTCATCCTGACCTCCATACTGTTAATGACATGATTAACTGACTAATTGATCATTAATCGATATAATCATAACACAAACGACGACTAGTGAGTACCTGCCGCTCCCCTACGGCGCCAGTCAGCCGGCGAGCAACCGATAGACGCTGGCGTCTCGTGCAAGCCTTCCTCTGCTGACGACGACGGCGCAAGGCGGTCGCGGCGGCGGATGGTTCACCGGCTCCCCTCGCGCTCCCCGGTCGTCGCTTTGCAATCGGACGGCGCGGGTCGGCTTCCCTCGCCGGAGGCCGCACCTTCCTCGAATGTTCGAGCCCAGTCAGCCTGCCGCCGCAGCTTCCGCGAAGCTGCTCCCTCGCCTGGTGGGTTTCCGCAACGGCCGCCAAGTATGGTAGAGAGTACGGCAGTCCCGTCCTTTTGAATAAGACCAGGCCATCCGTAACGGGAAAAGAAAGGCATGGAAGCTTCTTAGAAACGCCGCCGCCGGCGAGCGAGGCGGCGGTCGGCGTGTGCTTGGGCTTGTCACGATGGATCCGACATGCTGGTGTTCTGTGCTTCGCTTCCTGGGGATTCTGCCCGTGCGTACGGTGGGGACCCGATCCAGATCTAGAGGTACACGATCCTCCGATCCCCCAAACTTTGTCAAGTTTTTCCCTTTCCTCTCTTCTTTTGTATGTATATGTATTATGAGTAATAAGAACAATTTTTTCAAGAATCATGGGGATCTGGCTTAGTGGATAGCCCAAGAGAAGAGAGAACACGCGGATCTGATCTGTTTAGGGGTCCCGGGGAAGAGATTAGGTTGGTTCCGTCCAATCCCTTCGGTTTGGTCCATGCTCCGGATTCGGTTGCCCCAGAATCGCCATTATTCTTGAGATATGGGCAGGATCAGGTGCTTTTTGATCATCCTTCCGGCCTATCCACCCCACACCTCGCAGAGTCGTTGTTGGCCGCGTACCCATACCCAGGTCCCAGCGGCTGCAGGAGCTGATGATGCGCCGCTACATGCAACCCCACCACCATCACCCACCTTGCTACCGCTGGGAGCCGTGGTTCCTTTTTTGACTCCCTTTCTCCAAGCCATGCTTTGATGACCTTCCAACAGCAGAATTCAGGCTTTGTATGCTAACTGCTGGTTCACGTCTCTCTCTCTCTCTCTCTCTGTGTGTGTATGTTCAGTGCTTATCAACAAGAGTCAGTTTGTGTTTCCTACGGCAGGCATATATGATGAGAGTTTGGTGATCCACTCTTTCCTTGTTCCGTAGAATGGTAGGTCGCACTACCTACCCACACCCTGCTCTGTGGAAAGCTCCAGCCGTCCTGTAGAACTTATTGCTCTTTTGTTTTGGTTTCCTTTACTTTTTGTTCTTTTTAGGCAAACTTCGCCCCAGTCTCTTTAATGACTTCTATTGTTTTTAGAAAGCAGAGCACCTGCCATTTGTCCAAGAAAAGACCTCGAGCACCGAGTTTCAAACAAGTTAATGCCATGCTAGTGCAGATTCAAGGTCCTTGGTCTGAACATTTGAAATTACGCAGCAAACTCTGAAGTCTTAGGTTAGTCTGAGGTGCCTGACAGCCCCTGATGACTTCCATTCAATGACAATTAGACAAATTGAGCCCGTGTCGTGAGGCTAAGAAATATGGCGTGCACCCATGACTAGCAATGCTATCTTTATCTAAAGACTTGAGTAAAACTGAGCAATGTTAATTATTTGTTTGCATTTTTTCTTCACGTGAGGCTAATTGAACTTTGAATTGTTTGTGATATAAAAAAGAAAAAGTACTAACATAACAATTCTTGGACAAACAGCACGTAGCTGCGAATTCTCATCCAGAAAAGATTAAGAGTTCCTTTTTCTGATGTAACCATCTCAATGCACTAAAGGCACCAACACTCTTCAATGTTGTATGCTGAGGGAAATACCCCAAATATTATCTGTGTGATAGTTACTGGTCGTTGCATGGATTTTATAGCTGCCTTTTCTTTACAAACCTCTGCAACTTATATTGATGTTGGTTATTTTAATATGTTTGTTAGTATGTTTATGGAGCACTTACGTTCTACAAGATCAAATTGCATAAGCTATTTTCTTAATCATGGAATTCTAAGTGGTACATAGATTTAGATGCTTTCCATTAAAAAATTATTAGCAGAACAAGACTGGCAATGACAAAAAAAGTACTAGTTTGATGTGAAATTTTTATCTTGAGGTTATTTTTGAATTGTGAAGTCTTAAGTTGCCTTGTTGCATTGTTTTTCTCAATAAAGTGCATATTTAGGTATTTTAATTGTATGTTTCTATTCTTAATTCCTGTTTTTAGTTTGGTTTATACACTGTATTCTTGGAGCAGTTGCTCTAAACTATGTTTTAATTTTGGCACGAAAGTTAGATGACTGCTGGAATTTTTCTGTTGAAGTCCATAAATATTGTAGAGTTTGCAGCTGATGTCAGGCAACTGATGGATTTGACAGGAATTGTGGGCAACTGATGGATTTGACAAGAATCGTGGGCAACCAGATTTGGCAAGAATCGTGGGCAACCAATGGATGTGGCAGGAATAATGGGCAACCAATGGATTTGGCAGGAATCTTGGGTGACTAATTGATCTTATCGGGAGGTGTCCAAAAAATATTCTGGAACTTGCAGCTGATGTTTGGAAACTAATTGGTTTGTTCTGTATACGTCCAATAATATTCTGGAATTTAGGCAACTGATGGAACTTGCAAGTTGCAACTTATGGTAGAAGCAATGGTTATTTTTCGTGAATGAAGCTTTTATTGATTGAATCTTTAAGAGGGGGTTGCTACTAAAAAAAGATTTTACTACGGAAAGCTAGAAAAAGCTCAACTCCAAGCAAAGCACACACTTTGCAGTTGCAGGTATGTTTGATAATCATTATGTTCGATATCTCTGGTATTTCTGTATGCCCCTATCTCATTCCTAATTGTTAGTTCCTGTCTCGCTTTCCAGCTCTTTATTCAGACCTTAACAACCAGCAGTTACGGTGAGGTGTTTGGTGATCAACTCTTTCCCCTGCCTATCATTCTACGAATGTTAAATCTGACCTACTCGAAGAAGTTTAAAATTAAGATAATGCTATACTAGTATAAATGTCCTGAAGTTCAGGATCCTTTTGGTCGGCTGCACTTTTGAAGTTTTGGGCAAAGCTTCCCTAGCATGTGACATGACTTGATGTGTTTGTTAGCTTCTATTTACTGATAATTAGACAAATGGTTACTCTGAAGTTCAATTAGTGTATCAGGCTAAGAAATATGGTGCATCAGGCATGCACACAGCTAGTAATGTTCTCGTTAATTTAATCCTTTAGTTGAATTAAGTATTGTTAATTGCTGTTGCCCTTTCCATTTGACCATTACGAGAGGCCACCTGAACAATTGGTTGTTCCAGCATAAAAGAAAATGCAACTCTTATGAAATTCTTGGAGAAATAGCTCTTTAGCTGTAAACCCACTTATAGACAGCAAAGAGCATTCTTAGATGTTGATCAAAATTTTCCATCTTATGACCATCTGAATGAACATATATATCGATGCTTGAATTTGAACTCCGAGGCAGCGTGCAGGAAATAACACAAATATACTATTTGTATAATGTATACTCGGTATTGCGTGATTTTTTCCTTTACTAACAACACACCATGAATTTAGCTATATTACTCAATATGATTGTTACTTGTTAGCTTGCATACAGGGCACTTTAGGTTCTACATGTTCAAAACAGTGAATTAGCTATCTTCTTGACTATCAGATTCTAAGTAGAGCATTTATGTATATATATTGATATATGGCTACCCTGCACATCCTTGAAAAACAATCATGAGTTCCGTCTAGTTTGGTAGCAGTCTCATGAAAGGTAGTACAATTTGATGTGAATTTTTTGGTCATGAGAAATTAACTTCGAAGCACGAAAGTCCTGCGAGTTACTTTCTCAAGAAAGAAAATCCGCTGTGTAAACATGACTTATATTCTATCCCTCATGCAGCTTTCTAACCTAAGTCATAATTTCGCAGGAATGTTAGGCAACTGATGAGTGGTTCTGGAGAGATGCCCGTAAATATTCCACAGCTTGCAGCCGATGTTAGATTACTAATGGATTTGGCAGGATTCGTAGGCAACTGATGAATTCTCTCTAGAGATGTCCAAAAATATTCTGGAACTTGCAGCTGATAAAGGAAACTGATAGAAGTTTGCACCTTATGGAGCAGTGTTTATCATCTAAGAAGGTATTTTTGTTGATTGAATCTTTAACCGGCGGTTCCGCTTGCAAAAGGATTGTACTCAAGAAAGCAAGGAAACTGAATTCAAAGAAAACATTTTAGCAGGTATGCTTAACATGTATTCTATTCAATTTTCTCTGGCATTTTTATGCTCCTACTTCATATATGTAAATACTTATTTAGTGGCTTAGGGCCTAATGCCCTAATGTTAACGCAAACCTTGTGGGTGCGACACATCCATCTTGCTTCATGTCACCACTGCGAAAAAAACTCGCTAGTGCTTGATAAATTATAGTGCTTGGACTCAAGAAATTCAGTGAAATTATAAATTATAGTGCTTGATAAATTATAGAGACGTCGTTTGGTTAGCTACTTAGCTATATGCAAGAGTAGTCTGTGCACACGCCCAAGTCTCTTTCTGCTCCCCCAGCGCGCACGTCTCACCGCCAGAACCTAGTTCTGGAGCAACGCAGATTTTATCCGCATGTGCGGAGCCAGGCTTGCCAGCACCTTTTGCACCCAACGGGCCAGGCTCAACTTGTATCCGGGTAACCAATTAAAGCATACTTGCATCTGGAGAGCCTGACTGAACCTGCATACAGCTAACCAATCACCCCCTAGATGCTTCTCTCTCCGTCTGATTTCAGCATATCCAAAAAGGCATTTATAATACCTAAATGTATTTGGATTTTGTGGATGTAGTATTGTGAAAATAAATTCTTATATTGCAGTCATGTACTCAAAATGGAGAAAGTCATAAAGAATTTTGGAAAATACTATTAAACCCAAAAAACAGGAAGTCCAAAAATATGATGTCTTTAATCGCCTTAAAATCATGCATTTGTTGGGACAAGACATTGATTGATTAGATTATCGGGATACGTGTATGTGTGAGTTGATGATGCTGTTATCATATTGAACTAGCCAAGTAGGTTGTGCATCATTTCATATTGAGTAAAATGCGCAAGCGGTCCACGAACTTGCGCTGCTGTGTCATGTCGGTCCACGAACTCACAAATCGTGCCGTTATGGTCCCTAATCCCTGTTTAGGTCTCGTTAACCGTCCAATCGGGTGCAAATGAGGGATTAGTGCCGGCGTGGCAAGCCAGCGTGGACGGATGACATGGCAACTACTCCTATGGCGGCCGCAGCACGACGTTCTCCGCCCTCATCGCCGGCGATGGGTACCTCTGCTCCGCCGGCCTGCTCGTGTGCTGGGGCCCCGGCGCCGGCGCGGCGGCGGTCGGGGGTGGGGTGAGCAAGGTGTTCGACCGCGTCCTGCCGGGCCCGTGCGCGCCATGGGCGTCGTGCCTGTGCGCCTGTGCGGCGTCTGGTCTGGCTCCGGGCTGCTCTGCGGCGGCGCGGGCGGCGCCGCCGTCTGTTACCCCTGCGGCTACTCCAAGGGCCCCAACACGACGGTGGAGCAGTTCCCGCTGGCGGCGCTTCGCGTCGCCATGGCCGAGTTCGCGCCGTCCCACCGCATCGGCTCCGGCGGGTTCGTTCGACGGTGGGGGCTGCCCGGCGGGACGAGAGCCGAAGGGGAGCCACGCCATGCCCGGCGGCAGCAATTCGCTCCAGGCTCCGGCTGCTGCTGCTCCGGCCGTCGTCGAAGAGCTCGTCACCGGTCTAGCTTGGTCGCGTCGGATCTCGGGATGGCGGCTGGCGAGCGCGAGGAGGTCCACGTCGGCTCGCGGGCGGGGTCCTCCTCGGTGCAGGCGCTCCTCTGCTCCCCCACCGCTGACCCCCGCCGAGATGAGAGGAGAAGGAGGGGCGGAGGGCTGGCGCCTCCTGGATCCTAGCTCCGTGCCGTCGTGTGGAGGACCCCGGACTTGGTGCCACCGGCGATGGAGGTAGGAAGGCGCGCGTGGGAAGGAAACGGAGGCGGCCGCCCCGAGCTTGTGCCGGAGGGGTGCCGGGAGACGGAGCGCGGGGCTCCTGCTCCACCGGCACCGGGTGAGGAGCAGCGCCGCCGAGCACCGGCAGGGAGACGAGTGCCATGTATGTATGCCACGTCGTCACGGGTCACGGGTCTAGACCCATTTGGACCTGCAGTGAGACCTGAACAGCGATTAGGGACCTCAGTGACACACTTTATGAGTTCGTGGACTGGCATGACACAACAGCACCAAGTTGAAATGCACTTTACACTTTCATATTTATGTGCTTATGTTGAAATGCTCCTATGCCATTAAACAAGTATGTTCCATGTAGTTGTTGAAGCAACCTTACTTCAGTAGTGGGACATATGTGTTGAACTTGTGCCAGTCTTAATCGATGGCAACAGAGGGTAATCCACTCTTTTTTTTTCAGACTCGAACTAACACATGTATTCTGTAATCTGTAGAACAAATTATATACACAAAGAACAATGGGGATACAGTATAGGGATCGAAAGTAGTGCAATCGATTATGCAAACACTAAGTTGGAATAGAGTGATTTATTTTGAAAACGCATATTGTTGGTAACTTGATGTATATACATATGAATTGGCAATTTTGCAACTGTAACATCTTTTCATAGCTAAAATACTCGTTTGTTGAAATAATAATTATTTTTATGCATATTTACGCATTGGATAGTGTGGCCATTGGTTTGAACTGGGATAATCAAATCTTGTACCAGGCATCCTTTACATAGCGATTAGCGAGTGAATGGGTGTGGAAGAGATGGTTCTAGTCTCGAGTGACTCTTGGAAGTGGGATCCATATACATCATGAGACAGGCCTTGACTTTGAGGCCCAATGTGGAATTCAACGTTACAGGGATATAGATTGTACAAACCCTCAGGTATTGCCAGAGTTTCTCAAGCAATTTAATTTCATGCTGAATCATGCAATTGCTGGTCAGTGTTCACCAACCGTTCGGTGTTCGGTTCAACCATACAAGGCCTCACAGGAACTCTTCCAAGGACAAGTAGTAATTCTAGATTGGAAAATTCCGTCTGGGCCTTCCGGCGTTGGAAATTTCAGAGAACAGAACGGTTCTACAAGCAAACTATTTCCAGAATTTGTAAATTGCACAGGATTGCGGCTACCGGACGGGGGCACCGTTGACTTGGAATGGTTCTCTGGTTCTTGGGCAACTTGGCGACGCCATTTTTTAGCCACTGGTCTCTTCTCTTCATATAGGGTCGGTACCAGCGATGCGATCATCACTGCGGTGCTCGTTCCGTGTTTTTGTCATGAGCCGTTGCCGACAGAGAAGGGGCTCATGAAGCAGAGCAATTTGCAGTGCACCGGCGCCTGCCACCGCAGGCCGAGGGGGCAATGCTCCTGGACAGCAAGCAGGGGCAGGGCAAAGGGGTTCCTTGTTCCTGGTGAAGACCGCGTACAGGTCCGACTAGACAATGACGCCGAACTGCGGAAGCAACGAGGCATGCGCTTTATGACAAGAAGACCGTGACCATATGGCGACAACGAGGGCAGGCAGGAAGTTTCCGGTAAGACGTGAGACAGCTGGTTCGTTTTTTATTGGACGGCGATCACATCGTCCCCATTGCAGCTTCCCGGAAACTGCTGGACGTTCTTCCTATAAAGAGAGGAGTTGTTGATGCACCTTCTCCCATCCGCTGCAATCCACTAGCTTCAGTGAACCAGTCTCCAAATCCACCCCGACCCAACCTTCGTCGATCGAAGACGCCATTATCCAGGTGACCATCGCCATGGCTACAGGACAAGTCCAAACAGCCGTCGCTACGCAGCCCAAGGATCACCCCGGGGCCCCTCTGCTCGGGGATCAGGAGGCCAACGTACCCAACAAAGCGGGCAGCAGTAATGATGCTGTGGGGAGCTTCTCCTGGCTGACGCTCCTCGGGTTCCTCTTCCTCAGCTTCAACTCCGCCATGGCCATCATCCGGTCCCAGGGGGATGCCACGGCGATCGCCTTCGTCGTCTTCTCCTACGCCGACCTCCTCGCGCTCTTCGCCTGCCTCAGGATGTACGAGCGCGCACCGGCGGGCTCGTCCAAGAGGGAGTGGCTCAAGGTCGCGGTCTGGCTACTGACGACCCTTCTGACCTTGGCGTTCTCCAGCAAAGTTGCGGCCGTGATGCCGCCGCCGGTGGCGGTGGTGGTGTGGCTGATGGCATTCGCCACCGTCGCCGGTGGGTTCGTCGCCTTCTTCATCTACAAAGAGAAGAATTAGTTGAGGGACAGTACGTACGAGAGAAGCCACGCCGGTTGAGAGAGAGAAGGACGACATACGTGGCGGTCGTTGGGAGAGAGCAGCAAGCTCCGGGATATCTGGAAGGCTGCAGGTGGCACCCTTTTCTGCGTGCCCGAAGGCGGTTGGCTGCTAATATAATTGAGCATAGTAGCTAGCTATAAGCAGCATGACACACGGAGAGGTGGCGGCCACGTGTACGCACGTCATTGGCGAGAAGTTTTCCGAGGACGCCGGTAGTGGAGGGTCCGATGGTGCCACCCACGTTCAGTGCTACGTAGGGGGTGCTTGGTTCCTGAAAAGAGAGGTGGTGAAAAGTTGGTAGAAAAGTCGCATCGGACACTGTAGCGTACTGTAGCACGTTTTGTTTGTTTGTGATAAATATTGTCCTACTATGACCTAACTAGGCTCAAAAGATTCGTCTCGTCGTGTACATCAAAACTATCTAATTAATTTTTTATTTATCTATATTTGATGCTCCATACATGAAGATAGAGATTTGATACGATAGGTGAATAGTGAAGTTTGGAGAGAGAATTTTTTAAAACTAAACGAGACCTAGGGGTGGCGAGCATTGTAGCCATGCATCTTCGTGGGCAGCAGCTAGTGCCAGAGATGGCGGTGGATCATTGGAGCTGCGCGGCGAGCGAGTTGGGGCTACGGCCAGCTAGTATGATGGTGGTACAGGGCGGCATGGTGGCCTGATAATGGAGCCGTGTGGACAGCGACTGGTGCAAAGGCGAGTCAGCGACATGGGGCCGAGATGGTGGCGCATGCACGAAGGTGATGCTGTGACAGGGGCGCTGGGGGTGGTGACGACGTGCAGCGGCCAACAGCACGCAGGGCGGCATCGTATATACTAGTACTATCATACGATAGGATAGGTTGCCGCGTACAATACTTTGGTGTGCATGGATATATATGGGTCCGTGCACTACTGCACCGACAGGGCCTCCCGCTCCGGTGGTCTTCTAGGTGATAGTGCGGTTATGGCACAGCCTGACCCAACGTGCGCACACGTACGTATGTTATTTACTTCCTTTTTGTGCTTGTTTTTTTTTCGGTAGGAACACGCATTTCACTTTGGAAACGTGCAAAACACCGGCACTGTATATATATACTTAGACATGTAGGACACGTAGTACGAATAGAAACGTGCAAAACACCGGTACTGTATATGTACTTCGAAATAGTGTTGTAATCCGTATGTGTATGCACGTCTATACCTACGCTGTGCACCGCTGACGCGGAAGAGCCAGAACAAGCCGGAATAAGCGGGGCAGTTCGTTAGGCCTCGCCGCCGAAGCCAAAGTAGCGGTGGTGGCCGAAGAACGAATGGGCTTAAGTGTGCTCTCGGTGGCGTGCGTTAATTTGTGTGGGAGGGAGGAAAGGAGAGATCATCATGTATATATGTAATTGGTGAATTCAACTTGCCTCAAAATAGTTGTCTTTTGTTTGTGTTTGTTGCTTTTATTGTAAATAGTTTTCTGTAATCTTCTGCCGTCTGGCTTTTCTTCTAATCAATACAGCAGGCAGCTCTCCTGCCGGTTCGTTTCAAAAAAAAAACTTGCCTCAAAATAAAAAATGGTGAATTGAACTATACTAATCTGAAATATTCATCGGCATGCATATAGTTGTTCCTTCCTCTAGAGTATTTTGCGTAATTTTGATGGATCAGACCCCGGCTATCCGGCCGGTCCCAGTTCATTGCAACTATTAGAGATCTGCACATCCGCCCCTCTCATATGACTCGGTGCATTCAAGATCCGGTGCTAATGCAACATTAGCGCCGGGTGTAAAATTGGGGTGCCCCCGGAGACTCTTTAGCACCGGTTGGTGTTAAAGGTGCTCCCCCTTTAGCACCGGGTGGTTTTACGACCCGGTGCTAAAGGCCTTTTAGCACCGGTTGGTGTTACGAACCCGGTGCTAAAGGGGGTGTTGCATGCTACTTCAAAAGGAAAGAATATTCTATTCTATCACATGTGTTACGTAGTTGCGATGGTTAGGTGGGTACGCGCGAGGGAAGAGGTTATGAGTTCGAATCCCCGCAACAACGCACATATTTTTTGGTGAATGAGCACCTTTAGCACCGATTATTTGACCCAACCGGTGCAGATGAAGGCCTTTCCAGTAGTGCTGGAACACTCGAACACACTGAATCGACCAGACGGGCTAATGACCCTTGGCTAGGAGTAGCACCTCTGATCCTCGGTACGGGCTATGCTCAGATGCGGTTAGGTTTTCGACCAACTTCAGCTCGGATGGTCGCGATAATGTTCCTCTTCGTTCCTCCACAACATGTTCATTCAATGTTACTCCAATTCTAAACAGATCGAGGTAACGCCGGATCAATCCGTCTCCATTCGGGTCCAGGCTTCCACAACTTTGTTCTACACAAAGCGCAGGTTTATTCGGGGTGCTATTCAGTTATGACTGACTTGTAATTGGTAACTAGACCCGAGAAAAATAAAAATTGTTGAAAGTCTCGCCGCTCAAAGTCAGTAAATTGTCGCTTGCATAGATGAATCGTATTATTCCCTCGGTTCGAGTATATGTCGTTTATAACAAAAAAAATAGTTATATTAAATAAAAGTCTCACCGCTGAGAGTCGATAAATCGTCCCTTGCGCAAACGAATAGTATTCTCTCTCGGTTGTTGAGTATGTGTTATTTATAACAATCAAATTAGTTTTAAATTGAATTAACTTGTTTGTTCTAAATGTCATATATTCAAAAACAGAGGTACTATACTATTAGTGTGAATGTGCGTAAAAATAGCACACACAAGCTTTACCCATTTCTCAGTAAATTAACATTTCATCGAAAATTATGACTGAGATGAAACAAACAAACTATGACATACTTAAACTATGAAAGTAAATATATTATACGGTCCCGTAATGTTTTAAAATAAATTATTTATACATCAGTTTGTTTAGCTTATTATGAAAACCAAATATTTTGAACATCAGAAATAAAACAGTACTTTAAGGTTCGCATCTATCTCATGTCGACGCCAAAATGAGAAGATCGCTTCACATCTACTCCCTACGTCCCTTTATATATGTCGTTGGGAAACCGTGCCCCTCTCACATTCTCGATTCCCAAGCGACATATAAAAAGGGACAGAGAGAGTACACTCATCGTCAACCCTACGACCAGACACCTTCCTGTCACGTAAATGCCAGGATCGCACAATAACTTCACACCAATTGTTAGATGTGGTCAATTGCAATTCTATATTTCTTATCCATCACATTAATGACATGATCAAATACATGCCCATAGTGATGATTTAAAAAATTGTCACATTTCCCTATTTCCCTCTTGCAGTCTAGAAGAATTGTAAGAAAGGATTACAGTTGTAGAAAAATACTAATCTAGCTACTTGCGTCCCAACTACTATTTGGCCCGAAATTTTCATGATACGAAAATATGTATTGTGCTGGACTACCAAGAACATATTAAAACTAACAAGGATAGCAATTTAATTATGAGAAAGTCCAAATTACCAAGTATGGACAAAGACCGGATAACCCTTAAAGTATATTTTGGTTTATTTTACACTCATGACCATCTCAATCGGTCCAATCTACCCGGTGTAATTAGCGCTGGCGGGTCGGGGGTGGGTGCGCGGGTGGGGTAAAAAAATTGCGGTGAAAATGTAGCAGAAAATCGGTAGAAACTGCCTAGAACCTTCAATTTTTTTCTTGGTTCACAAAAGTTTGGTCTCCTCTGACCTCTCCCCCTAGAAATATTGGCAGGTGGGTCCTTTATGATGAGTGGTTGTAATTTTTTTGGCAGATAGATTTTGCTACCTGAGCGCCCACGAGGCAGGCCTTCGACCATCTCATGGATCGTCGCGAATAAAGTGGTAAAGTTGTAGGGAAAGGAAAGTTTCCATACGGATTTCGAATATGACTCTAGGGAACGAAAGTTTCCATACAACTCTTGTACTTTTCCTAGAGAATGAAAATTACCACAGGAAAATTTGCCTTTTCTAGTAGTGTGTAGACACGGGATAGTGACTTACGACTAATAGAATTGTTTGGTGCACAAGTAACTGCGCTACTAGTGTTGGGAGTCCCTGTTCGGCTGGCTGGTGGCTGATGCTGGTTTGTGCTGAGAGAAAAATACTGCTGGCTGATGGCTGGTGCTGGTTTGTGTTGAGAGAAAAATACCGCTGGCTGGCTGCAGAGAGAAAAATCTCCGGCTATAGCTGGAAGGCATCATCGCTAAGATAGTTCACTTTTGATGCTATGATTTTTTTAAATCAAAGGAAGAATTGTATTAATTAAAACTGAGTACATCATAATATCACACATCACTCCCAAAGGTAAAATTACATTTAAGAACAATCAAGTACCGCTCCCCGTCTTCATAGTACTCACGCGTCATGCAGCTCCCGTATCTCTGCTAATTGCACTCTAAGGGCAAGTACAACAGTGCCGACAGCTGCTGACTTTTTGACACAAATAGACAGCTGAACAGACAGCTTATACAATGAGCTGTCTATTTAGCTGTCTGTAGGGTGATTAATTCATCCTTTGACACACAAATTTATAGTGATTTAGTGCATAGTTGATCTTTGTAGCCATTTTGTTGCATACATGGGATAATGCACAATACATTCAAATAATTCATATGCTACTACTCCACATTATGATTTACTACAATCTATGCATACACTTGTAAATCTGTCATCAAATTTTACAGACCATACACATACCGATACATTTGTTCTCTGAAATCAAATGAATCAAAGGCCGCGCTGGAGAGGAAGCAGTGACGTGTTTGGGGCATTCTGTCAAACAGGTTCAGGACTTCAGGGCGAGGTGGAGGTTGACTGTGTTGGAGGAGATGGTAGGCAGCAGCTTTGCGTCAATGTTCACAGCGGCGACAACTCCGTCTTCCCTGCATGGTACATCTGCTCCGGTTCACGGTTCATCTTCAGGGCTTCGGCAGAGAGATTTTTGGGAGAAGCATGAAGTGGTTTATGGCTGGTTGGTTCAGAGAGGGGAGCAGCTGCTAGCTGCCGCTTGGGCACCTGCCGAGAGGAGCAGAGAGAGGGCATCGAGGGGAGCAGGAAGATGCGATAACTGGAGGTGCCTGATGCTGATGGGTGGCGAGGCTCCGGCGGCACGGCCGGCGAGCTGAGGCCCCCGCAGCGAGGCTCACCCGCGCGGTCAGCACCTTCCCTATTCCTTGAAGATCCCGTGCGCGCGTGAGCTCCGCCCAACGCCGCCGGCTGATGTCCGCGCTGCCGCCCCGCATCTCCTGGCCGCTGACGAGCTCCGCCCCGCGCTGCCGGCCGCGGCGCTCACGCTCCGCCCAGCGCCGCCGGCTGCCGCGCGCGAGCTCCGTCCAGCGCCGCCGGAGGGCGCCCGTGCCGCAGGCCGTCGCGTGCGTGCTCTGCCCAGAACCTGCCGAATACTTCTCCGCGCGCGCATGGGATCCCTACCTCCGGCGGCTCCTCGCAGCGCGCCGTACAACGGCAGCCTCTGCCGTCGCTTCGCCTTGGAGCACGAGCCGCGGATCGTAGACGAAGGAGACGACGGCTCGGTCGTAGACGCGGGGCGTGAGGGGGGTTTCTGCAAAATCTGTTTGCATGTCTACGGATGTCGACGGGGCGTTGTACGTGCCCTAATATAGCTGGCGCTAAACATTCCCTGGCCCAAAATCGAATACGGGTTTCCATATTTTCAGCACGGGCCTCCCAAATTTTCAGCCCAAAATAGTCACAGCACAGACAAGCAGCAGGGGCAGCCAACCCTATCCATCGTTGTGTGATCTTGTTAAATGCAATTACAGATTCAGAATCATAAATGCAGTGATCTTGTTGCAATATATGGTCATGTGAATTGATGAATGATGCTGGATGAAGTGTCAGCTGATGAAGTGATTAATACCTTAACTAATTACAGATTTTTGCTATTTTCTTCAAAACCGCTAAATGGCTTAGCTGCAGCTATAGCCAGCTGTAGTTGATCATAGCCGCTGCAAACATGAACAGCTAAGTAGCTTAGCCCGCTATTTAAATCATTGCCTAGAATATATAAGTAATCCATACATGGATGGCATTGTCCGCTAGGAATGAAGAGTCCAGTCGAACAAACGTTTGGTGAATCCTTTACCGAAAAACAAGTTCGGTTAACAGCCCTCTAGTACATTCTTGGGCAGTTAGGCCTGCTCCTTTGACCTGCTTTCAAAATCAATTTCTAGCTTGTACCTAACATTTTTTTTTCCAGAAACACATTACAAATGCATGAGTTCACTTGCACAGGACTCGTCTCTAATTCTCCGTGAATACACAATACGCACAAATATTTCTATGGACGTCTATATATAGAAGACTGGCATATATCTTATATATCGGTAAAGTCAGAACAAACCCTCGCATTATGGATTGGCATCAGGGGCGAAGCTAGAGCAAAGTTAGAGGGGTGCCTTTCTCTTATATATGTGAAAATTTAATCTGCGAACATTGTGAAAATTTATTTTTATCAGTGTGTTTCAAATTTTTGTGGGTGCGTGGGCACCCACAAGCCACAACGTGGCTTCGCCCCTGATTGGCATTCATGCCACAGCCCTTACATACCACCAAAAGAAATAATGGTATGGATGAGTCTTATAGGACCTGAAACCTATGAGCGTAGATCAGTTGGTAAGGTTCTCGATATCTACCAGTCATATTCATAGAGCATACGTGCATGTATGTGTGTGTATGTTTGTCCTCGTCTTTCGCAAAAAAAAAAACTAGTGTTAGATCCCTCATGGGTATACAACTAAGTCCTCTTAGGCCAGTTGGGGGTTTATGGCATTAATATTACTGATGTAGCAGGGGAGCGAATTGATAGTTTCATAGCATATGAGAGTAGTTCTATCCCATAAAACTCATATTGCTCGGTTACCTAGTTTCTAGTCTAGATAACTGTGCACTGAGACTGCCCACAATTTCATTGCACAGTTACCTAGATTAAAACTAGGTAACCGAGCTAGAAGGGTTTCATAGGATGAAACTCATCTCACATATTACGAAACTCTATATTATCTCTCATCTGTCACATCAACAAATTTAATGTCATACAATCCGCATTAAGACTAGCCTAATCATTAAGATATTGCTTGGCTCTCTGAATCCTAACTAACATCACCAACATAAAAATAAGGGCTTGGTGCATTAGGTGAACAATTTGTCATGTGAATATATGGTACCCTCAAATTAAATCAAACCAAAGGTGTAGACACTAAACTAACCAAGGGGCTTATGTGTTCGTTGTAGTTTGAATCCTTAAAATTGATACTAGAGGGTGATCAGTTTTAAGGAGGTGCTCTCATCATCATTTGAGGGGGGTTGGGGGGGGGGGCATGAAACAGCGGGGGAGGGAGCGACTCTCTTGGTGTATTTTGAAGAAAAAGGATAGAAAACTTAACCAAGATGTCTGTCGCTATGAGAAATGCTATATTTGCAGAAATTTTTCTATTAGTGACCAACAATTGGCGTTTATTACTATTTCTCTCTCAAACCACTATAAATTTTAGTGTTTATTATTATTTATCTATCTAGTGGCCGACAATGTTAATGATTATTATTTTCTCTCTCTCAAGTGGGTGGCAATTTGAGCATTTATTATTATTTCTTTCTCAAGTGACGGGAAATTTGCATTTATTATTATTATTATTATTATTATTATTATTATTATCATCATCATCATTATCCTCTCAAGTGACTGATAGTTTTCCGAGTATAATTGTTATTTCTGAACAAGTTTTATCTAATCATCAACAATATAACTACCAATAAACTCACTACATACAATTATAGTATATAATTATCAAAATATGCTACAAAGTACAAACTATTCACCACTAATAAAGAAATTGTCAGAAAATATTAGTACACTTGGAGTGCTTTTGGAAATGTTTCTAATAAACACTACTTAAAACATGGACTTTAGTATCAATTCTAAAATCTCATCAATCGGTTTTCGAATCGGTATTCACAAATAGGGATTAAAAGTCCCGAGCATTAATACCAGGTCTCATACCCGGTATTGGTATATACTTTTAGTACTGGTCGTAGACACCTATTGGTATTAGTAACTATTAGCTAAAAGAGAAAAGACTCTACAAAATATTTTAAATTATGGGGAGGCCTAAACATGGTCACAAGTCAGAAACCATGCATTTTTGGCGCAAAATATGGGTGTGTGCAGTGCATAGGATTCAAACCCTACCTCTTGCCTCATGTGTAACTTTAGTACCATATGACCTAAACACCATATCTTACTTGCATAAAGGATTTTTTTTAATTTACCCATGGATAAGTCTTTAGTACCGGATGGTAACACCAACGTGTATTAAAAAAAGCTTACTTTTAATACCGATTGATTTTATCACTACGTATTAAAAGGCTTCTAAATCTTACAATGACCATAAATATAATTTGCATCGGGTCCAAATTTGCTCGTTATATTTGTGATGGATGGAAGGTTGTGTTCTCTGGGCTGTGAAAGGATATGCACACTTGGTATAGGGCTGACTGTTCTGACCAAATCAAATGTTAGGATGAGCATGCATGTGAACCTGTGGACTTTAAAACGCCTAGTTGGATGCAGGCTTGATGAGCTCGGTTTGAAAATGAGCATCTGAAAAAGAAAAAAAGAAGACCAGCAAGGTTAGGAACTTAGGATACCAATGAAGGAAAATATTGGGCAGTTCCATCATCTCGTAGGCTCCACTTGTAAAGCATGTTCTATTTTTTTAGAGCAAATCATCTTATTGTTGTTATTTCATCTTCAAAGCAAATGCTGCAACCACGGGTTGTCTGTCCCTGCCTTTGGAGCCTCCTCCCGCCGCTGGTGCCAAAAAGGTGTGTATCGGCCATCGGCGATCGCTGGACTCAGCAGCACCTTTTTCTCTCTCGTACCATGCTCTCTACCCCATGTGTGTTTCTTTCTTTCCAGAAAAAAAAATTCCAAAAAGAATCTTACATGCATGAAGTATTAAATGAATTCTTTTTACAAAACTTATTTAGGGATGAGTGTAACTTTGCGCGACGAATCTAACGAGCCTAATTAGTCCATGATTTACTACAGTAACACTACAGTAACCATCTTCTAATCATGCGGTCAAATGCCTCATTAGATTTGTCTCGTGAATTAACCTAAGGTTGTGGAGATAGTTTTATAAACTGACTTTATTTAATACCCTTAATTATTGATCAAACGGGATGAAAATTTTTTTCACCCCAACCAAACATAGCCAAAAAAGCTGAGGATATGCGAACATATCTCTTCACTTGCTCCTGTCTCCACTTTTCATGCATGCCGTCGGTCTCGTGGCTGGACCCGCAAGTAGCCAACCCCAAACCACTTGCCTCATTCTTACATCGAGGTATTCCCGGCCCCGTGACTAAGTCTGTGTTTGAATTTCAGAGACTAAAGTTTAGTCCCTCAAATAAATGATAATTAGTAGTATTAAACATAAATTAATTATAAAACTAATTACATAAATCATATCTACTCCGCGAGAGGAACCTAACAAGCCTAATTAACATATAATTAGTATATAATTATCAAATTATTACTGTAGCATTATATTATCTAATCATGGACTAATTAGGTTTAATAGATTCGTATTGTAAATTAGTCTCGCTTATGTAATGCATTTTGTAATTAATCTATATTCAATACTTCTAATTAGCATTCTTCCATTCGTTAGTGTCTTGCGAATGCATCGAATCTGTAGTCGTCAATCGGTACTTGATGTCAAGGTGATGCCCTATGAACGATGGACAACACCACACAAGTTGCTCCGTCACCTAGTTGATGACTTCCTGGTGATGCACATGCATTTTTAGGCTATTCTAAGTGAAAGTTTTATAAAAATTTTATACACGTTAAATGAGGTGATACATAAGTGATCAGGATGACATGATACATTAATTACGAAGAGAAAGAGAAAAAAGTTACCAAATATGAACGAGCCATAGAATTATGGTACATAGTGTGCATGAAACAACGGCATAAAATTTTTATTGGGATTAGCCTTAGTTTCAGTTTCGATAACTCTATCTGCAGACGCACATGTAATGAGACAAAAAAACGTGAACGGAAGAAGACCGGTACAGAGAAAACTTATTTGATAGACTCAGTGGAGACGTGCAGGTTTTGATTGTTATTTACTGAAACTCGCACTGTTTTGATGTGATGGGAATGAACTTTGAGTAAAATTTGGGATCGCCTTGCTTGGACGGGACGGGATGTATATAATGACGTGCCGTGGCCCGTGGGTCATGCATATGGCGTGTGGTGCGGAACATGATGGCGAATGATGCCGTGCCCACTTCTTGCCTTTAATTTGCTCATACGTTAGACACAGCTCAGCGGGTAATTTCGCGGAAGCTTCGTGGAAATGGCAGCGCGCACCATCGTGTGCAAGGCCAGGATCGATTGGCAAACCCCGAACACCCTATAAAAGAGCACGTCGACTAGCAAAGAAGATCGCGCGCGCGAGGCCGGTTCGATTGCACTTTCCCATTATTGATGAGCGCGCAGCAGGCGCGGCAGCAGGACGATGCCGACGCCCCTCCTGATCCCCTCGGGGCGGCGGCGGAGCCCCTAGCCGATGCCGCCGCCGTCCGCCGTCGGGGTAGCGTCCCCTGGCTCACCGTCCTCGGGTTCCTGTTCCTCACGTTCAATTCCTGGATGGCAATCGACCGATCCCAGGGTGAACGCGGGGCGGTGGCGTTCGTCGTCTTCTCGTACCTGGACCTGGTCATGCTCTTCGCCTGCCTCAGGTGGTACGAGACCGCCGAGCCAGGCTCGGCAACCAGGTCCTGGCTCAAAGTAGCCGTCTGGGTGCTCACCACGCTGCTCACCTTGGTGTTTTCGGCCAAGGTCGCGGCCGTCATGCCCGCCGCCGTGGCCGTCGCCGTGTGGCTAATGGCGTTCGCCACTGTCGCCGGAGGCTTCTGGGCATTCGTCTGCTATAGCGAGAAGCCATGACATATATATTTCCTCAACACGGGGTTTATTAATTGTCTGTTTTGCTTTTTTTTAACTAGTGCTTCGTCGATCGGTCTCCCAACAACCACCAGTAGTTGTGTTCGTCGTCGGTCTCCTGTTCGTATCCACCAGTACGCGAGTATAATCGATGAATATGTGTACAAACTCTGTTTCGAACCCTTGGATTCAATCTGAGCGGCCCGGCTGGGGGGTTGCGCAAGTTATTCCCTTGTCCATCTTGGGCTGGGTTGAGAGAATTGTCAATTCTCCACTTGCATGGGTCGCTTTGATTGATTGATCTGAGTGGTGGCAGTTTAAATAGTCTAATGGATAGCTGTAACCCCTTATCATTGTAACCATAGGTTAGCACAAAAATGATAAAGTCTAGGCATACTTTGTGGTGCAAATGTTGGGTATGTAGGATCAACCCTCTTTGTAAGGAGAATCTAAATTTCTGCTACTTGCAGCAGAGAGATCATATGTTTTGTAAGTGCTGAAGCAACGGCTCCAAAATGGATTAATATTAGACCCTGAATGGGTTTTTGAAACTACAGAGGATATGCTCCCTTTTGTTCACTATTATACGCATTTTTGCTTGCCTGCTTATGCCGTTGGAATCGCCATTATCTAATGTATACCTATGTAGTTGAGGATTAGCCTCAAGAACTGGTTTTTATCATTTTTTTTGTTCGGTAGAATGAAATTAGTGAATGTTAATGCGGCGGCGCGAGCACAAAAGAAAAAAAATAAATGCAAATATAATGGGGAGCGGTCATGCCAGTTTTTTAAAAGAAAAACGAAAGACGGTAAAATGTCTGAAAGTATTTAAATAACAAATACATATATATTAATTATTGTAGTAGTATCTATCCGATCCAATGTCCGGCATGATCCTAAAAGTAATGGCGTGCTTTATTATTGAACGTAATCTAACGATCGGACAGAATGGACATTAGATGTTGTGGCTATACTATTATTTTTTTTAAAAATGTAACAAGAGGAGTGATTATTCACGCTTCTTGTTGCGTGGAGAAAGAAAAGATATGGTGGATCAAATCAAAAGCCAAACTCCCTGTGTCAATGGCAATGTAATATCCATCTCTGTTTCCTAGACAACTCTATGTTTCACTAGGCGATCTTACTACGGGCGTTCTTAAGACCGCGTTTGGTAGGCTTTTCAGAACCGATTCCCTACTGATTCTGTGAAGTGATTCTCTGGAATGAACTAAGAGGCCGAGACCTTAAAAAAGTAGCTTCTTCTGATTCTGTGAAGTGATTTTCTTTATTGATTTTGAAAGTTAACGTTAGAGAATAAAAGAGAATCGCTTTCAGCCATAGGGACTTTTCCACCCCCATTTGACCAATAATTAAGGGTATTAAATAAAGTCAAATTACAAAACTACATTTGTAACCCCGGCTTAATTCACGAGACAAATCTAATGAGTCATTTCATCACACTAATTAGGCTCGTTAGATTCGTCGCACAAAGTTACCCTCATCCTTAAAAGGATTTTGTAAATATATTTTATTTAATACTCCATGCATGCAAGATTTTTTTTAGAATTCTTTTTCCGAATAGTAAAGAAACACGGCCAGAACCATTTTTTACCAAAGAACCATCTCCTATTGAGAATTAAAATCAGATGACACTCAACCAAACAACCAAACAGACCCTAATTACGACTTCCTCATCGATGACTGGCTGGTCGTGCTCCACCCCACCGGCTACCGCTCCTTCTACACTAGAGACAGGCCACATGTGCCTCTCGAGTACCTCCCGTCCTGAGAGCAAATATTATAAAGCCAGCTTTAACCGGTGAAACGTCAAAACACGCCAGCTAATTAGCAGCTGGCGGTTCTGTTGACCTTGCTTAGGACTGAATCACATTGGCCATTAGGCCACCCTCAACAAGAGACGACGTCGCCAGCCGAGTCAGCAATTTTCCGACGTGGAGAAGCTAAAAGGAAGAGAGAGTACTCAATAGCGACGGAGCTAGACTATTTCTCCGTGGGCCTGTTCACATGGTTGTAGGAGAGGTAACATAAATTAATTTTCTTTGTTATCTCTTCCTGACACCTCAACTAGCTATCGTTGAGGGCGCCCTTGCTATCCGCGCTCGTCGTACTTCATTTCATCCCCTGAAAGAGAATATTCTGTCTGGTCGTCAAGTTTTTCCAGTTTCACTTTTTCCGCACTCGTCATCTAATATAATCCATACTTCATACCAACTACTACATAAAATATATATTTTTCTATATATTTTTCTACTGCCTCCTTTCTCTCCCTCCGACTCCTCCATCTCTCTCCCACGGCCGACTCCCTCCCTCTACTCCTCGCCGCCCCCTCCCAATCCCCCACCGCCGGCGGCTCCCCGTGGTGGCATCCAGCAATCCACCCGCGCCGCCCCCTCGCCCCGCCTCCTCCTCCCTCTCCCTCTCCTCCTCCGATGGCGGGTGCGGGGACTGCGCGCGCTGGTGGGCGGCGGCTTGGCGTCCGGGCGGGGCGGCGGCCGAGCGCCTGCGCCGGGCCGGGAGGCCTGCGCGCGGTGGAGCTCCCGCGGCGGGCGAGCGGCCGTGCGGGGCAGGCGGACACGGGGCAGGCCTGCGTGGGCCAGCGCGACTGAGCGGGGCAGGCGGACGCGGGGGCGGCAGGCCAGCGTCCGGCGGCAGCAGCAAGCTTCCCCTCCGGCGTGTCCCCTCCCCTGCTCTCTCTCCTCCGCGCGGCAATCACCGGTGGTTGGTTCTGCGTATCGTCCGTACGTGCGCTTGATGTACCGTTTGCAGGGAGGAACGGAATGATGGCGTTCCTCTTACAGTCCGCCGCTGTAGCAAAAAAAACGTTATAGGACTGCGCAAAACGTTTGCTTCTCCGTATGCCAGTGCGGTCAGCCTTAGGGGAAGCTGGCTAATCCCCACCGCTAACCTCACCGGCCGGCACCTAGAACTGAAAAGTCCCAAATTTTCAGGGCCGGCCGGTGTCTAGGAGAGAAGTAAATAAAATCGGTGAGACTCTCCGGCGACCATGCTCGATTGAGCGCTATGACTATGACCCACGGAGCTAGCTGCCGGCATGACGGCGGCGACCTCGTAGGAAATCAAGCTCGTGAGAGGCGTTGTGCAGCCGGACACGGCCATTTTGATTTCTGAGCCGGTACGTGAGCAGTGGGCCGTGCTTCGCGCTCTCGTACCGCCTGAGGCAGAGAAGAAGATCCAGATCTATCCAGGAGCGAGGTGGGAGGCATAGACCTTTAAATTAATTCTGCATCAAAAAAGCAGTCGCGCACCACGCACCAAACGAAGGCATAGATCAAGCCCCTCCAGCGACGAGAACGAAGGCGATGAACGCGCGACGTCGCCGGCCATGGCTGAGCTCAAAGTGAAGGAACCCGATCGAAACCCACGGCGGCGAGGCCTGGGAATGAAAGCCCCCGCCAGCGCCGGCTAGCTTTGTGCCGCCGCCGGCGCTAGCTGCGGCCCCGCGGCATCAGATCAACCGCCGCGCTCATGCATCGATCAAACTGCGTGCGGACGAAACAGGCGGCATCGCCGCCGGGAACATGCTTATGCTCTGTCTCGACTCGCGCGACTTTTTGGTGGCCTCGCGATGATTCTGTGGGGATTTTATAGAGATGTTTTCTGTTCTAGTAGCTGGCACGACGTGGACACGGCACGAGCGAAACTTCCCGGAAGCTGCCCCACTGTTTCTTTGGAGTCTGGACAGAGCCATCCGATTGGGTTCCGGTTTTGGAGGAAAGCGGTCGTACAATGCTCGAGTCTGGACACATGCTGGAAGGTGGTCAAAAAGTCCGTAGCACACTATAGTAATTTTTATTTGTTTGTGATAATTGTTGTCCTGTCATGATCTAACTAAGCTCAAAAGATTCGTCTCGTTATGTACATCAAAATTATGCAATTAGTTTTTTTATTTACCTACATTTAATGCTCTATGTATGAGAAGAGAAATTTGATGTGATGAGACTTTTTGTATAGTGAAATTTTCAGGCCTTGTTTAGATGTTGAATTGAGGAGGTTGAATTTGGGAGTTTGATGTCACTTCATAATCACTGCGTCACTGTAGCATTTCGTTTGTATTTGTGAAAAATTGTCCAAAAATTGATTAATTAGGCTCAAAATGTTCGTCTCACATAGCACAACAAAACTGTGTAATTAGTTTTTAATTTCATCTACATTTAGTACTCCATGCATGTTATGACATTTTGATGTGATAGAGAATCTTCTTTTTGCATAGTAAATTTAGAAGTTGCTTTTGAGATCTCAAAAGGCCCTAGGCCGAAGTTTGGAACTAAACACACCCTCGTTGATTTGGCGTGGACAAGTTCCTGGCTGGCCGCGTTGTCACCGCGTTGTCATCCCTGTCTGTCTTTTCTCCAGAGAAAACAAGTGTAATCACAGGCTCCTTGTTTAGTTCCCAACTTTGATATGTCAAAGTTGAGAAAGTTGAGACTTTGACACTGTAGCGTCTCTGTTGCATTTCGTTTGTATTTGTGAACAATTATCCAAATATTGATTAATTATGCTCAAAATATTTGTCTCGCAAATTACAACAAAATTGTGCAATTAGTTTTTGACCTCATCTACATTTAGTACTCCATGCATGTGCCGACATTTTGATGGGATATAAATCTTCTTTTTGCATAGTGGAATTTGGGAACTAAGGCCTTGTTTAGATGCAAATTTGGGAGGTTAAGGCTTTGTTTAGATCCAAAAGCAACTCCTAAATTTACTATGAAAAAGAAGATTCTCCATCACATCAAAATGTCATAACATGTATGGAGTACTAAATGTAGATGAAATCAAAAACTAATTACACAGTTTTGTTGTGCTTTGTGAGACGAACATTTTGAGCCTAATTAATCAATTTTTAGACAATTTTTCACAAATACAAACGAAATGCTACAGTGACGCAATGATTATGAAATGACATCAAACTCCCAAATTCGACCTCCCAAATTCAACATCTAACACAAGGCCTAAATTTGACCCAAAGATGTCACTTCGCCATAAATGTGCCACTGTAGCATTTCATTTATATTTGTGAAAAATTGATTAATTAGGCTCAAAATGTTCGTCTCGCAAAGTACAACAAAATTGTGCAATTAGTTTTTGATTTCATCTACATTTAGTACATGTATGGGCCGATATTTTGATGTGATGAGAATCTTCTTTTTGCATAGTGGAATTTGGGGGTGGAATTTGGCATCTAAGGCCTTGTTTAGATCCCAAATTCCACCCTCAAAGTTCACTATGCAAAAAAAGATTCCCATCGCATCAAAATGTCATAACATGCATGGAGTACTAAATGTTGATGGAATCAAAAACTAATTGCACAGTTTTGTTGTACTCTGCGAGACGAACATTTTGAGCCTAATTAATCAATTTTTGGACAATTTTTCACACATACAAACGAAATGCTACAGTGACGCACGCACCTCAAGACCCCAAATTTGGCATTAAGGCCTTGTTTAGATCCCAAATTTGGGAGGCAAATTTGGGAGTACAGTGTCACTTCGTAATCATTGCGTCACTGTAGCATTTCGTTTGTATGTGTGAAAAATTATCCAAAAATTGATTAATTAAGCTCAAAATGTTCGTATCATAGAGTACAACAAAACTGTGCAATTAGTTTTTGATTCCATCAACATTTAGTACTCCATGCATGTTATGACATTTTGATGTGATGGGAATCTTCTTTTTGCATAGTGAACTTTGGGGATGGAATTTGGGATCTAAAGCCTTAGATGCCAAATTTGGGGTGCACTGTAGCATTTCATTTGTATTTGTGAAAATTGTCCAAAAATTGATTAATTAGGCTCAAAATGTTCGTCTCGTAGAGTACAACAAAACTGTATAATTAGTTTTTGATTTCATCTATATTTAGTACTCCATGCATATTATGACATTTTGATGTGATGGGAATCTTTTTTGCATAGTGAAATTTGGGATCTAGACAAGCCTAAACAAGGCCAACGTAGAAAGTCCAGGTTTGAAAGAATTGACATTTTTTTCATATAAAAGCAAAAAGATCTGACGCAAGCATGTGCAGTTTTCAACCTTCTGCTTTTGCTTGCTGCCGTAGCTTCCTTCCTATTACGTGTGGCGGAGGTCCTCACTTTGTACCCATACTATGACTTCTCGCATAAGTTTCGCAAAATCGTGAGGATAAGATCAAGTACTACTGCATACGTTGACGACCGACCAAAGCAAAGCACTCTCCCTTATCATACACGGAGAAAAACACAGCTAGTAGCTATTTACAGACCCATCCGGATCTCCAAACGACATAGGCCGTGTTTATTTGGACGTGGAAATTTTTTTCCATCCGTTTGACGCCGTTTGACCAATAATTAAGTGTATTAAATAAAGTCAGTTTACAAAACTATTTTCACAACCCTAGATTAATTTACGAGACAAATCTAATGAGGCATTTGACCGTATGATTAGACGATGGTTGCTGTAGCATTACTGTAGTAAATTATGGACTAATTAGGCTCATTAGATTCGTCGCGTAAAGTTACATCCATCCCTAAAAATGTTTTGTAAATAGACTTTATTTAATACTCCATGCATACAACATTCCATTTAAAAAAAAAATTCGGGAAAGAAAAGAAACACTACAAACTAGAAGCTTCATCACGGATTTTTCTAGAGATTTTAGGTGGTGTTTTGTTTTTTATTTGGGAGAAGAATTTGATCGGCTGCTTTATAATTATGGTCCCATGTTAAAATGGAGCCTATCATGCTCTACAAACTAATGGATCAACTGCGTATAAATAATACTTCCCCCAAATTACTATTCATCGTTGACTTTTTTCGCAAACGTCTGACCATTCGTGCTATTTAAAACATTTGTCTAAATATACGAAAAAATAAATCATATATAAGGTACATGTGATGATAAAGTAAGCCACAAATAAAAGAAAATGACACTTATAAAATTTTTGAACTCAAGTTGAACAAGGTAACGCAGAACGCTTACGAGTAATCCTGCGTGGACTTCCTTAAACCTCGGCGATTACATTAATGGACGAGAAATAGGGATGACCGAAATCGGTCAGCGCGAAGCTTCCTGGAAGCCGCATCAGCGGGCCTGCGGTCTCTTCTCTATAAAAACGGGCGATCCCTTTACCCACCCACAAGCACAGCTTTCTTCGAGACCAGAGCGGCAATTCATCCACCCGAAGGCTCTGCTTCCTCGCACTACCCGGTGGTGCCTGCTTCTCTTCTCTGGTGATTAGCATTTCCCCCTCTCATTTTGATTTAAGCAGGCCTGTGATTAAGAATCGAATTTAGCCTCTATCTCTTCATTCAGAATCAAATTGGGCCGCTATCTTTTCTTTCTTGATTTCTTCTTTTCCATTTTCCACTTCGAACCCACCAGCACCATGAAGAACTGAGAAAGACAGTATGGGGCCAGTGAGAAGAATGCTTCTTCTTTTCTTATCATACACAGATAAAAAAAAATCATCGCACAATTAATGTACAGCAGGTGGCCTAATCAACTGCGATAGAGAACGGCTGTGTGCATCTTGTGACGCGGACTGCAGAGGATGGGGACAATTTTATTCCTTGATGTAAAAAAAAACTTTACAACCGCTGATCAAATCAAGTGGATCAGACAGAGAAAAAAGGAATAAATGCGTAGTAGTAATAATATTCTCTGCTTCCCCAGTTCTTTAAGAAAATTACACGAATTTCTCTACAAAATAATTTGCATACCGTAGCAAAAAACTGGGGAATACAGCAGTTTTGTAGCAATAATTTACACGAATTTATCTACAAATTCTTTTAGAAAACTCACCCAGAGGAGTTTTGTGCGTTTCAGATCTTATCCAAGAGCAGCAGCAGCAGCAGGGAGAGCATGGACGAAGCCCTGCTCGAGCAGCCCGCCGCGGCCCAGCCAGCGCCGGGAGATGGCCCATCGCTGCTGACAATCGTGGGCTTCGCCTTCCTCACCTTCAACGTGGCCATGGCCGTCTACTCGTCCAACAGAGGCCTAGGTGCCATCTCCTTCGTGGCCTTCTCCTACCTGGACCTCATCCTGCTCATCTACTGCCTGCGCCTCCACAAGAGGGCGGCCCGGGGGTCGCCCCGCCGGGAGCACCTCAAGATCGCCGTGTGGCTGCTCACCACCATGCTCACCTTCGCCTTCTGGCCGTTACTAGAGTTCTGGTTCCTGATCGTGGCAAACGTGACTGAAAGCTCGAGCATGATTTTACAGAATCACACCTGTCACTGAAGATCTACCATTAGTTACATGATCCTGACTCTGAAGATCTTGTCTTTATCAGAGGAGAGATGTGTGCAGCGGCATAAATAGTAGTAACAGTAGCGGTAATTATTATCTAGCTACGTTATTTTGTTATTCATCAATCTTTTTTGTGTGGGCTCCCTCTAATTTTGGCTCAAGGCTCCAACATCAAGCCCTGTATAGTGACGCACAACTCTAATATCTCCTTTTCTTATATATATATATATATATATATATATGAGCCATCTTTTTTTTGTCACTGTTCAATCTCTTTATTAAACCAGGAAGTAATGTGATGAAGAAAAATTAATAACCCTACATGAACAGTGGTGTGAGGGAATCCATGAGTCACTATTTATTGAAAAAAGATATATTTGGATTAGTCATATCAAAAATTTATTTTCATAATATCGTTGTTTATGAAAAAAGTGCCAAATAAAATTTAATGCGGACACTAGTATATCGGAGTGCTAGTAGCATGGAAGCAACAAGAAATCAATAGCCTCAACCGTCAAGGTAGTCTTCTCTTTGGACAGGTGTGAGGTGGAGTAGACCAACAATGTTTCTCTCTCTTAATAAAACAAAAGAATAAAAGTGAAAGTTGAAAGCTGAACAAAGAAATAAAAATAAAAACTTGAAAGCGAGCTGACAGTCAAACTAGCTACAGCTAACCTCATGAAAAAGGGGCGCCCCCCGCGCGATCCGCCGCACAAACATAATCCAACGCCAGCGCGCAGCTCCACAGACACTCCGCACGCGAGACGGCTCGTCCGCTCGGCTCCGGCGCGTGGAAGGCTGCTTCAGTTCGTGGTGCTGCTGTGTGCTGCCATCGTTGCTCTTCAACTTCTTCGGCAGCAACCACACCCCGGCGTGCAACAAGGCACGGATAGCCCTCATCTCAAGGAAAAAAATAGCAACAAGACAGGTGCAGTTACCTGACGATCGCAGCCATGCCGCCTTAATGCGCCGGCTCGGCGACAACGCCAGGCACGAACACGCCACCTCCGCCGACGGCGCTCGCCTCCGCCATGCGTATCGCCGTGCCGTCGGACGGCTCCATGGGCTCGTCCACGGCGTCGTACGTCTCGTCCACAGCGTCGTCGCAAGAACGCAGGCGACGGGGAAGGACGATTGAACCCTAGCTGCTCGTAGTCGGATGGAAAGAAGCCGATCGGGGAAAGCGCCAGGAGCCGAGCGTGCGTGAGAGTCAAGCCGGACGTGAGCCGAGCGGATGGGGATCAAAGTGTGCGGAGCCGGACGTCGTCAGATCCTAGTCGAGCGGCAGATCGCACCCTGGCGCGCGTGCGCCCCCGGCGTACTAGATTTTTTCCCGAAAAAGGCAGCAGGGCTGTCGAAAATCACGGATCTCGAATGCGACACGGTTGCTCTCTTCTCTCTGCATTGCGTGGAGTGCCCGGTTTTCGTGGTGCTGCAAGTTTGGAGCACACGTGTTCAAACCGTTTTGTGCAATACCTCTAACGCCCGCTCACCAATCCGAAGATGGACGCCATCCTAGTAGTGCTGGGACCTATTCTGGTGTGTCCAATACACGCAGAACCTAATCCGGGAACTCCAGGGGCAAAGATCGCTACTACGGAATCAATTTCAGATCAGCCACCAGCCAGCAACAAACCAGCACCAGCCATCAGCTACCAGCCAGTCAGCAATATTTTTCTCTCAGTACGAACCAACACCAGCCACCTGTCACCAGTCAGCCGAGCAGGACGGTGCGGACTCGGTAACTTCTTCCCTGTTGACGCATCTACAAATCACTAGTAACGACACCTAGATAGCATTTCTCGGCGAGGCTGCTCCCGCACTACATATGCGGCTCAGGAAACAAGCCGCACCTGCTTCAGCCTCGAGCCGCTACAAAATTTAAAATTTCAATCATCGGTCAGAATCTCCCGTGAATTCAAAATAAATTTCTCTGGAATGTCAAAAAATAAGAAAATTAGTACTCACGGTATTTAAATAAATATATTCCATAATTAGTACTCTGGATACTAAGTTCGTTTTTGAAGTTTGACATTTGCCGAGGGCTTCGACTGTATGCGGTAGGACGTTCTAATGGATCAGGTGTTACATCGATTGGGATTTGGCTCAAAGTGGTCAGGTTGGGTGACAACTCTACTCCACGAGAGTTCTTCGTCATTTCTCTTTAACTAAATAGAAAAAAAACTAAATCGGTGGGGGTAAGACCGTCCATAATTTTTCATTAAGAAGATACCTTGGTGGGGTGGGGGTGGGTGCGGGGCATGACTCATCTCCCCGCGGACAGAGGAAGATGATGGGGTGTGGTGCTTTTTTTTCCAGAATGGTAAATGACGGGGCTAGGCGTGGTGGGGTTGGGGGAGGCTTATCGGGAGAGCCCTCTCTGGTATCCAGAGATGAGAGAGAATGCGGAGTGATGAGGAGGTGGGGAGAGAAAGAGAAGGACGGTGCCATGAGGAGGTGGGGAACTGCTGGTGACGATAGTTTTAGCATTTCGTTCTCTATAGTGCTTGCTTCCATACCACCATATAGAATTCCGTTCTAGACCTGATATTCATATGTTTTTACCAATATTTTTTTTAAATGTCATTACATACGATCATATGTACATAATAATAAAGGAAGAAACTAATCTTTGTATATCTTGCCTTGGTCCGTCGAGCGATTTTCGTCCATCTCTATCTAATACTAAACAGAGGACCGTTTCTGCGGTAGTTGACTTTTGGTCCGTCCTCTATCATTGACAGGTGGGCCCAAACCGCACTTGACCCACGCCCACTTAGCTGATCGGGAGGCTCCGCCTCCGACCCCATCTCGAACTAGCGATCCTTTCCGTGGGGAAAAAAATTCGGTGAAGGACTCCTGCACAGCGCCGTCTGGGACCTCGTGCCGAACTATTTTCTCCATCGGCTTCGCTTGCTCGGCCGGCGGCTCTCTCCGCCTCGCATCCGGCTCGGCTGCGCCCAGAAAGCATATTGAGCCCGCGATCTCGACGATGGCAATGACGCCGGCGCTCCGATGCTGCCTCCCTCGAATCCTTCACTATCGGCACTGCCTTCGTCAAGCCCCCGTCTATGCAGGGCTGGTGCACAACGGCAATGGCGGCACCATCTCGGGAGGCATAGCCTACCTCTTCGCTGCCCCCCGCGTCCATCCTTCACCGGTCTCCCCGCCTGTGTCCGTTTCATCTATTGTTTTTCTCAGGTCCAATTCAATCATTCTTAAGATGGCTCTTTGTATCAGTACGTGTGTTCGTTTCAGTTTTTGGCTTCTTCGGTCCGGCCATGTCGATCGATGATCCTATCCTCTTGGCCTCTTACCATGGCGGCAGCGTCAAACCAAAGAAGAGTGTCTGCCGCAGGTCGCAGGGCCAAGACGAAAATATCGCGGGCTAACATATGCCATTCGAGGAAGGAATGTTCTGTGTGTGGCGAGGAGGAAAGCGGCGGCAAGGCTGAGTGCGCATGCCAATGGAGCCAAGCGGAGGAAAAAATCGCTTTCGAGCCGAACATTGTTTTCTCCTGTCCGATTCCACAAGGAGAACATCCAAGGACATCTTGCACGACGGCCTCTGGTGCAGGAGTACTGCACCAGATTTGGTGAATTTTTTTCCCAGCCGTGGGACAGGGGCAGGGATCAGGGTGGCAGCTGCTCAGAGGACGGGGCTAGCCAGGGTCAGTGCCATCACCGCCACGCGCTGCCTCACGCAGGTTGTGCTCCCTGCTCATTGCTCCAAACTCCACCTTAATTCCAAATCCCATCTCATATGGCATCCAATCGATCTCCAAGCTACATTTTCTCCACCTATCGCTACTCAAACTCACCACCGGCTCCTCTGCAAATGGCACACCGGCCCGTTGCCGCCCAACCTCGCTAAATGGCGTGCCTGCCTTCCAATGCCTTGAGCTCGTCCCTGCAGGCAATAGTGAAAGTGCATCTAGGCACTTATGTGTTTTGGTGATTTGTATGACAACATGATTCGTGATCTAACTTGTTTGCTTAAGCATATGAGCAGGTTTTATTCTTATGAATATTCGCGCGATATAATTATTGATAAGAATATGTACTTGACATTGGTTCTAAATGACATAAAAGCAAGCAAGTATGTTTGATCCCATGATGCAAAAGATGAGCAATGGCAAGAGAATAGAAATGACAAATGAGACAAGGTTCTTATGCATATTGGTTGGTCTCATTTAGTAGAAGCTTGTCAAAATAAAATGGGACAATCTACATGAAGAAATTGGAATTCCTTTGATCTTGGTCCATAGTAGTGGTTATAAATAAAATGAGATATGATTCTATGGATAGTATATGGTCTCATCTAGTAGAAACTTATCAAGACAAAATAGGACAATCTACATGAAGAAATTGGAATTCCTTTGGACGTGGTCCATGGCAATAGTTACATTCATGATGAGACATGATCTTATGGATATTATATGGTCTCAAGTACATGGAAGCCTATGGACAAGTGATTTGACATAGACAACATAGAAGACAATATTGAATATATTTCGGGTTAATTGAATACATGGATTTCAATACAGTTTTCATGATGATGCAAAGCAAAGAGAAACTTAAAGTGTCAAGATATGATGAAAAGGATCAAGCTAGATGGGAGTGACATTCCAAGCGAAGAGAAGGGCAAGTTGGTCTTGTAGCCGAGGGACTTTGTTAGGGAAAGTCTAGCGTCTTAGTTTGATCTCTATACCTCAATCAAGCCTTATCAAGTGAAGCAATGTGAAGCATCTAATCATTTATGGATTATATATTGGAATGACTTATGAATTGGTTCATACCCTTGGAAATTCTAAGCCATTGGCTCAAGATGGGATTTGCTTAGCAAGAATGAAGTGTTGTGTGTCCTCAAAGATGAGAATGATCAAGTATGGCATCAATAAAGATATAGAAGCTGAAGGGAAGTTTTATTTACTAATTGTAATCTTGAGTATAGGAATACTGTACTATCAAGAGGGATGCAACATCAGTTGTTTTACTACACCAAAAGTGCTCATAGGTCAACCCATGTGAGATAGCCTTTAAGAGAGGTCGTTTTACGACTAAGTGTGCTGACTGGTCCAAAACCGGTCTGACCGGTTTTGAAAAGAGGTCTGACCAGTTTTAGAGCTCAGAGTGCTAACGGCTAGTTTCGTTCCAAACCGCTGTGACCGGTTTGGGAAACCGGTCTGACCGGTTTTCCACTGACATAACGGCTAGTTTTTGGGTGTGGGGTATTTATACCCCTTGGCCCTCTCCTTTGAGGGCTGCTGGTTCCCTTTCTTCTCTTGTGCGCCCAGGACCTTCTTGAGCACCAGCAAGCTCTCCCCAAACATCTCTTTATGAGATCGATAGAAATTTGATTGTATCTTTGGATTTGGGTTGAGAGGCTAATTGTGTGTGAGCTATTGCAAGTTAGTAAGAGCTAGCTACATCAGTGAAGAGCAAATCCTTAGCTTGAGCATTTCCGGTGAAGTCTAGCAACCATTGAAGCATTTGTTACTCTTGGAGGTGAAGCCTCCTAGACGGCTTGGCGTCGCCGGTGAGCTACCGTATTTGTGGTGAGCCACGGATTGTTTGTAAAGGCTGGCCCTGCCTCCTTCGTGGAAAAAGGTCACAAGTTAGTGGAATCGAGGAAAGTGGCTTGGTGTGTATAAGCCCGCCTTTCGTAGGCCCTCAACGGAGACGTAGGATTCATCGTGCCTTGGTGGCAGGCTTAGTGGCAGCGGTGAATCTGAACTTCGGGAAACAAATCATCGCGTCTCTCATTTGGTTTGCCTCACAAGTTCAATTCTAGCATTTACATTAGCTTCCGCTTCGATCTACTTGGTTGTGCTTTATTTGTGTGCAGGGACATAGTGAACCTGCTAGAATCATCAACAGAAGCCATTCACCAAGTTTGGTTTGTGCTAGAACTCGTAGAGGGGATAAATTGCATTGTTGTGTTTCTCTGCCAGAAACTGGTCTGACCGGTTTCAGTACTGATTGTGTGAAAAATTTTGATTAAGAGGAGATTCACCTATTCACCCCCTCTAGGTGACATCAAGGTCCTTTCAATTGGTATCAGAGCTTGACCTCACATCCAAGCTTAACCGCCGTGAGGAAAGATGTCGACTTCGTGTGAGGTAACCTTTAAGCCACTAGATTGTGATGGCTCAAATTATTCTACTTGGTCTGCTCATGTTCTTCATGATATTAAGGCCATGGGTCCTACTCTTGAGCGAGTGGTAGTTGGAGGCATCCATCGTCCTAACGTTGATTGGATCAATTCGTCCAATTTAACCAAAGACGAAATGGATTGCATACAACTCAATGCTCTTGTCACTAACTTCTTATTTAGTGTTATGAGCCAAGGTGTGAAGGAACTTATTCTACAAGATGAAGCGACTCTAGTAGATGTTCATCTTATTTGGTCTCAACTTGACAGATTATTTGCAAACACCACAAGCGACAAGAAATCGCATACAAGAACCAAGTCACATGAGGAGTGCTCTACATCAGCAACAACATGCACTGAGCCTCATGTGACAACCACAAAGGAGCTAGAGGACCAAGATTGTGCAGCTGTTGTCTCACTGCCAAAACCGGTCCAACCGGTTTGGGCAGAAGAGCCACGACTAGTTGCAAGAAGGGCGGCTGACGCCGTGCAAGCAAAATCTCAAGTGCAAAAGCAATGACATCCTCCAGTGATGAGGTGACGAAGTGCCACAAGACCATAGATGACAAGAACGCCGAAAATTCAAAGGATGCAACCATCGAAGCTCTCACCGAGGAGTTTGAGAAAGTCAAACTCATGAACGCCTCCTTGGTCTGTAAGTATGATGTTGTGGTTGAGGAATATGCTTGTGCCACTGACTCTCTTTCATGTGTAGCTTTCTTGAAGAAAGAAAATCAAGCGCTCAAGCAACAATTTGGTTTGCTAACTAGTGAGCATAAGAAACTACAAGCAAAGCATGATGAACTCACGTGTTCTCATGAAGAGCTTGTAGAATCATATGCCTTGCTAGAGATAGCTCATGAGGTTGTGATGACATTGGTAAAATCATTCGAACCTCAATCTCACAAATGCACATGCTCACAAATTCAATATAATTTATCATGTGCTAACCCATGTTGCTCTCAAGCAAAACGCTCTTGGTATGATGAAGTGCTTGTAGAGTCGTGTGATGACCTCATTGCAAAGGAAAATGAAGAACTCAAGAAAGAGGTGGAAAGACTCACAAAGAACTTGACAACTCTCAAAGGCAAGAGCAATGCATAACCTTCTCAAGATAACCGTGTGATCATGGTGAACAAGCTTGAGAAGGGATCAACCGTGCAAAGCTCTTACATAAATCAAGTCAAGTCTCACACAAGCCAAGAGCAAGCCGAAAAAGGAAAATTGGCTCACATCAAGTGCTCCAACGAGAAAGAAGGCAAGCCTACTCTCTCCAAAAGACAAATAAATATTGAGAAAAGAAGATGCTTTGGGTGTCTTGAGAAAGGACATGAGATTGCATCATGTCCAAGCAAAGTGGGGTCTCACCCAAGGGAATCCGGGAGTTCAAAACCGGATATTCCGGTGTTGACTGGGAAGTCTCACATCAAGCTCAATAAAGGTTTTCTCAAAACCCAAGCAAGATTCAATGGAGAAGTAGGTACTAAGCAACCCAAGAAGAAGGCAACAAATCTCAAGCACAAGACATGCTTCTCATGTTGGGAAAAAGGGCATCTTGGTAAAGATTGTCCCAATGATAAAATTCCTAAACTCAACCGTGTCCATACTAATCATATGAAGCTTGGGAACACCCCAAATGTCTCTTGTCCATCCAAGATGATTCATTCTCCAAAGAATGACACAAGAGCTATTTGGGTCCCTAAGCATATTGAGACTAACCTTGTCGGACCCAACATGAGTTGGGTACCAAAGCATGTTTGTTGAGATGGTAGGAACCAAGAGATGTATTGGAGGCTTAGCTTGAACAACAACCATCTATGATCAAGTGTCAAGCCAAGAAAAGTTGCTTCCGCTCCATACTCTATACCCAATGTCATCTCGGTAACATTGTGCCTAAAATGATTATATCTCCGTCACTAGTGCCTTTGATAGGGTCAAGTATTTCCAAGTGTTGAACTTGTGACACTTGAAAAGTGACCTAGATTATTTTCCTAAATATTGACAACATATGACATATGGTGCTTCTAATGGCTCTCTAGTAGAGCAATATTGTGTCTAATTACAGAAAATCAAATACTCCAATCAAAGAAACTCAAGTATGAGTATTTGGCTGTGCACAACCGGAAATTTCCGCCTATACCGGAAATGTCCGTCGCAAGCGTCGGATATCGGTTCAAGAATTAGAAATTTCCGGTGAACAGGCACAAGTGTGGCAAAACCGGTCCAAACTGGTCTGACCGGTTTGGCCCAGAAAATTGGGACTTAGCTGTTCATGTGAGAAATGAAGACACTAGTAATTTATTTCATAAACTTCTCACTCTTGGCATATGTGTACCATATTGCTCCCACATAATGGTAAGATTACTTGGCACACTTCATTTGAGCAAGTTATTATGTGCCTTGACCAAATATTGACTTAATCCTCCCATGTCCATAAAAAGACAAAGTGCATGTTCCATATAGTCAACATATGATGCACATATTCAGGGGGAGATTATCTCAATATTCGTGTCTATGAATACATGGATTTCAATACAGTTTTCATGATGATGCAAAGCAAAGAGAAACTTAAAGTGTCAAGATATGATGAAAAGGATCAAGCTAGATGGGAGTGACATTCCAAGCGAAGAGAAGGGCAAGTTGGTCTTGTAGCCGAGGGACTTTGTTAGGGAAAGTCTAGCGTCTTAGTTTGATCTCTATACCTCAATCAAGCCTTATCAAGTGAAGCAATGTGAAGCATCTAATCATTTATGGATTATATATTGGAATGACTTATGAATTGGTTCATACTCTTGGAAATTCTAAGCCATTGGCTCAAGATGGGATTTGCTTAGCAAGAATGAAGTGTTGTGTGTCCTCAAAGATGAGAATGATCAAGTATGGCATCAATAAAGATATAGAAGCTGAAGGGAAGTTTTATTTACTAATTGTAATCTTGAGTATAGAAATGTCGTACTATCAAGAGGGATGCAACATCAGTTGTTTTACTACACCAAAAATGCTCATAGGTCAACCCATGTGAGATAGCCTTTAAGAGAGGTTGTTTTGAGACTAAGTGTGCTGAAAAGAGGTGTGACTGGTTTTAGAGCTCAGAGTGCTAACGACTAGTTTCGTTTGAAAACCGGTGTGACAACCGGTCTGACCGGTTTTCCACTAACATAACAGCTAGTTTTTGGGTGTGGGGTATTTATATCCCTTGGCCCTCTCCTTTGAGGGCTGCTGGTTCCCTTTCTTCTCTTGTGCGCCAGAACCTTCTTGAGCACCAGCAAGCTCTCCCCAAACATCTCTTTGTGAGATCGATAGAAATTTGATAGTCTAGCAACCATTGAAGCATTTGTTACTCTTGGAGGTGAAGCCTCCTAGACGGCTAGGCGTCGCCGGTGAGCTACCGTATTTGTGGTGAGCCACGGATTATTTGTAAAGGCTGGCCCTGCCTCCTTCGTGGAAAAAGGTCACAAGTTAGTGGAATCGAGGAAAATGGCTTGGTGTGTATAAGCCCGTCTTTCGTAGGCCCTCAACGGAGATGTAGGATTCATCGTGCCTTGGTGACAGGCTTAGTGGTAGCGGTGAATCTGAACTTCAGGAAACAAATCATCGCGTCTCTCATTTGGTTTGCCTCACAAGTTCAATTCTAGCATTTACATTAGATTCCGCTTCGATCTACTTGGTTGTGCTTTATTTGTGTGCAGGGACATAGTGAACCTGCTAGAATCATCAACAGAAGCCATTCACCAAGTTTGGTTTGTGCTAGAACTCGTAGAGGGGATAAATTGCATTGTTGTGTTTCTCTTCCAGAAACCGATCTGACCGGTTTGGGAAACCTGACCGGTTTCAGTACTGATTGTGTGAAAATTTTTGATTAAATGCAGATTCACCTATTCATCCCTCCTCTAGATGACATCAAGGTCCTTTCAAACGGCCACTGCTAGAGTTCTCGATCACATGCGCAGCTTCAGTGCTAGCTGCCTCCTTGCCGTGCCGTGTTGTCATGTAGGCGGAACTTTTAGCTAGAGAACAATGGAGCTTTCTAAAGACGAGGAATCGTAGAAGGTATAATAGATCAAGAAAGGCATCAATAGTGCTTTCATCACAAATGCAATGATCGAGACAAATCACATAAGATTTGAGAAGAAGCAACTAGAAATCCTGGAGAAAGAAAAAGAACAGGGAACAACACATTGACATCAGAGTTTCGGTGGAGGCAGTACAGCTTCGGCTAGCTCTCACATTTAGGGGTGGAACAGCGGTTTGAGCTGTCCATGCATGGAAGGGCAACGAGTAGTGCAGAGCGCATCACGGCCGGCACCGTCGGGGACTCGGGGCCTCTGCTTTTCTTGGTGCGGGACATCTGGTGGCCGGTCGCTGATGTACTGGATGGATAACGCAAGCACAATGTCCGTCCATATATTCGCGGGTACTTCGGTGTTCATGCCTTTGATGGGCCTGCTATCCTTTTGGGCCTCAAATAGTTATGGTATAAACTTGGGAATAATATAATATTTGGTTATGCGAATTGGCTTGTAGTCCAATGGTAGAACGGTCTAATGGGACGCTACCCACCAGGTTTCACGCATCTTTTCATGGGATTTTTTCAAGGATTTTTCGGCGCTATGCGTCAAGTGGTAAGCGGTGTTCCCGTCGACAACGACGTGCCAAGGGTGACTTCGGGAATCTCCAGATCCGCCGGGTGCTCAGTCCTTCGGATGTGCTCATAGGGGTAGGGTTTGCGTACGTGTATTCATAGGGGTGAGTGTACGTGCGTGTGTGAGCGTCTACGTTGTACGGTGTCATTCTCAAAAAAAAATATAATATTTGGTTATGAAAGAACTTATTTATGCACAATCTATATATTATTAACTTATAAATAGAAATCAATGTTTCTTTTGTATTTATCCATAGAGATATTATCTTCACCCGCAGCAACGTACAGACATATTTGCTAGTCAGCCAAAAATCCCATAATTATACACACGGGTAGACAACGACACCCCAGGTGACCGTCGTGGACTCGGCTTCCATTGTCGAGTAGGGTCGTTTGCTACGCATGGGTCCACTTGCACCCACGACGGAATTACACCTACTTCCGAGTAGAGCTGGACAAATTGCTTGGAGCTCGTTAGCTCGTTCGGCTCGGCTCGGTGCATATTTCTAACGAGTCGAGCAAAAGTTTTTGCTCATTAGTATAACGAGCGAGTTTGAGCTGGTTCGTGAGCCAAACGAGCCAAACGAGCTAAAAGACCTAATAGACTAATAAATAAATTATTAATTAATAATAATATATGCATACTATATGCGTAGTTCTAGATGATGTTATGGTTATATTTTATTATTATAGTATGACAAAATAGATTTTGAATGTATTAATACCATATAAATACTATAATTTTTTATATTATATATATTATTGTGGTAATTTTAAATTTAACTCCGGCTCGCGAGCTTAATGAGCCAAGCCGAGCCAAGATTTTTGCTCGTTTTCTTAACGAGCCGAGTCGAGCTGACTTAATTGGCTAACGAATTCGAACGAGCCGAACCAAAATGAACCAGACCAAAATGAGCCGAGCTGGCTCGACATCCTCCGCTGCTCCCGAGCCACCTTCCCGCACGGGCATGCCACTGCGGCGTGCTAGCCCACTTCAATGCTGCAGCAAGTAGATCGAAGAGAAGGATCAACGATGGAGAATCAGACCCTGTTTGGCAGATCTCCCAGAGCTGATTCCCTGGTGAATCCAGGAGGAGCTCCGCCAAACAGTTTTTCAGCGAGAAGTGATTCTCTGATGATTCTGAGAAGTGATTTTCTGAAATGAACTAATGAACTAATGGGCTGGGAGCTGAGAAAAGTACATTCTCCTGATTCTGTGAAGTGATTCTCCATCCTGATTTTGATAATTTATACTAGGAAATTAAAGAGAATCACTTTCAGCCACAGAATCACTTCATTCAGAGAATCAGCTTTCACAGAGAATCAAAATGAGATGGAGCTCTGCCAAACAGGCCCTCCGTATGTCCCCCCGCTTCTTTCGTGCACGCGCAAAGGCTAATATAAATTTCCACCAATCTAATCTACGTGATCAATTTGCATACATATAAGTTGTAAGAGCGTAGTTCGGTATTTAATATTTTTTCAGTTCAAGGAGTATAAAATTAAAGAATATTTTTGTCATCTCTAATGTTTGCACGTGTTTGATTCCGAAGCCTAGCGCGTTGTGTGTGCTCGCCATCTCCTGTACGTGGTGCCCAAGTAAATCGGCATAGCTACAATCAGCCATGCCACGGATGACTTGTGTGCCCAGATGCAAAAAATATAAGAGACAAAATGGGTATTTAATAGAAAACGTAATAAGTCAAAGTTCAAGACATATAAAAACCTATTGAGTGAAATAAAAAATATAATAAAAATAAAATATATGTGAGTTTTAAAAAAATCGGTGAAACGCACGGCGTTGTGCTAGTGAATACATACACGTAAATTATGTCACTGTAAGTATCTCCGAGAGAGTGAACTGGCAAATGTCGAATTGACGATATCACTTCAATCACCTAGCTATTGAAAGACACACTAACTCGCTTAATCGAGCCCCAATCCGAGCTGCCTGCACTCACCAGCGCCGCCGGCCGCCGGTCCGCGTCGGTTGCCGCCCCGGTGCCCCATCTGTCGTCACGAAGCCCCTAGATGCACTCGCCATTTCCCCCCGAAGCCGTAGGGCCAAACCACGTGTCAAATAGAGGCCGGTACCCCAAGATCGGATGAATTCCGGCGAGTCTCGCCGCCGCACGGGTCAGCGCCGCCGCGTCACAGCTCCCGCCGGTGACCAACACCTCCCTCACTCACCCCAGCCACTGGATCTTGATCCGACGGCCTAGATCAGATCAGACTCCCGCCCATAACGGTCAACCCCGAGTCAGCCGGGTGTTTTTTTCTAAAGAGACCCTCGGCTTTTCAAAATCAACCCGCAAATCCACGCCTATTCAAAAGTATTTTCGATTAGGTCCCTGGTTTATGGAAAACCCCCTGAACTTTCGAAGAATAGAACCCGCCGTCCTAATGAGTCCTTTTCACGAGTATGCCCCTGTAGTTTTATGTATAATTATGTTTTAGTCCCTAATTTTTCACAAATAAGCCACTGGAAACTTTTAAAACTTGACAGTAGGTCCCTAGATCTTAGATTTACCACATCTTTTCCGTTTTAGCTCCGATAGTGTGATTTCGCGCTCATGTGTTCATAGTGAAGCGTAGATTAATTCTAAAAGCTTTATTTGTAATATTTCTATTGTTTGGTGTACTGTTCTAATAGAATATTATTTGTTTGCATGTATTTGCTTGCGTGCATGTTTGTGTGGTGATTCGTGTCCAGTCGGTGAGCCTTTCGCGTTGGACTTCGAGTACGAGGAGGACTTCCAGGGACATGACTCACAGCAGCAGCCCCCTTTTGAGGAAGGCAAGTTATAGCACGGACAATCCTTGCTATCTATCTACTTGTATTAAATTAATTCATAAATACATGTGTCTAATTTGATGTACCATTAAGGTTGTACCTAGTTTGATTATCCTGTCCTTTGATTACCTTGGATTTATGAATATGGGTAGATCTTTGCTATGTGCAGCTACTATCGTCATTATTTAACTGTTAATTTTGACTTAATGGTTCACTTTAACGTTAATGATAAAACTTGCTTTTTAGCAACTTGGTTTAGTGAGCTAGAGCATGTGATTCGTGCTTTGTTCTAGTGTCTCTCCATAAGGTCCGGTTCTTAAAACGGCAACCCAGGAGCCTATCGCCACCGCTAGAACTATTACACGTATTTTCTACAAATCGAAGCAAAGTCGTGGCATGAAAACCAACGACGACAGTTATTTAGGGACGGAGGAAGTATCTCCGAAAAATAGTACCGACTAAATCCCAACTAATAAGTCTCTACCTTAATTAATTTATAAGTAATAATTGATTCAACGGTAGGTCATAATTTTTTGAAAACACCCCTAATATTTATAGAAATCAACCTACAATACTTTGCTACTTTGATTTTTTTAACTCATGATCTTTCATCTAATCGACCCGCAATACATCTCATCTCCTCTCACCATCCCGCAGCACCACACCCACCCCTTTCGTCTTCTCACGACGCTTACAACCCGTCGTCGATCTGGCATTGTTTACGTACATGACGTCTATCAAGGATGCCTCATTTATCGTGCTCATCATCAGATGCAGAATCTGCGAGTCCATTGCTCCCACGCGCCTTCGTTCACAATGTTCCCTTCACCCATAGCAATACATGGGCATTAATCAACCCGTAGTACCTCGTCTTCTCTCACCAACCCGCACCGCCCCACGCACCATCTTCGTCTTCTCACGTCGCTCGTAATACCTCGTTTTCTCGCTTCGCTGGCACCACCGTCATTGACCAGCTGTCGTTCCCAAGCACAACGTATACCGAGAATCTCTCCAGGGACGGAGCTGCGTACGATCATTGGGGTCAGCTGACCCCGATAGGTTTTGTTGATTCTACAGTAATTATATAATAAAATTAACAAATCACTTTTATATATGTGTTCGATTGCACCATGTAGACCCGGATGACCCCGTCAACATAAAATTTTGACTTCACCTTTGGATCTTTTCTTTGTTATGCTCCTCATCGGATGCGTAATTGGTGGCATCCATGACTCTTATGGGCCTATAAAGTCTGGTTGATCTGTAGCGGTCCGCACGGATATATTTGTTAGTATAAAAATATACAATTCGTATGGCTTGTTTGTCAACTTTTGACAGCCCGGTCGGAAACCAGAAACGCGTAACACGCAACACATAAGTTTCGGCGTAGACGATGACTTCAAAAGCTGTGCTTTATTTAACTAATACAATCAGGAAAAAGAAGTTAAAGGCACATCATTGATGGCACTATGTCGCCGTCGCACTAGGCAACGCAGACACACGGACTAAGGAATCGGCGTGATCTCGTTTTATTGATGATGAAGAAACAAATGGTCGTGATCTAGGCGTGTGGTACTACCTCTTTCCCTCGCCTAAGTCCCACCCTCGTACTCATCTCCGCGCACTTTCTCGTGTCTTTTCCTGGTCACCGGGAGTCTGAGGACTAGACAAATGTGACCAAATAGGGGTGGGATACTGGATTCCAATTTATCCAGCTCACAATTCAATTTAGTCCCAATTAATTTTAACTCAAAAACTAATAATATTTTAGTCTGATTTTAATCGGGCTATCTTTAAAATTTCGTGAAAGTGTCAGGGTGCGGAATGCGACGTGATCGCATATGCAGAGTGGTTGGCATCTAGTCACCGAGAAATGCTGTTCTTCTAAAGAACATATTGTTCCTTCTGCGAAGTTATCCCGGCTACGACGAAGCAATTTCCTCGCTAAACCAGTCGTTGACTCGTTGGTCGTTGTCTACATAAATGGTGCCATTTGCTCGCATCCATACACTACTACTGAGCAATCGAGCTGTATGCCTGTATCCCATTCCCATCTTCGCAAGCAAACTGCGGAATCGATGCGGACGATGCTGACATCCGCGGTGCCTGATGCCGTGCCCGTCGTCGCGCGAGAGCCACTTTTGCTGCACCATCGGCATCCGGCGCCGCCGAAGCAGCAGCCGGCCGGGGACGCCGGCGGCGGCTTCCCGTGGCTGGCAACCGCTGGGTTCGGTTACCTGACGTTCAGCTCCGGTATGGCCCTGCACCGCTCGCGCGGCGACCCCGGCGCCGCCACGTTCGTCGTCTTCGCCTACGCCGACCTCGTCCTGCTCTTCTGTTTCCTCAGGATGTACGAGCGCGCCGACCCGGGCTCCTCCCTCAGGGACTGGATCAAGCTCGCCGTGTGGCTGCTCACCGCCGCGCTGACGCTCGCGTTCTCGTACAAGGTGGCCGCCGTCATGCCGCCGCCCGCCGCCGCTCTCGTCTGGGCCATGGCCCTCGCCACCGTCGCCGGAGGCTTCGCCGCCTTCTTCTGCTTCAAGGCGCCGGCGCCGGGGGAGATGGAGCTGCGCAGCGCGGACACGCTGCAGGCTTCTCCCCTGTTCCTGTCCTCGCGCTCGATCTCGAAGCACATCTCCGGTGGCACCCGTTGGCACCCACCCTCCCTCGATCTCTCGAGCCTCGACGCCCACACACCAATCGAACATAATAGAGCTGCGTCGTCTCCCGCCGCGACGTCTGTGGCGATCGGTGTCATCTCTCCCTGAAAGAAAGCTGCTGGCCAGCACCGCGTGCCATGCGCATTCCCTGTTTCTTCCCTCATCAGCTACGTCTGTGCCTCTACGGTAACGCCGGCGACAGTTTTTTATTGACAAATCTATTCATATAGTTTTCACATTTACAAATTCAACAACTTAAAAGTTAATTATTTGTAATTTATATTTTTAGTGTTTGACTAAAACATTGTTCAAACCGATATCTAAATCCTATATCAGGGGAGTACAACGGTATCTTACGTCATCAGTCAGGTGACTGTTGCGCGGAATATTTCTCTTAAACAATCATATTGCACTTTCTTCATTGAAGTCGTAATTGTGTCCTTTATTGTTGAATCGTGTGACTGTGTAACGATCAGTTCTAGTGAAGATTAAATTACCTCTCTGCTGTGACGAGGGAAGCTTAAATTACTGTTGTGTGTCATAAATGTATTTCAATTTCAATAATTTATAAGAGTATACAAAAGGTTTTCTCACTAGTAGATAAGTGACTTTCCATCCACCCACTTTGGGACCGGGACTAATGTGAGCATCAGTCCCGGCTTCAGCGAAACGTGAGCAAGGAACCTTTTAGTCCCGGTCGGGGGCTCCGTCCGAGACTAAAAGTGTCCTTTTAGTCCCGGTCAGGGGCTCTATCCGGGACTAAAATGAGCCACTGACCGGGACTAAAGGGTACTGGAGCTTTTAGTTCCGGTTGAGGGCTCCGCCCGGGACTCGGCTTTAGTCCCGGGCGAAGCCCTCAACCGGGACTAAAGTCCCTGTCATATCTCTCCTCTCTCCCCTTAGAAAATATCCCGTGCTATCTCTCCCTCTCTCCTTATCTTCATCTCACCCTCTCTCCTTATCCTCATCTCACCTTCATCTCTCCTTGTCCTCATCTCTCCTCTCTCTCGCGGGCGGGGGCGGAGCACCCAGCGGGGCGGCGCGCGGGGTCCAGCCACGCGGGGTCCGGCCGTGGGCGGTGCGCGGAGGCCCGCCCGCGCGGAGGTCCGCCCGCGCCCGCGCGGGGGCCCGGCCACGGCGGCGCGCGGAGGCCTGCCCGCGCGGAGGTCCGACCAGGGCGGCGCGTGGGGTCAAGGGCAGGCGGCGCGCGGAGGTCTAGCTGCGCCCGCGCGGAGGCCTGGCTGAGGGCGGCGCGACGAGGAGCGGAGGGACCGGCGGCGCCCAGGCGGCCGGGGGCGGCGCGACGAGGAGCGGAGGGCCGGGGGCGGCGCGACAAGGAGCGGAGGGCCGGGGGCGGCGCGATGAGGAGCGGAGGGCCGGCGGCGCCTAGGTGGCCGGTGGCGGCGCGACGAGGAGGTGAGCGGGCTGGGGCGGCGCGACGAGGTTTCTGTATGTTCGTGTGAATCTTGATGTTGTTGATGTTCCTGTGAATCTTGATGTTCATGTGAATTTTTTGGTGTTCCTGTGAATCTTGTACTGTGAATTGTTATCTTGTGCTGTGAATTTTATCTTGTTATCTTGTGCTGTGAATGAATTTTGTGACTTGATGTGAAGATAGATGAGATGAGATGAGAAGAGAAAACAAAAGAAAAGGAATAAAAGAAAAAAATTGACGGGCGATGGGACATCCCACTTTAGTCCCGGTCGGTAATACTGGCGGGGACTAAGGGGGTGTTTGGTTCAAGCGACTAAAATTTTAGTCCCGTCACATCAAATAGAAGAATGCTAATTATAATTATTAAATATAGATTAATTATAAAATGCATTACATAAGCGATGACTAATTTACGATACGAATCTATTAAGCCTAATTAGTCCTCCATGATTAGACAATATAATGCTACAGTAATAATTTAATAATTATGTACTAATTATAGGTTAATTAGGCTTGTTATGTTCGTCTCGAAGAGTAGATATGACTTATGTAATTAGTTTTATAATTAATTTATGTTTAATGCTACTAATTGTCATTTATTTGAGGGATTTTCTAGGATCGAAACACCGCCTAAAGGTTCCTTTTAGTCCCGGGCGCTGCTACCGGGACTAAAGCCCGGACTTTTAGTCTCGGGGCTGTAGTCCCGGTTGCATAACCGGGACTAAAGGTGACTGCCGCCCGGGACTAATAGCGAGTTTTCTACTAGTGTCCCAACCTGTGGTTTAATTAAGTCGACGAAGATTGATGTATAATACATTAATATATATGTTATTTCTGTTACAAAATTAACATAGTCGAAGATCAATTTGATGTAAAAAAAACTACTAGCAATAAGATAAAAGACAAGCTAGTATAATAGATTCATATGAACAAATCACGGACCCTACACATGCTAGGAATATATCAGAGAAACATATCTAAACTTCCAACTTGCTAGGAATGCATCAGAGAACATCATCGCATGAGCAGAGACGAACATGAGCAGAGATGAACAGGAGAGTTAATTTTTACTTACATTGGATCACACCGAGGAACATATTGATCATACAACGAAGTCTATGTTGATGTAGATGAACTGGGAGAAGTGGAAGCAGTGACGAGCGATTGCGAGTACACTTCCCAGAAATATGATCGTCGGCACCCGTGCAGGCCTTCAAATCATCAGCTTCCGGAGACACTGCTCTCCCTCGATCCGCTGCACGGCGTACGGAGGAATGGTAGTGGCTCGAGAGGCGGCGCACAGCGAGAATATGGACGAAGTGTGAGTTGTGGTGTATCCTCCTTGTCAATAAGACGTCTCCTTTTATAGAGGAATAGTACAACAGGCCATGTTTCGATCTGTCAAATATCTTTTTTTTTAGTGCGGCATAACGCATAACTCTTTATTCATCAACAGAGGTATAAGAGTTACAAACGCCTTGAGGCGGGCTTAATAGCCAAACTTGCCTACCTAAGTCAGCATAAATCGTACTCCTTGTGATGGTGTGAGCATCTATATTGGAGCGCATGTTTTCATGAACAAATCAGCAGTGCCAAATTATGTTGCCCTGGCCTTTATCTCCCTAATGATATGGCCATGAGTGGCCATTCCATCCTCCTTGGTTGCTCTGATCACATTAGCACTGTCTGAGGCTAGCCTGAAGTGTTGACACATCAGACCACTTGCCAACGCTAGGCCTTCCTTGCACGCAATGGCCTCAACAAATATCTAGGAACCATCCCCTTGTATCTCTTGACGTGCATGTTAGTGAGGTACTTTAGACATGTCCTATGGGCCATGGTCGCATGGCAGCACTGGCCATATTGGCCGGTCTCCTGCCTTTTTGTGTGGTGTAATAGAATAGGCAAGGATCGCGTGATTGGTTCCGTTTGCATAAGCCAATCTAGTTCCTTGCCTCTCCATAATCAATCTATTATTATGCCTGGCTACACAAGCTTTTATGGTGTCAAGAGTCCAAGATCCTCACCTGAATTCCCCTTCCGCTACCCTAGCCGCGCACCTCCTTGGTTGCGCACTTGCGCCCTCCATTTGCCGGCACCTCTGATCCCTCCCCATGCGCCCTCCGTTCCTGCTGGCAACGTTGTCGTAGCTTCGACCGTCGCCGCTGCCGAGGCTGCTCGATCGGGCACACGAAGCCAAGCTCAAGTGTCTTGAGGACGCCCACGGCCCACCTCGCGCGCCAGGCCACACGCGACGCCGCCCTGGCTCGCGGCCTCGCACCCTCCACTCCTCCAGGCAGAACAGAAGGCCACCAGCCGCCACGAGCACCGAGCGCGACGCGGCCGACACAAAGAAACTGCACAAGAAATAACGGGCCCATATATCGCCACGGTCCAACTTATTTGCCTTCAGGCCCAGTGGAATTTAGGTTGAGCTTGAACAACAATTTTAAGCCACAATGAAACTGGCGTTTTTGACAGCTACGAGCCCACCCCGGCCATGCTCAGGTCTTAAAAAAAATCGACCCCTCGGGGGATCGACCTCCCCGAGGTATCGACCGGAAGGATAGAAGTTTCTATTCCGTAGGGTCGAGAAAAGGCCACGGACTCTGGCTACCCAGAACGTGCCAGGCGACGAGGACGTGTCTGCGGTCACGTATTACGCTGTAACCGTCGATAGAACACGTATATCTCTGTTTAAATAGCGTAGCGAGTAACTTTTTTTTCATAAATTTAGAGAAAAAACCCTGTGCTGTGCGGGGTCCCGCCGGCTGCCTCCCGTCGTGGGAGCTTTGCACGCTCAGGTCTACAAGAGACACGGGACCCGAGCAATAGAAAATTGGTACAAATCACATGCTTATAATACTAAACAGTTAGGGGGAATTGTAGTGAATTGGCTTGTAGTCCAATGGTAGGACAGTCTAGCGAAACGCTACCCACCATGGTTCAGATCCTGGTGTTTATTTATTATTTGTAAAAAAATTTCACGTTTTTTCCAGCATTAGATCTGACATATAGATCCTCTATAAGAGGTGGGTGTGAATTATTTATGTGAGAAATAATTTTCAAAAACTGGATCATTATAGTATATAATATATATATATATAATATAAATATACGATAAATTCATTTTATTCAAAAATTTAGTCTAATATATACAGAAAAATAAGCCATATTAAAGTACATGATGAAAAAGTAAGTCACAAATAAAATAAATGATAGTTGCATAATTATTATTCGTTGTTGATTTTATTCTCAGAATGTTTGATCATTCGTCTTATGGCGCCCGTATTTACTAGAGTTAGAAAGTTAATGGGAATAGAAGTAAATACGGTCGTAATTGCGCCAGGACGTCGCAACAAAGAGTTAGAAGTTGTAACATTGACAATTATCTTTTGCAACATCAGACGTATATATCGAAAATAACATCATCAATCTATGGGATTCTCATAAAAAACAAATTCCTGCCGCAACAAATGGTGACGTTTCATGCAAGAAACGACTCGAATCCCCTTTTTTTCTTTGAGTAAATTCCCTATTTACTATTGTAAAAAGATGCACTTCCTTATCTACCATTGAAAATTTTCCATTTCCCTATTAGCCATCAAATTTATCTTTGTTTATCTTTGATTCCTTCCGTGCCACTATAATGTACATGTTGGGGGCAATCATTAGGGGTACCTAAACCTATGGGGTAATCACCCTTGTTAAAACACTAACTATTGCCAAACTCATGCACATATCAGAAAAGAGGAAAGCAAATAAAGGCCCATGGCCCAGCAACAGTCAAAGGCCCATTCGAGGCACCTCACTGGGCGCCTCGACGCGCACCTCAATCTCCGCTTCGCTCGAGGGAAGCGACCCCTCAAGCGAGTCGGAAAACTCCGTCTTGGTCGAGGCTTGAGGGTCGAGCCTCGAGCAACCCACGAATGGGAAAAGCTCCGCCTCAGTCGAGACTTCCGCTCAGACACGCAGTTAATGACGCTCGTCGCCGCCTGGCGTCCAAAGTCAAAAAGGCAACTCTCTCGCCATACCGCTCTGATAGCCACGACCCCCAGTCGCATCTGCCAACCCCCGTCACTATGTTGCCAACCGAGGCTCTGTGTGGACATGTCGGCGCTGTGCGAACAGAGCACATCACTCTGAGCTCCTGTGCTACCAACTCCAGCGACTCAAAGCCCTCGATCTGGCAGGAGAGACGCTCGAGCACGTAGCAGGATAAGGAGGAAGGACGGCGCAAGCATGGCAGGACATTCCGAGTACTGCGCGACGTCCTGTGCGACCATCCCCGGTGTTGTGCGAACACGCCGCCACTACGCGAACATGGCTGGGTCATTCCTACTCCCTGTGCTGCCGGCTCCCACAGTAATTTTCCACGGAAAGGGCTGTGCACAGGCATGGGGGACCCTCGAATTGGCGTATGGATGAGTCACTACGGCATGCTGGTCAGCTTAGACCCTCAAAACCATTATGTGGCGTCATCACCAGTACAAAAATCCATCACAGGGACGGCAACGCCGCGCAACAGTGGCCAAGGACAAGGAGCCACGCTCGGCGCCACGCCAACGACTGTGCAACAACTGTAGCTGCGTGTTGACACACGCCTGTAACCCCTCCTCCTTGGCCTATTAAAGGAGAGGGCACGCTCATGTAGGAGAGGGGACAACGAACAACCAACCGATCGAATACAGAACAAGAGACAACCCACGCATTCCACAGTCCACGATATTGGCACTCTGCCTCAATCATCATCGTTTAGGACTTGGAGGCCTAGCCTCTTCTCCCAACATGATTGTATCCCCTACTACTCGCAGCCCGGTGCAGGATAATACATTGTGTTGGGGGAGATCATTAGGGGTACTCAAACCTATGGGATAATCACTCTTGTTAAACACTAACTCATGCACATATCAGAAAAAAGAAAAACAAATTAAGGCCTACGGCCAGCAACGGTTAAAGGCCCAGTCGACGCACCTCGCTAGGCACCTCGACGCGCACCTCAATCTCCGCTTTGCTCGAGGGAACTGACCCCTCGAGCGAATCGGAAAACTCTGTCTCGGTCGAGGCCTGAGGGTCGAGCCTCGAGCAACCCACGAACAGGAAAAGCTCCGCCTCGGTCGAGACCTCCGCCCCGACAAACAATTAATGACACTCACCGCCGCCGTGCATCCAAAGTCAAAAGGCAAATCTCTCGCCACGCCGCTCTGACAGCCACGACCCCCCGTCGCATCCGCCAACTCCAGTCACTATGCTACCAACCGAGTCTCTGTGCAGACAGGCCAGCGCTGTGCGAACAGAGCACGTCACTCCGAGCTCCTGTGCTACCAACTCCGACGACCCGCAGTCCTTGATCGGGCGGGAGAGACCCTCGAGCGTGCATTAGGAGAAGGAGGAAGGACGGCGGAGGCATGGCGCTCCATCCCGAGCACTATGCGACCATCCCTGGTGCTGTGCGAACATGTCGCCACTGTATGAACAGGGCCGGGTCACTCTGACTCCCTGTGCTGCCGACTCCCACAGTGACTGACCACAGAAAAGGCTGTGCATAGGCATGGAGGACCCTCGAATTGGCGTACAGACGAGTCATTACGGCATGCTGGTCAGCTCAGATCCTCAAAACCACTCTGTGGCGTCATCACCAGTACAAGAATCCATCACAGGGACAACAACACCGAGTAATAGTGGCCAAGGACAAGGAGCCACGCCCCGCGCCACTCCAACTGCTGTGCAACAACTGTGCCTGCATAGCGACACACGCCTGTAACCCCTCCTCCTTGGTCTATAAAGCTGAAGATGCCGGGGCCAAAGGGCGTCATCACGGTGGCTCCATCGTTCGAGCATGCCTACATATGCGACGTGGAATGCGTTGAGAGCGCCGAGGCGCTTGCCAAGGACGAGGTTCTCGTCGCGGACCTGGAGAAGATGGCGAACGAAACCATCGCCTCCACTTCGAAGCATGCAGGCAGTTTCGAACCCGCAGAGCACACCAAGGCTGTGCTCCTCGACCCCAACGTCCCCAACGACAAGACGGTGAGGGTCAGTTCGACCCTCGACAGCAAATAGTAGGTGGTGCTCATCGACTTTCTCCGCGCCAACGCCGACTTCTTCGCGTGGAGCCCTTCGGATATGCCGGGCATACCGAGGGAGGTCGCCGAGCACTCCCTTGACATCCTGCCCCACTCCAAGCCGGTGGTTCAACGCACGCGACGCTTCGACGAGCAAAAGCGTCGGGCCATTGGCGAAGGGCTGCATAAGCTCCTCGAGGCTGGATTCATCAAGGAGGTATTTCACCCTATCTGGCTCGCTAATCCTGTTTTAGTTAAGAAAAAGAATGGGAAATGGAGGATGTGTATAGATTATACCGGTTTAAATAAAGCATGTCCAAAAGTTCCTTTTCCTTTACCACGTATCGATCAAATTGTGGATTCAACTGCGGGATGTGAGCTATTATGTTTCCTTGATGCTTAGTCTGGTTTCCACCAAATTAAGATGAAAATTTCTGACCCGCTCGCAACCTCTTTTATCACGCCTTTTGGTATTTTTTGCTATGTCACGATGCCATTTTGTCTTCGAAATGCCGGAGCCACATACCAACGGTGTATGCTTCGTGTTTTCGGGGATCATATCGGGCGGACCATAGAGGCATACGTTGACGATATCGTTGTAAAATCCAGGAAGGTGGACGACCTGGTAAACAATTTACGCATTGCATTTGATTGTTTCCGGGCTAACGGGGTAAAACTAAATCCGAAGAAATGTGTCTTTGCGGTGCCTCGAGGCATGCTCTTGGGTTTCATAGTCTCTTAGCGAGGCATTGAGCCCAACCCTGAAAAAGTCTTGGCCCTCGAGCAGATGGGACCAATCCGAGACCTAAAGGGGGTACAAAGGGTATTGGGATGCCTAGCAGCCCTGAGCCGGTTCATCTCGTGTCTCGGCGAGAAAGGCTTCCCCTGTACCGACTCCTAAAAAAGAACGAGCATTTTTATTGGACCCCCGAGGCCCAGAAAGCCCGCGACGGGCTAAAAGCATCTCTCGCGCGAGCACCAATTTTAACGCCACCTAAGGAGGGCGAGCGCCTCTACCTCTACGTAGCCGCAACGACTCAAGTAGTCAGCGGAGTCATTATCGTAGAAAAAACTGAGGAGGGACACGCTCTGCCCATCCAAAGGACGGTGTATTACATCAACGAAGTATTGACCGAAACCAAGACGCGATATCCACAAATCCAGAAGCTGCTCTACGCAGTAGTGCTAGCACGGCGCAAGCTGTGCCACTACTTCGAGGCTCATCCTATCACCGTGGTCTCATCTTTCCCCCTGGGGGAGATACTCCGCAGCCAGGATGTCTCGGGGAGAATAGCCAAAGGGTCCGTGGAATTGATGGACGAAGCCCTCACTTATGCCCCTCGAAAGGCAATCAAATCGCAGATCTTGGCCGATTTCGTGGCAGAGGGGACGGACACATAGCTGCCCCCACCCCAGATCCAAGCAGAATGTTGGATCATGTACTTCGATGGGTCGGTGACGAAAACCGGTGCAGGCGCGGGCCTGCTCTTCGTCTCACCCCTCAGAGAACAAATAAGACATGTGGTACGCTTGCACTTTCCGGCGTCCAACAATATGGCTGAATACGAGGCTCTGCTCGCCGGGCTTCATATAGCTATAGAGTTGGGTGTCAAACGCCTTGACATCCGGGGAGATTCGCAACTGGTCATCGATCAAGTTATGAAGGAGGCAAGCTGCCACGACGACAAAATGCAAGCGTACTGCAACGCGGTACGCCGACTCGAGGACAAATTCCATGGCCTCGAGTTCAACCACATCATGCGAAAATACAACAAGGAGGCCGATGAGTTGGCCAAAATCACGTCAGGTCGGATCACCGTTCCACCAAACGTATTCGCCCGCGACTTAGCAGAGCCGAGCATCAACCTCAACCCAACTCCCAGAGCTCCTGACGCTCCCTCGAAGGCCGATCCCTCGGGGGTTGCGGGCGTCGAGCCCATGGACGAGGATCCCTCGAGAGAGGAACCCGAAGCCTTGAGTCAGGAGATATCCTCGGTGGACGAGGGTAAAATTATGGAGATCGACGAGGCCCCATCATCTCGTGATTGGTGCGATCAGTATATCGCCTGGATCGACCGAGGGGAGCTACCCTCAGATCGAACCGAGGCTCGTCGCATCACGAGAAGGGCCAGGTCATTCGTCATTATCGACAGGGAATTGTATAAGCGCAACCCCTCGGGAATTATGCAGTGATGCATTCCAATTCCTGAGGGAAGGGAGCTCATTTGAGATATCCACGCTGGCGTCTGCGGCACCATGCGGCGCCCCGTACCCTCGTGGGCAATGCGTTTCGCCAGGGCTTCTATTGGCCCACGGCTGTCGCCGATGCCAACGAAATCGTGCGCACCTGCGAAGGGTGTCAATTCTACGCAAGCAAATCTCATCTCTCGGCCCATGTCTTGCAAACCGTCCCTATCACATGGCCATTCGCTTTGTGGGGGCTCGACCTCGTCGGGCCAATGCGAGCAGCGCCCGGGGGCTTCACGCATCTGCTGGTGGCTATCGACAAGTTCTCAAAATGGATCGAGGCTCGACCCATCAGCAGCATCAGATCTGAACAGGCCGTGCAGTTCTTCACGGATATAATTCACAGGTTCAGGGTCCCTAATTCAATAATTACTGACAATGGCACCCAATTTATAGGTAAGAAATTCTTGGAATTCTGTGACGATCACCATATCCGCGTGGATTGGTCGGTCGTAGCACATCCATAAACGAATGGCCAAGTAAATGTGCCAACGGCATGATTTTACAAGGCCTCAAGCCAATAATATTCAACAAGCTGAATAGATTCGGTGGAAAATGGGTATCAGAGCTATCTTCGGTAATTTGGAGCCTCAAAACGACCCCGAGCAGAGCCACGGGCTTCACCCCGTTTTTCCTCGTCTATGGCGCCGAGGCTATCCTCCCCACGGACTTGGAATATGGGTCCCCGAGGCTTAGAACCTACCAAGAAGAGCGGAACAAGCAAGCTCATGAAGACTCACTCGATCAAGCGGACGAGGCTCGAGACGTGGCGATCCTACACTCAGCACAGTACCAGCAGTCCCTCTGAAAATATCAGGCCCAGAAGGTTCGACGTCGAGACCTCAACAAGGGGGACCTGGTGATAAGGCTGCGACAAGATAATCGAGGACGCCACAAGCTCACGCCGCCATGGGAAGGGCCCTACATCGTTGCTGAGGTCGTCAAACCAGGCACATACAAGCTCGCGAATGAGAAAGGCGAAGTTTTCGCCAACGCCTGGAACATTCAACAGCTACGTCGCTTCTACCCTTAAGTTTCCAAGCATTCACGTACATTTGTACTTATCTCAATACATGAATAAAGAAAGATCTTAAATGAGTGAGACTCGGCTTACCCTCGAAAAAGCCAAGTCACACTCGGGGGCTAATTCGGGGGGCACCCCTCCTAAAATTGTCCCAATTTTAAGGTTTTTTCTTCAAAATTCTTTCATCATGTTCATCTCCAGTAATTGCCAAAAGGCAGTTCAAGGCATAGATATACTAAGGCCAAGGGCCGGCCGAGTCGACGGACCGCCTACGCCTTCGAAAGGATACGACATCCCCCTCGCCACCCTACGCTAAAGTTAGTCTATGAACGAAATCTTCCTCATCAAGTCCTTTGCAAATTCAGTGAGAAAAATGTGATAAAGAAAATGATGATTCAAATAAAACTCGAATGTATGCTTAAAATATTAAATTGTTTAAAAGGCATAAAAATTCCAAACCACAAAACTAATTATTACATAAATATTCCTAACTATTCAGGGAGCGGGGTCTTCAGGGCCTTCGGGGGTAGCGTCTTCTTCGTCTTCGGCGTCGGGGAGGAGGTCGCCCTCGAAGATCTGCGACAAGGCGGCAGCAGGAACAGAGGCACCGGTGTCGGCGCTCTCCACGACGCCCAGCGCAGCGTCGTCATCGAGATCATCCGCCACCACATAGCCGGCGCTTACTACCTCGAGGTCTACGATGAAGTGCGTCGAAATAACCTCGATGGTCTTCTGCACGCCGAGGAGGAGAGCCCCCTTCAGGCGCTCGGTGACGCAGCCGCCCAAGGCCCTTAGGCGGCTTGCCACCGAGCTGCCCGATTGGGACTCGGGGGCTTCTGGCCCCTCGACCTCCTTGCAGACGGCGAGGGCTACATCCCGTAGCGCCTCGAGGGGTGGGCCTTCGAATAGGCCACCTGGAGAGACTCCTCCTGCGAGGAAGTCTCCTCCGCCACCTTCCGCAGCTCTGAAAACCCAAAAGCAAATTCAGATAAGTTTCGAACAAACTGAATTTGAATTAAGGATGAGTTTGTAATGAACTTACCTTCTGTCAGTTTCTTCTTCTAGGCCAGATCCTCCCGGACGGCGCTGACCTCCTGCCAGAGTGTTTCCATCTCGCCTTGCTGGGCCTCGACTGAAGCCTACAACTCGGTGATTACGACATCTCCCTCCGCCACCGTCATGGTGAGCAGGTCGAGGGCCTCGCCCTGGGTCTTCAGCTGGGCCTCAGCAGCTGCGAGCCCCGAATCCCGCTGTTGCAGCTGCCCCCGGGCTTCGGCGAGGGCGGCGCGCTCCTGTTGAAGTTCAACCTCGTGCGCGGCCTGCGCCTCGGTCCGCTGATGGAGCTCATCCCCCTGCCGGAGGACCTCGTCAGCCGTCTCGTCGGCGAGGGCCCTCCCGCGGTCGCGCTCCCGCTCGGCATGGACCAGAGCCTCCCTCAGCTGATGTAGCTCGGAGTGCACATCAGCGAGTTCGGCGACCCTTCGGCCGGCCAACTCCCTCAAATTCTGCCATTGGCGCGTCAACAGACAAAAATAAGAGAAAGGGGAAGACACAAAGCACACAATGAATTTAGTGGTTAGAGCACTTACCAGATGGAGGTCCAAGCCTCGGCCGAGGTGGAGCTCGAGGACCTACTTTAGGGTCTGCTGGATCGTGGTCCCCAAGCCCTGCTGCTCCTCCCAGAGGAGCCGTTCAGTTTCGGCGGCCCTTGCCAGGCCAGGGGGGACGCCATGCCGGCCGAGCCCCTGATTGCGCCAGGCCTCGAAGGCCGGGATGCCAGGCAGGGCTTCCACCGCCCTCTCCTCCAAAGGGCTCCAGGACCCTTCCTAGAAGCCCGGAGCCCGCTCCTCCTCCTCTTGGCCACCCTTGAGGGTGGCCGGGAGGGTCACCATTGCGGTGCCCGCCCCCGGCGTTTCCTCCACCTCCTCCGTGCGGCTGCCCCCGGCCGCGGTCTGAACCGCGTCTCCGGCGTGGCCCGCGTCTTTTGGTTCAACCGCGCCATCGGTCGGCGTGTATGTCTCACTCGCCCACGCAATGGTGGGGGCCGCCTCCTCCACAAGTGGGGTCGGGGTCACCTCCCCGGTCCGGGCCTCGCCCGCAGCGGCCGATGCTTCCGCGGCCACCACCTGCCCCCTCGACCGAGCGTCCCGTCACGCCAGGGCCGCCTGGTACCGGGCGACGATCTCTGTCGTCTAGGGCACTCCCGACGGGGGCGGCAGCACCGAACGCGGCGTTGAGTGCGTTGACACTTTTAGCGCCTTGGTGGGCGTCAGCGGGAGCGATGCCAGCGGCCCGGGTTGGCTAACAGATAATCAAATCAAAAGAATTAGACTAAAAACATCAACGATCTACGACCAAGACAAAAAGAGAATGAAACTCACTGAACCCGAAGGAGACCGATCAGCTTGCGCTTCTTATCGCTCGGAGGCTGCCGGGTCCCCGAACGAACCCGGCTCCTCGGGGGTGGGGACCCGCTCGCGGGCCTCGTGGCCGCGGGCGTAGGGCTTCGTGCCCTCGTGGCCCCTGGGGCCGCCCCAGGCGCGGGCGGGCTTCGAGCTTGAACCCTCGGGACGGTCGCCGTGGTGCTTGGGGGGGGGGGTGGCTCGCACCATCGAGGGCACCGAGCTGCTCGAGGCCCCCCTACCCCGCGAGGACGCCGGGGTCTCCTGGCTTCGCCCCCGCAGGGGTGCGGTCACTTCCACCGCTACTGACGCAGGTGGCGGGATCTCCACGAGGTCGTCCGGGGAGGACGCCTCCGGGCTGCTCTCGGGTGTCGTGGGGGGGAGAGGCCCTCCCTTTCCCGTCGGCGGCACTCTTTCTCGTGCGCCGCTTTACGCTGGTGTCTCTGCTTCTTCTTGGCCGCGTTCTTCCGCGCTTTCTGCCTCTCGGTAGAGAGGCGATTCGCTTCACGGACTTCGGGAAGAGGAGAGGCGGAGCGATACCCCTTGTGAGATAACCCCTGGAGAAAAAAATTACGGATGAATAACCCTTAAGGGTAAAAATCAGATTAAATCTAGACTGAAACATACAAATTGTAAGTGCCCCACATCGGGGTGCATCTTGACGGCAAACACGGCCGCCTCCTTGAAGTCGAGCTTGGACACCTCCACTGCTCGCCGCCCTCGGTGTATGCAGCGCTCGATGAGAAGGCTTCCCTCCTTCATCTTCGAGCCCTGCCAAGGCGCTGCTGCCTTGAGCTGGTCAAGGCGCAATGTCCTCTCCATCGGTGGCAGGACATGCCGCTGATTAAAGTTGGCAATTACGCCCGCCGCGGTCAGTCCGGCCCGCGACAGGGCGGCGAAGGCGTCGGTGAAGACCTTCAACCGCTCCTGATGGTCGGCGGAGGAGACACCGTAGCTCCAAGACTCTGGCCGCTCCCGCAGTACCTTGGGGTTGTACGCCGGGAGCTTGTTGTTGATGTTGCGCAGATAGAACCACCCCTTGTTCCAGTCGGCGTTGTTGGACGTCATGGTGGCCAGGATGTAGAGCCCGCTGCGCTGCCCCCGGACTTGGAGAGTGAGGCCCCCGGCGCGCACCGCCCGGCGGACCCCTCGAGACTCACCGGCTGCCGTATGGAGCTCACCCCGAAAGAGTTGAACCCATAGGTCCCATTGGGCCTCTATGCCCAAGAACCCCTCGCAAACGGCGACGAAGACTGCCGGTTGCGAGATGGCGTTAGGGGCGAAGTTGTGGAGCTCCACACCATAGTAGAGGCACAACCCACGGAAGAACGCTGAAGCGGGGATTCTGAACCCCCGCTCGTGCAGCCTCGCCAGGCTGACGACAAAGCCCTCCGGTGGAGAAGGCTCATGGTGGGTGGATGGCGGCGCGACCCACATGGGCTCTGCCGGGTTGTTGTTCGCCGGCAGGACCCCGGCCTCCACCAGCCCGGCGAGATAGTCGTTGGTGGCGATGGAAGGGCTCCACGGAGCAGGGTCAGTGATGGTCACCATGGTGAATGTTGACGGCGACAAGTGGAGCGTGTGCGGGGAGGGCAAAAGGCAAGAGCAACGGCGCTTGGAAATAGTAGATGCAATCTGAAGGCAAGGGCTTGGTAAGCCGAACCTTTCCCCTGCCTCTTTATTTATAGTCTCATAGGAAGCGCAACTGGCATCACAACTGTGTGGAATACGCATTAAATGCGGTTGGTGCCGCTGTCACTGACGGCAGGACCCCACTGGTTGGGATAACCACCACGCGCGAGAACCCAGGCGTCGCAGACGCCACGTACCATCGTAACTGCCCACACCTCTGCTGCTCCGCCTAAAAAGGCGCGCCTGCTTCACATGCTTCGTGCCACGTCAGCCACGATTCCCTAAATAAATGCTCGAGGCTAGCAGGAAAGCTTCCAAGGTAAGCCACCTCTCCTCGAGGCCCTACTGATCAGGGGTTCGAAGCCCTGGCCCGTCGAGGGTTCGACAGGCACCCCAGATCAACAGAGTCAGGGACAACTGGGGGCGTGCAGTCGAGCCTATCCTCGAACGCGAAGTTTGAGGGCACCCCCCATGTTGTATTCCAGGCCAGATGGTGGCAGCTAGTCGAGGGATCCCACTGAGGAAGAGCAACGAGCCCTCGACCCCTATCGAACGGGGTCGAGCCTTGCCTAGCAAACCTTCACAAGTGCTCTTATGAGACGTGTCTCCGCACCACGAGCCGACCTTTATCGAACGAGGCACGGACGTCCACTTCGACTACCCGCTAATAGCTCACAGAGGCATCCATGACTCGCAGCCCGCTCGAGGGAAGCATGGGTTGCGTCACCCCTCCTCCCCACGAACGGGGCGACGAGGGTCATAACTGGAAGTCGAGGATCGCCCCTGATCGACCTTGCTAGGGCCAGGGCTCTGGGGCTCCTCGTGCCACAAGATTGAGTTCCTTGAAAATGAAATATGATGTAGCTCACGAAAGCGAGAAACACTGACAGCCCTTGCAGGAGTATATCCACTCTTCCATGGCCTTGAGGCCTACACCCGTGGGTGCGCTAGCGCGCACCCAGCGAAATTCTTCAAGGAAAACCTGATCAGAAGCACCCACGATGAAAAGCCTTTGCCGGATTAAACCTACTCCAACAAAGGCTCAGGGGCTACTGTTAGGGGCGATCATTTGGGGTGCCCAAACCTATGGGATAATCACCCTTGTTAAACACTAACTCATGCACATATGAGAAAAAAGAAAAACAAATTAAGGCCCATGGCCCAGCAACGGTTAAAGGCCCAGTCGAGGCACCTCGCTGGGCGCCTCGACGCGCACCTCAATCTCCGCTTCGCTCGAGGGAACCGACCCCTCGAGCGAATCGGAAAACTCCATATCGGTCGAGGCCTGAGGGTCGAGCCTCAAGCAACCCATGAACAGGAAAAGCTCCGCCTCAGTCGAGACCTCCGCCCCGACAAAAAATTAATGACGCTCACCGCCGCCGTGCATCCAAAGTCAAAAGGCAAATCTCTCGCCACGCCGCTCTGACAGCCATGACCCCCGTCGCATCCGCCAACTCCAGTCACTATGCTGCCAACCGAGGCTCTGTGCGGACAAGCCGGCGCTGTGCGAACAGAGCATGTCACTCTGAGCTCCTGTGCTACCAACTCTGAGGACCCGAAGTCCTCGATCGGGCGGGAGAGACCCTCGAGCACGCAGCAGGAGAAGGAGGAAGGACAGCGGAGGCATGGCGGGCCATCCCGAGCACTATGCGACCATCCCTGGTGTTGTGCGAACATGTCGACAATGTACGAACAGGGTCGGATCACTCCGACTCCCTGTGCTGCCGACTCCCATAGTGACTGACCATAGAAAGGGCTGTGCATAGGCATGGAGGACCCTCGAATTGGCATGCGGACGAGTCATTACGGCATGCTGGTCAGCTCAGATCCTCGAAACCACTCCGTGGTGTCATCACCGGTACAAGAATCCAACACAGGGACAACAACACCGCATAATAGTGACCAAGAACAAGGAGCCATGCCCGGCGCCACTCCAACTGTTGTGCAACAATTGTGCCAGCATAGCGACCCACATCTGTAACCCCTCCTCCTTGGTCTATAAAAGGAGAGGGCGCGCTCATGAAGAAGGGGAACCGATCAATCGAATACAGATTAAGAAACAACACACACTCTGCACTCCATGATATTGGCACTCTGCCTCAATCATCATCCGGGACTTGGAGGCTTAGCCTCTTCTCCCAACCTGCTTGTATCCCCTACTACTTGCAGTCCGGTGCAGGATAATACATTGCACGCACCATCCTTGCTGGACGTTCGGTCTTGCGACCAGAACCAGGATAATTCAGTGTCATTGCATTACCTTTTGCATCAACCATCAGGGGTGGGAACACAACGCATTTCTGGTTGGTGTCGGGACCATGATTTCCAAACACCGACACATTGCACGCACCATCCTTGCTGGACGTACGGTCTTGCGACCAGAACTAGGATAATTTCGTGTCATTGCATTACCTCCTGCATCAACCATCAGGGGTGGGAACACAGCACATTTCTAGTTGGTGTCGGGACCACGATTTCCAAACACCGACAATACAGAACCTACTAACGGTGTTATCTGGTATATGAAAAGACAAATATGCCCCTGGGATAGAATGCAACAAATGTTTTCATATTTCCTTTCCTGCCATTATGGAGTAGAGATTTTCGTTTCCTTTAATGCCGTTAAGTTGCAAAGACCTCTGTATTCAGTTCAAGCATACGTATTATTGGTTCAAATGAAAATAATATATTATCCAAAATATTTTTTTAGACAGGGAATATGTAAAACATGACACAAATACTGAACTGAACACATTATCAAAAGAGAAATACTAGTCTGAACACACAATGCATAGAGATGGCCCAGATACACAAGTGTGGCTTGCACCTCATAAATGATAGCTCCACATAATGGTTTAGCAAACATTGGTTCATAGAGACCAAGCAAAGCAAAATAATGACACGCTCACAGCTCGCAGTACACTTTCACATCGCAGACTAAGCCTTCGAATGCTTCTGGAAGACTTTGAAGGACTAGTAAACAACAACTTATATCTTCTGGTAGCCATCGCTGGGCTATCAAGTGCTAATATCTTCACCTTCTTTTTTTCCTTTAGGTTTCTCCTTGGCCACATCGTTCTTCTTCTTCTCTTTCTCAGTTGTCGTAGAATTTTCTTTCTTTTCTTGGTTGGTACAGCAGCAGGACCTACAGCTTGTCCATCTGAAATCGACATTGACACGGTCATAGGATACTAAATGGAGAGGGCCTCTAGCTGATTTGAGCCACTTGCAGACCTACACCATATATGCATAAACTCTTTTCAACCCACAAATAGTCACAAGATCATGTGAAGAATTTAATTTGATATCTTACCTTCATGTTTTCCCAGAACCTGATGTGTCACCTTTATTCTTTTTTTCAGTTGAAGCTTTCCCAGAACTTGATGTGTCACCTTTATTCTTTTTTCAGTTGAAGCTTCTATGCTTTTACTGCATAAGGAAGCCATTCAGAAAACATAGCAAATTTTAATGGAAACATAACACAGCAAAATTGAGTGCAGACCTTGGTGGAAAACTGATACAAGTTGCTCGTGCATCATCATCAACAGCAACAATGCTTGACTCTGTAGCTGCTTTGGTGGTTCTGGTCTTCTTTTTAGGTGGTCCTCTGCATAAGATCAAAGAAAAAAGAAGCAAGGTAATTGACTCATTGCATTAAGTAATTAATGCAAAAACATATAAACAACCATTACAATACCTTAGAGACATCATTGCTGCAATGTCATCTGGGTCACCTTTCTTGCAATTATGCCAGCGATGCCCATAATCCTTACAAATAGGGCATTTGTGCTGCCCTTTCTTCCTTGTTCCACTGCCCCCAGTCTCAGTACAGCCCTTAAACCTCTCAGTCTTCCTCCTACCAGCCATGCTCTTTAAAAGGGGAGGATGCATGAAGAATCCATGGGAAGCTTTAGGCCAGCGGTTCTTGTCAGGCATAGGTGGGATAAGTTGGGCATATGCATCTCTAAATCTCTGTACAAAGTAAAAGGAGTCCACAAAGCTTTCTAGAGTGACATTGGGGAGTGATGTGATGAATGCAATAGCATGGATGCAAGGTATGCCAGAAACCTGCCATTTTCTACAGCAACAGGTACTATCGTGCAAGTTCACTACACACCTAAAGCCACTACCTCCCAAAGTTGAAACTTCACCTATCTTTTCTGAGCACTCCAACACATCCAAGTCTAAATCCCTGCTCCTCTCAATCAACTTTCTCATTATGTGGGGCAGAACCAAGCCTTCCAACTTCTTGGCTACTTTTCTCCTTTGGTTCCACTTTACCATAAGCAATTGTCTGATCTTGTCCATCAAGTCATCCAAGCTCTCTACTAGGTTGTTGGTTACATAGTCCACTTTGCATATGGTTGAAAATTGGCTTCTAGTCCACAATTTCTTGTGCCATTGCCTAAGATAGTTTGTTGCTGTCGGCTTTGCTTGTTCCATTGCATCCCAATGTTCTCAAAGAAATGTGAGTTCCATGAATAGGCAGCTGGCCAAAGATGGTCATCAAATACCTTCCCACGATGCTTCTTCTTGAAGTTGCTCACTAAGTAGAACATGCACTATCTATGTTCTGCTTCTGGAAACACTTCACTGACTCCTGTCATGACTGCTTGCCCAGCATCAATGCAGATAGCTAAGCCAACTGGTGATCCAATTGCCTCCCTAAGCATCTTCATGTACCAAATCCAATTCTCATTGGTTTCTGAATCAAACACTCCAAAGGCAACTGGAAACATCCAGTTATGACCGTCAACTGCACAAGCAGTAGCCAACTGTCCTTTGTATCTACATGTCAAGAAGGTTCTGTCTAAAGACAAGTATGGCCTACAACCACTAAGGAATCCCTCTATGCATGGTTTCAAAGCAAAGAACAATCTATTGAATCTAATCTTGCCATTTTACTGTGTGATGATCTATGATTACCAAACTACCAGGACATGACCTCTCGGGTTCTGCCTTAAACCTATAAAGGTTGTTAAAGCTATTATCCCAGTCACCATATAGTTTTTTTAGTGCAAGCTCCTTACCCATATAAACTCTTTTGTAGTGCACTTTCACCTTGTGGTGTTCTTTAATCCTCCTCTGCAATTCTTTTGCTCCCAATGTTGCATCCTCAATTAGCTAGTGCTTTACCCTGGCACACACCCAGTGTTTGGATGCTACAACACTCATGAGGGGAAGGATTCTTCTTCACCTTTATAGTTTGCATATCCCCCATTGTGGATGCATGCAACCTCCAGGGGCAGTTATCCTCATCTCTCCGAGCACAATAGGGCCTCCTTGGTTCACTATTCTCTGTATTGTATTCAAACTCATGCTTGATGCATGTTGAGCTAGTGACAACTTGAACTCATCAATGTTGGGATATCTGCTGCCAACTGTCATTGGGGGTTCTTCTTTATCATAGTTCATTTCTGGGACATTCTCTAGCTCAACTACTTCATCCTCAACCTCAAAATCAGAACCTGAATCAGCCTCTGGAACATATTTTTTATCCCTGTCCTTGAGATTAACTTGTACATGTTCACTGCCCAAATACATGCACTCCTCGTCAACACCAACATGTTCATTTTCTAGTGATGGATTTGCTAGGTAAAGGTCCTCATCTGGTTCTGTGACCGTTTGATTTTTCTCAAGGCTAGCAATGTCACCATGTTGTTGACTTGATGGCTGATATGGTTCTGAAGGATAAGAGTATGCAATATTCATGTGCACAACCTTGTTGTCACTATGTCTATGAAACATTAACAACAATTCTTGATTTGTTATAACTAGTGTAAAAGTTTTCAAATCATCATCATAGTAGTGCATATGAACAATTTCTTCATAGCCAGGTGGGTACTTCTCTACCCACCAATCAATAAAGTCCTTAAAATTCATTGTGTCAGAATCTACTGTCAATACCAAAACAACTGAATTCCTTCCGTATTTTTTTTGCGTTCCCAAGAAGTTTGATTTCCAGTAAATAACTAGAATTGGGATCCATCCTACCAATCAAAGTGGTAACATAATATCAACAAACTATTTTATTACCTTTATATTCTACAACACAAACATGAAGCTTACCCTCGTGGAAGCCATGGATGTGCCATTGTGAAAGTGCATCTAGGCATTTAATCAATTTTGGTGATTAATGATAATAGAAATTTGGATATAATGTGTTCGATGAGATGTGTGGGTGTAAATAAAAAAGGAAAGAAAAAGAAATAAGAAAGGAAGGTGCACAATTCTTATCTCTTTGATGGTAGATGCTATTGAAGAATTTAAATTTCATTTTTTGTTTGAATTTGAGTATAGGACCACCGTACTATCAAGGGGACAGGTAATCGTAAAATCATGTGACTTTGATGCTCAATCTATTTCCATGAACCTATCCCCAAAGCCATTGCACTCCAAAACATACAATTTCAGCTTGTGCTGTTTTGCACCGGAGGATACCGGAAATCTCCGATGTCCATCACAAATTTCCGGTGGCCACCGTAGAACTCTGCAGTTGTGTGCCTGTTGACTTTCACCGGAAATTTCCGGTGTCTGGCGGAAATCTCCGGCAAATGCAACGGAAATTTCCGGTGATCTTGTCGAAAATTTTCGGTATTACTCGCCACAATGGTCACATTTATGAGAGAGCTATATATACCCACTCCCACTCCACATTACTGCTCTCTTGGATCATTTGACGAACCCTAACCTCTCTCAAGCTTCCAAGAGCTCTCTTAACACTCCTTGCTTCGATTTCCAAGTGTGTAGTGGTGTGTTGGTTGAGGGACTTGAGCTAAGTGATTCAAGTTTCGTTCTCTCCCCTTGTTGAGCATCAAGTTCGTCATTCTTCGGTGACTTTGTTTGTTACTCTTGGGGTTTCATCCTCTAGACGGTTAGGCGTCACCGAGAGCATCCAAGCCAAGCTTGTGGATTCGCCTCAGAAGTTTGTATCACCCATCCTTCATGGATTTGCTAGTAAGTGCACTTAGGTCCTTTGTGGTGACTAAGTGGAGGAAAGTGGCTTAGAGTTGATAAGCCCGCCTTTCGTAGGCCCTCAACAGAGACCTAGCTTCCCTTGTGGAAGTGAACTTCGGGTTAAATCTTGTGTCTTCGTTGTGTATGTTGTTCTTCGTGTTCATCTAGTTCATCGTGTTTTTGCAAGCTATTTCATTCTTTTATCTCGATCTATATATTGGTGAAGCGCTTGCTGCAAGTAAAGGTTCCAGAGGGTTATTTACTTCCATAGCAACATATTGATTCATATAAATTGTTGTTGACATTTCCGGTAACAAGCTAAAATTTTCGGTGGCTACCGGATATTCCGGCCCATCTAATAGTTTACAAAGTTATTTTTGATAATTTTTGGTTGCGCCCTTTCACATTGCCGTATGCCCGACCGGTAAAGTGGCTGCCGCCCCCTTTCCTCGTTAAGCAACAACGCCACTAGCCGCTGCCACGACGCTCGCGCACCTAGCATCTGCGCCCGGACCGGGGGCCCCCGCGCTGCTCCAGGCCGCTGTACCGGGTGCGCTCATGTCGCCGAGGGGTTCCGTGCTACTCACGCCGGGGGACCTGCGCCGCCCTAGGCTTTCTACTATGACAAGTAGACACAAGCAAAAGAGGGAGTGTCTGTATAAAAATCGGCTATTTTCTTTCATTTACTCCTCCTATTTTTAATCCAGTCAAGACATACCACATTATACAATTTTTTTACATGACATGAGCAGAATGGGTGAAAAAGATTCTATGTTCGGAAAAATAATCATCTTGATAGAAGCATTTAGTCTTTGCCAAAAGAAAAGGAAAAAGTCTACTTAACCCCCCCCCCCCCACCTATGGGGGTGGAACACATCACCTCCAACCTATGAAATTGGCTTTTTTACCCCCCTCAACTTTCTAAAACTGGACAAATCACCCCCTGAAGCTGTTTTGGACGGCGGTTTGCTACAGTAATGGCGGTTTTGTCTTTTTCCTTTTTTGTTATTTCGGCTGAATTTTTGAAAAATCATAGTAAATCATAGAAAAATCGTAAAATGGAAAATCCAATTTTTTTGGACTACACAGTCAATATATAATACCGTATGCTTTAGAACATTTTATGCTGTAGCTTTAGATCTATGCTTTTCTGTAATTAATTCATAGCTGTAAAAAATGTTCCAAAGCATTATATTTTATAAGTTCACTGTGTAGATCTACTCATGTGACATCAAACAAAATTGGATTTTCTATTTTACGATTTTTCTATGATTTACTATGATTTTTCAAAGATTCAGCCGAAATAAAAAAAGGAAAAAAGACAAAACCGCCATTACGGTAGAAAACCGCCGTCCAAAACAGCTTCGGTGGGTGATTTGTCCGGTTTTAGAAAGTTGAGGGGGTAAAAAAGTCAATTTCATTGGTTGAGGGGTGGTGTGTTCCACCCCCCTAGGTAGGGGGTTAAGTAGACTTTTTCCAAAAGAAAATGCCTTTTGTTGTGTGCTCCGATGTCAGTAATATGTGGAATTTGTAACAGCTTTTTTGTGAACAGTGTTTAGTCACAAAAGGTTATTTGAGCATAGCAAAAATAATCTAGTATGTGAGTATATGCATATGCAGATATGAAAAATATGGGATTGCTTTATTTCCCCGATCTCCTTCACATACTAGGAATCTAGGATTCTGCTTGTAAAATGTGAACCTACAAAATGTTGCATCCTGTATTAGAGAAGAAAACAAAGTCAAGAAGGTGCTCTTGATTGTGGTTTTGCTTTGTACAAGCATCATTTAAGTTTTGATACAAAACCCAATGGGTTTAGCCCCCGAGCCTCTAGCCGAGTGGTTTTATACACTCGACTGGAGGGTCTTTTTGAGCGGGTTGACGCAGCCCCCACCCCCCCCCCCCCCCCACACCCGAGGCCGCCGCACCGCCCGCGCCGGGGGTGGGGGGCATTGCTTTCCTCGCCGCCCCAGGCCGTGCGCCGCCTGCACCGGGAGGGGGGGGGGGCTGCTTCGCATGCGCCGGGGGAACCCACCGGGCCACCTCCGCTGGAAGCCACCATCCTCGATCTAGGGTTTTGAGGGGAAGGAGAAGAGCGCTGGGCGCAGAACTCACGCTCCTTTTTTTTCTTCTCTCGTGGATAGGATAGAAGTTGGGAGGGGCAGGGGTAGTATTATCAATACAGAAAATAGCTAATACACACAAACAGAAATACGATAGCGTATACTAACAGACCTAACGGTAGTGGCACCAAAGTCACCAAACATAAATTTGATGGCTAATAAGGAAATAGAAAATTTTCAATGGTAAATAAGGAACTGCAACTTTTTACAATGGTAAATAAGTAATTTTCTCTTTTTCTTTAGAAGGAGGTAGGAAAAATATTAACCATACAAAACACCTCATGCAACATCACCAAATCACAATTGCAACATCACAAAAATCACGATTGCAACATGATAATTTGCGAAAATATATACATCCTGATGCAACAATAAAAAAACTAAATTGCAACAACACTTGTTGCAACATCAAAAATTTCACAAAGGACTCTGATTCTCTCCTATCTCCATCAACCATCATCCATGGCGCCCGCCATGGCCATCTATTCCTGCAACGCCTTCGGCCTCGGCACCACCGCGCTCCACCGCCCCTCCACATGTGCCACGCTTCGGATCTCGATACCGGGGGACCTCCCACTCCGTGTCTTGACGCCTCGACGCAGCAGCGGCAGCGTGCGGATGGGAGCGTTGAGGTGGTGGTGTGCGGAGGGAGCGCAAAGGGAGGGTAGAGGAGTGGGGGAGGGGAGCGTGGAGGCGGCGGTGTGCGGAAGGAGTGCGGGGAGGAACATGGAGGCGGCAGTATGCGGAGGAAAAAACGAAGGAGGTATGCGGAGGTAAAGCGATGAAGGGTAACGTGAAGGTAACATCTTGCGGTAGGAGATGAAAATGAGCGGGCATGGGAGAGCGGAGGGGTGTCCGATCGGTTGGTCAGATCGGATGGATGTCCTTATGGAAGCATTACCCAAGTAAATATATTCCTTGCCATTTTACGACCGGCGGCAGCACTATTTGTAGGAGTGCTTTCCATGTCTTCTTGTGCTCCCACCGTCGCTGCTCGCCGGTCTCGGTCCGCTCCCTCGCCGTCCTTGCCAATGTTCACATCCGCCATTCTCAATTATTCCATAAGCCTTCACTTCCACCGTCGCCTCCCGTCTAGTGCCCCTCCCACTATGGAACCCTAATTTTGTTGGAGCTCCATAGTGGGACCACACCATCCTCTGCTGGCCCAACCCTGCCAACCCGACGTGTAGCGTTCCTTCCGCACTCCTCTTTGCCGTCACGACCACCTCCATCGCAAATCATCCAACGAGCTCCTAGTAACCGTAAACATCCGCAAGATCAAGTGGCAGCGTCAGCGTTTGAGCAAGGAGGACAAAGGGACTGGAAGGAGGAAAGAGAGCATGGGACCTAGCTGTCAGCATCTCCCATGGTATTATTGCTTCCAGTAGTCGTGCACGTGATAAATAACTTTATCCAGCAAGTGGGGGTGCTAAAATGAGAAAGAGGAACGACCACTAAACTTTGTAGTATATATTCGATTAAAGTAATATGCCATATTAATTAGACTTAAGTTACCTCCGAACAACATTATTTTACGATTCTAAAGCTATATATGTATGCAAATGTCAATTACATGAATTGATATCACACAGCTCAATTACCTAATTGTATTTGTCTCTGCACCATCTCAGTTTTCTGATAATAATAGCTACTGTAGAAGGTAATATCCATGCTTTAACAGCGTCCTGCGAATGACTTGAGTAGTGGTATAAAACCAATCTCTCCTACTCCGTATTAGGTGGCGGGCAGCAGGTAGCCGGTGTTGCAACGGGGATTTAATAGTTGAACTGATGTGAGTATGTGTGACAGTTATCTCTGCGATTGCATTTGTACATGATGTGCGAGCACTGAGGCAAGCAAATGACGTCGTCAATGGGGCTTATTATTATACGGAAGTAGATCGGACGCGCTAGCAGCACGGCAGGAGCAGTCGAGCAGAGGAGCCTCCCCTCCCCGGCCTCGACCCCTCCTCTCGTCCTGTGGTCTCTCTCGCCCGTTGTCTTCCCATCTCATTCCGGCTGCTGCTTCCTCGAAGTTTCCTTCCTCCGGCATCGCGGGGGAGAGCACGCCCCACGTACCACACGGCTCGCCTCGCCTCGCCTCGGCCTATAAAAAGAGGGTTCCTCCGGCACGGGATGCTGCAACATACTGCTGCCCGCCATGAGCAACGGGCTTTTTTCACGGTACGGGTATGCGCGCATGTTCATATCATAGGAGTATATGCAGCCTTCCTCTGTTTCTCTTTGTTTCTTTTCCGTTCAGTTCTGGTACATTCGTCGTCGGTTTATCATTTCTGTGTCCCGCTCGTATCTGAGGGATCGGTCGTTTTAATTTGGTTTCTTTTCCTGCCTTTTCTTTTTCTTTGGATTCAAATTCAACTGATGTGACCTCATCTTAGTTGGTTCTTTATTTATCCCCCCCCCCCCCACACACTAAACAGCTTTCCAACACAGCATGATCGTTTTCAACTGGTTAAGCCCATTTTCTCATCGTCCATCAAGAAAAAAAAGGGTCACCAAGACTAACTATGAGAATCTAAGTTCATTTGAAGTAATTCGATCTCCTCCTACGTATCCACCATACAAAAAAAATTAATTTGTCGGACGCATAAATACTCTTTAAAATTAATGATAACTGCACCGTTGGTCATAACATCACAAGTATAAGTGTATAACAACACATCTTGCACAGTCACAAGAAAATTCAGAGGACATAGAACTATAGAGGAATGATATGATGATGTGAACTACTTTATAAAATAAACGTCCTATAACAGAGGAACAGACGACCAATCAAATTTTGTGCTACAGTACATCGAGGACCAAATTATTTGTCCAAGCCAGTGATTGAGCTCAAATAGTATGTGCTGCTCATCACTACCGGAATCCGCTCTATGGCACACAGCAAAGGCTAAGGACCGTCACGTTGGTTCACGGTCCGCACACGTTTTCATGTTCGTCATATGTGGCCACGTGGGGTTGCAGGCCGTCACAACATACGGTAAATAACCTCTTTACCGTGTGCATACGGCACACGGCAAACTACGAGTTTCCGGTAATGCATGACGGTGTATTGCAGATTAATTTAGGTTATATCTGGACATTTCATTTTTCAATATGCAATAGTGATCATGACTTTGCTGCTGCCGTGTAACATGGAGCTTAGCAGCCATGTTCCCGATTCCATCGATCTCGAAACGTGGAACGACAAATGTAGTACACAGTTTTGTAATATTTTTTACGCTAGAGGAACACAGTTTTGTTCTCGAAATAAGAAACCGATCGAGGAGAGGAAAGTGGCCACGTTCCACGTTCTTGGCTGCTAAGATATGGAGTACATGTAACCCAATAATCCTCTTATGAATCCTTGAAACTGAAGACTGGTAGCTGTCCACTTCTATCTTGAAAGGTTCTCCCAACACATTCATGATTGGCTCTAGCTGTTGAAGCTCACTAGACAATTATCTAAATAACAGCCTTCTAAAAAAAAACAAAAAAAAAATAGTGGCAGCAAGGCAATCATTTCCATAAACATAGTTGATCAGTTCAATCCCTTCTGAAACTTGGCAACAAAAATACCGAATCGAGCTTCCTCAAAGTGTGAAATCTACTTCAACAACTTCTGAAAACCAATCATATGTGTTCCTGAACAATTGAGATAAACCTAGCAACAGTCTAATAGAAAATGATCCGTAGGTAAGTAATGAGAGGAATTTTAAAATGCTTGGTTCTTTGTTCGTCTGATTCCAAATATTAGATCTTTGTCGCATTCGTCGCACTCGTGCAAATCCAAGTTCATGAACACTTCTGAGATGCCTTTTTAATTACCTGAACAACGTACATTCATTATTTTCCCTTGTTCAAATCGATGAGGTGAGGTGAAGCAGACCAGCTACCTCAGTTTTGTTTCCAGCAGAGAGTAGTTAGCAGTCTCATTCATCTTTCAATATTTTTGTGTGTGTTCTGTTTATTTGTTCAAAGTTCCGGTTTTTTTCGAAATGAAAGGACAAAGGCATCGCGTTCGCTTGTGAAAACTACTAGGCAATTACTTTGACGCATATGAACATTGATTTTGACGTGGACTAGGACGGTACCTACCAACCCGGTTCCGATCTGGAAGAACGACTTTGGTTTGATCCACGGAAGAGTGTGCTTGCTTCGTCCGGTCTGCCTTTTTTATCTCCGGACAAGTGCGTAAACCGTGTCTGACTAAGCAAGCAATAACGTTAGATCGTCGCCCCCGTAGGATTTTCCTGACGCGGAGGAGACAGAGTGAGGTGAGAGAAAGATGCCGTCGCTTCGCGAAACAATCGCCTCGTGAGCTAAATTTTATGACTATAAGACAACTCTCCTACCATTATATGAGTTTTGTTGGCATGTAACCAATAATATTTCTTTATTTTTCCATAAATTAAGGGATATTTTATTACTATGAGACAGCTAAAACAACAAACTATTGTATAGGTTGTCTGATAAATCATTTCAGAATTACGTATCTCTACATAAAACCGCTTATTAAACGACATCAATGTACCTGACATGCGTCGACCCCGACTCCTCCGCCCACATCAAGCACTAATTAAAGTCCAAGACGTGCCCAGCTGGAAGCGAAACAGATGACCGAAATAATAAGAAGCGGTGGACCTTTTTTTAAAAGGTAGCGTGAAAAGCAGAGCAAACTGTGAGTACGTACTCCCTCCGTGTTGGGTAAAGAATAATGTTTTGGACAAGATTTTAGTCAAACATTTAGAATATAAATCATGAATAACTTTTAAATCATTGAGTTTGAAAATGTGAAAACCATATGAATAGATTTGTCTCAAAAAATACTTTTATAAAAACATACATATATTATTTTTTAATAAATATTTTTATAAGAATAAAAAGTCAAAGTTACGTTTTGGAGACCGGTTTCGTTGTCCTAAACATCATTCTTGCCGTGCTGCTTCCACGAAGCATCATTTCCTTTTTCTCGATCATTATGGGGCGGCGGACTTGCAGTCTCGAGGTACCGAATTATGGACGGAAATCGTGGGAGCAATTGGCGGATGAATCATCGTGGAGTACGTATAATTCTTGGCAGCGCCAGCGCATCGATGGACCCGTATTTTTTAATGCATTTTAGCCCTTGTACGAAATTTTTTTCCGTTTAGACCCCTGTATGAACAAATTAGGTCTTCGGATCCTAGAAGTCGGCGGCATGATTCGTGGCGTCGATGGCGCCGAGGTGCCAGCGAGGGAGGATGAGCTGGCGGAACGCAGCGCCTACATGGCACAGGGCTCGGCGCCACAGATCTTGGCGTCGAGATTTGTGCCCTACACAACACCCGCCTCCTCTTGAGATGTCTCTAAACAGAAAATTAAAAAAAGGCTAAAATGTTAAAAATACTGTCGATGGGCGCGCCCATGATTCCAGCGCATTGTCTCTGACGCCGCGGTACACCGTGCACAGCCACGCACCATGTTTGGTGCAGCAGGATTTCCCGTCGTCGGCGCATGCGTGTTGAAATGCATGCGCAGTACAGTAGTGTCTCCTGTCCCTGGTTTAGTCGTGTTAGGTGGGGATGGAAGGAAATGGGCATGGATGCGAGAGAATAAGAGATCGGTCGACAAAAGAATTGGTAAATGGGAGACGACTTCGGGGATTGCATTGTTTTGGCGGCCATGAGCCGCTGCCGGAGTTGGAAACGTTCCCGGCCGGCCAGTTTCTCCGCCCTGTAACACTTTTCATTTGTTTGTGGTAATCGTTGTTCTATCATGATCTAACTAGGCTCAAAAAATTCGTCTCGTCGTGTACATCAAAACTATATAATTGGTTTTTTTATTTACCCACATTTAGTGTTCCATGCATGCGTCATTTATTATATTTAATGTTTTGATGTGATGTCGATATGATGTGGATGTGATAGAAAGTTTGGGTTTTTAAGGTATCTAAACAGGCCGAGTTCGCAGGGAAAATGTGTGATGGCCTGATGGGACAGGTATGCGAACCAGTCAGCTGCTGAAAACTCGAGGGAAAAAAAAAGCGGGCCCGTCGGCCCGGCTCGCGCATGAAATGATGAAATAACAACGCTTGACTTATCATTATCATTATCAGCCAACGATATTTTTATCTCTCAGCGAATCAATATAAACCATTAGTATTTTTCTCTCACAACGAATAAAAAGCTATAGACATAAGTTAAGCGAACATGACCCGCATAAGTTAAGCGAACATGACCAATGGCGCGCGTCATCGCGGCTCAAGCGCAACCCGAAATCCGTTTGGTTCTCGGTTCCGGGGTCTTCTTCGGAGTCGTCGGACTCGAGTTGGCTTAATAAGCAGATTGGAATCGGGTGCGGGGTCAAGTCAGCTTTCTTTGTCTCTTTCCATCTTTCTCGATGACAACATGACAATACAGTACATAGGTCTGATTTTTGAACCCAACGTGATGCAGACCTTTGAGAGAAAATCTTACATACACACACGTACGCTTATCCTATAACACGAGTACACATTTACCACTGTGATCCCGAACAGATTATATCAAAACGTTAGTACTCCGTATAACTATGTCGCTGTCGATGGACATTGTTTTGAAACAATATGACCGTTTAACTTCCTAAACATAATATAGTTTATTTTAAAAATAAATCTCAAGCAGACAGATTTTAAGATGGAAAAAAATTATCATACCAACGTCGCTATCGGTGGACGCAGCATCCACTACTGGAAAAATATTGCTGATTAGTTTAAAAAATAAATCTCATGATACGGTGGGATTTCACAACCAACTCATTTATAAAGCTTTAGTATTATTGAATCTATATTCAAAAAGTACTTTTCAATAAAGTCAATTCTGTGGTCCTACGTGGTGACTATACATACTAACAAATTCATTTAACAATCGATGCCTTACATTTGAAAAATAAGAGTGGCTATGAGTTTTTTTCTTTTTTTTTTGAAAAGTAAGTGGCTATGAATTGTCACACGGAAAGACAAGAGGTAGGCCTAGGGGGAAACGACTTCGACCTTTTCTTGTTGTGGGCCATTGCACCCCACGCCCCCACAACTCGCCAGGAAAACACAGGTACCCTTGTCCGTTGGCGGGCGGGGCCGTTTGGTTTGTTGCCAACATCTACCGAACCAAAATACTAAATTGGCGGAGTCTATTTGGATCGCAGCTAATTGTTGACGTATCAATGAACCCACGCCCACGCGTTGGTAGAGCGGACTCCGGCGAAAACCAAACGTACACTTATCATATTAACCCAAGTATGGTTACTGAAAAGATTATATCAAAAAGTTTGTATGACTATCCTGCTGTCGATGGACATTAGTCTAAAAGAATATCATCCTTTTACTTTTTGAAAATAATATAGTTTTTCTTAAAAATAAATCACAAGCAGACAGATTTTGAGATGAAAAAGTTATCATACCAACATCACTATCGGTTGACGCATCATCCACTAGTGGAAGAAAATTGCTGATTATCTCAAAAAATAAATCTTATATGGGCGGATTGCATAAATCTTATAATATAGTTTATAAAAGTTTAGTATTATTCCTTCTATATTTAAAAGTACTTTGCATATAAAGTCAATTTTGTGGTCATACGTGGTGACTACTACGAGATTCTTTTTTTTAAATTACACAGTACAACGCAGACGCTCACACACGCACGCACATTCACCCCTAAGAACACACGTACGTAAACCCTACCCCTATGAGCACCTCCGAAGGACTGAGCACCCGGCAGATCTAGAGATTCCCGAAGTCACCATTGGCGCCTCGTTGTCGACGGGAACGCCACTTACCACTTAACGCATAACGTTGGTAAATCCTGAGAAAATCCCAGGAAAAGGTGCGAGCACCAGGATTTAAACCCTGGTGGGTAGCGTCCCACTGGACCGTCCTACCGAGATTCGTTTTTAATCGGTTGCCTTACGTACATTTAAAAAATAAGAGTGACTATGCGGCCTTCTCTAATAGTATGACCTAGTAGTACCGAATCCTAATCATTCTAAAAATAACTCTTTTAATAATCTAGCTCTTAATACATAGCTCATTTCTCACACATTATCCTCGCATAATCTCGAAGTAGCGTGTATGAAAACATCTCTTAATCAAGAGATATCTATCCTCTCTTTTATTAAAAAATATAATCAAATATTTTATAAGCTAGCTAAACACTAACTATTGAAAAAGACTTCGAGTTACGAAGACGGGTACGGTATGACACGGAAAGAGAAAAGGTTTTGCCTAAGGCAGTCTCAGTGCACAGGTTCACTACACGGTTATCTAGACTAGAAACTAGATAACTAAGTCAAAGAGATTCTATCACGATGAAAAATTTCCCACGTATCATTATACTCTTCGTTCTCTCTATTATACCACATCAGCACATTAATATCATATAACTTCTAATAAAACCTTCACGGAGACTAAGTGCAACGACTACAACCTTTTTCAGTGGGACCCGGTCGCACCTCGTCAGGGAAATACAGGTATGTCCCTCCTTGGGGCAACAGCTGGCCAGCTGGAGCAGCCGCACCAGTGTTGTCCCGTTCTACTACTACACACTGTTGGATAAAAAGTTTGAGCTTGCCAACCGGGTACATGTACCTACACCTATGACGGATAAATTAAAACACCCCATCACCTATACTTATCACCCGTCTCGGGTCTTAAATTTCACCACACCTGATGGTGTGACTCATACTCGCTTCAATGCAATTGTAGACAATGCAACATAACATCTATAACTAACTAAAAACATCACAAAACCATTATTTCGCCAATATTTTAGTGAAGTAATAATAATATGAGATAATCAAAGTAGCATTAACAATATCATAAACAAACAAGGTTTCTCATATCTCAATATATTGGATTTACACTCAAAATACATCCATGTATCATGTAAATAAGGCCCTAACAAGTGGCGGGTATAGGGGTCATGAGAATGTATCCACACCTATTTTACCCGATGAGTGAAAATTTTATCTACTAACATTCCATTCGAGGAAGAAAGCCCCCACCAACACCGTCCTCAGCGGTATGCAGAAATCGCCGACTGACGCGAAACATATTATACATCTCTCACCTATACCCGCGGTCACCCATAACTCAAATAAATGTAATATTATACATCTCTCACCTATTATCTTTTCATTGGTCACCAGAGCAGAAGGAGCGGTCCCAATCTCCTCACACCTCTCCGCGCGAGCGCCGAGTAACTCGCTAGCGACCTATAAAATCAAGAAACTAATAAAGTGCCGTACTCCGTATCCGTAATCACCGATGCGAATGAATTGATAAACTGCAACACATGCTTGCACTGGTCGTCCACGCGGGCAACCTCAATAGAAACGTCGGAAAAGCTATATGCCACTGAGCAAATAAAATAAAGCAAAATCTCATTAACCCAAAACTGACGAGAAACAACTTCAACTCCCGTGTATTAATTAAACCGACAGCCACGTACAGTGTACCCCTCCAATATCATATTAGAAGTCGTTTCGGACAAGATTTAAGTCAAATATGAGGAATATAAATTATGAATAACATTTAAATCATTAAGTTTGAAAATATAAAAATCATATAAATAGATTGGTCTTAAAAATTATTTTTATAAAAATATACATATATAACTTCTCAAGAAATATTTTTTATAGAAAAGTGAAGTCAAAGTTGTGATGTAGTGACCGCATTGCTGTCCTAAACGACTTCTAATATGATATCGGAGGGAGTACGATAGCAGTAATTCCAGAAGCCGGTTCGTCGTGGCTCCGATAGTCCCAACCTAATGACTAGGATGATGTTTATAAAATTAAATTATTTGTCACCTAGGATAAAAGTGTTAGTGGTAATCTTTAGCCCCTCCAACTAACACGTAACAAACTAAAACCAAGTGTGTTTGGATCCTTGTATTAGTTTGGATGTAGAGCTACTTTTACGATCATTAAAAGGGAAAGTAGAGTAAATAGGGTGGGACTCACCAGAAGTAACACAAATACTACCTTAAAGGTGTTAGTATTTTTGAGGTGTTAGTCCAAACTAACACACATGTTTGACTCCAAAGTATTAGTTTTATGTTATTTGGCTCCAAACTAACGCTAAGGCCTTATTTAGATGTAAATTTGGGGGTGGGGAATTGAGAGAAAGATGTCACTTCGCCATAAATACGTCACCATAGCATTTCGTTTGTATTTGTAAAAAATTATCCAAAAAATGATTAATTAGGCTCAAAATGTTCGTCTCGCTGAGTACAACAAAACTGTACAATTAGTTTTTGATTTCATCTACATTTAGTTCTACATACATGTGCCGACATGATGTGACGAGAATATTCTTTTTACATACTCCCTCCGTCCCTAAATAACTGTCGCCGTTGGTTTTCGTGTCACGACTTTTCTTCAATTTATAGAAAATACGTGCAACATTTTAATCTCCAAATAAATTTATTAAGAAACTAGATTCAAATATCTATTTAATGATATTTATTGTGTACCATAAATATTAATATATATTTTTATATATCCGGTCAAAGATGTTTATCGGGAAGCGAAAGCGACCTATATATATACAGGGAAAATGGAGGAGTGAACTTTGGGGTGGAATTTGACGTCTTCCATCCAAATGCGGCCATCATCGTCCTTAAATAAATGCCCCAACCCTCTCTTCCTCCCAATCTCAGCTGCAGGAGGATCTCCTCCGGAGCCGTGTTCCATTTCCCCTCTTGCTCCGCACGGAGCCGCCAGATCCGGATCCCCGCTCCGCACGACTGCTGGCTGCCTGCTCGCTCCGCTCGGATCGGCTCAGGGACCCGCCGTCGGCTCTCTTGTACGGTGACTAAATTCGGATCAGATCTACTTTGTTGTTGTTTCTTTTTTGCGTCCACGTGCTGCTACTGATTTCACTAACACATGAGGACGGCGATGTCGATGATATATCCATATGCGTAATGCTTGTGTGCGATGTCATCCCTTGGCACCAACCATGGGCGCTCAAGCGCATCTGGGCGCCCGGCCATTGTGGAGACGAAAGGTATCCCAGTATCGGGACAGGGGCACCGACGAGACCATGCCCAATGAACTGAACCAAATCAAGGGTCGGAGACGGTATTTCTAGTTGCAACTTGAGGCGTCATCCGATCAAACCATGTTTCCTCGATTGAATTGTTAACTTGAATCCATGCCTATAGGTGTACCTGATGCGTATCGGTGTTGTCTCTTTGCCAATGTCGTCTTAGCAGAGCATCCATGCTGCTGGCGCCTGTGGATTCCTAACAAATACTCTTAGGCACTCATTGCTGATGCCTCTATTTGTTGATTAGTATCGATCGGATAAAGATGCTTAATGATATAAAAATGCTTATTACTCAAGTCTGCTAAATGATACTACATAAACTGGTGTAGGTGCGGAGCCGACTCAAAATCTGACTATCATACTAGTGAGAGGAACTCTTGACTGAACAGTCCTTCATCTTCTGCGTTTATCTTTCTTTTTAGAAAACCAACATTGCTCTGGCTAGAGCCCCAAGTTCAAAAACGATTCAAAATGAAATAAACAACACCCCTTGAGTCTCTAGGATAATAGATATTATCCGCCAGCATTACTGATTCTATTCAGCACCCACCATTTCCACTGTCTGACCAAGATGAATAAGAATTCTCAACATACCAACTTGCATGGCACAACAGCACACATCATGCTCACCCAACCAAGCTTGTGTGTTTCAGATTTTGCTCAAGAGCCCCCTGTCATCGGTGATCTGACCGCCTGTTACGACCGGCAGAAGTATCTATTTAGCTAGGACCACCACCACCAATATCTTCTCCGACCAGCAGCTGGTATGAGTTCACAGCAGCTGAAGCATGCGGATGAAGCCCTACTCAATCATTCCGCGAACCGGCCAGCGGCCAAGGACAGCAAAGACCATGGTATCTCATTGCTTACGATTATTGGCTTCATGTTCCTGACTTTCAACTCAGGCATGGCAGTATACCGGTCTAATGGAGACATGGGAGCCATCTCCTTTGTGGGTTTCTCTTACATGGACCTTGTCTCGCTCTTCTACTGCTTGCGTTGGTATGAGAGTACACCTCCGGAGTCGCCACGCCGTGAACACCTCAAGATGGCAGTGTGGCTTCTCACCACGATGCTCACCGCCGCCTTCTCCTACAAGGTGGCGGCAATCATGCCATTCCCAGTGCAGGTGCTTGTGTGGAGCATGGCAGGTGCGACGGTTCTTGGTGGCTTCTATGCCTTCTTCGTGCACCGGGAGGGAACAAAAGAATGACGAGGTATAATTCTAGTTTACTTCTGTTCTCTAATGAAAAGGAACTAACCTTGCACCTTTATGTCAAACTAGTATATTCCAAATTATTCCTTTGAACTTGATAAAACATGGTCCATATGGTATAATAGCAATATGAGAACTGAGCCTGACTGTAATCTCTGTCCCAGACTCCCGAAAGTGGATGATTGATCAATTACCAATGTCATTGCAATCCAAGAGTTGAACGTTAATCTTTCTTCTCATCCCAATTTGGTTCTTCTGATTCAAAAGGAATGAACTACTCCCATAACTTCATGAACCCCAGAACAGCCTCACCAGTAAGGGAAGTGGAGAAATTGCAAACATGAACTCATGGCCTTATACATAAGTGTTGAATGGAACACCATGGAAATCCTAGGACTTGAGTTTGATCAGAGCTAAGTCTGTGCCATATGTCAGACAGACAAGCTGCTCCCATGGCAAACTGGTGCTTCTCTCTTCAGCTAAGCTGGACTTGGAGGTTTTGAGCTAGGTGTTTTAAAATGAACTTCAAGCCATTTTACTGGTTTCTTATCGACTCCCGAATGCATCCAGTGAGGAAGCTTTATGACACAAGCTTTGCGAAAAAGAAAACTAAAATAGAAAAAATAAGAGCGAAAAGGAAGTAAATGAAGGAAAAAATGGGGACAGTTCTGCCATCCCGAACTCAAACGTTGGCAAGGACAACTGCCTGGGCTGAAGAAAATTAAACTGAGCAAAGGCTGAAATCTCCTTAATAAAGTTTGCCATATGAATGGGATTTAATTTACCATTTGTCAGACTCAGGCCTGGACCCTGAGTCGAGCCCAACTAATTTGTGAAAATGACAGGTATTGGTTTTGAGACCATTGGCACAGTTTTGGAAATGTAAAAAAGTTAAGGATAGCTGGATAGGTCCTGCTTGGAACACTAGAACTTTACAGCATTTTTGTTTCTGAAATTCCTGTGTCCATCTACTTTGTGTAGGTCATGGCCACTTGAATTACTTATTTGTTTGCAGTCCTTCTGCAAGATCCACTTGCATATCACCATTGCTACTAGTGGTCTAGTTTGCATGCTTCTGATCAGCAGGGCTGGTTCTAACTACCTAGTTCATTTATACAGGATGATGTTCGCTTGTGCTGGGAAATGAAGAAATTCCAATTGTCACCATATAAGATTTTGGTTATCTATTATGCGGTACTATTGGACGGGTTAGTGTTCACAAAAGATATAAATAATTATGATCGAGCATCCGTCTTTTTTCCCTTCGGATGACCTGCAGATTGCAGAAGCTGCACCTTGCTATAGACTTGGTCTTTGGAGGGGGTCCGTGGTCTAATATATTTGGTGCTGCTTGCTGGAAGTGCAGTTTTCTTTTCTTTTCCCCTCTCATTGTGAATACTGTTAGTTCTGAGCGTTAACGAAAGTTGAGGGTGCACTTGTCGACTTTGCATGCATGTATTATCAATCAATACCTACGTTGTTGAATAAACGTCCAATTTCTTCGTGTTTTGGAATATGTCTTTTGTTGGCTTTTGCCCGTTGGAGGATCGTCTAGCCTGCCTGCAAGCCTTATTTCTATATACCTGGGGTTGATTGCAATCTCAGTTGGCCCCTGTTTCTATCCCGGGCTGAAGTCAAGTGTTTGCTTTATTTGTTGAGGCCTGAAGAAAGTCCATGTGGAAGCAAAACCCTGACGTAGAGGATACCACTATTTTGCCAGTCCTGACGTTTAGCTAAGGTGTAGTTGCTTGGAATAAAAAAACATAATCTGCAGAGAAAAATGCTTGATTCACGAAGACGTTTCTTTATAGTGTAAATAAATGTTGCACACACCTGTGTCGATCGCCACAAAGTTTCTTTATTGCAGTGTTTAACTCATCGCGAAGGCGTTTCCTGATGTTCTCTCTTTGTTTTGCCAGTCGGCACAGTGCCGCTGACGAGGGTCGAGGGACAGATGGATATGGACGCCGCGGCGTGTCTTCCTCTGCCGCTTCATCGAGATGGCAACGCTAATCTGGGGAGGTTGCAACTTGCAAAACGAAAACTCTGACGTGGCAACGGAGATAGCGACGTGGAAGTATCCGAAACGTAATTTGACCTCTTATTTTTTAAAAAATATTTATTAAAAAAATAATATATGTATATTTTTATAAAAATATTTTTAAAGATAAATCTATTCATGTGGTTTTCACATTTTCAAACTCAACTTAAAAGTTATTCGTTATTTATATTATCAATGTTTGACTAAAATTTTATCCGAACGGCATCTACATCATATATGGTTATATTTATATGACGTATCAGACAGCAAGTTTAGCTTTAATTTTGGTCCGACACATATATGACAAGTGTACATACGAATTCTCTTTCTTCTATGAATTTTTTTCTCTCAAGTCATAAGTCTCCGTAGAAACGTCTGCCTATGCTTCATTGATATACCTTCAATAGTGCAACAAATTTCACGTCACAGCAATAGAGCGATAATTCGACTTGAGTTCTTCAGATTGAAGCCCAAAAATAAACAAATAAGAGGCTACATTGGTATGATAACAGTAGGAGAGACCAAGACTTTAGTTGTTTTCCAAAGTCTAAAACGAGCCACCAATTAGCGAGCTAATTATAGGCTCATTTTAGTGCCTACACGATAATCCTCAATATATGTGCTAGAAAAAATGAAAATACCTAGCAATGCATTATAATCATCATAACCATTTATCTATTATATTTTTCTGAAAATTTACTGTAACAAATGTTGTTAGCAATATAATGCATTTATGAACAGGAAATGAAAATAAGTAATATATATGATTTCTAATATAGCTCTGGAAAGAAATGTTGTTCCTTATTCAAATAGTTTATAGAAAAAGAATTGAAATTTCTATAGTTAGAGCGTCTCCAAGAGACCAGCCAAATCGTTTTCTAAAGTTAAATTTAGCTATTATTAAAGAAAAAATCGGACTCTGTAAATGACCCTCCAACTTTAGTGGCTCTCCATCCCACCTCATTCGCTAGCTATTTTTAGCTAGCCTACCTCACTAGCCATCTTTACAGAATCCGTTGGATTACTCTGTTATTTGTTAGTCAAATCTATTTTTGAGAGTAGCTAAATCGGTAAATTTGACTAGTCTTTTTATCTAATCTCTTAGCGTCTATAATATATGGACTTTTCAAAACTTGAACGTACTACGTGTAGAGTTTACCGTTTAGTAAATTGGAATTAGAAAAAAATGTAAATTATAGTTGATATCCGCTTTAAATAATACAATAATATTAACATCTTTAAAATGGAATTTACAAAATGAAGTTCTTTTAAATAAATTCATATGTATAAGCTTTCTTTAACTAGAGCATTGCATCCATTGTGCAATTGTCAGTAATAACTTGTGTTCACTCTGTCTAAACCGCATGTTTCTATTCAGCACTGTCTAAACTATATATGTTTCTAATCAGCATTGTTATATTCTAACTCCGAGTTCATTTTTACAGGACGACGGCTTGTGCGTGAGAGTGTGAGACGGAGGAACTACGTGGTACCACATGAGCGTCCTAAGCTAGCCACCCACCCACCAAAAATATAAGAACGAGTGCACCCAACGTCTTTACGGAGAGACTTTAATTTCCTGCAGTAGAGTAGGCGCCCCCATGTTCAGTGCTCGATCAGTGAAGATTCACTACACGTCCACGTGCTCTATTCTCTATAACATCGGTGTTGCTTCTGCTGCTCACCACCCCCTCCACCGGTTGTTTTATACTCCCTCTGTTCTGAAAAAACAGACGTTTAGGACAGCGACACGGTCTCCAAAACATAACTTTGACCTCTTGTTATTATAAAAATATTTATCAAAGAGTGATATATGTATACTTTTATGAAAGTATTTTTCAAGACAAATCTATTCATATAGTTTTCACATTTGCAAACTCAACAACTTAAAAGTTATTGATGATTTATATTCCCAATATTTGACCCAAATCTTGTCCTAAACGTCAGTTTTTTTCAGAATGGAGGGAGTATCTGTTATGCGGCTTCATGCATGTAACAATATACTACTATGGAAGCTAGATGTAAATAGAATAGAATTATAGAATACCAGTTTTTATTCAGAGATTTCCGTTTTTGAAGAGTCCCTTTGTTTAGTAATTTGGTTGTTGCTCGTTGGAGGTCCAGCCGCAGACCTTGTAAATCTAGGATGCATTCAAGAGATGTTTTTTTTAGAACAAGAGATGATTTTGGATCCAGCAGTTAGGGTTGACGAACAAGAGATGTTTTTTTTAGAAGGAACAAGAGATGATTTTGGAGTCACTGATGGAGCTGCTGGAATTGACGTCAATTCCAGAGGTATGTGGCTTTAGCTATAGCTAGTATTCTTGTATCTGTCACGGTGGCGCACACGGTGAAGGAGGGCAACTGATATGAATCTGGTACCACGGGTCTTCTGCTGTTTTATGTGAACTGACTGGATTCTGAAAAAAAAGCGCTCACAGATGATCTGGAGCCTACAGGTAGTGTTGCTTGATCAGCTTATCAGCGAAAATGAAGCATAAAGCTGACCATGATATTTTGAGTCAATGAACTGGGCTTGTGTTCTGCTCTGTCAGCATCATTGGTCATTGGAATCTGAAGCAATTCGTTCTGTTTTGGATTTGGAGACAGATCAGGTCCATCAAGAGGAAGGGAGAGCATGTTCTCGGAAGCAAGTGGGTGGCTGGCCCAACGTTCTTGTGACCGGCCCAGAGTGGGTCAGGCCCAAGAAGTGAATTGATGTATCTATACTATAAAAGCCAAACTTTCAAGAACCGACGGATTCATCAGTCATTAAAATATTATCCCTTCTATGACCCCACCTGTCAGGCTTTTTTTTCGTCAAACTACGCTTGACGAAACAGTCCGAATCCAGTTCTACCCATAGTTAAAATATACAGGAACCAAAACTGACATGCACTATGATGTATCAACCCAGGATTCCTCATCATCAAAACAACATCACAGTAATCCCTAGCATAATAAAAATAGCACACGCATGTCGTGCAGACATATTTGCTAGTATATATAAAATTTTATTATATAAACCGTAGAGATTGTGTGACAGGAATGAACAGGAACATTGACGTAACAGAATACCCTAGTTAAATCATTCCTCTGCTCTCCCATCTCGATATATTCTTCTTCCTAGCTGCTCCTCCATCTCCTGTGCTTCCTCTGGACCTCGATCTATCCGGTTACTAAGCGTATGTTTGGTTCAGGGGACGACCTGGACGGGACGGGCGCGAGCCTGTTTTTGCGTATGTTTGGTTGCAAGTCGATGAGGGACATGTCCATCCCACCAGCGAATATTCGGGTGATATGTGGGACGAGTCCATCCGGCCAAATCGAGCGGACAGACTCGTCCCACTTGGGACACAGCGCGGCCGAGCGGGCCTTGCGCGATTGCGTTTGTGGCTTTGACGTCGATCACCGATGAAGAAAGATGAATACGACCTCTTGGCGGCATGGGCATCGCACAACGGCGTATGGGGTAGTCGCCGGTGGTCGTGAACAAAAACAGTAGCGGTGCTCAAGGGCAGAGAAAGAGAACCTGCGGGCAGAGGCAGGGTTCGCCGGCCAAATCCAACATCTATAGTGAGTCTCCGCTCAATTCCTTCCTGTGGAATCTTCCTCATCATCAATCAATTCTATTTGACACAAGTGGAGCTTTGATTCATGGATAATCTTGCCAGAATTTCAAATCTCACTGTAGCAGCATGTGTGGTCTGGGCGGATGGGCTCATGGCTGTGCGAGCAGAGGCGCGGAGGACCTTCAGCTCATTCGGCGCGGGCTAGGGGTGCGCGTGGGTGGCGTTGCTTCACGGAGCACCGGTGCCCAGGAACATCGACAGGGGAGCGGGCGGTCATCGACGCTCCGTGCAGGAGAAAAAGCAACGAGAGGACGGGGATGACACACGGAGGCCCACGTCAGTGAGACTAAAAGAGGGAGAGATGCAGGCCAAGTGGACCTTGGCCCAAAACTATTACTGATTTAGCCCAAAATATTATAAGGTGTCTTGTCCCATAAAATTGAACCCTCCAACCAAACAAAAATTATGGGATGGACTCATCCCTCTAACCAAACATAAAATGGGATGATCTCATCCTAAAAAAAAGGGTCAGGACCATCCCATCCCGCATCATCTTCGAACCAAACGCACCTTAAAATTCTGGTGAAGAAATGGGAACTCGCGCTTGAAGCACCCAGAATGTCTGCCATCACTTCACCCCGGCCAACATCACAAAGCACCCAACATGAAGCTACCGCGATCTCAACGACACGAAGGCTCAGCTGCCGCTTCACCTCGATAGAGACGCGCTTCGTGTTCTACTTAGTCCAGTCTCAACTATATGATTATCTAGACCATAAACTAAGTAATTGTGCCAAAAAAGTTTTATAGTGATGAAACTCCTCTCACATACCATGAAACTCTTTATTCTCTCTCCTATACCAAATCAACACATTTAATGTTACGAAACTCCCCATGAAAACCCCCGCTGATACTGGTCTTAGAAAGCAAATAAACACGCGCAGAAGCTTTCTTGGAACTTGCAAGAAAAACCCAACGCATTGAACCTTGCATTCCATTCCTTCGTTAGCCTTCTCCAACAGTGTCGTAGCTAAAGTTTTAAACTATGGTGGTTCAACTTAACGCTATTTTTTACTAAGTATCTTTTCAACATTAATAATTTTCAGCTAGCATAGCTCTGAAAATGCAATATGATATAAAACTATAAACCCTAGTATGGTTTGTTTACATTAAATTTTAGGGTGGGTCATGGCCCACCATGTCCACCCTCTGGCTCCACCTCCATTCTTCAATGATACGAGGTAGTATCCACCTCTAAGTATTCTAATAGACAATTCTTTCAATAATATGACTGTTAATACATAACTCATAATATAAATGACCTTATACATCATCTTTATATAATCTCAAAATATATGTACAAGACTATTTTTTAATAAGATATAATTATTCTCTCTCTTCTATTGAAATATGAGAAAACTATTAGAGAAGGCCTACGCATTTGTTTTTTTGTTTGGAGAAACAAAATAGAGGATTTGCGTATTCAGCAAAAACAATAGATTCTTTGTTTGGAGATGTTCTTCTTCGTGTGCTCCCAAGTCCCAACCCCACAACACCCCCACTCGGCAAGAAGGGTATCAGACCATCAGAGGATTTAGAAGCTCGAGAACGCTGACTGTGGGCCCGTCGCCCGAAAGCGCGCGAACAAGCCTCGAAGGCTCGGACTCCCGCTCCCCAGCGTTCTTTTTTTATATAATATACATATATATAGACACACAGCCCCTGCTCGGTTGCTCAGCCACAAGACGCGCACCACTGTTTCGACATCATTCCTTCCAATCTCAGGCTCAGACCCCTCCTACATTGGATCTTCCTCCTTGCAGCCGAGAGTGCTCCGCTTGCAATCCAGTGCTCTTTAAAAGCATTGGAAGAACAGAGCTGACACCCGAAGTGGCCCCCGGTTCTTGACGGCCTGGTGATTTTTTCTTTCTGAGATCTGCCTCAAGGTAAATCTATTTGGCACATTTATCTTTTACTTTTTACCTTTTTAGTGGTTTCAATAATGCACTCAGAAAACGGTGAGATTAACCGCGCGTTGCTAGTAGCTCGAGTGATATCCAACGAATGCTAAGCGCATCTAGAAGAGGCCGGATCCGGATCCTCACTGGTGACCGGCGACCTGGAACAAACCGGCCTGAGATAAGAGTGGAAGAGAGGGAGGGAGATACTATAGTTGGATTTAGGGTGCCGCACAGCCGCATTCGTCATGCAGTTAAATCATGCCATATCCATGTTAATCTGGCTGATGGAAATCAACTGCAATGTGTGAAGTTGCTCCTGAGTCTGAGTTCGCCTAGCTATAATGTTAGCTTCAGTTCTGATAGGTCCATGGGATTTTACAGAGTTGAGCTAGTACCAAGTGCTCTGTAGTCTGCATAGATATGCTCATACGGGCATGTACTCTTGCAAGTATTCATTAGGCTAAAGTGTGTGTGTTTTTTTTGAACTAACCGCATGAGATAGTGCGTATTTCATTGATACAGAAGAATCCTAGGAGATCATAGGCAGGAAAAAGAAAAAAAAAGACAAAACTCGCCCGGTTGGATTGAGACTTCAACACAGGTTATCGCTCAACTATACTCACTAGCCGGTTGGATTGGAACATCAACATGGCCAAAACACTACTCATAACGACGACAGAGGAGACAAAGCACAACCGCAGCTTCCACCCTCAACCGTACTCCTGCGGGTATTGAAACCTCTCAAGTGATCCAACGCTGACAGAGGAGCAGAAGGAACAGACACCACCACACCAAGAGGGCCACCGCTGTGCAGGACCCAACACCGTAGTGCTGCTGCACCTAAGCCGACAGCCCAACGACATGAAAAACACCGAGTCCAAAGCAACCCAACGCGTGGGGGCCTCGCTACTTCCGCCGTTGGACGCCTCTCTCGCGTGCGCGGGGACCAACCTGCCACTCAACACGCCTCTCTCCTGTGTGCGGGGACCTCCAAACCCGCCGCACGGCTCCACGCTCCGGACTCGTTTCAAGAATTGTTGTCAAGGTAGAAAGAAGAGGTGCCCCGCCCCCCATGAACCGTATCAAGCCGCCAGACCACTGCCATGGTTTGGAATCATCACGTTGCTTTCCTCCTCGCACGAAGACGCCGCCACCGAGCCAGAAGACCGAAGATGTTGCCCGCGTCATCTTCCAACGTTGCACCGCACCGGATGGGTTCAGCCGTGCTGAACAACCCGCCGCGATCCATTGCAGGCCAAGTCATCACTGGTTGTCGTTGCCGCAAGCGCCGTCCTTCAACGCTGTCCCGCAACGCACCGGAGATTGTCAAGCAACATCAGGCGCCGCGGAACGCTGCAAGCAGCCGAACAACAGCCGAGCGATGACCCCCGGCCACCAACGAGAGAGCAGGCGTCTTGGCGTGAGGTAGACAACCCCTTTTCGCATGCCCTCCGATAGATTTGTCACCACCGGCCGAAGCAACCGCGAGCAGCAGGACGACCATGCCGCCGAACGAACGGTGTCTCTAGAGACGACGCCTCCAAGGAGGTCACGATGCCCACAGGCGTCGCCGTCGCTCGTCCAGGAGCTGGACTGGGTTTTCACCCAGAGACCTCGTGCAGCAGGGTTGTAACTCCAAAATGACGCCCTCAACAGAGAGAGCGATGCCCGAAAGCGCCGTCGCCATTTCACCAGAATGGATCTGGCGAGGGCTTTCACCGGAGTGTCTAAACCCCGCTGCACGCGTTTGCCGCAGCAAGCCGGCACCACCACTGCGGCCACCCCAACCGAGGGATGTCACTGTCGCCGTCCTCACGTCCCGGCAACCCGCCCCCGAAGCTCCGTCTCCCTGCCACCGCGCTCGCGTCCTGGCAACACGCCGGTGCCGCGCCACACTATGGTACGCCGGGCCGGCTAGCTCACCGGCAGCCGCCATCCCCGCTGCCGCACGGCTCCTCGCTGCAGCCACCACGACCCGTCGACGCGGCCGTAGGCCCCACTGACCGCCATGGCGCGTGCCTGGCCGGCCGCCGCTGCCGCGCCAGGCTGGCCACGCTGTCCCGCGCGCGGATCACCTGCTGCCGGCCGTCGCATGCTTCGCGCCTCCGTTCCCGCGAGCCACCACCGTCGGGCCCAAAACGTCGCTGCCCCGCCGCCAGTGTGCACCTTCCCAACGTGGATCCGCAATGGAGGCCATGGATCTGGCCTCACCAGCGCCGGATCTACGGCCAGAGCCGCTACTCCATGGATCCCGGCTGCCGGCGAGGAGGTGTAGGCGGGAGAAGCGTGGAAGGCCTCGCCGCCGCCTTCCCAGCGGCCGTGCGGGCTTCCGGCGGCGTGCTCCGGTGGCGGCAAGACGCGGAAGAGGACGCTGGGGGCGGGGGCACGCCGGGGGCGGAGTTCCGCCCGAGTCGCCCGTGAGAGGCGACGCGGGGTATGGGGGAACGTTTTTTTTGTTGTAACAAATGTAGGCTGAAGTGTGTGATGCTAAAGCCTAAGCAAGACTGGCCATTTCCGATGTCGACCAAGTATTCCACAAATCCATATGTTCTCTTTTAAAGTTAACAGAAATATGCAAAACAATATTTAAAAATGAGAATACGTTACACTACCAAAGAAAGCCTCATCCGCACCGGTTGGGAACGGGCTTTAGCACCGGATTCCCAACCGGTGCTAAAGGTGCAATCCTTTAGCACCAGGTTAAATAACCGGTGCTAAAGGTGCACCTTCGTAAAAAAAAATGTGCGTTGCTTCGGGGATTCAAACTCAGTACCTCTTGGCTCGCGCGTACCCACCTAACCATCTCACCTACGCATCACATGTGATAGAACAGAAGATACGCTCCTTTTGAAGTAGCATGCGACACCCCCTTTAGCACCGGGTCGTATTTATCAACCGGTGCTAAAAGGCCTTTAGCACCGGGTGGTGTTACGACCCGATGCTAAAGGGTCCTCGGGGGCACCCCAATTTTACACCCAGCGCTAATATTGCATTAGCACCGGATCTTGAGTGCACCGAGGCATATGAGAGGGGCGGATGTGAAGATCTCTGATAGTGTTAGCTTTACTATATTTGAAGTTTAGTTGCATGGTGATGTAGAAAAAATAAAGAACAATGTTCAAAGACATTTAGTAGGCGCTTGATAAGAACGATACTAAGTGAAGTATGTGACTATACTTGACCTTGAGTTCCTTGCGTTGGATCGGAGATCTTTAAGTAAGGTCACAATCATAAGATCTTAAATAAAAAAATATAAAAAGAGTAAAATACATGGTCAATCTCAAAACTTGTTCCAAGATATCATTTAGGTTTGTGAATTTTGAAAATGTATTTTTAGATTTAGAAATTTGTCTTGGAGTGTTGCCTAGGTCCATTAACTCTCAAAATGTATTTTTAAGTCTCTACATTTGTCCATGAGATCCAGGTCCATAAATTCCCAAAATACATTTTAGATCCTAGAACTTGTCTGGCACTGTTTCCTCCTTGCTCATCACCTTCGTAGCTATGTTGAGCTAATAATCACAAAGGGAGTATGAGGAAAGTGGAGAAGGAGATGTAGGCTAGCAGTGCAAGAAGCAGATGGTAACTAGAGCTGGCACCATAAGCGCAAGTGAAATTCTCATGGCCAGCAAGTACGGCATTTTACGGTGTTATCTGCCACTTGATTGGGGAAGGATGTTAGCATGGGCCGGAGCAGAAGGAGAAGAAAGCACAGTGAAGGGCATGATAATAGTAAAGAGTAAGACCTAGAGTGAGAACCAGGAGTAGTCCTTATTCTTCCCTCTACCTGGACTAGTGGTAATGCTCGTGTTGATTGACAATCTAAAAATGAGAGATTATAGACCCTTCCCTTGGATCACTTCATTTTAGAGAATCACTTCACAGAATCAACAGAGAATCATTTCTCTCTGAAAAACCGTTTGACAGAGCTTCCCTTGGATTCACCAGAGAATCAGCATTGGGAGCTCTGCCAAACAGGGCCATAGATTCTATTGACTAGAGCCATAGAATCATGCCCCATAATCCATGTCGTAAAGATATAAAATTCTTTGACATAATCCCGGTTTTAACAACTATTGTTACCATGGCTTCATGCCTCACATTTTGATTGTTAACTGCAGCATGGACGTTTGACTGTTCGCTTCCTTGTGTGCACATCTCTTGGCAGATGGTAGCCTAATGTGCCAGCCCCTCAGCGTAGCTACCTTTATTTGGTTGCTTTGTTCGCCTTTTGCCTTGTGCATGTGTGTCTTGGTGCCGCGCAGCTGCATTAATATGGATAACCACTACCTTTATATCATGCTCAAGATGTTCATGGCTCCATGCTCCTTTAGCCCATCAATTAATGTTACACATCATAATGCCATTGCCTGGCCACCTAGATCTAGCACGTGACGTTTGTGACCTGCACAAGGTAGTTTTTGTAGTGTATGGGTGCGTGAACTTAAGCCTCCTCGTTGCATATAGAACGCACATATTGCCCGAACAAATGTGTTTGCCCTTCTAACATATGAAAGGATTTCATTTATGCAATTTAACATTTAGTTAATTGGGCAAAGCTGAGCAGGACATATCATACTGTGTGTGTTTCAGATTTAGTTCAAGAATCCCTCAGACGTGCAGCTAGTATGAGTTCAGAGCAGCTGAAGCTGTTGATGGACGAAGCTCCGCTCAAGCACCGTGCGAATCGGCTAGCACTAGAGGACCGCGAGGCAGCAAGGCCCTCCATACTGACGATCATTGGCTTTGCATTCCTAACCTTCAACTCGGTGATGGCCATCTGCAGGTCGGACAGAGATGTGGGAGCCATATCCTTTGTGATTTTCTCCTACATCGACCTTGTTTTGCTCTTCTACTTCCTGCGCCAGTATGAGAGGACACCACCAGAGTCACCCCGCCAGGAGCACATCAAAATGGCTGTATGGCTGCTCACCACGATGCTCACTGCTTCTTTCTCGTATAAAGTGGCAGCGATTCTGCCATTCCCGGTGCAGGTATTGGTGTGGGTAATGGCAGGAGCCACTGTTTTTGGTGGTTTCTATGCTTTCTTCGTCTACCAGGAGAAAACCCCGCAGGATGCCCCAAAGGCATAACGAGGTACAAATCTCATCTCTTGCTTCGGTTTCTCCATGTTAAGAATTGACAATGCACCTTTTGTTCTAAAACCTCATCTACTGGATCATTCTTGAATCATAAGATTAGTAACTTGATTGTGTACCAAATGTTTTATGTCTGTATGAGTATAAGGGATTCAGGATAGGGTTGATCAGTTGAGTCCATACCAAGATTTGGTGTCAGTCACAGTTACAACAAAGGTACATTTAATGGTGTACTGGAAATGAAGGATTAAACTAGTTAATGCCATTTCAATCCAAGAATTGGACACGGAATTTCTATTCCAATTTATTTTTGGTGGTTATGAGGAAGATGAGCTCTGCATGTTTTCATAAACTTCGGGACAGCCTCACATGTGGAGAATTGGAAAAATTGTAGAGGTCAGCAATTGCCTGCTGAGACAATGAGACATTTCCCTCAAAATTTTGAAAATGATGGCTTCACTAGAGTTCCGTGGTGTTTCATGTTCTAAAGTCAGTGGCTAATGTCAGACTTGGATAAGAATTGGTGTTGATTTCTGACCATCCAAACAACGGGCTCCACTCTTCTGCAAAAGAGGAAAAAATACAAAAGACAAGTGGCTCTAATCTTTGAAAAAGGAAAGCAAGACAAGAAGAGTGGTTGTTCAATAAAGTTGCTGGCGTGCGTTTCAAAAGAAGTGAGCACGAAATCTTTCCATGAAAAAGAGCAGCAAACGAAGAAGAGAGGCAGTAGCCTTCAGCTCATGTCATATGATGTCTTCTTAGCCATCCTTGGCAGCTCCCAAGGCAAACTGGTTTCTCAGGCTTGTGGCTCTTCAGCTAAAGTGATCATGAGGCTTTGAGCCAAACTGAAACAGGAAGCTGGAGCCATCTTATTGTTTCCAACCTACTCTAGAATATAGTGCATCCAGTGAGCAGACGTTCTGAACTGAACGTCATGGATAACTCCTCAGTTTTGCCATTCAGAAACTTAAATTTCACAATGAAGACTTCAATTGAGCCATCGCCGATTCCGCCTACTAAAGTAGAGCTCACAGAGTTGATTCTCTGGTGAATCCAGGAGGAGCTCTACCAAACAGGATTCATGGCTCTGGGTCTGCGAGCCTTATCATCTCCAGAGTTTGCTTAGTTGCTTGAATGTAGGCAGGGCGCTTGAAACATAGTTTTTTTTTGGGATAATGAGGTAGGTTTCATATACTGCATCCATTTTTGCATGGATCATCACTAGCATCACTGTCTTGGTCCGACTGCACAAGGCTCTGTCCGAGCAGCTGCAGTTGCAGATTACTTTTCCCTTTATTTCACTTTCTACAATGCATGTAATGAAGTGGGAAATAATTCCTAGCTCACTTGCGCAGGGTGCCATCGAGGGAGGCAAAAATTCTTTAGGCCCATCCTGCATATTCTCTGCTGGTCTGCGTGGTCGCGTTTATGCTTGGCCCGGCCTTTTTGCCATTTCTGTCGTTGGGCTTCGCCATGTTTCCATCTTCAACTTGACGGACCAAATTGACAATCTCTGCGTTGTCACATGGGTGATATTGCGGTAATGACAAATCATTGAGGTGGCAAAGAAGAGAGTGGCAGTTTGGCAAAGTCCATGTTAATAAATATGGTAATATGGTGAAGCCCAATGACGAAAATTGACGAAAAAAAAACTATGCTAGGCCGCGGAGAGGATGTGTCCGGTTGAGTTTTGCCTGCCGGAGAGCGGCACGCACGAATGGTGTGATGTATGCGTCTAAAAGCTTCAAGCGTATCAATTTTCTCCTTTTTTACCTTCTGGTCAAGTTTGGTATAACGTCACTTTTGTAATTCCTGGGGTCTGTGTACCTGCGCGTGCACATAGCGATCACCAAAAATAAGCAAAACGCTCGAGCTTAGTGCTGGTGCTCGAGTGTCCAGCATGAGTTACCTAGTTACCTGGATCTGTACGTCGTTTCCTGTTGTTAAACCCTGCTTTTCATGAACGGAAATTATTTTCCCTCTAGAACCATTATTTCCAAATTCCAATCTTAACGTGCTCTCGATAATTTGAAAGTACTTGTGGTTCTGTCGCAGCACGTACATCATTACTACACGCTCTGTTTCTCGACGGCGCCTATGTGCTCTGTTTATCGACGGCGCCTATGTGCTCTGTTTCAATTTTCCAGCCTACACAGTGCCACCGCCTGTCGGTTTCTGCTCTTCAGCAAGTTAACATGCGTCGTCTGGGATGTATAACGACTATACACCGGTGTAGGTTTAGTCCCACATTAAAAATTAATGATGGGGACACAATATGTAAAGGGGGCAACTATCACACGCTGGTCCGTGGGTATAGTAGACCGAGTCGAAATCCCCTGCACACTCTATTAATTGGTATCAGGGCCAAAAGTTAGAAACATAGAATATCTCCAGGGTCACACGGTGACGGGAAACCCATAGACTTCTCGATGGGTTGAATGTAATGGAAGATGAGTTATATCCGATGTGTGACGGGTGAGATTGTATTGTTTAGTCCTTAACCACACAACATATAACATATAAGGTGGAGTGGTGTGTGGGTCGGTGGCGGGGGGAGAGGAGTCAATTAAGTGGCAGGCTAGCATGGTCAAATAGGTCAATATACCGTGGTGCATGGTGGAGGTTGCAGGTTAGAGGTCAGTGTGGCGACTGATGGGGTTGTTGTTCTTTGTGGTGTGCCAACACGCGGTGTGAGCTCAGAGGGGGTTTGCATAGGAGGAGTTTGGGCGCCTCCAAATTAGCAAAGGCGTGGATCAATTTGAGGTAGCTAATGGGATTATTGTACTTTGTGGCATGGCAACACGCGGAGCGAGCTCAAAGTTCTTGTTTGCATGGGGGGAGTTTGGATGCTTCCAAATCAGCAAAGGTATGTGTTGACACCAAAAATTGGCACCAGGAAGAGGCTGACATGTGGGCCGGAATCGTCGAAGAGATATCATTCGGCAAAGGAGTTTTTTTTTCCCAGAAGCATTCGGCAAAGACGTTCTGCGGTCGGGAACGCATCGTCATTCGGCAAGAAAACTGTTCCGCAAAAGGCATTCGGGAGCGCGCGATGACGTGGATCAAGTATAAGGGAAAGGCTGGTTTGATTTGGAATGCAAGGCGGATACGGTGCCCCGGCGTTTATCTTTTTTAGGAAACAAATAATGTAATCGTAATCGATTAGGAGTCGTGTCGAAACCAGGGTATAAATATAAACCCATGGTCATTGTAAAAGAGGGATCCAATCAATCATACATCAAACCGGCCCCGTGCCAACATCGAGTCCTTTAGTCGAGTCGTCGAGTTCTTCGAGAGGAGTCATCGATCCGTCGACCTCCGTAAGTACCGGCAACCCTGCATCATGCCTAGTATCATGCGGTGGATTTAGGCCTTGGTTCAGGAAGGTTCCATTGCTAGATCATGAGCCATGCGGTGGGCTAAGTTTTAGCTTGGAACAAGTTATCGGCTCTATTGGATTTTGGCAAGATCTGATAGATTCATTAAGTTACCATGTGTTGCTCTGGATTTTACCTTCGTGTTCGATTCATTACAACACTCCTTTGCCCAGTCTAGGTTGATTAGAATCGGCTCCAGCTCACGATGCTCTGCTTTTCATAGCCGAATTCGAAGTCAATCTAGATTGCCACGTGTTGCGGGTTCAGGCTCGTTGGTCTTGCGTAGATCTTGACAGAACCGGGTATCATGCGGTAGATGCAGGTTTTTGGGTCGTCTTAGAGCTAATCATCCGGTGGATTAGAATTCGATTCGATCTGATAGATCTATCATCATCGACGAAGCATGTTCCTTCTCCACGGAACCCGATTCGGCTATATAGCTGAATTCGGCAGTATCGTCACGAGTGAAACACGTCCACGGTTTTGTTTTTAAATAAAGAATGCTTTTAGCCTTCCATGTTCAGGGCGTATCATGCGGTGGATTGCCCTATTCTTGGTTGGTGGTGTGATTCCAAGCAAGTCGTATCATGCGGTGGATTAACTTGTTTGTTTTCATGCCTGACGGGTTGGAAAGTACCTAGACATGCGGTAGACTAGTGCTTTTAATCTATGCATTCTTGTTTATTATGAAATTATGGTCATGCTTTCGCCCTTTTATTTATCTATCATGCTTTGTTTCTCGTTAATCGGCTATGAGTATGCGTTACAATGTTCATTCGGCTGAAAGCCGATCTTTCGTCATGCTTACGTCACGCATTCGGCAGTGCGCTCCCTGCGTGCCTCGCCGATTGCCGAATGAGGCTTTAACTGCCGACAGATAGCTTCTCTGTAGCTATGTGTCGTTCGAAACTGGCTCCGTAGCCGCAAATATGGAACTGACTGGTATTGCCCGGTACGTTCCAGGTGTTATCTAAACATCTTTTCTCCCTTTGTCAGTTTCAGGAAAATTGACTGGCACGCTTTCGGATTCAAACGCTCGTGCTGCGTGTGAAGCCAGCTAATTCGGCTTGCTGTGTGCTTGGCGTGGGGTGCGGATTTTACGTCAACACACTTTTTGGCACGCCCGGTGGGACCCCAAGCTTCAAAGATGCCTGAATTAAAAGATATTCTGGAAGTCACTTTTGAAGAATTGTCTGATGAACACCAACAAATGGTAAAGACTGCTGCAGATCAGTTCATCAAGAAATGCTTGCTGTCTTTTGCTAAGAACAGGAGTGGTGCACCGTTTCTCAAGTCAGATTTGCCAAGAGTTCTTTTGCCAGGACAATCTGATCTTACTGAAGATGAAGAAAGGGAGAAGTTCTCTAGCTTGTTGTACAAGGCTTTAGGGGAAACAATGACCAATCATAATGCTGCATTCCTGAACAGTTTTCGGCTCATACTGGTCAACATCTTTGGTCAACACGTGGATAAGCCTTTTGAGCAAGTGCATGGACAAATTGGTGGCCCGACGTATTTCAATGTTCAAACATCGGTTCCAAAACGTCATGGTAAAGGTACTGAAGAGACTGAAGCTTCTGGAACCAAAGACGCGAATGGACAGCCGATTCAGCAAGAGCTTCAGCATGCATTGCCGAAACCTCGTACATATGGTGATACGGCATTCGGCACCACGGGAAATCCACCTGCTTCTGCTTACAAGATATCCCCTCTGAACAACAGGCTGCAAAGGGATATGTATGGGAACGGATATTCAGAGTTTATGGATTACAATGCTATCGACGCTCTCCCGAATCCTGGGTATGTTGGTACTGCAGGCATGCTTGCTGGAAGACCAGGGAATCAAGATACCAGTGTTGACCTCATGGTGCAAAAAATGACCGATGTATTGCAAAATCAATTCGGTCTGAAGCCTAAAAGTCAGGGGTACATGTATTCGTCTCCTTTCCCAGAATGGTACCAAAGGGTATCATTGCCGAATAGAGTCAAGGTACCTACAGAGTTCACTAAGTTCTCAGGACAAGATGATACTAGCACTGTAGAACATATAGCCCGATATCTGATGCAGCTTGGAGAAGCTTCGGCAGATGAGGCTTTCAGAATCAGATACTTTCCTTTGTCACTGACGGGTCCAGCTTTTACGTGGTTTGCTTCTTTACCCGCTCAGTCAATTTGTACTTGGAAAGACCTGGAGCAGAAATTCCATGCTCATTACTACATTGGCAGTACCGAGAAAAAGTTGGTTGATTTGACCAGCTTAAGGCAGAGGAATAATGAGACTCCTACGGAGTTCCTCAGGAGATTTAGGGAAACAAAGAGCATGTGCTTTTCTCTGAACATACCTGATGATCAGCTAGCTGGTATGGCTGTAGCTGGCATGCTGCCTGCCATTCGGGAGAAGCTATTCGGGATGGAGTTTGATGATCTGGGCCAGTTGTCACACAGATTGGCCTTAATGAGTAACCAGGCATATGGTTTCAAGAAAGATGCCAGATTTGCTAAGCATAATGATGTAGCCGACATCTATAACCAGTTCCTTGAATGAGCAGATCAAGGAGATGAGTATGAAGATAGCGAGGAGATAGCCGCAGCAGAGATAGTGTGGAGTAAAGAACCAGTCATGGTGAATCAGAGGTGGATTAAACAGAATAAGGGCACCTATGATTTTGATGTAACGAAAGCAGATAAATTGTTTGACTATCTTGTAAAAGAAGGCCGGATCAAGCTACCAGAGGGGCATTCTATGCTTCGGCCTGATGGAGTGAAAGATAAAAGGTACTGTGGATTCCATGATAGAAATTCTCATTCCATCAATGAATGCAGGGTTTTTAGAGTGAGGATTCAGAAAGCTATCCAAGAAGGGCATCTGAAATTTGACAATAAGATGAAGTTGGACAATAACCCGTTTCCTCAGAACATGATTGGGTTCTCAATCAATATGGTGAATGTTGCCGAATCTGGAGAAAAGGGAAAGATGAGAGTCCTGACGTCGAAGAAAGCGAAGCAGAAAGGCTCAGTCGATCCTAATCGGCAAATCACGATCGAACAGATTCGCGAGGAAAAGCCTCGCTTCCCGAATAGCCGATTTGAAATTGGAAAATCTTCTAAACCCAGAGTCACATCGCGCATTCTCCTCAATAAGTGGCAACGTCAGCAAGAGCACTACCAGAGACGTGAATACGAGGAGGAGAAAAGAAGGCGCGAAGAAGAAAGGTTTGAGGAAGAACAAGAGGAATATGTCCGAGAACAAGAACGTGCACATTGGGATTGTGTTTTCTTCAGACACTGTTGGAACGAGGGTTTAAAGCTGCCTACGTGGAATAACTGTCCTGAATGCAATAATGGATATGTCGAACATAGGCAAAATGTTGCCACTCGCCGGTCCGTCCACGAAAGAATTGGAAGGGTACATCCTAGTGATGATCGGCGTCTAAAAATATGTAAGAATGATGATCAACCAATGAAAAGACGTGCTGATTATAGATGGATTGATCATGAGGAAGAAGATCGTGAGTATGTTTGGCAGAAAGGACAGTGGTGTCCACCTGGTTTAAGAAGGAGCCAGAAGAGAAGAGTCCAACGCCTGAGGAATCAAGAATTGAAGCAAGCAGGAACCAGGATGAAATCGATATGGCGTCCAAAAGACAGGCCTGACGAATCGGGTCATTCGGCTCCTACATGCATGGTATGTTTCTTGCCGAATGAATTCATGGCTCCAGCTAATCAAATTGTACAGGAAGAGATATTGTCAGAAGTGGATGAAGCCGAACAATATGGGTTAATGGCACAATTGGTATTGAATAAACAAGCTATTTTCGAGAAGCCAGTCCAGAATCGGCACATGAAGCCACTGTACTTAAGAGGATATGTCAACGGGAAGCCACTAACGAAGATGTTTGTTGATGGTGGAGCTGCTGTTAATGTGATGCCATACAATACATTCAGGAAACTTGGCATGAGCCCTGGAGATTTAACGCCAACAAGCATAGTGTTGAATGATTTTGCTGGAAATCCTTCGGACACCAAAGGATGTGTACATGTAGATCTGATGATTGGGTCCAAGATTCTGCTTACAACCTTCTTTGTTATTGAAGGCAAAGGGGCATACAGCTTGCTACTTGGAAGGGATTGGATTCATGCGAATTGCTGTATTCCATCTACTATGCATCAACAACTTATTCAGTGGATAGATGATGAAGTGGAAATTGTCCCAGCAGATGATTCAATTAGCGTGGCTAATGTGGAACCGGCCTTCTGGGAATATCAAGGCATAGATTGCTTCTCAGGTAAGGACTGGGGAGAAGGTCCTGTTGAGCCAGTCAGCAGTGATCAACAGCCGATCAAAGCAGTCGGCTCTTTTAGTAATTTTTAATGGATAATCCAATCGATGGGACTGACGGGAAGCTAGGACATGGATTTGTGTCGGCTGATAAATTAGAAGAAGTAGACATTGGAGACGGTGACAAACCAAGGCCGATATTCATCAGTGCTAGCTTGGATTCGGTTTTCAGGGAGAAGTTGATTGAGTTGTTAAAAGAATACAAAGATTGCTTTGCTTGGGATTATTCGGAGATGCCTGGTTTAGATCGTTCCATTGTTGAGCATCGATTGCCGATCAAGCCTGGTTATAAACCTTACAAGCAACCACCCCGGAAAATCTACAAAGATGAAGTGTTGGCCGATGTGAAGAAAGAAGTGGAAAGATTAATAGCAGCAAACTTTATTCGGCCGTGCAGATATGCAGAATGGATCTCTAATATTGTTCCTGTGTACAAGAAAAATGGGAAGATGAGAGTTTGCATAGACTTTAGAGATCTGAACAGAGCTACACCCATGGATGGATATCCGATGCCTATTGCTGATTCGTTGGTTGATGCTGCTGCTGGATATAAAGTGATTAGTTTCATGGATGGTAATGCAGGGTACAATCAAATTTTTATGGCATTGGAAGATATAGCGAAAACAGCTTTCAGATGTCCAGGACATATAGGGTTGTTTGAATGGGTTGTCATGACGTTTGGTTTGAAGAATGCTGGTGCAACTTATCAGAGAGCCATGAATTATATTTTTCATGAGTTGATCGGCAAAATTGTGGAGATATATATCGACGATATTGTGATTAAATCATTGGATCATGAAGCACATTTGGCCGACATAAGGAAAACTCTAGAATGCACTAGGAAACATGGGCTCAAGATGAATCCAAATAAATGTGCTTTTGGAGTTTCGGCAGGAGAATTCCTGGGATTTCTAGTGCATGAAGGAGGAATAGGAGTTGGCGAGAAAAGTGTGAAAGCCATTGATGAAATTGTTCCTCCAACTAATCTTAAGGAATTACAGTCATTACTTGGTAAGATCAATTTTGTAAGAAGATTCATATCAAACTTATCACAGAAGGTGTTGCCTTTCTCTTCACTGCTGAAAGTCAAGAAGGATCAGAAGTTTGTATGGAGTGACGAACAACAAAAGGCTTTCGATGAGATCAAGGAATACATGAAAGAACCACCAGTATTGGTACCTCCACAGCTAAACAAGCCTTTTAAGTTGTACGTGGCGGCCGATACCCAAACTATTGGATCGGCCCTCATACAAGAATTTGGGGGAAATGAAAGAGTGGTTGCATACCTTAGCCGAAAGTTGCTTGATCCCGAAACGAGGTATTCGGCTACTGAGAAGCTTTGTTTATGTGTTTACTACTCCTGTACAAAATTTCGGCACTACTTACTACATGCCGAATGCATTGTGTATTCAAAGTTTGATGTGATAAAACACATGTTGTCTATGCCGATTTTGAACGGAAGGATTGGCAAATGGATTTTAGCTTTGTCTGAATTTGAGTTAAGGTTTGAATCGGCAAAGGCTGTTAAAGGACAGATTATTGCTGATTTCATTACTGAGCATCGCGATTTATCAGTTAATTTGCTTGAAATTGCTCCTTGGGTATTATTCTTCGATGGCTCTTCATGTGACAAAGGTGGTGGAGTAGGTATTTTGTTAATTTCACCAAGAGGAGAGGTATTTGAATTTGCTATTCCTATTCAACCTACTGTCACTAATAATCAAGCTGAGTATGAAGCGTTGCTCAGAGGACTTCAATACTTGAGAGAAGCAAAGGCCATTGCAGTTGAAATTTTTGGAGATTCAGAATTAGTCATAAGGCAACTAAATGGCGAGTATGAGTGCAGAAATGATGTCTTGAGGAATTACTATGAGGAATGCAAGCAAATCTTAAAGGAATTTCAGTCAGTAATTCTGCAGCATATTCCTAGGAGAGACAATGAAGAGGCAAACAGATTAGCTCAAGGTGCTTCGGGTTATAAAGAGCTTCGAGAAGTTTTTGCTAATGATGTACATGCTTTCGGGAGTAATCTGGCAGAAGATGATTGGAGAAAAGAGATTGCCGATTATCTGGAGAATCCATCCCGAAAGGTTTCTAGAAAGCTCAGGTATAAAGCTTTAAAGTTTGTTCTTCTTGATGATAATTTATATTATAAATCCTTGGATGGGGTGCTATTACATTGCTTAAATCAAGAAGAAGCAAAAAGGCTGATAAGTGAAGTGCATGATGGGCTGTGTGGAGCACATCAATCGGCTTACCGAATGAAGTGGGTTATTAGGAGAACTGGGTACTATTGGCCCACGATGCTAAAAGATTGCTTTGAATATTATATGGGATGCCAAGATTGCCAGAGATTTGGAAACATTCAGAGAGTTCCAGCATCGGTCCTGAATCCTATTATCAAGCCATGGCCATTCAGAGGATGGGGAATAGATTTGATTGGCCAGATAAATCCTCCATCTAGCAAGGGGCATAAGTTTGTGCTTTTAGCAACCGATTATTTTACTAAGTGGGTTGAGGCGATTCCATTAAAAAAGGTGACATCAGAGAATATGGTTGAATTTGTTAAAGAACATATCATTTACAGATTTGGAATTCCTCAAACAATCACCACAGACCAAGGGACTCAGTTTACATCTTCAGAGTTCAGAAGTTTTGCTGAAAGTATGGGCATCAAATTGTTAAATTCTTCTCCTTATTATGCTCAAGCAAATGGTCAGGCAGAGGCTTCTAACAAGATTATGATCAAAATCATACAGAAGAAGATTGATCAGAAGCCGAGAAAGTGGCATTCGGTACTCAATGAGGCTTTATGGGCTTACCGAATGGCTCCACATGGGGCTACACAGACATCTCCTTATGAGTTGGTATATGGGCATCATGCTATCTTGCCATGGGAAATACAATTAGACTCAAGGAGGATAAAGTTGCAAAAAGATTTAAGTTCCAAAGATTATAGTAATTTGATGATGGACGAATTAGAAGATTTGCATATGATTCGTCTCGGGGCTTTGGAAAATGTTGAGAAAAATAAAATGCGAGTTGCTAAATATTACAACAAGAAGGTGAAAGTCAGGCAATTTGCAGAAGGAGATTTGGTTTGGAAAGCAATATTGCCTATTGGAACTAAATACAGTGCATTCGGTAAGTGGTCTCCAAACTGGGAAGGTCCTTTCAGAGTGGTCAGATGCGTGCCTGGAAATGCATATATCCTGAAAACTTTACTAGGAGAGGAGTTTACTGCTGCTATCAATGGGAGATACTTGAAGAAATATTATCCTAGTATTGAGATTGATCGCTGATTGAAATATTCAATATCAGAACAACTGAAACAGCCGGCATTCGGGAAGGAGCCGTCTTCAGAACAAAAATATTGACAGAAGAAGGAATGGCCAATACCAAAGTGTATTGCCCTTAGTACAAATATTTTGCATCATGAGTTTGACCAAGTTATCACAAAAAGGATTGCAAAAGATGAATTTTATTGCCGAAATTCCATGATCCCTAGTACAAACTAATGGAACAGCTTGTTCAGAACAGACTGAGGATGAATGGAATCGGCAATGGCAGCGCCATGAGCATCAAGGCTATCTATGGAGGCCTCAATGTCGTCGATCTCCTCCGGGTTGCCATTGGCGAAGCCGGTCGGTAGCCTGGAGTAGTCGGTGCCGGTGTGCGTCGACATGGCGACTAGACCTGCGGCAGTGCCCAGACGGATGCCGTGCGAGGCCACCTCATCGATACGGCCCGCCACTGCACCAAGGCGGGCTTCTGGCGTGTCCCCAGGAGCATTCACCTTGTTTGTCAAAGACTCGACCAATGTCTTCAGACGATCGAGTTCGGCGTCGCGATCTGTAGGATTACGAAGCAACGACGGGTTAGTCCAAAGTCAGATTGAAGTTAAGCGAACCGAAGAAATTACCGTCGATGGTCTCGAGCTGCTGCTTGCGCTGGTGTTGCCACTCCAGATCTGCGATCCCGGCTTGTTTGGAGACGACCTCCAGCTCATGCCGAGTATCATCACGTTCCTGATTGAATCGGCGGGCATCGCTATCCGAGTAGCGCAGATCCCAGTCGGGCCTGGAGGATCGGCTAGATGACTCCGAAGAATCACCTGCTGCAGTCGAAGCCGCAGGTGGAACAGTAACAGGGTTCCATTGGATGAGCCTGAAAGCACAAAGAAAGTTGAGAATAAGGCAAAATCTGGAGGAAAAGATAAGGAGAGACAGACGGTCATCACCTCCGACGAGCGCCGGCGCGGCTCCCTTCGGCTTCGTCGACGGCCGGGCGTCTTCTGTTGTTGGACATCAGGGTTTCTTGGAGGTTACTGTGCTGGAAGAGGAAGAGACTCAGGCTAGCAGAGAGCTCGAGTTGAGAGGATTTGATGGAAGATTAGGAGCGCTCAAGGTTCTTATTTATGGAACTAACAAAGAGATCGTGGCCGAGGATTAGAGTGCATATTCCGAAGAGTTCGGAAGGTGGAAAGGATTTTCCAGCCGATCGGTTCCCATGTCGTTTGGGATTCTTATCGAGTCGTATTCGGCTTTGACTGGATGAGATTCGGCTATGTCGTAGTTGAAGCGTTTTCGGGTCTGACGCTATTATGGCCAGCTTTGCCGAATGAGTTATCCACAATGGAGAAAAAACAGAGTTAAGAAATGGAAAGATTACAGGATTGATAAAACATTCGGCAATCAACTGTTTGTTACAATTACAAACCCAAGAACTTTGAGATTGCATTTTTGGCATTTGATATCATGTTGCTAATGTTCTCTAATATGTTTTTGTCAGCTTCTTGGGTTCTAGCCAGAGCAGCAAGCTTTGCCTTGAGTTGTTTGTCTTCGTTTAGAGCTGCTAAAGCTTCCTTTCGCCTCTTCTCTGTTAACTTGGGAAGCTCGACTATCTTCTTCTTGTCAGCTTCAATTTCGGCCGATAGATCTCTCAATTCGGCTTCAAGTGCAGCTTTTCTGACCTCCTTCATTTCAAGTTCAGATTCCAATTTGGTCAGTAATTCCTTGCTGTTTTGAGCTTGAATATACAGGTCTTTCACAGATTGTTTGGTTGTGGATCTCCTCTGTTCCAGAACTGGTTGAGAAGATTGGTTCTTTAGAGCCTGTTTTACTGCAACGTATTGTTGATCCAAATGAGAGACTGGTTCCAAAGAAATTTTGATATCGGCAGGGAGTTCTTGGTCAATGGTTTCCAGTGCATCCCTTAAAAGATCAGCATCTTTGACTTGATCTTGGATACTCTTGTGCAGCAAAGCAAGGATATCTTTCAGCTTTGTTTGATTTTTTTCTGACAGAGCTTGGCCAGAAGATGTTTCTTCCCCTTGTTCGGCAACCAAGTCGTCCATAGCGAAAGAATAGCTGGATGATGAAATGGTTTTCTCCTAAAAGATGGTTCTTGCCGAATTAGTAATAATCTGCTGAATAAAAGAGTAGAGAAAGTTAAATGATTATGTTTACCTCGTTCCTGACTTCCTGAATAGGAGAAGGAAGCCTTTCAGGCTCAGTTGGGGGATTCTGTGTATCTTGCTGAGGAGAAACTGGAAGGCTTCTTGGTGAGGATGGTGCTTCTGATTGGAGAAGAAGTTGCAAAGCTAAAGTTGAATCATGATGAGAAGAAGAGCTTTCCAAGATTGGATCCATTGAGGATTGTTCTGCAGTTAACAAGAAATGAGTGCCGATGAAAAAGAAGTTAAGAAGATAAAGTGGTAGAATTTTACCAATCAATGAAGCATCGGCAGGATCTGCACTGATTGCTGGTTGCTGTGCTTTGGCCTGAAACCAAGGAGAAATAAAACTGAGTAAAATACCAATGGCATTATGGTCAAAGAAAGAAGGCTCTGACCCTGATAACCTTTTTGTTGCTTGTTCTTTTCTTCTTTACAACTGAGGGGGCAGTTAAAGAAAGGGTTTTCCTCTTGACAGATGATGGTCTAGTAAGTATTGGATCTGAAGAAGCTTGTCTAGCCATCAGCTGAGCCAAGGTAGGAGATTGGTGCCCCAAAGCAGATATTGGGCCTGCAGTTTTATATAAAATTACCCTGGCAAGAGGGGCAGGTGTTATGTCCTGCAAAATAATAGAGTCAGAATCGATTGGGGTTAATGTTATTAAGACAGATGAAGGAATAAGCATATTACCTCTGCAGTTGGCTGATAATCAGGCATTAACTCAAGGCAGAAGGGATGGATTGGCATATTGAAGATATGATCATGGAATTCTTGCCACCAGAGAGTGAAGGAAGGATGGGCAGATATTATTGGCACAAAAGGATCAGGTGCATAAATAGTTCCACAGCATTTATAAGTAAAAATCCTTCTTGTCTCTGTGGAATCCTTGACAATCTCCCTAGGCCTGAGGAATTCATGGAGAAATAGCCTAGGGGGCACTTGGCCACATCCCAACTGTCTAGCCATCATGTTTGGCTGATAATATTCATAAGTGCTTTGAACCAGCCTCCCTCCACAGAATTCGGCTGGCAGGATGCAGGGCTGGATGAAGGCATTGAAAATTGCTACAGATTGTACATCAGTGCATCCAGTCTCAAAGCTGAATTCGCAAGGGAGAGTAAGATTGTCATTATCCAAATATGGGAACCAAAGAGGATGAGCAAAGCCTCTGAAGAAGAGCTCAAACAGTTCACCGATGTTCTTGTTGATAGATACAGTGGAAGCAGCTTCTCCATAGGTTTGACAACCTTTGGTTCTCCGGGCTTCTCCTTCTTTGTAATTGATTGAAGGGAAGTCTCGGCTGTTGAGGTCAATAGCAACGATTTGATGCATGTATAACTGCAACCACATTTGGACAAACCACCAGGGACCATTTACACAGGGGATTTTCTTACTAGTATGCATCAGGTGGGTGGTTTGATTGAGCATATGATAGACGCTTCCCAGGAGGTATTTCCCAAGTGGGATGACTTTTCCAGCAGCCAGCTCTTCAGCCATCACGATATGATTCAAGGTTGGCTCATTGGCTTTGCCACAAAAGACTGATCTGCATAGCCACATATTCAGAAAGGCCCTGTATTCGACATCAGTCAGAAGGCCATCGGACATATGGTTCTGAATGTATCTCTTATATCCAACCCCTGTTTTTACTCCTGTCTGCTTGGAGGAACCTTTATGATCATATGGGTATACAGTTCCTGTAACATTCAGGCCGGTCATCATGTAGACATCGGCCAAAGTAGGAGACATTGGGCCATGACCAAAAAGAAAGGCATTTGCGCCATTGGACCAAAAGTGGCAAGCTGCAATCAGGAGGTTCTCATTCTTTGGTGTTTCGGCTAATGACAGCTCCAGACAATGAGAAATACACAGATGGTCCCAGTTCTGTGTTTGGGGGCTTTTATCATCAGACATCCTTTTGTACCAATTTCTCCAGCCGGCAATTGGGGGCAAGGGCCAGTTCTTGAAGGCGTCTTGCCACTCATGAGGTTTTGTCAGTGAAATCTTGAAGGGAATCCTCTGAGATTCGGCCGCAATGATTTCGGAAGGGTCTGAATCCCCTACAGGGCCGAGGAAATAGGATGGAGCTTTTTCCTCAACGGGGATAAGGATTTCGGCAGCCAGGGCCTATCAAGAATGGAAGGGGATGAGAAGAAATTTAAGATGCAAATCGAAAGAAGAATGCCGAATGTGCTTGAGGGGATTGAAGCTTACCTGGAGGGCAAAATCTTGATTCGCCATTTGAAGATTGAATCCTGGAAGTCGATGACTTAGGGTTCGGATCCGGATGAGAGCTCTGAAGATTCAAAAGGAGAAGCGGGTGCCGAGCAGAGCTAACTTGGGAATGTTGAGTGCTTCTGGTCAATTCTGAGATAAAATTATCTTTTATCCCGAAATTGAAGGGGCATGTGTTGACACCAAAAATTGGCACCAGGAAGAGGCTGACATGTGGGCCGGAATCGTCGAAGAGATATCATTCGGCAAAGGAGTTTTTTTTTCCCAGAAGCATTCGGCAAAGACGTTCTGCGGTCGGGAACGCATCGTCATTCGGCAAGAAAACTGTTCCGCAAAAGGCATTCGGGAGCGCGCGATGACGTGGATCAAGTATAAGGGAAAGGCTGGTTTGATTTGGAATGCAAGGCGGATACGGTGCCCCGGCGTTTATCTTTTTTAGGAAACAAATAATGTAATCGTAATCGATTAGGAGTCGTGTCGAAACCAGGGTATAAATATAAACCCATGGTCATTGTAAAAGAGGGATCCAATCAATCATACAACAAACCGGCCCCGTGCCAACATCGAGTCCTTTAGTCGAGTCGTCGAGTTCTTCGAGAGGAGTCATCGATCCGTCGACCTCCGTAAGTACCGGCAACCCTGCATCATGCCTAGTATCATGCGGTGGATTTAGGCCTTGGTTCAGGAAGGTTCCATTGCTAGATCATGAGCCATGCGGTGGGCTAAGTTTTAGCTTGGAACAAGTTATCGGCTCTATTGGATTTTGGCAAGATCTGATAGATTCATTAAGTTACCATGTGTTGCTCTGGATTTTACCTTCGTGTTCGATTCATTACAACACTCCTTTGCCCAGTCTAGGTTGATTAGAATCGGCTCCAGCTCACGATGCTCTGCTTTTCATAGCCGAATTCGAAGTCAATCTAGATTGCCACGTGTTGCGGGTTCAGGCTCGTTGGTCTTGCGTAGATCTTGACAGAACCGGGTATCATGCGGTAGATGCAGGTTTTTGGGTCGTCTTAGAGCTAATCATCCGGTGGATTAGAATTCGATTCGATCTGATAGATCTATCATCATCGACGAAGCATGTTCCTTCTCCACGGAACCCGATTCGGCTATATAGCTGAATTCGGCAGTATCGTCACGAGTGAAACACGTCCACGGTTTTGTTTTTAAATAAAGAATGCTTTTAGCCTTCCATGTTCAGGGCGTATCATGTGGTGGATTGCCCTATTCTTGGTTGGTGGTGTGATTCCAAGCAAGTCGTATCATGCGGTGGATTAACTTGTTTGTTTTCATGCCTGACGGGTTGGAAAGTACCTAGACATGCGGTAGACTAGTGCTTTTAATCTATGCATTCTTGTTTATTATGAAATTATGGTCATGCTTTCGCCCTTTTATTTATCTATCATGCTTTGTTTCTCGTTAATCGGCTATGAGTATGCGTTACAATGTTCATTCGGCTGAAAGCCGATCTTTCGTCATGCTTACGTCACGCATTCGGCAGTGCGCTCCCTGCGTGCCTCGCCGATTGCCGAATGAGGCTTTAACTGCCGACAGATAGCTTCTCTGTAGCTATGTGTCGTTCGAAACTGGCTCCGTAGCCGCAAATATGGAACTGACTGGTATTGCCCGGTACGTTCCAGGTGTTATCTAAACATCTTTTCTCCCTTTGTCAGTTTCAGGAAAATTGACTGGCACGCTTTCGGATTCAAACGCTCGTGCTGCATGTGAAGCCAGCTAATTCGGCTTGCTGTGTGCTTGGCGTGGGGTGCGGATTTTACGTCAACAGTATGGGGTCAATTATAGGTGTCCGTATGGTGTTCTGAAGTGTGGTCGAATGGCATGAAAACGCTTCAAGGGCTGAATTGGAAGGAAATATATACAATAGATGTCTATACTTGCAACTGGAGCGATGTAGTTGGTCATGGCTGCTGGAAACTATGATGTAACACGTCATGCGTAGTATGACAGTAGAAACAAAGAGCAAGGCTTATGTGGCAAATCTAACATTTGACTCTAATAGTGTCACTGAGGTTCAAGTGGAGTTTGGAATTATAGGGATAGCAATGTTTTGGGTAGTAATTTTGAGAAAGTCAAGGTCGTCGGGAAGCTTTCATTGAGCAGAAAAGGCGACAACTCAAGTTTGGTGTACATGTAGGCTCACACATGTAAACTTCAAGGTCACGAAATATTCGTCAAGGCGGAGTTTGTTAGATATTGTGTCAAATATTTGTACGGGTTCAGTTGTAATAGAATTTGTGTTGAATTTAGTAATATAGGGTAGAGTTTATGTCAAATTCAGTAACACGGGAATCCTCATAAATATGAGAGGGTGGCTGGTATTGTAATCATGATGACTCGACGATAGGTTCACAGGGGGAGGCGGCATATTGCCGCGACCCTATAGCGACCGGTACGGTGTTGTTGTTTGGGGAAGACCACCCATATAGTCATGCCTTGGAGATGTAGCTTTCACCTTCATCTGGGTACATCCAATAAGCGCTTTTCGCTAGTGTAGATTAGTGGGCAGCTCATTGTCATGAGGGCTAATTTTCTAATAATTGGTATGAAAGCCAAAGGTTGGGAAACCTGGAATATCTCCGACGTCACATGGTGATGGGGAGCATGTGAACGTTTCTGGAGGTGTTATGACTGGAGAGTTGGACTAGGGGGCCTAGGATAACGTCTTTAGGGAGATCACATGGGTTTTATGTGATAGAAAAATTGGACATATGATGGGGAAGATTATTATGATTAGTCCCACATAGAAAATTAATGGTGGTGGATCACATCTTATTAGGTGGGGCAGCCCTTACCCACTAGGCAAGTCTTTTGAGTTGAGTTAGGCCTATACCTTGGATGGTTTTGGCTCTGGTGTACCTGGGCTTCATGGGGCACCGACTCATAGGTATAGTGGACCAGGCCAAAATCCATTACACACTCTAATAACTGCCAAACTGAGAAGGTAAGATGGCGTCGCAAGCTGACCAATTTGACTTGTTCATTGGTCCTTGAGAACAGAAGAACTAGAATGATGAAGAGGTTACATATGACAATAGAGAGGTCAGGAGCCGAGGACTATATTTTTTTTGAAGCCCTATATATACCAGTTATAGTTTTTTGCTGAACCTTTTGACAAGTTAAAAATTTAAGTTCTACTTCTCCCCACCACCTAGCAAATCCTCCCCACCGGCTCCTCCACCGCCAGGCTAACCTGATCCCCAACCAAGCACCACACTGCCGGGATTTCTTGGTTTCCCAAGCTGACTACACAACCAAGCCGCCGCCGCCACCACCACTTAACAGTCGACAAACTACATCCGGTTCGTCACCACCCAAACCAAGCACTCAAGTGAGTACCTTTTGACCCTGCACGGCTCATGTGTGTGCTAACTCTTGGAGTGCAACCAAAGAAAAACCTTCAGCCTAGGTGGGATGCTAAGCTTCCACACTAATGGTGTATACACCTGTTTAACACCTCTGAAGCTAACAATAGTATACAGAGACTGAACATTATACACACTCTTGGAATCAAATTTTCAAGTGATGGCGGTATCACACTCTGGAGTAAAATTGATAGACTCCTGTTTAAGACCTACCACATGTTCATCAAAAGAGGGGGCACAATGTTCCTAAAAGTGAACTCAAGGTCCTCCCCATCCCAAGGCTTCGCAATTACAGCACCTTTCTCGTTAACAATCATATATAATGGCCGATACTAGATAGCCAGACTGGATATATCAAATCACTCATCCTCCCAAAACCTCGCTGCCCATTGCCAACGTGGCATTGGTATCCTATCTGTGTGCAGCTTTACAAGGCCACAACCAGTGGTGGACCTATAATTTCTTTGGAGCCTAGGCAATTCTCACCACACTCAAATAGTATTTGGATAGAAAATATCATATTTATCTTATGCAAGAAAGAAAGATCAGTTTTGGTTTTCATCAAGGAGCCCGGGCAACTGCCTAGGGTTGCCGGGCGGTGGATCCACCATTAGCTACAGCACACTCTTACAAAAGGGGGAGGCACCCAGCTCAGGGCAGAAAAAGATGTTGGACCCTCTAGCTTTGTACTTAGAAAGTACAAACCTAGGATTCCAGCATACACATGTTCATATGTCAGAGGTTAGGAATGCCTAGCCCTCCAAACTCCTTCTAGAGACTACCAACTGCCAATTGATCAAATGATATTTATGCGCTTCGTCAAGCCTCTCACCGTAGACCGGTTAGAGCGTTAAACTCTAGCGGTCGTTGAAACTCCCGTCCTCATCTAGATTTAAAGCATGATGTCTTTTTAAAACAAAACACGACAGGAATCCTACCATAATCTATTTTTTTTCTTTTGATATTTATGCGCTCCCTCAGAATTATTCATCATAGGTGTAAGTCAAGTCAGTCCTTCACCCTGTTGTAAAATAATTCGCATGGTATCGAGACTGACTCGGAGTCCAGTCATGTAGTGCAGGTGGAGCCACGGCACAACCTGGTATCGGAATCAATACTCTCCTCAATCGTCACACGTACTGACGTACTGGTGCTCTCGCCTCTGTCGGTGAAATTTCATACGCAGAGAAAAGAACCAGAGGCCAATTGAACCAATGTGACGACACTCAACAGACAACCGAACCCGCAAGACCTGCCAGCGGGACAAGCGCTCCGAGTATGGCTGTCTGAGCCTTGAAAAGCGGGACATGCATTGTCTGGTCTCCCACTATCGCATGATCTGGAATTTCCTACGGAGTCTATGTCCTCTTTGGAAAGCAGGAAACATAAAAAAATAACACATGAAATTTACAGAAAAAACACAGGAAACATTGGGAGATCGACTTTGGGGGAGCCTGAAACGGTTGAACCCGGCCCCTTGGGCGGGGCTGACGGCAACGGCGCCTAACTCATTGCCCTATTCGTGACCTGTGAGTTGTGACGCGCGCCGGCCTAGCTCACCGCTTGATTTTACGGTCCCGCAAAGGACCTTCGCACTTTTGGGCTTGCTCGGTGGATAAAGGCCGTACGTGCAGTACTGCTGGCATGCATGAGATATATGGGAACGCTCATCCTGATACGTGTAGCAGCTTCCTCGTTAGGTTTGCCAGGGGGCTCATTCCGGCTCATGCATGATCACATAGAATTCTCATTAATTGTCGAGCGCTCAATCGGCAAACGCGTAGCGATCTAGCAGCATTGAGGTCCAGGACTACAATTTGACCAATGCAAGATCTTAAGTGCTCAAAGAAAGGAATGGAAAAATACTGTTCGGGTGGCAGGTGGCTGACGCTGGTTTGTGCTGAGAGAAAAATACTGCTGGCTGGTACTGATTTGTGCAGAGAGAAAAATACTGCTGGCTGGCTGGTGACGGGTGGCTGGTACTGATTTGTGCAGAGAGAAAAATACTGCTGGCTGGCTGCTGATAAGCCAAGCGAAGGGAAGATGTGCTCAGTGTAAAAGCAGAAACAAAGTGAGGGAAGGGGTAGAGAGGTATCCATGCCCGTGCCCCAAAATTCAACAATTACAGTAAGAAACGACTGACCCCGGAGTATCATCCTGCTCCCTCAGCTACAACGGTCAAACACGTAGTCAAATACTCAAACGAATAGATCCAGCATGGTTCGGCCTCAGCTACGACTGACTCTGCAGAAAATGCACTGACCTTGCCCGGAGGTACTTTCGGAGCATTTAAGCTGATACATGAAGACCCTGTTTGAGTCATAAAAACTAATTTTGACCTGTGTTAACTAGAATTAACTATGGTCCGTTAGTTGTGGTGGAGCTACCTACCTACTCCGTAGATTTAAATTTTTGACTCAACACAAGTGTTATATTTTTCTAGATTTATTCTATAATTTATTCGATGCTGTTTTGTCAGTGAAAAACCACGTCTATAATGACTTTATCAATATCGACATCCCTCAACCCAGTCTCTCTAACTGTTAGATACCTGTATCTGGGCTACCCTCGGGGAAGGAGACGCTAGGGCCAAGACCATCGTCATGGGACATGTGGCACTCCCCCGATCCGCAACACACCAGGCCACACCTCACCTGGGCGAACGAGGTAAGGTTGGGGACTGCTACCCCAGACCCAGGGGTGCGCTTCGAGGCGTGCACGCGAGGGCCCACCCACCCCGAGCGTAGCTCACACACGGCCCCCGATGCGGCGCTCACGCCTGCACCAGAAGGGTCAAGACCGCGACCAGGTCGAACCACCAAACGGACGGGCGGAGCCACCAACTCACGGAATGGGGGATGCCACGCACCGTCGTCCAGACCTAGCAGCAGAGGTTGCGGTGAGAAGGAACTAGCCCCGAGCCCCCACGAAGGTCCACACGCTGGGCAGAAGCCCCACTCTGTACGACCACCGTAACGGCGAAGGATGGAGCCCTGTCCCTTCACCAGATTAGCGCCACGACTCACCACAGTGGCTGGCACGTTGGGGGTAGCGGTGCCACGATGATCGACGTGGATAGGCCACGGTGCAGAACTGTGCTCCCACGACTAGCATTATGGCCCACGCCCTGTCCTACCCCTTAAAGACCAGGGATGTAGCCACACCTAGGTGACGACTCTGACGAGGACGGAACCAGAAATTGAGTATGGGGCCATGAAACAAAGTAAAATAGATTCGATGGTTATACGAGCTTGTTTGTCATATATAATAGTAGCATATTTCATAATTTTTAACTAAGAGAAAATACATATCTATAAACTTAAATTTAGCTCTACGGCTATCAGAAAATAATATCATTAGTACTAATTGATGCAGCCAATTCCTTCTCAATATAAATTACCAAACAATCTTGCAGACATCCATCTCCCATTGTACATCAAAGACATGTCTTCATAAGTTTTATAGCTAAGAAGCATCTCTCGGTAGTTGCAGTTGATACCGCAATAGTTAAGACTAATCTTAACAACCTATCCACCATATGATAAGATGAATATTTACCTATTTTAAATAGTCCACTTGTTAGATCAGCAAGTAATTGGGTGTCAACTCGTAACTCTCAAGTATAGGAGACGTTTGGGCTGAATTAGAAGGAAGAAAACAACAATGAATACATATATTACATATACAATATATGGGAACTAGTAGAACATGTGTACGGGAAATTGGGAAATTGGGGGTGCCAGGCCCCCCTCAGCCCCACCCCTCCCTCCGCCCCTGGACTCTGACATAGGCCCCGACCGTAGGTCCTGACCGCATCTTCGAGCAGCTAGGAGGTCGGAGCGAGGACGTGTCGCCACGGCGACCCCTCTACAACGACCAGCGATCCTAGGACTCGGACTCGGAAGACCCTCTCTCTCTGTCTCTATTCCCTACCCCGAAGTCTATATAAGGGGAGTAGGGTCTCTCCTAGAAAAAGGTTCACACCCATTCGCATCAACACACACATGCACGCACACACGCGCGCGCACACACACCACCTCGCTTACGAGCACCCCTTTGTAAGCCTGGAACACTTTTCGCAAGAAACACGACTGACCACACTGGACATAGGGCTTCTACACGAACCAGTATGTCACTAGTAGAGAACCGGGCTAGGACTAAAGGGACCGGACCTTTAGTCCCAGTCCCCACATCCGGAACTAAAAGTTCTCTTGCATTGTGTCACGCACAACCACCTAGCCACTCCACCTACGCAGTACATGTGATGGAAGGTGGGATGCTTTCTCTTTATTGTAACTCGTGAAACACCTTCACCCGGGACCAAAGACCTTTTAGTCCACGAACCGGGTTGGAGGCTCCAACCGGGACTAAAAGGTCCTCTCGGATCTAGAAAAATACGAACTGGGACTAAAGGTTTATTTGTCTCGGACCAAAACTTAGTCGGGACTAAAGGGGTGGATGGAAAGTCATTTCTCTATTAGTGTGTATAGCCCCTCGCATATGAGTGTTTACCATCGAGACTGGAAGGGCGCAGTGTAACACCGACACTTTAAGAGGTTCTCATAATGGTAGGGTTTGTGAGCATGTATTTATAGAGATGAGTATGCCTATATGCGAGCGTTTGCGTCTGTACTTTCACAAAAAAAAGCTATAGGTTACCAGCTAACTAAATTTTAGTTGGGTGGTAGATAAGACACTAGCTGACTTATTAGCTGGGATTGAAACAGATTCTCAGCTATTATACTGGAAGTAATTCTTAATTAACCAGCTAATAATAGCTGGGTGGATCCAAACAGACCTGCGAACTCGATGGTCCAGTCTTAGTCTTTGACACAATGAAGAACAAGTATAATAAAGTGATGTAAGTGGACTATAGAAGAGTTGCCATGTAACATTAGCACTGAGGTGGAGGAGAGAAGAGACGAGAGAATAGAAGCGGGCTATAAGCTTACAGCTAGCTAGGACACATGTTCCAACACACTTTGTGAGAAGAAAATATAATGTATTAATGATGTAGTCTATATCAACGCCGAATTATTATGAGTGGGTTGTTTGATGGTTGTAAATGACATGGCACATACATACACCTAGCAGCGGGCTAAATTATTAGCCTTGCTCAAATATATACTCAGTCCACAAAACCCTGTTAACGAGGACTTGAGGAGTGATTTGTGTATATTAATTAGTAATGTTAGTAGACTACTTTGACTATAAAGATCTTTTACACGCTCCCTTGATTGTACACATTTGTAACCCAAATTCCTAAAACAAATCGAATAAGTCCTATGTTAACCATGAAAACCGATTCTGTTTCGTTCCCTTAACCAAACTTTCTTTTCCTCATTGCATGGGACAAACTTGTAGGGGCATTTGTGTTCTTACCCCTACTTTGAAGTCTAATAGTGATTTTACCCTCGTTTTTTAACTTTGTAATTTTGCCCTCTACTATTCACAAGTCAATGCGATTTTACCCCTAGTCAACGTCCAAAACAGGGACAAATATGCAAAGACCAAGGGCAAAAACGCATTGACTTGTGAATTATAGAGGGCTAATTCACAAAGTTAAAAAATCGAGGGCAAATCACAATTGCACTTCAAAATAGGGGCAAAAACACTAAAAACCAAACTTGTATATACTCTTGAGAACTTGGTTAGTTTCTTATTTATTTATTATTAATCCACCAAAACCTTGTTATAGGGTCTAAATCCACTCCCAATAAGGGTTGGACAATAAGTCTGTCGTTGGACAAAGTAAACGTTTTTAACTTCAACTAGGAAAAATTTATAATCTCTTAAAATTGAAAAATTAGATGTTATAAATAGTTTTGGTATATAGCAGATACAAAAATGCTAAAATATCTATGGTGAAAGTTAAACACTAATTTCACTTGTAGTAAATCTAAATGTAGAATCAACGTACGGCATCATTTCTCTAACATAGTTGGCTTCGACCGGAGAAAGAGGAACTCAAGACATTCGTTGGCTTCGAACGGAGAAAGAGGAACTCAAGACATTCGTTGGCGCCAAAGAAAATTAAGTATACCTCGTGCTCCCTCTCTCGCCCCTGGCTTCCGTCGCTTCTCTAGCTCCTAAAGTTTCCCAGCTCACGGCCCCTCCTTCCTCCGTCCGCGGCTTGCCGGCAGCGAAGTAGTAGTTTTAGTTAGCAAGTTACTCAGGTTATGAGTGTTAGGCGTGGCAGACTGGCAGATGATGCCCAGCTATCTCTCTTTTGCACTGGCTGCCGCCACTATGATGCTCACAGTCATGGTGATGGTCGTCGCCATTGGAGTCAAGGTGAGTACCAATAAAATAAAACAACATTTGCCTTCCATTCGAGTTGATCCGTCTTCTACCGCCAACCATCATCGAGATCCATTTGCACTGTGCTCAGATCCAGTCTTATTGGGCTCGGATCCGGCCGCTAAGGTCGTGGATTTGGCTATCCACGCCATGGATCTATCAACGGTCTTCAAGGCTGACAGTCTTCAACACCCCCTTCTGGTTCTCGCACCCTAGAAGAATTGAAGTCAATATTTTTGAAGGCCGGCATGCCTCCGTCGCCCTAGGTCACCGATGAGAAGACTTCAACAACAATAATCCTTGTCCAATACTCCTTCGACTTTGCTCGTAATGCCGGTCTCTGAGCCTTGCACTTTCCATCGAGGATCTTGACTTCATCATTCATATGTACTTCGCCTACAATCTACCTCAACATCCTCCTGTGAAGATGGGCCATGTCGACCGCGAGCCTGACCCACTGCAACCACGCCCTTCCGTCGCCGTGGCGCCACCGACACAGACCCTACCGGCATAGTACTCGATGACTTTGATGCGCGGACAACACATCGATTCCTTCGGGGTGTACGTATTCTTGTATGTATCTAGGTATTCATACATGTAGGTGGTATGGTCTGGCTTTACTTGATGACGATGTCTTCTATACCTTCTATGAAGGTACACGTCGTGTCCGTGGGGAAATGCATTGATAAATTTGTGACGTGAAACGGAAAAACATTTTTTAGATGATTTTCACCGTTTAGAGGTTACTTTTTTCACTGGTTAAAAAACCTACCCTGTTTATGTACCATGTCTCTATATATATGCCCACATGATCTTACTAATTTAATTTTGTTTTGATCAAGCATCCACCTTGTTTGAGCTGAGCTGCGTAGCTCGTCGAACACGGATGGAGGCGGACGCCGCGGCCGACCTCACCACGCCGGTGGTCATCATCGAACTTCATCGATCACGGGAGCTACGTGCTCTGCATGGACTCATGAAGGCAGTTGGAGTGTTGGGTGAGCCGAACGCCCTGCAGTCTGGAGACATGCATGTGCGATCGTGCGGATGAAGTAGATGCGCAAACACCAACACCACTAGAAAATATTTTTTACTCAAATGACTCTCCAAATGATGATTTAGATAGAAAATTTTAGATAGGCTATTGGAGATGCTCTTAAAACGTTTAGTCTATGACCTAAATTTCTCTCTTCTTGATCCAAATATACCAATCCAACTCTTGAATTGCTATTTTATCTTCTCAAGGTGGGAGAAGCCAACTGCCAACCACAAAAGTTTCTGCACCATCCACTCTAACCAAGCCGAGGTAACCCGTCGCTGTTTCATTGTGATCTATCACTAGTGAGCCGATGAGCTCCACTTCCGATGTGAGGGGCGGCCATCACCCCGTGCAAGCTGGAGAGCTCCGCCTCCGAGGCAAGGTGCCGACACCACCTGTCCGAGCTGCTGAGCTCCACTGTCGCGTGTAAGCCGACGAGCTCCGTCTCCGATGCTAGTTATAAATGGCCAAATGGGCCACGCTAAATGGACGGTTGTTGGCACTCCTTACAGCTTACAGATAAATCCGCAAGTGGACGGATACCGATGTAGTTTTCACCCAGGAGTATTCTAAGGAATCGATTTCCACGGGGAACGAGAAGTGAACTAATTCTAAACTAAGTTGTCCAAGGGTTATGGAATGTGATGGATGAAGTGGATGACAACAACAAAGAGGGAAGAGAAGCGATGAGAGGGTAGAGAGGGTACGGGTCTGATAGAGGCACTCTACTGATTAACTGAGCGGATCAGAGGGTACAGATAGATACTTGCTTCGGGACAATAGAACCTATGACACGCAGAAAGGGATGAGAAGGGGTGTCACCAATCCTACACTCTGGGATCCTGCAAGGCGAGACAGACGTGATTGACTACGTAGGCCATATAGGGCTGTCACCACCTAACGGCTACCACCTCCGTAGACTCGGGGACAAACTAAGTTAACCTCAAGTATAGGCACCACGCCTACACTAGTCGGTTAATACTTATCTCCTATATAAAGACAAGCACTCAAGCCAAGCAACTAGTATACAATTATACCAATCAACTAAGCATTGAACGAAGAACCATCAAGTAAATAAAAGTAGAACCGACTGCTCAATTAATCAGGAAGAGATACAAGAGTTACCAGACACGACCCGGATGTTACTCGAAACAGAGCCGTATCCGTAGAGGTACAGCTGGAAGAGGGGCCGACACTCCGGCTCCTCTCCGGACGCTCACCTCTCCTCTCTCCCTATCTTCTAAGCATGAAAGTGGCAGAGCTTTGCTAAGGAACTTCTCTCTTGTGTTGTGTGCGATTGCAGGTGCTGGAGGCCTCCATTTATAGCAAGTGATGGCGGTTATGGGTGGAGTAACCGCCAAGGGGCCCAGGGAGGCGGTTCCCCTAATTCGGCCGAAGATCCTGTTTCGGCCGAACCAGTGGATCCACCGTCCTTTGCTCCTAGGGCCAGGATTCAGCCTGAGGGGCGGTTCCCAGCTGGGGGCGGTTCGGCCGGAGGCCTGGGTTCGGCCGAACCGGGCCTGGCCCATAGCCGGCCCCCCAGGACCGCCTCTGGTCCTGGGTTGCTCTGGGTTGCTTTCTCTTGATTGGATTCGTGTTGTACAAGCCCAAAGTGACGTGGCATTGGTCCAGGATGAAGTGGCTGTCGCCCATGTGTCGTGTGTTATTGTTGCTTGGTCATCGTTGACGTGGATGGCTCCTGATGGCTTGTACGGCTAAGGGGGGTAACCGGCCGAATCGTGTCGTTCGGCCGAATCGGTTAGTTCCGACCCCAATAGCACGTATTTGTCGTTAATGTACCTGCACAAGTGAAACACACCAAAACTCCTGAAACTTTATTAGAAGTAAACCTAAGTGCATGGAATGTTTCATAAAGCCTCTTTTATTCCCGAGTATTGGTGGTCAAAAACGAGGCGTAACGACCGCCAACAACGGTCTGAGGCCCCGCCCAAAATGGCCCGACACTAGCACGGCCCGGTCCGACACTATGCTGCGGGCCGTGCTTGGGATGCCATTTCGGCCTGTTGTGTTGGCCCAGGCCCGGCACGAAAAATGGGCCGGCACAATGGCGGCCCGCTCCGCCTGGAGCCCCTCCTCCCCGCCCCGCTCCCGTATATAAGCCGCCCCCCGGCAGCCGGTTGCCCGAGCACCGTTTTTTGCCTCTCGCTCATCGCCTCGTCTTCGCCTCGCCTCCACCGGTCCCCGACTCCCCTTGCCATCTTCCTCTCCAGCGGTCGTTCTCCACCTCTGCGCCGCCACAGACCGGCAGCCTAGCATGACCTAGCACTCTACATCATCCTCCTCCTCCTCTAATCTTTCTGACTGTCTCCATCCTCTTCGCCTCGCCTTGCTTTTTTAGAGGTCCTCTCGTCTTCTCCCTCTCCGACGTCTCAGGTGCTCCGGAATCGCGGTAAGGGCTCCGACTCTAAACCCTAATCGTAGATCCGTTCGTGTTCTTGTGTTCTTTCTCTTCCTGACCCAGTTTTTTTTGCAGATCTATGACCGACGCGAGTCCGTTGAGGGACCAGAGTGTCGGATCCGGAGTTTGTAGACCTCACCGGCGTATCTGGTGCTCCGGAATCGTGGTAAACCTTCTTACACCGAACCCTAACCGTAGATCCATTTGTGTTCTTGTGTTTTTGTTCTTCCTGACCCAGTTTTCTTCTTTTTTTACAGATCCACGGCTGATGCGAGTCCGTTGAGGGACTAGAGTGTCAGATACGGAGTTTGTAGATCTCGTCGGTGTCTATGGTGCTCCGAAATCGAGGTAAGGGCTCCGACACCGAACCCTAACCGTAGATCCGTTCGTTCTCTTGTGTCCTTGCTCTTCCTCCCACCCAATGTTCTTCTTGTATGTAGATCCACGGCCGATGCTATGTTGCTGATGGACTACAGGCCCGATTTCTCGTTCGCATGTAAGTGTTCCTGTGTTCCTGTGTTCTCGTGTTCTTTCTCTCACTCTGTGTTCTTGTGTTTATCTCTAGGTCATTGATTCTTGAGTTCTTGTGTTCTTCCTCACGCTATCCCTTCTGATCCAAAGTCATTGAGGGACCAGGGCCACTCCATCAACGATGACCTTTGGATGTGTGGGCTGAGAAGAGATGATGAGAGTGACGATCAGCTGCTTGGCAGCGAAGCTGATCTGATCAACCTTGCCATCGATGATGGCGATGTTGCTGATGCTGATGATGCTGAGCCGTCCGCCGCTAGCACCAGAAAGAGGACTCGCGGCCACAGCTATGAAGCAGGGAACGACTTCGAGAAGCTATGGAAGGATGTCAATGGTAAGAGGGTTAGGTTCGGTGCCAAGTGCAATCATCGTGGCAAAGAATACTCTAGTAAGTCTACTGGTGGCACTGTGCATCTCTTGTGGCAAGTTCAAACATGCCAAGCGAGAAAGGCCAAGGTTATGCAATCTCAATTTGTGCTTCAGTTTAATTCTGATGGTACAGTCCGTCATTGAGAGTACAATGTCGAGAGGGTTCGTACTCAACTCTGTCGTTTGATTTTCTAGACTTGATCTTCCTCTCTGTGTTGGTGATTCTGATGCATTTGAGGAGTATATTCAGGTTGCCCATAATCCTAGATTCAAGTATGTTTCCATGCAAACCACCACAAGAGATTTCAGTAAGTACTCCACTGCTTCTCGTACTAAGCTTATTGAGTCATTTGCATATGGTGTGAGTTCTGCTGCTCTTACTTCTTATATCTGGTCTGGTAATGCTAAGGAAGACTATATTAGTGTGGTTGCACATTATGTTAATTCTGATTGGCAATTAGAGAAGAGGATAATTGGTTTTAGGCTAATAGATGAATCTCACATTGGTAAGAACATTGTTGATCGAGTGACTTGTGTTCTTGATGAGTATGGTTTGACTCAGAAAGTATTTTCTGTTACTTTGGATAATGCCTCTGCTAATACCAATGCTATAGAGAAATTGAATCCTTCTTTATCTGTTTATGTTGGTGATCTGTTCTTGCATCAGCGATGTGCTTGTCATTATCAATCTAATTGTTAAATCTGCCTTGAATGAGATTGAGAAGTACCTTGAATCATTTAGATCTGCTATTTCTTTCTTAAACACATCTAACCAACGCATTGCTGCATTTAAAAGATACCGTATTTCTGTGAATGTTCATCCCAGAAAGTTTGGTTTGGACATGGATGTCAGGTGGAACTCTACATATCTGATGCTCAAGCATTTAGTGCCTTACAGGGACACATTTAATGTGTTCATCTAGACCAACTACCCAAGGGGTGAAGGTGAGCCTTTGTTTTTGACAGATGATCATTGGTATGTTGCTGAAAAGATATTGTTATTCCTTGAACTATTCTATGATTGCACTGTTACACTTTTTGGTGTTTATTATCCAACAGCTCCTTTAATGTTGCATCAGCTAATCCTTATTGCTAAGCATCTAAAGAGTTATGAGAATGATAGATTGTTTAGGCATGTTGTTGTCCCTATGAAGGATTACTGCCTTAAGTACTGGAGGGACATCCCATTGCTTTATTCTGTTGCATTCATATTGGATCCAAGAGCTAAACTTAAAGGTTTTAATAAGGTGCTTAGGTTGTTATCTAATCTTACTGGTTTTGATTATTCTGGTTAAAGTAAGAGCTGAACTTTCTACCATATTTAACAAGTTTGGTGGAGTTAGGTTGCAAAGACCTTCACAACCACCTACTACTGGTAAGAAAAAAAGTGCTTGGGATGACATTTATTCAGTTGATGTTGATGTTGGTGCTGACATTGGACTTTGGTCTGCTTCTGCTGCATTTGGTATGCCATTGTCTTTATGTACCCCACCTCCATTGTCCAGAAGGACTTCTGCAAGTCCCTTGCTGCAAGTTGCAAGAGCTAGTGCAGCTGGTATTGGTATTGGTTCTAAAGTCTCTGCTTACTTGGATAGTGACACTATGAGCCACTTTGATGATGGCTTTAGCATCTTGAATTGGTGGCATGCACATAAAATTACTTATCCAGTTTTATCAATTCTAGCTAAAGATGTTTTGAGTGTCCCTGTTTCTACCATATCATCAGAGTATGCTTTTAGTACCTCTGGCAGGATCATCGTGGGGCAACGACGTCGATTGAGCCCGGAAACGGTGGAGATTCTGACATGCGTCAAGGATTGGGAGGCTGCTGAACCAAGACTCCCGCACATGGTGGAAGACAAAGAGCTTGCATATGCTTTTGAGAACTTGTATCTTGATGTGTGTCTGTTGAGAGTTAAGGGGGTGTTTGGATCCGGCTGCTAAAATCAAAAGGGGATAAATTTAGTCCTAAAAGGGACTAAAGTTCCAAACACTAGTAACTGAAAGGAACTAAAATGTTTTAGCACCCTTACGAGGTGCCAAAAGGGGCTAAAGTGAGGATTTTTTCACCAGCTGCCCCTCATTACTCCCCCACCGTACCGTTCCATCCACATCATCTGAAGAAGGGTAAAAACGCCTTTACCCACATGATTAAAGCTTCTTTAGCACCATTTAGTTCTAAGATTCAAACATGGGTACTAAATTTTAGTATCTTCATTATAGTACTTTTGTTTTAGTCCTAAGGATCCAAACAGGCCCTAAGTGGGGTTGAGTGTTAAGTGAGGGGTTGAGAAACTTGAATTTGGAACTTTAATAATTTGATGAACTTATTTTGATGAGCTAGATTGTACTCTTTTTTCCTATCTAGAGTAGATAGGTTTTGAACGAGGCAGTCATTGCACTAGCTCAACCTTTATTTATTTCTATCTAATTTTGTGTTCTGTGATGATGTGGTTATGTGAGAGTTGAGATGAACTTGAATCTGTTGATGTGATTTAATTTCTGAGTGACTTGGTTGATATGTTAACGGCAATGTCATAGTGCCTGGGCTGACACTAGCACGACCGTGCCTTGTCGTGCCATAGTGCCGGTACGACACTATCAGAATGCCTTAGTATCGTGCTTGGGCTGGCAAGTCGGCACGAAAGTGCCGTCGTGCCTAATAGTGCCGTGCCGTTTAGTGTTAACGCTGTGTTAGTATTGGGCTGCCCATTTGGCCATTTATAATGCTAGGGGCGGGCGCCACCGCATCTGAGCCACCGAGCTTCGCCTCCGCCTGAGTGTAGAGGATTTGAACGGCTTAGAGAAAAGATAAAATGCCATGAGATTTTGTAAAGAGGACCTTGAAAAAACATGTAATCTTTGGTTGTCTTGGTTTTTTAAATATAATTCTGGACAATAAGACTATTTTTGGAAAGTTTTATAAATATTCAGTTTTAGATATGTTTAATTTGCTAAAAACTTTCTCTCCTCAATCTAAACTCATTTTAGGTTACTCCCTCCATTTCTAAAAACCTGACATTTAGGACAGTGAGACGGTCTCCAAAACACAACTTTGACATCTTATTATTATAAAAATATTTATCGAAGAGTGATATATGTATACTATTATGAAAGAATTTTTCAAGATAAATCTATTTATATAGTTTTCACATTTGTAAACTCAACGATTTAAAAGTTATTGATGATTTATATTTTCAATATTTGACCAAAACCTCGTTCTAAACGTCAAGTTTTTAGGAATGAAACGTCAGGTTTTTAGGAATGGAATGTCAGGTTTTTAGGAATGGAGGGAGCACAGTTATATATATATATATATATATATATATATATATATATATATATATATATATATATGCTATTACAAATGATGTGTCCACCGGCTTGACGTGACCGAGGCCCGGTTTAGATCCCAAATTTTACCCCCAAAGTTCACTATGCAAAAAGAAGATTCACATCACATCAAAATGTCATAGCATGCATGGAGTAGTAAATGTAGATGAAATCAAAAACTAATTGTACAGATTTGTTGTACTCCGTGAGACAAACATTTTGAGCCTAATTAATCAATTTTTAGATAATTTTTCACACATACAAACGAAATACTACAGTGACGCATGCACTACAAAAGACCAAAGTTTAGCTTTAAGTTTGAGAACTAAACGAGGCCCGAATTGAAATCTGGTGCTTCTCGATATCTCGAACAACCCGGCTGCGTGAGTCATGACTTGCGACATGGTGACTGGTCACGGAGAACGCGGGAGCTTGCCGGTGGTGGGTGGACGTCATCGACGGGAGCCCACCTGGAGCCTGGAGGCTGCTGGGTGAACAGGCCGACCGCCCTGCAGACATCCATGCGAGCTCTCGTACCGATCGATGAGGTTGCATCTGGCAACCGTGTGACTCGCGTACTCCACCGCTTTTTCCGACCAGAGTAGCTTGGCGCGCGAGGCAATAAATAAGGGGCCAGTGATACCCCGCGCGTGGCAGCAAAAATTTTAAATAAAATTTAAAAATATAAAACACTAAAATCATATTTGAATCCTTTCGTTTCAATGAAATTAAAATCTATTATATAAAATAGATTATTTATTTTAGAATTTAATATTTCACAACTTTCTAAAGTTTAGATATAAGTCCATCTTAAATTCATGAGGCGGGGGATTCTACGTATCATCTTTCTTAATGATCCCTCCCATATAGTAAAAGTGTATCACATAAGTATCTCTATCATATAGCCAACAATAATAAATAAGTCTTGGTGATGATAATTCAATTCTAAGCATCCAAACGGGGTCTAAGATGATTGTATGGTAACATTCTTTTGCAAATAATATTATACGTGAAAATATGTTCATTTTGTTGAGAGACAATGGCTCTTAAATTATTGATCCTTTATGTATTTCTACTGTAGAAATTTTGTAGCATGATACTCATATAAACTAAAAAATTGCATATGCTATTAGTTACAGAAAATCGATGAAAGATATTAATAGATTGTTTTAGTATGGTGACATGGATAGTTTGCATGTTGAGAGTGTTCTAGTGGACGTTGATGTGAATAGTTTGCATGTTGAGAGAAATAGAGTAGTGATTGTTAGTGGGGACCAATTATATAAGGTATGCCTTGTTTAGTTCTAAAGTTTGACATGTCAAACTTGACATTTTACCATTAATGCGCCACTGTAGCATTTTGTTTGTATTTATGAATAATTGTCCCAACATTGATTAATTAGGCTCGAAATGTTCATCTCGCAAAGTACAACAAAACTGTATAATTAGTTTTTAATTTTATCTACATTTAGTACTCCATTTATGTGCCGATATTTTGATGTGACGAGAATCTTCTTTTTACTGGAATTTGAGACCAAATTTAGGGAACTAAACAAGGCCTCGTATAAGCCTTATATAGATTGGCTGCCAAATCGCATCACGACGATTGACGACTGCCAAAGACATGACCGCAATTCAATTCATCACAAATTCACAACTTAGGCTCGTCTGAAAATCTAACTTTGCTAGTAGTTGAAATTAGGCGCGTGCGCAGTAGCATCTAGCGGGCCCGCATCTAGCAAGTTACGCTTACCTGAAAATTCAATTTATCACAACTTAGATTTATTTACGAGATCGAGCCAAACTGAACTAGACCAAACCTAGAAATGAGCTGAGCTCACTCAGTTTAGATCTTTTCTACCAGATCTCCAATCTCACATCTACGCGCAGTGGGTAGCAAGGTGGCATGATATGTCTGATCTCGTTATGCAACTCTAAACATAGATGTAAAAAAAATATACATCTTAATTCCGTAAAAGGCCTCTAATATTTATGTAAATCAACCCACAATTCCTTGCTACGTTGTAATTTTTTTTAAAAACTATAAGTTTCATCTAATCAACTCACCATCAAATGCACCCCTCCGTTTTCTCATGTCGTTTGCATCCTCGTCATGGATCCGCCGTCCTTCCGAGGTACGACGTATAATGAGGATCGCTCCTTTGTCGTGCTACTCATTGATATGGAACCGACAGCGTCCATAGCTCCCGTGTGTTTTCGCTCACAAAGTCCCCTTCACATGCAGCAACACATGACATTAAGCAACCCCCCGTCCCACACCCTCGCACGCACCCTTTTATTTTCTCACATCGCTCGCATCCCATCGTTAGACTCATGCTATCGTTACCGGACGGAGTGTTTACCGAGAATCTTTTTCTTTGTCATACTACTCATCGGATACGGAATCGAGAGCGTTTATGGCTTCTACGTAGCTTCGCCCAAGTTGCTCTTTCATCCGTAGCGTGCACATGTTGCCAGTAATAATATAAAAATAAAAAAAGTCTATATAGCCATCTCACATATTATATCTAGACTACTTAACCCCTCTACCTATAAAACTAGATATTTTACCTCCTTGCCTTTACAAAACCGTCTATATAACCCCTACCCGGTTTTGCATGGTTGTTTTGCCACGGTGGCACTCATGTGGGATCCGTCATGCCAAATAATAAATTAAAAAAACTTTCTATAGAAACCCTGCAATCCATCTTCTTCCTCGCGTTCGTATAGAAACATCAGACCGCGCTTTGGATTGTGCTTCTCTCTCCACCGTATAATAAAATTCAAGCCATCGGGAGCTGCTACCTTTGGATTGTGCTTCCATGAGCTTACGACTTCACGTAGGACGGATCAATAGAGTGGGAGTTGGTCACTGCATCTATGGACCGCCTGAACTCGAATGACCTATTACCTCCCCTCCTTCCCGCATGTACTGACCTTCCTCCCCCAAATCTGTCATGAGCGCGAGCTCGTGAATGGGGCCGTTGACGAACGAAGCAGCAAGCAACAGGATTACGACGAGTTGAGTGCGCGACCTGACAAGGGCAGGTGGCCGAGGGGCTTGGGAGTCGTGGGCCGTGGCGGCCGGAGTCGTGGACGGGAGGGGCTTGCAGTCGTGGTCTCGTGGACGGGGCCGTGCTGCCGTGCAGGGAGCCGAGCAGCCGGTGTCGTTGGTTGACGCACAACGCGAGGAGCCGGGTGGCTGGAGGCCTGGAGACGTGGATTCGTAGCGCGGCGAGCGGGGATCGGCGGCGCGGGCAAATCAAGCGCACAGCCAGCAGCCGAAGGAAGGGGAGTGCAGAAGAAAGTTCACCACCTGACAAGTCGGGCCATGCCAACATGTCATGCCAGGTGGCAAAACAGCCTTGCAAAACCACCTGGGGGGTCATTTGTCCGGTATCACATAGTTTGAGGTACGCCTAATGGTGTGTTTGGTTCGTCGGATAGAGAATGCTAATTAGAAGTATTAAATATAGATTAATTATAAAATACATTACATAAGCAATGACTAATTTACGCTACGAATCTATTAAGCCTAATTAATCCATGATTAGAGAATATAATGTAACAGTAATAATTTGATAATTATGTACTAATTATAGGTTAATTAGACTTGATAGGTTCGTCTCGCGGAGTAAATATGACTTATGCAATTAGTTTTATATTTAATGCTACTAATTGTTAGAGGAATTAAACTTTAGTCCCTAGGATCCAAACACGATATAAATAAGTTAGGGATTACATAGACTTTTTTATAAAAATGGAGTCCCGGACCTCATTCTAAAGCTAGCCAGGCCAGAGAGAACAGAGTATCCAGAGGTTCGTCTCAAGCACTCTCGCCTCTTGGCGCCGTCGCCGGCCAGAAGGGGTGTCGCCTCGCCAGAGCGCTGCCTCAGGTCTCAGGAGACGCGGCGCTTCACCGCCGCCACCGCATCGGCTGCCGGTTGCACCCCCGCCGCGCGCGTCCGCTCGGGGTAAGATTTCTTGGAGCCCTGCGCGCATGCCTACCCCCGTAAGCTGTTTTCCCCTTGTAAAATAGTTATATGCATTTGTCCTTTTATTTTCTTTCCTTTCTTTTTTCTTTGGAGAATATTGCTCAAATCCTGTTGTACGTGCATGCAAGATTTAAAAGATTTGGATCCATCGGAGCGTAGCGCAAGTTAGGAGGGATCGACGATCGCAACGTTGCTTTTGCGCTCGACCACACGGTGCGGTGGATTGGAGACGAGAGAAGAGGAGAGGAGGAAGAAGAGAAGAGGAGAGGAGCAAGAAGAGGTTAAAGTTTCGGGGTTGGGGTTATCGGGATTGGGGGAGGAGGACCGGACTCTAGAGAGGCGGGCGGAGGAGAGGCGGCGGCGACGCCGCCGTCCGGCCGACGGAGAACAGCCGGTTGGGGGGGCGGCGGGGGGCGACGACCGGAGAGGTTCGGAAGGGCGGGAGGCGTCCGCCGCCGCGCCTTGGGAGGTGCTGGGGGAGGAGGAGGCTGGGCACTATGGCCGACTGAAGAGATTCGGAAGGACGGGGCGAAGGACGAGGGCCGGGAGGTGGGCGGACGGCCGGCGGCGCTCGCCGCGGGCCACGTGCGATGTGGGAGGTGTGCGAGGGCGAGAGTTAGAAAACTTGCGGTTGACCGCAAACTAAATAGGCCCAACAACAATGGCCGAGGAGATGCTAACAAAACCCTTACGTGAACTAAATCTCAGCGAGAGATACAAATAGCCACAAAGTTTATGGCCTGCATGCTGCATGACTGCATCTGTAGAACACTGTATAACAAAAACAGATCGTCGTGATGGATAGGGCTGGATATCCAGCTAGCTCGGCTCGGTCTAGCTCGAGCTGGCTTGTTAACATAACAAGCCAGCTCGGCTCGGCTCGTTAACGAAGCGAGCTAGAGAAGCAGTTCGGTTCGGCTCGTTTGCTAGTTGGAGCTAGCTCGATTAGCTCGCGAGCCAGCTCATTTATCATTAGCACACGTGTATTTCTCACCAGATAGAAGCAATAGTAGTTTACAATATGATATTATGACAACACACATTATTATAATTATATAACATATTTATGGCCACCACCATTCAAAAATCAGAACATCACATAAAATAAAATACATGTTGTGCTATAGGCTCTGACTTGTCATAGCTTAGGAGCCGCTCACGAGCTTGTTCGAGCAACAATTTAAAACGAGTCGAACTGAACCGAGCCACTAACGAGCTGAGTCGAGCTAGCTACCAAGCCACGAGTATTTTTTCAGCCCTAGTGATGGAAACCAATCTCTGACGGCCTAAGAAACACGGATATGCCGGGGTGCCACCGTATCCCGTATCCGATACGTATCGGATACGGATACGCTGGGGATACGTATCCAAGCCGTATCGACGTACTGGGCCGTATTGGGTCTAGAAACTCAAGATTGGATACGTATTTGTGTGTGTGATACGACCCAGTAGCCCAACACCATGGGCAGCCGCTTGCGCCGAGAGGGCCGGAGGGGCGGGGAAGGAGCTGCTGGGGAAGAAGGTTGAGGGAGAGGGTCGCCGTCCGCGGGGAAGAATCTCAGCCGCCGCCCCTTCCGCCGCCGCACGGTCGAGCCCGAGGCGGCCGTCCTGTTCACGCCGCGGTCGAGCTCGAGGCGGCCGTCCTGCCCGCGCGCCGCGCTCGATCCGCCGTGCCGGTTCGTCGGCGAGCTCGTCCTGCCCGATGCTGGCGAGCTCGTCCTGCTCGACGTCGCGGCCGGTCGGGGAAGGGAGGTGCTGACGGCCAGCTGGAAAAGGGAGGGAGGGGAGACCGAGAGAGGAGAGGGAATGTGAGAGAGAGGGAGGGAGACGGGGAGACCGGTAGGAATAGAGATAAGGTTTTGTTTTTTTATTTTGCCCCTTTCCTTTTTTAATAATTAAATTTTAGTCCTTAGAACTTCTATTTTCTCACATTCTAATCCCTATAGCTTTTATTGTGTGGTTATTTACTTCACAATAACTGTTTTTCGTTGTATTTAAGTGTGGCTATTTAATATGCATTATATCTATTTATTTATGTTTTTAGGTAAAACGTATCCGCGTATCGAGTTTTTTGGGAAAATGACGTATCCGCGTATCCGTATCCTTCCGATACCGATACACGTATCCGTATCCGTGCTGCTTAGCTGACGGCGTCCCTCTCTCTCTGTTCTTTCTTCTCTGTACGGCTGTATCAGTATTGTTTCACGCGCAAGCAAAGAAAGTATCCTTGGTCAAGATTCGATCCTTTCATTGCGTGCTCGCACCGCGATTCCCTCCATCGTCGTCTTGGGCTCCACAAGACATTTCCCAGCGTCCTCGCGCCTCTGTTGTTAAACAACTTACGTCTAGCTAGCAGCGGTGTTGTGCTGCTATCGTCCTGCAGTACTATCTGCTGGCCCCACACTCCACCGACGCCGGCCTCTGTTTTTAAACAACTTGCTATCATCCTGTACTCTGCTGGTCTCACAGTCCACCGACAGTGGCATAACACTTAAATCATGGCATAGTGGAAACCACACCGTCCTTGCCTCATGATGGACCAAAAGAGGACTTTGACACTTCACTTCTTTAATTTGTCTGTGATATTTTTTTTGTTTATGGATCTGCTTCTAATATTTTCGTTGGAATTTTAAATATTGGTTGCGCATGCATGTTTATCATCTACTGCTACGTGTGATAATGTGTGGATTGATTCTCCGCTATGAAGTAATTGAAGTCGGATTTTCTTCTCATTGTCTCAAAAAAAACAGAGGCTTCACGCTTAGTACTCACGCAGGCTTCACATGCTAATGATCGATAACAAATCTTATAATGTTTTTCTGGTGGCTTCACACCTCCATCCATACGATCCCACAACATTCTCACAAAGCCATCTCCTCTTAATGGCATTGCACCACGGTATCCATCGCGTCGTGCGGTGGAGAGAACTATATATTGCCACTCACAAGAGTAAATTACAATATGTTTTGTGCTGGTTTCAATGCTAGTTTACATTGAAAGAAAACAGAACCATAATTTGTTTGTGACGTAGTCATCATCATCAGGCCTTGAGGATTGCAATTAAATAAAGTAATTATTGCCAACTCCTATTTCTACGTTTGAGATCTAAGGGAGAGAGTGTCCATAAGGAGTACTGAAGTATATAGAAAAAAGTCCACGGTTGACCATCCAACTAACATTAGAGTTTAATTTTGGCCAACTCCAAAACCGAGTATTTTTTACCACCCAACTATCAAGACCAATCACTTTTGGCCACCAAGATGTTTTGGTCAGTGGTTTTGGTAGCAATAGGACTCACAGGTCGGCAATATCATCTTTGTCCTCCCTCCCTCTTTCTCTGTCCCCTCACGGCCGATTCCACCGCCCCTCTACCTAGTTCGCCGGTCATGCCTCCTCTGCCTACTAGTCCATCGACCTCTTCATCCCTTCTGGCCTGACAGCTCCTTTTCTCTCCTCTCTCTTAGCATCAGCTACATCTACATGCAGGTGGTGAGGGAGGCAAAGGAGCATGGCGGTAGGCTATGCATAGGGCAAGGTCGGGCGCAGACGGATGGCGGTGGAGGTCTCCAACAGTTGGGAGGGGGCGGAGGATGTGGCGGCTTGACATCCTATGCAGGGGAGAGAGAGAGAAAGGAAGGGAGGGAGGGAAAGAAGATAATGTTGACATTTGGTCCTGCCGCCGCTTGTTGTCCATATCCGCGAATATAAAGAGTTTTGATAGTTTGGTGGTTAAAAATGTCTAGTTTCCGATTTGGAAGGCCAAAATCAATATGTGACAATACTTGGACGGTTGAAAATGGACTTTTCCCTAAATACAAGTGAATATTACACATTTACCTATCATCTGAGACATTTATTTTAGATTAAACTGGTTTGTGTATGTGGAACTTGGGATTGATTGGTTATAATATCTCAGACATGATTTCATCACTATCTCTAGAATTGCTTGCGATCTAAGGCCTATATAATCTGGCCCATGAGACCCAATATAGAACATTAACCATTTCTAGTACTCCCTCCGTCCCAAAATAAGCGTCCATATAGCATTCAAATTTTGTCCCACAAAGAGTGTCCATTTAGCTTTTAGGGATGCATATATTAATGCAAAAGTGTATAGAGAAGCGCATAGAGCTAATCAAATAGCTAGTTAATGCTACTTTTCTAGTTCCAATGAGAGATAACATTGTCATTTGTCATGAGTACTAATATGTCTTAAAATTTTCAAATGAACATTTATTTTGGGACGTAGGGAGTATATTCTTATTCATTCTCACAACTACAAACCTTGATTCACCAATCACCACACTATTGCAGTGGTCTCGTTCGTCTCTTCAGCCTCCAACAACACTTCTGGTTGCATGTGCATACTCAAATATATGGATGTAGGGATTGACACAAAAAACCTAAGCTAAATTGGGAGAAGAAGAAGATGTTTTTTTTTATTTAAAGTGTGCTGGCCAATCGTAAATTTGAGGAAGTCACTCAAACTCTGGCATTCAATTGAGGGGATAGAAAGTATCAATCATGGGAGCACTATGATCCTAAAAACGTCCCTTGGAAATGACCACAATTGGCATCTATAGAACTTCCCATAAATTTTAATTTAAGATTAAGATAAAATTGCGTTCATTTGACTTATGTAAATCAATCACTCTCAATAGTGACTGAATTGAAAAGAGTTTTCTTGCAACACACTGTCAAAATGAATTCTTAAATTTCTTCGTTGCCTTTCTTTGCTGCAGATTTGCCCTGATTACATCTCAGTGCTTTCATGAGTTCAGAGCAGAAACTGCACATGGATGAAGCTCTGCTCCATCAACCTGTGAATCAGCCTGCACTGGAGAATAATCATGATGATCGCTGGCCCTCGTTGCTCACTATGGTCGGCTTCGTGTTCTTGACCTTCAACTCAGTCATGGCTGTGTATAGATCGAACGGAGACGTCAGGGCCATTTCCTTCGTGGTCTTCTCTTACCTGGACCTTGTCGTGCTCTTCTACTTTCTGCGCCAGTTTGAGAGGACACCACCGGATTCACCCCGCCGGGAGCACATCAAGATGATCGTGTGGCTGCTGACTACAATGCTTACAGCTGCTTTCTCGTACAAGGTGGCAGAGATCATGCCCCTCCCGGTTCAGGTGTTGGTGTGGGCCATGGCTGGTATAACTGTGCTCGGTGGCTTCTACGCCTTCTTCCTGCACCGGGAGGGAACTAAGGCATAACGAGGTACGACTCCATTAATCCCTTGCTTCAAGTCTTCGGTAGAAAGGAACTAAACAAGCAATTTTGTTTCAAACTAGAACCTTCGAAGTTTTTCCTGCCTCCCAGATGAACCTTAATCGACTGTAGTAAGGTATGATAGTGAACTGAAATTTTTTATGGGCTTGACTGTGTGACTGTGTCGTGTTCACTATCTCTTTCTTCATGGATAGGATTGGTCAGTCGAAACCAATAGCAAGAAAAGTGAACAGAGGGTAGTCAGTACATTACAGTTTACGGGAATTGAGAACGAGAATTGAGAAAGTGTGATTCTTGCAAGACATGAACTTTAGAACACCCTCTGCAATATGTGAATTGGACATATGAGCTGTTTTCTCTAGACAAGAAAATCTCGAGTTGATTGGCTTGGTAGAGTTAATAGGATTATCAAGTTTCTTTAGAACCAGTCCAGTGGCTTATCCTCTTAAGCTAGACTTAGGACAAGAATCAAGCCCAATTTCTGACCATTAAGGCAAGGGCTTCAGTCTTTGTTTTTTTAAGGTCAACTCCCCGCCTGATAGTTAATATTAAGGGATGATGGTCATATCAGGGCCGGTTTTACATGGTAGCAGATTGTTCTAAAAGGGTCGGAAGTATTCTTATTACATGGAAAATATCAAGGACCAACTTTACACAACGAAATTAGCAGCAAGCATTTCAAAATAGGTGGGTGCAAGAGTTTTCAAAAAAGAAAAAGAATAGAGACTTCAACCTGTGCCGAAGTAAAAGTGTGGTTGCTCAAACTGGTGGTTCCCTTTCACCCAAACTGGAACTGAACACTTGGTTCGGACGAAGCTGGGCTATCTTGTTGGTTTCCAATCGACTCTGGAAATGCATACCTTGAGCAAACATTCTGACCTGAACATCACGAATAATACCGCAACGACATGCAAAATTTCGAATTGCAAAACTTCAATTGTGCAAAGGTCCACTTGCCTTCACCATGTTCAAGCTCGGCCCTGAACCTAAAGTTCAGCCAGTTATTTCGAAGATAGTGATGGACTGATATAACTTGATGTATGACTCAACTTTTGTTTGAAACATCGTTAGGTTAGGCCATGTTGTCAACATGAAAATTTTGTAGAAGTCCTATTGGAATCATACAATTTCCTGAGTTCTTGTAGAACTCTTGGGTTTCAAATGGGCCCTTATTCTGCATCCGCTTTGCATTGACCATCATAGCTTGCATGCTGTCTGCTCCCAGTGCAGATTAGGTTACTAATACCCTTTGTTTTCACTCTCTCTTAAATTAATGCTGCTGAAATTCGACTCTATTCACTTGTACAGGACTACAGGGTGATAACTGTCGGATGCAAAAACTCCCGATTGCCAAGTTTGTGCTTTTGTTGTCGTTGGTCTTTCTCTGCTCTTAGTACGCCATCAAATTGTTCGTCTGTTTTGTATGGCTACACCCTAGTGGCTGTGTCCACGGAATAATCACTAGCCCGCATCATTTTATCTTCTTTTTCTGAGGAATGGGGTCTCTTCTTTTTTCGAATGGGGTCACGGGGGCGCTGTTCAGCCTCTAAAGAAGAGTGCCGCATCGTTATATCATATTTGCTTTGCATGTGTAAGACCAAGGGCCAAGTGTTTCTGGCTTCAGCTTCTGCAATGTAATAAGTGATCGTTGAACAATCTGAGATTTTCAAATGGATTTATTTTATGGCTGTTGCTGTTTGGAGAGGCAGACTGGCCGACCTTGCAGCTTTCTAACTGCAGAGGGTTCTTTTTTTGCATTTGCATCATTGCATGGGCTGGATGCCATTTGAGCCGGCCCCTAATTTGCTCCAAAGATCAAGTCAAGCATTTAATTATCTTTGTTAAATTATAATTTACAGATAATCTATACTGTACTATAAAGATTTCGTTCTTTTGTATCTCAGTCAGCCATTGAATGGGTTCCAAATACATTCTCAGAGGGATGACAATATGACATATATGTCAGATGACACAAGAAAACAGAAAGAAAGAAACTCAATGATTGCACTTCTTAATTCACGTGGACAGAAAAATGGAAAGAAATGCTCAACAATTAAGCGCTCCCTAATTTATTCCAAATACACACTGAAAAAGGAAAGAAAACTCCATGAATCGTGTTAACTGAGAATATTTTTGTGTGTTGTGAATAAACTTGTGTTTTTTTGCTATATTATCATGACCAGTTATTTATTTATTTTGTTAAATGTGGGTGTCACTACTATAATATAAATCTAAACCATTATTTGAGCAACACTTATGAGCGAATAGAAATTAGCATTTTTTCCTTTAAAAAAAGAGGATGGCTTGCCCTGTTTGGATACAAAGTATTTTTAGAGTTTTGTAAAAATACCATAATTTTATCAAATACATAGGTATCGAAAGGAAAGGAGGTGTTTGGATGTAACAATTCTTATAGTTTTTAAAACTATGGTATTAGCTAAACTACAGTATTTTTGGAGTTTTGAAAACTTCACCCAAACCCTCTTTTTTCTAGACCGAGCTCGCGAGGTGCTCGACTCGTTTCTCAGCAGCCTTTGTTTTCTTTGATGCGTGTACTTGTTTCATCTTATCCCACGAGGCTTTGCACAACAAAAATTTCCGTTCCAGACTTCCGGTATCCTTCCATTACGACAAGCCAACGACATATGGGATTGGGATGGTCAGAGTCGGTGTCATCGGCTGTTCCTGTACACTCAAAACTCTGCCAAAACAGAGTTCATGACCTCTATTTTTTTTCTGGACTGTCATGTATACCTAGAAATAAGAAGATAACTTGACTGCAGATGACACAAATATCCTTATATCTGTAGTGTCTTCGAAATAATAAAGTGTCATTTATTAAATAATGAAATGTATTAGCTAACAATTCTCAACATCCAGGTAACCTTTATATTGCATCGAACATAGTTTATTTATTGAAATATTCTTATAGCCATTCTGGTAGAACAGTCGATATTGTCATGAATACTACAACTTCCAAACACATCTCAGTTTCTCTAAAACTCTGAAAAACTCTGATTTCAGAATACTGTGGTATTATATAGCTCTGGTTTTAAATACTCTGGTTTTTCAATGCTACAGTTTTTGAAAACTGCGACATCCAAACAGGGTCTTATTCAGTTTAGAGCCCGAGACAATCTGCATTTGCTCTCTGAAGTGGCCGTTTCCAGCTCGATCGATATCCTTGCTGATTTGTCGATATACAGGAGCGAAAAATGAACAAGATAATAGCGGCCAAGGCTGCCTCAGTTTTCTCTTTCTCGGGTGAACTCGATCAATAATTTTTTAAGAGTATTTTATGCGTTTTTGTGTGATCCACTCCTTGCTAACAGAGCAGATGAAGCATGCACCCACGCGCGTACTGCAGTTCAGAGCAATTTGCTCGACAAGTCCCGGATCTATTTATACATTCATTGGCATTTGTTGGGAATCGACAAAGAAAGTGATTCCCTCGCAAAAAAAGCAAAGAAAGTAATTCCTCGTATTTACTAGCAAATATGCTCATGCGACATGAGTGTGCTATCTTTATTATAGGGATTATTTTAGACTATTTAGTTGGTGAGGTATGTGAGGTGGATAAAAAAAATTTATGATGAGAAGAGTAATGCCAAAAGGACATAAACTCTCTAAAAACATCATTTTTCTTATTTATGAAAAATAAATAAGAAAAATTCTCTTGTATCAGTAAACAACGCATGTTACTTAAAAAAAGCATCTCTCTTTCAATTATCTACGTTGTGAGTTTCAGGTCGTGGGCTTGAATCCCATGCATCACGTATACGTATTTACATATAAAAAAATCGTATGACCTGTGACTTTATCCGATGCGCGTGTACCGGACTTGGGGGTTTAAAACTTTTTTTTGTTTATTTTCTAGACATAAAAGATACTGGCTGTGTTTAGTTCCTCCTAACTTTTTAAACTTTTCATCACATCGACATCACATCAAAATATTAAATATAGTAAATGGAGCATTAAATGTAGGTAAATAAAAAAACTAATTGCATAGTTTTGATGTACACAATGAGACGAATCTTTTGAGTCTAGTTAGATCATATTAGAACAATAATTGCCACAAACAAACAAAAAGTATTATGGTAAGTTACAGTATAATATCCGATGTGATCATTTTCACCCTTTTTACGAATCTACGCAGCCACTAGGCATCCCGAAACTATTGACCAACTTGGCAAGTTGACCGAGTATGATACACACCGGATAAATCGAATCAGAAAGTGACGAACTGCAGGATCGTCTCAGATCTTTATCGGGAGATGTGACCTCTTGATGCCTTACAACACGCTAAAAAATGATGCTCTGCATGCCTCAGCTTGAGATTAACGCTAGCATCGTGGCATGTCAAAGATTTCTAACCATTTGTCCAAACACAAAAGAGAAAAGTCGTATATATCTTTGTCAAAAAAATAGGTCCCAGAAATTTTCATTTGTCAAAAGTAAAATTAAATACTTTGGAGTGTATTATTACAAAACATGGTCCGGTACTAACACTATCGACAAATGTAACCTGCCCTAAGGTCTGTTTTGATAGGTAGTTTTGATAGAGATTACCTATTAGACTACTAGCTGTACCGGTGGATTGAAAAGTTATAAACTATAATATTTTTTGAGAAACACAGTATGCACGCACATTCACCCCTATAAATACACGCACGCAACCCTATCCTACGAGCACATTCGAGAGATTAAGTCAGCAATCTCGAAATTGATGAAGTCACAAAAAAACGTATCGTGTCGACGGACGTAAAAGCCCTATTCCATAATGTGGATGGACCTTTTTTTTATGAGAGATCAAGATTTACACCCTTACATCGTGTAAAATCACCATCTTTCATGTAGACCCGTTGTTCTCCAAGGTAGCAGTTGAAACTCACGTTTTGGCAATTGAGCTCAGGTAAGCGCTAAACTAGAAGAACATATATGAATCCACTTGTCAGACTTAGCCTTTGTCGTCTTTATTCCTCCTGTAATCGGTTGTCCAGTTGTGTTCAGTGTTGTTTACGACTATATGTATTGATTGATGTAGCGGCTGAGATATTAATATATATTTTCTTTTCTAAAAAAGATAGTTTTGTTTAGATGCATACTAAAATTTATTTATCTAGAAAAATCAAACCAAACTATAATTTGGAATGCAGAAAGTAAACCACTGCCACCATCTGTGTTCCTGATGCTAGTCAATCGAAACGTCGGGCCTCAGTGCTATTGAGCTCCTTGATCACCATCTGCAGAAGACAAGCAATTCGGTTCAAGAAGCACCAACATTGCTAAAATCACATTGTACTACTGCACTCCCCCTACCATAAAAATTGCAACCCCAATTTGTTCGGACAGATTAGCTGTATGTGACAAATGATCTTGATATTCTTATTAACTGATCTACTATATTTTTTTCGGTAATGCTGATACACGGGGGCGTCGGGAGCAAATAAAAAGAGTAAATTGTATCTATGCTACAACAACTTGTCACGTGGATGCAAATTAGTCCAAGAACTTTTAAAATGCTCAATTTAGTACAATAGCTTGACATGCGGGTGTAAATTAGTACAACTTATAAAATGCTCAAGTTGGTATGATAAGTTAACATGTGGGGTGTAAATTAGTCCAACAACTTGTGAAATGCTCAATTTAATGCAATAACTTGGCAAATAGGTGCATGTATAGTCCAAACTTTACGACAGCGATGTATTAAGTATAGTAGATGGACATGTGAATACCATTTGTCTATTATATTTACATAAACTTATTTGTTCATCTATCCAAATTAAATAAATTCTAGAATAACAACATTAATTAGTATTATCGAAAGACTAAAGTACATAAGAGAGACTTTGAGATCTAAGGTTTGTTTTCGGCTTCTTCTCATGCATCCAACAATTATATAGAAAATAATTTTGTTTATGTCCTTTTAGCTACTTTTTCATTACGAAACAAGTATTGGAGGCTTTAAAAATATTTATGCCAAGCCACTAAAGCACATATATTGGTTTTCTTTTTAAGCTGAAAAATGTATATAATCAAATCTGTAGAAAACAACAAGGACAAACTTATCAATATTGAATATAAAACTTAATATTATTAATCAAAATTAAATCACTATATAAAAAATAATGAATTTGAAGACACAATGTTACTTCCCTATGCATTGAAAGTTCTTATCTTAGCTAGATACATTGCCATCACGATGCAAACATCAATAGCTAATTAATACGTAAATATACTATCTATTACAACCCGACGTTAGGAAATACGTTATGGTTGTCACGTTTGGACTATAGATGCACCAATTTGCCAAGTTATTGCACTAAAATGAGCATTCTATAAGTTGTTGGACCAATTTGCTCCCACATATCAAGTTATTGCACTAAACTGAGCATTTTACAAGTTGTTGGACCAATTTGCACCCACCCACCAAGTTGTTGTATGGTGAGCGCCGTGGTAGATTGGCCTCCGCACGGCCCACGGATCCATCGCGTCGGTGCCTCAACCTCCACCTCCTCCGTGCGCGCCAGCAGCCGGCCACTCCCGTCGAGCGCCGGGATCCGCACCGCGATGAGAAGTACGTGTGGTGACTCCCGCTTCGCCGAGGGCATCATGGCCGCACTCCCGTCGCGGCGCAGGCGCGTAGGGACCCTCTCGTCGAGCCCTCACCGACGTCGTCCTGCCCGCGACCGCGGAACTGGGAGGAAGCGGTCGACGGCGGCACTGGGTGGTAGGCGTACTGCTGGAGCGAGGGGAGCAGGGCATTGAGGATGATGTTGAACTCACCGTCGGCGCCCGCGTGCGCAAGCATAATCTCCTCCATGCATGCCATTGCCTAGTACGCTGTCGCGCAACGCTGGTTCACGCCCGCGCCGGAGGGGGCTAGCCGTCACGTGTGGCCGCCGCCGCCCTAGAGCTCGCGCCACTGCCGTCTGCACGGGGCTCATCTCGCCATGGCTGCTACCGGAGCTTTTCCTGGACACACGCCATGGCCGCTCGTCATCCTCTTTATCCTCCTCCTTTTCCGTCCACCTGTGCAGTTCTCCTCTTTTGCCAGGTTTTACTGTATGTTGCAAGGGTATGTTTCACATGTTTGAGATGTTTTAGAAGAATATTGCAACTATTTTATATGAACGTTATAAAAGTGGATCTGGATGTTGCATACGTTTCACACGTATGTTGCACGTGTTTTATCCGGATGTTGCATTTTTACCGAGAGGTTTTGAATGCGGCCGTGCGTGGCTGCGCGCCGTTTTTAATGTTGCAAACGATGACTATCCATGTTGCGGATACTATTGCTTGATGATGCATATGTTATTCTTAGATGTTGCAAAAATTTTACATGTTACATGCAACATTATACCCATATTGCGGCGGGAATTTCGACTGCTACAGTATAGTCTGACTTTTTTAGTCTCGTCAGACATCCGGGCGCTAGCAGGACCCTATTTTTTTATGTTGATTTTCTGGGAAACCGTTAATCACTGGTGGGAAGAGATGTGCTGTGGGGGACGAGGGAGGGATTAATTATAATGCAAGACTCATTTCTCCTCCACCTTAGATTTTTTTTTCAAAAATACTAGAATTATAGTTTTTATGTAAATATTTGAGATAGTCATATATTACTAATTTGGACTTATATTCCTACATAAATAATATTAGGTCATCATCGGTATGTATGTCAAATGTATTCTAATGAAACACTAAATAATGTATATTAAAATATTTTAATTTTTTGTTTCTTCCTTTGATGGAAGTAAGTATTAAAAGGGTTTGTGTTTGAACTTTGCTGGGACTCTTGGTGCCCAAGCAAATGTAGGGATATGTTGGGATTACCCGTGAATTATTCTTTGTTCTTGGAAACTCTAGCGGTGATTAGTTGAGAATGGATTCCAACTTAAAATATTGCATGCAAGTTTCCTTCTGAGGCTCTTTTTGTAGTTATTTTAGATCAATAATTGTTCTTTATTTTTACATACTTTTGTACTTAGAAAATTAATGACTAGAGTGTGTGTTCGAGAAACGTTTGATTACGTATAATACATCAATATAGGGTATGGGTGAGGAATTTGACATATATCATATGGCGGCATGCATATTTCTAGAGTAGAGGTCATAATAATGCATTATACATACATATTCTATTATGAAAAGATAGACATGTAATTATTTGATGCATATACCATGACCATGAGACACTAATCCATACTCCATCTGTAATTCGGGGTATCGTAAAGAATGTGATTGTAGCATTCAGAAAAATTCCCACAAATAATAGAATTGTGGGTTTAGACCAACTTGGGGGGGGGGGGGGGGGGTTCGTTCTCGTCTAGACAAACACAGGGTAATTGATTACTAATTGAGCTGGTTATTGTAACAGAGTGTGCGCTATTAATTGCAGTGGTAACCAAACAATTTTGTCGTGACAACTAATCATGATTACTTAAAGGAACACGTAGGTCTTTTGTCTTCTATACTAATCTTTATGAAAAAATACCATAGAATTGCATTGTTTGTTGGATAGAGGAGCACATAACACTTATATCTCTGCATAAGTTTATTGCTAATATTCCTTATATAGACGGATCATGTATGGCTATGGACCAATAAAGAGAACTTACCGTAGGAATTGTGTCTATAGCTCGATCATACACCGTCTCCTTCTGGATCAACTTCTCTATCTGAGATCAAGAACCTGGTGATTAGGAAACAAAAGAATATCATGTACTCCAAGAAAGTCCACGTTTAAGCTATGAGGGGCTGCCAAGAACCGGTGCGACAAACCAAGGCATGCAGAAACAATTACAAATTCAGTCGTTGATCAGTCCTAACTTAACAAAACCCTCACAAATCCTGATATATGTAAGAGTTATGATTCTATTTTTCATTTGCACCAGAAAAATGACCAGAGATCAGATTGACATTCCTGACATTCCTAAACTAAAAAAAAGATGTAGTAGTTCAGTGGTCAATTATGGAATTCTACGTTGAGATCTGTTTGAGCACAACTATTTTTTTAGGACGTTCCACGTAGCAGCATGTAGCATTGTATGCAAGCAATCAAATCAAACTTCATTTCACATACCTTGCGCGCTCTTCCTGGCGGTAATAATCTTTTACAGACCTTTGCAACGGACATCACCTGAGTTCTCATTGATGCTGTGCGTGTGTTCATGGACCTCTGGCGTATGCTAGATGCCATGATCGCAGGGGGTATCAAAGATTCAAAGCTGCCCCAACGATCTGTCGTCAGGCGCCCCATAAAGCGGCGGCAGCGGCAAGAAATTTTCTCCAGATGTCCGACCGCTAGGCGCTGCTCGAGGGCGTCGTGGCACAGAACCAAATCCATATCAATTAGCTTGATTTGATGCAACCGTTGCAGGAGATCCGTTTAGGCTCATTGAGCCGTCACGTGCAGCTACAGCTATCAATTTTCTCCCAAGGGCTGATGACCAGCGGTGGCGCTAGGGCTACACCACATGGACAATAAAGAGACGCAAGGAGGTACGTAAGAGGGGAGGATTGCTGATTGGATTTTTTTTAGTATTTCCGATTAAAAAACAGAACTTTAAGACTTGAAAATCAGTTATGTGGGTTTTACTTTTTAATGGCAAAGGTGGCTAATTTATATATAACTTTAGGGAGTTATTTTAGGCCATTTTTATAATGGCAAGGTGGGTAATTTCCTTTACAAAATATAATAGATCTAGTGGCTATCTTGATTGAAGTCTATCAAATCGATGGCTAGATGTTTCTGATTTTTATGAGAATTTCTAGGATTTATCTTTTTTCTAATGCCTCTCGTGAGAATTAACGTGGAGACTTCAAAAGGAGCCTCCAATTAGTAATAATAAGATGTGACGAATGAAGTACATGGCGCATTGGCAATGTCGGTGCTATCACTGTGACATTATTAGACCTAACATCGACAATGAGTCTTTAACCATGACTTCATCCTTAACATCAGTCTTGTCCTCCCGTGCACCAAAGATTCAACTGCTCACTCTGTTCAAGTGTTTCTTGTTGCATCGAACATACCCCGAGACTGGCCCTGTTTGGCATTTAAATGATCCCAGGAACTCAACACGTGCATCCGACCCAGAACCAAAAGCCCTCTTCGCTGGTATTTCGCCAAGGCGATGATGATGACCCAGAACCAAAAGCCCTCCTTCTAAGGGGTAAGGGTAGAAATGGAATTTCGTAACCATAGCGAATGACATGTTGACTAGGACGATGATGAGGAAGACAGTGTGACGCTCCACATCAGTCCAGGACAAAAATGAGCCGGTTGTAGAAGTTTGGGGACGAGAACAGCCATTTTTATAGTTGAGGGACGAAAATGAGCTTTTCACAATAGTTGGAGGACGATTTTGGCTATTTAGCCTTTTTAAATTAAAAGAAGTGGATGTCTGTCGCATTAGATAAGGTAGACGGTGGTGAGAGCTATGCTATGTGCGGACATCAATGCTGTCACGCGGAGCAAAGGAGCAAGCAGCGGGTGGAGCCGTCCGATTTTCTTCCCTCGTCGGACGTCTTAGTGGAAGCATTACCGTTTATTTAAATATGACTAGAATATCTTGTATTCAGGAATATAAACAAAATTTGAACCCTGCAATGCAAGTTGTTGCAGGATAAAGGGAGTAAGATGCTAATTCTTATAACTGGGGATTGTTATTAAAATATGAAAATATTATTTATAGTAGATATAGATCTATATTATAAAAATCTAAAACTTTTGACAACAAATGGATATACCAGTCATTGAAACACTACCCCTCCTAGCGACCCCACCTGTCAGGCCTTTTTTTGTCAAACTTTTGACAAACAAATTGAAACACTACCCCTCCTAGTGACCCCACCCGTGAGGCCTTTTTTCGTCAAACTCTCCGCCCCCTCGTCCACCTCTATAGTATGGAATTGTCGAGTTCGTAACCAACACGATTTCTGGCCAACTATCTGTTATGCAATCTTATTTTCTATTAAACATGTGTGTCGCATGTGAGTTTTCATTCAAGATATATTCTAGAGCTTTTAGATATGCGCGCTCATCATATTGCAAGATATGATAGGCACCTTCCACTACTATATTCATTGTTCTTATACCTTTAGAAATTTAAGCATAGGTAGCATGGATCCTAATGGTCCCAATACTTATTCTTTCTTGAGACATTGCAATCAAAACATGAAAAATTGCCAGATTTTATACATCAACAAATTGTGGAGGCAGTTTATTTCTATATATATATATATTCTATAGCTTATAGATATACTCGATTGTCGTATTCCAAGATATGACAGTCAGATCCACCTATTGCTAATTGTTTCTCTATTGTTCGTTGTGGATATATTCTATAGCTTACAGATATAATCGCTTGTCGTATTCGAAGATATGATAGTCATGTCTTGCTACTGCTAATTGTTTCTCTATTGTTCATTGCAGATATATTCTATAGCTTACAAATATGATAGCTTGTCATATTGAAAGATATGAAAATCAGATCCTCGTACTACTAATTGTTTATCAATTGTACATGTAGCTGCAAAATTTGTGTACTTCTTCAATATATATAGACGTATGTTTTTATTATATATCCTAAGGATATTTTTTGACAGAAGATATCCTTAGAATATTGCGAATGCAAGATTATACGTTGTTACTAATTCTTTATCTCAAAGATATATAGCCGATATTGCCACCAGTTCACTATTCTTTATATTGGAGATATCACAATACACCCACAAGTTACTATATATACATGTCCCCCTAGCTTCACTCTCACAACAACATTACAATACAAAAATTCCTATATCAAGGGTTTGTCGCCTAGAATACAGAGCATCATGGCCACTACTCATGTTCTCGTGGTTGATGACTCCTGTGTTGATCGTCTTGTTGCAATGAGAGTCTTAGAGAGTTGTAGCATTCAAGGTGGAATGATTAGTATGAATTTTTTATTTACAATATTCAATCAATCTTTTTACGTTGTATTGCTATTGGGGAGTGTTTGATTTTTAATTTTCATATACTTTATTGCAAGTAGAAAATTGTACTCCCTCCGTTCCAAAATGTAGGTCGTTTTTACTTTTCTAGATACATAGATTTTGCTATGCACCTAGATAAACATCATGTCTAGATTCATAGCAAAAGTTACGTATCTAGAAAATCCAAAATGACCTACATTTTGGAACGGAGGGAGTAGTACATAAATTGACTTGATACAACATAGCTACACTTATGTTCTCATGTAAGGTCATGGTTAATCTTTTTCCTTATTGCAATCAAAATTGTATAGTTGTTACCATTTATTTTCTATATATTAAATAAAGTTGTTTCCCCATTCGTAGTCTTTTTCCTTCATCTATGTGTTTTCACACTCATATTTCTATTTTTGTTTTTATTTTGTAGTGACCGCCATGGTAGGTCCTAAGGAAGCCTTGAGGTTCTTGGATATGGTATATCAATTATTTATCTGCTTTATATAATTGATATTTACAAGAACAATGCACTTATTTATTTATTGAAGTTCATTTGATTATTTACTATGTTTCACAAGTTTCTCTACATACACTTTGAATACATATATAGGAACATGATGTGAAGCTAATCCTGACAGATTATTCCATGCCTAATATGACTGGTTATGACCTTCTGATGGAGGTGAAGGTAGGACCCTTTTTTAAGATAAAAACATTTCCAATTCCATAATGTTGTATTGAATCTCTTATGCACATCTTTTTAATATTTTAATGATAATAACTAATAATAATTTTTTGTTTCTTCACTCAGAAATCACCAAAGCTTCGTCACCTTCCTGTGGTGATTATGTGCACCGACGATGTCCCTGAAATGATAGAAAAGTGAGTGACTATAAATAATAACAACTCATAGATTGTAATATAAATTTTATATAAGAATTTAATTTGTTTTATGTCCATGTTTTATATAAAGGTGTCTTGATGGAGGGGCTAAAGCATACATCACCAAGCCTATCAGAGTTGCAGATGTGCCTGGCCTTCTGAGTCACCTTTGATGAGCTGATGTGGGTGATGAATAAAGAAGGGATAATATAACACTCCAGCAGGGTTATATTTCCCATTATCGAATATCATATGGACATGTGTGGTCCTCTTTTATTTCATCATTTGTGCACAATCGGTTTGAACTTTTGTAAGAATATAATATGGCTTTTTAAGTATTGTGTGTGGTCATCATCATGTCTTTATATCACAAAGTGGCCAGAAAACTCAAAAGATAGTTAGAGGCCGTGATTATTACCTCTCATGTTAAGCGTGGTGAATATATTTTCCTTGGTCACTAATTTTTCTCATATGTTGCGAGGATGGCAAGCTTGGATTTTATTTCTAGCCTCCATTCACCTATTGGCGATCCACTCTTTTTTTTCACGCATGTGCAATAGTCTTCACTACCAGAGAACCTCACATCCGCACCGGTTGGGAACGGGCTTTAGCACCGGATTCCCAACCGGTGCTAGCACCGGGTAGAATAACCGGTGCTAAAGGGGGCCTTTAGCACCGGTTCTAAACACCAACCGGTGCTAAAGGCCCTGCCTGCACAGCGGGTATAGGAGAGACTTTAGCACCGGTTGGTGTATACAACCGGTGCTAAAGTACTTGGATTTTTTTTGGTACGTTTATATATGTTTATATATGTATTATGATACGTATTCAAACATGTATTCAGCTGCCGTGCATGTAGTACTATATATTCATATTAGCTAGACATATAATCAAAATAGAAGATATATATATTATAATTTTGAACTGTATATATATTTGAACTATATATATTTGAGCTGTATATTACAAATTAAGAAATCCGACTAGAGGAACGACTTGACGGCGCATCCTCCAGGGGGAGATGGAATTCTCCACGGGGATTAACGACCTCGTCCCAAATCCATCCAATGAGTTGTTCTGCAATTGCGTCTATTCTCTCTTCATCGAGTCTATCTTCTTGCAGCCTCATCGTCTGTAATTTGCAAATAATTGGAAATATTAATTCCATGGAATTGAAGACAACAAATGTGCAATTAATAAACATTTAATATAAAATAAATGCTTTACTTACAAATACAAATGTCCGTCTATATTTAAATAATCATTTATTATAAAATAAAGTGTTTTTCTTATTAATACAAACATAGTAATTATTAAATGAAGCCCTATATTTCTAAATAATCATTTGTTTTAAAACAAAGTGCCTTACTTATTAATTCAAATTTAATAATAATATTATTTATTATAAATGAATCCCATTATCAATAAAAGAAGCCGTATATTTCTAAATAATATAATTTATTACAAAATCAAGTGCTTTTTCTACAAAAATAGTAAATATATCAAATTAAAACCTGAAAATGTGTTACATACCATAACATCATGGTGGGTCATCTTTTTCGTCGACCAATTGAGCATGTTATCACAAACATAATATGCACATAGATTATTTCCCGACCCCTGTTGGCGACACTGTCGATCAAAAAATAAAGTTAAGTAAAATTCATATAATAGGTTAGCGGAGACCTACACGTACAAATTACTTGCTTACCGGAAAGTCAGTCTTCCATGTGAGTGTTTCATGGATCATACCAGGGTTATCTTGACGAAATTGAATCCACGCCCTGTGAACCAAAAAGTTGTGTTAAATCATTGTGATTGTAAGGGCAGAATTGAGTTAAATGGGTAAATATATGTCACCTTGTAAACATGTCGATGATGTTCTGGTAAGCATATGTTGGCCTCTTCAACGAATCAAAGACGTGGACGATACCCCGGTCAGAACACAATATGATTAATATCCAGTGAAAATTGTATACATGTAGACATTATAATGAGAAATAAAATTGAACGGCAATAGTATGGAGTCCATAAAATTTTGTATAGGCACTATAAGTAGATACATGTATAGGTACTCACCCGAAGTTTTACGGCAATAGTATGGAGTCGCAATAATTTTGTTTTTGGAGATACTTGTATAAATTTTGATATGTCTCCTCTGGATTGATCAAAATCATTTTTTCACTTATCCTTGTCGGGTCCATGTAACCAATGTCAAATATTCCTTCCCTCCGACATCTTTGAATCTCCATTCTGCATTGTTAAGCAATAAAGGGCGTGTCAGCAAAGATTAAAGTTTTTTTTCAAGTGTCAAATGTAAATGAGAACAAAGCACTTACAATACCCAACAGGCGACCAAAGACACGTCCATGACGTCTTTGTGGTAGACCTCATATATATCCTTAAACTCCAACCAGATGGTTTCCTCGCCATTGAAAAAATCATGGTCCTTTACACGAACTCCAAACATGCGCCTTTTGCTTCTTGATTGTTCCAGATACCACTGATGGAAATGACGCATCTTTGTTTGTAGCGTGCTCTCCATTTCTGGACCGACCAAAGGCTGGCCAAGCTTAAATGGCCACTTGATGTCTGTGCTCACAGGGATTTCTTTTTCTCCCGTGATTTCCTCTCTCGAGAGTCCTGTTTCGGCCATTTGTTGTTGCACATTCAGCTCGTACTCAGATGCCAACTGAGGCAACGACTCCTGAGGTTGGTTGCCGAGCTGAGCAACAGGTTTGGACGCCGCCGCCTTCCTCTTCCCTTAAGATTTCAGTAATGATCGGTCATAGTCTGATACCTGTGCCCTCTTCTTTTGTCCCCTAGTCAAATTTTGGAGGAAGGATTTTGCCGTGGCGGGGTCAATCTTCGGCTCTGGTTGTTTTCTCGTGAAAAGTTGCCTCTTTACGTCTTCTTTTGCAGAGGCATCGAGCTCTTCTTGAGTCAGGTCGTAAGCTTTTTTCGGTGGTGCAGGCTTCTCTTTGACCTTCTGTGGCTTCTTCTGTGGTGGAGGGGCCAAGCTAGCCAGTTTAGAGCGCTTCTTTGGTTCAGACTTCTGCCGCAGTGGAGACGGAGACTTCCGCCGCGGAGAAGACGGGTTTGCGTCATGAGCTCCCAAAGAATCGTGATCCGGTGGACCTCTTGGAGACGGGGGATCTGAAGGAGACTTGGTGCTACCAAGTATGGCAATGTCTCGCTTGATCCATAGAATAATCCCGTCAGAACACTCCCCTAGTTTTGTTTCTCCGTCACCTCTGACGATGTCAGGTTCCAAGTCATTCCACTGGACAACGACTTGCTCCACCTCAACGGGTACGTAACCATGTGGAACCTCCTTGCAATGCCATCTTTGACTTGGTTCCACTGGTTTGGTCATACCGTATGCGACCTAATAAAATAAGTAGAAAGGAATTTAGTAAATGAATAATATTTATGATGATATTTACGAAATATACAAACTAATGTCGCAGACGTACCACCACGGATATGTTCTTCTACCTCACGACAAGCTCACACGTGGTCCGTTGAGTTATTTCATCCATGGGGTAACGAACCGGTTCAAACTGAGGTGCGGGAATGTCTTCATGACCTTGTACATGCTCTGTGGAAGCGTGGTTGCTTCGATGTTGTGGAGGGCTAAGAAGGGCCGCATTAGGATCTTGGAGAGGTACATGCTCTGTGCTGGCGGTTCCTGTGGCTTGTATCTGCAGCAATGCTAACTTCATTTGCCGCTCCGTCTCTACCTCCATTTCCTGTATCTTTGAGCCCTATGCGGCTACCGTTTCCTCTAGGTCCCTCACCCTCTGCTCATATTCCGCCTTCTTCCTCGAACGGCTCTCTAGGTCCCTCACCCTCATCGTTTGGATTTCCTAGTTCCGGTTGTCGACGCAGAGGCGGGCTACATAAATTACATATTAACGATACAATATTAAATGAGATATATTGAGATACAATACATATTAAGTGAGATATATTGAGATATACAATACATATTAAATGAGATATATTCACACCTCACTAGACGTGGGCTCATTATTACTGCATTCATCCACATTACGTTGTTCCACATTTTCGCTCCCTTGAGCAATACCCAGCACGTCTTCCATGTTTGGTTGCGGGTTATCTTCGGCATCGATACCAAATATTTGATTCAATAAGAACTGGTCATTATCCTCTGGCAAGGGTTCGCTAGGGTTGTTGTCCGCCATCTATAGGAATAAAAATAATTTGTAAGCAATAAATATAAATAAATATAGATATGGGGTTTAGGGTTAGAGCTAAGGGGTGCGCGACGCGAAGGGGTTCGAGTGCACGACGAGTTTGGGTTCCGGAAGGTTTGGGAACGCGACGCGTTTGGGTTCGCGAAGGAGCTCGGGCGACGAGTTTGGTTTCACGATGGTGTTCGGGTGCGCGATAGTTTTGCACATACAAAATATGCACATATACAAAATTATATATACAAAATTATATATACAAAATTACATACAAAATTATATATACCAAATTACATACAAAATTATATATACAACATTATATATACAAGATTATATATACAAAATTATATATACAACATTATATATACAAAATTATATATACCAAATTACATACAAAAGTATATATACAACATTATATATACAAAATTACATACAAAATTATATATACCAAATTATATACAAAATTATATATACAAAATTATATATACAACATTATATATACAACCTTATATATACAAAATTATATATACCATTTTACATACAAAATTATATATAAGCATATAAATAATAACAAATTATATATAACAAATTATATACCAAATTAAATAACAAAATAAATAACAAAATTAAATCACAAAATGTAAACAGAAATCGACCGAGGGGCTCGGGTGCGGGCGACGGCGGCGGGTGCGGGCGACGGGCGGCCGTCGACAGCGGCGGGTGCGGGCTCGGGCGAGGGGCGACGGACGAGGGCTCGGACGAGGGCCCGGCGCGGACGAGGGAGCGAGCGAGGGCGCGGACGCGGCGGCGACGGGCCACGGGCGGTGCAGGCGAATGGCGGCGACGCGGGCGACGGGCGACGGCGCGGGCGACGGGCGACGGCGGCGAGGGCGACCAGCGACGGGGACGGGCGCGGGAGCGGGACCGGCGGCGGAGGCGGGCGAGAAATGCGAGAAGTGAGGAGGGGAGAGGGCGCGTGCGGTTATATGGGGCGGCGCCTTTAGCACCGGGTGAGAGTAAGACCCGGTGCTAAAGGTTCATTTGCACCGGGTCTTACCCTCACCCGGTGGTAAAGGCCACCACATTAGCACCGGGTGGATACAACACCCGGTGCTAATGAGTCTTTAGCACCGGGTGGATACAACACCCGGTGCTAATGAGTCTTTAGCACCGGGTGTAAGCACACCCGGTGCTAATGTGTTGCCCGGGGTGCCAAAGGACACCACATTAGCACCGGGTGGATACAACACCCGGTGCTAATGAGGATTTAGCACCGGGTGTAAGCACACCCGGTGCTAAAGAGGTGCCCAGGGCGGGAACTGAAATCTGGGCAACTTTAGCACCGGGTGTTGGATCTACCCGGTGCTAAAGGTTTAGGATTTCAGTTGCCGCCATTTTTTCATCCAAATTGACAATTAGCACCGGGTCTTTTTTCTATTTCTATTACTTTACTTTATTCGTAAATAAATAAAACAAAGCTCTTTAAAATTGTTAGAAAATTTTTGAAAAACAGTAGGAGTTACTAGAAAATATTAGAAATTAATATAAAATCCTAGAAAATCGTACGAATTACCATTTGCTTTCATTTTTTAGTAATTATTAAATGAAGCTCTTTATTTCTAAATAATAATTTTGTAGAAAACAAAGCCCTTTAAAATTATTAGAAAATTCTAGAAAACAGTGGGAGTTACTAGAAAATATTGAAGAGTTAGTATGAATTTCTGGAACATAGTGCAATTAAATTACACGTCATCATCGTTTACTCGGACACTAATAAACTTCCTCTTTACGAATGTTCCTTGATTGTGATCACGCCGTAGATAGGGTGTCTCCTCCGCCGCTAACAGGATGCTTGGGTCAGCAGCCATCGAGAATGGAGGCAGCCCATCGAGCATATCATAATCTTCATCCGTCTTGTCCTCAACTCCTACGATTTTTCTTTTTCCAGGAAGAACAATATGACGCTTTGGCTCGTCTTGTGGTGGGTTCAATTGCTTACCCACCCCTTTCTTATCCGCCCCTTTCTTTGGTTTGCTAGCCATGTCCTTTACATAAAAAACTTGTGTGACATCTTTGGCTAGGACGAACGGTTCGTCTAGAAACCCAATCTTGTTTAGGTCCACTAACGTCATTCCATACTCATCAATTGTAACACCTCCTGCAGCCAGCTTCACCCATTGGCACTTAAACAGTGGGATCTTCAATCTTTCATACTCTAGTTCCCATATCTCCTCTATGACACCATAGTATGAGTTAGTATTGCCATTGGTGTCTGTCACGTCGATTCGGACTCCACTGTTTTGGTTGGTGCTCCTCTTGTCCTGGGCTCTTGTGTAAAATGTATACCCATTGATGTCATATCCTTGGAATTTTAAGATCGTGGTCGATGGACCCCTAGCTACAAAAGCTAGTTGTGCATCAATGCCCTCGACACCCATCAGACGCTCTCGCAACCAAGCGGCGAAAGTAGTATTGTGCATCCACTGAATAAAGGCTGCAGACTTTGTTGGATTTTCGTCCCAGAGAATCTTCATGTGCTCCTCGATGTACGGAGCAACTAAGGTTGATTGTTGCAAAACTGTGATGTGCGCTTTACGAAATGTCTACATGTCCTTGATTACCATCGATCTTTTCCCTAGTGTGTCCTTTCCACCAAGTCTCCCCTCATGATGTGATTCGGGCACACCAATCGGCATAAGATCGTTGACAAAGTCAACACAGAATTCAATGACATCCTCTGTTTCGTATCCCTTAGCAATGCATCCTTCTGGACGAGAACGATTACGGACATACTTCTTTAGCACAGCGAAGAACCTCTCAAACGGGAACATGTTGTGTAGAAATACTGGGCCCAGTATACGAATCTCTTTGACGAGGTGAACCAATAGATGTGTCATAATATTGAAGAAGGATGGTGGAAATATCATCTCAAAGCTGACAAGACATTGCATCACGTCGTTCTATAGCTGACCTAAATGGTCTGGATTGATCAACTTCTGAGAAATTGCATTGAGGAATGCACATAGCTTCACAATGGCTTTCCGCACATTAACGGGTAGCACACCCCTGAGTATGACGGGAAGCAGTTGTCTCATCAACACATGACAGTCGTGAGACTTGAGGTTTGTGAACTTTTTATCTTTCATATTTATTATTCCCTTAATATTGGAGGAGTAGCCCGACGGAACCTTGATACTGTTCAAGCATTCGAACATGCTTGCCTTCTCTTCTTTGCTAAGAGTGAAGCTGGCAGGACGCAACTACTGGCGTCCGTTGTCTCTCTTTTGTGGATGTAGATCATTCCGTTGTTTCAATCGTTTCAGCTCTTGTCGTGCTTCCAGTGTATCTTTTGGCTTCCCATAAGTACCCATGAAGCTTATCAAGTTCACGCAAAGATTCTTCGTCAGATGCATCTTCATGATCGGCATCACCCACTACAGCATCTGCAAAGGCCCCGTAGTATTCAGCCAATACCGGAATGTCGTTATCCACATCGTCTTGTTCATCTTCATCCATTAGAATTCCTCTTTCACCATGCTTCGTCCAAACAGAATAATTGCTCATGAAACCGTGCCTCATCAAATGCACCTGAAGAGCTCCTCTTTGTTTGTACGATTGTATATTTCGACAATTAGTGCATGGGCAGAACATGAAACCTGACGGCGTCCTGTTGGCCTCGGCGACATCGAGAAACCCCTTCAGGCCATCACGAAACGTCGTATCGTGATTGTCCCCGTACATCCATTGCCTATTCATCTGCATTAGTAACCAATAACAATTATTTGTATAATTTAATATATAATATAATACAAAGGTAATATATAAGACAATACAAATTTAATATATAACTAAATATAAATTTAACATATAATACATTACAAAGTTAATACATAAGACAATACAAACTAAACACATTTCTAAAACTATAATTAATTTATTCATTTTCTAAAATCAAATATACTTACATTAAAAAAATAATTAACTATTCCAACTTTAAATAAATAACTAATAAATACAATAAATAAGCTCTCACTCTCCACTATGAACACAAGCTCTCTCTCCACCATGAACACAAGCTCTGTCTCCACCATGAACACGAGCTCTCTCTCTCCACCATGAACACAAGCTCTCTCTCTCCACCATGAACACAAGCTCTCTCTCCATTTTGATTCACAAATTTCTCTATTTCTAAAGCATATAAACAATACAAGCTAATAAAGAACATAAGAGAATGAAAGAATGTACCTTGTAGTGCCCCTTGGATGAGTGAAATCTTCACAAATTTTGAAAAAAAAATTGGCAGCACCTCCCCTGTCCCGAGCACAACATGAACACAGCTCCAAGTGTTGATGCTGGCTCTGGCGAGGGGAGGGAAGGTATTATATACGAGCACATTAGCACCGGGTCTTGCGACGACCCGGTGCTAATGTGCTCACATTCGCACCGGTTGTAGCCAGCAACCGGTGCTAAAGGGCCTTGGGCACATTAGCACCGGTTGCTGGCTACAACCGGTGCGAATGTGAGCACATTAGCACCGGGTCGACCGGTGCGAATGTGAGCACATTAGCACCGGGTCATCGCAAGACCCGGTGCTAATGTGCTCAGCCTGCCATCCCTGCGCGCCGCCCCCGCTCATAGTCGTTGGACCCGGTGCTGATGCACCCTTAGCACCGGGTCCAAAATGTGCCGCGGCCTATGAGGGGGCCGGATGTGAGGTTCTCTGGTAGTGCTTGGTCACAATTTGATTGTCTCGCCGAAATGGCCTCCATGCAAATGTGTTGAATGTCTAGCCGATTGACTTAGGATAGGCCCAAATGAACCTAATATCTTCATATAACTCCAGCCATCAATATACAGATTCCTATTCATCTTTTATAACATAGCAAATGTGCCCGTGTGCTACCTTTATTGTAGGATTATTTTAAACTATTTAGTTGGTGGGTACGTGGAGTGGGTAAATAAATTCTATGGTTTGAAAAGTAATGCCAAAACGGCATAAACTCTCTAGAAACATCATTTTTTTCTTGTTTGTGAAAATTTTTCATGTCTTTTCCACCGTGATGACATATGGGTTGTCTATGAGGGGTAGGTTGAAATTATATAGGTGAGAAGTGTCTTCAAAAGAACTTTATACTATATAGTATAAATTAGTAACAATGACCACGTGACACACGCGCGTGTTATATATTCATACTATTATTTAAAATATAAATATAGTGAATAATATTTTCTGTACTATATGCAAAGACACAAAATCAATAGCATTATATCTGTAGAAATAGGCGACGTACATAGAATTTTCGCACTATTTGTTGATATCAGAAAAATAATGTTACTCATAATGACAACTTTTGACTATCAATGCATTTAAACAAACAAACAAACATAACAAATATCCGTCTACTACATATTAAGATGTATACGGCATTCTATAGCAGAATAGCCTTATCCCTAAGTGATATTATAGCATTCCTATTGTACACAACACTGGAAAGTCATATAATCCAAGAGGCGTATTAGTACTTCTCACCCTAATGACGGTATACGGTGCCTTGGTCGATCTTCCCATGATAATGCTAGACATAACTTTAACGGTATAAAATTTTGCTAACACAAATAATGTATGCAAACTGACGTATGTTTAGCATCTGAGATTATTCCAAAGTTTTGTAGGACAAAGGAAAAGATCATCCCAGGTTATGTCAATTAGAAGGCAAATATATATAAGGCATATAATAAAAATCAATATTGTTCGTCGCAGTAGGTGACCACGAATTTTCTGTACAGATTGGACAGAAAGACCCACGACAGGACCAGCAATCCCTGCAAAGCAAGATAAAATGTTTAATATTATTCAGTAAGTGTTTTTTTATTATGCACGGCGTCAAAATCTTATAGCAGGGTGATGTTTTCGTGTGTTAAACTACTTTAAACAGCATGCAGCTAACATCATATCATACATGCATGTTGGAATCTTGGGATCCATCGAGAATCCCGGTTACCTTCGCATCATATCATCGTTGGGATCGATCGACATGCTCTGATTAAACACCTCTCGATTCTCGCATGGGACCTAACACTACAAGAGATCTTCACATCCACCCCTCTCATATGCATCGGTGCACTCAAGATCCGATGCTAATGCAACATTAGCGCCAGATGCAAAATTGGGGTGCCCCCAGGGACCCTTTAACACCAGTTGGTAACACCAACCGGTGCTAAATGTGACTTTTAGCACCGGTTGGTGTTACCAACGGGTAGGTGCTCCCCTTTAGCACCGGGCCGTAACCCGGCGGGTGGTGTTACGACCCGGTGCTAAAGGCTTTTTAGCACCGCTCGGTAAATACGACCCGGTGCTAAAGGGGTTTCGCATGCTACTTCAAAAAGAGTTCATCTTCTATTCTATCACATGTGCTGCGTAGGTGAGATAGTTAAATGGGTACACGCAAGCCAAGAGGTCCTGAGTTCGAATCCCCGCGGCAACGCATATATTTTTTTGACGAATAGTAAAGCCCGGTTGGTCCTCTGTGAGGGTCCTCTGTGAGGGATGTGGGTCCTCTGTGAGTCCTCTATGAGGGATGTGGGTCCCTTCATAGATCAGACATGTGGGTCCTCTGTGAGGGATGTGTATGATTTTTTTGGTGAGAAATGTTTTTAAAAGAACCGGATGCGTTTTTAAAAGAACTAGATCCTTATAGTTTATAGTATATAGATAGATTACCATACTTTCTTTTTAGTGTTTGAGATCCTATAAATAAGATGGAGAAGCAAGTCGACTTTAAATAAATTAACTCATTCGAATCATCCTATAAACTATTAGCAAGAACGCACGTGCGACACGTATGTTTAATAGAAAATAAGATTGCATAACATATACTTGGACGGACACCGTGTTGGTTATAAACTCAATAATTTCATACTACAAAGACGGACGAGAGAGACGGAGGGTTTGATGAAAAAGGCCCGACATGTGGGGTCGTTAGGAGGGGTAGTGTCCCAATGAGTGGTGGGTCCATCAATTGTCAAAAATTTGACGAAAAGAATTTACGTGACGAATGAAGTAAGTGCACGACTCGTTGGCAATGTCGATGCTAGCACTGTGACATTATTAGACCTAACATGGACAATGAGTTTTCAACCATGACTTCTCATTAACATCAGCCTTATCCCTCCGTGCACCCTAGATTCAACGCCCTCACTCTGTTTAAGGGTCCGATTGGTTGCCTGTATGATCCTGGCCTGGCTCGCATCCATGAGCTGGGCTCTCGTGAGTCAGACTGAGTGCATGCAAATCCTCGTGTTTGGTTGTCTATTTGGTTGTCTGTACGTGTCTAGCCTGGTTGAGAAGAGATGACATTTGGTTACCTATATGTGTCGGGTCGCATGAGATAAGATTAGAAAAAATAAATAATTTTATAATGTTTAGCTTATTGAGTTGCGTTTTAATGGCTTTATTTTACCTTTGTAAATCTTAATACAATTTAAAATATATTAATATTATTTAGTATATGATAATTACTCCTCCGCATTGGTAAAGAATGATGTTTAGGACAACGACACGGTCTCCAAAACGTAACTTTGACTTCTTTTTCTTACAAAAATATTTATTAAAAAATAATATATGTATGCTTTTATAAAAATATTTTTTAAGACAAATCTATTCATATGATTTTCACTTTTCCAAATTCAATGGCTTAAAAGTTATTCATAATTTATATTCCCAATGTTTGACTAAAATCTTGTTTAAAACATCATTCTTTACCGATACGGAGGGAGTATACGTTGATAACATCGTTAACATGCTAATTCATGTCTCCCGCGAGCCAGACCTGCAACAAACGGCCGATTCCGGCGTTTCCAGGTCACCGCGAGGATGCATGCGGGGAGCCTGGCCCGGAGGAGATACGCCAACCAATCACCCCTAAGAGCAAGGCTAATGATTTAGTTAAGCATCTTTATAGCCCATCTCTCAGCTTACTGGTACAGTGATTCAGCTCTTCATTATTAATATATGGCCTACTTGTCTCTATCACAAAGTTTTATTAGTTCTTGTGCCCAAGCTGGTTGTAAACTTACAGCCCACCTATCATCTCTCCTCTTCTCTCTCCTCCACCTCATTATTTAGCCTTCTTACAGCCTTCCATAATACATGCTCTAAGTGTTTCTTCTTGCAACAAACATACCCCGAGGCTGGCCCTGTTCGGCATTTAAATGATCAAGGAACTCAATGCGTGCATCCGATCCAGAACCAAAAACCCTCTTCGCTGGTATTTTGCCAGGCGTCGACAACGACGCAGAACCAAAAGCCCTTCTTCTAAAGGGTAAGGGAGGATAGAAATAAAATTTCATAACCGTAGCGAATGAGATATTGACCGGGACGATGACGAGGAAGGCAGTGTGGCGCTCCACGTCAGTCCGGGGATGAAAATAAACCGATTGCGAAAGTTTGAGGATAAGAACGGCCGTTTTCATAATAATGGACGAAAATAAACTTTCAACGATAGATAGCTGGAGAACGATTTTGGCTATTCAACCTTTTTAAATTAAAGAGAAGTAGATGTATGACGTATCAGATAAGGTAGACAGGGTGAGAGTTGCTATGTGCGGACATCAATGCGTCACGTGGGGCAAAGCAGCGGGCAGCGGGTGGAGCCGTTCGATTTTCTTCCCTCATCGGAGGTCTCGATGAAAGCATTATCGTTGATTTAAATATGACTAGAATATCTTGTATTAGGGTATATAAACAAATTTTGAAGCTGTAATGCAAGCCATTGCAGGATAAAGGGAGTAAGACCATCTCCAAGATAATAGCAATAATCTTAGCTAAATTTAAAGATCAAGAGGCTAGCTAAAAAATAAAAAGCTAGTCAAAAGGAGAGACAAACCAACAGACTCTCTAAAACTGGACCTTCTATATATTAAATATCAATGGATCCACATGTCCTACATGTCAGTCGTTCCTCTCCTCTCATCGCCGGCCTTGCCTTCTTCCCCTCTTCCCCTCATCCGCGCTACCCTACCGCCGCCGACGCCGAGCTATCCCCGCTGCGTGCTCCTCTGGTGCCACTCTCTTCTCCCTCTGCTCTTTTCTTTCTTCCACCGCAAGAAGCTAGCTGCAAGAGTAAGTCACGCCTCCGTCTCTCTCCCCAATCTCAATTGCATCTCTGTTGCTCAGCCGCACAACTCCAGTCCACAAGCAATAGCCACGCATCAAAATCCAGTTTCCAAATCCGAGCAAGCAAATTCACTTGCTCCTCCCTCCAATTTATTGAACGTCTTCTTCTCGCCCTCCCTGATCTCTCTCCATCAACGCCGGTAGGAAGCAGCAGCCTTTCTCTTTGCTTCCGTCCTCCACTGAACAACACAAGTTGCAGCGACCATGGTGCCCCATCCTCCATCTCCGACGCCGCTGGCCATGCTCCGCCGTACCGAACCGCTCCGCCGTGCCGAGCTGCTGCCGTGTCGTGCCGAGTCGCTGCGCTCCACCTCGGAGCAGCAGCGCATGGGGTGGGGAGGGAACACAGGGGGCCGGGGAAGGGAGCGGGAGGAGGGGAGAGGGCGCGGGCGGCGCGGATAGCGAGCGCAACTAGCTCGGCAAAGGTAGCGAGCGGAGGGCATGAGATAGCGAGCCTGGGAAAATAGCGATCCACATAGATAGTCTGTTGGATTGGATTTTTTCTCTCGTTTGTCTATTTTTAGCTAGCCAAGAGAATATACAGAAGCTGTTGGAGATGCTGTCGAAATTCGTTAGGCTTATGAATCAAGCATAGGCGTGGGAGTATCGTAAGGAAAAGTTACTTTTATTTTTCAAGAATACGCAGGAAGTTGCATAGCTTTGTATAAAGAAAGGTTACATCATGACAGTAGCTGAAGCAGACTTTTATTTCACGTAACTGAACAGTTCCATTGATCTTCTGTCTTCAGGGTTGCAAGTGTAATGCTCTAGTGGATTATTTTTATATTATACTATCTGTAGATTTCCAGGATAGCAAAGAGAATTAATAGTTAACTTGAAAAGATCAAATATAAAAAGCTCCTGCAAGCAAAGAGAAAATCAGTGTTCGGCTAAAACTGCATTCAAGCCGAGCAAATAAAAGAACAACCTGCAAGGTCGGCCGCCTTGCCCCTCCAATCAGCAACAGCAAACAAATGAAAAGATCCATATAAAAAGCTCAGATTGTTCAACAATCTATTTATTACAGTGCAAAAGCTGAAACACTTGGTCATATCTTACAGTGCAAATAAATATGTAAATGACAGCTCTTCTTATTCTTCGTCTGAGGCTCAGTGACGCTCAGCTGACACAAATCTTCAGGAAAAGAAGATAAAAACGACGCGGGCTAGTGATTGTTTCATGGATACCAGGCCACTATGGTGTAGTCTGTTAGCCACCGAAGTACCAAACAGAGAAACACCTTAGTGTGGCATATTCACAGAACAGAGGAAAACCAATGACAACAAAAGCATAAACACAGTGATCGGAAGATTTTGCATCCCATAGTTGCTACCTACAAGTGAACTAGGAGTTAAAGCTCAGAAGAATGAATTTTAGACCAAGTGAACATAAAGGGTAGTAGTAGCCTAATCTGCAGCTGGAGCAGACAGCATGCAGAGGAAAAAAAATGCAACTATGCAATTGATAATGGTGTATACAAAGCGGATGTACCATAATGATAAGGTCTATTTATTTCAAACCTAGACATTCATAAGAATTTCACAGGAAATACTAGTATGATTCCAATAGGAATCCTAAGAAATTCTTGTGTTGACGAGAGGGTCTAACAGCCTAACCTAAAGAGATATTTCAAACACAGTAGTACTATAAATGGTCAGTCATGTACCAAGTCTATATTTTAGGTTCAGGACTGAGTCTTACATCGGTGAAAGATCATGCATATGAAAACGTTGAAAACTCTATAGGGGAGTGTGGACATTTGCACAGTTGAAGTTTCTTTGTTCCAGACGGCTAGCTACTCCTTTGAAATTTGAGTTTTTGCACGGCAGAGTTGGAAGTATTATTTGCTAAGTTCCAGTCAGAATGTGGGCTTGCTGTATGAATTCCAGAGTCAATTGGTAACCAGAATCAAGAATTCCAGAGGCCCCAGCTTCCTTAGAACCAAAGTTTCCCGTTTCAGTTTGAGCAACCACTTAGACTTCAGCATGGGATCTGCCAAGCAGGCCAGGAAGACATCCAACAATTGCTGAATTGAAGGATGGTCTCTTTTTTTTCAAAAGCTGTTGTCTCACTTTTTTCTTTTTGTGAACACTTTGGCGCACACTTTTTTTTAAACACTCGCTACCTACATCATTGTGTGCCCCTTTTCCTTTTTGTGTTTCTTTTGAAATATTGGAGCCCCCTTGCCAAAGACTGCACCCCTTGTCTGAACGGTCAGAAATTTGGTCTGATTCTTGTCCAAGTCTAGCATAAGGCCTATGAACCCAATCAACATTGAGACTTTTAGTGTGTAAGGCCTACAGTTCATGTGTACAATTGCACCAATTTCTTTTGTAGAAAACATTGTTATAAAGGTCATGAAGTCATGCAAAAACCTAGATACCTTGCGATCAATTAAGTTTTAACTATTGAGTGAGCAAGGAATTAATTAGAATTGTACCTTTTATGCCTTAGTTCCCTCCCCGCACAGGAAGAAGGCGTAGAAGCCACCGAACACGGTCACACCGGCCATGGCCCACACCAGCACCTGCAGCGGGAGTGGCATGATCTCTGCTACCTTGTACGAGAAGGCCGCGGTGAGCATTGTGGTCAGTAGCCACACCACCATCTTGATGTGCTCTCGGCGGGGTGACTCTGGCGGTGCCCTTTCAAACTGGCGGAGGCAGTAGAAGAGCACAACAAGGTCTAGGTAGGAGAAGATCACAAAAGAGATGGACCCCATGTCTCCATTGGATCTGTACATGGCCATGGTTGAGTTGAAGGTCAAGAACACAAAACCAACCACCGTGAGCAACGAGGGCCAACGACCATCTTGATTCTTCAGTGCAGGCTGATTTGCAGGCACCTTGAGCAGAGCTTCATCCATGCACAGCTTCTCCTCAAAACTCATAACCCCGCCTAGATGTAGCAGCACAAATCTGCAGCAAAGAGTAGCAACACAAAATCTAAGGCATTCATTTTGATAATGTGGCGTGAGACAAAAGAAAATCTCTTTCCAGTTCGGTCACAAGTGAGTGATTCGTGCCATTTCATAACTAAATGCACGCTATTTCCATTTGCTGTAATCAATAATCTCAGACGTTAAAATTTAGGACAGCTTTGTTTCCTCTCATGTCCTTTTCTGTTGTTAGTCTATTTACAAGTTCCAAGTTGCAAAGTGCACAGAAAACGAGTTTAGCTATTATAATTGTGTGAAGCTGCTAGCCTAAAGGAGCAATGTTAATACATGTTTTTTTTTCAACCATGATCCCAAATAAATTTTGAATTGCATAGAGTTCAACGACCCAAGGCTAGGCAAACATACAACACCTTTTTTTTATGTAAGCATCTATTATGATTTTTTCAACTAAAAACCTAGGCTAATTTTCATGGAATGGAGTTTTGGAGCACTCAATGGAAGTGGGTTATTTTTATACCTTAGTAAGGATTCAATGCAATTGGATACCCAAAGGTGGGATCTCTAAAGTCTAAACTACCAAACGTGGGATCATTCTGCGGGTGGGCCCGATATCCATGTCGCGGGCTAGCCCATTAGCCGTAGGATCTGGTGAGGGTGGACTGTCCGAACGATCACGATTCCTCCCATCTTCCCACCTGCCGCATAGCTGGCCGCTCTCCACCCGGCACCCGGCACCTTGTTGCCCCATAGGGCTCGGCGCCGCAGAGGGGCACCACGCGATCAAGGGCTAGCAGGCAGTGAGGAAAGAACTTTCCCTGTCTGCCACACCGCCCGCTTCTCCCTACGCCGCCGACCCTGTTCAAGTCCCTGCAACGCATGCTTCTTTTTCATTGCCGCAACAGCGACGGAGGCCCTATCGGGTCTGCAACAGCGATGGAGGCCTACTGCTTTCTATAATATTATTTATATACAAAAGGGCAGCTTGTATAACTGCTTAACTTGCTCTTCTCTGAGGTAAACTGTAACATGAGTCGGAGCAATTTTCCATGGTACAGTTTCAGTTCATAATATTTTCCCTCTTGATTCTTGAAAGGTTGGTTCACTCACGTTCACCTAGACATCTTTGTAGAACCAAATCAGTTATTCTCTCACCGCTATTTGCATTTAGAAGAACAGAAAATATATTCAGGTTTCCTTTTGTATTGATCCAGTCCTACACTATTCTTCGCATCTTCTGGTGTGAAGACACATCATTTCGGTGTAGAAGTAGAACATGAGAATGATAACCTTAAAAGCTTTGCATGCTCTGAACAGAGGGGCCCAAGTTTGCTTCATACCATCCTTCTTTCTTAGGTTTTGTAAATCCAAGAGTTGCACAAAATTGAGAATTATCATAGCACCATTTTGATCTGTGATTTTGCTTGGAAGGTCCACTTGGACTATGATGTTTCTGCTTGCCAACACTAAAGGTATCATACAGTGCACAAGAAATTTGAAAATCTGAACAGGCATTCAGATTTAGTATCACTAAATGGCTCAGTTTGCCAACCCATAATTAGTCATGTGGGCAAACTGTCATATTGGAGAATGGAGTGAGCTACAATAGTAATCACATTATTTACCACAGAGTATAGAATGGAGCAGCAAGAGATGGAATCTGCAACTTCTAAAACCAGGAATCTAGCAAAATAGCAGTGTTTTAGGTGTGTCTACATCTTTTGAAAAAATTTATCACTTATTTCGCTCTTTTAACAACTGTCCTATATTAGTCGATATTCCTGTTATTTAATCCTGAGGGATTTGGTTTCGTAAGCTGGAAACGAAGTATCTACAAGATCCCTGTGCCCCACCTGCAAAACATGCCCTATACACTTCCATACAATTTTACTTTTACGCGTAAAATATAGTAGGACCAATATTATCCTCAAACAAGAAACGAAAATACCGTGTGGAAAACTCTTGTCCGACTAATGGTAAAATTACTCTTTTCGCAGAAAATCTTGTTGAAAACCCCAAAAGGATTATGCCAGAAGGCCTACCTCGACGGGAAGCGGCGATATGCAATCGGCCGACAACCGATTCGGCGGCGGCGGAGCGCAGCGTCTCCGGGGCAAGGAAAGCACCTCTGAATCGCTGGTGTCCGCCGGCGCAGAGAGACCTCTAGACTCTAGAGGGAGGAGTGTTCTTTAATCTTCACTACTGGTCAGTTTGTTGGGCCGCCGGCCCTTTTATTCCCTTTTACGCTATACATACATACCGTACTGTAATATTTTTTTTTTCCAAAATACGACATATTTTTATAAGAAAGACATTGGACTGATGGCGCGATGTTCGATGCTAGTACATTTTATTCAGAAATATCCTTAGGTATATGGCGTTTATTATTTTGAAATTGACATCTTACAGAAGAAATAATTTGAAATATGAATCTAATAGTACCACATCTTATAGAATTGGTAGATAGAGTATAATCTACAAACTGTCAAACTGAATATTGGTTACAAACTGTTAAACTGAGCATTGGTAAACTATTGAATGGTTTGAATTTCAGATCATGTGTACGCTCGCTCTAACAGAAACAAAAGAATGAAGGAAGCAGTAGTACCATGTTGCATTAGGGCCTATTTGTTTCCCTCCATCTAAACTTTAGCCCGTCACATCGGATATAAACACGTTAATTAGGAGTATTAAATATAGATTAATTAAAAAACCTATTACATAAACAAGGACTACTTTGCGAGACGAATCTATTAAGCCTAATTACACTATGATTAGACAATGTAATGTTACAGTGAATGCATGATAATTATGTGTTAATTATAGCTTAATTAGATTTGTTAGGTTCGTCTCGTGAAATAGATATGACTTATGTAATTAGTTTTACAATTAATTTATATTTAATACGTCTAATTATTACTTATTTAAAACTCTAAACTTTAGCACCGGATTTAAACGGCACCTTAATCTGGGCCATGCAACACATTTTCCATGTAAGAAAAAGCTTGGAATACAAAGTGTTTACTGTTCGCTGTTCTACGGGCTGCGCGTTGGGCGGTGGGACTGGGGAACCGCGTGGAAGCAAAGACGAATCCAATCCTCTGGTTCCCCCACAGGGTGAGGTAGGACGCCGCGCGTCAGTCATGCTCATGCGTTCGCAGTCGCACCCGGCATCCGTCGTTACGTTACGCCAGTGCCCAAGAAGAGCCCGGCCAGTCAGTGGCTCAGTGCTCACCCTTCCGAGATAGCAGCTCGTTGGAGCAAGGCAGGCAGGCACCAGTGCCCAGGCGCAGCTAGCTACCTAGCTTGCCTGCTCCTCTCGCCGGGATCGGCAGCAGGGCCCTCGATCGAGCTGAGGGCGCCTCATTTTGGTAGAGGAAATAGAGGATCCAGCCAGGCCACGCGGTAGCGGAGAAGTGTCCTCTCAAGAGCTTATTTCTCCAAGCTAGGGTCAGACTGATCGAGTACACGTACGTGCACACGCGCCCTAAATCCAGGCGCGTGGCCTCGTTCTGGTTGTTTCGGTGCTGGAAATTTCTCTCCTCTCCGGTGCATGAGAAGGAGCTTGCGCGTCCGCGTGCCTCTGCGCCACGCATCATGCGCAACGACCTGAAGGTTGAATTTGGATACCGTGGGACTGACCAAGGAAAGAGGGTTCACTGTTTGATTTCCAAACGGGGTGAATATCTCGCTGTTGCGGATTATATATAATACACTTGTACACGTATATAGTGTGCTGTATTTGTGCTGTATATTTTCTTAGCTAAATTTGAAGTTTTTCAACCTTGTAAAAAAATAGAGCCACCTAAATGGTGAGAAAACCAACAGACTAGATAAATCTTGAGATTGTAAAATTAAAAAAAGGTACAATTTTATGTCTCACAGATAGGTCCCTAATTTTATGCGCTAAGCATCCTAAAAAGAACTCGATCCTTGCAATGTTGCCCCTGGGGACGCAGCGGGGATGGCCGGCGCCGGCAGGAGAGGGGTGAGATGCTCCGCCAGTCGCCCTTGCCGAACTTGTCCAGCCCCAGGAAGAACAGCATGCACCATGTCATTACCCAGATTATTAGCAGCTGTGAACGCAAGAACGTCATCCGCATCAGCGTGTGCAAATTATGATCGAAATCATTCTGTGCGAATCTCTGATTCTGTTATGCGCGTTAATAGATGACATGACATGAAAGATGTAAGCTTTCAATTCACGAACTCTTGGATATTTGGTACAAATCTGTGTTCTTCCTCTGTCCATGGGATGCCCTTGCGCAGAGTAGATCTTCCCCACGTCGATGCTGCTCTTCTGTTCCTCGCACTCCGCCACCGCCGTGCTTCGGCGCAGACGCAGAACCGGCGGCGTTGTCAGGCGCTGCGACGGATGACTCCTTGCCAGCCGCGTCCTCCACCAGCGCCTCGTAGTGCCGCCGTACCTCCTCTGCCGTCCACGCCGGCACGCTCGACGCGAGTGCCGTGAACTAGCCATCGTCGGGCGGCCCGTCGGTGGGCGGCGGCCGCGGCCGAGTTTTCGAACGCTTTGTCGTCCTCTCTGGTCCATGCCGGCGTGGTCGTCGTCACAGTGGCCATCGTGGGATGCCTGGTCCGCGGGCGGCGTGGTGTGGGCGCGTGCTCGTGCGACGGATATGGCCGTGGTGATGGGCGGGGAGGAGGGGATGGCGAGTGGGAGGACTGGCTCGGTAAAAATGCCTAGCGGAGGGGTGGGGATACAAAGCCAGATAGAAAGAGCAAGACAGAGAGGCTGTTGGATCTCTTTTTTCACTGTTTTTCTATTTTTACAGATTTGAATAGATTTAGCTAGTTTTTTAGAGATGCTTTCAATTTAGAGCAGCTTCAACAGACTAGCCATATCTAATTTTTTCAGTAAAAAAAATAAAGAAGCCTGAAAAAAATTCCATCCAATAGGCTCCACTTCATCCTTGCTAATTCATCCGGCTCGCCTTCCCCTCCTCGCTCGGCACCGCGCCCCCCTCCCGTGCTGCGGCCCCCTACGCGCCGCGCGCCCCTCCCGCTGCCGCAGCCTGGCGTCCCATCATCGCCGTCCTTGTGGCGTTGAGAGCACGACCGACGGGCGACGCGCGTACGTCGCGGTCCAGGCCCGGCCGCGGCGACGGCAGTGTCCAGGGTAAAGCCCCCAAGCGTGGATGCAGTGTCGGTAGCATGCCCAGTAGAAAAAAAAATACGGCGGCGGCATGCCCACGAGAAAAAATTACGGCGGCGACGGTGTCGAGGTCAAAAAAAATCGGTAGCCCCAACCGATTTGAATTATAGATATTATTTTGATGAGTCGTTTTAGAACATTTTCTATTTTTTAATCCTTAAAAACTCTATATTTAGTTAGGATTTATACATAAACAGCTGGAGTTGCTCTTACGTAGAGAGTTTGGGAGTGATATCTGAGTCCATTATTTTCTTTGCTAATTTCTTAGCTCATTAACATTTTTCAACGAGCTGAGCTACTAATGAGCTGAGCCGAACAAGTTGACGAGCCACGAGTTTTTTTTTCCAGTCCTAAGTGTAAGCCTAGAGCGAAAAGTCGGGCCGGAGATCGAACCGGTCAGTCTACTGGTTCATTGGTTTACCGGTCCAACCGGTGGTTTAGTGGTCGAACCAGTGGTTTATTATTTATTAATATAATACTTATTGTTTATTATTTATGTGAGTAATATGTAAGTTTTATTGCTAAAACATATCACATATGACATAAAAGATGAGATTACGTAGAAATAACATAATAGTATACTGTCTAAAGTTTTAAAACCAATGTTCAAATGCCAAATCGTTCACTGATTCATAAAAAACCGGTTCACTGGTTCGATGAAAAATCGGCCAGTTCGACTGGTTCGCACTGATTCACACCGGTCCAATTGTATGACCAATCTTTTAATTGAACCGAACCAGTAAGATCACCGGTTCATGGTTTTTCTGGTCCGACCAGTGAACCGGTTCGGTTTTTTTGTTCTAGGAGTGTAAGCATTACCGCCGGACAGATGAAAACGGTATATTATGATAGGCCCGTATTTAAATTTACTACTAGAGAAACTATCATCCGTCCCCCTCATATGTCTTGCCACACTCAAGATCCAGCCAAGCGAGCTAGAAGACCTAGTAATAGACTAATAAGTAAATTATTAATTAATAATAATATATGTATACTATATGCGTAGTTTTAGATGATGTTATGGTTATATTCTATTATTATATTATGACATAGTAGATTTTGAAGGTATTAAGACCATATAAATACTATAATTTTTTATATTATATATATTATTGTGGTAATTTTATATTTAACTCTAGCTCACGAGCTTAATGAGTCGAGCCGAGCCAAAATTTTTACTCATTTTCTTAACGAGCCGAGCCGAGCTAACTCGTTTGACTAACGAGCTCAAACGAGCCGAGCCAAAACAAGCCGAGCTGGCTCGACATCCGTCCCTAAGCGTGCCTATGAGACCCAGGCAGTAGTTGCTCCCATATGCATGTAAGCAAAGGCTATAAGAGCCATGTACTCGATCAGTTTGTAGCCGTATGGAATAAAGAGAACGAAAGGTGTTCGTCGCCGGCGGGGCGTTCGGCGACCCGTGGCGGGCGTTCGTCGCCCACCAAATCATGTGTATCGTGTTATTGTGATTGTTTGTCCATCCTCGATTCCAACATGCAATCTGTTCGGCTGACTGGTGGCTGATGCTGATTTATGCCGGGAGAAAAATACCACTGGCTGACTGGTGGCTGGTGCTAATTCGTGCTAAGAGAAAAATACTAAAGGCTGGTGCTGACGAACAGGTCGCCGCTAGCTGGATTTGCTCTTAGTCTGCATGTGCCTATAAATGGCCAAATGGGCCAAAATAAATGGGCGGTCCGAGGCGCGACACTAGCACGGCCCGACCCGTAGTTGATAGTGCCTGGGCCAACCCGACACTATGATGCGGGCTGTGTGTTGGTTCGTATTTTAGCAAGCACAGTACAAACCAGATGTGTGAATGGAAATTGGTTTAATTTGATATATGCCATTACAACTATCCGAGTTCGGAGAAACGCCGTTACAATTCGTCTATTTGTAAACATGCCATTACAATTCCCTCAAAGTCCCATATATACCATTATGTACCCCTTCGACGTGTTTTTCAATTTATTTAGACCAAATTGCCCTTCTTCTTCCTCTCCCTTCCTCGTCTCTTCACTTGACGCAATCGCGGAGAGCTCAGTCCGCGTCTGGCGCACGCCGGCGCTGCCAAAGCCAAACACCACCGCATCGGCTCCCTCCCGCACCTTCGCGACATGCTCAAGAGCTCCCTCATCCCGTCCCGGTACGTCGAGACGCGCCACCGCTGGAGCGGCCTCAATGCGCCACTTCGACGCCGTATCCACGCTCTATCTCAACGCCGTCGTGGGCTCATCTACTCGCCCTCATGGGACCGCACCTTCAAGGTCTGGCGTGCCACCGACTCCAAGTGCCTCGAGTTCATCTACGCCCACAACGACGCCGTGAACGCCACCGCCGGTTTCGATGCGCTCGTGCTCACGGGCTCCGCCGACAGCATCATCAAGGTGTGGCAGCGTGGAGATCGTCGTCGTCCGCGCTAGAGACCGCCGCCGCAGCACCTTTCCGCCGCCGCATCGCCCCGTGGTCCTCTGCGCTCACCGTCCACGGCCGCCGGGAGGCCATTCGCCACCGCGGGCGCCGCCACCGCCGCTGTGAGGAGAAGCCGCGGGGTGGAGGCACTGACGAGAGGGTCGGGCGCGGGCAGAAGACGGCGGCGCGGGCGGGAGGGAGCGGCATGGGCCTGAGGCGGCGGCGTGGGCGGGAGACGGCGACACAGGCGGAGGGGGGAGGGGCGGGTGTAGGCTGGCCACCACGCGAGCCGTGCTGCCTGCCCGCCGCCGTGAGCCGGAGGCGGAGCCCCTCGCGGTCGTGGCGGCCTGCTTGCCGCGGGCGAGCGCCGTCGCCTAGGCGCGGGGATGCCGAGCCACCGAGGTTGGCAGGGGAGGGGCGGAGGGCAGGGGAGGTGGAGGGTCAGCAGGGAGGGGAGGGAGGGAGTCGTCATGGTTGAGAGACACGGAGCGGACAGAGGAAGAGAGAGGGAGAGGAGGAAGGGAGAGGAAGAAGAAGAGCAATTTGGTCCAAATAAATTGAAAAACACTTCGAAGGGGTACATAATGGTATATATCGGACTTTGAGTGAATTGTGATGGCACGTTTACAAATAGACGAATTGTAATGGCGTTTCTTCGAACTCGGATAGTTGCAATGGCATATATCAAATTAACTCATGGAAATTACGTTCATGGTTCACTGAAAAGCCTCTCCCCAAAAAGCGGGTAGCGTCTCGCTTTTATAGGGGGGTCACAGAGTCGCCACATTACAATTTTACCCTCTCGCCTCCTACCTATTTACATATCATCCTACCTCTGTTCTATTATTCTCTATAGAGGGCAGGAGGGTAATTTCCATGCGATGCCGTGTACAATTTGTCTTTCTTTGATAAGATACAAGAGTTCTAATAAATAGCTTCGCGGCACCTTCGGTGCCAAGGTCCCATGGTTTTTTCCGCTCGTTCAGTCGTTTGCATCTGCTTTGACGCTCCACTATGCTCGACGAAGGTGACTTTCTGGTTGATAACACGCCCTATGGACCTTCGTTCCGATTGTTGAGAGACAAAAACATGGTTTTCTTCTAGGAGAACACTCCATGACCTTCAATCGATTCTCTTTTCTGTGGTTTGGTCGACATCGAAGGTCTTGCATACGTACGTATCCCACTCTTTTGCTTGGGAGAGACCTTCGATGCTCTTTCGGAGGCCTCAACACCTGTTATCTTCACATCTAATCTTTGCCACCATTCCGGAGGTCCGACCTGCCACAATCTATTATCCCAACACTGTGCTTGGGCTGTCATTTCGGCCCGTAGTGCCGGCCCAGGCCTGGCACGATTTTTGGGCCGGCACTATGTGGCCCGACTAAGCCCGCTAACACCCCCGGCCCCATAAGCACTATATTAGTGCGCAAACCCTAGCGCCTCTCATTTCCTTCCTTTCCCCACCGTGTGCTGCCTCCCCCTCTCGCCTCTCTCGTTCGGGAGCGCTGCCGCACCTTGGAGGGCCGCCGCCGCCGTTGCCTGCGCACGCCGGCCGCCGCCGGGGCCCCACCCTTGATCTACGACGCTGGCCGCCGTCGTCGCTGGGGTGCCCCGGCCTGGTTCCGTGCTACCGCCGCGGGGAGGCCTCGGTCGGATCTACGCCGCCGACCGCCGTCGCCGGGGATGGCTCCGGCCAGGATCCACGCCTCCACCGCCACCGCCGGGGTGGCCGCGGTCGGGATCCGCGCCACCACCGCCGAAGGAGGCCACGACCGGGATCTGCACCACCACCGCCGGGATGGCACAGCTCGGATTTGCGCCGCCGTTCGGTGTTCATATTTGCTGCAATTCATATGTATATTTTTGTGTGGATTCAAGAATCCTTGTGATTTCTGATAAATTTTCTTGATTCTTTAAAACTTTTCATCTTGATTCATATTTTTTTTGCTCATAGTGACTAGGCTGGCACTAGCATAATTGTACCAGTAGGGCCGTGCTTGGGCTGGGGATTTGGCACGACGTGCCGGCACGACACGACACGATAGTGTCGCAGTGCCGCTTAGTGTCGTGTCGCATAGTGTTGTGCCGTTTAGTGCTAGTGCCGGGCCATTCATTTGGCCATTTATACGTGTGCCTCGTGTTTACCTGGAAGCAAATCCCGCCGTTCCTGCTGCTGGCTGTGGTGTTTGCCTCAGTTCCACGCATCTGTTTGATGCGATGGCCGATGGGGAGCCAGGGGTATCGGCGGTGGCTGGCAAGGGTTGCTTTTTGCACGCGGCTCATACCTGCTCGGCTGACGGGTGGCAGGTGGCTGGTGCTGGCCGGTGCTGGTTTGTGTTGAGAAAAAAATACTGCTGATTGACTGGTGGCAGTTGGCTGGTGCTGATTTGTTCTAAGAGAAAAGTACTGCTGGCCGGTGGCAGATAAGCCGGACGAACAGGGAATTAATCAGCCATGCTCGCCATTCGTCACGCCACCATCCAGCCTCAGTTTTATGCAAGTCCACTTTACCTGTACCATAAACTGCAGGTGGTCTGCTCGGCGCCGTGAATCCAGTCTGTGTCAATGTGTGGCAGAAGCCGTCACGGCGAAGCACGCCTCCTTTCCTATTTCGTGTTTGGTAGAGCTTCATCTGATTATTTTCTCTATAGAAGTTGATTCTTTATGAAAAAATGATTACATGATTAAAAGTGATTATCTTTAATTCTTACTTATAAACACTCATAATCAGGATGGAAAATCACTCCACGTAAACAATTACCTATCTCCTACTTGGATGCTCCTACTCGCGTCTTGTTCAACACACTGCCTACTACCACCTATCATCGTCTGAAGGTCGCATGTTAACCTGACATCAACAAGAGAGGTGTTGCCCCTGTAGGAGCAACTTCAGTAGACCCTCTAAATAGACCCCTGACCCAAATTTAAAGGGCCAAGTAAAAAGTTGCACTCTAGCAGGCCTCTACTTGACTCACTCTAAGGAGGCTTCTAAATTAATCCCTCTATGCTTCATTCCTATGTGGTCTCTAGGGAGTCCTCTACTTTTAAAGACTATTGTTGGAGTTGGAGCAAGTTCTGAGGTCCTCGAAAAATAGAGGCAACTCTTATTTGATATTTGAAGGGTCTGATTTGGGAGCTATTGTTGAAGTAGTTATAAGGTTAGACTATTGGAGAAGGCCGAGCAGAGAGGCGTGTGTAGGATGCAACATTTCCTGATTCCCACATGGAATGGTTCAAATTAGATGATTATTCTTTTGTTTGGTTGGATGAACGGTACCAATTCATGCAGGATGAACCCATTCCACTTGATATAATTTTTAGAATGATGGATGATATGATTCAAAAAGATGATTAAACCAAACTATCCAGAACCATGTACGCATCCACCATTTGGTTTTTTTTTGAGGGAGATCCACCATTTGGTGCATGCAACCAAACACACTAATTTCCTTGCGGATCTCTCAAAAGAGAGAGGACAGTGATCATGTAGAATCAGCCCATCAAGTAAGGCCCAGTAAGCCCAATTTCACTGCATTTTGTTAGGCTGTTACGCTGCTCGTCGTCGGCCTGGCGCAGGGCCGCCGCCGCCGCCCGTCCCACGCCACGGACGCGACTCTCGAATTCCTCCAACGCACGCGCGCGCCCGCCGGTCTGGCCCAGTGAAAGTTGCTGGCTGGAACGCGCGGCAACCTCTTGCGTCGCCCTCGTCGTGGACTCCGCGTTGCAGGTAAACTCCCTCTCCTGTTCGCTTCTTAGATGTAGGCGTCTCCGTGATTACTGCTTGTTATTTGGGCGATACATGCAATCTGCCTAGTTGTAGACTTCGTACCAGTAGGCAGCGGCAACAGCATAAGTAATAACAACTGGAAATGAACTACAAAGGCAGCAAGTTGGTGAAGCCCTGTGGAACAAGTGGTGTTGTTTGTCTTATGAAAGAAAATGTATGTATCCAAAGTCACAACCAAGCATTGCCTTTTAGGTGACAGCAGCTCCAGAAAGTTACAGCCTACTACGGCTTATTAGCTTGACTGATTGTAATGCTTCTATGACCTTGATTACTTATCTTATTCACTATGCCTTGGCACTCATTCTAGGAGCAAATCCTTTTGAAGCTTGTCTCTAATTGTCTCCAACTCCTTCAGAGCACCCCCTATATCTTGACGGTCCATTGGCATCTCCCTGGAGCAGGAAATCCCGATGTGCAGAATCGAGGCTATGCAAGCAATTTTTGTTTCTCTAGCCTGGTGAGAGGTTGTGGTTCTTGCTCCGATGTCTGCTGCCTCGTGCAGTAAGTCCTTGTCTATGACATTTGCTGCCTTTTCTGGCAATGCCACTTGTATATACTTGCGAAGGCTAAACGCTTCTCCAAATTCACTGTCCGTTGGTCTTTTCCCGGTGAACATCTCTAACAATAGTATGCCATAGCTATAGACGTCACCCTGGATTGAGACTTCATTACCCAGTCCATACTCTGAAATAAAAAGAAAAGAAAGATGGAAATAAACAATGGTGCGAGCTTAGATATGTGCATTTAGTGATTTGCTAACGGTCCATTTGCAGAACATCCACATTGTTTCAGTTGAAAACGGCTATATAGTTCTTTGTTTTTCTAAGTATTGTAGTGAACTATTAAGAAAACCTCACTATTTGTCTTTTTACACATGTAATGGAATATGCGATCAGAGAGCATAAGCAAACCTGGAGCAGCATAACCAACAGTTCCTCTCATTGATACCCAACTATTTGATTGCTCCAAGCCTTGATGTAAAAACCTTGCTAGGCCAAAATCGCTAACATGAGCAACCAAGTCACCATCCAGGAGAACATTACTTGGCTTAAGATCACAGTGAATGATTGGCAAAGGCTTGTGTTGGTGAAGATATTCAAGGGAGCATGCTACATCAATTGCAATCTGTAACCTTGCACTGAGATCTAGTGCCTTGTGTATACCATCTTCTAGGGAACTTTTGTGTAACCACTGGTCTAAATTTCCATTTGGTAGGAACTCGTACACTAGGGCCTTGAATTCATGGCCTTGATGATCAATGCTTGAACATACAGTCAATAACTTCACTAGATTCCGATGGCGAATGCATCTCAAAGTCTCACATTCTGCAATGAAACTTTGAGAGGCACCACGTTGTGTGAGATTGAGGACTTTCACAGCAATAACTTCTTGCTGGTCATTTCTTCTCATTATACCCCTGTAGACTGAACCAAAGCTTCCTGCTCCAATGAGGTTCTCACAAGTAAAGCCATTTGTTGCCCTGACTAATTCACCACGAGAAACCCTCATATATTGCTTGTTCACGAATGCAGTTTGTAAGTTTGGTTCTGTAAACCTTCTCCTATGGTAGAACATGAACAGTGCAGCCACTAATGTGATGAATACAATTGCACTACATGTGGAGACTATCGTGACAAGCTTAGATGACTTCCTGAAGTTGCTTTTGGAACAGGGTGGTAATTTCAGTTGAGGGATACCACCACACAGGCCATCATCTCCTATGATTGAGATTGCAGTTGCATTGAGAAATATCCCATCTTGTGGAACTGGCCCTTCAAATTTGTTGAATGAGATATTCAAGGCATAAAGTCCTCCCAGATTCCCAAGAAATTCGGGTATGGCCCCAGATAAGTTATTATGGGAAAGGTCGACCACCAAGAGCCCCTTCAGTTGTCCTAGTGATGATGGAATTTCCCCTTGAAGAATGTTCCCAGATGTATTGAGATACTGTAAGCTTTTCAACCCACCAATGGATGAAGGAATCTCCCCAGATATCCTATTATCAGAAAAATCAAGTGCTGCTAGATCTTGGAGATTACTCCAATCAGAAGGCAGTCGTCCACTTAATAAATTATGACTGATACGCATGGAGTCAGACAAGGTTGGGATTAGGAAAAGTTCTTCAGGTATCCAACCTGTAAGATTGTTGTATGAAAGATCCAATTGTCTTAATGGACAGCTACTGAGACTTGAAGGTATGGCTCCTCCAAGTGCATTATCTTGAAGAGTAAGTATTGCTAAATTCGTAAGATTGCCAAGGGATACTGGGATAGATCCTGAAAGTTTGTTATTTTGTAAGTATAGTTGATTCAATTTACTCAATTTGCTAAAGGAGTTAGGAATACTTCCCTCAAGCAAATTTTCTCTCATTGAAAGGATTTCCAAATTAACCAAATTTCCTATTCCCTCAGGTATGGTTCCAGTTAGTTTGTTGTAATCTACATAGAGATCTCGTAAATGTTTGGACAGATTACCAACTGAATGTGGTAGGGCACCTTGAAGATTGTTGTAACTGATATCTAGTATAGTCAAATCAGTGCTATTGGTTAGGCTAGATAAAAATGCCCAGTCAGCATCCTTTGTTGCATGGAATTGATTTGCCGAAAAAGTGGCTGAATACAAGCTCTTTTGGTGAAGACCCAAACATTCGGGAATCGTTCCTGAAAGAAAATTGTAGGATGTTTGGAGTATAATAAGCATAGAGTTATTGCAAAGAGATGGTGGGATTATACCATGGAATCCATTTAACATTATATCAAAGGCTTTTAGTTTTGGAAGGTTGCTGGTTATGTCAGGAGGAAAAGACCCATTCAGAAAATTGTTGCTCACATCAAAAATTTCAAGGGAAGATATATTAAATAGTCTTAGAGGTAATTCCCCTTGTAGCCTATTATAGGCTAGATACAAGTTCCTGAGGCTGCGGATATTTCCAAGTGCTTGTGGTATGGAACCAAAAAGATTGTTTACAGAGAGAGCTAGTGTTGTAAGCAGCTCAAGATTTCCTAATGATTCTGGGATTTGACCTCCTAGACTATTCTGATAAAGATCTATCTCTGTTAACGAAGAGAGATTTCCTATCCAGGAAGGGATGCTTCCGGTAAGGTTGTTCTTTCCTAGACGAAGAACATTAAGAGAAGAGAGGCCTTGCAATGGAGGGATGCTCCCAATCAGGTTATTTGAGTATATACTTAGAAGGGTCAACGCTGAGAGGTTTCCAAGGGAAGCAGGGATTGTTCCTGAGAACTGATTATAACCTAGACCTAACTTGACAAGGTTGACTAGGTTGCCTATCTTATCTGGGATTTCTCCTGTAAGGTTGTTATACTCCAAGATGAGAAGTTCCAGATTCACAAGACCTCCAAATTCAGGAGGGAAAGTTCCTGTAAGCCTATTTCGGCCAAGACTGAGTACCTTGAGATTATGCAACGAGCTGAACTTGCTTGGTATTGGACCCTGCAACTTGTTACCGTATAGCGAGATGTTGACAAGGCGGGTGCAGTTTGAGAGTGGCAGCGGAATCTCCCCTCCGATGGTGTTGTTGTTGAGGTTCAGGTCTGTCAGCTCCTGAAGATTACCAAGCTCTGGTGGCAGTATTCCATCAAAGTGATTTGATGCAAGAGAGAGCTGCCTCATGTATGTGAGATTGCCCAGTGCAGGGTTCATCATGCCAACAAGGCCGAGCTCAGGTAGGTTCACTCCAACAACACGGCCACGACGAGGACCCCTTAGGCCACATGTGACACCATGCCATTGGCACATTGGGATGGATTGATTGCCCCACGACACTAGGGCTTGCTTTGGATCACTCGTTACAAGAGATTTAAATGATAAGAGCGCAAGGTAGTCAGTGGTGTTACTTGTGGAGATTGCCGGAATGGACACTGAAGCGAGAGCCATGTAACTTGCAGAATATGGTAGGAAGACAAATATGAGCAAGAATAACCTGTGGAACAGAAACATTGCTGGAAGTGGAGCTTGGTTGCAGGGAAGGCTGGTCATCTTTTGTGCTTGTTTCAGCCTAAGGCTGCAGGTTCTTCTGGTTTTATATCGGAAGGGAGCTCTTGCCACTAGGTTTAGTTTAAATTAAACTTTAGATAGCCAGTTATCAGTTTGCCATTGACCATACCAGACGAAGACCAGCGTAGACTTAATCAGCCTTGTCAATTTTGCACTACGGATGAATACTAGAGTAGACTCAATAAGTCTTGTTAATTTGTCGTTGTCAGTTTGCATGCCTGCCCATGAGTAGAGCATTAGGGTTGTTGCAAGTTGCAACAGGCTGGTGGCATGGGCTCTTCTTTAGCTTTCATGAATCATGATGCTCGGTCAGTCAATAGGTTAAACATGGAAACCAGATAAATTGATGAAATCAGTTGCGTTTTAGTTTGAATAGTCTGTCTCTTTTCCTTTTGAAAAGGTGTGTTTGACAAATGAACTGTCAGTTTTATGTTTACGAGTGTTCATTCTTCATTCTTATCCTTCGACAGATTGAAAGAGGGAGCAATGGAGCATCGTTCAAAGACAGAGTTCCTGGTGTTGCTTCAATAAAGGCTGGCTGGTTTTAGTAGTCAGGGTGCACATTAAGTATACCTTATCAAGAAACGTGCATTCTAGGAGTTAAGTCTGGCTCAACTGGTTAGAGTAGGAGATATGATTTTGCACCCCAAGAGTAACTCCAACAGATCCCTTTGTCCTTTCCCTTTTTCTTGCTACAGGGGAATCTCCTTTCAAATTTCTATGATATTAGGGAGATGTGCTCCAGCAGATCTCCAATCATCTTTTCCCTTTCCTTTTTCCCTACAATTGGGGCCCACCTGTCACTAGCTCATGTTTTTTTCTTTATTTCTCTCCTCTCCTCTCTACTCAATGTGGGGCTTGGGGCATGGCACTCGGTGGAGCACGGCGAGGGACGCCGCCGGGGCCCAGCGGCTCGTCGGAGCCCACGCGGCCAAGGCCGGCTTGGCGGCCGCGCATGGCCAGGGCTCTCAGCTCGCTAGCCGGCGGCCGTGCGGACCGGGGACGCCGCTCGCTCGTTGGCACCCGTGTGGAGGATGGCGGTGCGGCCCCATGTGGCCCCACGTGGAGGGCGGCGGCGCAGCCCCGCGCACGTCGGCGCGGCACGTGGTCCCGCGTGGAAGGAGGTGCTCGTCGTGGCCTTATTCAGCATGAGCTGCACTCCGGCAGTGTGCGGCCGATGCGGCGGAGGCAGCGCTCGGCCGCGCGTGGCCCGTGCCGCAGTGGCGCGAGGCCGATCCGGTGGCGGGCGCTCGGCACCGCGGCCGGTGCGGCGGCGGCGATGCGCCCCGCGGCCGGCGAGGGGCGGCGTGAGGCCGGTGCGGAGGTGGCGCGAGGCACAGCTGCGGTGGCAAGCTCGATGCACGGCCTCCACGAGATGCAGTGGCCCCTGCTGTGAAGCTCTGGTCACTTGTTCGGGCAAGGATGGGGGCAGGATGCGGCGGCGCATAGGTGACCAGCAGCGGAGCTCCACGCCGCCGGCGAGGTTGGCCACATGGCCGGTGCGGAGGCACCATGAGTGCAGAGAGATGGGTGGACCACGAGTGCAGAGAGATGGGTGGGAGGAGAAAGGGGATTGAGAAAAACAGAGGATGAATTCCCTTTGTAAAGGGGAGAGAGAGGATGATAAAAGAGGATTATGAAAGGGGATCTGTTGTAGTAGATTTTTTACCTTCAATCCCCTTTATTGACGAATATAGGGAAATGAGATTAGTTTTAGGGATCTGTTGAAGTTACTCTAATCACTTGGGTTTAAATCCTCTCCACTCTGATGTGGATGTCTATTTTCTTAATGAAAAACTGGCTAGTTCCTCTTAGATGGTTCTCCTCTAAACGTGCACTCTTCTACTTAGTGTTGTTTACTGATCTGATATCTATTGAACTGGGTAATCTACCAGCTGAAGAGAGATCTCGTTTAACATAGTGCGAGAAATCATATTAGTCAGTACAAAATGTTCAGTACGCAAATTTAGATCTCATACAGAATGGCAAGTGGAATTTTGGATTTGTCGGAAGGATGCTTCCGTGTTGATTTCTCGGTGAAACTTTAGTTCCCGCAACCCCAAAGTTCACTCTAAAAAAGAATATTCACATCACATCAAAATATCGACACATGCATGGAGTACTAAATGTAGATGAATCAAAAAGTAATTGTACGGTTTTGTTGTACTCAGCGAGACGAACGTTTTGAGCCTAATTAATCAATTTTTGGATAATTTTTCATAAATACAAACGAAATGCTACAGTGACGTATTTATGACGAAGTGACATCTTTCTCCCAATTTCTCACACCCCTAATTTGCATCTAAACAAGGCCTTAGTAATAAGATTCCATGATCAAGTCAGCCATTTTGCAGAATGCACTTTTGACTAGAAGACTTCGGGACAAGTCTTTGGGTGGAATTGTTTGGACTTGGAGAACTGCTTCCACTTGCTCGGGCTCGTTTATCTGCTTTTTTCTAAAATGAAAGAAGACTTTAAACCAACCATTTCAGATTTTTTTCTTCTTCTAATAGTCCTTGTGTTATTTGAACGTTTAGAAACCAGGTTCTTTCTATGATACGTTTGGTTGGTGAGCACTCTCAAAAATCCTAACGAGAGTGGCACAGTGAGGGTTTGAACCGTGGTTGTGGGCTTGAAAGCATGGCCTTCTAGCCGGTTCTTCCCCCCTCCCCTTCTCGGAATTCCCAATAGCAAATTAACGACCATCATCCCCTTCAGAAAGTGGACGCACATGGACAAAGAATTCTGAAAGCACGTGAACAAAGAATTCCGAAAGCACATGGACAAAGTTAGAAATTTCAACTAAAGTAACATTAACAGACGAGAAGACGATCCTGGTTTTGATTTGGTCTCCGCGCGCGCGCGTTCAGAAGGCTTGTTTCTAGTACCGCGAATGCGTGAGCTATCAGCACGCAGCCTCGTGTAAAGTCACCAGCATCAGCGTCAGTGTATCGTCACTAGTAGAGAGAGAGCGCACAAAAGAGATTTCGCAACAAAAAAAAAGAGCACAAAAGAGGCAGATAGCGCATGGATTTGTAATTTTATTTGTTTTTAAGATAAAGGAATAATGTTCCGACCTCTATACTCATGAATGAGTGTACATAGCCTCCAATTATAAACTGAGTAGCATTTAGACCATAAGACACCACATAATGGACATGTTTCAAACATCTAGAACAATAAGAGAGAACTAAACTTTAATCATGTCGCTAGACTTCCAACCAAAATTGTTGAAGAGCTCCATGAGTGTACTCTCCAACTTCTTGCATCACCTTTTCAAGGCATCTCTCTTCCTCTTTAAATAACAGCGACCAACTTCTGATCCTATAGCCACTTGTAAATAATCTGCATAAAAGAATTAGTTGAAGTTCTATTGAAAACCGTATCATTTCTACTCAACGAAATAGCCCAATAAAGAGTCGTTGCACCTACTAAAATTTGGATTCTAAACTTTGAAGAAAATCTTTTGAGCCAAGAGACAAACATATTAGATGCATTGGAAGGTGGTTGAATGTTAAAAGCTATATATATATATATGGTGGCTACAGAATAACTATTCTATGGCCGGCCACAGAGTATACCTTCCCTATATATATATATATATATATATATATATATATATATATATATATATATGGTAATTGGGTTACTATAACACACATGGAGATATTTACCATTATATTATAGTAAATTCTCATGAATTACTATAGTAATTATAGTAACTCAAAGTGGCTATAGAATAGTTATTTTATGGCCGGCCATAGACTACAGGTTCTATATATAGTATTCCAAATGAATCTAGCCATATGGCAATAAAAAAAATAGGTGTAGTATGCTTTCATTTGTATTGCAAAAGCAGCACTTAGGACTGCCTTGCCAACCTCTCTTGGCCAAGTTATCTTTAGTGAGAGTCACTCCTTTATACAAATACCAAAGGAAAATTTTAATCTTGAGAGTAACTCTTGAGTTTCCATAGATTACTTTTACTTGGTATGATATCTTTCTGTACCAATGCATAATACATCGATCAAACGGTAAATGTTCCGTGCTTGTGTAAATCCCACCTAAAAATATTCTCCTCCTCATTTAAATTAACCATGAGATACTAACCAACCTAGATATCGCATGTCTGCAAGTCTGATAGGATGGAAAAAGGGTCCAGTTGCAAGCTACCAACAAGGCAAAGAAATCCAATCTGAAGCTCATTTCACTGACTAATGATTGTACAAATTACATTTCGTGTATGCAACTTCAGTACTGTACCAGCCATGGAATTTACCTTTTCTTTTTCCAACGGAGAGAGGAGCTAGGGCCGAGGGAGAGAGCCCTCGCCGGAGGAGCTGCGGCACGCCGGCGCCGTCTTGCCGAGCGGATCCATCAAGGAGCATCAAGAGGACGCCCCAAAGGAGTTGCTGGCTGAGGCGCTCAGCCCCTCCGTATGAATATGCGCCGGCTATGACGAGCGGCGGCACGGTGTTCGATCTCGACGGTGGCGGTGGCCGCATCTCGACGAGTGCGCCGACGAAGCTACATGCAGAGCCTACGCGTACGCTAGCGGGCTCCTGGAGATTGAATGGGTAAACATCATGACTTGTTCAACCGTCTCTTTTGGCTGCATGCAGGGGAGGAGCTTTTCTTTTCCAAGGGAAGCGGGCGCACGCCGACGCCGCCTTGTCCCATCAACGAAGGATGAGGCACGAGGCGGCGGCTGCCATATGATGCAGGTCGCGCCGGATGTGATCTACAAGATGACGGCGTCAAAGAGAACTCGGGTGGAAGTGTTGCAGTCATCCTCACCGGCAGCTGATATCTCTAATCATATTCCTTGTTATTTGATTGATATCTCTTTGGTCTCTCTCGTCTATCATCTAACATGCATGCAGGGGAATCCATCCGCGAGCACGAAGGAGACGCTGCCCTTCAGGCGATGCCGTGAAAGAATTACCGACTGCGAGCACATGTGTGGAAGGGCTGCGATCATCCCACCGGCGCCGTCGCATAGCTCGTCGTCGATATGCCGCCCCGATGCTGGTCGTGCCGCTGTAGGCGCCCAGCACATCTACGCCGACTTGACGAGATCTGCCGCTCAGAAGAGACGCACACCGAGACGGCTAAGCTGGGCACAGGCCGGAAGAGTGCGTGCACTAGGCTCCTAGCCCAATCAAGAGGATGGCCCTGATGCAAGTGCGCCGGCAGCAGCACAGTGCTCCCTGCGCCACCGGTTATACACGGACGTGGCGTCTTTCTTGATGCTCTTTAGATTTTTCTTGTCTATCATCTGACATGCAGGATGGAGGACGACGTGCATGCATCTGCGTCCACGACATTTGAGCTCATCATTCAAGACTGGAGGCGGCTTCCATCATCGTCGGCAATCTTTTCGAAGGCCCTCCACGCTTCGGCCATCTCCTCATCGGCTGCAGCACCCGGCTGCGCCATGGCCCACGCCCGGCCATCACCATCAACAATAACGATGCGGATCAAGACACGGCGGCGGCGGCGGCAACACGATGACTTCACCGACTAACAGCGCGCGTAACCTCGACGGCACTCGAGACTGCGGCGACCTCGGCGGCCCTGACGGCAATGACAAACCCAGCGGCACTTGGCGGCTGCGGCGACTGCAGCGACCCCGACGGCGATGACAACCCCAGCTACATTCGACAGCTGCGGCGGCCACGACGACCACGACGGCTACGGCGACTCCAGTGGCCTCGACGTACGACTACCACGACTTGGCGGCTATCTCGACCACAGCAACTTGACGACTACCGCTAGGCTCCGTTCGACACCGACGAGGCGGACGACGCGGGGTGGCCAAAGCTGATGTTCCAGCTACGCTGCACCCTCTTATGGGCCGACGAGGTTCTTCTTCTTCAACAACTTCTACCCGACGAAGCTGCCGTGGCGTCTATCCGGTTCAGCTACACGTCTTCACCATGCATCTGCTGCCACTACAACGACAACCACTACGTGTCGTTCGACACCGACGAGGCGGACGACGCGGGGCGGGTGAAGCTAATATCCCAGCTACGCTACACTGGCACATGGACACCGATGAGGCCATGACGATGCCGACGCCCACATCTACACCACAATCCTTAGCATGTGCATGGAGAACGTGAAGCGAAGACCGAAGACGACGACCACAGCAGCCTAATCCTCCGGCAAGCTAGTCTTGCGGAGGTAATTAACTAGTAGCTTTCCAAGGCCCTAGGAACCAGAAGACCACACCACCCAAGTTAGAGCTACTCGACGGCAGGCCATGGTGCGCATATATGTAAAAGGGAACCTCTATTTGTATTTTTCAAATATGAATAAAGCTTGTGTTCCCTTGTCTTTCTTTGTTTATTTACTTTGTGTACTTTGTACACTGGCACGTCTGTATTTTTTGTTTCCCCGCGTGTAGAGAAATCCCATGGTGATTTTTCTCTCCAAACAACGATTCAATGGAAGGTTGAGTTGTCTCAAGTACGTGAGGTTGCCCAACGCAGAGGTGATGGTGCCAAGAAGGTAGAGCTCCACGAGGTCCAACGCCACCACGCGGCCACGACGCCTCCCTCTGAAGCCACACTCCACGCCCCGCCATTGGCAGATGGGGATTGATAGGTTACCCCATGACGCCAGGGCTACTGATGGATCGCTCGTTACGCATGACTTGAAGGACACGAGCGCGAGGTGGTCGGTGATGTCAGAGATGGATCTTCCTAGGGCTGCCAGTAAGGCCTGGGGAGCGACGACCTGTGTGCCATGGCATGCAAGTAGGAGAGACTCAAGTAGCAGCATCATTTTTGTCAGTGACGCTTGCTTCGGGAGTCTAGTCGGCAATCTATTTATGCTTATTTTGTGAAAGCATATATGTCTTTCACTGTAACACCCTAAAATTCATCACAATTAAATTGTAGCAACCTTCTGAATTTTCTAGGATTTATTAAGGCCTAAATAAATTTTCTATGGTTTAATTGGAATTTCTAGCCTTTTTATCAATTCAAATATCATATTAAATAATTTTAGTCAAAATAAGTTGTTGATGCATTCATGCTGTTGCATTTGTCTTTTGCTTGCTGTTCAATTAAGTTGGAATTTAAATTCTATTTAAATTCTATTTAAATTCGAATTTAATTTAAATTTGTTTAATATTTAGAATAGTTGTTTTCTGTCGAGTCTGTTTTCGCCCCTCCAACTCTTGGCCCAGTTCAGTTCTGCCCCTCCTTCTTTTCCTCTCGGGCAACCGGCCCACTTCCTTTCCCGGCCCAACTCTCCTTTCAGGCCCGTTCTCCCACGCCGGCCTGCGATTCCTTCCCCTGTCCAACGCTCGCTGACGCGTGGGCCCCACACGCCAGCTTCGTCTTCGCCGAGTCGGACTCGGGTCCGACTCGGGCATGGCTCGGCCGCGCCGCCCTCCAACTCGGGCACGCACGCCGAGGGGCTAGGCCTCTTTTCCCCTCTGTGCGCCATGGCCCGCTTCCCCCGCTTCTTTTTCGCGCACCGCCCGCCGCTCTCGCAAGCCCTAACGCGCCACCGCCGCAGTCTTCGGGGTTCCGCCGCCTCCGCCATCGGACGACGCCGTCGGACAACGCCGTCGTCGCCTTCCTCTCGCCGAGAAGCGCCCCAGGAGGCTCGCCTTGAAGCCCCGAGGGTCCCCCTCGACTCTAGTCCCGATTTTGGCCGTGCCCCGAACCAATCTTGGCTCGCCGTCGATCTCGCACCTCCGCCACCGCCATTCTTCATCGCCGGCCGCCGTCGAGACTTCTCCGCCGCCGAGGAGCCCCGGGGTAAGCTCGCCATGTTCTCCCCGTGCTCCCCGACCAAACCGCGTTCGATTTGGTGGTTTCTAGCCCGAGATTCGCGTCGCCTGTTGCCGTCGTCGCTCGTCGTCATCGCCGGCGACGCCTTCCGCCTGATTCCACGTCAGCCCGAGCTCCGAGTCAGACAGAGATGTACCGGTCAACATAGGCCGTTTTACAAAAAGGCCCTCCAAGTTTTGCGAATCAACCCGCGGTCCTAGCCAGTTCAAAAATATTTCAAATGAAGTCCTTTTTCTTTTGGTTTAGCCCCTGCAAGTTTTAAAATTGCGCCCGAGGTCCAAGTTTGGTATTTTTCCATGAAAACCCTCGTAGTTTTATACAAAATTATGTTTTAGCCCTCGGATTTTCGCAGTTAAGCCCCTGGAACTTTTAAAACTTTGCCAGCAAGTCCCTGAACCTTAGAAAACCCATATCTTTTGCGTTTTAACTCCGATTTTAGTGATTCTCGCGCTCACGCGTTCGTGGTGATGCGTAGAGTAGTTTTGTGCTGTTATTTTCTTCTGTTGGAATTGTTTGGTATACTGTTTCTTATTTATTGTATTATTTTCTTGTATGTGTTCGTGTGCTGCGTATAGGAAACGCGCCGTTCGAGGAAGTGTTTGAAGAACCAGCTGTTGAAGAGTTTGAGCAGCAACAGGGTTGGGAAGAAGGCAAGTATTCCTTGATCATGCCCGTTTATACCTAAATGACATGCATTTTAATTACACCGTTTATTTATCGCTTGCATTAATATTGCTGGGTCCCATTAAGGATTTCCTAGTCTGTTTTACCATACGTTGCAGCTGGGTCATTAAATTAATTTGACTGGTAGATGATGCTTAGTTGCTCAACTGGGATTGGTCTAATGAAACCCCTACTCTATGTTCCATTATTATCTTTTAATATAATAATGACAAGATCACCTTTTTTAATTGGAACATGGAGCGACCACCCAGGAAAACAGTACAACCATAAGTGCTATGTGGCTCTGGCTTTGACTGACTAAATAGGTATTCTAGTTTGGGATAGTTTTACCCGAAAGGGGCAAGAGGTGCGGCGGTTGACGAGGTATAGCCCGGTCCTCTTGAGCGGTAGGCTTTGCTAAGATACGCGACTCACTAGGGAGGGTTGTGCTTTGCTCCTGAACTGGAAGCCTTAGCGAACTATCACTTATTAGAGTATCTTTGTAAAGGTCTCATAGTGAAACCCAGTATTCGGTCCACGTGGTGTGGGAAGGATACATGCTTTCGGGCAATGGGACTCACGGCTTATGGTGAATGTGTACAACCTCTACAGAGTGTAAAACTGTTATAACAGTCGTGCTCACGGTCATGAGCGGCCTGGACCCTCACATGATTAATCTATCAGACTATGATCTAAATTGTGGTTACCTGAATTTGATGGGTTTATGTTATAATTAATTGTGGTTGGTATATACTTATATTTGCTAGTAAATAGATGCTTAATAAAAGTTGACCAACTAAAAGTGCTTAATGCAGCTATCCTTTCAGCCTTCCACTTTATAAAGCCTAGCATGTCATTTATTTACATACTTTGCTGAGTACGACATGTGATCACGCTTGTTTATTTATATTGCATCGACCACACTCGGACTGCTGCTCAGATTGAGAGAATTTTGAGGACTATACTACTGATTTTGAGGACTTCTAGGCGAGTCCTTCAGTCAACTGCCTGTGGAGATGGATTTATTTTGTTTCGTTTAGTTAAACGTTTCTTTAAGTCTTCCGCTATGACAATTGTGTCAACTCTGAGTTTGTAATAAATATACTTTTATACTCTTTCGTAGGCATGGTTATGGATATTCAGTTGTGACGTCTACCATATGTGTGTAAACTTGATCCTGACGCACATATGAGATGCACCTAGTTTTATTTCTAAAACCGGGTGTGACAGAAGTGGTACCAGAGCTGTGTTGACTATAGGACGAAAACCTAGATAGCAATGGTCATTCTTTAAGGATTAAATTGCTTAATCAGTTTTACTTTAATTATCCTTGATCTCATTTTACTATATTCTTGCTCTTGATAATTTATCTCCTCATTGCATTTTATTTTATTTCTATTCCATTTTATTTATTACCTTACCTTGTCTTGATATCTATAGATTTGTTCTAACCCCCTCTTTCTTTCTAACCCATAGATAGTTTTGATTAGACAAGGTGCTCGTAGAATGGCTAGAACTCCTTCCCCTCTTCCACCCCCGTCAGTGCACGAAGAAGAAGGTGCTGAAGAGGTGGAGCCGGAAGTGAATCAGGAGGAGCACGCTTCAGTAGCGTCAACAGCGGGAAGTGTTGGACCCCTCCGCCACCAGCTAGGTGGACTGCCTCGGTTCACTACCACACTGGGGACCATGCTCACTTTCCGATGCTACTTCGGACGATGTTCGCTCGTCTTCACTATCATGTGGAGATAGAGTACCGCGGAAGAAGAAGAACCCATCCGGAGTACCCAGAGGAGTGGGATGTGTCAGTGCACATCCGTCAGGCTGACTATGAGAATGGAGGAACCAAGGAGATTGGAGTGCACCGTGCTATCGCCACTAGAGCAACTTTTGAAGTTGGAATTGAGGATGCAGCTAGACAGGCGCTCTCCGCGCTTTGCTTTGAGGAGGCTGGAGTGGTGGATTATACCTCTTGGGAATATCTTCCTAAGAGACAGCCAGGCACTCTAGAGCTGTGGTGCCACAAGTTCCCAGAGTGCTGAGTTCCACACTTATCAGTCAAGTGGCGTTCACTGTGATGCTGAACTCGCACATGGATCGCACTGCAATAGAACTAAAGAGGGTGCGTGAAGAACTCACTGCTAAACGAAGGAAGAACAAGAGGCTTAGGGCTGAACTCAGGGGAGAGACACCCCCACCTTTAGATGAAATCGATGAAGAGCAAGCAGCTCACTCTCCACCCCACCTTTGAATCCGTTTGGATCACCTAGTTGCACCACCTATACCCAATAGGTTAAGTTGGCCTCCTATTTATTAGCTTGGTATGTTTAGAATCGTTGAGGCTCGTGTGTAGCCTGTGGCGAGTCTTGTTCTAAGTGTGTTAGATATGCTTGTTTCTGTGTCAAGTGTGTGATTTGGTTCTTTGTAATGACTGCGCTTAATTTGTGGAGTGATGACCACAATTAAGTATTACTAAATCAATAAATTTAGCTAGTTTGGGTTTTATCTTGGTCCCTGTTTTCATTAGTTAGTTATTTCATTATCTATTTTATTTTATCTCTCATATAAATCTTATCATACTCCAATCTGTTCTCGTCGCTACTCGATATCCTGGTACTGTTTGATTTAATTCTATAGCTACAGAACTCCAATTGACATGAAACCAGTTGGGTTGGATTAAGGACTTGATAAGCTACATTCTGGGAAGTGTTCATGATTTTTGGACATTCTGACAGGAAGATACATGTGTTTCATTGGAGTGTTCAGAATCTGTCTCGAGTTCTGATGTGACTGTCTTAATTATTTAATATCTCGAGTTACAGAAGTCCGATTGCTTTGATTCAAGTTGAGTTAGTTTCAGAATTTGATAATATACAATCTGAAAAAATATCATTATTTTGGGATGTTCAAAATAAGAGTTATGCCTGTTTCATTGTGATGCACTGAATCTGCCTTGAAATCAGAAATTCTTATCTGTGTTGAATCTTTCTATGCATGCTTTTATCTGTCACCATCTGAATCTCATGTTTCTAATCATCAGATGGTGAACACCAGGTCTGGAAGTGGAGAGGATCGACCAGCTGTGATTCGCCAGGGACGTGCTAACCCCAATTCCAATCCCCCGCCGAATCAAGCACCACCTGCTGCAATGGATCAGATTCTTGCCAACCAGACTCAGATCCTCCAGAACTTGGCTACTACTAAAGCATCAGGAGTTCATGAGCCACAAGCCCCCTACCTACTCCCATTCTTCAGATCCTCTTGACGCTAATGATTGGTTGAAGACCGTTGAGAAGAAACTGGACATGACTCAATGTAATGACAGGGAAAAGGTCTTGTATGCTTCAGGCCGCTTGGAGGGATCAGCTTCGGATTGGTGGGATGCTTACCATGCTGCTCATGCCACCCCTAATGCTATCACCTGGCAGGAATTCTAGGACAGCTTCAGGAGTCATCATATCCCTGCCGGTGTCATGAAGCTAAAGAAGGAGTTCCTCTCTCTCAAGCAAGGGGGAATGTCCGTCAGCGAGTACAGTGACAAGTTCATTCACTTCTCTCGCTACACCCCAGATGAGGTGAAGGAAGATGAGCAGAAGTAGGAGCTGTTCTTGGAAGGATTGATCTCACCGCTCCAGTATCAGCTCATGGCTCACACCTTCCCAACATTCCAGAAGCTGGTGGACAAGGCTATTGGCTTGGAACACAAGCGTCGTGAGTTGGGGGAACAGAAGAGGAAATTCCTAGCCTCAGGACAGTCAAGCAGTAACACTGACCCTCGTTTCCAGCAGCCTCAGCAGGGCGTGCCCGTTCGCTTTGGTGGGCAAGGGGGTAACTTTGGGCAGAATCAGGGTCAGCGCTCAGCACCTCCACCCCAGCGCCCAGTCTTTCTGCAGAACCGCCAGACCACCCCAACTCAGACTCCAGTGAAGACCCCTGCACCAAGCAGTGCTACTACCCCTCGTGCTTGCTACATATGTGGAGATCCGAGTCACTTTGCCAACAATTGTCCTAAGAGGAATGCTCAGACTCCGCAGCGCCAAAATAGCAGTGCACCTAGGCAGAATCCTCCACAACAGCACAACCGGAATGGGAACCAGACGCCCCAGAGCAACAGAGGTCAGCAGAACCAGATACGTGGTAGGGTGAACCACATTGCCCCAGAGACTGCGCAGGAGGCTCAGGACGTGGTGCTTGGTATGTTCCTTGTCAACTCAGCCCCTGCATCAGTTTTATTTGATTCTGGAGCATCCCATTTTTTCATTACTGCTCAGTATGTAGCTAGCCATAATATACCCATGAAGCGTGATATGATAGTCAGCTCCCCTTGAGGAATCTTGAAAGCCACTTTTATCTGCCCTCGTGTTAATTTGAAAATAGTAGGGGTAGATTTTCCTGCTGATCTGATAGTCCTGAAATCTGAGGGGATTGATGTCATACTTGGAATGGGATGGTTGGCTGCATTCGATGGGATAATTCAGTGTGCCAAGAGGTTAGTGTTGTTAACAAGACATCAAGGAGAAAAGGTTGAATTTGTTGCTACAGTACCCGCAGTGGCAGATGGTACGGTTAATCAGCTGAAGGGAGCACCGCTTGAGGACATCAGAGTGGTCTGTGATTTTCCAGATGTCTTCCCAGATGATTTGCCAGGTATGCCACCCGACCGAGACATTGAGTTTCTTATTGAGCTTTTACCTGGTACTGCTCCTATTTCTAAAAGACCCTATAGAATGGCTGTTAATGAACTAGAAGAACTTAAGAAACAACTTAAAGAATTATTGGATAAGGGTTATATTCATCCTAGTTCTTCACCTTGGGGAGCACCTGTTATTTTTGTTGGTCGGAAGGATGGCACTCAGAGATTATGTGTGGATTATCGTTCTCTAAATGAGGTAACAATCAAGAACAAGTATCCTTTGCCCAGAATTGAGGATTTATTTGATCAGTTGCGAGGAGCTAAGGTTTTCTCCAAGATTGATTTGCGATCTGGCTACCATCAGTTGAGAATCAGGTGCTCAGATATTCCTAAAACAGCATTTACCACCAGGTATGGGTTATATGAATATACAATGAAGTCTTTTGGATTGACAAATGCACCTGCCTACTTTATGTATCTGATGAATAAGGTGTTTATGGAGTTTTCGGATAAATTTGTGGTGGTATTCATTGATGATATTCTGGTTTACTCTAAGAATGAGGAGGAACATGAGGAACATCTGAGGTTAGTATTGCAGACTCTCAGGGAGAATCAGTTGTATGCCAAGTTTAGTAAATGTGAATTCTGGTTGAGTCAAGTATCCTTTCTTGGTCATGTTGTTACTGGTGGAGGTATTGCAGTGGATCCTAGCAAAATCAAGGATGTGTTGGATTGGGAACCTCCGACTTCTGTGTCTGAGATCAGAAGCTTCCTGGGATTGGCTGGATATTACAGGAGATTCATCGAAGACTTTTCTAAAATAGCGAAACCTCTTACATTGCTATTAGAGAAAGGCAAGGAACTTGTATGGTCAGAAGCTTGTCAGGCCAGCATTGAAGAATTGAGAAGGAAGTTGACTACAGCCCTAGTGCTTGCTATGCCAGATATTCACATGAATTTTGACATATATTGTGATGTTTCTCGAAAAGGACTTGGCTGTGTTCTTATGCAGGAAGGTAGAGTTATAGCTTATGCATCAAGGCAGTTGAGAAAACATGAGCTAAATTATCCTACTCATGACTTGGAACTAGCAGCTGTTGTTCATGCTTCGAAGATCTGGAGACACTATATCTTGGGTAACAGATGTGAGTTGTATACTGATCACAAAATTCTGAAGTACATACTCACTCAGAAGGATCTAAATTTGAGACAGAGAAGATGGTTGGAATTGATCAAGGATTATGATCTGGGAATCAACTATCATCCAGGCAAGGCAAATGTGATTGCAGATGCGTTGAGCAGAAAGTCACAAGCTAATCTAGTGCTTGGTCGTCAGTTGCCAGCAAAGTTGTGTGCTGAGATGGAAAGGCTGAACTTGGGATTCCTTAATCAGGCAGAAAGTGTGACTATGGAGATTGAGTCTACACTTGAGCAAGAGATTCGAAAGGGTCAACTTTCGGATGAGAAGATAAAAGAAATCAAGGCAACTATGTTAGCAGGAAAAGCTCCAGATTTCACCGAAGATGAGCAAGGTACGATCTGGTTCTGAAAACGGATATGTGTACCTGATATCGAGTCTCTCAGGGAGAAAATATTGAGAGAGGCTCATGATTCTGCATACTCAATCCATCCTGGAAGCACTAAGATGTACCAGGATCTGAAGGAAAGGTATTGGTGGTATGGATTGAAAAGGGATGTGGCTGCTCATGTAGCATTATGTGATGTCTGTCAGCGGGTTAAGGCTGAACATCAGAGACCGGCAGGTCTGCTTCAACCTCTCAAGGTACCTGAATGGAAGTGGGAAGAGATTAGTATGGACTTTATAGTTGGTTTACCTCGTACTAGTGCTGGATATGACTCTATATGGGTCATAGTGGATCGATTGACCAAGGTAGCTCATTTTATTCCAGTAAAGACTACTCATTCTAGTGCCAGAATTGCAGAGTTATATATGTCTAGAATTGTTTGTCTGCATGGTGTGCCTAAGAAGATAGTTTCTGATAGAGGTACTCAGTTTACATCTAGATTCTGGCAAAAGTTGCATGAGTCTATGGATACAAAGTTAAATTTCAGTTCTGCTCATCATCCACAGACAGATGGTCAGACAGAGAGAACTAACCAGATTTTGGAGGATATGTTGAGAGCTTGTGCATTGAAGCATGGAGGCAGTTGGGATAAGAGTCTTCCATATGCAGAGTTCTCATATAACAACAGTTATCAGGCAAGTCTGAAAATGGCTCCTTTCGAAGCCCTTTATGGTAGAAAATGCAGAACACCGTTGTATTGGAGTGAAACAGGTGAAAAGTCAAGTGTTTGGGCCAAAAATTCTGCAGGAAGCTAAGAGACAAGTTCAGGTCATTAGAGAGAACTTGAGAACAGATCAGTCCAGGCAGAAGAGTTATGTAGACACAAGAAGAAGGGAATTAACCTTTGAGGTAGGTGATTATGTGTATCTGAAAGTTTCTCCTATCCGAGGTTTGAGAAGGTTTAAGGTAAAAAGCAAACTATCTCCTCGTTTTATTGGACCTTTCAAAATTAGTGATAGAAAAGGTGAGGTTGCATACCAATTGGAACTATCATCTAGATTGTCAGATGTTCATGATGTTTTCCATATCTCTCAGTTGAAAAAGTGCCTTCGAGTGCCTGAGGAAGAATTATCTTTGGATGAATTGAATGTGCAAGATGATCTGACTTATATGGAATATCCAGCTAAGATTTTGGAAACTTCTGAGAGAGTTACTAGGAGTAAAGTGATTAAGATGTGTAAAGTTCAATGGAGTCGTCATGGAGAAAGAGAGGCAACTTGGGAAAGAGAGGATGAGTTGATGGCAGAGTTCTCTCAGATTTTCTCTAATCCATCCGAATCTCGAAGACGCGATTCTCTTTAAGGGGGTAGGTTTGTAACACCCTAAAATTCATCACAATTAAATTGTAGCAACCTTCTGAATTTTATAGGATTTATTAAGGCCTAAATAAATTTTCTATGATTTAATTGGAATTTCTAGCCATGTTCTCCCCGTGCTCCCCGACCAAACCGCGTTCGATTTGGTGGTTTCTAGCCCGAGATTCGCGTCGCCTGTTGCCGTCGTCGCTCGTCGTCATCGCCGGCGACGCCTTCCGCCTGATTCCACGTCAGCCCGAGCTCCGAGTCAGACAGAGATGTACCGGTCAACATAGGCCGTTTTACAAAAAGGCCCTCCAAGTTTTGCGAATCAACCCGCGGTCCTAGCCAGTTCAAAAATATTTCAAATTAAGTCCTTTTTCTTTCGGTTTAGCCCCTGCAAGTTTTAAAATTGCGCCCGAGGTCCAAGTTTGGTATTTTTCCATGAAAACCCTCGTAGTTTTATACAAAATTATGTTTTAGCCCTCGGATTTTCGCAGTTAAGCCCCTGGAACTTTTAAAACTTTGCCAGCAAGTCCCTGAACCTTAGAAAAGTCATATCTTTTGCGTTTTAACTCCGATTTTAGTGATTCTCGCGCTCACGCGTTCGTGGTGATGCGTAGAATAGTTTTGTGCTGTTATTTTCTTCTGTTGGAATTTTTTGGTATACTGTTTCTTATTTATTGTATTATTTTCTTGTATGTGTTCGTGTGCTGCGTATAGGAAACGCGTCGTTCGAGGAAGTGTTTGAAGAACCAGCTGTTGAAGAGTTTGAGCAGCAATAGGGTTGGGAAGAAGGCAAGTATTCCTTGATCATGCCCGTTTATACCTAAATGACATGCATTTTAATTACACCGTTTATTTATCGCTTGCATTAATATTGCTGGGTCCCATTAAGGATTTCCTAGTCTGGTTTACCATACCTTGCAGCTGGGTCATTAAATTAATTTGACTGGTAGATGATGCTTAGTTTCTCAACTAGGATTGGTCTAATGAAACCCCTACTCTATGTTCCATTATTATCTTTTAATATAATAATGACAAGATCACCTCTTTTAATTGGAACATGGAGCGACCACCTAGGAAAATAGTACAACCATAAGTGCTATGTGGCTCTGGCTTTGACTGACTAATTAGTTATTCTAGTTTGGGATAATTTTACCCGAAAGGGGCAAGAGGTGCGGCGGTTGACGAGGTATAGCCCGGTCCTCTTGAGCGGTAGGCTTTGCTAAGATACGCGACTCACTAGGGAGGGTTGTGCTTTGCTCCTGAACCGGAAGCCTTAGCGAACTATCACTTATTAGAGTATCTTTATAAATGTCTCATAGTGAAACCCAGTATTCGGTCCACGTGATGTAGGAAGGGTACATGCTTTCGGGCAATGGGAATTACGGCTTACGGTGAATGTGTACAACATCTGCAGAGTGTAAAACTGTTATAACAGTCGTGCTCACGGTCATGAGCGGCCTGGACCCTCACATGATTAATCTATCAGACTATGATCTAAATTGTGGTTACCTAAATTTGATGGGTTTATGTTATCATTTAATTGTGGTTGGTATATACTTACATTTGCTAGTAAATAGATGCTTAATAAAAGTTGACCAACTAAAAGTGCTTAATGCAGCTATCCTTTCAGCCTTCCACTTTATAAAGCCTAGCGTGTCATTTATTTCCATACTTTGCTGAGTACGACATGTGCTCACGCTTGTTTATTTATATTGCATCGACCACACTCGGACTGCTGCTCAGATTGGGAGAATTTTGAGGACTATACTACTGATTTTGAGGAGTTCTAGGCGAATCCTTCATTCAACTGCCTGTGGAGATGAATTTATTTCGTTTCGTTTAGTTAAACGTTTATTTAAGTCTTCCGCTATGACAATTGTGTCAACTCTGAGTTTGTAATAAATATACTTTTATACTCTTTCGTAGGCATGATTATGGATATTCACTTGTGACTTCTACCATATGTGTGTAAACTTGATCCTGGCGCACATAAGAGATGCACCTGGTTTTATTTCTAAAACCGCGTGTGACATTCACTCGGTCAACAAAATAGCTTTCTTGAATCTAGACAGGTTCAGCGGGTCATCTATGTTTAATATGCTATCATCTTTCCTCATCGCCATGGTCTTTTCAATGCATTATAAGATGCCTCGGTATTTCCATAGCAAAGTCGGTACCACCGTTCCTTTCAATAGGTGGCGGTTCATTGACGCACACCTTAACTGACCATGGGTTTGGTTGATTTGGTCTCCACGTATTTTTCCAACTTCCATGAAACTGACCCCACATTGTTCAACATGGTGCAGCGGCCCTCGTCCGGTTACTATCATCCAGGCTTTGTTTCTAGTACGCCATGAATACTGTGAGCTAGCATGCAAAGCAGCCTCCTGTGGAAGTCAACAGCGTATTATGAATATGTATGGTCACGTTCCGGGCAGTCCCAACCCTCCAATAAAAATTATTTTTATAATATTAATTAGGTTGTCATATAAGACTATTTATTTATGTGGTATTATATTATATATGAGAGAAAAAAAGAGTAAGAAACTGGATCTTACATGAGACCCAGTTTTAACACGAAAACCTACGTACAGGACACTACCAAGTTTGAGTTGGGAGATGATGGTGTCTTCATGATGGATAAAAAGCAAACATTATTGGTGGAGAGGAGAGAGAATGAATTTATTGATAACCCACACTAAAAATTTATGGGTTGAAAAATATAGTTTCTAAAGCAGTATCTCGCTAACATGTTTTTTTTTTAGAAATAGGAATAACCCAGCCTCAGCAAACAAGTTGCTCACAGCCGTCAGTATCGTTACAACCAGCGAAATTGAATCGCTAACCCACTAACAGGTTTCGGTACAACCAAAAACAAAGAAACACAGGTTCACTACTACTGACAGTAGGACTGAACTAGTTCTTGATTTTCTTCAGAACATTCCACCCGGTCTTGTTGCAAATCTCTAGAGCTGTTATCTCCAATCTTCGACTTCCTTCATCCAAGCTTTCCTTGTCTTCCTCCTTTGACAAGATGGACCAGCATCTGATCCAAAAAGCCCCCTTAAAGATCACCTGCAAACATGATATTATAGACACTATCCATAGATAGTGTGAGTTAGGACTGCCCTCGGTAGTCATCAACAAGAAACAAGACTGGAGCATGATTTGACTGGCTGGATGGCGATGTGTATTGCTGACCAAGAGTTTTTTTTAGGGCTATTGCTGACCAAGAGTTGGGTGCTACGTTTAAGTATTACTAAGAGATAGTACATGTCAACTAAGAGATATTAGTGAAGCCAATTTCTCCAATGAACTTTTTCAAAGATTATCTCTTATTGCTTTTAATAGCTGCATGTGTGGTAGATGATGAGGTGATAAACTACACGCCCTTTGTGTGCTTCTCGAAATATACGATAAGTGAAGGTGGTAAATACAGCAGATTCCATCCTTGGTGATTAGTCCAGGACAGTGAACAGCTATTGTACAGATTTATGTACATGCTAATTTGAGTGTGCAAAATAAAATTTTAACAGCAGAGTACTGTTCCAAATCAGTATCATACTGAAACATATCATCAGCATCAGTTTACTCTAAATATTCATGCTGGAGCGCAGGTAGATTAATTACAATCTGAAACTGAATACGGCAGTGGAGAGACTTGACTAGCGGCTAATCCCCGGTAACGATTGAATTTGGGTCTGCGGCTCACCAAGCAAGGAGAGGCAGGGAAATTGAAATCAAGAGCCGGGGAGAAGAGTCACCCACCGGAGATAAGACCGGCTCTTGCGTCCTCGATTTTTGAGCGAGCATAGCGCAGGAATAATCGCCGGTTGGTTTGCTTTTACCTCTTCTCTTTCCTCCGGCAGGATAGATGATGACATGCAGATATCCGAGGTTGCACCATTAGAGAAGGCCTTAACGACTTTAGCGCCGTCACATCGAATATAAATATATTAATTAAAATTATTAAATATAGATTAATTTAAAAACCCATTAAGCCTAATTTACGAGACGAATCTATTAAGCCTAATTTGATTAGACAATGTAATGTTACAGTAAACATATGGTAATTATATATTAATTATAGCGAAATTAGACTCGTTAGGTTCGTCTCGCGAAATAGACATGACTTATGTAATTAGTTTTATAATTAGTTTATCTAATTATTACTAATTTAAAGCGCTAAACTTTAGCATCAGGATCCAAACACCACCTTTTGTTGTGTCTCGTGTTTCATGGAACCAACCAGAGCTACGTGTGCTCTTTGAAGGACCTGAACCAGAATTGTAATAGCTACATATTGTCCTGATGCAATGCAAAATGGGCTGGCGCTAGCACAAACAGGCAAATGGCACATGGATTTGTGCCAGCATTTCTGCGTACCCTGCAAATTTGAAAGGCTGAGACAGCTAGCAACCTACCGAATGTTTGTCTCAATTTCTGCTTCCATTGGAACCCTGCAAGTATGAGAGGACGGACAGCTGAAAAAAGTCAAGTTGCAAAGCCATAAACAATCTAACCCTGAAGTTCATATATGACTGTCTGATGTACAAATTGACTCGCATTTCTTGTATGCAACTTCACTGCTCGCCATGAAATTCCACATATTGCGTACTATGGAAGAAACATGCAGCAACCAGCGTACCAGGAAGCCAAGTTCAAGCTGGCGCTGCCATTGATTCTTTTTTTTTTCTTTTTCTTTTTTATTAGATCAGATGCCATTGAGTCATTCCGAGCAAGGTCGCCGTCGTCATTGGATCAGGAGGAGGAGCACTACAAAAACAAAATTACGGCCCATCCACCTGCAAGCTGAGCTTACCAAATCAGCCCATTAATACGGCCCAAGCTCAAATTAGGTCGGAGGAAATCTCATGCACTGGCCCGACTCCCAGATGATTCCTCCTGGTGTAGTTGTCGATGCTGCCCGGATCCGGCCCCAGGTTACGTACGATTCGCCGTCGCCTTACTCAACGATTCTGTCGGCCGCTGCGTTCCCTCGTTCTCGTCCTCACCTCTCTCTGCTCCGGAGGTAAACTCCTCTCGCTTCCCTTATCACAGATCCGCTACCCTTTGTCTCGTGTGCCCTGCCCACGGTGTGGTTTGTTTACGCCGGCGCTCCCCTTCCCCCGGCGCGGGTTCATCACAATCAATCCTGGTTTCGGTAATGACTACTCCCTGGTGTACTTCCCACAATCGAGCCCGCACAGGAGGTAAACTGCTCTTCCCTTCCCAGCGCATGGTTGCATGAGGCGAATCGGTGAACTAAAAATTGCCGTTGGGCGTTGGCCATATGGATGGCAAAAGGAAATGCCAACACATCAAAGCTAAGGGGATTCTTCTTGTTTGTACTAGTAACCATGCTCAAATGAGTCACTGGATATAATTAAACTGCAAGGGCAATTACAGATATATTGTTAGGGTCTTGTACGGACACAAAGATCGATCCTTCTATGAAACCCCGTCATAGATAGCAGATTGCAAGGAGTTGCAAAGACACCAGCTTTCAACGCCTTCTGGTGTGTTTATTGGTTGCCTGGGTACCCCATTAGCAAAGGTCCAGCAGATGCAATCGCAGACCGTCTGATTGAATTTAGGAAGGCAGCATGTGATGATATGTCAGCTCAATTTAGCTCATTCACTGCATAGATGTTTCTGAAGCTTATCTCTAATTCCCTGCAACTCTTGCAGAGCATCAGTGATTTGCATGCGGTCTGTCGGTATCTCCTCTGAACATTGAACTCCAATGCGTAGAACTGAAGCGATGCAAGCAATTTTCATGTCTGCGATGCTTGTGGAGCTTGAGGTGCCCCATTCAACATCTTTTGTCTCTTGTACCAAGTGTTTATCCGCCACGGTAGCTACCCTGTTTGCCAGTGCCATTTCTACATATTTGTGAAGGCAGAGGCCTTCTCCAAAGTCACTGTCTGTTGGTCTTTTTCCAGTGAATAACTCCAACAATAGTATGCCGTAGCTATAAACATCGCCATGGATTGAGACCTCATTACCCAGTCCATACTCTGGAATCAACAAAGGAAGATGATGATGAAAAGGAGCACAATTTGCGTGCGTGCGTATGAGAGTGGAAAGATTTTACACATTGTATCTATTTCCCCATTCTATTTGTACAGACTATGAATACTTAACAAAACCTTCTTATTTGACTAAGAGATACACCCACAAAGATGATATGCTTAAAATTGTAGTTATAGTTGCCATGGTTAACTATATAATAACAGAATAAAGAACTGCAGAAATAGAGCACACCTGGGGCGGCATAACCAATTGTTCCTCTCATTGATGCCCAACCACTTGATTTATCTGCGTCCTGACTTAGAAATCTTGCAAGTCCGAAATCCCCAACATGAGCAACCATGTCTCTATCAAGGAGAACATTGCTGGGCTTAAGATCACAGTGAATGATTGGAAAAGGCTTGCTTTGATGAAGATATTCCAGTGCTGATGCCACATCAATTGCAACTTGCAATCTCAAGCTGATATCTAGGGCCCTATGTTCACCATCTTTAATGGGATGTTGGTGTAACCAGCTGTCTAAATTTCCATTTGATAGGAACTCATATACAAGAGCCTTGAAGTTACTGCCATGGAAATCAATACTTGAGCACACTGTCAATATCTTCACTAGATTCCTATGTCTAATACATCTCAGAGTCTCACATTCTGCAACAAAACTTTGAGAGGCACCACGCTGTGTGAGGTTGATCACCTTCACAGCAACAAGAAGTTGCTGTCCATTGCTTGCCATACTTCCCTTGTACACTGAGCCAAAGCTTCCTGCTCCAATTAGATTTTCAGAAGTAAAACCATTTGTTGCACTAACCAATTCAGCATAAGACACTCTTATATGCTGCTCGCTGGTAAGTGATATTTGTGGGTTTGACTTTATCCTTTTTGTATGATAGTAGCATACGAACAGTGCAATTACTAATGTGATAAATAGAATCACACTGCATATGGATATTGGCATGGCAAACTTCCATGTTGGCTTCTTGTTCTTTGTAGATTGGTTAGAGCAGGGTGGCAACTTCAGTTGAGGGATCCCATTACATAGACCATTATTTCCTACAATTGAGATAGCAGATGCATTGCTGAAAATTCCATCTTCTGGAACATTGCCTTCCAAGTTGTTGAATGAGAGATTCAAACTAACAAGTCCATTCATGTTCTCAAGGAACGTGGGGATGCTCCCAGACAAATTATTATGGGAAAGGTCAAGCACCTGGAGGCCTCTCAGTTGTTCAGTCGATGGTGGAATTTCTCCTTGAAGGTAATTTCCTGATGTATTGAGGTACTGTAAGCTCTGGCACTCGCGAAGGGATGATGGGATCCCTCCAAAAATCCTATTATCAGAAAAATCCAGTAATCCAAGATTTGTGAGATTCCCCAATTCGGACGGTAAAGTCCCAGTTAAAAGATTGTGTTCTAAATGCAGTGAACCAGATAAGGTAGAAATGGAGAAAAGTTCTTTAGGTATCCACCCAGTAAGATTATTGGATGAGAGAGCCAACTGTTGTAAAGGACAACTGCTTAAACTGGGGGGTATTTCTCCACTAAGTGCGTTGCTGTCGAGAGCTAGTACGTTTAGCATTGGAAGGTTACCAATACTTGATGGGATGGGTCCTGAAAGATTGTTGTTTGATAGGTATAGTTGATTCAGCTTCTTGAGTCTGCCAAATGAGTCTGGAATAGGACCCTCGAAAAGATTGTCGTTCATCTCAATGAACTGCAAGTTGATCAGATTGCCTATGCCTTCAGGGATTCTTCCAGTTATGCTGTTGTAATTCGTGATAAAATACTTCAAATTTGATGAAAGATTGCCAACTGAATCTGGTAGCTCGCCTCTAAGTCTATTGACACCGACATCTAATAACAATAATTTACTGCAATTAGTCAGGCTAGACATGAATCCCCAATCAGAACCATTTCTTGTTACAAGCTGATTCTCTGCGAATGTCACCACTGATAGGTTTCGTTGGTGGACTCCTAGACAATCGGGAATAGTTCCTGATAAAAAGTTATGTACGGCTTGAATCCACTTAATCATTGAAACATTGCAGAGGGAGGGTGGGATCATACCATGAAACCGATTTTCATCTGCTAAGAAAAATTGGAGATTTGGTAGGGTGTTGCCTAAATCAGGTGGAAAAGACCCATTTAGGCGGTTGATTTGTAAATCAAGAGTTTCGAGGAAAGAAAGATTGAATATTGAAGGAGGTAAATGACCTTCTAGACCATTGTAGCTCACATACAGGTTCTTAAGCGAATTTAGGTTTCCAATAGAATGAGGTATGGTGCCTTGAAGACTGTTATATGACATAGACAGAATTGTAAGCATGTCAAGGTTCCCTAGTGCTTCTGGGATGTTCCCTTCCAGGTTATTTTGATCAAGATCTAAAGTAACTAATGATGAGAGATTTCCTAACCAAACTGGGATGCTTCCTGCAAGGTTATTGTGGGCAAAACTAAGAACAGTTAAATGTGAGAGGTTCCCCAGTGAAGGAGGGATGGTTCCTGAGAACTGATTGAAACCTAGACCAAGAATGGAGAGATTCTCAAGGGCGCCTATCTCTGCTGGAATTTCTCCTGTCATGTTGTTAAATGATAGGACTAGGCTTTTCAGATTTACAAGGCTTCCGACGTTGGAAGGAATTCCTCCAGTAAGCCTATTTTTGCGAAGACTGAGTACCTGGAGATTATGCAAAGAGCTGAATTCGCTTGGTATTCTCCCCTGCAGTTTGTTACCCTCTAGCAAGATTTCTACAAAATTCCTGCAGTTCGAGAGTGATGGTGGAATCTGCCCTTCGATGGAGTTGTAGCCAAGGTACAGAGTCTCAAGGTTATAGAGATTACCAAGCTCCGGTGGCAGGGCACCATGAAAGCGATTCCCTGAAAGGTTGAGCTGCCTCATGTACGTGAGGTTGCCCAATGCAATGGAGATGGTGCCCAGAAGGTTGAGCTCACCGAGGTCCAACGCCACCACACGGCCATGGCGGCTGCCCCTCAAGCCGCACGCGACGCCATGCCACTGGCACATCGGAACAGACTGGTTGCCCCACAAAGCCAGGGCCCGCGACGGATCTCTCCTCACAAGTGACTTGAACGATATGAGTGCAAGGTAGTCAGTGATGTTGCTTGTGGAGGTTCCAGGAATGGACTCTAGAGCGAGCCCCATGGAACCAGCAGAAGATGCAAGGAAGATGAAGGCAAGCAAGAACGACCTACGGGATAGCGCTATTGCTGCCATTGGAGCTTCTTTGTGCTTGCTTCAGCAAATAAAAGACTCTGGTTTCTTCTGATTTTATATCAGAAGGGGGCTCTTCAATCAATTTGTCGCTGTCAATTGGGATGTATGGCTGCCCGCGAGAGAGTGCAATATGCAAGTAGGGCTAAGATTCCATGATCAAGTTGGCCATTTTGCAGAATGTATTTTTGGAAGACTTACGGATTGTTTGGAAGCTGCTTGCCGGTGCTCTGACTCGTTTTTCTCCTTTTTGGCTTAATCGGACGATTAAACTTCTACTTTTGAAAGATTGTAGGCAGAAAAAAGTTGAGCCATCACATCACACAAAAATACAATGCGAGGGCGGGCTGTGTTTGTAGCGTTCCCGTGAACCAGCGGGAACTTTTTAACAGTGAAGTTGGGTGGGGAAATGTGAATGACATACCGTGATTTGTTGTGCATATAGCCCTGCCCACCGAGGTCATCATCCAATGAAACACTATTGGTGGATATTTTATATTTATCACCTCAGATACAGCTCTTGTCGTGGATTTGCTGCCCTGGGTCAAGGAGCTCTACGGACTCATGGATGAACAGTCGAAGCGGCAGAGGCTCATGGGTACAGCTGCTGAAATCGGACTGCAGGAAGGCCAGGAAGTTCGCATGCAAGAGCCAAGAGCTGAAGAGCATCGGTTCATGGGTCATGGCTCACGGGTGGAGGGAGGGGGACAACTCTCTCAAGTTGTTTGATTTGATTTTTTTGGGTCCTACCGGCGCACGGACGTCCGATAAATTATTTTTATCAGACGGTCCGTCGCAACATAAAAAAACTTAAAAGATACAACATTAAAAATTATTTTTATAATATGAGGCGTATGAATCAAAATAACATCATCGGATCTCGTATAATTTGAAAAAAACAAATTTCTATCACAACAGATGATAATATTTTATGCAAAATCAATCCAGATCCCTTTTTTCTTCGAAAGAATTAGAACTTTAGAATTCAGCTATTGAAATATTCGAGAACAACTAAATTGCAACATCACAGAAAACACAACTACAAGCAACGTTACCAAAATCACGTTTGCAACATCACAGATCGCATAACATATGCAACATCCGCAATGCAACAATAAAACAACTAAATTACAACATTATAAATCATCAGTTGCAACATCCAAATTCACACCTATGCTACCTTACTAGCAGACACGCGGAGAGGTAGCGGCGGCTCACGGAGAAAGGAGGCGGTGGCACAAGGAGGAGCCTGGAGGAGATAGTGGTGTTGTCACGCAGAGGAGAGGGGAGGGGAGGGGAGGGGAGGGGAGGCGACGGCGGCGGCGCGGAGACGAGCGTAAAGGGGAGGCGACGGCGGCGGCGCCGAGAGGGCCGAGATGCGGCGGCGTCGGTGCGGAGAGTGGCAAGGAGGCGGTGGCGGAGGAGGAGGAGGGGCGCGGCGGCGCGGAGGAGCGGGCGCGGCACGTGACGATACGAACTGGGCAGACGAAATGGACAGAAAAGGCGTCCGAGAGCTGAAGGTTACCGTTTGCTTTTTATTCACGTCGATTGGTGCTTGATCTGTCGGGTCTTTTTTTTTGTCCGATTCTATTATTAATTTTTCTTTTATTTGGATTGGAAGTCTCGTAAAAATGAATGCCGTCAAGTGTTTTCTAGCCTTTAGTAAAGAAAAGTTCTAGCCTTTTTTCAAAAAGAAACGAAAGGCTAAAGAAAAGTTCTAGCCTTTTTTTTCAAAAAAAAAGAAAAGTTCTAGCCTATGCCTACAGTTCCATGCCCTGACACCAGCAGACTCCACCTGCAAGCTGGGCCTAGAAAATCAGCCCACTCCAATTGCATCTTCCACCCGGCCCGGCGTCCTCGCCAGATATCTCAAGTTGTCAACAGACGCCGGCGAGCGCCTCCAACCGCCCCCACGCCACCGGCGCGCGGGCCCCACCCTCCCAGTGAAGCCGCCGCCGCCGCCGGGATCTGTCCCTCTGCTTGCCGAGCGCCATCGCCGCGCCGGACGGCAATCTCCGCCGCTCTGGAGGTAAACTGTCCCGTTCCTATAGCTATATCCATCTCTGTGATCACTACAGTTTATTTGCCAAGTGAAAATGTAGCATAGCAGAAGCAGTGTAGGAAGATATTTGTTGAACAAATGGGGGGAAACAAAAGAAAACCAACTAGAAGAAATGCGAAAGTTTTTCTTAAGAGAAATCTCTGCTTTATATTGAAAGCAGTAACGTTAGGTACAAGAAGAAATGTGACAGTTGACAATCAAACATCCCCTTTTGTACTTGACAAGTTTCTTTGTGGAGCAAGATAAGCCTTCTGCGAATGGCAAAGAGCCGCAGAAAACCATAGCCAGCACAGCTTATTATCCTGGCACATTGTTATGCTTCAATAATTGGCCTCAGAAGCTTGAATGCCTTGGGTCTCCTACTCTGTGCAAGACCTTGCGAACCTTCACTCTTATTTTGGACAGTATTGAGTCTTCTGAAAAGTGAAAGCACTAGCCTAGGTAACAACTACTCATGCCAATTTCAGCCTACGGCAAATAATTTTACCTGGCACCCTGGCAGACTCTAAGCATCCTATGCACTAGAATGTCAGTCCAAAAATGCCAGCTTGATCTTGATCCTTCAATTGAGACTGGAGAGGTGCTTCTGACACTTGTCTCTAATTGCCTGTAACTCTTTCAGAGCATCTCTGATTGGTGCACGTTCTGTTGGTGTCCTCTGAGCAGCGAATTCCAACTTGCAGAATGGAAGTGATGTAAGAAATTCTAACATCTCTGGTGCTCCTGGGAATCGAGGTGCTTCCTTCATCATATTCTGTATCTGTTAGTAGCTGTTCGTCTGCAATAACAGCCACCTTGCCTGGCAACGCCATTTGAACATACTTACGGAGTCCAATGTCTTCTCCAAATTCACTATCTGTAGGTCTTTTTCCTGTGAACATCTCCAGCAATAGAATGCCATAGCTGTATACATCACCATGGGTGGATACTTCATTACCCAGGCCATACTCTGAAAAAAAAGAGAGTTACATATGGAAAAAAAGGAGCTCTCATATTTGGATATGTGTATAGAATAAATTTGTAAACTATTCAGTTTCGAGTATCTAAATTTATATTCAAGAAGGAATGGTTAGGTGTTATAATTTGCTCGTTTCAGCTCTTTCCAAGTAATGAAACATGAGTTCCGTTGAACTGTGCTCATCAATGCAAGTGAAATACAAAAAAGTACTAATATTTATTTAGACCAGCTCTACAGAATCTATTGAAATTGAATAAAAAGCTACATCAAGTAGAAGGTCACCTGGAGCTGCATAACCAATTGACCCTCTCATTGATGCCCATACACTTGATATCTCGGAGTCTGGATGGAGAAACCTTGCAAGCCCAAAATCGCCAACACGAGCAACCATGTCACTGTCCAGGAGAACATTACTTGGCTTAAGATCACAGTGAATAGTTGACATTGGTTTATGCTCGTGAAGATAATCAAGTGAGGATGCCACATCAATTGAAATGTGTAGCCTTGCAATCAGATCTAGTCCCCTGTGTTCACCATCTTCCGTGATATGTTTGTGTAGCCACTGGTCTAAATTTCCGTTCGGTAGAAACTCATACACAATGGCCTTGAAGTCACGGCCCTGAAAATCAATACTTGAGCAGACTGTCAATATCTTCACAAGGTTTCGATGTCGAGCTCATCTCAAAGTTTCACATTCAGCAACGAAACTTTGAAGTGCACCACGTTGCGTGAGGTTAAGAACCTTAACAGCAACGACAGCTTGCTGGCCATTGCATCTCATTCTTCCTTTGTAAACTGAACCAAAGCTTCCTGCTCCTATAAGGTTCTCAGATGCAAAATAATTTGTCGCATTGGCCAATTCAGCATAAGAAACCCTCATATATTGTTCATTTGTGACTGAAATTTGCAGGTTTCCCTTTTTCTTCCTGCTCTTTTGGTAAAATGCAGACAATACATATATTAATGTGACAAAAAGAAATGCACTGCATATTGTGGATATTATGGCAAGTTTATGAGCTGGCTTCTTGGTGGTGTGGTTGGAGCAGGGTGGTAATTTCAGTTGAGGGATGCCACCACACAGGCCATCATTTCCAGTAATCACGATTGCAGTTGCGTTGAGAAATACCCCGTCTGTTGGAAGGTCACCTTGGAATTTGTTGAATGAGAGATTCAAGGAAAAAAGGCCTCTCATGTTGCCAAGGATTTCAGGGATGGTCCCAGATAGATTATTATAGGAAAGATCAAGCACCGAGAGACCCTTCAAATTTCCTAGTGACAGTGGAATTATCCCTTGAAGGTGGTTTCCAGATATATTGAGATATTCCAAGCTTTGACACTCACTAATATATGTTGGAATCTCACCAGAAATCATATTACATGAGAAATCAAGTTCACCTATATTTTTTAGATTTCCAACTTCTGATGTCAAAGTCCCGGATAAAGAATTATGTGCAAGACTCATGAAACTTGACAGTGTTGATATGGAATATAGTTCTTTAGGTATGGGACCAGAAAGATTGTTGTGAGAAAGATCCAAAACTTCTAAAGCACAGCTGCTAAGGGTAGAAGGTATAGCTCCAGTGATTGCATTAGTACTGAGGTTAAGGGTAGTAAGTTTTGTCAGATTGCCCAATGTTGCAGGGATGGGTCCGGACAAAGCATTATTTGATAAATCCAAGTCATTCAATTTCTTTAGTTTGCCGAGAGATGCTGGAATAGAGCCTATGAAAAGATTATTAGCCATGTAAAGTTGATCCAAGTTAATGAGGTTCCCTATTCCTTCGGTTACTGTTCCAGTTATACTGTTTTGTCCTATGCTAAGATACTCCAATTGTGTCGAGAGATTACCAATTGAATTTGGGAGCATACCTTGGACTGAGTTAGTATTAACATCTAAGAGGCCCAAATTGCTGCAGTTGGTTAGACTAGCCACAAAGCTCCAATCAACGTCATTTCTTGCTTCAAACAAATTTCCTGCTAACACCAATACGGTCAGGTTTTTATGAATTCCAAGGCATTGAGGTATTGTTCCTGATAGTATGTTGGCTGCTGCTTCAATTTGTTGAAGCATGGAGGCATTGCACAAGGATGGCGGGAGAATGCCCTGAAATTGATTATATGATACACAAAATTTTGTTAGTTTTGGAAGCTTGCTGCCTATATTAGGTGGAAAAACCCCAGCCAAGTTATTGAACTGTACATTCAAAATTTCAAGAGAAGATAGATTGAATATCGAAGGTGGTATAGAACCTTCCAGTTCATTAATGTCTATGAAAAGTCCAGTAAGGGCATGGAGGTCTCCAATCTCATGAGGTATGGAGCCTGAAAGGTTGTTGGCTGAGAGAGACAGGATTGTGAGAAGCTCAAGACTTCCTAATGATTCTGGGATTTTACCAACTATACCATTTCTCTGAAGATCAATGATTTCTAGTGAAGAGATATTCCCTAACCAAGACGGAATGGTTCCTTCGAGCTTGTTCTTTCCCAACTCAAGTTCATTGAGGGGTGATAGGTTCTGCAGTGCTAGGATGTGTCCTTCTAGTTTGTTGTTGGGGATACTGAGCAAGGTCAATGCTGAGAGGTTTCCAAGTGAATCAGGGATCATTCCATAGAACTGATTGAAACCTAGATCTAGAACATTGAGATTGACAAGCCTACCTATCTCTGTTGGAATATCTCCTGTCAAGTTGTTAAACTTTAGGATGAGTTGTTTCAGACTTACAATGCTTCCAATGTTGGAAGGAATTCTTCCAGTAAGTCTATTGTTGGCAAGGTTGACTAACTGGACATTATGCAATGAGCTGAACTCGGCTGGAATGCCCCCTTGCAATTTGTTAGCGTTAATCAAAATATTGACAAGGTGGCTGCAGTTCGAGAGTGATGGTGGAATATTCCCTTGGATGGAATTGTAGCTAAGTTGCAGAGTCTCAAGGTTATGGAGATTACCGAGCTCGGATGGCAGGACGCCATGGAAGCGATTTTGTGCAAGGTTGAGGCGCCTCATGTATGTGAAGTTGCCCAGCGCCGGGGTGAAGGTGCCAAGGAGGTTGAGCTCGGCGAGGTCCAACGCCACCACACGGTCACGACGGCTCCCGCTCAAGCCACACACGACGCCATGCCACTGACACATCAGAATGGATAGGTTGCCCCATGAATCCAGGGCTTGCAACGGGTCACTCCTTATGTGGGACTTAAATGACATGAGGGCAAGGTGGTCGGGGGCATTGGAGGTAGATGTGGATGCACCATGAGCTGCGAATGAGGTCTGTGCCGAGTATGTGGTATGACATGCTAGGGAGACGAAGGCGAGCAAGACACACTCAAGGAGCAGAACCATTATTGCTGTGAAGTGGTTCTTGATCGAAAGCTAGCTGGCCGTTTGTGCTTGTTTTAGTGCAAGCCAACCGGACGGTCTTCATGCCGTTTATATTGTTGGAGACAGCACCTGGTAGCAAATACATTTCAAGATATCGCTAGCCTGGTCACGGTCAGGACATTGTTGGCCACCCATGCCTTAGGGGACTTTAGGATTTTATAATGGGTATATAGAGTTGGTAAAATATTGTTCATACAAAAGCCCAAGCTCTACCATGGCAAGCAAATGATTAGATTACATGTTATTTTCTCTAAAAAGGTACCTTCGCTTCAGCAAACATTCTAATGTTTAGCAAATTTTTATCTCATGCTGGGGAGGTGATGTCTCAAGGCTGTTGGTCAACGATATAAAAACCTGAGATTGCTAAAATTTACAAGTCTAGGCTGGTATCATTAAAATTTCAGTTTTGTTTAGTATTTCAAAAGCATTAACTATACTATTTATATCATAAAAATTAGATATGCAATCTCCTCGTACCCGCTAGTTATATTAGCCAGTTTGAGGTCGGTATGACAGGTTACCACTAGGCTTTTGGTTCCTTGGTTCTGATTATCTGGTTAATGTTGAATTGTCTTCTTTGCATACGAGGCCAGTCAGGTCAGCATCTTGTAAGAAGATTCTTAGAAATGGATCAGACCTGCAGTTTAGTTGCCAAACATCCTTCTTAGTTCATCGATAGTGTTTTGTAACCAAAGATCCTTTTTCATTCATCAAGACTGTTTTGTAACCATAGTGTCCATATTTTGCTTTGATACAAATCTGTAAGTCGGTCAACAACTCAACATAGTAGCAAACCGAGGAAGTTGCTTCCTCACTTCGCTTTGCATCATCCTGGTTTTGATTCGCTGAAGGCTAGCTAGTTTTGGACTTTGGTAGTCAGAGTGAACCCGAAGTATTCAGTATCTAGAAACGTGCATTCTTCTAGTTAAGTGTTGCTAACTGATATCTATTGAACTGGGTAATCTATGAGCTGACGAAGAGACCTCGTTTAACATATAGGGCGAGAAATCACATCAGTCAGTACACAAAAATGTTCAGTATGCAAATTTGGATCTCATACAAAATGGCTAGTGGAACTTTGGATTTGTCGAAGGATATATGCCACCTTGCCGATTTCTCGATGGAACTTTACTAGGATTCCCATATCAAGTTGTCAATTTGCAGAATGTACTTCTGGCCAGAAGGGAGACTCAGGGACAAGTAGTCTTTGGGGTTTTATTTGGACTTGGTTAAACTGCTTCCCGAGGCTTTAGTCTCTTTCTTTTCGTTTTTTCTAAACTGAAACAAAATAAATTTATACTCCACAGTTTAATATCAAGAGAAATATAGTGAATAACCTGTATGAAGAAGACTTCAAATGAACCATCCACCTTTTGTAATAAAAAATATATGCTCGTCTCAAACTTTACTGTTTTCTGTGATTTTATTGCATTTTGCATCCCACAGTTCCGTGGCTAATTAACCTTGGAATCCCCGTAGCAGAATAAGGAAAAGGCCATAAGCCCATAAGGTCCACGTGCCCTACAGAAAGTTGTCGGTTATTGACCGCCTTGAAAAGAACTCGGAACGCAGATGGACAAAGTTAGAAATTCTATGGTTTGGATTTGGTCTCCACGCGTTCAATAACAAAGGCTTGTGCTTCTGGTACCCGGGGAATACCGTGAGCTAGCAGCAGCCTCATTTGAAGTCAGCAGCGTCGTCATCAGATGTATCGCCACTCCTCGTCAGCAGCAGGACTGCAAGTCTGCAACAGTCAGCTTCGTTCGGCGCCACTGGATACCACAAACAGCAGGCAGATGGCACACGGATTTAATTTGCTTCAGCATTTCTGCAAATCCTGTGAGTTTGTACTGACACACGTTGCCGACATATCGTCTCCCTGTCTCTGGTTCTGCTTCCTTGGAGACTAAGATCGTACGTATATGCTGAGACCAGTTGCAAAAATAATAAACAATAAACGAAATCTGTTATGCTGTGTTTTTTATTATCATTTCTTCTGAGATGAGACCATGAGAACCATTGAAGCTGGAGCTTTTTTTTTATGATGGAATTGAAGCTGGTGCTGCCACTCGAGCATGGCGCAGGCTCCTCTGTCTGTCTCTGTCTCTCTCATCACTGTCGTCGGAAAGCTTACTACAAAGCAGAGGTTACGGCCCAGCCCACCGCCTGCAGAAAAATCAGCCATTACGTACGGCCCAATAAGTCCTCAATCTCGCAAGTATCGCTGTTTCGTATGCCCTTCCTTTCTTGATGAGGAATCTCTGTATCGCTGTTTGTTTGTCAATACTTGCGATTTTGCAAAGCTGCGGTAATGTATGACCTAGAAAGTAAATTCGTTTAAAAACTGGGGATGGAGAAACTAGAGAGCAACTACTAGTTTGTGGATGAAACAGATTGCAACCGCGAGGATTCCCTTCTTAAAACTCGATGGAGTTAAGATGAACCCTTTTTCAATCCGGATGAGCAAGGAACTGAATAAAGTTTGCCTCAAGTTTGCTTTAAAGCCACTGCCGTACTGTAAATTCTGAAACATAGCTCCTCACTAAGTTTGCCTTTTATGTTTTTGGTTGAGTTCCACTTCACTCCGTTGGTACCTATAATGCCCTGTTGCTCACGTAGAAGCAAAATTGAGGGTCGCTACCATTTCGTTCAAAGTGATGGCCTACGAAGTACGAATGCGACTGGTACCAATTTACAAATTTCGACCACACCTTATTAGCAGACAACGGGTTAAAGGGTTTGATTTGTTTTATTCCCATTTTTGTCAACCTGATACCATATACGGCTGAAGTAATCCAATTGCATAACCAATAGTCAGAATAAATTTAGCCTCAGGTTCATTGCATATTTGCATTGACTAATGACTGTACAACTTAACTCGGCATATCATGTATACATGGGTCAGAGTCAGACTATCGTCTACCTCAACCTCAAGCATTGCCCGGTGGACTTAAGAACTTCACTACCGCCATGGAATACTCCCATGGGATTAACAGAATACAGATAAGTAGAACTGAACTCGAATTTGAATTTTGAAATGGCAGGCTGTATAGTTGTTTCACTTCGGTTTTTGGACTGTCGAAAGCATCTGGGAAGTTGTACTCCCGAAACCTGGCCAGTCCAGCTGTCACAGTCATGGCTTATGGTACATGGCTGGTTGGTCCGGCAATTTAGTTGAGCTCTCAGGTTCATTCTTGACGTTGCCTGGCTCGTCAATGGCCATCGCATTGGCATCCGCTTGCTACAATTGACAGCACCATCAAGAGAAAAAAAGATGAGTTTGGTTAGTTGATGGGCATAAATCATGGTGAGCAAGTCTTCTGTTCTTCCAAGATGTTGAATGTAGAAGATACTTACAGGAGCTTGCTTGGAGGAACCACCGTCTTCTACAATGGGTTCCAGTCCTCTATGTTCAGATGTAACTCTGCTACCATCCTGGAGGATGCAAAATCAATAAGAATGATAATCACACTTAGTCTAGAAAGGTGAAGTGCAAAAGAAAATGCAAAATACCTGAACTTTGGTCTCATTTTCACTAAATTCTCTCTTAACTCTTATACCTACAAAGTTGCTCCTCCTACAATAAAAGATTAAATGAGGAAGGGCACACATGATCAGAATCAGGGTGAAAAAAAAATGAAATGAAGTCAATACTGTCTCACACACACAGACCTTGTTGACTCTTCCACAGCCTTGTGATCATCCACTTCCATATCAGAATCAGGATCGTGCCTTTCATCTGGATCCACTTGATCTTCATCTGGCTGTATATCAAACATACATGTACCCAAATTTAATCAGCTTTTGAGTTGTCACTTCCAAGACATGACCAAGGCACATTACAAATAGATCACTCACAAAAATTCATTTCTGATGGCACAACTACAAAGTAAGCATTTAAAAAGTGTTACAGTATAAATCTAAGGTCGTGTGTTTTGTTTGTTTGTGGTGCATTGTTTTTTACCCACAGCTCTCCTGCATATTCGAGAAAAAAATTATTAATCATCCAGTCTTGGTTTAATGTTGCCATGAATATGTGTTCAATTTGGCATGCTAAAGTTTTTATCAGAACTAACATTCAGATTAGTTGAGACTATGGACCATATTACTAAGCCTGAGATGATAGCATCAAAATGTGCTTCAGACAAAAGAACACAGCCCACACACAACCATAATACAGTCCCCTGAAACACAATAAATCAAATAAACTCGATATGGAACAAAATGCACATAGAAGAAATCCAGGAAAAAGGGTGGAGAGATCTTGGCATGCAACCTCAACTGAGAAACCAACAATGTTGAAACAGGTCTACTATTCCTTATACAAGGAACATGAGTGTTACCACTTGGTGACTGTAAGGCTCTCTAATCAGTGCTACATAGGTGGGTGAGGGATTTAATTCCAGTTAATAATATTTAAAGCATAAGAATAATATAATGTGGCTTTTATGAATCTGCATCTGCAAACAGAAACCATGCATCTAGTTTTCATCAGAATAACCATTCAGGAAAGCATCCCATACTGTGTTTGCCCTTTCTTTATATTCTTTTCCAGAGCAAATAGCATCACACAACTAACTTGCTGCTTATAATAGAATGCTCAGTTGCTCACCTCAGGCAAGTCCGTATCAGGAACCCGCTCTTGAAACTGGACACTAGGAGCATGTCGAAGTTTTGAAAGATTATCCAGAAGTTTGCTTCTAATATCATCCAATTGGTGTCGTGTATTTTTGTTCTCCATGTTACTTGGTGCAACATGAAGAGTGTAATCTGGACCAAAGTATTCATAGTACTCATTGACAGGCATCTTGTCTTCAAGTTCTTGACCAAGAGCAACTCCCGTCTGCACAAGGAATTTTTTTCTAAAATATATATATGTACATATACTGGAAGAACAAATAGCAGGTAGCCAAAAAAACAAAAGGGCAGATATGTACTGTTGTAACATCTGCAATCTAAATTTTTTGAAGACCAACAACAGAAACCCTTGGTACAATAGGAAAGTGACCTATCGGTGATTCTTTTCTGTAATACTCTAAGCTTGATAATAAGAGTTAGCCTGGCTAAGAAGGCACTATTGCTAATCCTCAATATAATTTGAGGAACACAACCAGCTCTGTTATTCCATATGCTCACACACACTACACAGGTCTATAAGCTTAACAAAAATATCTATTTTAGCAATAGAACATATACAGGCATTTAAATCATTCATTACACGTATTGCTCAAAAGTCAAAACCAAGACAATGGGTATTCTGTGAACTAGATTGTTAACAGTAAGTGCAGACTGAAATGGAACATACAACTACATCAGGTTCTAGAACATTCTAGCCCGCCTTTCCCTCATCTATAAATAATGTTAGCTTAACCAACTTGTATTGGCAATTGCAGTACACAGGGACAAGAATTCAAGAAAGTGAGCTTTTACTTAGATCATCATACCTCATAACACCAGCACCGTGCAACATTTCTTATGGTATATCCACCACCACCGAGAAGCAACAATGGAACGTTGAAAGATCTCATGTACTTGACACATTCTGCATGACCTCTGATAGAAAGATTGAAGCAGCCCAGTCTATCCCCAGACAAGGAATCAGCACCACACTGAAGCACAACTGCGCCAGGGCGGAAAACCTCCATAACCTTGCCCACGATTGGCTTGAACAGGGACTGATAGCTTTCATCATCGATCCCATCATCCAGAGGGACGTTCAGCGAGTAGTACTTCCCCTTCGAATGCCCGATGTCGCGGATATCCCCTGTTCCTGGGAAATAATCCCCGAACTTGTGGAATGAGACAGTCATAACCCTGTCTGTTGTGTAGAAAGCCTCCTCGACTCCGTCTCCATGGTGGATATCAATATCAACATACAGAACTCTCTGTAAATGTTAATTAAGGCATCAGATTTAAGCACAGCTGAAGGATTAAGAATGATCTGACGAAACATTTATTCACAAGAAAGAAGGCCATCAACCAAAATGGGTGACAACGGAAATGGGGGAAAATTGTCATAGCTACTTCTAGGCCCGATCTACCCCAAAACGGCACACAACAATAACCAAACAACTTTATAGAATAGTTGTTTTCGATTGAAGGTAACTTCATAGAATTACCCATCAGCAAGGAATTTCGCAGAATTAATCGAAACAATCACCACATAACGACACGGAAACGTAACTTAATTAATCGCGAGCCCACCAAAGCAAAGCACGGAGGAGAGGCAAGCATCATCATCATCACCTCGTGGTGCTTGAGGAGCTCGAGTATGCCGAGCACGATGTCGTTAACGTAGCAGAAACCCGAAGCCTCGCACTTCTTCGCGTGGTGCAGCCCCCCCGACCAGTTGATTGCGATGTCGTGGCCGTGGTTGAGCTTGACAGCCCCTCCGACGGAGGCGCCCGCGTAGGTCTGGCAGAAGCTGTAGAGGCCGTCGAAGACGGGGCAGTCCTCGCCGACGTTGAAGCGCTTGAGGAGGCGGATCTGGTCCTGCTGCGTCTCCGGCGTGACGGAGCGGAGGAAGTTGATGTAGTCGTCGGCGTGGAAGCGGCAGAGGTCGCGGTCGCGGGCGGGGTTGGGGCGGTACACCTGCATCTGGTTGAGGAGGCCGTAGCGGGCGAGCAGCGAGTGCGTCATCCGGATGCGGTGCGGCTTCATCGGGTGGCCCTGCCCGTAGTAGTAGTTGCCCACCTCCGGGTCGTAGAAGTAGCACACGCGCCGCTTCTGCCCATCGGCGCCGACGGACGGTAGCGAGTTGCCGCCGGAGCCTGCCGACGAGAGGTCCATCGCCGCCGCCGCCGCCGCTGGTATTTGAGGTTTGTGGGAGCGGGATTTTTTTTTCCTTTCGACGGATGCGGGAGCTTTGTGTTTGTTTTGGTGAGAAGGAAGAAACGGGAGGGTCGGGTTGGCGATGGCCGACGGGGAAGGGAGGATTTATAGGAACGGAACGGAAATAAATCGGAGAAGGAGCGAGAAGGTTGGCGACGGCAGTTGTGAAATCAGAGGATGGTTTATATTTCTCATTTTTTAAATTTCTGCACTGTTTTTATAATTATCAGGAGCAAATATAATTATCATGCTAAAAAGAGCAAATATAATTTTCTAATTAGAGAGAAATAATAAATACCCTTCTGGTATGTACAAAAGGCGTGTTTGGTGGCCAGTATATTCTGCCGTGTCTCCTATGTGGCGGAGGCTAAGGATCTGATTGGTTTCTTGCCCGTCATAGCCTAGCTCCTACGTGGCGGAGCCAAAGAGTCTAATTGGTTCGTTGTCCGTCATAGCCTGGCTCGCACCAGCCTGTCAGGCTCGCGGCGGCCAGGCTTGCCAGCTGTAGAAGCCGCATAATTGGTTGCAGCATTTAACCAGTCAGACCAACGAGATATTCTGTTTGGTTGTCTATCCAAGCAGCATGGACCCTTTCTTTTTGACAGTATGTGTGTTCAACACCATGCGTAACTGCACCGTCAGAGCCTGGCTTTGGAGAAACGAGGATTTGCTCTATATCCCACGAGCCAGGCTCTGGATGCCCTTTTGCATCTCGTTGGTCTAGGTAGCCAATCAATCGGACCTTGCATCATGAGGAGAACCAATCAGGCCCTAAGAGCATCTCTAAGAGACTAGCAATAATACTAGCTAAATTCAAATATTAAGAGGCTAGCTAAAAAATAAAAAGCTTGTCAAAAAGAGAAGTAAACCAACGAACTCTTTAAAACTAGCGAGCGTGGATGGAGAGCGTGCCTACTATACAAAGATACCTAGCGAAGAGGGGAGATAGCTAGCGTGGAAAGATAGCTATCCAGTTGGCTAGTAATATTTTTTCTTTTTTCTCTTTTTTTTAGCTATCCAACACGATATACAAGAGCTCTTGAAGATGCTCCATGGCATCAAAAGCTACATGCAAAACTCTATGCATAGTACATAACGGAGCAATCGAGCAAGGCCCTCATTTTTTAGTCTCGGCACGTCCTTAGTACCATATATTACGCATTACGCTGTGCAAAACTGGGTGGAAATTATTATCTTGCCATATCATTACCCAGAACAAAAAATTTAACACGACACAAAATCAATGGCTCGCGATTAGCAATACATTTAAACAAGAAAATGCTATATCATACCTGGAATTTTCTGTCCTGATTTTTTTTTGCTTTAGTCTTTTTCTTCTTATATGGGGTCTTTTCGAACTCAAGCAAGAGCACGAGCTCGGTTAGAGGGGGCTTTGAAGCGGCCAGGTAACGGGACGGGGCGGTGGTTCAGGGGACATGGTGATGGTCACCTAGTCGGATGGTAGAGGCAGGAGGCATAGGCAACGAGTTCGCGCGTGAGGGGTCGAGACGATAAAAATAGAGGTGAGGATGAATGTCGGAGGTCCACTCGAATGGTGTGGGTGAATGGAGGAGGAAGGGGTGGGGAAGGACATGCCATGGGGCGGCACCGTCCTAGTGCCGATGAGGTAGAGAGCGGCGGTGGTGAGGCGGAGGACATGGTAGTGTCGTTGGGGGCCGAAGTCGCAAGGGGATAGGGACAAAAAGAGGTAAAAGAATACAAGGGAGCGGCGGAGTTTATCGAAGCCATCCGATTACATTTAAGAGTTCAAAAATTGCAGTGTGATGAAAAAGAAAAAAAATACGCAATGGCACATACAAGCCTATCAGGAGCAAGCGATAATTCTAATAGATCAAACAATCGTTTTTTGTTTGCTTAACTTGCTAAACAAATGTTGGATTGATGTAATACTCCAAAACCATTTCAATTGAGCATGAGTTGACTTTTAAGTCCTAAATTAGTGAGGGAGATAGTGTTAATGATAATTTTGTAGTGGAAAAATACTTCAAAAGTTACTCATCACTATTTTTGTGTAATTTTCTACCTCTAGATTTAAGCTGGTACGTGTGTTGTTTTGTTCATTATCATCATCTTTCTTCCACACTCCAAATCTATTATTTTGATCCGCATCGTTATCCGCCATGCCTAGGGCTCCATCGCTGAGGACAAAGGTAGCCAGGACCCCTAGGTTTTTAGATTTTCTTCGTCAAAAACTAATTTTCACCATCTAAACTAACACATATATTCACTTCTGTTCTTTCTACAGCTGTAGCTGCAGCTGCACAGCCAAGCTGTTCGGCTGCCTGCCCAGACAGCTCAGCCGTTCAACTGCACAGTAGTTTTTGTTGGCTGGCTGCAGAAGCTGCAACCAAACGCTGCAACAGCCGGTACTACCGCAATAATTTGTGTTTCTCTCTTACCTTGGCCCATCCAGTAGAAACACCGGATAATCTGAACAAAATCTCAGCCATCATTTCAGTTTGCACACACAAACAAGCAACAACTTAGGCCTTGTTTAGATGCAAAATAGGGGGTGGCGATTTGGGGGTTTAGGGTCACTTCGTAATCATTACGCCATTGTAGCATTTCATTTGTATGTGCGAAAAATTGTCTAAAAATTGATTAATTAGGCTTAAAATGTTCGTCTCGCAGAGTACAATAAAACTTTACAATTAGTTTTTGATCTCATCTACATTTAGTACTCCATGCATGAACCGACATTTTGATGTGATGGGAATCTTCTTTTTGTATAGTGAACTTTTTTTTAACCGAAGGCAGGAGCTCTGCCGATGCATATAAGAAGAGGAAGAAAGCGAGTTTTTACAAGGTTGTGATTACAAAAATAAATATGAACTCATAGCTCGTACAACAGGCTAACATAATTAAGATGATTGGTGCACTCTTAGCCCACATGCAGGATAGCGAAGCTGCATTTCTTCCTTGATCAATGCTACAACCCTCGCCAGCAAGACAGAGATGCCATCAAAAATTCTTCGGTTTCGCTCCTTCCATAGGTTCCAAACAGTATAAAGCATGACCGACGCCCTCTTCCTTGTGTCTTCTTTTTAAGCCCCTGCAGAGAGTTGTTCCACCATTCCTCAAGCGCCACGGTGCAAGAAGGTACCTGAATCAAACCATTTGTCCAGGAAGAAACCAAGGACCAAACCTCTTGCGCAAAGACGCAATGGAGACATAAGTGTTCCACAGTTTCAGCTGATTGGTCACACAAGGAGCATATTGGATCACAAGGCCAGTGGCAAATGATCAATTTATCTGTCGTGAGGATTTTCCCTTGTACTGACAGCCACCCAAAGAATCGATGTTTCCCTTCAGTCTTAGCTTGCCAAATGTCCTTCCATCTGAATGTGCAGTATGAACCATGGAATTGAAAATTGTATGCTGATTTTGCTATGTAAAGCCTATCTGCGGTCCATCTCCACTGAATTGAGTCATCTTGATCAGTAAATTGCACATCTTGTATTTTCCCCCATAGGATCACAAACTCTGTTATTTCCTGAGCAGAAGACATCCTCCATAAGCCTCTGGTCCAATTTTGATTTTGCAAATCCTCTTTGACTGAATTATTTTTCCTCCATGCAAGTTTGTATAAATTTGGCGCCAAATCTCGGGGTGCTTTCCCTTTCCAACCAGGCTGATTCCCAAAACCGAGCCTTCTCTCCATTGCCAATTGAAACCCTTGTACATATTCTGAATAATTGCCTATCCAGATCATTGCATGGGACTTCAGTTCCTACCCATGGCCGATCAGGCTCAACCCACTGATACCAGAGCCACCTTAGCTGCAATGCTCTGCTGAACAATTCAAAATCAAGCACACCCAACCCTCCCAGCTTCTTTGGTCGTTTAACATTTTCCCATTTAACCAGACACTGCCCTCCTGTGGCATTATCAGAGCCCTTCCACAAGAAACTCCTAATTTTATCCATTTTTCTAACCAGTATAGTGAACTTTGGGGTTGCTTTTGGGAACTAAACAAGGGTTTAGAGTTTCTTGACAGCAGCTAAAGTGTGTGGCTGGTCACATGATCCAGCCATATAGAATGACAAAGACTACAATGATGTACTAGCATGTAACACTGTTGGATTAATTGGGTATTGGTCCATATTAGTCTTAATTAATCAATAAGAATTAAAAGATCCACTAGTAAATGCTAGGGAGTTACTGATATTAAATCCGGAATGGAGAGTCAAATAGAATCCTAACCAACTTAGATGGTGGATTAGTTGTGGACCGTTTGTGAAGTTGGCTAAAGGAGAAGGGTGTGCCACACACGCTCTCTCTCTCGCTTGTCTCTTCGAGCTAGGTCGTGGCTCATGGTCGTGGACGAGCCGAGCCATGCCGAGATGCGCGACGCGATACAACGCAACGTGCTGGCAGTACTGAGGAGGACCTGACATTTAAAGGCAATTCATGACCATTGCTGGGTGAGTTCTATCCAGGTTTATCCCCTTCTCCTCCCGTGCGCCTATTTAACGAGGCTCTTCCTCCCTGCAACACACACCTCTCACACTCTCAGGCACTCCTGCTCAGGAGACATGTCCTCTCCCTCACTGTTTTGCAGTTTTGCATTCCTAACGCAAGCTTTGCGCGTGCTTTGCTTGCATGAGCAGGCCTCCGAATCTCCATGCTTTATGATCATGTTCGGGATAGGTAGACGATAAATTTTCGAGGAGTGTATGACTACACGACTGCTTGATTGCTCCCTCGTCTACTTCCCGACGGCCATCTTCATTGATTATACGACTACTTCATGGTGGCCTTCTAGTCTGTACGACTACTTCCTAGTAGCATGTACAACTACTTCCAGAAGGCCTTCGAGGGTACAACACTATCTAAGATCAACTACTTCGAGTAAGACCAGTCAAGTATGGTTAACACCAATGCTCCAGTTGGTGATGGCACATCCGGTACCTCCAGCACCGGCCCCGCTCATGGTTACATTATGAACTCATTCTGGTGTTTTCTTTTATTGTTCATGTTAGTTAGGAGAATTAACATGAACATGTGCATATGCTTTGCAATCACAAGATCTCTAACTGTTATCATGAATTTACTACTAATTTCTGGAATTAAAATATACCAAAAATTGTATAAATTTCTAAGAATCCAGCTTTTGGTAGCTAGTTTTGTTGCGTCAATTAAACCAAATGCATTTGATGGCACAAATTTCAAGCGTTGGCATGGAAGAGTTACGCTGTGGTTGACAACGATGAATATTATGCATGTCGTACAAGGAAAGCCCAAACAATTCACTTCAAAGGAGGAGCTAGCTTTCGTGGTCGCCGGTAATCTGTTTTGAGGTGTCATCATAAGTGTTCTCGCTGAAAATCTTATGGACATGTATCTCTCGCTGCCAAGTGGTAAGGAAGTTTGAGATACTCTTGAGGCTAAGTTTGGAGTATGTGATGCTGACAATGAGTTGTATGTCATGGAACAGTTCTATGACTATAGGATGGTTGAAGACTGTTCTATGGTAGAAGATGCCCATGAGATTCAGGCGCTGGCAAAACACCTTGAAAACGGTAGCAAGTGTGCTCCATATCTGTTACCTGACAAGTTTGTGGCAGGAGATATTATTACAAAGCAACCACTTTCTTGAATGAATTTTGTTAACTCTTTGAAACACAAGAGGCAAAACTTTACAATTGCCGGTCTCATTTGTACTGTTGATGTGGAAGAGAAGGCGAGGGCAAAAGACACACGTGAAAAAGGGATGTTGGATCTTGTAGTGCCAACTTGGTGCCAAAGAAAAACCTCAATACATCCAACAAGAAGAAAAACAAGCCCCAACAGAATCAAACAAAGACTAATCGGACAACTCAACTTAAGAAAAAGAAGAAGCAATGAATAGAGAAGTGCAACCACCGACGGAGTTCAGATCACTTCGCTGGAAAGTGTCCGCACCACAAGGATAAGAACACTGCTAACATGGTTATTAGTAAGACTGGTAAAACGTCATGTTACAATAATCTATTCTCTATAGTTTTTCAGTATGTCATTCACCTAATTGGTGTATTGATACGAGTGCTAATATTTATGTGTGTGTCGATATTTTCTTGTTTTCTTTATATCAGGCAGGAAGGACTTCTCCTTGTCGATGGAGAATGTATCACATGCGCGTGTTCTTAATGCTGATTTGGTCGATCTGAAGTTTATTTCGGGAAATATCGTTCGACTGAGAAACGTGCAACATGTCCCCACCCTGAAGAGGAATCTATTCAGCGGGTCTCTTCTGTGTAGAAATGATTTAAATTAGTTCTTGAATCCAATAAATAGATATTGTCTAAGTACGAAAATTTTGTTGGAAAAGGCTATGATAGCGAAAGTTTATTCCACTCTTTTTCTCCGGTGAGTGTAATAAAGTTTTGTTTATGTTGCTTTTTATATTAATTTTAGAAGTGCTAATATTTCAAAATTTAGTTTTGTAAAAAAAATTTAAGTGTCATGTGTGCTGAATCAAAACAACTCCGCAAGGCTCGTTTGGCTATCGAGGCGAGGAATTTGACACCACTAGAATTAATTCATTCCAATTTGTGTGAAATGAATGGTGTATTGATAAAAGGTGGTAAAAAATATTTCATGACTTTAATAGATTATTGTATTAGATTTTACTATATTTACTTGTTGAAGTCTAAAGATTAAACGTTGTAAAATTTTAAACTCTATAAAACTAAGGTAGAAAATCAATTTGAGAGAAAGATCAACAAGTAAGGTCTGATCATGGTGGAAAGTATATTTTTAATGTTTTCACTTCGTTCTGTAAGGAACATGTAATAATTCATGAGAGGACGTCTTCTTGTTCACATCAGTCAAATGGGGTAGCCGAAAGAAAGACACGTAATATAACTAATTTGGTTAATGCTATGTTAGATACAGCGGGACTTTCCAAGTAATGATGAGATGAGGCTATATTGTTTGCATTACATGTCTTGAATCGTGTTTCTATGAAGAACAAAGAGATAACCCCGTTTGAGAAGTGGGAAAAGAAAAAAAACTAACCCTTTCTATATTTACGGATTTGGGGATGTTTGGCAAAGGTTAATTTGCCAATAACAAAAAAAAATATAAGCTTGGATCTAAGAACGTAGATTGTGTCTTTTTTTTCTATGATTTCCACAACGTTGGTTATAGATTTTTGATAGTGAAATCAAGATTACCTGACATGCACTTTGGTATAATTATGGAGTTCAGAGACGCTACATTTTGTTAGAACATTTTTCCTATAAGAGAAAGTTAGCACATCTAACAATGAATTGTCATTAATAAAGAACCTAAAAAAACCTACTGTTTTGATACAACATAATGAACAACACATGTGGAAAATCCTGAGGAGGATGACAACAAAGCTTTTACAAAGAGCAAGAGATTGAGAATCACAGAATTCGTTGTCGGTGTAGGGACTGACTGCCCGACACTAACTAGAACGAACGCGCTGCACCCACTCTCCCGATGGTTGGTGCGAAGGGTAACACAGATGACAGCGGTTTATTCTGGTTCCAGCCACGGGGCCGTACGTCCAGCAAAGGAGGGAGCTTGCACTGTATTACTCCGCACCGGGGTGCTCGTAGTAGGGGTTTACAAGCGTGATAGGAGAGGAGGTGGCGAGCTCCAAGTCCCGTGCGTGATCGGTGAGTGTGCTGAGAACTCTGATCGTCTCAGCTTGTGTGTGTGCTCGTTACTTGTCTGTCTCTTTCGCCGGCCCTTGGTCGGGCGTCTGCCTCCCCTTTTATAACTAAAGGAGGGGCAGGGTTACATGCTTTGTATAATAAAACCTACGGTGTTTGGTACTGGTGGGCATGGCGTCGGACGTGGAGGTCGTCCCGCGGATCCCTTGGCCCGACGCAAATCGCTGATCCTCTACCAACTTTCGTATACGGCGGCATGGCGGCTCCTGTAGAAGGTATGTGTCGTTGTGCTTGTCCTGAAGTGTCTTCAAGGGGTTACGCCGATCAGTGGCTGAGTTTGGTTGTTGCCCGCACGCCCGTTCGAGGGTTCTCTTGTGTGCTTCGAGGGCCTCGTCACGGAGTCCGTACTGGAGTCGGCGTCACAGGTGCGCCAAGACCTTCAGCACTGGTCAGGCATGGGCTTCGCAACGTCGGCATGGCGAGAGGGGTTGGTGGCAAAGGGTCGCGCGGTCATGCACAACGCTGGGGATGGCGGAGCAGTGACCGGATTTGGCGGATGGAACCAGGCCCTGTTGTTCGTGCGACCGCACTGGTCAGCGCGTGCGCCCGGTCTTCGCCCGTACGCCCATTCGAGGGCCTCCCCATGCTCGCTCGAGGGTTTCGTGGCGAGGGATGGATAAGGATTGCCAGAATCGTACGCCGAGGTGACGCTCGCCTGTCTGCACAGGGTGCTGCAGTGCTGGCACAGTGACCGGCGTCGGTTGCACAGTGGTCGGAGTTGGCCGCATAGTGTCCCGGGACGTGCCAGTCGGCATGGGAGATGAGTTGCCTTTTGACTTAGGCGCCCCGCAGGGACGCCGGGCATTTAATGCTTCTGTCGGGCGAGGTGGGTGGTCGCTCGAGCGCCCTTAGTTGGGACGGATGGCCTCGAGCGAGGCGGAGTCGAGGTGTCCGCTCGAGGGAAGGCTTTGCCCTCGAGCGAAGCGGAGTTTGTACAGTGTTTTGGTCGAGAGGGCCGAGACCCTTGAGCGAGGCGGAGATGAAGCCCGCGCGTCGGTCCTTCGATGGGAGGAGCTCAAGCGGCTGTCGAGCCGTCAAGCGGAGTGGGCCTTGGGCGTGTTCTAGTCTTCCTTTGGCCCATGGGGATTCGGTTGTGATTTATTTGTGTTTTTCTGGGGTGATTATCCTTAGGTTAGGATGCCCCTTAAGATCGTCTCCCACACTCGTGGATGACGCCCCTAAGACCATTGAAAATGCATATTTCTCTCCGGACACTGACTATTGGAAGGAAGTGGTTTGGAATAAGATAGACTCAATTATGTCCAATATCTAATGGTACATGAGAGGTTGTGAAACGTCCTAGTGGGTGTAAATATGCAGGATGTAAGTGAATGCTCAAGAAAAAGTTTAGGCCTGTGATGGTATGATTGACTGAAAAATACAAGGCAGGGCTAGTGGTTGCCTGTTCTAACCTGCTAAGCCATAAGCCAACTAAAGGCCCAAAAATCATTGATGCTTTTGTCAAAAAGCAACTTTCACAGTAGTACTAATCCAAAAGCACCGTAACCACTACTTTACTAGCTTTTGAGATGGAGAACATCAAAATATTTACCTACATGTCACTGGTTACGAAAAAATGCTTCGCTTCTATTTTTCCGTCGCTTCTATTCCCCGCTCACTCGTCCCCCGTCACCCTATCCCCTTGCTCTTGTTCGCTGCTTCTTCCCCGACGCCAGGCTCCTGACGTAGCTCCGCTGCGCCCGCAACCCCGTCGCCCAGGGCACACTCACCGCCCCAACGCCTGCCGATCCCTGCCCCAACGGCCGTTGGCACCACCCGACGCCCGCTGGCCGCCGGTCGCCGCCTCTGCCGCCCCCAACGACCGTCAGTCACTGCCCCGACGCCCACCGGTCACCGCCCCGACGCCCGCCGGCGCCACCCCGACACTCGCCGGCCATCGGTCGCTGGTCCGCCGCCCCAACAACCACCGCCTAACGGTTGAAAGAAGATGTAGGTAGGTGGGACAGTGAGGAGACCCGAGGAAGAAGAAGGGGCTGACGAGCGGGGTCTACTCGTCAGTGAGAGAGGAAGAGGGGGACTATGAATGACATGTGGAGTCCACTTGCTACTTTCTCCAAAAGCCACATCTATTTCATCAAATGGCTTTTTGACAACACACAATCTGTAACTCATATATACTTTTCTAAAAGCCACAACTCATGGCTATTTTTTCAAAAACCACAACCCAACCAAACACAACGATCTTACAGAGTAGCTTCAAAGTGGCCATCCAGAGGCGGCATTTGGCGGTGGTCGCAGAGAGTTTACCAGCCATCCAGAGGCGGCATTTGTGGTGCGGTCTCGCGCCGCGGGGAGCCCTAGTCTGGAGTACTACCACCGTTCACAATTACTATTCGTTGTTAACTTTTTCGCTATACGTCACCTTTCGTCTTATTCAAATATTTGTGTAAAAATCATTTATTTAATTGTGACTTACTTTGTCATCACATACTCTAAGTTTGACTTATTTTTTTCGTATATTTGGACAATTTTTTTGAATAAGATAAATGACCAAATATTATAGAAAAAGTCAACAACGAACAGTAATTTAGAACGGAGGGAGTACTTGACAAAATATTTGCAGTTAGACATCTGGAGAAGTTTATAATTCTAACTAGGTCCTTCGCGGCTTTCCTCCAAAGCTCTCGTAGAAAATTCGAACTCTTCTAGGACTGTAAGCGTAAAAAGCTAGTAGCTTGTCTGTCTTCTTCCCTGCCGATTGCGAAGCGCGCCGCGCCTCCTCGCTCGCCGGCTTCGCGAACCTTCTCGAAACCCCTACTCTCCCCCGCTTGATCCCCTCCTTCCGGCAAAAGCCCCCAGATCCTGAAGCCCCACCCGAGGACCGCCGCGTCGCATGGACCATCCATGGCGCTTCCCCGCCGGCGCCGATCTATGCCCGGTCTGTTCCGCGCGCCACTTTCCCTTCTGCCCGCCGCCGCCTCTCCCGCCTCACCCCTTCCCGTACGAACTCCACCCGCCGCCACCCCCGCCACATCCCTACCCGTATGACCTCCACCCGCCGCCGCCGCCGCCGATGTGGGGCCCTCCGGCTCCTGGGCCGCACGATCCGCATCCCTACGAGCTCCACGGTAGAGAGGGGCCCCACAAGCGGATGCGAGTGGGCGAGGCGCCCCCGTTCGATCCGTACGAATTCGCGCCCCCACCGCCGCCGGGAAGGGTTTCTGTGGAGGGCGATCGGCTGCTCGGCCTGATCCGGGACCATGGCCGCAATCCACTCCCTGGATCAGCGTGGCGTGGCGAGCCGTGCCCACCTGACGGAGGCTTTGGTTACGGAGGAGGTAGAGGGTATCCTCTTCCTCCTCCGTACCCGCAAGGGGGCGACTTTTTGAATTTTGACCATGCTGGAAAGTTGCCACCTCCAATGCCAATTCATGATTGGAACAATGGCTTCGGTCAAGGTTTTGCACCAGGAGAAGGGCCTCATGAGATGTATCCCGATAGTGGCGATCGTCATTACCATCAGTTCCACCTAGAGGCAGTGCCTGGCGCGGCGCCGCTCCCTTCACTGCCTCCATATGCTGAGGCAGCAAATCCCAATGGTTCCCGTGCTTGGCTTACTGAGGCAGGTGCTGTACCGCCACCACCAGAGCCTCCATTTCCCTCTCACCGGGATTATTGTGCCGCGCCGCCATGCCCGACTCCGAATTCGTCGTTGTTTCCTGTCCCTTCTGGTTCTCCAGCCACAGCATGTATTCCACCTAGCGCTCACACCTTGCCTCAAGCTCACCTGATGCCAAATGCAAACTCTTACGACGGACACATCAATGACGAGGTTTGCTTCTATGCTGCCAATACTTTTATGTGTTGTAAATGTTTTGCATGGCTTACTCTTCCATCAAAAGCACTTACCATTGTATGCTCGTGCACTCACAGGGGTCAGGTTTGATTTATCAATCACTCTCACAGCAGCACTTGATAGATGGAAGGTCAACCAGTACACAACATTCTGTGGAAAGTTCCAAGGTCACAATCATCGATGCATGCGATCTGTTCAAGCAGCCCCTTCGTTCTTCACGCCCTGACCATATTGTTATCATCCTCCGGGGGCTTCCAGGTTACTTAAAATTGTGTTTGTGTCCTGAATTATTGTAAATTTTACCACAATGTTTTTTGTGCTGCCTATTAATTTACCAGTTCCTACTTCCTTGTAAACTAATAGTACTTAGTAGTTCCTAGCATGGAAGTGATAGGCTGAACAATTTGATAAATGAGCCCTTTTACATTACAATGAAATCAGGAAACTTCAACAACAACAACAACAACATAGCCTTTTGTCCCAAGCTAGTTGGGGTAGGCTAGAGGTGAAACCCAAAAAGGAAAAAAAAAACAGAAAAAGAGTTAGAAGAAGGCAGAAAAGAAAGAAAATATCACGGCTCAGGCACATTAATTGCTAGTCTCCAAGCGCTCCTATCCATAGCTAAATCCTTAGAGATATTCCACTCTTTAAGGTCTCTAATAACCGACTCGTCCCAAGTTAGTTTTGGTCGACCTCTACCTCTCTTAACATTATTGGCCCGCTGTAGAACCCCACTACGCACCGGCGCCTCAGGAGGCCTCCGTTGGACATGTCCGAACCATCTCAACCGATGTTGCGTCAATTTCTCCTCAATTGGTGCCACTCCGACTCTATCTCGAATATCTTCATTCCGTATCCTATCCCTTCTTGTGTGACCACAAAACCAACGCAACATACGCATCTTTGCTACACTCAGTTGTTGTATATGTCGCCTTTTTGTAGGCCAACATTCAGCACCGTATAGCATCGCCGGGCGAATCGCCGTCCTATAGAACTTACCTTTTAGCTTTTGTGGTACCCTCTTGTCACAGAGGACACCAGAAGCTTGACGCCATTTCAACCAGCCGGCTGAAATTCTATGCCTAACATCTTCATCAATGTCACCATCCTTTTGCAGCATCGATCCTAAATACCTAAAGGTATCTTTCTCGGCCACCACTTGCCCATCAAGCCTGACATCTCCATCTTCATATCTAGTCCCACTGAAATCGCACATCATGTACTCGGTCTTGGTCCTGCTAAGTCTGAAACCTTTGGACTCTAACGTATGCCTCCACAACTCTAACTTCCTATTAACACCTGCCCTACTCTCATCAACTAGCACCACATCATCAGCAAAGAGCATGCACCAAGGGATATCACTTTGTATATCCCTTGTGACCTCGTCCATCACCAGAGCGAATAAATAAGGGCTCAATGCTGACCCCTGATGCAGACCTATTTTATTTGGAAAATCACTACTGTCTCCACCATAAGTGCGGACAACCGTCATCGCATCCTTGTACATATCCTTGATAAGGGTAATGTACTTAGTTGGGACTTTGTGCTTCTCCAAAGCCCACCACATGACATTTCTTGGTACTTTATCATATGCCTTCTCGAGGTCAATAAAGACCATGTGCAAGTCCTTCTTTTGCTCTCTATGTCTCTCCATGAGTTGTCGTATTATAAAAATCGCCTCCATGGTCGACCTTCCAGGCATGAACCCAAACTGGTTTTGGGTCACACTTGTCACTCTCCTAAGGCGATGCTCGATAACCCTCTCCCAAAGCTTCATCGTATGGCTCATCAGCTTAATCCCACGGTAGTTAGTACAACTTTGAACATCTCCCTTGTTCTTAAAGATTGGTACTAATATACTTCTTCTCCATTCTTTAGGCATCTTGTTTGACCTAAAAATGAGGTTAAAAAGCTTAGTCAGCCATACTATTGCTCTGTCACCCAGGCATCTCCACACCACAATGGGGATACCATCAGGACCCATCGCTTTACCTCCCTTCATCCTCTTCAAAGCCTCCGCAATCTCTGCCTCCTGAATTCTCCTTACAAAACGTTTGTTGGCGTCGTCAAATGAGTTATCCAACTCAAGCGTCGAACCATTCTCCTCATTAAATAACTTATCGAAGTACTCTCGCCATCTGTTCTTGATCTCCTCATCCTTCACCAGAAGTCGATCCGTCCCATCCTTGATGCATTTGATTTGGTTGATGTCCCTTGTCTTCCTCTCGCGGATCCTCGCCATCCTATAAATATCCTTCTCCCCTTTCTTCGTGCTTAGCCGCTGATAAAGGTTATCATATGCACGACCCTTTGCTACACTCACAGCTCTCTTTGCAGCCCTCTTTGCTAATTTATAGCCCTCGATATTGGCTGCACTCCGATCAAGGTGAAGGCGCTTGAAACATTCCTTTTTCTCCTTAATAGCCCTTTGCACCTCGTCATTCCACCACCAAGTGTCTTTCGCTTCTTGTTTTCCTCCCCTACTCACGCCAAACACTTCTGAAGCCACCTTCCGAACACATGTTGCCATCTTTAGCCACATGTCGTCTGCATCTTCTCCGTCCTCCCAAGGCCCCTCGCTTAACATCATGTCCTTAAAAGTTTGCGCTGCTTCCCCTCTAAGCTTCCACCACTTCGTTCTCGCTATCTTGGCACGTTTGTCCCGCTGGACACGTACCCGAAATCTGAAGTCCGCCACAATCAACTTGTGTTGAGGGACAACACACTCCCCAGGAATCACCTTACAATCTAAGCACGCACGTCTATCCTCCCGCCTTGCAAGGATAAAGTCAATCTGGCTCGAGTGTTGTCCACTCTGAAAGGTCACCAGAAGAGATTCCCTCTTCCTAAAGAGGGTATTTGCTAACAACAAGTCGTAGGCCAACGCGAAACTCAAAACATCCTCCCCCTCTTGATTCCTATTTCCATACCCGAACCCCCCGTGCACTCGCTCGAAACCTACATTAGACGCACCTACATGGCCGTTGAGATCTCCTCCTATGAAGAGTTTCTCGCTGATAGGCACGGTACTAACCATGCTATCCAAATCCTCCCAAAACTGCATCTTGGTGCTCTCACTAAGACCTACCTGAGGGGCATAGGCACCGATCACATTCAGAGCCAAATCTCCAACTACCAACCGAACTAGGATAATTCGGTCGCCTTGCCTCCTAACATCAACAACTCCATTCTTAAGGCTCTTATCGATCAAGATGCCTACACCATTCCTTCCCGAAGTTGCCCCCGTATACCAAAGCTTGAAGCCAGTACCCTCTACTTCCCTCGCCTTCTGGCCCTTCCAATATCAGGAAACTTCGTTTTGCTGTTTTTATTGGTAACTGTCTACTTGCATATGTGGTGCACGTAACTGAATGATATTGGCTCTACAGTGTGTCAAATTATTAATTTTTTGTACCCTTTAAAGTTATTTCATGAATCTGCTTCTGGGTTATCATTTGCTATTATTTTGAACTATAATTTGTTCAAATTTTAACATACAGGCAGTGGAAAGAGCTATCTGGCAAAGGCATTGCGTGATCTTGAAGTTGAGAATGGTGCAAGTGTGCCTAGAATCCACTCCATGGATGATTATTTCATGATTGAAGTCGAGAAGGTCAGTAGAGATGAGCAACTACTGTTCTCTGCAGTGTTGATTTAGTTTGTATGATTGTTTTTAACTAAAATATGGATAAATTTTGATAATATTCTCATAGAAAGTGGAAGACAATGAAAGCTCTAAATCTTCAAGTGCGTCAAAAGGGAGGAGGCAATTAACCAAGAAAGTAATTGAGTACTGTTATGAACCAGAAATGGAGGAGGTGATATTACTTTACTGTCCTGTAATTTTTGTGTGCCTGCAAAAAATTGGTCCTCGCTACATTAGCAAGCTACAGCACGCAAATGCTGTCACTTATGAACATGAGCAAAGCTAATTAGCATATAAATGCAGTAGTAATTCAACTTTCATGACAGTGCTTACTTTGTGTCACTATAGAAAAGGATTTTGAGGTACCTTGCCTTCAGGGTATGATGCACAACTGCAACATTTTTAAATATTAGGCACAGGAACATCAATATATTTTTTTTTGTGAATCAAGTCCCTGTTTAGGCCTTCTCTGTTCAGAACTTTGAATAAAAGAGGACAAGTCACCTTTTCCTTTGTTGCGGCACATTCTTATTTTTCTATGTTTATTTACCTGTTTGTCAATTACTGTTTAATGCGCGACTGGCACTGCTAATTTTCCTGTATATGTTATAGACTTACAGGTCAAGCATGCTGAAGGCATTTAAGAAGACCCTTGACGAGGGAAATTTTACATTTGTGATTGGTATGAAGTTATTTAGAATATTTAACAATCATATAGCAACTTATATCCCAATCATTACTTCATAGGTGGTATTTGCTTTATCGTGTCATTCTTGGAGTCCAAATATAATGGCCTCAATATTTCATAGATTAGTGAAACGTTTGTCACATTTTATTTTTCCTTTCAAAGTGCTACAACAGTCAACAACATCATTTTGCAGTGAATGATTTTTTTGGCCAACAGTCAGGAAAAAATTGTCTTTTTGTTGGTTTTTCAATAATGTGTTGTTTTGTTCCCAACAGTGACGGGATGGATTCCTTGAACATTTGTACAGTGCCCACTTTTGTTGGCACTTCATGATATTTTGTACTGTTTAAAAGACTCATTTAAATAACACTTTAGCTTCCCTAGCAAAACACAGCGGTCGTGCACCAAGAAAATACCTTCAATTCCACCAGCGGCTGATTCTATGTTTCTGGTAACTGACTTGTTCACTGCTGGTATTCCTGGCGGTTTTTAGTGGATGACCGCAATCTGCGGGTAGCTGATTTTGCTCAATTTTGGGCAACTGCGAAGGTAAATCCTCAGTCTCTAATGTGTCGACTACAAGGTTTCTTTCCTTATGGATTTCTTCTTTCTTTGGGGGTTCTGAACCCTTAAAGAGGCGCCCAGCTTGCAAAAAAAATGCAGTTCTGAGAAGATGCTAGGTTTTCCTTTTCTTTTCCTAAAAGAATTATCCATGCTGTGGATTGGTTTTGACCGATTATGAGAAAATCAACCCTTCAGTTCTTTCTTTCCCTTTAGTTTAAAAAGTACCCTCAACCTATTAAAACCTGTTTGGCGTTGCAACATTACCTTCATGCCCGCTTAGGTTTATCATTCTCCCTGAATGCTATAACTGTTGTTTTACCATTTTTTATTCTAGTTGCCTTTTTTTTTCTCCACAGCTGGTTTGTTTTTCATTGACATTTAACATGCAGAAGAATATTTGCTTTTTGCTATTGATCTGGCTTGGCTTCCATACTTGCTTTCTTTGATTATTCAGGAAAGTTATACACAGCCAAAATCAACTGTTGAGGTGCTGAACTCATATTTGTTTAATTCTTGGTCTCTTAGTGCTTTTGCACTGAAGTGCGTTTCTTTTGTATTTTTTTGGTGTTGTAACTTGTTGGACCCTTTTTTTCATAAAAGCTCATCAGTTTGCAGTATGTCGGTAGACTGTCCTTAAATTGGGTGATATCCTTGTCTTTCAGGGGCTACCTTAATGTGTTATTTAGAATTTTTTTTTTAAAATTACTGGATCATCTCATTTCACAGTGAATTCATCCTGGTAGGGTTCTGATTATCCTTTTCCCTTCTGCAGCACTCAGGATATGAGGTGTACTTGCTGGAGGCACCATACAAGGATCCAACGGTAGTGTCCTGCTGTCAATCATAAGTCTACTTCCTGTTAGACATGTATTTATTATTGGTGTTTGGCTACACCTACTTTTTCAGACTCAAATGAACCTAGTTCCACAATATTATTAACCAATCTGCTAGTCTTAATAGACTGTTTAAGTCATTCTGCTATTGGGTTTGGAGACCTTTTACTGACTGGATACTGTAATGAAGGATTGAAGGATGTATCTTGTACATCATTGTTCCTATGACAGTAATATGTTCACTTTCAGAATGGCATTTCTTTCTGTTCTGTGTATTTAGTTTTAAATTTACTGGATTAACTACGTTATTGTAATTACCTTATTAGTTATACAATAGCAGATTCTTGATATTCTCACAAATAATAGGGCTGCGCTGCAAGGAACGTGCATGGATTTACATTGGAGGAGATAAAAAATATGGCAGCAGACTGGGAAGAAGCTCCACCACTGTATCTGCAGCTAGATATACATGTATATTTTTCTGTTGTCATTAATAATTGCAGTTAAGACCTACTATCAGTGCATGATTATGTATCTCATCATTTAATATCCTGTTTATTTCTCTCAGTCATTATTCCATGATGATAATCTTCGTGGCCACACGATACAAGAGGTAATACTATTCCTTGGTTACTTTTAAATAAATTGATGCGCTAATGATTTTGTTCCATCAAATAGGTAGATATGGACACAGAGGATGATGATGCTAATGAAACAGCCAGTACCATTGCTGTTGAAAACTCACAGAGGGCTCTACAGGAAGCATCACATAATGAATCATATGAAGGTGCGCCATTTTACCATTTATATTTTTGACTGAGGATATATCAATGGTAATAGCTTGTCTTCTTAACATTAGGCCCCTCATAATTACTAATTAGGAGGTAATATGAAAGGTTCATATATTGGTTTGTGCAGAGGTACAACGAGGTACAACGCCTTTTAGCCAGGGCTTATGATGTAGGTTAATAATTTACGGTGTGTTTGGTTGCCTGGCTTGGCTTCCCAGGATGCAAATGTGTGTCCTCAGCCGGCCTGAACTGATAGAGTTTCAGCATTTATGCAGACCCCGCTAATGACAGTATTGGCACATGATAAGTTCATGTTAAGTAATATTAGTGCATTTCGTATTTTGATTAAGGATTAACCAAAGTAAATTAAGAATAACTAGGGTATATTTATGCAAAATAAACAAGGTAACGGTAACACAGGTTTTCCACTTTTAACACATGCAACATGTCGTCATGCGGGCAACTAAGGCTTTGTTTGGCACATCTCCAACTCCAGAAAATATGTGGAGTTCTTGGAGCTGGGTATTAGGAGCTCTGAGAAATTCTGGAGTTGGAGCTAGGGGTACACAGAGTATTTAGATGAATCATTTGTCTATAGTTTGTACTAAATAAAGTACTTTAATTTAGCATAGAAAATGGAAATCTAGTCTGGAGTTTGAAGCTGGAGCTGTGCCAAACATGCCCTAAACACCATCTCTTAAAGCCAGACTGAATACATGCACACAACCAAACAATGTGGCCTTGCATGCTCCTAGCCTGGCTCAATAATCAGTTGTTGCTGGGACATGGTCGCAGGTTTTGGACTTGCAAGCTCAGAAAATTACGTTTTGGTAATTCGTTAAGATATATATTTAAAACTTGTAAAATAACATTTTAGTGCTTCAACTATTGAGTAATAGTCTAAGCTTAGGCATATATGACATTAAACTAGAGGGTACAGCCTACAAAAGATCCCATTAAGTGCTTTATCCAAGGAAAAAGTCCTGAGACCTAACAAAAGCTGCAGACTAGCTACAGTTTGTGCATAAGCTGGTGAACCTATTCTTTGTCTCTTTTGGTTATACTCTGGGAAAATTTAATGGAAAAAAGAGACATTGAAGTACTGTTAAATATTTGAATCTACTAGACAAGATGCCTTCTTTTGTAGTGTTATCTAGTGTATCCTTGTGTCCAGTATATAGTGCATGCGTTAACTTTAGCATTTACATCAAATTGAGGCTTATAAGCAGTGGCGGAGGCAGGAATATTTCCTAGGTGTGGCGGGTCTGTAAATGTCAAATATGTATAACACAACTATCCTATGCAAGGCCGGTAGACATGAAACTGTCAAATCAGTTAAGTAGACTCACGTGTTGGCTCGTTGATTATTGGCTAAATAGACGTATATCATACACTTGTATACATACATTTAGTTTTTTTAGGTATGGCGGCAGCCAAAGCTTGCCACATACCTGCTTCCGCCACTGCTTATAAGTGCTACAATACTTTGTTTGTTCAGGTTTCTCAAAACAAGGGGAGAAGTGGAACTCGGAAGTAGAAGATGATCTGGATACCTTCAAAGAGCTAGGACAGAGTAAATGGTCAAAAGATTTTGAGGATGACACTAAGAAGTCTGGAAATAAGGAGGAAAATACACACGCTCTTTCTGGCCTGCCCAAGACATATAGCACTCGGCAAAAAAGAGTCACTTGGGGTGACCGGGTATGCTTTCTGTTTTAGTGTGAGCTTTATATGTTTCCTCTCTTGAAAAGTCAGATGAAACCTCTTTATTGAAATGTGCTTCTAAGTTCTTAGCTGAAACATATCTAGTTTACTAGTTGGACATACTTGTTTAGTTATGTCATATATCAAGTTTACGTCATGGATTGAACTTGACGACCAAGTTTATTGAAGTTTCTGTTAGCATAACAACAATGAACAATGCCATAACTACCTAGATGATATATATCTGAACAAGAACCATAACTGTTTTTTGTATTGATACACCTCTTCCAACTTATTTACTTTTGCAGCTCGAAAAGGGTGGGTTTTCCATTGCCGCAACCAAAAGAAAACTTGCATCATCATTAGTCATAGGGCCTGGATCAGGGTATAATTTGGTAAGTATCTACTTGTTGCTAACTTCCTGACATTTAATCGGTAGCACCTTCATTTTCCGCTTCTATTCATCATTTGGCATGTGCGCATCTTGGCATACCATTTATTATTATATAGATCACAGTTCTCTCTTGTTCATCTTATTTTACTTCATCTAGAAAATGTAGATCCTGCAATCCTAGGAATACAACAACAACAACATAGCCTTTTATCCCAAGCTAGTTGGGGTAGGCTAGAGGTGAAACCCAAAAAGTCAAAAAAAAACAGAAAAAGAGTTAGAGGAAAGCAGAAAAGAAAGCAAAGATCACGGCTCAGGCACATTAATTGCTAGTCTCCAAGCGCTCCTATCCATAGCTAAATCCTTAGAGATATTTCACTCTTTAAGGTCTCTAATAACCGACTCGTCCCAAGTTAGTTTGGGTCGACCTCTACCTTTCTTAACATTATTGGCCCGCTGTAGAACCCCACTACGCACCGGCGCCTCAGGAGGCCTCCGTTGGACATGTCCGAACCATCTCAACCGATGTTGCGTCAATTTCTCCTCAATTGGTGCCACTCCGACTCTATCTCAAATATCTTCATTCCGTATCCTATCCCTTCTTGTGTGACCACAAAACCAACGCAACATACACATCTCTGCTACACTCAGTTGCTGTATATGTCGCCTTTTTTAGGCCAACATTCAGCACCGTATAGCATCGCCGGGCGAATCGCCGTCCTATAGAACTTACCTTCTAGCTTTTGTGGTACCCTCTTGTCACAGAGGACACCAGAAGCTTGACGCCATTTCAACCAACCGGCTGAAATTCTATGCCTAACATCTTCATCAATGTCACCATCCTTTTGCAGCATCGATCCTAAATACCTAAAGGTATCTTTCTCGGCCACCACTTGCCCATCAAGTCTGACATCTCCATATTCATACCTAATCCCACTGAAATCGCACATCATGTACTCGGTCTTGGTCCTGCTAAGTCTGAAACCTTTGGACTCTAACGTATACCTCCACAACTCTAACTTCCTATTAACACCTGCCCTACTCTCATCAACTAGCACCACATCATCAGCAAAGAGCATACACCAAGGGATATCACTTTGTATATCCCTGTGACCTCATCCATCACCAGAGCGAATAAATAAGGGCTCAATGCTGACCCCTGATGCAGACCTATTTTATTTGGAAAATCACTACTGTCTCCACCATAAGTGCGGACAACCGTCATCGCATCCTTGTACATATCCTCGATAAGGGTAATGTACTTAGTTGGGACTTTGTGCTTCTCCAAAGCCCACCACATGACATTTCTTGGTACTTTATCATATGCCTTCTCGAGGTCAATAAAGACCATGTGTCCTTTTTTTGCTCCCTATGTCTCTCCATGAGTTGTCGTATTATAAAAATCGCCTCCATGGTCGACCTTCCAGGCATGAACCCAAACTGGTTTTGGGTCACACTTGTCACTCTCCTAAGGCGATGCTCGATAACCCTCTCCCAAAGCTTCATCGTATGGCTCATCAGCTTAATCCCACGGTAGTTAGTACAACTTTGAACATCTCCCTTGTTCTTAAAGATTGGTACTAATATACTTCTTCTCCATTCTTTAGGCATCTTGTTTGACCTAAAAATGAGGTTAAAAAGCTTAGTCAGCCATACTATTGCTCTGTCACCCAGGCATCTCCACACCACAATGGGGATACCATCAGGACCCATCGCTTTACCTCCCTTCATCCTCTTCAAAGCCTCCGCAATCTCTGCCTCCTGAATTCTCCTTACAAAACGTTTGTTGGCGTCGTCAAATGAGTTATCCAACTCAAGCGTCGAACCATTCTCCTCATTAAATAACTTATCGAAGTACTCTCGCCATCTGTTCTTGATCTCCTCATCCTTCACCAGAAGTCGATCCGTCCCATCCTTGATGCATTTGATTTGGTTGATGTCCCTTGTCTTCCTCTCGCGGATCCTCGCCATCCTATAAATATCCTTCTCCCCTTTCTTCGTGCTTAGCCGCTGATAAAGGTTATCATATGCACGACCCTTTGCTACACTCACAGCTCTCTTTGCAGCCCTCTTTGCTAATTTATAGCCCTCGATATTGGCTGCACTCCGATCAAGGTGAAGGCGCTTGAAACATTCCTTTTTCTCCTTAATAGCCCTTTGCACCTCGTCATTCCACCACCAAGTGTCTTTCGCTTCTTGTTTTCCTCCCCTACTCACGCCAAACACTTCTGAAGCCACCTTCCGAACACATGTTGCCATCTTTAGCCACATGTCGTCTGCATCTTCTCCGTCCTCCCAAGGCCCCTCGCTTAACATCATGTCCTTAAAAGCTTGCGCTGCTTCCCCTCTAAGCTTCCACCACTTCCCCTGCAATCCTGGGAATAAAGGATGACAAATATAATGTTATAAAAACCGACGTTTAGGACAGCGACACGGTCTCCAAAACACAACTTTGACCTCTTGTTATTATAAAAATATTTATCAAAGAGTGATATATGTATACTTTTATGAAAGTATTGTTCAAGACAAATCTATTCATATAGTTTTCACATTTACAAACTCAACAACTTTAAAGTTATTGATGATTTATATTCCCAATGTTTGACCCAAACCTTGTCCTAAACGTCAGTTTTTTCAAAATGGAGGGAGTACTTGATTCTGTTGGAACTTAGTACTCTGCCCCCAAACAATGATTTACATTCTTTGGTTGGGTGATAATATTACAAATTATGATCATTCTCATTGCTTCCAGCGATCATACTGGAGCCTTTACCAAACTTGTAAGCATAGAACTATATCTTGCAGGTCTCCAACCCCTTGGCTGAAGATAATTCCACAGGGACAAAAGGGAAAACCAACGAGACCAAGAAAAGGTTCAGTGAGCAACTTCGCGACGAAGGACAATCCTTCAGAGCTGTTTTTGACAAAAGAAAGCAGCGCATTGGAGTTTTTGAGAATGGAGACGATGAGTAATCCTTGACAGAAACCCCATGGTTGTCCTGTTTTCTGGATGCCCAAGATATGAGGGACAAGCGCAGACAGCTCGGAGTCAGCGGTTGACCGCCTTGTTGCTTTTCATCCTCCAGCAGATCACAATTTTGTGCCATTCAGCGGTTTGCGGGATCCAGGCTCTACTCTGATCCCCATTGGCATGGTCGATGGAGAGCAGTAGTTCCAATGTGCCATTTTCTAGTTACACGATAGTTGATCAGATCAGTCCCCAGGAAGTGAAAGCAATGGGATGTGTAAGATTGGCAGCGATGTGAAAAGTTCTGTTTCAGGGGCTTGTTTTTCTTCGAGGGCAACCCCCACAGGCCATAGGATATACCCTACCTGATTATCAGCCACGGTAAATAGTGTCTGTTAGGCGGTTGTTATCATAAAAACTATTCAAATTATACGGCTCTCTTGCCAACCTTACTGAGTAAACTGTTGTACTATTAGAGTTTGTATCTGAGGATTAAAGTAGGTGCTTTCTGGTGAAACCTAAATTAACCTTTGCTTTTCTTGTATCGTTTAAACAGTCTGTGTAACCCTTACAAAAGGATCACGGTATGCCTAATAAGAGATTTAAAAGGATCACTTTTCTCGTGAACTTAAAATCTACTCATCGAGCGAAATTAGCCCATGCGCTTAATCTTTAGAGTGTCTACGCAAAGTTTAGCATCCTATTTTCAGTCTTATAGTAGTGACAATTTTAGAAATTGAAATTGTAGAAAGTAAATCTCGAAATGCAAAAGGAGAGACAGAATGCTCATTTTTTTTCTCAAGTATTGAGAAGTCCGTACTATCCTCTATTCCTTGTTGGAGTATCCATGCAAGATGTTGCTCCCCTTTGATCCGCACAAGGATCCAGTGCTCTTCAGTGGATATCTATTCTTCAACTCTATAGATTGGTTGATCCCAAACCGTGCAAAAGCTTATCAGAGTTACTGGGAGACTCCTGATCTTGGGAGCTCACCAAGAATAACAACACCAAGCTGTCTAGGTGATCACTGAGTAGTACGTAATAGGTTTTGGTATGCTTGGAGAGATTGGAAAGGATTTCCGGCCACTTACCTATCGTGGCGCCATATATGCATACCTCTCTTGTATGAGTATGTATGTCCATAACTTCTCTCTCTCCCTCCTGACAAGCAGAGACCAGAATAGAAAAATGGAAGGACAAGCCTTCCCTTGACGTACGGCATTACACGTGGGAAAACTCTTCTCCATCAACCTTAACTGCAAAACCATGTACACATGCAGCACTCTCCCTCGGCGGGGAGCGTGGCTCGCCTCTCGCCTCGCTTCACCTCACCTCACCTTGTTCCTAATAATACCACGTCTCCCTCCTTATAAATCCCTCTCCACCCATCCTCGCGAGCTTTGGGTTCTTTCTCTCCTTCCAAACCACCAATTTTACCAATAAAGAAGAACCCGGCTTGTTGTTACCCCTTCCAAGAACACAAATCCATTTGTAGTACCAGATAATATATAGAGCTGAAATAAACCCCATCGTCCTATATATAATCGTACGAGAAGGTAGATATCCAAGAGTACCCATACAGAGAAGATATATATATATATATATATATATATATATATATATATATATATATATATATATATATATATATATATATATATATATATATCGCACAACAATGGAGATGAGGCTCCAATGGAGCCGCCCCGGCTCCCTCCTCCTCTTCGCCGCGGCGTTCCTTGCTTCCGCCGCCCTGTCGAGCGCCAACATCGCCGACTTCGACGACCACTGGCAGAAGCGCAAGGAGCTCGCCGAGGCCTTCGCCAAGGAAGCCTACAAGTCCGACCCCTACAACGTCACCAACAGCTTCAACGCCGCCGTCCACAGGCGCACACACACATGGATCCTAGCTTTTTTTTTTCCTTCATCCCAAATATACAACGCCATCATGGGATCGATGCGTTGTGCGATTGGCTGTAATTTATTTATTTGCTCTCATGGGATCGAATAAATAATGCAAATGCTAATGCAGCGTGAGCAGCCTGCGTCGCGAGATGGGCGAGAAGAAGAAGAAGAAGTCGGACCCTTGCCGGGCCACGAACCCGATCGACAAGTGCTGGCGCTGCCGCAAGGACTGGGCCACCGACCGTCAGCGGCTGGCCCGCTGCGCCCGCGGCTTCGGGCACGGCACCACCGGCGGCCTCGGCGGCAAGATCTACGTCGTCACCGACCCCGGCGACGCCGACGTCGTGAACCCCCGCCCCGGCACCCTCCGGTGGGGCGCCATCCAGACGGGCCCGCTCTGGATCATCTTCGCCAAGTCCATGATCATCCAGCTCACCCAGGAGCTCCTCGTCAGCAGCGACAAGACCATCGACGGCCGCGGCGCGCAGGTCCACATCGCCAACGGCGGCGGCGTCACCGTGCAGTTCGCCCGCAACGTCATCGTGCACAACCTGCACGTGCACGACGTGAAGCACACCATGGGCGGGATGATGAGGGACTCGCCGACGCACATGGGGCCCAGGACCAAGGCCGACGGCGACGGCATCTCGCTCTTCTCGGCGTCCAACGACGTCATGCTGTTCGGGGCCAGCGACTCGTACCCGGAGGACAAGATCATGCAGATCACCGTCGCCTTCAACCACTTTGGCAGGGGCCTCGTGCAGCGAATGCCAAGGTCTTTATTTGTGTGTGTGATATATATATATATATATATATATATATATATATATCACCATCGATATGATATGATTGATCATGTAGATCGATGTACCTAGATGGGTGTAGCTAGCTATATAAAAGTTTGAAATTAATGTATTATATGTTGCAGGTGCCGATGGGGATTCTTCCATGTGGTGAACAACGACTACACGCACTGGCTCATGTACGCCATCGGCGGCAGCAACGCTCCCACCATCATCAGCCAAGGCAACCGCTACATTGCGCCGCCCAACATAGCCGCCAAAGTGGTAATGTGTCTTCTCTTCTACCAGCACAAAGTTTGAATCTAAGACGAGCAAATCTTATTCCAGTCTGAAGTACATGCATGTGAGAATTGAGGTGTACGTGACTGAAATGAGTAATACTAATCTAACAATTATATTGATTCTTCACGGCCGGGCCGGGCAGATCACCAAGCACTACGCCGACGAGGGCGTGTGGAAGAACTGGGTGTGGCACACGGAGAAGGACCTGTTCATGAACGACGCCATCTTCCAGGCGTCCGGCGGTGCTGTGCCCAAGAAGGTCAGAAAGGACGAGTGGGTCAAGCCCAAGCCAGGCTCCTACGTCACCAGGCTCACCCGCTTCTCCGGCACCTTGTCGTGCAGCCCGGGCAGGCCGTGCTGATCGCAGGGCTGGCCGGCTTAAAGGAGGCGCGGCGCGGCGGCGCTGCCGACATCATCATCGCCGGCCAGGCCGGGAGGTACAAGTGAAACCATGGCGCTCTGTGTGGTTCTTGCAACGAGGGGTGTCCGATCCTCGGGGAAGAAAGAAGCAAGGATGCACTTAGAATATATAGAGGGTAGCCAGATCATTTTGCTAAACATTTGCATTAATTTTTTTTGTATTTTGTGGAGTTGTTTTACAGTACAGTTTGATCATTTTCAAAGGAAGTAGGGATGTTGTTTGTATTCCAGGTGTATCTATATATGTATACAGGTCATACAATATGAAGTTTGTGATTGGTTGAAAACAACATGAAAGTCTTGGTATTTTTATATTGTTGCAAAAGAGATTAAAGGGGATACTTGATGTTGTTTCACGTTTCATTCAACCTCATTGTCCCAACACATCAGAGAGCACAAGACCAAAAAGGATTCCTAGACACATTACCCAAAATATCCCGACCATGAGTTTTCATTCCTGAATTCGCGGTGGACCGGTTAGAGCATTGAACTCCAAAAGTCGTTGAAACTCCCATCCCGCCTCAGATTCGAAGCACGACATCTTCTTATGACAAAACCTGGTAAGAGTCTCCCACCATGATCAAGTTTTTTTAATCATGTTTTTGTCTAGAAGCCTTCCTTCAGTGCATAAACTCTGCTTGGTAAAGATGCCGACAATCTGTTGATTGCTGCATCAATGTCCTGAAAAAAGAGCAGTCACAAGAATTAGTTTTTTTCGGTGCAGATAGGCAAAGAGAACAAATTTTCATAGAGGAAGCAAACTAATTGATATATTATGCTGATTGTGAGTACAAGTTTTTAGAGTAAAAAAAAGATGCACACCCTTTTCTTTTCCACCACAAAAAATATAAAATAATATATAATGCAAAACAAGGCAAAAGGTATGGAGTTTGACTCCTCACGTATCTAATATATTAATTAATTTTTTATTTATTTTTGATGATTCAAAACGTATAAAATAATATAACGTGCAAAAGTAAATAAAACTTGGGGATGTAGCTCAATTGGTAGAGCATTAATCAAAGCTGATAAAGGTACGGGTTCGATTCCTTGCATCTCCAATATATCAATTATTATTTTTATATATTTTCACTACTAAAAATTATAAAATAACATAAAGTGCAAAATTAAATAAAAATTAGGGATCTAGTTCAATTCCTTCCATCTTCAATATAGTAATTATTTTTTTATTTATTTTCCACAATTAAAATCGTATAAAAGAATATAAAGTGTAAAAGTAAACAAGCATTAGGGATGTAGCTCATTTGGTAGAGCAAAGGTATGTGCATCGATTCCTCACATCTCCAATGTATTAATTACTTTTTTATTTGTTTAATTACTTTTTATTTATTTTTCATGACTATAAAAACTCGTAAAATAAGTACAAAATTGCACAAACATTAGGGATATAGCTCAATTAGTAGAGCATTATCAAAGCTAATAAAGGCACGGGTTTGATTCTCGCATCCCCAATACATTAATTACTTTTTTATTTACTTTCCATGATTAAAAATATAAAATAATGTATAGTGCAAAACCAAAAAAAAGTTGGGGATGTAGATAAATGCTGATATAATATAAAGTGCAAACATTAATATAATATATAGTACAAAAACAAAAAGAACATATGCACTCCTCTCAATCTAAGATAATTTTAATGAGCATTTTTTAACAATTTACAGCTATTTCAACACAGTGAACAAAATTACAACTTCTCATACCCAATGAAGCTATGAGTCTTTTCTTTGACGAGCACAAAACAGATCATCTAATTAACATATCCTAGACATCATATATTAAAGCATAGATATGATTAAAAGCAGAGGAAGTATGTCTTTCTAGTCTTTGGAAATTGTCATTTAAATCATGCGTAGTCAATCCAATTAAATTGGCTTTCAGTGATTATGGAAGTATATTGAGAGAAACATTTTGAAATGATATTATCATATTTGTCCCCAAAAATTGTAAATCCACAATACTATATCGTAATGTTGGTACATGCAAGAGATATTGCACAAGCCATGAATCATGTGTCTAAACGGATGCTTCCACATTCGACCAAGATGCCTGCCTAACGTACAATGCTTCCACGACCGTAGGTTGAATTTGAACAAGAGATTACCCAGTCATGGAGGAACGGTGCAAGACGACATCAAAGCGTAGGGATATGGGCCTGAGATCATCGGGCTGCCTTTGTGCTAGCACACAATACAAATTACTACCTTTGTTCTCTAATACTCCCTTTCGTACTGTAATATAAAGCATTCTAATTTTTTTCGAGATACACAGCAAAAGCTATACACCTATACACACACTGCAGTACAACATCAGCATAGGGACGTGTTTGACCAAAAAACGAGAGTTGAAGGACTAGATTGATCCTTTTGAAAATTCATGAACTAACTTACCCCTTGTGCCAAGTTCAGGGATGAATAGTCACAAGCTCATAGAGCACAGAATTGTGTGTCTACCCCCTTTGGGGAATAGTGTAGTGCTTGCCTGCTTGGTCTGACAGTTGAAGGATATACAGTTTAGTTTGATGACATTTCATCAAAAAGTCACAAGCCACAAAGCTGTATATGCATCTTAGGCAGTTTGAAAACAACAGATTTAATAGGTGTAAACCCTTCTTTTTTGGCCTATGTACATCTGTGGTACAGAACTGAAGTCGTCAATTGCTGGAGCAGATTTGATGGATAAGTGCTAAAACTATAAGGCGGAAAATAGATTTAAGTGATCAAGATCCATAACCTACTTATGCTTTCTCCATTCAGGAGGTAGCACCTGCAAAATATGTATGAATTTAAATGCTAAAGAGAACAGAGTGCAAGATTCCATATGTAACAAAACTGAAAGAGAGGATAAGCAAAAGGTCACTGATTTCTTTTCCAGAAAATTTGCATTTTTTTAAGAAGGCTGATGAAAAGTAAAAGAAGACTGATGCAGACAGATGCAGTAGAAGCAGATGCAACTTTGACTCTTATTTCTCTCAAGCATTGAAGCACATTTGGATAAACAAGTTGGCATTAGACAAATTACTATATTGCAAATTAATGCAAATATTTATAAGAAAGCTGTGCCAATCGAGCACCAATATATGATTGACGCCATCAGATAAGTTAGCTAACGAGTGATCTATTAGACACTTAATGATATCATCATTGAGCATAATGCAAAGTTGGCTGACCGCGCGCGCGCGCACACACACACACCAAGTGTTATTCAGGATGCAGGACATTGGCATAGTTGAATCTCTGTAAGACTAACAATCCTAGTTGCTGCACAAATCAATGGATTCCTAGATATACGCCAAGAGATATACTTTACCCAATGGACTTAGATTTTTTTATGTACATATGTTCCCACTTTCCACTGTAAATAGTATTCCTGGACAAAGATAAAGAACATAAAACTTACCTGAATATTATTGTCAGACAGCCAAGGCCTGGACAACTCAGATTATTATAGGACTGGTCACTAAAAAAATGTAAGTTACAGTGATCACAACACAGCTAACGCAGTACACATACCACATAACATCAGTACAAGGAAAGAACACTCACATGAAAAGAAGCAATGACGAATTACCTGATGCCAGTGGGAGCGCACAAGACAGTATGTAGTCATGAAGGCAATAGGCCTTCTAATAAGAGCACATAAACATATATTAGCTGGCTGCCTGATAGCCTGAATACAACTAAGTAGAAGAACACCAGAAAACTGTTATCTGACCTTCAAGTCTAGAACAGTAAAACATAGTTGCACTATCAATTAATAATGCAAGGTAGCCAAAAGTTCTCTACCACAGAAGTGGATGCCACTGATACCAAGTATCCTGCTTTTGGTACTCAAGCATCAAACATAAATAATCCCATTTTGCCTTTCTTTATAAGGAAGCTGTTCATTTGCCGAAAAGAAATATTGTGTGCATGGCTGAAATAAGTATTTTCAACATTAGTAGAGAGATGAATGTGGACCAAAATCCAAAACATTGGTCAGTATTTGGCACGCCTGTATAAATCTCAGCACACTCATACAATCACATGTGAAAGTCAACTAAGAAATAATTTTGGTTCTATTTTGTATTTCCACGAATTGCTAGTTGCAGTGCCTGCCACAAGAAAATTGCCACTGAACTTGCAATTCCTTCACAGAAAATTTCAGGTTGTTTAACATTTCATTTAATTTCAGTGTCTCATGGTCTTGAGTACCGACAAAAAAAAAGCCTCATATAAACTGCCACGTGGTTGGTACAATGACATCAGAGAACACAAGACCGAAAGGGTTCCTAGCCAAAATACCCCAAAAGATCCCAGTCCAAAAGTTTCATTGCTGAACTCTGTTCATGTTTTACTCTAGAAGCCTTCCTTCAATGCATAAACTCTGCTTCTGAAAGATGGTGGTAATCTGTTGATTGCTGTATCAATGTCCTGAAAACAGAGCAGTCACAAGATTTAGTTTTTTGGTGCAGAAAGAATATAGAACGGTTTTCTTCAAGTTGCAGGTGGGGCAGGCTCTTAAACGAGTCCGCATAGCCGCCCCACAAAAATGACCTTCATGACGTATGTAACCCAGCTGCATGCACTTTGTGGACCAATACATGCCACTATGTCAAGCCCACTGAACAAGGAGCCCCATCCGCAAGAACCCGCAAGACCTGTCGCTCCTTCCTCCGCCGCCGCCGCTCCCTCCCGCGTTCCGCCCGTCAGCTCCTCCTCCCCGTTATCCTCCTCATCACGAAGCTGGTGTTCGTGTGCCTGGCGCCGAGGTGCCTCCACCAGTCCACCACGACCCCTCCCGCGCCCTGGGGGACCTTCGCGAGCTGCATCCAGCCATCCACGCCTCGTGCTGCTGCGCATCGGAGGCTGTTGCTGCGCTGCTGATTTAGTGATTTTTGCCGTGGCTGCTGCTGCATTCATTTGGAATCCGTGCACGCTGAGGAGGTGAACACTGTCCTCCACGTATCTCGTTTGGATTCCGTGCGTGCTGTGCTGCTGATTTTTGCTTAATGCAGACTTCATTTTTGGGATTTTTTTGGGACAGTTTGATCTGTTTTGGAAAGATGGAGATGGGGATTTTTTGTGATGCCTTGGCTGTTGAGACTTGTGAGCATTCGAGCGCCAGATGGTTTCAATCGACTATTGGGGTTGATTTGGCAGGCAAGCTCAAAGGGAGCTGCTGATGCATGCGGGTTGTGCGGGTCTGCCGCCAAGTCCATAGAGCAAGTACAGCTGCTAGATTAAGTTGGCGGACCACCACAAACCCGCTAGGAATGTTTCGCGGCGAGCTCTGCGGGTTTGCGATTGGCCACAACCCGCCCCGCCTGCATTTTGAGGTTTTCTTTAGGAGGAAGCAAACCAATTGACATACTGTGCATGTGCTGACTACTACAAGTTTAGACTAAAATGAGATGCACATACACATACTGTGAAGCCGTTTCAAACAAAAACTGATACAGTCAATTGGCGGATATAATGACCAAATACTGTTTTTTTGTCCCACGAAAGTTTGTGTAGGCTAGAGGGAAAACCTAACAAGAGTGTAATTTCTAGGAAATAGTATTAGCAATATATATAACACTGACTGGACTTGAATAACAAAATGATATCATGCAACTGGCCATAACATTTCAATATAACTGAATGTTTAGATATTAGCTCACCTCAGCAGTGTAACGATTTGAAAAGTGATTCAGTAGAACAGCTTTGTTTTCAAGCTTGTCAGACAGACTCGCTATCTGCACACATTGTCAAACATACAGTTAAGGGTATTACAGAGTGAAATTCCAGAACCTTAACGAACAGAGTTGGGAATAACCTCAGACAAGTGAGTGTGCCCTTTTTCTCTTGCATCCTCAATTGACTTGGAGTCATCAATATAAGTACTCTGAAATTTATAGAGAACATTCAGTAGCCTAAGCATAGAAATCAGAATTCATAACAGAAAAAAAAGAAGATAAGACATCTGTAAGGTTTTAACAAAGGTTGCTGCTGCTAATGCAATTACATTTGTTCACATGCTAACAAATTTAGAAAGGAAGTAGTCACCCTTTCTGAAGCTCAACAGTTGCAAGACAAACATATTCATCGCGAAGTGATAATTGATAACCATACCTCAAGAACAAGGATTTTCGCCTTCAACACATCTGCATTATCAGGATCAAGGATGAAATCCGACATTGTATCTCCGGTGAAAGCAATCTCAGGTGTCGACGCTGTATTGGTAATCTGCATGTTCCAAACTAGTCAGTGATTTGTACAAGAATGAAAAATTTGATTTCAACGTCCAGCAAGACAAGTATACCTCAACTCCTGATTTTCTGAGACTACCGAGTTCTTTCCCTGGGAGCCCGCCATACTCATCCTTGAGCTTCTGCTTTAGCTTGTATATTACATACCCCTACAGATAACTCACACGATTCAAATTCCACACAAATATTGCAAGAAGTGATCCTCACAATTCTTGAAGAACACAGAGTTGTATGAAGAAGGGATTCCAATTGGCTGTTTACCTGGCTGGGCACGACATGGTAGGTCCTGAATGCCCTGACCTTGAGGTCCTTGCCGAGCTCGTACTCCTCCCCAACCTCGAGTGGCACAAGCTTGTGGTCAAGGTCGGACTGATCCATGGCGCGATGGACCTCAAAGAGCCTCCGCACAAGGTCAGCAAGGCAGGCGGGGACAAAGACGGTGGGCGGACGCATCCTCCTGCGGACCCGTGTGGCAACGTACAGGGGGAGGCCCCCGATGTGGTCCATGTGCGCGTGTGAGACGAAGAGGAGGTCCTGCGAAACGGCAAACGGCGGGCAGCGGCCGATGTCGAAGGTGAGGTTGAGGGAGGGGAACATGACGCAGGTCTCGTGCCCAGCGATGGAGATGCCCTCCACACGGTACCCCTCAATCTGTAGCCGCTGTTTGGCCCTCTTCTGTGTGGAGACAGAGGTGGAGGTCTCTGCTGCCGGCTCGGCAGCTGATTTGCCCATTGAACCTAAGGGTAGCCTAGCCAAAAATTCAAATATGCAATTAGGTATGATACAATATACAGTTTGGAAACCAAGTACAAAATTCTCTAACAATACGGCATATAGAAGTAAGAAATAACCAAAAGCAATAATCAGTGAATCCACACTTCAGAAGGATGATCAATAACCAGAAGTTCAAATTTCAGGCAAGCTAAGCAATCCCTAACAACTAAATCACATGCCAAAGCACCATGGACACACCAATGAATCACTGAATCAGTGGATCAACACTTGCAATTTGAAGTTCAAAAGCAGGAATAATAAACACAAAGTAGAATATTCAGGCTGGATAAGCAATCCCTAGCAACTGAATCACATGCCAATGGATCATGCATACACCAGTTAATCACTGAACCAACGCTTGGAATTTGCAATTTGAGAGCAGGATGAATAACCAGAAGTTAAATTATCAGGCAAGGCTAAGCAACCCCTACAACTGAATCACATGCCAATGGGACTATGGGCACACTAATTATTCACTGAATCTACACTTGGAATTTGGAATTCGAAAGAAAGATGAATAACAAGAAATTCAATTTTCAGGCAAAGCTAAGCGGTCTCTTAACAACTGAATCACATGCCAAAGGACTAAGGTTATGCGTACCAAAAAATTCAAATATGCAATTAGGTATCATACAATACACAGTTTGGCAACCCAACTATGAAATTCTCCAACAATACGGCATATAGAGGTAAGAAATAACCAAAAGCAATAATCAGTGAATCTACACTTCGGAAGCAGGATCAATAACCAGAAGTTCAATTTTCAGGCAAGCTAAGCAATCCCTAACAACTAAATCACATGCCAAAGCACTATGGACACACCAATTAATCACTGAATCAGTGGATCAACACTTGCAACTTGAAGTTCAAAAGCATGATTAATAACCAAAAGTAGAATATTCAGGCTGGGCTAAGCGATCCCTAACAACTGAATCACATGCCGATGGACTTTGCACACACCAATTAATCAATGCACATACGCTGGGAATTTGCAAATCGAGAACAGGATGAATAACCAGAAGTTCAATTATCAGGCAAGGCTAAGAAATCCCTACAACTGAATCAAATGCCAATTGACTATGGACACACCGTAGAGAGATGGATTAGGGGGGAAAACACCACACCCATCAAAGGGGGGTGACCTCTCATATATATAGCCAATACGGCTTGAGTTACAAGGAAACAATCCTAGTATACATGGTAAGCTATATCAGCTATATAAGGTAGGCTAAATCACCTATACAAGGTAAGCTACAATCAATCAGCTATACATTTTCTAGTACCCATCCGCAGTCGTAGCGGGAGAAGAATGGACGCAAAGACTGGACCGAAACTCCGTGAAGAGCTGTACAGGGAGGCCCTTGGTCATGATGTCAGCGAACTGATGAGCGGAGGGAACATGAAGAACCCGGACCTGTCCAAGCGCCACCTTCTCGCGGACGAAGTGAATGTCGATCTCGATGTGCTTCGTGCGCCGGTGGTGGACAGGGTTGGCCGTCATGTAGACGGCACTGACGTTTGTCACAGTAGACAACGGTGGCGGAAGCGAGGGGAACGTGAAGCTCCTAAAGAAGCTGGCGGAGCCAGCAGCACTCAGCAACGGCGTGAGCGACCGCACGGTACTCAGCCTCGGCGCTGGACCTGGACACCGTAGTCTACCGCTTCGAAGACCACGAAATCAGGTTGTCACCGAGGAACACGCAGAATCCGGAGGTGGAGCGTCGGGAGTCCGGACAGCCAGCCCAGTCGGCGTCGGAGTAGGCTGTCAGGCTGTCGACGGGGCCGGTGCCGATGTGGAGACCGGAGGAGAGCGTGCCCTTCACGTAGCGCAGGATGCGCTTGACCAAAGCGAGATGAGGCTCGCGAGGATCATGCATGAAGAGACACACCTGCTGGATTTCGTACGCAAGTCAAGGTGAGGTACTGGAGAGCACCCACCAGACTCCTGTAGTCGGAGCTGTCAGAGGCAGATAGCGGGGCGCTGTCCGAAGCCAAGAGCTTGGCCTGAGTGTCCACAAGAGTCACCGTAGAGGGACACTCGGCCATGCCGGCGCGCTGGAGAAGGTCCACGGCGTACTGTCGCTAGGACAGGAATAGGCCGTCAGTCGAACGCGTGACAGAGATGTCGAGGAAGTGGTGCAGGTCACCGAGGTCCGTCATGGCGAACTTAGAAGCGAGTTTGGCCATGATCTGCTGAAGCAGTGTCGAGGATGAAGCGGTGAGGATGATGTCGTCGACGTAGAGCAGCAGGTAGGCGATGCTCGCGCCCTCTTTGAGAACAAAGAGGGAAGTGTCGGAGGCCGAGGCGACGAAACCGAGCTGGCGGATGAAGGAAGCGAACCGCTGGTACCATGCCCGCGGCGCCTGCTTGAGCCCGTACAAGGACTTCTGCAGGTGGCAGACGTAGTCAGGAGCGGCGGGGTCGACGAAGCCAGGCGGCTGCTGGCAGTAGACTGTCTCGTCGAGGTGACCGTGAAGAAAGGCGTTCTTCACGTCGAGCTGGTGAATGGGCCAGGCGCGGGAGGTGGCAATGCTGAGAACAGCCCGGATGGTTGCCGGCTTGACCACCGGGCTGAACGTCTTGTCGTAGTCGATCCCGTGCTGCTGGGAGAAGCCGCGGACGACCCAACGCGCCTTGTGCCGATCAAGAGTACCGTCGGAGTGGTACTTATGCTTGAAGATCCACTTCCCGGGGACGACGTTGGCACCGGGCGGTCGAGGAACAAGACGCCAGGTGCCGTTGTCGATCAGGGCCTGGAATTCATCGGCCATGGCAGCGCGCTAGTTCGGGTTAGCAAGCCCGCTGCGGTAGTTCAACGAGAGCGGCGACGGGACGATGGCGGCCAGCCTCTTGCCGAAGCCGTCACCGAAGGATCGCCACCCTCCCTTCTTGTTGTTGCGGCGCTGGCCGTCGCCGCCCCGCTGTTGCTGCGGCGGCTGCTGCTGATCGCGACAGCCAGAAGGGCCGTACGAGGGAGCAGTGGCAGCGACAAGGGCGGCGGCGGCGGCGACCTTCTTCCCGTTGGCGAGACACGGCTCCTTGAGGGTGAGCTGGTCGCGTGCGTAGGAGAGGGTGAGGCTGGTGGCGGCGATGTGGTCGCGGTGGCGGCGTAGGGCTCGTTCAACCCGCGCAGCAGATTGAGGACGAGCGTCGGCTCGAAGACGGCGTGGCCGGCGTCGCGAAGCTTGTCGGTGGTGGTCTTGATGCGGAGGCAGTAGTCGTCGATGGACGAATCGCCCTGAGTCATCGAGTGGAACTCGTGACTCAGGAAGATCGCGCGCTGCGCCTTGTTCGCCACATAGAGGCCGTCGATGGCCGCCCAGAGCTCGCGAGCGGTCTGGGCAGTGCTGTCCATGGCCATGTCGAGGACGGGCTCAGCGACCGAGCCGAAAATCCAGGTTTAGGGGGGGGGGGGGCGTCGAGTCCTGGTGGCGCCGCTTGGACCGGAGATGGAGAACGGACGAGCGGGATGCAGAATTGCGGAACTCGGAGGCGCGGACGGACGGAGGCGGTTGCTCGCGGCGCGGCGCTGCGCCGGAGCTGAGTCCGCGCGAGTCGGGGACGGGGCGGGCAGGCCGACGGCGGCGAGGCGAGGGGGAGACGAGAGGGTTTTGGACTCGTGTAGGGAAGCCGGTTTTTTTTCTGTCGAAGACGTGCGGACTGCGGGGCACCGGTAAAAATTTTGACCGTTAATTAAATAAGAATATTAAATAAAATCAGTTTATAAAATTATATACAAAACCTCCTAATTAATTCATGAGATCTATCTACTCTGACCGCATGATTAGAGGATGATTAATGTAGCATTACTGTAAATTATGAGTTAATTAGACTAATTTGATTCGGCGCTCATTCTTAAAAAGATTTTGTAAATAGACTTTATTTAATATTTATGCATGTAAGATTCTTCGGAGAAAAAAAATTTAAATATGGCCAGAGGATCCAGGCTTGGAATCATGACATGGTTTTTAAACGCAAGTGGATATACACGTACTCTACATATACCGGCGACTGTACTTAGACTCTATTTGTTTCACTCTCACTAAAGTTTAGCCTCGTCACATCGAATGTAAACATGTTAATTAGGAATATTAAATATAGGTTAATTAAAAAACTCATTACATAAACGAGGACTAATTTATGAGATGAATCTATTAAATCTAATTATATCATGATTAGACAATTAATACTATAATAAACATATGATAATTATGCATTAATTATAATTTAATTAGGCTTGTTAGGTTCATCTCGTGAAATAGACGTGACTTATATAATTAGTTTTATAATTAGTTTATGTTTAAGACGTCTAATTATTATTTATTTAAAGCTCTAAACTTTAGCACCGGATTCAAACACCACCTTATTTATAATAACTACTAAAAAAACTATAGAAAGAGCTTGATATAAGATTATGGCGTACGTGCTTGTATTGGTTACAAACTGCATTTAGAAATTGAAGAACGATGTGCAGTGCAGACGAGTAGACTAGTGCCCAATGTGCCAGGTCAGGCCAGCTATTCGCTAGATCCGCCGAAATTGGAAGCCTCGAGATCAGATCATGTGCTGTAGTATGTAGGACAGCAGGAGTTGAACGAACTTCGAACACTTTGAGAGCCCGACCAGAAACCTGACCACTTTTTTCTTGGCCTTGTTTAAATGCAAAATTGCACCCTCAAATTTTACTACGTAAAAAGAAAAATTTTCATCACATTAAAATGTCGACACATGCATGAAGTAATAAATATAAATAAAATTAAAAATTAATTGTATAGTTTTGTTGTACTCGGCGAGATGAACATTTTAAGTCTAATTAATCAATTTTTAGATAATTTTTCATAAATACAACTAAAATGTTACCGTGGTGCATTTATAACGAAGTAACGTCTTTTTTTCAATTTTCCACACCTAAAGTTACAACTAAACAAGGTCTTGGAAAGCAGTGGAGCAGAGCTGCACCCATTTTCTCCACGGCATGACGAAGAGTCGCCGGTCATCGCTCCCGTCCGGTGCTCTCCAGTCTTCACTCACTGGTAGTCACAATTGTTTGACTAGCTAGCCATGCATATATCTAGAGAGATGCGTGAAGATGCAAATTAAACGATGTCCTCTGTTTCTGCATCCTCCGTGCCGATTGTGGTCCATCGGAACAAAGGAGCATTTGTGGGAACAGAACTGTACTTGTGGCATGGCCTCTTCTGGTCTCCTGTCGAGTGCACCATATTCTGACTTGACCAATGTAGCTGAAAGGAACAAAATGGTCTCTTCCCAATCGGGAAGAACCGTCACTCATGGACTGCATTTAATTAGTTTCTTCTTCTCGACGTAAGCTGGCCGGCAAACATGGCGGACCTAGAAAACCCGGACGGGCATAATGAAGAGCGCTCGCTGGTGCCGAACGCGAGGACGACGACGGTGTCCTGTCCTATAAATAACCCCGGAGACGCACGCAGGAACGCAGGAACCCAAGGAGGGCAGGGCTACACTACAACAAGCGCTGCAAAGCTAAGATGGCCGTGCTCCCGCGGCGCCCCAGCCGCCTCCTGGCGCTCGCGTGGCTCGCCGTGGCGCTCTGGCTGGCGGCCACGAGCGGCTGCCTCTGCCGGCACGTCCTGCCGCAGCCGTCGTCCCTTCCGCCGCCGGCGGTCGACGCCCCTCCTGCGCCTGGTGAGCCGCCGAGCTTCTTCGCCGTCGCGACGTGACCGGCGTACGCGACGTGACGCCGTGCCACTGTACTAGCTAGCTTAGAGTGAGCTGATGGACTCGTTTTGTTTTGTTTGGCTTTTGCAGTTCCGGCGGCGCCAAGACGCCCTTTCCATCCCCGGCCGATCTGCCTCGGGCCGTTCTGCCGGCCGCGCCGCCGGCCCACGCCCATCTGCCCGCCTGAAGGCTGCCCCGGCGGGCAGCCTTAGTTTCCACAATCACCATCATCACTGCATATATGATATGGATCAATGTGATCACGATGCAGCTTAATAATACACACACACAAAAAAGTTAAGACGAAATAAATAAATAAACTGGCAGAACCCAGATGTTTTTCAAATGTTATATTCAGGAGCTCCAGATGCTATGTGTGACTACGTGTACTCTCGGATAAGCAAGTGTGATAGCGAGATTAATTCAAGAGTTGTCACGTGCTGCGATGTTCGAAACTTTGAATAAAGGAATAAAGTTACAGCTTCAACATTATTTCTCCATGCATAGATTGTAACTCATCCTGGTTATCTGGAGAACTATGCAATGCTCTACTTCCCATCCATGTGGCTTTAAAGTATTTTCAAGGGTTTTTGTATGACAAAGCCAAGGGCATAATGGTCTTTCCACCTCCTCAAATGTCCTAGATAAAACCACAATTTGGGAGTGCCAATATCAAACATAATTGTGTTCTTCAATAGACAAAGCCATATTTTTTTTGTGTCCTGTACACAAATTTCCTTAGAGCAACTACAAACAGTGCACAAGATATACTGCACCCTGCTTAGGGAATTTGAAATCGACAAAGATCCAAAGCCGATTTTTGGCCATCACAAGATGTGTGGTAAATTGATACGGCACGGTCACTTCCACCACCGAGATGTTTACTTGTTTCGAACAAGGATGCAAGCACTCCCACTCAAAATGCTGAGAATGGCTGTGTTTAGTTCCCAAACTTTCTCTCTCCAAACTTCACTATTCATCTATCACGTCAAATTACATCAAATCTCTCACCTAATGCATAAAGTACTAAACGTGGATAAATAAAAAAACTAGTTGCATGATTTTGATGTACACGACGAGACAAATCTTCTGAGCCTAGTTAGGTCATGATAGAACAATGTTTACCACAAACAAACAAAAAGTGTTACGTGTGCTACAGTGTTCGATGTGACTTTTTCACCCCCTTTTCAAGAAACTAAACACACCCAATATGCATTAGGTGCAGTTGAGATATACATCAGTGATAAAGAACACCAGAAGCCAGCCTAAAGGAAAGAATGAATCAGAAACAGGTCACGGAAACGCAAGAAGCCATTATATTATTTCAGGACTAATGATACAAGGCAACCGGATGACAGTTTCAAGACATTTACATGCTTCTCACAACTATGCGTGTATGCAGCCGAATATAGCTTTGTGTAGAATGCACTGCTGTGTTCCCCCTGGCCTGACTGGCAAATCTTCTATACAACCATCATATATATCATTTTACAGAGACCAAAAAATGAAATGAAAGTTATTCTACAATGCTCTTACAAACAATCCCAGCCCCAAAAGACAAAAGCCCTTGAATATCCATGGTGGCAAAGGCCACCTTCATCACCGTGCATCTGTTTGGGAAGGGCAAGCTTACAAAAACCGCAAGGCACCTCAATCTCCTAGGCTCACCCATTTTATCTCTAGGCTCAGAGCCATTTTGCAGCCTTAACTGCTACGGTTGATTTTCAGCCAAAAGCTAACGATCCACTAGATCACTGCACCACCGGGCTTGAATATTCAGGTCCGATTTCCGAAGTGGTTACACTGGATGACCCTGCTGAGGTCACGTTGCTGTATGAAGAACCATTCCTGGTGGATTTTGGTTGCAGTTCCATTTCTCTTTGTGCCTCTGGGCCTGCTGCAGGTCTTTGACCCTCGTCTGCTAATCTCTTCAGGATGTTCATTACAGTGGGAACAAATTTCGTCGACAGGGAAAGGATGGCAGGAAGCTGTATGATAGCACAAGTGCAAAGACGTCAGATTATTTAGGTGGACAAAAAATGTTTAACAGAAAAGTGGTTTGAATACTCACAAATCCGTGTTGGAATTCCCTGCCAATTTCTGACTGCACCCAAATGGCTTTTCCAACAAGATAAACCACAAATATGACAAGAAGGTAAAGTGGATTCCTGTTATTCAAATGAAATAGGTTAGCCAGGTTAAAAGTGAAAAAAAAAACACTAACTGACATCCAAGGATGTTTCTGCAGACAAAAGAAATACCTCAGTAATGTCATGAACTCATTGAATCCAAGGATTGCCATTGCAGCAAGTGCCCATGGAGGTGGCAGCCAGTTGTTGTTCCTCTTATTTGCTTCCTGATCAAGTTAACGGCAAATAATTAGCCAATATATCCCCTCATGCAGTTTTATTAAAGTGGACCGATCCCACTTCCCAAATTTTTCAGTAGGAGTTAACAAAATGAAGATTTTGAGATGACAACCACAGAAGGTTTTGGTAGCACATATCAGATAGCTGGAAATGGAGATACCTGGGCAGCTATGGCTTGCGTGACTGTATATTCAGTTTCAGCTTTGAATTGCCTCCACAAATTTTTGCACTGCACAGGGGTAATTAAAGTCTTCTCCTCGGGAATCTGCTCATGAATGGGCATCTCTCCTCAGCAAAACATATGCTTTGTGCTTAAAGAAACTGCTAAGTAAAAACTGAGATTTGATTCATCAGAGAAACAAAAACACAGCTTCCTTACCCTTTCCCAGGAGCTGGAGGCGAGTGGATCAGACAATTGGATACTCCTATCTGTAGTCCCAGGTCTTGAAGTGTCAACAAGAGCAAGGGAGAGTGTGTTGTCAATGTTGTCACCATCCTCCTCCAACCGAATTGCAGCCATTGTAGAAAGCAACTTCATGGACTGCAGTAAATGAGAGAATGAATATGCTTCAGCTCCTAAGACGATTTTGTACTGTTTCAGATATATAATTAGATATTAGCATTTGGCATACAGCTGAACGGGCAGTTTTAGTAATAGCTTTAATGTCCTCCTTTCCTGTCCACACCCTGGGCATTGAGTCAGCATCTCGGCTGAACAGTGTCGAGAACCTGCAAATTTGTTTCAGTTTAGTCTGAACACAGAAGATACTTGTATCTATGTGAGTTGTCGATATGGAGCACAGCTCACCTATCCTTCATGCGAATCAAGACCCTACCAGCTTCTTCTTTTGCCTTTGATTCAACTACACTTCTTCCATGCTTCTCCAGCTTCGCAAGCAGTTCTTTCGCAGTTGCTTCATCGAGGTCAAACGCCGAAACAGCAGATTCAAGACCTAAAACAGCAGTTTTTGTCTCATTTTGAAGAAGCTTTCTTATAGCTGGCCAGGTATCTTCACTGGCCGAATCTAGAAGAGCTTCGACGGGTTCTGCCAGAGCTTTGGTAAGTTGTGCCTGAAATAACATATATAAGATAAGGATTCTCTGTGCTGCATCGTGACATAAACAAACAAATTCAAACTGAACCGACCTCGTATTTGGCACAAATTTCAGATAACTTAGTAGCACGGACTGAAGCTACATGTGCCTCAATGTCACGTTTAAGCTTATCCTTCACTTTTGAGGTGTCCCAATTCACTTGTTGAATAGCAGCATCTGTAAAAGAATATGCATGTATGTAATAAGATATGGAGTTAGGAGGGAAAGGATAAGGATGCAAATTAATATCCTCCGGAAGGAGAGTTTAGGCAAGAATTTTGAATCCAGAAGTAGCTAAAAAAAATATTACAGCTAGTGTCGATTGTCATTTTTAAGCAATACAGCTACCTCTGGTAATCAATAGTCTCAATTAATCTTTACAAAGCTGAAACGCCAATAATAAAGCTATATTATTCCATTCTAAGTCTACATATGACCTTTTTTGTGAGTCAGCTGGCTGGTAGCCTGGTACATTTACCAGAACAAAAAAATCCTTCGAAGAATTTAAATGAAAAATCTTACTTGAATTGAGAACACCAGGAAAGACCAAAATGACTTAATAATTGAAAGATGAACACTAGGAAAATATCCAGCAACCAATGTTAAATGGTTAGTCCCTGTGGATGATCGGAGTGGAACTTGTACTTTCTAGGCAGTTAGTTTGTGCACTTCTAGCCTAGGACGGTGCCCTGCTAGATTATACAAACTGCTTTCCACTTCTAGTCTAGATCTTCAATGTTTCCAGCATAGCCCAGAATGAATCCGACTGGTAATTCACATAAGTATGTTTCCAACATAGACAAGAGACAAGAAAGCAATACAAATGTTCCTGAAAACATACCTTCAGATCCCTTATCAAACTTCTCCAAGAAAGTCTTAGTACAATCATGAGCTGCAACAGCGAATCCCTCCTTTTCTAGGGCCTTGTCAAAGGACTCCTTAAATGCTTCTAAAGTTCTAGTCCTCAAGTGACCCAGAAGAGATTGATAGGCCGGATTCACGAGCTATAGAGACAATAAAGGCATTGGTTTCAATACAATGAAACAAGGAGCACATCAGAATAAATAAATAAATAAGCCAAAACTCATGCTGAGAACTTGGGATCATATAAGCAACTACGAAAAACAACGAAATTCATGGAAGGTAAATGAATGAACAAAGAACATTGTAGGACACAAATTAGGTTTCAGTTTCGTTATAAAAGCTTCCACTCTTTCACTAAACTGTTTAAAAAACATGTTGCAATCTGTATCCAGAGATGACCATCAATATTTCTTCCCCATGTTCCATTCCAAAGTTGTAGTGTGGTCTACGATAATTAACAGATTTATGACCTACACCATAAATACCAGTGCAACTGTTGAGTAAACCTCTGTACATAAATCTATGTTGATTTCGACATCAATCAGTGAAAATAAAACATTGACTTCGATAAAATTGTACCTAGATTGATCAAATGAAAGTTTAATACATCCTCATCATCGATACTATATTTTCAGTGTATGCCAGCATATATATTGCTAGAAAGTAGTAGAAAGAGTTGCCCCGTGAAGACTATCACATCCGAAACATCATACATTTAGATACAGACGGAGTAAGTATCGAAAAATGAGGACGTCCATATACAGAGGCAGTACATATAACAAGTGGGGAGAAGCGCGATTTATTTCATAGAATGGATTCAGTATGTTTCAGATAACAGATGAAAGAATGATTAGAACCTGCAAGAGTTTCGACTCAAGTTGTTGTCTTTTCGAGCTTCTGACCCCTTCATCAAAATAAATAGCCTCCATGTCATACCTACAATCAAAGAACAAAATCATAATGTAAGGAATTTTCTTCTGGATACTTATTTACATAAAGAAATGAGTTTTTTTTTTGTATCTGATGGCAGATAAACTGCACAGTTCGTCTACAACAAATGGATATATCCTTTATAAAGTGCTCTTCATTTGAACCTCAACCAGACAGACACCTCGATAGGTAATTGCAGTAACAACCCCAAAAGGTTTTCTAATCCATGGGAATACCATGAACACAATAAGATAACAGATTGATAAGAAATGAACTCACTCTGATAAACATCTATCGAGAAGGCAGCTAATCTTCTTCCCAAACCCAGGAATATAGTCGTGTTGAACAGCCTCCTCAAATTGTTGCCATTCCTTCCACATAAAAATCATTTAGAATCAGACCATGCATGCATCTATGATCTAGTATAAATCAAGCGCAGTATGCATTATAATCACCTCATCAGCTGTAAAACTGGCAACTTTTTCATTACCAATTTCCTCACAACGTACAGTAGCCACCATAACCTGAATTCAAGGATAAAAGATGTCAGTATATATGATGTGATAGCTCAAATTGGAAAACTATGGATGTTACTCACTTTATGAGCAGGCAGGTCGAGATCTTTGTTCTCCTTAATGACTTTCCAAAATTGCTGTGAACTAAATGAAAAACCTGAAGCTGGGACAACACCACGCCGATCTCCAGCAAGCCCACCAGGAGCAATAGAATGCTGAAACCTATCTCTTAAATCAGAAACCTACAGAAAATTATCCGCATTAGACACAATCCTAGCAACATCAGCAATGAGCACACGTTTAGTGATTTGTGTTTCATATACACCAACCTGCTGTTTGAATAACTCCTCTTTTTCTTCATAACTGGACAGTGCCACAACTTGTACCTGGAACGGAAGACAAATGTACTTGATAGTGAATAACTCCAGCACAAAACACGTTTCAAAGACAGATAAAAGTCAAGATCTTTACTTACGTTGAAAAATTCACTAAGTGGAGTTTCTTTATGGGCATGGGGTTTAGGGACACCATCCCATATCTGCAGAAAATTGAGAACAGCTCAGGTTACTAAAAACACAAATGGCGTACTAATAAACAAAAATCAAGTAAGTACATACCTTCTGAATATCTTCCCTTAAAATTGGTTCAAGATTTTCCAGGGGTGTCTGTTAGAAAACAGAAAGAGCTTATATTAATTGGCATACAAATAATTAAATTTGAAAATAAAAAAATTATGGCAGTTGATCAGCGCATGCCGTAGTTATAAGAAGCCTATGTTGCAAAATAGCAAACCCTTACCCTTGATTTGTCACGAATAACAAACAACAATGTTGTTTTGCGAGGACTAAACAACCTCATCATGACCTACAACATAAGAACAATTTCTGGGGTTAAACAATGCCTGAAATGCCACTTAAATCAAGCATAAACAAAATAGTAGGGTACTAAGTCAAATCAAAGTATTACTCGCAACACGTTACCTGAAAAACTGTCTTCAAAAGAGGCTTGTTTGCAGCTTGCTCTCTGCCAATGTCATGGCACCACCTAGAAAGAAAAAACAAAACATTTGCTCAATTGGGCAAGGGAATAATAGGCCAAATAAACATCACCTAGTAAAAAGAAAACTTACATATTGATCAACACAATGTCTGAAACAGCCAAAGCAAACAGTGCACTTTGCTTCTCAAACGCTGTGTCATCCTGAAATATTATGCAGACAAATTAGGCAGCAGCGCAATGTGCAGTGAGAGCTCCACAGCACAAAATGTAACTTTTAGTCTTTTAGAGCGATCAGAAGGGTCAGTTTCAGCAAATATCAGTGTGTTAAAAGGTGAAGCAGCAGACACAACATGCATCAAATATTGAAGCTTATTTGACAAGCCAGAGTCCTCCACTTGAAATCTATAATAATCTGAGACCAATTGGACGGGCCTAACAGGCTTAAGATTATAATAAGCTGAATGCAAAAAACACCCAGGCTTAAGATTATAATAAGCTGAATGCAAAAAAGCACCCAGGCTTATATGAGCTGCCATACCACCAAGGTTCAGGACACTCCAAACATGTGAAATGGACAAAAAAAATCTATAAAAAGGAGGCTGCAGTTACAATGCGAGTTTAAGAGTGTGGTTTCCATGACCTAGTAAACACATGTTCAAACCATTCCCAAATTGGAGGTATGCTCGTTTTTATTACCTCTCCTCTCTCTCTTCCATCAGTTCCTTCCAAGTCCATTACAAGGGTGCATGGTTCAATGTCTTGAGCCTTCGCCAACCATATACCTTTGGTAGTCTGCGACCTGAACATATCAGTAAATGCTAGTTAAATTACACAAGAACAGGCTGCGCCAGAGCCAATACAGTTTCTCCAGACAAATATAAAGGAACAGCATCATACCTTCCTTTGAACGCATCCATCTCCCTAAAATTGGTCCTGAAAAGATGGTTCAAAAGTGTACTTTTCCCTGCAAGAAAATGAGGAAGACGGTGTAATGATCAGAAAAAAAGGAAGTATCCAGTATACAGGATTGAAACAGTGGAAAGGAGAAACCCCATACCACTACTTTGTGGGCCCATTATTGATACAACAGCATATGAGAGCCCGCATTCGCCCAATCGAACTTCCTTCATGAAGTTCTCCAATCCAGAGACATTGAAGATCCCATCTCCATCGATGAGCTGTGTAGAGACACAGATGTCCGCCATTTCTGCTCTGTAGGAGACGAACTTATCAAGCATAGAACATTGCATTCATAATCAGAAAACGGAGAGACCCAAAACCCAAAACAAAAGGAATATGATTGCAGTGCTTCGCCTGCCTCCAGCATTTCTCCACAAGGAAAATTGAACACAAAGCTTAGCCTAAGAATTTAGCACCCAAGGACCAGGCCATCAAGCTGTACCGCAGGACAATCGGGCGCTTGTCATACAGCAGAACCAAAGAATTATGATCATAACATTTGAAACCCTCCTCAATCAGCCCGTGTTCCACAGATCATGCCTTGGAATTCGGGTAGAGATCAAATCAGGAGCATTAAATGGGATACTTAACTAGCAATGCTGTAGTACCAAAGGGTGGCCAATTGAAAAGGGTGTGGGTGGTAACCACACTTCGTTCTGGGTCATCTACGGCTGAATACTACTACAATTATAACTTGAGATCGTACAGTGTACACTATCAGGGGCGGGTTGATATGAGGGCGGGGGGCTCCAGCTGAAACCCCAGGGAAATCGGGTTTGGGACCCAAAAACAAGTACTAATATTATCACCCAAAAGAGCAGCAAACAAATCCGCAACGACCAAGCGACCTATCCAAGGACGGATGATCTGGATTTCAGGGCTCCAGCGAAGAAAAGGCTCGCGCAGAGCAAGACGAGCAAGCAAGCTAGGACGCACCAATCCGCGAACCCACGAATCAAGCACGGGTCGCAGCGGATCTCGACCCCCCACGCAGCGGACGGTGCCCAGGCACCTAGTGGGTCTACGACGCCCGGGCCAGGGGGGTGGGGGAGGGAGAGTAGGTCGCGGTGGAGGGATGCCGCGCGTGGAGATTCAATCCGATTGAGGAGGAGGAGATAGAGAGAGGGGCGAGGGGGCGGACCGTGGAGATGGCGCCGGGGCTCGCGCGGCGGGCGGCGAGAGGCGAGGGCGGCGCAGGGGGGGGCTGCGAGGCCGCTGGGCGCCGGCGGCTTGATGCAGATCTGGCCGCTCTCCAACGCCGGCGCACAGGACAGGAGCAGGCCAGCAGCGTCCGCCGCGCGCACGGGACCTGCGGGGAGGAGGGGGCGGGGCTCTCGGATGGAGGAGGGAAAGGGGGAAGCCCGGTGGAGAGGAGGTGGGGGGGAGGTGAAGGTGACCGCACGGCGGGGTCGGGGTCGGGTCGGTTGGGCGCCGAAAGGCGTCGTCGATTCCAAAGCGGCCAGCCGCGGCCCGGCGCCGCCCACTGACGTGGCACGCGGCCCTCTGTTTTTTTTTTGTTTTTTTTTCTCTCCCGATTTCCGCTTTTGCAAATACACCCTGTGTCGCGTTGGGCGCGCTGTTTGAAGAAGCACCGTCACCGCCGACTCCAAATTCCAAAACGTTGGAATTATGTATTTATGTTTTACTCTTCCGTGTTCAGACACAAAATAATACTTTTCAAAAAAGAAGGTGCTAGGATGGTAATTGGCACGTTCGGAGCCTAGGAACGGGTAGACGAGAGAAAAAAAAAGAAATTATATTGTGAAACGAAAGCAAAGAAAAAGGGCGGATGAATGAGAAGTTGGGCGTTGGAGAGAGTCAGAGAGCCGAGGAGGAGTATATTTTATTTTTTGTTGTGCGCACGAGGGAAACACATTACATTTTTTTTCTTTTCCTACCTACCTTTTTGCTACTCTTTGTTGACGAAATAATAATTGTGGAAAACTCGTCAGAGCAACATAGACAGACCTTTAAATTCCGATATAATTTCTGCCTTTAATTTGCTTGTATGGTTGTAACAACTTCCAAAGGAAAAAAAAAGGGATAAGTGGTACCCAGTGGCAGTTGCTCATTTTTGTTTTAATAGGACCATTATGCGTAACTTTTAGGGAAAAAGAAGCTCGATTGAAATGTGTACAACAAGGTAAGCCACCGTCATAGAAGGTAATCAGTACTTATTATGCAGTAGAAGAAACAGTGTCAAAAGCAGCCTAATTTTACCACGTACACAAAAGTCTAGGTAAAAATAGAGCAAACGAGTACAGTATGTGACCATATGGCCTGATTAGCTGTAGCGCAACTCGGTAAACTATTGTCACCACCTGTCCGGATGATTGGATCGCAACTCATTGATGATTGAACCACCACATTTGATTTCCCATAAAAGCCTGGAGCACTTGACCAAACTTACTTTTGATGATCATGATTGTACCAAGGGGACCATGTTTATATGAATTCATCTTTGTGTGTACTGTAGTATGGGTATAGTATAAGCCAGCATGTAGCACCATGATGAGCCCCCATAATTACTCTTTGTTCTTAAGGATTGTCCACCCCACCTGTGGTCAATATAATACCACTTCTAATAGTAAAACTAATCACGATGCATCAATATATTGACCAAAAGGCAAAAGGAAGTTGGTCCATCCAGCAGGTTGGTCAAAACGAAAAGGGCATTCCATGCTTGGTTCAAGTCAGAACTTTAGAATTTACGAGGAGTCTACAAAGCCCACCTAAAGTTTTCAAAATTTACGATTTTCTTAGAAAGACCTAAAGTTTCCATTTTATATAAAAATTGAGCTTACAAGATTAGAGTATTTAGACAAATTTCTATATTTTCAGGGGATAGTGATCAGGATGCATATTAGGAACAATATTTTTGGTTTAAGGACTTCTTTGGAATGCGGGATTTTTTCAGAGGCCTAAATATGAATAATACATAATATCATATCATTGAGTGAACGTTATAACTAAGTTGTAGTTAGATGGCGGCCACGAGGAAATCCAACTCTGCATATGAAGTTTTATGTCAGAATATATCCCTATACAACTCAAAACAACGAAGTCTTACGGTGACAGTGTGTTTGCCACGCCACCACTCCATTTGTGTAGTGGTAGTACTTCGTTTTATGTCAGAGAATGCACGGCTAATTTTGTTGTCCAGGAGATAAGAGTGAACACAAGCTAGGGCAGATGAGCAGGGCATCTAGCGCAGTGACGAGTACGTAGTGACCGGAGGTGGCGGTGAGTGGTGACAGGGGCACATGAGCCTGGGAGAAAAAAGGGCAAGGGAGCCAGGGAGTAAAGCAGATGCGGCCAAATCTGGTGACGCTGTCGAACGCTGTGCGCGCACGCGCTGCCACTGCAGATAGATCTCTCCGGGCCGGCGGACGGCGGTGGCGCACGCGGGTTCCCGACGGCGCGGCGTCCCCTCGCCGGGACAGCCTCCTCGTGCCGCGCCCAGCACCGCACATGCCATGCCATCCTCCGCACCCGCGATCTGCGCTGCGCATGTCCAACGGCTACCAGCTCGTCCCATTCTGTGGGCATTCGGGTAATTCAGAAAAATCAGATCCGATAATTTAGGTAATTAAAATTGCTACACAACGTTCTTCTTTCCGATAAAAGAGAAACCCAAATTTTCGAGTCCAAGTTCAGGTTAGTCCTGATTTTCCGAATTGATACGCTTGGTTAGGAAGAATAATAGAGCAAGATAAGCGCATAAATTTGACTTAAATGCACATAAATACAATCATATATTACACATTGCAATCATTTTTGCAATCCATAAATTTAATCCATAGATTGTACATAACACACAATAAAATCAAGTCGCTTATCACAATTTTGAAACATGAATTTAAAGTCTAAAACAATAGCTCGGGTATTTTGGATACTTGGAGTAGGTATCCGAATTTCTCAAATTTATTTTGGGTTTTCAAACTTATTACTTAAAATAGTAATTTGGATTTTGGATTTCGAGTAATATGGACTGGGAAAATTCGGATTCGGGTTCGGGTTCAGAAAATTATGTCCACCCTTGATCCCTGTTCCGCATTCTGGGAGAGCGCGCGATCAAACATCAACGCGGTTGGTTAACCAGCTCGTATGACCATTGGACTAGTTTGATTTGACATCTTATGGAGGGGTGGTGCTCCCTACGATCTGTCCCTAAAAATATAAGAACCTGAAGTGTTTTATGTTTTTTTAACTTCTGGGTACTCCTATTTATCAAGAGCTTGTCAATCGGGAATTGGTTCAACCATTCATTGCGTTGATCAAATCATGCATGAACCCGGCAATCAGTGAAGAACCCGGCCGGCTGTTAACCTGGTCCATCAAGAACCAGCTCGGGTCATGAAGCACTTTTCGCTCGCTGTTTATTTGTCCTAAAACCAGACGCCAATCCACCCCTAACTCTACGGTTTCCTTTCTTGTTTCCAATGACTGCGCTTTGACGTGTTGAGCTAGGGGGAAAACCACCCCGAAGACGAGAGAGCTATGCTGACGAAGAAAGCTTAATTATGAATCTCAGCATGTAGTACGTGCGTATGAACTTTGAAGCGGTCATTTCGCCAAAAAAAAAACTTTGAAGCAGTCAGAAATTAACTCCGGAACATGTGTGCGTGCAGGGTCACCGGTCGCGAACCGTGACACGTAAACGGCAGCCCGGTAGTGCTGATCAACATCGTCATCGTGGACCTCATTAGCCCAGACCCGAAAAAAAAAACATCGGCCTTAGGGCGTCTCCAATGGGCGCATCCATCCCACTCCTATACAATTAATGCATCTATAGGACCCAATCCTTTACATTGTGAACTTGGTTCTATAAAGAGCCCGCTCCCAGTCGTGGAACCAACTCTCGTCCATTTAAATAAGGTGTCACTCTGACACAACTCAACCTCCAACTTCTAGTCGCGGTCAACACACTTGACCGTTGCCCTCCAAGCAAAAAAAATCGAACGTTGCCGAACAAAATGACCGTTACTCTCTATACAACTTCCTCCTTCATCAAACCTTGTTCTCCTTCAAAGCCTTCTTCCTGCACACTTGTTCTTCTTCTTAAGAGCCTTCCAGTCTTCTTGCTACTAACCTGCATAAAAAGAGAGAAGCAAGCTCGGGTTGCATAAAAAAGAGAGAGAAGCAAGCTCGGGTTGCATAAAAAAGAGAGAGAAGCAAGATCAAAACAACACAACACCATAAACATATTGCTTTGTTATGGATCCAGCAGACAAAAGTTTCAGTAGGTTGCTTGCTTCTGAGATCAAAATCCAAGACCAGATAACACAAGCTTCCAGCACATGCCAAATTTCCCAAACACTTTCAACCCCTCTCAGTTTGGACCCCCACCATTCAACCATTCCCAGTACCCCCAAAACAGCCCACCAACACATGACATGCATAATTTCAATCCCTTTGGTAGTGTAGGCAACTTTCAACAATATGTCCAATATCCTTCAGGTTATCAAGGTTTTCAGCAAGTACCACAGATTGGAGTTCCAAGTGGAATATTTGGATCTGTGGGTGGTGCTTCCTCACATGGATCTGATTCAGCATCGCCTCTGTCACAGAGAAGAGAAGTGCAGCAAGCAGAAGAAAAGGAAGATTCAAGCGACAGTAGCCCAAATGAAGTAAGGAGGGCTGTGAGAGTCAACTACTCCGAGGAAGAGAACCTACGCCTAGTAAGTGCTTGGCTAAAGCATTCAGTAGATCCAATTCGTGGCATAGATCAGAGTGGAGAGTCCTATTGGAATAATGTGGCAGAAGAGTTTAATTCCAACAAGCCTCAAGGTGCAAGAACAAGGTCAAAAGGACAGTTGAAAAGCCATTGGGGAAACATCTCTGCTGATGTTTCCAAGTTCAGTGGGATTTATGGTCGAATGGATTTTTGCAGTGGGGAATCTGATGACATGCTGATGGACAGAGCCCGTGCTGTGTTCAAAAATGAAAACAAACAAAAACCCTTCACACTAAAGTATGTATGGAAAGTTCTTAAGGATCAACCCAAATGGCGTAGAATTGGTGAGGATCGTGAAGATAAGAACAAGAGGACTAAAGTGGACGAATCTGGAGCATATACATCATCTTCAAACCCCGAAACAGATGAGGGTGGGAAAAACAAAGAAAAAAACGTCCAGAGGGGCAGAAGAAAGCAAAAGCTAGGGTTAGAGGAAAAGGGAAGGATAAGACCCTACCACAGTCTCCTCTAGGTATGCAGCAAGACGAGGACATGGTTTTGTTTCATGATGCTATGTCAAAGAGAGCAGATGCACTTGCAAAAACAGCTGAAGCAACAAATGTAAAGATTAGATTTGATAAGCTGACCAAGTACATGGAATATGTGGAGAAAGATACTTCTAACTTTAGTGCAGCAAGACTGAAGATGCATGAACAAATCCTAGCAGAGCTAAGCAAGGATTTGTTTCCATCTTCAGATGATTGAGACCTAGATGTTGGAGAATTTAGAGCAAGCTTATATTTTAGTCTGTACTTTCCTATTATGTAGTGGTCTATTATTTTAGTGTTTACTTCATGTAATGTACTGAATGTAATAATCTACTATTGTAGTGAGTACTAAATGTAATAGGCTATTGTTTTAGTGAGTATGAAGTGTGATGTATTGAGTATTAATGGAAGTACCTCATTATGTATTTTTTGTGCCTCAAATCCCTTTTCCACAAGCATCACCTGCATCAGATCAGAAACTGAGACATAGGTTTTCACAAATATAAATCTTGAAATACAACTAAAAATATATCTGACAGTAATGAATCACATGCTATTGAAAGTATCTGTCAGAGAACTAGCTGTTGGAGAACTAGCTGTTGGAAAACTAGCTGTTGAAGAACTAGCTGTTGAAAAACTAGCTGTTGGAGAACTAGCTGTTGGAGAACTACCTGTTGGAAAACTAGCTGTTGAAAAACTAGCTGTTGGAGAACTAGCTGTTGGAGAACTAGCTCTTGGAGAACTACCTGTTGGAAAACTAGCTGTTGGAGAACTAGCTATTGGAGACCTTGCTGCTGTCAACAGCTATCTATAAATACAAGATGCATGTCACCTGGCACTCCACTTATTCTCATATGCTACACTTGCTTTCATTCCATCCCCAAAACCAGACCACTACAAACAATGTCTCAGGAGTCAGAAAATCAGCCCAACGATTCAGATGATTCTATCACAAGTGACTACCTCATCAACCTCATGTGGGAGGAAGTCAATGACCCATTGGTGGCTCGAGTTGAAGGTAAAATGGAAGCTCGGATGCAAGCTAAACTTCAAGCTAAACTTGAAGCACAGGCCACTAGCAGTTCTAATCAGCGCACCAGCTACTCACGAAGGTACATTAACAGAGATCATGAAGCTGGTCTTTCCAAACTAGTTGCTGAATATTTTTCCAACAATCCATTGTACACTGATTACCAATTCCGTAGAAGGTATCGGATGAGGAAACATCTGTTTTTGCAAATCGTAGAAGCATTAGGAAGTTGGTCCTCATATTTTCGTTTAAGGAGAGATGCTTTTGGGAAGGCAGGTCTTTCACCATTACAAAAATGCACAGCTGCCCTCCGAATGTTAGCATATGGCTCAGCGGCTGACCTTATGGATGAAGTATTTGGAATTGCTGAAAGCACAACTATAGAGTGCATGATCATGTTTGTTTAAGGTGTGAGACACATATATGGCCAACAATATCTTAGAAAGCCCACCCAGGCTGATATCCAGCGCTTGCTTCAGGTTGGAGAGGCACGTGGATTTCCTGGGATGTTGGGTAGTCTAGATTGCATGCACTGGCAATGGGGAAATTGTCCAGTTGCATGGAAGGGGCAATTTACCCGAGGTGATCACAAGGTACCCACAATTATGCTAGAAGCAGTTGCCTCGTACGACCGTTGGATTTGTCATGCCTTTTTTGGCACACCTGGTTCCAATAATGATCTAAATGTGTTGAATCAATCGCCATTGTTTACACAAGTGCTACAAGGAAGAGCTCCAGAGGTTCAATTTTCTATGAATGGATCGGAATATAATATGGGGTATTACTTGGCCGATGGAATTTATCCTGAATGGGAAACAATTTTTAAATCGATCCCTCTTCCTTTAAGTCCAAAGGATAGATTATTTGCTCAACATTAGGAGGGGGCAAGAAAAGACGTCGAGTGTGCTTTTGGGATTCTACAGAAGCGTTGGGCCATTATACGTCACCCGGCGCGCCTTTGGGACAAGAAACAGCTAGAAGATATTATGATGGCATGCATTATTTTGCATAATATGATAGTTGATGATGAGAGAGACTCTTATCAATTGCGTCAAGATGACACCTATGAAGAAGGGCGATCTACGAGGCCAATAGCAAGACTTAACCACGGCCCTGTTCATGGATTTACTAGAATCCTAGAGATAAATGATAATATCCATGACAGAGATGCACATAAACGTCTGAAGGCAGATCTAGTGGAGCATATCTGGCAAAAGTTTGGTAGTCGGCAAGCCTAAATTCAACCAGTTGGTGTATTGTGTTTGCACGTTCTTTGTAATTCTATTTTTCATCAGAATTGTACTTGTATCAATTAATGTATCTCTAAACATTGCATTAGAAATGAGCCATAACAACAAACAATTTATGCAGAAAAAAATGCACTGCAAGTTTGAATCAACATACATCACTCCACTGCTTGTGTTCCTAAATTATTACAGTGTATGTGTGTCAATGCTAGTTAGATTCAACTAATCCATCGTCACATGGCAGAGCAAAAATAATTAGTTAATCACCGTGAGACAGGTACATGCATAAATCTAGTATGGGAAAAAGACGAAATTTACCTCAAATCCATGGTGGTCCTTTCTTGATTGGTGCTGCCTGCCCTTCACGATCCGCACAGTTCACCTTGCCTCTCCGCAGCTGCCGGCGCCCAGCCCCACTTGTTTTACGATTCGCTAGCGCCTAACCTTCTTTCAAGACGAACAACGACTGGATTTGTGGAACCTGCTGGCGCCGGATTCGGATCTGTTGGGGGCAACCTTGGTTCCCCTTCACACTGCCAAGAACACGGGCATCTATGGCCGCTCCTCTGAGGATGGGACCTGAGGAGGATCTACAGGAGAAGAGGGGGTGTGGAGCGGTGCCGGGCGGGCGGTAGCTTCGTCGGGAGGATGCGGCATGGATAGGATCTGAAGAAGGGAAGGAGCAGGTGTGAGGCGCACGGTCGTGGGGAAAGGAGACGGAAACACAGAACTCGCGCGAAGAAACGGCTGGATAGGAACGAGGAAATTTTTTTAGTCTCATGGACCCCACACATAGGCACGCCCCTGTATTCATACATTGGGCCATTTTAACAGGCGACATCACATCATCTGTGGGTCCCATCTAAGATCCAGGCCCGCATCCATACATTGGAGATGCCCTTAGCCACGAAGGCATTAGATATGGTGTACCCACGACACGTCACACCCGTTCCTCCTCTCTCTTGCCGTCACGCAAAGCATTGGGATGGTACTGCGAGATATGCGCGCGTCTCAATTGGCCTAGATCCCAAATTCTACCCCCAAGTTCACTATACAAAAAGAAGATTCCCATCACATCAAAATGTCATAGTATGCATGGAGTACTAAATATAGATAAAATCAAAAATTAATTGCACAATTTTATTGCACTCTACGAGACGAACATTTTGAGCCTAATTAATCAATTTTTGACAACTTTTCACACGTACAAACAAAATGCTACAGTGACCTACGCATCTCAAAAGACCAAATTTTGGCCCCCAATTTTAGAAACTAAACAAGACCTTGGTCTCAGCTCCGACCCTTAGCAGCGTCAGCAACAGCTGACAGGACCAGGCGTGCATGGCAATGGCAGACGAGATGTTTTGCAGGTGGCTTATCGACACTGTCATCGTAATTGCCCAGCAAGCAAGCAAGTATCCGCTGTGTCCGCGTAGTAGTTTTTTTTAAATTACCGCAAGTAGACGCTCACAACACATTTACCCCTATAAATATACATACGTAAATCGTATCTCTATGAGCATATTCGAAGGACTAAGCACTCGACAGATCTGGAGATTTTTAAAGTCATCATTGTCGTCGACGCGTCTGCTAAGTAGGTTGACGAAGTATTTTTCTCATCAAGAAGAAACACCTCCGAACGGTATCGGCCCAGATGTAGCTAGCTTATGGAGTTTTTTTTTCCATCAGCGTTGGGCTGGATCCAATCATCTTTCCGTGATACTGTGTACTTTTTTCTTTTTCTGGCGAAGTCATGCTACTGTGGACTGATACAATAAATGGGCTGGGCCGTATCTGGCCCGTCCAGCCTTTCCCGTATTTTGGTCACTTGAGTGGGGAAACCGAGATGACAGTGACAAGTTACAGACGTCTCTATCTCATAATTCCACCCAAATTCCACCATACAAAATAAGATTCATGTCACGTCAAAATGTCGACACATATATAGAGTATTAAATGTAGGTTAAATCAAAAACTAATTACACAGTTCTGTTGTACTTTACGAGACGAACATTTTAATTCTAATTAATCAGTGTTTGAATAATTATTTATAAATACAAACGAAATGCTACAGTGCCGTATTTATGATAAAATGTCAAGTTTGTACTTTAAAGTTGGAAACTAAACAATGCCCTCGTTGGAAGCCCTTGTTGGAATGGAACACAAGGTCGTGTAGCATCCGCTCGCACGTCGGCCCGCCGGTCCCGGGCGCCCGCCTGCCTAGTGTAGTACAGTAGCTCAAGGTTTGGCTGTCCATAATGCTTGTGACAACAAACCAGAGCCGGTTGGTACTGAAACGGCCGACGAATCAGTTTTTATGATCGATGATTTGGCTCGCAGCCACGGAGATTATATATTGCACGGGTGCAGCTCGTTAGAAACTGACAGCGGGCCAAATATCCGATGCTGAAATGTTCTCTCTCCTATCTGAGCATCGGTGCTGGCCACAGCAGAGGCGATGCTTGAATCGAAAAATTATAGCACCGGGGCAAGCAGATGCGTCGAGGCTTGGTGAATAAAAAATGAACTTGTCGTTGATTCTTCTGCCGACCAGCTCCCTCACGCCACTAAAAAAAGGACATCTCGCACCCCCTACGGATCCTACAATCATGTTTGCACACTCCAGCCTTCTGAGCACCGGTGCCCATTTTATGACGTGAGTCCCAATCTTTTTTGGCATGGAGGCCGACGCTGTGGCTAGTCTTAGTACCACCTACGAGGCACGATGATCAGTTGGCTAAATCGTCTGGTTTATCGATCATATATTTGACTCCAATAAGAGCTGCCACCGGTAGAAAATGGACATTCCATCTATGACATTAGTCCAAAATTTAATTTGACCCAAGACTAATACGAGCATTAGTCCCGGTTCTAAAGTTTGGGGATGTGGATGGACCTTTAGTCTCAGTTGATAGTCCCGGTTGGTGGCTCCAACCGAGACTAAACGGTCTTTTAGTCTCGGTTGGTGGCTCCAACAGAGATTAAAGGTTCACCAACAGGACTAAAAGTCCTCCGCATATTAGTATGAAAGGAAAGTATCCCACCCAAGATCATATGTGCTGCGTGGGCGGGATGGTTAGGGGCTATACACGAGGCAACAGAGAGGTTGTGGGTTCAAAGCACCATGAGCTGCTATCCGGTTCTCAAAACCGAGACTAAAGGGGGTTGAGAACCGGGACTAAAGCCCATTTATATACTAGTGTGTATACTAGCTACCAAATGCATGATGAGAGTTTAATTCTGGCCTGGCCTTCTTTGATCCATGTCCTGGACCCAATGAACTTCCGGTCATTCCGTACTTTGTTTTATTAATTAGCACTTGTACTTTGTAAACTATGTTATTAGTAAACAATGCTCTTTGCAAATTTTTTGACACTAGCCGGCAAATCCCGCTCTTGCTACCTGCAGTTGCGCCGAGGAGGGTGGCCACCAGAAGATATTACGGGTCTGTTTGGTTACCTGGCTGACTCTAGTCTGGCTAAACTATAGAGCCAGGGTTGCCTAAGCCTGGTTTAGGATATGCAATAGACCATATTTGGTTGGTTGGCTTAGCTAAGTCTAGCTTATGCAAGAGTGTGTTTAGTTGAGTGTATTGTCTTGCGTGAAAACCTCATCTTTCATAATGTGAATTTACCCCGTCGTCCTCCACCTACCGCCTGCACTGTTGTCCTCCTAGTCTTTCACCTTCGGCCTCTGCTGGCCCAACCCATCGCCCATCCTCCCCCTCCAGCCTCCGCCGGCCCACCCCATCGCCCGTCTCTCCCTCACCCTCACTGCTCACCTCTTCATCCTCTTCCTTCCCGGTGCGGTGACCCCAAGCGTGGCAACGAATCGAGCTCCGCTACGTCCGGATCAAGGAGAGCTGTGACGAATCGAGCTCCGCCACGGTCGAATCAATGGAATCTCCGACGAATCGAGCTTTGCCATGGCCAGATCTAGCTGGCCTTCAAGGGGAGATACAAAGAATTGAGCTCCACCTCCCATCCCGCCTGCCCGCCCTCATCAATCTCTCACTCCTGCCCCGCTCGGCCCATCCCTAATCCCTGCCCCCCATCCCTCCCTCCTCTCCCTTCCTGCTGGCGGCGACACCAAGCCGAGCTCCACCCCGCTCGGGTCAAAGAGGAGCTCGAGACTCAGGGCATGGAGGCACCTGCCGCACCTGCAATTGGGTTGGGCTCTGGGTCACGCGCGCCGGGTGGATCTCCGCACGGATGGTCGGCACCGGTGTCACCGGCGTCGAAGGTTGTCGGAGGGCGTCACCGCCGGCGTCGGAGGTTGAGGTCTTGATGCGGTGGGCATGAACACATGGCTAAAGGTGGGCGGTGGACGCACAAGGTGGTGATGGGAGATGCAATACCCGGCTTGTGCAAGCCTGGCTTAGTGGAAACGACCACTTCCTGCGTTTCCATGGAGCCGAGCTAGGAGCCGATTTTGCATTAGCTTAGCCTGGCTAAAGGCCTAGCCATGCAACCAAACATGGGCAAGATGGCTTATTAGGGCCTGGCTAGGCCTTATATAGACAACCAAACAGACCCTACAAAAGCGGCATGGTCGTCGCCGGTCGCGGTTGGCGGGGGAGGTGTTAGGAGGAAGAGAAGACCGTTGTTGTTTTATGGTTGGGGCATCTACTGCAACTTTACGAAGTAAGAAGCCATAAAACTGACCTGCCCCAACTGTGTTCTAAAAAGAAAATCAATTTTTACTAAAAGGACCATGTTATGAAGAACCACATCAAAGAGGAAAAATCAAAGGCCTTTGATCATTTTCATGTTGTGTCATTGCATCCCTTAGCATGTACCTCCCACAATAGAGGCTTTCCACATTTCACTATAAATTCCTCACAAATGCTAAATTAAATACCTTTCAGAATTTTTATTTCTTTCTTCCATCCCAAATAATTTTCTTTCCCTTGTTTCTAATTTAACATATTATATGCACCACTTTTATATTAACTTGCCATTACAATGGGTATTATATATATATAGTAGCCTTAGTTGTTGTTTTTTTCTAAAAAACTACACATACGTCTCGCTGTCAACCGTTACATCCAGGGGCGGAGGACCCGATATGGCAGCCGCCATACCTTGAATTTTCCTAAGTACACCTAGGTTTTTGACTATGCTGTTCGCCGGCCGCCATTAGAGCTTGAAACTATGCTGTTCGTGAGGGCAAGGAGCATTGGCAGAAAGAAGACTGTGTGTTGGGCCAGATTAGAATGCAAACCGTTATGTGAAAGGACCTTGATGTCACCTAGAGGGGGGGTGAATAGGTGAATCTGCACTTAATCAAAAAATTTCACACAATCACTACTGAAACCGGTCAGACCGGTTTCCCAAACCGGTCAGACCGGTTTCTGGCAGAGAACACAACTATGCAATTTATCCCCTCTACGAGTTCAGGCACAATCCAAACTTGGTGAATAGCTTCTGTAGATGATTTCTAGCAGGTTCACTATGTCCCCGCACACAAATAAAGCACAATCAAGTAGATCGAAGAGGAAGCTAATATAAATGCTAGAAATTGAACTTGTGAGGCAAAACAAATGAGAGACGCGATGATTTGTTTTCCGAAGTTCAGATTCACCGCCGCCACTAAGGCTGCCACCAAGGCACGATGAATCCTACGTCTCCGTTGAGGGCCTACGAAAGGCGGGCTTATACACACCAAGCCACTTTCCTCGATTCCACTAACTTGTGACATTTTCCCATGAAGGAGGCAGGGCCAGCCTTTACAAACAATCCGTGGCTCACCACAAACACGGTAGCTCACCGGCGACGCCTAGCCGTCTAGAAGGCTTCACCTCCAAGAGTAACAAATGCTTCAATGGTTGCTAGACTTCACCAGAAGTGCTCAAGCTAAGTATTTGCTCTTCACTGATCTAGCTAGCTCTTACTAGCTTGCAATAGCTCACACACAATTAGCCTCTCAACCTGTAACACCTCGCCCTCCAAAGCCGCCCCGGACAGCCCTTCAGAGGGGCGTGCACACGTACACATAGCACCCTGCTTACACTTTCGTCATCGCTTCGTGTAAAAGGGTTAACCCGAAGGTGCTATGGCTGGAAGACAAGGGCTTATAAGTTGCCTCCACCCTTGCTAAACTAGCAAGGTGGCACTAAACACGTGCATCCCGCACTCGTGGGCCACTACTGGGCCATACAAACTGGGCCAGGTGTGACATACACCCCCCTCAAAGAACCCGACGTTCTCGTCGGCACAACTCACCCACACGGTCAAATGTCCAGGAACGTTCCCCCTTAGCGCACGACCGTACGTCCAGTGCCGGCGCCATAGTCCATGCCGTATGCCCTACCCGGGGCACACGCGCCATGTGCCTTATGCCCGCACACTGACCCGTACGCGCAACCGCGAGGGTCGGCTCTGATACCATTTGTAACACCCCGCCCTCCAAAGCCGCTCCGCACAGCCCTTCTGAGGGGCGTGCACGCGTACACATAGCACCCTACTTACACTTTCGTCATCGCTTCGTGTAAAAGGGTTAACCCGAAGGTTCTATGGCTGAAAAACAAGGGCTTATAAGTTGCCTCCACCCCTTCTAAACTAGCAAGGTGGCACTAAACACGTGCATCCCGCACTCATGGGCCACTACTGGGCCATACAAACTGGGCCGGGTGTGACACAACCCAAATCCAAAGATACAATCAAATCTCAATCAATCTCACAAAGAGATGTTTGAGGAGAGCTTGCTGGTGCTCAAGGAGGTTCTGGACGCACAAGAGAAGCAAGGAAACCAACAACCCTCAAAGGAGAGGGCCAAGGGGTATAAATACCTCACACCCAAAAACTAGCCGTTATATCAGTGGAAAACCGGTCAGACCGGTTTCCCAAACCGGTCACACTGGTTTTTAAACGAAACTAGCCGTTAGCACTCTGAGCTCTAAAACCGGTCAGACCTCTTTCCAAAACCGGTCAGACCGGTTTTGGACCAGTCAGCACACTTAGTCTCAAAACGACCTCTCTCAAAGGCTATCTCACATGGGTTGACCTATGATCACTTTTGGTGTAGTAAAACAACTGATGTTGCATCCCTCTTGATAGTACGGTGTTCCTATACTCAAGATTACAATTAGTAAATAAAACTTCCCTTGAGCTTCTATATCTTTATTGATGCCATACTTGATCATTCTCATCTTAGAGGACACACAACACTTCATTCTTGCTGAGCAAATCCCATCTTGAGCCAATGACTTAGAATTTTCATGGTATGAACCGATTCATAAGCCATCCCAATATATGATTCAATAATGATTTGATGTCTTGCATTGCTTCACTAGCTAAGGCTTGATTAATGCATCGAGACCAAACCACGATACTAGTCTTCACCCTAGCAAAGTTCCTCGGTTACGACCAACTTGCCCTTCTCTTTGCTTAGTACCTGGACACTGCTATCTAGCTTGATCCCTTTTCATCCCATCTCACATCTTTAAGTTTGGCTTTGCTTTGCATCACTAAGAGTACCACATTGAAATCCATGTCTTCACTAATTCAAGATATGTCCAAGATCATCTTCTATGTTGTCTTTGATAAATAGCTTGTCCATAGGCTTTCATGCACATGAGACCATATACTATTCATAGAATCATATCCCATTCTATTTATAACCACGACTATGGACCAAGTCTAAAGGAATTCTAATTTCTTCATGTAGACTGTCCCATTTTGTCTTGATAAGCTTCTACTAGATGAGACCATATACTATTTATAGAATCATATCTCATTTTATTTATAACCACTACTATGGACCAAGATCAAAGGAATTTCAATTTCTTCATGTAGATTGTTCCATTTTGCTTTGACAAGCTTCTACTAAATGAGACCAACCAATATGCATAAAAACCTTGTCTCATTTATCATTTCTATTCTCTTGTCATTGCTCATCTTTTGCATCATGGGATCAAACACACTTGCTTGCTTTTATGTCATTTAGAACCAATGTCAAGTACATATTCTTATCAACAATTATATTACGTGAATATTCATAAGAATAAGACATGCTCATATGCTTAAGCAAACAAGTTAGATCACGAATCATGTTGTCATACAAATTACCAAAACACATAAGTGGCTAGATGCACTTTCATTATGTGTCAAAATTGGGCCAACTCATGGGCTTTACTTGTTTTATATTTAATGAGCCAATTCATCATTGGACTCCAGCAGTCTGCAAATCGACACATCAAAGCATCCCCTTTTGGTCCGAAAGCAGAGGCTTGAATCCAAGTGCCGGTTTATGTGCTGCTGTTAAGAGCAGGTTTAATAACTAGCTACAAGCCGGCGAAATCATATGTGGCGGAGGGAGAAAACATGAGAGAGAGAGGATGCCTCACCGGGAGCGGGCGGATATGGGCTGGCCGGCTTTCATTTGCTGCGCCGCCACCGTGCTTGCTCCTCATTAATTCGCTTGTCCCTGTATTAAATAGCGGATCCCACTCGCTTTTATTCAGCCGGCAGCAGGCGCAGCCGTTAGCCCTGCTCTAAAGTGGATGATGAAGAACATGAGTACTGTAAACACCATCGTAGCAGTAGAAGAGAAGATATAAATTTTGAGTATTACTGTGTCATCTATACAATTTCGTCGTACCTTTTCCGTCCTCCGCCACTGCGTCGGCTAAGAACCCGTTAAATCTTAAAATAGCCTTAGTTGTTCCTATGTATAACTTTCTCATTACTACTGGGTTTAAACTGCGCTCGGCGGAGATTGAGAGATAAGATCCCATGTGTGCGCGCGCTTGTAGTGATTGTTGGATTAATTGGGCCTTGGCCCATTTAAGTCTCTATTAATCAAAGAATTAAAGGTCCACTAATAAATGGTAGGGAGTTAAATCCCGGATGGAGAGTCAACAGAAATCCTAACCAACTTAAATGGTGGACAGCTGTGGACCACTTGTGAAGCTGGTAAAAGAAGAAGGACGTGCGACACGCGCGCTCGCTCGCCTCGCCGAGCCGTGGCGTCGAGCAGAGTCGAGCCGCTCTGCGTGTGCTATGTGATGAACCTTTTGCCACAAATGACATTGATTGAGTCTTAACCGTTACTAGTAACTTCCGATTTGATGGCTGAGAGTAACTAACAACGCTTAATGACATTATGGCTGGTTAAGAGTGTCCAGGTTCATCCTCCCTCTCCTACCCTGTGCGCCTATAAAAGGAGGTGTCTCTCCAGGTTCATCCTCCCTCTCCTACCCTGTGCGCCTATAAAAGGAGGTGTCTCTCCCAGGCAAACACACTTGAGCACTCTCCCTCTCTGGTACTCCTTTTAGGAGACATCTCTCTTCTCCTTGTTGTTTGCTGCTCTCTTGCATTCTCAACGCAAGCTTTACGCGCACTCTGCTTGCGTGAGCAGTTGCCTCCGAACCTCCCTGTCCAATGATCCTGCTCGGGATAGGCGGACGATAAGGTTTTTGGGGAGCGTACTCGTACGCGTCTGCTCGCTACTTCCTGGTGGCCGTCTCCCTCACGCGAACGACTACGTCCCGGTGGCCTTGAACGACTACTTTCTGGTGGCCGTCTCCCTCACGCGAACGACTATGTCCCGGTGGCCGTCCGAGGGACTTCACTGCAACGACTCGCCACTGCAACAAATCAGATCGACTACTTCAAACAGGCCAGTCGAGGATGTCTTTTCCTCTAGCCGGTAACGGCGCACCCGGTGCCTTCGGTACCGGTCCCACCTCGGGGTACATCCTGAACCTCATCTTATTTCGGTTTCTCATGTAGTTCACGTTATTTAGGAGATTTAACTTGAGCACTCGCACATGCTTTGTTATCATTGGATCACTCACTGCTGTCATGAATTTGTTGCTAATTTCTGAAATTAAAATATACCGAATGTTGCCTAAATTTCTAGCAGTGATTGCTTTGTTAAACATCACATAATTCGATGACCTACACGATTTTTTTTTCCGAGGAACCTATAAGGCAGTAATTTTGCAAGAAAATAGCGTAACTACTATGAGATGCCATGCCTCCGAAGCAACTTGATTCCTGATTCCACCCACGCCCGACAGCGACATATGAATTGCGGTAGATGAGTAGGAGCTTGACGTGCATACACAACACCTAGTAACGTAGGACCAGTACAACTGAAGTCATTTTTCATTTCCCCAAGACCATAATAAGGAGACGGTAAGAATTATCGATCTCCCCGGCGACCAAGGTCTATCATATCGCTTCTTCCTATATAATCTTCTCTACGCCCGTTGACCGGCAAATGTGGCGGACTTGGAAAGTTTTTGAGTCAAGCACTCAAGCCACTAGCGAAAGGCCACTACCAGCGGCAAGCATCACGTACCCTGCAGACACACGTACACCTCATTTGGTAGCAACTGGCCGGCAGTGTCGTCCATTGGCTGCAAGAAAAATGGTGTCCTATGGCACTATAAATAACAGGCCGGTTATGATATGCGCCAACACGAACGGAGTCGATCACGATCCCTAGCTAATCTAGCTAGAGTGCGTAGCGTACGCCTTGGTGTGTGAGCGTGCGAGATCGATGGCCGTGATGCCGCGGCGCCCCGGCTTCCTAGCGCTGGTGTAGTTCGCCGTCGTAGTCTGGCTGGCCACCGCCAGTGGCTGCCTCTCTCGGTTCCTCATGCCGCCCTGCGGCCACCTGCCGACACCACCGTCTTCGTCCCCACCGCCACCACCGCCGGTGCAGCCGCCGCCGCCGCCGCCGCCGCCGCCGGGCACCCCTCCACGTGAATCTCCCCTTCTTTATATTATTGATTGACGGGATATCAATATGTATATTAGCAACTTCATGATCGGATAATAATCGTCAGGGCTTGCTTTAATTTCTTCCCTTTTGCAGCTCCTCCGCGGCACCATTACCCTCCGGTTTGTCCTCCCTTCAATCCTCTGTGTCCTCATCGTCCGCCGCCGTTCTGCCCGCCTGGACGCGGCTGCTACGGCGGCCACGTCCCGCCGGCTAATTAGCTTTCAGCCTTTCACCATCGTATCCATGCTGCATCATTCATCGTCACTTAATCTCTGGGTCCAACGCGATGGGGGCAGCCCCAGCTGCTAGTTATCTCACACACGTACTCTTCAAATTAAAAGAAAATAGAATAAAGAATTACGGGGCGTCTCTGGCCACGGTCATCGAGCAACCATGTAGTGTAAGAGTTACAGAGGCTGCTGCATATATGTATATGAATAAGTGTCATGGAGAATCTAAGATGTATCATGCGATGTATGACTGTAAGGATCCAATTATAAACTGCTGTACGTGTGTTTGGTTACTACGGAGTACTAAATAGAATGTCTTTGCAAATTACTGATCTAGGCTCCATTAAATATGATGCGGATTTTATAAAACGTTGAAAAGCATCGTGTTATCTGTGCAAATTCCTTGGTAGCGAACGTTTACACTGTAAAACAACCCTCGGGCATATTTTTCACAACAAATCCGCATGTTTCTTTGCCCAGAAAAAAAGGAAAAAAATTGGGTGGGGACGGTCACGTGGGGACCCATCCACTTTTTTTGCCCTTAATTTTGTGATTATACAAAGATAACACACGCATACACGGTTTTTTGATAGCTAATCAAAAAGTATTTTTCTTGTCACTTTTGTTAAAAAACCATGCACACACATTTAATCACGTGACTTGTGCGCGCCTTCCGGGGGTTTAAAACTTCTTTTCTTTATTTTTGGGTGTCAAAATCATCTAGTAATGGGTGGTCCGGTATAGTGTCTTGCATTTAGTACCGTCTAGTGGTATCGATCATAAAATCAGTATTTTTTCAGTAGTATTATTGTCCAAACAACTATAGTGGATACTAAGAATTAAAACAACTTTAAACTATTGGCCATTTGAAAACATACACAGCTGGGAAAGTATGTCACTCTTGTAGTGGAATACGAAATAGTAGAAAGAAACAAAGGCGCCATTTGCCAGTGCTTCGAAGGCTTAATGAAAGGCTTAGTTTTCTCCACGCAAGACCGCGATCATCGTCCGGTCCGGACTCGCCAGTCGTCGCTCATATCTTTGACTTCTAATATTTCGTCACTATCACTTGACTAGCAGCTATCCGGGAAAAGACGCGCTCACTGGTCTAATCAATTCGTTTCGAAACATGCAGTGCAAACGTTGTCTGTGATTTTCTTGTACATGCCTGCTTCTTGAGATTTGACGGCCGCGCGCCCATGCATGGTTGATCCGTACATGAGTTTAGATGGGCACAACGGAGCCTAGGAACGAGTGAATAATATAACATGAAACTATTGAGCTGCATGCATGTACCAACTGTTTTCTAAAAAAAAAATTATCCTATCACCAGGAAATACAAACAAGAGGCTGCCTTCCGCGATCTAATAAGGAAACAAAAACCTTCTTATATATGCACCGATTTCGTCTGGCACCGAATTCAATTAGAAGTAGCCGCCGAAATGCAGAGGCGTACGTCGTCATTCAAATATATGGCCAGGGTGTGCGGACAACAATAATTTGTTTATCAAATGGCTGCATTTCTTCTCCGTAACGTGTACATTGTTGACGAGCAAACATGGCGTACATGGAAAACTGGCGTCAGTACAAGCCACCAACGGTGACCACCACCAGCGTACACACGACGAATCGGCGGCAGTACGTAGTGTTGTGTCCACAACTGAAACAGAGATAGTATATGGTGTCCTATAAATTACAATACACAACGCAGTCACGACCCAAGCCAAACCGACCAGATCGAGCTAGCACTTTCCCTTTGCAAGCTAGCTAGCTTGCGTTCAGCGATGGCCGTGCTGCCGCGACGTCCCGTCCGCCTCCCGGCCCTCGCGTGGCTCGCCGTGGCGCTCTTGCTGGCGGCGGCCACGAGCGGCTGCCTCGGCCCACTACCAGAATGCTTCACATCCGTCCCGCCTCCTCCGCCTCGGCCATTTTTGGACCCGGTGCTGATGGGGCTTCAGCACCGGGTCCAACGGCTAGGAGCGGGGGCGGCGCGAAGATGTGTCAGGGCGAAGACATTAGCACCGGGTCTTGCCACGACCCGGTGCTAATGTCTTTTGTATATAGCACCTTCTTCCTCCCCCGGCCGAGCCAGCTGAACACTTAGGCGCTGTGTTCATGCTGCTCGGCCGTGGGAGGGGAGGTGCTGCCCAAAATTTTTTCAAAATTTGTGAAGATTCTACTCATCTAAGGAGCACTACAAGGTACACTCTTTCATTCTCTAATGTTTTATTTAGCTTGTAATCCTTCTATGATTTAGAAATAGAGGGATTTGTGAATCAAAGTAAAGCTAGCTAGAGAGAGCTTGTGTTCTTGCAGGAGAGAGAGGAGAGAGCTTGAGTTCATGGTGGAGAGAGTGTTCATGTTGTGTTTTAAATGGAGAGAGAAGGCAAGCTAGTTAGTATTTTGTTTTGTATGACTTGTGAATAGTTATAAGGCTTATGTATTTTATTTATTAGAGAGGTTTATTTATTAAAAGTTGGAATAGTTATTTATTAATTTAATGAAATATATATTATTAGTTATTTATTAAAAGGTAGAATAGTTATTAATTTATTTAACGGAAGGTATATTTATTTATTTAATGAATATAGTAATGTAGTTTTAGAAATTTATTTATATAATGGAATATATATTATAATTTGTATTTATTTATATATTAATTTTTTATCTTTAAATTGTACTGTATATTTGTTATTGGTTAATAATGCAGATGAATAGACAATGGATGTACGGGGACCCCCACGCTCAGGCGTTCCGTGATGGCCTTAGGACGTTTCTCGATGTCGCCGAGGCTAACAGGACGCCGTCCGGTTTCATGTTCTGCCCATGCACCCATTGTAAAAATATACAATCGTACAAACAAAGAGGTTGTCTTCAGGTGCATTTGATGAGGCACGGTTTCATGAGGAATTATTCTGTTTGGACGAAGCACGATGAAAGAGGAATTCTAATGGATGAAGATGAAGAAGACGAGGCCGATGACGACATTCCGTTATTGGCTCAATACTACGGTTCCTTTGCATATGCTGCAATGGGTGATGCCGATGAGGAAGATGTTGCTCGGGAAGGCGATGCTCAGGAAGATGTTGCTCAGGAAAATGAACCTATTGATGGACTCGGGCAAATGTTGCGTGATGCCGAGAAAGGCTGCGGCAATGATAAGGAACTGAAAAAGATACAACGCATGTTGCAGGACCACAAGACTGACCTGTACCCAGATTGCAAAGAGGGGCTAAAGAAGTTGGGTAGCACACTTGAACTTCTGCAGTGGAAGGCAGCAAATGGTGTTACTGATAAGGGTTTCGAGGAGCTACTGAAACTCGTAAAGAAGATTCTTCCAGAGGGTAACAAATTGCCATCGACGACGTATCAAGCAAAACGTGTTGTTTGCCCTCTCGGTTTGGAGGTGCAGAAGATACATGCGTGTACTAATGACTGTATCCTCTATCGCGGACAGTACGAACACTTGGATCGTTGTCCGGTTTGCACCTGCGCATGATACAAGATCATGCGGGACAGACCCTGGTGATGTTGGGGGAGAGCGTTCTAAGAAAAAAATCCGTGCGAAGGTGATGTGGTATTTCCCTCTGATACCCCGTCTGAAGCGTTTGTTCAGGAACAAAGACCATGCCAAACTGATGCGCTGGCACAAAGAAGAACGTAAGCAGGATGGCATGTTGAGACACCCCGCCGATGGATCCCAGTCGAGGAACATCGACAGAGCATTCCCAGAGTTTGATGCTGATGCAAGGAATGTTAGGCTTGGTTTAAGTACCGATGGCATGAACCCTTTTGGTGAAATGAGCAGTAGTCATAGCACTTGGCCCATGACTGTTTGTATCTACAACCTACCCCCCTGGCTCTGCATGAAGCGGAAGTTCATTATGATGCCAGTGCTCATCGAAGGCCCAAAGCAACCTGGCAACGACATTGATGTGTACCTAAGACCATTGGTTGACGAACTTTTGCAGCTGTGGAAGAATGAAGGTGTTAGCATGTGGGATGAGGACAAGCAGGAGCAGTTTGACCTTCGAGCACTGCTTTTCATAAGCATCAACGACTGGCCTGCACTAAGTAACCTATCAGGACAATCAAACAAAGGATATAAAGCATGCACTCACTGTTTAGAGGAAACCGAAAGCATGTATTTGAAACATTGTCGTAAAGTTGTGTACATGGGTCACCGTCGATTCCTTCCGGCGAAGCATGAGCTACGAAAGAAATGTGCGCATTTTGGCGGGAATGCTGACCGCCGTACAAAGCCGAGACACCGGAGTGGAGAAGAGCTATTTGATATGGTGAAGGACCTACACGTGGTGTTTGGCAAGGGAGACGAAAGCTAGGCTGCTCCGACGGGCGAGGATGGTCGTGCCGCGATGTGGAAGAAGAAGTCTATCTTTTGGGAGCTACCTTATTGGCAACGTTTAGAGGTCCGTAACGCGATTGATGTGATGCATCTGACGAAGAATCTTTGCGTGAACTTGATAATCTTCCTGGGTACTTATGGGAAGCCAAAAGATACACTGGAAGCACGTCAGGAGCTGAAACGATTGAAGCAACGGACTGATCTAAATCCAGAAAAGAGAGACAAAGGACGACAGTACTTGCGTCCTACCAGCTTCACTCTCAGCAAAGAAGAGAAGGCAAGCATGTTTGAATGCTTGAACAGTATCAAGGTTCCGTCTGGCTACTCCTCCAATATTAAGGGAATAATAAATATGATAGAGAAGAAGTTCACAAACCTGAAGTCTCACGACTGCCATGTGTTGATGACACAGCTGCTTCCCGTCATACTCAGGGGTGTGCTACCAGTTAACGTGCGGAAAGCCATTGTGAAGCTATGTGCATTCCTCAATGCAATTTCTCAGAAGGTGATCATATAGTTCTTCCTGAAAAGAGAAAAATCGTAGGAGTTGAGGACAAGACGGATGAAGAATATGATATGCTCGATGGCCGGCCTCCATTCTCAGTGGCTGATGACCCAAGCATCCTGTTAGCGGCGGAGGAGACACCGTATCTACGGCGTGATCACAATCAAGGAACATTTGTAAAGAGGAAGTTTATTAGTGTCCGAGTAAACGATGATGCCATGTAATTTAATTGCACTATGTTCCACCCAATTTGTAATGAGACTATTTGCATTTATGTTCCACCTATGTTCTAGCATTTTATAAGATTTTCTATTAATTTATAAGATTTTCTATTAATTTAAAAGATTTTCTAGCATTTTATATTGATTTTCTAGTAATTTATAAGATTTTCTAGTAATTTATAAGATTTTCTAGCATTTTATATTGATTTTCTAGTAATTTATAAGATTTTCTTATTTAATATATATTTTTAATAGGTATTAATAACTGAATTAAAACAAGTATTAATAACTATATATTAACAACTATATTTATAAGATCCCCAAATAGTAGCCCCCGGTGCTAAAGGCCGGTTTGGAAACTGGCGCCAAACGAAAATTTGGGGCCTTTAGCACCGGGTTGATCTAAAATCCGGTGCTAAAGGCCCCCAATTTTCGTGTGGCGCCAGTTACGGCCTTTAGCACCGGGTGGTGGGAAGACCCGGTGCTAAAGGGGGGCCTTTAGCACCGGGTGCTGTATAGACCCGGTGCTAAAGGGCCTTTAGCACCGGGTCGTGGCTGCACCCGGTGCTAAAGGCCCCCACCAATTTTCGTTTGGCGCCAGTTACGGCCTTTAGCACCGGGTGTAGAAGACCCGGTGCTAAAGGGCCTTTAGCACCGGGTGGTGGGAAGACCCGGTGCTAAAAGGGGGGCCTTTAGCACCGGGTGCTGTACAGACCCGGTGCTAAAGGGCCTTTAGCACCGGGTCGTGGCTGCACCCGGTGCTAAAGACGGGGGACGTATATAGGCCAGGGACTTCTCTCCCCTCACTCACTTCGCCCTCATCTCACAGATCGAAACCGCCACCTCGTCTCCTCAACCGCCGCCGCCGTCGTCGTCCCCGCGCCCGTCGTCCCCGCCGCCCGGCCGTGGTCACCCGTGGTCCCCGCGCCCACGCCGTGGTCACCCGTGGTCCCCGCCGCCGTCGTCGTCCCCGCGCCCGTCGTCCCCGCGCCCACGCCGCCGCCACCCGTGGTCCCCGCGCCCACGCCACCGCCGTCGTCGTCCCCGCGCCCGTCGTCCCCGCGCCCACGCCGCCGCCACCCGTGGTCCCCGCGCCCACGCCGCCGCCGCCCGTCGTCCCCGCCGCCGTCGTCGTCCCCGCGCCGGCGCCCCTCGTCCCCGCGCCGCCCGTCGTCCCCGCCGTCGTCGTCGTCCCCGCGCCGGCGCCCCTCGTCCCCGCGCCGCCCGTCGTCCCCGCGCCGGCGCCGCTCCTCGTCCCCTCGCCGCCGCCGACGCTCGTCCCCGCGCCGCCGTCGCCCGCCGCCCGTCACGGTGAGCCCTCTGTGAAGCCGGCCTTCGTGCCGTGCGTGCATGTTTGTGAGCCGGCCTTCGTGCCGTGTGTACGTGTTTGTGTGTGCAGGTACCCGTTGCACATTTGCTTAGCGAACGTGTTCGGCCATGCGCATTTGGTTAGCGAACGCGTTCGCTAACCCATACATTGGAAATGCATTGTATTGAAATATTAGAAATATATATGCTTCATATGTATTGAAAATATTAGAAATTTATTTTATTGGAAATGCGTTGTATTGGAAATATTAGAAATATATATGCTTTATATGTATTGGAAATTTATTTTATTGAAATGCATTGTATTGAAATATTTACATTTAAATGTATATTGGAAATTTTATATCGGAAATTCTATGCTTCATTTAAATGTATATATGCTTCATTTAAATGTATATTGGAAATTCTATGTATATTAGAAATATATGTGCTTCATTTAAATGTATATTGGAAATTTTATATCGGAAATTCTATGCTTCATTTAAATGTATATTGGAAATGTTATATGTTTGTATAATGTATACTATCGAAAATGTTTATTATCGGAAATTCTATCGCGTACCCGAACCCACCGCGCACCCGAACCCCTTAGCGAATCCGTTTTTCGCGCACCGACCCCCTTAGCGAACCCGTTCGCGTCACGCACCCGAACCCTTAACAAACCACTTCGCGTGGCGTACCCGAACCCTTAGCGAATCAATTCACACCGCGCACCCGAACCCCTTGGTGAATCCATTTTTCACGCACCGACCCCCTTAGCGAAAATGTTAGAAATATTGGGAATATGTATGCTTTGTATATATTTCTTATCAATTATTTTTAATTCTATAGATGGCGGACAACAACAACCCCGTCCCACTCATGCAAGAGGACAACAACAGCCCTGTCCCACCCATGCAAGAGGACAACGACACGTTCTTTGCGAATCAACTTTTTAACATTGTAACCCAACCAATGTCCATGGATGATGTGTTGGGAATCATTGGAAGGGACGAAAATATCCAAAGCGACAATGTTGCAAGGGCCGAAAATGTTGAAGGGGCCGCCAATGTCCAGGGCGAATGTGTCCAGGGCAGCACTTTTGAAGGGGCCGGTAACGAGCCCTCGTCTAGTCAGGTGTGTATATAGATAACATAAATTTATACTGTACATGTCAATTATGTATACCATCTCTATATCATCTCGTATATATGTAATTTGTGTAGGCCGCCTCTGCTTCTACAAGTCGAGCTTAGAAATTAAAACGATCGACCACGAAGAAGCTGAAGGATGTCAAGTTGCACATCACTCGAGTGGAGGATGATGGGGAGCCAGTTGAGCCCCCAAAAGTGGCCAAGAAATTTGTATCTCAGTGCGGGGTAATTGTACGGTACAATGTGTCCATTAGTATCAGAAAATGGAAGTCCACGGACCCCACTGAGGAGTACGTGCTCCCCGATACAGAGAAGGAGATGCTATGGAGGGAATTAAAGGCAATATTCGACTGGCCTAGCACTCATGAAGCAGAACTGAGGGATTGGACAATGAAGAAGATGGCAGTTCTGTTTCAGGATTTCAAGAAGAAGTTGTACTCGCAATTTCTCAAAACCGGAGAGGCCCCGGATCCTGAGAAGTATAAGAAGATCACTGATGACGAGTAGGAAGCATTCCTTGAGTACAAAACCTCCGGAGAGGGTGCAACGGCTAGCGCTAGAAACGCTGGAAACGCCGCAAATAAGAAGTACTCTCATAAGATGGGTTCGGGAGGTTACAAGGCAAGCATCGCTAAATGGGAGAAGATGGAAGAAGATCTATATGCTATAGGCATCACTCCTGCGACACATGACTGGTCCACAAGGACCAAGCATTGGTACTATGGTCATGGAGGCACCCTAAGCCCAATCGACGGCTCCTTAGTTTCTCCCGAGGACTTGCGAGAACTAGCTCAGCGTCTCCTCGATATCCTCAGGGCATCTGAGAGGGGAGAATTTGTTGCTGATAGAGATAGAGATGAGATAACCTATGCCTTAGGGAACAAGGAGCATCCTGGACGGACGCGCGGCATAGGCACAAGCATCTCATGGAAGAAAGGTTTCCAACAGCACGCCGCCACCTATAGGAGCCGTTCGAGGAAGAAGGCCGAATATGAGCAGAGGGTGAGGGACCTAGAGCAAACGGTTGCCGCCCAGGGCTCAAAGCTCCAAGAAATGGAGTCAGAGATGGAGCGACAGATGAAGGTAGCATGGCTGTAGATACAACAAGCCACAGGCGGGACCGGTTCCACAGAGCATGCACCTCTCCAACAAGCCGCAGGCGGGACCGGTTCTACAGAGCATGCACCTCTCCAAGATGCGGCCCTTATTAGCCCTCCACAACAATATCAAAGCAGTCATGCTTCCACACAGGCCACCGAAGCGGTCCGTTACCCCGTGGATGAAATAACTCAACGGACCGCGTGCGAGCTTGTCGTCAGGTAGAAGAACTTAGCTGTGGTGGTACGTATGCGACCTTAGTTCGTACTGCATACATTTCACCGTAAATACCATTCATTTACTAACTTTCTTTGTGACTACTAAATTATCAGGTCGCATACGGTATGACCAAACGTGTTGAAGAAGGGCAAAAATGGCACTGCAATGACATTCCACATGGTTACGTACCTGTTGAGGTGGAGCAAGTCGTCTCCAACTGGGAAGACTTGGAACTTGACATCCCCGGAGGTGACGGAGAAACAAAACTCGGTCAGTGTTCTCACTGCATCTGTGACGAACCGGATTCTCACCGACGAGAACCCGACTCCCTGTACCATTGAGATAGTCCCAGGAATAGCAGCTATCTCGTACAGAACTCATCTCAGTCGAATATCACATCCATACAACGACAAAAGATTCATTACATGACTCATATAAAGACAAAGCGTCTGATACAAGCCCTCTGGGCTAAAACGACAATAAGAAACATCTGCGCAGCGGTAGCTAGAACAACAGGGACCACTCCTCCACAGGCATCCTTGAGCGCAGCGCACACCCTTCAGTCGTACCACCCGTCCTGGTTGAACTCGTGGTCGGGGTCTTCACCTGAGAACCCAAAGTCTGTCCCCAAGGAAATGGGACAGGTCCACGTCACCAACCATAATATGATGCAAGCTTTAAAGGTGACCTATTCTAAGGATATAGCAATAATCAAGGTTTAAGCCAGGGTTTTCTTATGCAAGCAGCAGCAATAACCCAATTTCATCTCAACACCAACTCCTGCTCACACACACATCCATCCGCTCCCCAAAACCAACCATCAGCCTCACATTTCCCCATCGGGCTCGTCCTGCCACGGCAGGTTCCCGCAAATCATTATCCACCAACTCCTTTCACTCGCTAGGCGACTCGGTGAGCTCCCTCCCCACCTCGTCTCAACAGCCTCAGCTGGACCAATCTCTCATAACCCGAATCAAGGATGAGGTAAGAAAGCAGTTTCCCATGCTAGCCGGGGCTTCTCAGAAATGGGTCGTCCGTAACCGTGGACACGGCTATACGTATAGTTTACACTCTGCAGAGGTGGCACTCCAGGAATCCATCCGGGCTGCAAGGCTAGTCCGCAACCAACCTGAGACACAGCCCACAGCAAAGACCCTAAACAGTAGCGGCGCCAATCCTGTCTCCCTGGGCTCGGGAAACATCCGATCTAACATCTGCCCCAGGGTCGTGAAACCTTCCCACCGGGGCCAGTCGGGGGCCGTGGTAAATCAGGGAGATTACGCCGCAACGAATCCCCCCTACACATATCAAACTCGATTCTCCTACAGTCTCGGCGCCGCACTAGAGTAGGCTTGCTGGAACCCTCCCCATACTGGGTAGATGGTGAGCACGGTAATTCCCAAGTCCAAAGTGGGGGCACGACTCGGTCCTTAATTGTTCGGTAAAGCGAGTATCTGCAACACAAGCGATCCGCCGCAACGGTCCGCAATCGGCACCCATAACAGGTATTGCCGCCCAAACTCCTCAGGTACTCACCGAGTACCAATCCCCAAGTAACCAGTAACCATGTACCCGCAACAGGTACCCCATAGGGACTGCCCGAGTGCAGCCCCTCAGCACCTCGATCAACGATCGAGTTGTTATTTACTCGCTTACACCGCCTAGCTGCACTACTCCTCCCAAACCACCCACAACTCACGCCAAGAGGATCAATCACAACCATCCCAACACATGCATAGCATAGCATATTTCATAAAGTGAGTAGTAGGTAGCAAGGTAACAGGATAATAACAAAGGCAGTGCAGGTTTATCATGCGAGTAAAGTAAGGCGCTAGCATACTAGTTTGCATGTCTAATAGGTATTTCAGAAATGGTCGGGCGTGAACCTGGGCAAGGGTCTTCGTCCTCGTCGAAGCAGTTGTTGTAGTAGTCCGGCTCCTCCTGACTCTCCGGAGCTCCTAGGGGCGCGGAAAGAAAATAAGACGCAGCTACTAGCAAAGAAACACAAAGACAGCGACAAAAGGAGATCCAAATAACACCAAACTCTACACTAACGCGTAGATCATGATTTTAGAAAAATATAGAAACTGGTTTCATATTTTTCTGAGCTACGGTTGATTTATTATTAATTTTCGAAGTTTAAATCATTTTCTGAAAATATTAAATAATTTCCGAAAAAGAAAACAGACAAATAATTAGCCTGCTGACGTCAGCATGACGCCATGCTGACGTCAGCAGTGGGGTCCGCCTAGGATGACGTCAGCAGTGGGCCCTGCTGACGTCAGCGTTGACCGGTCAACGGTCAACGGTCAACGGGGTCAACGGTCAGCGGGTCAACTCTGGTCAGTGGGCCCCATGTGTCAGTGACTCACAGAGTATGACAGGTGGGTCCCATGCGTCAGCGCTGTTAAAAGAAAAAGAAAAAGAATAAACGACGGCTGGGCTGGAACTGGGCCGAAAGCGATTGGGCCGGAAGAGTTTAGGGTGGTTAATCAGACTTAAACGCGAGCTTTCGGCCCACGAAGGGCTGGCTGCTGGATCTGGCCTGGTGGACAGAGTCCACGGTGCACCGTGAGATAGGTCCACGTGAGCCGGGTGCACGGGATCGATTTGTGGCCGACTCAGGATCTTCTGTGGGTGCGCGTGTGTGATGATGGTGTGGTCCTGCGTGTGGCATGGCCACGGCGCGACGCGACGCGCGCGCGGCGCGCTCTGGAGCACGCCGGCGGCGACGGTCCGCGGCGGAACTGGCCGGAGATGGCTCGGCTCGGGTCTAGGATGGCCGGGTTAGCTTCGCTAGGGCTCGGTGGTCACGGACAGGGTGAACAAGGGCTCGGATAGGGTTTGGCTTGGGCTCCCGACGTGCGACGGCGGCGGCACGGGTGCTCCGGCGAGCCGGCTCCGTGGCGACGCACAGGCCAGGGACTTCTGACGTGCGAGGGCCGTGCACGAGCTTCGGCGCTAGGTGGTGCGTGTGTGCGTGAGTGAGTTTGGCCCGCGCGCGCGCAGTTCAAGCCATGGGCTTGACCGCGCCGCGGCCATGGCGCTCGCGCGGCCCGAGCTCGCTCGGTGCGCGGCGACAGCATGGCGGCCAGGGTCAAGGTTAAGGCGTCGGCGGTTGCGAACGGCTGCAGCGGCTCGAGGGGTCCCTGCAGAACATATACGGCTCGATGGCCGGTACACAGAAGGCTAGCAAGCGGCGGCGGCGGCGGAGATCGGCCGGAGACAGAGAAGAAGGGGGAACTCGTGGTTAGCTCACCTAGGGTCACGTAGACGATCGCTGCAGCTCGGTGTAGGCTCGACGCAGTCCGGCGGTCCTCGTGCTCCTCCTCTCGCTCCCTGGCTCGGCTTGGAGACGGCGGTCCACGCGCGGCGGCGCTCCGGTGCTCGGTGTCGACGCGGGGAAGGCGACTGGCTCCTCTTCTTCCCTCGGCTTCCCCTCCACTGGCTTCCTTGACTCCCTCCCCCACTCCTTCTCCCCTCGAATTGGATCTGGAAACCCCCACGGGGCTGCGGCGGCTTGAACAGGGAGAAGGCCGGCGGCGGCTTTTATAGGCGCTGGGCTAGGGTTCTTGGGGCACGGACGGCGAGATGGAGAGCTCGAGCGGCTGCGGACACGCGGCGCAATCGCGACGGGCCGCACGGTGCGTGGGTGGTTGGGTCACGGGCGGCGCTCCGCGGGAGAGAGAGAGAGGGGGCAGAGCGGCGCGCGGGGGAAGACGACGCGAGGTGAGGGGTAAAGCTGACAGGCGGGGCCCGCCTGTCAGTGGGAGAGAAAGAGACGCGGCGGCGACGCGGTGAATGGCTGGGCCGAGCTGGGCCGAAAGGCCGAGTGGGCTGCTTGGTTCGCTGGCTCGGGGAAAGAGTTCAGGGGTGAAAGATGGACTTTAGCTTCGGGAAATTGGCCCACGAACAGGAATAGGATTTGGAAATTAGTTTAGTCAATTAGAGTTTGAATTCAAATCTAGAATTTGAATTCAAACCAACCAAAAATCCAAATAAATCCAAATAAATCCAAATCACACTAATTCATCCTTAGCACTTCAAATTGATTTTAAATTTGAATTTAAATTGCCTAAGAATTTAGGGAGCAAAAAAGAAGACACTCTTATATGTTTGTTTGCATGCACACAATTCGACCAAAAAATTTTTAAATTCGAATTTTTGCACTCAACAAAACCTATAGGAATTTTAGGGTTGTTACAGTCTCCCCCCCTCACAAAAATCTCGTCCTCGAGATTTGTGATTACCTATGGTTTAAACAAGTGGGGGTATTTCTCTTTCAGCACTGACTCCTTTTCCCAAGTAGCTTCCCTTTCTGAGTGATTGCTCCACTGTACTTTGCAAAACGGAATAGCTGTGCTTCTGGTCTCTTTGACTGCTCTGTCTAGTATCCTCTCTGGGTACTCCAGGTACTCCAAGGTGTCTTGTAGGTCTAATGCCTCTGTCTTAATCTCATGTTCTGGTACTCTCAGACACTTCCTCAGCTGAGATACATGGAACACTGGGTGTACTCCCGCTAGTTCCTCTGGTAGGTCTAGCTTGTAGGCTAGCTTTCCTACTCTCTCCAGTATCTGGTATGGTCCAACAAAACGGGGTGCTAGCTTTCCTTTCACTTGGAATCTCTTATGCCCTCTGAGGGGTGACACTTTCAGATAGACAAAGTCTCCTACTTCGAACTTTAGATCTCGTCTCCTTTTATCTGCATAGCTCTTTTGTCGGCTCTGAGCTGCCTTCAGGTGCTCTCGGATCTTGGCCACATTTTCTTCGGCCTCTACAATCATGTCAGGTCCAAAGAATGTTCGTTCTCCCACCTCTGACTACATTAGAGGTGTTCTGCATTTTCTGTCATAAAGTGCCTCAAAGGGTGACATCTGCAGGCTGGCCTGGTAGCTGTTGTTGTAGGAGAATTCTGCATAAGATAGACTCTTCTCCCAGTCTATGCTGTATGCTAGAACACAAGCCCTTAACAAATCTTCGAGAACTTGGTTCACTCTTTCAGTCTGCCCATCTGTCTGAGGGTGGTAAGCTGTGCTATACTCCAAGGTTGTCCCGATGGCTTGATGTAGGCTTTGCCAGAATTGAGCTGTGAATTGGGGTCCTCTGTCTGACACAATACTTTTTGGTGCCCCATGCAGCTTGAGAATGTTGTCTATGTACAGCTCTGCTAGTTTGCTTACTGAGTGTGTGCTTTTGACTGGTATGAAGTGAGCTACTTTCGTCAACCGATCAACTATGACCCAAATGGCATCATTTCCTTTCTGTGTGCGGGGTAGGCCAACTACGAAGTCCATGCTGATATCTTCCCACTTCCACATTGGAATTTCCAGTGGTCTCAGCAGTCCTGCTGGTCTTTGATGTTCTGCTTTGATTCTTCGACAAGAGTCGCACTTGGCTACATACTCTGCTATGTCCTCTCTCATTTTCTTCCACCAGAACTTGTCCTTCAGATCCTGATACATCTTAGTGCATCCTGGGTGTATCGAGTACTTGGACTCGTGAGCTTCTGAGAGAATTGTTCTCCTGATTTCCTCGTCCTGTGGTACACAGATACGGTCTTTCAGCCATACTGTCCCTGCTTCATCTATCCGGAAGTCAGGTGCTACTCCTCGTTGAATATCCTCTTTTACTTCTTGGATTTCTGGACACTTCCCCTGAGCTTCTTTGATTCGGTCTTCTAGGTTGTACTTCACTCTCATTTCCTGGGGTTTTCCTTCTTTTACTAGCTCGAGTTTCAGCATGTACAACTCTTTCGCTAGTTCTGGCTGACTTTCTTCTATCATCAAGTTGTTGCAATAACTCTTTCGACTTAAGGCATCCGCCACGACATTAGCTTTGCCAAGATGGTAGTGTATCTCCAAATCGTAATCTTTGATCAGTTCTAACCATGTTCTTTGCCTCATGTTCAATTCAGATTGGGTGAAGAAATACTTCAAACTTTTGTGATCTGTGTAGATATCGCACTTGTTGCCAATCAGATAGTGCCTCCAGATCTTCAATGCATGTATCACTGCTGCCAGTTCCAAGTCGTGCGTGGGGTAGTTTTCCTCATGTTTCCTCAGCTGTCTTGATGCATAAGCAACAACCTTGCCCTCTTGCATCAGTACACATCCCAAACCTTGTCTTGAAGCATCGCAGTAGACTACGAAATCTTTGCGAATATCTGGCAGGGTCAATACTGGAGTTGTAGTGAGTTTGTGCTTGAGCTCTTGGAAACTCCTTTCACATCTGTGCGTCCACTCGAATGGGACACTGTTCTTGAGTAGTTCGGTTATTGGCTTGGCAATCTTGGAGAAGTTCTCAATGAATCTTCGATAGTATCCTGCCATTCCCAGAAAGCTCCTGATCTCCGTGACACTCTTCGGCTGCTTCCATTCTGCTACTGCCTCAATCTTTTCTGGGTCGACTGCTACGCCCTCAGCTGTCAACACGTGACCCAAAAAGGCTACTTTCTCTAACCAAAATTCACATTTGCTGAACTTCCCGTAGAGTTGATGCTGCCTCAGCCTCTCTAGTACAATCCTCAGATGTTTCTCATGTTCTTCGGCTGTTTCTGAGTAAACTAGTATGTCGTCAATGAACACCACCACGAACTTGTCTAGTTCCTCCATGAATACCTTGTTCATCATGTTCATGAAGTAAGCAGGTGCGTTGGTCAATCCAAAGGACACAACGGTGAACTCGTACTGCCCGTACCGAGTCACAAAAGCTGTCTTGGGGATGTCCCCTTCCCTAATCTTCATCTGGTGGTATCCCGATCTCAGGTCAATCTTACTGAAGTATTTGGCTTTCTTCAACTGATCTAGCAAATCATCAATTCGAGGTAATGGGTACTTGTTCTTGATCGTCACTGCGTTCAAGGATCGATAGTCTACGCACATGCGCATTGACCCATCTTTCTTCTTCACAAACAACACTGGCGATCCCCATGGGGATGCGCTTGGTCGAATCACACCACTTTCAAGCATCTCTTTCAGCTGCTTCTTGAGCTCTTCCAGCTCTTCCACTGACATTCTGTACGGCCTCTTGGCAATAGGCCCTGTGCCTGGTTGCAGTTCGATTATGAACTCTACGTCTCGGTCTGGTGGTAATCCTGGTAGTTCTTCGGGAAACACATCAGGATATTCACACACAACAGGTACTTCCTCGATCGTCTGTTTCTCAATGGAGTATACCAACTGTCTCAGAATACATGTTCTAGATCGCTTCCTTGTTTTCCTTCTTTGTGGTTCTGCTGTTACTTTGACTCCGCTAGGGTGTGTCAACTCAACTGTTCTGGGTGAGCAACTGATTATTCCTTTGTGCTCTGTAAGCCAATCCATTCCTAGTATCACGTCAATTCCATCTGATTTCAGGACTGTCAAGTTTCCTTCGAACTCCTGGCCTCCTATCATCAGTCTAACTGCGGGGCACTCTAAAGTGCACCTAAGCTCTCCTAAGGGAGAAGTAGTGACTATAGGTCTAACTTTAGGTATTGTCGGGGGTGACTGCTCTCTTACAAACTTTGTCGAGATATAAGATCCAGTTGCTCCAGAGTCAAACAATATCAAAGCTGGAATGCCATTTACTAAAAACTCACCGAGCACAACGTCGAGAGCGTCCTCGGCTTCTTCCTCTGTCATGTGGTTGAGACGTCCCCTCTGCACTGAAGTTGGCTGCCTGTCTTGTCCTCCAGGTGCCGGTGCCTTGGCAGGAGTTTGTTTGTTCTTCTTCTCCGGACAGTCAAAGGACTTGTGACCGGGCTTCCCACAAGCAAAACAGACCACTGTGGTTCCTCCACCAATTCTGGGTGTGTTGTTCGGCTTCCAGTTGGGGTTTCCCTGACTTGAGTAGCTGTTGTTTCTGTTACCAAAGCTGTTGTAGTTGTTACCTCTGCTGCCAAAACTGTTGCTGTTACTGCCTCGGTTACCCTGGTAACTGTTTCTGTTGAACACTGAGCTTCCTTGGTTGTTGCTCTGCTGAAAGCTTCTCCTGTTCATGTTGTTCTGGCCACTCCTCGGCCTCTGACTTAGCCGGTGGTTGTGCAACTGTTCAGCCTTTCTTTTCTTCTCTCGCCAGGTATCTTCAAGACCCACTCTTTCCTTCTCAACTGTGATAGCCCTGTCAATCAACTCTCTTAGTGACCTGTGTGAACTCGCTGCGAGTGCTGTCCTCAGACCTCTGTTCAAACCACGCTGGAACCAAAACTGCTTTTTCTTCTCAGTGTTGACGTCTTCAGGAGCGTACCTTGACATCTTAGCAAAGTGTCGAGCGTACTCGGCTACAGACAAACTTCCTTGGGTCATTGTCCTGAATTCCATTGCTTTATGCACCATGACTTGTTCTGGAATGTGGTACTCCTTGAAAGCTTCACAAAACTCTTGCCATGTGATCTGAGCTGGATTTGCGTGAGAGTCACAGTAGTTCTCCCACCACGCTTTCGCTGCTCCTTCAAGTTGGTGTGCCGCAAGGGCAACACATTCCTCTTCAGTGTAGTCTGTCGGGTCCAGCTTCGTCTCGATGGTACGTAACCAGTCGTGTGCATCGAGTGGTTCGTCCGAGTAGTCGAAGGTGGGTGCTTTCAGCCTGATGAACCTTTCAATCTTCCTTTGTAGGTCTTCCTCACGGTGTCCCTGACGGTTCTGGTTCTGATTTCCCTGCATCTGTTGCATAGCTTGCATCATCTGTGTGTTGGCCTGTGCCATCTGTTGCATCAGCTGTGTCTGAGTAGTCATCACTTCTGCCAAGTTAGGCGGTGGCGGTGGTTGCTGGTTGTTCTGCTGGTTCTGCTGAGGTTCCACTGCTGGTTCTTCCATTCCCACTTCTTGTTCTTCTCCTGGTGCGTTGTTCTCGGGCTGGAGCACGCCTGCTGCGCGTCCACGACCCCTGCCTCTAACTGCAACTGTCGCTCTTCCGCGACCACGACCTCTGACACGTCCTCTGCCTCTAGCTGCCATTGCTGCCTCTTCTTGCTCAGCTTCCTCAAAACGTGCAAGCAGTCGGTTGGATCTTCGGATCGACATCTTGCTGTATTTTTCATAGGGCAGATTTAGTGGCGGTCGGTAAGGGTTAGGTTAGCGTAACTAGAGTAGGAGCTGCACACAAGAAATAGACTCAACACTAAAGTACACTCAAGATGAACATCAATAAAACTGCAAGAACAGCCAAAAAGATCGATCAATCATTACAGCATTACACCCTAGACATGTGTACTATCCCGAGGTCAGCTCCTGGAACCTTGAGGATTAGTACATCTAAGCGAATGCTACATCGTGGCTGAGCCAAAAGGTGGTCATGATTTACTAAGTCTAAACATCTACTCCTGATGATAGATACAACTCTCATCAACTGCTGTCATCTGCTGAAATTGTCTACTGCATCTGTCTCTTACTGCTGAAGGTGCCTGTGAGGCGCGCTGCCAACCTCACAGCCTCAGTCTCTGTCTGTTGCTTGATCACTGCCTGTTGTCTTGGTGGGTGTCCGTGAGGCGCGCTGCCAACCTCACTATGTCCATCTCAGGTTCTGTCAACTGCTTCTCCAAGTGTGCCAGTTCTTGTCTCAGTCTTGTCATCTCGGGAGTAAGGGTTCGAGCCTCAGGTGGTGGTATCGGCTCAACTCGGCTTGGTGAAACTCTGTAGTTCTCTGTCCTGGGTTCAACTCTGCGTTCTTCTGGTAGTCCTTGGTTCACTGCGATCATTTCTGCTACCCTCTTCCTGTCTGATCTTACCCAGCTACTAAGGGTCCTTCGAGCTTCATCCTTTGCCATAATCTGTTGAAGACTCAGGTACTTCATCAGCTGGTAGTTCCGTCCATTCTTCTCTTTGTAGCTATCCACCTCTTCTTGAAGTTCTGAGTTGAGACTGTCCAACCAGTATACTTCTTCCTTCAGACCTTCTATCTCTTCTTCCTTGGCTGCTAGTTCCTTGTCTTTTTCTGTGAGTTGATCTTCCAGGCGAACATCTCGAGCATGGTGAGTTGCTCGGATCAGTCCTGCCAACTGCCTGTTGTTGCGAGCTTCGTACTCCAAGTTCCTGACTTCCCTTGTTTTAGCTCGGAGTTGCTCCTCAAGTAAGGCGATCCTGTTGTCCTTCTCCATCAGCTGGAGGTCTTGCTTCCATACCCTCTCTTTCAGCTTGGCAACTTTCTCTTCTAAGCCAATGTTCAAGTACTCCTGCTCAATCATGCACTGAACTGAGGTCCGCAGAGTCACGTTCCGCTCTCGGTCTGCTGCGTGAGCCTGCAAGCTGACTGCGTCTCTGTCTGTCGGATCTTCAAGAGCTCGCGGTAGGTACCGGAAACGAGTGTGGCTGAGCTGGCTCTGGTACACAAGTGTGGCAAGTCGGAGTATCCTCATAGCTATAGTCTGCACTGCCCGACTGAAAGTGCTCTCGCTGGTAGCTGCTCGTAGCATCAGTGACCTTGGTCGTCCAGGGATGTTGGGTACAACCATCTGCAACCGGGTGTGTACTCCCTCTCCAGGTCCGTAGGTCCATCCCTCGTAGAAGACGTTGTCCACATCTATCCCCACTGTACGCAGCACCTCCCTCAGTAGCACTGCCAAACCTCCACAGTCTGCTCCTGTGGTCCTGATCTCCCGTCGTTCATCTGCTGATCTTCCTTCCATCTGCCAGACAGTTAGTGGGTTGTTAGTAAGTTAGCAAGTTAGTAAGGTAAGGTAAGGGTAAAAGTTTTGCAAATAGATGAGATGTACTTATATATAGTTTTCAAATAGTCCAAGGGGTTTCATATAAAATAGGGGACTCAGTTAGAGCTTCTGTCCTAAGTTTCCGTTTTTAAGGGTTACGCGCTACGGTCAAGTATGGCTCTGATACCAACTGTGACGAACCGGATTCTCACCGACGAGAACCCGACTCCCTGTACCATTGAGATAGTCCCAGGAATAGCAGCTATCTCGTACAGAACTCATCTCAGTCGAATATCACATCCATACAACGACAAAAGATTCATTACATGACTCATATAAAGACAAAGCGTCTGATACAAGCCCTCTGGGCTAAAACGACAATAAGAAACATCTGCGCAGCGGTAGCTAGAACAACAGGGACCACTCCTCCACAGGCATCCTTGAGCGCAGCGCACACCCTTCAGTCGTACCACCCGTCCTGGTTGAACTCGTGGTCGGGGTCTTCACCTGAGAACCCAAAGTCTGTCCCCAAGGAAATGGGACAGGTCCACGTCACCAACCATAATATGATGCAAGCTTTAAAGGTGACCTATTCTAAGGATATAGCAATAATCAAGGTTTAAGCCAGGGTTTTCTTATGCAAGCAGCAGCAATAACCCAATTTCATCTCAACACCAACTCCTGCTCACACACACATCCATCCGCTCCCCAAAACCAACCATCAGCCTCACATTTCCCCATCGGGCTCGTCCTGCCACGGCAGGTTCCCGCAAATCATTATCCACCAACTCCTTTCACTCGCTAGGCGACTCGGTGAGCTCCCTCCCCACCTCGTCTCAACAGCCTCAGCTGGACCAATCTCTCATAACCCGAATCAAGGATGAGGTAAGAAAGCAGTTTCCCATGCTAGCCGGGGCTTCTCAGAAATGGGTCGTCCGTAACCGTGGACACGGCTATACGTATAGTTTACACTCTGCAGAGGTGGCACTCCAGGAATCCATCCGGGCTGCAAGGCTAGTCCGCAACCAACCTGAGACACAGCCCACAGCAAAGACCCTAAACAGTAGCGGCGCCAATCCTGTCTCCCTGGGCTCGGGAAACATCCGATCTAACATCTGCCCCAGGGTCGTGAAACCTTCCCACCGGGGCCAGTCGGGGGCCGTGGTAAATCAGGGAGATTACGCCGCAACGAATCCCCCCTACACATATCAAACTCGATTCTCCTACAGTCTCGGCGCCGCACTAGAGTAGGCTTGCTGGAACCCTCCCCATACTGGGTAGATGGTGAGCACGGTAATTCCCAAGTCCAAAGTGGGGGCACGACTCGGTCCTTAATTGTTCGGTAAAGCGAGTATCTGCAACACAAGCGATCCGCCGCAACGGTCCGCAATCGGCACCCATAACAGGTATTGCCGCCCAAACTCCTCAGGTACTCACTGAGTACCAATCCCCAAGTAACCAGTAACCATGTACCCGCAACAGGTACCCCATAGGGACTGCCCGAGTGCAGCCCCTCAGCACCTCGATCAACGATCGAGTTGTTATTTACTCGCTTACACCGCCTAGCTGCACTACTCCTCCCAAACCACCCACAACTCACGCCAAGAGGATCAATCACAACCATCCCAACACATGCATAGCATAGCATATTTCATAAAGTGAGTAGTAGGTAGCAAGGTAACAGGATAATAACAAAGGCAGTGCAGGTTTATCATGCGAGTAAAGTAAGGCGCTAGCATACTATTTTGCATGTCTAATAGGTATTTCAGAAATGGTCGGGCGTGAACCTGGGCAAGGGTCTTCGTCCTCGTCGAAGCAGTTGTTGTAGTAGTCCGGCTCCTCCTGACTCTCCGGAGCTCCTAGGGGCGCGGAAAGAAAATAAGACGCGGCTACTAGCAAAGAAACACAAAGACAGCGACGAAAGGAGATCCAAATAACACCAAACTCTACACTAACGCGTAGATCATGATTTTAGAAAAATATAGAAACTGGTTTCATATTTTTCTGAGCTACGGTTGATTTATTATTAATTTTCGAAGTTTAAATCATTTTCTGAAAATATTAAATAATTTCCGAAAAAGAAAACAGACAAATAATTAGCCTGCTGACGTCAGCATGACGCCATGCTGACGTCAGCAGTGGGGTCCGCCTAGGATGACGTCAGCAGTGGGCCCTGCTGACGTCAGCGTTGACCGGTCAACGGTCAACGGTCAACGGGGTCAACGGTCAGCGGGTCAACTCTGGTCAGTGGGCCCCATGTGTCAGTGACTCACAGAGTATGACAGGTGGGTCCCATGCGTCAGCGCTGTTAAAAGAAAAAGAAAAAGAATAAACGACGGCTGGGCTGGAACTGGGCCGAAAGCGATTGGGCCGGAAGAGTTTAGGGTGGTTAATCAGACTTAAACGCGAGCTTTCGGCCCACGAAGGGCTGGCTGCTGGATCTGGCCTGGTGGACAGAGTCCACGGTGCACCGTGAGATAGGTCCACGTGAGCCGGGTGCACGGGATCGATTTGTGGCCGACTCAGGATCTTCTGTGGGTGCGCGTGTGTGATGATGGTGTGGTCCTGCGTGTGGCATGGCCACGGCGCGACGCGACGCGCGCGCGGCGCGCTCTGGAGCACGCCGGCGGCGACGGTCCGCGGCGGAACTGGCCGGAGATGGCTCGGCTCGGGTCTAGGATGGCCGGGTTAGCTTCGCTAGGGCTCGGTGGTCACGGACAGGGTGAACAAGGGCTCGGATAGGGTTTGGCTTGGGCTCCCGACGTGCGACGGCGGCGGCACGGGTGCTCCGGCGAGCCGGCTCCGTGGCGACGCACAGGCCAGGGACTTCTGACGTGCGAGGGCCGTGCACGAGCTTCGGCGCTAGGTGGTGCGTGTGTGCGTGAGTGAGTTTGGCCCGCGCGCGCGCAGTTCAAGCCATGGGCTTGACCGCGCCGCGGCCATGGCGCTCGCGCGGCCCGAGCTCGCTCGGTGCGCGGCGACAGCATGGCGGCCAGGGTCAAGGTTAAGGCGTCAGCGGTTGCGAACGGCTGCAGTGGCTCGAGGGGTCCCTGCAGAAGATATACGGCTCGATGGCCGGTACACAGAAGGCTAGCAAGCGGCGGCGGCGGCGGAGATCGGCCGGAGACAGAGAAGAAGGGGGAACTCGTGGTTAGCTCACCTAGGGTCACGTAGACGATCGCTGCAGCTCGGTGTAGGCTCGACGCAGTCCGGCGGTCCTCGTGCTCCTCCTCTCGCTCCCTGGCTCGGCTTGGAGACGGCGGTCCACGCGCGGCGGCGCTCCGGTGCTCGGTGTCGACGCGGGGAAGGCGACTGGCTCCTCTTCTTCCCTCGGCTTCCCCTCCACTAGCTTCCTTGACTCCCTCCCCCACTCCTTCTCCCCTCGAATTGGATCTGGAAACCCCCACGGGGCTGCGGCGGCTTGAACAGGGAGAAGGCCGGCGGCGGCTTTTATAGGCGCTGGGCTAGGGTTCTTGGGGCACGGACGGCGAGATGGAGAGCTCGAGCGGCTGCGGACACGCGGCGCAATCGCGACGGGCCGCACGGTGCGTGGGTGGTTGGGTCACGGGCGGCACTCCGCGGGAGAGAGAGAGGGGGCAGAGCGGCGCGCGGGGGAAGACGACGCGAGGTGAGGGGTAAAGCTGACAGGCGGGGCCCGCCTGTCAGTGGGAGAGAAAGAGACGCGGCGGCGACGCGGTGAATGGCTGGGCCGAGCTGGGCCGAAAGGCCGAGTGGGCTGCTTGGTTCGCTGGCTCGGGGAAAGAGTTCAGGGGTGAAAGATGGACTTTAGCTTCGGGAAATTGGCCCACGAACAGGAATAGGATTTAGAAATTAGTTTAGTCAATTAGAGTTTGAATTCAAATCTAGAATTTGAATTCAAACCAACCAAAAATCCAAATAAATCCAAATAAATCCAAATCACACTAATTCATCCTTAGCACTTCAAATTGATTTTAAATTTGAATTTAAATTGCCTAAGAATTTAGGGAGCAAAAAAGAAGACACTCTTATATGTTTGTTTGCATGCACACAATTCCACCAAAAAATTTTTAAATTCGAATTTTTGCACTCAACAAAACCTATAGGAATTTTAGGGTTGTTACAGCATCAGTCTATGGAGCAAGGCAGATGTCGTCATACCCGGTACACCTGCGGCTACCAACAAGCCTCCGTCACCTCCACCGTCTCCAAGAGATCCACCGGATCATGACGATTCTCCGGGAGCTCCTGATGCAAGCCCGTCTCCTCCGCCGAAGAGGTCTTCGTCTCCTCCGCCGCGGAGGTCTCCACCCCCTCCGCCGAAGAGGGGACGCCGCACTAAAGCCTCTGCCCCCACTCCACCAGGGAAGAAGGCGCGGAAAACTAGAGAGAAGCCCGCACCAGAGAAAAGAGCGGGTGAGAAGACTCTAGAGGAGCTCGAAGCCTCGGTCAAAGCAGACACAAAGAGGCAAATGGCCGAGTGGAGGAAAAAACCGGAGCCGGAGCCGAAGCTTGATCCCACTGTCGTCAAGTCATTCCTCGGTAATTTGAGCAAGGGTCAACAGAAGGAAGTAATAGTAACAGACTATGACCGCTCATTACTGAAATCTCGCCGGAAGCGGAAGGCTGCAGATAAGGAGGCGGCCCATCCAAAAAGGTTCCTCAGCTCGGCGAGCAACCTCAGCGGCCCTTGGGTCCATTGCCATCTCTGGACGAGATTAACATGCAACGAGTAATGGCCGAGACTGGACTATCCAGAGCGCAAGTCCTGGGGGAAGAAGAGGTGCCTGTAAACACAACGTTGAAGTGGTCGTTTAAGCTTGGCGAGCCTATGGTCCCTCCTGAAATGGAGAGCAAGCTACAGACGAAGATGCGCCGATTCCATGAGTGGTACTTGGAAGAATCAAGAAGGAATAAACGACGCATGATCAAAGTAGGCGTGAAGGACCATGATTTCTACAATGGTGACGATGATTGGGTCTGACTGAGGTTTAAGGATATATATGAGCTGTACCACCGCGACGCCATGGACGTGGATTTGATCACCTGTTGGACACTGTAAGTACTTTGTTGTTGCTTATAATTCACAGTTTGAAAACAATAATTCCAATCTATGCTGACACGAGCTTTATTTATTGCTTAACATATGCAGAATGGAGATTCAAAAATGTCGGAGATCCTCAATATATGACGTTGGTTTCGTGGATCCTCGAAGGATAAGTGAAGAAATGATATTGATGAATCCTGAGGAAACATATGGAAACCTATACAAGTATATTAAGAAACAAAATTACTGCGACTCCATACTAATCCCGTAGAACATCGAGTGAGTACATACATAGGCTTCTTCTTATACTGTCTGTGTACTATTTCATTTCTGATTATAATGTATACATGTATACAGATTCCACTGGTTCCTAATAATATTGTGTCCTGACCGGGGTGTCGTGAACGTCTTTGATTCATTGCACACTCCAAAAGAAAAACTACAGAACATTATGGACATGATGACAAGGTGATGTATATTTTCCCCTACTTAATTCACCCCTTACACTCGCAATGACTTAACTCAATTTTTTTGTTCGCAGGGCCTGGAATCAATTTCGTCAAGAACACCCGGGTATTCAACATGAAACACTAAAATGGAACATTGGCTTTCCGGTAAGCAAGTAATTTGTACATGTAGGCCTCGGCTAATATATTATATGAATTTTACTTAATTTCTTTTGGTCGACAGTGTGCCAAACAGGGGCAGGGAAATAATTTATGTGCATACTATGTTTGCGATTACATGTGGAATTGGGGACATAAAAAGCTTACACAACACGGTATTATGGTACGTAATAATAAACACATTTCCATTATTATTAAGTGCACAATTAGTGTCTCCAACTCGGCGGATTAAATATCTTTCAATTATTTGTAAATTATAGATGTTTAGCCTGAAGGAAGAGTCTCTAGAGCTAGAAAGAATTGACGCAATTGCAGAACAGATCGTCGGATGGATCTGGGACGAGGTCGTCAATCCCCGAGGAGAATTCCACTCGCCAGTACTGGAGGACGTGCCGGACAGTTCAACAAGTTGTCAATCTTAATTAAGTAGAAAATACATTTTAAATATATATAACTCGAGTTGACATGCATGAATATCTACTTTTGTAATATATATGTCTTCTATTTTGATGAAATGTCAGCTAATATGAATATAGAGTCGGCCGAATACGCATTATAATACACGTATTAGAATATATACGTATATACACGTGCATGCATGGCTACTGAAAAAAGCAAAAAAAAAGAAATCCGGGGCCTTTAGCACCGGTTGCAGACAACAACCAGTGCTAAAGGCAGGCCCTTTAGCACCGGGTTGTGTCTGGAACCGGTGCTAAAGGCCCTGCTAAAGACGCTGCAGGGCAGGCCCTTTAGCACCAGGTCGTGGCTGCACCCGGTGCTAATGGGACCCTTTAGCACCGGTTATTCAACCCGGTGCTAAAGGGGTACCCCTTGAGCCTCGGTTTAGTTGCACCGAGTGGGAAACCCGGTGCTAAAGGGCTTTCCCACCCGGTGCAGATGTTGATCATTCTGGTAGTGGCCGAAACGTTCCGGCAGGGGCGCCGTGCCGTGCCCTCCTGCAGACGACGCCACCGCCGCCGGACAGCACCACCGCTGCTTCACCACGTTAGTCAGCTGCTTTTTTCCCATTTATTTCGTGACGACGGAGCGACTAGCATGCATGTATATATAGCTTCAGTAGCTAGCACTTGCAGGAAGCAGGTCGACTGACAATGAGTGTTTTGGCTTTGATTTGGCAGCTCCGTTCAGTTTTCCGAGGCCGATCTGTCGCCGGGCAGGCTGCCCCCGGCGCTGCCCGCCTGAAGGCTGCTCCGGCGATGGCTCTCCATAGTTTTCACGGTCACCATATGCATCGATCAACGCCTGGCACCTTTGTGATGGGGGCAGCGTAGTCAGTATAATCACACATTCACGCCAGTAATAATAAATAAAAGGAAATTGTCTCCGGTCGGACAGTTCTCCGGTCTCGCTAGCAATACATACCTAAAGGCGTAAAGAAGCGTCTATATATACTTCCACCATTCTTAAATATACGACGTTTAGAACAAGCAAATTAGTAGCTTGTTCTAAACGATATATATATCGAGAACGGAGGTAGTATATACTTATATTTGAATAAAGATTTGAGACTCAAGATCGTGTGCACGTGGCCAGGTACGGCCCTTCCGGATAATATCTGTGGCCCTATGCCAGTTTGTGAATGAGGTTGATCTCTTGAACAGTGTATAAAAAAAACTTGGCACCATGCGCTGTTTCTACACGTTGAAGGACTAGATTCAGCTAAAAAAAATAAGCCACAAGTCTTGGGCGACTATGAAAATGTTGAAACTCTGAGATGATGTGGCGTACGGTTATGGCTCTTGAAGGCTGCATGTGATGGAAAACAAAAGACATGCTGTCATGCCTATTGACGAAGCGGCACAAATTGAAAACTATTCATCAGACGATGCCCAAAAATTCAAGGGAAGCAAGAAACAAGCACAAGATTTTGAAGAGAAAAGAAAATGTCTTTGCCTTTTCTGTCTCTACAACGAAGCTAAGTGCTTGGTTTCTAGTTGCTAGCAATATGTACGTAATAGACGCATCAAGTTGAGGCCCTAAATTTCGAAAATTACATTTGGGCCAGCCACCCTCTTATTCATTCTTTCGACATCTTAAAACTGGATATTTTCCCTAAGGGCTAAAATGGAAAATAATTAACTTTTTTTTTTCATTCGATGGGGGCACATCATCTTCACATCTTTTCTTCACCTTGACGAAGCGTTACACTTCGGCCCTCAAAACCCACCCATTCTTTTAAAGGAATAAAAACATAAAACCGTCATGCGTACTTCTCCAATGTTTGGGCGCGGCACCATTTGCTTAGTTCCTAAACAAGCTCCTTCACGTAAACTCTTGTCCCAACACATTCATCATAGGCCCAAGACGCCTTCAAGTTCATCGCGCTCCCACCATTGGGCTGCCTATTCACTTGAACCTGACATTCGCCTTAACTGTTGGTCAACACTATCTTCATTATCTTCCTATTAATCAAACATGACACCAAGATGGACCAAGGCATATTCCAACTTGTTTTATCAATCTTCCCCTTGAGATTTGTAAGTGTACGCAATACTACGTTGAAGATCAAGATATTGCAAATGGCACACGAGAAACTGTATTCATATATAGGGGTGGATGTCGAGCCAGCTCGGCTCGTTTTGGCTCGGCTCGTTAGCCAAACGAGCCAGCTCGGCTCGGCTCTTTAAGGAAACGAGCAAAAATCTTGGCTCGGCTCGGCTCGGCTCATTAAGCTCATGAGCTGGCTCGTTAAGCTCGCGAACTAGAGTTAAATTTAAAAATACCACAATAATATATATAATATAAAAATTTATAGTATTTATATGATCTTAATACCTTTAAAATCTACTCTATCATACTACTCCCTCCATTCTCTTTTGATAGTCTTATTTCCAAAACTGAAATATTCTCTTTTGATAGTTCTATTTGAGTGGTGTCTTGAGTCTCACAAAGATAACCGTTTCGATTCACGTGCAGAGTAATTCCTCCAGAAAAAGGATTGGTGTGTGCATTAATGATGTTAGTTCCCATGCAAAATAACCCCACTAACGAGGAGTCATAATGACATAATTAGTTGGATGATAAGTAGAGTCTTTCTCCTTGGTCACTGTGCCAAGATGAAATATAACTATCAAAAGAGAATGGAGGGAGTATAATAATAGAATATAACCATAACATCATCTAAAATTATGCATATAGTATACATATATTATTATAAATTAATAATTTGCTCGTTAGTCTATTAGGTCTTCTAGCTCGTTTGGCTCGCGAGCCAGCTCGAACTTGCTCGTTATACTAACGAGCAAAAACTCTTGCTCGGCTTATTAGAAATATACACCGAGCCGAGCCGAGCCGAACCGAACCGGCTGCGATCCGAGCGAGCTAACGAGCTTTATGAACATAGGTTTGGGCCTCCCGGAGGATAATCTATATTTAGTGGTATGTCTTCTTATATTGATGATTACAGAGTATAATAGGAGGTTATATATGTTTAGACCTAGAGGTGGGACTTAGACCGTGCCGTGCCGGCCCGGCCCTCGCGTGCCGCGGGCCGTTTCGTGCCTAGACTTTTAGGCATGCGAGGCATGTCATGCCGTGCCGGCCCACGACACGGTGGTCCGTGTTCGTGCCGTATTGGATGGCCCTTAAAATACACGTGGTTGTGTTCTGCGACCGTTCGTATATTTATATATACTATTGCTTCATATGATACAAGAATTTATAAAACTAATAAATTAAATGACTCTTGCCATTAGATATTGTCGGTGGACATTAGGATTGCCACGTGGCCACAGAAAATACTAACATTTTTCTCATTTTATAAATAGTCGTTGATATGATTTCATATATTAAAGGTAGTTTTTTGTGATTTTTATAGTGGTAGTTATTTGAGGTTTGTGAAAGGCAAATAAAAAAAATGAAATACATGACAGTGCAATGGGCCATCTTCATACCGCGCTGGCCCAAGCACGTGGCCCAAGATTCATGCTGTGCCGTGCCGCCTGTCGTGCCGAGATCCTAGGCACAACATGATCCTCGCATTCGTGCCATGTCGACACGGTCTAAAATTTATCGTGCCATGTATTTTGATCCGTGCCAAAACGTCCTGTTTCAGGTGGCTCATAAATAGTACGGCTCAAGTCCCAGCTCTAGTTACAAACTTACAATCATATAGCATTTGACCTGGGGCTAGAATTAGGTACTCAGCTGGATCACCTTGGCTTTGAACGAGTGATTTTGCTCCACAATTGATGGGTGACTGTTAAGCATTTAGGTGATGAACATCTCCTATATACTAGCCTGCAGTTCTTTAGTAGTACATGGATAGTCATTGCCACGTCACCTTTGATAAAACTACATCATTTTGAATTTGTATATATATTCTTGGTACCGTACTTCTGTTACTACAGGATTCGATCATGTACAGACAGAGTCGTCAAACGGAAAATTGTTACGCAGTAAACCCGTTGCTTGTATTCTGTTTCCGGGAACAGGGCAAGCACGCGTATTGCGTGACGATCACAGCGTTCATGCAAAATGCTGCAACCATCTAGGCACCAAAAACTGACTTGCTTCTGCTTGTAGTTACATCTATGTAGCTTGTCTTGCTAATCGACCTATAAATAATAGCTCAAGGCTCGAGATTATTGTCTATGTGCTCAACTGTCCATCCGCCATACATCCCTCGATCGACAGCTAAAGATCTTCTCCGGCTTCGAGAGAGATGAGTGCCAAGGCGACACCGATTCTTCTCGCCGTTCTGTTGGTGTTGGGATGCCTCGTCTTCTCTGCAAACTGTAAGTATCTACACATGCATGAACACTAATTATATATATTCTCATCATTTTCTACCTCTGATTATAAGTAACCTTCCGGTACAAGATGTTATTGATGACTTGATGTGATATTAACGCTTGCATTTGCAGGCGAGGGTGGTCGCCGGTGGCAGCCGGCCGGTGACCAGCTGACAGTGAGAAGCAGCAGTAGGAAGACGATGAACGCGGTGGCAGGGCCGTGCGTGAGGAGTACATGCGAGGGCAGCACGTGCTACTGCTGCCCAACGGTCGCCACTAAGCCTTGCTTCTTGGAACTGGATGCTTGCTTGAGAGTTTGCTCAGCTCCTCTGATGAGAGCAGCTACGGCGCCCTCGCCCTCCGCAGGCCATAATCGTCTGTGATGTCTTCGGAGGATGAGAGAACATGTATGCTGCCACTCCGGGCCTCCGGCTCCAATGGCACGCCTAAGTTAAAGTTTCTACATCTATATATATACTCCCTCCGTATCGAAATATTTGTCGCCATTGACTTTTTTCTACAACTTTGACCATTCGTCTTATTCAAAATATTATGCAAGTACCATCCATTTTGTTTGCCACATGCTTTACTATTGTAGCTATTTTAAGCTTGACTTACCCTTTTACATATTTGTGATAATTTTTTGAATAAGACGAATGGTCAAAGTTGTAAGAAAAAGTCAACGGCGACAAATATTTCGATACGGAGGTAGTAGTTCGGAAACACTTCAGATAATATTTCTATAAGCATCATGCCTAAAGAATTTGTGGAATTAAACAAAAGAGAAAGGATTGTCGTGTATAAATCGCTTCGCGGACATACATTCAGTTTCACTTACTATTGGCTTGAATTGCAATCTTTTCGCAGACATGCATTCAGTTAATATATACATATATATACTCCTTTTTGCCTCGACGGTGGTGGCCCACGTGGCTAATAACAGCGATGAGCCTCGTCAGGCTACCAGTGCCTAGCACCTCGAGGGCACTCAACGCCTCTCAGTTGTCGCTGTGGAGGAACCTCGGTACGGTCCTCTGCTCGTCATCCGCCACAAGATGAACAGAAGGTAGAAGGGGAAGGAAGAAGAGTGCACTGGTCCAAGCAAACGTAGAGTAGGAAAAAACCAAGTCAAATGGAATCAAACTGTGTCCCAACTCCCAAACGTATGGCAATGGTATTGATTAAATTTTCCACATATTATAGTGGCATAGATCCAAATACTTAAACATAATAGCAGATCTCCAAAACATGAAAATTATAATAATGGCACATATAAAATTAACTCAATTTCTAGAAACTTTCGAGACAAACATGGTGACTTATTTTAATACTACTTTTAAGATAATACCCCTTCGTTCTAAATTACTATTCACTGTTCTTACAATATTTGATCATTTGTCGTATTCACAAGTTTTTACAAACATATGAAACAATAAGGCCGACTCAAAGTACCATTCACGATAAAGAAAGTCACGGACAAAATAAATAATACCACCACCGTTCCAAATTACTATTCACTATTGATATTTTTTCGTAACATTTTACCATTCGTCTTATTAAAAAAATTAGTGTAAATGTATGAGAAAAAAATAAATCATCCACTACTAGAGATCCAAACGGGGCAGCTAAAACTCAGCTAAACTTTAGTTGCAGGTCAAAAGGTATACAATTCCTTTAGTCAGTTGAACCCAGATAAACCCAGCTAAATGAGTTTAAAGATAAAAATACCCCTACCCGTTTACGAAAATACATCCTCATTTTTTTGATTGATACATGCCAGAACCGTTACAGCTTTGCTTGACCTTGTCATAGCCTGGCCAGACGCTGTTAAGTTCATCCCAGTCCCCACCATCGGGCTGCATCTTGACGCAAACTTAGCGTGTGTTTGGATGTGAGGACGAGACGGGACAGAATGGAACGAACCTTGTTTTGCGTGTGTTTGGTTGCAGAACCACGGAGGACAGGGTCATTCTACTAGCGAATATTCGCCGTAGATGTGGGACGAGCCCGTCCGCCAAAACCCAAAAACGAGCGGACGGGGTCATCCCGCTTCGACGACGTCTTGCTCCATCCTCGCACGAGAGGAGGAAACCAGCGTGGGAGGCGTGGGTCAGCTCGGTGCAGCCGTCGGTGTTGGAGGCGCGGCCGCCGGCATTGAGGAGCGGGACGTGCCGGCGCTGCCACTGGTGGGGGAGGAGCCGGATGGGCGGCGGCGGGACAGGCCGATGCAGCCGGCGGTGGGGGAGGCGTCGGACGGCGGTAGGAAGGGACGGGGCGGCGACCGGCGGGGGAGGCGCGGGACGAGGCGGTGCGGGCGCCGTCGGGTGCGGCCGCTGGCGGGGGAGGCGCCGCGGGAAGGGCCGGTGCGGCGGTCGGCAGGGGAGGCGCCGCGACGGGGCGGTGTGGGCGCCGTCGGGGGAAGCGCAGGCGAGGGGGCAGCTCGAACTCCGCCGTCGGCGTGCTCCTTGTCCGTCGGGCGGCCTCATGCAGCGCTTCGGATGGCCAGCGAGGGCATGTCTGCTCCGCCCAAGGAGATGCGGCGGCATACTGATAAGGCATGAAAAAAGAAAAAAAGAATTTTGCATTGAGGATGACAGTGGGCCATGTATATGATAGGTGGGACCCGCTAAGCAGTGTATCTAACGGTGTTAAAACGATCGTCCATCCCGTACTCTCAATCCCTCGTACCAAACAAAAAATTGGGACGAACTCGTCCCTCTTAACCAAACATGAAATAGGACAATCTCATCCAAAAAATAGGGACGGGACCATCCCATCATATATTGTCCCCGAATGAAAGACACGCTTAATGGCCGGCTTGACTTGGGTATAACACCCTCCTCTTCATTTTTCTCTTCACAGCCCGTTAATCACTCATTGCACCAAGATGGACGAAGACATATTTTAACTTAATCTCTCTCGGTACCCTTCTTTGATATAAGGGTATACATTGCAATACAACACAAGTGGCATGTCTTAATTTTGCACAGGTTTGGGCCTCCCGGAGGATACCAACTGTATATGGTGTGTCTTCTTCTTATTGATCATTGCAAAGTACAAATGGGAATTATGTCTAGACCTAGTTTTTCCATGTTATGGCATTTACCTAGGGCTAAACTATGTATTTTGTACTCCATCAGCTAGGTATCCTTGGCTTTGAACGGACCTAGCTATAATGATTTGGCATTTAACCTAATGCTACATTGTGTACTCGGCTAGATATCCTTGCTTTTTTTTTGCGGGTTGGATATCCTTCGGTGAGTCTAGCTACCTAGGGTTCACCTGCCATGGAATTGTAAACGTCTTTAACTAAGAACGGTGACTGAGGGAGTACGTAGAACATTTGATCATATTAATTTGTACCTGATTGGTACCGTCATACCCATACTGTTTACAGTATGCTATCATGCATGTATAGACAGAGTTCTCATAATGCCACTAGTAGAGAAATGATTTTCCATCCACCCCTTTAGTCCCTGTTAAGTTTTGACCCGAGACAAATAAACTTTTAGTCCCGGTTCACATTTTTCTGGGTTCCGAAGAGACTTTTAGTCCCGGTTGGAGCCTCAACCGGGACTAAAGGGTCATCTTTAGTCCGGTTGGAGCCTCCAACCGAGACTAAAAGGTCTCAACCTTTAGTCCCGGGTGGTGGTTTTGGTGGCTCCAACCGGGATTAAATGGTCTTTAGTCCCAGGTGAAGGTGTTTTACGGGTTATAATAAAAACAAAGCATCCCACCTTTCATCACATGTACTGCGTAGGTGGAGTGGTTAGGTGACTATGGGTGACACCATGCAAGAGGGTTCAAATCCTACTGGTCACAAATATTTTTTTAGCCCGGTTGTGTACTAGTGTGCCGGGGCTATCCTAGCCTCTAGCCCCTATTATATTAAAATAAAAACAGAGTCCTCAAAAATGAAAACTGTATAGGCGGAAATCAGGGTCACACATCCTGTTTCAGGGTACAGGCAGGCACACATATTGCGTGATGTATCCAGGCTCCAAGCATTCACGGAGATAGCTGCAACCACTCAGGAACCAACCGACTTGCTTCTGCTTATAGTTGTAGCTATCTTGCTAGTCCACCTATAAATTGCTCAAGACCCGAGCTTATTCCTATGTGTTCAACTGTTTATCGATATATTGCTTGATACTGTAGATTATTCTTCGGCTGGGAGTGAGATGAATGCCAAGGTGACATCGTTTCCTCTCTCCTCTCTCTTCGTGCTGGGATGCATCGTGTTCTCTGCAAACTGTAAGGGTGTACACAACATGAGCACTTATATTCCCATCGTTCTAACTATGATTATAGGTAACTTTTTTGTGCAAGATGTGATTGATGTGAGATTAACGCTTGCAGGTGAAAGCCATTACCAGGAGATGAGACCATCAACAGATGAGAGGAGGAGCAGTAGTAGCAGGAAGATGATGGAGGATGTGGTGCCGGAGTCGTGCGTGAGGAATATATGCAGGGGCGGCAGCACTTGTTACTGCTGCGAAACGCTCCTGGGCTGTGCTAAGGTACTCCAGATTACCTTCTAAGAGGTAGAAGTTTGAATAAATCACAACCCTTGATTTTTGAAATAGATGGAACAATAAAATATCTAAAAATAACCACGAAATAAGAAAAACCGGAAATCTCGCCGTCCCTCACGGGAATGGCACCTCCGGCCTCCGTATTAGTCATGAACAGTTTTTTCATCTTAAATACACCACGTCAACTGGATATATTTTTTTCCTTGTGTGTTTTATATATCATGTTTTTTTTTTCAGCACGTGACATGGGTGGTTTCCTGCCTCAAGGATCAGTTTTGGCAAGACACAGACACATCACGGCACCAGTAACGGCCGCGGTGCACAGAATTGACGGGATCTCGTAATGCGCCACCAGTACATGTACAGGAATAGGGTATACAAAACAAGATTGCAAACTAATCCATGTCACGGTGCACAGAATTGACCACATCACGTTTTTTTCCCAGAACCTTTGAACATGTCACGGTAGAAAAGTATATCATATTGCTTCTTGTATAGAAGTAGATCATGCGCATCAGCTTTATTTGTCACGCTGCATGATGTTACATCTAATAGCATCATGAAATATGGTATTTTACATTTTTATCCTATTTTCTAAATTAAAAAAATATTTTACCTTTTCATCCTATTACCTCTTAGGAGGTACTACCTCCGTATCGAAATATTTGTCGCCGTTGACTTTTTCTTACAACTTTGACCATTCGTCTTATTCAAAAAATTATCACAAATATGTAAAAGGGTAAGTCAAGCTTAAAATAGCTACAATAGTAAAGCATGTGGCAAACAAAATGGATGGTACTTGCATAATATTTTGAATAAGACGAATGGTCAAAGTTGTAGAAAAAAGTCAATGGCGACAAATATTTCGATACGGAGGGAGTAATAAGTATCCCGATCTAACTAAATAGACGGTCTACAGTTAACTCCGAGTACCTTAGCAAAGTCCAACGCTCCTGGCATGCTTCTTGCAACAGGATGCTTGCTTGAGAGCCTGTTCCGATCGTCTGCCGGCCGAACCGCTGACTGTATCGTCATCAGCGTTCTCGACGCAGGCTCCTCTGATGTCTTGACTCTTAAGAGGATGAGAACGTTGCCGCTCCGGCTCCAACGAACAAGTATTATTAGAACGCCCAAGTTAAAGTTTCCACATCTATAGTTCTGAAAACACATCAAAGCACTTCTATATGCATCATGCTAGTGCATCTATGCCTACGAAATTTGTGGAAAAGATCAGTATGCTTCTATGATATGGACAAATAATAGTAACAGGAAGAGGTAACGACATATGCATATGCTAATTCTTATATATATACTCCGTTCAGTCACAAAATTGCAACGTTTCGACAACCACATGGTCTTCAGTTTTAATTACCATTCCCTCCAATTTTATGTATACGACGTTAGGACAACTTAATCAGTTAAAAAGTTTTTGAATTGCCCACCACGGTGAGTGTGTTCATTTGAACTTATCATAGGAGCAGATACGATAAAGTATATATATGAATATATTGCTCCTCCAATGGTTCGCTTTAGTTGTCAAAGTCTATGATATCATCGTGTCTGCAACCCTGCCCTGTTGTATCTGTCACTGCTCTGAGTCTTAAACTGTTATCTCTCGGACTTGAAAATAAAAACTCACCATGGTGGGATACTCTACTAGACTTTGTGTTAAGAAGGTGGAATGCAGTTCGGGACAGGAGCTCCAAGTCTCCAACTGACTCTTGGAGTCTAACTGATCCACCTCGAGAAATTTGGCTAGTCAGATGTTTGAAAAGAGGCCCTTTTTCAGTGTACTCATTTCTGTCTTCGGATTCCTATGTTACTGCCCATAGTACATCTTCAGCTGCCTTCTGCCATGTTCCTCGTTGTGACAAATGCTCATCTACCTAGCGACCCCAACCTACCCTTTCTTGGGCAGCTCCCACGTCGTACTGACCACTCTGTTCTCTGCTAGCGCCGCTGCCAACTACTTGTACTCTACCAAGTACCAACCATGGATGCTGCGCCCTGCCACACCGGCAGTTTGCCACCTTCTCTCTTGCCACACCGACTTCTAATCTTGACAGCATAAACACCCACTTTCGCTAGTCCCGAAACCCAAAATACCAACCTGTCCTTACTGCCACTCGCCGCATCCACTGTTCCTCAGTCACCGACTAGATAGATTTCACAAACTTAGAATTAGAACTCTTAGAACAGAGCTCCTCTCTTATTTTTATGGGTGAGCTTGGAGGAGTAAGATGACCCTTTATAGGAAGGAGATCATCACTGACGGTATGTGGCCCAAACTAGTAGTGATTCCCATATGATACTAGTAGTTTGTGCCCCAAACTTGTGGTGATAATGCCTTGCACAATACCACCGTCCTTATTAGACACCAACTGATAGTGTTTCTGGGGTGCATCCCTGCATATTTGAGCCACTAAAAATGTGATGTTGTCCCTATAAAAAGCATTCCTGGTGTAAGCCACCAACAACTATTTGTGATTCATAGCATCACTACAACAAGTTCATGGCCAATGAATCATTGATTTGGGGTTGCAACCAAAGAACCAGTAGTGATGCTATGGTTAGTTCTCTAGAAGTGTGTGTCAGTCCATTAATTTCTACATTGTCATTGTCATCAAACTGGGATGCATGAGCCACTGTCAGCCGGCAGAGATGGGCCGATGAGTCTATTTCTCATGGTTGCCATACAGATAGGGAGTGTGTTGGCGCCATGTGGAACATAATGGCATGATGGGAAGGGGTGCCCTAGGCAATTGAGGAGTCAAACACGACCAGGTAACCTAGAAGCTAAGGGCAGTGGCATAGAAGAGAAAGAGATGTGGGTGAGGGTCATGATGTGATCTGATTATAATATGGAATAGGGAACCAAAAAAGTTATGGAAAAGCAAAAGAAAAGGGAAAGAGCACTAGAAGGGAGTGTATGGACAGGTGGCAGGTGGGCATGGCTTGGAAGATAAAACAGGTATTTCAAAAAAGAAAAGATAAAACAGGTGAGACCAGGTGTATGAACTAACGGTGTATGAAGTAGTAGGGATGTATTACATTTTTTTATGATATGTACAAATATACAAATATAGACATAGAGAAGAGATGGAGATATAGAAGAGAGATAGAGAAGTAGTGATATATTTGATAATTTCTTTAGCATAGTTTGCACGTATATGATTACTTTGTATAATCAGTAGGAGAATGGGCATCACTTTTGCTGACTTGAGCATGCATGCGCATATCTTTATAGTATCTTTGGAGTATGCTCAAATATTGTCATCACTATAAAAACTTCTGGTGGCTGGCCTGCTTGAAGTATAGCTGCATCTATTTTGCAAATCTATAAATTGTGTAAGGCTCCAGCAGCATATTTGCTGAGTTCTGTTAACTACTATATCCATCAAAACTCAAACGAGGTTGTGCTGGTTGGTCGCCAGCACATGGATGCCATGGTGATTGCAGTTCTCTTCACCGTGTTCTTGGCGTGCCTCGTTTCCTCCGCAGAGTGTAAGCATACAAATTCATCCTGTAATTCTGAATCTGATAAAAAACTAGGCAGCATGTTTGATACGAAGTGGTGTACCAAATGCTTGTAGGCGAAGGCGGTGACACGGAGATTTCGATAGGTCATCACCAGAAGCAGCCTGACGGGGAGGAGATGACTGCCGGCATCAAGCTTAAATTGAGACTCTGCTTTAAAGATTATTGTGGATCTCATTGGAGGCCCTGCTACTGTTGTGAAGTGTTGCCTAGCAAGCCTTGCTACTTTGACCAGAAAAGGTGCTGGGATGTCTGCCCTGATGCTCAACAGCACCAGCCTGTGCCTTCATCCGCAGCCTCGCTGTCTCTGGGAGGTCATTTCTGATGTGTCTAGAGACCGGAGGGACTGAGAAAACATGCATGGTGTCTGTTTGGTCCCAACAATAACATGTATGATCAGTTCATTGTGAACGAGCTTGTAGCCCAATTGTTGCAATGCTTTAGTAGCATCTTTAGGTCGTGAGTTCAACTCCCTGTGGGAATAAATTTTTGGGTCATTTTTTTAAATCCCCTCATCGGTTTTCCGGGTTTCGGGGGGGGGGGGGGGGGGTGTTAAGACCGAGAGAAGGTTCCTTCTTCCTAATGAAAAACATGGGGTGGCCTTACCCCATCGGTCTATTTTTTTAACGATAGGTTCCTATATTCGTAGTCCGGTTTCCCAATTTCTTACTGAATTTAAATTTCCAAGATGATGGATTTAATTTAACGATTGATCAAATTACCCAAACAAGAAATAAATGGTTGTTGGAAAGTGAAGTAATATCAAAATTTCCATTTTTTCTGATAATTTCACATAAAAACGCTATATACATCCAGTCATTTCGTGCCTGCAATAGATATACAAATAGAATTTTACATCCAGCCACAACTTCACTGACTTTATAGTCAGTTAAGGCCATAATGATGAGTTGATCGTTCATGATAATGCAGTACTAGTTAGTTTTTGGCAACTATCCATATCTATATCGACATATATATCTACATCCATACCCATATCCATATTTGTATATATCCATTTATCTTGTCGATTGGGTGTAAATGATAAATGTTTTAAATTAAAATAAACAGTACATGGAATGATTTAAGATCATATTATAAATGTTGAAGAAAATATCTAGTAGTGGAAGTTTATATGCACTGTATATCAATATAGGGCTGGCTTCCATGGCAATTTGTAGTTTTCTTATAAAGGTGTGCCATTTCGTAATGAATCCTACTAGACCAAGCTGTTAAGGATCTCATTGCAGTATCTTCATCTTTCCATGTAAAAGAATATCTAACCCATTCCCTTAACAAAAGCATACTTTCTCAATCCAATAATATAAATATTCTTAGGTTTATCCTTAATCAAAATATCTTAGGTTTGACCAAATTTATAGAATAAAATATTCCCATCTACAGCACCAAATAAGTACACCATGAAAATATATATCATAAGTATTTTGATGATAGTAATTTGATGCCATAGATCGGGATATATTTATATATTAATTTGGTTAATTTGATATGATTCGCCTTAGGACAAATCTAAGAATAGTTATGTTTGGGACACAGAAAGTAAGAAATATCCCTCCCGCCTCTCCAACTTAGTTGAAAAGGAAATATCTAATCTGCACCGCCTCTTTCCTAAAATAACGTATTTCTAATTTTTTGCTAAGAAAAACAATCTGAAGTTGACTAAGCTCGTTGAAAACAATAATACCATTTATCACATCCAATTAGTATTGTTGGATTCATTATTATGATAAAACAAATTTTCATAGTATATTTTTTATTGTGGTAGATGCTAATACCGTTTTGTTTCAAATTAGACAAAATATATTTTGACTAAGAACATGACTAGAAATGGTTAGGGCTTCTCAAGGTTGAGTCAAGAGAGTAGTTCATCTCTAGCTCACACACCTTCCATATCTGCACAACATACATTAAGGTCCACCCATGGAGAGAGATGGTGAGGAGTTGCCATATGGGCCCCACATAAACTTTGGACAACAATGCATTGCGGCATGGAATAAAATCATCTTACATGCGGGATCCACTGTATGATGTGGCATATAAGAGCTAGATAGGTGCTACATCTTTCCTTTGGCGGCACCCTTATATTTTAGGATAGAGCTAGGGAGCTAGATAGTTGCTAGATCTTTCCTTTGGCGGCACCCTTATATTTTAGGATAGAGCTAGGGAGTATACATTATGTTTTTTCAAAAGACAAAGTGCAATGGTACATGCTCATATACACTCATGGTGACCACACACCTAACCGCCTATGTGCACGTCTTGGATCAATGTATCTAGAGACCGACGAAGTAATGCAAGACTAGTGGCCCGCAATTGGGACACATCACCGATGACCAAATAGTGATGGGTCATAACATCGTATGGCGCTAGTAATAAGGTCTTCGGGTCGGGGCAGTCAACAATGATCCGTCACTAACGACGTTACTAGTGGCGTGCATTATTATAACATGTCACCTAGTGTCTCCATGTTGGAGGTTCTTGTGTCTTAAAATTAATTATACTAATTCTAAATAACACCTCACAATCCAAAGCTGCACCGCACCACCCTTTTAAGGGGTGTGCACACGAACACATAGTACACTTCTTACACTTTTGTCCTCACTCAGTGTAAAAGGGTTAACCCGAAGGTGCTATGGCTGCAAGACAATGACTTATAAGTTGGCTCCACCCTTGCTAAACTTGCAAGGTGGCACTAAACATGTGTGTCCGCACTAATAGGCCACTACCGGGCCATCCAAATTGGGCCGGACATCGCATACACCCCCCTAAAGAACCCGACGTCTACATCGGTCTAACTAATCCACATGGAAAAATGCCCAGAAACGTTCCCTCTTAGCACATAAACGTACGTCTAGCCGTATGCACAACCGCAAGGATTGGCTTTGATACCATTTGTAACATCCCGCCCTCCAAAACCGCACCGCACAACCCTTCCAATTGGCGTGCACACGTACATATAACATCCTGCTTACACTTTCGTTCTCGGTTCATGTAAATGGCTTATAAGTTTTCTTCACCATTGCTAAACTAGCAAGATGACACTAAACATATGCATCCCACACTAATAGGCCACTGCTGGACCATCCAAATTGGGCCAGGCATCACAATACCATTATAGCATTTTACCAAAGAGTATTCCAATGAATTATGAATTTCCATGGGGACACACTTTGGTTAAAGAGTATGGATAAATGCTTAGTCTATCCTCCAGCTAATGATAACATGGGTAATGACCAAGGTGACACATAGGATACTCTAATATTAAATAGTGGTGGCTAGCTACGAGGACAACAAGACGATAATAAATTCCTATTGCTCTTCATACTCATGGAGAGTCACTAGACTAACATTCAATTCACCTATAGCAAGATATCTTGAGAGCTAGAACTTATTTTGGGGCCTCTGGGATGAGAGAGGGGCCACCAGACATAGCACTAGCTACTCCTACGGAACCATTCAAACGTGGCGGACTATAAGGGATGGACAGGGCTATGACCACCTACCACCTACCTCCTACCGTTGCAGTATCGTGGGGCAGGACACACTTCAATCTATAAACGAGTATAGGAACCACGCCTACGTGCATTAAACACTTGGATTTCTTGAGGCCTTCAAGAGAAATCCTTCTTAGGTGAGCTAAAAAAACCTAGTACTATAAAGTAGGAAACCGAAACCTTCAAGAGAAATCCTTTTTGACGCATTAGGGAGGTTTATGCACGCTAAACACCGAAAACCTTAGTGGGATACTACTTATTAGGAAATCTTTGTAAAGGCTTCGTAGCACACCATGGTAGTGTGATGTAAGAGGTTTGGCCACCTCAACATGATGGGGTTTATGCAACTTGTGTGAAAGTGTACAATCTCTATAGAGTGTAAAACTAATATATCAGCCGTGCTCACAGTCAAGAACGGTATGAACCCTCACATGATTAATTTATTTAAAGTTAATATTAATTTTTTTCTCATTATTTCTTATGGCCTTGCTAAGTACCAAGCATATGTAAACTCACCTTTGTTAAGTGCTTCTCAGAGAAAGAAGTGTGTGAAGATTTATAAAGACAATGCAAAGTTCTAGGTGTACGCAACCCATAGTCAATTGTTTGCGAAGTATGGAGTATTCGCTTCATGAATTAGAGTATAACTCTGAATCATTTGTATTCTTTTATCTGATGCTATATCTGTTATTTACTACTAGATCACTATATGTGTGAAATTAGATCCTGACAGATACGATGTACATTTGGTTTTGTTCTTAAAACTCATTGTGACATGTGGTAATTGTAACAACACACGGAACATGATAAGATCGAGGTTTCAATTGTCAGAGAGTGTGCAAGAGTATCGGGATAAGTTGTGGTCCACGATACAGATGTACAAGACCAACATGAATCAGTGATTTAGTTAGTTAGGTATGCTTTATCCAACTCTTCCTTTGATCTAATTAAGATTAGTCCAATTAAATTAGTTTTGGGTCCACTCACAGAACAAGGAAAACTTACAGTCCTAATTACCGGCACTTCTAGCTTAGCCATTAACCAATCATTATATTATGATACTCACTTTTGGTTAAGGACAAATCAGCTATATAAGTACATTGCCAGTTGATTCTTGGTGACTCGGACATTTGTGACAGTATCAATGTATTACAAAGATTGTATAAACAGTTGTATGAGGGCAGTTGTGGGAGAATCGGACTGAACAGCGTCACCACAACAAACTATAGATGAAAGTGCGATGGAGTGAAATTGAAAAAAATGGAATAGTGCATGGTTGATCTAGATGGCCGGTTTATAAATGTGAACTAAAAGTTATAAAAAATCAGGCATATGTAATATATTTTGTCAGTTATTTGGTGATGGATTCACAGGTATATAATTATATGATCTATATTCTATAAGAATCACATATGTAAAAAAGCTAGCAATTACGCTTCCATATAAAAAACATGTATTTTTTGTAACCTTCTTTTAGGTAGCTACTAATTGCATCTACACATATTGCTGGTCATTTTTATCTACTCCTGACTATAAATTGCACAAGACTAGCATATTTCCTGTGTCCTCACTGTTCATCGGCATATCACTCAAGATTACAAGAGGCAGTCTAGCACTCTGGCAGTAGATTGATAGGCGATCGATCAGATGGATGCCAATAAGGTGATGCCGATTCTGCTCGCTGTGCTCTTTGCATGCCTGGTCATTTCTGCAAAATGTGTGAGTGCATATACTGGCTGCATCGATGAATTTTTTGGTGCACCGAAATTTGATTCAAGTCATGTGTGCAACGTTTAATTTGCTTCTCTTGCAGGCGAAGGTGACAACCGGGAGATGACGACAGGTGGTCTCAGGCTGCAGCAGCCGGACAGTGAGGAGATGCTGGGGAGCAGGAAGTTTAACATAACCGTGTTATGCTTTAAACGCCGTTGCAAAAATCACCTTGCGACCTGTTACTGCTGTCCATCTGAGCCTGATATGGCTTGCTACCCGGACCAGCAAACGTGTGCTTTGCATTCTGCCCCAGACTTCCACCAGTTGCGCTCGCGCCATCGTTGGCGGTACGGCAGCAGGTTACCCCGGGAGTTGCGTTGCCTTCTCCGGGCAAAAATTTGTGATGTTGTGTTGAGATTCAGAGAAGATGCAGCCCCGGCCTTGAGCCCCCAAAAATGATATGATAGCTGTTAGTAGCCTTGGAGTCGGCTTCCGATTTTTTTAAATTATAACTGGCTCCAAGGTGATTGTAACTTTAATGGTGGACTAAATCAATGATAAGACATGAAAAGTAGCAATAGACGAAATCGCATTTTACATCCTAAGTGCTAGCTGACGCTGTATCTTAAACAGGTTCTATCTGAACGGAGCTTGTTGAACAAGAGATAGGCTACGGAGACTTTAGTCACAATTTGTATTCTTATTACAAACGTAGTTTATTCACATAAACCCGTAGATAGATTGTTTTCATATTCATTAAATAAACTTCCATACTACTGCATACAAAATTATTCAAAAATTTAGAACAAGTTCTCACCACATTATTAAATATAAATGTAAAGCAGTGAAATAATCACTTACACCTTTTGGTTGCATTACATATATGCTCCATAGTTTATATCTACGAATCTACGTTGTTGATTCCAAGAACTCTACATGTTATTAAGATGCAATGACTACAAGTATGAACATACCACTCAAATATTTTTTGTCATTTCTTTTTGAGGAACAGGTATTTGTATCTGCTCTATAACAAAGTATTCACATGCTACTATCGATTAATTTTTAATGGTCATTAAATACTTCTAATTCCACGGAAAATGTTGAGGCTCCCAGCTTATATGACATTGATGGTCACTATGGCATATACGTATATGTTTAGGCATCATTTGATTATTACCTAAATAGGGTACCTTGTTTGTGGATGCAGAAATCCTAATATAACCCATCCATAACCACAAACGAAGTGAATCCAATACCCACCAGAGTAGCTATTCTTGTAGTTCCTTGACATGTAAAATATATGGTATTTCACACGTCTAAGCAGGGAATAATTGTACTACCACCAAAATCATCCAGTGGCCGGTCTGCTTGTAGTTGCATACTTGTCTCCAGCATATTTTTCGAAGTGTACTATTAACAGATATATATCGGTCAAAACTAAAAAAAAAGAAATTGCTGCGCTAGCTGGTTTACAGTTTGGCCAGGGCTTCAGATGGATGCCAAGGTGACGGCAATTCTTTGCGCTGTGTTCTTGGCCTGCCTCGTGTCCTCGATAGAGTGTTAAGCATACAGGTTCATCGAGTTACTCAAAACCAGCAGATAAAAATATTTAGGCACGATCTGGATGTGGAATATGAAGCTCCATTGCAGGCCGACCGTTGCTTTCCAATACTCGAGATATATAGCTGTGCTGGAGTTTGCATTCTCTAAGCTCTTTACATTTTGTATTATTTTTTGGATTTATTTCAGTATTTACCTTTCCTAAGATTGCATCTATAATTGATAGGATTAGAATGTGTAAAACTTTTGAGCGGTAGAGATAGAAACACATAGAAAAACGATGCATATTTATGATGCACATTTAGATATAATTTGAAGGCAACATATCAGGTGGAAACCAACCTCTCCGTGCAAACTATGCAAACTTCAATCTAGAGCACACGATATTGATCTAATGGGCCTCTCACCTCCCATCTTCTCTATTATTTTGCAAATCCTCCCTCCCACCTTCTCTGTTATTTTGTAAATAGGTTTTTATATATATGCTTGAAGTCTTAGTTTTTAGAACACCTAATTCGACCCCTCTTAGGGCATCACGTTCCCTTTACATACCACAAAGAGCTTTTATAAATTGAGTTTCCACACTTTGAAAATTTTAATGAAGGATCGACATGGCGACCAGAGGGGGGAGTGAATGAGAGCCGATAAAAATTCTCTCGAAAGAGTGAACTCAGCCTATGTTCCAAAATCACTTCTGACGGCGACCAACTCACTTTCTTGCCAAATCCACGAAGTCATTGAAGTACTTCTGGACCTAGAAACAAGTCTTCAAGCAACTAGACTATCAACACACAACGGAAACCAACACTCAAAGTTTGAAGCAGCACATGGACCAAAAGCGGTCAGACCGGTTTCGTCCAGAAACCCAAACTTAGAGCTGCAGCCTAAACAAACGAGTTCTAAACACTCCAAAATACCATCCAGGCCATCACTTAACCAAAACACAGCTAGAGGGAAGAAAAACAACACTTGGCAGCTTCAGCCCCAAAAGCGGTCAGACCGGTTTCCCTAGGCAGACACGGAAAAAATCTGCCCGCGAGGAAAACTCGATCTTATCCTCAACCGATGTCCCGATTCACTCCACGGATTTAATTGAGACTTTGAGGATAGGTGGGATACCTCATGAACTAGTCATGGATCCGAAATCAACTCCCAAAACGCACCGAATCAAGAGGAATCGAGAATCAAAGGCATGAACTCCCTTTTCTCGGGTTCAACTAAAATCCACCAAATTTAAGGCTTTTTCTGAGGATTGAGGGGGTCAAATCACTAGAGAAGGATCAACAAAGACCCATGAGTGAATCCCCAACAAAATCCCGCAAGGAATTGGCCTCACATCCGATGAACGAAAATCTCCCCAAAAATCACCCGAAAATCCACAAAAAGGAAAAACATGAGAGAGGCAAGAACACAAGGATTCACCACCAAGAATTCTCTTCACGTAATGAGGTCAACTTCTTTACAAAGGCTAACATTCTCCCTTCATCCAACCCACTTGAAAATGGAGGAAAATCTAAGTGGAGAAGTCCGTTGCTCTCTTTCTCACAACATGAAGCTCATGGCTAGCCTAGAAAAACAAAGAGCGAATGAACTAGGGTTTCAAGAGATAGCTGCCATCTCCCACAAGGTGAGTATATATGGCTGCCGACGAAAGACGAAACTACCCCTACAACTTAATTAGACAATACATGCCCTCAAGGGCAAAACTGAAAGTTGTAGATATTTCTCCTCCGGCTGGGAACGCATCCATCTGGAGTTGCTTCCCTCCGACACAATCTCCACGATCACGCCGTGTGTCCTCCGCTTCGAAGCTTCCCCACGCCCTGACTGAAACCGGTCAGACCAGTTCTACAAACCGGTCAGACCAGTTCTACACACTGGTCGGACCGGATTCCTGAAGCCAAACCGCTCAGACCGGTTCTCCCAACCGGTCAGACTGGTTCTGCCACGCCAGATCTTCGGACTTGGTTTTGAGGCCCAAACCAATAAACCGTCCTCCGTTGGTTTTGTGGCCAAACCAACAAACCCCGCGTACTTGGTCCAGCCTTCACGCCAAGCTTTGAGCATGCCAAGCCTTTCACCTCCAACGCCCGGATGGTCTACTCGGTCTTGCCTCGTTCCTTGACTCGGCCGCGCCCAATGTACCGACTCAGATCATCTTCTTCCACGTTGCCTTGCTTGTTCTTGCACCATGTGAACCGCACTTGATCCCATTGGCCGTCGGGTCCTTCGAACCAAGATTACTTGTCTCTCCACTCCTGGGAGGCCGCTCCGGCAAAGACCTTTCACGCTTGTTCTTCACCTGCACCAATGCAAACCTAGCCGCATTCTACATCTGCAATACTTGAGCCAAGACGAACGTCAGTCCACACAACGTTGTCAATCACTCATCACTAGAAAGCGACCATCCACTCGGTCTCTCGGACACACGTGGTCCTCATAATGTGTTAATGAATCATACATGATCTTTTGAAACTGTGGTAAGTAGACGTCGTGTGTCCTTGAAATCTGAGATGTACTGACTAAAACGATTCATGATCTAGTATGGAAAAAACCAGTGAATCATCGTGGCAATAGGTATGTTAAATGCATGCAGAGAATATTTGGTGACAGCATCACCATCACCTAAATGTTGGTGCTGTGTTCTGTACGACTGCTAGCGCCCATGCATAGCTATTATTGGACAGCGCTAAAAAAAAGATTTTTGCTGATGGTCGACAGCCGCGAAAAATACTTAACAAAGATGGATACGTTCGCCGTTCGGTCCGGACTTCGTGACGACTGCCATAATTAAGTGGCAGTGACAATACCCTGCAGTGGGTTGTTGGGATGCTAGCAGGTTTTGTGGTGGGAGTCCTGTATTTTGTGACATGATACCTTTGCAGAATAGTAACTTTCATGAGTAATCAAGGGTGGCCATCTTTTTCATGACAGTTCGTGTCCCAATAAAAAGTATCGCGTTGGCATTTGATGACAGAGCAGCTGGACATTCACTAAAAATCAATTCTCTAGATGTAACGACCTGACATATGAATATATTGCTCACATATATATTATTTATGTCAATTTAAGATTTTTGATGAACTAGTAGATGTATCCAACTCAATATGGTCAATAACTAAGTAGACATACAGACTACGATATATGTTTTTGAATAGTTATTAAAAACTCCCTATTCCACTGAAAAATGTTGAGATTCCTATATGACATTGATATCTCTATGACGTGGGAATGTGCATCTTTTGATCATTAGTTAAATAAGGTACCTTTTTTGTTGATGCACAATGTGATTTAACTCATAGCCATAAATGAATATAGAATCTAATAATTAGAAGACTATTATTGCATTCCAATGGTATGTACTTATATAGGACCCTTTCGCTAAAGCAGCGGACAATTTTACTACCACGAAAGAAGCAGTACTTGTTGGTGAGTGGTCCGATGGATGCCAAGGTGACAACAATTCTCTTCGTCGTGTTCTTCGCCTGCCTCGTGTCCTCCACAGAGTGTAAGCATACACATTCATCAGAGTTACTCAAAACCAGATAAAAAAGTACTTAGGCACGATCTGATGCGATGTGGTATATATGTGAAGCGCGATTGCAGGCCAAGGATGACGACATGGAGAGACTGGCAGGTGGTCACCGGCTGCAGCATGGCAACGGTGTCGAGGAGATGAGCGAGAGCAGCAAGATTAATGTGAGGTTATGCTTCAGACAAATTTTTTACGGCCCTCAGTTGCAGTACGGTTACTGCTGCCAAACGCTGCCCAATTATCCTTGCTTCCCGGATCAACACACATGCTGGGACGCCTGCCCCAGTGCGCAACCACAGAAGCCCGCGCCAGCGTCCGCAGGTCGGCCAGCATCGACGTCTCCAGGCCATAAATTCTGATGTAAAGAGATTGACAGCACATAAATGTAGCCAGTCTGGCCTCTGTTAGTCCAAACAATGATACGGATCATTACATATTTTGCTACTTTCTAATAATGTTCCTAAAAAAAGGATTTGCATTTGCTCGAGTTTTCATGCATGTAGACAAGCCATGAGTCTCATGACACACTGGTAAGCATGAAGTAGACAGTGTTAAAGTCTTTATAATCAACTATGTCTTGAATGTCACACCTCAGGCCTGAATAAAAGCGACAAACAGAATCCTCAGGCCCTTCTACAATATCACAACGCATTAAACCTTTTTGCAAAGCACCAAAGTAATCATGCACAGAAGTTTCTCCTTGTTCTAAACGCTGCAATTTCTTACGCAAATCTCTATGATACGAAGGAGGAACAAAACGATCACGCATAGCCACCTTAAGCTCATCCCAAGTCGTATGTGCTCTACCATCTCCAACTAGACCAGTCCACCAAATAATAGCAAAGTTCTTAAACTCACTAGTGGCTTGTCTAACTTGATGATGGGCGGGAACAAGGTGGGCAGAAAATTTATGTTCAACTGTCATCTCCCAATCGAGGTAACCCTCAGCATCCTAATGACCCGAAAAAGATGGTATAGTAAACTTAATCTTAGCATAAGGGTCATCAAGATTGTTATTACCTTGCTGATGGTTACCACCCATACCTTCACTATTTTGGCGAAGACGACGTTGTAGGCGTGCGTTTCTGGTAGCAGCTTCATCATAATTACCATTGTCATCAAACACCGCGTCATCTAGAAAACGTGGAAGTGGTGGTTGTGGCTGCTGTGGACGGGCCTCCAAAACAGCAACCCTGTCGGTAAGGTCGAACACCCGTCGGTCCACCCTCTCTGGCATGGTGCCAAGCTTCATAGCAATGAGCGCGTTAGTAACAGCCTTGTTGATCGTTTCTTCCATCTTGTCGTGAGCAGTTTCCATCTCCTCGCGACTAACACATTCACTGAAATCTGCAGGAGCCTTCTCTGCATCATATCTCCTTCCATTGAGAAACACCACAACAAGAACAAACACAGTGAAAATTTGCACCCTTTTCTGAGGTGAGATGCGGCCTAGGGAAATTCAGGAACAATCTCTGAAAACCCTAAAACAACTTGATCAATTTTTTTCTTTATCTTCCTGATTTTTTTTGAATTTTTTAACTCGGGCAAACAGGGCTAGCCGAGTTTGGGTCCCCTCATAATGGAGTCACGGAGGTTCTATAAAAAATTGAGCCCAAATGGAGCACCGAATGAAAAGTTATGCGAGTTTTACCGAAGGTACCTCAAGTTATGGTTTTCGGGAGGCACACGATATGGTTCTTTGGAGGCACAATTCGGCAGGATGCGCGGTGGCGTCTAGGGTATGCAAGATGAACCAAAAAGGGCTACGGTGCAAGGCAATGAACACACGGCGGCTCGCAACCTATCTAGGGCTTGCACGGCAGGAGGTAACGCAAGGCGGCGAGCAAGGGCAAGTCGAGTTATGGGGTGACACGACTTATAATCTGGTAATGGTGGATGGGATAGTGGCGGAAACAAAACAAATCACGCGACGGGCGATTGAATTACGACACAAACACAACTAAAACCAGCAACAAGACTCGACCACGGACAAAAACTCAACAAAGCGAATCTGAAATGAAATTGCAAAGACTAAAAAGGGCACTAGGACAGCGGAATACGATGAACAAACAAATATTTTTGTAGGGAAATTTTCTGGACTATAGGACGAAGGTAAAAAGATTGATATACCTGACGGTAAACCTATCTCTGAATACCACTCAATGGGGACTAGGGTTCCCGATCTTCCGTCAGGTGATGATAACTATCGATTTGGCGGAGTCGCGACACAAATCGATCTGGCTTCCGAACAATACGTTCCGAATCCCGCAATTGCAGCACCACGTCTCCTCAGGTTATCAACCGGCGTTGCACGGTTGACTTTGCTAAGAAGGCTAATCTTTGCCTGCGAATCGAAGAACACAAGCAAGAACAAGGAAGAATGCAACACAATTGTAGATGAATGATTAAGCTCACGAAGTTGGGGTCTCACAAACCGACAAGCGGCGACAATATTCTTGACAGAATTGATCTAAGCAAAACTCAAACCCTAACTTGGGCGGCGGCTACTGTTTTAAGGAGTCTAGGGTCGTGGTCGACCCCCCTGGACGCGCCCCTATTGGGCTCAACACGATACACGGCCCAAAGGCCAAAATACGGCGACGCAACACCGAGACAGATTCTGGACGTGAACTTGTTTTGTCGATTCCTGATGACTCCGGATGAATTTTGACATGCAACCAGTGCCATTGAAAAGATTATCTTTTTAGCTTTCCAAGCATACAAATAACGTCCAAATCCGAGCCCGTATGCGACCTGAGCGTCCGTTTCATCGCTAATTGCTCCTGGACTCCGAGGTGGACTCGAAGTCGACTTGATTTGGGCCTCCACTTTGCCCTGCACGCCCTTGCTGGTCCTCTCCAACTTGAAGCTCTTCTCCAACTATCTTTTGGTCTTCTCCATGGTTCCTAATTATAATATAATCATTAGGTAGCAATCTATTCTCAAAATCATATGATGAAGTACATAGGAACGAGCTCACCTCTAAATTCAATTGTCGCGCGCGAGCTCTAGTGATTGGACCTTGAATGATCAATGGAGGATTTCCGTGTGTATCCATAGGTGTGATGTCCTCATCATCCTCCCCCTCTTGAATTGGAGTCATCCTCGACTCAAGCTCATCATCTTCTCCCAAGTATGGCCTCAAATATGAAATATTAACGGTGGGACTAACCTCAAACTCGGGAGGCAACTCAAGTTTATATGCATTATCATTAATCTTTTCAAGTATTTTGAATGGACCATCAACTCTTGGCATCAACTTAGACTTTCTGAAATCTAGAAATCTTTCTTTTCTCAAGTGCAACCACACTAAATCACCCTTTTTCAAGCTTAACTTCTTTTCTACCTTTGCTACCAACAATTCTATACTTTTCGTTCATCTTTTCAATGTCGTGCTTAGTTGTTTCATGCATTTGCAAAATAAATTCAGCACGTTCCTTGGCATCATTATGAGTCCTTTCACAAGTAGGCAAAGGCAAAATATCAATATGAGTACAGGGGTTGAAGCCATACACTACCTGAAAAGGACTTACCTTGGTGGTAGAATGTGTTGCTCGATTATATGCAAACTCGATATGAGGCAAACATTCTTCCCACATCCTCAAAATTTTCTTCAAAATAGCTCTCAACATAGTACCCAAAGTACGGTTCACTACTCCGTTTGCCCATTAGTTTGTGGATGATTAGTAGTAGAAAACAATAATTTTGTACCCTTCCACAAAGTCCGCCAAAAATGACTCAAGAATTTAGCATTGCGATTTGAAACAATAGTAGACGACATACCATGCAAACGAACAATCTCTTTGAAAAAGAGGTCAGCAATATGTATAGCATTATCACTCTTATGACATTGTATAAAGTGTGCCATCTTAGAAAAATGATCCACCACAACAAACACTCTATCGCTCCCCCTCTTAGTCCTAGGAAATCCCAAAACAAAGTCCATAGAAATATCGGCCCAAGGAATAGAAGGAACTGGAAGAGGTATGTATAAATCATGTGGATTCAAGAGAGACTTAGCGTTTTGACATGTGGTGCAGCGAGCAACAAACCTCTCAGCATCTTTCTGCAACTGAGGCCAAAAGAAATGCAAGGTCAAAACATCTGCGGTCTTCTTAGCACTAAAATGTCCCATCAACCCTCCTCCATGCTCTTTCTGTAACAATAAAAGACGAACGGAACCAACTGGAATGCATAGGCGGTTAGCTCTAATCAAGAACCCATCATTAACCACAAATTTGTTCCATGCACGTCCCTCTCGACAATTGAGCAACACATCTTTAAAATCAGGATCAAGCGCATATTGTTCCTTTATTGATTCAAGTCCAAAAATCCGACAATCAAGTTGGAACAATAAAGTATATCGTCTAGACAAAGCATCAGCAATCACATTATCCTTCCCCTTCTTGTGTTTTACAACATAAGAAAAAGTTTCAATAAATTTGACCCACTTAGCATGTCTACGATTTAGATTATTTTGAGAGCGAAGATACTTCAGTGATTCATGATCAGAATGAACAACAAATTCTCTGGGCCACAAATATTGACGCCACATCTGTAAAGAATGTATAAGTGCATACAATTCCTTATCATACGTAGAATAATTTAGAACAGGACCATGCAACTTTTCGCTAAAATATGCAACGGGTTTACCATCTTGCATCAAATCACCTCTAATGCCAACTCCACTAGCATCACATTCGAGCTCAAAAGTCTTACCACAGTTTGGAAGTTGCAACGATTTTGCGTGTGTAAGCTTGTCCTTCGATGTGGCAAAGGACTCCTCATGTGATTGGCCCCAATGGAACACCATACCTTTCTTCGTCAACTCATGCAATGGGGCAGCAATGGTGCTGAAATCTTTGATGAAGTGGCGGTAGAAACCTGCAAGACCAAGAAAACCTCTCACCTGTGTAGTGGTTTGGGGTACCGGCCAACTCTTTATGGCTTCAATCTTCGTCTCATCCACCTCAATTCACTGTGGAGTAACAACATAGCCAAGAAAAGCAACTCGATCCGTGCAAAAGGTGCACTTCTCAAGGTTCCCAAACAAACGTGCATCACATAAAGCATTAAAAACAACACGTAAATGACCCATATGTGCATCCAAAGACTTGCTGTAAATCAATATATTATCAAAGTAAAACACCACAAATCGACAATAAAAGCTCTTAAAACCTCATTCATTAAACGCATGAAAGTGTCGGGTGCATTAGTCAAACCAAAAGGCATCACTACCACTCATACAACCCGAATTTGGTTTTGAAAGCAGTTTTCCATTCATCACCAAGTTTCATTCTAATTTGGTGGTAGCCACTACGCAAGTCAATCTTTGTGAAAATTATAGAACCACACAACTCATCAAGCATGTCGTCTAACCTAGGAATAGGATGACGATATCGAATAGTAATATTATTGATGGCTCTACAATCAACACACATACACTAAGTACTATCTTTCTTTGGAACCAAAAGTACAGGAACGGCACAAGGACTAAGGCTCTCACGTACATACCCGCGGTCCAAAAGTTTTTGGACTTGTCGCTGAATTTTCTTAGTCTCCTCGGGATTGGTTCTATAGGCAGCACGGTTTGGCAAAGTTGCACACGGAATCAAATCAATTTGATGCTCTATCCCTCTCATAGGTGGCAATTCTGGGGGTAGCTCAGCTGGAAAAACATCCTCATACTCCTGCAAAAGGTTAGTGACAGTAGGAGGCAACGAGCTAACAATATCATCAATGGAAAACAAAGCTCGTTTGCAAATCAAAGCATAACAAATATCATCACAAGAAATTCCAGCAAGGTCACGTTTAGTTGCAAGCATAACACCTCCCTTCAATTTAATCCCCTCGGCCGTAGAAATAGGTGTATTCTTATCCTTTTTAGGTTGAAAAATTGAATTAGCAACTTGCTGATTTTCAGATGCAACATCATTCGAACTAGCAGCTCGTTCCTTATCGGCTTGTATAATTTCAGCAGGGGTCAAAGGTACCAAAGTAATTTTCTGTTCTTTATGCATGAAGGTGTATCTATTACTTTTACCATGGTGCATAGCATCATTATATAACTCCCAAGGTAGACCCAACAAAAGTGAACAAGCATGCATAGGAACGACATCACAATCAACATAATCAGCATAAGAACCAATGGAAAATGAAACTCTACAAGTTTTTGTTACCTTAGCTGTACCAGAATCATTTAACCACTGAAGTTGATATGGATGTGGATGTGGGCATGTGGGCAACCCAAGCTTCTTGACCAGATCAGAACTCAGCAAGTTGTTGCAGCTACCTCCATCAATAATGACACGAGCTTGACGATTGTTGATGATGAAAAATGTGTAGAACAAGTTATGACGTTGGAGCTTCTCAGGTTGCTGGACTTGTGTACTAAGTACTCGTTGTACAATGATGTTCATGTAAGCCGTCGTGTCCTCACTAGTAAAGACTTTGCCGGCCTCGTCGTCACCATCATCTTCGTCTTCTTCAACATCCGATGTGCTTATGTATCCATCTTCTGCAGCAATGTATGCTCGCTGACTAGGGCAATTCCTCTGCACGTGGCCAAGCCCATGCAATCGGTTGCACTGAATGTTGGAAGTGCATGGCGTAGAGGTGGAACTCTTGCTGCCCTCCTGCAAAGGAGTTTTTACGTGAATCCGATGAACGTTCAGAAGTAGGTGGTGGCGGGGCAGCAACTGCCGAAGGCGTGGATTGCTTGCTCACTGATGGGGGTGCTCGAAAAGAGGTTGGCCTGGACAGCCCAGAAGATGGCGTCACACATGGCGTGTATGAGGTGCTTCCTACCTTGTTCTTGCCCTGTTGTTCACGCCCCTGCAACTCCTTTTCTGCAAGCATATCAAATCAAAACAATTGGTCGATAGTGTTAAAGTCCTTATAATCAAATATGTCCTGAATGTCACACCTCAAGCCTGAATAAAAGCAACAAATAGAATCCTCAGGCCCTTCTACAATACCACAACGCATTAAACCTTTTTGCAAAGCACCAAAGTAATCCTGCACAGAAGTTTCTCCTTGTTCTAAGTGCTGTAATTTCTTACGCAAATCTCTATGATATGAAGGAGGAAAAAAACGATCAGCATAGCCACCTTAAGCTCATCCCAAGTCGTAGGTGCTCTACTATCTCCAACTAGACCAGTCCACCAAATAATAGGAAAATCCTTGGCGTGTCTAACTTGTTGGGCGGGAATAAGGTGGGCCAAAAATTTCTGTTCAAGTGTCATCTCCCAATTGAGGTAACCCTCAGCATCATAATGACCCGAAAAAGATGATATAATAAACTTAATCTTAGCATAAGGGTCATCACGATTGTTATCACCGTGCTGATGGTTCCCACCCATACCTTCCCTGTTCTGGCAAAAACGACGTTGTAGGCGTGCATTTCTGGTAGCTGCTTCATCATAATTACCATTGTCATCAAACACCGCGTCATCTAGAAAACGTGGAAGTGGTGGTTGTGGCTACTGTTGACGGGCCTCCAAAACAGCAACCCTGTCGGTAAGGTCAGACACCCGTCGGTCCACCGTCTCTAGCATGGTGCCAAGCTTCAAAGCAATGAGCGCATCAGTAACAACATTGTTGATCGTTTCTTCCATCTTGTCGTGAGCAGCTTCCATCTCCTCGTGACTAACACATTCACTGAAATCTGCAGGAGCCTTCGGTGCATCATCATCTCCTGCCATTGAGAAACACCACAACAAGAACAAACAATGAAGATTATCCCTAATAATCTGACTACCTACCCTCAGCACAGCAAAGGAAGCGTCTTACCAAGCTCTTGGAAAGTTCTTAGCAACAAGAAAGGCAAATGATACCTAGAAGGCGTAGTCCGCGATTGCATGGGTCAAAAACTTGTGTTGTCCACAAGTCGTATGTGGAGCTCGGAAGGCCAAATATGTAGCAAGGAGTAGCAAATAACGAATACAAAATGGCAACATTCAATAAGTATCCAAAGTACAAGTCACAATTGCTGGCTCAGAAGTGTCCTAGACGTATCACAACAAGTTGGAAAAAGAAACGATGGATAAAACTCACAGAACAAGCAAAACAACACTCTATGCAATTGTTTTTAATCTTTTCAGCAATTTCCCTCAAAAACCTCAGTACTAGTAGGAATAATGAGTTTTTTATTTTTTGTCAACTATTTTTTATATTTTTCTCTTAACAGGGATAGCAAAGCTCCAAGCACAAAAATTTGCACCCTTTTCTGAGGTGAGATGCGGCCTAGGGAAATTCAGGAACAACATCTGAAAACCCTAAAACAACTTGATCAATTTTTTTCTTTATCCTCCTGATGTTTTTTGAATTTTTTTGACTCGGGCAAACAGGGCATAGCCAAGTTTGGGTCCCCTCACAATGGAGTCACGAAGGTGCTGTAAACAATTGAGCCCAAACGGAGCACAAAGCGAAAAATTATGCCCGTTTTACTGAAGGTACCTCAAGTTATGCCCAAACAAGAACAAGGAAGAATGCGACACAATTACAGATGAATGATTAAGCTCACAAAGTTGGGGTCTCACAAACCGACAAGCGGCGACAATATTCTTGACAGAATTGATCTAAGCAAAACCCAAACCCTAACTTGGGCGGCGGCTACTGTTTTAAGGAGTCTAGGGTTGTGGTCGACCCCCCTGGACGCGCCCCTATTGGGCTCAACATGATACACGGCCAAAAGCCAAAATACGGCGACACAGCACCGAGACAGATTCTGGACGTCAACTTATTTTGTCGATTCCTTATGACTCCTGACCAATTTTGACATGACACCAGTTCCATTGGAAAGATTATCTTCTTAGCTTTCCAAGCATATAAAGAACGTCCATATCCGAGCCCGTATGCGACCTGGGCATCCATTTCATCGCTGACTGCTCATGTACTTCGAGGTAGACTCGAAGTCGACCTTGCCCTGCACGACCTTGCTGGTCCTCTCCAACCTGAAGCTCTTCTCCAACTATCTTCTGGTCATCTCCATGGTTCCTAATTACAATATAATCATTAGGTAGGAATCTATTCTCAAAATCTTATGATGAAGTACTTAGGAACGAGCTCACCTCTAAATTCAATTGTCGCGCGCGAGCTCTACTGATTGGACCTTGAATGATCAATGGAGGATTGCCATGTGTATCCATAGGAGTGATGTCCTCATCAGAAAAGATTAAGAGTGATATCCTTACATGGACGATGACACATGTATAGACGTCGACAAGAACAAGAGAAGAGTCCCTGTTTTGTTATTTGGAAATTTCTAGTGATCGACCGTCTGAACCGTTTGTTCTCAAATCCCAAGAATGCTAAGCTTCTGACATGGCACGCTGATCGACGCAACAAGGATGATGGTAAGCTTCGACACCCATCTGATGCTCGTCAGTGGAAAACTTTCGATGCAAACAATGAGGAATTTCGTAATGAGACAAGAAATGTAAGGTTCACATTGAGTACCGATGGCATGAATCCTTTTGGTGAAAGAAGCAGCACCCACAACACATGGCCAGTGATCCTAACCATACACAACCTTCCCCCTTGGCTTTGTCACAAGAGAAAGTTTCTCTTGCTAACCATTCTCGCGAAGAGAGACCCGAATCCGGTGGTCTCCGGCGGCGGCTGCCGGAGGGCGAGGGGATGATCGAGAGCAACAAGCTTCGTATTGTGTTATGCTTCAAACATTCAAATGAATGCAGCCCTGATGTGTTGAGATGCTACTGCTGCCTAACACTGTCCGGTTGCTACTGCTGCCTAATACTGCCCGGTTGTCCTTGCTATGTGGAACAACACTACAGCAGCAGTGCTGGGACATCTGCCCCGTGCCCCCGCCGACGCAGCCCCCAACCCTACCAGGGCCTGACAAACCACGACGGAGCTGACCACAGGGTCATCGGCAAGTGCTCCCTTAGCTTGCGACTTGGGAGTCACTCCGACAGTCTCGTTAGAAGTCGATTGCCATAAGAGGTTGATCAAGTTACTAACAAAAATGAAGACATTTTTTTGTGAACAAATATTAGACGGAAGTTAGCGTCAATTTCATAAGCTTTGGTAAAACAAGTTATATTGTCCATCATGGTGCCATAGTGTCATATACTACTACTGTAAGGAAAATGGTCCTAAACCATTGTTTCTGATTTTGGTGATTGAGTGACAACATACTCATTGGGACTAATGAGCTTATCTAGATGAATATTTGTAGGTCCCAAGGTTTGATTCCAAGCCATCCAAATGCAATGATTTAGAAATATTCCAAAGATTCCAAATTGTGTTATTTGCACTTAAATAGTTATTAAAAACTCGTGAGGAAACAAAGAAAAACACATGAAGATTGTTCACTGACACACAATTCACCAAATGAGTTGGTGATCACCAACGAAACCAGCGTATAGGTTAGTGATGGGAGCAAATTAAAGGAGCATGTGGGCCCCTGGATGTCAGAGATTGAATCGGTGATGCCCATGAACCTACACCATATTGGTTGGTGTTAGGCGAGGAGATCAGATATCCTTCTGGAGGTTGTCGACGTATTTGAGGACACAATGTCAGATGAGTCGGCGCGAACAGCGACCGAAGGGAAGAGGAGGAGGCACGGCTCAAGTGTTCACCGATTCAGTTGGCGATACACCAACACATTCATCACAAGGGCCGGTGATTCCGTGGGGCCGGTTATGCAGCGGCACAATAGCTAGCTGAGGTGGCATCACCAACTGATTCAGTGATAACCCTCCTATGATCACTGAATCAATCAGTGATGCACATAAATGTTGCACTTCTGTGCACCGACTACTTTTGGTCTTTGGGGCTATATATACCCTTTTGGCAGGCCCATTAAATGTGCTTGAGTTTGGAGAAGTTGTGTACATGTGTTCCACACATATTTGATTGCTCTATCCACCAAAGTGATCAAGAGAATATTAGGGCAATTAGCAACAATGTTTAGATATTGATTAGTGCTAGTTTAGGCCTTTTAGTGCATTGTTTTAGGAATTAGCCTACAGTAAGATAAGGTTTGCACACCTCATTGTTATTGGTGCTTCCACGCACCTTGTGCTGTAAATCCAGGGTTTGTAAGTTTAGCGAGACCCTCCAACCGAGTTTGTGGAGTGGCCACCGGTAGTTGTGAGAGACAAGAGAGACCCTCGGTGCTTTCCCGAAGCTCTACCGAGTGGAAGCGGCAAGAAGCATCCGAGAGAGACAAGGTGGTGACCCACTCATGCATGGGGAGATCCCATCGGCTGTCCATGGAGTTACTTGACTATGGAGCAAGGCCCTTGCACGGGCATTTCCTTGAGAGGTGCTCCAGCAACGAGAACTAGGGGGAAAATTGCTTTTCGAAACAACGAGAACTAGGGGAAATAATTGCTTTCTGATATCTTAGGATATATCGTCATGTTAGAGTTTGCATTCTCTACACTCTTGACTTTCAACATTATTTTTTGCACTAATTTCCACAATTACCTTTCCTAAAATTGCCATATATAGTTCATAGGATTGGAAACTAGGGTGCAAAACTTTTGAGCAGTAGAGATAGAAACACATAGAAAAACCTAGTACAATTTAGATAAAAATTGAAATAGATTTTTTTTATGTGCTTGAAGCCCTAGTTTTTAGAACACATAGTTCACCCCCGTCCCAGGGTATCATGGCCAAGAGCTTTTATAAATTGGGCTTGCACACTTTCAAAATTGTGATGTGTTCACAAATCATGATTTTTTGAGTTGTGGTAAGTTGATGTCATGTTCCCCGAAATCTGGGATGTACTGTCTAAAAAGATGATTCATGATATATGATCTAGTATGAAAAATCCCCATGAACCATCATATATGGCAATAGGATGAACCATCACCAAATATTCTATACATGCTCACCGTTAGGGGTGGGCATAAAACTCAATACCCGAAGGACCAAACCCAAAAAACCCAACCCAAACTCGAAAAACCCAAAACTAGATCGAGTTTGAAATCCCATAACCTGAATTGATTTAAGATAATTCAGGTTTGAACCTGCGGTACCCGAATAACCTGATCTACCCAAAATATGTTAGAAATTCAAAATATTGTAACTCATTAGACAACTTAAAGGGTCTTATCTCCTTATTTTCTTTCCGCTTATGTAAAAATGACTATCGCTCTATGTTAATAGGACATGTTTCGATAGTTAATAGATGCATTATTATGTGATTTTTAAATTTAGTGACGTTAGATCTTTCAAATATTACTAAAATTATGTTTGATTTTGTCATAATAATGTGAATGCAAACCTGAATTTATCAAAAAACCCAAAAAACCTGACAGAATTTTATCATGCAAAGTTCATGTTATAATTTTCAAAACTTCAATCTTTTCGAATAACCCAAACGCCCACCTCTTCTGACCATCACCTAAATGTTGGTGTTGTGTTCCGTGACGGCTAGCGTCTATCAATAAGAGCAACTTCAGCAAACCCTCTAAACAAACCCCTAAGATAAATTTAGAGGGTCAAACAAAAAAAAAAATTAAACTCCAGGGGGCCGCGTACTTGACTCCGTATTTTGGGGAGGCCTCTAAATTTATCCCTCCACCCTCTACTTCCAGGGGTCTCTAGGAGGCCTCCATTCTTATGGGTATTGTTGGAGTTGAAATAAATTTTGTGGCCTTTAAAAAATGGAGGAACCCCCTATTTAATATCTGGAGGGCCTGATTTAAGGGCTATTGCTGGAGGTATTATTGAACAGCTAAAAAATGCATTTTGTTGATGGTCGACAGCCATGAAAAATACTTGACAAAGATGGATACCGTTCCGTCCGATCCGGACTTCGTGACTATCATAATTAAGTAGCAGTCACAATACCTTGTAGTGGGTTGTTAGGATGCTAGCAGATTTTTGTGGTGGGAGTCCTGTTACTAAACATTTGTGACAGGATAACTTTGCACAATAGTAACTTTCATAACTATATAATCAAGGCTGACCTTCTTTTCATGACAGCTCATGTAAAAAAAAAACAGTATCGCGACTGCCTTTTGGCATTTGATAACAGAGCGGTACAGTCACTAAAAGTCCATTATCTAGATGTAACGATCTGACATATTAATATATCGCTCACGTGGTCAATATGGCCAGAATAAAAGTATCGCGGTGGCATTTGATAACAGATCAGCTAGACATTCACTAAAAATCCTCCATTCTCTAGATGTAACGAGACCTGACATGAATATATTGCTCACATATATATTATTTATGTCAATTTAAAATTTTTGATGAACTAGTAGATGTATCCAACTCAATATGGTCAATAACTAAGTAGAGATACAGACTACCATATATGTTTTTGAATAGTCATTAAAAACTCCCTATTCCACTGGAAAATGTTGAAATTCCAATATGACATTGATATCGTTATGACATGTGGGAATGTGCATCTTTTAATTATTAGCTCAATAAGGTACCTTTTTTGTTGATGCACAAGGTGATTTAACCCATAGCCATAAATGAATAGAATCTAATAATTAGGAGACTATTATTGCAATTCCATGGTATGTACTTATATAGGACTCGATCTGTCGTCTAAGCAGCGAACAATTTTACTACCACGAAAAAACACCCAGTGGCCGTCCTGCTCCTAGTTGCATATATATATCCCAGTGTGTGCTGTTAACGGGTATATCGCTCAAAACTAAAAAAGAAGCTGTACTTGTTGGTGAGTGGCCGGTCCGATGGATGCCAAGGTGACAACAATTCTCTTCGTCGTGTTCTTAGCTTGTCTGGTGTCCTCCGCAGAGTGTAAGCAGCATACAAATTTTATCCTGTGATAGTGTGATTAAAAATCTTTTAAAAATATTTTATCCTGTGATAGTGTGATTAAAAATCCTGTGATAGCTTGTATGTGATTCATGCTTGCAGGCGAAGGTGAAGATGTGGAGAGCAGCAGCAAGTTAAAACTGGATTTGTGCTTTAAAAGTTTTTGCGACCACTGGAAGACCTGTTACTGCTGCCTATCGCTACCCAATGCGCCTTGCTACTGGGATCAGCAAAGGTGCTTGGACGTCTGCCCCAATCCACAAAACAACCCACACCCACCCCCGCACGCTGCGATTCACTCGGCAGTGTCATTCCAGCCTCAGCGTCGCCCAGCTGACAATAAATTCTGACCCTACAGAGATTGACAGGAAATGCAGCACGTGTTTGTTAGTCCCAATATAATAATAGTATGGATGGTAATGTATACTAGCTACTCGATCTTGAATGTTTTTCCAAAAGATATTCTAGTTTTCATTGCCTAGATGTTGATTTTAATTTTGATAAGGTTGATCAAATTACCGAAATATGAAAAAAGAAATATCAAGGCATCAGGGGCAGGGGTGGCTTATTATAGTCCGCAAATTCTTTGAAGTGTGGATGATGTGGACAAGCATTTCAATTTTATGGATATCCTACTTATGCATAAATGATATGCGTTTCTGATATCCACTAAATTGCGATTCTACTATATATGTACATATCCAATCCTACATTTCGAATTTATCGAATATGATAATAATCTTAACAAACTACTTTAGATCGCAGTCGTCCGTAATATGGCCCTTATTGCGACGTGGGGCATAACGTGTTGCAAAATGGAGCTACCGGCCAGTCTGGGTTACTTACCATTTTAGCAATTATACGAGTCGCATGTCTTCGTCCCAGCCCAAGCGCAGCTGCTCCAGCAGCCAGGGGCAAACAGATGAAAGGGAGAAAACACAAGAATAGAAAGGAATAAGATGTTAAAACAGAGGAAAGAAAAAACACAGAAAATTCATAGGAAACGATGTTTGGAATGGAGCAACAGGAATAAAAGGTTTCCTTTATACTATCACTGATATCTTTGTTTTACCTCAGCAGTAATCATATTTCTTAGACAAAGTTAGTCTGTCTAAAATAGACATTTTTCATCTCCTCTCTCTCCCTATATCAAACAATTAATTATTTTAATGGCTGAGGTGTTCTGGCAAATAGGTGCGCTTATGTAATGGTACTGGACAAATTAATTCGATCACGACGTGTTCTAGCAAATTTCATAAAATAACAGTGTGCAGAACAAATTTTTCTGAGAATTAATGATCAATATAAATACTTGTGTAGACTCCTATACATATAAAATATGCATTACACTGATGAGTAGGCCCCGCACCACCTCGCCTCATTCACCCGTGACAGGCTGACCGACATTTACGCCGAAACGTACAAGTAGTGTCATATATAGATGCCATTGTCCCTGATCTACAGCCTCAATCGTCTTCAGCGCATATGACCATTACCTGGAGCTCTACACCACAGAGCCGCACCCAACCCATCAGACATCATTGTCATTTCGCCGATTGAAAACCTTATCAGATAATTACACGAATGATGTTTGGTGATCTTCAGCGATGAACAAGTCTATTGAACATCATAAAATTGGTATCTAGAACCGTAGTTTTATTTTGAACAAAAAAACATAAATTCAAAGTCGACACTACCAGAATGATCAACATCTGCACCGGTTGGGAACCGGCTTTAGCACCGGGTATCCCAACCGGTGCAGATCTTCCGAGGCTAAAGGGGTACCCCTTTAGCACCGGGTTGAATAACCGGTGCTAAAGGGTCCCTTTAGCACTGTTTCCAGACACAACCCGGTGCTAAAGGGCCTGCCCCGCAGCGCCTTTAGCAGGGCCTTTAGCACCGGTTGCTGTCTGCAACTGGTGCTAAAGGCCCCGGATTTCTTTTTTTTTTGCTTTTTTCAGTAGCCATGCATGCACGTCTATATACGTGTATATACGTATATATTCTAATACGTGTATTCTAATGCGTATTCGGCCGACTCTATATTCATATTAGCTGACATTTCATCAAAATAGAAAACATATATATTACAAAAGTAGATATTCATGCATGTCAACTCGAGTTATATATATTTAAACTGTATTTTCTATTTAATTAAGATTGACGACTTGTTGAACTGTCCGGCACGTCCTCCAGTGGCATGTGGAATTCTCCTCGGGGATTGACGACCTCGTCCCAGATCCATCCGACGAGCTGTTCTGCAATTGCGTCAATTCTTTCTCGCTCTAGAGACTCTTCCTTCAGGCTCGACATCTATAATTTACAAATAATTGAAAGATATTTAATCCGCCGAGTTGGAGACAATAATTGTGCACTTAATAATAATGAAAATGTGTTTATTATTACGTACCATAATATCGTGTTGTGTAAGCTTTTTATATCCCCAATTCCACATGTAATCGCAAACATAGTATGCACATAAATTATTTCCCTTCCCCTGTTTGGCACACTGTCGACCAAAAGAAATTAAGTAAAATTCATATAATATATTAGCCGAGGCCTACATGTACAAATTACTTGCGTACCGGAAAGCCAATGTTCTATTTTAGTGTTTCATGTTGAATACCCGGGTGTTCTTGACGAAATTGATTCCAGGCCCTGCGAACAAAAAAGTTGAGTTAAGTCATTGTGTAAGGGGTGAATTAAGTAGGGGAAAATATACATCACCTTGTCATCATGTCCATGATGTTCTGTAGTTTTTCTATTGGAGTGTGCAATGAATCAAAGACGTTCACGACACCCCGGTCAGGACACAATATTATTAGGAACCAGTGGAATCTGTATACATGTATACATTATAATCAGAAATGAAATAGTACACAGACAGTATAAGAAGAAGCCTGTGTATGTACTCACGCGATATTGTACGGGATTAGTATGGAGTCGCAGTAATTTTGTTTCTTAATATACTTGTATAGGTTTCCATATGTTTCCTCAGGATTCATGTAGAGATGGTATACATAATTGACATGTACAGTACAAATTTATGTTATATATATACACACCTGACTAGACGAGGGCTCGTTACCGGCCCCTTCAATAGTGCTACCCTGGACACGTTCGCCCTGGACATTGGCGGCCCCTTCAACATTTTCGGCCCTTGCAACATTGTCGCCCTGGATATTGTCGTCCTTTCCAATGATCCCCAACTCATCATCCATGGACATTGGTTGGGTTACAATATTAAAAAGTTGTTTCGCAAAGAACGTGCCGTTGTCCTCTTGCATGGGTGGGACAGGGCTGTTGTTGTCCTCTTGCATGGGTGGGACGGGGTTGTTGTTGTCCGCCATCTATAGAATTAAAAATAATTGATAAGAAATATATACAAAGCATACATATTCCCAATATTTCTAACATTTTCGCTAAGGGGGTCGGTGCGTGAAAAACGGATTCGCCAAGGGGTTCGGGTGCGCGGTGTGAATTGATTCGCTAAGGGTTCGGGTACGCGACGCGAAGTGGTTTGTTAAGGGTTCGGGTGCGTGACGCGAACGGGTTCGCTAAGGGGGTCGGTGCGCGAAAAACGGATTTGCTAAGGGGTTCGGGTGCGCGGTGGGTTCGGGTACGCGATAGAATTTCCGATAATAAACATTTTCGATAGTATACATTATACAAACATATAACATTTCCAATATACGTTTAAATGAAGCACATATATTTCTAATATACATAGAATTTCCAATATACATTTAAATGAAGCATAGAATTTCCGATATAAAATTTCCAATATACATTAAAATGTAAATATTTCAATACAATGCATTTCAATAAAATAAATTTCCAATACATATAAAGCATATATATTTCTAATATTTCCAATACAACACATTTCCAATAAAATAAATTTCTAATATTTTCTAATATTTTCAATACATATGAAGCATATATATTTCTAATATTTCCAATACAAGGCATTTCCAATGTATGGGTTAGCGAACGCGTTCGGCCATGCGCATTTAGTTAGCGAACGCGTTCGCTAACCAAATACGCATGGCCGAACACGTTCACTAAGCAAATGTGCGTGTTCGGCCATGCAACGGGTACCTGCACACACAAACACGTACACACGGCACGAAGGCCGGCTCACAAACATGCACGCACGGCACGAAGGCCGGCTTCACAGAGGGCTCACCGTGACGGGCGGCGGTCGACGGCGGCGCGGGGACGAGTGGCGGCGGCGGCGAGGGGACGAGGGGCGACGCGGGGACGACGGGTACGGGGACGACGACGGCGGCGGGGATGACGGGCGCAGGGACGACGGGCGGCGCGGGGACGAGGGGCGGCAGCGCGGGGACGACGGGTGCGGGGACGACGACGGCGGCGGGGATGACGGGCGCAGGGACGACAACGGCGCGGGCCGGGACGAGGGCGGCGGCGGCGTGGGCGCGGGGACCATGGGTGGCGGCGGCGGCGAGCGTCGACGGAGGCTAGGCCGCGGCGATGGGCGGCGGCGGCGTGGCCGGGCGCGGGGACGACAATGGGCGGCGGCGTCGGCGCGGCCGGGGACGATGCGGGCGACGACCGTGGACGGAGGCGTGGCCGCTGCGACGGGCGGCGGCGGTGACGCGGGCCTAGGTCGACGGGCGGCGGCGGGGCGGCGGCTGAGGAGACGAGGCGGCGCGCGGCGGCGGCAGCGGTTTCGATCTGAGGAGACGAGGGGGAAGTGGAGGAGGGGAGAGAGTTCTCCGCATATATAGATCCCCGTCTTTAGCACCGGGTGCAGCCACGACCCGATGCTAAAGGCCCTTTAGCACCGGGTCTATACAGCACCCGGTGCTAAAGGCCCCCCCTTTAGCACCGGGTCTTCCCACCACCCGGTGCTAAAGGCCCTTTAGCACCGGGTCTTCTACAGCCGGTGCTAAAGGCCGTAACTGGCGCCAAACGAAAATTGGGGGCCTTTAGCACCGGATTTTAGATCAACCCGGTGCTAAAGGCCCCCAATTTTCGTTTGGCGCCAGTTTCCAAACCGGCCTTTAGCACTGGTGGCTACTATTTGGGAATCTTATAAATATAGTTTTTAATATATAGTTATTAATACTTGTTTTAATTCAGTTATTAATACCTATTAAAAATATATATTAAATAAGAAAATCTTATAAATTAATAGAAAATCTTATAAATTACTAGAAAATCAATATAAAATGCTAGAAAATCTTATAAATTAATAGAAAATCTTATAAATTACTAGAAAATCTTATAAATTACTAGAAAATCAATATAAAATGCTAGAAAATCTTATAAATTAATAGAAAATCTTATAAATTAACAGATCAGTCCATTGCTTCAATCGTTTCAGCTCCTGACGTGCTTCCAGTGTATCTTTTGGCTTCCCATAAGTACCCAGGAAGCTTATTAAGTTCACGCAAAGATTCTTCGTCAGATGCATCACCTTCTGTCACTAGTTTAATATTTAGGATCACATCAGCCTCTCCCAAATCTTTCATCTCAAAGTTTTGAGACAAGAACTCTTTGACTTCCTTAATCACGTTAAGGCTTGTCCCAAATATCAGTATGTCATCTACATACAGACACAAGATCACTCCTTCGCCCCCACCATAGCGATAGTACACACACTTGTCAGCTTCGTTCACAATGAAGCCAACTGACGTTAAAGTTCTGTCGAACTTCTCATGCCATTGCTTTGGTGCTTGCTTAAGACCATACAAAGACTTTATTAACTTACACACCATTCCTTCTTGATCATCTACGACAAACCCATCTGGTTGATCCATGTAGATCTCTTCCTCCAACTCTCCGTTTAGGAAACTTGTCTTAACGTCCATTTGGCGAACGAGAAGACCATGGGAAGCTGCCAGGGAGAGTAGTACTCGAATAGTTGTCAATCGGGCAACTGGTGAGTAAGTATCAAAGAAGTATTCTTCTTCTTTCTGAGTATAGCCTTTAGCCACTAACCTTGCTTTATATTTTTCAATCGTACCATCAGGCGTAAGCTTTTTCTTGAACACACACTTGCATCCTACAGGTTTGCACCCATAAGGATGCTCCACAACCTCCCAAGTACCATTAGACATAATAGAATACATCTCACTCCAAAATGCTTCCTTCCAATAGTCAGCATCAGGAGAGGAATATGCCTCTTCAATGGTTCTAGGAGTGCCATCCATGAGGTACACAATGAAATCAACACCAGGATTTTCTGAGAGCTTCATTGCCATCCTCCTCAGGATTTTCCACATATGTTTGTTTATTGTGTTCTATCAAGACAGCAGGTTCTTTAGGTTCATTATTAATAGACAATTGATGATTAGATGTGCTAGCTTCTTCTTTCATAGGAAAAATGTCCTCAAAAAATGTAGCATCTCTAGACTCCATAATTGTACCAACATCCATGCCAGGTACTCCAAACTTCACTATCAAAAATCTATAACCCACACTTGAAGGATCGAAATGGCGACCAGAGTTGGGGGGAGTGAATGGGAGTCAATAAAACTTTCTTCTCGAAACTCGGCTTATATCCCAAAATCACTACCCAAGAATTCCTCATGAGCTTGTCAAGGTAGCGTAGTCACAACGGAGCTACCAACCCTAGGAACAAGCCAAAAGAGAAACTAAGCGGAAGCACACAACTCAGGAAGCAAAGAAAAACAATTGTCTGCCAGGCCTGGTCGGACCGTCTGCACAGAGGGCTCGGACTGTCCGCGAGGCGGGAGGACTGTCTAACAGAGGAGGACGGACCGTCCGTAAAATCAACTTGAATCTCCAGAAACTTTGGGTCCTCTACGGACCGTCTTGCGGACCGCCCGCCAGTGTCGCGGACCGTCCGAAATGGTCACACGGACCATCCGAGAAAAGACAGCCAAAACGAGAAAAACTCAGACAAACAGAACAATCACGGACCGTCCGCCAATCGCATGCAGACCGTCCGAGACCCTCGCGGACTGTCCGCCACCCCTAGTCGGACTGTCCGAGAAACTCGACGGACGAACAGGAAGAACAGCTACAGTAAATCGCGGGTCAACTCTCCCAAATCCATCACCGGATCTCCCAAACGGCTAGAGCACTTGAAGCGAAACTTTGGGGAGATGAGAAGCAACCCAAGAGGAAGCTATGCCCCAAAAATCTCGGCCTCTAACTCCCTACAACACGAGGAATCATGGATCTCACAGAAGAACACCCTCCCCCACGAGTTCATCCCAAAAACTTCAAATCTGGACCAAATCTCAGCGTTTGAGGGGTCAAGATCATCCACAAAGAGGCACAAGGCACTCACCCATGATCCCCACAAAGAAATCCGAGAGGAAACGGCCTAGAAACGAAGAATCAAACCAAGAACGAAAATAACACAAAATGAACTCGGGAAGGAAGACAAGCAAATCATTTCTAGAACGATTCTTCCATACAACCAGAGGTCACGATCTGTACAACGGTGGCTAACCTCCACCCTTCATCCACCCTCTAAGATTACTCGATCTACACCTGGCTAGCCTACCAGAAAAGAGAGCAAATGAACTAGGGTTTCGAATAGATGACTTCCTATCCCCTCCACCTCCTATTTATATTGAGTCATCTGGTTGGGGAAAAGACCACACTACCCCTACACTCTAATCCTAAGATACATACCCCTCAGGGGCAATCTCGGAACTCTGAGATATTTCCTCCGGCTGGGCACGCCGTCCATCCGGCCTTGCTTCCCTCCGACGCAAGCTTCAGGATCCCGCCGCACGTCCACCGCTTCGAAGCTTCCCGAACATGCCCGAATCACTATCTCCGTCATGTTGGGCCTTCGGGCTCGATTTTGAGGCCCAAACCGAGAAACCCTCCTCCAATGGTTTTGTGGCCCAACCATCAAACCCCGCGTACAAGCTTCGGTTGTTAGCCGCTACCTTGCACCGGTTCAGTCCACGACGTCGTCTTGCTCTTCTTGCACCATGTCGACCGCACTCGGTTCCGTCTGGCCACCGGGTCCCTCGAACCAAGCCTACTTGTCTCTCCACTCCTCGGAGGCCACTCCAGCTAAGACCTTTCATGCTTGTTCTTCACCTGCACCAACGCAAACCAAGTCGCATCGAACACCTGCAATACTAGGCCAAGAGTCAGTCCAACACCACGTTGTCAATCACTCATCACACTGGGAAGCGACCATCCACCGGTCCTCGGACACACCTGGTCCTCAACACCGTGGAAAGCATAACCAAGAAAGACACAATCTACAGTCTTAGGTCCTAGTTTACATTTGGTTATGGGCACATTAACCTTGGCCAAACATCCCCAAGTCCGTAAATATGAAAGGGTTAGCCTTTTCTTTTCCCATTCCTTAAATGGTGTTATCTCTTTGTTCTTCATAGGAACACGATTCAGGACATGACAAGCAGTCAATATAGCCTCACCCCACCATTCCTTGGAAAGTCCCACTGTATCTAACATGGCATTAACCAAATCAGTTAGAGTGTGGTTCTTTCTTTCGGCTACCACATTTGATTGAGGTGAATAGGGAGGCGTCCTCTCATGAATTATTCTATGTTCCTCATAGAACGTAGTGAAAACATTAGAAAAATACTCTCCACCACGATCAGACCTAACTCTTTTGATCTTTCTCTCAAGTTGGTTTTCTACCTCAGCTTTATAGACTTTAAAATATTGCAACGCTTCATCTTTAGACTTCAACAAACAAATATAGCAGAATCTATTGCAATCATCTATTAAAGTCATGAAATACTTTTTACCACCTTTTATCAACACGCCATTCATCTCGCACAAATCACAATGAATTATTCTAGAGGTGCCAAGTTCCTCGCCTCAGCAGCCAAATGAGGCTTGCGAGGTTGTATTGATTCAACACATACATGACACTTCGAATTTTTGACTAAGGCGAATTTCGGAATTAGACTCAAGTTTGCAAGACGCATCATCCAACCAAAATTAACATGACAAAGTCGAGAATGCCAAACATTAGATTCATCGTTAATATTTGCAACATGGTTCACAACTTTATTACAATCATCAGACAAAGAAAAGCGGAACAAGCCTCCGCTATCATAACCTTTCCCAATAAAGTTTCCAAACTTAGAAATTACACATTTATTGGATTCAAAGACTAATTTAAATCCGTCTCTACACAGAAGAGACCTACTGACTAGATTCTTCTTGATGGTGGGGACATGCTGCACGTTCTTCAGACGAATGATCTTTTCCGAAGTAAGCTTCAGATCGACCGAACCATCATCAAGAACACGCGCATCCGATCCATTCCCCATCAACACGGAGGAAGTCCCGCCTGCCTGGTAAGAAGAAACCAAGGAAATGTCAGCACATACATGAATATTATCACCTGTGTCAATCCACCAATCAGGTGAATGACATGCTGAAAGAACTATGGGTAATAGATTATCGTACCCCGACGTTCCACCAGTCTCACTAACAACCATGTTGGCATTGTTGCCATTGTTCTTGTCCTTGTGGTCCGGACACTTTCCAGCGAAGTGATCCGGGCTCCCACAACAGTAACATTTCCCTGTCTGCTGCTTCTTCTTCTTCTTGAACTGAGTCGTTTGATTAGTCTTTGTTTGGTTCTGTTACGGCTTGTTCTTCTTTTTGTTGGATACATTGAAGTTCTTCTTTTACACCAAGTTGGCACTAGAAGATCCAACAATTCCTTTTCCACGGTGGTCTTTTGCCCTCACCTTCTCTTCCACATCAAGAGTGCCAATGAGACCGGCGATTGTAAACTCTTGTGTCTTGTGTTTCAAAGAGGTCACAAAATCCTTCCAAGAAGGTGGCAGCTTGGTAATAATACCTTCAGCCACAAACTTGTCACGCAACCGACATGGTAAATCCTTGCTATAGTTCTCAAGGTCTCTAGCCAGCGCCTAAATCTCATGGGCCTGTTCTACCACAGGACGGTCTTCAACCATCTTGTAGTCATAGAACTGTTCTATGACATACAACTCACTACCAGCATCAGAGACCCCAAACTTAGCTTCAAGCGCATCCCAAACTTCTTTGCCACTTGGCAGCAAGAGGTACGTGTTCACAAGGCTTTTAGCTAGAACACTCGTGATGGCACCTCAAAACAGGTTATCGGCTGCCACGAAAGCTCGCTCCTCCTCTGGAGTGAACTGTTTCGGGCTTCCCCTGTATGACATGCATGATGTTCATCGCTGTCAACCACAACGTAACCCTCTCGCGCCAACGCTTATAATTTGAGCCATCAAATACATTTGGTTTGATTGATGCAGCAAAACCAGCTACCAAAAGCCTATTATCAATATAAGGTTTTTGTATTGTTAGATATCTAGGCATTTTTTGGTATATGTAAATTCCAAAAATTAACAATAAATTCACGACGATTGTTAGTGATCCATAATATGTGCAAATGTTCAAGTTAAATCTCCAAATTAACAAGAACAACAAAGAAAACCAGAACCAAGAATGGTTTAGGGTGTACCCAGAGGCGGGGCCGGTACCGGAGGCACTGGATGCGCCGTTACCAGCTGGAGGAATAGTGTTAACCATCCTCTACTGGCCTACTTGAAGTAGTCGATTTGATTTGGTGCAGTGGCAAGTCGATGCAGTGGAGTCCCTCGAATAGCCTTCTGGATGTAGTCGTTCAACTTGATGAAGACGTACGCCAGGAAGTAGTCGTACGCAGGGGAGTAGTCGTTCAGATGGTGGAAGACGGCCACCAGGAAGTATTCTTTCGCAGCGAGCAGTCGCGTACAGGTACGCTCTCCAAAAACCTTATTGCCCGCCTATCTCGAGCAGGATCACGCAAGCAGTGTGCGCGCAAGGCTTACGTTGAGAATGCAAGAGAGCAGCAGAACACAACGTGGGAGAAAGAGAGAGGTCTCATGAAGAGGAGTACCAGAGAAGGCCTGAGAGTGTGTGTTGTGCCTGGGAGAAAGGCCTGCTTTTATAGGCACACAAGGAGGATGAACCTGGACACTCTTGACCGGCCATAATGCCATTAAGCATAGTTACTCCTTTCATGGTGGCAGTAACGACTGTCAGTTACTCTCCCCATGATGACAGTAACGTCTATGGCTTGATGACTGTCGTTAGTGGCAAAACATCCACCTCACCTCATACGCAGAGTGGACGGCACGGCCACGGCCCGTCTCGGCGAGGCGATCGAGCGCGCGTGTGGCACGCCCATCTCCTTTTGTCAACTTCACAAGTGGTCCACAGCTGGTCCACCATTTAAGTTGGTTAGGATTCTCTTTGACTCTCCATCCGGGATTAACTCCCTAGCATGTGGACCTTTTAATTCTTTGATTAATGGAGACTAAAATGGGCTAAGGCCCAATTAATCCAACAACATTTACGCGTGTGATAGATGTACACAAGAAACAGGCCCAGAAGTCATTGTTGTGATATTCACACTACATGATATATATAGACTTGGACTCTGTCCAAATAGACAGTTTGTTTGGTGAAACTTGCTATGGATAAACAATTCCAGGAATCTGACAGAAGATGAATGCAACCTTCAACAAAATAAGTGAGGATGGATTGGTTTGAACTGTAGTGGGAATTCAGAAACTTTGTGTTCAGAGTTCATACTATGTGTGCTACAATCTGATGAGCAACTGCACGTATCACGTTCAATTGTAGAGGTGGGCATGGATGGATATCCATGTGACCATGTCCGAAATAATTGTCATATATAATCCACCAGGAAATTTAGTCCAGGATCATACCCAATCTACTTGAATCTAGGGGTGGCTACAAAACCCGATACCCGAAGAACCCAAGCCCAAACCCAAAAAAACCAATGCTAGATCGGGTTTGAAATCCCATAACCCGAATTAAATAAGGGTAATTCGGGTTTGAGCCAATGGAACCCTGTCTACCCAAAATATATTAATTAGAAATCCTAGATATTGCAGCTTATTAGATAATTCAAAGGGTCTTATCTCCTTGTTTTCTTTCCTCTCATGTAAAATGACTATTTCTCTACGTTAGTAGGGCCTGTTTTGATAGTTAATAGATGCATCATTACGTGATTCTTAAACTTAAATGATGTTAGATCTCTCAAATATTTTATTTGACTTTGTTGTAATAAGGTAGATTGGGTTATCCAAACCCGAATTTATCAAAAAAATGATCCGAATTTTTTCGTGCAAAGTTCGGGTTATAGTTTTCAAAACCCGACCCGAACTTTTCGAGTAACCCGAACGCCCACACCTACTTGAAGCTATGTTAGATCCGGGTTCATTCAGATAGGCAACGGTACTCTAGTAATTTTACATTAATTAATGAGCATATTTCTAATTGTGATGCCTTCATTGATAGGTATTCTCCTCATAACTTGCCATTGAACATTCTTGTATTTGAGTTGAAGCGACTTGTAAAGAAACTGATTTTCATAGAGTTCACATAAAGTTTTCATGAAATTTGAATATATCTCCAAGAAACTCTGAGAATTCATCGCCCCCAAACACACATGTATATGACCAATATCATCCAAATATACAATAGTGAAGCATTCTATATACTCATGGAATTGTTCATCCAATGGCATTGAATCCAACACAGTTCAAAGTTAGCCACGCCAGAGAGTATTAGGATGATCGAATTCTGTATACCTAACTCTCTTTTCTTTTGAAGAAAACTGTATGCCAACTCTGGATCGAGGATGTGTTTGCACACTCTCCTTGGCAATTCTTTAGCTCTCACACGTATATACAACATAAAAGCCTATTAGTATTTGATAAATTAAGGAAGAATGATCACCGATTCACGGTACACACCCAGTTCAAGTGATAGAATCGATTTGAATCAGGTGACCATCTCTTCTTCCATAGTAGTAGCAAAGCTTCTATCTCACATAGAAGAAATAACCTATCATGGAGGAGGACATCTTCCGCCTGGCATGCCAGCAAAAAGCTTCCGAGGTGGTCTGGGAGGGTTTGGCGACTCACAATCTGCAACAGCAGCAAACTTAAGTAATCAGTACAAAATAAAGATGGAATCTGTAGTACCAGCAGCAGCACCAATCATATATATGAAAACCATGATGATTTTAGAGGCTCTCACAATTTGAATCAGCCCCAGCAACGGCAACAGCGCCAATAGCCATCAGAAGAGCCATCCAGAAACATAGAAGCACAAGAAAGTGAGTGGTTCTTGACCTCATGCTCATGGTTTGAGATATGTAATTCCTCCTTCCTCCAATACCTTCTGTCCACAAGGTGATCTTTGTTCAGTGATGGTGTGGCTGCAGCCTTATGGCCGGTTATTTATAGATGTAACTTTGTGACGGTAATAAAAGAGTTAACATGAGTCTTACACTTGATGCTGATATACTGTTAAGAAAAAAGTTTGTTTGACCATGTCATAGCCTACAAGCCAAGTTTTCAACTCATGATGCAATAATGCTTGTCCATTTCTGGTTAAAGTCGTAGGAAACTTGAAAGCTATAGGCTTCTTTGCTACATGATGTTAGCTGTTTGCATTGTATTTTATTAGGGCAGAACGCAGGGTACTTAATTCATAGTAGTAGGTTCAGGTAGTTGTTGTAGCGGGCTAGTGGAGTAGACCTTTTTGTTTTGCATGCTACAGATCTCGTCTTTGACTCCCTGGATTTGCCTGACCAATTCCATTAGAACGAGATCACAAGACCAGAGAATTTTTACTGATGAGAAACATTTTATCGTGGATGGTAGGTTTATTTTTTTCTTTGAAAGATGATAACACTGGATAGGTCTCTATCGTCAAGTTATTCTTGCTTAGGGTAGGGTATTTTCTTGAAAGTTTGAGTCAAATGATGCATAGGCTTTTCTTGTTTAGTGCACTACATCATATATAGAGGATGACGGCAAGGCAAGTGGCCTCATCCCTCTCTGCAACGGATCCGATCTCCTGAAGGTACCTCGTCTCCCTCATGCATAGGTGGTGTGATTGAAAGCTTTATTTATAGGTATTTTTGTGAAAACCATCGAGATCAAACATACTACATACCAAGTCACTAGTCTGTGTGGGTCGTCAGCATCTTGTCTTATGGTGTATTTTAGTCGAAGAGACAGCCTCTGACCAAAACATTTTTTTCCCACTTAAGGACCCTACCAAACCGCGTAAACACTACTGCAAATAAGAATGTTGAGTAGTGGATGTTATATTTTCAGCTCTTTTATGGTGCGTCATGCTAGCCTTAAAAAGGAGTATATAAAGATCAGACGGACCAGATTAATTGTATACTACTGTAATCATGTTTAGTAGTATAGATAGTAGAAATAAGTAGTATAGGTAGTATAGGTGTATTATGGGGAAAAACAGAATGACAGATATGTAATTTTGACATATCTTTAATTTTGGAACGACAGATATGTAATTATGACGTATCTTTAATTTTTAATTTCATTGTTTCTATCTTTCCTACTTTACCTCATTTTCATTTGTACGACAGCATAGGGTCCGGAGGCCTGGGAAAAATAAATTTTTTATGTTACCATAATACCCCTGCTAATATCTAGTTTATACTATATACTACCACCTGCTAGTATGGAGCACCGTAAAAGATCTCTGTATTTTTCGATTTTTAGTATATATCACGCCACATTTTTAGGTAATTGAATTTTTATTCCGGCCTCTACGAAACGTACACAGCCTTCAATTATTACAGAATCAGCTATCACCGCTGTTTATCAAAGGGGAAAAAGACGAAAGCGGGGAAACGTATCCAATTCTAATATTAAGTTTCCAACCCTGATTTGTCATCTCTAGTGCAATGGTCTCCAAAAAAATACTAGTAGTCTTGAAGACCTCCTTCTTCCTGTCTTCACACTGCAGCTACGCCCAAAAGCGTAGCCAGTACGCTCCCCTGAAAATAGCCTACAAAAATGAAGTGTATCTAGCGTTGTCAAAGATAATATCATTTCTGCATCGTCAGATAGCCCAACATAAGGCAGCACAACTCACCAAAATCAAGTGACTTTCATTTTTATTGAAAGGCAATAACCAATTCCCTATCATATAGAAAATAGAAATTGGAGCAGTAGCTAGATGGACAATTTGCCATATCATACTGGCATGGTGGCAATCAAAAAAAGATGTCTAATCGTCTCATTAGAATCACAGAAACAACATTTTTTACTTCCTTTCTAATTCCTCCTAACTGGATTATCCCTCGTGAGAATCACCCCTTTTAAAAGGTACCACAGGAAGACCTTTACTTTGAGAGGAATTTTTAGTTTTCAAATCAAACTATGTCGGAAGGGGGATGGATCTAACAAGTGCAGATACATATAGCGTACTGTAAAAATTCCACTCCTAATTAGATTCCAGCAGAATATATCACGCCACATGATTAAGGTTTTCCAAAATAATCCTTTTGATAAACACACGTTGGTAAGTAGCCACATGTCATCTTAGCAATTGAACTACGCCTACACCTACTTCCTAGACATGTCCAGCTTCTACCATTCAACCGTATTAGAGCAGGTATTATAAAGGGGTCCGCCACCACTGCATGGTGACGTGGTGCTCGTCCCAGCCGGCTGCCGGCGAAATCTTTAGCCGCTCTTAGAGCAACTCCAACAGATTTTGAGCGTATTTCGTATTTCTTTGTAATTGGTGAAAGGAGATTGAGAAAACAGCTTTTGAGCGTACTGGGGAGGAGTGCTCCAGCAGATCCCTTTTCTTATTCCCCTTTCAACTACTCTGACACGTGGGCCCTATCTGTAAGTGACTCGGTTTTTTATTTTTATTTCCTTCATCTCTTTCTTCTTCTCATCGTTGAACATCGGTGAACGGCGGCCGGCCCTGCTCGAGATCGGCTCCGCCAGGGGCGGCGGTGCCCGACCAGCCACGCTTGGCTTCGCCGGGGGTGGGGCGCTCGACTCCACCGGGGCCAGCGGCGGCCTGGCCGGCCGCACCCAGGCGGCGCCCATCCGGCCGCACCCGAGCTCGGCTCCTCTAGGTGCGGCGGTGGCTCGGCCGGCCGCACCCAGGCTCGGCTTGGTAGGGGCGGCGGCGCCCGTCTGGCCGCACCTGAGCTTGGGTCCTCCAAGTGCGGCGGCGGCCCAGCCGGTCACACCCAGGCGGCGACGGCGGCGCCCATCTGACCGCACCCGAGCTCGGTTCCTCCAGGTGCGGCGGTGGCCCAGCCTGCCGCACCCAGGCTCGGCGTGGTAGGGGCAGCGGCTCCCGTCCGGCCAAGCCCGAGCTTGGCTTTGCCAGCGGCGGTAGCGCCCGGCCGGCCATGCGTGGCTTCGCGGGAGCGGTGCGCTTGGAGATAGCCGGTGGATGGGTACGGGAGAGAAGGAGAAGAAGGAAAGGGGATTGAGAAAATGATGGAGTTCATTGAGGAAAGAAAGGAGAGAGGGAGGGGGATAAGGGGATTGAGAAAAAATTTTCCGCAAAGAGGATTGGGAAAGGAGATCTGTTGGAGCTGAGTTTTTGTCTCTCAATCCTCTTTAAATAGAAATATAGGGAAAGGGGATTAGTTTTCTCAATCCATTGGAGTTGCTCTTAGACTATTTAGAAGAGTGAACTACTGCTGTTATTCTTCACCCAAATTTTTAGCTTTGACTGAGTGCAAGACTTCGATTTCAAGGTTCTCTTCTCTCTTTTTCCTAGTGTCTAGTTGTGTCTATCTCATATTTTTCCAACTACAATATCTGAAGCACCATTCTTGCTCCCCAAGCGTCAATTTGCATTTTTCAAATGAAATTATACATGTGTGTAGACTTGGACTCTTGACGGTTCGTTCTATGGAACTAGTGACTATGACGTTGATGCTTGTTTGATAGATAAACAACTGCAGAGATCTAAAGAAAGCTGGATGCAAATTTTCAGCACATTGACTCCAATTTCTCATATATATATTAACCAAGTACACATAATTATCAGTCCATAGATATCCACTACTTGAATATGTTTAAACTAAAAATGCCCTAATACCGCCTCTACACAGAGGATATGTCACTGTCACTGGCAACTTTGATGAAAGCATCTTCCAGCGTTGCATCAGACAGGCCCCAGGCAGAGATGTTCAGCCAGGTCTTGGCATGCTCCATGGCCTGAAACACTTGGCTGATCCTCAACCCCTGCTTCGGCATCTCGAACTTCTGCGTCCCCGAGATGTGGTACACTCTGTTCGCCGCCGGGCAGAGGGACCGGACCAGCTTCTCCACCACCTCCTCCTCACCTGCCGCAGTTGTTACGGTAAGCACATATGTGCCTCCATACTTGGCTCTCAGCTGGAAAAGACATTTTGTGATGGAAAAATTTTAGCACCTACCTTAGATCAGTGATCATGTCTGAAAAACAGACTGAAATCTCAAATGACATGTATAAGGTCTACCTCTTTAGAGTTCCCAATGCACTGAAGACTCCCGTTTACCATGATTCCAATCCTGTCGCATAGAGCTTCAGCCTCTTCCATTGAATGCGCTGAAAGTTGAATGGATTGATATGATATGTGAAGTTCAAGACTTCAGGTGATGAAAATGCTGTGATTATTAGCTAAGCTGGGAATGGACTAGTGTCTGAAAATATGGGTGGAATATGGTACTTGTTAGAATGATGGCCCTGTTCTGTTTGGCAGACATGACAGCATTCCACAGAGCTCTCCTTGATGCTGGATCCAAACCAGAACTTGGTTCGTCCATGTAAACAACCTATAAAGTGCTCCAAATACATAACCTTTTACATGGATAAATACTAATATTTCTAACTGTACAAGAAATGCATTCTATCTCCTGAATTATTGTCAGGTGGGTAAATACAAGTACCTTAGGATCACCAATTAGGGATATAGCGACGCTGAGGCGACGCTTCATGCCACCACTGTATTCTGCCACAAGCTTATCAGCAACACCGCCGTCAAATAAGCGTACACTTTTCAGAGATTGTTTTACAGCCTGGAGGACAGGAATAGTAAGCTTTGGTTTATTTTCTATACTGGAGTTAATTATAATTGCAACTAATATTATTGCAACGTGAATAAGGGAAAAGAAAAGAGGTACAACTCTATCAGAGAAATTCAGAATTAAGGCGTCCCAAGTGTGAGCGAGCTCAGGACAGACCAATCCCTACAGATGTCGTACAGCTTTAAACCAGTAATGAGAGGAAATGAAAATGGAATTTATCAGCTTCGTGGAAAGAATGTCAAAATAAACGTGCACAAAATTAACATGTTTCCAGACATTACCCTGTCTAATGCTGCACAGCTCAAATTCTTAAGCCTGCCGTAAAACAGCAAATGTTCTCGACCCGTCAGTGTTTCCCATAGCAAGCTGCTTGGAGATTATCAACGGAAAATAGTTAATTCACCTTTTAAACTATACAGGAATATTTGGTTCTTTCTTTTTTTTTGAAAGAGAGATTGAGAGGGGGGTGGGGAGTGTAAACTTACTCAAACTGTGGACAAACACCAATTCCTGTGTAAATCTTGTCCATGTCCAATCGAATGTCCCTTCCGTTAATATAAGCCGTGCCAGATGTAGGTTTAGTAAATCCAGTCAACTGTTGTCAGGTAGGACTTAGTCAAATTTGATAATGTGATGTAGCTATGAAAAATTAATCATATATGCACATAAACTGATGAATAATAGCTAGAATCTTTGGGGTAAATGAGAGAATGTTCATACTTACCATGCTAATGAGAGAGGTTTTCCCAGCACCATTTGGACCAAGAATTCCAAAACACTGCCCACGCTGCATAGAAAGTGATAACCCTGTGACAGCAATTTTCTCTGTGTTTCCATCTTTTCCATGGTACACTTTCTTAAGATTGTCACATATGATCGAATAGCTACTATCTGATTCTTGTAAGAGTTGTTCAACTATTTCCCTCTGAAAAGAAAGAGGGGAAAGCAAGTTCATTATGAGAAGAATTTGGTGGAAGTACATTCATGCAGAGTTGGGGTATTGGGGGTCGATAGAGTGTTTAAAATATCAAGTTAACAACATCCAGCTAATTAAATAAAGTGTAACATAAAAGCATGAAAACAGAAAGATTTTGTGTAAGCACAAGGATCGTAATTATAGATAATATGGAGGTACACCTCTCTCAAAACATCAGTCCTGTCCATTTCAACTGAATATTCGAATTCTTGAAGCTGAATAGTTTGCTTCTGAGAATTCCCATCCACGCTTGAGTGACAAACTGATACCATTTTTCTAATTCCATTTCGGAGGGTACCGAATTCATCCAAAAAGAATGTTAACAAAAGGAACACGGCCCACTCAAGTGCCATTATGATCAGTATTTCTTTCATTCCATTTCTGTGATCACTCAAGTCTCCCAACTGTATTCCAGAAAAGTCTGTATGATAGAAAGGTGATGGAGGCGGAGAAAACTCATAGATTATGCGGTACAAAGAAAATGGTGGAAAGAACTCCATCAGTGTAGTCCAGCTTCCTAAAGCATAGGAAAAAATGACAATTTTCTTAAACATAATAGTAGAGGTATAAGATATATCGCAGTAGATTTAGCCATAATATAGGAAGAAATTTGGGCACGGACTTGAGAGGGACAAATCTTCAAAAATAGGCCTAAATAAATATTCTGCTAAATAACCAGACCCAATTGTGAAGAGATATCCAGTCACTACACAAAACAGTTTCATATAATGAGAGTTGATAATTTGTGGAACCATCTGAAGAAACAGAAAAGCGAACACTAGAGTAGAAGCATACCACTAGCAGTCCTGACATTAGAAAAATATGTTGCCATAAGGAAAGCAAACAAAATTTGCAGGTTCATATAGGCGAAATAGACCAAGAATTGTACCCTGTACTCACTCAATTTAAATAACATTATACCTGACAACAGAAAGACAAGTAATTATGAAATTCATAATTCCGAGGATTTGAAATGCATGAGTGGTCCCTGATGTATGGTTTGAAGATTTTTCAATTAAATTTTGCACAAGTCTAAAGCAGCTACTATTAGAAGAAAACAAAATCAAACTTAAGTTTGTCTAGTATCAAACACTTGTGCAGCCCTGACAACTTTAACATTTATGCCCTTTTATTTGGAATATTAATGAAGCACATATCTTCAAAATGTGAAATGTATCATCTTACCAGCCCATGAGCCAAAAATAATTAAGAACATATACAATAGTGATAGAATAAGAAAGTAACAATATGATATAGTCCAGTATGTCACATCTCCTAGGCCATGCATCTTCATTATACTTCTTAGATTCTGTTGCTTCTCGTAGACTAAATTTCTCAGGATGACCTGCAATGATTCTCCGAGTTAACTAATGTCTACTATGTAAGAAAAGAAAAATGTGTCAATTTAATAGATCCTGTTCAATATATGGTAAGGTCATACCGGGAAAAGAAGCATCATCATCCATACAAAAACCACCTTCCCCACTAAGAAAGATATATCAATAGTCATGTCAGGTTGAGCAGCTCTAGGCATGTCTTTAACAAACTCAAATTGCATCTTAGTATCACTGCCCCTCAACTGAAGGTATGCATTTGAGACCTGTAAAAGTAGATAGGGGCTCCATAAAAATAAGTAGGACAGTGCATCTCGAATTTGAATAATTTTTTAACGAGAAATTATTTTGTAATACAAGGTTTTGACTTTCAAAAACATTCAAAATCATAATTTGTTTTTCTGGGTGTGGGTGGTGGTTGTGGCAGGAGCTCTCAAAAAGAAAGCAAGGTGTTGACACGAAAACGCGCCAACAAACTCGAAGCCAATCAAACGCGCAGCACGGCCGTCACAACGGCCAACTCCTGAGCTCCTCGGGCAAACCGGTCAGACCGGTTCCTGAAACCGGTCAGACCGCTTTCAGGCAGGAACTCGTGAAGACCTAGAAACTCGAGCTCGGGAGGGACCCCGTCGGAGCTCAAGCAAGCTAGGGTTGCTCTAGGGTCGGCAGGCCACCTAGAACGCCCTTGAACGCCGTAGAGACGAGCAAAGAACAGAATATGGAGGTTGGAAAAGATTAGGGTTTGAGAGATAAAAAAGTAAAGGATAAATGTGTTTGATTCGATTGGAATACATCTCAATCGGCCTTAGCCTTTATATTTATAGGCCGGGGAAGTCTTACCCCTTTCGAATAGGTTACAATATGGGATTAAACTCGGAATCCTAATCCTACTCGAATTACAGAACCAAACCGGTCAGACCGGTTTGGCAAACCGGTCTGACCGGTTTGACCGGGCCAGAGCCAATTTTGACTGTCAACACAAGGAAATTTAGAAGTTACATCTTAGCTCCTTATGACATTTATATAAGGTCAGGCAGAGGGTAGAGAAAAAAATGATACTATGTTGTGGAAAATATATTTAAACTAGGAAAATATATATTTCCAATATAAGGAAAAATTACCAGATTCAATAGCCGCGGAAGTCGAAGCATGATTGGTGAAAACGAAAGTGAAGATAATGGTGAAAGTGAAAATTGAGTAGCACCCTTGTTTGTTGAGTTGTATGAGACAACCAAGTTAAATTTGTTGAGATCTGAGCTTGTGAGATCATATGCTGTAAACAAAACAACCTAAGTTACACAGTCAATTATAGTGGGCCAATAAGGCGGCAAAAGCAAAGAACAAGGAGAAGAATGGTAAAACCTGAAGCAATTTTATTGGTCTCCTTGTCCTCTTGGTAAAAATCTCTGTATAATTCTCTGTTCATGACCGATGGATTCTCACGCCAAAGAAATAATCCTTCAATACATTCTGCATCTGCTTGAGGCCGGTTTTTCAGTTGAGATTAGCTGTTAGGGTTCATCTTATTTCAACCAGATCATCGAAGTATATGTAGAGAAAACATTTGGCCTATAGTCTAAAAGATAACCATGTTTTCCTTTTCTTAAAAAATCAGAAACAAAATTGCAAACTGTGCCCAGTAGCTATGTGTTACGCACAACTCTGTAAATACTGTGTGGCCGTGCCTGTAGGAATCTCACCTTTGGTCAAATTGTTGTGGCCTGCTTGGATTGGAAAAGAAAGTTTTGAGTTGGCAGTGCAGTTGCTCTGAAGGAAAAACAGGTGGCTGTAGTTATCAAAATCGGAACCAAGTTCGTCAGCACCACTAGAGATAACATGCATTGCATTTGTGCCCTGACAAAGTTTAACAAAAAAAGTTAGACCAACGAGTGAAACCAGTGAGCATCGATCGCACAAATTAAGCTCAATTCAGGGAACCCAACCAGCGCATAATCAGCCAAGGTGGAGATGCCGGCTACAAACTTCAACCCATCATCATGCTTTCGGAACATGTTGCTCATGACAGCTGCAAGGACCAGAAATCATAAAACTCCCAACTTGCAAGAACTCGTTGCTCGCTACCAAAATGCCACTGCAAGTAAAAGAAAATCAGAAACTTTTAGCTGAAAAGATGTGCTGCTGCTACATACTTTCTGCAAATGGCCGGCTGGTACCGGTGACAAGGAATGTCGTCGGGGAGTGTTTCGCCCTTCTGATCGACGAATCCGTCAGGTTGGTAGAATTCAAGGAACTGAGCTCGTCCTCAGGGTCCGAATCCAATGGCAGCTGCAGCACCGGGGGCCATTTCGGCGCGATCGGCAGGGGACACTGGATTGGGCAATCGAGGCCCCCAACTTTGTTCTCGATCCAGCTCTTGGCGCCAGGGGTGCAGTAGCTGCAGTCGATCCCAGACTTGTGTGCGCTCCGGGAAGCTATCGTCACGATCAGCTGCGTCCCTCCGAGCAGCAGGCAGATGAGCAGCGGGAAGCAGATGAGGCAGCAGTTCGCCCTGCAGTTGCGCCTCTGAAGATTGGCAGCGTAGAACATGTCAGAGTTCAGACAAGGTGGTACTGTCAGTGAAAAAAGCAGTAGCTTTGCAGCGCGGTGAAATCGGAATTTGGGGGTTTTCATATGCTCTGATCGGTGAAAAAAGATCGAATCTTCGGGCCAAAACACATGAGCTGCATTCTGAATTGCTCGAGAAATTCAAAGATTCGAGCATGCAGTCCTGAATCTTTCAGGAGCAAAAACTTCAAAGAATTTTTTTTCCAACCAAAAAGATCTCCAGATTCCGGAGATTTAATTTGACTGATGAGGAGTTGATCGGGGACAGGGCATCACCTGGATCACGAGGTTCTTCCTGAAGAGCGCATTGGCCTGCGCGAGGCACTTCGCGGAACCCATGGCCGCTCCTCCTCCCCTTCTTCCCTGCAGAAGGAGAGGAGACGAGACGCTGCTGCTTCTGCCGCTTGCTACACTTGGAATGGGAGCAGGCGTGTGAAGTGTGAAGTGTGAAAGAGTACACGGGCGGCACAGCACACTACATAAGCAGCAGCAGACCACGTGCAAAAGACGGTCTTGCCCTTGCAGACCTCGACCTCTGCAAACCCTAGAGCGAAAAGTCGGACCGGAGATCGAACCGGTCAGGCTACTGGTTCACTGGTTTACCGGTCCAACCAGTGGTTTAGTGGTCGAACCAGTGGTTCATTATTTATTAATATAATACTTATTGTTCATTATTTATATGAGTAATATGTAAGTTTTATTACTAAAATATATCACATATGACATAAAAGATGAGATTACGTAGAAATAACATAATAGTATATTGTCTAAAGTTTCAAAACCAATGCCCAAATGCCAAATCGTTCACTGATTCATAAAAAACTGGTTCACTGGTTCGATGAAAAACCGGCCGGTTTGACTGGTTCACACCGGTCCAATTGCATGACCGATCTTTTAATTAAACCGAACCGGTCAGGACACTGGTTCATGGTTTTTTGGTCCAACCAGTGAACCGGTTCAGTTTTTTGTTCCAGGATGCAAACCACAGGAGAGGGTCCTTCCTTTGCTTCGAAGCAAGGTCAGTTTCGGCAATTCACTCGAGGCAGGACGTCACGGAGCTCGGCGAGGACGCGGTGGCATTGATTCTACGGGGTTTGGCTGTTGTGCATGGTCAGATTTAGCAGTGGTACGTGTGCCCCGGCTCTGCTCGATTTTCGATGTCATGCAATTCGTTTCATTTCCTCCACGGCAGCAGGACATCAATTTTTGGGAATCCAATTCCAGAAGAGGATTTGTCATTTAATTCGAATGTTGCATTGAATGGTTGGGTTTGGGATGGGTGTGGGCTCTCCATTTTGAAGAAAGTGCAACTTTTAGGTGGATTATTTCCATTCGTGAGGAACTTCTTTGCTCCAAATTTGCAATGCATTTGTCTCGCTCTGCTCTACATTTAGTGGTTCTTTTTTGTGTGCACGTCTGTTTGGTGGCCGACCTAGTTAGTGATCAGATCGAGTATGAATGATTGAGATTCGGCAAGGGCATAACTTCGTATGAAATGGCGGGGTTTGATCGAAGCTTCGACAATATAAACATATTGATTTTTCTAGAGTATAGGATTGGCTGTCTTTTTGACTTCTTCGTTTTACTTCCTATTAGTTCATGGAGATAAAACTCCTTTGGATTTTTGAATATCCGTAAAAGTACGGCCTTGGTCTTGCATTGGTGTGAGTGAGGCGCCAGAAGGTGCTCACTGGTAAATGAGCATTTAGAAGTATCGCAATCGTACAACAAGTGGTAAGGTTGGCACGACACGAAATGGGGTTTTATTCATGTACCAAATCTGATTGTATCATGGATTATAGTCAAGGATGCAAGTGGTACACTAGTAACGCAAGGACAGTTCTGGTTTTATCCTATTTATTTACTCAGCTTTAAAATCTAGGTTATTAGTTTAATAATCAGTTAAATGAGTTTTTGGGTCGACCAGTGACCGAGAGAAAGCAAAAGCCGCATCATCCCTATTTACACAAGATCAAAACAAACTAAGAAATCAGGGATACATCACTCTGAAGATGTTTAGCTATAGTTGGAAGGAGAAACAATCCTTCGGTTGGGTTGTTGAAGCGTATCCGTCAGTGCTGCACGCTTGCCGATCCTGTGCCAGGCCAATGCCGTTGCTGTGCGCTGCTTGCCTCACTGTCGGATGGGCCACAGTGCGCGCGCCAGGGGTGGCCAGACAATATTCCTCTTACGTGCGTTGACTGGCCCAAACGTCACGGCATCACGGACAAATAAGCTAGTGACACTTTGTGGTTGTCTAAAGTCAATCGTTCTGAATTTTGGCTATAAATTATTTGAATGGACTTTTCTCAAAGCAATTTCATAATACTATACTTTGCTATGTCTTATTGATAATACTGTAATAAAAAAGTAGCCAGAGTTGTCGTGTTTTACATAGACGTACCACATTGGTGTCTAAAATATAATTGAAGGTATAGATACCAATAATGGCTACTGTACATAATTAAATAGCCCAATTGATCATTTGGAAAAAAATGTATAATAAATAGCTACTTTAATATATGATGAACGATCCAATCATAAACACAAACTAATTCATGATAAAAATTAAATCCAAACTAAGGTCTTATTTGGAATACCCTCGACTAGCCCACAACACCTAGCTCGGTCGTCAAAGCAAGCCAAGATTCTTTCCTGTTGGATATGTTCCAAATTCACATCCACGATATAGGCCAGGCTTGGGCCAGAGCGAAGCAGAGGCCCATCGCGCTGTGGTTTCTCTCAGAAAGTGCACAGTTTAGTCCTACCTTGGTAACGCAACCAAGTACGGGCGCGTGATCTGCCTATATATATGTAAGCCTATGTAGACGACAAGTCAAGACAAGACAAGACAAGATAAGACAAGGCAAGACAGATAAGCCATGTATCATCCCTACTTGTAAACTCTCCTCAATAGTGATTGTCTTCCGTGGTTTTTTCCCGCAAGGGTTTTTCCGCGTTAAATCGTGTCTCGTGTTCGATCTTGTTTTACGCATTATTTGCTAACAAGTGGTATCAGAGCTTGGCACGAGATCACGTGAAAAAAAAATTAAGGCTTCGTTGGTTCCTCGTCGCGTGCCGCCGCTGGTGGTTTCCGTACTTCAGGCGATCCAGGTTATCTGCCTGTTTCCGTGTCGTTCAACGGCGATCGACGTATCTGCGTCAGTCCAAGGCGGAGTTGTAGGCGGAATCGTTTTTCGTTGTCGTCGAGTTCGAGTCCGATCAGGTTGCAAGTCCGATCGGGCTGCGGTTTTGCGGTGAGTCAGGCGAAGGAATTATCAGTACTGCAGCACGCAAATCAAGGATGGAGCAGAGCACAGGCAAGCTCCGCCGATTGTGTTGAATTAATTCAATAGAATTTTTTTGCTATGACCACACGTGAAAGTTACCAGAAGGTTTTCAGAGTTGCTCGTTGAATGTACACACAAAGTGTACCAAGCTGCAGGTTATTGCTAGAGTTACATAGTAACGTTTCTAGATTATTTACTGCAGATTATTTTCTTCTGGTTAATTCTTTCACATGGCTTCTTTGATATATGATTTCCGCTACTGAAACATATTGAGATTTTGAGGAGATTTGAGGATTATTATTGGATCACTTTGAGTTAATTCATCTTGATGTTTTGACAACATCGTTCATGTCAGCCTAGTGGTACCTTTTACTCCTATGGAGTTGGTTAATTAAAAGTGAAGGTTTTGCTCTGAATTGAGTTCGAGGCGGAGGATTCCAAGTGCAACAGAGGAAGTTTTGTTTGACTAGATACTACAGTGTTTTGTATTGCGGAAGCAATACGTTTATTGCTGTCTTTGCTCCTGTTGAGGGATCTAGATCAAAGTTGCTGCATAGATACTATAATGTTTTGTACTAGCCAGCATTCAGTACATTTATTATTCAAGGTGGAGACATCCACTCATGACTGCACTACTGCAGGGTCTATTGCAGAGGTTTATACTTCGTTGGTTGCACATTTATGCCCACATCTGAACCGTGTTTGAATGGAGCAGTAATTGAGTTCTTCACTGGATATTTATTTAATACCACAGGTGATATTGCGACTTTATGTCGTTTAATGATTGAGCATTATTGCCATTTATTTTTCCGAGGCCAGTTGCACAGACTCAGACTTTTGCTGGGATTATGAATTTGTTGAAGGCCCAGATTGTTCGTCTGCTTTGTTGATAGCTGTGTGTGTTTGAACCTATTGGTTATTTGCTCAAGTGTTGGGAGAATACTCAAGTGATCTTATTTGTCCGATGGATATTGGTATTCAAGATTTGAATATGGAGGTTTATTATTCGTCTATATGATGGAATTTGTCTCAAGGTGGAGTTTGTTGGATATGTTCCAAATTCACATCCACGATATAGGCCAGGCTTGGGCCAGAGCAAAGCGGAGGCCCATCGCGCTGTGGTTTCTCTCAGAAAGTGCACAGTTTAGTCCCACCTTGGTAACGCAACCAAGTACGGGCACGTGATCTGCCTATATATATGTAAGCCTATGTAGACGGTAGGGCAAGACAAGACAAGACAAGACAAGGCAAGACAGATAAGCCATGTATCATCCCTATTTGTAAACTCTCCTCAATAGTGATTGTCTTCCGTGGTTTTTTCCCGCAAGGGTTTTTCCACGTTAAATTGTGTCTCGTGTTTGATCTTGTTTTCCGCATTATTTCATAACATTTCCAAGTGTCTGCGCAAAGCAAGCTTTTGAGCAACTACCATATGCCTAACCTTGCCGAGCCAGACCCTCCCAGCAAATTAAAGCAAACACGCCCGGAGTAATGCCCAAGAGTCCATGTAGTACAATATATCAAAGTCCAAGATCCAGTTCTAATCAGGGCATTTCTCACTCTCCTTGGCAATTTTGATGAAGACATCCTCCAGGGTGGTATCAACCAGGCCCCAGGCGACAATGTTCAGCGAGCGCTTTGCCTGCTCCATGGCCCGGAAGACTTCAGAGATCTTCACCCCCTGCTTCGGCATCTCAAACTTCTGCGTCCCTGTGATGTGGTACGTCCTCTTGGCGGTAGGGGAGATGGACCTGACTAGCTGCTCCACTGCCTCGTCCTCGCTCGCTGCAGCCGTTACTGTGAACACAAATGTGCCTCCATACTTGGCTTTCAGCTGGGAGAAACATTGTTGGGGGGATGTTTAGCACCGTAGGTCAGTATGTGGTCGTTTCTGAAAACAGAGTCGACTACTAAGTACTAACAGATACAATTGTACCTCTTTAGAAGTTCCAGTGCACCGGAGACGCCCATATGCGAATATTCCTATCCGGTCACATAGAGCTTCAGCCTCTTCCATTGAATGTGCTGAAAGTTGAACGAAATATTTCACTATTTCAGGTTTGGTTATGGTAGCATATGAGAAATGTTGGGATCAGCAGAGATGAAAGTGGGTTTAGTGTATGAAAATATGGGCGTGAAAAATCTTACTTGTGAGAATTATGGCTCTGTCCTTCTTGGCAAACTTCACAGCATTCCACAAGGCATTCCTTGATGCTGGATCCAATCCAGAACTTGGTTCGTCCAGGTAAACCACCTACAACATGCTCCAAAATACATAATCTTTCATCAATTTTTTTAAGGAACATAATATTTCATCAATTGGGAAAATACCTACTTTTTCTATCTAAAAGAAATACAGCCTTTTTCATGGATCATGGACAACTATATAGAACAAATACCTTCGGGTCACCAATTAGAGAAATCGCAACACTAAGACGACGTTTCATGCCACCACTGTATTGTGACACAAGAGTATCAGCAACACCACCCTCAAATATCCTTAATACCTTTAGAGATTGTTCTGCAGCCTGGCAAAAAGAAATAGAAAGCTTTGAGCCTTTGGCTATCACTAGTTGCTACACCAGGACAATTATGTTGGCGGTACATCCAGGATATGGATGAACAGCTATACACATTATATGATACCTTCCTTTTAGAAAAACAGAGAGCGGTTCGAACGTAGATTTGTATAATACAAATGGCTTTTGAACCAACTATAATTTAATGTCTATGATAACCCAGATTTATCACAGACGTTTGTAGAAACCTCCATCATAGAGGAATCGCGATTGGTTTCTAAACTGTCAATGATAAGGTCAACCAATATCCAATAGTATGTAAATAGCATAAACATCTTCTAGTTAGATAATGCATGGAAATGGTTGGATGGATCTTCAGCTTGGAAATGAAATATATCAGACTCATGAACAATGCCAAAACAAATTACAGAGACTAGAGAGTAACCTACACATTACCTCAATTAATGCTGCCCCGTTCAATCTCTTAAGTCTGCCATAGAACATCAAATGTTCTCGGCCAGTTAGTGTTTCCCACAGCAAGCTGCATGGAAATATAAAAGGAGTAGTGATCACAAGTTAACAAATATTTCACATTAGACTGTACTACAATAATATAGTACCAAATCTTGTCAAGGGACTTCTCTTATATTGAAATAACAAAGGGGAATAATATGAATGAAATGCTTCAATTACTCGAATTGTGGACAAACACCTATTCTTGTATAAATCCTGTTCATGTCCGTACGTATGTCCAGTCCATCAATATAAGCCGTGCCAGATGTAGGTTTGGTAAATCCAGTCAGCTGAGGTTAAGAGAATTTAGTAGTGTAAAGTTCCACTAAAAAATCAATATCATTTGCAAATGAACAAAAGCTAGAAACCTTTGCAAAACATTGGTGTAAATCAAGGATTTTAGTTCTATTTCTACATGAACCTCTTAAATTGATGACCCCTTATTGTAAAAATGTAATCTTACACTATTAAATTTGGTTACATTTAATTTCTTGAAAATAGATGTTTGGTTGTTTTCTTTCCGACCACAAAGGGGTCTTAAAAATAAAACTGTAGAGACCAAGGATTAGTCTAACATGCTACCTCTCAAGGATTATAAAAAGGCTCAAGAAATTTACAATGCAAATATGATTTACATACCATGCTAATGAGAGATGTTTTTCCAGCACCATTTGAACCAAGAAGTCCAAAACATTGCCCTTGTTGGATAGAAAGTGAGAAGCCTTTGACAGCAACTTTCTCTGCATTTCCATCTTTTGGATGGTACACTTTCCTAATGTTGTCAATTATGACTGAATAACTACTATCTGGTTGTTGCAAGAATCTATCAACTATCTCTCTCTGAAAAGAATAAAGAAGGCAAACTACATCATTTTCAACGGATTTAGTGAAAAGACATTCTGCAGGAGCAATATAAAAAATACCAGTACCAAAAATTAAGTTAAATAATATCACACAATGTACTGTATCAAAGTTTGGTTGTGTGTATCTGAGGACGAGGTTGAAGTATTAAAATGATCAACATAAGCATAACTTCAAAACATATATTGGTGTGTGCCGAATAACCAAGGGATTTTGACCCTTCTAGCACTTCTATTGAAAGATTGTCTTTCTTTATATAGAAGGGAATACTTGACCTCTAAGCAACTAATAAATAGAGATTAATCTACTCTTCAATAATCCATATAGATCTAGAAGACTAGAGAGAGAGAGGTAACTTCCTAATATAATACCTAACTTAGGGACACACAACTGCATCTTATGGATGTAGGTGAACAGTGTCTGCAACCACTCTTCTAAACCCTATGGCCCACAGGACATACAGATATAAAGATTTAGGGTGCACCTCTCTCATAATATCAGTCCTGTCTATCTCAATTGAAGCTTCAAATTCTTGAGGCTGTGTAGACGACTTCTGAAGAGCCTGATAGCTCCCATCGGGGCGAGAACCTATTGCCAACTTTCTAATTCCATTTTGTAGGCAACCAAATTCGTCCAAATATAATGTTAAGAAAAGGAACGTGGCCCACTCAAGTACCATTATGATTAGCAAGACTAAAATTCCGTTCTCCGGATCACTCAGGTCTCTCAATTGTACACCAGAAAAGTCTGAATAAAATCCCGTTGCTGGGGGTGGAGAGAGCTCATAGATTATGCGGTACAAAGAAAATGGTGGAAAAAACTCCATCACCGTAATCAAGCTTCCTGAAGCACAGGACAAAATGATGAACAGAAAGTTTCTGAAACTTGGTAGCCATAATATGGGAAGAAGGTTGGGCACAAACTTGAGACGGAGGTATCTTCGACAAAAGGCTTGAACAAATATTCTCCTATAAAGCCAGATCCAATTACGTAGAGATATCCTGTGACTGCACCAAGCATTTCCATGTAATGAGACTAGATAGTCTGTTGCAACCATCTGAACAAAAACAAATATGAACAATCAAGTAGAAGCATACCAGTAGCAGTCGTGACAGTAGTAAAGTATGATGTCATAAGGAAAGCAAATGAAATTTGCAAGTTCATGTAGGTGAAATAGATTATGAACTGTAAAACGTAGCTATTCGATGCAAATAACTTTATACCTGGAAACAAAAACACAAGTAAATCAATTTATGAAGTGAAGTCATTCCACCCATGATTAAAAAGAGCTTAAGATATATATGGAAGGATCATATATAGTTTTTTTTTGCACTTGTGCAACCATAATCACCTTAGCTTAAGGAACAAAGCAAACTTAATGGACTAGTGCTTTTCATAAAATTCTGAAAGGTTTCATCTTACCAACAACAGAGCCAAATATAACCAATAACAGCACATAAATTAGTGATATAACAAGAAAATAGCAATATGATATACTCCAGTATGCTATATCCCCTAAGCCATGCATCTTCATCATAGCCCTTAGCTTCTGCTGCTTCTCATAGACTAAATTGCTCAGGACGATCTGCAATATCAACATGTTATATTGTTAGTATATAGATTGTTTGGTTTCCTATTTTAAGTTCCTATTTATTGTTTATTTTTCTCTTTATATATATTTCCCTATTTTATTGTTTGTTTTCCTCTTTTATATTTCCTTATTTCATAAGGGGTTCCATGCATATTCACCACGCATGCTGCATGCGCGTACATACGACCACCATCTCCCCCATCACTTTGTAATCTGCTCTTCGTTCTTAACACTTCGTTTGGGCTCATCATCAAACTATCTCCATCCAAAAGCTTTATCCAGGGCTCCAGGCCATCACCACTACCAATCTTATCTCTGTCCTGGAAACCCAGCCTTCGATTTTTCACCGAGCTGTTCCTACATCGGTCTCTGCTGCACCAGCTCCCTTGCTCTATGCTGGTTGGATCGCTCTGTTATTCTGCTACTGCTGGTCTGTTTGTATTGAAGCTGACAGGTGACAGTTTTACAAGTTTTCCATGTAAAAACAACACTTAACAGATTCTCCAAGTTAAGCAGTTAGTTTCAATATTATAAAAGAAAACAGTTTCAAAGTAGTGCTGCTAATCTATAGTAAACAGGCCATACCGGGAAAAGAAGCATTACAATCCATACAAAAACCAGCTTCCCCACTAAGAAAGATATATCAGGAGCCTTCATAGGGTGACCATATCTAGGCATGTCTTTAACAAACCCAAATCGCATCTTGGTACTTTTACCCCGTAACTGAAGGTATGCGTTTGAGGCCTGCAAAGTAGCTACAAACTTTATAAAACCACAATATGTTAAACAAGAATGCAACATACAAACAAAATTTTGGACTTCTGATTTTTGGCTTCTTATGACATGTAGACAAAGGTCTGCCAAAGGGTTGGAAAAATGGTACTCCCTCAGTCCCAAAATATAGCTATTTTTAGGTTTATTCTAAATCAAACTATCTTAAAATTGACCAAACTTATATGAAAATATATTAAGATCCATGGCACCAAATTAGTATCATCAAATCAACCATGAAATATATTTTCATGATGTACTTATTTGATGTTGTAGATGTGAATATTTTTTTTCTATAAGCTTCATCAAACCTGAGATTGTTTTTAGGAAAAAAACTAGAAGTAGCTATATTTTTTAAACGAGGTGAGTAGTATATTCTGTAGGAGATATGGCCTGATATCTCTTTCAATTTGGGAAAGAAATGTTACCAGATTCATTTACCGTGCAACCCGAAGCATGTTTGTTTCTTCAGGATTGTATTGGACAATCAAGTTAAAGTTCTTGAGGTCTGAGTTTGTGAGATCATATGCTGTAAACAGAAGAATATAGGTTACATAGCAGGCTAGAGATATCAATTATGGGAAGAAAGAAAGAGCTAATGGGATGGTAAAACCTGAAACAACAGCGTTATTATTCTCTATCCTTTCTTTGTCCTTGTCTTCGCTGTAACCTCTATACAATTCTTTGTTCATTACTGCCGAACTCTCTCGCCAGTCAAACAATCCTTGAGTGCATCTTGCATCTGTTCAGAACCTCAGATTTTCAGTTAGGAATAGCTGTTAGGATAAATCTAATAATCGCACCAGATCTTGTCAAAGTCTAGTCTGTATCTTATTAGTACCTGTACTAGCTAGGAAACCTGCCCGGATTTTATACAGGTAAAATTACATAAACCCTCCCATAATTCATTTGGAGTTTAACATTCCCACATAACTTAAGTCATCTTGTTGCACAATGTCCATCCCTTACCTAGTTTTGTTGCGAGAACCCCTCAATATTTTCATCTGTGTTAAAAAAAAACTTGCATGGTGTACCGTGTACCTAATATATATTCTATCATTTACAAATATACAAATTAATACTTGTAAGTTATTATTAGGTTTCTGAGTTTCTCTATGTATATATAGCTCAGTCAGTTGTATACATATCTCACCTTGGGTAGAACTTTCCGGACCATACTGAACCTGAAAAGAAAGTGTCGAATTCGGCGTGCATTTGCTCTGAAGAAAATAAAGCGCCCCCATACCAAATGCAGAGTCGTAGTTCTGAGCGCCAGGCAAGGTACAAAATAGCGGTCGTAGCGGCCGCTATAGCGTCCGCAATTGCGGTAGCGGGCCCTCAGCGCTACCGCTTTGAGGTAGCAGGCTGGGCGTAGCAGGCTCGGACTTAGCGGCCGCGATTTGACTTAGCGGGCCGCAATAGCGGGCTGAAATAGCACATAGCAGGCCGCAATCGCGTGTGAAGCAGTCTTATATATACGTGAGAAACCCTGGGCTCTGACCCATTAGAATCCATTCGTGTGGGCACCGCCGCCGCACCTTGTCTGCACTTGTCGTTCCCAATTCCCATCTACTATTCTGCGAGTGCTCGACTGTTCGTCTGCTCGAGCTCGACGGAATCGACGATCGCTGCCGCCGGCCGTCGGCGGACGCTCCATAGGTTTGACGGCTGCGGCCACCATCACGTTGCAGCGCCACCGCGGCACCGCCGCGCTCTGTCGATTGCACTCCTAAATCGACGCACAGGTATGAGACTACGAGTACGAGCACAAGCTTCTCTATTAGAGTATTAGCCTGTTGCCTAGCTCTGCTTCTTGTTGCTCCGTACTAGCACCTAGGATTTTTTTCACGTTACAAGATTTACACGTACGATACTTAGGACTTCCATTTTTTCTTGCTGGTACTTAGTGGTTGCAGTATGTCTGTGGCTGCATCAACTGCACATACAAGCCAAACTGCATCAAGGAAGGATGCTGCTTGGGAGCATGCCTTACCCTTAACTGGAAAGGAAGCAAAAAATGAAGTTGGATGCAAATATTGCAAAAGTTACTTCCAAGGGTGGGATAACTAGGTTTAAGAAGCACTTGGCTGGAGTTAAAGGACAGAGTGTTTCCTGCACACAAGTTCCCGATGATGTTAAAGAGAAGATTAAAGCAATGCTAGATGCACATGATGGCAAGAAGAATGCAAAATTGGAGAGAGAGTTGCAATTGAGGCAGCAAGTTAATGTGCATGAAAATGATGAGGAGGACTGTGTTGAATTGGAAAGAGTAGAAGCTGGAGCTCAAGAAGGTTCATCAGCAGCAGCAAGTTCACTAGTTCCCAAGAAGCCCCGTAACAAGGGACCAATGGACAGCTATTGCATGTGCCCCGAGCAATCGCGTGCTAAAGGAAAGCATCTGCAGACGACAATGAATGCACACTATAAGATCAAAGAAAGAGAGAAGGCTTATGAGTATATTGCAGACTGGTTTTACCAAGCAGCAATTCCACTTAACACAGTTCTTCTTGATTCTTTTGATCTAATGCTAGAGGCGGTTGGACAATTTGGCCCAGGATTAAAGAAACCATCTCCTTATCTGCTTGGCACTCCTTTATTGAACAAACATGTTGATATGGTGCAAGAGTATTTGCAAGTGCAAAGGGAGGCATGGTCTTCTACTGGATGTTCTATTATGACAGATGCCTGGACAGATCGCCGTGGTAGAAGCTTGATGAACTTGGTTGCTCATTGTTCCAGAGGTGTGTTTTTTCTTGATGCGATTGATGCTTCCTTGGAGGTTCACGATGCTAAGTACATCTACAGCTTGGTAAGCTCTTGTATTGCTGATATCGGCCATGAAAAAGTTGTGCAGGTTGTCACCGACAATGCTTCAAATAATATAGCTGCATCAAAGTTGCTTAAAGTGAAGTATCCTCATATATTCTGGACATCATGTGCAGCCCATTGTATAGATCTTATGCTAGAGGAAATTGGAAAAATAACTATGGTACAGAACATCATTCGTGATGGAAAGTCTATCACAAATTTGCTTTATAAACATGTTAGATTGTTGGCGATTATGCGGAAATTTACCAAAGGTGACTTAGTTCGAGCTGGTGCTACTCGATTTGCCACTAGTTACTTGAACTTAAGAAGTCTCTATGATAAAAGAAATGAATTGAAACAATTGTTTGGATCAGCCGAATGGGAGAAGAGTCCATGGTCTAAAAAGGCTGCAGGCCAGAATGCTCATGATTTGGTCCAGAACAACAGGTTTTGGACAAATGTGCTAGAGGTTATAAATTATTTTGAGCCACTTGCATTTGTGCTTAGGAGGGTGGATGGTGATGTTCCAGCAATGGGATACATTTATGGTGATCTTCTCAGAGCAAAGCAGGAAATCGCAGCACGCCTAAATGGAAATGAGAGGAAATATGGTCCTATCTGGAAAATAATAGATGGAAGGTGGGACAGCAAGCTTAAGACTGCATTGCATAAAGCTGGGTATTTTTTAAATCCGAGCTTTTTCTATGAGCACAAGAATGAAATGGAGGAAGAGGTCATGATGGAAGCAGTTATAGAATGTGCTGCCCGTATGTATCGTGATGACATCACAATGCAAGATAATATTGTTGCTCAGCTTAGTATGTATGCCGAAGCCACAGATACTTTTGGGACAACAATGGCTATAAGACAGAGAAACAGTCAAACAATCTCCCCAGGTGATTTATGACTTGATTTTTGCTTTACTGTCATCATTTCATCGAATGAAAATATCTTCAAGTCAATTAATCCTCTCTTTATTATCCTTACAGCAAATTGGTGGTCTGTACATGGAACTTGTGCTAAGGATTTAAGGAAGATGGCTATTAGAATTTTAAGCTTGACTTGTAGTTCTTCTGCATGTGAAAGAAATTGGAGTGCATTTGAGAGAGTGAGTTCCCTAACTTAGTCTATAAATATGCATTTCATTTGGATTGTTGATATCTTAAATAATATGAAATGCTTCGCCATTGTATTCATGTAGGTGCATTCTAAGAAAAGGACTAGATTGGGTCAATGAAAATTAAATTCGCTTGTATTTGTCTTGTTCAACAAGAGGCTGCAATGGAAGTATTCTCAAAAGGACAGGGACCCATTGGTTCCGAAATTTCTTGAGGATGAGCCACCAAATGAATGGATTGTTGATGATGCTGAACCAGAAGCACAATCAGAAGCAGACGATGATCAGAGTGGCATCATCAGTCGAAAGAGAAGATTAATACATAAAAACTCATCAAGAAAAGCAAAGAAAGCTCGAGTTGTATCACAAGTGGAGGAAGAAGAATTTGAATCTTCTGACAGTGAACATGAAGAGGATGAAAATATTCCTTATGCCGATTATCCAAGTGACCATGAGAATGATGATCTTGATACCTCGGGCAATGATAATAATGAATGATGGGCTTATTAGTTGACGAATTGAAGTGGACTATGATGCATTTCTATTTCTAAATTCAGTTATTAAATCCTATTTATACTCTAAAGATATAAGTTTATTTTTCTATCTCCAATTTGGTTTTCATTTGCTATTACAGTATTAGACAGCCATTATTTATGGTGTACATAGTCAAATTTGTGTGTGATTTTGAAATGCCGCTATTTGGACTTAGCACCCGCGATAGCGCCCGCTATCCGCGATCCGCTACCAAGACACCAATCCGCTACCAACCCGCTATTCGCTATTTAGTACCTTGGCGCCAGGACCCTTTGCGTTTGTCGCCTGCACGCAAGATTAACAATGAGACACACCACACAATGACACAAGAAGCAATGGTCTCATTAATCCAACGGACCAGAGCATAATCAGCCAAGCCGGAGAAATCCGCCGTCAGGTTCGGGGACGCGTGTGGCGGGAACATGTTGCCCGTGAGACCTGCGGCAAGAACATTTCCAAATGATCTTCACTGATATATATGCATATGTATAAGATCCTCAATTCTTCATGAACATATATATACTTTCTGCGAACGTCTTGTTGCCGCCGGTGACGAGGAACCTAGCCGGCGCGGCGCAGGAGTCGGGGCTCCTGCACGGCGGCGGCTTCGTCAGCGACTCCAGGAGCTCCTCGGGCGACTCTTCTTCAGCGTCGGGCGGTGGCGGCGGCGGCGGCGGCGGCGTTCTGTCCTCTTTGGTAGCATCTTCCTTGTCCCCGGGGAGCAGCAGCGCGACGGGCCACCGCGGAGCCAGCGGCAGCGGGCACTCCATCGCGCAGTCCAGCCCGCCGGCGGCGTCCTCCCTGACGAAACCCACGCCGGGGCGGGCGCCGGCGCAGGCCTTGCAGTCGGCCTTGGTGTCGTCGCCCTTGAAGAAGTTGTCGATGAAGGTCTGCGTCGCCCCCAGCAGCCCGCACACCACCAGCGGGAACAGCACGACGCAGCAGTTGGTCCTCTACGCGCGCTTTTGCAGACAGATTATTGTTGGATGCAAACTCTGAATTAACTCGAGGCAAGAACCAGAAATCTGGAATGGCGAAGGAGACTCTGAATCTCTGGAAGAACGATATGATCCCTGGTAGCTACCATCCCTGCACCTGCTATCATCTCTGCACCTGTTTGTGCTACTGCTATCCCTGTATGTGCTGCATTCAATCGCCTCAAAACGGATCTGCAGGTACCTGTCAACACAATCAACACTACCATTGAGATGGTGGAGGAGGCGCTGCAACAGCTGGAGTTGCTCGGGGATAGACTGGTCTGCTGGTGGAGCAGGGCCAGTCCCCGGTTCACGGCGCTACACCAACGCAAGCTCAAGATGTGAGCGACTCCAGCCCACCTGTAGCAGCTTCAACCCCCGACGGGCTGGACGCTTTCTTCGCCACGGCTGAGCAGCCGGCGATCGTGCAGCTCCCACCGCCCAAGATCCGCACGCGCAAGGTGTACGACATGACGAACGTGCGCCGCAGTGCGCGCATTGCACAGCGCCCGGCACTGCCGGCTGAAACAAAGGCGAAGCTCAACCTCTGCCGCAGGCTGGGGATGATCAACGATGAAAAGGAGGCCGTCTTCCAGGTGATCGAGAATTTCGTGGCCATGTTCAATGGCCCCCTCCCGGCGCCCATCCTCGCAGCGATCACGGCGTTGTTCAACCTTAATGAAGAACTGGCAGGGATGCTTGATGAGGCAATGCTGGACCTCATTGGGCAGGGCGTTGAAGACATGGAGGATGAATTGGCGCTGGCTGCCGTCTAGCCGAAGGCGTGAACTCAAGAGTCACCACTATCCCCTTATGTATCGTCGTCATGTCATCGTGTCAGTGAGCCGTCTTCGAGTGGCCTTATGTTTGTTCACTTGTCATCGTCGACCATCTGTTTGCCGACTGCGTGCGGCTGTGTGGGAGTCTGATTGTCACTGTCGATCGTCTGGTTGCCGTCTGCGAGCGGCTGGTTGTGAGTTTGGAAGCCATCTGTGCGCGGCCGGTCTTTTAGTTTGTATCTGCCATACCAACCTCAGTGTTACCGCGAAGCTGGCTGCTGTCTGTCTGTTTGATCATTTCATCACGTTGGCGTCCTTCCTGCGTGCCCCGATCTCTCTTCCGCTTCTTCTCCTCACTGCAAGCAGCCAGAGTGTAGAGTTCTTCGAGTTGCCCCCATGAATACGCCGAATCTCTAGATGATCTCCTGGAATGTGAGAGGCCTAAACAACGCGGCCAGATGTTGTGCTGTTAATTCCCTGGTAGCTGACACCCCATGCACACTTGTCTGCTTACAAGAAACCAAGCTACAACAGATTGATAACTAGCTAGCTGCGTTCCTAGGGGGGGTACAAATTGAGGAGTTTTGCCTATAAGCCCTCCACTGGCTCTCGAGGTGGCATCCTTCTGCTTTGGAACGACAGCTCACTTACGCTAGAAAACGTAGTCATACGCCGCTTCTCGATTACTGCAAATGTAAGACCGGCCGACGACGCCACCCCCTTCTTACTCACTGTCGTCTACGGACCAGCGCGAGATACCCAAAATCCTGCCTTCCTCAACGAACTGCGACGTATCAAACCACATGAGGACACACCATGGCTCATGATGGGCGATTTCAACTTAATCTACAAGGCCCAGGACAAAAACAATCGCAATCTTAACCTTCCGAGAATGAGACAGTTTAGGGCAGCTATAAACCACTGCAGCTTCAAGGAGATCAAGCTACAAAATCGTAAGTACACGTGGAGCAACGAAAGGAGAAGGCCAACAATGGTTAAGCTTGATAGAGTTTTCTGTAATGAGGGGTGGGATGTCACCTACGACAACTTCGGTGTACTTGCTCTAACGACATCAGTCTCTGACCACTGCCCCCTGCTATTAACCTGCATGTCGACACCCAGGCGGCCACGCTCGTTTAGATTTGAAAACTTTTGGAAAAAAATCCCAGGTTTCAAAGATGAAGTGAAGAGGATCTGGGACATGCCAACAAGCTATACACAACCGATCAACATCCTTCATTATAAGCTGGCCACAACATCCAATCTGCTACGAAAATGGGGCTCTAATATCATCTCAGAGGCTAAGATGATGCTTCAAATGGCCAATGTGATTATTAAACAACTCCATATCGCTCAGGAGAATAGGGAGCTCTCGGACGCTGAGTTCAAATTGCGCAAAGCACTGAAAAGAAGGGCCCTCGGCTTTGCTGTGGTTGAAAAGGCGAGGAAACGGCAAGCATCTAGAGTCACGAATTTGAGAGAGGGAGACGCCAACACGAGGTTTTTTCATCTCAAAGCCAATGCGAGGAAAAGGAAAAATCACATTCACCAACTTCAACATGATTCCGGCTGGGCTGTATCCCATGAGGCCAAAAATGCGGTAGCTTTTGAGCAATTCTCCCAGGTCATGGGGCCTCCAGGACCTCGACTGCATGATTTTGAGTGGCCGGCACTAGGCATCCAGCGGTTTCCGCTCGACCATCTTGAACAGCCCTTCACAGAACAAGAGGTGTGGACGGCAATCACGCAAATGCCGCTAGATAAAGCACCGGGTCCGGATGGCTTCACAGGCAACTTCTATCGCACTTGCTGGTCCATAATCAAAGGTGACATAATGCAGGCCCTAAATTCCATCTTTAACCTCTGGTGCCTAAACTTCGACTTGCTCAACACGGCAAACGTAGTTCTCATTCCAAAGAAAGATGGAGCGGAAAAGATTTCAGATTTTAGGCCAATTAGCCTGATTCACAGTTTTGCGAAACTCCTGTCCAAACTCCTCGCGTTGCAATTAGCTCCGACAATGAAGAACATCATTTCGGCAAGTCAAAGCGCCTTCATCCGAGGCCGTAGCATTCATGACAACTTCATGTATGTAAGAGGAATGGCTAGGCGCTTCCATCAATCCCGAACACCGATGTTGCTCGTTAAGCTGGATATCTCCAAGGCATTCGACTCTGTCCGCTGGGACTATCTCCTCGCACTACTGACTCAACTGGGCTTCCCTACCATATGGAGGGATTGGCTTGCAGCTATGTTCTCCTCCTCCACGTCGCAAGTGCTACTAAACGGCATACCTGGCCTGCCTATTTCGCATGGCCGAGGACTTAGGCAGGGAGATCCGTTATCGCCGCTTCTATTTATCCTAGCCATCGACCCGCTGCAGCGCCTACTACACCTGTCCACAGAGGCGGGCATCCTTAGCAAGATTGGCCGCACAAGAGAAAGATTGCGAGTCTCTCTTTATGCCGATGATGCAGTCATCTTCCTGAGACCGGACAAAACGGAAGTACAGGCGTTCAAGAGACTATTAACGCTTTTTGGTGAAGTCACGGGTTTGGTCACCAATCTGCAGAAATCTTCGGTCATCCCCATCAGATGTAGCAATATGGACCTAGAAGACATCCTTTGCGCCTTCCCGGCACAAAGAGCACGCTTCCCAATCAAATACCTCGGCCTACCGCTCTCGGTGACTAGGCTTAAGAAGGTGGATTTTCAGCCTTTGGTCGACAAGGCGCTCAACAACATGTCTAAGTGGAAGGGGAAAAACCTCTCCCAGGCAGGAAGGCTCGTTCTGGCAAAATCTGTGCTAAGCTCGCAACCAGTCTACCTCCTGACGGCCATTCGAGCTCCAGCTGAAATTCTAGAGGCAATCGATAAAGTCAGAAAACGTTTTTTCTGGGCAGGGCAAGAGAACCTCACTGGAGGTAAGTGCAAGGTGAATTGGCCCACGGTTGGGCGCCCCACGGAATTGGGCGGGGTTGGGCTGCTGAACATGACGTCCTTCGCCAGGGCCCTCCGCTTACGGTGGCTATGGCAAGAGTGGAGCGACCCGGGCAAGCCGTGGGTTGGCCTCGGAAATTCTTGTAATGAAGCGGATAAACTCCTCTTTGCCACCACAACCACGATCGTCGTCAGAAATGGCAAGAAAGCGTCCTTCTGGAACACGGCCTAGGCAAGCGGTCGACGACTCAGAGACATTGCCCCGCTTCTATACGCGGCCTCGTGCAAAAAGGCCCGCCCGGTTTCCGATGCCTTAGTAAATAATCAATGGATTCCATGTTTGCGTCTTCGTAATGTCCTCACCGTGCAGCACCTGCAGCAATTTGTCGAAGTATGGACACTCGCCTAGATGGTACAGCTTAGCGACGGAGATGACACCTGCAAATGGAAGCTCAATGCCTCTGGGACCTACTCGGCTGCCTCAGCCTACCGCGCCCAATTCGTTGGACATACACAGTCCCACTTCTGGCCCATCCTCTGGAGGTCTTGGGCACCCCTCAAATGCAAAATCTTTGCATGGTTGATCACCCGCAACAGAGTATGGACATCTGACCGACTCGCGGTTAGGGGCTGGCCGAGAAGCGATTACTGCCCCCTGTGTCGAAGAGAGCAAGAAACGGCGCTACATCTGTTAGTCAACTGTCGCTTCTCAAGGAGGGTCTGGGCCCTTGTTGCTGACTGGTTGGCTTTAGAGCAACTGCACCCCTCCAGATGGCCAGCTGTCGCCTCTGTGGCCAACTGGTGGGAGACTCTCGCCACGCTTGAAGGAACTCCAAAAAAGGCCACACGGTCCATTTTGCTGCTTGTAAGCTGGGAAATTTGGAAAGAAAGAAATATGCGTATCTTCCAACACAAAGAGATGTCGGCGCCGTGCTTCTTCCAAAAAATAAAGGAGGAGGCTAGGACTTGGTGTATAGCGGGGGCGAAGGCCCTAAATAATGTCCTTTATCCTCTCTAGTCGTGCCTTTAGCTTTTCGTTTGTTGTTTTTGTTCGTTGCTCCGCTGAGAGCCCGCTGTAAACTTCTTCTATATTAATAGAATGGCCCAATCTGGGTCTTGTTCGTTCAAAAAAAAAGATATGATCCCTGGTACCTGGATCGCGAGGTTCTTCCTGAAGAGCGCGTCAGCCTGGGCATGGAAGTCCGCCGCCCCCGCCATCTTGCGTGGAGCCGAGAGCGCCCCGAGGAAGGCGAGATAGGAGTCAGGAGAGGCGCGACGCGACGTGACTGATGCAATGGGAAGGGAAGGGAAGGGCGTCGAACACGCGCTGGAGGCTCCTGCTCGCCACGCGCACGCTGAGCCGCCCCCGGCGCCGCGAATGCCATTCGCCGAATGGTGCCGGTCAGGTCTTGCAGAGAGAGCTCAGGCTGCTCACGTCGCGTTCATCACCGCAGCTAGATCAAGTCCCAAGAATAGCAAACCCAATAATCTGACATAGTCACATAGTGAATGATGCATTTCCAGTTGCGTCTCCGGCTCTCCCTGATGAATTATTTATTACACTGGCTTTACAGAGTTCAGAGAGAGAATTTGCATGCAGCGGGGATGGGATCAGTAAGCCACGGTGGACACGTCGCTCTCCTTGGCAACTCTGATGAAGATATCCTCCAGCGTGGTATCAGCCAGGCCCCAGGCAAGGATGCTCAGCCTGCTCTTGGCATCCTCCATGGCCCGGAACACGTACTCCAGAGATCTTCATCCCCGCCTTGGGCATCTTGAACTTCAGCCTCTTACGTGGAATGCACTGAAAACAGATTCAAGCATATTGAGCACATGTGAAAATACTGTGATAAACTGCATAGAAGACGAACTATTTTTCGGGAAACGCGCCTGAATGCGTATTTTACTAGGAAGAAGAGAATTACACGACACGCAACGAGAGAACCCTTGTAGCATAGAGTACAAAGCCACTAAGCCAGTGGTAAGCGATCCGAGACGAACAAGAGTAGCATGAAAAAGAGAGAAATCCCCAGCTCCAAACCTAACTAGACCAAACCTGAGAATAAAGACATCAACGGCAGAAATGTCTGCAGAAACACAGCAGCTGATGATGACATGACACTCATGCATATGTCCATGAGTGGTGCATTGGGTGGAGAAGAATGAGACCAACAAGGTTTTCCAAGTCAAGAAGAAGGCTCGATGCTAATCCGATTCGAGTCCCCAAGGTGAAGGTCAAAAGGAACTCAAGTTCGAGTCCACCTCGGAGTCTAGAGCAGCCCGCACTAAATTCGTCATCCAGGTCGCATACAGGCTCGGTTTTTGACGTTCTATATATGCTTGGAAAGCTAAGGAGATAAGCTTTCCAAAGACAACAGTCCCACCTCAAAATTCCTTCCGAGTCGTTGGGAATCGTCGAAACAAGTGGACGTCCACAATCTGCCAGGGTGTTGCGCCGCCATCTTTTGTGTTGTTGGCCCGTGTATCGTGTTGGGGTCCATTATGGACGTGGGTAGGGGTTATGCACGCCCCAACCCTCATATAATCAGTAGCCACCATCATATTAGGGTTTGGGTTTTGCTTAGATTAATCTGTCGAGAACAGTTTCACCGTTATCGGTTTGTAGAATCCCAACTTTTGATCTTAATCATACATCTGCAGTGTCACTTGATATTGAGAGCTGCTTGTTTTGAGTTCTTGCTTGTGTTCTTCGTTTCGCAAGTAGGGATTAGCCTTCTTGGCGAGGTCAATCGGGTTGTGACACGGTTGATAACCAGAGGAGTCGTGGTGCTAAGATTGCAGGGTTCGAGTTGCTGACTTGAAGTCGGATCGGTGTATTGCGTTCCGCCCCAAACGAATTATCCATCGCCTCACTGAAGATCGGGAACCCTAGTCCCCATCAAGTGGTATTCAGAGACAGGTTTACTATCAAGTTCATCCTTTCGCCTTTGTCCTATAGTCTAGAAAATAGCGCTAAAAAAATTTCGCTGTCCTAGTACCCTTTTAGCCTTTGCAATTTCATTTCAGATTCACTTTGTTGAGTTTGCGTCCGTGGTCGAGTCATGTTGCTGGTATTAGGTTATGTTCATCGTCGTAGTTCAATCGCCCCGTTGTTGTGCATTGTTTGTTTTCACCGCTATCCCATCCACCATTACCAGATTACAAGTCGTGTCACCCCATAACTCGACTTGCCCTCGCTAGCCGCCTTGTGTGAACTCCTACCGTGCAAGCCCTAGATAGGTTGCGAACCGTCGTTTGTTCATCGTCTTGCATCGTAGCCCTTCTTGGTTCATCTTGCATACCCTAGCCGCTGTCGCGCTTTCTGCCGATTTGTGCCTCTCTCAAAAACCATAACTTGAGGTACCCTCCATAAAACATGCGTAACTTTTTCTCGGTGCTCCGTTTGCGCTTAATTTTTTACAGCAGATTTGTGACTCCATTCGGAGGTGACCCAAACTAGCCTTTGGGTTGTTTGGTCGAGTCAAAAAATTCAAAACAAATCGGAAAGATAAAAAAAATGATCAAGTTGTTTTCAGTTTTTCAGGAAACGTTCCTGATTTTCTGTAAACCGCATCCTAGCTCCAAAAAAGTTGCAAATTTATGTGGTTGGAGCTTTTGATATCCCTGTTAAGAAAAAAATATATAAAAATAGTTGAAAAAAATTCGTGATTCCTACTAGTCCTGGAGGAATTTGCTGAAAAGACTAAAAACAATTGCATAGACCGTTGTTTTGCTTGTTCTATGAGCTTTATCCATCATTTCTTGTTCCGACTTCTTGTGCTACGCCGAGGACATGTCTGAGCCAGCAATTATGACTTCCACTTTGGATACTTATTGAACTTTGCTATTCTGCATTCGTTACTTGCTACTCCTTGCTACATATTATGCCTTCCCAAAGCTTCACATACACCTTCTGAATGGCACTGGTTTTTGACCCTTGCAATCTTAGTACTACTTCCTCACAGGTATCATGAACCAGCCACCGGTTGTACCATCCACTGTTTTGCTTTTGTAAGAACATTTGTAAGAATTTGGTAAAGCATGTGAGAGAGTGTTTTCACTGACACACATATAGTAGTTGATAGGGATAACTTTTTGTGTTTTCTCTTATCTACGTACTAACAATGGCAGGGAGCGGATGATATTGTTCGAGAACTACTAAGTTCTCAAATGGAGAAAGCGGAGCAAAATCAATTCAACAATTTATTCTAGATTTTCTTTGTTGTGATGGAGAGATGTTGCCGAGTCATCATTGATGGTGAAAGTTGCAACAACCTTGCAAGCTTAGAGCTGGTTGAGAAGCTTGGTTTGACCACAAAGCCACATCTACATCCATACTACATGCAATGGGTAAATTCTTATGATAAGATAAAAGTAATTGAAATTGCACATATTGAATTTACCATTGGTTCTTATAAGGATAGAGCTGATTTTGACATAGTATCTATGCAAGCATGTCATTTGTTGCTAGGCACGTCTTGGATTAATATAAATAATGCGGTATACAAAAAGGTTGTTAATAAATATTCCTTCAACTACAACGGTAGAAAAATTACACTTGTACCTTTGACTACTGCTAAAATTTTAGAAGCTGATCTCCAAAGGGCGGAGAGAAGAAAAATGAACCTTTTAGAAAAGAATGGGTTGTTTTCAAGGATTAATTTCTCTCATGCCATTATAATTTTTGAAAATTAGAAAAATGCCACTGTCAGTGACTGGGGTAGGCCCCACCTGTCAGTGACACATCGATGGCATATTTCCAAACTGTAAAAATTATAATGGCATGGATCTAACTAGGCATGTTTTCAATGACACAACAAATTCATCTAAATCTGAATTTTTACAAAATGAATACATTATTTTATCTATTGTTGGAACTGATATTTTGCAGCATTTACATAATGAAAATGACCATACAAAAGAACATAAACAGGTAAAATTTTCTGGTAAAAGCTCTCTTGATGTGCTGAATTTGCCCTCCAATGATGCAAATAATGATATACTAGAACCTTCTCTTATATTACCTTTGTCACAAGTAGAGAAGGAGCATGATACTTTTGATTTGAAGCAATATACATGTGCTGAAAATAATATTATTATGCCGGTTACTTGTGCACATGACAAACTAAAATTATTATCTTCTTTAAACACTTTGGGTTATGTTGAGTTTGATACTTTATGTGCTCTTAGTGGTTTGGAAGAGAAATTTAGATGTGCTTAGTTGCCATGTTTGTCTACTTATATATATCATTTTATTGGCAAATATAATTGTAAAGGAGAGTATATGGTGCATCGAGTCTATATTTGTGCAAATCTGAAATCTCCTTTTGATGTACAAGATTGTGATCAACTAGATTGTTCATCTAGTTTTACTATAACGAATCGGGTTCACTCTCAACAAGGGGAGCATTGTTGGCTACTACCTATGTGTGCTAGAGCTGATTTTTCTTGCATTGAACAGATACTAGCGGTTATGCAACCATCTATCTCTGCATTGCATTTTGTTGGTTTTAATCTTCTGCAGGATACTAATGACAAACATCATGTGTCTTCCGATCAAAGAGCCTACAAGTTTGCTCAAATTTTTATGCGACATGACACAATACATAATTGGACACATGGTCACATTCTTCCCCACAATTATTTTGGTTCTCTTTGTTTTCAAAACCCTGTTCTTCATTATGTTGTGCTGGATCAGATTCAAGTACAATCGATGCCGAGGACGCCTTTTCGTCAAGAAGGGGAGGATGATGAGAACATGACACCCATACATATGTCCATGAGTGGTGCATGGGGTGGAGAAGAAGGAGACCAACAAGGTTTTCCAAGTCAAGAAGAAGGCCCGAGGCTAATCCGATTCGAGTACCCAATGTGGAGGCCCAAAGAAACTCAAGTTCGAGTCCACCTCGGAGTCCAAGAGTAGCCCGCTCTAAATTCATCACCCAGGTCGCATACGGGCTCGGTTTTTCACGTTCTTCATATTCTTGGAAAGCTAAGGAGATAAGCTTTCCAATGCACCGGTCCCACCTCAAAATTCCTTCCAAGTCGTCGGGAATCGTCGAAACAAGTGGATGCCTAGAATCAGCTAGGGTGCTGCGCCGCCATCTTTTGGGATGTTGGCCCGTGTATCGTGTTGGGGTCCTTTATGGACATGGGTAAGGGGTTATGAACGCCCCAACCCTCATATAATCAGTAGCCACCGCCACATTAGGGTTTGGGTTTTGCTTAGATTAATCTGTCGAGAACAGTTTCGCCGTTATCGGTTTGTAGAACCCCAACTTTTGATCTTAATCATACATCTACAGTGTCACTTCATATTGAGAGCTGCTTCTTTCGAGTTCTTGTTTGTGTTCTTTGTATCGCATGCAGGGATTAGCCTTCTTGGTGAGGTCAATCGTGTTGTGACATGGTTGATAACCAGAGGAGTCGTGGTGCTTAGATTGCAGGGTTCGAGTTGCTGACTTGAAGCTGGATCGGTGTGTTGCCTTCCGCCCCAAACGAGTTATCCATCGCCTCATGGAAGATTGGGAACCCTAGTCCCCATCAGCAGCGGTGGTAAAGCATCCACAAGTAGAAGACATCCAGCGGAGCCATAGCGTCAAAGCATCCGCCTGAGACAAACAACGAACCAGCACGACCTCAGCCGCAAAGCATCCACTAGAGCGACCAACATACCCAAGTAACATCAGCGGCAAAGCATCCACCGGAGAAGCAGTAGCGACCACAGCGGCAAAGTATCCGCTAGAACGACCAACATACCCAAGTAACATCGGCGGCAAAGCATCCGCCCGAGAAGCAGTAGCGACCAAGCATCCACTAGAGGGGCACACAGCAAAGGCGGCAAAGCATCCGCCAGGAACTGACCAAACAATAATCACACATTGGCAAGGCGACCATAACCAACAACAGCACAGGACAGACGACGACGAAGATGCAGGGCGTGAAGCACACATAGGAACAGTAGACAACTACTCCTCCAGACATCAACGCAAGGTGGATCAAGAATGGCGGTAGCAGCCATACAAAGGAGGAAATCACCAAGGAGAGAAGGCACAGGTGATCCACGCGACGATGGAGGTGGCAGGGAAGGGCCCGACAACTGGCGGCGGTGGGTGGGCAGCAGCCTTGACGACGAAAAGGCCCTAGCGATGAGCACCAAGGGTGGGGCTGTGCAGCCCGCCCCGGGAAGGGGTAGGGCCCAACCACGATGACAACACCAGCCAAGATGCCGCGACGACCCACCAAGGGACTATCCCTGGCGACCAAAGAGTGGATCCGGCGGATGGGAAGGAGATCCAGCGAAGGGGCGACCGGATCTGGCCAGCGGCAACCGGCGTCGACCACATCGTGGAGAGAAGATGAACGACCGTGTTTGGGTTGAGGGGAGGGAGGGGAAGGAGGGAGGAGGGGGGAACCGCGGCGAGCCGCTGGCCGCCGCCGCCATTGGCCCGAGCAGCGACGACAGCGGCCCACAGAGCACGTCGGGGGCTGGTTTGGCAGTGGCGCAAGGTGCCCCCGAATCGCCAGAGCGGGGCGATGCGGGGGAAGGGAAGAAGATTGGTGCCCCGCACGGAAGAAGAACTGTTTTACAAGAACTGGGAACTGGATAGCAGGGAGCTGGATCAAAATCATCCTCTAGATCTAGTTCGAATTCAAAAAAAATGACAAGATTCTTGAAGGAATCCCATCGTCTAAAAATACCCCTTTAGAGATGAAGTTATGTACTCTACTGGTAAGAATTATTGCCCGTTCCTGTTTGGTAGACTTCACCGCTTTCCATACACTACCAGAAACATCTAGTTTGTCGTGTGCTTTTTCTCGGGCACATGTCAAAGACATGGTTTGCCATGTGTCTCAGAGGAAACACACGGCAAACAAGCCGTTTGTCGTGTGTCCCTCCCAAAGACATACGGTAAACTTAAGACACATGACAAAGGTGTCTTTTTGTCGTGTGCCTAACGCCAGCACCCACCAAAATCAAGACAGGCAACGGAAGTTGGCCCGCTGTCAATATTTGTCGTATGTCAGTAGGAAATCACATGGCAAAAATTATGTTTTACCATGTGCCTCAAACAAGGCACACATATCTTAGTTTTGTCATTTGTTTTTTGTTTTTGTCATGTGCCTTTAGCCATCCACATGGCAAAGATTATAAAAAAAATCTTCTTTCCCTCCCAACTTTTTTACTATAGATGTACCGTACGTTTGACTCCATGTTAAGATTTGGTATATTTCTCGATGCTCTTGCTATATTCAATTATTTTATTTCATTAAAAGGATTTCTGCGTCATAATTTAAATTTGAACCGCAAGTGTTTTGAATAATGGAATATAACAAATCGAAAAATGATATTCACATTATTGAGTCTAGTATGCCACGATATCCAGGAAATTTTGAACATTTTGATCACGAACCATGGCTATGAAGTTGTAGACAAATCGTTTCAAAATTCTATAAAAAGCAAATGAAGTCTGAAAATCATAAGATTTATGATATCATGATTTCATGCATACAGGCTATGGTAACAAATTAAGAAGTTTTCACACAAGTTATAATGCATGCTCCTTACAAAATGATGCGTCTCTAGAGAAGATCCATAGAGTTGAGAAAGAGTCGTTCAGATTTCAAAGCCAATTTATGTTTAAATTGGGGTTTGACTTCAAAACTTTTTGTATATGCAACAAACAACCTAGATTGTTTCTTGCCAAATTTTTGTTATTTTTTGGATCTGTTTGATAGTTTTAAATTTTTTTCTGAATTAAACGATTATCATGTGATATATATTGAAATTGAGCTATAACGACATGAAATAATAGTTTTTTCATAGAATCATGAAACATGAATTGTTGAGTGGCTGTGGATAGGTATTTAAAGCAAATTCGATCAAATTTAGTTAAACAAATTATGGAAATGATTTAGTTGATATAAATTGAATTTGAGCTTGAAACGCATGAAATAATAGGTTTTTTCGCAAATTCGATCAAATTTAGTTAAACACATGAATTGTTGAGTCCCTTAGGCAAGGTAAAGAATGTGACAAAGTAATGCAACCATTCAATAGTGGAAGAAATTAATTGGATAAAAAATGTGGAAAAAAAGAAAAACACCTTTGCGTATGCCAAATTAGAGGGACACACGCACGCACACGCCAGGAGTCCCAGTTTACCTTGAGTCGAGACACCTTTGATGTTATGTTGACAATTTTCGGCATGCTCCTTCAGAAGGTCACATTTTTCCAAAGAGCATGTATGAAGCACACAAACTCCTTCGTACACTTAGATGCCTACTAAGCAGATACATACTTGTCCAAACAGATGCATCTTATTTAGGAAAGAACATGCAGGATCAAAGTATTGTAAAAAGTGTGGATCCTCTAGGTTCGTGGAGGTAGACTCCAATGATGGTCAAAAGAAGCAGCTCACGATCCCCGTGGAAATCCTATGGTACCTTTCGTTCTTACAGAGGATTCAATAGCTTTACATGGCCAAGGAATTCGCGAAACAGATGACATGGCCCAAACATAGACATAGATACAATCCTAAGAATATGGTGCATCCATATGATGGTGAAGCTTGGACAAACTTCAATGTGATTCATCGTGAGAAAGCTCTAGAGGTTCGTAATGTACGTGATGCACTAGCAATAGATGGGTTCAATCCTTATGGAATGATGGATGCCCCATACACTTGCTTGTTCATGTTTGTTATCCCCCTCAATCCCCCAGGATCCTGTTTCAATGACAAAAACATATTCTTGTCGTTGATTATTCCTGAATACCTGGGGAATAGTATGAGTGTGTACATGGAGCCTCTGACTGATGATTTGGAATGTGGTTGGGAAGGGGTATGGACATACGACCGAGCTACAAAGACAAACTTCAAAATGCATGTCTATTACTAGTACTCCTTGAGTGACATGCTGACGTATGGGATATTCTGCGGCTGGTGTGTTCACGGGAAGTTCCCATGCTCGGTATGCAAGGCATCTCTGAAGTTCATTTGGTTGATGAAGTGTGGCAAGTATTCTTCGTTCGACAAACATCGACAATTCCTCCCTCTTAACCATCCATTCAGACAAGACATCAAGAACTTTATGAAAGATGTTGTAGTTACAGACCCTCCAGCACATATGATGACAGACGCCACGGTTCGTGCTTAGTTAGACACTCTTGAATTCAATGAACAAGGTGGTTTTGGGGGATATGGTGAGCAACATGCTTGGACTCATAAGTTGGGCTTGTGGAGGCTCCCGTACATGCAAGTCCTTCTTCTTCCACATAACATTGACGTAATGCACTCTGAAAAGAACCTTCGAGAGTCACTCTTTGGTATAATCATGGACATTCTTAATAAGACAAAGGACAATGTTAAGACTAAAGTGGACCAAACGAGGTTATACAATAGACCAAAGCTAGACATACCGCCTCTCAAAGACAGCAAGTCATGGAAGAAGCCTAAGGTTACAAGGCCCCCAAGGAGGGAAGTCCTAGAATGGTTTAATGTTCCCCGATGGGTATGCAGTGAATCGTAGGAGGGGAGTGAACTTATCTACTATGCGAATCAATGGGCTCAAGAGTCATGACTATCACATATGGCTTGAGCGGCTTCTTCTGGTGATGGTTCGAGGCTATGTACCTGACCATGTATGGGTAATGCTGGCAGATTTGTTCCGCCAGCTTTGTGCTAAGGAGTTATCTCGGGCCGTGATTGCAGAAATGGAAAGGCTGGCCCCCCGTGTTGCTATGTATGTTGGAGAAGATCGCACTACAAGAAACCCTTTAATCTATGATGAACAAATTATATCACAAAATCCTCAAGAACTGTCACAAAATAGTGTTTGTGATGTTTTCAAATTCCATCATGTATCGAGCGTCATAGATTAACCTATGTGACAGATTTACAAAAATGTCACAGATTGACGCAAACTGTGATGTTTCTTTCCACCCGGCTTCTTCAATCTGATGCAACATTTGATTTTGCACCTCTCGTACGAGGTACAAATGGGGGGCCTATGCAGAACCGTTGGTGCTATTCAATTGAGAGATGTTGAAAGGTTCTTCGAAGTAAATGTAAAAATAAATGCAAGATTGAAGCTTCAATTGTAGAGGCATACATTCTGGAGGAGGTGTCAAACTTCACATCAAAATACTATGTTGACAACCTTCTTAGCGTGCATAATCCACCCCCTCATTACAATGCTAGGTAAGATGAATCGAACATCAGCCTTTTGCGAGGGCAACTCGAAGAGCAAGTGATGCAAATATCAAGACCTTGAATCTTCAAGTGTCGCACTATCATGCCATATGTGTTGACCAACCTTTCTGAAGTGCAGCCGTACATACATTAATTTCTCAACAAACATGTTCTCGAGTAGTCACTCTTCTTGATCCAACCCCATTGTTCCTCTTTGGTACAAGGAATTTAATATGCAATTCTAGCATCCATCAAGGGCACCTACCATATAGGAAGTTGAGACCCTTCTTAGACAGGGTGCGGGAAATGGAAGGCCCGATTTCATTTCTTGGTTCAAACATAAGGTAATGTCCAATTTAGCTTATGTTGACACCAAATTTTGACCAAATCCGGAGTCAGGAAAGATATCGGCTTGAAGGAGCATAAAAGATTTTATCGAAGGCTTTGGCCGGACAAGAATTGTCGAGGTGAAGCAATAAGAATATAAAAGGGAACATACATGCGTGTGACTAATACAGTGAAAAGGAGAAGGCTTCATGCCATTGGCCGGCAGGAAGAGAATATTTAATTCCAACATGTGCATGCATAGTAATTAAAGATGGCTGGATTAATTAAACAAGGAAGGGCCAGCACGAAGGCAGATTGGCAGGGAGTTTAACTGAGAAGGATTCTATAGAAAGGAAATAAGAGTCCATGTATCTTAAACATTAGCTTGTTTAGATATTTCTTTTTTAGCAAGTTTAATGTGCCGTGACCGGCTAGGGGTCATTAGTCTATGGTATAAATATGTACCACCGTCCATTGTAAAAGGTTTTCTCTCTCGATCAATCAAACTCGGTGTGTCGCCGCCCTTTACCTTTCTGTCATGTTTTTAGTTTAATCATCGGCGGAATATGGCACCTGACGACGGGCTACATCGTTTTGATCTCCGGCGAAGGGGTAAGTCCAATGTTCTCCCAAGTTATCGAGCTTGATTAGATCTGATTAGGGTTGTCGTTTTAGACTTCCTTGTTCTATTTCTATTCACGTTCACCAGCTATCGGTTTTTTCCTGTCTCGTAAGGTTGCATCACTTGATCTTTTGCTAGATGTGGTAATATCACAGTTATCATGTCTTGATTAAGCTTGCATCAGCTAATATTCTTTAACCTATCATCTTGCTATCTATTTTGCTTTAATTAGGATTAATCATGTTGAATAGACGATAGATCATTTTAATGGCCCGTTGCATCTTAATCTCGGCAATCCTTTTTGAGTGCTGTTGAGATCGAATTCCATTGGGAATAAATCCATCAGTTTATGGAGTTTAGATTAACTTTTTGCTGCTAGTATTTCTAGATTGCAACTTTCCAGGCGCATCGCGGTCGTTTCATCTAGATATTCTAGTGGTTGTGTTAGTTAAAGCTTCATCGGCTTATGGGCTTAATCATAATGGAGTAAGTGATTAATAACGCTTCTATTGGCTCTCTAGCTGATGGATCTTATGGTTAATTATTATCAATTGCACTAATCATGTTGGGACAACCGATGAGTTGCTTACGCACATCAGGATACCAAGAATCGGCCTCATGGCTGATAATTTGTTTAGACTTGCTGAGTTTATATTTTCATCATTATTAAATTATTAGACATGTGGCTTTTGATCTATCGCCCTGCTGCAAACGTTGTCTTGGTTAGGTCCAATCAGATTGGTAGTGATGCTAGATTGATTGTTGCCGGTCTGTTAGTTCTGATTTATGATAAAATATTAACTTTGGTAATACTTTTCAATCAACTGGTTGTGAGATTACATGTACTTCATGAATCAGCTTATTAATTGATGATTTTAAGTGGTGTTTATTCAAATAATGCCCATCTATGAGCACGTAGGCTTCGCCGCCTATCATGAACATTAGGTCTTTGAACAAAGGATAACTTGCTGTGAACAGTGGGTAACTAGCTTTGAAAAGGCCAAGGGATAACTAGCTTTATACCTGCAAAGGTTGGATGCGACCAAGCAACGGGGAGAGAGGCACTGAAACCTTGAGGACTTCAACTCGATCTCCGAACGACCGTAGAACCACAATCCGGGACTAATCCATACAAAAGGCCATGAAGCCTAGAGCACGAATTAGGGGACCTCAGAGAGATCTTCTTCACAAGTCCAAGAAGAACGAGGAAGAACAAAGGTGTGAGTAAGAACACTCAGCAGCTCGGCTGCGAAACCATACGGGTTTATCAAATGATCAAAAGTTCTTTTTACAAGAGCATATAAGTAGTATTTATACTAGGAACAACCCTCCTAGATAGGTATGAACTGAAATAGCCACGTTGGAAGGTGGAAGGCCAACTGTTGAAGCATTCACGAAGTGTCCTTCAGTTCTCACGTGCATTTCCATCTTCTAGCAGTGATCACTAAAATGATCATTACTCCTTATTGGGAAGTCCAAATGATAAGCCGTTTATTGGTTGGAAACCAGACTTCATAAGTTTTCCAACCATGTATAATATGTACAATGAAACTGTACAGGTTAGTACAGAATTGGATGAGAAGTGGAAGCACTTGTCAGCACTCGCACGACTGTTGGGCTTTCTGTACAGTCTCCACCATTTTGGTCATAACTCTTTATTGGGATGTTTAATGGACATGAAGTTTGTTGCATTGAAAAATAGACTTCATAAGCGTTCCATCAGGTACTTGGGGCCTCTAGAAACTTTGGGAATCAAGAGTTATGGTCAATTCAATATGCATGTCCGAACTGATCAGGATGTGGTCCGAACTGGTGGTCCGAACTGTTCAAATTGAACTTTGGCTCCTTATTAATCCATTCCTTGTGGTCAGGTTTATATCTATGTAAAGTATAATCCTTCTCTTCATGTGTGAACCTAAGAACAACCAATGTAGGACATTTAGGTAGTATAACATCCTCAAATATGTTAAAATTAATTTGAGGAAGGAATGAGTTCACCTTTTGTTGTAGCTTCTTTGCACGACTTCGTGTAATTGGACCTTCATACACAGGAGTGTGTGTATCTGATGTTTGGTTTGTCCTATCATGACCTAACTAGGCTCAAAAGATTTGTCTCGTCCTATACATCAAAACTATGTAATTAGTTTTTTTATTTACCTATATTTAATTCTCCATGCATGATGACAGAGATTTGATATGATTTAATATGATAGGTGAATAATGAAGTTTGGAGAGAGAATTTTGTGGAACTAAACAGGGCCATAGTCGTTTTTGTACTTTGTGTGTACTGTGGTAGCTGCAGGCATAACTGATGCATCTTGCATATCCATGACTGGGTTGGAGTAAAGCAGATCTCCGAGGCCTATTGTATGTTGTTTATGCAGAGGTTCACCGCTCGATTTTTGCATCAACATATTTTTTGCCTGGTGGGACACGAAGATATGTCACATTTCCTAATTTCAGACATTTAGGAAAGATGTGCCAATAATTATTACGAGACAGTCGATACAGGTACATCTATTGGGTCTGCACTGTATACAAGAGCCATCTCGGTTATTCAGGGCCAGTTTATCTAAAAACAGAAAGGATCAGCACTACTGACAAGTCAACAGATTCTATTGAGCTGACACATTTACTAGCAGCACTTTGGGTGTGTTTAGTTCCTCCCAAATTTCAAACTTTTCATCACATCGACGTCACATCGAAACATTAAATATAACAAATAACGCATGCATGAAACACTAAACATGGCTAAATAAAAAAACTAATTGTATAGTTTTGATGTACACGACGAGACGAATCTTTTGAGCCTAGTTATGTCATGATAGGACAACGTTTACCACAAACAAACGAAAAGTGCTACAGTGAAGCTACAGTCTCCGATGTGACTTTTTTACCAAACTTTTCGCGGATCTAAACACACCCTTTGCTTGGTGCAAGAAGAAGAGCCGATTGTGATGCAGAGGTAGCCGACGGAGAACATTGGTCATTATGTATACTGAATATTCGTATCGGCTATTTACCTTCATAACAACTGCCGGTCGGTGAACGTCCAATCAAGTTTTGTTTAGATACATGATCACCTATGCGGTGTTAAGCTCCGAAGACTTAAGGCTAGTGAAATTCGATGTGCTATGGTAAATGACAGTGTCACAAGCTCCAGATGGAAGTGATACTGCAGCCGATGGGATGTCTTCACCAATCACCAGTGGGACACGATCAAATGCCAAGGACCGATTTAAGAAGGATCATTGACAGGATGTGACACAACTAGTTATTGTTTAGCGTTGATACAACAGAGGACAAAAGGATGTCAGAAGTCAGTAGAAATCGGCCATGAATGTATGTATATTCAGATGCATTTAGTGACAACTTACTTCCAAGTTTCACCTCCAAAGTTCACTGTGCAAAAAGAAGGTTCCCATCACATCAAAATGTCGGCACATGCATGAAGTACTAAATATAGATGAAATAAAGAATTAATTGCACAGTTTTGTTGTACTCTGAGAGATGAACATTTTAAGCCTAATTAATCAATTTTTAGACAATTTTTCACACGTACAAACGAAATGCTACAGTGGCGCACGCACCCCAACAGACCAAAGTTTGGCTCCGAAATTTGGGAACTAAAGAAGGGCTTAGGCCGTGTTTCTTTGGGTGGAAAAATTTTCCCACACATTTGTCACACCCGGATTTTTACAAAAACCCGAATGCGGCCATATGTGTGCCCAGGAAGTCATAGTACACATAGAGCGAACAAATATGATAAACAGAGAACATATGCTGGAGTAAATTCTTCATTAAATAAAGTGTTTACATCAGAGTGCTTCATAAATGATCTAAACAATAACAGCGGAAGACATAAACTTTCAACTAATGGAGCCGCAATCCACAGGGACTCTGAATGGGAGACCACAGCTTAGTAGTACGGTAAATCTTCGGGAAACTCAGCAGCAAACTCATGCCCAGCCCAATCTGTTTACCCATCCGGGATTTTGTTGAATAAAATGACAAGTGTAAGTAAACAATTACTTAGCAAGTATAGCACGGGTATGAAGGCTCAAAATAGGCTAGACACGGCTTAACTGCATTAGCATTTTTAGTTGGTTTATTTTAACATTAACCAATTTACTACGAATCAATGAAACTCAGTTGCAACCCAATTAATAAAGTGTAAGTGACATTAAACATAAATAAACATCATATTCTAATAAAAAAGGATCCAGGCCGCTCGTGACCCTGAGCAAGGCTATCATGATAGATTTACACTCTGCAAAGGTTTCGCCCTTTACCCACCAGTCGCGTAAAAGCTCAAAGAACTTTAAACCTAACCACGCGGAGGTGGATCGGACCTTACAAATCACACTACCGAGGTGTGACCGCATAGGGATGCTACGAGTTTTTTCACAAGACACCCTAACAAGACAGTAGCCGATTATGGTACAGCACAGGCAGCATAGCCCAAGCACCGAGATTGACGTACGCCTACGGAGTCACACCATAGGGGGGTCAATGGCGTCCAGAGCGCGGGCATCTCACCCAACAGTCCGCAACGTGTGGAGTTCCCCGTCGCAGGGACTCCCAGCACGGGACTGTGCCTCATGGGGCCATAGCCGACGGATCACCCGTCCTCGGTGGATCAAGACATACTGTCACCCATGTTTCCCATAACGTCGTCGGCCACTTCGGTAACCATTGGCAAGCTAGAGACGTACAAGTTACTCGACCAAGACCAGAGCCATAATAGTTCTAGCGGTGGCGACAGGCTCCTGGGTTGCCTCTTTAAGAACCGGACCTTAGGGAGACACTGGAGCAAAGCACACAACACATGCCCCAGTTTCCTAAACCATGTTGCTAAAAAGCAAGTTTTATCATTAATGTTGAAGTAAACCATTGAGTCAAAATTAACATTTAAATAATGGTGATCGTAGCTGCGCATAGCAAAATCTACCCATATGCATAAACCCAAGGTAATCAAAGGATAGGAGTAAACAAACTAGGTACAACATTAATAGGACATTAATTTAGACACATGCATATGAAAGTAATCGTATGTATAAAGTGTGTTTAGGTAGCAAGGATTGTCCGTGCTATAACTTGCCTCAATCCATTATAATTACTCACAGTCTTCAGCTATTGGTCTTCAAACTCTTTTGCTTGAAATCTCTTGATGGCAATCCTCTACTCGCAGCAATCAACGACACGAGCACAACATGTAGCTAAACAAGCGGACAAACAATATACAACTAAGAACAGTACACCAATAAAAATAAGAGTTTTAAAAGAGCATGCTAAGCAGAAGGGCTCGATTCTATGGTCACGTGAGCGCAAGAATCACTCTAATCGGAGCTAGAACGAGAAAGTTATGGCTTGATCAATTCTTGTCACCATCTGACATAGTCTGCTTGTTTATTTTATATCTCGAGTTCTAGACATCCGATTAATGTGACTCCAATTGGGTTAGCTTCATAATTTGATAATCTATCTTATGGAAAAATATCACGATTTTATAAGCTACTGTCTAGAAACAACACATGATTTAGTGCACCATTCAGAATCTGTTTTTAGGGTGAAAATCCCCGCTGCGACTTATTGTTATCCGAAGGATTTTGGTTATAAAACAATACGAACATATGCTTGATTGATTTTAGTTAAACAAAATCATATGTAATGGTTATTTCAATTAATTCTATTTGAATTTGTAAAACCGAGGTAAAACTTGAGTTCAAACAAATAAGAAAATTTTTGAAGCACTTCGGTCAAAGTGTGCAGAATATGTTTAAATATTTTCTTCTTGGTTATAGGAATATTTTGACCTGACTTCTTCAATGAAAGTTGTAGGAAAGTTTCTTTAGATATCCAAAATGTATTTATTTGCTAGATTTGGTTAAGCGGATCAAAAGTTATGGTCAAAACAGTGAGCAGCTAAGGAATCTAGTCAAATTTTCAGAAAATGTTGGAATCGGCTATTCAGGATCTAGGCGTTAGATTTCTTTGAATCTATACCCTTGTGACCAACGTGAACTAGTTTCTAAGTATAGTTTAAGTTGACATGAATCTAACACGACAAAAAAGGATTAAAACGAATCTAAAACGTAGAAACTATGGACTAAACAAGATTTTCAGTGCTTAAAACTAGCAGGGGCTTTTCTACAAAAGAGTATAGACTAAACGAATATGGTAGAAAATTACAAGATTCGTTAAGGGTCTTACCGAAAATCTTGAGGCCAAAAACGACGGAAGGCTCGGCGCGACGACGAGATGAAGAATGGGCAGTAGTGGAAGATATGGTGGAAGAAGACTACCTTAGGGAATCCCAAACAAAGGGGCCTCCCTGTAAAGGAATGGTTGGTGTGCCTTTTCCAAAGGAGAGGTGGTTCATATATATATAGGAAGAAAATCTCCCACTTTCAGGTTCATTAGCAATATGAGACTAAAGGTGGGTTGCCTCATTCCAATGCGAATGGGCTTTGAAATTTGGCCCAATAAAATGGTGGGATGGATTTGGCCTAAAAGAAGGTCAACTTTGGGCCAAGCCTGGTCTACTAAGATTTAGGGTGATTTTAATTTTTGAAATATTATTTTTTGGGTTATAAAATAATTTCAGATAGGTCCAGAATTGATATTAAAACCATGAAAAATATTCTGACAATTCTAAAAATCCTAGGAAAAAAATCCAGAGATAGAGTTGGACATGAGCAACCCAAATAAAATATTTGGAGCTCATCAACAAGATTTTAGCACCTTCCATAATTAGAATTAGCTATAGAAAAATAGGAATAAATCCCAGAAAGTTCTGGAAAATTCTCATTGGGCTTCTAAACGCATTTTAGAAAACTTTACACACATAAAACCACTAAATGCAACCGGCATGAATGCAAAGCACTCAATATTATAACCTATGTTATTTTATGTTGAAATTTTTTTCTATACTAAATTCCCTGTTAATTATATAAAACTTGAAAATTTTTAGAAAATTGAGAAAATCATTGTATTAATTATGCTGACAAATCACATCCCAAAATCCAAAAATTTTGGGGTGTGACAACATTTGACCAATAATTAAGGGTATTAAATAAAGTCAGTTTAGAAAAATATGTTCACAACCCCGGATTAATTCACGAGACAAATCTAATAAGGCCTTTGACCGCATGATTTGAGGAAGGGTATTGTAGTATTACTGTAGTAAATCATGGACTAATTAGGCTCATTAGATTCGTCACGTAAAGTTACACTCATTCCTAAAAAAGTTTTACAAATAGACTTCATTTAATACTTCATGCATGTAAGATTCCCTTTGAAAATATATTTTCCGTAGGAAAGAAAAGAAGATTGACACGGTGACAAGTTGTCGGGGACAAACCCAGGGGGTCCCCTAATCATCGGGGTAATCACCCTCAAAAAACGATATGCCACGAAAGGCCGAATCATCGACAGCCCGGAAAGCCCGGCCAGGCAGCTCGGCCCGTCACAGCCTATCGCGGCCCAAGAGCGGTCGTCCGAGCTCGCCTGTCGGGGGGACCCAAGTCGCTACCCTCTGCCTCCGCCTCGCTCGAGGGCCGCGCACCCTCGAGCAGACACGACGCAAAACCTGCCTCGCTCGAGGGTTGCGCGCTCCCTCGAGCGGGCGAGTCGACTCCGCCTCGCTCGAGGCCAACTCTCTACTCAACACGGCGCCCCAGCCGACAACGGCACTTAATGCCCGCCCCATCAAGCGAGCGCCAAAGTCAAAAGGCAATCTTTCCCCACGCCGCGCCACTGACACCGCAGAGCTCACTGCTCCACCTGCTCCAGTCACTGTGCGTCCTCACCGGCGCTGTGCGGACGCACGCGGCGCTGCGCAAGACCCTGTGCAGACTGGCAGGCGTCATTCCGCAGCACTGTTCCACCTGCTCCCGTCTCTTCCCCCCAGGACACCCCTCGAATGAGCATGGGGAACCCTCGAACGAATGTCTAAACAGCGACCGAGTACAGACTCCGGTCAGGCGTGGCCTGGTGATGACGAACGCCGGGTCAAATCCGCCAACTCTCGACCATCCCCTGGTGAACCGAGTACGCCACGCACTGTGGTTGACGGCAGCCACCATACCGACCCCTGTACCGCCAACTCCGGTCCTTCCTCACCTGCCCCGCCCTCGAGGTCAACCAGCGACGGGCGGCAGAACATGGACTACAACGACGACACCCCTCGAGGCCGCTCCAGGACAAGCACAGGGACGGCCACGACACCCGCAGAAGCCGGGGCTCGCCATAAATCCCCCGCCTGAGTCAAGGACGATGGCAGGCCCGACGCCATACTCTCCGGTGCACACCCCTGTGGCACACATCACGCTTGTACTTGTAAAATCCTTCCCCCACCTTACTCTCCTTGATCTATAAAAGGGGGTAGGAGGAGGGACGAAAGGGAGGGCGACCCAAAACACAATCATACACACCGCTTCACACGATATTGGCACTCCCCTTAGTCACATTCAGGGACTTGGAGACTCCTCCTCTCCCGCCTTGCTTGTAGCCCCCCTCTGCAAGCACCCCGGTGCAAGATAGTACAGCGCCCTTGAGCGCACCCTGCTGGACGTACGACCTCACGGTCGGAACCAGGATAAATCCTCGCATCATCGTGCTAACTCTTGCATCAACCGTCAAGGGACGGGACACAGCGCATTCTGTTTAGGCGCCGGGGATTGACCGACCGATTCCGGCACCGACAGTGGCGCGCCGGGTAGGGGGGGCGCGCTGTGATCGATCACACCCGACAAGTTCCCTTGACGGCAAGTCACGACGAGACCATGCCACCCCGATCCGCCACGGGGTCCCCCGGTCCGCTTCCGCGCGGATACCGGATCACGTTTGGGAGCCTGGAGTTCGAAGCGACCGGTGAGGGCCTCCTCATGCGGCTCGCCTCCAGGCCACCCAGCGTGACACCCGACACCCCGACATCGCCGACGACAGTCCAGCTCAGGCGACAGCGGAGACTTCGCGAGCTTCAGATTAATATGGAGCAGCGCGTCGCTCCGCGCGTCGTCCTCCCCGATTGGGACGCCCACTTGCTGCTTCAGCCCACGGCCGCATTGCAGGGGGGCGGACTCCCACCGGCAGTTCCCGCGGAGGGAACGCACCGGGAAAATGTGGCCAGGCTAGCACGCCTCCCGTTCGGGATGAGCAACGCGGCCGCGAGCCACTCCACGGCGATCAGCACCATCCTGGGCGCGCGTGGAAACTCGCCAAGACCTCGGCGGGCCCCAATCCGTGACCTTGGCGCTTCTTCGCCCGGTGGGCTCCACTCCGAGTCTGCGGACGAAAAAGATGTGCGCGGCCAGGAACACCCGGACCTGGATTACACCGAGTTACGCAACCCCGAAAACCTCATCGCCTTCCAGGCCGTTGCGGACTTCTGCCTCACCTGCTCCGACGACTCCAGCGACGGGGAATACGACCCCTCGTGGGAATGCTTCGTCCTCGACGGCGAAGTAGAGTCCGTGGGAGAGGACGAAGAGACGCACGACGGAGCCGGACGCGACGAACCGCAGCCGGCACCCGCCGAGCCGGCGAACGAGGCCGCTCTCACACAAGCGCAGCTCGCGCAAGTACAAGAGCTGGAAGCCAAGCTCCAGCAGGAGCGCCAGCAGGTACAAGAACTGCGCGCAGCCTTGGAAGCCCAACAGCCCAGGCGGTGCGAACACGCCCGAGCCGCCGGGCGCATAGCTCAAGCACGCATCCTGGGTGACGGCGACGACGCCGGCCCGCCCAGGCCGCCACGAGCCAGCCAAAAGCTCATCGCCGTGGCGACCCTGATTCGGGCCATGCCCGAACCGTCAACGCCAGAGGCGCGCAGCATGCGGCGCCAGGTGCAGGCCCTTGTCGAAGAAGCGGCCGTTCAACAAGCGGAAAGCTCCGCCTCCCGCATGCGCCACCAGGACAGTCCGAAAGCCGGAAGCGGCAGGTGGGATAGGGAGCAATCCGTCCACACCCCGCCCAGGGGCGCGTGGACGCCTCACCATCCAACGAACGACGGAAGGGCGCTCGTGGCCAGCGGTGGCGAAACAAGGAGGTCCGCGAAGGACCGACTTGTAGACACGCGGGGCGCCGTCGACGATGGCGACGCACGCAACATCCTGAACAGGAAGAGGCAGGACGCGGCGCCTCCCCGCAGCAGGCACCCCCGACGGGGAGGTCGCTATGACAGCGAGGAGGACAGAAGCCCGACGCCGGAACCCCCGGGGACCCCGGTGTTCAGCCGGAAGATCCGTTCGGCCGCCATCCCGCCGCGTTTTCGCCAGCCAACCACCATCACCAAGTATTCGGGTGAGACGAAACCCGAGACGTGGCTCAACGACTATCGCCTGGCCTGCCAGCTGGGCGGGGCCACCGACGATGCCATGATCATCCGCAACCTTCCGCTTCATCTCGCGGACTCGGCGCGGACGTGGCTCGAACACCTACCCGCGAACCAAATCCACGACTGGGACGACCTGGTCAAGATGTTCGTGGGTAACTTCCAGGGCACATACGTACGCCCTGGAAACTCCTGGGACCTGCGCGGGTGCCGGCAGGCGGCCGGCGAACCGCTGAGGGACTTCATCCGCCGTTTCTCCAAGCGCTGCACCGAGCTCCCGAGCGTGGGTGACTCCGAAATCATCCACGCCTTCCTCGAAGGCACGACCTGTCGAGAGCTGGTGCGCGAGCTGGGGCAAAACCATCCCACCAGTGTCAACGCTCTGTTCGATATCGCCACCAACTTCGCCTCTGGAGAGGAGGCTGTCGGGGCGATCTTCGACGGCAAGACCAAGGGGAAGCGCGCGGAGGAGCTGCCCGCGGAGGGCAGCAAACCCAAGGCCAAGACGAAGAAGCAGAAACGGGGCAGTAAACCCAAGGGGCCCCGGCAAGCCGCGCAGCAGCAGCGGCAGGGCGAAGACTCTGACGACGCCCTCGTGGTCGAGCGAGGCCGCAAAGGCCCTCGGGGCCCCCCTCAGGGGGGAGGCCTGTTCGACGAGATGCTGAAGAAGCCATGCCCGTACCACAAGGGCCCTGTCACCCACACCCTCGAACAGTGTGGGATGATCAAGGGCTACTTCAGGCGCACCTCCGCGAAGGAGGATGGCCCGAAGAAGGATACGGGCGATGGCGGCAACGACGAGTTCCCTCATGTGGAGAACGTCTTCTTCATCATAGGGGGGCCCGCGGCGAACGCAACGCCCCGGGAACAGAAGCGTGAACGCCGAGAAGTCTTCTCCGTTCACCCCGCAACGCCAGCTTACCTCGCCTGGTCGGAAGAGACCATCTCTTTCAGCCGCGAGGATCACCCAGATTACGTCCCAAACCCGGGGCGGTATCCGCTCGTCGTCGACCCCGTCATCGGCAACACGCGGTTCTCCAAGGTACTGATGGACGGAGGCAGCAGCCTTAACATCCTCTACGTCCACACCTTGGAGCTCATGGGTATTGGCGTAAATCAGCTAAGGCCGAGCAAGGTGCCTTTCCACGGCATCGCGCCGGGAAAGCGGGTCCAGCCCCTCGGGCAGATCGACTTGCCCGTCTGCTTCGGCACCCCTGACAACTTTCGGAAGGAGATCCTCACTTTTGAGGTAGTGGGATTCCCAGGAGCGTACCACGCTATTTTCGGGCGACCGTGCTACGCCAAGTTCATGGCGGTCCCCAACTATGCCTACCTCAAGATGAAGATGCCAGGGCCAAAGGGCGTCATCACCATGGGATCGTCGTACGAGCACGCCTATACATGCGACGTCGAGTGCGTCGAGGGTGCGGAAGCGCTCGCCTACAGCGAGACCCTGGTGGCGGATTTGGAGAAGATGGCGAACGAGGCCATCGACTCCACCAAAAGGCACACGGGCACCTTCGAGGCTGTGGAACACACCAAGGCGGTGCCCCTCGACCCCGCTGCCCCCGAGGGCAAGGCGTTGAGGGTCAGCACCACCCTCGACCCCAAATAGGAAGCAGTGCTCGTCGACTTTCTCCGCGCCAACGCCGACATCTTCGCGTGGAGACCCTCGGACATGCCGGGGATCCCGAGGGAGGTCGCCGAGCACAGCCTCGACATCAAGCCACACTCCAAGCCGGTGGTACAGCGACTGCGGCGGTTCGACGAGGAAAAGCGCCGCGCCATCGGGGAGGAGGTGCAAAAGCTCCTGCAAGCTGGGTTCATCAAAGAGGTATTTCACCCAACCTGGCTTGCAAATCCTGTTCTAGTTAAAAAGAAAAATGGAAAATGGCGCATGTGCGTAGACTATACCGGTTTAAATAAAGCATGCCCTAAGGTTCCATTTCCTCTGCCTAGAATAGATCAAATAGTAGACTCCACCGCTGGGTGCGAATTGCTATGCTTTCTTGATGCTTATTCCGGTTATCATCAAATCAAGATGAAAGAGTCCGACCAGCTCGCGACTTCTTTCATCACCCCGTTTGGCATGTTTTGCTACGTCACTATGCCGTTCGGCCTCCGAAATGCTGGAGCTACATATCAGCGATGTATGCAACACGTTTTCGGAAGCCACATCGGGCGAACCGTTGAGGCATATGTTGACGATATCGTTGTTAAGACCAGAAAGGCGAACGATCTGGTTAACGATTTGCAAATCACGTTCGATTGCCTCCGGGCGAACGGGGTGAAGTTGAATCCGGAAAAATGCGTATTCGGGGTGCCGCGAGGCATGCTATTGGGCTTCATCGTCTCCCAGCGAGGCATCGAACCCAACCCCGAAAAAGTCTCGGCCCTAGAGCGAATGGGGCCGATTCGGGATCTGAAGGGGGTACAAAGGGTACTGGGCTGCCTGGCAGCCCTCAGCCGCTTCATCTCTCGACTGGGTGAAAAGGGCCTGCCTTTGTACCGACTCCTAAAAAAGCACGAACGCTTTTCATGGACCCCTGAAGCCCAAAAAGCCCTCGACGGGCTAAAGGCATCGCTCGCACGCGCACCCATCCTCACGCCGCCGCAGGGCGGTGAGCCTCTCTACCTATATGTGGCTGCGACAACGCAAGTTGTCAGCGCCGTCATCGTTGTGGAACGGCTAGAGGAGGGCCATGCTCTGCCAGTCCAGAGGCCGGTGTACTATGTCAGCGAGGTGCTGACTGAAACCAAGATGCGGTATCCACAGATCCAGAAGCTAATCTACGCCGTAGTGCTAGCGCGTCGAAAGCTGCGACACTACTTCGAGGCCCACCCGGTCACCGTGGTCTCATCTTTCCCTTTGGGAGAGATAGTCCGCAACCCGGACGTCTCGAGTAGAATAGCGAAATGGTCTATGGAACTCGTAGGGGAAACTCTCTCCTACGCACCGCGAAAGGCGATAAAATCGCAAACCTTAGCGGATTTCGTCGCTGAGTGGACCGACGTCCAACTTCCACCACCGCAGATCTAGGACGAATGCTGGACCATGTACTTCGACGGGTCGGTGATGAAAACCGGGGCAGGCGCGGGCCTCCTCTTCGTCTCACCCCTCGGAGAACATATCCGGTACGTGGTTCGCTTGCACTTCCCAGCGTCGAACAACGTGGCGGAGTACGAAGCCCTCCTCGCTGGGCTCCGCATCGCCATCGACCTCGGCGTCAAACGCCTCGATGTCCGGGGAGATTCTCAGTTGGTCATCGACCAAGTGATGAAGAACGCAAGCTGCCGCGACGAAAAGATGGAGACGTATTGCAACGAGGTTCGTCGTCTCGAGGACAAATTCTATGGCCTCGAGCTGAACCATATCGTGCGCAAATACAACGAGGAAGCGGATCAGCTGGCCAAGATCGCGTCGGAGCGAATCACCGTTCCTCCGAACGTCTTCGCCCGCGACCTCGACCGCCCCTCCGTCAGCTTCGAATCAAAGGCCGGAGCCCACGGGAAACCCTCGGGGGCTGCGGGAGTCGAGCCCATGGAGGAGGACCCCTCGAAAGAGGGGCTCGAAGCCCCCGACGCCGAAATCTCTTTGGCCAAGGCCATGGAAATCGACACAGGCACGCGACCACAAGACTGGCGTGATCCGTACCTCGCATGGATCGATCGCGGAGAGCTGCCCTCGGACCGAACCGAGGGACGCCGCATCGCCAGAAGGGCCAAGACCTTCGTCTCGGTCGGCGGCGAGCTGTACAAGCGCAGTACCTCAGGGATCTTGCAGCGATGCATCCCCATCCCCGAGGGAAGGCAGTTGATCCGCGACATCCACGCCGGGGCGTGCGGACACCACGCAGCGCCGCGTACCCTCATGGGTAACGCTTTCCGGCAAGGCTTTTACTGGCCCACCGCCGTGTCCGACGCAAACGAGGTCGTGCGCACCTGCGAAGGGTGCCAGTTCTACGCACGAAAGACGCATCTCCCGGCGCACGCCCTGCAGACCATCCCTGTAACATGGCCTTTTGCGGTCTGGGGGTTGGATCTCGTGGGGCCCTTCCAACCAGCGCCCGGGGGCTTCACCCACCTGTTGGTAGCCGTCGACAAGTTCTCGAAGTGGATCGAGGTCCGGGCCATCACCAGCATCAGATCTGAGCAGGCCGTAATGTTCTTCACCGACATCATCCACCGATTCGGGGTACCCAACTCGATCATCACCGACAACGGCACCCAATTCACCGGCAAGAAGTTCTTGGAGTTCTGCGACGACCATCACATTCGCGTTGATTGGTCGGCCGTGGCACATCCACAAACGAACGGCCAAGTAGAACGTGCCAACGGCATGATACTACAAGGCCTGAAGCCAAGGATCTTCAACAAGCTGAGCAAGTTCGGCCGGAGATGGGTTGGGGAGCTACCGTCGGTGATCTGGAGTCTCAGGACGACGCCGAGCAGGGCCACAGGCTTCAGCCCGTTCTTCCTCGTCTATGGCGCCGAAGCCATCCTCCCAACTGACTTGGAATACGGGTCCCCGAGGCTCAAGGCCTACCAAGAGGAACAAAACCAGAGGAACCGCGAGGATTCACTGGACCAGGCGGACGAAGCTCGCGACATGGCGCTACTTCACTCTGCGCGCTACCAACAATCGCTCCGGCGACACCAAGCTCGGAAGGTTCGGCGTCGGGACCTCCACGAAGGGGACCTGGTGCTAAGGCTGCGACAGGACAATCGAGGGCGCCACAAGCTCACTCCGCCATGGGAAGGACCGTTCATCATCGCCAAGGTCCTCAAACCCGGCACTTACAAGCTGGCGAACGAGAAGGACGAGCCCCTCACCAACGCCTGGAACATCCAACAGCTACGTCGCTTCTACCCTTAAAACTCTCGGTGTTTCTTGCAAATACTTCATGTTTTTAGTCAACAATAATGAAAAGTCCAAAAAATTCGGAAACATTATTGCTAAAAACTTGATCAGGGGTATTTGAAGCCAAACACCCCTCGGGGGGACACTCGGGGGCTTACCCCCACCCCCCAATCGTCCTGTTTTCGCTTCTGTTGCACTGAAACTCGAGGCATCCGAGAGAAATACGGGGCGCGAGGCAATTAAGGCTGGAACCGGTAGAGTCGTGGGACCGCCTACGCCCGCGAAGGGATACGGCATCTCCCTCTCCACTCCACGCGTTAGTTGCTCGCGAACTCGAAATACCCGGACAGAATCTCTCTAAAGCCAAGAGCAGTACGACGGAGCGGAAACAGGGTGCCAAGCTTTTCCTCCTTAAATCAAGAAAGGTGAAAGCAGGGCACATGTCTACTGCGGCCAAAAGGCGGCAGAGTCGCGGGACCACCTACGCCCGCGAAGGGCTATGGTATCCCCCTCACCACCCGGCGCCAAAGTTACTAGTATCCATCTGCCGAAACCGATCCCGAACTAAGGGGAAAGCGCGGCATGCCAAACAAACGAAACCTCCTCTTGGCCCGACCAATTCGTGTTAGTGATCACCCTGCAGCCCAGGTACAGACGCCCCCTGGACCGGACCAGCGCGAAACGTCCGCACCACCACGAGAAGGGTCGTTCATCATCACCAAGGACCCCGAGCCTGGTGTCTGCGAGCGGGCGAGCGAAAGGGGCGAGGCCGTCGCTAGCACCCGAAACGGCAAACAGCTACGTTATTCCTATCCCTAAATCTATTACCGTTTTTTCTCGTAGATACTTTATGTTTTTAGTTAACAATAACGAGAAGTTTTCGAAATAAAAATTCGGAAACATTGTTGCTAACAACATAACTAAGGGGACCTTGGTTTTATTTTTAATAAAGCCAAGCCCCCCTCGGGGGCTGCAGGGGGGTTAACCCCCCTAATCGTCCCGGTTTTTTCGAAAGTTGTGCTAAAACTCGAAACGCTTAGAGAGAGGCGGGGCGTGAGTTAGTCAAAGCTGGAGCCGGTCGAGTCGTGAGACTGCTTATGCCCGCGAAAGGCTACAGCACCTCCCTCACCACCCCATGCTTTAATTACCCGCGAATCCGAAGTACCCGGCCACAATCTTTCGAAAAGCTAAGAGTAGCACATCAGAACAACCAAACAAGTGCGAAACAGGCAATCGGCTTTTAAATTTAGTTTTTATATATATATATGTACAAGATACATTTGAAGCCCGAGTTTTTCAGGCTCCATCCCCCTGCGAGGGCACGATGGACTCGGCAGCAAGGGTCGAGGGAACAGACGAAAGCGCCCCGGGACCACTCTCCTCGCCGCTCACCGAAGCGATGTCGTTCTCGAGGGCCGCCACGGCGTCGGCCTCCGGGTCGGCCTCGACTTCACCAGCGGTCGCGGTCTCTGGCTCGGCGTCGGCAGGCGCATCTTCCTCCTCCTCGGGGAAAAGGTCGTACCGGAACTTGAGGGTCAAGGCCGTTGCGGCGCTCTCGGCACCGTCATCAGCCTCCTCAAGGGCGGCGAGGGCGGCGTCATCATCCAGGTCAGCGTCAATGAAATACCCCCGCCCCACCGCCGCGAGGTCGATGTCGTAGTGCGTCGACACCACCCCAAGTGCCTTCTTCACCCCGAGGTGAAGCGCGTGTTCGAGACGCTCCGCCACGCAGCCCTTCAGGGAGCTCAGACGGCTGGACAGCGACGACCCCGACTGCGTGTCGACGCAGTTGACGTCTCGGCACGCCATGTCGGCCGCAGCCTTCAGCGCCTCGAGCTCCCCCTGGGCCGCGGAGTAGGCAACCTGGAGGGCCGTCACCTCCTCCGCCTTCTGGGCCTCGGTCCTCCGCAACCCTGACAAAAGGCTCGGGCATATCAGAAAGCAGTTTTCGACACAGGGAAAGGCCGAAGGAAGCATGAAGTCTTACCGTCCACCAGGGCTCTCGCCTCGTTGAGCAGGCCGTCCGCGGTCGCCAGCGCGGCCTCCTTCTCGCGGAGCGCGGCCTCCTTCTCGCGGAGCGCGCAGCTCAGCTGCTCGGCCTCCCGGGCCTTCTGCTCCGCCTGAGCCGACGCCTCCGCGAGCTGGGACTGCGCGGCCTCACGAGCCCGGCGCTCGAGCTCAAACCGCTCTAACGCCACGGACGAGGTCCGGGCCTCCCGCTCCGTCGCGGCATCGCGCTCCTTCTCCGCGCGCGCCTTGGCCTCCTCGTGCGCTCGGGCCGCCGCCTCCGCCTCCCTGGCTCGGACGGTGAGCCGGGTCACGTCCGTGCCCAAGTCGGCGTTCGCCTGACGGAGCCGGCGGAGGTCGGTGTGCAAGCCCGCAATGCAAGCCCGCAATGCATGCGTTCGCCTGACCTACTCGAAAGGTCACCAAGATCAAGCCATGAAACCGAAAACGTCTCGAAACACTAAAGATAGAAGCGAGAATACCTCGAAAACCTCCAGCGCTTGCCTGGAGTGGAGGTCGGCGGCGGCCGAGATGGCCCGCTCCAGATCCGTCCCGATCCGCTCGGCCTGGGCCCATATCTCGTTTTCCTCGGCCGCGCTCTGCCAGACCTAAGCGGGGACGCCGGGCCCCCTCGGCCACTCGCTCGGCATGCGCCGATCCTGGAGCTGCGCCGCCTCAGCCGCATCCCACTCGGGCGTCCCTCGGACCGCGGGCATCTGCGGCGGCCCCTGAGACAGGAACCGCGCCGCCGACACCTCGGCAGCAGAGTCCCCGACGAGGGAAGCGCGCCGGCTGCCGCCTGGAGTTGGCGGGGCGATCGCCTCCTGCCCTCGACCGGCAGGAACCGAAGCGGCGGCACGGCCTCCACGACCGCCTACCTCTGCCGCCGGGGTGCCACGCCTCGGCCCCGCCTCGACAACCGGGGCACCTTGCCCCGGCTCCATCGTTGGAGGCGTCCTCTCCTCCCCCGCCGACCCGGAGCCTCGCGGCCCCGGCGCCGGTTCTGCTGGCGTCACCTCGAGCGCCGCTACGGGACGCGGAGCCCCGCGCGAGCGCACCCCCTCGGCATGAGGGGAATCTGTCCCCCCAACCTTCAGCGCCTTCTTAGGCGCAAGATTAGGGGAAGCCTTGGTGACGTCCCGAGCGCTGGACCAAGAAAAGGGAAACATAGGTCAAAAAGAGAAATCATATGGAAAAACGAAATCGAAAGAGATCCAAGGAAGAACTCACCGGACACAGCCTCGCAGCTTCCGCTTCGAGCCACTTAAAGAAGGGGCCATCCTCGAACTCGAGGCCCCCCTCGGATCACTCGGGGGCTGCGAACCCCACGAGCCCTCGACGCTCGGACGCGACGCCGCGCGCTGAGCCGGCGCGACCATCACCCGCGCCGCCGCCAACACGACGTTGCCCGGAGACGCCGCGGCCTCATCCGGCAGCAGCGCGGCCACCTCTGTTGCCTCGACGGCAGGTCCTCCACCTGCCCCACCGCCGGCAATCTCCTCCTCGCTCTCCTCCTCGCCCTCCTCCCCGCTCGGAGAGTCCTCGGGGGTCGACGGCGTCTCCCCACCGTCCCTCCTCCACCGGCGAAGGGCCAACTCCGGAGGTGCGGACCACGAATCGCGCCCGCCGCGACCGCGAGAGGGAGGCGAAGGAGGCGAAAAGGGCCCGCAGTCGTAGGAGGCAGGCCCGGCGGGACGCGCACGAAGCGGCGCTTCGCCGGTGGAGGACCCATAGGTCCGAGTGCGCCTCGACCCCCAGGACGGCCTCGCAGACGCCGACGAACGCCGCCGCTTCCGAGATTGCGTTGGGGGAGAAGTTGTGGAGCTCCACGCCGTAGTAATGGCAGAGCCCCCGCATGAACTGGCTTGCGGGCGCGTTGAAGCCCCGCTCGTGGAAGCAAATAAAGCTCACCACGTAGCCCACCGGCGGATTCGGCGCCCTGGCCGCCAGCGCCGGAACGATCCACGCCGGCCGCGCTGAATCGCCCCGGGGCGACAGTTGCCCACCATTCACCAAGCCCTCTAGGAGGTGCTCAGTGGCGGTCGATGGAGTCCACTCCGTGGCGCCCTCAAGGACAACCATGGCGAGAAGAGGAGCTTAGGCGCGGGGCGAAAGTGGCGAGATGCGGGCGGAGCACGACGCGCAGGCTGGAGGCAAGCACTAGGCACGGGCGAAAGCTGGAGCGAGAGATGGCAAAGGTAAAAAATCCCCTTCCGCCGCACCCCTTTTATAAGGGACAGGCTCTCCCCGGCCGCGCCACGCCAGCCCGCGCGTGCCGCCACCGAGCTCGCGCGCTAAACCGCGGCGGCATGTGGAGTCACTGACACCCGGGCCAGGCGCACAACGAGGATCATCAACAACCGGCGCGCGTGGGCGGCAACATTTACTGCGGCACGGTAAGCGGAAGCAGCGCGCCTGCGATGCATTAACTACTCGTCGCCTCGCCTCTCCCGCGCGTGCGCCGAGTCCGCCTAAAAAGGCGCGCCCATCTCGCCCACTCCGCGACGCGTCGGCCACGCTCACACCCACCAGCGGTTGTGCACGGGCCCACGGAGCCGAAACGACTCAACCATTGGGTTCCCCCCAGGTAAAGCTGCAACGCTCCTCCTTCCCGAGGCACGAACACGACTAATTGGGGATTCGAAGCCCGAACCTCGAAGAAGGTCCAAAGGGTGCCCTCGATCGAATAAAGCGAAGACTGCCAATCGCGCTCGGCCAAGCCTCGAGCCCGCCGCCCGGGAGCAACCCGCATCTAACGCAAGGCCCTACTGATCAGGAGTACGAAGCCTGGCCCTCGAAAGGGTTCGACAGGCGCTCCAGATCAACAGAGTCAGGGACGATTCGGGCGTGTCGAACGGACTTTACCCTGAAACGCGAAGTTTTGGGGGCGCTCCTGTCGTGTTCAAGGCCAGACAAAGGCAGCTAGTCGGGGGGATCCCAACGAGGGAGAGCTTTCGTGCCCTCGGTCCCTACGAAAGGGACCGAGCCCCACCTAGCAAACCTTTGCAAGCGCTACATGGACGTGTCTCCGGACCACGAGCCGACCCCTAGCGAACGGGGCACGGACGTCCACTTGAACTACCCGCTAACAGCTCACCGAGGTATCCGCGTACGTTGCCCAATTCGAGGGTTGCACGGATGACCTCACCCCTCTCCCCCGCGAAAGGGGTAGCGAGGGTCAAAAATCAAAGACGGGGAGCCCCTCCGATCGCCTCCACACGGGCCAGGAGCTCGGGGGCAACCTGCATCTTACGCAAGGCCCTACTAATCAGGAGTACGAAGCATGGCCCTCGAAAGGGTTCGACAGGCGCTCCAGATCAACAGAGTCAGGGACGATTCGGGCATGTCGAACGGACTTTACCCCGAACGCGAAGTTTGGGGACGCTCCTGTCGTGTTCAAGGCCAGACAAAGGCAGCTAGCCGGGGGGATCCCAACAAGGGAGAGCTTTCGCGCCCTCGGTCCCTACGAAAGGGACCGAGCCCCACCTAGCAAACCTTTGCAAGCGCTACATGGACGTGTCTCCGGACCATGAGCCGACCCCTAGCGAACAGGGCACGGACGTCCACTTGAACTACCCGCTAACAGCTCACCGAGGCATCCGTTTACGCTGCCCGACTCGAGGGTTGCACAGATGACCTCACCCCTCTCCCCCGCGAAGGGGAAACGAGGGTCGCAACTCAAAGACAAGAAGCCCCTCCGATCGCCTCCGCGTGGGCCAGGAACTCGGGGGCTCCTTGCAGCATCTCCCCGCAACGTATCCTCCTATGCGCGAAACGTTTCGAAACCGTACAGGGTCCGCCCCTCGAATTTGGCATGGCTCGGTCTCATCCCCACCGCGTTGGAAGCAGAGCGACCGACACAAAATAAAGCCCTTGAACGAGTGAATCCACTCCTCCAAGGGCTCGGGGGCTACACCCGCGGGTGCGCTCGCGCGCCCCCACGGAAGAACGTGCATAATCAGAAAGGAATAAATCCCCACAGGAGGCCCGGGAACGACCCTACGAAACCATTAGCCCCTGCCCGACTGAACCTCAGTCCGCCAGAGGCTCGGGGGCTACTGTCGGGGACAAACCCAGGGGGTCCCCTAATCATCGGGGTAATCACCCTCAAAAAACGATATGCCACGAAAGGCCGAATCATCGACAGCCCGGAAAGCCGGCCAGGCAGCTCGGCCCGTCACAGCCTATCGCGGCCCAAGAGCGGTCGTCCGAGCTCGCCTGTCGGGGGGACCCAAGTCGCTACCCTCCGCCTCCGCCTCGCTCGAGGGCCGCGCACCCTCGAGCAGACACGACGCAAAACCCGCCTCGCTCGAGGGTTGCGCGCTCCCTCGAGCGGGCGAGTCGACTCCGCCTCGCTCGAGGCCAACTCTCTACTCAACACGGCGCCCCAGCCGACAACGGCACTTAATGCCCGCCCCATCAAGCGAGCGCCAAAGTCAAAAGGCAATCTTTCCCCACGCCGCGCCACTGACACCGCAGAGCTCACTGCTCCACCTGCTCCAGTCACTGTGCGTCCTCACCGGTGCTGTGCGGACGCACGCGGCGCTGCGCAAGACCCTGTGCAGACTGGCAGGCGTCATTCCGCAGCACTGTTCCACCTGCTCCCGTCTCTTCCCCCCGGGACACCCCTCGAATGAGCATGGGGAACCCTCGAACGAATGTCTAAACAGCGACCGAGTACAGACTCCGGTCAGGCGTGGCCTGGTGATGACGAACGCCGGGTCAAATCCGCCAACTCTCGACCATCCCCTGGTGAACCGAGTACGCCACGCACTGTGGTTGACGGAAGCCACCATACCGACCCCTGTACCGCCAACTCCGGTCCTTCCTCACCTGCCCCGCCCTCGAGGTCAACCAGCGACGGGCGGCAGAACATGGACTACAACGACGACACCCCTCGAAGCCGCTCCAGGACAAGCACAGGGACGGCCACGACACCCGCAGAAGCCGGGGCTCGCCATAAATCCCCCGCCTGAGTCAAGGACGATGGCAGGCCCGACGCCATACTCTCCGGTGCACACCCCTGTGGCACACATCACGCTTGTACTTGTAAAATCCTTCCCCCACCTTACTCTCCTTGATCTATAAAAGGGGGTAGGAGGAGGGACGAAAGGGAGGGCGACCCAAAACACAATCATACACACCGCTTCACACGATATTGGCACTCCCCTTAGTCACATTCAGGGACTTGGAGACTCCTCCTCTCCCGCCTTGCTTGTAGCCCCCCTCTGCAAGCACCCCGGTGCAAGATAGTACAGCGCCCTTGAGCGCACCCTGCTGGACGTACGACCTCACGGTCGGAACCAGGATAAATCCTCGCCTCATCGTGCTAACTCTTGCATCAACCGTCAAGGGACGGGACACAACGCATTCTGTTTAGGCGCCGGGGATTGACCGACCGATTCCGGCACCGACACAAGTAATGATGACAAAGGAAAATTCAAATGGCTGGCAGTAATAGCAACACCGGTAATAATGGCAGAAATCCCCATCCGTCAGCTGTCATGATCATCATTTTTATTTTGCTAGCTATGTCAGCCGTTTCGTCATTTACTTGTTACCGATCTTGTTTATCTGGAGCAAGCATTTCTCGCATATCTTCATCGGCTATGTTCTTTATCCTGTCATGTTGACCCAGGCAACCGAGGCAGGTAGAGAAAGTAAGGCCTTGTTTAGATGTCAGAGGCCTTGTTTTGATGTCAATTTGGCACTCTAAATTGGGTGTTTTGGGAATCGTGCGTCATTGTAGCATATGTGTGAAAAATTGTCCAAAAATTAATTAATTAGGCTCAAAATGTTCGTCTCGCAGAGTACAACAAACCTGTGTAATTAGTTTTTGATTTCATCTACATTTAGTATTTCATGCATGTTATGACATTTTGATGTGATGGGAATCTTCTTTTTGCATAGTAGAATTTGGGGTTGAATTTGGGATCTAAACAAGGTCAGAATTGGGAGGTTGAATTTGGGAGTAAAAATATCACTTCGTAATCATTGCGCTACTGTAGCATTTCGTTTGTATTTGTGAAAAATTATTCAAAAATTGATTAATTAGGCTCAAAATGTTTGTCTCACAGAGTACAACAAAACTGTACAATTAGTTTTTGATTTTATCTAAATTTAGTACTCCATATGTTATGATATTTTGATGTGATGGTGAATCTTCTTTTTACACAGTGTATTTGGGAGTTGCTTTTTGGAACTAAACAAGACCTAAAGCTGATGAATCTGTCAGAGAAAACAAGATGCCAATTCGGGATTGCAAAGTTGGAAAAGTGATATTAATATCGGCATTTCATTTATATTTATGAATAATTGTCCAAACATCGATTAATTAGACTTAAAATGTTCGTCTAGTAAAGTATAACAAAATTGTGCAATTAGTTTTTTATTTCATCTATATTTAGTACTCCATGCATGTACCGATATTTCGATGTGGTGAGAATATTTTTTTTGCATAGCGGAATGTACGGTGGAATTTGGGAGCTAAAAAGGCCCGGATACAAAGCACCTCCTATATTAAAAGAAAAATATCTTGGCTGATTGATGTTGACCTGTGAGAGAAATATATCCGGTCCATAGGAGATCGTCCTGTTCACGCAGCGCCGAGGCCTCTTTAGGCGTGGATCCTAAATTCCACCCCTAAATTTTACTGTGTAAAAAGAAGATTCTCATGACATCAAAATGACATAGTACTAAATGTAGATGAAATCAAAAACTAATTGCACGGTTTTGTTGTACTCTACGAGACGAACATTTTGAGCCTAATTAATCAATTTTTGGACAATTTTTCACACGTACAAACGAAATGCTACATTGACGCATTTATGGTGGAACCTAAAGTTTGGCCTAAAATTTGGCACCAAACTTTGGATCTAAACAAGGCCTTAGTTTCTCAAGTTTGCCCCCTAAATTCCAATATACGAAAAGAAGATTTCTATCGTATCAAAATATCAACACATACATGAAGTACTAAATGTAGATGAAATCAAAAACTATTGCACAGTTTTGTTGTACTTTACGAGACGAATATTTTGAGCCTAATTACTCAATGTTTGGACAATTATTCGTAAATACAAACGAAATATTACAGTGACACATTAATAACAAAATGTCAACTTTGACATGCTAAAGTTGGAAGCCACCCCTAACATTGGAGCCACAACCGGCATCCCCAAAGACATTGACGGTGGGACCGGAGACAGAGAGCTTACTTTAGAAAAAAGTTGGATCGGCTGTTAAAATACCTCCATCATCGGCTGTCAAGAAATCTTGTGAAACTTCACTATAGAAAATTAGTGCTGAAGCTGCGGGGTTAGCCTATGGAGCCTTCTTTGAAGGAAAGCCGGCTGTTAAAATACAGAAGATAGTAATCAGTGGTTAATCCAGAATATAGAAGAAATATATGTCAGAGATTTGTTTTTGTTTGTGCCGATAGAGCTTGGATCAGAATAGTAGCTGAGGAAGCTTGTTTGAAGTAGCAGTTGCTGATGTAGCCGATAGCTTCAAACAAATGAGCCGATGGCTAGCATGTCAGATTAAAAACTTGCATTACATTATTGGACAGTCTCATATATAGCATCGAATATATGGGGTGTCTGCTGATGTTGAATAGGACAGAATTGGAAGGCATCGGCATTCAGGCAAAGTAATTGCCGATATGAGCCAATAAAGTTGTAGCCGATAGAGTTTATTTTCATCGGTCAGATAATATTTATTGTGGATATGGGTACTGGTGGGTCCACTGTCAGAGGAGACTAGCACCGACATGGGGCCACGTCTGGGGCCACGCCTGATAAGGTTGCGGGCCGACCCCTAGACGGCCCAGGAGGAACCCTCGCCTTGATGGACAAGTTCGGTGAAGATGCGGCAGGCGGCGCGACCGGATATCTCGGGATATCCTGTAGAAACTAACACGGATATGTTCTTGAGATGTAATCTAGTAGGTTTAGATCTAAACCAACTTGTAAACCCTAGTCCGTCATCCTATATAAAGCGGCCTAGGGTAACTCATGGTAATTCATCCCATTACAACCATTGTAACTATACGCTCGTTCTTACTTCCTGAAGCTTGGCCGAGTTCCATCGATACCAATCCACAAACCGACACAGGACGTAGGGTGTTATACCTCCGGGTAGCCCGAACCTGTCTAAATCAGTGTCTCATGTGTCACCATCAAGCTGCTCGCTCGACGATCCCTCGCCTACAAATCTACCACTTGGGTACCCCAGGTGGATTGCCGGTCTAAGGTCCGCCAGTTGGCGCGTCAGGTAGGGGTGATTATTGAGCTTTTTTCAATCTAGCTAGCTTGATGGCAGATCAATCTGGTGTCACCTTTCCGACGAGCATGAAGGACAGTCACAAGCACCTTTCGGGCGTCAGCTTCTTCGCCGACTCAAGCAGCTTCAGTCCCGCCAGCGCCGACCTGACGCCGGCGGGATCTGCTTCACCAAGCTCGGCGGCTTCCCCCGACATCGCTGGCCCGCTCCTGCAGCGGGGTCGAGCAACTCAGCCTCCGGGAAGGGATCCCCGATCTGCTTTCTCGTTGCCGAGTCCCACCGCCCGATGAGATCGTCGCCGAGCTGGATTGCATCAACGCCACGCTCACAGAGTGCATTGTCATGTCTGAGCAGGCAATGGATCGCCCAAGGAACAGGTTCCCTTTGGGCTCAAGAATGCGGCCGCCGACTACTCTATTTGGGATCCGCGACGCGCAATTCCGATCCAATCTAAAAACCCACCTAAACCCACCTAGTTCCGGACTAAGGCGAGTTCCAGGTCGCCACGACTGTCCTCCCGCCAGCCAAGAACTCGGCCGACGCAGAGGCAAGCTACGCCACGCCGCCTGACTTTGCGTCCGGGGTTCGGTCGACCTCTTCCGAGTATCAGGTTCCACCTGGGACTCGAACATCTTGCATGTGGTGGCCCAGGTCCTCCCCATAGGCTCGGCAGCCTGGCACAGCGCCTCGGCAACTCCTTCGTCGCTCGGAGAAGATCTGAACTTGTCCGACTCCCATTGGTGTATTGTTCTTAGTTGTACATGTGTATTATTTTTAGTTGATTTGTTTACGCTGAGGAGCGCTTCTGAATAGGGACAATTTGGAAAAGAGGCAAGTGTCTTGATCATCTTGACTCTTGCGCTTTATTATTTTACATGTTATCACCTTTTATTTATGCTTTCTTGCATTAGATGTCAATTTGCTAGGAATCCTATATAGGTTGTTTACTAACTTTTTCATGACATTCCTCGAAGCCTTTAGAGGTACCTGATTATGGGTAGCATATGCTTAGCTTGCTCAACTTGGGATGGATTATAATTAATCTTGATTAATGAATTATGAAACAATGGGTTTGATAATCTTTTTAGCAACCTGGAACCTTAGGAGGCTCAGGCAAGTCGGGTTTGATGTTAGGTTGTGAAGAGTTTGGTTGTTGCCTGAGCCAAGGTCTTTTGTAAGGATTGATCTATGGAGTGACCACCCGGGACTTACAGTACAACCATGAGAAATAAATGGGCGCTGGTCTTGGCTAAATAATTAGGGGCAACTAGTGGTCGGGGTAAGCTGTCTGGGCTGCATGAGGGTCAATGTACCCAAGAGTTCAATAAGGAACCTCGGGTGTCACTGGGTAACCAGGGCATGTCGTAACCCGGTTAATCCACGCTGGTGAACCTTTGTAAAGGCCTTGTAGTGCACCGCGTAGCACTCACATCTCAGAAATGTGAGGGGAGTCGGAAATGTGAGGGGGAGGGGGGTTTAGCGGCTCCCAGCGAATGGTGTTGACACGACACATGGTGAAAGTGTACAACCTCTGCAGAGTGTCAAGAGCGGCCTAGACCCTCATATGGTTAGTCGGTTGGGTGGACTACAGTTGTGGATGACTGTGGTTTGGTTGGTTACAAGTGTGTCTAACCTTAAGTTGGGTTTGGTTTTGGGAAGCCGGAACACTATTAATCTTATATGCTTAATTAAAACTTGACCAACTAAAATATGAGCATTGTAGTCCACCGAAACAGCCTTCCTTCTTCATAAGCCCTACATGTCATTTATTTCCCCCACTTGCGGAGTACACGGCTCCAGGTGTACTCACTCTTCTCCTTTGAACCCCCTGTTGTGTCTCCCCATGGGTGCTACTCAGATAGTGTTAACAAAGGAGCTCGGTTGAGAAGACTTGCAGAAGGATGCATCCGTGAAGACTTGGAGTCCTAGGCTGGCGTGCCCCCGGTTGACATTCCTGTGGATTATGGAGCCCTCCATTACGATTAGACTTACGATTGTGTAATTTTCTTTAAGACCCTCCGGTCATTTTGTAATAATATACGCTTTGTAATTGATATTGTTGTGATATTCACTGATGATGTCGCTTTATGCATGAAAATTGATCCTAGGCATGCATAGCGTGTGCATTCGGTTTTGTTGTAACACCCAAAAAATAGCCTATTTAAAATTTTTAGTAATTAATTGACATTTATTTAATTTTATCATAATTAATATAGGTTAAATGAATTATTTATTAATATTAAAATTAAATATAAGTTGTAGAAACATTTTTGTTGTATTCATGCTACTACATTTAATTTTTGTATTGCTTGTGATTCAAACGAGAATTTAATTTTATTTAAATTCAAATTTGAATCACCTTGTTTGGAGCTCTAGAAAAGTTGCAAAGCCCAGAGTTCACTTTCGCCCCTCAAACTTTTCCTCAGGTCCACTTCTGCTCCCCCTCTTTCTCTGAGAACAACCCACCCCCTCCACCTGGGCCCGTCTCCCCGAGTCGGCCCAGCGCCACCCACTCCCTCCCTATTTCCTCCCCGGCCCAACTCGCCCCCTCCTCTTTCCCACTTAGGCCTTCTCCCCGAGCAGGCCCAGCAACCCCGGCCCAGCGCGCGACCCGCTTCCCCCTCTCCCTCTCTCTCTGCGCAGTGGGGCCCGCCCACCAGGTTCGTCTTTTTCCTCCCGACAGAGCGCCCGACTTTCCCTCGAGCTCCTCCCCGCATGCCTGCGCCGTGGCCCCGCACCCCGAGCCGCCTTCCCCTGCGCCGTGGACCCCCCTGGCGGCTTCCGCGAAGTTTCGCCCGCCCCTTTCCTTCCATCTTGGTGTTGTTTCCCTTTTGGCAGGCTGCTCCCCGCATGGAAGGTCGGATACGCCGCCGCCGCCGCCGGAAATTGTGGTACGGACGCCAAGGGCAACCCCCCGGGCTATTTAAGCCGAGCCCACGCTCCCCAATGCCTCACCCCTCCCTCGCATCGAGCACCCCCAAGCCCCAGAGCTCATCCTCGTCACCGCCCGAGCAACTCCGCCCTCCAAGCTCGCCGCCGCCGTCGGTCTCCCTCGCCGCCGCCTCGGACTCGACGTGAACCACCGGCGCGACTTCACCATAAGGTGAGGGAACTCCCGAGCCATTTTCCCCTCTCTATCCCGCCTCCTAGCACCCTTGCCCGCTTCGTCGGAGCGCCGCCGCCTCGGTCCATCGCCGTCCGGCCAGAGCGCCGCCTTCTCGCCGGCGCGAAGCACCCGGGTGTACTCCCCGCAGCCTTAGCTCTCTCCTCGGCCAAACCCCGTCCCAATTGGCGGTCGGGAGCTCGAGATCGAGCAAGCTCCGGCGATGCGCCGCCACTAGCGCCAGAGCGCCGCCGTTCTCCACTGCCGCCGGCCGGCAAGTTTTCCCCGCTTCGATCCACACCCCACGATCCAAAATCAACGACCCAGATCTAAACCAGCCCCAGGTCAACCAAGACCATACCGGTCAGCATGGTCATTTTTCTAAAGAGCCCCTCTGTTTTTCCTTTATCAACCCGTGGTCCACTCTAGTTTAAAAGTATTTACGATAGGGTCCTGTTTTCTTTGAAAAACCCCCCTGAGCTTCTAACTATTAGAACCCGCAGTCCTATCTAAACATTTTCACGCGTAGACCCTCGGGTTTTAACGCGTAATTACGTTTAGGTCCTCGGTTTTCTTTAAAATAAGCCCCTTGAACCTTTTAAAAATTGCCAGCAGGTCCCTAGAACTTAGAATTAGCATATTTTTTTCGTTTTAGCTCCGATTAGTGTGATTTTCGTGCTCATATGTTCGTAGTGAAGCATAGAATATTCATAAAACCTTTTTATGTACTGTTTCTACTGTTTGGTGTACTGTTCTGATAGATTATTATTTGTTTGCATGTATTGGTTTGCGTGCTCGCTTGTATGGTTATTCGTGTCCAGTCGGTGAGCCGTTTGCTTTGGACTTCGAGTACGTGGGAGACTTTCCAGAGCAGGACCCACAGCAGTAGCAGCAGCAGCCGCCCTTCGATGAAGGCAAGTTATAGCACGGACAATCCTTGCTACCTATACACACATGTTTACATACATTTACTTTCATATGCATGTGTCTAAATTTGATGTCCTATTAAGGTTGTACCTAGTTTGTTTACCCCTATCCTTTGATTACCTTGGGTTTATGCATATGGGTAGATTTTGCTATGCGCAGCTACTGTCACTTTTATTTAACTGTTAATTTCGACTTAATGGTTCACTTCAACATTAATGATAAAACTTGTTTTTTAACAACATGGTTTAGGGAGCTGGGGCATGTGCTGTGTGCTTTGCTCCATTGTCTCTCCGTAAGGTCCGGTTCTTAAAGTGGCAACCCAGGAGCCTGTCGCCACCGCTAGAACTATTATGGCTCTGGTCTTGGTCAAGTAACTTGTACGTCTCTAGCTTGCCGATGGTTACCGGTGGGGCCGACGGCGTTATGGGAAGTAAGGCGCGAGGTGTTTCTTTTTTCCACCGAGGACGGTAGCCCCGTCGGCTAGGTCTCGTTAGACCCAGTCCCGTGTTGGGAGTCCCTGCGACGGGGAACTCCGCACGTTGCGCATTGTTGGGTGTGATGCCCGCGCTCTGGACGCCATCGACCTCCCTATGGTGTGACTCCGTAGGCGTACGTCGATCTCGGTGCCTAGAGTCTCACCACCTTATTGTACCTTTGCGGCCACTGTCTTGTTAGGGTGTCTTGTGAAAAACCTCGTAGCGTCCCTATGCACTCACACCTCGAAAGTGTTGATGTGCGTGGTTGGGTGCAAAGTTCTTTCGAACTTTTACGCGGCTGGTGGGTAAAGGGCATAACCTCTGCAGTGTACAATCTATCATGATAGCCTTGCTCAGGGTCACGAGCGGCCTGGTTCCTTTTTTATTAGAAGATGATGTTTATTTATGTTTAATGTCACTTATACTTTATTAATTGAATTACAACCGGCTATCATTCACTTGTAGTAATTTGGTTAATGTTAAAATGAACCAACTAAAAATGCTAACGCAGTTAAGCCGTGTCTAGCCTATTTTGAGCCTTCATACCCGTGCTATACTTGCTAAGTAATTGTTTACTTACACTTGCTATTTTATTCAACAAAATTCCGGATGGGTAAACAGATTGGGCTGGGCATGAGTCTGCTGTTGAGTTTCCAGAAGATTTACCGTACTACTGAGTTGTGTCTCCTAGTCAGAGTCCCTGTGGATTGCGGCTCCATTAGTTGAGAGTTTTATTAGTCTTCCGCTGTCATTGTTTAGATCATTTATGAAGCACTCTGATGTAAACATTTTATTTAATGAAGAATTTATTCCAACATATGTTCTCTGTTATCATATTTGTTCGCTATATGTGTACTATGACTTCCTGGGCGCACATATGGCCGCATTCGGGTTTTTGTGAAAATCTGGGTGTGACATTTGTCCTTAAAACCGGCTGTGACAGAAGTGGTATCAGAGCTATATCGACCGTAAGACGCGAGCCTAGGTAGAAATGGTTTTTGTTAAGGTCATATTTTCAACTTATTTTGAAAACCTTCACCTCCTTGACCATCTGTCTCGATGTTTGCACTCTGAACTCATCTTTTCTGCTATTTTGAGCAAATGAATTTGTAATCTCTCTCTCATTAAAAATCTTTAGTCGTTCACCCTATCCTCATCTCAAGATCAAGAGAAGATACTACTCAACATGTCACATGCAACCTGAAGAACATCAACACTCAAGATGAAGACCTGCATCAAGAGAGCTTCAACATCGAAGACTGCAAGACACTTGAATCCTCGATAATTCTAGCTTTCGATTTATGATAGGTTTCACCCATGCTTTCTCTTACCGATAAATCGATTGTTAAGGACTATATTTGTTAATGTGGTCTTTTAAGGACTTGATATATTAGTTTGCTCTTGTTTGCTGTTGTTTGATTGTTATTATGCCATGTGTGATTTGGTTCTTTGTAATGAGTGTTGATGTGTTGTGGGACTCCTGTCCACAACGACATCAGTTGGTTATATATGTATAAATATATAGTTGGGTTTTCCTTGCTCCCCTGTCGTTGGAAATCCGTGTCAACTTTTCTTTCCCTTCCTTGTTCTACCCATGAAGAGATCACCAGGAGATTCTAGCTAGACAAGGCAGTGCACTCAAGGATGCTCGCGGATCATAATCGAGAAGGCACATGAATGTCCATAGAAACCCTTGCTAAAAAAATATGCTATACCACCCTTGCATTTCCTGCTTCAAATTTGTAACACCCTAGTTTCAAATTTACTAGGTTTTTAAATTTTTTTCTAAAATTTGTTAGAGTTAAATAGAAAGTGTGCACAATTATTTAAAATAAAGCAATATTTTATAAATTAAAATCCAATTAATATAGGTTATAAATATAAGGTGGTTGTTGCATCCATGCTCTTGCATAGTTTTTGTTGTATGAAAAAAATGTGGATTTTTAAAAAGAGTTATAAAATTCATGTACGCTCGTTAATGTGTTTAGGTTTAAGGACTAATATTTTTGGAATATATTTATATGGGCCAAATATCATTTATATAGGGCTTTGCCCATTTTTCTTTTCTCTCTTTTCTTAAGTCAAATACCTAAATCTAAACCTATAGGACACCAGGCCATTTCGGGCCCAAAGCCATCCCCACCCGAGCCCACATCTTCAGCCTAACCGACCTCCCAACCCGGGCCAAATTCCCGAACCGAACCAGCTCTGGCCCAAAATCCTCTCCGGCCCAAAACCCCCTCCTGCCTGGGGGCGCCTATCTAGCTTTCGTGCGCTAGATAAGCACGGTAGCTTATGGCCCATTCGGACCTTCTTCCTCCTCTCGCCGCACCGCCCCGCCCCGCCCCCGCCGCACGCCCCCGCCCTTCCTAACCCGGTGGGCTCGCCGCCCCCGCGCCGCCAGTCCCCGCCCACCGCTTGTCCGGCCCCACCCGGCCGACGGCGCCGCCGCCGCCGGATCTTCCCTCCGCCCCCACCTCCTTTTCTATGGCCGGAGACCATTGGAGCCCCCGGAGCTCCCACCGCCGGCAACCCCCGAACCCGAACCTCCGCCCTCCGCCGCCGGCCTCGCCCACCGCATGTCCGCCCGGCTACCGGCCGGCCCGGGCCCCTTCGCCCGCGGCTCGAGGAAGAAGCCGATCGATTGGATGGATGACGGTTGAGATCAGACGGCTGTGAAGATGGAAGCTACTATGGTAAAAAAAACTTGTGGAAGCTATACTTATACTTATAGGATTCCCGGTGGAATGCCGGCATGCAGCTGGTCCCCAATTTATCGTTGGCCGCCCAGGCGGCGTGAAGCCATGCGCGGATGCGCCGCCCACCCCCCCAGGCTCGCGTAGTGTAAATCATCTGTTGGGCCAGCTAGCATCACATGGGCCGGACTGCCGAAGAGCTAGAATAAGGAGATGGATCCAGCGAGGTACTGGGCTGACAAAACGAACGGGCCAACAAAAATAATAAACAATGGCCCGTCAACAATTTCTGCACACAGTTACGTGTATGATGTGTATCTTGAGCGGATTGACTGAATGAAATTAATAAAGAAGAAAAACACACGAGAGATTTTTTTTTGAAGGAACCCGAGAGATATTTAGAAATATCGTGCGTAGTCGCCTCGTGTTCGTGTTCGTCTTCAACCCGCCGCCGCCGGGGGCCCTTCCCCCTTCCCGATGCGGCTCTGCCCTATATAGGGAGAGGGTCCGTGGAATAGCTAGAGACGAACGACAAATCCCCAATCCACGCGGCCTTTGCCCACTCGATTCGTCTCGGCATCGAGATACTCCGCCTGCAAGAGAGGGATCTATTCATGGCCGCAGCAGCAGGGACCGCGCTGCGTAGATCTGTGGTGGCGACCAAGATGGGGGTTACCGCCGCCGCCCGCGCACCGTCACTTCGTCACCATCCTCTGTTGCTTGCTGGACGCCGATCTGGACCAGCAAGCTTCCGTCACCATATCTCTTCTTCCTCTGCACCTAACGGCTCAACGTCGACGCCAGCCAATAACAAGGCACGCATCCTCTACAGCCGGCTCTGATCTAAGCAACCTTGTATTCCTTCCCTTGTATGGATGATGGTATCGGCCTATCTATCATGCGCATATGTGTGTGACTGTGTCCTATCAAAACCAGATTCTTCCTCAAGAACCTAGCACCCAATTTACCACCTCTTAATTTGTCCCACAATTACTGGATTGAATTGTCGTCGAAAATATTGGGCCTCTTTGGTATTATGCCTATCTCAATGGATATTATTCAGCACATATTCCAGCAGACAAGGCAAGTAAAACGGCATCTCAAGGCAGGGTGTATAAGGTAGATGACACAGTTTATTCGAGAGCCACGTACAGGATGTTTGTTGCCATTGTATTAAAATACAATCTGTGCAGACTTAGGTATATGATAGGCTGCTGCAATACAATTTAAACCATCTAAGCTAGCCACAAATTTGACATCTTGAAAGGTTCTGTTCAAACCTTTGGTTGTCGGTGACTTTTGAATATTTACTTTTCAAATATGTAAACATCGTATGAGTGGACTTGTTTCTAACAAATATTTCTGTAGTATTTATGTTGTGCTTAATAGATATATTCTAATAGAAAAGCAAACCAAAGATACATTAAAGACCATCTCTGTGACTAGAGTAAATTACATCTGCGAGTTCAATTTCTTTCATTATATGTTGTTTGAGGTGTTCTTTTCTTTTTCTTCTTCAGGATCTCAATCAAAAGAAGAATGGCCTGAGTGAATGGAGCAGGTAAGGACTCTTGCTCGTTCCAGTATGAAAAGATTTCAGGATATGCCATTGTATTTGGATAACTAAGGATTTACTACTTTGTATCTCACTAACTCTATTTACTACTTTGTATCTCACTAACTCATGACTCCACATGTCACTGAGACACAAAACCACATACAATTCCCATTATGGAGAGTCAGATCATGAATTAATTCTGATTTTTGGAGCTATAAATGTTTTCATAATAATTGATAATTGTTGCTTGTGTTTGTGATTTTCAGATCCAAGCGAGTTGCAGCCTACTTGGCTTGCTTGACACTGTATGGTGTTGCAGCTTTTGAATTTTTTTGGGTGAAACCAAAATTTGAAGAATTGCAGAATGAAATCAGTGCTCTTCGTAGCGAGAGGTCAATCCTGATCAAAGCTGCGGAGGAGTGCCAAAGGACACACATTAAAGCCCAAGATATGTTAGCTGATTCTTCGCAAGCCCAAAGTATGCATTTATAGGCCATCTGTTACTTTTTTTATAAAGTTGTGATCACATTTCAATATTTGGACTTTATGATATTAGAAAAATTGATGCTAGAGTTGAATTCTTCATGATAAATGACTAAACCAACATTTTGGGCAAAAATTGGCATTGCACTGCCTGCAAGTGCTTTTGAAATGTTTGGGCTGGCCAACATTTTCTTGGGGGAAAAAATTGGTCTCCAACCAAATAGTGGTCAAAATTTCTAGGGACAGCCAAATTTTGTCTTGCTACACCAAGGCCTAGAAACAAACAAGCCCTTGATACAAAAGTTGTACCATTGCATTTGTATTTGTAAATATTTTCCCATGACATGTTATCTCTCTTGTTAGGGCCAACATATCTCACTCATTGTAAGAGATGTATAAATCCTCATTTTAGCTGTCGGGCATTAATAACAAGTATATATGTTGTGTTGCACTCTATCAATGTAATTGTTAGCTTCTATTGATCTGTGCTACATGCAGGACAAGCTAAAGGGTTTCATGGACAACAAGCTTCTTAGATGATCGACATGATCCCTGGAGCAATACAAGAATCGATCTGAGAGAACAGTCCTCATTGTTCTTTTTTTATTATTTTAAAAAAATATTCTCGGTTATGATATTGTGGCATGTTCCTTCATTACATTATTTTTTCTCGAACCACGTAGGAGAACTATGTGCCATTTCATTAAGGTAGAAGAAAAGTACAACGGCCTAAAATAGGCCACACCTGGTGCCATAAAATGCACCACCCACTCCACTAACCCAACTTAAAACGCCCCACAAATCGGAATGAAACGATCTATACTGACCAGGTGACCTAATTAGGCCAGCATGGTCAGCGACCTGGGCATTAAAGCCCTAGGCTTTTGTAGCTCCTGCTGAACACCAAAAATCGTCTTCTAACCTTATAGATAACCGTCTCTTTGAACGCTTGGTCTCTTCTGCTAAAAAACACAGGCGTTACGATATTTCCATAATTCCCAGGCCACCAATATAACCAGAGCGTTGAGCCCCTTGCGAGCCTCCTTTGGAGCCGCTTTGATCATTCGTCTCCAACCCGAAAAACGGGTGGTCGCAGATTGTGGCGCCAACTGCAAAAAGTCTAGCTGCTTCAATAGGATAGACCAAACTTCTTGGGCGAACACACACCTAACCAGCAGGTGATTTATCGTTTCTTCTTCCTGATCACAAAATGGGCAGGCTTCCTGACGGGGCAAATTCCTCTTTGCCAGGCGGTCAGAAGTCCAAACGCGGCCATCAACCACCAGCCAGATGAAGAAACTGCAGCGAGGGAGAGCCCAAGTTTTCCAGATTCTTCTCCATGACTCAAACTTAATGGATCCAACAAAGAAGGTCTTAGAGGCAGATTTACTACCATAGAGGCCATGTTGGGTCAATTTCCATTTGTACTGATCTGCCACATCCTGATTCAAGACAATATTCTCCATTAAATCCCATATATGCAAATAGTCATATATCACTTCCATGGTAAGGGCTCCTTTGATATCCTGCAACCAACTTCTATTCTGCAGGGCCTGAGCCATAGTTTTCCTTTTGATGGTTCTCTTGGGGACAGTCTTGAATAAATTGGGAGCAATTTCAGCCATAGTCTTTCCCTCCAGCCACCTATGTTGCCAAAACAGGATGTCCTCTCCATTTCACGCTATACCAACCACAACCACATCAAAAAATGCTTTGGCTTTTGCAGAAATCGAGATAGGGAGACCAGCCCAGGGCCTAGCTGGGTCTGTTTTTGTGCCCATAGCCACCGTATTCTTAGTGCCATGCCAAGAAGTTCAAGATTGTGAAAACAATTTTCATCCAAAAAGCTCATAGATGACACATGTCAGATCCGTTCAAAAAAAAAGTGTTAATAGTTTTTTACACCAAAACCAAAAGAACATTTTTAGTAGGTTTCTGCCATTTTCCCTCTTTTTTCACTACCGGATTTATTATCCACGCTGCGTACTCTCCCCGACCCGCCTCCGCTACTTACACCCCGCCTTTTCTTTCCCTTGATGCGTATAGTCGTACACTCCTACATGCATCCTTCACATGCATGTAGATCGCCACCGAGACACTTGCAAGGGATCGGGATTCTTGCTCCCCCAGCTCCCCTCACGTCGCCCCTCCCCAGGCAACTCGAGGGGCGACCACGCCGCCACCGATGGGTGGCCCCTCGCAAGCTGCATCGGCTTCCGCTATCACCGCCGTTGGCGTGTGGCGGATCCACCGCTGGCGGCCACCCCCCGCATGGGCTGGGCCTTGGAGCCGCCCGCTAGCCCTGGTGCCGGTGGTCACTTAGATACTGGTCGTTTTTTGGTCACTTGTTTCCTATTGTATCATTTGTCATCTCTGTAGTCGTCCCATAGTCGTTGCTCCGCCGTTGTGGTTTTCTTGTGTGGGTGTCTGATGTTGGGGCCGGATGTCACAAGTGAAAGCTCTACTTAGCTTTGATGTTAATGTTGACAGCCACTATGTGTAGTGGGCGGGTGCCAGCGCAGGCCTTGCAGTCGGCCTTGTGTCGACGCCCTTGAAGATGTTGTCGATGATGGTCTGCGTTGGCCCCAGCAGCCCACACACCACCAACGGGAACAGCACGATGCGTCGATGCAGCAGTTCATCCTGTACGCGGCGCTTCTGCAGACAGATTGTTGTGGATGCACACTTTAAATTAATTAACTCGAGGCAAGAACCAGAAATCGGGAATAACAATATGATCCCTGGTACCTGGATCGCGAGGTTCTTCCTGAAGAGCGTGTCGGCCTGGGCATGGAAGTCCGCCGTGTTAACAATCAGATCAAAGGGGCTTGATTAACTAAACACCAAGCACCGATACAGTAGAGTTCGATACAAACTGAAACGAATAGAATTCAGGGAGGCAGCAAAGCAAGGGAAACGAGAGGAGATCAGCGAGTTCTCAGGGCTGGAACGAATCAGAGATACAGAACCTTGAGGAGGAAGAGAGGTTGAAGGAGAAGACAAATGTTTTTGAATATTTTCTTCGATCACCACTTCTCTTATGCAACTCCCTTTTGTAATGCTTCCATATAGATGTTTGGGCTGTCCCATTGGGCCAGTAGGCAAATTGGCCCATGACGGTTCCTGACATTCTCCCCTCCTTTAAACTCGACTTGCCCTCGAGTCGATGCGAATTCTCCAAACCACCAGGATCCCATGGCACTTGCAAGTCTTCAATGCCAATTTGTGCATGCTGCTGCCAATGTTCAGAACTTGACAATAATGAACAAGTGTGATAAGCCAACACGTGAAAATACTCTTTATCTCTGGCATCCCATGACAATGGCACTTTCTTTGTAAACAACAGCACTGAGAGTGAGAGCATGAAAACATCTTCTTTCAGGATGAGGTCAAGATCGGCGCCATTAACCACTGCAGTCTCCAAGCAATAGGCAAAGCACCACTCTATCTGAAGAATGCATGGTCCATCGTCTATCAGCTGATATACACATATGCATAATGTTGTCCAGACAATTTTGATGCTCCTTTGAGTTGGGCTGATAGAGAGTGAAAAGCAATTTTCTAATTGCTACCACTGTTCAGAGTTTGACAACAAGGAAGTAGAATGATTTGGTTGAGCTGCACATGTCTGACACTGTCCAAGGGTAGAACAACTAGCTGAAAGAACCTCTTGGACAAGCACCTTCTTCTTATTAGATAACCACTCTAGAGGCTTTTGCTTCTTTACTTGTATAATTCCCATGCCACTACCAACAGAAATCAACTCTTTGATCTGGTAGTGCTTCGCAACCAAGACATGCTGCAGGAAATGTTTCTTGAATGGATATTTGAGAACCACTTCATCAGTCAATACATCATATAAAATAATTTTATGCTCAAGTAACAGCCACAATGCAAGCAGATAACCTGAATTGAGAATTGTGGAAATCTGCAAAAGAAGCATTTCTACCATGCTGCCACTTCTGTGATTGATTTGTTGGGCAAACAGATACGATGTTGAAGATGTAAAACTCAAGCAATCAGCACCAGAAAATGAATGCACCTCATTTCTGCTAGGCAAGAACCCATAACAAAGCTGCAGTGGCATAAGAATAAAAATGTGAGGCAATAGCACAACTGCAACGTTTGCCACTCCACCAAAGAACATGATGGCTCCATGATTCCAGTATAGCAACCATGGAACCTCTCTCTGAACAACTGAGCACTTGCTTCTGCACTGTTTGCTGTCAGCCATAGAAAACTCAGAACACACAGTACTGCAACACTGAAATTGTGCCTTGACCAAATCATTTCTCACCAATAATCCCATAAGTTCAGAATCTCACATAGACCTTCAAAGAAGTAGCTGTTATCTGCCTTGTGGAGGAACAAATCCCAGTCATACATCAACAGTAAGCAAATGGAGCTATGCACCATTGTTCCAGGATCCCATGGATCATACACTTTGCTTCCTAATATGATCAGCATGTACTCCTGACTCTCCACCATTACAGCTAGCACACATATGCAACCTCGATAAACTGGAGGCGGCCATGGAGGTTTCCTGAGCAAACTGAAACACAAATAAACAGAAACCCAATCCTCCATGTTAAAGGATGGCCAAGGTGTCCGTAGGATCTCAGAATGACCTCCAATGAACTTCACTTGCATAGGTGGCCATCGTTCCCACTTGAGCCACATAACCAATGTTCTCCCTATGGCCAATGGTTGTGGCATGCAAGACATAGCCCATGTCGACAGCATGCTCCTCGCACCTGTCCAATGGCAACAAGAGATACTGGCATGTCCTCGATTGCTCTTTAATGAACACATCACCGCCACCAATTAAATCCTTGTCAAGTAACATGGGGCTGTAACACACATTGCCCAATGAGCACTTCCTAGACATCAAAGTGACACTCTGGCTTGTAGACTCTAGTAGTGATGCTGCTCTAGCGCTGGGCGAGATCACAGATGTCGGAGCACCAACAACACATCCCTGACATTCTGTCAAACAGTTGACAGGTGTACTAATTTTGACGCCTCTAGGCACATTGTTGTTGGCCGATGAAGCCATATCAGCAATGTTGGGGACAAGTAGGACCTCCTTCGCAATAATCGACGCCACTGGCCCTTGGAGTTTGTCATTGACGTCCTGAACCATGATGTCCAGGATGGAGATAGGCTGGGCGGCGATGGGCTGGGCAACAAAGTTTGTGCTGCTGCATGCCAGAAGAGAAGATGGTACTGCAGCATTCTGCGCAGAAAGCATCTTGGAGCTATGGTCTTTGAAAGTAGACGTAGAGGCATCAGCAGAAGGAAGCAACACTGAAGATAAATTTGTCATGGTGTTTCTATTGCTCATGACCACAGAAACATTAGGCTCCTGGGATAAACTCCACTTAATCTTCATCTGGCAACAACCACCATAAATGTTTCGGCCATGCAACTCCCTTTTGTAATGCTTCCATATAGATGTTTGGGCTGTCACATTGGGCCAGTAGGCAAATCGGCCCATGGCAATCTGGCCCCAAATCACACCTGCTCACTTGCTCCTTCCACACCATCTGCAGATCGGAAAAAAAAATCCAAGGATTCGAACCGCTCTGAATACCAATTGTTAACAATCAGATCACAGGGGCTAGATTAACTAAACACCAAGCACCGATACAGTAGAGTTCGATACAAACTGAAACGGATAGAATTCGGAGAGGCAGCAAAGCGAGGGAAACGAGAGGAGATCAGCGAGTTCTCAGGGCCGGAAGGAATCAGAGATACAGAACCTTGAGGAGGAAGAGAGGTTGAAGGAGACGACAAATGTTTCTGAATATTTTCTTCGATCACCACTTCTCTGACGCAACTCCCTTTTGTAATGCTTCCATATACTACCTCCGTTTGCAAATAGATGACGTTTAGGATAAGAAATACTACTAGAAATAAGCTAAGATCAGTGGTCCCAACGTCAAATAAAAAAGGATGGAGGTAGTAGATGTTTGGGCTGTCCTATTGGGCCAGTAGGCAAATCGGCCCATGACGGTTCCTGGCACGCCGCCCCCGCCATCGTGCGTGGAGCCGAGAGCGCCCCGAGGAAGGCGAGATAGGAGTAGGGATGGCAACGGATTCAAATCCGCTGGGTTTTGCCGTCATAAATCCGTGCCAGTGAAAATAAAGCCGTCTATTAGAAAAACCCATGACCCGTCACGGGTTCCATATTTTGCCCAACCACAAGCCCATCGGGTTTACATGTACCCACGGGTCGCCCGTGCCCATTAAAAAGACATGTATTATAGAAAAACTAGAGCACATAAATTATTTTTATAGATCATAAGTAAATAGAGAAACTATTAATAATAAGTGTACATTTGATTCTATGGAAAAGAAAGAACAGGTTAGGTTTTGCCATTTAAATTGAGGTATGAATTAAAAAGATGGGTTATTTGATGGTATATATTCGGGTCTAAAAAACTCATGGGTTCACGGGTTTGGGTTTTATGTTCCCAAACCTATGCCTGCAAACCCGCTGGGTTTAATACTTTGTCCGTTAACAAATTCACGGTAGAAAAAATGACTCCAACCCATACCCGTCTTAATAGAGTAAAAATCCATCAGGTTTTGGATTTCGGGTACAGTTGCCATCTCCAGAGAGGAGTCACGACTCACGAGAGACGCGACGCGACTGAGGCAATGGGAAGGGAAGGGCGTCGAACACGCGCCAGACGCTCCTGCTTGCCACGCGCACGCTGAGCCGCTCCCGGCGCCACGAACCGTGTTGGTCAGGTTCAGGTCTTGCAGAGAGAGCCCAGACTGCTCAAATCCGTGTCGCGTCGCGTTCATCGCCACAGCTAGATCAAGTCCCAAGAATAGCAAACTGCAAACACAATGTACTGACAATCTGACATAGTGAATGATACATTTCCATCTAACACTGGCTTTACAGAGTTCAGAGAGAGCATTTGCATGCAGCAGGCCGGCATGGGATCAGTCAGCCACGGTGGACACGTCGCTCTCCTTGGCAACTCTGATGAAGACATCCTCCAGCGTGGTATCAGCCAGGCCCCAGGCAAGGATGCTCAGCCTGGTCTTGGCGTCCTCCATGGCCTGGAACACTTCAGAGATCTTCATCCCTGCCTTGGGCATCTCGAACTTCTGCGTCCCGGAGACGCGGTACACCCGGTTCGCCGCCGGCAACATGGACCGGACCAGCCTCTCGACCTCCTCCTCTTCGCCGGCCGGAGTTGTTACCGTGAGTACACAGGAGCCTCCATACCTGTCTTTCAGCTGAAAATAGGAAACATGGTGGTAATGTCAGGATCTGAGATCAATGGTGATGTCTGAAAATGTGACCAGAGTGCATGTTGTAAGTGTACTTCTTTAGAGCTCCCAATGCACTGCAGGCTACCATTGGCGATTATTCCTATCCGGTCGCATAAGGCTTCAGCCTCTTCCATGGAATGCGCTGAAAACAGATTCAGGCATATTAAGCACAACACAGTAATAAACTGCACGGAAGACGAACTATTTATGAGAACTAGAACTATTTGGATAGCAGGGAGTTGGATCAAAATCCTCAGGATATAGTTCGAATTCGAACAAAACGATAAGATTCTTGAAGCAATCCCATCGTCTAAAAATACCCCTTTAGAGATGAAGTTAAGTACTGTACTGGTGAGAATTATTGTCCGTTTCTGTTTGGCAGACTTCACAGCTTTCCATAGGTCTTTCCTAGAGGCTGGATCCAAGCCAGAACTTGGTTCATCCATATAAACAACCTACAAAATCTTAGACACGTGAATTACAAATGAACAAATGATCTCAGTTAATTAATAAATAGAAATACCTTAGGGTCGCCAATTAGAGAGATAGCAACACTGAGACGGCGTTTCATGCCCCCACTGTATTTTCCTACAAGCTTATCGGCAACACGACCGGCAAACAAACGCACGCTCCTCAAAGACTGTTCAATAGCCTGCAATCAACAAAATGTGGTTTTTATTTGTTCGTTGTAGAACATTATAATTTGGTTTTACAACCAGACAAATTAAATGTTGACAAAATAATTTTTAAGTCTGCCTGGAATCATGACTTTTTATAGAACACTAAAACGACTCAGTTATTTCAATTCCATATACCTCTTATTAGATTCACGAAGAGCTAAGGAAACACCTTGGGTCTTTCATATAGGATAGAGGATACTCCTAAGTCTATATTGGTCATCTCAGGACAACTCAGACCAATATGCAATGGTGCACTTATATTAAAAGTCATATATGTGATTGACTAGATGAAGTCAAGTGACCAACAACAATGGAAATGGAATTCATCATATTTGTGAAAGGAAAAATGTCAAAATATACAAGCACTGATTCATAAATTACCTCAGCTAATGCTGTTCCCTTTAATTTCTTAAGCCTGCCATAGAACATCAGATGTTCTCCACCAGTGAGGTTTTCCCATAGCAAGCTGCACGAGGCGATCCGAGAAAGAGGAAAGTTATCACAAGTTTGCATCTGCATAAACTAACCTGTAAATTTAATTGAGAAACATCCGATTGAGATGGAACAGTTTACTCATCCTGTGGACAAACACCAATTCCAGTATATATTTTGTCCATGTCCACGCGTATATTCATGCCTTCAATGTATGCAGTGCCAGATGTAGGTTTACTAAATCCGGTCAGCTGTGAAAGGTTAAGGGTGCTTAAAACTTAATAATCTAGTATAAGTGATGGATAACCTACATGTATAAAAGCTAGAATCTGTTAGCAGAAAATTCTAGAATTCAGTTGTATTACTTACAACATGAACACATGTTTTCTTATATAAATGATGGTCGTCTTGTGGAAACATGCTTTGTGTACCATAACATTATTAATCTAAACCTATATTTTTAAACTTACCATGTTAATAAGAGTGGTCTTCCCAGCACCATTTGGACCAAGAACACCGAAACACTGCCCGTGTGACATGGAAAGTGATACCCCTCTAACTGCAATTTTATCTCCATTTCCATCTCGTCCATGGTACACTTTCTTGAGGTCATCACATATGACTGAATAACTACTGCTTGATTCTTGTAAGAACTGTTCGACTATCTCTTTCTGGAAAGAAAGGTAAAAAATGAAAATGAAAATGATAAATTGATATGATCTCAGAAAGAGATAAAATAAGACTTCTACTTCACAAAGTGACGTTGTATAGGTTAATCTGATTTATAAATTACATATTTTAAGCTTTAGTTCTTCCAACATTTTAGTGAATTCTAATTCTTCTGCTTCATAATATGACTTGTGATACCCGCTAATCAGACAATAATATTAATTCCCATGGGAAATTTCTATCCTTGGGTAATTTTTTAGCCTGTAGATTGTACACTTTAAATTAATCACTACTGAATACTGATGTCTCAACAAACTCTTGAAGATGTATGAAACTGAGTAGAGTGTACAGAAGCAACGAGCAGAGCCCACCTCTTTGATAACATCTGTTCTCCCCAATTCAACGGAAGCTCTGAACTCCTGAAGCTGTGTGTTCTGCTGCTGAGCAGCTTGAAAACGATTCCCATCTATACGGGAGCGCACAAATACTGCTGCTTTTCTTATTCCATTTTTTAGGGAACCAAAGTGATCTAAATAGAATACATATAAAAGGAATAGGAACCATTCGAGTATCATTATGGTTAGCACACCTGCCAATCCATTTTTGGGATCACTCATGTCTATCCACTGAATCCCAGAGGAGGCCATATAATGGCCAACCAGTACAGATTGCGAGAATTCATAGACAATGCGGTACAATGAAAATGCAGGTAAAAGTTCCATAAGTGTGATCCAGCTTCCTTAAAATAAAATGAAAAAGAGAAGAAGAATTCTCACACAACTATTGGAAAAGAGGAATAAACCATTACTTGACTTCATTAAGATATAGGTAATGAACTAGTACTTACTTGAAAGGAAAACATCTTCAATGTAGGATCTGAACAGAAATTCTGCTAAAAGGCCGGACACAATTATGTACAAATATCCTGTCACTGCATCAAGAGATGCCAACTAATTAGTGTAGATACTCCGAATTATCTGGTAAAGTGGATATACTTCACAGATTTATGGATGCATACCAGTAGCTGTCCTCACACTAGTGAAGTATGTTGACATAAGAAATGCAAATGAAATTTGCAAGTTCGCATAAGCAAAGTAGAATACAAACTGTACGCCATAGCTATTCTGGCGGAAGAAACTTAAACCTGAAAAGAGAGATTGAATTACTATTAGGTTGTTTCCAGTTTATAATCATAGCATGAGAGTCCTTTCAATTTCAAGTAAAATTAGAAAATAAAATATCAATAAATTGTGACAAAAAACAAATAAATAACCAAACCCAATGCAGTGTCAATGTTTACATGATCAGAGTCACTATAAATTCAACTTTAATTCCATTTTGATGATTAAAGTGCATTCCCTATCTGAAGAGTAACTTATCAGGCTGGTTTTTGGTCGTTGGCAGGAGCCAAAAAACTAGCCGCGCTAACAGGGATAGGGTAGATTTTTTCTCCTAGCCCTGGTCTGGCTCAACCCTCTGGTTTTGCGGGTCTAGGTGCTGGTGAGGAAGTCTGGGGTGTGTGTGCGCGTTGGTGTGTGTGAGTCTACGTATGACTCTTCTTCTTCTATCAATATAATGATGCGCAGTTCTCCTGCGCGTTCGAGGAAAAAAACTTATCATACCAAGAACAGAACCAAATATCATGAAGGAGAGCACATAAAGCAGAGACAGTAGTAGAAAATAGCAATAGGATATAGTCCAATACGGCAAATCTCCAAGCCCATGCATCTTCATCATTATCCTTAGCTTCTTTTGCCTCTCATATACAAGGTTTGTCAAAATTACCTGCAGAACCAACTCAGTGCTTCATGAGCTATGAAACATACTTATAACTACTACAATTCTTTGCTTCTACAAGTGACAGAAAATTCAAATGAAACATACATATAAAAATACAGAAAAGGTATTTCATACTGGAAAAAGAAGCTCCATAGTCCATACAAAAGGCAGCTGTCCTACTAATGGAGAGACATCAAACCGGCCCGGGTGTCTAGCTATTGTAGGCATTTCTTTGACAAAATCAAATGGCATCTTGAGACCATTTCCTCTTAAATTAAGGTATGCATTTGAGGCCTGCAAAATTTGAAACACCATAAAGTGTAAAATAATGGTGACATCTCAGTTTATGTTTTGTTCGAGTGACTGATGAAAATGTACCACAAATAATTTGACTAAAAGGGCGCATAGACAAAGTCTGTATCATGAAGAAATAAGAAGACACGCGAGTGAGAATGAACAAATTGGTAGAGAACCTAAGAAAATAAAAGAAAGGGAAGGAATGTTTTCCAAAGAGATACAATCTATTATTTCTCTCAATTGAGAAAAGCGATACCATATTAGCTAATCGTGGAACTTGAACTGAATTAGGTCTTTGCAATGATCCTGCTTGATTAAGGAGAATGACAGGGTCATCTATGTCATAATATACATCATAGTTGTCTGATGAGTTATATGAAATGATCAAGTTGAAGTTTCCCTGGTCAGAACTTAAGAAGTCGTATGCTGCACGTAGATGGACCAAATATTAGATGTTACTAAAGAACAGTAGGTTAAAATAACTGATTAAAAGCATAAAGATGGAGAAATGTAACCTGCAGCAATTTCGTCGGTCTTATTTTTATTATTCCCTTGGTAATAGCCCCTATAGAGTTCATCATTAATGAACGATGAACTGTCACGCCAGAGCATTAATCCTTCTGTGCATCGAACATCTATTCCAAGTTTCGATAAGCATTAGAAACAAGTAAAATATAGTAGCATTGCTAAATATGAAGACATGGAAAAGCTTGTGCTTTATTTATCATTTCACGATGTACTTAAAGACAGTGCTAATCCGAAATATTTCTGGTAATATCAGCAACAGCTGAGCCATTGCCACTTCTACGTGCAACCTTTTACTTAGTTGAACTTAACATGTTTATCCCGGAGAGAATTACCTTGATTCGAGATTTCACTCCCATATTGAACTGGATAAGAAAGCGTCAGGTTCGGAAGGCATTCTCTCTGAAGAAAGCTTTGGACAAAATGTCCGTCATTTGCCTGCAGATTTTCAGAAATCACCCAACAACACTCGAATAACGAGTAACCCCATGGAGAATCCAAAGATTAAAAACCCACAAGAACAAATTCAGACAGCGGGGAAACATCGGCAGACAAGTTCACCGAAACATTATGAGCAGGGAAGAACATGCTATCCATCACACCTGCAAGGTAGTAAAAACATTAGTATTTCAGAAACACCACTCACAGGCAAGCCTAGCACTACAGAGTACAGACCTTTCGACTGCACTGGAATTAACAGACTACGACTCACTTCTGACAAACGACTGGTTGCCGCCGGTGGCAAGGAACGTCGCCGCGCAAGACCCTCTAGCTCTGCAGGACGCGTCCGGGAGATCGGTGAAGGGGAAGAGCCCGTCGCCGACGGCCCGGTACTCCGGCGGCGGGATCTTGAGGACAGGGGGGCATCTGGGCGCACGAGGCAACGGGCACCCGGGTGGGCACCACAGGCCTCCGGCTGTGTTCTCGTCGACGGTGACGTTGCTGCACGCGCAGTCGAAGCCGGTGAGGGATTCCGGCGGCGACGCGCGGTTGATGGCGATCTGCAGGCCGCCGATGACGGAGCAGACGAGCAGCGGGAACAGGACCAGGCAGCAGTTCGTCTTGCAGGCGCGCCGCTGCGGATTGGAAGGCCACAAACCATAGTCAAAATTAAGCTTCCAGATGAGTGATCACTGATCTTGGATAAACCAATTCCGAAAGTACATAGCGTCAGAAACAGGAATTTCCATATGTGATGATTGGTAGGAAAGAATTCTGAATAATAAACCGGCCGGACATGAAGGTGTGTGTAAGTATGTTCACCTGGATCGCAAGGTTTTTCCGGAAGAGAGCATTGGTTTGCTCGAGACGGCTGGCGCCCATCGCCCTTTGAGAAGCCGAAGCGAGCGAGGGAAGAGAGGAGTTGCTGCACTCTGGAGAGGAGACTGGCTCTCAGCTTGGCGGGTAACGCAAGCACTAGCATCCACTACGCCCTAGCACTATGCAGCCGGCCGACCGCACGGAAATGACAGTTTTGCCCTTGTATTTTGTCGTGGCCGTCACGGTCGAGACGCAACTTCGGTCTTCCCGTGGACTCTGTGGTGACAGGATCCCTGGGCCACTCATCTAAAGAATTAAACTACTCAGTATGGAGAGTTATGACCCGACTACTTTGGACTAGCCGGATAGGGTATAGGACGATGTAGTCAAATAGTGGAACTACTCGTATTCGTGATAGATTACCTTAATATAGCCTTTCAGGTCGGATACGAGTAGTCTTTGTAATCAATTTGTAACTCTGCTCCCCGAGTATATAAGGAGGAGCAGGGACCACCTCAAAACAACTCAACTCACATACAATACAATCAAACACACAGGACGTAGGGTATTACGCTATTCGCGGCCCGAACCTGTCTAAATCTTTGTGTTGTTCGTGCACTGTCGTTCCTAAAACTCGGCGAGACCCACTAATCTACTCCCTGGAATACCCCCAGATAGACGTGCTCGACATAATTCGTCGACACTTAGCGCCCACCGTGGGGCCTGACGCCGAAAGTTCGCCGCCAGGGACGATGGGATTCACCCTCTTCAAGATCGCCGACGTCGAAGAAGGAGCCACCTTCGTTTTTGGCGCATGGACCTTCGTCGCCGAAAGCGATGGTAGGTTCGCAAGCTACTCGCGAACAACTCCGGCTCCTGCTCGGCGCCCACTTCCAACTCGATCTCGGCTCAATTCCGAGTTCGATCTTAACGACAAATTCGATCAGGATTCACCAGGCCGAGTCCGGTTACAACTCAATCCCAGTTATGGAAAGAGCAGGGAAGTCCGAGCTGGCCACGCCATCGGACAACCCCCCATATCGGCCCCCAAACGAATTCTCCAACGTAACAAATTCGCATAAACAGAGTCTTACCACAAAAGCAGAGGCAAGGACGACCTGGGAGTCCCACTCAAAGCCAAGTCACCCCGAAGACCTCGAGCCGGCATCATCGCCATCGATGGACAACGACGATGACTTCACTATCCTGCTAAGTGATGCTCCCGACAACGTCGCACGTCTACATCATCACGCTCACTTCAACATCAAGTTCGTGTTAGAGAAAACCACTCGTTCACCTCCCATCCGGCCTAGTCGTGACCAGAACACTGGGAGGACTCGTCGTTCACTGGCCCGGAGTGATTCCGGCCGACACCTCCCAGGACAATGACTCAAGACTTGTTGCCGTCATACTGGAAGAACTCCCCTTCCAAGACGGCAAGACTGCATCGCTCACCACCCCAATTGAAAGCTCGAGCGATAACTTTTCAGCCACTCAGATCGTCCTCAACGATCAAGACCCAAGCCGTCAGGTGTTCACGGCTGGCAACGAAGACCAAGGCACTCAGTACGATCGCGAGTTGATCACCGACGTTTCTGAAGAGGAACGCACTGCTGACGGAGAAACAGAGGAGCAAAAGACCGCGCGACAAGCAAGGAACGCCAAACGCAAGCAGAGGCGCCTTAACGCCGCGCTACGCGCCAATGCCATGCGAAACCTTACACAGGATTTCGACATGGTCGGCGATCAGTTAGTATCCCAAAACGCGTCATTAAACATCTCCGTCGCAGCAGAACTCGTCAGGGCCATGTCCGACACCCCTGCGGTCAGACAAGTGCTCTCACTCCTCAACACGGCTCAGAAGGCTACAAACCAGGCAAATCCTAGCCACCACACTCCAGACACCAGACGCCCAGACGCTGAGAGACCACCCCCACATGAAGCCTCAATCGCGACCACAGGAGGACATCGACATGGCCAAGACGTTGATCGCAACCACCAGCAGGGGAGAGGACGCAGTAACAACCAAGACGCGGCAAGGCCACAAGATCGAGACCTTCGCAACATCATTAATGACATCCGCGATGCTCGCTCTGTCATTCAGTCGAGTCAACAACGACGCATGGAATCGGAACTCCGTCGCCGCACAGACTACGACCGTAACTACGGGCCTCCTCCCCACCATAATTACAGAAACCGACCACGCGATCAAGAACGCCATTACAACCGTCACGAAGAACGCCGCAACGATTGCCGGGGAGAGGACCGTAATGATCGTCACCGACATCAAGAGTCCTCAAATTACAGCGATCGACCTCCCCAAAACCACAACCATGGACGACAATACGACTCCGACCATAAAACCTCTAGCTTCTGGAGTGACCGATCACGAGATGACAAATATGACGGCTTTCCAGCCTTTTCCAGGCGCATAAAAGATCTCCAATGGCCAAGCAAGTTCAAACCTACAGGAATTGAGAAGTTCACAGGCAAACAAGACCCCGAACAATGGCTCCGAATTTACTCTACAGCCATCCAGATGGCTGGAGGATCCAACGATATCAAAGTCAGTTACTTCCCCGTTATGCTTGATACCACGCCCCTAACTTGGCTCGAGGGCCTCCGCCCCGGGTCCATTGATTCTTGGGATGATCTCACCAAGAAGTTTACCACTAACTTTCAGGGAACCTGGGCTCGGCCCGGAACCCGTTATGAACTGGCAGCTTGCAAACAAGGAAAAGGAGAAACCTTGCGAAAATACATCAAGAGATTCTTCGATAAAAGAGCTACAATCGTTGATATCTCTGACCGGGAAGTAATCGACTACTTTCATGATGGTCTTTACACCCGAGAACTACACCGTGAATTCGGCCAACGCCGCCCAGAAAACATCAGCGAGCTATGACGCATTGTCGCCGAATGGGCAGATCAACACGATCGCGAGTGGGAGCGTTTTGACAGACATCGCGATAACAATACCAACAATCACAACAAAGACAACGGCGACCGACGTAACGATCGCCCAAACAATCGGGACTTCAATCGCGATAACAGGAAGCGCAAGCCAGACAACACAGTCGGGACGGTCCAGCGCCCTAGTCGTAAGACTCGTTCAGCGGCAGACGTCGTGAACGGTCCTTGCCCTTACCACCCCAATGGCAAGCACACAATGGCGAAGTGCTTTCACCTAAAGCAAGAATTCGACAAGCAAACACCAGATGCTCCCAAAACCAACAAGAAAAAGGAAGACAAAGATGACAAAGACCCCGGCAATAACTTCCCAAATGTCGAGAACGTCGCAGCAGTACTATTCAGTGGGGAAACCCTGAACCGGTCGAAGCGCGCCAAGAAGCTCACTCTGCGAGAGATCATGGCGATAGAACCTTCCACCCCAACATACTTAAAGTGGTCAGAAGTGCCCATCACATTCTCCAGAACGGACCAGTGGACAAACTTTGCAAATCGGGGCAGATACCCTCTGGTCTTAATCCCAGTCGTGGCGCAAGCCAGACTGACTAAAGTACTCATTGATGGAGGCAGTGGACTCAATGCTATCTTTGCAAACACGTTCAAGAATATGGGCCTAGACATTACAAAATACCTCAAGCCTACATACGCTCCATTCTATGGCATCGTCCTAGGCAATGCAGCAATCCCCCCGGGCCAGGTCACATTACCAGTTACCTTCGGAACGGAAGCAAACTTCAGAACCGAGTACATCAAGTTCGAAGTTGCTGACTTCGAGACCTCATACCATGCGATTCTTGGGCGACCAGCCCTCGCCAAATTTATGGCGATCCCGCATTATGTATACTTGGTTCTCAAGATGCCTGCTCCTAAAGGAGTACTTTCCCTAAAATGAGACTTAAAGGTATCATATGATTGCGACGTCGAGGCAGTAGAATTCGCCGCCACTTCGCAAATCCCTACCTAGATGCTAGAAGTACTCGGCCTGGCCAAGAAGTCGAAGGAAGACGACTTAGAAGTACCCTGCAAGAAGTCAACAAGTGCCAACTTCAAGCCCTCCGAGGAAGTACAGCTCAAAACTGTAAATCTTGGAACGGGCGATCCGTCCAAAACTGCCCTTATAGGGGCAGATTTAGACTGTAAATAGGAAGACGCGCTCGTCAAGTTCCTCTGAGATAATAAAGATATTTTTGCTTGGAAACCATCTGATATGCCTGGTGTTCCTAGAGAACTTGTCAAGCACAAACTAAACGTTGAAAAAATGCAAAACCCAAAAAACAACGCCTCCGACAATTTGCACAAGATAGACGTGAGGCAATAAAAAAAGAACTCGCCAAACTACTCGCTGCCGGCTTCATCAAAGAAGTCTTCCACCCCGAGTGGTTGGCTAATCCAGTGTTGGTTCGGAAGAAAAACAACAACGAGTGGCGGATGTGTGTCGACTACACAGATTTGAACAAGCATTGTCCAAAAGATCCCATGGGACTCCCCCGCATTGATCAAGTCGTCGACTCCACGGCCGGATGTGCACTACTCTGTTTTCTGGACTGCTATTCAGGATACCATCAGATAGCTCTAAAGAAAGAAGACCAGATCAAAACATCTTTCATCACTCCATTCGGCGCTTACTGCTACACAACCATGTCTTTCGGATTGAAGAACGCCGGCGCCACATATCAGCGAGCCATACAAACGTGCCTATCTAAACAAATTGGGTGCAATGTAGAGGCATATGTTGATGATATAGTCGTCAAAACAAGGCAGCCGGATCATCTCATCAGCGACCTTCAAGAGACGTTCGACAACCTTAGAATATTTCGCTGGAAACTTAACCCAACCAAATGTGTCTTTGGTGTTCCGTCAGGAAAACTTTTGGGGTTTATGGTCAATAACAGGGGCATAGAAGCCAACCCGGCAAAAATGGGTGTTCCTCGCCATGGGAGTACCGAAGAACGTAAAAGACGTCCAGAAGCTAACAGGATGCATCGCAGCCTTAAACAGGTTCATCTCAAGATTAGGAGAAAAAGGCCTCCCTTTCTTCAAATTGCTTAAAAAGCAGGATAAGTTTACTTGGACGAATGAAGCAGACACGGCATTCGAAGAACTCAAAACATATCTATCTACTCCACCAGTACTCACAGCGCCTCTGAAAGATGATCATCTATATCTATACATTGCAGCAGCAACCCACGTGGTCAGCACTGTAATAGTAATTGAAAGACAAGAGGACGGCCATGTATTCCCAGTACAGTGGCCAAATAATTACATCAGTGAAGTACTCTCCGAGTCCAAGATTCGCTATCCTCAAGTCCAAAAACTACTATATGCCGTCTTCATCACATCACGCAAGCTACGGCATTACTTCCAAGCTTTCCACATCATGGTCGTAACTAAATTCTCGCTAGGCAAAATTCTCAATAACCCAGACGCAACAGGTCGCATTAGCAAATGGAAGGCTGAAATCGGAGCATACTATCTTGACTTCACATCTCAAACAGCCGTCAAGTCCCAGGCTCTTGCTGACTTCACAGTCGAATGGACAGAAATTCAAAATTCTATGACAACCACTCGACCTGAGCACTGGGTCATTTATTTTGATGGATCACTCAAACTTTAAAGAGGAGGTGCAGGCGTACTTCTTATATCTCCTAAAGGAGATCAACTTAAATACGTTCTTCAAATCCTCTTTCAGGTCACCAATAACGAAGCAGAATACGAGGCTATGCTGCACGGGCTCCGTCTCGCTGCATCTCTCGGCATCAAGCGACTTGTTGTTTATGGTGATTCGGCGGTGGCCATCAACCAAGTTAATAAAGACTGGGACGCTTCCAAAGAGACAATGGATGCCTACATTCATGAAGTTCGTAAACTAGAAAGATACTTTCTAGGCCTGGAATTCCACCACGTCGTCCATGACTACAACGTCGCTGCAGATGCCCTGTCAAAGCTAGGATCTCGGCGAGCCGACGTCCCAGCAGAAATATTCGTCCAAGAACTACGCCAGCCATCTATTAAGGGTCCAACACGAGCTGAGACCACACAACCCCAGTCCCAACCAGAAACTCAGATCATGGTAATCAACACTGATTCGATGGTCCCTTTCACCGAGTACTTGAAAAACCACAAATTACCAGAGCAGAAGCCAGAGCAAATACGCATTCAACGATGAGCCGCTAATTACGTAGTAGTGGATAATGTACTCTATAGGCGTGGGGCTTCGGCCAATGTCTTAATGAAGTGCATCACAACTGACCAGGGAAAGGCTCTACTACAAGAAATTAATAGCGGCGTGTGTGGCAATCATGCTGCTTCACGAACATTGGTTGGCAAAGCTTACAAAGCAGGTTTCTTCTGGCCAACAGTCAAGCACGATGCAGCATACATCATCAAAAAACGTCAAGGATGTCAATTCTTCGCACGACAAGCTCATGTTCCAGCACACGACCTCAATACTATACCACTATCATGGCCTTTCGCTTGTTGGGGTCTTGACCTCGTTGGTCACCTCACCAAAGCTCTAGGCGGATTCGAGTGGCTCGTCGTGGCCATTGATAAATTTTCTAAATGGATCGAAGCAATGCCTTTAGTAAACGCTAAAGCTGCTAATCTGATCAAATTCTTCGATGGTATTGTCCAGAGATTTGGAGTTCCTCACAACATTATCACAGACCTCGGTTCTGTATTCACCAGTGAAGAATTCCAAGACTATTGTGACAGATATTCCATTGAGATACATTATGCCTCAGTCGCTCATCCTCGTGCCAACGGACAGGTAGAAAAAACAAACGGTTTGCTACTGCAAGGGTTAAAACCCAGATTGTATGAGCCTCTAAAGAAAATATGGTGGGAAATGGGCAAAAGAGTTACCCGCGGTGCTCTGGGGGCTACGCACCCAACCCAGCAGAGCCACTGGCCAATCACCATATTTCTTGGTCTACGGTTCCGAAGCAGTCCTACCGGCTGATCTTCTATGGGAAGCACCGCGTTTGGAGAACTATGATGAACAACTCGCTCATCAAGAAAGATCTCAAGATATTGATGGCGTCGAAGAAGTTCGAGTAGCAGCCCTCATTCAGAACACACGCTATCTTCAAGGATTGCGTCGCTTTCATCAACGCTTTGTTCAACCTCGTTCTTTTACCATAGGAGACTTGGTACTACGGCGAATCCAAAAGACTAAAGGGTTACACAAACTTATGTCTAGATGGGAAGGTCCTTTCCTTGTAAAACAAGTCATTGGACCTGATGCATACAGGCTGCAAACATGAGAAGGAGAGGAATTACCAAATGTATGGAACATAGAACATCTCCGCAAATTTTACCCATAACACGGGACATTATATTAGAGACGTTGTAAAACAACCCTTGTTCTCAAATTAATAAAGTTATGTTTCCTTGTCATCTATAAAGTCATGACATCCTTTATCTCATTAGATAAAACTACATCATGTTCATTACGGCGATAGCCGTCGTGTGGTATCCGAGTAGTTTTCTACTCCCGCTCAAAAGAAACTAGGATTTCCCTTTAAAAGGAGGTGTCGAATCACCCAAAAATCTTGGATGAATTACCCTCACCTATACATGATCGAATGTGGTAATCTCTTTTCTTTTGACTCCGTGGCTTTTTTCAACAAAAGCTTCAAGAATCGGTGTTATAGCAACTACACTCATTCTTCATAAAAATCACCTAAAGGTGCTCTAAAGTACTAAAAAGTACAGCATATGCCTATGCGCATAACTTCTCGCCCTGCATTAGCAAGGTTATTAATCCTTAACAAGGCTCGATTCAACTCCTCCTAGTTGCGAACCTCATACGACCACTGGATTACTCAAACTATAGTTACTCATCAAATATACTACTCACAATACTTCGCATACGCACGAACTACCGGATATTACTTACACAGTGATATTCCCAAGTGGATTACTTTAAACAAGTATCAGATGACAACTATCCATACCGGATCAAAAATAGAGTATTTGAAACGAGTAGTTCAAATTATAGTGCAGATCTACTCTAATGAATCAATAAAAGTATCTGCGACTAGCTCTGTTTCTTTCACCAATTCTTTGAACCCTTCGATTTCCATCCCTTCCGGAATCTCCACAACTTCAAGTTTGGCATCTGGATTGTGCGCCTTCACCATTGCCAGCAACTGATTCACACATTCTTTCATGGTATTCTTATAGAAATCAGTTATCTGTCCAGGCACTGCGCTGATACGCTCCAATAAGAATTGGTTGATAGTAGTAACACCCTCCGATGTTACCATGTCAATAATGGGGAGCACTGCTTCCTCTATAGCCTTATTCTCAGTTTGGAGATCCTCCACCTCTTGTTGTTTGGCTTGTTGTCATGCCAAGGCCCTGGCACAAGCTTGTTCCATCTCAACACGGATCTGGTGCTCCTTGGCATATTTTCCTTTCAGGTATTCAACTTCTTTTTCCAAGCGGACGCAATCTTCGGTTTTAGATTAAGCCAAGTTATACCATGAAGTGCTTGTGCTTTGTTCTTGAACCAATTCTTTTTTCAATCCTGAAAAGGCGAGACAAGTCTATGATTACACTTCATACGACTAAGTTAATAATTAAATATATGGGATTTGCTCTACTTACTATTGTTGTCTCGGATCAACGCCCGATTGCGAGTATCCATTCGAGATTTTTCATCTCCCATTCCCTCGAGTTGTTTGTGTAGTCGAGAGACCAATTCTTGATTATCAACTCGAGCTTTTTCGTGCGCCTCATAGGCAGCCGCAAGATCTTCTTCGAGTTCTTTTATTCGAGATTCCAGACTGGCATCCCTATTCTTCTCCATTTGATCTACCAAAGCCTGTTTGGATGATAGTTAGTAACTAATGTATTAACTATTTTCTATTAAGTTTTCCTCTTACCAGAGCGGCTGCTAAGTGTTGCTTCAATTGCGCAGCTTCATTGTTCATAGTCATTTCTTGTGGCGGTGGAGTACTTTGTCTGATAATAATGTTGGCAACTTCTCCATACTCCAAACCAACCTTCATGGTTTTACAAGCATTTAAATTCTGGTGAATATATAGAGCAAAGGCTATATGATGTACCTCCATAGTTGACGGCGGCCTTTCGGCGTCTCCCTGGTTTACAGTTTCTATGGGGTTTGACTCTGAAGCCAAATGAACATCAGATTGCTCTTTCTCTGGAGACTGGTTCAGACCCGCAACTTGGTCGCTTTCTTCGACAGCACCAGGGAGGATTTCTTCTTCATTACGCTCTGTCTCTTTAGCTTTTTTCGATTGTTCTTGTGGCGCAAGTGCACCAGATGAAATCCTTCACAAAAAACGCAAGATTCAATAGCTGAATTATGGCTCAATTGAAAGGATATCTTGATCTAACAAACTCACTTTGTTGGCACGGTGGTTTTTGGCTTAAAGTTGAACTTCTTCAACTTTAGCACACCCACTTTGGAGCTAGTTGTACTCCTTGTGGTACCACTTGCCATGGCACTTGTAGTTGAAGATCTTTGAATAGCAGTGATAAATTTGGAAATCTTAATGCGCTGACCTTCCTCTGCTCCAGGCACGTATGATCCCGCAGGGACATCTGACCGAGACCGAGTGGTTCTTTTTCGTTTCACGCCTGTGGGAACTCTCGGTACTATGTCTATATCCTCTATTTTTCAAAAAATAGTACATCCAAATTAGACGGAGGAACTTACAAGGTACTCGAATTAAATCATGAAGACTTCTCTTACCTTGAAGATTAACTTGCTGGACATCTGAGTCAGCTGCCTTCTCGGGGGATATCACTTCAAGTTCTTCTATAACGTCGGCGATTGCCTCTATTTTCTCATTCGACGGCTCTGACTTTTCTGAAGAACTCTTTCCAAATTTCTCCCAATCTTGCGGAGAAAGGCCACCAACTGGCCCATCTGAATCAGTGGCCGACTACATGAGAGGAATCATCATTGAGATGCGTGTTAATAATGACTACAATTCAAAGGTTTCGAGTACTTACATAACTGGGAGATTGGCCTTTTACAGAATTCTTTTGCAATGAATGGCTTCTTATTGTTCACATTGCTGAACATGCACGATAAGCGCATTAGCACGGTTTCATCTGCGAGTTCTTCTGGCACCATGCGAGAAGGATCTGTATTCCCCTCATACTTGTATCCAAGATTGACACGCTCTTGGAGTGGTTGAATTCTTCTCTTGAGAAAACTGAAGGCTATCCCGACTCCGGTTAAGCCCTTGTTCTTCAGCGTCTGAACTCGCTTTAGCAGGGCAGGCACATCCTTGGCTTCTTTAGTGGTTGGCTTCGTGTTCCAATTGGATAGATCCCTGGGATACCATCCATCTTTGACAGGACAACTTTTTCCATGGTTCCCTGCTTAATTACAATGACACGGGAACAAGATTAGTGTATAACAATGTGCACTGACAGTAAATACTATAGGAAGAGTACTCTTTTTTGACTACTCACCGATTATGAACCACTCAGACTTCCAGTCTCCACATGATTCCTTCAGGGGCATGGAGAACCATTGCTCTTTCATCCTTTGGCGGAACTGAATTCCCGCACCTCCAACCACTTCCATCCTCTAGAAATTCGGATGGGGCTTTACATGATACAGAGTACGGAATAAGGCAAGATTTGGATCGATGCCAAGGAATGCTTCGCAAGCATGCACAAATACAGCGATATTTAAAATCCCATTAGGATTCAGATGATGGAGTTGGAGTTTGTAAAAATCAAGGAGTTCGCGGAAAAAGGAGGAGATCGGAAGACCTACTCCGCGCTCGCAAAACGACACAAACAAAGGGATTTCATTTGTGTTCTCCGTGGGAAATTGTGCGTTGAAGCAAGCCCTCCATTCTAGAGTCTCCTGGGATAAGAGCAAACCTTGCTCTACTAAGCCATGCAGGTCTCCTTCCTTCGCGGTGCAATACTTCCAAGCGTCAGCAGGGGAAGGATGAGTCTTGCAATCTGGCTTCGTGTTTGGATCTACCAAGGGAACCCTCTTCCTTGATGCCTTATTCTCCACGAGCTTAGCAGAAGAGACCTCTGCTTTCTTTGAGCTCATGGTTGTAGATCGAGTTACGAATTTGCGTTTCTCACGCATTCACTAAAGAAGCGAGCACGAAAGGTTCAGAGTGACAAGGAATGTTTGACGAGGAGGCCAAGGCTATAGCTCTGGGCTAGAGGTTAAGGAAGCAATGAAAGGTTTCACTCCAGATTTATAACTTTTGGTTAGGGTTACTGTTTTGAACAGTATCAACGGCGTATCGCATTCCGTTACAAGGGATTGCTCGGTTAGTTTTTCTCGGCGTAAATTTCGGATGACATTACAACAGAATCCTGGTGGTTAATTAGATCTTCAAATCAAAGATATTCTTTTGATTCAAAGCTCGAGGGCTGCTAACGGATAATCTGGGATTTGATTTCCTTCCGAGATTTAAGGCGGAAAACAGTAGAAAAAGATCTTTGACTGGTTTTAACAAAACCACTCGTAAATACGAAATTACGTTTGATCAATTCTTACATTTGAAGACAACTCGAAAGTTGTTATACTCGCATGGATGCTCGAGATAGCATGCTGATTCTTATAACAATAATTGTCAAGTATGTACTGCGATTCATGGCTCGGAGTAAATAAGGGGAGCAGTACTCGATCCAACGACTACTTAAAAGTACTCATGTATTCGGGAGATGCATTTGAAGGATATAATTTCTCTTAAAACTATTATGCTTTATCTAAGATCTTTGGATAGTTTTAACAAAACTATTCGAAAGCTCGATAGTATCATGTTATCCAAGACCTTTGACTAGTTTTAACAAAACTACTCAAAGCACGGTGGGTGCATCTGCTCGGTGCGCACCATTAGACTGCTCAGGTGGAATTCAAGATTAGTTTCTTGAACCTTTGACTGATTAAACGAGCATTCGGAGGCTCGAGAGCTACATTTATTGGGTACATCAAAAGATGTACTTTAGCGAAACTACTCGTCAGAAGAGATTTGAGCGTCTTGGGCTTAGCTCTAAGTACTCAAAGATATTGAAAAGATTCAAGAGTTGAAGCAAAGACGCAAGATGCTCGGGGGCTTGTGGGGCCAGGATCCCTAGGGCCACTCATCTAAGGAATTAAACTACTCAATATGGAGAGTTATGACCCGACTACTTTGGACTAGCCGGATAGAGTATAGGACGATGTAGTCAAATAGTGGAACTACTCGTATTCGTGATAGATTACCTTAATATAGCCTTCCAGGTCGGATACGAGTAGTCTTTGTAATTAATTTGTAACTCTGCTCCTCGAGTATATAAGGAGGAGCAGGGACCCCCTCAAAACAACTCAACTCACATAGAATACAATCAAACACACAGGACGTAGGGTATTACGCTACTCGCGGCCCGAACCTGTCTAAATATTTGTGTTGTTCATGCACTGTCGTTTCTAGAACTCGGCAAGACCCACTAATCTACTCCCTGGGATACCTCCAGATAGACGTGCTCGACATAATTCGTCGACAGACTCGTAGTCAAAGTCTGAGCGATTTTGTGCAGAACGTCAGTGTCAAAATATAGTTACAAGTTGAAAATAATATCGCTCTCCGTTTCTCTTCGCAAAACAAAGTGTTTTGCGCACTTGTTTATTGTATTCAAATTTTCGCATTAACCGACAAAGGATGTCTGCTCTGGTGAATCCACGTGTGTGTGGTAAAGTAGTTGAATTATCTTTCCTTTTAGGCTGCTCGCACTGGCGTGCGGTAAAGCCGCCGCTACAGTGTTTAGCGCGTACGGGAGAGAAAAAATCGCCTGCAGCCTACCCTAAAGCGAACGCAATGATCGGCGTACGCCATTCCTAGCGTGGCACCGTGGCGTCGGGCCCACGGCTCCGGCGCGCCGTCCCAACCGTCTGGGAGGAGGGAGGAGGAGGAGGAGGGAGGAGGCTGTCGGCGTCGAAGGAGAGGGAGACGGAGGGCGCCGCACCGTCCGACTGCTCGCGCCACCTGCATACTCGCTGTCGCCGCTGCCGCGCGAGCTGCATGGAGAGAGGGGTGAGAGGGTCGGCGGCATGGACAGAGGGGAGGAGGACGCGGAACGACGCCGCGTGGAGGCGGGGGAGGAGGACGCCCGCGGCCGCCCGCCCGCCGCCACGCGCTCACCCCGACCACCGCCGCCGTCCCCCGCGCGCGCATGGGCCGAGCCACCGCGGACGCCGAGAACAACGGATAGAGAGCTCCAAACTTCACTATACAACTATCACATCAAATCATATCAAATTTCTCTCCTCATGTATGGAGCATTAAATGTAGGTAAATAAAAAACTAATTACATAGTTTTGATGTACGCGACGAAACAAATCTTTTGAGCCTAGTTAGATCATGGTAGGACAATGTTTAACACAAACAAACGAAAAGTGCTGCAGTGCACTACAGTGTCCGATTTGACTTTTCTACCAACTTTTCACCCCCTCTTTTCAGGAATTAAACACCCCACTGGTATTTTTCTAGACATGTTGCAATAGTTTACACGTTGTCATAGTGTTTTTGTAACCTTTCTTTATGACCGAGACACGGAGGATAGCGTCCGGAACTCCTCCCGTCTTCCGAGTAGTCAAACAATTTCAACTTTAACTAAATATATATAAAATAATACTAATATTTATGTTTTTAAATAGATCTAGTATGAAAATATATTTTATGATCAATTTAATTTTATTTATTTTGTATCAAGATGTTAGTATTTTTTATAAATTTGGTTAAATTTGAAATTGTTTGGTTCCTCGATATATAAGAGTTCTATTTTTTTTAGAACGGGGGAGTATAAGTCAGCAAGCCAATTTGGCATCACTATTGGTGCGATCAATTGGAAATAGTGAGCGCAGGCCCAAGGCTGTATTAGATAAGTGTTAGCCTCACAAAATTGTGGTGCTCCATGTAAGTACCAATTTTTTCTTTCTTTTTTCTCGCGAGGAGGTACCAATGAGTTAATACTACCAGGGTGGATCCCGGGGCTAAAGTTTAGTCACTTAAATAAATGATAATTAGAAGTATTAAGCATAAATTAATTATAAAACTAATTGCATAATGCATGCCTACTCTGTGATACGAACCTAACAAGTCTAATTAATCTATAATCAGTACACCAGTATATAATTATCACATGATTACTATAGCATTACATTGTCTAATCATGGACTAATTATACTTAATAGATTCATCTCATAAATTAGTCATCGTTTACGTAATAGGTTTTTAATTAGTCTATATTTAATACTTCTAATTAGCATTAATACTTCTAATTAGTATTGTTACGTCTGATGTGACGGTACTGAAACTTTAGCCTACTACCTCCTCATGGTCAGCACACATATCAGGTACCAGACCTCTGCTGCACCCTGCTTCTGTCTTCCTCCTGGCACGCCCGCCCTCAAATTTCTGTCTTGAGGCCAATTGCCCAATTTTGGCCCCAGGGCATCCATTAGTGGAGCGATCGTGTTGGGCACTTGGGGCCTGCTCTGAATGGCCTTCGAACTGATCCTTGCTCTTTGCATTCATGAATCATGACCTCAGACTCAGCTTCTTCCCAGCCTTGTGGGTTAGAACTTAGAACACGAAGAATTAGGTGGAGTACGAACTTCTATCCTTTCCAATGCATTTTCATGTTGGTACAGCAGACAGAACACGTACAAATTCCACATGGCAACTTAGTTATTTGATGCTACCAGTGCATGGAGACCTTATCAAGGAATGGACATCCAAATTTAAAAGAAACACAGAGCACACGAATTCTATGAACTACCAATAATCCAAACACTGCTTCACCAAACCAAACGTAGGCGTCGCCTCACGTTGGCCTGGGGCCACCCCTCCTCACCAGCCGAGCGCCGCCACGGCGCGGCCGGGGCGCGCTGGCGCGACGAGGTTGCCGGCGGGGTCGTAGTTGATGACGCCGGAGAAGTCCGGGAGCTGGCACTTGCCGCCCATGAGGATGCCCCTCTGCCACACGCACGGCGACGCCTCGCCGCCGCCGGGCTGCACCTGGTGCACGGCGGCGATGACGGGCTCCGTCCGCCGCCGGCTCACGCTGGCCAGCGCGCGCCGCAGCCGCCCGGGCCCCGGCGCCGAGTGCGACGCGCACAGCGCCAGCGCCAGCGCGCACACCGCCAGGAACGCCGCCACGGCCGCCGCCGCCGCGGCGCCGGGGTGGTGGTGGTGGACGCCGGACGCCGCCGGCAGCGCCGAGGTGATCGCGTGCAGGTGCAGCGCGAGGTGGCGCGGCATGCTAGCTTGCTGGCGTCACGGAATCCCGGAAGTGTTTTGCTCTGAGTGATCAGGTGAAGTGAACTGACTGCTTAGGTGGTGAATGCGCTGAATTCTCTGCTGCCTTGGAGCGTGCTGGATTTGATGAATTTATAGCGGCAAGCCACTGAGGCCAGATTTCCTGGGGTTTTTTGTGGAGTAGTTTACTTGCTCTGACAGTTAAGAGCTGAGTTGCGTTGCATGGAGTAGGTGGTGGCGTGGCGCGAAGACTGGTTTCCTGTGTTCAGAGAGTGGTTTGCTAGCTCTGCAACTTCCAACATCCCCAGGTCCTAGAGTCCTAACTGAACCATTCTGTTTCAAAGCCTTGCGAAATTGAGCTGACTTTCTGAAAGCAATGTGAAGCTTTTTAAAATAAGTCTTAAAAGATTGGCTGAAACTTGTAACAGACTGATATCACAAGTTATGATGGTACCTTTTTTTAGTTTGTGTAACATCTAAGCTTGGAACAGTTGACCCGCTGACAAAAATTTTGTCAATTCTGCTGCTATCTGCGACGCATCAGTGGGTCAGGAACAACGGAACAATTTGTGGTTGTCTGTATCTTCACGCGCATGTGTGTTTAATAATCATAGAATCATACAATGACATCATTATTTCATTCCACAATCAACAAAGATAATGATCCAGCTTTTTCCACAAAGCTCCAGCACAAGAATTGCATACACTGCTTTCATATAGCGCACAGATTATCAGGGCACAGACACATTCTAAGAGTATAATGATCAGTAATTTTACATGCATCTGGTGCTGCTCTATACTACATTTATCACATCTCAGATTTTATTCTGAGTCAACACTCTCTCCTTCAAGATCCTGAGGGCTTCTCCAACCCCGTCCTGGGCTCAATAGCAATGCAAAAAAAATGTTAACTTTTTAACCTTTTTCTAATAAAATGAGCGTTGACCTATTTCCATTAATTTCAATAATTGTAGAGTTGCATTCAGACAACACACCTCATGAGAAAGCCTATCGGCAATTCTGGTTGCCTGAGCTTTAACTTCCGGTGATAATGCTGATCTGATAGCTCCAACTACTACATCAGCAGCACTGTGAATGGTCAAGGCGTCATCATTATCTGGGATCAGATGCTGTCTCTGTAGAGGTTCAGGCGCCACTCCTAACCAGTGTAGCCTCTCTGCCCAGTAAAACTGATCCAGCAGGAAAGGACATGCTACCTGCATCACAGGTTATATTTAGTACAATGAATCAGTCAAACAAAAAGCATTATCATTGAACAGTAAAGAAACTGCAGAATCTGGATGTTGCTGTATTGTTTGAATCAGCATCAGAACTTCAACAGTATAATAAAAATTAGCACATGATGCTTCTTCTTGGCAATAAGATAGAATGTTGATTGCTACAGAGTTTTCAACTACTTCCATCTCATTACTGTGAAGATATCAATGCTCACAAACTAATGTCAGCTGCTTTTACACCAGAACCTTCAGAGTAGAACAAGGGAAGTTTTATATAGGGAGCGCAAGAACCCCTGCGCGTGACATGCACACTCATAGATCAATGCGAGTGTTCAAAATTTGAATTACTCAATTAAATATAAGATGTGTATGAACTGTTCTTCATTATCAAGGGTGAAATGGTGTTGAGCCTTGAAGGGTTATCATTTATTTCAGAAATCATATGATATCATGATAATGGATGGGAAAAAGTGAAACAAATGTTTTATTTTGAACTAAAAGACCAATACCAACTCCCAACTCATGGGTAGAAAAATCATGTTTGTTGGTTTTGTGCACATGGACTGGTCCATAACTATGTATCACCAGTGTAGCAAAAGGAAAAGAAAAGAGACACAGAAAGACAAAGCATTGAATATGGTGAAGCTATGCAGAAAGTGTTGTTATCACCTGAGGGATTCCAGCAAGTAGTGCTGCAGCGGTCGACCCACTGTTATCGAAATAGCAAAAACATAAAATATTTTGTGGAAGCAGCAGTAACATGAAATATGAATCAGCTACTAGGCCACTTGATTTTCAAGCTATCTTTACCTGCCAGCATGGTGAATAGCAGCTGTGCATCTAGGAAATAGCCAGCTGTATGGTACTGATCTGAAAGGTAGCATCATTTACTACCAATTTCAAAAGGCAGGACAAACATATGGCATCAATGTAGTACTCACCCAGAAAAGCAGTAAAGCCGACCATTAAAAAGAAGAGTGTTGTCACCACAGGGAGGTGTCTCCGTCTCACTTGATGCTGTTATTGAAGAAGCAATAGCTTGTATTGCGGAATCCAATGGCTGGTATCCAGATGAGAAAAGGATGAATCTGTATTCTGTGGACTCTATCGCAGCCTTAAGCACCATTAGAAATGCTTTAGGATTTCTAAGAAATCCCATGCTGCAGCAGATTGTTATTATGAAAGGAAATTCGTCAGAAAATTTCTAAAAACCCAAGTTTTAGGATCACGAAGAATTATTTGAATGACAAAATAGAGAACAAAATCCTGAAAACATATATTATACTCCTAAAATAAAACTATAACGCAAAATGTTCTAGAGTGCAAAAATATGCCCAAAACTTTCTAACAACAGCCTTATTTAAAAGGAAAATGAGGCAACGGGAGCTGACCAACTTTGATTGTAAATAATCTACATACTCTGATATTTTTTCTTTATATATGCTACTTAAAAAGTGGTGGTGGTAGTGTTTCGTCCTACAGTTCTATGCCTTAGGCTGGAAGATTATTTGTGCATTGATTTGTTCATAGATGTGTATGCACAGTGAGTCCTTTGTGCACAGTTGTACTGGAATAGTTTCTTTGTAGCTTAATGATAGGCCGGAAAACTAATATTTAATTTCAAGGTTAATATTTATAAGTGATGATAGCTCAATGAGTAGGGTCATAATTTCAATCTGCATTGGGGATCCATTGCAATGCACAGGCATCAGGCTAGTAAGAGACTAAGAGCAAACATATCAACATAAATTTGTATCAGATGAGAAACACACCTACCAATTGAACTTAATCCTAAAAATATAGGTCTTGATGAATAAGAGTTCCCTGTGAGGAAGAGTTCCAGGGAAGAATGATTTGCACACAGAACACCCCCAAATGAAAATTTAATATTTCTAGACAACTCCATGCATTTGTCACAAGAAAATTGCCAAGCCATAGGAAGAAACCAAAAGCCACAGGCATGAGCACTGGACGGCCAATATCCTGCCATGATATCATGTACATATTATTAAAATATACATATAAGCATTGAAGAACTGTAAACATCTAAAATGATTTTAGACATGTGGGAAGGGGAAGGCATCAGAGCTCACCTGGGCACTCGACAATTTCTTTGCTGAAACCATACCTGAACAAAAAAAAACAATAAAACTTCTATGTCATTAATCCAGTATAAACTAATTCAAGATTTTTTTGTTGTCCACCAGTTATTTACCATCAATTCATCACAAATTTTTCATTGGTTAAGTTTCCCATTATAAGTAGCTCACGGATTATAACATACGAAGATGGATTAAATTGATTTCCCCTACAAGGCATATGCTTCATATATATCATTAAAGACATGGTACTTACAGCAACAATGGTGACTCGTCTCGCACATGCCACAGAGGAAGATTTGTTACCGGATCCTGCAGTTATCCGAAAACCTGACCTCAGTAGAGTTCCAGTGTCTTAAAAACAGGATTGCAAACAAACAAAAAGAGGCATTATAGATAATTCTACCCACTGTGAAAGGAATAGGGCTGAGATTTAGACAATCTTCTCTCCATGATCCCCAATTCTCCACGAAGAGTGCCCACATCCAGTGGACAATGTCCGTCCAGCAGACCTGCCATTGTTTAACAACATCGATTTATTTGTTCACAGGGCTTGCTGTCTACAAGATGGATTGCTCTATTGTTTACATTTCTATGGCAATGGATACCATGTGAAAATTAAAAAGATGATAATACTCAAGAAACTATGTCTCTCTAGGAGATGAACCAATATATCCACATGCCATAGCAGGAAAGTTAAATAGAATATAAATTAAAAATTGTTTGCAAGTTCCAAAACTGAGCCAACCCAAAGAGAAAAAGGATTCAAGAGGTAAAACACTGTTAAGAGGAATCATTTTGTACCGTGCTTGTCGGAGCTTCTTGGAAGTACTTGCACAGTAGAGGAAAAGTATGTTTAAATTGGCGTTCAAATGTTGCAGGAGCACTGACAAAAACAAGGGCAAGCATACAGGATTATTAAAAATGAGGCATAAATACACTAAAATTATTGACACATATATAACAGCATTGGTGTGGAATTGAATTCCATAGAACCCAAGTTACCTATATGGAACGAAATAGGGAGCGGCAATGACGCACTTTATTTGGAACAATTCTGCAAGGTGCCAACCTTCCTAAATCAGGAGATGACTCATATTATGACAGTATCAATGCATATTGTTGCTGAATTAGGGTATTAGGAATGATTCTGATTTCCTATATACGGAACTGGTTGCTTTATTTTGTCATGGATATGTCCACAACCTTCTGTGATGCAAAATTACATTATATCAAAGTTTGTTGTGCAAAACTTTTAACTGACATAATATTTTAATAAAACAATAGATCTGATTACCATACAAGTTTCCAGCTGATGCAAAAACAAAGATACTAATTAGTAGCAATTGCTTACCAAGGCAAAGAAATTGATTGCAATAAAATCACCGGTAATGCTTGTATCATTCCCCAAAACTTCCTCCACAGAAGACAAACATTCTTTCCTGTGCTCTATCTGAATGGCCTTTTTCCGCAGCAAAAAGGATTCATGCTCATGATTTGATTGAATAGAATCACCTAAGAAATATGGTTGCATGAACAATCGGCCTTTTTTTGCAGGAAATAACTATACCACATGTGATTCGATTAGCTTCCTGGCACTTACATGAGATATTCTCAACCTGCTCGGCGGCGAGGACAGGTGGGCTTGTCACAGGCATGTACCTAACGTTGCTGCCTGCTAGATGTGCTTTCAAACTCTGCACCAAGTTCATTACACTATGTCACATGAAGTAAACCTAAGTTTGAAAACTGTTCCCCTTTTACATGCTTCTTACCCAGTGCGCTGAATGAGTGACAAACACCACAGTATACTGCTGCTGGTCATGCGCAAAAGCTGCAGAGAGCGCCTACAGCATACATATAGAATTAAATTGAAAGCAAGAGCCCCAAACTAATTCGATTCCATGAGCTTTATTCAGATATCCTCAATGTTCAGTGACAGGTGGAGCAAGAGAAAGCAATATCGTCTCAAGTCAGCTGAGAGGAACTGAGGGGAGGAGGAGGAGAACTAGAAACATACTGCCACGGGAAAGACGTCGCCTTGGGTGCCGAAGGCCATGAAGACGGCGCGAGGCCGGCGGCCCCCGCCGCCGCCGCCGCAGTCGCCGCGGCTTGCCATCGTCGCCTCGCCAATTTTGGGGATCCCTTGTTTCGGCGGCGGATGGGCCAACTAACTAGCGGGATAGGCCGTGTGGCGCGGGCTGTGGCCCGGCAGTGTCTGTTACTGATGGGCCGAATCAGCTCGTTTCGTTTTCCTCCAAGATCATCTCTTAATTGCGCTCCATTGGCCGTGTTTCTTTGCTTCCCAAAATTTTTTTCTAAGGGGAATCTTGCATGCATGAAGTATTAAATGAAATCTATTTATAAAATCTTTTTTGGGATGAGTGTAACTTTACACGACGAATCTAACGAGCATAATTAGTTCATATTTTGCTACAGCAATGCTACAGTAATCATTCTCTAATCGTACGGTCAGAGGCCTCATTAGATTTGTCTCGTGAATTAACCCGAGGTTGTGAAGATAGTTTTATAAACTGACTTTATTTAATACCTTTAATTATTGGTCAAACGGGGTGGAAAAATTTTTCCACGCCAAAAAAACACGGCCATTAAAGAAAAAGGTGCTCTGTGCAAAATTCAAAATGCTTGATCTACGTGAAACAGGTGAAAATTGTAAAAAATGACAACATTATACAAGCTCCGATCAGTATGCTCCTTGCAAAAAAAAAAGAAAAGTATGGATTATCCATTTGCTCTTTTAGCTTGAATTGAACTGCAATGATGAATGGTAACAAGTACTCCCTCCGTATCACAATTAGATGACGTTTAGGACAGCAACACGGTCTCCAAAGCATAACTTTGACTCATATTTTCTATAAAAAATATTTATTAGAAAGTTATATATGTATATTTTTATGAAAGTAATTTTCAAGACAAATCTATTGATATGATTTTCACATTTCTAAACTCAATGGCTTAAAAGTTATTCATGATTTATATTCCCAAGGTTTAACTCAAACCTTGTCCAAAACGTCATCTAATTGTGATACAGAGGGAGTATGAGATATGAGTACCCCTGGGTCCATCACCGACTAGGTGAGAGTCGGCTTGGGCCCACTACTGACAGAAGTTGTGGGTTGATCTCGATGTGGCCCACAAGGAAGCGTCAATTTGCGGAACAAGATTGATAATGACGTAGCCCGCAAGAAGGGTGACCAGGCAGATGAGTTATATACTTATACCCAGATATCTAGGAATATCTATTGTAATCTTATCATATTAGTTTCCAAAATATAATTTAGTATATTTAGATCTTAACTTTTAAATCCTAGGTTGATGGCTTGTATAAAAAGACCTAGGTTGACCTCCATGGGACACGAGAGTCACCATCCCCATTGTAACCCAAAAAGTTGTACTAGCAATACAAACACTACCGAACACAGAACATAGGATATTATACCACCGGGTAGCCTGAACCTCTCTAAACCTTACGTCTTGTGTTACCTCGAGCTCCCTAACTTTGCGATATCCCTGCCTACAAATCTACCACTTGGTTACCTCTGTGAATTGCTGGTCTTAAAGTCCGACAATAAAAAAGATGAAGAATGAGAATTGGTAATTGTGACAAACTAGAAGTCGCATAAGTATAAACTACTAAACCACATTATTTGCAGAAGTACGTTTCTTGCACAATAAAATGAATCTCAGTATGTGGGTGCACCTTCACACATCTAAAGTTTAGAGGGTTAAGAGCTGCAAAGAAAAATGTGTGGTTGCCTAAGTTCGGTTTCAGCATTTAATTTTGCAGGTGTGATTTTCCCTTTATTTTAGAAGGCATTTTTCCTTTGCTTAATCTAAGGATGGATAGACTTTTCATATCTATTCTACTTTTCCCACTTGACTCTTTTTACTCCCCAAAGTATTTATGCTAGATCACGTCGCCACTAATGATTATTTTTTATATATTAATCTCAAGGTTTAAACAAGTGTGGGAACACCTGCTATATTTTTTATATAATAGGGTATCAACCCCAAAATTTAAAACCAACATACCTTTTTCAAACAATAAAAACAACACGCCTTATACAAGGAGGAAAAAAGATAAATTTTGTTTTGGGGGTACATTTCACCAATTTAAATGGTTTATAGAGGTAAGTGAACCCAGAAAAAACGAGTAAGGGGTTAAGGTTGAACAATCAAATTGTTAATATAGTAAAATTGGTTTTTTTAAGTAAGGGTCTTTAGAGGTTTCAAAAATTGCAAATCGGCCGGAAAGGAAAAAATGACACATGAACGGCTGACGGCAGTTGCCCGGCGAGTCGAGCAGCGCTACATTGTTTTTTTTAAAATTTCATTTCAGGGGGATTGGAGAAAGTGGAGACGACCTGTTCGTTCTTAACAAAAATGGACCAAAATGTGACACACGGTTCTCAGATTCCCTGGTCCGTCGAAGTTTGAGACTGCCGACTCTAAAAAAGTAGAGCACTAGTTCTTCGTGAAATGCATGATTGGCTCGATCGAGCCGGGACGCCGTGCACGCCACACATGTTGGCGCGGCAGGGGAGAGGAAGAGGAAGAGGAGAGGGGACGCGTCGTGGGCTTCGATTCAGTTCTATTCTATCCCTGCACGTCCATTTCGTCAGCTGGATGCCAGCTCTTCTAGGAATCCATGGAAATGTGGGAGCGACGCCTTCTTCTTCTTCCCCCGTCATCCGCCAATTGGCAGCCTCTTCCCCCTCCTCCCTCCGCGCCATTGCCAAGAAACAAGATATCGTGACATTTTTGTTGCTCTTGCTGCTGCATTGATGTTGCTGTCACAAGTAATCGAGAAGGCACCGGGCCATTACTGACATTATCGAGGCTTGAAGCTAGCTCTAGCTGCCTCCCTAGCAGCGGCAAGGACGCGCGATCATCGTCTTGCTCGCACCGCGCGTAGAGATCAGTTGTTGGTATAATCCTGCTCGATCTTGATCTCCGTCGCGGGATTCCGGCAAGATGAACGACCTGTTCTCGTCGGGCTCGTTCAAGAAGTACGCGGACCTGAAGCAGCAGGTGGCGCTGGACGACCTGGAGTCCGGCGCCGGCGGCGGCGGCGGCGGGGAGGCCGAGGGCCCGGACCTCATCCGGTTCTTCGAGGACGTGGAGGTGGTGAAGGAGGACCTGCGCGCTCTGGAGGCGCTTCACCGGCGTCTGCAGTCGGCGCACGAGGAGGGCAAGACCGCGCACGACGCCGGCGCCGTGAAGGCCCTCCGCGCCCGCTCCGACGCCGACGTCGCCGACGTCCTCCGCCGCGCCAGGGCCGTCAAGGCCCGCCTCGAGGCGCTCGACCGCGCCAACGCCGCCAGCCGCAAGCTCCCCGGCTCCGGCCCAGGCTCCTCCGCCGACCGCACCCGCACCTCCGTCGTCACCGGCCTCGGCACCAAGCTCAAGGACCTCATGGACGGCTTCCAGGCCCTGCGGGCGCGGGTGGCGGCGGAGTACAAGGAGACGGTGGCGCGGCGGTACTACACGGTGACGGGGGAGAAGGCGGAGGAGAGCACGGTGGAGGCGCTGGTCTCGTCGGGGGCGGGGGAGACGCTGCTCCAGGAGGCGATCCGGCGCGGGCAGGCGGCGGAGGCGGGGCGCGCGCAGGTGGTGGACACGGTGTCGGAGATCCAGGAGCGGCACGGCGCGGTGAGGGAGATGGAGCGGAGCCTGCGGGAGCTGCACGAGGTGTTCCTGGACATGGCGGCGCTGGTGGAGGCGCAGGGGCACCGGCTGGACGACATCGAGAGCCACGTCGCGCGGGCGAGCTCCTTCGTGCGCCGGGGAGCCGTCGAGCTCGAGGCGGCGAGGGAGTACCAGAAGGGCAGCCGCAAGTGGGCCTGCGTCGCCGTCGTCGCCGGGGCACTGCTCGTCGCCATCATCGTGTTGCCCATCCTCGTCAACCTCCACCTCCTGACCGCCAGATAGATCGCCGGCGGCGCCTTCTTGTACCATCATCTCACAGTTCTTGGATTGTGGAGATTCTTGATCGCCGCTGGTAGAGAAGAGAGGCTAGCAGTGTTGATCGATGACATTGGAATCGTTGTTTATTTGTTTAATTACTGTTCGTTTATTTATTTATATAAGCTGGTAGTGGGAGGAGTGTGGAATTGTTACGGGTGGATTTGTGATGGATATGGTAGCAACAAATTAAGCAATCTCTGAAGATTAACATCGTTGATGCTCATTGAGAATGGAACCAAGGTTCAGCACTTCAGCCGTGTTCAGGCTTCAGGTCGTGCTTGCATTTGTGTCAGTCATGGTGGCGCGACCTTAATTTCTGCACGTCCGTCCGCGTCAACAGCTAAACAAATGCAGCATGAAGTACACATTACATTGACATGTTGGCGAGGCAAGAAACAATGACATGTTCGCGACTAGCCCCGACTACTTGTGATGGGGAAGCGTACAGTTTTGTGGGGACTGTCCTGCCGTCCTGTCCTGGCTTATGAGCAACTTTATTTTGGACAAACCAGGGAAGTACCAGGGCTTTTGCTGCCAGACGCCATTTGGATGGAGCACGATGAGATGACGGAGTATATGGTTTGGCGGCTTGGCGCTGCGTTTGTTCAGCATGTGGGTTGACCGGCTGAGCTCTTATCCTGTAGGTATGTAGTAGTATCAATTAGAAACATGAGATTTAAAAGTACTCCGTAAATATCAAGGCACCAGTGGTCTAGTGGTAGAATAGTACCCTGCCACGGTACAGACCCGGGTTCGATTCCCGGCTGGTGCAATTCTTTTTTTATAGCTTTCCTTTGTTCTGCTCTTTTTTGTTTGTTCAGCGCCGGCCCGCGAGCTCGTGACTTCGTGAGTCGTGACCGTGGAGAACCTGCGCGCCACGGACCTCGTCCTCTCGGCACCAGGCCCTGCCGCGGGCAGCGGCTCACCCTCCTCTCCCAAATGGAACTCGTCGACGGGCGTACCACGTCTCCAAAATAACCCACCATTCACAAAATATTCACGTAAATACTTGAAAAAAATTCACAAAGAAGAAAAACGATGTTTTTAGAGAGTTTCTGTCATTTTGGCACGTCTCCAAAATAACCCACCATTCACAAAATATTCACGTGTCAGTTCTAGCGTTGGAAAATACTTGAAAAATTTTCACAAAGAAAAAAACGATATTTTTAGAGAGTTTCTGTCATTTTGGCATTAATTTTCTCACAATAAAATTTCTTTACCCACTATCCACTAATCAAATATCCACTAATCAAATAGTCTAAAATAACTCTACAATAAATGTAACGTACACGTGTCATACAGGCCTATTTGCTAGTTCGGATAAAGAGAGCACTATATTATCAATTTTTATGGGCCTAAAACGGAAACGACATAAATTTAGTAATAAGGCCCCTAGTATTTTAGGGAGATAATTTCTCCTAAAATAATGGTGTCACTCCACTGAAGTTAAAGCCGGTGAAGGAACAACTGGCTTCATCTATTCAATTTTTCTCGGTTTATGAAAATAGTTAATCCACGCTCTGTGGCCAGAAGTTAGAATCTGCTTGGCACACGCACTCCAACTTTAAACTCCAGTCCAAATTTACACTTTCTATGCTAAATTAATATGCTTTAAATATTAATATTTAGGATACATTATAAATAAAATAATTTATCTAAATACTCTATATAATTCCAACTCAACTTCGAATTTTTTTGAAGTGTCTTATACGCAGCTCCAAATATATATTTTTTAGAGTTAAAGTTGTGCCAGACATTACCTTAGGGTGCTCTTGTTGCATTCTTTTCCTTCTTCCTCTCGTTTTATCTCTCATCCTCCTTTTCTTCACCGATGGCTGCAAACTGTTGATCTATTTTGCAAAGAAAAACAGGTAAAGTCAGAATCGTTATAAGCCCTCTCATACGGGCCCTTGAACGTTGGTGCAAGTCGTACCCCAGGACTCTATGTATACTTATCCATCCAAACATGTACTTCGAATATCCCATATATATAGGTCTCCCGATCGATCGGTAATATCAAACAACTCCTTTGGTTTGACCTCAATCTGTCACAAATCAACACCACCCACGATATGTCGACTGAATCCCAAGCGCCGCCGCCGTACCGTCACGGGCGCCGTCGTCCAATATGCCTCCCGACGTCGTCCAGCCGCCGGCACCGCACCTGCCTTGAGACGTGGTCGTCGAACACATCCTGACGCGTGTCCCGGCCGCCGCTGCCGTCCGCTTCCGGACGGTCTGCCGGGCATGACGCGACGCGCTCACCTCCGACCACTTCGCCGAGGCGCACCGCGCGGCCAGAGCCGCCGCCGCCGCCGCCGCCGCCGCCCACACACCGGAGATCGTCTTCTTCGACGCACGCTCCGACGCCACGGCCTTCTACGCCTGCAAGCTGAACCCAACCGCCCGCAAGAGCCGCAACCCGTCGTCGGACGAGGCTGCCCCGTCGGCCCACGAGCTCGTGGCCATGGAGAACCCGCGCGCCAACAATCTGCACGTGTCGCGGATCTCGTCTTCTCCGGCACCAGTGGCGTGATGTCGCCGCCGGCCGGGCTCCGGTGTTCGTGGACTGGTACTTCTAGTGGCGGAGCTAGGATTAAACTCAGGGAGGGGGGCCAAAATGCTAATCAACAACTACATAAGCTACATAATAAGCGATTCAAGAGACTGCATGGGAGAACAATACGTTGCTTGCTTGCTTGCATATAAACATGCAACATCCATACAAACGGTTCTAGAAGAAGTCGGCCACGCATACGTACGCATGGCTCGTTACAAAATTGTCTAGCTGTAGCTCCGCCAGTGCTTCTACTGGCACATCCACCCACAAGCAGCCATCCTGTGCCTCGCCGTGAGCACAGAGGAGTTCCGGTGGGTGGCTCCGCCGGGGCGGCGGCCGGTGCGCCACGTCATCGGCCTCGCCGAGCTCGACGGGTCCCTGTGCGCGATGGTGGAGCTGGACCCCGCCTCAGCAGCCGCCACGAGATCAAGCTCTGGACTCGGACCGCCGGCACCGGCACGCCGCCATCGTGGTCGATGCGCTGCCGCATCAGCTTCTACAAGCTGCCCATGGCGATCAGGAACGGCTTGTGCAGCGGGCGCACCATGCTCCCGCTCGCCTCCTGGATCGGCGGAAAGAACCTGCTCGCCACGAGCGCCCACGAGGTGTACGCCTACGACCCCAAGAGGGGCAGAGCGGTGAGGGTGTTCTCCGCGAGGGAGTTCGTGGACTACCCGGGAGAGGCCTGGGCGGTGCTGCCCAACATCGCCCTGCACGAGGACAGCGTCACCGCACTACCAGAGAAAGCCACATCCGCACCAACCTCGGTTGGGAACGGGCTTTAGCACCGGATTCCTACCAGAGAAAGCCACATCCGCACCGGTTGGGAACGGCCTTTAGCACCGGATTCCCAACCGGTGCTAACCTTCCGGTGCTAAAGGATCCTTTAGCACCGGGTTAAATAATCGGTGCTAAAGGTGCACCTTCGTAAAAAAAAGATGTGCGTTGCTGCGGGGATTCGAACTCAGGACCTCTTGGCTCACATGTACCCACCTAACCATCTCACCTACGCAGCATATGTGATATAATAGAAGATACGCTCCTTTTGAAGTAGCATGCGACACCCCCTTTAGCACCAGGTCGTATTTACCAACCGGTGCTAAAAGTCACCTTTAGCACCGGGTCGTAACACCACCCGGTGCTAGCACCGGGTGGTGTTACGACCCGGTGCTAAAGGTGACTTACCAACCGGTGCTAAAGAGTCCTCGGAGGCACCCCAATTTTACACCCGGCGCTAATATTGCATTAGCACCGGATCTTAAGTGCACCGAGGCATATGAGAGGGGTGGATGTAAAGATCTCTGGTAGTGCCGGCGTCCGCCGCCGCGCCGTGCAGTGGCCGGAGACGACGACGACGGGGGGCGGCTGAAGGTGAAGATCGGCAGCAGCACGCTTACCAAGTTATCAGGCAAGAAGGATATGCAGAAGACCACAGTATTATTGACGAGCGAAGGTTACGGGAGATTATTGGCAGTGCAATGAAGCAAAGTAAGTAACCTCTAGTGGTGATGATGCAACATTTTTTTTTCCTTAATTAAAAATTTTAGTTTGATGCAAGGACGCGGCTAACGCGCGACCCGCCTGCCGCGCCGGTCGTCTTCCTCCTCCAGCCCTCGCCGCCTCCTCCACCGCCCGGCTTCGGCGGCGCCCCGCCGCCTCCATCGTCGCCCGCCAGCGCGGCCCACGCTAACCCGTTGAGCTTGATTCCCCGCCGTCGCTCATCCGCTTCCATCGTCCTCCTCGCCCACGCCGCTGGCACTGCCCACCGGGGGTCCCCCGCCGCCCCGACCGGCGGTGCCCTCGCCGCCCGGCCCTCCATCGCCGCCGCCGTTCCAACCGCCGCCCCGGCCACCCCTTCTACAGCCTTGGTGATCTCCGGCCAGCAACCCCGGGCCCTAACCTTGGGACCCTAACCCGAACAGCGGTGCTTGGCAGTGGCGCACGCTGTGCAAGCGCGCGACTTGTCGCGAGTGAGTCGCGAGTTAGACTTAACATTGATGCAAGTATCTCTCTCTTATACTCCCTCCGTTTCAAAATATACTAAAATGTAGGTCGTTTGACTTTTTACTCTAAGTTTAACCGCTCATCTTATTCAAAATTTTATATAAATTATCATATTTTTTGTGGTGGCTTGCTTTATTAATAAAAAATCTTTAAAATGGCTTAAATTTGACTATATTTTCACAAATTTTTTGAATAAGAGGAGCGGTCAAACTTCTGGTAGAAAAAGTCAAATGTCCTCTATTTTAGAACAGAGGTTGTATATAATAGCATAGTACTTCGTAGCCGCGTTTTGCTATGATGCATTTGGTACTTGGTAGTATATGTAATCTCTGGCATTCCGGTTCACTTGGAGGCTTGGATGGGTTTTCGTTTGCTATTCATCCTAGTTCTGCTCCTTAAATCTCGGGTGTCCCCAGGCAAATGCTCCTTACATCAAGTTTGATTATTCTGATGCATGCACCAGGCGTTTCGTAGAGTTACATAAATTTGTCGGTGCTCACAAATTTGGAATCCAATTGCACAGACTGAAAGGTGATAAACTGTTAACCATGACTCCTAAAATCGCCTTGTGTCAGAAACTCACAATTCGCTGGTTGATGATCCTTTTGGCTGCGACGATCTTTTTTTTTTGGGTCCCAAGTCTCATGATTAACAAATCGGCGACAATTGTCTATTTATCTCATTAGAAACATGAATCCTCGGAGCTTCATAGGTTTCCTTCATCTGTGCGGACTGTATACCTGTAACTTGTCGAGATAACAGTAATTGTACAACTGCATTGCCGCTTGTCACAGCACCAGTGGTCTAGTGGTAGAATAGTACCCTGCCACGGTACAGACCTGGGTTCGATTCCCGGCTGGTGCATGTCGGTTTTGCACTTTGCTCTCCTTTTGTAATGACAGTGTTCAGTGTTGCAGTCCACAGCATTTTCTCTTTTCTGACGTGGAAGTTGGAATGAAGATTCAGAGGAAACCGTTCTTTTACCTCTCCCTTCATCTTGGACTCAAACCTTCATTTCTTTTTGCTGGCAATTAATTCAATGGCGAAACTGGAGACAATCCAGATGGCTCGGCCGTTCTAGTGACATACATCTTCTGCGCTAGGACATCTCAGATGTTCCACGCGTACATGCGCCTGCATCCCTAGTTGGCCTTGTTTAGATCCAAAATATGGGGTTGGGGATTTGGAGGTTATTCAGAGGAAACCGTTCTTTTACCTCTCCCTTCATCTTGGACTCAAACCTTCATTTCTTTTTGCTGGCAATTAAATCGATGGCGAAACTGGAGACAATCCAGATGGCTCGGCCGTTCCGGTGACATACATCTTCTGCGCTAGGACATCTTAGATGTTCCACGCGTACATGCGCCTGCATCCCTAGTTGGCCTTGTTTAGATCCAAAATATGGGGTTGGGGATTTGGGGGTTTGGGGTCACTTCATAATCATTGCGCCACTGTAGCATTTCGTTTGTATGTGTGAAAAATTATCTAAAAATTGATTAATTAGGCTCAAAATGTTAGTCTCACAGAGTACAACAAAACTGTGTACTTAGTTTTTGATTTCATCTATATTTAGTACTCCATGCAAGCTATGGCATTTTGATGTGATGAGAATCTTCTTTTTGCATAGTGAATTTTGGGGTTGCTTTTTGGAAACTAAACAAGGGCCAAGTTTCAATGTATCAATTGTGCATGAGTATCAGTGTCGACTGCTCCTCCGGTTCGTCGCCCACACGACGAACTTCCAAGGCATCCATGATCCTTGTCGCTACCGGCTCCAAAACTAGTCTGGCCCTCTAGCTCTCCCTCTGTTTTCTCTTTCCGTTTTTTTTTTTTTGACCTAGAACGATTCCTATTCATTAATCATGTTGACTAGCGCAATTGTATTTATAGGCACTAGATTAAAAAAAGCTATCTTCGTTAGCTAATTTGATGTTGTAAATGTTGGTATATAATTTTATAAACTTAATAAAAAGTATTTGATTAAGACAAACCTAAAACGATCTAGTGTATTTTGAAACGAATGCCATACTACTTGGTATACAAGTTCACTTATTTTCTGTCATTGGATCCATCTAATTTTTTGTAACACGAACTGGAATTGCATGTCCTCTAATTAATTTGGAAGAGAGAAATAAATTAAAATAATATGCCACATAATTAATTAGCTAATGGCTCGCATCCTTTCGGTAATACTTTGTACTCTAAGACTCTAGAGCATTGCAAAAGATAGAGGTGGAACTTTGAACCGTGCTAAGCCAGCATGGCCCCGGTCCTCTCGTGTTTGTTTGAGTAGATATTCCTTTCAACAAAGCTATACATACTAAATAATGCAGGCCATTTTATTTTTTGTAATAAGCAAAACTTTTATAATTTTAACTAAGTTCATATAAAAATACATCAATATATATGGTACCATTTAAATGTACTATCAAGACATATTTTATGGTGGATTTAATGATGAAACTAATAATTTGATGCTATAGATGTTGGTACTTTTTCTATAAACTTAGTAAAAAAAAGCTTTGATTTAAGAGTTGAGACAAAACTAAAAGGGTCAAGTACAATTTGAAACAGATGACATACTACTAGGAATCCAGGTTCACTTGTTTTGGGTCGTCGGACCAACTTAAAATTTGCTAAAAACGAAATATAATAGCATTCCATATGATTGATTTAGAAGGAAACTTAAAGAACACATAATCAATTAACTTACTCAAAAAAGCACCACGAGGTACCTTCTTGCATCTCTTACGTAATATACTCTACTGCACTTCAAAAGATTGAAGACGTAACTTGCTTGAGCCATGCTGCCTGATCCTCTCACGCCTCATTGTCGTGTTTCTAATGGGACACCTTCACTATATAAGGGGAACGTGTTCAACACAGAAGCCGGCCTGTTCCGCACGCTGGAGCCCGTCCTGTCGCTCGCCGTCGGCGCACCGGCAGTTCGGATGGGTGGATGCGCCGGTGCGCGCGTTACACCCACCGCCTCGGCCTCGCGGAGCTCGACATGGAGATGCAAACTACTCCATTTTGGTAATGTCCAGCAAACATTGCAGGAGATGATTACATTGGCATGCCAAGGAAGCAATGCATGCATGATGCATGGAACCTCAAGATGCAGAGGCGGACGACGTGTTTTGCTTGGAAACGGCATGGAACAATACGGTTTCCTTCATCTTTCCAGGAAATGGCCTATAAACCTGTAACTTCTCGAATGGAAAAAAATTGACCAGCCGCACAGGTGCGAAGCACCAGTGGTCTAGTGGTAGAATAGTACCCTGCCACGGTACAGACCCGGGTTCGATTCCCGGCTGGTGCAAAGTTCTTTATGTTTTTACTTTTTGGTTGTGCAAGATTTTTTGGCTTGGGGTTGAGATTTTTGTTAGAATTCACGAAGAAGTCGGCCGCGGCAGTGGAGCATGCTAGAAGAGAAGGACCTCCAGACGACGTGTCAAATTTTATGCAAAGATTTCTTTTTTAACGAACACGAACAAATAGTCATATCATCGTAGACGTCAATTAATTAATTATGCTAGTTAACGATGGTACTATAGTTGGCCATCAGCCACGAGGCCCATGGGCCAGCACGTGACCCAGGAATTTGGCCCGAACCAAGTACGGCCCGGCCCGACACGGTTAACAGACCGGCCCGGCACGGTTAACAGCCGATTGGCCCACTAACTTCTATATGTGAACCATGATTCAACATAATTAATAGGCTTAGATATATTGGACTGACATGGATTTGTTGGACCATCGGGTCGGCCCGGTACGGTTAACAGGCTGATGGGCCGTGCCTGGGCCGCGTGTTCGGCCTACGTGCTAGCACGACACGGCACGAATGCATGGCGTGCCTAGCTGGGTCGTGCCTCGCCGGGCCCGTGCCGTGTCGGGCCGCGCCGGCCGGCCCGTTGGACATCTATAGATGGTACAGTATACGGCCATGGTCACGCTGAGCATCCGCTCGACCTGTCGCTGCGCAGCACTGAAATCCTCTCTCAACTGGGTATCTGCTTCTGCTGTTCCTCCCCGCCTGCTGGCAACACTGCTGCGCCCGAGCTTCACCTCCAGCCTGCTGCCCACGTCGCCAGCGCCATGGCGGCGGCGGACGCCGGTGACCGTCTCCTCGTGCAGGGCGACGTTCAGCAGCAGCTCCGGCTCCCTCGGGGCGTCCATGAACTCCAGAACGGAGAACACCCTCTCCACGCCGTTGCTCTCCGGGTCGTACGTGTAAACCTCGTGTCGGCTCGTGGCGAGAAGGTTTTTTTTCTCCAAACGAGCCGAGCGGCAGCATACGGATGCCGCGGCTCAGGTCCTCCCTCATCGGCCGGGGCAGCGTCGCCAAGCTGACGCAGCAGCGCAGCGACCACGCCGGCGGCGAGGTCGAGGTCGAGGTCGAGCCGACTGCCGCCGTCAAAGTAAAGAGCTCGTACCGCTCAACGACGAGGCGGCGGTCCACCACCGCGCACAGGCGGCCGTCGAGCTCGGCGAGGTGGAAGGCGTAGCGCGCGCGTTCCTCCGGCGGCGGCACCCACCCGAACTCCTCCGTGGCGACAGCGAGCGACAGGATGGGCTCCGGCGTCGCGAAGAGGTGCTTCTCCCGGCCGGAGAAGTTGAAGCCCGTGTTGATGTGCCAGTAGAAGCGCCCGTCAGCGAACACCGGCGGCCGGCCGATGAGGCCCTTCGCGGCGTGCGGCGGCGGCACCCCGCCGGCGAAGGGGCGCCACCCGCCGGACCTCAGGCCGTAGACCTCGCAGCGCTGCCGCTTGTCCCAGTCCTCGAAGAGCCTGACGACCTTGTGCTCGTTCGCCGCCGGGTCGTAGCAGAGGCCGGCGCTCGAGAGCACGTAGGGCCCGTAGGGGAGAGCTCTGTGAGCCCACGCGCACGGCGGCAGGGAGACATGGTCGCCGGTGGAGAGGTTGATGACGTGGTACGTGGACTCGCCGGGCTGGAAGAGGAGGGTGAGCCCGCGGCAGGGCTTGGTGCCGGACATGACCAGATCGCTGGCGCGCAGGTTGCCCACGGTCACCAGCTCGCGGGCCTGCGACGGCGGCGAGACATTAAGCCTTGACGAATAGAAGGAGGTAGAGCCCGCGGCGCCGGGTACGAAGAAGACGATCTCCGGCGGCTGGGCGGCGGCGGCTCTGGCGGCTTGGTACGACTAGACGAAGTGGTCGGAGGTGAGCGCGGCGCGCCAGGACCGGCAGACGCGCGGAAGCGGACGGTGGCGGCGGCCGGGACGCGCGTCAGGATGTGTTCGACGATCAATTCGTCGGGCAGCAACGGCACCGCCGCCGCCGCCTCGAGGTCTGGCCGAGGCCTCTTGGACGGTCGCGGCGGCACCGGCGCCAATTCCGACATGGTGGTGGATCGATCTTATTCGTTGTGTTAAAATTATTTTGGCTTGTCGATCAAACCATAAGATTTCAGATATATGGATATATATATATAGAGAGAGAGAGGGGTTGGTTAAACCGCGTGATGATGGTCGACGACGGATCGTGATGTATTCAAGGCCAATCCGATACGGAAATTGGTAGGAATTGAAGCATAAGTGTACGGACCTGGCTAAGTGTACGAAGTAAGTATACTTTTTTTTTGCGAAAGTATATACGTATATATACGGGGATTGTACGTTGGTAGTTGACGGAAATGGGGAGCCGGGCTGAGGTTTCGCTGCTTGAATGCTTGATTGACAACAGACTGGAACTCCGAACGGTGTTGGGTCGTCTCACTGTCATCGCGCGACCTTGCTCGTTTCCCCGGCACTAACCGCGCCCCGTAGTTTCCATCCTTTTTGTCAGTTATCACATCACATGAGACTAGCTCCGGTCATAGTTGGCCAAACGGGCCAGGCCCGCTGGACCGGCACTAGTCCGACCCTATTCAGCACGCCTCGACCCGACAGTCTTAGTGCTAGTGTCATGCTAGTGCCTGGTTCAGTGTCGTGCCTGGGCCGCAATCTCGGTCCGTGGCACTAGCACGGGCACGACACGGCTAATGGGCCGGACTGGCCTCGGCACTACGGCGGCACGGGGGGAGGCACGATGCAGCCCATATGTATCCACCCATCCATATAAAATTTTCTAACCCTAACTCTCTCTCATTTCCTCCCCATCCATCCGCCACTACTCCAGTCCTCCGCTCTACTCGATTTGGGTTCCTGCGTTGGGGCCGAGCGCCACACCCCGGGAAGGTGGCCTCATCGGCCGGCCCCCGGTGTTCATCGACGGGCACTTCTACTGGCACATCAACACGGGCTTCAATTTCTCTGGTCAGGAGAAGCGTCTCTTCGCGACGCCGGAGCCTATCCTGTCGCTCGATCGCCATAGGCATGGATCGGAGGAATTCGGGTACGTGCTGCCGCCGGAGGAACGGGCACGCCACGCGTTCCACCTTGCCGAGCTCGATGGCCGGTGACCTCCGCGCGGTGGTGGATTGTCGTCTCGTCGTCGAAGGGTACCGGGTACGAGCTCTCGACCCGGACGGCGGGGGTTGGCTCGACCTCGCCGCCGGCGTGGTCGCTGAGCTGCCACGTCAACTTGCATTGGCGAGCCTGCCCCGGCCGATAAGGGAGGATTTGGGCCGCGGCATCCGTATGGCGCCGCCGGTTCGCTCATCGGCAAGAGGTGTACGCCTAGTCGCCTACGACGACCCTGGGTGGAGGAACGCCGTGGACAGGGTGTTCTCCGAGCAGGACTCACTACCAGAAACCTTCACATCCGCACCCCTCATATGCCTCGGTGCACTTAAGATCCGGTGCTAATGTAACGTTAGCACCGGATCTAAAATTGAAGCGTCCTTGGGGACCCTTTAGCACCGGTTGGTAACACCAACCGGAGCACCGGTTGGTATTACCAACCGGTGCTAAAAGCCCCGACCCTTTAGCATCGGGTCGTAACACCAACCGGTGCTAAAAGGACTTTTAGCACCGGTTGGTAAATACAACCCGGTGCTAAAGGTGTGTCACATGCTACTACAAAATAAAAGCATCTTCTATCCTATCACATCTGCTTTGTAGGTGAGATGGTTAGGTGGTTACGTGCGAGCCGAGAGGTCTTGAGTTCGAATTCCCGCAGCAACGCACGTATTTTTTTGACGAATGAGTACATTTATCACCGATTAAACAGTCTAACCGGTGCTAAAAGGACTTCCCAACCGGTGCAAATGGGACATTTTCTGGTAGTGACTTCGTAGCCCCGAGGGAGCCGGACCTGCTCCTCAACGCGTCGCCATGCACGAGGAAACGGTCACCGCCGTCCGCCACTGCCATGGCGCCGGCGACGTAGGCAAGCTGGAGATGAAGCTCTCGGCCGCAACAGCACTATTACCAGATGCCAGCAGACGGGGAGGAAGTGCAGACCAGCACACAAGTAACGGTTCCTCTGTTGGGCAGGAACTGGTCGAGCGCATGGTCATCGTGGGAATGACCTTATATACCGTAACATCGTTAACATGTACTATAATAATTAATTAGTTAAAGTACTTGTATCTTCCATTCTCAATGCAGAGTTCATTATACGAATTTCAAAAAGTGACACATTATCTATAAAGATTTAATTTGACGAATAAAACAATCATTCACTGTGTACAGTTTTTTTTTACGGTTTCATAGCTTATTCGTAGCATTCAATCGTGGAAGTTGTTAACATCCAATTAATGTACCATATGAATTGTGTAGCTACATAGATTAAATACTAGTATACAAGGTATGACCAAGGGATCCACGAAAAAGTGTGGAGATGAAACTAATTGCTCTCAGTGGAGGTTTCATTCTAGTTTTCCGGTTTTGCTAACTATGTACACAGGTTTGCATCATGATGAACCCAACTCCTAAAGCCAGTCCCAACCCAAGACACTGGATAAAGCATTCATAGTCTTCACATCATCAAAAAACTAGGAGTAGAATACTCCCAGTGCAAACATCACTCTTCTACACTTACACATAATGGGCTATTCATTTTACTTCTTTTCTTGGATGCTGTGTAAAAACCATGTACTCTCTCCGTATATGATTTAGATGTTATTTTGGACAACGACACGATCTCGAAAACGTAACTTTGGCTTCTTATTTTTACAAAAATATTTATTAAAAAAATAATATATGTATACTTTTATAAAATATTTTTAAGACAAATCTATTTATATGGTTTTCACATTTCCAAACTCATCGACTTAAAAGTTGTTCGTGATTTATATTCCTAATGTTTGACTAAAATCTTGTCCAAAACGACATCTAAATCCTATACGGAGGGAGACAGAGAGTGCCATGTAAGACCTGATTTCCTTATATTTCTTCATTTAATCATTGCCCACATCATCTTTTATCCTATGTAACATCTCATTTAATTCTATAGACAGTATCCTAATCATTGGGTTGGGGCTGCCTTAATGAAACTCAACTTCTCTCTTGGGAGTATTGAGGTTAAAATATCCTAATCATTGGGTTGGGGCTGCCTTAATGAAACTCAACTTCTCTCTTGGGAGTATTGAGGTTAAAATAATATGAAATGCACCTAATTGATGGAAATAATTATGAAACCCTTGAATTATTTTTGTAACATAAGGTACGATGTGAACTACCGTCACTCATTATTTTAACACTTATGCACTGAGAAAGATATGCAAACACAAATTTCATCAATCGGTGATTTGAAATATTTTAAATAATTTTTGGGAATTGTTGGGGCGATCATTAGGGGTACCCAAACCTATGGGATAACCGCCCTCGAGAAAACATTAATCTCATGCGATTAACCAAAAAAAGAAACAGAAGTTAAAGCCCACGGCCCAGCAACAAACGAAGGCCCAGTCAAGGCGCCCCGTGACATGCCTCGACGCGAACCATAATCTCCGCTTTGCGCGAGGGAACCGACCCCTCGAGCGAATCGGAGAACTCCGCTTCGATCGAGACCTGAGAATTGAGCCTTGAGCAACCCACGGAATAGGGAGAGCTCTGCCTCGGTCTAGACCCTCGCTCCGACGGACAATTAATGGCGCCCACTACCACCGTGCGTCCAAAGCCAAAAGGCAGATCTCTCGCCATACAGCCCTGACAGCCACGACCCCTCCCGTCGCATCCGCCAACTCCCGTCACTATGCTGCCAGCCGAGGCTCTGTGCGGGCAGGCCGGCACTGTGCGAACAGGGCCCGTCACTCCGAGCTCCTGTGCTGCCAACTCCGACGACTCGAAGACCTCCGTCGGACGGGAGAGACCCTCGAGCACACAGCAGGTGAAGAAAACAGGACGGCGGAGGTATGGCGGGCCATACCAAGCGCTATGCAACCAACCCCGGCGCTGTGTGCACATGTCGCCACTGTGCGAACAGGGCCGGGTCACTTTAACTCTCTGTGCTACCGACTCCCACAGCGATTTTCCACAAAATGGGCTGTGCGCAGGCATAGGAGACCCTCGAGACGGTGTATGTGCGAGCCATTATCGCACAAAGGATGCCTCGGATCCTCAAAACCACTCATCGGCGTCATCACCAGTACAAGAATCAACTACAGCAAACAAGGACAAAGAAGCACGCCCAATGCCACTCCTACTACTGTGCGGCAACTATTCCTGTGCAGCAACACACTCCTGTTACCCTTCCTCCTTGGCCTATAAAAGGAGGGGGTGATCGAGCAAAAGGACGAGGACAGAAAAGATAAGAATCCGCACACACTCAGAAGAACCACGATATTGGCACTCCATCTCAATCATCCGGGACTCAGAGATCTAGCCTCTCGTTCCAGCCTGCTTGTACCCCCTACTACTTGCAGTCCGGTTCAGAATAATACATCGTCCACACCACCTTGCTGGAAGTACGGTCTTCCGACCGGAACCAGGATAAACCCGTGTCTCGTGTTATCTTCTGCATCAACCATCAGGGGAGGGAACACAACGCATTTCTGGTTGGTGTCGGGACCACGATTTTTAAACACCGACAGGAATAAATTGGGACAATCGTTTGTGTGGGGTTAAATGGACAAAGTGATTAGCCAGGGTAGTAAAATGAAAAATTTATAATATTTAACTCTCAGTAGATGGTGTTATTAATTGTACCACATAGGATTTTTTTTGAATTAGAACTCTTATAAAAGAAGGTGAAGTCCAACCTAAAAAAAATCTAAAAACAGTACATGTTATTATGAGATATAAATACTTCCCGATAAATCTCTAGTGGGCGGTAGTTTTTGCACCTTTAGTATTTCTGCTTGAGTGGCCAATTCTCGAATCTTTTCCCGTAGTTTTTACCAAATTACAAAAGCATAATTCCAAACAATTTTTTTTAAACTATATATCATGCTTAACCATAATACTATAGACCATTGGTCACTTACAAAAGAACTGTTGTGACATTAATTTTGTGAGTAGTGTCTTCACTAAGCGTTGAGCTAGCAGCTTGTCGACACCACCCTGAATTCATCGTATTTTTGAATAACTCATCATAAAACTTTCTTGGATAAATGTTTTGGAAAAGCTTTAAAAACTTCCAAGGGAATTTTTTAATAATAGTACTTTTTAAAATATACATACTAGTAGTTTATCTGAAAACTTAATTTAAATAAATTTGTTGGAGAAGATTAGTACAGACTTTCCTTTTGATCAATTTCTTTCCGTTCTCTGTTTTTAACATCGACACGACTTGGAAATGGGGACAGGGAATGAAAGGAAAGGAGAAGATGAATTTGTGACATGAAACCGGAACCAGGAACGAACATGAACAAGTAACGAACCGATCGAACACAGGCATTGCGAAGCTGCAGTTAAACTCTGCTTGTGTGCACTTCCGAAAAAAGAAACACTCCGCTTGTGTGCACGTATACTGACCCAAGGCATGACCGCTCTGTGTGCCTCCGCATCTGCCAGTGCAGTTTAAAACTGAAAGTTTACCTGCCACACGGTTACACGGAGTACATATGTTATCCAAGGCTGCTGTAAAGACGACGCATCCTCTGTACTGTACATACTCGTCATGCAATCAGTAGCTGAACACATACCGTACAACCAACGAACAGAACACTGCAAGAACAAAGGAGGCTACAACCTGCATGCTGTTCATCACTGCAAGAACAAAGGAAGCTACACACGCTGACACGCAGCAAGCAAATCAACTACTCCTCAGGTCGGCCTCGATCAGCCCTCAGGTACAGCAACAGCAATGCATCATCAGTTTTTTCAGATGGCAGAAGCAAAACCAGCAGAGAGTTATCCCAACTAGCTAGGGCCTAGGGATCAGCTGCTGCATCCGGAGCAGCATGAACCTGCCGGTTGAAGAGCCGGAGCTCCGGGCCATGGCTGGGCAATGCAAAGCTCACCTCGACGCACCTAGTCCACCTCTCGCCCTGCATGTAGTAGAACATATGCAGCCGGAAGGTGACCCCGGTGGCCTGGCTGTAGAATGCCTGCTCCGCGTTGTAGTAGGCGATGACGACCAGATCACCGCTGTCGGCGACGTGGAACATCTGCCACATGGGGTAACGAAGAAAGACGAGGGAACGCAGCGGTTGCGGCTCGTACAGCGGCCGGAACGGGACGGGGAGGCGCATCAGGTTCAGGTCCTGGGCCTGGCATGAGCATCCGGCGCCGCTCCTGAGGCAGGCCTCGCAGAGAAGATGCGCGCAGCTGTGGCAGGTCCTGCTCGGCACATCCCACCTTGACCGCCGGCGAACCCAAGCCACCCTGACAAAACGATCAGAGATTGCCACGGTCAGTTTGGCGATATTCCTGCTACGATTGCAAGTACCATGGGCATAGAACTGACCTGACCATGGGCACCAAGGGCGGTGGTCGAGCCTGAGGATGTCGGTGAAGGAATGGGGACTCCGCCGGCGTGGATGGCGGCGGCGGTGCTTCTGACATCGAGTCGCCAGGACGCCACCAACTGGTCTTGGTGCTGCACCAGAAGCCTCCAGGAGCGGATTGCTGTTGCCGCGGCATCGCATTCGAAGGAGAACCTCCACAATCCCGGAGCGGCCCCGCCGGAGCCGAGCTCGCGGCGGAGTCGGCCGACGAGGGAGTCGAGCGCTCGGGCGTCGCCCGCCCCGATACCGCCTTCGAGGCCGGCGGTCCAGACCACCCAGTGGCGGAGGCAGGAATATTGTTTAGGTATGGCGGGTCTGTGAGTGTCAAATATATATAATATAACTATCAACTATACAAGGCCGGTAGGCACCAAAATGCCAAATCAGTTAAGTATACTTGTGTGTTGACTCATTAATTATTGTCTAAGTAGACGTATATCATACACTTGTATACATATATTTAGCTTTTTTATAATTTTTAGGTATGGCGGCAGCCAAACCTGGCCAGATAGCTGGCTCCGCCACTGAGACCACCCAAGTAGCTGGAACCACTCTGACGTTGGGGGCGGCGATGTCGCGGCTGTTGGTTTCGAGGCCCACCGCCGTCGAGGTGTCGCAGAGGGAGGGATCGCCGGGGAAGATGACTTCGCGCGTAGGAGGGGAGTCGGCAAATCCGCGACGGCGATGATTGGGCTCCGCCTCCGCCCCAACCGGAGCCGACGGGCTCTGCGCGGGCGTAGAAGCGTCGCGGAAGCGGAAGGAGGGGCCGGCGAAGATGATGATCTCGCGGACGACATGCGGCGTCCGAGGGGCTCCGCGACGGCGATGATTGGGCTCCACCCTAACCGGAGGCAAGGTGCTCTGCGCGGCCGTAGAGGCGTCGTCGCGGAATGAGAGGCCGCTGGGGAAGATGACCTCACGGGCGACGTGCGGCGTCGGAGTCGACTCGGCAAATCCGCGACGGCGACGATTGGGCTCCGCCCCACCCTGCTGGGCGGCGTCCCGCGGCGAGCCGAGCATGTACGGTCCCGCCGCCGTCGAGGAGCTCGGCGCGAGCGTCGAAGCGTCGCGGATGGAGGAGCCGTCGGGGAAGGAGAGCTCGGTGGATACGGGCGGCGTCGGAGGGAACTCGAGAAATCTGCGACGGCGGCGGCGAATAGGCTCCGCCTCCGTCCGACCCTGATATGCCTGCTGCCGGCCGAGAATGTCCGCCGCAGTCGAGGCGCTCTGCACGGGCGTCGAGGAGTCGGGGACGGTGATCTCGCCCTCCTACGGCGACAAACGGGCTCCTCCGGTGTCGACGAGGGTCTCCTGCCTGCGCCGCGGAAGTAGAGGGTGGGTCGAAGCGGGGGAGCCAACAAACCCAAGAATGGGCGCCACCCCGCCCTGTGCTGCAGAGTCCCGCAGCGAGCCAGGACGGGGACCCAAACGACTCGAGGAGCTCATCTGCGAGGGATCCTCGTCGTGGCCGGAGTCGCCGAGGAGGGCGGAGAGCTCGCCGCCGGGGACGACGTGCCGCGTCGTCGGAGTGGAGAGGGAGGGGCGCGGGGCGGAGCCGGAGGTTGCAGTGCCGCTCATGGACCCCGCGGTGCTGGTTAATCCTCGCGCGCGGCCGATTTCCGGCGCCCGAGAATTGTTGCTCTCGTTTGCCATCGCCTCGACCTTCTTGTTGCTACGAGAGATGGGTGGCTAGAGCCAGGAGGCAGCGGGGAAGAGAAGGTCTTTGAGGGGAAGGAGGAATGCTTGGGGGAGAGGAGAGGAGAACACCACGGAGGAGCCCACGGCGAAGTGTCGAACGGCCCAGCAGCACTGCTCTAGGCCCAAGACAACACACGGCTCATCTTTTTTTTCTACATATTTTCTGTTCCTCTTTAATATAATGAATTAATATGTTACTAATATTTGGCCAATAAAACAAGACTCTCCTCTCTCTCTCTCTTTCTCTCTCTCACACAGGACATAGAATTTATCATTCAAAAAAAACAATAGTAGGTGCTGTTATAGCCCGAATTCACCGATACCTATTTATAAATTTCCCACCGGTTTCATAGTATAAAACATAAACAAAAAAGTGCCTCTATGGGCTACAAATTACCCGCTAGTTCTTTTTTAAAAAATTAACCAACCCACCAATGCGAGTACAAAACAATTATCAATACCTTTATACATGCTTCACTATTATCTACAATTACTGTTTATTAAATGATTACGCCAAGTACTAAAAAATAAATAAAAGTTGATAGTTAATGAATAATGTTAAGGATGGAGTGTGCTATAACACGAGCACGTCACGTGCCGTTTGCGGCGGTGCACCTTGTTGGTCTTCCACAAAATAAATTGCATGCTCCAGTTTCATAAAAGGGATACTTTGGTATTTATAGGTTTTTCTCAAGAGGGTAACTATCGCATTTTGTAGCAACGGATGACTAATCTAGTTATAAATTAGCAAATGATAACTGTGACGCTTATACTACATGGTAATAAATGATTAGTACACAGGGCCGCCATCTCACTCACACGAAGACAGTACAACCCGGCCTAATACCGTTCCGTTGTCCGTGTCACGCAGCAAACCTGATCGCGCAGTTATGCTTACCAATTTCCGTATCGGAATAGGATTGGGCTTGATTCCTTTACGGTTGCGGGTGGCATGTCGTCATCACGTGGTTTAACCAGGCTCTATATATCTGTGTGCAACCTGCGCCGAGTCCAAATCTTTCGGTTTGATCGACAAACCAATTTAACACGAGGAATAAGATCGATAGATCCACCACAATGTCGGACGCGGCGCCGGTGCCCCCGCGACCGTCCAAGAGGCCTCGGCCCGACCACGAGGCGCCGGCGGCGGTGCCGTTGCTGCCCGACGAAGTGATCGTCGAACACATCCTGACACGCGTCCCGGCCGCCGCCACCGTCCGCTTCCGGGCGGTCTGCCGGGCCTGGCGCGCCGCCCTCACCTCCAACCACTTCGTCCAGTCGTACCAAGCCGCCAGAGCCACCGCCTCCCAGGAGTCCCAGCCGCAGGAGATCGTCTTCTTCGTGCCCGGCGCCGCGGGCTCTACCTCCTTCTACTCGTCAAGGCTCAATGTCTCGTCGCCGGCGCCGGCCCGCGAGCTGGTGACCGTGGGCAACCTGCGTGCCAGCGATCTGGTCCTGTCCGGCACCAAGCCCTGCCGCGGGCTCACCCTCCTCTTCCAGCCCGGCGAGTCCACGTTCCACGTCATCAACCTCTCCACCGGCGAGAACGTCTCCCTGCCCCCCTGCGCGTGGGCTCACAGAGCACTCCCCTACGGCCCCTACGTGCTCTCAAGCGCCGGCCTCTGCTTCGACCCGGCGGCCGGCGAGCACATTGTGGTCAGGCTCTTCGAGGACTGGAGCAAGCGGCAGCGCTGCGAGGTCTACGGCCTGAGGTCCGGCGGGTGGCGCCCGTTCGCCGGCGGGGTGCCGCCGCCGCTCGCCGCGAAGGGCCTCATCGGCCGGCCGCCGGTGTTCGCCGACGGGCGTTTCTACTGGCACATCAACACGGGCTTCAATTTCTCCGGCCCTGAAGAGCACCTCTTCGCGACGCCGGAGCCCATCCTGTCGCTCGCCGTCGACACAGAGGAGTTCGGGTGGGTGCCGCTGCCGGAGGAACGGGCTCGCCACGCGTTCCACCTCGCCGAGCTCGACGGCGGCCTGTGCGCGGTGGTGGACCGTCGCCTCGTCGTGGAGCAGTACGAGCTCTGGACCCGGACAGCGGCGGCCGGCTCGACCTCGCCGGCGGCGTGGTCGCTGCGCTGCCGCGTCAACTTGGCGAGCCTGCCCCTGCCGATGAGGGAGTACCTGGGCCGTGGCATCCGTATGCTGCCGCTCGGCTCGTTTGGAGGAAAAATCCTTCTCGCCACGAGCCGGCACGAGGTGTACGCGTACGACCCGGAGAGCAACGGCGTGGAGAGGGTGTTCTCCGTGCAGGACTTCATGGACGCTCCGAGGGAGCCGGAGCTGCTGCTCAATGTCGCCGTGCATGAGGAGACGGTCGCCGGCGTCCACCGCCGCCATGGCGCCGGCGACGTGGGCAGGCTGGAGGTGAAGCTTGGGCGCAACAGCAGTGTTGCCAGCAGGCGGGGAGGAGCAGCGGCAGACCAGTTGAGAGACGATATCAGTGCTGCGCAGCGACAGGTCCGGCGGATGTTCAGCGTGACAATGGCACAATACCGTATCATCGTTCACATGCATTGATTATTGTTCGTTACAAAATGTTGCATCAAATTCCGCACGTCTCGCGTGAAGGTCCTTGTCTTCTGGCCAGTGCTGGCGTGTTGCAGCCAACTTCGGTTGTGTTTGTATCCACCGGCTAATTCATTAGGTGATTAACTGAAATTAGCTGGGTTGAACCAGCTAATTAGATAATTGGTATTTAACTAGTTTGAAGGATATTAGCTTAGAATTAACTCATCATATTTGGATCTATCTCAACTAAAATTAACTATTAGCTTGTGGATCCAAACATGACCGATTCTATATGGTTAGGCCAGCAAGGAGGAAACGACGGCGCATCCGAGAGAAATTTGCCATTTCGCCATCATCAAAAGTGGGCCTCACCAGAATGACATCCACAATTAGGTTTCGCTACCCGCTGAAAGGCCTTTGCATCATTTTCTCCTTGTTTTAGCCCCACGAACCGACTAATATGCCCCTGAACCACACGGCTCTGCCCGGCTCGGCTCGTCCTACGCGACAGGAGCCACTGCCTCGGCGCGCCTCGGGTGGCCGTGGACGCCGGCCCGCCGTCGTTGGTCTGCGTTGCGGCATCTGCGGAGCGCTCCTCGCTCTTGTACACCATGTACTCGGCGAGCTCATCGGCCGAGCCGCACACGCTGCCGGCGCTCTTCTTCTTCCGGTGTGCGTGTGCCTCCCACCCAGCGGAGGATGAGAAGGTGGGCGTCTCCTGCAAGCAGGAGGACGCGGCGGCCGCGTCGAGCAGCTGCGCAGCCGGGTGAAGGCGCTCGGTGCCCTTGAGCACGTACTCTTTCTTTGCCCGCGGCTGGCAACAGGGAGGTGGCGGCGGCGGCGCTTCTATTGCGGAAAAGGACGGAGAGGAGGATGGGAACGAGGGGCAATTAGGGAACTCGTGTGGAATAAACAAAAAGAAAATAGAAAATAAATTCGAAAATGATCCAAAAGCATTCTAGCGGGTTGACATCATTTTATAATCGGTTACACTAAGCGTCCGCGCAACCAGAACCAAGCGTTCCTCCTCCAACGGTACTGTAACAGTTGAAACTCCCGCCGCAACATGGGTACGATGTTGCATGCAACATGTAATTTTTTTGCAACATCCAAAAATAACATTTGCAACATCAAATAATAGCATCCGCAACATGAATAGTCAACGTTTGCAACACTAAAAGCGGCGTGCTCCCAACTCTCAGCCAAGCACGCCCGCAGTCAAAACCTCTCAATAAAAGATGCAACATTCGGATTAAACACTTACAACATGCGTGTGAAACATATGCAACATCGCAAACATCCAGATCTATTTTTGTAACATTCACATAAAATAGTTGCAACATATTTCAGAAACATCTAAAACATATAAAACATACACTTGCAACATCGTGCAACAAACCCTAACTAAATCCAGCCAACGGGATGCTGCGAAGACTCACAGTCCCGGCGTCCTCATCACCGGTGAGGATAATGGCGACTGATGAGGCTACGGCCGGAGGAGCGGCGCGGTGGCGGTTGCGGTCGCGGTCGCGGAGGAGCGGCGCCCGGAGGAGCATGGATGGGGAGCGCGCGGCGGCGCGGAGGAGGAGATAGCGACGAGGGAGACGGTGGCGGCACGGAGGAGCCGCGACAAGGGAGTCGACGGCGATGAGAGAGGCCGCGGCGGCACGGAGGAGCGGCAACGAGGGAGGCGATGGTGACGCGGCGGAGGAGCGCGAGGTCGGCGGCGGCTCGCGGAGGAGCGCGGCGGCACGGGCAGCGTGTGGAGGAGTGCGGCGGCGGCGGCGGCGCGGGGGTAAGGAGGAGGCGTGGGAGTGAGGAGGAATACGATGCGATTTTTTTAACGACGGTGGTGTATACGGAAGACGAGGTTCCACAGCTCACGCGGTTTGGAAACGGTAGATTGGGGCGTCTGATGGATAAGACGCCCTATCTAAGCATTACCGTTTTATAATGGCAAAGTAGCGAAATCTAATTACGGGTGGCATTCTGGCGAACTTTTAATGATGGCGAAATTACAAATTTCTGGCGCAACACTGGTCAGCCGTAAGCGACGCAACCTAGTTTTTTTCAAAACAGTTTGCGGCCGCATGCGCTATCGATTCGCAGTAGTCAACCCACCCACACCAAACGGAAGTGCCAGTTTTCTTTTGACGGTCAAATTAGATGCCAAAACTATATGGTAATGTTCAGACATTGGTCATTTTCCAAAGTACCAGACCCTAGCTTCGGCAAGAAGTACCGGTTTAGAGTAAAATACACCAGCGGTGTTTAAACTTATTCCGATGTGTCATCTGGATCCTCAAACTCTCAAAATGCACATTAGCATCCTTAAATTTGTTAAAGCGTATCATTTAGGTCCAAGATTCTCATAATACCCCTATATTGCTGACGTTTGTCCATCTATTAATCTATAATTTCTCTATGGTACAATCAAATCGAGTTCTTTAAGTATTTTGATGGAAACAACTGATTTGGTGAGAGAAATAGTATAAAAAATCATGCTCAATTAACAGTCATGTCATCATACATAAGGTTACTTGCAAATGGTAGATATCGCAAAATAAAGATTTATCAACTAGAGCAGGAGGAAGGTATTGTGGTGGGAGAGGAAAACTTAAAAACTTACATTACAAACTATTATAAAGGTTTATTTGGATCCCCTGAAGGTAATCATTTTAATTTGGTCGAGACTCACGATGAGGACTTTCCTCGGGTCTCTGATGTAGAAAATAATATTCTTTCTGAGGCCTTTCGTGAGAGTGAGATCAAAGAGGCAATCTTTCAAATGGAACACAATAAGGCACCTGGGCCGGATGGCTTCCCGGCTGAATTCTATCAGCACTTCTGGGATATAATCAAACCGGACCTTTTGGCGTTGTTTAATGAGTTCCATCAAGGATCCTTACCTCTGCACTGTCTCAATTTTGGGGTTATCACGCTGCTGCCCAAAAAAACTGAGGCGACTATGATTCAACAATATAGACCTATTTATTTGTTGAATGTAAGCTTTAAGATTTTTACGAAGGTTCTTACGAATAGGATTAATCTCGTAGCTAAAAAGGTTATTAGGCCCTCTCAAACAGGCTTCGTACCTAATAGATACATTATGGAAGGGGTTGTTGTTCTTCATGAAACAATCCATGAATTACATAGAAAAAAGAAAGATGGAATCATTCTCAAGCTAGATTTCGAAAAAGCCTATGACAAGGTAAAGTGGCCTTTTTTGCAACAGGTGTTGCGCATGAAGGGCTTTTCATCTAAATGGGCTTCTTGGATTCAGCAAGTTACGTTGAAAGGTTCCGTTGGAATTAAGGTCAATGATAGTGTAGGACATTACTTTCAGACAAAGAAAGGTGTTAGGCAAGGAGATCCTTTATCACCCATTCTCTTTAATATTGTAGTAGATGTCCTCGCTATTTTGATAGCTCGAGGGAAAGATAACAGAATGTTCAGGGGTCTGGTCCCAAACCTAGTAGATGATGGTTTATCTATCTTGCAGTACGCAGATGATACAATTCTCTTTATGGAAAATGATCTGGAAGAGGCCAAGAATATGAAGCTCTTGCTTTGCGCTTTTGAGCAATTGTCGGGCCTCAAGATTAATTTTCATAAAAGTGAATTGTTTTGTTATGGTAACGCTAGGGACCTCGGGAGGGAGTACTCAGAAGTCTTCGGTTGTGACATGGGGACTCTCCTGTTTAGGTACCTTGGCATCCCTATGCATCATAGAAAACTCCTAAATGATGATTGGAAAGAAGTGGAGGAAAGGTTTCAGAAACGATTAAGTGGTTGGAAAGGAAAAATGTTGTCCATTGGGGGTCGGTTGGTTCTTATTAACTCGGTTCTTAGCAATCTGTCTATGTTTATGCTGTCCTTCTTTGAGAGTCCTCGTGGCGTCCTTAAAAGACTAGACTACTACAGATCTAGATTCTTCTGGCAGAGCGATGGACATAAGAAGAAGTATAGACTGACAAGATGGGGAGTATTATGTACACCCAAGGACCAAGGTGGGCTAGGAATCTTAGACTTAAGCATTCAGAACAAATGTTTACTTAGTAAATGGGTATTTGGACTCATTAATGAGGATGGCATTTGGCAGAGACTCCTTAGAAATAAGTATTTGAGGCATAAAACAATCACCCAAGTGGAATATATGCCCGGTGATTCGCATTTTTTGTCAGGTCTTATGAAGATTAAAAACGACCTTTTGAGAATGGGCAAATTCCATGTGGGTGATGGGTCACAAACTCGTTTTTGGGAGGATGCTTGGTTAGATGACACTCCTTTCAAAACTCAATATCCATCTTTATATAATATCGTGCGAAAGAAAAGTGCAACTGTTGCAATAGTTCTTACATCAAATCCTTTAAATGTGGCCTTTAGGAGATCTTTAGTTGGCTATAATTTACAGGCTTGGCACCAGTTGGTTACCAAACTTGTCAACGTTCAATTATCAGATCAAAGAGACAAGTTTATTTGGTCTCTAAAACAAAATAGTCAGTTTACTGTTCGATCAATGTATGAAATGCTAATCACTCAGTTGCCTGCACCAAGGAAAAATGTGATATGGAAATTAAAATTGCCCTTGACAGTAAAAATATTTATCTGGTATTTGCAAAAAGGAATTGTTCTAACCAAAGATAATTTAGCCCGTAGACGTTGGAAAGGAAGTTTAAAATGTTGTTCCTGTTATTTAGAGGAAACCATACAACACCTTTTTTTTAACTGTCAACTAGCTAGAACTATATGGAGGATTGTACAAGTTTCCTTTAATCTAATAACGCATGTAAGCATTACGCATATGTTTACTGACTGGCTTAATGGGATTAATAACAAACTTAAATACAAAATCTTGGTTGGAGCATCCTCACTGTGCTGGGCAATTTGTTTAAGTAGAAATGATATGGTTTTTAACAACACTCGAGCCGTTACTCCTATGCAGGTTATCTTCAGCGGGACACACCGGATCCGTTGTTGGGCGTTGCTGCAGAAGGAGGACGAGCGACCACACATTATTCGTGGGTGCCGTGCGCTTGAGACCACGGCGATGGAGATCTTTGCCCATAATGGATGGTCTTTTAGTAATAGAATTACTTTCAGCTAGTGTGAGCTGGTCCCTAAGACATACTGGATTTTTGTTTCCTTTGGTGATCTCGTTTGTAATAAGAAACGGCTATATGCATAGGTCTATGAAGAGGCTAGAATATTGAAATATATTCCCTTTCTAAAAAAAATCATACATAAGGGTATTTTCAAAACTTTGGACTAGATGACATAATTTAGGAAGTTTAGAGACTCAAATATGCATTTTGAGAGTTCAGGGACCTAAACGATACCACAAGATAAGTTTAGAACCGCTCGTGAATTTTACTCTATACCGGAATTGAAGAGATTGAAGAAGCCCGCATGGGACGACCGAATAACATGTTGGAATCAATTTGCTTTCCAAACACCCGCCTCGGACTCCCCTATCACCGGCCTATCCAAAAGCTAGCCAATTATTCACTCTCTTCTTCCCTGGTCCTCCAAGTTCGCCGCGCCCGCCACTTCCTTCCACATCTCTCCATTGACAACCACCTTGTTGCTAGAATGTCTGATTCATGTATCGATCCAGATGGCACCTCCAAATAAGAGCATTCTTCTTCTTTAGATTTATCTCCTACTTCTAATCCTAGAAGATGTTCGTTGCAAGATCTAACTGGACTTCATACTGCTTCTTCGTGTCTACATCCTGGTTATTCATCTCCATCTCCTGCTCCTCCGGCAATCCGCTTCACCTCCTCCCCCTCCATCTGTGCTTCTCCGACCACTGAGTTCACCTCGCGTCCGTCCATTAGCTGACTAGCAACATGATTACTTACATATTCAGCTCCGACTAGCGACATCACCGTCTCTGCATCACCATCTCTGCTTATTCATCTTCCTGATTACTTGAGCTGTTGTACTTGAGTTTGTTGTCCCTTCGATTCGTATTCTCCGCATCGTCTCGTCTAATTCGTCGCATCATGCAGAACCAAACAGTTTATAAATATAACAAAAAGATATAGAAAACTTGCACCTGCGGGAAATCAAACCCAGGTCTGTACCGTGGCAGGGTACTATTCTACCACTAGACCACTGTTGCTTGGACAAGTGGCAGTGTAGTTTATTTACACTGATTATAGTGTTATCTCGACTAGTAGGTTTACAGCCCACGCGCAGTAAAAACCGATTCCAAGTTGAGCTATTTTACGGTGCTCCATACTAGCAGGCGGTAGTACGTAATATAAACTAGATATTAACTAACTCAGTGAAGATTGAATCCATAGCTTGAGCACTTTCGGTGAAGGTCTAGTAACCATTGAAGCATTTGTTACTCTTGGAGGTGAAGCCTCCTAGACGGCTAGGCGTCGCCGGTGAGCCACCAAGGTTATGTTGTGCCACGGAAAGTTTGTGAAAGCCGAATCTTGCCTCCTTTAGGGAAAAGGTCACAACTTAGTGGAACCGGGGAAAGAGCTCGACCTTTGGGTCACTAGGAGCTTCCTCAACGGAGACGTATGATTCACTTTGGTGAATCTGAACTTCGGGAAACAACTATTCGCGTCTCCCATTTGGTTTGCTTCACATTGTTCAATTCTAGCATTTATATTTGCTTCTGCTTCGATCTACTTGGTTGTGCTTTACTTGTGTGCATGGACTTATTGAATCTGCTAGAAATCATCTACAGAAGAAGCTTACCAAGTTTGGTTTGGGCTAGAACTCGTAGATGGGGTTATTTCATGCTTTAGTGTTTCTCAGTGAGAAACCGGTCTGACCGGTTTTGGTTCTGACTTAGTCAATTTCCAGCAAATAGGATCCGGAGTTTCCGAAGGTTGTTGCGGAGTCTCCGGACTTATCCCCGGAGTTTTCGGACATACCCTCGGAGTTTCTGGAGTTTAAACAGACAATTTGTTTTAAGTGTTAGAAATTTACAGAATCACCTATTCACCCCCTCTAGGTGACGTCAAGGTCCTTTCAAGTGTCCTACGCATAGGTTCTCGTGTTAAAACTGGATCTCATGCGAGACCCAGTTCTTGCTCTTTTCCTTCTCTCTCATATTTAATATAGTGCCACATAAATAAATAGTTCTATGTGACAACCTATTTAATGCTATGGAAACCATTCTTGTTGGAGGGTTGGGACTACCCTAAGACCGACTATTATACGATACCAATGTACGTGCCCCTGCCCTAGGGAAACGAACCCGATTGCGCCTAGTTTGCCAGGCAATAAATAGCGATGCCCTGGCCCTCCCCTTGAACCAACACAAACGCATCCCAGCCGCCGCGGCTCCCAATCCAGATATAGGGTTCGGGAGAAAAGAGAGGTTAGGTTCGAGAGAGCGAGTGGCCATGGCGATGGAAGCGGTGGTGGAGATGAGGGAGATGCAGCTGGACGGGGGATGCTTGAGCCGGCCTCCAGGTGCCTCTTGCAGAGGCCACGCGTCACCAAGCCCCGCCCCGAGGCTGCGCACAAGATAGTGATGGCAGAGGCCGCAGCGGGGAACAAGCCGGCGGGGAGCGGCATCAAGACGGCGGCGGCGACAAGCAAGCCGAAGCCGGCTGGGGGCAAGAAGACAAAGATGGTGAGGGTGAAGCAGGCGTACATCGACGCGCTACTTGCCCCCCCCCCCCCCCCCCCCGAGGACCCCCGTCCCCTACATCCCTGAAGAGATCATCCAGCTTGCAGATCCCGAGGAACAAGAGATCACGCGAGCCCGACAGGACTCGATTGCGGCCTACATCAAGCATGTTCGCTTGACTTATGCTGATTCGTTGTGAGAGAAAAATATTGTTGGCGCAAGACGAGGAGGATGACATCCTCGAGCAGTACCACGTTAAAGGGTACGCCGAGATGGAGGTCGAGGTCAGGGGCGTCGACGACGAGGTGGCGGCATGACCAGGGAAATTAGGCAGCGCAGGGGAGGCAGTTTCAGAGGGAGGAGTAAAGCTTCACTGTAGTCTATTTACGTGTCAGTATGGGTGTGGTACAATCTAAGGCCTCGTTTATTGTTTAGTTTCCAAATTCCACCTCCAAATTCAACTATGCAAAAAGAAGATTTCTATCGCATCAAAATGTCGGTACATGTATGGAGTATTAAATATAGATAAAATCAAAAACTAATTGCACAGTTTTATTGTACTTTGTGAGATAAACATTTTGAGCCTAATTAATTAATGTTTGAACAATTATTCACAAATAAAAATGAAATGCTACAGTGTCGCGTTTATGACGTTTTTCAAAGTTTGGGTGTCCAAACTTTGGAACTAAACGAGGGCTAAGCAGCCCGTGTCTTGTGCAATCCATCTATCGTAGGCAGTAGTACTGTTTAAGCTACTTATGGTGTAAGTAAGTGATCTATCGACAACAATGTTATTTTCATGGTGCTTATTGAATCTCATCGTCTTTATGTTGTTAATGTCATATTGTCTAGCTGGAGCCGAATGGTTGATATTAGTGAACCATTGATTGCATTGCCCTTCTGATTGGATAACGCAACCAAAAACGTAGCTGAATCTTAATAGCAATCGTTTAAATCTGTATGTGCAGTGTGGGGACCTGATATATTTGTTGAAGGTGGGGGAGAGATGAAAGTTGAGATGTCGGTGGTAAGGCTATGGGTGCGGAAGAGAGTTTCTTGAGGCGAGGTGCCTGACTTCCCTCTCCCCCTCTAGACTATGCCTGCTGAAACTTCAGCAATTCACCAGCTCAATCCAAGAAGCACACAGCTTTGTATACTGAAAACCACATTCAGAGCCTTCAATTATATATCTTATCTGTAGTAGCTTGAAAATAAATCTCTGTACTCAACAATAACTGGTTCGATTTTAGCCTGGCATGGCCAATCGATAAGTTGTTCATTATGCTTTTGTTTTTCCTAGAGGTGCTTGAATTTTTCTGGTGCACTGATATAATAAGCTGACCTTGTGGTTTCTCCAGAAAAAAAAAGGAGATGGGTTTATACAGATTAATCAGTCTAGTCTGCAAGTTTTGTTTCACTAAGACCACTATCAATTTTTATCACAAGGAGCAGTGCACTGATAACTTTGATTATCAAGAGTACAAAGATCTCACTGATTTGTTCACCAAAATGCTAAACCTAGGCTTGTGTCAATGATGCTTTTTGTTTGGTGATCACCCATCTTCTGGGTTACACCCATTCAGCAGTGCCGCATAGCATCGCCATTGACCCTCCTCGACATCAGTGATGATGTGATATGCATGAGCTTCATGATATAGGTGATTTCTTTGATTATCTTTATGTAGCCCTTGACAGTGGTGTCTTTGTGACGCGCCGGAGCCGGAGGAGAACGTGGGGCTGCAAGCAGGAGCTGGAGCCGCCCGCGACGTTGGTGCTGGAGCCGGAGTTGTCCGTGACGCCGGAGTGGACAGAGCCCCCGACGCCGACACTTGCAGGAGCTTGCCCAACGCCCGTTTGTGCCGCCTTCTTCCAATCCAACTGAGGTAATAAAGCCTTGCTCTTTTAATCTAAAGTTTATATGTCAATGTGTTCTAAAATTCAAGTTTGAGGATGATGGTTTTATTTTATTGGACTGGATAAAGGGGACACGGAGAAATGATTTTTCCTTAAGAGTTTTTAGCGCTAAAGATTATATAGCACAAATGTTGTGGCGGATGATGTTCATCGTATTTTTTTGTCTCCATGTATGTTTGGCTGATTTTTTTTTTTGAGGGCTTTGGCTGACTATATGTTAGGAACATAGGATTTTTCTGTGTTCTGTTGCACATGGATATTGCACATAAATCAACAGAAAGTATGTGATAACTAATTTATTCACCTTTGAATCACAGAAACTAGTATGTCGCACCACACTTGGATGTATAGTGGTTGGCAGCGTGGAAAAGCTCCCTCTAATGAATGGATTGATCAAACAAATAATCACCACTACCAAAGTGTTCAGACTAGCAAACTTGCAATCAGCTTGGATGAACCGTAAACAATAATCACCAGTACCAAAGTGTTCAGACTAGCAAACTATTGCTCTCCTAGAAATGAATGAGCCAATACAAGCATGGAACTTAACTAACTCCTGCTCATCACATATACTTGACAGTACAAGCACAGAACTTAGCACCATAGCTAATGAATAGAGTCACAATAGACTAAGATTTGTATTCTAATTGGCATTATAAAGACATCCAAACCAATAAAGCCACAACAATACTAAAACAAAAATTTTCACAATACTAGCATAAGCACTTCATTCAGAAAAAGATTCGAGAGTCATTCTAAAAAGTAATAATAGAACAAGGTATGCCACTTCACTAAATGAAAGCCAGGTTTTGCAAACTCAAATGGTGAATAAATATAAAATCATCTTGTAATTTCAGCTGTAGATGAGTTACTTTACTTTCCCTCCTACCTCGCCAAATTATATGATTAACTTGTTCGCCACCTCATCTTAGCCATCCATCAACCTTTAGAAGCTACATCGATTTTCCATTGGAAAAGGTCCAATTTATTACCCCCAAGTATAGTCTAGTTCCAAATAACCCCCTAAAGTATTGATGGTCTATTTAACCCCTTGGTTTTGCAAAACCGGATCAAAACACACATTTTAACATATTTTTAAAACCGATGGCTGGTTTTTGAACCAGTTTTGCGGACTAGATTGACATGTTGGCGGCCCATGTGTCCTTAAAACCGGATCAAAGTATGTTTAGGTCCTAGGAATCCCCTACCTCCCGTGCATTAACCCCTCGTCCAGTGCATCGTTGCCTTACTCATGTGCGTCGATGGTGCCGGTGGATAGATCAATCCAAAGATTGATCACGCAGCAAAAGATTAGGGGTCAATGAGAAGACGAGCAGATCTGTGTCCCTAGTCATTGTGCCATTCATTTTTTATGTGTGTTGTTACCTTGGCTGATAGGGTTTTGGCAATGAGGGGTGAACTGATCCTAAACAAAGTTGCCACGTAAGCACCGTGTCAATTCTAAACACACGAGGTTAAGTAGACTATTTGATACTTTAGAAAGTTATTTGGAATTAGACTGTAATTTAGGGTAGTATATTTTAGTCTCCCAAGTCAACGACACAATGAACAAATATATTGGGCCCAGTCCAGCCCATCATGCATAAGCAAATCTCACGGTCCAATTTGTTCCAGCCTGCAGGTTGCGGATTTTTTAAGTAGTGGGCTGAATCAAGACCGCCGCCACCGGGCTCACACGGTTCCATAAAAAACTCACGGGTCACAACTCACGAGGATGAACGGCGGTAGGAAGTTTGGCGGCGGCCGCCCGCCGACGGGGACTCCTTCCCTCGCGTGGTCTTCCGTGATCATCGTCGCCTCCCTCCTCGCCGGCGCCTCCATCGTCCACAACATCTACAAGCCCGATATGGTTCGTGAACTCCTCCCACCTCCGTGAACTCACGCATGCCACCTGTTCGACCGAATTCCTACACGAGACCGTGCTCATTTTGTGTTCCCCTTTCCGATTCATTTCATTTGTGCAGACCATTCCACCTGTGGAGAGTGCCAGCGGAAGCAGCGGCAAAGAAAGCTGAGCCGGGTACATATGCCCGGTCTTTAGGAGAGCCATCCGGTGATAAAAAGCAAGAAAAGTTTGAAGAAGTTGCCGTTACTGTGTTACAACTTGTGAATGTTTCTTTCAACAAGCACACGATGCTGCACCTTTTCATCCTGTGTTTTGGTGTCTGCTTTTATTTTCGCAACTGAGTGATGTGAGAAGATGTAATATTTGCTGCCCTTTATGCTCTTGGCTGCGCATAGCCATGGCCCATGGGGTTCTTATTCAATTTTCGTGTGTACTCATGAGTATACAACTATATCAGCAACTCATGTGCTTGTTTTTCTTTTCTCAAACATATCCATAAGTTTCTGATCCCCATCTGATGATCTCTTTCTAAGTGCTGGAGTATCTGCCGATGATTAAGAGACACCACAATTCTTCCTCGATCATTTTTTTTATTTGAAAGCAAGAACTAGAAGTGAATCGAGGCGGCACGGGGAAACCCAACAGTTGAGCTGCGTACCACTGGCAAACAGACCTCCAAGCTCAAGTTGGAGAGAAGACGCATGCAGTTGCATTGCAGTTCACTTGTACAGCGCGCACCGATACAGATGTTACACCATCACGATTACGGCACGGAAAATCTTTACCAGACAAACGAACACACCGCAGCGCGGCACGCACGCGTCTCCGAGCCCCGCTCGCTGAAAACACAGCAGCTGATCATGCATGGCGCCGGACCACCACTTGCCTGGCCACCGTGCACGGCGACGGCGTGCTCTCGCCGTCGGCGGCGCGCGCGATCAGCGGCGAGCCCCGTCGCGCGGCGCTTGCCTGGCGTACCGCACCGAGAAGGAGCGCGCCAGGTTCTCGGGCTCCCCCGCCGCCGCGCCCTCGTCGAAGTTCTGCACGTACTCCTCGTGCCCGTACAGCTGCTGCTGCCGCTCCTTCGCCGACGATCCGCTCCGGCTCATCACCGCCACCTTCCCGCTCCTCCTCCTACTCCCGATCCACGCCCGCACCAGGCGCGCCACCGCCCCCGCCACGCCGCCAGTCGCTGCCCGGGCCGCGGGCGCGCGCCCGTGGGACACGCCGCCGCCGTCCCCGAGGCTTCGTGGCCAGTCGTGGCCGCCGCCGGCGCAGGGCGCGAAGGCGGCGGCGAGGGCGGCCGGCACGGACCTCTGCCGCGTCAGATGGTGCGCGGCCACGGTGGTGTAGGCGCCGGAGCCGGAGCCGGAGCGGGAGCTGTAGCTGTAGGCGGCGCCGGGCGTTCCGGCGCTGCTGGCCATCGTCAGGTCGTCCAGGTCCAGCACGACGGCGGCAGGAACAAGAGGTGGCGTTCGTTCGAGGGCGTTCGAGAGGCCGCTATGCGCGCGAATGGCGAATGTGATGTGCAGACGGGACCTGTGCTCGCTAGCGAACAAATGGGGATGCAAACAGCAGCGTGCAAGCGTGGTGTCTTGGACTTTTGGTGTCGGCGGCGACGGCGACGGTCAAGTGCGACCGCGCGCGCGGCGTTTCCGCGGCCGCACAGGTGGAGTGTGGGAGACTGGAGAGCAGGGCGGGTGAGCTGGAGGGGATCTGTTGCTTCTTGTAAAGTGATCCTGCTGCTGCTGTTGTTGTTTTTTTTTAAAAAAAAAGAAGGAACCAGCTGCTGTTGATTTTTCATTTGAGTTCTGAGTCATGTCATCTGTGGCGGCTGGATTAATTGGAGCTGCTGATCTAGGTTTTTTTTTCTCTCTCTCTCTATCTTTTATTTGATGCGTCATATCGCGCGGGGTCTCGGTCCAATCCCGAGGGGCGAGGGAATCAGCAGACGCAAAAGTCCTGCTGCGTGCCACCTCAGTCGACGACGACGACTTCTGAATCACACGACAAGTCAAAAAGGAGCCACTTGGGCCTCTCAGCGGCAAAGCCCGTCGCAAGGATACCTGCTGCAAGAGGGCCTGGACTGGGTTTTCTTTTTTTAGAAAAAGTCCATCCTACCTCCCTCGTCTGTAACCGAAGTTTGGTTTGGCTCCCATATTTTAGATACCGGGTAAGTGACCTCCCCCATCTTACAAAACCGGTTACTTTTCCTCCCTCACTGGTTTTGGGCCCCGGTTTTGACCGTTCGCGTGCCACGTCACTGCCACGTCGGATACTGACATGTGGGCCCTGCTGACTTAGCTCATACGAAAGCAAAACACCGGTTCGACCCGACCCGTTCGCTCTCCTCTCTCCCATTCTTTTCCCCTCGCTGGACCGGGGCACTGCAGTGCAGCAACTCGCCAGCGACCACCCGGCCCCTCCGCCTGGCGAGCACCGGCGCCATCCATGTTCCGCGGGAGCAGCTTGTGTCGGCGTCGGGCGACCGCTCCGGGCAGCGCTCGCGCTCCTCCGCGCCGCACCCCACTCGCGTTGTCGCCGGCATGGTCCGCGACGCCGAGGTCCACGGCGCCAGCGGGAGCGGAGCAAGCGGCGGCGGGAGCGGGCCACGGCACCAAGCAGGCCTCCGCGGCGGGAAGCAAGCCGCGGCGGCGGCGCGGCCAAGGCGGCGGCAACGCGAGCACGGCAGGGTGGGCCGAGGCAACCAAGCCGTAGGCAGCGGCGGGGCGGTCGGCAAGCGGGAGCGGAGGGACGGTAGGCGAGCAGGAGCAGTGGGTCAGCGGCCGAGCTCGACGGGGGCGGTGGGTCTGCGGTGTGGCGTCCGCCGACGGAGGCTCGGCGCGACGGCGGTCGGGCGGTGTGGGAGAAGGGCCAACGTGGAGGGGATGGGTGCGAGACCGCGGCGAGGGATATGGAGGGAGAGGAGAGAAGGATGGCGGCCGCTGCGAGGAGCACGCCCGCCGCCGCCATTGCGGTAGTTGACCACCGCGGGCCGCCGGTGGGGGAGAAAAAGGGCGGCAGCGCTCGCGCTCCTCCGCGGCGGCGCCCGTCAGCCCCGGCGACGGCGCATTTGCGGAGGCACAGCCCGCACCCACCAGGCTGCGCACGGGGGCGACGGGGACGGGGCGGTGCGGGGGCGGAGGGGAGAGGGGCGGTGCCGCGTGGGGCCGACGCCGGTCGAAGAAGGCGATGACGACCGCTAGGGGAGAGAGGAAGAAAGGAGGGGTGTCGATTAAGCGGGTCGGGTCGGGCTGAGTCAGTAGGGCCTACATGTCAGTATCCGACGTGGCACGCAAACAGCCAAAACCGGGATCCAAAATTAGTGAGGGAGAAAAAGTGACTGATTTTATAATACGGAGGAGGTCACTTATCCAATATCTAAAACGAGGGAGTCAAACCAAATTTTAGTTACAGATGAGGGAGGCAAGATGAACTTTTTCGTTTTTTTATTATTAGGCCTGGGCTGGTTGACTGCTCCCATCGTCCTGGGCCTGGCCGTGTGGACTCCGTGGTCAAAGCCGGCGCCTGCCCCGCACGGCCGCTTCCCCCTGTCGTCACTCGCGTCTAGAAGCCCTCCCGCCGCCCGTCCCCGACCTTCCGTCCAGCTTCCAACACGACTTTCCAAGTTCAAAATCCAACCGCGGCAAAGAAAAGCCAAATCCCACGCTTGTCATCTCCCCCCGGACCGATCAAACGAGGCGGCTACCGACCGGCCGGCTTACACGAGCGGGGTCTTCGATCCTTCCTTCCATCGCCGCCCCCCTTTCCGTGCACGAGCACAAGCGTGTATATATACACACGCGCGCCATCTATCGCGGCTCGCTCTGCCAGTGCGCACCTAAATCGTCGATTGCCAGCAAATTCTCCGGCTCTCGGCAGCTCCGTGTGCGAATTACGCTAGCCTCGGGTGAAATCCTTGCTTGGCGTCGGTAGCAGGCATGGCGGCGGCGGCGGGCAGGTCGTCGGCGGTGGAGGAGACGGCTGCGGCGGCGCGAGGGCTGCGGCTGCGGGGGGTCGACCGGCAGGCCGTCGACCGGGGCGTTGCCTACGTGCTCATGGTCGCCGCCCTCGTCGCCACCTACGCGCTTCACTAGAGCTGTGCCGTCTCGTTCTGCTCCAGGGAAGGAAGAAGGGATGATGCCTTTGCTTTTGTGAGCTGCTGCACTTCTTCAGCCTGTGTTTCGTGTTCGAGTTCCCCTGCACCAAAACTTCATTAATTTCTCTCGTCTCCTCTTCATACGGAGAAGATGGGAGATCGATGCCCGTGTGTTCTAGCTTACTAGTTTGCTACGGATGATGATGCTACGAAAATTCTTTTTCCTTATTATACGTATGTATATGTATTCTTTCCGTGTTTAATCTGTACAAAAAACGGGTCATTTGTTGCCGAGAAAGCACGTACTGTTGCCAATGCTTTTGTCTCATTTTTGTGCGCCTTGCGATGTGATTGGGATTGGATATTCAGAGTTTGTGGACGGACAAAACTTGCCTTCAGTTTACTCTGCTGTAAAATCCAGGGGCTGGTTCAACAGCAAGGGGCACCACATCACAGTACACCACGCCTTGTATACTTGCCGTGCCCATAAACGTGTGTACGTGCATCGCGTGTTGCAGTTCTCTGCTGCTCTTCGGATCATTTGCTAATAACAAAATAACAGGGTATACTATGAAAACATATGTATTATTAATTCATCACAAAATGTATTATTAATCACAAAAGGCTAGAGAACTATGCGAGTATGAACGGTTTACAGAATATAGAAGTCACCAGCATGCTGTCAAATACAAAATGAACACAGGACTTCTATATTCTGTCAAACAACTAAGCCCACTAAAACGATTTACAGAATATAATCAATGTGCATACTCGTACAACTTGCAGGTAATGGAACGACAGGAAAATCCTGATCTTAATTCTTTTTTGGTTGACATTGACAAAAGGATTATCGATACATGGGAGTATCTAGTAGTCGGAGTTCTACCTATGTAAAGTAACTAATGTAGTCAATTGAGTAAAATGTATCAGAGATCCATCAACTTGTAAGCGGGTGTCACTTAGGTCCATAAACTCTGAAACTACTTTTTTGATCCATAAACTTATATTTTGTGTCGTTTAGGCCCTTAAACTCCTAAAACTTAAATCATAAACTCTAAAAACTGCGATTTTAGGTCCATAAACTTGTAATTTATGTCACATAGGTCCATAAATTCTAAAAGTACATGTTTAGGTCCATAAACTTGTAATTAGTGTATCATAATACTCTTCCATATAAACGCATCACATGTACGCATAGTGCTAGCATAGCACCATAACCGAAGACCTCTCTCTCGGCCACTAGAAGATAAAATTTTATTGAGGCTATCCTAATGAAACGTGCCATTAACGTTGTGTGGCCCGCCTATATTATGGGCTCTGATCATATCTGAACTTTAGCTTTAAAACCCTATAATGGCAGTATGTGAACCCCCTGAACCATAATCAATGATTTAAATCGCGCGCTATGGAATTTAGCGGGAGACTCTTGCAAACGCTATAGGCGCTATAGCTGCCGCTATAGCGCCGCTATAGATACGCTATAGCGGCAGCTATATACAGTAGCGTCAGTTGTTTCTGGCCGCTATAGTCGCGCTATAGCACGCTATTTTTTTACAGGTCAACCATTCTAGGAAATTTTAGGATAAGTCGATAAGATGACATAGTTCATACTTCATAGTTCATACAATTACAATCATACTTCATAACGATAGCCATACAATTCGACCAGGCTTTAGTTTTGGCCCACAACAAAATCGAGCCGCTATTTCGCACGCTACGCTATTCCATTTAGCGCCGCTATTGCGCGCTATAGCGGCGATAGCGCCCATAGCGCAAAAATGTGAAATATCGTTGCGGCAGTTTCTTTGGGCCGCTATAGCGGCACTATAGCGGCGCTATAGCGCGCTATTTTTTACATTGACCATAATTCATGTCAATAACCTCGAAAATAAGTCTCTCCATATGCAGGATTCAAAATCATGGTTCGCATTTAACATTCGTGGTGAAACTCCAGTGAAGCACGGATAGCATGCAGATTCATATTGGTGCCGCATTAGTTAATGAAGATTAGGTAGAGAGGTACACGGACCTAGCTGACACAAATTACAAGTTTATAGACCTAGAAATGCATTTTAAGAGTTTGTGGACCTAAGTGACATAAATTACAAATTTATGGATCTAAGTGACACAAATTACAAATTTATGGACCCAGAAATGCGCTTTTGAAGTTTATGGACCTACCTGACACTTTCTTACAAGTTGATGGATGGCCGGTGCATTTTACTCTAGTCAATTTGATGCCGCCTCACAGGAAGCACAGACCAACGGGCAATGAAATATAGAGATTGAGGCCTCGTTTGGTTTGCCATGACTTATTTTAAGTCCCAATAAGTCCAAAAAACTGTCAACACAGGGTGACTTATTGTGACTTAAATTGAGTCCCCAATTCTCCAAATACTTTTTTTTGAGCAAACAAGTCTCCAAATACTTGCTTATAGGAGCTCAAAGCCAACTTTTCCCGCGGTCCCCTCCCCTCCCCTCATCATGAGCTGATATAGGGGTAATTTGGTCTTTATTCATCTCACTTTATGATCTTTAGTTCCTTTATAAATCTGTAGAACCAAACATGATAGAGGACTTAAGTTTAGTCCCTAAAAGTGACTAAACCAAAGGCACTAGAGAACCAAATGGGGAGTTGAAGCCATGGACTCGAGCCATGACAATCAACAACAACATGTATAGACGGGCACGCGCAAGACAAGACCGATTTCGGGTCTGCCGACACCTAGCGCAACATGGCAGGCAGAATTGTGGAGAGCATATGATGGCCTCCACTCTCATGCGCACTATGAATTAATTAATTAGACTATTTCGAAGTAACTATGTGCTTCACGATAGTAAATATTTGTTTCGTCAAGAGGTTGTTAGAGCTACCTTTCCTTGAGATGTGGGTGTAAAAACACACCTAATATTTTTATGTTTTTGTGTGAAACAAACATGACTAAATTAAGTAGGACAATGTAGTTATGCTAGCTAAAGGTATTCTTCAAGCCAAATTTGCAAACTAAACCATGCTTGTCTGGTACGATCACGCCGTAAGAGGTGCAAAAACAGGAACCACACTTTTGGAGAGAAATGATACATGGATACAAAGGAGAGGACCATCCATTTTGACATGTAGGGGCACAAAGAGCAACCGAACAGACCAATGGCTCGCCACACTTTAGGTGTAGTACACCTTGGCGACAACCAAACATAATCAAAACCTTTACAGGTAAATACTTGTTTTTTATATAAAAAATAACTTTTTGCTTGTATGAACTTTATTTTTTTGCTTTTCACCCAATCTTAAATTTGTGGATCCACCTTTGGTTTTACTGTGGTGCCTATGTATAACCCTATAGATATGCCTTTGATTTATGCTAGGGTTCAAAACTATTGCTAATTTATCTTTGTGTACTTGAAAGGATATTGAAATATTTTTAGATTAGTGGTGAGGTAAAGTTACTCACGTACACACATGGAGATGCACATTCCTCAATTTACGTTTTGAATTGAGTCTGTACATACTTCCGAACTGGCCATGAGTCGTTAAGTTAATAAAAAATAGATTAACTTATACTCTTTACAATATTAAGACTGTGCACGACAAATGAAATCGTTTTCATCGTGAATTTGTACATTCAAACATTTCCTAGGTGATATATACATTCAAACATTTATCTTGCTATAGATTGAAAGGACTAATAAACACGGTCGTATATAAAGATATTCCTTTGGCTTATAAAAAATAATAGTTTCGTTGATCTCATTTTAAATTTTTAGGTTTTTCTTCTCCTTGTAGAATTATTAACATCTCAAACAAACTATAATTTTCATGTTATGATGTACTCCCTCCGGTATCGTATTAGAAGTCGTTTAGGACAGCGACACGGTCACCAAAGCACAACTTTAACTCCACTTTTTTATAAAAATATTTCTTGAAAAGTTTTATATGTATATTTTATGAAAGTAATTTTCAAGACCAATCTATTTATATGATTTTCACATTTTTCATACTCAACGACTTAAATGTTATTCATGATTTATATTCTCAATGTTTGACTCAAACCTTGTCCAAAACGACTTCTAATACGATACCGGAGGGAGTATAATATAATGGTTGTTACCTGTATTATCTTATCATCATCGAATTTGTCATGATATTTTGTTTTCTATTGTCTTGTGAGATAGGTCGACACTAAGTTAAAGGTCAAATCAATTTCAATCCACAAATTCAAATACATCTGGGGCAGTTAAACAATCTAACATCAAAATGTTTGAACCATCCAAAGTTAGCATTGAGCATCTCCAACAGCTTCTGTATATTCTCTTGGCTAGCTAAAAATAGACAAAAGAGAGAAAAAATCCAATCCAACAGACTAGCTATGTGGATCGCTATTTTCCCAGGCTCGCTATCTCATGCCCTCCACTCGCTACCTTTGCCGAGCTAGTTGCGCTCGCTATCCGCGCTCACCCGCGCCCTCTCCCCTCCTCCCGCTCCCTTCCCCGGCCCCCTCTGTTCCCTCCCCACCCCATGCGCTGCTGCTCCGAGGTGGAGCGCAGCGACTCGGCACGACACGGCCGCAGCTCGGCACGACGGAGCGGTTCGGTACGGCGGAGCACGGTCAACGGCGTCGGAGATGGAGGATGGGGCACCATGGTCGCTGCAACTTGTGTTGTTTAGTGGAGGACAGAAGTAGAGAGAAAGGCTGCTGCTTCCTACCGGCGTTGATGGGGAGAGATCAGGGAGGGCGAGTAGAAGACGTTCAATAAATTGGAGGGAGGAGCAAGTGGATTTGCTTGCTCGAATTTGGAAACTGGATTTTGATGCGTGGCTATTGCTTGTGGACTGGAGTTGTGCGGCTGAGCAGCAGAGATGCAGTTGAGATTGGGGAGAGAGACGGAGGCGTGACTTGCTCTTACAGCTAGCTTCTTGCGGTGGAAGAAAGAAAAGAGCAGAGGGAGAAGAGAGTGGCACCAGAGGAGCACGCAGCGGGGATAGCTCGGCGTCGGCGGCGGTAGGGTAGCGCGGATGAGGGGAAGAAGGCAAGGCCGGCGATGAGAGGAGAGGAACAACTGACATGTAGGACATGTGGGCCCATTGATATTTAATATACAGAAGGTGCAGTTTTAGAAAGTTTGTTGGTTTATCTCTCCTTTTGACTAGCTTTTTATTTTTAACTAGCCTCTTAATTTTTAAATTTAGCTATTGCTAGTCTCTTGCAGATGCTTTTAGGCATTAGTTGCTCCCGAGCTTTACAGATCAACCCAGCTTTGCTTAACCACTACGTCAGCATTACAAGTCAACATCCCACGATCCAAAAAGGCCATCAGGAAAACACACACGGCCTCCAGATCCAATCCACGCTACCTCGGAGACCCGTTAACCCGCCTGCTACCTCTCCACTCCCCCTCTCCGCCTCGTCGCCCCCGCAGGCCCGCATTCGCAAATCTCCCCACCTCTCCCCGCGCGGCGCCTGCACCTCCCTCCCCGTCCGGCGGCGAGAGGCCACCGCCCGCGCGGCCGCGCTCCTCACGCTCCCCCACCCGCACCCCGCTCCGCAAACCCTAGAAGCGCCGCCTCCACGGCTGCTCCTCCGCCTGCCGCCCTCCTCGCCTCCCTGCCGCCGCCGTAGCCGACGCGGGCGCCACCATGGTACGTGCACGTGCCCCTCTCTCGTCGTCCTTCTCCCCGAACCCCTCGTCCAGCTCCCGCCTCGCTGCTTCCCCGCCGCGGACGCGAGATCGCGCCCGTTCGTCTGTGGGCCGTTCGTGCCGGCGCGGCAGCGAGATCCGCGGCGGGGCTGGTCGAAATCCGCGTGGATCTGGCTGTTTCCGGCGTTGTGTACTGACGTGACTGCCGTTTTTTTGTTATGCCTGTGGTGGTGGTCGGCGGGCGATGGTCGTGTTGCCGCAGCCGCTCCGGTTGGATATCAAGGTAATCGCGACGCCTCTCGCTCGGATCCGTTTGGTTTTCTGCTTCGTGGTTTCCCTCGGTAAATGGTTTTTTGGGTCGTTTCGCTGATGGTGGTTTTACGTTTGGTTGGATCAGAGGAAGCTCGCGCAGAGGTCGGAGAGGGTCAAGTCCGTGGATCTGCATCCGACAGAGCCATGGTGAGTGTCTGGTTCCTTGTACAGAAATGCTGTGTGAATTACGAGTGCTTCGACCAAGCCACAGCTAATCACATTATTGCTATGTCGTGTAATGCAGGATTTTGTCAAGTCTGTACTCGGGGAGTGTTTGCATCTGGAACTACCAGACACAGGTAGGTGATCATTCATGCTTCACAGTAGCTTATGTCTATACTTTTGTACTAAATGGGTTGTTGGATAGACGTTTTATGCAATGATGACCATCATATTGCCTTCACTATAGAAATCAAGACACACGGGCATTTAGGGTGTATTGTTGTATGCAAAACGAACTTAACTATATGCTATCGATAGAGAGGAAGGGAGGCATAAAACCCATAGAGCAAAGATTTAATGGAATCTGCAAAAAGAAGTGCAATGTACTCAGGACAAAAGTAACAAGCTTGTCCCTGATGGTTACTAAGATGGATGGCATGTTGCATAAGCCAAGCTTATAACTAACTTGTAAAGGGTCCATGAACTACAGATGGTTAATAAGAAAAAGGCAAACACATGAGTAGACACTAGTACTGGGAAAGAAGAAAATTGGAATGTTATTATTTGGAAGGGAACAAAAGGACAAGTGAAATTCAACTACTTCTTACAGTTTAGAAATATTACCTGGTAGGTTTGTTGTTAAACTAGCATTCTTGAAATGATGAAATTGTATTAATTTATCCCCAGACAATGGTGAAATCATTTGAAGTCACGGATTTACCAGGTATGCTTGCCCAACTTTCTGCTTACTTCTCTTCACTGATATTTGCATCATGCTAATATATCCATGTGAATTTCAGTTCGTTCGGCCAAATTTATTTCACGAAAGCAATGGGTAGTTGCGGGTGCTGATGATATGTTCATCCGTGTGTACAATTACAATACAATGGATAAGGTCAAGGTTTTTGAAGCTCATACTGACTACATTAGGTGTGTGGCTGTTCATCCCACACAGCCTTTTGTTCTGTCATCTTCCGATGACATGCTAATTAAGCTATGGGATTGGGATAAAGGCTGGGTATGCACTCAAATCTTTGAGGGGCACTCTCACTATGTGATGCAAGTCACATTTAACCCAAAAGATACCAACACTTTTGCTAGTGCTTCCCTTGATCGCACAATAAAGGTATGTGTTATCTCCCCTTAATCTGTATATCATTTGCTAACATTACGTTTTTCTTAGCTGACCATGAATCCTTTTTTTTTTAAAAAAATCAGATATGGAGTCTTGGTTCTCCTGATCCTAACTTCACATTAGACGGCCATTCAAAAGGTGTGAACTGTGTTGATTACTTCACTGGTGGTGATCGACCATACTTAATTACTGGCTCTGATGATCAGACTGCAAAGGTTTGTTATATGCACTGCACTGTACTCCTGTGAGCGTATATGTACATCGTGATGACATTATTGTTCAAATCAGGTTTGGGATTACCAAACAAAGAGCTGTGTTCAAACACTTGAAGGACACGCACATAATGTGTCTGCTGTATGTTTCCATCCAGAGCTACCTATAATAATTACTGGCTCAGAGGATGGGACAGTTCGAATGTGGCACTCTACTACCTACAGGTATTGCTCCTCACTGGCTACTTGGCTAGTACCCCTGGCAGGCACTTGCCCTTCAATGCAATTATGCTGTCATTTTGAGGCCAAATCTGGCAGCCACTAAAGTTTGTCAGCAGTTTCTATGATAACACTTTGTTAATTCGAGGTTTAACTAAGGCTGGGACAAAAGGCATTGAAATTTTATTATTTTTTAATCTGAGGTTTAATTTGTGACATACTGACATTACATTCTTAGGTTTTAGAGGTTAGAGCTTTATTCTTGATTTGTTTATTACAGTAGCAGCAGATTGCCAGATTTTGTTACTTCAGATAGAATAAATATGGGATTAATATCCTCATATTATAGTGTGCTTGGACTGATGACAATAATAGCAGACCATTAGGGTAAGAGGGAGGAGAGAGAGAGTTCTAAATGTAGAAGACAGGGTTACATTTATTCTAAATGTAGAAGGCAGGGTTACACTTACACCTGTTAGGTCGTTCACTACCAGTTGAAATAGGATACATACAGATACAACACTGCAAATAGAAGTAGGGGCGGATGAGACATGCTTGATATAAGGATCAGACCTTATTGTAATGGTTGAGCTTTAAACCATCATGGCATGTATGACTTGATTAGTTTCTGACCACAAGTTGTTGAAGTGATCACCACCTTTAACAAAGTGTTGAGAAAAGAGATTTCTTGGAGCTGTGCTTTCTTGTGCAGTGTTGAGAAAAGGAATTATTTGGACTCACCATTGGTGTAATTATAAACTGATTCTCATTTTCTTGTATAGAATTATGGCACTACTATTTGATGCAAAAACTCAGAATATATGGAAACCTGGTGCATTCTGCTTACGAGTTAAATGAAATAGTACTGTCATAAATCAGCCAGTGTATATGCATGTTCCTAGGTGGAACTGAATCTTAAACACAATCCTATTTCTATGCTTTGTCAAGCATATAGTACTATTTTTCCCCTTATAGAACAAGGGAATAACAATTTGCTTGATACTTTTGCAGGCTTGAGAACACTCTTAACTATGGCCTTGAACGAGTTTGGGCGTTAGGATACATGAAAGGGTCAAGAAGGTAGTCTCTCTGTTTCTCACGTGTGAAGTGTCATGATGACATTGGGCATCATGTCTTGTAATCTGTTATCAAAGTTCCACTTGGGTCCACAGCCCAGTCATGCTGCATACACTGTATTTTTCATATTTCCTCAACTGTCTACTTGAAAGAAGGAAGTATTTAGTGTACTTTTTTTTTCTCTGTATCCCTTCACATACATTGTGACAATAACATGTCTGCCTAACCATTTGTTCCAGAAGTTTATTCTCTCTGTGAAACATGTTGTGTGAGTCTTTCATTAAATTTGTTTTTCCTGCATTAGTTAAGTTAATGATATGGAATGTCTTATATTGTGTAGGGTCGTGATTGGATATGATGAAGGGACAATAATGATAAAAATTGGCCGTGAAGTCCCTGTTGCTAGCATGGACAGCAGTGGAAAGATCATATGGGCAAAGCATAATGAAATCCAAACTGTTAATATCAAAAGTGTTGGTGCAGACAATGAGGTTGGTTTACCGTGCTATTATGTTGTAAACTTAGGTTTGTTATAATCTCTCTATGGTCCTTAGCTGTTTCATTTTTCAGATTGCAGACGGTGATCGATTACCATTGGCTGTGAAGGAGTTGGGAAGCTGTGACCTGTACCCACAAGTACGTTTACTTTTGATAAAATGAATGCAACTTCAATTGTGATATTCTTTACCATGAGTCAACTAAATGCTTGTAAATCAATTCTAGTTATTGTTTCAATGTTCAATTGAATTAGACATGGTAAATATTGTCATTGTAATATATCATGTCGTTTTGGTAACACGTCATTTCACCATGCATCCCAAATATTTATACGTTGAAATAATGCATCCAAATATTTATGCTTATACTTCTAATGTGTAAATTTATGTGTATGGATATTCTGTTACCTGCATTTGTTTCAGTCTAATTACATTATGTATGTGGTTCATTGTTAGTGATAGCTCATTTGGGAACTGGTATTTTTGTTTGTAACTTGGTGGGACAAAAATGCATATGGGGGTTTATGACTTATGGCTAACGGTAGATTCTTTTGAACAGTGTTAAATGTTTGAATCATCAGGAATTTGTTTTCTTGTTGAAACTTGCTTTGTGGTCACACACATCTTTTTGAGCTGGTTTACATGAGCAAGTTACTAATACTGATATTTGTTTCAGACCTTAAGGCACAATCCAAATGGGAGATTTGTTGTTGTATGTGGAGATGGAGAATACATAATATACACAGCATTAGCATGGAGAAACAGATCTTTTGGATCTGCACTTGAATTTGTTTGGTCGACCGATGGAGAATATGCAGTCAGAGAAAGCACCTCGAGGATAAAGATATACAGTAAAAATTTCCAGGTTTTTTCTTATATAACTTTTCCCCACTACCATTTTGTTTAGTTATCCCTATACCTACATAGGTCTATCTCTGTTCTCTGATGAAAACCTATTGAATACATGTTTCTTGTATCATATCAAGCATTCCTTCTATAATTGTATGGTTCACTGGTCATTCAGACCATAAAATCTAATATTGAAATGTTTGGCCAATTGGCCTCATATTCGATTTGTAGCCCCAGGATTTGCTAGAATGAACTATAATTTACAGTAGTTATGAATTAACTGTATTTTTTACTATAAAATGAAATAAACTGTACTTTATTTTGTGGTGGTGTCCTTTTTGTTAAGTATAGGCAATGTCAAGGTATTTAATCTGTATTTTACTGTATGGCTTCAGATCAAGTTGTTTAGTGAACATTATTAATCAGTTTACTATGCTCCGTACATTCCTGAAACTGTGAAACATAATCTGATAACTGGAGCTGTCCATTTCAGGAGAAGAAAAGTATAAGGCCATCATTTTCCGCAGAACGTATATTTGGTGGAGTGTTACTTGCAATGTGTACAAATGACTTCATTTGCTTCTATGATTGGGCGGAGTGCAGGTTAATACGTCGAATTGATGTCAATGTGAAGGTAACTCAATTTGTTGCCTCATGGATTCAAGACCTATTTTTACATGCATGCCATTTGGAATGTTATGTCGCTGAAGATGTCTGTTTTTTCTGTTGTAGAATCTTTACTGGGCCGACAGTGGCGATCTAGTAACGATTGCAAGTGACACATCATTCTACATTTTGAAGTATAATGTAAGTTCTGTTAGTAACTTAATTGCCTATGTTCAGTTGTCCTCTCTGTTAGGTGCACAGCTTATGTACCTTTTTGAAGAATCAAATGTGTTATTATGCAACAAGTCTTACATTTGCATACTTAAATAAGTGTTTTTTGGTTAAATGTACTAATATGGAAGTAACATTTTGGCCTGTAGAGGGATGTGGTTTCATCTCATTTGGATGGAGGTGGTTCAGTTGGTGAGGAAGGTGTGGAAGATGCCTTTGAACTGCTTCATGAGATCAATGAACGTGTCCGGACTGGGCTATGGGTTGGAGATTGTTTCATCTACAATAATTCTTCATGGCGGCTTAATTACTGTGTAGGAGGAGAGGTGAGTGTTTTCATCACATAAAAAGTTCTTATATATCTTTTCAGTTAGATTATTTATCGTTATCTTATATATCTTTTCGGTTAGATCATTTACTTTTAGAGCTATATCATGTCATAAACACTTCATGTGTTTCAGGTCACAACCTTGTTTCACTTGGACCGGCCAATGTATTTGTTAGGATATCTTGCAAACCAAAGCCGTGTCTATCTTATCGATAAGCAATTTAAGTGAGTTCATCTTTGTTGCCCTAATATTGTCTTGTGGTTTCCATGCACAATTTCTATGGCTAATGTAATTTTTATTTGCAGTGTTGTGGGGTATACTTTACTCCTGAGTTTGATCGAGTATAAAACACTTGTAATGCGTGGGGATTTTGATCGTGCAAATGATGTTTTATCATCTATACCAAAGGAGCAATATGACAGGTGCACCAGTGTTCAACTAACTGTTGTACTCAGCAAGTCAGTTTTAGCATACAAACATAACCTTTTTATTTGCAGTGTGGCACGCTTTTTGGAATCACGGGGAATGCTAGAGGAAGCCCTTGAGATAGCAACAGACACTAATTACAGATTTGACCTGGCTGTGCAGCTTGGTCGACTTGAAATTGCAAAGGTATAGTTGTTTTCTAAATTGTTGAGAAAGTATCCATTTCCATTTTTCTAATAATAGTTGCTTTTCAGGCAATTGCTACTGAGGTGCAAAGCGAGTCCAAGTGGAAGCAGCTAGGGGAGTTAGCTATGTCAACTGGAAAGGTACAGCTACTATTTGTATTGTTTATGAATTATGATGTGCGTGCAATCTATGTTTTCCTTATAAAGTACTACCTCCGTTCCAAATTACTATTCATTATTGGCTTTTTTGTTTAACGTTTGACCATTCGTCTTATTCAAAAAATTTCACAAGTATCATTTATTTTGTATGTGACTTGATTTATTATTATATATACTTTAAGTATAACTTATTGGTTTGTATATTTGAACAAATTTTTTAATAAGACGAATGGTCAAAGATTATGAAAAAAAGTCAACAACGAATAGTAATTTGGAACGGAGGTAGTATGTTTTTGCTGCCATAACATTAAGTTTCTTAATTATTAATAATATATGAGTTGGTAGCTATTGAAGGACAAAATTATCTAAGATAAATGTACGAGAAATGTTATACTGCAAGTTTGTTGGCATTATGTCAAGGGGTTGCTGAGCTTATCTCTCTTTCCTTTCATTTAACAAATAGAGTTTTTTGTGAAACTAATAATTTTTTTATGTCATTTTTCATTGCATAATGTGTATATGATGCAACCATGCAGACCTTTAACTTAAAGTTGCATAATTTGTCTTACATGTCATACAACTTTCTGCAGCTTGGGATGGCAGAGGAGTGTCTGTTACATGCTATGGACCTCAGTGGTTTGCTGCTTTTGTATTCATCCCTTGGGGATGCAGACGGGATTACAAAATTGGCATCTGTAGCTAAAGAACAAGGAAAGAACAATGTTTCTTTCCTTTGTTTCTTCATGCTAGGAAAATTGGAAGAATGCCTTCAACTGTTAATAGAAAGGTAGATACAGTGGGCAAGCTTGTCCTGTTTAATACAATGCTTAACCCTTGCTTTTTATATTGATCTCTTATCATCCCTTATATAGCAACCGTATTCCGGAAGCGGCATTGATGGCAAGATCTTATCTTCCTAGCAAAGTCCCTGAGATCGTGGCATTGTGGAAAAAGGATCTCCAAAAGGTCTTTTGTCTGATCTCCTTTGCTTCTGTTCTACTTAGTTTTATGCTAAATCTTTCAGCAGATCTTCATTATGTTAACTTGATCTTACTGCATGTATCTCCTTATCATAGATTCTTGCTTCGACTTAAATTGCACATTCAAGTATGCCATTGTTATTTTAGCATAACCATGTTACAGTCTGCTTGTGGTATTTATTCTGATTTACCATTAAGGATGCTTTAAAATTTGACAAGCACAACATGCAAGATAATTTTAATACACTAAGTTCAGGATGGTTGTGTATTGTTTGGTTGAGGATGCCAAAAAATAGCTAAAATCATGGGTTATTTGATTTACGTTGTTTCTAGACTTGGGCGTCACTCTCTTCAAATTGCAGGGGCTAACTTTACTAAATTTTGCACATTGTTATTCAATTTGCTTTTTAGGTAAACCCAAAAGCAGCAGAGTCATTGGCTGATCCTAACGAGTACCCGAACTTATTTGAAGACTGGCAGATTGCCCTCAATGTAGAAGCTACTGTTGCACCCAAAAGGTTTTTCTTCTTTTCTATCTTAATGTAGCTCTATCCTTTTATCAAGTTGTCCCTGGTTTCTTTGCAGGATGAGTGTTTATTTTTTTAATTGGACTCATTAGATGAAGGCTGAAAATGATGTCAATACTCCTTTTTTCACAAGTTAATATTTCTCTACTGATGCTCTTACCAAAAACTGTTTGAATAGGGGTATCTATCCACCGGCAGAGGAGTACATGATTCACGCCGAAAGGTCAAACGAGAGTCTAGTGGAAGCTTTCAAAAACATGCATGTACATGAAGAGGCACTACCAGATGACATTGAAGATAATACTGTTCACGAGGTACTATTATGACTGTTGCGTAAATGGTTTGTGGACTATTTTTTCATACAGTTATTCACTGGTTGATTGATTGAAATATTAGTAGAAAGGTTGGATGGTTATGTGACATTAAATTGCGTCCTGTTTGATGGATATTTGATCTGTTGTGGAACATCTCATAGATGTCCTTAGTGCAAAAACTATAGTAGTTTCTTATTGACAATAGACTGATTAGTCATATGTTCACATTATAGTTTTAACTAGATTGGCTTGTTTTGGAACCTGGGTAGTCTGACATTGTTACTTACTGGTGCGACACTCTGCATGTAGTAGTTTGTGCTAAAAAATCAATAGGTGGAGTTCTTGAATATTACCAATGACAAAAACTCCTATCTGCTGTCAGTGTCCAGTCGGTTAAATTTTGTGTGAACTTGATATCTAAATCGAGTTCAGTACCATTGTAGTTGTCGATGTGCTTCTGTGCGAACTTAAGTCTTATTATTTGTCACTCTTTGAGGACTTTGTTATTTTTGAGCAAATATTTGCTTAAACTTCACATCCTTGCTCACTATCCCTGCTAACTGAGAACACCGATCCTTATTTGATAGGTAATTGAGGATGCTGGAGTAGAAGAAAGTCAAGAAGATGCTGTTGAGGTTGACGCCGAGGATGACGGAGTAGAAGAGAGTCAAGACGACGCTGTTGAGGTTGAAGCTGAGGGTTCAACTGATGGTGCTGTCCTTGTGAATGGAAACAGTAGTGAGGAACAGTGGGGTACGAAAAATGAAGAACCATCAGCATAAAAGCTGTAGTTGAGCAAGTGTACAGTCCTAAATACCTTATTTTCCTGGTCTTCCCTCCCAGTGCACCAGTGATCTTAGGAAACACCTGCTGGGTGATATGTTCTGGTTATATCCTTCACTTGCCCTTATCCTTAGCAGAGTTTTGATCAAACTAAGTTTCCATTAATTTTGTCATGGGTTTGGTCAAACTTTTTCAAAAATTATGCCGCATTTGCCTTCCCCTGGGATGTTGTACTTGAAAGGTTCCTGGTTTGTGTAACTAGTCCCTGCTCTCCCTGACTGATTGTGTGCAATATATATACTCATATATAGTAAATGAATTAAGTCATGATAGGCAAACTACATTTAGGTAGAGATTAATACTTTTGAACCAGATTGGTAGAGTTATTGTAAATTCTTGTATTGGTATTAATTTGGTTTTGTTAGCATTTTTGTGTTTGCTAATACAATTTGATAAGAAGTTTCTAATGCGTGTCTTCTTGTTGCAGTGCTGACACCTGATGAGCAATAGGGGATCAATGGGACAGCAACTTTGCTTCAGTGGTAGTTGTAAAGGTGAAATATTATTCGAAGCATACAATGAGTCATTTAGCAGAAAATTATTATTCGAAGCATACTAACAGTCAGCAACCTGCAACAGAAATGGTTGCATACTAAGCCATTTTCTCCCGCTGTACAAGCACCGGATGCTCTCTAGGATGGGCTGTCCACTTACAGAGTTCAACCACAATTAATCAGCACTTCATTGTTATGCCCAATAGGAAATTTTGTGCATTTTACATATAGATCAGACCTTTAGGTTTTGAAGATGATACCATCTGAAACACTGTTTCACTGAGATTTGATGAGTGGCGGTCGGAGGCGTGATATTTTACAAGGTACATAGGGTAGTAGCCTGTCGAATTGAGAATGTTTTACCTGTGATGTAAATTGAACTTGGAGATGTGTATCGTTGTGTTATACGTTCAATGTTAGCGAATAAGTTTATAACTGGTAGTTTTCTAGCTTCAGTTTAATGGTTCTGCTTCATTTTTTAGTACGTGCTTGGTTGCATCTCAATATCTTATCCGTGTTCTTTGCCTTGGACGTTAATTTTTCATCTCATCCGGAAGTTGTGGATTGTGGTCGGTCCGAGTGCGCCATTTAAAAGGGAGCGAAATCGTTTTAATGTGGGCCAGTTCTGGGCCGAACTGGTTTTGTATGCTGCATTAATTGAACCGGACTGGGTTATCAAAATATAATCCCATTATTACCGTGCAAGATGGCTAGATATGCGCTGACAGATTAGTTTGGCAAGAAGAGATCTGGAAACATAAGAATTTATTGCAGAATACTCCATATGAGGGAAACATTATTTAGTGATTACGGAATTTGAAGTTCACATGCAAGCTTAAAAAAAATATTGAGACTAAAAAAACTACGTGCAAAGTAAACCACAAAATTGATTTGCCACAATTGTACACCTGATCGATACAGTCCGGTATTATCATCCACAGTAAATTGAATAGCCAACTACGCTAGAAACGATACGCTGAGCTCTGATACTGTCCAAGAAACAAACGAATACAAATATACAAGCTATGTAATACAAGCAGAGTGCGGTGGACGAAATATACAAGGAATGGGGCTGCAAGCAGCTTACGCCCTCCAAAACAGTGTTACATTCGATCATTGACCCTTTGGAAACAAGTTGTACAACGGATTACGGCAGACAAAATACACAACCAGTTGTATGAAACACATTCTCTTGAGGGTTTCGATGCAAATTCGTCTCGCTGAGTACCGCAAAACCTTGGTTCAGAGATGGAAGAACAGGGTACGTCCACATGTGATAGTTCTTTTACAGTTTTACCCAAAAGGATTGCTACCCCCAACAGCGCCGTAAGGTGGGGTGCTTGGCTGGGGATATCTGGGAGCTTGCTGATCAAAACCCATGTTGAAGGAACCCAGACCTTGTTGCCTGTGATGCCATTCGTCAGACATGAGAGTTGAAACCAGAAAATATACGGGGTATAATAGGGACAGGCTAACGTTTTATGTCATCCTAAGCAACCAAAGGAACTAGATAGCATAAAGGCTATATTTAGACAACATCACAACACATTTGCATAGCTCAACTTTGGAACATATAGTAAAGACAGTATTTACTCACATTGCATGCATGCTATTTGGTGGTTGCTGGGGCATGTTGTTTGGAACTTGCTGCATCATGAAATGGCCTGAATTGAAGCACAAGTTAGCGAAGCACACAAAACTATTATTAATAAAGAGCAAAATTATTATGAGGAAATATGTAATTACTTGGAGGTGCAGCTGACTGATAGAGCTGGGGAGGTTGCTGTGGCGGAACACCAAAACTAGATGTGCCTAGTAAGGTTTGGGGAGCTGTGCCCGCTGATCCTGGTGGCCCAGATAGTGGCTGCACACATATATATACAGTTTAACTGGTATGTTAATGGAACAAGTAATAAACATGTTAAGAAAATAATCTTGCAGAATATGGGAAAAGATTCCAGCCTAAAATAGACACTTCAATCATACCATGTGAGTTTGAACTGGAGCCGGCTCATTCCCAAGATCAAAAGGGTTCGAAGCTTTCACAGGTTGGGGTTGTGGTTGGGGCTGGGGATATGCATGTTGTGCATATACAGGTTGTTGATATGTAGGTTGAGGAAATGCTGCCTGTGGATATGCTTGCATTCCCTGGAACTGGCAAAGCATTCCTTAGTAAGATAAAAAATAGTACCAACTCTGGTGCATAACATATAAGAAATGAGAATGACATATACCACTCCAGCAGGATATTGCATGCCGTATCCCATTCCAAATTGGGGAGCTCTCTGCCAACCAGGCATCATTGGTGTTGATGTTGGATATAGTGCAGTAAAGATATCCTGCAACATGTTTAGTCTGTCAAATATACTCATGCAAATGACTTTGTCAAAAGGCATGATGTCAGATCCAAAAGCATATCATTTATTTTCTACAAAATTCTTCAAACAGAAGAAACTTGTACACTTATCGTCAATTGAGAATCAGATAATTATCTTGCAAATGAACCCATGTGACAATAAAAAGAGCACAACTGCACCAACAAGTATGGATCAACTAACATTTCTGGGCATTCAAAGTGCTACTTTACAGAAACCAAAGGTTCAAAGAAATAACTATGATGATTCTACAACCTAATCATAGCCTGAACATTTCTTTTAAAAAATATATCAACGATTTTCTTCCCACATAATGTCAGCCAAACCAGATAGAGCATTCAAACACATCCAAAAAAATCTGGTTATAAGTCCACATGAAGGCTATTGTCCACCCCGACCCCCACCCTATATTTATATTAATAAAAGAACAATGTAATAGCTTTACTAGTGTGGGAACCCTACTATGGCATTGCATTATTTTACCAAATAAACTAAAGTGCATAGCAAAGAGAAAATCATTGGATCAAATAGCTTCCCATTTTTATGATCCATCCCAATAGGTTTAGAAATGGTACTTTTTCGGAAAAGCCATAGTGAAGTGATGCCAGAACATGCAAACTACTTCCTCCGCTCCAAAGATGTAGGCTGTTTTAGTTTTGTCCTAAGTCAAACTTCTCTAACTTAGATCAAATTTATAGAAAAATATATTGGTATCTATAATACCAAATAAATGCACTATTAAGACATGTTTCATTGTCGATTTGACAAAAATAATTTGATGTCATAGATGTTTGTGCGTTATTCTATAAACGCAAGTAGTTTGACTTACGACAAAACTAAAACAACCTACATTTCGGTACAGATGAAGTAATACTTTAAGTGGCATTACATGGATCAAGAAAAGCTCATTAATGTGAGAAGACACAAACACACAGTTAGTCGTACCGCTGGAAGTTCTTTCCTGCCACCGGATTTACTGTCAGTAGACGATGCTGCTCCTTGAATACCACTGGCTCCTTGTGGATTTGCAGGTATCTGAGATGGAAGTCCAGCTGTAGGGGCAGCAAGAGGAGATTGTTGAACTGAAGATCCTCGGGTGGACATTACTGTTGAGGCCTGCTAAAGGAATCAAGTGAAAGCTAGTTTGTTAGGAAAAAGGGCCAGAGTGTATATTATGCAATGGAAGTTCTTATGCAAATATAAGTACCTGATTGCCTGAGATTCCAAAGGGTGCATCAAATAAGTTATGTGACTGGTCTACAATGGATGAATGTCCTCCGTCATTCGCTTTCAAAGTGGGTTCAATTGAAGCTGGAAAAGCTGATAAATTGGGTGCCGAGGATGCTTCTGAGAATGACAGTTGTGCAAGTGCAGACTCAAGTGGATTTGCACTGCTGCTTGTTTGTGGTGTTTGTTGCTGGCCAAAAGCATCAAAAGATGCCCAATCACCACCACTCACAGAAGGAGCACTTTTCCCTTGTTCAAGAACAGGCTGTGGTGCCGGTGCATTAACAGGACGCTGTTGAGTCGTAGAGGCTGGCTGTGGTGCTGCTGCAGGTGCAGTAGGTTCAGGCTCTGCACTAAAATCAATTAAACTCACTGCATTTGCGACCTTCATTGGTTCCGAAGTCGCCTCAGAAGAAGCGATGCTGCTGGCACTTGACATCATCTACATTATCAACACGCAAGAGGAACAATAAGATCTCTTTTATAAAATTCCAGCTTAAAAAGAACATGCACACACATATATGCTGATATTTCTACAGAATCCAAAAGCAATTTCTAGAAGAATGGGAAATGCAAGGAGTGACAAGTTCAACCTTTGCCAGTGGTGGAGGATCAATTGCCCTGGCTCCATTCAGCTTTGGAGGATCAATCGGTCTGGCTACAACTGGCTTTGGAGGATCAATCGGTCTGGCTACACTTGGCTTTGGAGGTTCAGCAGCTGGCTTTGAAGGTTCGCCAACCCGAAGTTGAGGGGCATTGTCACCCAATATATCCCTCACTGGCCGTACAACAGGACTAGAACCATCTGCTTCTTTCTGAAAGTCCGGAGACCCATTATCTGGCTTCCTTGGTTCGGAAAACCTGCGGTCCTCGAACCTCTGAACTGGAGTCGTTTTTCCAGATCTATCATCAACAACCTCAAAGTAGCGAGGACTTTTCTTATAGTCATTTTGGTCATAAGCAGGACTACGATCTCCATAGGAATATCTGGAATTTCTGTCATCACTCCGCCCACTATAACTCCGACGGTCAGAGTAACTTCCATTTTGTGGACTTCTTGAACCACCCCAATTTCCATCAGATCTCCTATTTTCACTATACTCGTCCTTGTCGTCCTGAAAGGTGACAATCAATCAGCACAGTGAATTTAGAAGAGATTAATAAATTTGAGGAGAAACTCTTAGAGCAGTAAGGAGCCAGCATCACCTTTCCCCTCGGTGGCCTATCGGAGCTTCTTTCTCCTGTGTATCTCCGTTCCACATACACATGCTTGATGAAATTTCTTAATTTATCAGCATTACTGAGACCAAAAGAAGCGTGTCATACTCCCAAATGGTGATGCAAAATTATTGTGACTTAAACAAAGGAATTGCTGAAAAAGAAGGTAACCTGCTGTCAGGGTATCCATTGCGTTGAGGATCCCATTCCTTGAAAAATACTTCCCTAGCACGCTACAGGTCAAGCAAAATCGATGACATGTTAAATAGAAGACATAAACTTGATAGAAAACTAGAAAAACAGATAAAAGACAAGCTACCTCGTTTCCTCCTTCTTGAAGGGCAGTAACTTCTTGTGCGGTAAACTTGGCCATGGAAACTGATTTTACTCGATGTGTGAACTCCCGACTAGGAGGGGAAAAAAGCAAGTACTTTATTAAGTAAAGGAGCATCATATCTCAATTCGGGACTGGCAGACCATTAATTTATTCCATCATACCAAACACGATTAAACAAAAAAGAAAAAAAAGGGGAAGCTAGAGAGCTTGGTCGTCTAAACTGAAAGAGGGCTGAATAAGAAACTTACTGTGCTCCACTGCAATTGGTACACACGAAAGTCCAGAAATTTGTGCAGACATATTGTGGCCCCTGTTCAAATCAGCATATGTATATCAGTGATCTTTTTTTGAGTGGAACAGTAGGGGTGTCCTAATAAACTAATACTATTCTAATATATAGGCAAAGATATGTTCAGAAGGTCCTACATAATCACCTTTAAGTGGACAAGGTAAGCAAAACAGTACAAAAGAGGAAATAAGTTAGACAGTTTATTCAACAGTTAAAACTTGGTAGTTCACTTTACAAAGCAAATCGAGCATAAGAAGGATATTAATTACTAGTAATGCCCAACTTTTGCTGAGATACAAGGTAGCAGTTCAGTCAAACGTGCACAGTGCACACCATGTCCAGTTGGCCACTAAGGGAGCAGAGTAACCTCAAAGCATCACAAAGTGCAGCGCCTGAAGGTGAGATGTGCACCTCTCACCTCTCAGCGTGACGGGGCTCTGGAGCCAAAGATTTAAAAAAAGAGGAAAAGGGCAGTAGGGTAGTCCTCCGGATATGAAGAAAAAAAGGAGGAAAAGGGCTTTCAGGTAGTCCTAACCATGGACGTTTAGTAGGTTCTCAAAAACTTAAATGCAGTTCACAAATAGCAGGTGTTTTGTGAACTGTAATATTTGGCTGAAATATGTGCTTGTTTTTCAATATCATCCATGTGCCGCGGAGGCGCCTACACTACAAAATACTCGGCAAGTTATATTAAAAAATGATCTGACATGCTACCGGACATATCAATGAAACTTCCTTTATATATGTTCTCTAATACTTCTATGTCCTTGTGCATTTATAAGGAGGTATTTCCCTTTTCATTTTTGCTTATAAAGTCATGAGGCTCCAAATATAGTGAAAGATCAATGTTATGTTTCCTCAAATAACACAATACAACTACCAACAGCTCATGCCTCAAGCACAACTTTTGCATTCAACCACATTGCTAGCTATTGTCACGAGGCATGAATAGGTTCAATTCTTGTTAACCATTGACTCGCTGTTGGTCCGAAAACACCGTGGAAATAAGACCAATAATAGTAACGGCTGCATATCTTGCAGGCGGCAAAACAAGGTTGTGCGAATACGACACCAGCAGAGCTAGTCCTAATCACCTGTGTCAGGGCTACATTTCCATTCCGTTTTGGAAAGGGCTAGAATCTTAAACAACCCAATAAAACGCCGGTCTCCGGTCAAATGCCTATTTCTCCATCCAATGAAACCTCCCGGTTTGCCGTGCGTGGACCATTCCTAGCAGCTAGCAACTAAGCATTGCGGTGGACGAAGCCAAGCCAAGCGAGCTAAAAAAAGCAATCCCACCTCCTTAGCTTGCCATCCCCAAAACCCTGACACATTTAGCAACCGAGCTCGAGAAATCCGGGCGAGGGACTCACCAAATTGTTGCAGTTGATGCAGCGCTTGTTGGCGGGCAGCTTGAGCAGGCCGCGGATGATCCGCTCGTGCCTTTCGTCCTCCTTGACCCGGCTCGCCATCGCCGCCGGATCGCCCCGGCCCCAAACCCTGCGAACGCACAGCCAAGCAAACAAAATCACACCAAAACCCCCACCGAAATGCCCCGAGATCCGGCGAGACCACCCCCAGATCCGTCCCCGAATCCCCCGCAGCCCAATCGAGCCGCCCCTCACCTGCGGATGCGCGCGCGACCCCCCTCCCTCCCTCCTCGGCGCGCGCGCGGGCGGGGAGCCGAGCGAGCGCGAGATCCCGCGCGCCCGCTCGCGTGCGAGGACCGAGGCCGAGGCGAGACGAGACGACGAGGTGGTGGCAGCGGCGAGCGAAAAGGCTCGCCTCTTTTGTTGCTACTGCGTTGCTTCGCTGCGCGTGTAATTAACAGGGGGAGAGAAAAAAAAACTTTTTTCCTCGTGGGGTTTGGGGGAGGACGAGGAGGGGGGTGACCGGGAGGGGAGAAGAAGGGGGCGCGCAGGCTGCCGGTCAGCCGCTGCCCGGGACCGGGTGCAGCCGGTCGCCGGGGAGGCGGCTTCTAGAGGGAGGGGGGCGTGGGGCCGGGGGTTTTATGGGCCCGCATGGCAGGGACAGTTTGGGATGGCTGGGTGCGCGGTGAGCTGGTCTTGGGGTTGTTTGGGCGATTTCTGGTTGGTTTTGGGTTTGGCAGCTGGCTAATGATTCCTGGAAGTGCTAAATCACCGACAGGAGGTGATTACAGAAAAGACCACCTGTGACTTTGCCTTTTTAATTGGCGGCTGGGTTGTGCAGCCTTGCGGATGAGTTGGACGCATGTATGGGAGATGATGATGTTTTTTTTCCTTTTTCGTCTTTTTACTTTTCAAACTTGACATTTGCTCTAAAAATATTTAGGTTGAAAACGGAAAAATAGTATGGCTACCATTTGACTTGAAAAAGTAGTTCCATGTAGTGATATTAGTGGTCAAAGTTGTACCTTGATTATCGTAAAATGTCAATGATGTACAGTACTAGGTCATTAATATCAAAGCATGCATGGAAGTACTTAGACATCATTGACAATGCTAGGTTTTATTTACAAATAAGTATACTTTTAGACATCATTAATATTAAAGCATTTTGATTGGTGAGAGCATAATTCTACCGCTTTTAGAAATAAAACCTGGCTCACCCGTCCAGCTATATGGTACCAGTACGGGTTCACTTCATTCCGAAACAAATTTATATACCATGGTCTATGCTAAAAGAAATTTGATACCAACTTAGAGTACCATATATTTTTATAGTTATTAATAGAAATAGATAATCATCTAGAAAACAACTATAGCAAACTATAAGTTTGTTATGTGAATTTCTCCATGGTGAGAGAGGCCTTAGGGTTGGGACCACTAGTCATCTAGAAAAATCTAGACGTCTTGACTCAAGAGAGCCAAGTCTGTCATAAGAGGCAATATCAGATACCAAGAGAAGTCTCTAACTTGTGTTTTGTAGAACTATTTAGCTAATTTTGGAAAACATAAGTTGTATCTAGAGTTGGTACTGTTTGATGTCATTTACAAAATCAAATTAGTTTTGCTAAGTTCTCACATGGAATGTATCTTGTTGGTGCATTTATTTGATATATTCTAAATCCTATATATTTTTCTATAAATCTAAATAAGATTGAAAATTTTAATTTAGTACACTAGTAAAATGGCATACTTTGAAACCCATGGGAGAACAGGTGAGTGGGCCATGCGCCAAAGCCAGCCCGCCGCCTTCTGCTAATTAGGCCCATTGGCCCAAGCATCATCGTGATCGGATTATTAGTCAGCCTCCAAGCAGAAAACCCTCCTATACTTTTTTCTTTGTGCGTTTCCCTTCATAATTTATGCGTTTCCCTTCAAATTTATGCATAGCTTAGTTTTTTTTTGTACTGATCACTTTATTTATACGGGGATCCAATTTGGAGTTTCGTACATATTTCAACTTCACAAGCATCTTCAATTTTTATCTTTCGTACAAAAGTATGCAGTCGAGTTCCTTCCTTGTAGGTGCACCAGGAGTACTACACTCTCAACAAGGGGATGGTCACTCGAGTCCTGAACATTTAAAACGGTCACATCGACCTCTTAGTTTCAATTCCACCACATTCGTGTTTGCACTTCACTTCTCGAAGGGAACATGGTGCTAGGTAAGCACGCACCATATTCATCCTACATATTAAATAAAAGCACTTGCGAAACATCCTCTATGAGTACTCACATATAAAATAAAATCCGTTGATACAACAAACAAAATATCCTTTTTAGAGTTTAACTTGCTTCTACTTATCTAGGATATATATTATAAGTCTATAATTTTGTGCGAGCAACCAAATATACTCTTAATGTTGTTGTTTGCGTCGATAGTCCTATATTAATTTTTTTCTTCCTCTCTTAATAATAAAATACCAAGCTCAACGTGCCCTCGAAACGTCCAACTACCTAATCCCTATTGAGAGGATTTCTTGAGCTTCAACTTCCTTTTGCAGCTCCGCTCGCAGGGACTTCTTTTCATCCGCACTACAACAATTTGAAAATCCGGAAGTGACTATAATTTGAATATGCAAGTGACCAAACGGCCGATGCCGAACTTTACCAATAAAGCAAGTCAAATATTGGGATTAGCGGTTTAGGATGAAGCACAAAACCGTAAGAGGATTCAACACCGGCCCATCTGAAACGGGACCCTCTAGATCATGCGTTAGAGACAGCGAGAGACTATTCTAGACGAATAAGCTAAGAAGCCATGAAGCCATTACAGAACTGGACGAACCAGACCTTCCACGGGGCATGTTGCCCCATCACTACGACCACAAAAAGAGCTCCCAACAACGCCTTCAGGAAGGCAAAGGCGCATCAGTGCCGACGTTAGGTTTTCACCTCGAAGATCTTCCACGGTCGCCGCCGAACAAGACTCAAAAGGCAACGCCCTCGAGAGGGGAGTGTAAGCACCGTTGCTCGATCCGAAAAAGGATCAGATCTTACGCCCAAAGATCACGCTCGACGAACCGAGAGTGCACGTTTCAAGGACACTTACGTCCATCCACAACCCTCGCTTCGCAACCAACAAAGCTTTTCACTAGCCTCCATATGCAACCAGCAGCACCATTCGATACCTCGGGGAGATTAGTTCTCTCAATGATACGCCAAATCTCATGTCATCCCGTAAGGGCGGCACTAGACTGACCAAATTGGGATTGAATTCATGAGCAAATGGGGGAACTTGATATCGCAGAGGGGGTTACTTCTTTGGCGAAGTGTAAATCGGAGGCGGCACCACCCGCATGACGCTGCCGCAGGCAGAAACTCCTCCCTCCCCCAATCCCCTCAGCCCACAAGGAGCAGAGCGGACATGGAGGGTCAAGGCAGGGGCAAAGGTGGGTCCCACGTCGTCCCAACGCCGCCACCGTCGGGCGCCGCCGCAGCACCACCCCCACCGGAGAACCGGTCCCCCGACAACCACCCGCGAGATCCCGTCGCTGCCAGGCCGAAGCGGTCGTGCCACCGTGGATCCACCAGCCGCCGCCGCGGGCGCGCCACCATCGCCACCCCCTAGCCGCCCGTTGGGATCCCACATCGACAAGGAGGGGCTGGAGGATGGGACCGCCCTGAAGCCGATCACCCACGTCAAGGAGAGTGCCGCCGCACGACGACCGCCGTCCACAGGTCGGCCATCGAGCGCCGGGGCCTCGCCAGGAGAGGAGAAGAAGGGGGAGCCTCGCCGCCGATGTCCTCGCGGCCGCGCGGCACCGGCGGCATCCCGCTCGAGCTGCGGCGGGGCGAGGGGAGCCGGTGAGGTAGGGGTTGGGGTGGCGGCGCGGTGGGAATAGGGTTCCGCCCGTCGCCCTGGGAGAGGTGCGGGCGTCCCTCGCGACAGTCCTCTTCAACCTGATTTCACCGTCCAACTACCTAATCTTACCGGGGCGATCATGATTTTTGATCAGATTGGCGTGGCAAGCATCATGTGCTTTTCTGTACACTTGCATGCACTCTAGGGTGTAGTTTCCTCTAGGATGCAGAAGATTGCGTGGCACACCATTTTTAAGCAGAAAAGCAGTAAAACATTTCATCTGCAGCGAATGCTATCGTGTGTCGTATTATTAGACCTTCTCCAATGATATGAATAGTACCTAGCTCTAAGCATTGTAACATACAACTCTTTCAATGATTGATCTAGTTTTTAGCACATAACTCATGATATCAATGATTCCACGTACTATCCTCACATAATTTTAAAATACGTGTATGAAACTATGTCTTCATCCAGAGATATCTCTAAAATATTATAAATATTTTATGAGTTAATTAAAAGCACACTATTGAAGAGGTATTCAGAACTTGGGGGTGCCCGACCGGGCGAAGCAGAGCAAACGCCAAGAAGAATCCGCGTGACGCGGACGTCTCCTAATTCCCAGAGCCGTGGGCTGAAGCTCCCGAATTCGGTAGCCCGCCGTTTACGCCGAAGCCCGGACAAGCAAGCCACCCAGCAAACCGTCGTTCCCGTCCGTGTGTAGTACGTAGAATGGACAGTAAACTGAATGGAGTAGTCAACACGACGCAGCGTCAAGAACCGAAGAAATGCAGCTGAGAGAGCCTGAGACGAGGTCAAGAAACCAGGCCCAGGACGGGCCCTGCTCCAGCGGCCGCTGAATGCCAGAATTGACCGCCGCGTGGTGCGCCCGGCCCGTCGCGGCTCAGTGGCGGAGCCAGCGTTTCAAAGTTGGGTATTCCCAGCTCCTAAAAAAATATACGAGCTAAATATACAAAATGGTTCACAATCACAGTATTGATTATTAACATATAAACTGTACAATTTTTTCGATCCTACTTCATATTCAGCCAAACCTGACTAGTAAATCTAGTGCGATATGTATATATGGAAATTGTCTATTCCTAAATCTCAGTCATGTAATTTTCTGATATGGTAAAAAAATCATTCTAATATTCAAACTACACAAAATTATTCAAACACCTGGTTTCTCCTATCCAAACTTGATCTTTGGCTTATTTATAAGCTACTATAATTATGATGCCACTACTCGCCTGAAGCATCCATCCACTTCTATAGTTGTAGCTTTGTGTTGTCCATGGTAGTGCGACAATGAGCAAAGATCCAAATAATCCCACGTTCCCACGCATGCTGTTCTGGCCGTTTGACTCTCTGCTGCCTGCTGGCTACTGGGCGTAAGCCACCTTGGCCTACTCGCTAAGCTTGTGGTTTGCCCATGGACCACAACAGGGCCACTCACGTTGTCACGAGACACGAGAGAGGACATGAGAGAGGGAGTGGTTGAGTGGGCCGGCCTCAGGTGGGAAGAGAGTGAGCCGATAGGCAACTTGGTTGCCTGGTCGCAGTGGGCTGATTTCTAACTCAGAAAACAATTACTTTGACCCAACATAACCTATATACTTATGTATATACTTTGATGTATACTTGGTTGTTTGGCAATGTCGCGGCCATCACGCTGGCTCCGCCCATGTCGCGGCTCGACTAGCCCGCGTCAGCGCGCGACGTCGCCGCAAGGCGTTGGAGCAGACGCCGGCGGGTCAGGGTGGGCATTCGGTTTTCGGTTCGGTTTCGGTTCGGTTTCCCGGTTTTTGACGAAATTTGGTTTTAAAAAAATAGAAACGGATCGGTTTTAAAAAAAATATAGAAACCGAGCATTTCGGGTTTCGGTTATTTCGGTTCGGTTTCGGTTATAACCGAATTAACCAAAATTTATGAGTGAAGTCTAAGACAACAAAAAAGTATGGAAGTTTTAAGTAAATTTGGACAACACTTACTCTTTATAGATAATAATAATTGACAAGGAAGTAATAGCAATATATTAGCACAAATACATAGCACTTCAAATATGACACACCGCACATAAACCTAACCTATAGTCTTGAAAATGATTTTTTTCATGTAATTCGGTTATTTCGGTTAATTTGGTTATTTCGGTTCCATACTTATTAGAACCGAATAGAGAACCGATTTTTTCGGTTTTGGTTTCGGTTATTTCGGTTAGGTTCTCGGTTTTCGGTTATTTATGCCCACCCCTACCAGCGGGGATGCGGATACCGCTACCTTTTCGGGGGGTAAATTGCCATCGCCACCCTTTTCAGTGCATCACGTTTGCGCTGCTGTCCTTGCTAAAACTAGTCGTACTCCCTCTGAAAAAAAGATACTCTATGATTAAAAATTTATCCTAAAAAATAAATCATTCTACTGTTAGTAAGTATAGGTGCATGTAATAACTAATTAGTATCAAATATGGCTAATAATTAGAGGCAATTAAGGTCGTTTTACTCTCTTTTTAATTTATCCTAAAATTTCTAGAATGTCTTTTTTTAGACGGAGGGAGTACTGCATAATTTTATTATATAGTTATGTTACAATGTTTAGAAATTCTGTTTGTTCAGATTTGTTTTTGTTTTAGAGAGGAGTGTAGAGTTTGATTTTGGTTCTTGTAGAATGTCTAAGCTTTTGCTAAAAAAAGAATGTCTAAGCTTTGCCATTGTAACCCGGTAAGCCCAGCGTAACTTACAAAAATACTTTCATATGAAGCAGAGCCAAGGGATCTTTGGTCTATAATTTTATTGAGTAGTTATGTTACATAGATTGATAACTAACTGAGTCCGGCTGAATTCTATCAAGTTTTTTGGAATCTTATTAAAGATGACCTAATGGCCATGTTTCAGGACTTTCATAATGGGGCTCTCCCTATTTTTAGCCTTAACTTTGGGATAATTTCTTTAATCCCAAAGCAAAAGGAGGTAAAGACAATTCAGCAGTACCGACCTATTTGTATGTTGAATGTGAGTTTTAAAATCTTCACAAAAGTGATAGCTAACCGATTGTCCATGGTAGTGAGTAAGGTAATTAAGCCTTCCCAGACGGCATTTTTGCCAGGACGCTACATTATGGAAGGGTAGTAATTTTACATGAAATAATACATGAATTGAGAAAGAAAAAACAAAATGGCCTTGTCCTCAAACTAGATTTTGAGAAAGCCTACGACAAGGTCAATTGGTCTTTTCTTCAACATGTGCTAAGAATGAAAGGTTTCTCACAACAGTGGTGCCAATGGATTGACACGATAGTCAAAGGGGGAAGTGTAAGCGTTAAGGTGAATGGCGATGTGGGCCATTTTTTTCAGACAAGAAAGGGTTTAAGGCAAGGGGATCCTCTTTCGCCGGTTCTTTTTAACTTAATAGCTGATATGTTGGCGGTTTTGATAGAAAGATCGGCGAAACTTGACCATTTCAAGGGTCTGGTACCTCATCTAGTGGAGGGAGGACTCTCAATACTATAATACGCCGACGATACAATCCTCGTCATGGATGATAATTTAGAGGAGGCCAAGAATTTAAAAGTAGTACTATGTGCTTTTGAGAAATTATCGGGCGTCAAGATTAACTTCCACAGAAGTGAACCTTTTGGTTTTGGGAAAGCAAAGGACAAAGTCTCTGACTATATGTATCTATTTGGTTGCAAGGAAGGAGCTATGCCCTTCAAATATTTAGGTATACCAATGAGCTCACGCAAGATCTCAAATAAAGATTGGGGTCAAGTAGAAGAGAGATTTCAAAAGAAATTAAGTAGTTGGAAGGGTAAAGCTTTATCCGCTGGGGGTAGACTTGTCTTGATCAATTCAGTGCTCACAAGTCTACCAATGTTCTTGATGTCTTTCTTTAGGATACCTAAAGGAGTCCTTAAGAAGTTAGACTATTATAGATCAAGATTTTTTTGGCAGCGTGACGAACATAAAAAAAGTATAGACTTGCTAAGTGGGGAATTTTGTGTCAACCTAAAAGTGTAGGGGGTTTGGGCATTGTGGACCTTGATATACAGAATAAGTGTCTGTTGAGTAAATGGTTGTTTAGACTTTTAAATGAGGAGGGCCTACGGCAGGGCATTCTTAGGAAAAAATATCTCCAAAACAAAACCTTATCTCAAGCAAGGAAAAGAAAGGGAGACTCGCATTTTTGGAGTGGGTTAATGGAAGTGAAGGAGCTTTTTTTGGCAAGGGGTCAGCTCACTGTACATAGTGGTCAACAAACTAGATTTTGGGAAGATTTATGGATAGGAGATAAACCCTTGATGAAAAAGCATCCCACTTTATATAATTTAGTTAGGAAAAAGAATGAAACCGTGGCCAAAGTATTAAGTACTTCACCTCTTAATGTCTCTTTTAGAAGAGCTATAATGGGGGAAAATTTGGTCAAGTGGCTAGAGTTGGTAGGAAGTGTCCTACTAGTAAAACTCAATAACCGTAGAGATACATTTGTTTGGACTCTAATGAAATCCTTTTCAGTACAATCCATGTATAAAGATCTTGTGCAAGGAACACAACGCCCAAAGAATTTTTTAGCTTGGAAAGTAAGACTTCCACTAAAGATAAAAATCTTCTTGTGGTATCTAAAACAGGGGGTAATCCTTACTAAAGATAACCTTGTTAAGAGGAGATGGAAAGGGTGCCCTAAGTGCTGTTTTTGCAGCGAGGATGAAAGCATTCAACATCTATTTTTTGACTGTAATATGGCACATTTGATGTGGAATGCAGTCAGCATTTCTTTTGGCTTTCAACCACCGTCTAGCATGGCTAATCTTTTTGGTTCTTGGATTAGAGGTTTTTCTTCTAAACTTAGAAAACAAATCTTAATTGGCGCAGCTGCCCTATGTTGGGCCTTGTGGTTGAATAGGAACGATGTTATTTTCCAAAGATCAAACCTAACTCGGTATTGCAGGTTGTCTTCATGGGAACGTTTTGGATCGGAAGTTGGGCGATACTCTCTGAAGAGAAAGAAAGGGATTTATTGAAGAAATGGAGCCAAAAATTGGAGATTACTTTAATGGAGATCTTCAGCAAGGCGGGATGGAATACCTTGAAGAGGATCAAGAACTAGGCCGCGTAGTCTTTTGTTCTGTCTTTTTGTCTGTGAATCTTTCTGTATCAGGTCGTAGTGACCAGTAACGGTCTAAGTGTTGCTGGTTTTGTTTTTTCTCAGTAGATGTCTAGGCTGCAAGCTCTCAAACTTTGTTAGCGGAGGCCGGATCTTTATTTCCTTAATCTTAAAAAAAACTGAGCCAGATGAGTTTTATGAGTACGAAGCTCTTTTTATATTCTATAAAAATCTTTCTTCTCTCTTATTATAATAAAGATGTTGTATCAATAAATTTAATATCATAAAATTTCTTATGAAACTATATTGAGGCGATCAACGCTCAATCATCACAAATTTCTACCCGTTCCAAGTGTCACTTGTACTAGCGTGTAATCTCTAGCTGCTGCTATTTTGCCACTGGAACAGCCGAGTGAATCTCTTGATCGGATAACCTCCAAGCCCTGCCGATGGATGAATCGAAATAAAATGAGCAGACTGGACTGATGTACGTGTATATTGTCCAGCGAGAGGTTGGTCGGGCCCACGGCATTGGCCCCTGGGTGCAACGCCTCTGCTCCCTCGTTTTGGTCCACCACGCCATTTAATAGTTGCGCATCTCACTAGATAAGCGATGATGATTGTGCGCAAGCTAGGGACGACGTGCCATCATCGGCAGGGAATGGCTGTCTTTTTTGGATAGTATTTGCAAGTTTGGCTATTTTTCTAAACGTGTTACACGTATTTCATTAAGAAGAGAAGAATTACAGCTAAGCAACCTTAGAAGAACCTCCAAGACGCAGAGTTACAAAGGAAACACCAACTATAACGACCAACAACTATTAACAAGACCAGAGGAAACAACAGCCAGACCACCAAAGCACCAACATCAGATACAAAGCACCAACATCAGATACAAACAACACGACTAAGATACCTTAAACCCTAAGACAAACCGACACATGCAGAAAAGAGGACACTCAAGACACCTGCACGTCATAGATTTTTAACCAGCCCGAAGCCAAAGGGGACGGAGCAAAAGGGCCAAGCAAGACAATGCCTCCAAGGAGAACGCGACGCCGACACTGCCATTGTCCGACTGTCCACGAAGAAGCAGTCCAAGTCTTCACCTGGGGAAACCAAATGAGTTTGGTGGACGAGACAACGCCCCCAACGGGATAAGCTGTACTAAATGACACAACCGTTATCAGCACCGGCCAATGCCATGCAAGGCTTTCGCCGGAAGGCTACCAACCCAACTCCACACTGTAGCCGACCACTGGTCCCTGGATGAGAGCTAAATCGATGGAATGTCAACGAGTAAACCAAGTTGACGACGATGAAGAGCCAATGTAGGCGCCACACGACCAAGAGCGACCAAGATTGCTAGAATGGCCGTTAGCGGAGGCCCGACGGTGGGACGGCCGGAGACACCGACTGCAGCACGGGAACGGGCCCGGCGGCACACAGGCCTGGGCCAACGGCAGCGAGGGGGATCGGTTGCGCGGGTGCGGAGACCCGATCACCGCGCGCAGGCTAGCAGGCCCGGGGGTGGGGCGGCCGGCGGCGGTAGCCACAGCACGGGCCAACGCCGGGCCCGCCAGATCCGACGGGGTGGGGCACTGGAGGCGCTCCCCCCGATCCGGAGGGTAGGGGCAGAGCAGACGACCGAGGATAGTGGCGACGGATCCAGCGTTGGCGGCGACAGATCCGGCGATGCCGGCAATAGATCCCGCGCGAGGGCCGCCGGCCGCACGGATCTGTCGGGTGGGCGGCCACCGCCGGCGGATCCGGTGCGAGGGTCGCCGGCTGCGCGGATCCGTCGGGTGGGCGGCTGGATCCGGGTGCGCGTGGTGGCAACCAGTGGCGCGAGAGGCCGGCGGCGGTGGGCGGGGCGCCGACGAAGGATGACTGGAACGACCAGATCTAGGCGGCGGTGGGCGGCTGCCGGCGCTGGTCGAAGGAGGCCGCCCCGACGGCGGCGTGTCGTCCCTTGAGTCGCCTAGGGGGCGACGCGAGGGGAGGGACGCGAGTCTTCGGAGAAAAAGTGGGCCCGTCAAGTTTGGCTACTTTTTTGAGCCCGATTAGCGACTCGGCTTGCAAGGAAGATAACTCCATCGAAAGCGCCAGCGTTCGTGAACAGAGCTTATTAGCAGAGGTCGTGCTCGGTGTTATCCGCGTGTTCGGACTTCGGAGACGTATGTTTTAGATTACATACACAGTTTCTGTCATGCAGGTAATCTCCAACCTTTGCATCAACCAGGATGCACGGAACTTATCAAAACAAGAACAAAAATAGCAGGATCCACACAACAACTTGGATAAGCATTTGAGCATTTCAATTGGACACCTTTTCTTTTTCTCAATTATTATAATAACGAGTGCTTTCTTAATGTAAGTGTTCTCTATTAGCCTTTTTTTTGTATTAGAAGAAGAGTGCCCGCAATTTCATTTCTCAACACCATTTGCACAAGTAAGTGTTGCAATTGGAGTATTGGACACCTCAACTTTTCTTTTCTTTTCTTTATCAATACTTTCTCCAGTAAACAGAGTGCAAGAATTAAGAATGACTCAGTCCAAGCGTTCTCTGGTAGCGCACACAAGCAATATCTGACTAACTGCTTGACTGCTTCGAAACCAACGGGGACAGACAGACACGGTATTAAAAAAACCAAGGCCCCGCCGAAAAGGACACCGGCGCCGGAAACGAAACCCACGACCCCGCCGTCGCAATCGCAGGTCATTCCCGTGGACGACCGCCGCCGCCATCGCCCTCAGCCCCATCCAATCCAACTGCGATCAACCCGATCCCATCCACTCTACATAAACCCTCCGGCACGTTTTCCCACACCACCACAGCTCACGAGATGGTTCCCACTCCGGACACCGGCGATCACACGCCCAAGCTTGGCAAGAAAGAAGAACCCGCGGCGAGGTTAGAGCTAGAGCCGTCGGCCTCGGCCATGGGCGCCGCCGCCGCCGCTGCCGACCTCATCCCGGGCCTCCCTGAGGACCTGGCCCGGGAGTGCCTGGTGCGCGTCGGGTTCGAGCAGCTCCCGGCGGCGCGCCGCGTCTCGCGCCGGTGGAAGGCGGAGGTCGAGTCGCCGTTCCACCACCGCCTCCGCCGCCCCCGCGCGCTCCTCGCGCTCACGCAGGCCCGGCCACCGCTAGCGGACTCCGGCGCGGCGCGCAAGTACGCCTCCGCGGCGGGGCAATCGTACCGCCTCGTGCTCCACGACCCGGACGCCGGCACGTGAACGCCGCTGCCGCCGCTCCCCGGCGGCGGCGGGCTCCCGCTGTTCTGCCAGCTCGCCGCGGTGGGCGAGGGGACGAGGACGAAGCTGGTGGTGCTGGGAGGATGGGACCCCGAGACGTGGGCGCCGACGCCGGCCGTGCACGTGTACGACTTCCTCGCCGGCATGTGGCGGCGCGGCGCGGACATGCCGCCGCCGCGGCGGTCGTTCTTCGCGTGCGCGGCGGTCGGCGGCAGGGTTTTCGTGGCCGGGGGACACGACGAAGAGAAGAACGCGCTGCGGTGCGCGGCGGCGTACAACGCCGAGGCCGACGCGTGGGCGGCGCTCCCGGACATGGCGCGGGAGCGGGACGAGGCCAGGGGCGTCTCCGCCGGCGGCAGGTTCGTGGCCGTCGGCGGGTACCCGACGGAGGCGCAGGGCCGGTTCGTCGGCTGCTCCGAGGCGTTCGACCCGGCGGCGTGGTCGTGGGGCCCCGTGCAGGAGCGGGTGATCGAGGACGGCGCGTGCCCGAGGACCTGCTGCGCCGCCGCGGAGAGCGGGATGTACATGCTCCGCGACGGGCACGTCGTGGCGCGGGACGCCGCGGACGAGGGCGGCGGCGCGTGGACGACGGTGGCGCGCGTGCCGGAGGACGGGCGGGTGGGGGCGGCGGAGGTCGTGGCCATCGGGGACGGGCGCGTGGCCGTCGTGGGCTCCGCGTGCCACGGCGCGGAGCAGAACGTGTACGTGCTGAGCCACGGCGGGGAGAAGGCGACGACGCCGCCGTCGTGGACGCGCGGCGCCGCGCCGCCGGAGTTCACCGGGCACGTGCAGGCCGCATGCTGTGTACATGTATAGATCAGGATCAGTGCAGGACTTTTAATTGGTTTGCTCCATATCCGGTTGCAATGTTATCAATGTGCGGATAATTAATCTCGACACAGTGCATTTTACGTCTCGTGTCATCCAAGCTGAAACCGGGGGCAGCCGGGGTGTGAAACCTGACGGATGCTTTCCGCGCAGAATTGCTGGCTTTGTCTGACAGGTTAGATCAGCAGGGGAGCACTGCATGAGTGGAGGAACGGATTCGGTAGTGTCGGATTTGGTCTTTCTCCTCCAAAGCCGAGACAGACACTAGGCCCTCGTTTAGTTCCCAAATTTGGGGTGGAATTTGGCCCCTTGTAGTACTGCGTCACTGTAGCATTTTGTTTGTACTTATGAAAAATTGTCCAAAAATTGATTAATTAGGCTCAAAATGTTCGTCTCACAGAGTACAACAAAACCGTGCAATTAGTTTTTGATTCCATCTACATTTAGTACTCCATACATGCTATGACATTTTGATGTGATGAGAATCTTCTTTTTGCATAGTGAACTTTGCGGGTAGAATTTTGCATCTAAACAAGGCCCAAGTGTTCAAAGTTCAGAACTCGGCGCACAGTTCGGACTCTCGCAGTGGGATGCATCCATCATCCAGGGTATAAAAGCACTTAAAGCCGCCGCCCCCCGGCCGGTTAGGGTTTCGGGTTTTCGGGGGAGGGAGGCCGCGCGAACCTAGAAGGGGTGTCCGGCGCAGCGGATTAGCGTGGCGGCAGAGGTTGTGGGGGCGGAGGAGACCGATGGGTTAGCATGACGGAGGTGGCCGAGGCTGCCGGAACCGGGCGGCGGGGGAGGAAGACGATGCGACGGGTCGTGCGCTTTCGTAAAGCGCGACCCGTCGCGCGTTAACCCGTCTATAAAAGTAAGAGGAGCTCGCGCGCAAAGAGAACCATACCCACCTTCGTATCCACAATCGGAAGCCACCGTCTACCATCTTCTTCTCCATATCTTTTCGAGGAGTTAGACATGGACATGGATATAGACTTGCCGGCGGTCGTGGCTCCTACGAACGGGAGGAAGCTGAGGTCTGCCGCCGCCGCCACCACCGCGAAGCATCAAGACAAGAGGTCTGCCGCTGATCCAGATCGGTGCTTGGAGGAGGAGCTGCACGTAAAGGTCCACAAGAGGACATCTCCGTCGAAGTTAGGGAGATTCTGCATCAGGGCTACGAGATGATGCCTCAGTCAGCGTCCATCCGCACGCGCCGCCAGGAACATGGAGAGGCTCACCCGCCGGTACCAGAAGCCACATTCCTCCTCAAGTGATTCAAACACAACCATTAGAAACAAACCTCTTAGAGCAAAGCCATCAGACGCCTTTACCGAATTCAAAGGAGAAATGGGATGAGCTACGCCAGGGGCGGAGGCAGAAATAGTTTGCATCCCGGGCTGGATCTATAGACATGTATTCAACTAATCAAATTAGAGCCTACAGTAATTTGGACTAATGAACCTTGTAAATTTAACTAAGATGTATCAGGCTAGACCCATGCTGCAGCATGCCCAGCACGGGTCCTGGCTCCCCCCTGCTATGCAAAGCGTCGATATCTTCCTTTTGACAGGAACATTTTTTTTTTGCTGTAATTTCAGTAATGGTAGATGCAATTATACTTGAGGTAATTCCTTTTTCGTGGACGAAAATGGTGAAATAGTCCTTTTTATCCTTAAACTTTGACTCAATGGTCAAATTCATCCCATAAGCCATAACTTTATTTTTTGTTCAGACCCATTCCTCAATAGCTCAAAATTATTATGTCTGAATATCTCAATTGTTCCCGTGCATTTTCATGCTTAGAGCTTTTCTACGGTGCTTCATACCGTTACTTAAGTAGTGAAAATCTAATTATCAATTGTTAAGGATAATTTAGTAATAATTTTGATCTTTCTGGCCTCAATTATATTACAATTTTATGCTAGTGTCAAGAAAATATAATAGTGATGCCATTCGTGTGTTTTTATCCATAATATCCTTATATTACTTATACTACTCACATATACCGCTTATAACACAGGTGAAGTCTTTAGTAGCATACAATTAATCTTAGCCGTTGGATGTTTTTATACTTTTCATTTTCAAAGACTAGTATGTGTAGTATGAAACACAGTAAAAGAGCTATAAGAAAGGGGTCACGGCATCCATCGGTCCGAAAGTGACCTTGTCAGGCCGCCCCATATGCCCTACCGATCAGGGGAGCTCACTGCAGCTTGAAGGCTAATATGAACCATCGTCCATGGTGACGGTGTCCTTTCCACCTATAACGAGCTACATGAACCGCAAGTCCATTTTAGACATCCACGCGTGCCTACTATCCCGAGCGGGCAGCGGGACTTTAGCAGCTCTAAAAGTCCATTGCCATTAAGGAATGTAAGTGTAACTAAGTGCTAGTTATTCTTGTAATTTGGCGTTTATGTGATCAAGCTAGATTAGATCCTACATGAGAATTAAGTCTGTTTTGAACACATGGATATAGACTTCCTACCGGCCGCAACTCATGCGAACTGAAGGAAGAGGTCTGTCTTCATAGATTATAATCAAGACGAGGTCAGCGACTGCGGAGGATCCACACTAGCACATGGAGGACAGAGGGGCTGCATGGAGAGCTCCACAAAAGCAATTCAAGGGAGGACGAGTCGCACATGGATGTCTCCCCCGAGGTAGGAGATCCCGCATCAGGGCTACATGAAGAAGCTTGCTTGCCGGTACACGGAAGACACACACTTTGGTCATTCAAACAAAGTGATTAGAAAAAAAACTTCTGAACATTTGAGCAAGCCATCAGACGTTTTCTTCAAAGTTATTTGTGAGGCTTTACCAAATTCAAAGGAGAAGCATCGGCTTTAGGCATGGGATGAACTATGCAAATTAAAGCATCGATATGCTCCTTTTGTCGTGAACCCCACTGTTTGTTTTCCGATAATTTTGTAAGGGGCATTGGTGTTCTTGCTCCTATTTTGAAGTGTAATTGTGATTTTGCCCTTCTTTTTTTAACTTTGTGATTTTACCCTCACTATTCACAAAGTCAATGCAATTTTGCCCCTAGTCAATGGTCAAAACAGGGGTGAATACGCAAAGACCAAGGGTAAAATCGCATTGGCTTTGTGAATAGCAAGGGCAAAATCACAAAGTTAAAAAAACGAGGACAAAATCATAATTGTACTTCAAAGTAGGGGGTTAAAACACCATAAAACCATTTTATAATGTTAGACACATTCATAGTTGGGGTAATTCACTATGTCCTTTTTGTGGATGAAAATTGTCCATGTTACTAATTTTGTCATGTTATGTAATTCACTATCATGGTTGAGCGAGTTGTTCTCCACCCTATATGTGCTTTTTGGGTGATGTGATTTTGGTAATTTCCCAGAGATTCTCTTAGTTATAAATAGCAAATCTTTTTTTGTCTAATTTGCACAGTTACTGTAATAAACGAGTTTTGAATAGTCTGATCTTTTATTTTGATGGTGTGCTCAAAAGACATAATCGTTAGTTTTATTTTAGGTAATATTTGGTATATCACATCAACTTTGCTCACGTTAATTTGGTTTGACACGTTAGAATGGAAGATGATTTGGTTCTGTATTAGCCCTCATTTATTATGTGAGAATGGAAGATAATCCGATGTTGTATTAGTCCTGCTTTGTTACCATTGGTAATATTCAAGATGATACAAATGTTATTATACCAAACAAATTGGTCACATGTGTATTCAGATATGTTTGACACATACATGGAGATCTATAAGTTTGCGACCTAGAAGTGGACTAAAAAAATCTAAATAATTTCCTTGGACAATTGTGAAACAGATAATGAGATGTGTTCGAGGGTGACTTGGAGGTTTATTTGATAGCTTTGATGTGAACGCTATATACTCCATCCATCTGATGGAGAAAGTGGAGAAACTCTAAGCGGACCTCTTCAAAGACCACTATTACTAGAGAAGAGCCTCAAACATTTCGACTAAAAGAACGAAAATAAATATGTGTTGAACAGTAATAAGAAAGAAGAGGACGAAATGAAGAGAAGATGAGGAGAAGAGAAGGGTATAAGAAAGTATCAAAGGATAAGAAAGACAATAGGAAGAAGACGGTAGAGTCGGATAAATCGTTAACAGAGATGAGAATGAAGTAAGCAATCGAAAACAAGACAACGAAGAAGAGACATAGAGAAGACAAGTATTCCTATTTACACAACCATTTCAAAAGCTTGAGAGCTAGCATATGAGTCGATTTTTCATATAATTTTTTAGAAACAAATCTATGACAACATATGATTTGATTATACATGAATAAAATTACATCAAGATATTATATGAAGGAATGAGAAAGAAGAGTGTTGTCCTCCAATCAGTATAAGGGAATGACATGTTCACGGGTTTTACTACTAGTTTCCATCAAGCAGCCAAATCACTGCATATTTATTTGATATTAAGAGTGGTTACAAGCTACAAGATGGGGAAATTTAAGCATCTATAATCATAGAAAAAGTCATGATTTGGTGTGGTAAAAGGCAAATGGACTAGGGGCTCACATCATCAATATCACAAGGAGGTCTTTGTGACCATAGAACAAAATATATCTTCTATATACTATTAGTATTTTTAAATTTTTTTAAAACACCTAGATGTAATTTTAGACAAAGTTTCTAAGTTTCCAACACTTGGCAAGTTTACATCAGTTATGCTCCCAAATCATATCACAATATGAGATTAGTCTTTTAACGATAAATGAGCACGATGGAAAGAAGATTTGGTGAGACCCATTTGATGAGATGTGTTTATTATATGCAATCTGCGCAACATAATTGGTTTATTACATTAGAATCTAGTTGAAGTTCTAAGAACAAAGAAGCAGGTATTTCTATCATATCGAACTTTGACTTCTTTTCCAACCCGTAGTTAGGCAAGTATGTGAAAAAGGTAATTGATGTCATTAGAGTTACTAAGCGTGTTTCCATCACCTTGTAGATTAATTATCATAGTATTTGTAAATTGGATAAAGCAAAATAGTTATATGAAACTTGAAATAAACATGAGTATTTTTGTTCCTTGTTAATGTGTGAAAATTTATTGAATTGAAAGTCCCCACCCGAACAAGAAGGAAGCACATTTGTGGGTCCCATTCCATCCGCACAGCACCACCAGCTTCCTCCCTGGCCCCTTTTGTTCTGACTACCCATACAGGGTGCATTTGGTAGCCTGACTTGGCACTGACTCAGGTGAAACAACGATTAGATGACGAAAACATTTGCGTGTCCGCATCCAACGGAATCCGCTACATGTATGGAATCACTAAATTCGACAATTTTCACCACACATGGACGAGCTGGCTGGCCATGGTGATATGCAATGTACATCCACACACATTTCTATTTCGGCAAAGCAACTGGATTAACACTTAATTAATCTTTTAGTAGCAAGAATGGTGAGGCTATGTGCTCAAGATTTCATGATATTATACCAATTATTTGTCAAGATTGTTGTGCACACAATTTTGAGTTTATAGATAGGATAAAAAAATGAAACAATTTTTATATAGTAGGTGTTTTAATTAAAAACTTAGTAATATAATTGTACAACCACATTTAGTAGGTGCTCAAGATCTCATGAGTAGACCAAGTATCCGTCAAGACTGATATCTATAGGATTTTAAGCTTATATGTATATATAGTATTAAAAACGAGGTGGTTTCATATAGTTGTTTAATAAAAAAAAGATAATACGCATTTTCATCCTCGAACTTTCTCTCCAGATTCAATTAGGTCCCTCAACAATCAAAGTGACCGTTTTAGTTCTCAATTTTTTTCTTTGGCCCTCTCGATCTCACCCCTCATGCTAAGGGCATGCCGCATTGTTGTGCTATGTCAATGAAGAGTAGTCCTCCAAGATGAAGAGTATGTGAATTGGCCCTATTTAACATCCCCCTCCCCCTAAAAAAGATATTCTCCATTAGGCTGGCCAGCTTCACAACACATCAGATTGCATCTTGTACATGGGGAAAGGCATAATAAGATAGCCATGTAACTAGTTGTTTAGTGATTCATCGTCTTAGGGTGTGTTTGGATCCCTGGACTAAAGTCTTAGTCCTGTCACATCGGACGTAAGAATGATAATTAAAAGTATTAAATATAGATTAATTAAAAAATCTATTACATAAATGAGGGCTAATTTGCGAGATGAATCTATTAAGCCTAATTAGTCCATAATTAGATAATGTAATGCTATAGTAATTATGTGATAATTATATACTAATTATAGCTTAATTAGGCTTGTTAGATTCGTGTCGTGTAGTAGACATGACTTATCCAATTAGTTTTATAATTAATTTATATTTAATATGTATAATTATCATTTATTTAAGGGACCAAACTCTAGCCATTTGGATCCAAACACTCCATAGTTTACAATTTTTTACGTGCCTTCTGTTAGCCATCTACCATGTTTTTTTTTCTCTACCAACAAAATATTGATCTATCCAGTACTTGCTCCTCGTTCCTGTATCTCAAAACTCAGCAGAATGTAACCTTGGGCGTGTTTCTTTGTGGGCAAAAATTTTTTCACGCACATTTGACCACTAATTAATGGTATTAAATAAAGTCAGTTTACTAAACTACGTACAGAACCCCGGGTTAATTCGCGAGACCTATCTAATGCGGCATTTGACCGTATGATTAGATGTTTGTTAAATTATGGGTTAATTAGGCTCATTAGATTCGTCGCGCAAAGTTACACTCATTTTTAAAAAAATTTGCAAATAGACTTTATTTAATACTTCATGCGTGTAAGATTTTCTGAATTTTTTTTGGAAATCTAAAGAAACATGGCCGCTGGGTCAAACACGACTGTAATCTCCACAGGCTTCGAAATTTCAAATAGCGACATCCACGACAAGGCATTTTTTTTAAAGGCTGGCAGGAGCACTGCCTATTCATTTAAGGAGGAGAAGAATGCGAAGTTTTACATGGTTTGTATTACATAGATAAGTTGACACATAACTCAAATAGCAACACAACATAACTAAGTAAAGGGGGTCTCTCCTTGCCCGCACACGGCGAAACGTAGATGCATCTCCTCCTTGATCAGCGTGAGCTCTCTGTGTGGCAGCACCGTTTGGCCTTCGAAGATTCTTCGATTTCTTTCCTTCCACAAGTTCCAGGTACTGTATAGCAATACAGCCGTACAACCGCCTTCATTCTTCTGGCACCCTTGTTCAACCCCTGAAAAGATCCATTCCACCATTCTTCGATTGTGCATGTTCTTGACGGTACTTCAATTAGCCCATCAGTGGCTCTTGCTATTAATGACCACACCTCTTGAGCATAGACGCAATGTAAGCATAGGTGGGCAGCTGATTCCGGTGTCTGATCACACATGCAGCATATTGGATCGCATGGCCAGTGCCTAATCATCAGCCTGTCCGCTGTGAGAATTTTGTTTTGTATTAGGAGCCAACCAAACACACGATGCTTCCCTTCCACGTTTTCCTGCCATATTTCTTGCCATCTGAAAGGACAGAAGGATCCTTGAAATTGGACGGAATATGCAGACTTTGTTGTGTAAGCCCCATCTAGTGTCCAGCGCCATCTGATTGAGTCCTCATGATCATTTAGCTGCACTTCCTGCACATGTGGCCATAGATTTATAAACTCAGCAATTTCCTCGGCTGTTGACATTCTCCAAATCCCCCGTGTCCAGTTCTGGTTTAGCAAGTCGTCTCGCATGGAGTTGTTTTTCCTCCATACAAGTTTATACAGATTGGGAGCTAGATCCCGAGGAGCCCATCCATTCAACCATGTGGAGTCCCCGAACTTGGCTCGCTCCCCATTGCCCACTGTGACCGTAGTGAAAGCTCTGAACAACTGCTTGTCTGTCTCATTGCAGGGTACTTCTGTCCCAACCCAAGGCCGATCAGGTTCCACACATTGAAACCATAGCCAGTGCAACTGAAGGGCGCGACTGAACAAGTCCATATAGAGGACACCCAACCCTCCCAAGTTTCTTAGGCCACTTGACATTGTTCCATTTGACTAGGCAGTGCCCTCCAATTGCATTATCAGATCCTTTCCAAAGGAAGCCTCTCCTTATCTTGTCCATCTTTTTAATCAACCACTTCTTAGGTGCGAACATGGTCAAGTGATACGTCGGTATTGAGGAGAGCACTGAATTTAGGAGCCTAAGCCGCCCATACCTGTTAATGTATCGGCCTTTCCAAGATGAGAGTCTAGACGCCATTTTGTCAATGAGTGGCTGGATGCCAACCCGGCGAAGCTGTCTGAAATGAAGGGGCAGGCCCAGATATTTGCATGGGAAGGATTCTACTGAGCACTGAAAGCCCTCCATGATCTCTTCCAGGTTCAGGTTGTCACAATGAATCGGGTAGATAGCACACTTTGCTCTATTTGTAATTAATCCGGAGGCCTGACCAAACAACTCAAGGATCTGGGCAGTTGCAAACACATCTTCCTTGATAGGCCGTAGGAAAATAGCAGCATCGTCGGCATATAGGCTTGCTCGCAGAGTTGCTGCACGGTTTTGTAGCGGCAAGAGGGTGCCATCAGCAGTTGCCAACTCGAGCAATTTTTGTAGTGGCTCCATGCATAGGATGAAGAGCATGGGTGACAGGGGGTCGCCTTGCCGCAATCCCCTTCGATGTGAGAACCAATTCCCTCTCTCCCCATTGAGTAGCACAGCCGATGAACTGGTGGATAGGAGAATTGTCACCCAAGCTCTCCATTTAGGTCCAAACCCAAGATGTTGCAGAACTTCCATCAAGTAGTCCCATCTGATGGAATCAAATGCTTTGGCTATGTCTAATTTCAGGAACAACCCAGGTTGTTTTTGCCTGTGCAGCGCTCGGATCAAATTCTGGGTGTACAGAAAATTGTCTTGTATGCTTCTACGCTTGATGAATGCGCTCTGGGCTCGTGACACCAAAGAATTCAGTTCCCCCGCAAGTCTATTTGCCAAACATTTGGAGAACAGCTTTGCAATTATGTGCACCAGACTTATTGGGCCATAGTCTGACACTCTTCTTGCATCATGCTTCTTAGGTAACAAGACAATGTGGGCGCTATTAAGCAGCTTGAAGTGCTGGTCATGTTGTTGGTAGAAAAACTCAAACGCCTGCATGAGATCATTCTTAATGAGGGCCCAGCATTTTTTAAGAAATAACCCAATGTATCCGTCAGGTCCAGGAGCCTTCTCACTGGCCATGTCCTGTATCGTGGCCTGAACTTCTTCCTCTAAGTGTGATAACTCATGAGTAGCAAGGCCGAGATTCTCCCAGTTAATTGTGTTTTCTCTTGACGTTGGAGAGCTGAAGTGTGCACTGAATTGATTGAACAACACATCTGCTTTTTGTTTGAGTTACACAGACACCTGAATCTGTTTCAATCGAGTGGATGGTATTCTTCCTTCTTCCATCACAGCAAGGCATTGTAGAACCCTTCCTACTTCCCTATTTCCAAGACGAAGGAACCAAAGATCGACCGCTGTGAGCTAAACCAAGCAAACATTATCCTTCACTATTCTGCTCGTCGAGTGATTGGCTGCCGACTCCCCTAGCTATTATAGGTCCCAGAAGTCCTAACCACAGCCCGTGAAGAGCAAAAAACGCCAAGAAACCATACGCATGATCAATGCACACCATGCCAAGAAACGATCCAGCACACGCCGCAGAAGCGCAGAGCACACGTATGCACATGCACGCCCCTTCACGGTAGAGACAAACAATGGCACAGAACAACCTCCCAAAACATCTCCATCCCTTCCGTCGCGTCCATTCATCTGTGTCCTCCCAGTTTCAACCCTCAAAGACGGCCGCTAGCCTTGTGTCGACGCGTTCATATTGCTAGCTAGGGCGCGAGAAACTACAAACTACGGAGTACGTAGTAGTATATACTATCGTGTACTATCACCAGGCCGGCCAGCGCCCTGCTTCACACAATGATCGCACGACACGATCGACTACTCGTCTCCTCTCCCCATCTATAAATAAACATATACACTATCCCAAGCGTCGACAAGCTAGGCCGGGCTCCGAGAAGATGGGTACCACCACCGCTACAGCGAGCACTGCTTGGTTGCTACTCGTTTTGGTGGTGCTCTCTTGCTTCCGCTGCTGCCCCGCCGCCACTCACCATGGCCGGGAACACGCGCGGCCACCACTGAGCGCCGCCGCCGCAGTCGTTGTCGGCTCCGTCGTCCACTCCGGCTCAGAGCCCACCGCCGCCATCTCAGGTGAGCAACTCGCCGAATGTTATGTCTCTCAAAGAACTTAGCGTACGTGCGTGTGCGTGACCGGCGGGATTCAATTAAGGTTTCTATATATTCTAACGCCGCGCGCTGCTCTCTTCTCGTGTCGATCATGTCGCAGGCGCCCTGGTCGCCGTCGCCTGCCACGACGGCAGCGGCCGCACGGTGTTCCGGAAGGAGGCCGTCACCGACCGCCGCGGCGGGTTCCACATCGGCCTGGCGCCGGAACCGAGCACCCGGCTCCGGCACGTCACGTCCTGCTCGGTGCGCCTCCAGGCCCAGCAGCAGCATCCGCCGTCGTCGAGCGCGCCGGCGTGCGCCGCCACGGCGACCTCCACGCGCGGGCTCCGGCCCGTCGCTCCGGCGGAGCGCCGCGGCGGGGGCGGCGGCGGGGGCACTCGCGCGCGAGTGTTCTCCGCCGGCGCGTTCTCCGTCGGCCCGCCGGAGCTCTGCGGCCGGAAGGGCCTCTTCTTCCCGCCGGTCCCGCTGGTGCCAGAGCCGCCGAACGTCGGCGGCGTGCCGATCCCGCCGAACCCGGTGACGCCCGCGCCGCCGTCCCTCGTGCCGCCGCTCCTGCCCACGCCGTCGCCGCCGTCCGTCCTGCCGCCGCTCGTCCCGCAACCGCCGCCGTCGTCGATAGTGCCGCCGCTGCCGCCGTTACCTTTCCTTACTCCGCCGCCGCCGCCGCCACCCCCGCCCCAGATTCTTCCCCCGGTGCCGGGCCTCCCTCCCCTGTTTCCTGGCGTGCCGCCGGCCTCCGCTTCCAAGAATCGACGGCCGGGGACTCCCTGAAAGAAACGCCGTGTTTCAGAGTTGCTTCGGGGAAATGTGCATGTAACAACATGTGTATTTAAGTTTCCTGCTCGATCAGTATTACTCCCTACGTCTAAAAAGAACGAACTTTGATCAAATTTATATAAAATAATATTAATAAAATAGTAATCATTTAAAGATCCAAAGACTAAACTATAAATAAATAGTTCTTGGATCTTCAAATAATAACTATTTTTTCTCGTATATCCAATTTAAGTGATTCTTATGGTCATGCGTTCATAACGATAAGATTTATCTTTTAAAGTCATGGACATATTATTTTGTAACCGTTTGTTTTACTTTTCTTACCTTGGTGTTTTTACACAACAACATAAAAATAATATATTAAATAATGATAAAATAGTATAAAGACTATTTTAAAAGATAAAGCCTACCGTTAAGAACGCGTGACCGCTAGAATCACCTAAATCGGAGGTACGGGCAAAAAGTAATAATCATTTTGAGATCTAAAGACTAAATTGTAAATAAAAAAAATTGAAATAGCCCATCAAAACCGTTTGATGGCCAAATTTAAACGGTTTTGATAGTTGAATGGCCCAAGATACCCGGTTTTAGAGTTCGATGGCCAAAACCAAACTGAAGCAAGAGTAGGATGGTCAAAAATGGACTTTTTAAAAAAATGAACTATACCTTATTTGACACCGACTCCAGATTTTTATCCATAATTTGACAGTACCATTAGGTCTATTAGGCTACTCTGTTAGCTTTTCCAATGTAGCATGTCTAAGTTACCAAGCGGCCTCTCGATTCATTTTTGTTTTTAAATTTTTCCTCATTTAACATGATTCATCTTAGGGATGAGTTGTTTGCTTGCAAGTCGACAAGTTTGATTGATCTGTGTTTGTGTTGTGGAGATCAAATTGAAAGAGCAGTTTTTGCTGCAACCTGTGTGTCGTCCAATTGATAAAAAAGGTTGAACCTGTAATTTTTTGTGTGTCGAATGTAATATTGTTCTTAAATGATGAATATGGCATTCCCGGGATGGAATTTTTTTGAACAGAAACTAAGGCCATGGTTGGCACAGCTCCACCTCCAGAAAATTTATGGAGTTCTTAGAGCGGGGTATGAGGAGCTCCAAGAAATCCTGGAGTTAGACCTAGGATTACACAAAGAGTATTTAGATGAATCATTTTATTTATAGCTTGTACTAAATATTAATATTTAAAGTATATTAATTTAACATAGAAAGTGCAAAGTTGGGCTGGAGTTTGGAGCTGTTAAGAATAATTATATTAGTGACCAATTAGGATAATTAGAATAATTAGTATAACTGCCTGTGGCAGTTCCCGCAGGGGTATGCCTCTTCATGGCATCCCTTCATGTAATATATATACTCCCTCCATATTGGTAAAGAACGATGTTTTGGACAAGGTTTTAGTCAAATATTGGGAATATAAATCATGAATAACTTTTAAACCATTGAGTTTGAAAATGTGAAAACCATATGAATAGATTTGTCTTAAAAAATACTTTTATAAAAGCATACATATATTATTTTTTAATAAATATTTTTGTAAGAATAAAAAGTCAAAGTTACGTTTTGGAGACCGTGTCGTTTTCCTAAACATCATTCTTTACCAGTATGGAGGGAGTATGTACATCACTGTTCACAGAATCAATCAATCATTATTCTTTCACTATTCACTTTACATTCAACACGTTATCACGCATGCATGCTCTGCCGTTTTCTGTCTCGCTACAGTAGCACTACAGTACAGCGAGAACCTGCCGAGAAACCAGAGAGCGACTTCGGTTTTTCGTTGGAACTCCTGCAAAAGTAAGAACATCATGTCGAATCCTAACACCCCATCTATGAATGCAATGGTGGACGCCATTACCGACGCTGTGGAGTTCGCTGTCCATCGTGGCCACATCGCCGGAGGTCTTCGCCGCCATATGATCCAAGGGGCCGTTCGCCGTGTTCTTCGGGAGATCTCCGAACACCGCATCCCTCCTCGCCGCTCCAGTGGGGCGCGCACTGGAGGCAGCAGTGCCCACTGCACGCCGCCCCGCCTGTCCCAATCATTGCGACACGCCTCTGGCATTGATACCAGGCGTGTTGGCGGCTCGCCGGCGATGCCGCCACTGATGCCGTTGGAGTCGTCCCCCTCGGCGTCGCTGCTGCCACCACCACCGCCGTCCCTCTTATCCCCTCTGTCCCAACCATGGAACGGAGAGGACCGCGGCACTGGTGCAGCAAGGTGGCCCCCTGGATTCGCCTACGACTTCAACGTCGTCCTCCCGCCGCCCCCTCCTCCACCACGCGCGCTCCTACGCCGACGCGACGGCCAACCGCACGCGCAACAACCATCTCCCGCCCGGGAATGCACTAGGCGCTGGCTTCGCCTCTTCCCCGACGCCGGGGAAGGCGAACGCCCGCCTCTGAGCGACCCTCCAACCGCCGGCGGGGGACCTGCTGCGTCCCGGCTCACAGTGACGGTCTCCAAGACCGGAGCTCATAGGGGATGGGCGGAGCCTTGCCAGGCGGCCTCCATGGCCAACACCGGCGCGCCATGGAGGAGAAATAGAAGGGGAAGGGAAGGCCCGAAGGCGGCGGACCAGGAGACGGCGAACTACGGCGGCTGCGGGGTACTGCAAGCGGCGGTGGCTGCGGGGTGCCGCAAGCAGCGGCGGCGGCGAAAGGATGGGGGCGATTAGCGTTTGCAACCCTAATCGACGCCCTGCCCCTTTTATAGTGGGTTGCGGCGATGGGCTGGCGGCCAGGCCTGTTTCGCGGGCCGGCGCAACCCCCTCCCTCCCTACTGGGCCGCACGCCATTTGCTTGTTTATTTTTTTATTTTTTCTTACTTTCTTTTCCTTTTAGTAGTCTAATTTGATTAGTATATAAATTCGCTAATCTTAATTTAAATTCATGTGAAAATATTTGTTATTTTGTACAATATGTCATTGTTTTATACTGCTGTCATTGTCATTGTAATATAATTTGTTGTTTGATTATATTACCATTGTCATATGTGATTCTATTCTTATCAGTTTTCTTGAATTATAAGGGTCAATTATTATCTTAGTCGTAAATTAATTACTGATTCAGAAACTTAAAACAATTTTCCACATGATTAACATTGATATTTATCATATTATTTTTGATTTACACAAGAGAGTAGAGTCCTAAATGCACTGGCTGCGTTTAATTCCTTGTGAATTATTCTGCCCTGAGACCATGCTTAGGCATCAATTTATTTGCCTACTATAAAGATCTACTTTTTGTCTCTGACATAAAGATTATCTATCTTGTGTTTATCAAAAATTTTCTGATAATTTGATTGTATGGTTTCATTTTTTCATGATTACCTATCTTAATCCATAATCATGATATAATACACAACAATTATCATGCTAATTTTCTCCATGGTTATCCATGTAGAACTATGACCACTAGGGAGTTTGAAGAACTTGCCTTAGATGGTTACAATTACCCTACATGGGCTTCTTATACCAAGCGCTTGCATCTCGTAATCTTTCAGCCACAATTCAGGCACCCCAAGTAGGGGTTGTCATTCAAAATAAGCAAATATACTCTGCTTTGGCTTTGATACGGTTTTATATTCGTAAGGATCTTAAATCTGAATATCTTACGATTGAAAATCCTCGTGAATTATTTGAAGCCATAAAAGAAAGATATGAACAACAAAGAGAACTTATTTTGCCTGAGGCAAATCATGAATGGAATAATTTACGTCCCCAAGATTTTAAATCTGTGGCAGATTATAATCATGTTGTTCATAAAATTTGCTCTAAATTGAAGTTTTGCAATAGCGAGCCATCGGACGCAGATAAGATAGAAAAAACACTATCTACTATGCTTCCATCTGATAGAGTATTGCAACAACAATACAGGGCTAAAAGTTACCTGGCTTACTCTCAACTTATTCATACATTAATTCAGGCTGAAAAACATGATGAACTTCTTCTGAAGAATCATCATAAGCGCCCTGTTGGTTCGGCACCTTTGCCTGAAGTACACAATGTAAAGAAAAAGGCTAGGAATAATAAGTTCAATGGACCTACTTCACAGAACAAATCTGGTCCAAGCAAACACAATAAGAAGAGGAGACCCAACTCCTACACAGGAAAAGGAGAGAATACGAGACCCAAAAATGACAACAAGTGTCATAGATGTGGTGATTTCTCGCATTTTGCTAAGAATTGCCATACTCCAAAACATTTGGTTGCTCTGTGCCAGAAGTCTTTAAAGGAGAATAAGCAAACAAGAGGTACAAGATATGAGACACACTTCAGTCTTGCATCCGAGATTGTCAAGGACGAGGGTTGTTCACAACAAACGAACAACAACGACCTTAACATTAAAGCGGACCTTCCATCTACGGACGATATGCTTCTCGATTTCGAATCTAGAGATATGTTTGGAGATTTGAAGTGATCTCGGTCCAAGATTGATATCATATTCAATATTTGTTGTAATAACCTAAGTTATACATAAGTTTGTTAACTTATATTTTAGATTGAATAAAAAATTGTATAAACTCAATTATATTGTTATTAAGCTGTATGTACTTATAAATATTGTAATATCATATTCTTATATTTGATATTATATGTATACCTCTATATGTTACATTTAAGTTTTTCTTTTATTCCCTTCCCTTTACATATAGATGTCTACTAACACAAATCCAAAGGAGGAAGAATTATGCCTTGTGGACTCATGTACCACAAACTCTATACTTAGAGAGATGAAGTATTTCCAGACCCTTAAGAAAATTAAGGAAATATAATGACCATCGCTGGACGCGATGCGTTGATAGTTGGTTCTGGACGAGCCACTATTACTCTTCCTATGGGTACACAAATTATGATCGAGGATGCGTTATTGTATCCTGATTCTACACGTACCCTTCTAAGTTTTAGAGATATTCGTAAGAATGGTTTTCACATAGAAACGCATTCTGATAACAAAGAGGAATTTCTCTTCTTAACCAAACTTACGAAATTTGGCAAACAACTATGTGAGAAATTTTCTTCACTCCAAACTGGATTATATTATACATACATAAAGCCTATAGCACATGTTGCTTATAAAATAATTTTCCAAGACGTCGATACATTTCGAAATTGGCATGATCGACTTGGGCATCCTGGAATAGGGATGATGCGGAAAACTATTAACAATTCCATAGGTCATGATATGGAGAAAACAAAATTTCCCCAAGATAAGAATTTTTGTTGCACTGCATGTGCAACAGGAAAATTAATTTTAAGACCCTCACATCTTAAATTCGAGCTGAACTGCTGAACCACTCAAATTTCTTGAAAGGATTCAAGGAGATATTTGTGGTCCAATACAACCATTATCAGGTCCATTCAGGTATTTCATGGTATTAATAGACGCATCTACTCGATGGTCTCATGTGTCTCTTTTATCGACACACAACCATGCTTTTGCTAAAATAATGGCTCAACTTATTAAGTTGAAAGCTCATTACCCTGAATATCGGATTCAATCTATCCGCATGGACAATGGTGCTGAATTTTCCTCCCGTGCTTTTAATGACTATCGCATGGCACTAGGAATTCAGGTTCAGCATTCTGTTCCATACGTACATACCCAAAATGGTTTGGCTGAATCATTGATCAAAAGAATTAAGCTAATTGCACGACCTATGTTAATGAATTATAAATTGCCTACATCGTGTTGGGGTCACGCCGTTCTGCATGCTGCTGACCTAATCCAACTACGACCAACTGCATACCACGAGACCTCCCCGTTACAGTTTGGGTGCGCTGTATACGTACCCATCTCACCACCTCAGCGAACCTCGATGAGTCCTCACAGGAAACTAGGGATCTATATAGGTTTTTCATCTCCGTCAATTATTAAGTATCTAGAACCTCTCACAGGAGATTTATTTACTGCTCGGTTTGCTGATAGTATTTTTAACGAGGATCATTTCCCGGCATTAGGGGGAGAATTGTACCAAAAGGAATGCCAGAAAATTAATTGGAATGCAAAGGGCATTTCTTTTTCTGATCCACATACTACAGAAACTAAACTACAAGTTCAAAGGATTATTGATTTGCAAAATATTGCAAATAATCTGCCAGACGCTTTTACAGATTATAAATGTGTCACAAAGTCTATCCATCCTGCAAGGAACGTGCCCGGAAGATTGGAGGTACCAAATAAAACCACTCAACCCCAAGTTGGAAACAAAATGGGGAGAAGCACTTCAAAGAAGCAAGATGTGGTTGCTAATAAGCAAAAGAAGACTAGAAAAACAACTAAAACTTCAGTTGATAGACACCTGGAGGACATACATTGTCCTGTGGATAGAAGTGATCCACCATCCAACTCACCTATGCGCATAAACACTGAGATTGGAGCATCGGAAGACCCTAGATTCATCATATCAGGAAATAATGGTGAATCTCTAAGGGTAGACGAAATCGCTATAAACTTTATAGAGACCGGAGAATCTTATGATCGTAAGTCCACATTAGTTGACTGTTACCTCTCTGAACAAATTGCAAATACCCTTCAAACAGATCTGGATCCTAAGTGTATGACAGTATGCAAGAAGCGTTCTGACTGGGATAAATGGAAGGTAGCAATCGAAACAGAGATTGCCTCGCTTAATAAGAGGAAAGTTTTTTCGGCTGTAATGCCAACACCTCCTAGTATCTTCCCTGCGAGATACAAATGGGTTTTTGTTCGTAAAAGAAATGAAAACAATGAAGTGGTGAAATACAAAGCAAGGCTAGTGGCACAAGGTTTTACGCAAAGACCTGGCGTTGATTTCAACGAAACTTATTCTCTAGTAATGAGCGGAATAACCTTTCGATACTTAATATCATTGGCAGTACAAAATCGTCTATCTATGCAGTTGATGGACGTAGTGACCGCATATCTATATGGGTCATTGGATTCTGATATATACATGAAAGTTCCTGAATGAATTAGTATACTAGAAAATAAGGCAAATCGCAACATGTATTGTGTCAAATTGCAGAAGTCGTTATACGACTTAAAGCAATCAGGCCGAATGTGGTATAATCAGCTAAGAGAATTCCTTATATCAAAAAGATACACAAATAATGATGACTGCCCATGTGTCTCCATTAAGAAATCCTCAAAAGGTTTTTGTATCATATCAGTGTACGTTGATGATCTCAACATCATTGGAAACGAAACTGACATTAATGAAGCATGTCATCATTTAAAGACGGAGTTTGAAACAAAGGATTTGGGGAAAACCAAATTTTTCTTAGGTTTACAACTTGAGCATTTTTCTTCAGGTATATTTATATACCAATCTGCCTATCTCCAAAAGATATTGGAGAAATTCAATATCGATAAGTCATATCTGACAAAAACTCCCATGGTAGTAAGATCTTTAGATCTTGAGAAGGATCCTTTTAGACCATGGGACGAAGGAGAAGAGATATTAGGGCCACATTACCCATATCTAAGTGCCATTGGAGCATTAATGTATCTTGCTAATAATACTAGACCAAATATTGCATTTGCAGTAAATTTACTAGCAAGACAAAGTTCTGCACCTACTAAACGTCATTGGGTAGGGATAAAAATGGTATTTAGATACCTCAGTGGTACAAAAGACCTTGGATTATTCTATAGCATAAATAAAGATCCAACTTTATTAGGATATACAGATGCTGGTTATTTATCGGATCCCCACAATGGCATATCACAAACAGGTTTTGTATTTTTACAAGGAGGAACAGTAATTTCTTGGAATCTACAAAACAAACAATAGTGTCTACCTCCACCAATCATTCTGAAATAATAGCTTTATATAAAGCTTCACGCGAATGCGTATGGCTTCGAAGAATGATAAACCACATCATACAATCATGTGGTATTGGTGCGATTGATACACCAACGATTATCTTTGAAGATAATTCAGCTTGTATTACTCAGATGGACTCTAGTTATATTAAAAGTAATATGACTAAGCATATTATTCCTAAATTATTCTACCCCCATGAACTCCAAAAGAATGGAGAAATAGAAATCTTGCAAACTAAGTCATGTGATAATCTAGCAGATTTATTCACAAAATCTCTACCATACTCATCATTTAGTAAATGTGTTGAGGGCATTGGTATGAGAAGACTTAGAGACTTGCAATGATCAGGGGGAGAATCCATCTGAAGTATAATTTATCTTATATTACACTCTCTTCTTTACATGAGTTTTTACTCTATTAGAGCTTTTCTCACGTAAAATTTTTAATGAGATTTTTTTCGAAAGATTCAGGATTATAACTGTTGAACAGATAAAGGAGTAATACATGACTAATTTATCAAGGGGGGGTGTTAATAATAATTATATTAGTGATCAATTAGGATAATTAGAATAATTAGTATAACTGCATGTGGCAGCTCCCGCAGGGGTATGCCTCTTCATGGCATCCCTTCATGTAATATATATATATATATATATATATATATATATATATATATATATATATGTAGATCACTGTTCACAGAATCAATCAATCATTATTCTTTCACTATTCACTTTACATTGAACAGGAGCTAGAGCTGTGGCAAGAAAATACTTTAGTCAGTAGAAAAATAATTTTCACCTTGTGTTGATCTTGTATTCCAAGCTCTATTGCACTACATATTGTCATCAGTCCAGATCATCTTATAATTCTTATAAAAACTGGATGCTTCTATGTCTGCAATACATTATAGCACAAAAAATAGCCAAACTTGACCCAAGGGCAAATCTGTCCTTTTACATGCCACTTAACTGGGAAACTAACAACAGTGTCAAATTAGGAGTAAAAGGTCGGTGTTGTCAGATAAGGCATAGTTTATTTTTTAGGGGCCAAATAGGGAATCGGCTCAACTTTGGATGTCAAATAGGGAATTGTCCAAATAGTTTCATGCTCGATCAATGTTATATGACAAAACGATATAAAGCAATCATATGACATGTTTAAAAGGCCCAATTGGATGCAAGGAACTTTCCAATTTCACGGTATTAAAAGGACAAAAGCACTAGACTAGACTGCACTACTTGTGTAAGATGTTTTTATATTAACTAGTAGAGTACACGTGCGTGCCGCACGTGTTTTGGAAAAATAAAATAGAATATTTTTCAATAATTATATATATGGTATTTCATTCTTGATTTACATCGCTATCAATAATATATCTCCCAATATGTATTCCTTATTATCTTTAGAATTTCTCGCAAGTCGTTTGTTATGTTCTCTGCAGCTTCATTCCTTCTACTCTTTAGCATCTCAATCAAGTACCACTTTTTTAGTCGAAAGGAATCCTATTAAAAAAGTTTTGCATCATTTTTAGTTTATATTTATTACAATTTTGCTAATAATTATAAATGAAATAGTTATTACTTACATCCTTGAACAAATAAATTTTCCATCCCAGATGTGCATTAAATATATTATTAAAGATCCTATCAAATCGCTAGAGGAAAAAATTGTTATTTGTTAGTGTATTTTCATTTATTTGTATTTAGTAAAAAAAATTACCTATTTTTTGTTTTTGCTACATTTTCTGCTATTCGACGACGCCAGTCATAAACATCGTCATTCCATGTAGGTTGTACTATTTCCATTGCACGGCCAAATGGTATTCCATCTCTTGTATCATATCTAGGTAGTACTTGGATGGATCATTTTGTCGGCCCATTCAGGTATTGGCCTTGGGTCAATTATATATATAATCCTCTCCTTCATGTCGAGTGATAACATAATGTATTTCCCAAATGTGTGCAGTGGCAGCACAATCTGTAATTTGAAATATTTTTATTAAAATAGATATTATAAGAATAGAAAAAAAGTTTGCACAATTTTTTTGCTTACCATTTGACAAGATTTCATTGGTATTCCAATATATGGCCATGCATCAAATAATTTTTCCAATTGTTTAACGTCTAGCTTGACGCGATGCTTATGATACCGTCGGTAATTACAAATTGCCTATGTTAATATAGAACATTTGTTATTATATGGCTCAGCAGGATGACACTTGAATATATAATATAATAAAATATGATATTTCAATACATATGACACTTGAATAAATTTTTAATATATACCAAAAATTGGAGGTCCATGTAGCGGCAGAACGGTTCCATTAGATTAACTGTTTCTTCACAAGCGATCATACGCACCCCATGTTGAAAAAATCTTTATCCATTGGTTTCTTAAGATCAAGTATTTCTTGAAGTTTATTCGGTGTTATATTTATAGGGTAAGGTTTCGAACTACTCACCCATTCTTGTATGTAATTTTTTGCAGTAGATCATATAGAAAACAAATAAACAAATAAGTTTATTGATTAGGCGATTCGGTCGTTGCGCTATCAGCTGGTTTATATGGAAAAAGCAATTCTGTTAAGATGGTATTTTTATATGCATGATGGAAATAACTAATATGTTTTAACACGCTCATGTACTTTCAGCTATCAAGGAAATTCAGTCATCTCTTCAGTTATTGGATCTTAAGGAAAACGGTATGTATTGAGCTTGTTTGTCTTTTTAGCCCTTCAATGTTGTTGAAACCTCAATTGAAAGCGTGATTTTTTCCTATTCTTGTGCCTTGCCTTTGGATTTATTCAATATTTGGTAAATTTTCAACATGATATTCTCCATGGGAATAATGGGACCTTTAACTGCCAAATAGCTGATTCTTAGTTTTGATCATTTAGGTTTCTTGTATTGTTTATGACTATGTATTGAGGTTGTTTGTCTTTTTAGCCATTCAATGTTGTTGAAACCTCAATTGAAAACTTGCTTTTTTTCTATTCATGTGCCCTGCCTTTGGATTCATTCAAAATTTGGTAAATTTGCACATGGTATTCTCCATGGAATTAATGGTACTTTTAACTATCATATAGCTGATTCTTAGTTTTGATCATTTAGGTTTCTTGTATCGTTTATGATAGCCTTCAATTTTTTTGTGAGTACAAAGTCTTATCTAACTTGACTTTTCTATTGCAAAAATTTACCAACAACGAAACGACTTGTATCTGATGGACTATTCTTGTCCCGACAATAGTTCTCTCTCCGCTTTGCTCTATGCACTTCCTTCTCATCCTTGGTGAGCTTATGTCTACACTTGCCCTTCTGTGAAGGTTTTTCCTAGGTAGAAGACGGCGGTGTGGCCACCGGCGCCGGCGCGTAGGTTGATCCGCCATGTTGATCCATCATGCTAGTCGCGGAGGATGGCGTGGCCACCGGCGCAGGGGTTTGCTCCGCCATGGAAGTTGCGGAGGACGGCGTGGCCTCCATCGTGGGGGTTATTTGATCCGGCATGGTAGATGCGGAGGACGGCGTCAGGGTTTGCTCCGCCATGGTAATTGCCGGCGTGGGGGGCTTGCTCCGCCTTCGCCATGGTAGTCGCCGAGGACGCCCCTACGGATAGATCTGTTACGGAGGTTCGGTGTAAGCACTTGGGTTTGTTTAGGAGAATCTCTATCGCTCACGTTCCTATATATCCTCGAGGATGCGAAGTTAACTGACTCGAACTTGCAGTGTAAACCGACTGGCAGTTAAATTATCTATTATATTATTATGTGGGTATAACAAAAAAGCTTGGTGACAAAATAAAACAAGATGAAGTGCCCGATTCTTAATACAATTTTTTTGTTCTGTATTTTTGGGTCTACTGTTATGATATTTTTTGGTCCACACAAGTATGACAGGTGAAGTTTTATGAGGGGTGCATGAGGGGTGGGGGAGTTTTCTCAGGTAACAAAAGTTTCAATTCTATCGGATCCTTATAGTATAGATTTGTTTAAATTTTAAATAACTCTACATCAACACCTAGTTGATTACATAAGAATAAACTTACACCAGGACATTACATGGGCAATGAGAAATAAGGGTAGACAACACTTGCAAGACCGCAAACAACACACGGGAATGACATGGGTTTTACTAATAGCTTGCAACAGGCAGCCAAATTCTTGCATATTTATTTGGTATTGACATTGGTTACAAGCTATAATATGGATAAATTGTCTCAATTTTGCATTTAGGAACGGCATGATTCAATGAACTATAATCACGGAAGCAAAGATGATTTGATGCGGTGAAAGGCAAATGGACCAGGTGCTAACACAATCAATATCACAAGGAGGTCTTTGTGACCATAAGAACAAAATGTGTCATCTATATAGTATCAATATTTTATTAGATTTTTAAAACCTTTATATATAATTTTTGACAAAGTTTCTAAGTTTCCAACACTTGGCAAGTTTTTGTCGCCTATGCTCCCAAATTATATCACAGGATGAGGTTACTCTTTCAAGAATGGACACGATCAAAAAGAAGATCTGGTGAGGCACCTTTGATGAGAAATATAATGTGTTTATCTATATATGCAATCTGTGCATTACAAGGCAATACATAATTTACTATTTTAGAATCTCATTGATGTTTTAAGAATGGAAAATGGATATTGCTATCATGTTGAATTTTGACATGTTTTCCAACTCACAGTTAGTTAAATTTGTGAAAAAGCTAAGATCAACTCCAACAGAACCACTAAACAGTCCCCCTACTTCAAATTTTGAGGACCAAGCCAAAAAATATACTCTAGAACCTACATTGTGCCCTTTATTTTAAGGAGGCCTCCAATTTTCCTCCTCCACTCACCATTCTTGAAGCCATGTATTCATTGGGGGCTATTACTGGTGTCGGTGTTTGGAAATCGTGGCCCCGACACCAATCAGAAATACGTTGTGTTCCCACCCCTGATGGTTGATGCAGAAGGTAATGCAAATACACAAGATTATCCTGGTTCTGGCCTCGAGACCGTACGTCCAGCAAAGAAGGTGTGTGCAATGTATTATCCTGCACCGGACTGTGAGTAGTAGGGGATACAAGCAGGTTAGGAGAAGAGGCAAAGCCTCCAAGTCCCAGATGATGATGATGATGATTGAGGCAGAGTGCCAATATCGATGGAGTGTGGAGTGCGTTGGTCGTCTCTTGTTCGATTGTTCTCCCTTTGTGCATGAGTGTCCGCCTCTCCTTTTATAGATCAAGGAGGAGGGTTACCGGCGTGTGTAAATATGCAGACACAGTTACAACATAGTTGTAGGCATGGCGTCGGGCGTGGTTCCTTGTCCTTGATCACTGTTGTGCGGCGTTGCCGCCCCTGTAGAGGGTTCCTGTGCTGGTGGTGATGATACGGAGTGGTTTCGAGTTTCAGAGCTGACCAGCGTATCCTGTGACTTGTCTGTACGCCAATTCGAGGGTTCCCCATGCCTGTGCACAGCCCTTTCCGTGGAAAGTTACCGTGGGAGTTGGCAGCACAGGGGGTAGGAATGACGCGGCCCTGTTCGTATAGTGGCAGCGTGTCCGCACAGCGCCGGGGATGGTCGTATAATATTCGAGATGGCCTGCCATGCCTCCGCCGTCCTTCCTCCTTATCCTGTTACCCGCTCGAGGGTCTCTCCTGCCCGATCGAGGGCCTCGGGACATAGGAGTTGGTGGCACAGGAGCTTGGAGTGATGCGCCCTGTTCGCACAGTGCCAACATGTCTGCACAGCGCCTCGGTTGGCAGCATAGTGATAGGAGTTGACAGATGCGATGGGGATCGTGCCTGTCAGAGCGGCGTGGCGAGAGATTTGCCTTTTGACTTTGGATGCACGGTGGCGTTAAGCGGCATTAATTGCTTGTCGGGGGAGGTCTCGACCGAGGCGGAGCTTTTCCCATTTCGTGGGTTACTCGAGGCTCGACCCTCAAGTCTCGACCAAGACGGAGTTTTGCGATTCGCTCGAGGGATCGCTTCCGTCGAGCGAGGCGGAGAATGAGGCGCACGTCGAGACCCCTGCCGAGGCGCCTCGACTGGGCCATTGACTATTGTTGGGCCATGGGCCTTATTTGCTTTCCTATTTCCTGATATGTATATGAGTTTGGCAATAGTTTGCGGTTTGACAAGGGTGATTATCCCATAAGTTTGGGTACCCCTAATGATCGCCCCCGACAACTGGAGTTGGAGTAAGTTTTGATTCCCTCAAAAAATAAAGGTAGCCCCTATTTAGTATTTAGTAGGTCTAATTTGGAGGCTATTGTAGAAGTTGCTCTAACTGAGCATAGCTCCGCTGGTAAGGTTTATTGTGGAACCTACCCACCGGGTTTGAGTCTAAAACTCCGCATGGGTGCACATGTTTCCCTGGATTTATTCTAGAATTTGGCGGCATTATTCTTTCTGTAGTAGTGATTTGACTGTCTCTTGGATCAGGTGCTTATGGGATATAGTTGCGTGTGTATTCATAATACAGTTGAGTGTGTATGCCTGTATGCGGCCCTCTATGTTGTACTTGTACTGTGTTTAAAAAAAGGTATGTGAAGAAAAAAGATAGAGTTTGTGAGTCACTGATCATTGTTTCATCACCTTTTAGTTACCTCTGGTTCCGGACGTACCGCGGACCTCCGCTTTCAAGAATCGACGGCCGGGGACTCCTTGAGAAAAACGTCGTGTTTCATAGTTGTTTTTCATGAAGTATGCATGCATCAAGACGTGTAATTTTTTTAACCCGCTCGATTAGCACAGTAAAAAGAAAAATGTTAGTAAGAGTCGATCATGTCGTTTATGAGTTCATGTGTCGCGGTAGTACACAGGCCATGCACGCGCACATTGTGAAAATGCGGTCCTCTTGTTTGAGGAGTAGGAATTTTGGATGAGCATGTGAATGGCACGTTATTATATTGGACATTTTCTGCATCAACCATTATCTGCGTCTGATCGTGATGGCGGCAAAGACGCGCACCACCGTTGCCTTTGGCCCTGTTTAGATGCAAAATAGGGGCAGGGATTTGGAGGTTTGATGTCACCTCGTAATCATTGCGACACTGTAATATTTCGTTTGTACGTGTAAAAATTATTTAAAAATTGATTAATTAGGTTTAAAATGTTCGTCTAGCGAAGTACAACAAAACTGTGTAATTAGTTTTTTATTTCATCTACATTTAATATTTTATGTATGCATCAATATTTTAATGTGATTAGAATCTTCTTTTTACTTTGGGTTGCTTTTTAGGTATTTGTCGCCGCCGCTGGAGTCTAGACGCGTCGTCGTGTTCCTCTTTTTGTTGCCGAGAGCCGGTGCGAGCCGGCGGGAAGCGCCCATTACTCGGCGCCATGGGCATGCGCGCGCATGGCACAAAAATGCATGCGCTGCTCTGGAGGTCCTGTCCTGTCATGCTGCCGTAATATGTATGTATAGAAGTATAGAACAACCTAAGTTGAGGTGATTTACACTGTATTGGACCGATCGACGATGAAAATGCCTCTATTTGTATAATCTATTTGTAACTAAAAATCATCCGTGCAAATACATTTTCATATTCAGTTTTGGGGCTATCAAAACTGTACTGTAAATCCTCAAATTATAACCTATTTATATATTCCTAAACTTAACATAGTGCACAGACAAAAATGAACCACCTAATTGTTACTTTCGAATCGAATGTACAAGCTATTTTTGTTGTAGTGTTCCAGCTTCAAAAATTGTTCCAGGTCTAGAAAAAAATATTCCACCTTCACAACAAAAATACTATATCTTTATGAAAAATAAGAAGACTAGAACAAATCATGCCATGGTGGTCTGCTAGATTGGGGATCTAGCTACCTTCACAAGGAAGTTTTTTATTTCTACATAAAAGGCAGTAAGTTTCCCTTTTTATTTCTATATATGTAAGTTCTGAATAATCCCAGCCTTCTCATGGTCAGACCATCATCGTGGCATGATTTTTCCAGTCTTCTTATTTTCATAAATGTTATATCATTTTTTCATAAACATGGAAATAGATGAAACATTTTTTAGAAAAACCTAGAACTGTTCCTGAAGCTGAAACACTGGCTACTACAACATTGGCTGGTTCTATTACATCGAACACTAAAACAAAAATAAGAACTGTTCTACTCAACATGGAACACAAACAATGTTGAGTTTAGCATATAATCGGTTACAATTTAAGGAGGATTTACAGTACAGTTTGACGAGCCCAAAACTGAAATATGAAAATGCATTTGTCTAAATGATTCTTAATTACAGACTATACAAATAGAGACATTTTCACGGTGGGTCCAATATAAGAACTGCTTGATTAAATAATCTCATCATAACTGGTTCTATCTATTATTAATCGTTTGCCATAATCGCTCGTATATCAATTATAATCTTATTACAACTGTCCCGAAAAATATTAATCCGATCCGAGAAATTGCATCTTTACTTTGAAAAATCATTACAAAAAGTAATAACCCGAAATTACATCGATCCTCCTCAAACGGAGGCAGCAAAAGAGCTGAGTAGTAGTAGTGCTTTGTCCTGGTGAGGTGCGGAACAACCCATCGCCCGCACCCCGTAGCTGTCGTGCTAGATCCTCGTTTTTTTTTTCGGGCGAAAGCGGCGCCCCGGATCCTCATCCTGCGGCGCTCCTCCAGAAGCTGGCTTCTTACGTCGGGGGCCAACTCTTCCAGCAGCTCTTCCCCATCTGCACCTCCTTCACCTCCATCTCTAGCACTAGCACGGACAGCTCCGCCGCGGCGACGAAGGCGGCGGTGCGCCTCTTGGTGTCCTCCGCCGCGACGGCGGCCGCCGGGGAGGACGCGGCGGGGCTCGAGAAGGAGCGGCGCCGGGAAGAGGATGAGCTGCGCGGGAAGGCTCCCAAGTGGAACTCCTTCGAGGACGCGACGCGCGACGACTTGTCCCCCGAGGTCAGGGAACTGCTGTAAAGGGGAATATGCTCAAGATCCACAACGCCGCCACCCGTGCCCGCAGCGCCAGGTTCAGGGAGGAGCTCGCTCGCCTGTACCCAGAGCCGGCATCCCCAAGTAGTCTAAGCAGATGCAGATCAAGCGTTTCGAATGCTTGTCTTGTGTGGCAGTTGCGTGCCAGTGTTTCATCTCATCTCAGGTGGGCAACACGATCGCGTGACCGGCGGGCACTGCTCTCTCTTGTCATGTAATGTCCCGGGAAAGCCGGTCGCCGTCCGGCGTCACCACGGGAGCGGCCGCACGGTGTTTCAGGATGAGGCAGCTGGCATGCAGGAACCAGCCAAGCGCCTGGCTCCGGGTCCGTCACGTCCTGCTCGGTGCAGTCAGCGGCGCGCGCGTCTTCTCCACCGGTGTTAGAAAATTAGCCCTTCAGCGATGACCTGTCCGCTAATCTCCTCCAACGAAAGCATCGATTGGATCGAACGAGACGAATTTGTAAGATCACAGACGACATCAGAGACACGATCTTTGTTAACGAGGTTCAGCCGAAGCCTACGTCCCCGGGACATGACTACGGACGTTCCTCCCCAACTGCAACACCGGCCGCTCCGGGGTACCGACAACATGCCGCCTACCCCTGCGAGTCAATCGCTACGTCGTCATAGTTACCCTCTTATATTTACGAGGAGGCTCAGGTTACCGAGTTTGACACGAACTCTACCCTATACTGCTAAATACAACTCCAAATTCCATTGTAACTGTACTGGTACAAATATTTGACACAATATCTACCGGCCGGCGATCTCCGCGCGTTCTCGCTGGTGCCGGAGCCGCCGAACACCGGCGGCCTGCGGCCTGACGATCCCGGTCTCGCGAACCGATGGCCGGGGGACTCCCTGAGAAAAAACGTCCGGTTTCAGAGTTGTTTTTCCGTGAAAAGTGCATATACCGATCTTGTTTTGGTGTCATACGTTCAGTAATCTTCTATTCCTATTGCGTATGCTATGAACTTATATATATGATCAGATTCTCCGTCATCGGGAGCAAAGAAAACGTTAAGAGCTAGTAGTAATCATGTCGTCTGGGAGTTAGTTCACGTGTCACGGTGGTATATATAAACAGTCCATGCCCATGCGCACGTTGTGAGAATGTGGGTACGTGATGTGCTTGTTGACTCGGGAATTTGAATTAGATGAGCATATATATTATGATTGGAGATCTGACACCGTTACCTTTTCTCTCCTCCTGTACGCCGAGATCAGCTGCAAGCCTTTTACGCAAGACGCTTGCTGGACGGCGCGACCCCCCGGCGCGGCGCGAGGGAAGCGTTCATTGCTCGTGGCGCCATGGGCATGCGCATGGCAGAAACGTTACCGCCTTCGTCTTTGAGCGGAATCGGAATATCAATAAACCTTTTTTTAAAAAGTAAAAGGAAGGATCAACACTGCTCGGACTCGAGTTGGGCTAGCTGTTGGTCCGGCCGTCGTCCCGGCGACGGGCAAGAAGCGCGCCGAGGCGGAGGAGGAGGACTGGCCCTGGCGGGAGACGGACATGGCATGGACAGGAACGCGGAGGTGGACGACGCGCCGCCGGCCGTCGCGGTCGCGGCGCCGGCGGCGGGCAGGAAGAGGCGAGCGTCCGGGGTGGAGGACGAGGACTGGCGCTGGGAGGAAGGAAGAGTTGCGCGGGGGCAAGATGCACCAGGGAGGTGTTTGCTTGTCTTCCCTAGTGAGCCAGGTTGCATCAGAGGCCATAGTCAGGCTCGGCACATGCAAGGCGTATGTGTTTGGTTGCATGGCTCCTGTGAGCCAGGCTGCGCAGAGCAGGTGTTTGGTTGCATATATGGACAACAAATTCAAACACAGATACAAGTTTGACGGTGTTTGCTTGTCTGCATGCAGGTTGTTAGGCTCACCTTTTGCATACATGGGGGAGATTACCACCCATTTAATCAGGAGTGTAGATAACATGTTTGAAAAAATTCTTATAACAGCTTAGACACAAAATTTACAGTTACTAGAGCTTGGACTAATATGATTTTAATTTGTACTAATGTAACTACGTGTTTTTAATTTGCACCACCCATCTGTCTCACTTGTTGAGGTCCAACAGATGCTCCAATCATTCTTCAATTTGTCTCGGTGAAAATATTCTCTCATATGGAAGTAAGAGAGAACAAATCAAATTAAAATGTATGGTCAGATTACCAGAATAAAAGCTATTTACACTTATGGAAGCAAGAGGGAAACAATCATCATGTATGGTCAGATTACCAAAACAGCAGCAACATAACACATAAATAAAGAACATCATTGGTAAGGGCATATGCTCAGATTACCAGAACATAAGCTATTCACTTATGGAAGCAAGAGAGAAAAATCAACTAAAGCATGTATAGTCAGATTACCAAAACAACAGTAACACAGCACAAAAATAAAGAACATCATTGGCAAGGGCATATGCTCAGATTACCATAACAACAATATAACAGCACAAAAAGGAAGAACATCGGCAAATGGCATATGCTCAGATTAGCAGAACATCATTAGCATCACTATGGTTGATCCTCCAATTTTGATGTATAACTCTATAGCGTTGGTTGTGGCCGGCAATGTGAAGAAACATTGTTGCTTGCTCTTCTACACAACTATGCACGCTGTCTCTCAACAGATTTTTCTCCTTAAGCAGATTGCATAGCTGGAAAAATGAGGCTCTCCTCATGCGTAGCATGTCCACACACTCTGTATCATTGCAATTGTAAATTTTATCCAAATTTTTCTACCTTTCTTCATCCATAGCACTCATTGGGGCATAATTAATTCGAGGGCGTAAGTTTTGACCCAGCCTAAGCCTACTTAACATGAATGCATACATAGAAGCAACTAGAGCAGCTGCTCGAATGATAAGTGTTGACACCCAAAATTGGCACCAGGAAGAGGCTGACATGTGGGCCGGATTTGGTAGAAGGATGCCATTCGGCTAAAAGGGTTTTTTCTGAAGCATTCGGCAAAGATGCTCTGCGGTCGGGAACGCGTCGCCATTCGGCTGAAACGTTCGGCAGAGATACTCTGCGGTCGGAATACGTCATCATTCGGCAGAAGCATTGTTCCACAGGCGAAGAGTGGTAGCATTCGGGAAGACATGATGACGTGGATCAACATAAGGAGAAAGCCGGTTCGAACAAGGAAAGCAATATGGGTACGAAGATTCGTCATTTATTTTTAGAAACAAGTGTTGTAGTCGTGCCCGACTAGGAGTTGTATCAGGACCTGGGTATAAATATAAACCCATGGCAGCTGTAAAAAAAGGATCGAATCAATCATACAACAAACCGGCCCCGTGCCAACATCGAGTCCTTTAGTCGAGTCGTCGAGTTCTTCGAGAGGAGTCATCGATCCGTCGACCTCCGTAAGTACCGGCAACCTTGTATCATGCTTAGTATCATGCGGTGGATTTAAGCTTTGATGCAAGTAGTCTTGTTACCATGCTTAGTATCATCCGGTGGATTTAAGTTGTGGTCTCAAGAAGGTTCCTCTGTTAGGTCATGAGCCATGCGGTGGGCTAAGATCTAGTATGGACCAAGTTATCGGCTCTGTTAGATTTCGGCAAGATCTAACAGATTCATTAAGTTACCCTGTGTTGCTCTGTTTTTACTATGTGCTTAATTCATGCAACACACCTTTGCCCAATCTAGATCGGCTAGAATCGGCTATACTTCATAACATGACGAATTATCCCCTCACAGCCGAATCCGAAACCGATCTAGGTTGCCACGTGTCGCGGGTTCAAGCTTATTGGCATCATGTAGATCTTGACAGAACCGGGTATCATGCGGTAGATGCAGGTTTTTGGGTCGTCTTAGAGCTAATCATCCGGTGGATTAGAATTCGATTCGATCTGATAGATTTATCTTTACCGATTAGGTTTGTTCCTTCGCCATGGATCCCGATTCGGCTAAGTAGCCGTATTCGGCAGTGCTCTCACGAGTGAACGTGTGTTCGTGGGTTTGCATTGGACAATGAGTGCTTTTAGCCTTTCACGATTAGATTGTATCATGCGGTGGATTGATCTAATCTGATTGGTGGTGTGGCCTCAAACGAGTTGTATCATACGGTGGATTAACTCGTTCGTTGCCATGCTTGACGGGTGCTGCTTTCGGCCTATGCATTCTTGTTTCAATGCAAATTCGTGACTGTGTTATGGGTTCGTAACTAAACACTGAATGCTTTTAGCTTTTCATGGTTAGATTGTATCATGCGGTGGATTGGTCTAATCTGATTAGTGGTGTGGTCACGAACAAGTCGTATCATGCGGTGGATTAACTTGTTTTGTTATCATGCTTGACGGGTGCTGCTTTCGGCCTATGCATTCCTTGTTTACTGCGAATTTATGATCATGTTTCACCCTTTTATTTATCTATCATGCTCTGTTTCTCGTTAATCGGCTATGAGTATGTGTTGTAATGTTCATTCTGTTGAAAGCCGATCTTTCGTCACGCTTACGTCACGCATTCGGCAGTGCGTTCCTTGCGTACCTTGTCGATTGCCGAATGTGGGTTTAACTGCCGACAGATAGCTTCTCTGTAGCTATATGTCTCTCAAGATTGGCTTCGACGCCGCAAATATGGAACTGTCTGGTCTCACCCGGCACGTTCCAGGTTTTGATCTAAACGTTTTTATCCCTTTGTTAGTTTTCAGGCAAACTGACTGGCACGCTTCCGGATTCGAAAGTCAGGGCCACGTGTGAAGCCAGCTTGTTCGGCTTGCTGTGTGCTTGGCGTGAGGTGCGGATTTTACGTCAACACACTTTTTGGCACGCCCGGTGGGACACACACATACAAGTTCTCAAGATGCCTGAGTTGAGCGACATCATGAATGTCACTTTGGAAGAATTGTCTGAAGAACATCAACAGATGGTAAAGGTTGCTGCCAACCAATTCATTAACAAATGTTTACTGTCTTTCGCCAAGAACAGGAGCGGTGCACCTTTTCTCAAGTCTGATCTGCCAAGAGTTCTCCTTCCTGGGCAATCTGATCTTACTGAAGAAGAAGAGAGGGAGAGATTCTCGAGCTTGTTATACAAAGCTTTGGGAGAGACAATGACTAATCACAATGCTGCGTTCTTAAACAGTTTTCGGCATATAATGATAAGCATTTTTGGTCAGCATGTGGATAAACCCTTCGAGCAGATACATGGGCAATTGGGTGGTCCGACATACTTCAATGTTCAAGCACCAGTTCAGAAACCACATGGTAAAGAAAATGCTGATGAAACTGGAGGTTCTGGTGCTAAAGATACAAATGGACAACCGATTCGGCAAGATCCTCAGCTTGCACTGCCAAAAACTCGCACGTACGGTGATATGGCATTCGGAACTACAGGGAATCCGCCTGCTTCTGCTTACAAGATATCTCCCTTGAATAACAGACTGCAGAGAGATTTGTATGGAAACGGATATTCAGAGTTTATGGATTACAATGCTATCGACGCTCTCCCGAATCCTGGATATGTTGGTACTGCAGGTATGCTTGCTGGAAGACCAGGGAATCAAGATACCAATATTGACCTCATGGTGCAAAAAATGACCGATGTATTGCAAAATCAATTCGGTCTGAAGCCTAAAAGTCAGGGATACATGTACTCGTCTCCTTTCCCTGAATGGTACCAAAGGGTATCATTGCCGAATAGAGTCAAGGTGCCTACAGAGTTTACTAAATTCTCAGGACAAGATGATACTAGCACTGTGGAACATATAGCTCGATATCTGATGCAGCTTGGAGAGGCTTCGGCAGACGAGGCTTTCAGAATCAGATACTTTCCTTTGTCACTAACGGGTCCAGCTTTTACATGGTTTGCTTCTTTGCCTGCCCAGTCGATTTGCACCTGGAAAGACCTGGAACAGAAATTCCATGCTCATTACTACATTGGCAGTACCGAGAAAAAGTTGGTTGATTTGACCAGCTTAAGGCAGAGGAATAATGAAACACCTACAGAGTTCCTCAGGAGATTTAGGGAAACTAAAAGTATGTGCTTTTCTCTGAACATACCTGATGATCAACTAGCTGGTATGGCTGTAGCTGGAATGCTGCCTGCTATTCGGGAGAAGCTATTCGGGATGGAGTTTGATGATCTGGGCCAGTTGTCGCACAGATTGGCCTTGATGAGTAACCAGGCGTATGGTTTCAAGAAAGATGTCAGATTTGCTAAAAATAATGATGTGGCTGACATCTATAACCAATTCCTTGAAAGAGCAGATCAAGAAGATGAATATGAAGATAGCGAGGAGATAGCTGCAGCAGAGATAGTGTGGAGCAAAGAACCAGTTACAATGACTCAGAAATGGATCAAACAGATGAAGGGAACATATGATTTTGATGTGACTAAGGCAGACAAGTTGTTTGAGTTCCTGGTGAAAGAAGGCCGAATCAAATTGCCAGAGGGGCACTCTATGCTTCGGCCTGATGGAGTGAAAGATAAGAGGTACTGTGGATTTCATGATAGAAATTCTCATTCCATTAATGAATGCAGAATCTTTAGGATGAAGATTCAGAAAGCTATCCAGGAAGGACATCTGAAATTCGACAACAAAATGAAACTGGACAGTAACCCTTTCCCTCAGAATATGATCGGGTTCTCGGTTAATATGGTGAATGCTGTTCCATCTGGAGAAAAGGGAAGATTGAAAGTTTTAACCTCAAAGAAGGCAAGACAGGATGGTTCAGTTGATCCCACTCGGCAGATCACAATTGAGCAGGTTCGCCAGAAAAATCTTCGGTTCCCGAATAGCCGATTAGAAGTAGGAGAATCCTTTAAACCTAGAGTTACTACACGTATTCTCCTCAACAAATGGCAGCGTCAGCAAGAAAAAGAGCGTTTTCAAAGGCGTGAATACGAGGAGGAGAAAAGAAGACGCGAAGAAGAAAGGTTTGAGGAAGAACAAGAAGAGTATGCTCGAGAGCAGGAACGTGCGCATTGGGGGTGTGCATTCTTCAGACACTGTTGGAACGAAGGTTTGAAGCTTCCCACATGGAATAATTGTCCTGAATGCAATAGTAGATATGATGAATATAGGCAGGGAACTGTCAATCGCCGATCTGTCCATGAAAGAATTGGCAGGGTGCATCCTAGTGATGATCGGCGTTTTAATGATCAACCAAGAAAGAGACATGCTGATCACAAATGGGTTGATCGCGAGGAAGAAGAGGATCATGCTTATGTTTGGCAAAAAGGACAATGGTGCCCACCTGGTTTAAGAAGAAGTCAGAAGAGAAGAGTCCAACGCCTGAGGAATCAAGAATTAAAGCAAGCAAGGCCTAGGATGAAGTCGATATGGCTCCCAAAAGACAGGCCTGACGAACATGGTCATTCGGCTCCTACATGTATGGTATGTTTTTTGCCGAATGAATTCATGGCTCCAGCTAATCAAATTGTACAGGAAGAAATATTGCCCGATATAGATGATGCCGAACAATTTGGGTTAATGGCACAATTGATGTTGAACAAACAAGCTGTTTTTGAGAAGCCAGCCCAGAATCAGCACATGAAGCCACTGTACTTGAAGGGATATGTTAATGGCAAACCATTGACCAAGATGTTTGTCGATGGAGGAGCTGCTGTCAATGTAATGCCATATACCACATTCAGGAAGCTTGGTATGGGCCCTAGAGATTTGACACCAACAAGCATAATTCTAAATGATTTTGCTGGAAATCCTTCGGACACCAAGGGATGCGTGCATGTTGATCTGATGATTGGGTCCAAGATTCTGCTTACGACTTTCTTTGTCATTGAAGGCAAAGGGGCATATAGCTTGCTGCTTGGAAGAGATTGGATTCATGCAAATTGTTGTATTCCATCTACTATGCATCAACAGCTTATTCAGTGGATAGATGATGAGGTGGAGATTGTCCAAGCAGATGATTCAATAAGCGTGGCAAACATGGAACCAGCTTTCTGGGAGTATCAAGGCATAGATTGTTTCTCAGGTAAAGACTGGGGAGAAGGTCCTGTGGCACCAGCCAGCAGTGATCAACAGCCGATCGAAGCAGTCGGCTCTCATAGTAATTTTTGATGGAAAATCCAATTGATGGAACTGATGGAAAATTAGGACGTGGATTTGTGTCGGCCGATAAATTAGAAGAAGTGGACATTGGAGATGGTGACAAGCCAAGGCCGACATTTATCAGTGCTAACTTGGATTCGGTTTTCAAAGAAAAGTTGGTGACATTGTTAAAAGAATACAAGGACTGCTTTGCTTGGGATTATTCGGAGATGCCTGGTCTAGACCGTTCTATTGTTGAGCATCGGTTGCCAATCAAACCTGGATACAGGCCTTACAAGCAACCACCCCGAAAAATCTACAAGGAAGAAGTGTTGGCCGATGTAAAAAAGGAGATTGAAAGATTACTAGATGCAAATTTCATTCGGCCATGTAAATACGCGGATTGGATCTCTAATATCGTTCCTGTTTATAAGAAGAATGGAAAGATGAGGGTTTGCATAGACTTTAGAGACTTAAACAAGGCTACACCCATGGATGGATATCCAATGTCTGTTGCTGATTCATTGGTTGATGCTGCTGCTGGATACAAAGTGCTCAGTTTCATGGATGGTAACGCAGGATACAATCAGATTTATATGGCATTGGAAGACATAGTAAAGACAGCTTTCAGGTGTCCTGGACACATAGGGTTGTTTGAATGGGTTGTCATGACCTTTGGATTGAAAAATGCCGGTGCAACTTATCAAAGGGCTATGAATTATATTTTTCATGAGTTGATCGGCAAGATTGTGGAAATATATATTGATGATGTGGTGATCAAGTCATTGGATCATGAGTCTCATTTGGCCGACATAAGAAAAACTCTAGAATGCACCAGGAAACATGGGCTTAAGATGAACCCGAACAAGTGTGCTTTTGGAGTTTCGGCTGGAGAGTTTCTGGGATTTTTGATACATGAAGGAGGAATAGGAGTTGGTAAGAAAAGCATGAAGGCAATTGATGAAATTGTTCCTCCAATTAATCTTAAAGAGCTGCAATCACTGCTTGGCAAGATAAATTTTGTGAGAAGATTCATATCGAACTTGTCACAAAAGGTGTTGCCCTTTTCCTCACTATTGAAAATAAAGAAGGATCAAAAGTTTGTATGGGGTGACGAACAACAAAAGGCTTTTAATGAAATAAAGGAGTACATGAAGAAGCCACCAGTATTGGTGCCTCCACAATTGAACAAGCCTTTCAAGTTGTACGTGGCGGCCGATGCCCAAACTATTGGATCGGCCCTCATTCAAGAATTTGAAGGGAAGGAAAGAGTAGTTTCATACCTTAGCCGAAAGTTACTAGATCCAGAGACAAGGTATTCGGCTATAGAGAAGCTCTGCTTATGTGTTTACTACTCCTGTACAAAATTTCGGCACTACTTGCTACATGCCGAATGCATTGTGTATTCAAAGTTTGATGTGATAAAACACATGTTGTCTATGCCGATTTTGAACGGAAGGATTGGCAAATGGATTTTAGCTTTGTCTGAATTTGAGTTAAGGTTTGAATCGGCAAAGGCTGTTAAGGGACAGATTATTGCCGACTTCATTACTGAACATCATGATACATCAATAACTTTGCTTAACATTGTTCCTTGGGTGTTATTCTTCGATGGATCTTCATGCAACAAAGGTGGTGGAGCAGGTATCTTATTAATTTCACCCAAAGGAGAAACATTTGAGTTTGCTGTTCCCATTCAATCTGCTGTTACTAACAATCAAGCTGAATATGAGGCATTGCTCAAAGGGCTCCAATATTTGAAAGAAGCAGATGCCATTGCGGTTGAAATTTTTGGAGATTCAGAATTGGTCATAAAGCAATTGAATGGTGAATATGAGTGTAAAAGTGATACCTTGAGGAATTACTATGAAGAATGCAAAGAAATATTGAAGAGCTTTCGGTCAGTAATTCTATAACACATTCCTAGAGGGGATAATGGAGAGGCAAATAGATTGGCCCAAAGTGCATCAGGTTATAAAGAGCTTCGAGAAGTTTTTGCTAATGATGTATATGCATTCGGGAGTAATCTGGCAGAAGGTGATTGGAGAAAAGAGATTGCCGATTATCTGGAGAATCCATCCCGAAAAGTTTCTAGAAAGCTCAGGTATAAAGCTTTAAAGTTTATTCTTCTTGATGATAATTTGTATTATAAATCCCTGGATGGAGTGCTGTTGCATTGCTTAAATCATGAAGAAGCAAAAAGGCTGATGAGTGAAGTACATGATGGGTTGTGTGGAGCACATCAATCGGCCTACCGAATGAAGTGGGTTATTAGAAGAACTGGATATTACTGGCCGACAATGTTGGAAGATTGTTTTGAATATTATAAAGGATGTCAAGATTGTCAGAAATTTGGAAACATTCAGAGAGTTCCGGCATCAGCTTTGAATCCCATTGTCAAGCCATGGCCATTCAGAGGATGGGGAATGGATTTGATTGGCCAAATAAATCCTCCATCTAGCAAGGGGCATAAGTTTGTGCTTTTGGCAACCGATTATTTTACCAAATGGGTTGAGGCAATTCCATTAAAGAAAGTGACGTCGGAGAATATGGTTGAATTTGTTAAAGAACACATCATTTACAGATTCGGGATTCCTCAGACAATCACCACTGATCAAGGGACTCAATTTACATCTTCAGAATTCAGAGATTTTGCTGAAAGTATGGGCATCAAATTATTGAATTCTTCTCCTTATTATGCCCAAGCTAATGGTCAGGCAGAGGCTTCTAACAAGATTATGATTAAAATTATACAGAAGAAGATTGATCAGAAGCCGAGAAAGTGGCATTCGGTGCTCAATGAGGCTTTATGGGCTTACCGAATGGCTCCGCATGGGGCTACACAGACGTCTCCTTATGAGTTGGTGTATGGGCATCATGCTGTCTTGCCATGGGAGATACAATTAAATTCAAGAAGAATAAAGTTGCAAAAGGATTTAAGTTCTAAAGATTATAAAGATTTAATGATGGACGAATTAGAGGATTTGCATATGATTCGTCTCAGGGCCTTGGAGAATATTGAGAAGAATAAAATGTGAGTTGCTAAGTATTACAATTAGAAGGTGAAAGTTAAGCAATTTACAGAAGGTGATTTAGTCTGGAAAGCGATATTGCCGATTGGAACCAAATATGCAGCATTCGGTAAGTGGTCTCCAAATTGGGAAGGTCCTTTCAGAGTGGTTAGATGCGTGCCTGGAAATGCATATATTTTGAGGACATTATTGGGAGAAGAATTTGCTTCTGCTATAAATGGAAGATATTTGAAGAGGTATTATCCCAGTGTTGAAATCAATCGGTGATTGATATATTAATTTGCCGAACAGCCGATATTCGGGAAGAAATCGCCTTCAGAACGAATGTTAACAGAAAAGGAAGATGGACAATACTGAATGTATTGCCCTTAGCACAAAATATATTACATCAGATGATTCATGCAAGATCACAAAAGATAAGTTTTATTGCCGAAATTCCATGAATCCCTAGTACAAACTAATGGAATAGCTTGTTCAAAACGGACTGAGGATGAATGGAATCGGCAATGGCGGCGCCATGAGCGTCAAGGCGATCTATGGAAGCTTCGATGTCGTCGATCTCCTCCGGGTTACCATTAGCGAAGCCGGTTGGTAGCCTGGAGTAGTCGGTATTGGTGTGCGTCGACATGGCGATTAGGCCTGCGGCAGTGCCCAGACGGATGCCATGCGAGGCCACCTCGTCGATGCGGCCCGCTACCGCACCGAGACGAGCCTCTGGTGTGTCCCCAGGAGCATTCACCTTGTTCGCCAGCTCCTCCACCAGCGCCTTCAGTCGATCGAGTTCAGCATCACGCGCTGCAAGTTTACAAAAGGGGCAACAGATTAATATCATTCGGGAAATGAGATTGAGATTGAGCAGATTGCAGGACTCACCATCGATGACTTCGAGCAGTTGTTTGCGCTCGTGCTGCCATTCGAGGTCAGCAATCCCGGCTTGCTTGGAGATAGCCTCCAGTTCGCGACGAGAGTCGTCGCGCTCTGCCTTGAATCGGCGAGCATCGCCGTCCGTGTAGCGGTAGTCGTCCGATTCGAGAGATCGATTAGACGAACTCGAAGATGCCGCAGGAGCAGCGGCTGGAGCTGCGACTGGCGCACCAGCGCCGGCAATCCATTGGATTACCCTGAAAGAACAAAGAGATTCGTCAAGAAGGAGGGAGGAAATCTCGAGAAGAACAAAGAGAAGCAAGCAGTTACTCACCTGCGGCGAGCGCCGGCACGACTTCCTTCGGCCTCATCGGCGGCCGGGCGCCTCCTGTTGTTGTCGGCCATTGGAAGTTCCTCGGAATGACTGTGGATTGGGAAAAGAATGGCTTGGGCCGGCAAGAACTTGGAAGGCGAAGAACTTGGTGAAGAAACTGTGGGCTGCCTAGGTGTTTATTTATAGAACCCGCAGAGGAAATCGTGGCCAAAAATCGTGGCACGTATTCCGAAGAGTTCGGAAGGTGGAAGGGATTTTCCAGCCGATCAGTTCTCATGTCGTTTGAGATTCTTATCAAGTCATATTCGGCTTTGACTGGATGGGATTCGGCTATGTTATAGTTGAAGCGTTTTCGGGTCTAAGTACTATTATGGCCAACTTTGCCGAATGAGTCATCCACAATGAAGGAAAACAGAGTTAAAGGGATGACAAGATTACAGGATTAATAAAATATTCGGTTGTTAAACTATTTTACATAATTCACACACCCAAGAACTTTGAGATTACATTTTTGGCATTTGATATCATATTGCTAATGTTCTCTAATAAGTTTTTATCAGCTTCTTGGGTTCTGGTCAGAGCAGCAAGCTTCGCCTTGAGTCGTTTGTCTTCGTTTAGAGCTGCTAAGGCTTCCTTTCGCCTTCTCTCTGTTAACTTGGGAAGCTCGATTATCTTCTTCTTGTCAGCTTCAATTTCGGCCGATAAATTTCTCAATTCGGCTTCGAGCGCAGCTTTTCTGATTTCCTTCATTTCAAGTTCAGATTCCAGTTTGATCAATGATTCCTTGTCATTCTGAACTTGAGTATGCAGGTCTTTTACAGATTGCTTGACCAAAGCTCTCCTTTGCTCCAAGGCTGGTTGAGCCGATTGATTCTTCAGAGCTTGCTTCACTGCGATAAACTGGTCATCCAATCTGGAAATTGGATCTAAAGAAGTCTTGATATCGGCAGGAAGATCTTGGTCAAATGATTCAAGCAAATCTCTTAAAAGATCAGCATTGGTAACTTGTTCCCGGGTGTCTTTTTGCAGAAAAGAGAGGATTTCCTTCAGTTTTGCTTGATTCTCCTCTGATAAAGTTTGACCAGAAGAAGTTTCTTCTCCTTGTTCGGCAACTAGATCATCCACAGCAAATGAATAGCTGGGTGAAGAAGTTGTTTTCTCCTGAAGAAAGATTATGCCGAATTATTGATGATCCATTAAATAAAGAACCGGAAGACTGGGTGATTATCTCTACCTCATTCCTGGTCTCTTGGATGGAAAGAGAGGGCAGCTCGAGCTCAGGCAAAGATTCTTGTATGTCATGCTGAGAAGAGCTTGGAAGATCTGTTGGTGGAGAAGAAACTTCTAGTTGAGGAACATCAGGAGAAGCTGAAGCTAGTTCTTGATGAGAAGGAGGACTCTCCAAGATTGGATCTGTTGAAATTTGCTCTGAAACTGAAAAGGAATCAATGCCGATGGAAAGGAACTTTAAAGATGAGATAGTGAGAAATTTTACCAATCATTGAAGCGTCGGCAGGACCTGCACTGATTGCTAGCTGTTGTTCTCTGCCCTGAAATCAAGAGGAAATAAAGCTGAGCAAAAACACCAAAAGCATTATAGTCAAAAAAGGAGGACTCTGACCTTGATTTTGCTACTTGTTCTTTTCTTCTTTACAACTGAGGGGGCAGCTATAAGGAGGGTTTTCCTCTTGACAGATGGTGGTCTAGTGAGTATTGGATCTGAAGAAGCTTGTCTAGCCATCAGCTGAGCCAAAGTAGGGGATTGGTGCCCCAAAGCAGAGATTGGGCCTGCAGTTTTGTATAAAATTGCCCTGGCAAGAGGGGCAGGTGTTATGTCCTGCAAAATAATAAAGTCAGAATCAATTGGGGCTAGTGTTGTTAAGACAGATAAAGGAATGAGCATATTACCTCTGCAGTTGGCTGATAATCAGGCATTAATTCGAGACAGAAGGGATGAATTGGCATGTTGAAGATATGATCATGGAATTCTTGCCACCAGAGAGTGAAGGAAGGATGAGCAGATGTTATTAGCACAAAAGGATCAGGTGCATAAATGGTTCCACAACATTTATAGTTGAAAATCCTTCTTGTTTCTGTGAAATCCTTGACTATCTCCCTAGGCCTGAGGAATTCATGGAGGAATAGCCTAGGGGGCACTTGGCCACATCCCAACTGTCTAGCCATCATGTTTGGCTGATAATATTCATATGTGCTTTGGACTAGTCTCCCTCCACAGAATTCGGCTGGCAAGGTGCAGGGCTGGATGAAGGCATTGAAAATTGCTACAGATTGTACATCAGTGCATCCAATCTCAAAGCTGAATTCGCAAGGGAGAGTAAGATTGTCATTGTCCAAATAAGGGAACCAAAGAGGATTGGCGAAACCTCTGAAGAAGAGCTCAAACAGTTCACCAATGTTTTTGTTGATAAGTACAGTGGAGGCAGCTTCTCCATAAGTTTGACAACCTTTGGTTCTCCGGGTTTCTCCTTCTTTATAATTGATTGAAGGGAAGTCTCGGCTGTTGAGATCAATAGCAACAATTTGATGCATGTATAATTGCAGCCACATTTGGACAAACCACCAAGGACCATTGACACAGGGGATCTTCTTGTTAGTGTGCATCAGGTGGGTGGTTTGGTTGAGCATATGGTAAACACTTCCCAGGAGATATTTCCCAAGTGGGATGACTTTTCCAGCAGCCAGCTCTTCAGCCACCACAATGTGATTCAAGGTTGGCTCATTGGCTTTGCCACAAAAGACTGATCTGCATAGCCACATATTCAGGAAGGCCCTGTATTCAACATCGGTCAGAGGGCCATCAGACATATGATTCTGAATGTATCTCTTATATCCAACCCCTGTTTTCACTCCTGTCTGCTTGGAGGAACCTTTGTGATCATATGGGTGTACAGTTCCTGTGACGTTCAGGCCAGTCATCATGTAGACATCGGCCAAGGTTGGAGACATTGGGCCATGACCAAAAAGAAAGGTATTTGTACCATTGGACCAAAAGTGGCAAGCTGCAATCAGGAGGTTCTCATTTTTTGGTGTTTCAGCTAATGACAGCTCCAGGCAATGAGAAATACGCAAATGATCCCAATTCTGTGTTTGAGGGCTTTTATCATCAGACATCCTTTTATACCAGTTTCTCCATCCGGCGATTGGGGGCAAAGGCCAGTTCTTGAAAGCGTCTTGCCACTCATGAGGTTTTGTCAGTGAAATCTTAAAAGGAATCCGCTGAGATTCGGCCGCAATGATTTCAGAGGGATCTGAATCTCCTACAGGACCGAGGAAATAAGATGGAGATTTTTCCTCAACAGGGATGAGGATTTCGGCAGCTAGGGCCTATCAAGAATGAAAGGGGATAAGAAGAAATTTAAAATGCAAATCGAAAGAAGACTGCCGAACATGCTTGAGGGGATTGAAGTTTACCTGGAGAGCAAGATCTTGGTCCGCCATTCGAAGGTTGGATCTTGGAGGGCGATGACTTAAGGTTCGGATCCGGATGAGAACTCTAAGGATTCAGAAGGAGAAGCGGGTGCCGAGCAGAACTAACTTGGAAATGTTAAGTGCTTTTGGTCAATTCCGAGATAAAAGTTACCTCTTATCCCGAAATTGAAGGGGCATGTGTTGACACCCAAAATTGGCACCAGGAAGAGGCTGACATGTGGGCCGGATTTGGTAGAAGGATGCCATTCGGCTAAAAGGGTTTTTTCTGAAGCATTCGGCAAAGATGCTCTGCGGTCGGGAACGCGTCGCCATTCGGCTGAAACGTTCGGCAGAGATACTCTGCGGTCGGAATACGTCATCATTCGGCAGAAGCATTGTTCCACAGGCGAAGAGTGGTAGCATTCGGGAAGACATGATGACGTGGATCAACATAAGGAGAAAGCCGGTTCGAACAAGGAAAGCAATATGGGTACGAAGATTCGTCATTTATTTTTAGAAACAAGTGTTGTAGTCGTGCCCGACTAGGAGTTGTATCAGGACCTGGGTATAAATATAAACCCATGGCAGCTGTAAAAAAAGGATCGAATCAATCATACAACAAACCGGCCCCGTGCCAACATCGAGTCCTTTAGTCGAGTCGTCGAGTTCTTCGAGAGGAGTCATCGATCCGTCGACCTCCGTAAGTACCGGCAACCTTGTATCATGCTTAGTATCATGCGGTGGATTTAAGCTTTGATGCAAGTAGTCTTGTTACCATGCTTAGTATCATCCGGTGGATTTAAGTTGTGGTCTCAAGAAGGTTCCTCTGTTAGGTCATGAGCCATGCGGTGGGCTAAGATCTAGTATGGACCAAGTTATCGGCTCTGTTAGATTTCGGCAAGATCTAACAGATTCATTAAGTTACCCTGTGTTGCTCTGTTTTTACTATGTGCTTAATTCATGCAACACACCTTTGCCCAATCTAGATCGGCTAGAATCGGCTATACTTCATAACATGACGAATTATCCCCTCACAGCCGAATCCGAAACCGATCTAGGTTGCCACGTGTCGCGGGTTCAAGCTTATTGGCATCATGTAGATCTTGACAGAACCGGGTATCATGCGGTAGATGCAGGTTTTTGGGTCGTCTTAGAGCTAATCATCCGGTGGATTAGAATTCGATTCGATCTGATAGATTTATCTTTACCGATTAGGTTTGTTCCTTCGCCATGGATCCCGATTCGGCTAAGTAGCCGTATTCGGCAGTGCTCTCACGAGTGAACGTGTGTTCGTGGGTTTGCATTGGACAATGAGTGCTTTTAGCCTTTCACGATTAGATTGTATCATGCGGTGGATTGATCTAATCTGATTGGTGGTGTGGCCTCAAACGAGTTGTATCATACGGTGGATTAACTCGTTCGTTGCCATGCTTGACGGGTGCTGCTTTCGGCCTATGCATTCTTGTTTCAATGCAAATTCGTGACTGTGTTATGGGTTCGTAACTAAACACTGAATGCTTTTAGCTTTTCATGGTTAGATTGTATCATGCGGTGGATTGGTCTAATCTGATTAGTGGTGTGGTCACGAACAAGTCGTATCATGCGGTGGATTAACTTGTTTTGTTATCATGCTTGACGGGTGCTGCTTTCGGCCTATGCATTCCTTGTTTACTGCGAATTTATGATCATGTTTCACCCTTTTATTTATCTATCATGCTCTGTTTCTCGTTAATCGGCTATGAGTATGTGTTGTAATGTTCATTCTGTTGAAAGCCGATCTTTCGTCACGCTTACGTCACGCATTCGGCAGTGCGTTCCTTGCGTACCTTGTCGATTGCCGAATGTGGGTTTAACTGCCGACAGATAGCTTCTCTGTAGCTATATGTCTCTCAAGATTGGCTTCGACGCCGCAAATATGGAACTGTCTGGTCTCACCCGGCACGTTCCAGGTTTTGATCTAAACGTTTTTATCCCTTTGTTAGTTTTCAGGCAAACTGACTGGCACGCTTCCGGATTCGAAAGTCAGGGCCACGTGTGAAGCCAGCTTGTTCGGCTTGCTGTGTGCTTGGCGTGAGGTGCGGATTTTACGTCAACAATAAGCATGTGTCTCTTGTCTTCCAATGCCATCTACCCAAATAAAAATAATAAATAACATCATTGACATGGACAAAGTCCTCAACCTAACAGAAACAAGTCATTGGCATGGACAGTAGCTCAGATTAAAACAATACCAACATTGGCATGGACACAAGCTCAGATTCAAAACAATAACATCATAGGCATGGAGAAAGTGCTCAGATTTAAAAAAAATAACATCATTGACATGGACAAAGTGCTCAGATTAAAAAAAACATCACTGTCATGGACAAAATACTCAGATTTAAAACAATATCATCATTGGCATGGACAAGAGCTCAGATTCAAAACAATAACATCATTGACATGGACAAGTGCTCAGATTTAAAATAATATCATTCTTGGCAAGGACGTTCATGCTCAGTTGTACTGCAAGAGTCACAGGTAGCTATTAGCATCACCGAGAGGGCGCGGGCGACGGCGACGAAGGCCGTGAGGTGGGGGAGGCGGCGGCGGCGGCGACGCGCAGGGCTAGGCGCAGGCGGCTGGGGTCGGTGTCGGGTTAGGGTCTGCGCGGCGCTGCGGAGGGATCGGGGAGACAGGCGTGGAGCAGGGGGAGGGGGCGACATACGACGATAGGGCGGGATCGCGGGGGTGGCGTGCGACGGGGGGAGGGCATGCGGATCGCACCGACGGGATTTGATCGGACGGATAAAATATTTCGCACGGCAGAACCACCACACGGTACGCCACCTGATATCCATATCGATCTCAACTCTCTAGTCTTCCCAGCGGACGGCGAGGAGAAAGAGAGGTTGATGGACATGGACATGGAAGTTGACGACGCGCCGGCCGTCGTCCCGACGACGGGCAAGAGGCGCGCCGACGGCGCGGAGGCGGAGGAGGAGGACTGGCCCTGGCCGTGGCCGTGTCCGCTGGAGGAGACGGACATGGACACGGACACGGAGGTGGACGGCGACGCGCCGGCCGTCGCGGTGTCGGCGGCGGGCAGGAAGAGGCGCGCCGGCGACGCGGCGGAGGACGAGGACTGGCGCAGGGAGGAAGAGCTGCGCGGGGGCAAGATGCACCAGGGGACCTGCTGGGAACGGGACCTGAGGCCTGAGATCAGGCAGCTCATCCACGAGTGCCGCATGCAGAGGATCCGGGGCGCTGCTGTCGTCGCACGCAGCCGCAAAGAGAGGGAGGATCGTGAACGCCGCCGGCAGGCGGTGGCATCTGCACAGTCCGCACGAGCTGTGTAACTAATTTTTGGCCCTGCTTGTTTTTTTTGTTGATGAAAGCTGTACGTGTAAGCAATACATTCTGCAGTATATCTCATATACATGTAAGATCAATGTAATGTCGACCATCCTTTTTTCTTCAAAAAAATTTGAGCTACATCTCTTTCAACTTGTTCTTTGGCCTTGCCATGGATGCCTCTGTTCGTATATTGTTGTGCGATGCTGGCTTAAATGTACAGTACGTAGTTCGAGTAATATAAGTTCAATTGATGTGGATGTGATGGTGCATTTTCCCGAAACGAAAGCTAAATCCATCCGGCCGGCATTGCCAACATTTAAACTTATTTTAAAAATTTAAACTAATTTATATGGATGAAATGGTTCATACAATGCATTGTTTTATTTTGGTGTTTCAGGGTAGTCCCAACCCAATGACTAGGATATTGTCCATAGAATTAAATTATGAGCTGCCACTTAGGATAAAAAATGATGTGGCAAGTGATTAAATGAAGAAAAAGAACAAAACCAGGTCTTGTATGAGACATGGTGCTAAGTTCAGTGCGCGCGGTGCGTACGGGGATAAAAAAGGTCATTCAACTGTCAAAACCATGCAAATTTAGCTTTTAGGGTGGTTTCGAAGGTGGTTTTGTATTTTGTAAAAAAATTAAAAAATCCAATTAGATCTAAAAAATCAAAATAAATTCATCTTAAATCAGAAAAATATGAAACCGGTATCAAAAAAATTTCTAAAAATGTAACCTATCTATTATTGCTCTATTTTAATCTTAATTATTCAAAAATAATAGGCATAACTATAAGCAACCAAATACTATGAACATGAAAAATGGATTCGATTAACTGACAAATATATTGTTACCTTTTTAGAAAACTTTTGATATCAATTTTGTATTTTTTTTGACTTACGATGAATTACTTATGAATTTTTAGTTTAAATTTGAATATTTTTTATTTTAACAAAATAGAAAATCATCTTCAAAACCACCCAAAGGGCTAAATTTACATGGTTTTGGCAGTTGGATGGCCTTTGTTATCTGGTTTTATAGTTTAAGGTTGAAAATCGGACTTTTGTGATAGTTGGAGGGTGTAAAATGAACTTTTCCCTATAAAGTATACTGTAATATCTGCTCCGCATGCTGGAACACTTTGATGTTGCAGAGCATCAGACTATTTGCAACGGTGTCCTCTATATTTCATCCTCTAAAGGAATATTTCAATGTCCTGTATCATATTTAATCCTCCAAATCTACGAGCTGTTGCAACGGTACCCCGTATCCCACCCTCCAAATCCGTCGCCCGTCGTGCCCGCACCGAGCGAGTGGACGCTGAGCCGCACGCGAGGACGTTGTGCCGCGCCGGAGTCCGCGCGCGGGGGAGCGCCGTGCGTGCCAATGCAGGCGCTGCTCCGCCGTCTCCGGTGGACGCCGCTCGACACGGTAGTTGTCCCGCGCCACCATGTCGCCGGCGCTCTTCTTGGTGTGGTGGTGGCGGCTCGGCCGCTTGCCGCCGCCTCTCTTCTTGGAGCCGCCCTGCTTCTTGGAGCTCCGTGCCGGAGTCCGTCCTCGGGGACTGCCTCCGCCACGCGGCCAGCCCAAGGGACTGGGTCGTCGTCGCCACCAAGTGCGGCCGCTAAAAGGACGAGGGCTTCGACTTCTCCGTCGCCCACGTCACCCGTAGCATCCCCGCTTGGGGCTCGACTACGTCGACATCCTCCACTGCCACGACATCGAGTTCACCAACCTCGATCAGGTCCGGAACGGAACGACTACCCGCAAGCTGTTTGAGAAATCGCCACAAAGCCTACGTCGCGCTTAACACATTATCGAGTCACCCTGACACTCGTTCTCGATGTAGATTGTGAACGAAACAATTCCTCACACACACATATGCAACAACCTCAAGGTTCAGACATTTACCTAGTACCTACTTTCTAGTTACATTACAGTTGAGTTGCAATTTTGAGCCTTTGCAATTGACAAGTTTGAGGTTGCTTGCATGAACAATATCTCTGTCTGTTCCTGATCTACATGACTAGTACATACAGATGCTCACATAGTCATCACGTATAGCATTAACCTGAAGTTTCAGACAATCTGCCTAGCACTAACTGAATCTTTTCATGCCATTTTCTCTGTCTCTTTTTGGTTTCATGCAATTTTCACCCAATCGGTAGGGAATGCTTACTTTCTTCTTTGGTGCGTGGAACTGAAGAATTTTATATTTATTTGGTTTCAGTTGAATAATAACTGTTCAATCAGGACTAACTGAATTCTAGATGTTTGGCCAACTAACTGAATTCTATAAACCCAAAGAAATATCTGAATAGCTGTAGCATATTTTTTCAAGATGCTTCCCTGATCTGTGTATTATTGCTGGGTGCCTGCAGGGTATTGGTGGCAGATGAAGGCAATGACTGAGAATAGAAGTTTTGGATGCCAGTACATATCTGAGAGCCACGGAATGGAGCTTGGAAATTTTCTTTTGTAGTCCAGTCTGAACCAACATAGGCTGAGAGATTGGTTCACTGGATTTCCAATATGAAAATAAGTCAATAGTGCTTGAATATTTTACCGTTGTTCTGTTGTATCATTCTCTCACTCTATTTACTGGTGATGTACATGAGTGCATCAATCAAGTAAATTTTCTCATCTTCTGTGGTTATGCCAGTGAAAAGTTGATAGATTACCGATAGAAATTTACATTCATATATTTCAGTCCAATTTACCCAGGAAATGGAATAATAAACAGATTTCATGATTGTTCTTTTCTTGAGTAAACAGACCAATTTACCAAGTACCGTAGCCGAAAGATTTCATGGAAGATGCCTCAGATTGTGCCTTTCAAATTTGCAATAATAACATATTGTATCAACTGAAAAACAACAGATTGATGTATAACAGTAAAGTAACAGATTCTCTCCAGTCATGATCTAGTAAAGTAACAGAATATATCAACTGGCACAATTCTCTCCAGTCATGAAGAGAATGATGTATAACATATTCCATCATAATCAGCATAAATGCACAAGTTGTTCTGCCTTGGAGCACAGGCACAGACACAGCAAACGATTTTCATTACCCACGAAACATATATTGTTACATGAAACAAACAATTTTCATTGCCCACGAATACAATCAGACGGGACATAACAGAAGCACATAACAGTGTCCTGACAGAGCACATAACAGAAGCACATAACAGTGTCCTGACAGAGCACATAACAGAACACATAACAGTGTCTCCTGGTTGAACTGTGTCCCAGATACCCAAAGATTGATATAGGTTAATGGCAGGAACAATAAGGCTTATAAGTATGGTTAATGGGAGGAACAATATCTACAAAATAAAGTGTAACAGTTAAGTTTGACAATTACAGGCTTCCCTGTCAGATAAAAAGTTACAAAAGTGTTGCATGACAATTACAGGCTTCCAATGGCTCAAGACGAACCCAATGACGCAGATTCTGGATGATGGAAAATAGCAACAGCATGAGATTTGGCCATTCTGGATGATGGATTGATCAGAGACTCAGATGCAACAGGATTTCGGCACGGACACAAGAACAGGATCCACTCAGTTTGATTCTCTTCTCTCTCTGCATCTCCAAGCCGTGCTGGTTCCACCGGTGGTCGACGGCCTCTATCTCACCGGCGAAGACGAGCAAGAACGGGGGCAAGGAGCCAAGCTCGTAGATTCTCTTCTCTTTCTGCATCTCCATCCAGCGCTTGATGCGCTGGCGGTAATTGCCGACTCGCCATCTCTGGAGGTCGATGACCATGGCCCCCGTGTTGAAGTAGCAGGGCGCCCGGCGGCGCCCGACGAAGACCAACGCGCCGAGGCGCCGGCGGCAGAGTCGAGCATCACCGCCACCGCCAAGACGGCTGCGGCGGCGCGTGAGCCCAGTCGGAGCAGGGAGATCAGCGCATCCGCTCCAGAATCAGCGCCGGTTGGCGGTGCGGCGAGGAGGCGGGTGTCGGCGGCGAGCTACGACAGCGAGGCGAAGGTGGACGAGAGCAGCGAGACGGTGTGGAGGTGGCCGAGCCTCGGCGCGTCGGTGGCGGCGGACAGCAACGCATTGAGCGCGGCCGCGAGCGGGGTAGCGGCGCTGTCGGCGGGAACGCGGGGCCAATAGCAGCGCGCGACAGAGGTGGGGAAAGGGGAGGCGGCGCGGCGAGATTTAGAGGAGGAGGCCGCCTCCGCGAAATTTGGGGGAGGAAGCGTTGGGCCGGCATAGTACAGGAGGCTCTACAGGACGCCGCTGCAATGCGTACAGGAGGCTCGGAGCCGGAAACTTACAGGTCCAGGAGGCTTTGCAGGCATCCGCTGCAAACAGCCTCAGGAATCTGTAACCCCCAAAGTCGAGAGAAGCCTCACTGGAGCGCTAAGCTTGCAACGACGCGTGGCGACTCTAAATCGGAGTGAGTGAGGCCACAGCGCAAGGCGAAAGGGATCATGCGCTTGTTGAGGCCGCGCAACGGGAACGCTGCCTGCGAGCGGAACGACGAGTCGGCTCTGGAACGGGTTCGTACGGAATTGGAGTCAGAGTTGAGTGGATGGATGAATGCACTTGATGAAAGCGGACCCGTCAGTCGATCGATCTGTTGTGACGCTCAAATGCAAGGGACACACTGGTATGGAAATTAACACGATAGTATAAGCCTTGTCGGTGCTGTCATACAAATCAGCTACATACAGCTGCCTGAAACTTCTTATTGGCATGGCAGGTCACATATTTTGAATACAGAAATACAGAATACACGACATGTATATATCCACTGTATATCCACAACTACGACACGTATAGCAAACGGATCTGATGCAGCAGTCAGTCAGCACAGAAACGCACGGATCTGATCCCAGAATTTGGCCTTGTGCACCTTCCTCCGCAGCTCCTCCTCTTCATCAAGATCGTTCACGGCGGCGGCGGCGGGCCTCTTCGTCCCCTTGGCCACGACGTCCAAATCTATGACAGAACCGTTCAACTTAAACTAGCTCAAATGCATTAGTTATCATTTAAAGACGGCTCAGGACTTAATGCACTTAAAACATGGTAAACCAGGTATGTGTCGAGTATCCGTAGACTACCCAAAACACCACATCAAGTACAAATCCATGCATTCAGGATCGTTCGCATAGGAAGCTCTCAACAGACACTACATTCTTTACAAAAAGACTTAGGGTACGAGTTATTATAAATTGTATAGCATAAAACTTAAGTATAAATTAACAAAGTTAAGAGTTTTGAGAAATAAACAAGTCGTACTGGTAATTAAATTATACAGGCCAGTTTTTAAAAACTAACGTTTTGTTCCAAGAGATCACGTAGACCCTTCGCGTCAACTGTTCTTCGCGTCTCTTGTTCTTCGCGAGCCTTAGGCTTGTTCATGATTCTTCTATGCAACATTTGTAGAATCTTGAGTACAGGTGTACTTAGTAAGACTTACCCGACTAACCAATATAAAATATATCAAGACACAGAAATGCATGGCTGTTTAGTGGACTGGCAACTGAAGTTTTACAAGGAAAGGCTTACTAAAATGAGTCCTTGTGCTTTCAATATTTTAATCATGTTATAGTTGAGGCTATTTATTCTAAGTTAGAAAACATAGCATTTTTCAAACAAGATCTCATATGATACTTCCCACCACTTCAACCATTACTCATGATTATCTTACTGCGTTGCTAAGAAGTGATCAAGCGGTATTCATATTGAGAAGTGCGACGGTCATGACCAATTTTACATCCTGCAGGGTAAAGACCTAACCACACGACACATACACGATCCGTCGAGCCGCGCGTGGCAACCTTTTACTCACATCACTTCCAGCGATCGAAATTATTCATGCTAAAGTCCAGGAGTGCATCCCCATAAGTGGCCCTACGTCTGGCCTGACCATCATATGAGTTTCAAACTACACTCCTGCCTACTACCTCTCTCCGACTGGGCAAGCCATAGTTCCAATCCTGGTGTGACTGAATTACGTCGGTTTACTGGTCCCATTTTCCCAGTATGTGATTAGTACGTTCAAAACTTGACCAGCATGTCAACAACCACCGAGTCCTTGACCAATTTCAAAAGTCAGATGAGGCTATCCAATAAACTCATTCACGATCAAACCTTTCAAGCCCTCGTCCAACTTTCCAAGCAAATCTCTATATTTGCAAGTCTCCATATTTTATGTGTTGTTATCATAGAGATGGGTATCACAAGTACGTGGTAGGTAACTACTAAGCAGGGTTTCATAATCTTTTGAAGAGGTGTCAAAGGTGTCCTTAGTCAAGGATGTCATGCATTCAAAAGGGTTCCATAACAATTCCTAGACTTAATGCATATACTGAAATAGTTTGGACGCATGAAATAATAAGTAAAATAGTAGGTATAAATGCTCCTGGGCTTGCTTGGATTAACACGAGGTTAGGGTTGTCAATAACGGCTTCGGGCTTCTGTTCCACTTTGATCATCTCCTTGTATTCCTGAGTATCCATCGGCTGAAGCTTGATATATTCCGGCTCCACAACTTGGTATCTACACGTTATGCATGCAATATGCAAAAACTTAGAAAAACTAGCTTTACAACTTCTCTTCATGATAAAGTTGCAAGCCAACAGTAAAATACCCATTTAAACTTTATTAGTATTTTTTCCTATTTTTAATCTAAGTAAAAAGGTATTTTACAAATTTAAAAGAATTAAATAAATTATTTTTATGCTCAAAAATAATTTATACTATTTATTCTTTTAATTATTTATGTTTTTTAAAAGATTATTCAAATTTTATTTATTTAAAATCCTATTTATTTACCTAAATAACTTTAAAAATAAAAAACATATAAATAACCTTTAAAAGATTATTTTTCTATTTCTAAAGTTTATCATTTTTTAAACATATAGAAAAATCTAACAAAACTAACAAAATTAGTTTCACTAATTTTGGACCCTTCTATAAATTATAGCAACTAAAACATGATGTAAGCTTTTTAAAACAAAAATAAAATAGCTAAACAAATTAGCTTTGCACATAACCCCCTGCGAAGATTAAACCTTCACATATAAGCCCTCCCGCCCTCAGACCTGACTTTATCTAATAATCCCCTGAGAAAACTTAAACTTCGCAGAAAGGTCCTCCCGGCCGGATCTCAAACCGGCGGCGGCCGGCCGGCGTTGATCTCGCCGGCGGCGAGGTCTCGGGCGACGAGAAGCATCCCAACAGCATCATCTTGTCACGGAGAGCACTCCCATGGGTCAAACCCCTAGCAACGGTGACCAGACGACGATGCGCGACGACGGCAGCGGCGGCGCTCTGCTTGGGCTCGTCGGCCGGCTAAACGGCGGCGAGTCCGACGACTTGAAGTGGCGCAAAAGCTTCGTGACGACTTCCTCAGCAAGATCCACTAGCAACAAGCCGAGTCTCATAGCTGGAGCATGTTTCCCCTCGGCGATGGCCATGGCGCAGCCGTGCTCCACGGCGGCAGCGACGGTCCGATGTGACGGCGGTGCCCTATCTGCTTTCAACCGGCCATAGAGCATCACCGAGACTTCCTAAACATGAAGCTCTAGCAGCAAGCTAAGCCTGAAGGCCGGAGCATAGCTCCCCACGGCGACCCCCATGGTGCGGCCGCGCTCAACGGCGGCGCCGGCATTCCGGCTCGGAGATGTTTGCGCTAGGGTCGAGAACAAGCTCTAGAGCATCATAAGCACCTATATAGTCTAGCTACAAGGCCAAACTGAAACCCAAGTCACGCTGGTCTAGCTCTCCACGCGAGCTCACCTTGGTGCGTTGGCGGTGGCCGAAGGTTGAGGACGACGGCGTGCAGTGCCGGTGGCCCTTGAGGTTGAACTTGAGCAGGTCGGGCGCGTGGCTGGGAAGGTGGTGGAGGTGTAGGCGCAAGGAATTGAGCGGTGGTGCAAGGACGACGATGAATTGCCGGTGAGCAGAGGCGACGGCGAAAAGGGCACAGGCACAACGACGGCGGAAGGATCTGAGCTCAGTACTTATTCGAATTTATTTACCGTGATGGTCTTTGCTTCCTCCTGCTGCTCGAGTTGTTCTGGTTCGCATGCTTGCCGGCGCGTGGCAAATTGAAAACTTCACCGCCGGTCAAGACGGTGCCAAAACCACGGCGGTGCTGCTGTGCCTGCTCCGCCCTCCTCCTTTATGTTCTTCTTTTCTTGTTCTGAACCCCTCCCTTGTTCTCTTGATTTCATGTATAAAGTTCAGAGCACGTTTGAAGAAAAATTGTAGCCGGCATACTGGGCTGCAACATTGGTGTTCAAACAAGAATTAAAAACTCCATGAATTCCAAGATATGGAGCTCTGAAGATCGGCCAAAATACTGAACAAAAGTTCAGTTTCATCAGTTCATGAACCGAATAAAATTAGGACATGATTCCATCTTTGATCCTCCAATTAAATTAGCAAACAACTTTTTCTTTGATCTTGAAGCAATCCATGTTGTAGTACAAAGTTCCTAGTTCCCATTTTGCTAGTACTTGATCAAACTTTAAATATAAATTTTCTCCAAATATTGGCTCCAAGATGGCATTTAATCATTATTTTCTCCAAAAACTCAAAGTCCTAAATTTTAATCAAATGCCCTCCAATTTTAAACTTGACCGTACTTTTATAGTCCAACAGCCTTTCTATACTCTCAAATTAGCATCTCCTTTGAATTTGGCACATTTTCACCTATTTTCCATATTTTTGCCAAATTTATTCCGAATTTACATTTCAAATTTGAACTTTTCCAAATCTGCCTTTACTTGAAAACTTGAGCTTGCTACCTTCTAAACCATAATTTGAGTTTAAGCCTGTACTAATCCTTGTTTAGAAGTAGTAATCACCGGGATGTCACAAAATCCATATCCATCTCCATGAACCCCTCTGCTTCCCTCTTTTTGGACGATGAGGCAGCGAACACTACAGAGGCTGATGTCGCTGCGGGCTCACGGGCTCGTCCTTCTTTTATGGCGGTCAGTCGGATCCGAGGCGAGCCCGACAGGAGCTCGAATTCGACTCGGAGACTCGGAGTCGCTTCTTTCCTAGATAGAAAGCTCAAACGCGACAGTCGGTTTGGAAGCAATTCGTCACTTGAAGGATGGACCAGAAGATTGTATCGTCAACAGGGCAATTTATATTGGTATAAAATCCATTGCTCCAAAAGTTTATTTCAAAATTACTATCCCGTCCTCGCGTCGCCATCACAGGCCCCATCCGCGCGTTCCCATCTCCTCCACGCCGTCCTCGCATCACGCCGGAGGGGCGCAGCCGCGCAGGAGAGGGGGGAGGGCGCGCAAGAGAGGCGGGAAGGAGAGGGGCACGCATGAGATCGGAAGGAGAGGGGCACGCCGGCGTAGGGGAGCAGGAGGGGCACGCCGGCACAGTGGCGAAGCTCCGCGGAGGGGAGCGGCACCGTGGAGGGGAGCGGCGCTGCGAAGAGGTACGGGAGAGATACGCACAGATGCGGGACGGGCCTGCGGGCTGCGGGGAGATGACGATTCGGTGGAATACGGAGGTAAAAGGGTCGGCATTGCGAGGGGCAGTGCGGTAGTTGCTCCAATACCGCTCGGTATTGGAGGTAGTTTCCAATGCCAATTTCTAAACCATCCAAACAACTGGTATTGAGTGCATCTAATACCAATTCCGAATTCCAAGCTCCAATATCTACATCCAAACGGCACCTAAAGCAAAAGGTAAAATGAGTTGCAGTCCACAAGGTGGAAAATGTTGAGAACCCGAAGCATTATCTACTTCAGGAATTTCCGTGTAGAAATAAACCAGGCATCTAGCGTCTAAAAACAGCAAAACCTAATGCACTGCAGTTCGCCGTGTTCGGCTGAAAAATCGGCAGCCAGCCAGCAGCATTTTTCTCTCTGCACAAACCAGCATCAGCCACCAGCCAACCAGCAGTATTTTTCTCTCAGTACAAACCAGCCACCAGCCAATCAAACAGGTTGTAGATGTCAGTGGAAACCCCCTGCAAGCATGTGCAAATGTAGCACCGAAATAGCCAGAATCCAACACGTGAAACTGATATTCCAAAAGACAAACCGCAAAAAAAGGTGCACACGGGAAGTGCGCAAGGTAAATCGATTGCATTGCCGTCTTGGTGGCCTGGAGTTGGTAAGGCTGGTGGCGGCCGATGCGCAGGCAACGAATGTTCGGCAAGATGGTGGTGCTCCTCTTCTCTTCCTTGTCGACAATGCTGGTCTGACGTCGCCTTGGTGGTGGGGTCAGGGGCTGACTGGTATCTTACGGTGGTGCCGTGGTGGCGTCTTGGGTTGTGCCGGGCTTCTCTCGGTTGAGTTGGCGTGGTTGCGGTGGGATGCGAGCTCTTGTCATTAGTCGAGAGTGTGGCAGGATTGGTATTCCGGGCGTAAGCCTCCACTGTCGGTGGCAATAGTGACGGCATCCTCGTGGCATTGTTTTCCCTGTTGGGGGCACCATTGAGGGTTACCTTGTCCTTGCAGCACGGGTTTCCCAGGGTGAAAACCCAGTCCTCTATGGACGTGCGATGACGGCGTCATTGACGTCGTGCCCTTCCTGAAGGCGCCGCATCTGGGGACCGTCTCGGTCGTGATATTGGTGATGTTGCCTTGTGCGTTGCAGCTTTGGTGGTGTGCTTGATCCGTGTTGGCATGGAGGTGCTGAGGGTCCATGGGGGTGTAGCCTCGGGTTGGCATGCTTGGTGCAGTGGTGATTTCGGTGACGGCTGGACGAAGGTGTTACTCTCAAAACACGTTCATGTATCCGAGTCATTGGCAGATGAGTGTGAGGCGGTGGATGAGGCGAGGCCCCCACGCAGAGTGGCCAGGAGCGGTGGTTTCAATGGTGCTATGATGAGAGTGTTCTGCCGAAGCAATGTCGGAGCGGGGGGATCGACGACCGAGTGTGTGGCTTGATAGTGATGAGAGTGTGCAGCACGGGTTTCCCAGGGTGACAACGGCGCGTGTTGTGGTGGCTTATTTGTGACTCTTCTCCCGTGTTGTGGTGGTGTATTATCTTACTGTGTGCGTTATTCGCGTGCGTTGTTTTGTGTGCGTTGTTCGCGTGCGTTGTTTTGTGGCGCTCGCTTCGGCGCGTGATGCATAATTACTTCTTCTTCTTAAATGATATGGCAATGCTCCTACCTTTACTTTCAAAAAAAATAAAAGGTCAAGAAAAAGATATCTTCATCATCCCGAATCCCTGGGACGGAATAAACGGTACAGAGTAGGGGGCACAGTTGTTGACACCACCGCTGGCATCAACAGCAGCTTGCCAGATAAAGTAACCCGATGGAACCTTCTGGCGGCAAAGGTATTGTTCGATGCGCATATATCAATTCGACCAAATGTCACTTCAATCTTTAACAGGTTTCCAAACTTTAGTTCTGCGGTACATTATTACTATTGTTCGCAGTGCAGAGTCTGAACCGGTAAGAGCAGCTACTGTTCGAAACGACGGAACAAAGTATATCCAGAAGATAACGAATACAGCCAGCAAACTATCTAGTCTATCCAGATTACATCCTTTGTACGGGTGTACACCACTGGCACTGATACTTACATGACCCATCTCCAACCGGGAACAAAAAAGTAATGTGAAAAAACACCCTACAACGGACGCTCGCAGGTTGAGCCACAGCTAGAAAAAAGAAAACCAACTGAATTTTACACTGCTCTACTATCTCGGCCTCCATGCCATACCACCCACGCTGCCAGCGTCGTAGCCGCCCTGGACGCTGCTACTGCCGGGCACTACACCATACTGGGGTTGCTGTATAATGTTAGTCACCGGCGCAGCGGCTGGGGCAACACCCTGCGCCGGCCACCACGCATTGCTAGTCTGCTGCCAGGCTTGCCCAGACTGCTGCTGCAAATGAAGCTGCTGCTGAACAGGCTGTTGTTGGGTTCGGAGGTAGGCATGGGGCAGCGAAGAGATGGGAACCTGAGGCTGCACTGCACTTGGGATGTGATACTGCTGCTGGTACGGGTGCATCTGCTGGACGGGAGGTGGAGGCAACGGCAGTTGCTGCGGGGCGGCAGGGAGGGGCGGCTGCCTAATCGGCTGGTGGTGGGTGGCCTGGGTTGGGTTCCATTCTGGTATGTCATCGTCATCGTCATCATCCCAGCGGTGGGCTTGAACAGATGATCTTTTACCATACTTCTGAACCAGTTCCCTCATCTGCTCTGCTGGGCGAGCAGAGGGCGGTGGTGGTACATGCTGCCGGCCCTTGTAGGCATGCGCAGTTACATTAGCAGCAGGGTGTGACGAGTTAACAAAATTAAATTCAGGAAGATCGTCCTCATCCCTAGCAGCAACACCAGGGCCAAAGCCCGGAGGGACATCATCAGTTACATCTTCCTCTTCGCGGCGGTGGCACTGGTTGGGAAAGCCTGGTGGTGCACCGTATGAGTTAAGAGGCAGGGAGGGCGGCCTAGCGGCCGGGTTCGTAACCTGTGGTTTCCTTAGGATTGACTGCCTCCTGGAACCATCATGCCTGTGGTGGGAGGTGGGTACCCTGGGAACGTTGGGCCTCCGCCACACGACGACTCCGATGAAGGATGATCCTGCCACAGCAAGGCTCTCCTGGTGCTCCTTTGGCAAGTGCCGAGAGAGTATCTCCACCGTGTTCCCATGAGAAGGGCACAGGTACATCTCTATTCCTTCTGCAGGTTCAGCTAATCCTACTCTCTCATCTGAAACATATGCATCGATAGTCTGCACAAGAATAAACAAATTAAGTAAATCTTGCCCTCAATCTATGATTAAGATAGCTCCAGCACTGGTGAGTGGCAAAGAAAAAAGAAACCTGCAAGATATGTTGGCGACCACTCTCCGTTGAACCCTCCTTCCAGCACAGCTCAGTTATCTACCAAAAAAGACATGGATGAAATAGATACCTAATGACTAAACAAAGGCAAAGCACATGCTTATTACAGTATGAACATTAATAAAATACAACTGTTCACAGCTTCTAGGCCACTTAATCAGTAAGTTTGGTGATAATGTCAAATGAAATCATCATATATCAGGATCACAGTTAAAGGCAAGGTATGGAGGTCCTACAGGATTCAAAAATTGCCATTTGCATACAAGAGTCACTGACATGGAATGACATTTTTTAGTACACAATGAACAGGCATGATTATCCCACCAGCTTAGAAATTAAGTTTAAAAGTTAATCATGCATCTGGAACCTCAGGATTTTTTGAATCTATGCCATCTAACATGGACCCAAAGTTCATCAACCATTGTTCAATCTAAAATAAGTATAGCACATTAGCACTCCAACTCTGGATATATCAGACAGATGCAATTTCCAGTGTGGCAAAAGTGCAAACAGACTAATGCACATATCATACCTTCTATGATTTGTCAGAAAAAAAATCCTTGTCTATTGGAAAAGTAAACAGATTACGCTAGGAAAAAGGAATTACCATTATAGCACGACTTTTAGATTTGGGAAGCTGTTCGACAAACTCTTGAAAAGCACTAAGCTTAACTCTCCCCTTAATCTCAACAAAGCTACGCCAATCTTTTAATGATGGCTTTTCACCACTGAAAAGGTAAAATTTTCAAGACACGTTAGCAGCAGTACAGATAAATAAATACATTTCGAACTCCATGCAGTCATTAGTTTGCAAGAAATTAACATTCACATTAATAGTATAAAAACAAACAAAGTAACAAATATTTAGCACGGAAGTGGTACAAAATTACATGAGAATCTAATCATTTTAGTAATTTACCAGAACACGTATCCTGGATCTATACTTTCAAGTTAAACAGTCACATATCCTTTCACCTTTGGTATACAAAAAATAATGGAGTGAAAACAATATTAAAATATTAAAACATAAGACAAGAACTGTGAACCTTACACATGAATAAACAAAGGCTCATGTAGCAAACTATCAATATAAGAAGAAACTGACTATTACTTCATCCATCCACCAAATCAAAGTGAAGATAACATAAAGACAAGCCAGATGATGACATTAAAATGCAGATCACAAATCCTGTAAGGTAGTCTCCATGCATTCGGCTGTTATATCTTGATATTCCATTATTAACTATATATTACCAGATTAAAATACGAACACTAATGATGTTTAAGTATGGCCATTGTCCCTGGAAGTTGATTTTCCATTTGAAATTGCACTCACTTTTTCCGAAAGCTAATAACAGTATTGGATGTAGTAGTTGGTTGGAAGCATGTGGAGTTATAACAGTATAACCCCTTTTAGAATTAGTACAGATTAACATATCTACCTAGTTCACAAAAGGTCACATAGAAAAATAACCAGAAAATGGCCCAAAGGAGGATGTCCAGTGGTAGATGAAGGAAAGAAGTCAAAGCAAATAACATGTTAAGAATTGCTGACATTATGAGTCATCAATCTTAGTAGCTGCCATATTAAGAACCCATTTCTGTTTGTTGCACTACTAAAATGCAGCTTAACTTACTTGCATAACTTAAAACAAGAAGACTATAACATGAGTCATGACAAAAACAAGTTCTTTCCTAAACAAGATGTTATTGATTATAAATAATGGCCTTAAAAATGGCCACAAGAATGTGAGAATGAATACTATTCTGCAGAACATCAATTTGGTTTGATAAGTGCAGAAATGATGAAGATAAAGAAGAATCTGTTAGATCAACATGACATTCTAGTGGCAACAGAGTCATCCAAAGTAAAATGTGCAGACGAAAGCATACCTTTTAAAGATGGCAACAACATTAGAGAGTGAAGATACAGTCAGTTGGATTGCACCCTCCCATATGCTCTCACGTATAAAAGGAATATCGGTTGCCTGACTGTGAAGAATGGAATCAGGATTAGAGACCTTATCAGTAGTTTTCGTGGCTTCATCTTTACCGGGGGAAGATTTGCTCAGCTCTTCATCATGGGGTTCAGTAAGATCTGAATTTGGAACCACAGAATGTCCTGGTGACCCTAACTTGGGCTCATTGTTACCCTGTGCAGATGGCTTATCAGATTCAGATGCAGTCTTCTCTGGTGCAGAAGCCTTATCTTCTGTCTCCGGAAGTTCCTCGGGCTCCAAGGTGGTGCCAGGTTCCTCAGAGTCATTACCATCTTCTTGAGGAGTCCCAACTGAAAGATCAACAAAAGGTGGCTCGGAATCTAAGCCCTGCATGAATTCATCTAATGAAGGAATTGGTGGAAGATTTTCTGTGTCCTTCACATCATCCAAAATAAGTTCCTGCATGAGATCTGCTTTCTCATTATCGATATATTCTAGATCACCTGACGTATCATTGTTGCCTTTCCCGCCATCCTCATCTTGTGAAGTGCTATCAGATGCTTTGTCTTTTTCTTGAACACCATCTTTACCATCCGTAATTGTTTTTTCATTAGACTTGGTCTGATCTTCTACAGCTTTCGACGGAATATTAGTAAGGTTACTCCCAAGCTCAACCTCCACTGAGATACCATCTGGTTCTTCCATTTCAACTTGGAACTCTCCTTTGTGAGTTTTTCTAACCAAGCGCCTAGGATCAACCTCAGTATTCGGAAGGACAACCATCTGTGCAAGCTCTTCAGCCTTGGCCAACCGCCACTCTGAGAGTTCTTTGGAGGCAAGTTCTTCCGCAGTCATTGAACAGAGGCGTTCAGGTGCAATATCTCCAGACAAGACCCTCTCTCTTAGCTCAGGATTGCTTTTGTCTTTCAAGTTGAACAAAAGAGATCTACCCTTTTCCTTGTATTTCTTATTTACTCCCCCAAACAGTTTGAACAGCTCCTCTTCAATTCTAAATGCCAAACTTTCAGCCTTTTGATTAAGCCGTTCCTTTTCTATTGCTAACTCATTTGCAGACTTTATTCTTTTTGACTCAGACTCTAACAAAGATTCTGTAACCGCAAGGTCCACATCAGGAGTTCGGGGTCTTTTTAAATTAGGTTCTGCATTAGGTTGAGAAATCCCAGAATCAAGATCAGAAACCCAACTAAGCCCATGACCTTGCAAAAGTTCATCTGCGACCATACATTGACCCAATAATTCATCTTCTGAAGAAACATGACTTGACTGTTGCTGCATGTCCTCATTTACGCTCGTGATCATGTTCGAAACAAAATCACTGCTTAACTTCTCATCTTCCTCGCATCTCTTGGGAGCTACAGTGGTGGCTACAGCTGAATTTGTTGTGTTCACGTCTTTTGATGTGGTTGCCACTGGATCCTGTACAGCATCTCCTTCTGCCGGTTTCAACTTGTCGGCAGACCCATCAGGTTGCACATTATCAGGAGACTGACTCTTATTCTGCTGATCAGAATCCAAACTCAGTGCAGCGACAAGCGACTCCCTGAACTTGGACCTCACAGATTCAAGTTGCTGATGTTGGACCTTTGATGGTGGCTCCTTCAGTGCAGAACGTCTATTAGATGATTGGAACGACGGAGATTTCAGCATCTGAACCTTTGGAGAAGCAACTGTCTGTTGTAATTTCCTGCCCGCAGTGGATGGCGAGGGATTTGATCCAATCATTGATGGCAAAGATGTTTGAATATTTAGCACCTGCTGGGGTGGCCTCAATGATACTCTACTTAGTAAAGGTTGCGCCCCCACCGGACGTGAAACCTCTGGCCTGGAAGCACCTACTTGGACTGATTGCTGACTCATGGGGACAATATAATATGAGCTAACTGGTACTGAAGCTCCAACAGAGAACATAGGCTGAGAACCCCAGTCACCAGGCAATGATGGATAAAACACAGATGCATACTCTGCTTGATTAGATTGGACATTTGAAGAGGGGACCGGTTGAGATCCCAAGTTGTTAGGCATGGGTGCCTGCCCTTGCTTTGAGAACTCCATATGAAACCTCCTTTCAAAAACTCCAAAGACTCTCAGAACAAATAACTGTATTATTCACCACAGCTTCAAACCCCAATATCTGAAAATGAGTCAATTAAGTGAAAGCACCTTAGATCCATGAAAGGGAAACGAGCAAATACTGAATGTTTCTCTATCACAAATCACAAGAAAGTGGATGCAATAATTAATTGCCTGAAGTATGTAAAGTTAAGCAACTAAGTGCTGCTTCCTGGCACGCAGGGGGTGGGGATGAGCATTCCAAAATATTGATAGCTAGATCCATAAAATTTTCAAGAGCAACAAGCCTTTTCCAAACACCCCCCTTAACTAGGAATGCATATGAAAGCACTTTTCTATGAAAAGAAAATGCATATCGCGTGAACCATAAAGGATGATAGAATGGAGCATTGCAATTGCTAAAAAAAGCACACAAGCATTGCAATTTGGTTAATGGTAAAACTGTCCCATGGTAGCATCATGATACAACACTGAGAGGTAAAAGCGCCAACATGGCAGCATGTACTCTAAAAACATATAGACACCATTCAGTACTTTCGACCTACAACGAACAAATGGTGCAACGATGCTCAATGTTTCCACAGCAAGTGAAAAAAAAACGTGAGCCAGCTAGTTTCTTACAATAATGTCACATAGGACAAGCATAATCAAGCAAACATACAGGGATAAATCTCTCCACAGCCTAACATAGTAAAAATTGCATCATCCCCAGCATTGCAAACACTCTGAATCTATCCTCTCGATCGAATAACGTCCAAGCATCAACAAAGAGAACCTTTATCACGATTCCTAAATCACAACACCTAGCCGGCGCCGCGCGCCAGGTTGCAAAACGGGCGCCCTCATGCCTACTCTAGCACGGAACATAGCCACGAGCCGAAGACGAATTTCCGGATACGGGATAGCCCTAGGCCTAATCTCCCCCGAAAATTTCCCCCCAAGCCCAACCACAAACACTCGACCAACGAAAAATTCCCCCGCTCCCCGCATCGAGCCGCGACCCAGAGCATCGCACGGATACATACACGCAACAAAACCTACGAGCAGCGATCGCGCGCGAGCTGGATTTCGTCTGGTAGGAGAGGCTCCCACCGTACCTCGGGGGAAGCCGTGGGGCCGGTGGCGGCGGCCCGCGGCGAGTCCGGCGCTCGGCGGCACCGGCCGGTGGGCGCCGTGGCTGCTGCGACGACAGCGGCGGCGGCGGCGGCGGCGTGGAGATCGGGATCGGGAGGTGGGAGATTTGGGGGTTTAGGGTTAGCGGTGCGCGGTGGCTTCGCTGATATATTTTTCCATTTGCTTCCGGGTGCGTGACTGCGTGTGGATGAGACGGGCGAGGAGGTGGTGGTGTGGTCCGTCTATCCGTCGTCGCATCCTTCCTGCTGCGCGCAAACTGCGTGCGGCGCGGTTGGCGGCCAGGCAGTTTGTCCTTTTCTGGGCCTACAGATTGCGTAATAAATAGGCTCCCGACGTGAGTGCTTGGGCCTTCGCCTGGTTGTTTCGACCTTGTGGGCAAGAGGCCCATGTAGCCCTTTTAGAGTTTTTATTACGTACCTTGCTTGATTTCTTCTGCTCAAAAAAATAAAATAAAACTTGCTCGTTTTCTTCTTCCAAACACAGTATATACTGACTGCTCACACGTATAGTCATGTCATGTCTGGATGAAAACGGGAACGGGAAATTCCCATACTGACATATCGTTTTCGTATTATGGTACGATTTTCCGATTATATTTCTGTTTTTAGCAAAATATAAAGTTGTTATTTTCAACTGATTTCGTAGCCCTTCTTTAACCTTATTTGTATTTGTTCATTTTCAAAAATGTGGGAAATTAATTCTGATTGTTGTCATGGATATAGAAACGCACTTACTCTTATGAGTCTGATAAACGTATGCATGTGTATATCGCCAAAAGTTTAGGCTAACATACGCCAACAGTTTAGACTAACGTATCTTCAAAACAAAGTTATCCAAGAGAATACAACACACGACTCGAAGTAGGGAAAAATAGGTTACACGACTGACTTTGTTGCCACGTCACGTTGGAATGATAGGGGCGAGAAGAGTCACTTTGGTTAAACTTTATAAGTGTAGAATTAATATAGAGAACGGGTATACCTAAAAATGTTTTTCACTCATATTAGGTTCAACGTACCCCTTACATGGGGTCTACTTGTAAAAGTCGAGGGAGGCGAGGAGAATGGCCGTCTCATAGAAATTGTGGCAAGTTGGAGAATGTTTAGTTGCCGTTTCCTCGCACCCTTCTATTGCTTGCCCTGTGCTCCCACAGGGCCGGCTCTATAGTTTTATGGACCCTAGAGCGAACTAAATACTATAGGCCCCTAACCTGAATAAGTTTTTATTTATAACATGAAAAAAGGATATAGTAGTACTAATATTATATACATAATTCTTAAAAACAATATTGATATTACAAACTAAAATAACAGTAAAATGGAACTAGTACGATTATGTGAAATTCTTTTGTCCTTTATAAAAAAATCTTCGTGGATTTTTATGCAAAATCGTTAACGATAGTAACACAATCAATATTGTCCAAAAACATCCTTATCAATGCAGCAATAACTAATCCATTCATTTTTTAATGATAACCGGACAAATAATTTTTTTGGCAAAATTTCTGATTTGAATACCTAAATTATGAAGTAAGAAAAGTGCTGGAATTAGAAGTTTAAAACCCTAGTAATCTATAATAGTAACCCACTAAGCAGGCAAGCAATAGATTAACTCACCGATTGGAGAGGAGCAATAAAAAGTTGGACTTGCTGATGGACTGATTAATTATTGAAAGCACTGGAGTGGATGAGGGCTGACCGGCTGAGGACAGGTTGCAAACGATTGATTTGATTGGGTTCTAATTCCTGAAATCTCATGTATGAGCGGAGGCCAGCAGACGAGGATGTGGACGTATGCCGACTCGCGTCTCGCGAGATGAACACTTGGGTTGCGGACTTGCGGCTGTTGGCGACGGACTCAGTGGAAGGAGAAACGGCGCTCGGCGCATGTGCGCGGCTGTAGCAGACAGCTGCCGGGCTTGCTGGGCCTCAAATGTGACATACTTACTAGGACATATAGAATCCTGGGCCGCTCCGGGCCCCCGGCTGTCGCCCCTGTGGCCTAGAGCCAGAGCCGGGCCTGTGCTCCCATTAATTGTTCATGCCGCCCACTCGACATGCACCTCCCGTCCTTCCACCTCCTCGCGTCGAGCGCGGCATTAGGTTTGTTTAGATGCAAAATTTGCACCCCAAATTTGGCCCCTCGTAACGTGTGTCAATGTAGCATTTCGTTTATATTTGTAAAAAATTATCCAAAAATTGATTAATTAGGCTCAAAATGTTCGTTTCTCGCAGAGTACAACAAAATTGTGCAGTTAGTTTTTTATTTCATCTACATTTAGTACTCCATGCATGTGTCGATATTTTGATGTGATGAAAATCTTCTTTTTCGTAGCGAACTTTGAGGGTGAAATTTGGAATCTAAACAAGGCCGGTGGCAGTGGCACGCGGATCACCTAGCCAGCTAGGGATTTCACCCTCAAATTTTACTATGCAAAAAGAAGATTCCCATCACATCAAAATGCCGGCACATGCATGGAGTACTAAATGTAAATGAAATCAAAAATTAATTACACAGTTTTGTTGTACTTTACGAGACAAACATTTTGAGCCTAATTAATCAATATTTAGACAATTATTCATAAATTCAAACGAAATGCTACAGTGTAGCATTTATGACACTTTCTAAACTTTGACACTCCAAAGTTTGGAACTAAACAAGGGCTAGCTTGCGTGAGGAACAGTGCATGTGCCCGTATTCAATGCTACGCTGCTCCACACCACCACTCCTACAACTCCCTGCCTCCTGGCGACGGCTACTTGTTCGCTTGGCTTATCAGCAGTCAGCCAGCGGAATTTTTCTCTCTGCGCGAACCAGCACCGACCACCAGCCAGTCAGCAGTATTTTTCTCTCAGCACAAACCAGCATCTGCCACTAGCCAACCGAACAGGGTCCTGCTATTTCTGCAACCACCACCCGGACGACGTGCTTCGAGTCTTCCACCGTGTGCCCTCGCAGGACCTTGCATCCTACAACGTTGTCATCCTAACACCGTCGAGATGCTCGTACGTAATGGTTGGAGTTCGTCGCTGCAGATCAAGATGGGAGGGAGGCAAGGCGTCGGCCAGGAGAAGGCGAAGCGAGCGGGCGAATACGAATAGGAAGCGACGTTCGGCGGGTGAATACGAATAGAAAGCTACGCTTCGGCGTTGCGGCAAGTTCACGTATATAATTGTGGATGTAGGCTGTTTGGGCTGTGTTGGGCCGTATCGATGCTGACTCCGTTTGTATCGGCTAAGTATCGATGTTTTTTTGGGGTTTAATGTATCGATACTTCGCATGACGTCCGCATGCCGTTCCGCTATCGTTTCGCATATCGGAGATGTCCGCTATACGTGAGACGGCATTGACCGGCCGATAGGCCTATCGGCGTGGCGTAGGTGTTCTTTACCTTTGCCACTGTATAGGGGAAAAACGATGGAATCCTAAATCTCCCTTATGTGTTTTAGAATTTCAGTGCCTCAAGTTTTGTTCTCTAGAAATGGTTAGTATCCGAGGGGTTCTCTCGTTCTATGCTCTCGTAGCTTATGAATTTTCGTTTATACCTTATTATCTTAGCTAGATTTAGTTTGTATCAGTGCAATCCTTGAGAATGACAGTAAGAAAATTCAAGCACTATAGCCAGGGGCGGATCCAACGGGGGTCTAGGAAGAAGAAAAAGAAAAGAAATAGGAAGAAGGAGCAGGTCACCGACCCCTCAACTTTGAATGGCACTGACTATAGCTCTCAGTGGCACTTTTGTTTTTTTCTTTTGTAAATAAAGAAATTAGATCTGTTCTGCATATTTCGAAATGAGATGACCAGAAAAGTCAAAGAGTTGGTAGCCACTGAAACGGTGTTGTATTAATAGATGCTCCGAAACGAAAATCTCTCTCCTCTAGAGCTGGTGCATTCCCAGCTCTTAGCGGATATCCACGCCGCCCGTTAAGAAAAAACCGTCCGATCCGATGTGCTCATAATATTGACCGTCCGATGCGGGTCCTCTACCCGAGAACCCGAAGTCTCGCGATCTCTCTCGGCCCGTCAGCCCATCACACCGACGTTCTCTTTCTCTTTCTCTTCCTCCTCTCGCCATCGCTCTCCAGTAGTCCACCCTCTCCGGCTGCCTTCTCTGTTCTCTCCACTGCCGCAGCTCCCCCTTCCTGATCCATGCGAGTTCGCAGATATAAACACCACAGCTCTCCCATCGGGCAGTCTAACCGGCGGATCAAGTTGGGAAGGAGCCCCGGTGCCATCGCCATGGACGTCAGCTGGTCCAGTGCTGCGGGCGCCGTGCAAGGCACTGCACAGGTAGTTCACGAGCCAAAGGACGACAGCCAAACTTGCCACAGCGGCGATGGGAGATGGCGGTTCTCAAGGTGACACAGGCAGGGATCGCTTCGCTGCGCCCAAGCCCTCCGCAATGTCACTCGTTGTCCTGTGGGCATCTCGGCTCCAGATCCTTGCAGTAGACATGTTCGATGAAATGCACAAAAGAGGCAGCAACACAAATCCCTTGGACTACACACGTTCGATGAAGACCAGTGCAACTGTCCCTAGCAGATTGTCTTCTCTAAAGGTAATGTGTTCTATGAAATTCCCCGGAACCTTTTTTTGCATAACTGGGAGGCTGGCGATGTGCAGACTATAGTTCTGTTATCATGGAAGGTAAAGGTCAGGGCCGGCAGTGCAAAGATGCATAATGCCACTGCACAAGCTGAGTGGCACAACCAGGCTGTGCCAGTGTCGATGCACATGGTATCGTTAAGTAGCAGTAGGTTACAAATGATCAGTACTAATTGTACAACAAGATCTAATGTATTTGTTACTTATCTATTTTGAGATATCTGTCCAATTTATTTGTTAATAAAAAAAGAAAATGTTACTACAAGGTAAATGATATGGCAATTTCAAATTCACTTCGAATGGTGTAGCACAAAGCTGTACATATAGTGACATGTATTGGGTATTTTCATACTGACAATAATGCTCCCTTATTTCTTATTGTGCTCTTTTTTCTGGATATGACATATTCAAACTAATTTCTGTTATTTCGGATGTATATAACGTACAATTTCTTTATTCAACATTAGATCTTCCGACATATATGTTGTGCTTCAACGCACATAGTGTAGACCATGTTTTATGTTCACCTCTTAAAATCCCACACATTATTTCCACGATTAAGAAAAAGTCATGAAGTAAAGCTACGGACATAAATATAATTATTACATTATTACTAAGATCTAAAATTTTGTGCAGTAATCAATTTAGCGGAGTATAGATGTGCTCTGCAACGATGGCACCAAAATCATGGGCCCTAGAAGCGTGCCAACGGCGCGCTAGGTTTCTAGTGGTGTTTGGATCCGGATGCTAAAGTTTAGCGCTTTAAATAAGTGATAATTAGATGTATTAAATATAAACTAATTATTAAACTAAATTATATAAGTCATGTCTATTTCACGAGACGAATTTAATTTCGCTATAATTAATACATAATTACCATTTGTTTACTGTAGCATTACATTATCTAATCATGGTGTAATTAAATTTAATAGATTCATTTCGTAAATTACTTCTCGTTTATGTAATGGGTTTTTAAATTAATCCATATTTAATACTTCTAATTAATATATTTATATCTAATGTGCCGGCTCCGAAATCTAAAAACTATTAGCCGGAGATGGTCTTTTCTCCGGATTATCCCTGGACTCGGCTGTTGACTACCACTTGACCCCGGAGCCCTCCGCTGACCCCTGAGAACAGAAGTGTCATTCGGCCGAATCTATCCTTTTCAAAAGGCTGCGGCCCACCTCCGGGAAGCGGCCCCACCACGGACATCCGTTTCCTCGCTGCCTCCCGACCCCAAGCGCGCTCGCGGCACCGACAGACGCGGCGGCGGCGCGATCACCGTGTCGAACGGCGGCGGCGCGAGCACAAGGAGGAGGAGGGAGCAGCGCGTCGCTCGGCTAACCCGTGAGGTTCGTCCCCATGGCATGGTTTATTCCCTCGGGCTGTACCCGGTCTTTTCCCCACGGATAGTTCTTAGGGCTGCGTGCTGGTTACACGGGGGGCAACGCTCCCTTTGGATTCAAGCAAAGGCCAAGAACAGCCAGTGATCTTAATTGTGTTTTTTTTGGGATAAATAGCAGCTCAGGTTAAACCCTTGTCTGCTCCGATCAGTAGGATTGAGCTTTACCAACATGATAAAATTAATTTTTCCTCGTGCTTTATCCCAAGAAATTTTTTCCTAAAATTAATTTTTCCTCATGCTTTATCCCAAGAAATTTTTTCCTCCGCCAGCTTTATATAGATAATAAAGATGAAAAGTAACAACTAGTCCACTGGAGGCACACTCGCACACTCCAGCCAGCATCCCAAGAAAATTGTTCCTCATGCTTTATCCCAAGAGTTACTTTTCACAAATCGATAGCAGTTGTGGTCCCTTCTCCGTATCCCAGGATCTTGGGAAGTTTCTGTTCGAAGAATTCTCCCCTTGGCAGTCGATTAATCATTAAATTGACCACCTTTTCCTAAATATAAACTACATGGTCCTCCAAAATCCAGCTCGAGTTCTCCAAGCAGTACGGCGATTTGATTCGGTGTGGGGACTGTTCGTTCACATGGCCGGCTCCGTCGCCTCATCGGCGTTCCTCCCGGCGTCGCCGGCACCTGCTTCGGCGTCCAAGAACGCCCCGGGCGGGTCCAAGGACAGCTTGGACATGCGTGGGCTCGCCGGAAACGCGGGCGCGGTGAGGTCCTCGGCGAGGGTTCGCTCCGCCGTCCCCAAGGTGAGCGGCGGCGGCAAGGCCGTGGTGACGGACGGTGATACTGATGACGAGGCGGCCCGCCCCTCGGCGCCGAGGACGTTCTACAACCAGCTGCCGGACTGGAGCGTGCTCCTGGCCGCCATCACGACCATCTTCCTGGCCGCCGAGCGGCAGTGGACGCTCGTCGACTGGAAGCCCAAGCGGCCCGACATGCTCATCGGCACGTTCGGCTTCAACGGGCAGGTGTTTCGGCAGGACTTCTCCATCCGGTCGTACGAGATTGGGGCCGACCGGACGGCATCCATAGAGACGCTCATGAATCATCTGCAGGTGGGTAACTGTGAAGCACAGGCAGCCGCAGCACAACGTCTGATTGTGCTCATTGAGGTTTCCACTCTGTTTCTGTGTGTAGGAGACGGCGCTCAATCATGTCAAGAGCGTTGGGCTGCTTGGCGATGGCTTTGGTTCGACTCCGGAGATGACTAAACACAACTTGTTCTGGGCTGTAAGTCAAATGCAGGTCCTGGTCGAGCAGTATCCATGCTGGTACAGATTATAAACTACCCGTTTGCTGTTATTTTGAGTCCTCACGCTAAATTTGCTATGGTTTCTGGGTTTGAGTGATATCTTTTTTAAGTTATGCTAATGATGTGTTATTGTCAAGCTAGCCAGCTAGGTAGGGGCCATGGATAACGGTGGTTTCTTGCTTTGAGCTTGCTGTATCGCCATAGGTAGAAAGAGCACCCTCCTCTGTGCTGAAGCAACAGTATGGCATTTGTTCAGTCAATGCCTTCAGAAATTTTTTATTGGAAATGTGATGGTGATGCTTATTGTTGGTGAGAAATTAGGTTTGAAGTATTCTTGCAAAAACAAATATAAAACTATTGCATGCTTCAATCCTGAGCTTTATTTTGCAAATTGCAACCAGATGGTCTGATGGGGTCGATTTGCATATTCTCTCGCTTCCATACCCTAGGTCCATGGTTGCTCTATAGCTAGAGGAAGCTTCATTTGGGGATTCACATTTTTGTTATTGCTTAGTGATGCAGACACTATATCTGATTTGATTTTGGCACTGACATGTGTGATTAGGGATCTGGAGCTTCACCTCATTCATTGGGGACCTGAAAATGTTTGTGATAATTGTGATAGTGTTATTTTAAAGTAGGTGGTTGATGTCTATTTAATTGAAACCTCAGCTTGGAAAGCGTTTGCAATAAAGTATTCCTTCTGAATTCATTAACATCTATAGTCTAGTAATTTTGAACCTTGATGTATATCATGTTATTACTGTTCCATCATGCAATCGAACCTTTATATATATGGAACTCGTCTGTTTCATCATGCTACTTCATTAAACTAAGTGGGTTTGGGTAAAATGCTCTGTTATTTCTGAAATTAAATGCTTTTTAACTCTTATGCAGGGGTGATACAGTTGGCATAGATACATGGGTCAGTGGTCATGGTAAAAATGGAATGCGCCGAGATTGGCATTTACATGATTGTAACACAGGCCAGACTATATTGAGGGCTACAAGGTTTTCATCTTGATATTGCCCTCATTTGAATTAGTAGCATTACAGTTTAGACAATCACTACTTGGTTGTCCTCCCTATCATATTGCTATTGATTTATGCATGTATAATAGTTCTTACAGCACATATCCATAAGACCAGAGCCTGTTAGAATTTTTATCATTAGCCATTTGCTTTTACTGATATTTTCTCCTTATTCTTTGGCGAAATGTGCAGTAAATGGGTTATGATGCATAAGCATACTAGAAAACTCGCAAGGATTCCTGATGAAGTGAGAACTGAAATATCACCATACTTTTTTGAGCACACTGCTATCGCTGATGAAGACAGCCGTAAACTTCCAAAATTGCCAGGGAATGGTGAAGCCATGGCTAGCAAATATGTCCGAACAGGTTTGACTGTAAGTATTGCACATGGCATAAATTGATGTCCTATACTATGGTTGGTAGTGTTTGTTACTTATGTAATTTATGAGTCTTGTATGTGATATAATGCAGCCTCGATGGTCTGACCTTGATCTCAACCAACATGTCAACAATGTTAGGTACATTAGGTGGATTCTTGAGGTAAAAACAATTTTACTTTTTATCTGCATCTATATGGTTTTTTTCTGTAAGGCATCATCTTCCATGTATAGTAGAACATTAAGAGGTGTGTCAATTGCAAATAGGGCATCGATCCTCCTTTGTGGCCTTTTGCTGTTTTTGATGCATGCATAACTTGTTAGTGTTGTTGGAGAACAAAAGAAACATGTATTTGTTGTGTTGCTATAGTTCCAAATGAATCAAACCATTTTCAGAATATAGAAAGGCATGCTTGTTGTTGCTACTAAAGTGTTCTCTGCACTAACCTACCTGGATAGCCAGATGCTGTTCAATATCTCAGGTGTCTGTCTGAAACTCTGAATACATTATTTCCTAACACATTGCACAAATGGGACACAGAATGCTATTTCCAGTTAACCTGTTCAATTGGTCACTCGGTATACAACCACACGCTTTAATTTTATTTCTATTTGTGCTCTTAATCTAAAATTTAACGTTTGAATTCCCATTTGTAGTTCTTTATGCAAATATATCTTATTAGGCCTGCATGATCAAATTCTTCATCTAATCTTGAGCTTGCATGATGTAATTCAGGATAGTATATTGAACACATGCCTTTCCTACTCATTTAGCTCTAGGAATCTTTTTTAAGGGTCAACAGTGGGGAGAGATATCCCCACCTGATTCGTTGGCCTTGATCCGGACAATAAAACATGCCCAGCAGACCTAAGATAGTTTTACACCATGGTTTAGTGCTACTGACCATTTCACTAGTTCACATAATCATGTTGCCTGGTGTTTGCCTTTTCCATTGACAGAAAAATTTCGTGCTTATTTACTGTATTTTCACCATCTTCTGACTTTCTGCACTTATTTTCCCACCAGAGTGCTCCAATCTCCATATTTGAGAATCATGACCTGGCTAGCATTGTCCTAGACTACAAGAGGGAGTGTGGCAGAGACAGTGTGCTTCAGTCACACACCACGCTGTTCACTGACTGCATTGATGGGTCAGGAGAAACAACCTCGCAGTGTGAGCATTTGTTGTGCCTTGAGTCAGGGCATACCATTGTGAAGGCACGGACTATGTGGAGGCCAAAGAAAACCAATGCCATCGAAACACTGACTCCAGTCTCAGCTGGCGAATTTTAGGTTCACAGACTTGATTACAGGGGAACAAGTACTTTGTCTTCTTTACTGGGAACAGTTGGACAGCAAGTCATACTAGTATGATGCAACTTACGTAGGTTATATAGGAAGAAAAATGCTAGAAGGCGGGAAGACCAGAAGGTGAAATGAGGAAGCAGATTTCTATTGTGCAAATATGTTTCTTTCTTTTCCCATATCATCTTCTTGTATAATACTTTGGGGTTGATTTTTTTGTTCGGTAGGAAACTTTGGTTGCTAGGTACAATTCTTCAAATTCACCGACTATCTGGTGTACCTAATTACTTTTGTAGCAGACTAGTCTTAGTGAGTCAGTATGAATGTATCATGCGGAAGTGGACGCCTCATACTCGTTGGCTGCAGGGCTGTGTTTATACTACGAGCCTCAGTGTGCAGCAAGACGGGTCTGCTTCTTAGATAAAATACTCCTGATGCTGTATCTTGTAATGGTTCGGATACATAATCTGAGTTGTTCCAAGTTTCCTTTCCTGGCCTCTTCAAATGTGGGTGGCAGGTTGCTGCCGAGCTCGTCATTCTTAAAGTCTATTGAAGCTTGTGGCTTTGGTGAACTGGAATGGACAACTTAACATGCTCTGTAAGGAGTTGTGATAAGGGCAGGTATCCTTTTCGCTCAGATTGACATATATGCAATAACAGACTAACCAGAGACAACGAAACTTTAGACTTAGTCTTGGTATTATGCCATCTGCTTATGTAGAAGTTTCCACATTGTCCTTAACCAGAAAAATTGGTGGTTGCGTCAAGTGCTACTTAAAGTCCTACTGTCTCTGTCCTCACATTTTTTGGGGACTGAATCTGTAGAATAACAACAAAGGGCGTCCCTGCCATTGGAACATACAAGGTCACATGGGCATATAATACTTCATCATTTTTCCCTATAAATAGTTTTGCTTCAAGAACTTAACTTTTATCATATCATCCCCCATATGTATACTCTTCAGACATTGTTGCTTGAAATGCCTCTTTGGAGCCCAAGATGTATTCCCATACTGTAGCAAAAGAACTGTTTCCTGAATCCTGTGAATTTCTTGCAAATTATGAATATGCTCTTGGCTCGGCGATGGTTTATCCAACTACGACGCATGAGAGACCATTCGTCGAATCCAATCATGCATTTGGAAGTGTTCATATTGGTTCCATTTCCATTACCATCGGTGTTTTGATCCAAATTGGTACAATCAATCTGGTACATACCAATGTGATATATTTTACAACCAAATCATGCTTTTATAGATAAACATGCATGTCCACATCGACAGGTGGCAGCCATGAAGCAGATTTCGTGCAAGCCTGCTTCGCTCTGCTTCCAGCATAAGAAATCAAAATCGAGGACAAAAAAGAAAGGTAGACGCCAAAATAGCCATTGAACCAGGAGGCAACAGCTCTCATTCATCATTCTCCAGCTTTCGTTCACTGGCAAATTTCGTGGTTCGCAAACTTCTGATCAATTAGTAAAATTACCAGTTTAAAAATATCTCGTTTGGAACAATGGAATTTGAATTCTTCTAGAAAATCCCTTCATCAACCTTGGGTTCGAAACATGGACAAATCATGTTGTAGGCAAGTACTCCTCCATTCTAAATTATAATTTGTTTTGACTTTTCTAGATAATATGCATCTAAATTAAACTATATCTAGATACATACTAAAATCTATGTATCTAATAAGCCAAAACAAACTATAATTTGAAACAAAGGGAATAGTGACTAAAGGGTTACTGAGGCAGTAGTGCTACTTTTAACTCAGTCGAAAAAGAAAATATATTCAGATGAACTGTAACCGACACTCTTTCCCCATGAGTGAGATACGCTGATGCAAAAGATATTCTCTGAACCCTGACCGTTTCATGCCTGAAAATTAGTCATGTTATGCACCCCCACACGGCAGCTTATCTGATTCGTTCGATATATTTGGGCCTTCTACCCCAAAGTTCGCTATGTAAAATGAAGATTCACATCACATCAAAATGTCATAGCATGCATGGAGTACTAAATGTAGATAAAATTAAAAACTAATTACACAGTTTTGTTGTACTCTACGAGACGAACATTTTGAGCCTAATTAATCAATTTTTGGATAATTTTTCACACATACAAACGAAATGCTACAGTGGCGCACGCACCTCAAAAGACCAAAGTTTGGCTCCCAAATTTGGGAACTAAACAAGGCCTTGGTTGGGTTGCTAGTTGCTACATGGGTACCTCACACCCATAATGTTAGGCCACATCATGTCATAGTGCTGGTGCTCACTGAGATTGATGGTTACAGGTAGTGGAGACTGGGGCATAGGTGAGTCACTGAAAATAACATCCGAAAACAGTATTCCAACCGTGGTACTAAAAATGAAAATTTAGATTATGCTCATTGCTATTTTAGGTCTAACTCTGAATCATGACCCACCTGGTATGATGAAGTGATAAATGATTTATGGTTCATTTTGCTTGGATGATATACATCAATGAACTATCACCCGGTGGCATGTCACCATTTGATAAATCTTAACCTTGGATTGTGCTTGATGAATGATTTAAACAGGAGGCTACCTAGTAACCTAGCTAAGAACTTTGGGTAAAAGAAAAGTAACCTAAGAACTACAAGTGGTGCGAAATCCTGCAGCATGCTGCAGACATATGAACTACTTATATATGTCAAGTTTCCTATGTGGCATTTATTTCTTATGCTGTTAGAAATTCTAAATTTGTAATATCTGTATTTTGCATTTCTAAAAAGAACATTCTATCAATTGCATTTTCTTTCCTGCGTTTTGACTACAAGTTAAAGTCTTTCAGCAATAAATTTGCCACTACAAACTACAATAACCATACAGTAGCTTGACAGTGTGTATCACGCAATTCACGCGTATCCATAAGTTGATAATGCAAATTAAAGTTGACAGTGAAGATCGTTTTCACACATTGAATCCCAATCGCATTCCTTCACCTGTTTTTGCTATTGATAGTTACTAGTATGCCATATTGGTGCCAGGTCCCTCCTTGCCTCTTTAATAAGCAAATGACAGCTTCTTTTGAAGCCTAAAAGATAACCTTTAAAGCCAATGATGTGGTAATGTAAACGGCATGTCAAGGAGGCCTACTTAGAAAATGCAAACTTGTTCTAGCTCTTCTTGCACACAGCCTGACCACTTGCAAGAGCTAATGCACTGTCAAAGCCCTGCTTATCCACACGCATCTACACATCCCTCTCACAGTGACAATTGAGGGTATCTTCCAAGGTATCTCCCTTGGAAAAAATCTGCATGCCATAGTTTGAAATTGGTGGGCAGCACGATGATTGCGATGCAAACTTATCAGAATGAGACTGCACATAAATAATGAAACATAATGCACTGTGAATGCTGTTTGTCAAAAAAAAGAGAGGAAAATTTGCACTGTCAATGATTGTTGAAACAATCTGACAAGGAGCAAGGGTTAGGTAAGCTACACGCTCTAGCCAGCCTTCTCCTTATATACCACACTAGAACAGGTGCAAGAACAAGCCACAGCTCCCTTAGCTACCCACCATCTTCTTCTTGTCCTCTTTTCAGTAGATTGTAGTGTTCCTTTATTTCTGTCTCCAAGAAGAGGCGGCAGCAGCAATGGATGAACCTTCGCAGAGCGAGGACCGGAAGCTGTCGGCCATGGAGCACGTCAAGAAGCGCCATGAGGAGAAGGGCTTCCTCTATGCCTGGTCAGTAAGATCACCATTTGCTGCTCCACGAGTACCAAAACTAGAGTTCTGAAGAAAACTGTCCAGCTACAACTGCAAATAAAGCATCTGAGCATATGCACAATCTCATGTTTTGCGCAAGCATTGAAACATATACAATCTACACATTCCAATGTAAGACACATCATGTTGAATTGATTCGTTATTTTTGTTTTTTGTTTGGTTGTTGCTTGCAGCGCATTCATGCTGTGCTGCTGCTTCTGCTGCTACGAGGCCTGCGAGCACTGCCTGGAGTGCTTCTGCTGCTGTGGCAAGAAGGACGAGTAGGATCGGTTCAACCAATTCCACGGCTGCGCCATGATCCATTTGTTGTGGATACGTTTCGGTTGTGCAGAATTGTGATCAATCTGGAACTGTTCGTTGAAATAAAACATGCTGTGATTGGTGTAAACTGTAAAGTGTTAACTCTACGTTGACCTTGGTGAGCTAGCTACCCCAGTACCTGTGACTGTGATTAAGTTCAGAGCTGTACTTCTGGTGACTGTAAATGTATTATTGGTTTGTCGTTTCAGCACGCTGTACTATGTATTACAGTCCTTGTGTATATATAACGCGTTTGTGTTCTTGTTCTCCCTAACGCTTTCATGAACTTAATGGATTTTTATGTGCTTATGCATCTGCAAGACTAGGGACGCAGAGTTGCAGAACTCCAGCATTCAGTGGATGGATCACAGATGCGGTGCATATTATGTGTTGTGTTCTGTTGCTGTTGCATATTATGCACTCTTGCTGTTTTCCATATTCATCAAAATTCAATCCAGTTTTACTTTTACATCATAGTTTTTTTCAGAAAAAAAGAACAGTTGCAATATTTCATCATCATCTTAAAAAAACAAATGCAATACTTTTACATCATCCTCTGAGGAAGAAAAGGGGAAGATAAAAGAAAAGATAGCTCTGCCTAATGAGATGGTTTTGCCTTTTCATACTAAGCTAAGGCAGTCCATTGTTCCCGCAAATACTTCGGATACCAATCAGAACTATCTGAATCATGCCAGCGCTGCCAAAAGCATCAAGCAGCTGAAGTAAAGCTTCAAATGAGGAAAACAGAGTGAAGACATGACGCCCAACCAATTTCACAGGAAAGGAAGGACGCCTCACGAGACACCACCACTTCTGACTCATTTTTTTTCCAGCTTGTTTGATCCTTCAACGGTTTCATAATTCATATTATTCAGTTTAATACAGTTATCAGTGATAATCTAAAGGCCTTTTAGTGTGATTGTCCTTTTAATAAAGAAAGGGCATAAGAGGTAAACTGAATCGAATATGAACGTTTCGTCAAATCTTGGACAAACACTTGCTACTGTGGTTTGAACTTGGAATGCCAACCAACGAAATTTACAACAGCAGGCGCAATGTGAGCTACGACTGCGGGTGGGGCGCAGTGATCTGAGGTGATCTCGCATTCCATCCTTTCATCCAGCACGTCTCAAGAACAACGCATCACAGCGCACACTTAATTTAAGCATGCAGGTCGTTATCTGATGCCTAAACAGCGAAACGGAATGGAACGGACAGAGCACACATGTAGGCATCAAGCAGTACCGAGTTTTTACCAAGTACACGAATTCAGGAGACATGGATATATCTCACTAGGTATGACATCGTCCGTCCACCCTTGCAACAGGGCGTGGCCAAAGCATCACTCACTCACAAAGAGTCCATCAACACCGGCTCCGGATAAAAGGGGAGCAGGTCTTGTAGAGTTCACAGCTTCAGATAGGCAACCAGAGTTTACAATAGCAAATAGGGGGAGACGTCTCCCAGTGAATGAACATTCAGCACCATCACCAAAAACCGCTAGTGCGATGTCCAGTTAATTTTTAATATAGTAGCAGTTCGTCTAATTTGGCCAAGCTCGTAGGCTGGGGCTCCAGCTGAGCCGCCTGCATTAGTTGAACAGGGAAACATGAATCGTGGTAAAACAACACAGATATAACATTTTGTTATCGTACAGCCTAAATGCCTTTTCAGTTCCAGACTATGCAGTGATGAATGGATGAACAGACCAGTGCACAGTTAAAGCACAACTCTATAGTAACAGGGATAGAAAGCACAGTGCAACAACAAGAAAGGTGTAATACCTTGCGATTGGCAGATAAGGTTAATCCCAGCTGAATGACAAGGCAAACTTGCACTTTGTTTTGTACCAAGGCAAACTTGCAATGACAAAAGAAAATGGTTGTCTGTAGAAAAGATAGAATGTTACCATTAAACTGCCATTTTCATCTCTATCTTCTGGTGAGGATCATAGCCCACCAGCTTGAAGTCTGATGCCACAAAAGAATCTATATCCTTCTTTGAAGGATTTATCTTCAGAATCTGCACAAAGGCCACAGTAGAATTTAGGCGCAGAATGTATACAAAGAAAAGATCAAACCATCACATTTTCATCTGCAAATTTTATATATTTTGAAATAGTTATGTTAAGAATTGCTCACAGGAAATGGCTTAGGCATCTTCTGAATTTGCTCCTCTAAAGCTCGAACATGAGTTCTGTAGACATGGGCATCCCCTATAACGTGGACAAAATCCCCAGGAGAAAGATCTTGCAGGATTAAGACACGAAGGGTTAGAGTTGCAGAACAACCTACCCTAGCTTCTATCAGTTAGATGCAAGAAAGTATGAGAAGAAACAAGGGGCAACATAAAAGATGACACCACACATCTTTACATGAACTTAATTAACACAGAAGTTGGTATGCTTGTGTGTATGATATGACAAACAGAATGTCCCATAAAGTTTTGTTGCGACTATATAAATGAAAAAGGAGGAAATCAGAACTCGACAAAATAAATGTGTCCCGATTAATATAACCTAAACTATGCTATACATTACACCAAGATCTTTTGCATATAAATTTTTATATACATTAATTTTATATTTTTCATCTTGTATAAAAAAATATACAAGTAGGGCTCCCTTGCTGTTCCCTTAAACCTTCACAGTAAGCAGGCATCTTACAACAAGGCATGTAAGAACATACCACAAACTTGAGCAATCATGTATGTAAGAAGAGAGTACGATGCAATGTTGAATGGAACACCAAGTCCCATGTCTGCAGAGCGTTGATACATCTGGCAGGATAGCTCCCCATTCTCAACATAAAACTGGAAAAGAGGCAGAATGGAAGTGTTGTTAGTTGGCAAAGTTATCACACACAGATATGCAAGCAACATGGTTTGACTCTTACAAGTGTCATTATCTAGGAAAAATTTATGTTCGCCAATCTACTGTAACTAAAAAGTAGGAAGTAGTTCATTTTCAAATTACAATGGATTAGTACAATGGTGCAAGTCAGGGACAAAGCCAAAGCGACCCATTAGATTAAAATAAACTTAAATCAATTGGAAAAATTATACTAACTTGTGCAAACATGTGGCAAGGAGGAAGAGCCATCTTCTTGAGATCTGAAGGATTCCATGCTGACAAAATTATTCGCCGGTCATCAGGATTATTCTTGATCTTGTCAATCACATCCATTAGCTGATCAAAACCTTTTCCAGTATAGTCAGCATGCATGTCAGTGTATCTGCCAAATATGCCGTTTTTATTAGACAACAAGACCAAGAGAAAAACATGCTCAAAGGACAGGAGAGAGACAGAGGAATGAAAAGCTTACTCAGCACCAAAATGTCGCCATTGAAATCCATAAACTGGACCTAGATCACCTTCCTCTCTGTGTGCCAAGCCAACACTAGAAAAAATGGAGGTAGATTAGAGATCAAGAACTGAAATACAAACAAATTGCAGCTTATATCCAAGAGATACCTGTCAAGATATTCTCTTGAAGCATTGCCATCCCAGATATGGATACCTTTCTCTTGCAAAACCTATGAATTGAATAATAATAATATATCAGCATGCCTAATTCCCATGTGATAGGCACAGAAGCCTAATGTTAGTAAAGTTGTGTAGCAAACTATGGCCATGTTTGGAAAACAGGAATTTTCGAGAGTCCAATTCCCTGAGGATTTGCGGATGGTAAAAGTGTTTTCTTCCCTAAGTGATGAAAATGTTAATATATTAATCTAACAAAAATGATACAATCTATTATTTATCCAGTGGCGTTAGCAAGATGAAACAGAATCTTTCACCTTTATGGAAAGAGTTTTTTCCTCGAATGCACAGGATAGCTGCATATCTTATACTAATAAAATAGGAGAGTTTAAGAAGACTCATGCAATCCCTTCAGGGCATGGTTCTTACAAGAGGACCCGAACACATGAAACTATGACCAGTGACCTATAAGAACCACATTAACGGCCAAATGCTACTAAGGCCATTGGCTCCTGCCATACACCACAATTTGGCCACATACCTAATGTCCTGCATAATAACATTCAAATTAGGTGAGGCCCCCTCAAAAACTATTTCTATGCTTCTTAATCCACGAAGCCACAAAGAGTCTGATGTCCTTGAAATATAACCATTGGATTGCCACAACCTTAAAAACTTGGTGTAATTTGTTTTGACATCCAACAGATAATGTGAACACATTTACACTAAGAACGGATCGTTTTCTGTTACATTTTGCTTTGAAGATGATAACTGCAGTCATTGGCAGTCATTTTCAATGTTACGAGGATAAATTCTACAGAACAAGTTGCGATAGGTTTATCAGAGTTACTTTGACTTATTTAAATGTGGGGTGTCTTGCAATTTTCCAGAGAAACATGCTCCCCTGATTGCAATTTGCAAATGTTAAGTCCTTAGACTCTTCGACTATGGTGCATGTATATGTCCTACATTTCAAGGCAATTTTTGTCAAATGATACTATTCATCAGTAAATGGGCCTTCCTCTTCAACTCTTTCCCATGTCTACTCCTACCTGGCTCTACTTAATACATTGTTACATAAAGTATACAGAAAAATGAACAGCTTAGTCTTGTGCCATCAGTTAGTAAATATTGTGAAGAAGATACATGAGGCAGAGAACCCATTTATTGATCAAATTAGCATTCAGGCAAGGTGTAGAAGGAATAACAGAAGAAAGTACCCAGAAAAGATTGATGCAAAATTGAAAGGCTAAAGGCTTGCACTTGAAGGGAGTAACAATGAAACAAAACTTTATAAACTATAGGTGGTCCTAATCAAAACAGCATGGAATTTGTTTGCGTCTAGACATAGGTTGCAACAAAAATATAATTCATAAAATTCGGGGACGTGGCTTGTGGATATAAACTAAGGACAGCACAAGGCCCAATAAAATATTTGAAGCCTGAGCACAACACCTAGAACATTAAACCAAAACATTGGATAAATTTTGCCAAATATTGCATCCATTAAAATGTTTGAAGCATGTCCACCTTTGCATTTGTTGAGCCACTGATGAACCACAGGAGTTCTTCCAGAACACCACGCCAAAATACCCTCTGTTAAAGAGCACAAGTTACTGCCTTAGTGATCAATAGTATCTTATGATAGCATAACTATTCAAACTCTTTCATTTGGACTTTGGATTCCTGATGTTTACAGCGGATAGGGAAAAGCCTTGGCTCTCTATTCACATGTTGATGGCAATGTTTTAGAAGTGTGCATAAAACAGAGTGCACTACAAAGTAGTAGTATGCTTCAACGGTTGAACAGAATGCCGCACTGCATCCATATATGCAATCATCTGTGACATGTAGTATAACAATGAATGAAGTCCACAGGCATTCTATTAGCACAATCTGATGCAGGATGAAGTGCAATATGTCCGGCTATAGCTAAAACCTATATATAGACAAAAACTGAGCTACAGTAGATGATTCAGCAGAAGGTGGCAATTCAGAAACTTAGTAAAAATCAGGCAACAGAGCTTACGAGGAACATACAAGAATAAAATTAAATCAGCATCAACTATATTGAAAATACTAGTAAAAAAGAAAATAAAAATGGCACGGAAGAAACTAACAAACATGCAATTGAATTAACAAGTTGAAAGCATTAAAGTGATGTAAAACTTTCTAAACAGTGATTTCCCCTCAAGTATTTTCTCACAAATCATGGAACATAAAGAATTTGCTGCACATCATCACATATGTTGACTCAGTGTTAAATTTGGCTACAAATATATATGTTTACCTTTGTTGTCAGCAGTGGGAAATTTTTCCTTAAGTTGAACCGCATCTGATAAGCAAAAGAAAACACAAATTATATTTTCTGTTTGATCAAATTAAACATTCAAAGTATATGGAGAAATACCTGACACCCGAATTTTGACAAAGTTCCAGTTCCTGTCCTGTCATTTTTCTGAGCACCAGACCTTATAATATCTTCGACAAGATTGAGATAGTGATACTCCTCATGACGGTCAAATATCATCTTGGGAAGAAATGAGAAGTTCTCTGTTTCAAACTTGTCGTTCTTGGTATTAAACTCAGTTGATTCCTTGTCATTAGAGTCATTAGTTTCTGGCACTGATTTTCTAACACGAACAAAGGTCACAAAAGAATGCCTAATGTTGCTCTCTACCACTGGGAAAGATGAGCACCATGGCTGGAACACTGAGAAGTCAATTGGAGGGATGAAAGTGTCACAGTCAATGCTAGACTGAATGTCAGTTAGATGGATGGCCTCACATGCAGGTCCATTAAGATATTCCCTACATAAAAATATTGCAGAATGGTGAATAGCAATGCGACAGTCACATCCAACAACAGAGTTTGTGCCCAACATGTTGTCCCAGAAGGTAATAACTCACCTCAGTACCTGCCCGCCTCCTATAACAAAAACTTTCTCAATCGATAAGCAATATGGAGTTGATGCAAGCAGTTCTAAGGAAGACTTCATGCTTCCACAGATAACAACATTTTCTACTGTTGCAAAGTCGAAACTACCAGATCGAGTGAGTATGACATTCAAACGACCAGGCAATGGCCTTGACTTAACAGGAATGCTCTCCCATGTTTTCCTTCCCATGATAACCGCATTCTTCTTGGCAGGGTCAGATGTAGTTAGTGTAAGCTCCTTGAAGAATTTAAGGTCATCAACAAGCTTCCATGGCAAGACCCCATCCTTCCCAATGCCCATGTCACGGGTGGCAGCAACAACAACCTGATAGTTCCTCTGAGGACCACTCTGTGAATCACCATTGGTGGGAGCTGTAGCCATCGCCATTGTTCGGGACAGACTAAAGTGGTAAGGTCTTGTTTTGCTGTTCAGATCCAGAAATTGATGTTTTCTAAATCGAGAAACGGGTGGAGAACCAATGCTGGAAAACCTTGCAACCTGAATTTGAGAGAGCATTATATAAGCTCCCAAGTTGATCAACCATTAAAAAATGAAATGTACAGAAACGAAAACAGAATTGGAACAACAAAGGCCCCGGTATTTCCAAATTCAACCATGCAACTGCATGAATATATCGAATTTAAAGTACAAGGGGCTCAGTTTTTCCCAGAGTTAATACACGCCACCATATGCACAAGTGATGTTTTATAAAATTCTACTATTCTTTTAAAAACACATGGCAGAAAGTATCCACAGTACATGTATGGAGTTTCTACTACAACTTATTCAACAAAGTACGGTACACAACCTCTAATTGGTATATTTTGTTAGAGCACAAAAGCATGTCACAACGAAAATGCTACCAAAATATATTTTGCTAGTAGTATATACTTTGCATGCATGACGAGAAAACCTAGAGATGTACACTCCAGCTCTGAGCACCTCTGCAACTAACATCTGGATCCTGAACTACAAATGACAAAAAATTCCGTGGTTGATTGCACTATGAAGAAAATGGAAGAACATAAAATTGTTAAAAGAAAGAGGAAACAGAAAAGTGGCATGCTATGTTTCACCGATACGCGCGGGTACGGCGATACGCTGATACGGAAAATCTCCAAAAACCAGGATACACCGATACGTCTAATATATATAAATAATTAATATTTTCTGATTTATCTCAGTACAAAAATAACAGAATATGCAAAAAAAAAAGGTGACATGTCCAGCCATCCAGGAGAAGCAAGATAAATAACTGGCAGTCACGCAGCAGTCATACATAGCAAGTAGTTCAAGGCTCCAAAATTGAAAGACAAACATAAGTACATAACGACATAATGTATTACATAACTTAGGGATACAAGGCACACTGGCAGAGCTATGTGAGGCCAACCTGGGTCATGGCCCCCCCTTACTCGATAAAATTTTTGAAGAAGTGAATAGGCAGCCCGCTAGCTACTACTGTATGCCTGTGAGTGTGCTGTTGTAAATCTGCATGCATGCAGGTTGCAGGCATGTATACACTTATGGCGCTTTCTCTCACCGTGCTAGCTAATTAACGACGGCATGGCTAGAATGCTAGTATGTCTACCGGCGATTCTTTCGTCAATTGCCTTAGACATCCTGGCATATTTGATTGCTTCTCACGCTAGTTATACTATTTTAAAATAGATAATTTGTCTAGGTTTACTGAATATAGCACTTGAGTTATGTAGCTATTAATTAATATCAGGATGAAATGCCCCCCCCCCCCCCGGATTCTAATCCTAGCTCCGCCACTGACAAGGCACAAGGCAATCTCTTCACAGTAGCACATAAGAGCATCTCCAAGACACTAGCCAAATCATTTTCTAAAGTTAAATTTAGCTATTGTTAGAGAAAAATCGTTTCCAACAGACTCTGTAAATGACTCTCCAAATTTAGTGGCTCTTCATCCCACCTTATTCGCTAGCTATTTTTAGCTAGCCTACCTCACTAGCCATCTTTACAGAATCTGTTGGATTACTCTGTTATTTGTTAGTCAAATCTATTTTTGAAAGTAGCTAAATTAGTAGATTTGACTAGTCTTTTTAACTAATCTCTTGGAGATGCTCTAAATTAGGGATACAGGATTATGCTGATCATCTCTTCATGCTGAAATTTATTCATCTTCGGCAATCAATATTGGAATCACCTTGTGCACTAACGCTAGCACAGTAGCACTAGCAAGAGGAACTTGGGCACTAGGGGCAGGGGATGGTGGAGCCGTAAAGGTGAGCTATCACTTGCACTAGCCATGTCTACAACGAAATGCAAGACATGCAAAGAACCCAAATCGCAGGCTAGCAGTAGCAACAAAAGAAACGAGCAAACGATGCGTAGGGAGTCAAGATCCCATGTTACCTGGGCCCCCAGCGTACGATGGCTGTAGATCCAAGCGGAGGCGCTTGGCTGCTCGCTCCCAGCCGCCTGCGCGAGGGACGGCAGCGCGGCGGCGCAGCTGTAGAAGAGGCAGGGAGGGAGAGCAGCCAGCAGCGGCGGGCGGCGCTGGTGTGCGGCGGTAGAGAGGAGTTTTAGCAGCTAGGTTTTAGAATGGGCCGGTGTGATGTGTTGATGGGCTTCACCTTGAGCTGGGCTTCAAAATGAGATGTTAACAGGCCAACGTGTCGGATGGACGTATCGGGCGGAAAACGCTTCCGCAATTTTTTTTATCAATGTAGCTTCTACTGTTTGAGATCCGTGCAACGGTTGGAATCTGACGTTTATTCGGATCCGAAGCGGGTTCGGCGCGGGCGGATGAGAGCGAGGCGTCCAACCGACGTCAGCCACGGAGGGAATCTAATCTGTGTTTCAACCTTTAAATGCGATTTTCTCCTAAACCGTTGATCATTTTTCGAATCCGTTTGAACTATTATGTTATTTACAATTAATGCGACAGAATAAGATCCAATATGCGTATATTTTATTTTATATGTGTATCTTTTTAGAATCAACACTTTCAATATGCTATTTCAACATTTTGAATAACTATCTCAACATTTTAGACTTACTGCTTCAACATTTTCACACGAAATGTTGATCTAGTTTATACGAATTGTTGAATTAAGTCTGAGAAAAATGTTGAACCTAGTATATGAAAAAGTTGAATGTATTAGTTTAACACTTTGAGCATGTTAGTTTAGCTTTTATGTGAAAAATGTTGAAATGATATAATCGGAATGTTGAACTGTTATTTTTTGAAATGTCGACTGCAACATCGTACCTCCTGTAACTGCATTCTTAGTAGTGATAATTGAGTCTGTTTAAAAAAGTCAAAGCGCGATGAAAAAATACGTTCAAAAAAGTTGCGCGAGAAAACATCGGTCGACTCGCTGATAACGGTGCGGTAATAGAGAAATATCGTTCGCCCCGCATGGTTTCTTTGTTGGGCCTTCCACTACTCCTGCACGTTAGTTGGTGGGCTTCAACGGACCCTAAGCCAGGTAGCTAAAAAAGTGAACGGAAGCCATATAGGATCCCCCGTATCGGGGCACATATCCGGAAAACCTATACGGCTTCCGGAAGTTTTTTTTGGCAAGGTAGCTTTCACTGTTTGAGATCCGTGTAACGGCTGGGATCGCACGCTTATTCGGATCCGAAGCGGGCGGGTGAGAGCAATAGGCGTCCGACAACATCAGCCACGTGAATCTAATTTGAGTTTCAACCTTCAAATGCGATTTTCTCCTGAATCGTCAATCATTTTTCGAATCGTTTGAAGTACCATGTTATTTACTATTAATGCTACAGAATAAGATCCAATATGAGTATATTTTTATTTTATATATGAATCTTTTAGAATCAACACTTTCAATATGCTATTTCAACATTTTGAATAACTATCTCAACATCTTGGACTTACTGCTTCAACATTTTCAAACAAAATGTTGATCTAGTTTATCTGAATTGTTGAATTAAGTTTGAGAAAAAATGTTGAACCTAGTATATGAAAATGTTGATTGTATTAGTTTAACACTCTGAGCATGTTAGTTTAACTTTTATGTGAAAAATGTTAAAATGGTATAATCGAAATGTTGAACTGTTATTTTTGAAATGTCAGCTGCAACATCGTACCTCCTATAGCTGCATACTTAGTAGTGATAATTGAAAAATAAAGAAAGAAAAAAAGGCACAAGGTACTTTCCACCACTCGCACGTGTATAACGGAACGAAAACACAAAAAAAATCTAACCACTGTGCGCCTCAGTTTTTCTCCTCGCACGCACGTCGTTGGTAGGCTTTATTGGGCCTCTAAGCCAACTCGCTTATTCGGTAAACGGAAGCCACATAGGACCCCCCCCCCCCCCCCGCACACATCCCGTATCCCGCTGTTTGTATTGTATCGGATATGGGTCCGGCCGGGATTGGTACGTGGCTTCCGGAAGTTTTTTTTGGCCACTTGGCTTTCAATATTTAAGATTCGTGCGGCCAACGGGGGCTGCACGATCTCCTTCTTCCTCTCCACCTTCTTCTTCTTCGCGTCGGGGGAGGGGAGCCGTCACCGCCGGAAACCGGCGGCTGAAGGGGTGGGAGGCGGGCGGGAGCGGCTCGGCAGCGAGGGCGTCGCGGGCCGCGGGTGGTGGGTGAGGTCGGCGGCGGCGGTGGCGGCAATGGCGGCGTTGGTGGTTAGGGTTCCGGGGGTTGCCGGGGTGGAGAGCTCAAATGGTCGCCGACCTTAGAGAAGAAAGGGGTGGAGGTGGCGGCTCGGCCGACGGAGGAAGCGAGGCGATGCGGGAGCGTCGCCGACCGGACGGGGCAGGACGGCTAGCGGGCGGTGACCGACGGTAGGGGCAGCGATGGCCACTGAGTTAGGAAGGACGGGTCGGCGCGGCGGCGGCAGCCGCCGGCCTAGGCGGCGGAGGCGGCGACGGGGTGGCGGACGCGTCGGGGAAGATGAGGCAGGTTTATTGGGCCCTGTTGGGCCTTAAGCCGCCTCTCCTATCTGGCTTCTGCAAGCCAGATAGAAGCCCCCGGGTACGGCGACCTTCGAGACGTAGGTGATTCATGAATTATGATATGGGCTCCGAAAATGCTGAAACTGTTATAAATATGTGATTTAATGAGTTCAAAAATAGCCTGCGAGATTACAAGTTTGCGATAAATTAGAGAAGGAACGGGATACAGAGCCTGTTCGGCTGATCCAGTCCTGGCTTATTTTGGCTTGTTTCGACTTATTTCTTCTCACACAATACTATTCATTCTACCAGCCGAGCGCTATTCGTTCTATCGGCCGAACAGGCTCATAATATTATCACATTGCAATACAAAATTCTGATACAAGTATTAGCATGCACTCTAACGAGACCACAAGGGTGTGTCTGGTTTGTGGGTTGGGACGGGAATCCTAATTTTCATGGTGTTTGGTTGGAGGTACCGAGGGTATTCTCGTAATGTGTGGGGTGGTCTCGGTTCGACCAAAACTGGCAGACCGGCTCGTCCTCCGGCTACGCCTCACTAGTCTGTCACAAACGATGCATTGAGCGACAGTCTTGGCATGCCAAGCTACAGCGGCGCTACACCGGACGGCGACCTCAGCGCTTTGTGGAGCCAGACAACGGCGGATCGGGAGAGCCGTGATGCGGCCAGGCGTCGGAGTAGTAGGCCGCGAGCGGGCGTTGCAGCCAAGCTTATGATCCGCTGACGAGCACGTGTGGCCGGCGAGCAGGGGCGGAGCTACAGGGTATCTCAGGTCAGGTCGGCCGAGGTATACCCCGTAGAATCCAGCCCAACACTGTTATAGCCCACGTAGAAAAAGGAAAAAAAAAGAAAAACCCAATAGACAACCGGCAACCCTACTGCTCTGGCCGCCTCGGGACGTTTCGTTGGGCATCTCGTGTTACGTACTTACGTGGCAAACGACGATCGATCGCTTAGCTCCGAAGTCCAGACCCGCCACCGCTCATTGAGTTGTAGGTCATCTGCCGGTCGCGTCTGACCCTTGTGCCCCTTGACTCCTGCAGTCTTGCTGTGATTTTTGGCTTGACTTTGTAATTCGTTTGTCGAGACGCTCAACACTTCAGCAAAAAGCGGCTCCTCGCAATTGCAGTGCAGTTGTGTAGGTATGTACACGCCGCAAGACTTGTGATTTGTTTGGGTGTTATTTCATACTTCCTCCGTCCCAAAATATAGCTACGTTTAGCTTTTTACAAAGTCAAACTTTTTAAATTTTGACTAATAATATATCTAAAAAAGTTATTTAAAATAAAAAAAATACATATTATAATAGTTAGTTTCACAATAAATCTACTAACATATATTTTATGTTATTAATCTTCATAATTATTTTGCTATTTATAGTTAAAGTTGAAAATGTTTGACTTTGAAGAGTCTAAACATTGTTAAATTTTAGAATGGAGGTGTTGACACCAAAAATTAGCACCAGGAAGAGGCTGACATGTGAGCCGGATTTGGTGGAAGGATGTCATTCGGCTAAAGGGCTTTCTCTGAAGCATTCGGCAAAAGATGCTCTGCGGTTGGGAACGCGTCGCCATTCGGCTAAGGGGTTTTCTTTGAAGCATTCGGCAGAGATACTCTGTGGTCGGGAATGCGTCATCATTCGGCAGAGGCATTGTTCCGCAGGAGAAGAGTGGTAGCGTTCGGGAAGACATGATGACGTGGATCAATATAAGGAAAAGGCCGGTTCGAACAAGGAACGCAATATGGGCACGAAGATTCGTCATTTATTTTTAGAAACAAGTATTATAGTCGTGTCCGACTAGGAGTTGTATCAAGACCTGGGTATAAATATAAACCCATGGCAATTGTAAAAAATCCAATCAATCAATCATACAACAAACCGGCCCCGTGCCAACATCGAGTCCTTTAGTCGAGTCGTCGAGTTCTTCGAGAGGAGTCATCGATCCGTCGACCTCCGTAAGTACCGGCAACCTTGTATCATGCTTAGTATCATGCGGTGGATTTAAGCTTTGATGCAAGTAGTCTTGTTACCATGCTTAGTATCATCCGGTGGATTTAAGTTGTGGTTTCAAGAAGGTTCCTCTGTTAGGTCATGAGCCATGCGGTGGGCTAAGATCTAGTATGGACCAAGTTATCGGCTCTGTTAGATTTCGGCAAGATCTAACAGATTCATTAAGTTACCCCGTGTTGCTTCGTTTTTACTCTGTGTTTAATTCATGCAACACACCTTTGCCCAATCTAGATCGGCTAGAATCGGCTTTGCTTTACGGTGCGACGACTTATCCCCTCATAGCCGAATCCGAAACCGATCTAGGTTGCCACGTGTCGCGGGTTCGAACTTGTCGGTATCGTGTCGGTCTTGACAGAATCGGGTATCATGCGGTAGATGCAGGTTTTTGGGTCGTCTTAGAGCTAATCATCCGGTGGATTAGAATTCGATTCGATCTGATAGATTTATCTTTACCGATTAAGTTTGTTCCTTCGCCGCGGACCCCGATTCGGCTAAGTAGCCGTATTCGGCAATGCTCTCACGAGTGAACGTGTGTTCGTGGGTTTACATTGGACAATGAATGCTTTTAGCCTTTCACGATTAGATTGTATCATGCGGTGGATTGATCTAATCTGATTGGTGGTGTGACCTCAAACGAGTTGTATCATGCGGTGGATTAATTCGTTTGTTGCCGCGCTTGACGGGTGCTGCTTTCGGCCTATGCATTCTTGTTTCAATGTAAATTCGTGACTGTGTTGTGGGTTCGTAATTAAACATTGAATGCTTTTAGCTTTTCATGGTTAGATTGTATCATGCGGTGGATTGGTCTAATCTGATTAGTGGCATGGTCACAAACAAGTCGTATCATGCGGTGGATTAACTTGTTTGTTATCATGCTTGACGGGTGCTGCTTTCGGCCTATGCATTCCTTGTTTACTACGAATTTATGATCATGTTTCACCCTTTTTATTTATCTATCATGTTCTGTTTCTCGTTAATCGGCTATGAGTATGTGTTACAATGTTCATTCGGTAGAAAGCCGATCTTTCGTCATGCTTACGTCACGCATTCGGCAGTGCGTTCCTTGCGTGCCTTGCCGATTGCCGAATGAGGCTTTAACTGCCGACAGATAGCTTCCCTGTAGCTATTTGTCGTTCGAAATTGGCTCCATAGCCGCAAATATGGAACTGTCTGGCCTCACCCGGCACGTTCCAGGTTTTGATCTAAACGTTTTGTCCCTTTGTTAGTTTTCAGGCAAACTGACTGGCACGCTTCCGGATTCAAAAGCCCGGGCCACGTGTGAAGCCAGCTAATTCGGCTTGCTGTGTGCTTGGCGTGAGGTGCGGATTTTACGTCAACACACTTTTTGGCACGCCTGGTGGGACCCACACAAGTTTTCAAGATGCCTGAGTTGAGCGACATCATGGATGTCACTTTGGAAGAATTGTCTGAAGAGCATCAACAGATGGTAAAGGCTGCTGCTGGTCAATTCATTAACAAATGTTTACTGTCTTTCGCCAAGAACAGGAGTGGTGCACCGTTTCTCAAATCCGACTTGCCAAGAGTTCTCCTTCCTGGGCAATCTGATCTTACTGAAGAAGAAGAGAGGGAGAGATTTTCGGGCTTGTTATACAAAGCTTTGGGGGAAGCAATGACCAATCACAATGCTGCGTTCTTGAACAGTTTTCGGCATATAATGGTAAGCATTTTTGGTCAGCATGTGGATAAACCCTTCGAGCAGATACATGGGCAATTGGGTGGTCCGACATACTTCAATGTTCAAGCACCAGTTCAGAAACCACATGGTAAAGTAAATGCTGATGAAACTGGAGGTTCTGGTGCTAAAGATACAAATGGACAACCGATTCGGCAAGATCCTCAGCCTACACTGCCGAAAACTCGCACATACGGTGATATGGCATTCGGCACCACAGGGAATCCGCCTGCTTCTGCTTACAAGATATCTCCCTTGAACAACAGACTGCAGAGGGATTTATATGGAAACGGATATTCAGAGTTTATGGATTACAATGCTATCGACGCTCTCCCGAATCCTGGGTATGTTGGTACTGCAGGCATGCTTGCTGGGAGACCAGGGAATCAAGATACCAGTATCGATCTCATGGTGCAAAAAATGACCGATGTATTGCAAAATCAATTCGGTCTGAAGCCTAAAAATCAGGGATACATGTACTCGTCTCCTTTCCCTGAATGGTACCAAAGGGTATCATTGCCGAATAGAGTCAAGGTGCCTACAGAGTTTACTAAATTCTCAGGACAAGATGATACTAGCACTGTGGAACATATAGCTCGATATCTGATGCAGCTTGGAGAAGCTTCGGCAGATGAAGCTTTCAGAATCAGATACTTTCCTTTGTCACTGACGGGTCCAGCTTTTACATGGTTTGCTTCTTTGCCTGCTCAGTCGATTTGCACCTGGAAAGACCTGGAACAGAAATTCCATGCTCATTACTACATTGGCAGTACCGAGAAAAAGTTGGTTGATTTGACCAGCTTAAGGCAGAGGAATAATGAAACACCTACGGAGTTCCTCAGGAGATTTAGGGAAACAAAGAGTATGTGCTTTTCTCTGAACATACCTGACGATCAACTGGCTGGTATGGCTGTAGCTGGCATGTTGCCTGCTATTCGGGAGAAGCTGTTCGGGATGGAGTTTGATGATCTGGGCCAGTTGTCGCACAGATTGGCCTTGATGAGTAACCAGGCATATGGTTTCAAGAAAGATGTCAGATTTGCTAAAAATAATGATGTAGCTGACATCTATAACCAATTCCTTGAAAGAGCAGATCAAGAAGATGGGTATGAAGATAGCGAGGAGATAGCCGCAGCAGAGATAGTGTGGAGTAAAGAACCAGTTACAATGACTCAAAGATGGATCAAACAGGTGAAGGGAACGTATGATTTTGATGTGACTAAAGCGGACAAATTGTTTGAGTTCCTGGTGAAAGAAGGCCGAATCAAATTGCCGGAGGGGCATTCTATGCTTCGGCCTGATGGAGTGAAAGATAAGAGGTACTGTGGGTTTCATGATAGAAATTCTCATTCCATTAATGAATGGAGAGTCTTTAGGATGAAGATTCAGAAAGCTATCCAGGAAGGACATCTGAAATTCGACAACAAGATGAAACTGGACAGTAACCCTTTCCCTCAGAATATGATCGGTTTCTCGGTTAATATGGTGAATGCTGTTCCATCTGGAGAAAAGGGAAGATTGAAAGTTTTAACCTCAAAATAGGCAAGACAGGATGGTTCAGTTGATCCCACTCGGCAGATCACAATTGAGCAGATTCGCCAGAAAAATCTTCGGTTCCCGAATAGCCGATTTGAAGTAGGAGAATCCTTTAAACCTAGAGTTACTACACGTATTCTCCTCAACAAATGGCAGCGTCAGCAAGAAAAAGAGCGTTTTCAAAGGCGTGAATATGAGGAGGAGAAAAGAAGGCGCGAAGAAGAAAGGTTTGAGGAAGAACAAGAAGAATATGTCCGAGAACAGGAACGTGCGCATTGGGGGTGTGCATTCTTCAGACACTGTTGGAACGAGAGTTTAAAGCTGCCTACGAGGAATAACTGTCCTGAGTGCAATAATGGGTATGTCGAACATAGGCAAAATGTTGCCAATCGCCGATCTGTCCATGAAAGAATTGGTAGGATGCATCCTAGTGATGATCGGCGTTTTGATGATCAACCAAGAAAGAGACGTGCTGATTACAGGTGGGTTGATCGTGAAAAAGAAGAAGATCATGCTTATGTGTGGCAAGAAGGACAATGGTGCCCACCTGGTTTAAGAAGGAGTCAGAAGAGAAGGGTCCAACGCCTGAGGAATCAAGAATTAAAGCAAGCAAGGCCTAGGATGAAATCGATATGGCGTCCAAAAGACAGGCCCGATGAATCGGGTCATTCGGCTCCTACATGCATGGTATGTTTTCTGCCGAATGAATTCATGGCTCCAGCTAACCAAATTGTACAGGAAGAGATATTGCCCGATATAGATGATGCCGAACGATTTGGGTTAATGGCACAATTGATGTTGAACAAACAAGCTATTTTTGAGAAGCCAGCCCAGAATCGGCACATGAAGCCACTATACTTGAAGGGATATGTTAATGGCAAACCATTGACCAAGATGTTTGTCGACGGAGGAGCTGCTGTCAATGTGATGCCATATACCACATTCAGGAAGCTTGGTATGGGCCCTAGAGATTTGACACCAACGAGCATAATTCTAAATGATTTTGCTGGAAATCCTTCGGACACCAAGGGATGCGTGCACGTTGATCTGATGATTGGGTCCAAGACTCTGCTTACGACTTTCTTTGTCATTGAGGGCAAAGGGGCATATAGCTTGCTGCTTGGAAGAGATTGGATTCATGCAAATTGTTGTATTCCATCTACTATGCATCAACAGCTTATTCAGTGGATAGATGATGAGGTGGAGATTGTCCAGGCAGATGATTCAATAAGCGTGGCAAATATGGAACCAGCTTTCTGGGAATATCAAGGCATAGATTGTTTCTCAGGCAAAGACTGGGGAGAAGGTCCTGTGGCACCAGCCAGCAGTGATCAGCAGCCGATCGAAGCAGTCGGCTCTCATAGTAATTTTTGATGGAAAATCCAATTGATGGAACTGATGGAAAATTAGGACGTGGATTTGTGTCGGCCGATAAATTAGAAGAAGTGGACATTGGAGATGGTGACAAGCCAAGGCCGACATTTATCAGTGCTAACTTGGATTCGGTTTTCAGAGAAAAGTTGGTGACATTGTTAAAAGAATACAAGGACTGCTTTGCTTGGGATTATTCGGAGATGCCCGGTCTAGACCGTTCTATTGTTGAGCATCGGTTGCCAATCAAACCTGGATACAGGCCTTACAAGCAACCACCCCGAAAAATCTACAAGGAAGAAGTGTTGGCCGATGTGAAAAAGGAGATTGAGAGATTACTAGATGCAAATTTCATTCGGCCATGTAAATACGCGGATTGGATCTCTAATATTGTTCCTGTCTATAAGAAAAATGGAAAGATGAGGGTTTGCATAGATTTTAGAGACCTAAACAAGGCTACACCCATGGATGGATATCCAATGCCTATTGCTGATTCATTGGTTGATGCTGCTGCTGGATACAAAGTGCTCAGTTTCATGGATGGTAACGCAGGATACAATCAGATTTATATGGCATTGGAAGATATAGTAAAGACAGCTTTCAGGTGTCCTGGACACATAGGGTTGTTTGAGTGGGTTGTCATGACCTTTGGATTGAAAAATGCCGGTGCAACTTATCAAAGGGCTATGAATTATATTTTTCATGAGTTGATCGGCAAGATTGTGGAAATATATATTGATGATGTGGTGATCAAGTCATTGGATCATGAGTCTCATTTGGCCGACATAAGGAAAACTCTAGAATGCACCAGGAAACATGGGCTTAAGATGAACCCGAACAAGTGTGCTTTTGGAGTTTCGGCTGGAGAGTTTCTGGGATTTTTGATACATGAAGGAGGAATAGGAGTTGGTAAGAAAAGCATGAAGGCAATTGATGAAATTGTTCCTCCAACTAATCTTAAAGAGTTACAATCGCTGCTTGGCAAGATAAATTTTGTGAGAAGGTTCATATCAAACTTGTCACAAAAGGTGTTGCCCTTTTCCTCACTGTTGAAAATAAAAAAGGATCAAAAGTTTGTATGGGGTGACGAACAACAGAAGGCTTTTGATGAAATAAAGGAGTACATGAAGAAGCCACCAGTATTAGTGCCTCCACAATTGAACAAGCCTTTCAAGTTGTACGTGGCGGCCGATGCCCAAACTATTGGATCGGCCCTCATTCAAGAATTTGAAGGGAAAGAAAGAGTAGTTGCATACCTTAGCCGAAAGTTACTAGATCCAGAGACAAGGTATTCGGCTATAGAGAAGCTTTGCTTATGTGTTTACTACTCCTGTACAAAATTTCGGCACTATTTACTACATGCCGAATGCATTGTGTATTCAAAGTTTGATGTGATAAAACACATGTTGTCTATGCCGATTTTGAACGGAAGGATTGGCAAATGGATTTTAGCTTTGTCTGAATTTGAGTTAAGGTTTGAATCGGCAAAGGCTGTTAAGGGACAGATTATTGCCGACTTCATTACTGAACATCATGATACATCGATAAATTCGCTTAACATTGTTCCTTGGGTGTTATTCTTTGATGGATCTTCATGCAACAAAGGTGGTGGAGCAGGTATCTTATTAATTTCACCCAAAGGAGAAACATTTGAGTTTGCTGTTCCCATTCAATCTGCTGTTACTAACAATCAGGCTGAGTATGAGGCATTGCTCAAAGGACTCCAATATCTGAAAGAAGCAAAAGCCATTGCAGTTGAAATTTTTGGAGATTCAGAATTGGTCATAAAACAATTGAATGGTGAATATGAGTGCAAAAGTGATACCTTGAGAAATTACTATGAAGAATGCAAAGAAATATTGAAGAGCTTTCGGTCAGTAATTCTACAACACATTCCTAGGGGGGATAATGGAGAGGCAAATAGATTGGCCCAAGGTGCATCAGGTTATAAAGAGCTTCGAGAAGTTTTTGCTAATGATGTATATGCATTCGGGAATAATCTGGCAGAGGATGATTGGAGAAAAGAGATTGCCGATTATCTGGAGGATCCATCCCGAAAGGTTTCTAGAAAGCTCAGGTATAAAGCTTTAAAGTTTGTTCTTCTTGATGATAATTTGTATTATAAATCCTTGGATGGGGTGCTGTTACATTGCTTAAATCATGAAGAAGCAAAAAGGCTGATGAGTGAAGTACATGATGGGTTGTGTGGAGCACATCAATCGGCCTATCGAATGAAGTGGATTATTAGAAGAACTGGATATTACTGGCCGACAATGTTGGAAGATTGTTTTGAATATTATAAGGGATGTCAAGACTGTCAGAGATTTGGAAACGTTCAGAGAGTTCCAGCATCGGCTTTGAATCCCATTATCAAGCCATGGCCATTCAGAGGATGGGGAATAGATTTGATTGGCCAAATAAATCCTCCATCTAGCAAGGGGCATAAGTTTGTGCTTTTGGCAACTGATTATTTTACCAAGTGGGTTGAAGCAATTCCATTAAAGAAGGTGACGTCGGAGAATATGGTTGAATTTGTTAAAGAGCATATCATTTACAGATTTGGGATTCCTCAAACAATCACCACAGATCAAGGGGCTCAATTTACATCTTCAGAGTTCAGAGATTTTGCTGAAAGTATGGGCATCAAATTGTTAAATTCTTCTCCTTATTATGCCCAAGCTAATGGTCAGGCAGAGGCTTCTTACAAGATTATGATTAAAATTATACAGAAAAAGATTGATCAGAAGCCGAGAAAGTGGCATTCGGTACTCAATGAGGCTTTATGGGCTTACCGAATGGCTCCACATGGGGCTACACAGACGTCTCCTTATGAGTTGGTGTATGGGCATCATGCTATCTTGCCATGGGAAATACAATTAGACTCAAGGAGAATAAAGTTGCAAAAGGATTTAAGTTCTAAAGAATATAATGATTTGATGATGGACGAATTAGAAGATTTGCATATGATTCGTCTCAGGGCCTTGGAGAATATTGAGAGGAACAAAATGCGAGTTGCTAAGTATTACAATAAGAAGGTGAAGGTTAAGCAATTTACAGAAGGTGATTTGGTTTGGAAAGCGATATTGCCGATTGGAACCAAATATGCAGCATTCGGCAAGTGGTCTCCAAATTGGGAAGGTCCTTTCAGAGTGGTTAGGTGCGTGCCTGGAAATGCATATATTTTGAAGACATTATTGGGAGAAGAATTTGCTTCTGCTATAAATGGAAGATATTTGAAGAGATATTATCCCAGTATTGAAATCGATCGATGATTGATATATCAAATTGCCGAACAGCCGATATTCGGGAAGAAATCGCCTTCAGAACAAATGTTGACAGAAAAGGAAAATGGCCAGTACTGAATGTATTGCCCTTAGCAGAAGATATATTACATCAAGAGTTCATGCAAGATCACAAAAGATAAGTTTTATTGCCGAAATTCCATAAATCCCTAGTACAAACTACTGAAAGAGCCTGTTCAAAACAGACTGGGGATGAACGGAATCGGCAATGGCAGCACCATGGCCATCAAGACGATCAATGGAGACGTCAATATCATCGATGTCTTCTGGGCTGCCGTTGGCAAAACCAACCGGCATCCTGGAATAGTCAGTGCCGGTGTGCGTCGACATAGCGACGAGACCCGTAGCGACGCCCAGACGAATGCCGTGGGAAGCCACTTCATCAACACGACCTGCCACCGCACCAAGGCGTGCCTCGGGTGTGTCCCCGTGGGCGTTCACCTTGTCCGCCAACTCCTCCACCAGCGCCTTCAGTCGATCGAGTTCAGCATCACGCGCTGCAAAGTCACAAGGGGATGACAGATTAGTATCATTTGGAGGACGAGAATTGAGGTTGAGCAGATTGCAGAACTCACCATCAATGACTTCAAGCAGCTGCTTGCGCTCGGCCTGCCATTCGAGGTCCGCAATCCCGGCTTGCTTGGAGATGATCTCCAGTTCGCGACGAGAGTCGTCGCGCTCCGCCTTGAATCGGCGAGCATCGCCGTCTGAGTAGCGGAAGTCGTCCGATGAACGAGTCCGATTGGACGAACTCGAGGAGTTGGGCGCCGCAGGAGCAGCGGCTGGAGCCGCAACTGGCGCACCAGCGCCGGCAATCCATTGGATTACCCTGAAAGAACAAAGAAGATTCGTCAAGAAAGAGAAAGGAAATCTCGAGAAGAACAGAGAGAAGCAAGCAACCAATCACCTGCGGCGAGCGCCGGCGCGACTTCCTTCGGCCTCATCGACGGCCGGGCGCCTCCTGTTGTTGTCAGCCATTGAGAGTTCCTCGGAGTTACTGTGGATTGGGAAAAGAATGACTTGAGCCGGCAAGGACTTGGAAGATGAAGAACTTGGTGAAAACTGTGGGCTGCCTGGATGTTTATTTATAGAACTCGCAGAGGAAATCGTGGCCAAAGATCGTGGCGCATATTCCGAAGAGTTAGGAAGGTGGAAAGGATTTTCCAGCCGATCGGTTCTCATGTCGTTTGGGATTCTTATCGAGTCGTATTCGGCTTTGACTGGATGAGATTCGGCTATGTCATAGTTGAAGCGTTTTCGGGTCTGATGCTATTAAAATCAGCTTTGCCGAATGAGTTACCCACAATGGAGAGAAAGCAAAAGATTGGTGAAACTACAAAGTCGGTAAGACATTCGGCTAATTAAGTATTCAATACAACTACACACCCAAGTACTTGGAGATTACATCTTTAGCATCAGATATCATTCTACTAATGGTCTCCAAAAGATTTTTGCCTGCTTCTTGGGATTTTGTCAGAGCAGAGAGCTTCGTTTTGAGCTGTTTATCTTCAGTTAGAATTGCCGATGCTTCCTTTCGTATCCTTTCTGTCAGATCAGGGAGTTCGGCTAACTTCTTCTCGTCAGCTTCGATTTCGGCTGACAGGACCCTCAGTTCGGCTTCTAGTTCAGCTTTTCTGGTCTTCTTCAGATCAAGTGTTGACTGCAGTCTAGCTGACAATTCTTTGTTACTCTGAGCTTGAGTATGCAGATCTTTCAAGGATTGCTTAGCTATGGCTCTTCTTTGCTCTAAAGCTGGTTGTAAAGATTGACCTTTCAGAGCCTGTCTGACTGCAGCAAATTGTTGATCTAATTTAGAGATTGGTTCCAAAGAAGCTTGAATGTCAACGGGAAGGTTGTGTTCAATGGGCTCGAGCATATCTCTCAGAAGATCAGCATCCTTGACTTGATCCTGGATGTCTTTGTGCAGAAAGGAGAAGATTTCCTTTAATTTTGCCTGGATTTCTTCTGATAAAGTCTGACTAGAAGAAATTTCCTCTGCTTGTTCGGCAACAAGATCATCCAAGGGAAATGAGTAGCTGGGTGACGAAGTTATTTTCTCCTGGAGAAAGATATTGCCGAATTAATGATTATCCATTGAATAAAGAAACGGGGAGACTGAGTAATTATCTTTACCTCATTCCTGATCTCTTGGATGGAGAGAGAGGGCGGCTCAAGCTCAGGCAAAAGTTCTTGTGTGTCATGCTGAGGAGAGCTTGGAAGGTTCTTTGGTGGAGATGAGGCTTCTGGCTGAGGTACATCAGGTAGAGCTGAAGCTGGTTCTTGATGAAAAGGGGAGCTCTCCGAAATTGGATCCATTGAAGGTTGCTCTGTGATTGAAAGAAAGTTAGTGCCGATGAAAAAGAATTTCTAAAGGACAGGATGGTGAAAAATTTTACTGATCACTGAAGCATCGGCAGGTCCTGTGCTAATGGCCAATTGTTGTGATTTGGCCTGAAATCATAAAGGAACAGAAATAAGCAGAATGAAATTTAGCATTTTTACTCGAGGAAGGAGAAATTTGACCTGTGCAATTGTTTTGCTGCTTGTTCTTTTCTTCTTTATAGATGAAGGGGCAGTTAGAGAAGAAATTTTTCTCTTGGCAGCAGGTGGCGCAGCAAGAGTTGGATCCAGGTTGGCAGGCCTAGACATTATTTGAGCCAAAGAAGGAGAGTGATGCCCCAGAATAGATATTGGGCCTGCAGTATTATATGCAATTGCTCTAGCCAGAGGGGCAGGGACTATGTCCTGCAAGATAACAGAGTTAAAAGTCGATGAAAGAGGATGTCAGTGGAAAAACAAATGGATTATAAGCATGTTTACCTCTGAATTCGGCTGATAGTCAGGCATTAAATCAAGGCAGAGAGGGTAGACTGGCACATTAAAGATGTGATCATGAACTTCTTGCCACCAAAGAATGAAAGAAGGATGAGCAAGTGCTGTTGGCACAAAAGGTTCGATCTGATAGATGGCTGCACAACACTTATAATCAAAAATTCTTCTTGTTTCTGTGGAGTCTTTGATGATCTGCCTAGGCTTGAGGAATTCATGAAAAAATAATCTTGGGGGCACTTGGCCACATCCTAATTGCCTGGCTACTATATTCGGCTGGTAATATTCATATGAACTTTGAACCAGCCTTCCTCCACAAAATTCGGCTGGTAAGATGCAAGGCCGAATAAAAGTGTTAAAAATTGCTGTGGACTCTGCATCTATGCATCCAGTCTCGAAGCTGAATTCACAAGGAAAAGTGAGACTGTCATTGTCCAAGTATAGGAACCAGAGGGGATTGGCAAAGCCTTTGAAGAAAAGTTCAAACAGTTCTCCAATGCTCTTGTTGATAGCAATAGTGGAGGCTGCTTCCCCATAGGTTTGACAGCCTTTGGTGCTCTGGGCTTCTGCTTCCTGGTAATTGACTGAGGGGAAGTGTCGGCTGTTGAGGTCAATGGAGACAATTTGGTGCATGTACAATTGCAGCCACATCTGGACGAACCACCAGGGACCATTGACGCAAGAAATTTTCTTGTTGGTGTGCATCTGATAGATGGTTTGATGGAGCATGTGATAGACACTTCCCAAAAGATATTTCCCAAGAGGGATAAGTGTGCCTGCAGCCAGGTCTTCGGCCATTACTATGTGATTCAGAGTTGGCTCATTGGCTTTGCCGCAGAAAACAAATCTGCACAACCACATATTCAGAAAGGCCCTGTATTCAACATCAGTCAGAGGACCATCATGCATGTAAGTCTGGATGTATTTCTTATAGCCGACTCCAGTCTTCACCCCTGTCTGTTTGGAAGAACCTTTGTACCTGTATGGGTGTGTTGTCCCTGTAATGTTCAGGCCGGTTATCATGTAGACATCGGCCAGGGTTGGAGTCATTGGTCCATGACCAAAAAGAAAGGCGTTCATGCCATTGGACCAGAAGTGACAAGCTGCAATCAGGAGATTTTCATTCTTGGGTGTTTCGGCTAGAGATAGCTCCAAGCAATGAGAAATACGAAGACTGTCCCAATTCTGCGTCTGGGGGCTTTTATCTTCAAGAATCCTTTTGTACCAGTTTCTCCAGCCAGCGATTGGGGGCAGAGGCCAGTTTTTGAATGAATCCTGCCATTCGTGAGGTCCCGACAGTGAAGTTTTGAAAGGGATCCTTTGAGACTCGGCCGCAATAATTTCGGAGGGATCTGGATTCCCTGAGGGGCCGAGGAAGAAAGATGCGGATTGCTCCTCCGTAGGGGTCAGGATTTCAGTGGTCAGAGCCTATTGAGGACGGAAGAAGAGCGATTCGGGGATTCAAAATGCAGCTTGAAAAGAGTAATGCCGAATATGATTGAAGAAAACGGAACTTACTTGAAGAATTTGATCCTGGTTCGCCATTTGAAGATCGGAGCTTGAAAGATTCGACGAACTAGGGTTTGAGTTTGAGAACGCACTCTGAGGATTTGGGAGCAGAAAACGGATGTCGAGCGGGCTCAGCCTGGAAATGTTGGGGATTCCTGGTCAATTCCGAGATAAAAGTATCCTTTATCCCGAAATTGAAGGGGCATGTGTTGACACCAAAAATTAGCACCAGGAAGAGGCTGACATGTGAGCCGGATTTGGTGGAAGGATGCCATTCGGCTAAAGGGCTTTCTCTGAAGCATTCGGCAAAAGATGCTCTGCGGTTGGGAACGCGTCGCCATTCGGCTAAGGGGTTTTCTTTGAAGCATTCGGCAGAGATACTCTGTGGTCGGGAATGCGTCATCATTCGGCAGAGGCATTGTTCCGCAGGAGAAGAGTGGTAGCGTTCGGGAAGACATGATGACGTGGATCAATATAAGGAAAAGGCCGGTTCGAACAAGGAACGCAATATGGGCACGAAGATTCGTCATTTATTTTTAGAAACAAGTATTATAGTCGTGTCCGACTAGGAGTTGTATCAAGACCTGGGTATAAATATAAACCCATGGCAATTGTAAAAAATCCAATCAATCAATCATACAACAAACCGGCCCCGTGCCAACATCGAGTCCTTTAGTCGAGTCGTCGAGTTCTTCGAGAGGAGTCATCGATCCGTCGACCTCCGTAAGTACCGGCAACCTTGTATCATGCTTAGTATCATGCGGTGGATTTAAGCTTTGATGCAAGTAGTCTTGTTACCATGCTTAGTATCATCCGGTGGATTTAAGTTGTGGTTTCAAGAAGGTTCCTCTGTTAGGTCATGAGCCATGCGGTGGGCTAAGATCTAGTATGGACCAAGTTATCGGCTCTGTTAGATTTCGGCAAGATCTAACAGATTCATTAAGTTACCCCGTGTTGCTTCGTTTTTACTCTGTGTTTAATTCATGCAACACACCTTTGCCCAATCTAGATCGGCTAGAATCGGCTTTGCTTTACGGTGCGACGACTTATCCCCTCATAGCCGAATCCGAAACCGATCTAGGTTGCCACGTGTCGCGGGTTCGAACTTGTCGGTATCGTGTCGGTCTTGATAGAATCGGGTATCATGCGGTAGATGCAGGTTTTTGGGTCGTCTTAGAGCTAATCATCCGGTGGATTAGAATTCGATTCGATCTGATAGATTTATCTTTACCGATTAAGTTTGTTCCTTCGCCGCGGACCCCGATTCGGCTAAGTAGCCGTATTCGGCAATGCTCTCACGAGTGAACGTGTGTTCGTGGGTTTACATTGGACAATGAATGCTTTTAGCCTTTCACGATTAGATTGTATCATGCGGTGGATTGATCTAATCTGATTGGTGGTGTGACCTCAAACGAGTTGTATCATGCGGTGGATTAATTCGTTTGTTGCCGCGCTTGACGGGTGCTGCTTTCGGCCTATGCATTCTTGTTTCAATGTAAATTCGTGACTGTGTTGTGGGTTCGTAATTAAACATTGAATGCTTTTAGCTTTTCATGGTTAGATTGTATCATGCGGTGGATTGGTCTAATCTGATTAGTGGCATGGTCACAAACAAGTCGTATCATGCGGTGGATTAACTTGTTTGTTATCATGCTTGACGGGTGCTGCTTTCGGCCTATGCATTCCTTGTTTACTACGAATTTATGATCATGTTTCACCCTTTTTATTTATCTATCATGTTCTGTTTCTCGTTAATCGGCTATGAGTATGTGTTACAATGTTCATTCGGTAGAAAGCCGATCTTTCGTCATGCTTACGTCACGCATTCGGCAGTGCGTTCCTTGCGTGCCTTGCCGATTGCCGAATGAGGCTTTAACTGCCGACAGATAGCTTCCCTGTAGCTATTTGTCGTTCGAAATTGGCTCCATAGCCGCAAATATGGAACTGTCTGGCCTCACCCGGCACGTTCCAGGTTTTGATCTAAACGTTTTGTCCCTTTGTTAGTTTTCAGGCAAACTGACTGGCACGCTTCCGGATTCAAAAGCCCGGGCCACGTGTGAAGCCAGCTAATTCGGCTTGCTGTGTGCTTGGCGTGAGGTGCGGATTTTACGTCAACAGGAGGGAGTATTCATCAATCTAAACTACTTTACACTCATGAGTTTTTTTGCATATTTTGGACTTAATATGTTTGGACTATTTATATTTTAATATATACAACTTTTACAATCAAGTGTTTAATTTTAGACGTGGGTAAAATATATGCGACTTTTAAATTGTATACTAAATTATGTATGAAAAAATGTTGATTGAATCAAATTGTATAGAAAAAAATATCGAGACATACCCTTTGTTAATTCCTAGCTACGCCATTGTGCGGTGAGCGGTCGACGTGGGTGAGCAGCGTGGGCGGCGAGGCCACGAGCTAGCAACACGGCAGGGCAGCGGGCGAGACCACGCTGGCAAGCGCCGAACGCAGGCGAGCCACCATGAATGGAGTCGCAGACTCCCGAAGAAAAGAAGAAAGGGTGTGTTTAGATCCGTGAAAAGTTTGGCGAAAAAGTTACATCGAACACTGTAGCGCACTATAGCACTTTTCGTTTGTTTGTGGTAACCGTTGTCCTATAATGACCTAACTAGGCTCAAAAGATTCGTCTCGTCGTGTACATTAAAACTATGCTATTAGTTTTTTTATTTACCCACGTTTAGTGTTCCATGCATGCGTCATTTGCTATATTTAATGTTTGGATGTGATGAAACGTTTGAAATTTCAAAGAAACTAAACACACCCAAAATGGAGTTGTGCTGACACCTGACAGGACCAACGACTGACGCTAGGCCCAAGTCAAGATAGCAGCGGGTACGTATCCGGTACGGCCACCCACACCCGTTAAATAGAAGTTTATCCGTTTTAGTACCCGCACCCGTATACGGTACAACAACTTATCTATACTCATACCCATACGGGTTTTTCTCTACCCGTCGGATAACCCGTACCCTAAAAAGTATATAAAGTATGAATATAATGATGATAGAAAGCACATATTAACAGATATGAATAAATAAGCGGTACAAGTGATAAACATTCACTTATTAGTAGTCTAATAAATCACTAGATTATGAGTTTGTTATTGATATCAAGTCACCCACAAGTTTATGACCGAATTACATATTATAGGTGGGTATATTTTACCCACGGGTAGGCGGGTATGGGTAGTTTGCACCCACACCTGCACCCGCTTTACCCGATGGGTAGAGATTTGTGCCCATTACCACATCCCCGTGTGAAGATATCTTTTCATACCCGCCTTCTTATCGGGTGCAACCCATCAAGTACACGGATTTCGGATACCCATTGCCATCCCAAGGCTTGACGGCAGAAAACGACATTCACCCCCTTTATGTGTTGATCCCTTGAACCAAACAATAGATTAGAATCATCCCAATCCCATCCCACAAACTAAACATCACGTGTCATGGTTTCATCCCTAAACGTATCATAAGTGTTCCAACCAAACACACCCTAATTAAGTGTGCCTTATTTGCACCCATCGTCTTTACACATTGACAGTGAAGCATCAATAGCAGCAGCAACTACATTGGTCGGTATGAACTAACAACAACAATGATTAGAACAATTCGCACAACTGACCAAAAAACACAAAGAAAACAAAAGCGTCCAACCGACCAGAAAATACTTTTAGATTTCTGGAATATAGGAAGGGAAGCTACACTACGGCCTAAATTCCCAAATCAAAGGGGCCTGAAGAGATTTTTCCTATGGTGGGGGTGGAGCATGACTAGAGGAGGAATCAGTTGGAGTCGTGACTTCCTTCTTCACTGAAGCCGAAAGGCCCAAAGCCGAGAATCCCTCAAGAGCAAGTTTAATAAAAGGCTGGGAGCCGGCGAAACCCAATCCAATAGAGAGAGAAAATAAGAGAGAAATAGGCAGGCGGATGGCGAAGCGCCGGTAAAAAGCGGGCGGTTTCCACTGGCAGCACTGCTTTCTTCCCTTTGATTGGCTGGCACAGCTACGAAAGGGATAGAAGAAATAAACAACTGCGGCAGCGTGGAATAAAAAAAGAAGCATGAGGCTCCGTTACAGCCGGCTGCCGGCGAGATTATTAGCCATGCCCTAAGGTGTCACACCTGAAATTCATCGTAATGAAATTTTAGCAACCTTATGAAATTTTCTAGGATTTATTAAGGTCTAAATAATTTTTCTAAGATTTAATTGGATTTTCTATGAATTAATTCAATTTAAATATCGTAATAAATAACTTTAGTCACAATAAGTGTTTTGTTGCATTCATGCTGTTGCATTGGTCTTTGGTTGCTGGTAAATTAAGTTGGAATTTAAATTCAGTTTAAATTCGAAATTAATTTGCTTTTGTTTGAGTATTAGAATAGTTGTTCCTGTGTGAGTTCAGTTTTGCTCCTCAAACTTTTGGCCAAGTTCGCTTTTGCTCCCTGAACTTCTGGCTGTCCATATTTTCCCCCTCCTTAGTTTTCGTCTCCTCGGCCCAACCCCTCTCTCATCTGACGCTGCAGCCGGGACCCGCCTGTCATCCCCTCTACTCTGCACCGGGAACCCACTGGAGCCCAGGTCCGCCGCCTCTCCGCCGCCGAGGTCTGAGCCAATTCACGCTAGCTATAAAGCCTCTTTCGTCGCCGGTTTCTCTGCACAACACCAATCTGGCACCGCAACGAGCTTCTGGACGACAACGCCCCCCAAGGCCCACAGGCATCCGTCGTCTCGAGCTACGACAAGGAGCATGTCCATATGAACATCGACATGTACCTACCTTCGTAACCTATCGTCGTATCGTTGTCTCTACTCATCTCTACAAGTCACTCCAGCCCAATCAGCTAACCATGTAAATCTCTACCCTTCTTATTTACACGTGAAGTCCACGAGCAATTCAACAGCCCATATTTGCTGATCATTGTCCCTCTCTGCACCTTGCTGTTCACGTGAAAATTTACCACTTGAGTCCTGCTTCTTTTACTTTCTCTACATACATATACATACATTCGGTAAAGCCTGTATCAATCTTGATCAAACAAACCGGCTAGCCCACGTTCTTTTAATTTCTCACGTGAGGCCCAGTAGCTGCCCGGCTTTGGTGGTAAAATCACTGAGGCCGAGTTCAAGCCCAACTCGATTAAGTCGCACCGTCACCGCGTCTCGATTCGAGGCATGCACATATAACAGCCATGTTCCTGACCTAGCCGCCGCCGCAACTCGAGCAAGCCGCGCTGTAGGGGAAGAGAGCCGGCCAGCGCATCAATGATCAGTCGTGTCGATCGGTCACAGCCGGCGAGGGCAATCCTGACCCGAGCAGCCGAGCTTCATCGAGCTGTCACGAAGGCCATCGAGGGCGCCACCGTCGAGCTGCTGTGAGGGGAGCAGGTCCACGAGAAGATCGAACTGAAGCCATGCAATTGCATCCTCGTCGAGTTTGATCTCCTCCCGTCGTCGTCAGTCGTCATATAGGTGAGAAGAACCATGGCTTTCCTTTGTTCATCACCCTTCTCTCGTTCCGTTTTGCATCTGATACGTGTGTATTTGTTTTCTTTGCTGCCTAAACCTCCTGCGATCTCCTAAAGTCCCGTGATGAGCCCCGCTCTGCGGGTTTCTATCGCCTTCCCATCTTGCTGGTCTCGAATCCGTGCACTGCTGCAAGTCCAGCTGCCGCTCCTGTAGAGCCACCACCATCTCTACGCGCCACGCCCTGCCATTGCAGCCGAGCCAAGCCGCTCGCCAAATGCTGCAACTTCTGCTGCCGTCTGCCGCCGATGCATGAAGCTCAGCTTCCATCGCGAGGGGTTTATAAGCCTCGCCGGCCCTGACATGCATGCAAGCAAGCAGTGCCATGCGCAATGGCCATATATCTATGCTCGTCACTACTTGACACAGTGGTGCTGTTTGATTTATTTCTGGAGTTACAAAACTCCAATTGACATGCATCCTGTTGGGTTAGATTTAGAACTTCATTAGCTATGTTCTGGCAATGTTTCGTGATTTTTGGAGGTCCTGACAGAGAGATAGATATATTTGATTGCGGCGGTTGACGAGGTATAGCCCGGTCATCTTGAGCGGTAGGCTTTGCTAAGATACGCGATTCACTAGGGAGAGTTATGCTTTGCTCCTGAACCGAAAGCCTTAGCGAACTATCACTTATTAGAGTATCTTTGTAAAGGTCTCATAGTGAAACCCAGTATTCGGTCCACGTGGTGTGGGAAGGGTACATGCTTTCGGGCAATGGGAATCACGGCTTATGGTGAATGTGTACAATCTCTGCAGAGTGTAAAACTGTTATAACAGCCATGCTCACGGTCATGAGCGGCCTGGACCCTCACATGATTAATCTATCTGAATATGATCTCAATTGGGGTTACCTGAATTTGATGGGTTTATGTCATTTATTTAATTGTAGTTGGTATATACTTATATCTCCTAGTAAATAGATGCTTAATAAAATTTGACCAACTAAAAGTGCTTAATGCAGGTATCCTTTCAGCCTTCCACCTTATAAAGCCTAGCATGTCATTTATTTTCATACTTTGCTGAGTACGACATGTGCTCACGCTTGTTTATTTAGATTGCATCGACCACACTCGGACTGCTGCTCAGATTGGGAGAATTGTGAGGACTATACTACTGATTTTGAGGAATTCTAGGCGAGTCCCCCAGTCAACTGCCTGTGGAGATGGAGTTATTTCGTTTCGTTTAGTTAAACGTTTATTTAAGTCTTCCGCTATGACATTTGTGTCAATTCTGATATTGTAATAAATATACTTTAATACTCTTTCGTATGCATGGTTATGCATATTCACTTGTGACGTCTACCATATGTGTGTAAACTTGATCCTGGCGCACATATGAGATGCACCTGGTTTTATTTCTAAAACCGGGTGTGACATAAGGCCATCCCCAACCCTCCTAGTCAGCTAGTGTCCATAGAATTAATGAGGCTGCCAAGTAAGCAGAAATCCTATGTGGCAGAAGAGTTAAAGAGGAGAGAGAAGAAAAAACATGGAAACCGGGTCACATGCATGAAACCATGTCGTCAGGCATTCCAAGGGAGGGAAGCCATTAAATACATTCAGACACGTGTTCCAAAAAATTGGAGAAGAGTGAATGGACTAGAAAATTAATTAAGGGTCCACGAGAAGACACTATGGGTTGGGTACCATAGTTTCTAGATCCGATGTCTTGATGACATGACAATATAGACATCATTTATGGATATTTTGGGTTGGGATTGGCCTAACCAGCCCCGCCAAAGTAGCTCAAACTCCGAGGCTGCCAGCACCGGGCCTCGCGCGCCGTTTGTTAGCGGCGGACCATTCCGTCGTCCAGGGGTCCACAATTACAGTTGACGCGGCGCATTCCATCTTTCTCTACGCTGCAAAAATGTTGTCCGTGCGGATGGTGAAAGGGGGATTATTTTACTGGTTGGGTGGGTGGGTCTATGTGTAGTTCGAAGCATCCTGTGATATGGATACGAATTTAGAGAAGAGTCCCTTCATTTTGTTCCACTCCTGGATGCCAATCGGGTTCAGGTTTTGAGCAATTTATGATCCCTAGATCCTAGTCACCTAGTGTCAGAATTGCTGTTCGTCGGCAGGGCTGGATGCTACCTCAGATTAATTCAGAGAAGAGTCTTTTGATCTAGTTGCTTATCCGAAAAAAAGAGAGGGAAAAGCGTGATAACCCCTCTCTTTGGTGGTTATAGATCCTGAATGTGTTCCTCTTCAAGCTAATTTGTGTTGACAACTTCCATGGATTTTCTCAAGCATCTGTCCGAAATGTTGTTCTTCCTTGTATAGGCAGTAGCAGTACAATATTTTTTTTCCTCATGCTGCTCTCATAGTGTCATCAACTTAATTTTTGGAAGCAAGTATCAGTTGGACCAAAGGTATATGTTTAATGGAACTCAACTATGCACAATCTACATACAATTTACAAATAGGCCGCTTTCTGTTCAGTATGGGCCAAACTGAATTGAAAATAGACGATGATGTTGACTGCCAGAAATGAAACGGAGGCTATATGTGTACTCTCTCACCATCTTACGCTGCTGCAGTGCCTATATACTGAAAGTGAGCTGCAGCAGCATTGAATCCTTTCAGGTGGGTTTCCTTATCTTCTCTGGAAGTTGAAGACTTTGATGGAGAAGGCAAAGACAAAAGCGAAGAGAACAGTGAATCCAACGACAGCAGTAGCTACATAACCCAAGTTGTCATGCTTGAATCCAAAAAATCTGTTGACGAAATCTTTCACTATTTCCCCATCTTCCAGCGTAACATTTGTGATATCTCCAAATTGTGAGGCCACGAGTCCATAAAGTGTCCAAGCAACTGGGCATGCCCATGAATACCATCTCCACCATATTGGCATCCTCTGCAAGCCAGCCATGTATGCTTCAGCATAAACAGTACAGATAGAATAGAAGTGTTTCAATGTACAAGGAGTTAGTTTTGGGGCACTTACCTGTCGGGGGATAAGGAAGCGGGCAAAGATATTCCATATTGCATAGAATGCAGTTGAGACTATGGCAGCAATGTCGCTGTTTGGTGTCATTGCGACTGCCATCATCCCATAGAATGTGAAGTACATGAAAGTGAAGAACATGAAGAACATATACCAGAAAAACTTCTCAACTGTCCAATCAAAGCCAATCAAGCTGTATACAATGAGACCATACACAGCAGTCTGAAGGAAGATGTGTGGAATCTCAATAAGAACCTGTTGAAAGGTTAAGTTGTTAGAACTTATAACTAAGCAATAGTTTGAAGGAAGAGCGGTGCAATTATTTTTCTTTTATTCAAATATTCAGTTGGTCAGTTACCTGTGCAAAAGCATAGGGTAGAGCAGAGTACATTCCAGCTGCCTTTTCTCTGTAGAATACTGTTCTCTCAACATCTACAATTGGTTGCACGGTTTGACCATTCTGAATTCCAATGAAAAGAACTGCTGCATACATGGATCCCAAAGAATTGAACAGGTCCTGCCTAGTGCCACTGAAAGGAAAGGCAAAATATAATTAAGTTTCTTTGTCACAATATACCAGCATGGATCGGGTCTCAGATGGAACTGTAAGCAAAGGCACTTACATTTTCTTGCCTAAGTTTAAGAATATGGTTCCAAAGATGAGGGCTATGACTGTTGTGAAGAAGATTCTGGTTGCAGTGTATGACGGATTTCTCCAGTAAGACTTGTGTTGCTTCCACAGGCAAGCCATGCATTGTGTGAGGAAGGACTGTGAGTACTGGGTTGGGAAGTACAAGTCCTTGGATCCAGGTGGAGGTGTGCTTAGTTCACTGATCAAAGCTTTGTTCCTCCTGCAATGAGACATCACAATCAGTGATATAAAACACGGCATATATATAACAAAAACATCATCCCAAGGTTGATTCCCTGGACGTACCGGTATAGGTCAGAGTTTCTGTATACTTCGGCAAAGTTGATCCCAAGGATATCTTCTTGAGCTAAGGTGCTCACTTCCAACATCCATGTTGCAGGGTTGTAACCATCCTTGATTTTCTTAACCCCTTGTATTCCCTACATTTGAAGCGCCAAGCAAGTTTATCATGCATGTCGTAGGTTGAAAATTGAATGTTTGTTCAATAGGTGAGTACTGATTACTGAAGCTCACCTCAAAGTAGTCAATCAGATGGCACGAATTGCGTCCCAAGGGGCCGACATATATTTCTTCACCTCCCCGTTTCATCAGGAATAGCTGCAGAAATCCAAGAATGATATGTGAGCATTGCTTCCAGAATTCTCCACCTCCACTAAAAGCTGCCGATTTCATGATTATCACAGTTTACCTCATCGAAAGCTTCAAAGATGTCAATGCTGGGCTGGTGGATTGTGCAGACAACTGTCCTTCCAGTGTCTACCGTGTTTCGGACTGTCCTCATCACAATTGCAGCTGCCCTGGCATCTAGTCCCGAAGTTGGTTCATCCATGAATATGATGGATGGGTTCGCCACAAGCTCAACAGCAATGGTAAGCCGCTTCTGCTGTTCAGTGGATAAACCATTTACTCCAGGTAGTCCCACCAATGCTCCCCTCAGTGGTGTCAACTCCACGAGTTCCATGACTTGTTCAACAAATGTCTTTATGCATTAAAATGATCCAATTAGCCAAGTACTTTAGTTATCAGTTGCAATGGGAAATGCTACTGAATTTCTTATGAACTAGCACAATTAAGGTCGTTTTGACCTACCTTTCTAGCTTCTGAGTCCACTTCATGGGGCAACCGGAGCCATGCCGAGTACAGGAGGGATTCATAGACTGACATGTGGAGAATGAATATCATTTTGCTCACAGTAGCCAGCAATCCGAGCAAAGGTCTCTTGCTTCTTTGGGTATCCAGAGATGGAAATGTCTCCCTCAATATAACCACCAGTTTTCCTTCCTGCCAACACATCCATCAGGGTAGTCTTACCCGCTCCGCTGACTCCCATAAGTGCTGTAAGCACTCCTGGCCTGAAGGCTCCGCTTACACCCTTCAGGAGCAGTAGCCTGTCTTCAGTAATACCCTTATCTTTCATTTCCTGTATAAAGATTTACATAATTAATTCTTAGTATTTCAATTTCTGTGCTAACCATAAGACATAATTTCTGATGTGTGCTTACCTGAGGCATGTCCACAGAGTATTTGATATCGTCAAAAGTGATTGACAAAGGTGTAAATGGAAGTACCATTCCTTTCTTCCTGGTGTCAGCTCTTACAATTTCTCCTCTTCCTGCATTTGTTAGACTTGTTACAAGGATGCAACAAAGACATGATTTATTTTATGTGTGTTGCACAAGGATCTAGGTTATGACTGACCATCAGAAGGCAAAATCTGGGAATCTGTTCCAAGAGGCAGCATCTCGACATTTTCACCAGTCCGGTTTACATGCTTCTCCCGCAGTTCGTCTTCAGAAACAACAGTCTGACCTTGTCCAAGTGCTGTGGTTACAAGAATGATGCCCGCACCAAATATAAGATACTTTCAATTGCGTGAAATAAACAAATGTTGAGTTGAGAAGTTACATACGGCCAAGCCAGTTGAGGAAGAAAATGAAGAGTATGTTGAAGAGCATGATGTATCCAAGCAATGCACCAACACCAATCCAGTACCAGTTTGGGTCAACAAAGATGCCACGAGACTTTAGGATTTGGACACCCAGTGTGTCGTTGCTTTGTGTCTTATCAACAACCTGCACAAATATTGGCACAGTTATTAGTCTGAACTTTAGATTGGTCAACTTTAGATTGCTTCTGAAATACTGCATTACCTTCTGCCAGCTATGGCCAAGGAACTCATTCACCGCTATGGCATTCTGTGCATACATCAGAGGGGAGGACCAGTAGCCCCAAATCCACCATTTCTTGATGTTATCTGCAGAAAGAGAACTCAGTTACATGCTTCTAGAACCATATAAAATTCTATATAATGCATGAATGAAGACTTGACTTACCTCTCGCAATCAAGAAGCCACCAAGAATCAGAAGAACAAGCTGAGCAAATGACCCAAATGTGTCCGCAACAACCATCTCTCTTCCTAATGCAGCAAGAAGCCGGAAAAGACCAGATGCCATCTGGCTGATAAGTACGAGCAGCACGTAATGGCGGAAGAACCTTTCAATGTTTGGATCAAAGCCAATGACATAGAAGGTCATGCCAATCCACACAGCGCATTCCAGGAACGATATTGGGATCTTTAGCACCCATGTAGGCAATGCATATGCCCATGATGGGTAGAAGAGGAGGTCCCTTTGCTTATAAAATATCGGCAGTTTTGCAATGCTCATGGCGAGCTCGGCGAAACCATTGAACAGATGTGTTACTAGGCCAAGGAACATTGCACCCAGAAAGATCGCACCATCTTCAATGCTGCGTCGATGCATTGTTGTACGCAGGAAGACCGTCATTGCAATGGTTCCAAGGATTATGAGCTGGAACAATATGGAACATTCATCAGACTTTGCTATTTGCTCGGAAGTTGAGAAGATTTCAGAAAACAAGATGCATACCTGGACTATTTTGAATATGTAAACAAACGAGTTCCTCTTCATCAGAAGCCACTCCCTAGAGAAGGATGCTCTGAGAAGCTCCATCTTGCTGATACCATACTTGATGTTGTGAGAGCTGCAGGATGGTTCATGGTGCGATCAAAGGGCACTTGGAGCTCTGATCCCAGCTTACGCCCAACATGGAATGATTTGAACGCCTCTGCGAAGTCGTTGACTGAGATGTATCTGTATGGCTTGTCTGTTCTACACCAGTACTGGTGTTGATCCTTCCTAGACGTGACCTGTGATTTCAGATAAAGCAATGTCAAATTGGAGTTCCAAGTCCAAACGTTAAGTAAACAGGATTCTGCAGGATCACTCACTTCTTGCAAGAAATCTGCAACACCTTTTCTCTCAGGACATTTGAAGCCTATGGCCTCAAAGAACTCGAGAACATTGTCCCGAGGACCCTGGTACACAATTTGGCCCTCAGAGAGGAGAACAATGTCATCAAAGAGCTCATATGTTTCAGGTGCAGGCTGAAGCAGTGCGATGAGTGCAGTTCCACCAAGGATGTGAACCGACTGCCTTAGAGAGTTGACGATCTGATATGTTGTGGAGCTGTCCAGACCAGTGGAGATTTCATCCATGAATAACGCCTTAGCTGGCCCAACAAGCATCTCACCTTTGCAAATTCAATACAAGCCAAGAAGATGAGAAATTGAGAAGTCAGTTTTTTGGGTCAGGATCAAAGCGATTAATGCACAAATTTTTGTTTAGCTGCAGATTGCACATACCGGTTGTGACACGCTTCTTTTGTCCTCCTGAGATACCTCTGATCATAGAGTCTCCAACCATTGTATCTGCACAGACATCCAGACCCAAAATCTGCAGATGAAAAGAAGTACTGTTAGGGGCATATCCATTTCTCTTGTTTCTTTTTTTTCTTGCAGTGTATTTTACTCACTTTTAGGATGTAATCTGTGACCACGGTCTCCTGGCCTTCCACAGAGATGGCCTGCATGTACAATAACTTGAGCATTTCTTGTTTACCTTAAAACAAAAACAAGGGGTTTGAGTCAACTTAAAGGACATTTTACCTTCATGTAGACATCAATGTCAGGATCTGGTTTAATGTTAGCTTCTTTCTCCCTTCTTGAGAGTTCAGTAAGCATGTCTGTGTAATTTCAAAAAGAAGTCCGTAAGTCATCAGTTTAAGAAGACGAACAATTATCTTTGTCCCTTTGTCAATGTCCATGTGACCATGTTACATACCATATCGTGTTCCAACTCCTTGGCATCTTGCAGAGAAGGCAAGTGTTTCCCGGACGGTCATTTCACCGACGTGAATATCATGCTGCCCAATGTATGCTGATGTCCTCTGAGGGACAAATTCATCCATGTTGTGCCCGTTGTATGTCACTCTTCCTGACACCTGAACCATTACAAGTGCATCCATGTTAGTACAACTTATTATATCAAGCTTGTAGTCCCGAGTTGTTTTTTTGCCTGAAATTCAGAACAACTCAAAATAAATAGACTATGCAGGATGTGATACCTTCAGAGTTGAGTCAAGTTTCCCTGACAGGGCCAGAAGTAGACTTGTTTTCCCAGACCCAGGAGGGCCAAGCAACAGGGACATCCTGAATAAATAAACACAAGGTAAATTGAACTCCAGTCTCCTGTCTACTGCAACAACAAAAACCTCGTATTTTCAGAGCTCACGATTTCACGAATTCCTTACCTGCCGGGTCTTATGATTCCACTGATGTCATTGAGGATGGAGATTGGCCTCTTCCCGCTCGAAACAATGCCCATAGCACTCAGCACATCCTGAGCAAGGGACCAGGGCACGAGAACCATTAGCTGAAGAGTTAAACCTGACAAACTTTTTCCCGTGTCTAGGAAGCATGCTTGAAGCTGCGCCTCTGCAGATGCTGATGCGTACCATGACTTTGTTGGAGAAGAAGTTGGTGAACGTGGGCACGCCCCGGTTGCCGACGTAGGCCTCCGCGTCGATGTTCAGGTGCTCGAACCGCACTTCTATCGTCGGGTTGTCGATCCCAACTCTGCAAAACCAACAAAAGTCATGAATAAATAGCGAGTGGATTCATAACACAGATATCACGAAACGCATGCTTCTCTCTGATGTGCTGCAGGATCAAGATCAAATGGTTACGCGCGCGATGCTTCTGCAGATCATTTTCCAAGCGAATGCAACTGAAAACTTTCAGCTGTGATCAAAACTCAAAAGCAGATGGGAGAGGAAGCGATGATGAAGTGCTCACCGCTCCATGCGGTCGCGGAGCTTGAGTAGGAATCGCTCGTTGTCTTCCTCGGCGGTGCGGACAAGGCGCTCGATGAGGTTCTTGCGCTCCTGCATGCCGAGCCCCTGGATGTCAACCTCCTCGAAGCCGCCGCATGCGGTCGTAGGTGGGCAGCTTCTCGATGGCCGCCCACCGCAGCGCCTCCTCGTCGTCCTCCTCCCGCACCGACCGCCCGAACGCGTCGCTCCGCCCCGACGCCCGCCACGACGACGCCGTCCGCCGCAGGCTCCCGCTCGCGATGCTCCCCATCCGCACTAAATCCATCGTTCTCTTCTTCTAGCTTGCTGATCTCGTGGAGGAGAAGAGAGAGAGAGGAGGAAGGAGAAGGGGAAGAAGAGAAATCGAGCTAGCTGTGAGTGTCCCAGGGATGAGGAGATCGACGGCGATGAGGTTTAAATACCCGTTGCTTCTAATCCCGGTCTGGCAAGGTGATCAGTGCAGGCTTAACTGCTCTCCGGTGGCGGGCGCGCGTAGGTCACTTTGATTGCGCGGGAAATTATATATATTTTCTTTCTATTTCGAGTCAAGCGTGAATAGTCTGACCGTTTGAATGGGCTCGGTCAAGGCGCGAACAGCCAGCCAGCCTCTGCCTGACCCTGACCTGGCGCCACGAGTCAAACCGGCAGGGGGCTCGTCTGCGCCGTCCATCCGCGGATCGACGGACAGGGTTCTGCGGAGATCGCTGACGTGGGGGCATGGAGGCCTGGCGGGCTCCGGTTTCGCACGGCAAGGGACTTGACTGATCGTTCCATGGATCATTGGAATCATGATGTGAAGTCAGCCCTGCACTGGTATTCAAAGGACTATATCTTTTTTAGATATAAAATGTTTCAAATGTGACTATTGCGTGTTGTCACTTGTCAGATATTACCGGTTTGTTCAAAACGCATGAATTTCACACAAACAGAAAAAGTTTGGTGCCTTAAATTAGCTCACGGAAATACTGGGACGTGCTTTTACAGTTTTACTTCCTGCGGCAGGGAACGTGCTTTTACATTTGTGGACAACAAAAACACTCGCCTTACTGTGGCTAGTTCGCTGATGGTTTTTGTTCCAGGCTTCCAGCGGCATGAACGAGTATTCGATGATGCTAATTAAGTAAGAGTGCCATTCATGAAGGGCATTTCGGTAACTAGCACGATACCTTCCCAAGAACTCGTACCTGATCCTTCTACTAACGAATAAGAGTACCGTTTACTAAGATCATTTCCGCACAGAAAAAAAGGAAATCAGACTGGTTCGAACTACTTTTATATGCGAGTCGATAGCAGCAACATCAAATTCCAACTGCTTGATAAGTTCAAATACGTATTTATTTTTATTTCTCTTTTGAGAAGACTAAAACTCATTCAAATGTGTACCCAAGGAAAGCAAAGTGGAATGAAAAAAATATATAACAGAGTGGACTAGAGCCACACAAGTATACTTGCATCTCTATAGATAAACGTCGTTGCGTGTGCTCCAATGAGTGGAGACGCTGTTAAAAAATAAGGGTTTAATTTGTTCGCCAGTGACAACATAATCCATTAAGTTGTTAGCGAGCCCTGGTTCTCAGGGCTATTGCTGGAGTAAACAAGTTCTGACGTCTAGAAAATAGAAATAGAGGCGGACCTCATTTAATATTTAGAGGGCACGAGACCGTCCGCACCCGTTATACTCTATTTTCATTCTCTAAAATAAATATTCTATCTTGGTTATCGAGATTCTCTCCTCTATATCAGTTTCTCCGGTACTCGTCATTTTCTATATCTCATACTCTATATCAACCAACGCGTGTGGCCCACCCATTTTTATCTTTTCCCACCTTCCTCTCACCCGACACCACCACTCTCCCCACTCTATCTCTCATCTTTCTCTATCCACCTTCTCTCTCCATTGGCGTATTGCGGAGGCGTCCGGCCTCCCCGACCATCGACACATCGACCTTCAGCCGGTCTCCGGTGGTGCACACTTCAAGCTCCAGGCGGAGCCGCTCATCCTCGCGACAGCGCGCTAGCTTGGCCTCGGTGACCTTGGGCACAGCAGGCCCGCCCATGCGAGCGGCCTTGCGGTCGAGGCGCCAGGCCGTGGCGGCGAGCTATCGCTGCTCGAGTTCAGTGAGGCAGCGGTCCTCGGCGCGGCGAGCGGCCGCCTCGGCACGCTTCTCGGTGTCTTCCTCGCGGCGGCATGTGAGCGCGACTTGGGGCCCTCGGCCGCCTCCCAATAGGCCTCCTCTTGGGCGCACGCCTCCTGGCCGCAGCGCGGCCACGGCTCCTCCGGTGGCGTGTGGAGCAGCCAGACCCCGATCTCCGGGGGGCGTGCGGATGGCTTGCCCTCCATGCGGCGGCGGCGGCTCCTCTCGTGGGCGGTGGAGGCGAGGACACCAACGAATCCTCCTCTCGCGGGCGGAGGCAACGGCTCCTCTCACAGTCAGCGACGACGGCGGCGGCGAGGACATCGTCGGCTCTTTCTCACGAGCGGCGGCGGCGAGGACACCGACAACTCCTCCTTGCGGGCGGCGGCACTATGAGGATGCCGTCGGCTGCTCCTCGCGGACGGGGGGGGGGGGGTGGGGGGGGGGGGGTGGCCTGCCCTCCATTCGTCGGGGTGGATAGCGTACGTGGGCCAGCAACGGTGGCTCCTCGCGGTAGCGGCGTGCCCTCATGACTGCGGCTCCTCGCGGCGGAGGCTCGTTGCGCACGGGCTAGGCCGTTGTCGTCGACGCGTGGACGTCGGCGCCTAGCGTGGAGAGAAGGGAGGGCGCTGGGTTCCGGCTCCGAGCGGACAAACACGGATGTTACGCTTGGCGTATGGTTTAGAGTACTAGGGGTTATACTCGAGTTACAGATAGCATACCCGAGTGGGATAGCCCAATTTGAAGGCTATTGCTGAAGTTGGTCTAAAAGGACTAATTACCACCAAACGATAGAGCTATCACCTACCGTAAAAGTCTAAACCCATCACCTTCTAGAAACTACAAAGTAGGACCGCCTTTCACCATGGCACCTCACCCCTTGTGAGAGCGTATTCGGCCTATCTCTAAATCATCATTTGTAGAGTCATTTGAGTAAAAATTATTTTCTATATCTTTATATTTTCTAATAGTTTTTCTATATCTTATGCGCAGTCATCTTGCTCTCCATCTTTAGCCAGCGAAAAATCTGAAATAGATGATATATATGTTTAAATTTCTAATTGAAGAGACTGTTGGAGGGTGTTTTTCACCAAAATCTCTATTTCTGTAAAATAGAAAAAATATAAAGAGTCTCCTATAGATGCTCTGACTCTATCTTATTATTCATCTACACTAGCGATATATTTTGTTGACCACCACAAATATAATTTGCAACTCAATAAGATTTTGCCCGAACATCTAGAACTTGTTTAAAATAATAGCTCAGACCAGCTATGTGATGTCAAGGATCATCTTGTTATCAGTCTCAGTCAAATATCGAAGGGATGAATTTCTCCACCTAGAGTGACGAGTGATCATCACACAACTGCCGGTCGGCCACCCCTGAGCCTAGTTATTTGAATCGGACTGGACCGGCGGTTTATCCGGAAAAAACGGAAACCAGTGGCCCCACCGATTCGGTTCACCTAAAAGACCGGTAAGCAATTGAACCGGAGAATATTCGGTCGGAGAGTCGAATATCCGATCGGATCGGTTGTTTTTTTATGAAACCGGGCGGTTAACGGGGGTTTGAACCCCGCTCTCCTGCTTCCCAACGAAGCCATCTATCCAGCAGACTCTTTTGCGCCTTGTGTTTAGTAGTTAATACTAAATATAATTGAACCGTTCGGACCACTGATTGAACCGGTCAGAACCAATGAACCGAGCACCTGGACGGTTCGATTTCCGGTCCGGTTCAAATAACTATGCCCACAAGGCCTTGACCTGGCCCCGCTAACCAGCCACACGTGACACGGCAGTACGGCACAAAGCACAAACAAACCAAAATCCCCAAACCTTCCGCGCCGCACTCGCGAACTCCGAGGAGGCGGGCTGGGGAACGGCGGCAGGCTGCTTGTGCCACCGCCCACCGGCGGTCTACTCCGGCGCTCCCCCACTGCGGGTAATGAAGCTCTAACTAACCTCGTCTCCTCGGAGGCTTGGTCATTGTTATGCGAGTATGGGCTGTAGCAGCGCAAGGTGAGGCACAGCGGTTGGTAGGCGCCGCCGCGTGAAGATGTGACAATCTTGCATTCCGATGCGCCCGTTCATCAGTTCTAGCTGTAAAATGTGATCCGTGTTTTGCAAGAACCTGCGCGCGGCTGGGTTAAGGTGTTCGATTTGGGGGCTGGGATTACTTTGATTTGGGGTTGTTGGTGTTGTTTCGGGGAATGCCTTGGGCTTGGGATCCGCACGACCTACGGGCATTACCGTTCTGGTTCTGGCAAGGAATTTCGATAAAGGTCTTTTGATCTAGCCATGGATGCTACTTGGGTTCGGGATTTGGGCAAATTAAGGATCACCAATCAGTCACCTAGTGGTAGAATTTTTATTAGTGAGAAGAATATTGCCTCAAATTAATCTAGATAAGAGACTTTTGATCTAGTCACGTATTGGAAAAAGAGAGGGAAAGCTGTCTCTTCATCCCTCTCTGCTGCTCCTTAATATTCCTCTTCAAACTAATTTGTGCTGCTAATTTTCAAGTATCTGTCTAAAATATCCTTTGTTATATAGGCACATAATTTCCTTTTTTCCCCTTTTTTATGTGCTTCTGCCATAAACTCATTTTTGAAGACAAGTAGTATCAGTTGGACCAATGGTATAAATTTCATAGAAAATTTTACATTGAACTCAGCTATGCACAGTCTACATACAATTTACATATAGGCCGCTTTCTGTTTAGTACAGGCCAAAGTGATTGGAAAAGAAAAACTGATGTCAACTACCTAGAAATGAAACAAATGCTATATATACTCTCTCAGCATCTTAATTGCTGCAGTACTATTTACTTAAAGTGAGATTAAGCAACACTGAATCCTTTATAGGTGGGTTTCCTTATCTTCTCTGGAAGTTGAAGACTTTGATGGAGAAGGCAAAGACGAAAGCGAAGAGAACAGTGAATCCAACGACAGCAGTAGCTACATAACCCAAGTTGTCATGCTTGAATCCAAAAAATCTGTTGACGAAATCTTTCACTATTTCCCCATCTTCCAGCGTAACATTTGTGATATCTCCAAATTGTGAGGCCACGAGTCCATAAAGTGTCCAAGCAACTGGGCATGCCCATGAATACCATCTCCACCATATTGGTATCCTCTGCAAACCAGCCATGTATGCTTCAGCACCAACAGTACAGAGAGAATAGAGGTGTTTCAATGTACAAGGAGTTAGTTTTGGGGCACTTACCGGTCGGGGGATAAGGAAGCCGGCAAAGATATTCCATATTGCATAGAATGCAGTTGAGACTATGGCAGCAATGTCACTGTTTGGTGTCATAGCGACTGCCATCATCCCGTAGAATGTGAAGTACATGAAGGTGAAGAACATGAAGAACATATACCAGAAGAACTTCTCAACTGTCCAGTCAAAGCCAATCAGGCTGTACACAATTAGACCATATACGGCTGTCTGAAGGAAGATGTGTGGAATCTCAATAAGAACCTGTTGAAATATTAAAATGTTAGAACTTTTACAACCCAGCAGTAGATTCAAGGAAGAACAACACAATTATATCATTTTATTTATCTCTTCAGTGACGACCAATTACCTGTGCAAAAGCATAGGGTAGAGCAGAGTACATGCCAGCTGCCTTTTCTCTGTAGAAAACTGTTCGCTCAACATCCACAATTGGTTGCACGGTTTGACCATTCTGAATTCCAATGAACAGAACTGCTGCATACATGGAACCCAAAGAATTGAACAGGTCCTGCCTAGTGCCACTGAAAGGAAGAACAGACGGGTAAGTTTCTCTGTCACAGTATCCAAACATGGATCACGTCATTCAAGTCTCAAGTAGAGTTGTAATCAAGGGCACTCACATTTTCTTGCCTAAGTTTAAGAAGATGGTTCCAAAGATGAGGGCTATAACTGTTGTGAAGAAGATTCTAGTAGCGGTGTATGATGGATTTCTCCAGTAAGACTTGTGCTGCTTCCACAGGCAAGCCATGCATTGTGTGAGGAAGGACTGTGAGTACTGGGTTGGGAAGTACAAGTCCTTGGATCCAGGTGGAGGCGTGCTTAGTTCACTGATCAAAGCTTTGTTCCTCCTGCAATAACACATCAAAATCAGTGACATGAAACACAGCATAGGTAAAGGGGAAACACAGTTCGGAGGTTGATGTAACTGAACATACCGGTATAGGTCAGAGCTTCTGTATACTTCGGCAAAGTTAATCCCAAGGATATCTTCTTGAGCTAAGGTGCTCACTTCCAACATCCATGTTGCAGGGTTGTAACCATCCTTGATTTTCTTGACTCCTTGTATTCCCTACATTTGAGGTACCAAGCAAAGGTTACCATGCATGTCATAAGCTGGAAGTTGAATGTTCTGTTCAGCGAGAACTGAAGCTCACCTCAAAGTAGTCAATCAGATGACACGAGTTGCGTCCCAAGGGGCCAACATATATTTCTTCACCGCCCCGTTTCATCAGGAATAGCTGCAGAAGTTAAAGAACGATATGTGAGCACTGCTTCCAGAGTTCAGATCATCATCGAAAGCTCCCAGTTTCAAGATTATCACAAGTTACCTCATCAAAAGCTTCAAATATGTCAATGCTGGGCTGGTGAATTGTGCAGACAACTGTCCTTCCTGTGTCCACCGTATTCCGGACTGCCCTCATCACAATTGCAGCTGCCCTGGCATCTAGTCCTGAAGTTGGTTCATCCATGAATATGATGGATGGGTTGGCAACGAGCTCAACAGCAATAGTGAGCCTCTTCCGTTGTTCTGTGGATAAACCATTGACTCCTGGCAGTCCCACCAATGCTCCCTTCAGTGGTGTCAATTCCACGAGTTCCATGACTTGTTCCACAAACACCTGCGTCCATGAAGTGATCCAATTAGCCAAATATTCTAATTATAGGTTGCAATGCAAAATTGTAATTAATTGTTGAAGATCTAGCATAATGAAGGTCCTTTTCACCTACCTTTCTTGCTTCTGAGTCTACTTCCTGGGGCAACCGGAGCCATGCTGAGTACAGGAGGGATTCATGGACAGTGACATGTGGAGAGTGGATATCATTTTGCTCACAGTAGCCAGCAATCCGAGCAAAGGTCTCTTGCTTCTTCGGGTATCCAGAGATGGAAATTTCTCCCTCAATGTAACCGCCGGTTTTCCTTCCCGCCAAAACATCCATCAGGGTAGTCTTACCCGCTCCACTTACTCCCATCAATGCTGTAAGGACTCCTGGTCTGAAGGCTCCGCTTACACCTTTCAGCAGCAGCAACCTGTCTTCCGTGATACCTTTGTCTTTCATTTCCTGTCAAAAGTCATAGAATTAATACTTTTTATTTAGTATTATCAGTTTCTGTGTTAAAGATAAGGCAGGTTTTCTGATTTGTGCTTACCTGAGGCATGTCCACGGAGTATTTGACATCGTCAAAGGTGATTGACAGTGGTGTAAATGGAAGTACCATTCCTCTCTTCCTGGTGTCAGCTCCAATTTCTCCTCTTCCTGCATTTGTTAGCTTGTTACAAGGATGCAACAACAGCATGTTCTGTTTAACTGGCGGCGCACAAGAATCTGCTTTGGACTGACCAGTAGGAGAAATCTGGGAATCTGTTCCAAGCTGCAGCATCTCGACAGTTTCACCGGTACGGTTTACATGCTTCTCCCGCAGTTCCTCTTCAGAAACAACAGTCTGACCTTTTCCAAGTGCTGTTGTTACAAGAATAACATCAGTGCCAAACATAAGATGTTATGATTTGTGTGAATTAGACTAGTTCTGAGCTGAGAAGGTACTCACGGCCAAGCCAGTCAAGGAAGAAAACAAAGAGTACATTGAAGAGCATGATGTACCCAAGCAATGCACCGACACCGATCCAGTACCAGTTTGGGTCGACAAAGATGCCTCGTGCCTTCAGGATTTGTACACCGAGTGTGTCGTTGCTTGTTGTTGGGTCAACAACCTGCACAGAGTTTGACATTGTTTATCAGCTATCCATCCGAACCATAGAGTGATCAGGTTTGATTGCTTCAGATAAGCTGCATTACCTTATTCCAGCTATGGCCTAGGAACTCATTAGTAGCTATGGCATTCTGGGCATACATCAGAGGGGAGGACCAGTAGCCCCAAATCCACCATTTCTTGATATTATCTGCAGAGAGATATCTTAGTTCCATGCTCTGGATACTATCTAAACAAAATGATTGAATGAAGCCTTGATATACCTCTTGCTATTAAGAAACCACCAAGAATCAGAAGAACAAGCTGAGCAAATGACCCGAAGGTGTCTGCAACAACCATTTCCCTTCCTATTGCAGCAAGAAGCCGGAAAAGACCAGAGGCCATTTGGCTGATTAGTACGAGCAGCAGGTAATGGCGGAAGAACCTTTCGATGTTTGGATCAAAGCCAATGACATAGTAAGTCATGCCAATCCACACAGCGCATTCCAAGAATGATATTGGGATCTTTAGCAACCATGTAGGTAATGCATATGCCCATGATGGATAGAAGAGGAGGTCCCTCTGCTTATAAAATATCGGCAGCTTTGCAATGCTCATGGCAAGCTCAGCGAAACCGTTGAACAGATGTGTGACTAGGCCAAGGAACATTGCGCCCAGAAAGATCACTCCATCTTCAATGCTGCGTCTATGCATTGTCGTGCGCAGGAAAACCGTCATTGCAATGGTTCCAAGGATTATGAGCTGGTACAAGTATGGAACATTCATCAATACTTACTATCTGAATTTGGAAGTTAAGAAGATTCTAGGAAGTAACATGCATACCTGGACTACTTTGAAAATGTAAACAAACGAGTTCCTCTTCATCAACAGCCACTCCCTAGAGAAGGATGCTCTGAGAAGCTCCATCTTGCTGATACCGTACTTAGATGTTGTCAGAGCTGCAGGATGGTTTCTGGTGCGATCGAAGGGCACCTTTAGCTCCGATCCCAGCTTACGCCCAACATGGAATGCTTTGAATGCCTCTGCGAAGTCATTAACTGGGATGTATCTGTATGGCTCGTCTCTTCTACACCAGTACTGATGTTGATCCTTCCTAGATGTAACCTGTGATACCACAAAAGGAAAATACTGTGAGATTGGTGTTCTAAATCACAACGTGCAGCTAACATGATTCTTCTGGACCACTTACTTCTTGCAAGAAGTCGGCAACACCTTTTCTCTCAGGACATTTGAAGCCCATGACCTCGAAGAATTCGAGAACATTCTCCCGAGGACCCTGATATACAATTTGTCCTTCAGAGAGGAGAACAATGTCATCAAAGAGCTCATATGTCTCAGGCGCAGGCTGAAGCAATGCGATCAGTGCAGTTCCACCAAGAATGTGGACTGAATGCCTTAGAGAATTGACAATCTGATATGTCGTGGAGCTGTCCAGACCGGTGGAGATTTCGTCCATGAATAGCGCCTTAGCCGGCCCAACAAGCATCTCACCTGTGAAAATTCATCAAGAAGTCAGTTTTTTCGCTCAGTTTCAAAGGGCTTAATGAACATATCATTGTGTAACTGCAGATTGCATATACCTGTTGTGACACGCTTCTTTTGTCCTCCCGAGATACCTCTGATCATAGAGTCTCCCACCATTGTATCTGCACAGATATCCAGACCCAGAATCTGCAAAAGAAATACCAGTGCTATTAGGGGGCATATCCATTTGTCCTGCTTCTTTTCATGTAGTGTATTTTTACTCACTTTGAGGATGTAATCTGTGACAACGCTCTCCTGACCTTCCACAGAGATAGCCTGTTTGAACAGAAGAGAACAATAACTTTTGAGTACCCCTTGTTACTTTCAATGTAAGTACATGATTTGATCGAATTAAATGAATTATACCTTCATGTAAACATCGATATCAGGATCTGGCTTAATGTTGGCTTCTTTCTCCCTTCTCGAGAGTTCAGTAAGCATGTCTGTAATTTGACAACATCATGAGAATGAGATATATATATATATATCTGTGTCCATTTTCAACGTCCATGTTACATACCATAACGTGTTCCAACTCCCTGACATCTCGCAGAGAAGTTAAGTGTTTCTCGGACTGTCATTTCACCGACGTGGACATCGTGCTGCCCGATGTATGCCGATGTCCTCTGAGGGACAAATTCATCCATGTCATGCCCATTGTAAGTTACTTTTCCTGAGACCTGCAAATTTCCATTACAAGTGGATCCATGTTCATTGTTAAACTTACAGCTAGTTTTATCTCAATAGTCTTTCGCCTGAAGTTAAGCACAGCTCAGAGTCAATAAGATATGCAAGATATGGTACCTTAAGAGTCGAGTCAAGTTTCCCTGACAAAGCTAAAAGTAGACTAGTTTTCCCAGATCCAGGAGGGCCAAGCAGCAAAGACATCCTGAACAAATCCCACATGGTAAGTGCAGTCCAACTAGAGAAAAAAACTCAAGTCTTGCATATTTAGATTTTTACAATTCCTTACCTGCCGGGCCTTATGACTCCACTGATGTCATGAAGGATGGAGATCGGCTTCTTCCCGCTCGAAACGATGCCCATAGCACTTAGTACGTCCTGTGATAGGAGCAGCCCAATGGAGTCAGAAGCTGAAGAAAACCTGACAACCGTACGTTTCCAATGGCTAGGAAGCATTCAGGAAGCTGCGACGACTGCATATGCTTACCATGACTTTGTTGGAGAAGAAGTTGGTGAACGTGGGAATTCCCCGGTTGCCGACGTAGGCCTCGGCGTCGATGTTGAGGTGCTCAAACCGCACTTCTATTGTCGGGTTGTCGATCCCAACTCTGCAAAACCAGCAAAATTCATGAATAATCGATTCAGTTCATAACAGATTAACAGGAAATGCTTCTTCTTTGTGAAGTGTGCTGGCGTGCTGCATGACGAAACAGTTTCTGATGCTTGTGCAGAACATTTCCCATGTGCTTCTGAAACTATTCTGTGAAGTGATCAAGCAAGATTTCAGAAAAGAAGCGATGGAAGCAGAGTAGCGAGTGCTCACCGCTCCATGCGGTCGCGGAGCTTGAGGAGGAATCGCTCGTTGTCTTCCTCGGCGGTGCGGACGAGGCGCTCGATGAGGTTCTTGCGCTCCTGCATGCCGAGCCCCTGGATGTCAACCTCCTCGAAGCCGCCGGCGGCGGCGCCGGCCGCCGCCGCGGTGAGGATGCCCCGCCGCATGCGGTCGTAGGTGGGCAGCTTCTCGATGGCCGCCCACCGCAGCGCCTCCTCGTCGTCCTCCTCCCTCACCGACCGCCCGAAGGCGTCGCTCCGCCCGGACGCCCGCCACGACGATGCCGTCCGCCGCAGGCTCCCGCTCGCGATGCTCCCCATCCGCACTATATCCATCCCGTCGTCCTCCCCGCCCGGTCAAATCAGCCCGCCGGCGGCTCAAATCTCCAGCTCCTCCGTCGTTCTTCCTGGGTTTCCCGTCTCCTTCGCTTGACAAGCCGTGTTCTTGAATTCCTGCTAGTTCTTGCTAGCTTTGAGCTGTGGTCTCGCGGAGAAGAAGACGGGGGAGGAGGAGAGGAGAAGCAGCGGGGGTGTCTGGGGAAGGAGGAGACGGCGGCGAGGTATAAATACCTGCGCGCTCCGGTGCCGTCTGATCTGGCGCGGAGGTCACCTGATTCGCGGGAAATTATTAGGCCGTTAGAGTGGAAGATGGAGTAGTTATTCTTTGCCCTTTTCATATTACGGGTCCAGCGTAAATAGTTTGACCGTTTGACTGGGCTCCTCGGGTGCTCGCGGCTTGACTGGGCCCTTTCCTGACGGCTCGGGGCAGAGCGGCGCGACGGGCCGTCCATCCGCGGATCTACGGCTGCGGAGGAAAAAGGTGCGGTGGGCCCGGCATGGGGGGCTTTCAGCACTAGGGTCAGCCGTGCAGGTAAACATCAGTGTCAGTGGAGCTGCATCTTGTTACCTAGCTTGTCGGTAAGCATGTTTTCACTGCCGTTGTAAGGAGAATTATGACGTTGGCAAATGGGAGATGGAGTTGCAGGAACACCCTTTTTTTGTCCTTTCTGTTATGCAACTATGTATATACTGTACAATTCGAGAATGGAAGGAACTCTCTCCCTTCTTTTCATTGAAATAAATGCACGTCATTCCTGCTTGTTCCAGAAGATGGCATTGCGACATGTTTTCAAATGAAACTTCTGGATGAGGCATTTGACTTCATCGTGTACAAAAGGTTTCATCGAAAGGAACTTCATCGTAGTACTGTAAGTACGTGTGCTTGTTACTTAATGGCACATTTAGTCATTTATTATGGGCGTTTCCGTACCTCTCTAACACCATGATGGTTTCAGGCACAACCTGCATTGTTTTCACAGGGAGAGAAAAACCAACAAGAAAATACTCGATGCCACAAGCGGATAAATAATAAACTACTCCTAACGAAAGTTTCATTCTATTACACGCTACAATTTGTTTTTGTACTACATAAATTTACCTACGGTATCCATACATAAGCATATATCTACTATATCTTTCGCCGATCCTGTAAGAGAGCAGAAGCAATCATCATCCGGCGCGCTGTAAGAGAGCATCAGGTCTTCTCCGATGATTGAGCTGGCACGCCAGCCGTAAACATTATAAGAGACAGCTCCTTCAATAATCTAACTCTTAGCACATAGCTTATAACACGAATGATCTCGCACATTATCCTCACATAATCTCGAAATACGTATATGAGACCGTCTCTTGAACGAGAGCTGGCTCTTAACTTTTTGCTATGTTTACGAATTAAAAAAATTATGAGCTAGCTCAAGAGACAGCCATTGAAGAAGGTCTAAGCAACCAGGTTTGTTGACCGGCCCTCTTCAAAACAACACAATACTAGTAGGAAACACTTGATTAAAAACGGCCTAAAGCCTCCGTCGTCATCAATTCCCCGCCGTTGAACGAGGCGAGACGTCGATCACGGGCAGGTGTACACGTCACAGCCCCCGTTCGGCTGGTCTTCCATTCCACATTTCCGCTCGTCTCTACTACTCTCTAGCTAGTAGTCTGTCCCGGGCGACTCGTCCACCACCGTCTCACGTCACGTTGCTTCAGCAGGAAGAATTCACTGTTTTTTTTTCATAAGCAAAACGAAGAAAAACAAAGGCTGTTTTTAGTTCCTCTCCACTTTCCATTACATCGAAACGTTAAATTAAATATAGCAAATGACGCATGCATGGTGCATTAAATGTAGGTAAATAAAAAAACTAATTGCATAGTTTTGATGTACACGACGAGACGAATCTTCTGAGCCTAGTTAGATTACGATAGAACAACAATTACCACAAACAAACGAAAAGTTGCAGTACAATAAAGGTACGACCCTTTTCACCTCTTTATAGATCTAAACGCAGCTACCGAAAAAACAAAATGTCCTCGTTGCCGTCACGTCGAGGGGGTGACGGTGACCGACGGACTCATGCATCAAGCAAGTCAAGAGATGAAGAGAGAACACCGGGGAGAGGGAGAGAGAGGAGCGGTGGTCGGGAAGCGGTCAAGATGGGCCTGCGCGCGCGGTGGCGTTGACCTGGAAGCCCACAAAGGCCGGCGGCTTTAATTCGGGTCAAAGATGGCTTGCTGTTGCGATGGAATGGAACACAAGACTCGCTCAAGTCTCCTCTATCTCTCTCCTTCCTGGAATGTGGACGGAGTTGAGTAGGGGGGCGCAGCACTGCTTCGGCTGGAAGCATGCATGCGTTCGGGCAGCTGTGCTTTGTTGCTGTTTTTTGTTTTTTCAAAGCACTTTCTGTTTATAAAAAACAAAAGGAAATAAATAATCAGCTGTGCATCGTACGTGGAGACTGGAGGCTACGTTGACGTGGCTGGGTTTGGCGGCGGGTGGTGGCCCGACTCGCCAGGGGCCCGCCTGCCAGTTTCACGGGGGTGTGACCGGGCACACGCACGGGCGAAGTCCCTTGTCGCATTTGCCGGCGGCTGCCATTTTCTTCGAGGCAGGGGTAGCTCAGCTCTCCTTGCTACCGCAGCCAATCCCGCTCATCGGGGTACTCGTCGCCCTCGCCGCCGGCGGCCCTCCGCTGAAAAGCCATCGCCATCGCCGACTAGTTATCGCCCCAACTATTTTTTCGATCTAAATCCGTCGGACTCTAATCCTAATTCCAACCTGGCTGATGGCGTGCGTGGGTCACTCGCGCGACCAGTCAACGTATAAACTTAACACATAAAAAACTGGCATTTGGATAAATTCGCTACAAGCAGACCCGCTCGTGTCGCTCCCTGCGTGGAGTGATCGAGCGTTCCCCCGCTCCCCAAAAAAGAAACCCTAGCCGCCGCCTCCAACCGCCGCGCCGCCGCCGGAGCGGGTTGCCGGATGTCCGTGCGGCCTGTGGGGAGGGCGACGGCGGGGCTCCCCACCCCTCTTCCTGGCGGACTGGGCGGGTGCGGACGCCTTGGTCCGACAGAGGCGGCCTGTCGCCGGCGCTTCTTCTTCGCGGCGTCGGAGGCCGGGGGACCCAGATCCAGCGGTGCCTCGGTCGGATCCGGGGTCCCCGCGTCGGGGGCACACGAACGGTGCGTGGGTGAGGCTGTGGACGGCGCTGGGCGGCCCGACGGCGGCGGCGGCGAGGTCGGTGGGCTACAATCCACACCAACGATGCATCGCCCGAGACAAATGACAAACAGATCTAGTAGGCTCAGAGCATTTCAAAAGTCAAGCTCACACAACTGAACTGGTTGACATATCTCACCGGTAGGTTTACCATACGAGCAATAGTCAGGCCGGCTAATAAATTCGACTAGGAAGAGAAATCCGGACCACAATAAATAGCAAATATGCAGCCACTCGTTTCCGGATCCTTACATAGCATTGCTCGATCCTTACGTTGCAGTTCTATTATATTACACGGCAAATGCAAGCTTAAAGTCTAGAATAGTACTTCCCTTGTTCTAAATTATTGGAGCTTACAGTCGATTGTGCCCGGATATTCAAACCATGCATTGGTGCACATATGTTCAAAACACACCGTTCTCATGTACTCCCTTCGTCTCAAAATATAAGGCGCGGTCAAACTTGGCACAGTCTCCCATAATAACGTTTGAGTTTTAATATCTTCAATACTATAATGATTGTATCAACAAAATCATAGTTATATAAAAGTATATTTAAATACAAATCTAATGGTATTATTTTTGTTAGACAAAGTTTTTATTATGAAAGATTAACTATAGGTCAAAACTTTTAAAGTTTGAATTTTGAATTGCGTGCGCAACTCATATATTTAAACTTTTAAACTTTTAGAGTATTGAGCTGTCTCCGATTGTAGCATTTCCGGCCATGTCAAGTTCGACCACTGCAGCATCGACAACCCGCATATGTATCCTTTTTTAGTGACTTACTGCCCACACCGTTCTAAACTGTAAGTTGTTCTATTCTTTTTGAAAGTCAAAGCATCTAAACTTTGATCAAGTTTATACAATAAGTGTTAAAATTTAGGGGGAAATCCGGTTTACACCCTTCAACAATCACAAAAGTATGATTTTCAACCCTTAATTACAAAACCGTACACTAAGGACCATCCAACTATCAAAACTGGACAAATTTGATCCTTTACGTGGTTTCAAAGTGGTTTTATGTTTTATGAAAATTTAAAGAAAATGGTTTAATTAAAAAAATCATACTAATTCATTTTAAATCATAAAAATATGAAAACAGTACCATTGTTTTTCTGAAAATATAGCCCCTCTATTGGTGCACTACTTTGAGTCATTTGGATATTATTTGTTTATGTTCCTAGTGCTTTATTAATTTTTGTAAAAACACTAGGAATAGGAAAAATAAGATGTAAATAACTCAAAAAGAACACCAACATATAGGCTACATTTTTAGAAAAATCTGTGTACCAGTTTCATATTTTTTGGTTTGAAATAAATTAGCTATGAATTTTTTAGGTTAAACCACATTTTTTAAATGCCTATAAAACGAAAAACCACCTTTGAAACCACTCAAAGGGCCAAATTTGTCCGGTTTCGATAGTTGAATGGCCCTCGGCATCCGGTTTCATAGTTCAGGGTTGAAAATCGTACTTCTGCGATAGTTTGATGGTGAAAATTGGACTTTTCCCTAAAATTTATGATACTAAATAAATACCATTAGATATTTTATTAAATATATTTTTGTAGTATATCTATTCGACACTATAAATCTTTGTAATCCTCTTTATAATTTTGATCAAATATAAAATAATTGAACTCTTTAAAAAGGTTTCAATGACTTAGAATTTGGAATGGAGAGAGTACAGGTGTACAAATTACAAGGCTCATTGGCAAAGCCTACGAGCTGAAGGTTCCTCTTTAGCTCTATTCACCTGTAGAGATTGCAGACGTCCAAATGAGCTTAGTCAAGAATTCAACTGTAGCATCATTTTTTTCTAAGATGATGAAGTCTTAATATTGAAATGTGAGCATATGAAAAATAAAGGAACAGATGGCATATAAAACTAATACCATGAGGCTTGAGAAGAATCGGCCAACACATCTTGGGCTTTAATGTGTGTTCTTTGGCACTCCTCCGCAGCTTCCATCAGGATTGACCTCTCTGTACGAAGAGCTTCTATTTCATCGTTCAATTCTTCCAATCTCGGCTTCACCCCAAAATACAGAAAAACCGCAGTACCATACAGCATAAAGTAAGCAAGTACGCTGGAACTGACCTGGTCACCTGGATGCAGATTTTGCACTGAAAATAACAAATGCAAGCAACAATTATCTATTATTATAACACATATATAGCTCCAAAAAATGGAAACACATATAATTCATGATGTGACTCCCCATAATGGGAATTGACGTGGTGTTATGTCTTAAATGACATGAGGGGCAGGGGCCACGAGTTAGTGAGATATAAAGTAGTAATCTCCTTTTGTTATGCCATGACATATATATCTTGAAATCTTACCGTACTGAACGAGCAATAGTCCTTACCTGTGCAATTTACTAGGGACATTTTTGTTTTGAGTGAGATCCTGAGAAGAAAAGAAAATGGAACATCAAGCAACATATAATTAAAGAAATCGAATGCATATATGTAATATATTCAGTCGCAGAGACAGTCCCCATGTAGCTTTGATTTTTTTCTATTAGAATATATCTATTACATATTTGTTTTTTGGAACAAAATATATCTATTACATCGAACATATTATATCATACTACAAAAGTATTTCATAGAAACAAGTCTGCCCATACGATTATCACGTAAATATTTAAAAGTCATTGACAACCAAAGTTTGATCAGAACCTTTCAAGTTTTGTCGGATTTGTGGCTGGCCTAGAGGGTTTAAATTGTATTACAGTGATCTATTATATATCTGATTATGCACTACAGGAATCTCGTGTGTTCGCTAAAGCATAATAAGTACAATCATTTTAGTTACGTTTTCTTTTGTTTCACTTGATCAGTTGAAATTTGAAAAGAAAAGACTTCAACACCATGATGGCAACAAAGGTCCCTTTACGTGGGAGAATTATCTATCGAATAAATTGTCCATGCCATCTACCTCATACATCCTGCCTTAACCCTTGAGATGGCATTTACTTGCCTTGTCTGCTGGAATATGTGTTGTACAATATTCCTTGAAACATAAGCAAATATTAGAGCATGATAAGGAGCCTATGACTTTGTCACTTCAATCCAGTAAAGCGGAACAATTTAAGCGGTGGTAATAAATTGGGCACTAGGTTCTTGAGAAAGAAACTGGTTTGGAACTTTGGATAGGGAACAGTCACACACGTACATTCGCATGACAGGTGGAGGCAGATGCCATTGATCCATCATCCATATTAGGGGATGAAATGCAAAATTGTTAGCAGAGCCGGTAGTAGAGAATGCGTACCTTGTTATGGGCTGTTGGCGGCGTTGATCCGCTAGGCGCAGAGGAAGAAGAGCTATGGTGACGGGAGCTTGCTTGCATGCCCAGGTCGGCGGCCATGGAGTCCATCAAGCAAGAGAGGATTGCGACGGCGCGCGGGCGGCGACGGTCATCCCCGTCCTGGTCGCCATAGATCGAAGGAGCGAAGTCCCAATTTACCCAAAGTTTTTTTTAGGCCCAATGAATTCTTAACTTCGGCCAGCAGGTTATGCTCAGGACTCAAACAGTCAAACTGGTTCCGTTGCAAAGCGGCAAAGGGATCACGATGGCCAGTAGGTGCTGGGGAGAGTACACATACCGCAGACGAGCGCATTCATGATTTTCGGTAAGTGACAGTAGGATTACAACAATCCTATGAAGTTCCATGACCTGCATTTCATATTTATTTATTTATTTTCTTAACAAAGCAAAGCAAAAAGGTGGTGTACTCTGATGACTGCATCTGCACTACGCTATGGGTCTGTTTGGTTACCTGCATTTGGCTGAGCCAGGGCCTGGCTCATCGGATGCAAAATGCATCGCTCAGGCTCTGGAGATACGAGAATGGTGGCCGTTTTTCCAGAGCCAGGCTCGCCGGATGCGAGGGATTAGTTAGCTAATGATGTTAGTACCGTATGATTAGCGTATATTAAATGATATTAGTATATTTTAAATGATATTAAGGAGTAATGATATCAATAAAGTTGTACTAAAATATTTGCATATATTAAATATCTTAATTATTGTTGTTTATTAATTTTTTTTTCTCATACGACATCTTTCCATACGAGCAACCAAACACCATGTACAAGTAACCAAACATAGAGATGTTGCATGCGTTCAGCCTGTCCCACGAAGGCCTGGCTTTAAGATACCAGCCAGGCTGAGTTGGTACGCGAACCAGGTACGCGAACCAAACGCTCCCTATGCCTCTACCTACGAGACCAGCCTCAAGCATCAACACACGAGTACATAACCATATATGCATTTGGTTTCTTTTGTTCGTCAATGCAGATAGCCATGCATAAAACTCAGGTGGTCGAACGCCAGAAGTGAGTCCCAGTCGAACAAAAGGCATTCAGTAGCGAAAACGGCAAGCTTAGCCACGACCCCTCACCAATGGTTCATCGCCCAAGATACAGTTGACAGAGTGGGAGCATTTCAGAAGTCAAAGCTTGCACAACTGATTGGTTGACATACCACGGGCAGAGCTTTACCGTATCAGCAACAGTCAGGCCGGCTAATAAATTCGACTTGAAAAGAGAAGTCTGGAGTCTGGACCACAATACCAAATGAGCAGCAACTCGTTTACTGATCCTTACATAACATTGCTCGATACTTACGTTACAGTTCTATCACATGGCAAATGCAAGCCAAAAGCCTAATAAATTAGTTACTGAGAAACCATACAGTTGGCGGCACCAGGATGTTCAAACCACGCCATTCTCATACATCGAGCCGTCTCTAGTTGTAGCATCTTCGGCCATGTCAAGCTCGACCATCGCAGCATCTACAAGAGACTGATATGAAACAGAAAGAGTTAGTATATCACTTCACACAGCACCAAAAATGTAAAATTCAAGGCCAAGTGCTACAAATGCTGACTTCATGGTGACATGAATGCATGAAATCAAAGAAACACAGCACTGAGAAAATAACCTGAAGCTTCTGTTCAGCCGTCTTGACTCTGTCATTGTAGTCTTGAAGTTGGAGAAAATGTTTGTACAACTGCATATAATGATTTGATCAGACATTTAATTGCAGTGCTAAACTTGCAGGTTTTCATAGATACTTAGCCAACAAGTGAAGAGCACATACATCTGTAACAGCTAATTGTCGTTCTGAAGAGACTTTCCGCGCAGCAACCAGTTCATCCTCTACTTTCTGCAGTTTTACGAGAAAAATATTTGGTGACTTGTCATCAGAACTCATCCTAAAGATGGCCAAGCAGGGCCTCTTTCTCAAATAACAATGGGGCAACTAATGACAACAAAATCCTTAAAGAATCAGGATGGGAATCACCTGAGCTTTCTTCTGCAAGTCTGCAATGTGCTGCTCTTTTGCTGCAATTTTACCCTTCATCTGGTCAACCTGTGAAACTATAACATTCAAAATTGTTTCACAATATAAAATGCAAGGCATTTAAATTGCTGAACTGAAGTTCACATGGGCTACATGGTCATCTCATGGTGACTAAGAATGCACAAAAATAATTAAATCTGAGTATGTCATTCTACCATGGGTCCTACACCCACTGTGCTCTGACGTCAAAAGGATACCATGATAATTGTAAAACAAACTGTGAATAGGAAACTAATTTGAATCTTTTCTTGGTAAACAAGGTCCATGCGTTCCATGATCAATGCTTGGTTGGTCATCTGACAGTACTCCACAAAAGCAGTGTATCAAATGAAAACAAGCTAAACATTATAGATTCTGTCAAAACCAAAATCTTACAGAAGATATATTAAGTAGACCATGGGATTAAATATTTATATCTTCACACAAGAGATGAGGTTAAAATTCTGCGTGGGTTCAAACTTCATTGCATCTACATCAATAAGTCTTGGTGAAGCTTCTAGCCTCCATATTTAGTTTTAACATGGTTTTCATATGTAGCTCAAATTCACCTTGTATTTTACCTAAAGCAATGCAGGCATGTTAGCTCGAATTGACAGATTCTGGAGAAGAAAGAAATTCATCATGGTTTTTACAATCACCCTCTGATATGATAGGGTACAAAGTGGTTTCATGGTGGCCAGGTCAAACTAATGCAGCACAAGATCTTTAAGTAGACGGACTACCTCATGTTCAAGGTCCTCACGCATCCGAATGGCCTTGTCCAAGTGATTTTTTCCCTGGTATACGAAAAGGAGATAAATAAAAAAGAAGGAATAAAGATCAACAGTCTGGCAAGACTGTTTGCAAATGGCCATTCACAAGAACACAGAATAAAGATGCGCTTACATCATTTTGCAGACGATCACTGGAACTCGATAAATCTCTGCTATCACGACCTTTTGGACGGCTGCATAAAAGAAACTAGGAAAGTAAATGCCTCTATCCTAAATATATAGGTTATTCAAGAAACTTCCACTATTACGTAGCCTTATTTTATAACTGGACAAATCTTCATGTAAAGAAATTTGGATTTAACAAAAAATGCTGTAAAAAACTTCACAGTGAAGGTTACAAATCATATGCTGCCTCTGTGAATACCTTACCGGTCATCAAAACTATAATAATAAGTAGAAGTATGAAACACATTAGTAAGAGGCTCTTTGAGATAATAAAATATACCAAGTTTCTTATAATAATGCTATATATAAGTGTATGTCTGCAAAGCCACCAGTCACATTAGGGAAAAATAATATTCATTCATCAAAACTGCTCAGCTTTCTAATTGTTCAGGCACGTGGTCCATTACATTAACTTAAAAAAAATTGAGCATACAGATTAATGCATGGTAACATATCCATATCATCAAAACTTGCTGTTCAAAATTCTCTAAAGTGAAAATGATCTTATTTATCTAACAAGACAGCATAGCTACAGTCATATTTATAACAGATTGTATTCTAAGATACTGAAATGCGACCCCCTTGTTAAGGACCAAGAGATGTTACGGCGTATTAATTTCAGATAGCTCAAGACCATCAACTGAACACACTGCATCAACTGAGCACACTGGAAGCACTTTCCTAAGAAGATATATATCACACAAGATATTGTTTAGCAATGTAAACATAACTCAAATATGAAACAACAAAATTAAAATGGCACCTGAAACTTTTTCTTGATGCATGCTCCTTGTCCCTATCATTATCTGAATCCATATTTTGCATTTCCACCGCACGATCATGGTCTCTAGGACGCCTCTCGTCTACTTCATGATCACGATCCATGGGATAATCAATTTCTCGATTAAAGCCATGCTCATAATCTCTGTCTCGATCATGCTCGCGAGATCTATCACTATCCCTGTCATGGTAGGGGTCTCTTTCACGATCATAACTCCGTTCCCTATCCCTTCTGTCCCAGTATGGCTCTCTAGTATACCTTCTAGGATCTCGTCTAAAACCATCGCGACCAAAATCTCGGGGACCTCTGGTACGCACTTCATTTACTCTAACAATGCGATTGCCTATTTTCTGTAGCAAGCAATAAGAAGCGTTAAATAAAAGATAATCGGAAAGGTGCCAAGTAAGTTCCAACAGGAAGCATACCTTGCCATCCATGCCTGCAATTGCATGCTCAGCAGCTTTGGGGTGAGTGAAAGTAACAAACCCATAACACTTGCCTTTGACAGAATGATCATTTATCACCTGCAATGCACGAATTATAATCAGGAAAGAAGGCTATATAATCTCAGAACACCTCAAAACAGTTGGTTACATCACGAGGAACTGCCTCAAGAAAGCACTGATTGCTAACTCATACTAGAAAACAAGCAAAACAAAATCAAATGACATTGTTTTTGTCTTTGTGTATGTGGTTTACATTGGCAATTCACAGTCCACATTTGCAACCCATGTACTCTGGATAAAGGCAAAATAGTGATGATGCTACTTCACACCCCTCAGTCAAAGAAAAGCAAGATGGTCATGACATAAAACATAGTGCTCTTGAATTCATGACTTGACCTCTGACTTGGAACAGCATGGAATTCCCAATTCATCAAGGAGAGTCAAACTAATAACAAAGGGGCAATAAGCATCCAAAAGAAAACAAAAACCAAATGTCCAGGCTGTAAATACCACAGCCACTAAACTGAAAAATCTTAACCATTCACAACCATTCTACCCACCTCCAAAATTCATCTTGGCTTTAAATTACTTTAACCGCAAAAAGTTCCGGACACTACCTCCTTCGGTTATAATTTTGTTTATTTGATTGAAGGGTAACCATGCATTGCCCCAGCTCCTATGTCCCTCACTCCAGAATCACAAATCTCCTACCTCCAAATGCGCTAATATATGCACATAATCATCCCACATGATACTACTACAAAAAAAACAAAAGAAAAAACTTTCCCTTCAAAAAGCTATCCAATCACCGAACTGAAAGGTCAGAAAATTTTGCATCAGAGCAGCAGCAAAAGAAACCATCAAAATAAAATCGACCCGCTTTTCCACCATACTTCAAAAAACATATCGCCGACCGCCGCAGGCCTCACTCCATCGAAGTAAACCCATCAGCGCCCCAGCAACCCTTCCACACAGAGCAAGCGCAGGAGCTGACTAAAGGGATAGGAGAGGGGGAGAGGAGCGGACCTTGACGGAGACGATGGTGCCGTAGTAATCGAAGGCGTCGCGGAGCATCCCCTCGTTGGCCTCGTAGGGCAGGCCGCCGACGTAGACCGAGGTGACCTCGTCCACCGCCATCTCTCCGCTTGCAGCCGCCGACGGCGGGGGCGGGGGCGGGAGCGGGGGCCGCTAGGGTTTTGGGTTTTCCCCTCTCGCTTGCTCTCGCTCGCGCCGCGACGACGACGACGACCGGGTTGGAGAGGAGACGAGACGAGACGCAAGGAGGTGGGAGCGGGCTGTCGGATCTGATCTAGAAAAATCACGGATCGGCGTGTCCCCTCGCCGCCCTGCGGCCAGACGATCCCCGCCGTCCGTTTCTCTCACGGGGGGTGATGGCGTAGGCGTCGGCTGGGCTGAGTCCCCCACGTGCACACTGTTCTCGGTCTCGGCCCAGTTTGGGTATGGCCCAGGTAAAGCCCAAGGTTTGCCTAGCATTTCAGCCCAGCTGATGAAGATGGTTCCATCAGAAAAAAAAATATTTGATGGCGATGAGATGACCATGACACACGACGTTGTCAGGTAGTATTTGTATGTTTGCATAATTGCTTCGCTGAGGGTTGGCGCTACAAGAATTTCGCATTGGTAAATGATTTTAACTGCCTTTGCAGCAACAATGCAGGAATTCAGGTGAGAACGAGAATTTTGTGAAAGGGCAGTTAGTGAATCCTGCCCTCGTCTACTGCAAGAGAAGCCTCCCTAAAAGAGTAGATAATGGGACAGTCGTCGTGCTTCCACACAGCTTATTTGTTGGTTACGGCCTTTGGTTAGGCATGTGATTGTGCAAACCAGCTATGCTAGTTGGATTAGAAAACTCTTGCACCAGTAGTATAAAAAGAGTCTCTGATCTTCTGAGGGCACATGGGTGTCTAATATACGGTCTTATACAATGACATGTAATATTAAGACGACTTATAAAATAACCTATACAATAACTTATTGTTTTAGTTGTCTTATAGCAATATAAAATTCCTTAATTTGTGGAGAAGTAAAAAAATATTATTAGTTGCATGGTAACAAAACTCGTACAATAATAGATGAGTTGTCTCATAGTTCTAAAATTTACCTCATAGAGCGGTTGTTTCATGAAACAACGATCTTATTATCTCACCTTGCTCACCTCCATATCAACAAAAATCCTACGTGACACCGTATAAGACGATCTATAGACCGCTAACGTGTAGCAATGCGTCTGCCCCTAACAGCAAGATCACATGAGATTAGTCGGCAATGCCACTATCACGATCCATCTGTTTTTTTTCAACCTGTCATCGATCCGTTTGGTTTCCACATGAGGTCGTCCGGACCATCCGATCCAAAAACCAAACGTACCGTGCTGTTGCTGTTTGGTTTGAGTCACCGATTCACATCGCATCATCGATGTGTGCTATTTAGGGTCCGTTTGGCATAGCTCTATCTCCGAACTCCAGTCCAGATTTACACTTTTTATACTAAATTAATATATTTTAAATATTAATATTTAATACAAACTATAAATAAAATGAGAATTCCATGAATTTTGTGAAGTTGAAGCGGGTAAATGGAAAACATGACCGGTAAAAAAATCAAAGCTAGGGTACCGTTAGGAGCCGATGCCGGGCGACACCGTTAGGGAACCAAATGCGCTGAAAGTGACATTTGCACCACCTCAGCTCTCGTTGGCAAATTCTATCCGTTCTCTTGAGATTGCAAGTACTAAACAACACTCCCGTTATTAGTTATTTTAGTTGTCTTGTAGCAATATAAAATTCTTTAATTTATAGAGAAGTAAAAAGTATTATTAGTTGCATGGCAACAAAACTCATACAATAGTAGATGAGTTGTCTCATAGTTCTAAAATTTAGCTCATAGAGCGGTTGTTTCATGAAACAACGATCTTATTATCTCACCTCGCTCTCCCTCCTCCATATCAACAAAAATTCTATATGACACCATATGAGACGACCTATCAGACCGCTGATGTGTAGCAATGTGCCTGCCCCTAACAGCGAGATCACATGAGATTAGTCGGCAATGCCACTATCATGATCCATCTGTTTTTTTTTCAACCTGTCATCGATCTGTTTGGTTTCCATGACGAGGTCGTCCGCCGGACCATCCGATCCAAAAACCGGACGTACCGTGCTGTTGCTGTTTGGTCTGAGTCACCGATTCACGTCGCATCATCGATATGTGCTATTTAGGTAGTGTTTGTATGTTAAATAAGTGACAATTAGAAGCATTAAATATAAACTAATTATAAAACTAATTGTATAAGTCATATCTACTCCGCTAGACGAACATAACAAGCATAATTACCCTATAATTAGTACATAATTATCAAATTATTACCATAACATTATATTGTCTAATCATGGACTAATTACATTTAATCAATGTTGCAAATTGCGGGCTATAGAATTTAGCGGAGTACTTCTAAAAAAGCTATAGGGGCTATGGCGCAGCTATAGCGGAAGCTATAGGATTTAGCGGTATGCGAAAATTTATCAAAATTTAGCCCTAAATATTACTAATTTTATTATTTCCAGCTCATATTTTGTAAGTACATGCAAACACTAGTGAATACATAGGGAAATGAGCCGCAATTCACAAGATATATCATAAATCGTACCTTGTTGTTCATAAATCATAAGTATATAAGTTCATAAGTCAAACATAGCGGTGTTAGCGGAGCTAAGCTATTGAATTTAGCGGGGCTATTTCATGATATAGCGGAGTTAGCGACATTAGCGGTAATATTTACAATATCGTAGCAGCATTTGTCTCAAAAAGCTATAGCGGAGCTATAGCGGGCTATTTGCAACCTTGCATTTAATAGATTCGTATCGTAAATTAGTCCTTGCTTATGTAATGTATTTTTTTAATTAATTTATAGTATTTTTTCGTTCGATGCGACAGAAACCGAATACAGGCCTTAAGCAGGACCGGTAAATGGAAAGCAGGACCGGTAAAAAATCAAAGGTAGGGTAGCGACACCGTTAGGGAACCAAACGCGCTGAAAGTGACATTTGCACCACCTCAGCTCTTGTTCTCTTGAGATTGCAAGTACTAAACAACACTCCCGTTGTTATCGTCATGAACGCTAAAATGGCTGAATGAAAGTCGATACAAAAAATGGTTGAACTGGCCAATAGCAGTAGGAATATGAAGGGTAGATGCCAAAACCAGGGCCAAATAAGGACCACTACTCGCAATCAAGACTAGCAAACTCTAGATGACTTCCATGAAAGCAGATTTCCCAAAATTGTAATAGCCAACAAATACAGTTTATATCTATGGAATGAAACAACAAACAGCTACAGATGCTACAACAACAGAAGAATAGGCCGCCTTATTTTTCATATCATTCCGCCGCCTTTTTTCAGCAGCTCCAGATGACGGGCCCAAGAAACTTTTGGTTCCTCCGAAGACTTGTGCTAACTAAATTTATGAGGGGAAAACTTATTGAGACTGTTGACCGGATTTCTCCGGGGTGGAACTCTCGGGTTCTTGAGACTGCTTGATGGCCGAGCCGTTTGCAGAGGTCTCACTAGCGGATTTCTCCAGGGTGGAACTCTCGGGTTCTTGAGACTGCTTGATGGTCGAGCCGTTTGCAGAGGTCTCACTAGCTAGACTTTCTTGGAGAGAACCATTTCCGGTCCCGACTACTTGGGCTGTTGTTTCGACTGCTTTTGCTTTCAGCATCTTTTCTCTCTCCAGCTCTTGCTTTGCCAGGGGAGAGAACTGTGAGTCAAGGGACCTTACAGCACCCAGCCACGCAAGAACAATCACCAGGAGTATTCCACCAAGGTAGGGTGTTGAATTCGCAAGAGATCCAAATGACAGGATCATGAACTGCTGAATCAAAGCACCTCCAGATTTCCCCAAGGGGTTGCAGACCACATCAATAGCTGCTTTACCTTTAACCTGTCATAAGGACAAGGAAACAATGAGCACAAAATTAACAAATGAATATGTAGGCGCCATGAAGTGAGCCTAGTGTTGATTTTTTATGAAATCATTGTCTTATTTATGAGACATGTCTACAAGAATTTTGGTAGTAAGTACAGATTTAATGATTATGACTTGTACTGTGACGTAACATGAGAGGTTGAATGGTTATTGCAGTGTTTCAGGGATGCAGGTACTTTTAGGATGGACAGGAAAGAAGAATGATATCTCTCACACACTGCTAAATGTCAATATGTAAAAGTAGGAATATCATGTGTATGTGTCTTTGCTTCTGTCAGCTTCTCCTCTAACAAGAATAAGTAATCAGGTAAAAAGTACCAATATTAGAAACTTCTACTAAGTAAGCATAATTAGCGAACAATAGGGTCTAGTTGGTGTGTGGAACAACCAACTAATCACATAGACTACAAACTATTCTGTTAATAACTGGAGCAAACATATAGATGTAAGTATGGTTAACCATGTTATGATATGCATTGGATACTAATCTACACAAATAATAGGTATCTTTGTAGACTAACCTTCATATCCTCATCCAAAGGAATGTACGCCATCTCTTTGCAAGGATCAAATAAACTGTATTTTGCACTCTTACTGAAAATGTTTTGCATTGCTCCAACATAGACCGCCGCAAGCAAAGGCGTCATTCCAAACTTGGTCATGAGAGGAGTCAATGGCTCACCAAACAAAATTAGTGAGAAGAATCCAACTCCTGTGAGAAGCAACACTGAAGGTGTGATCGTAGCTGCAACTCCCCACCCAAACTTTCTAAGAATTACTCTCCCTAATAGCATCATTGTAAATGTAGCTATTCCAGTAGCAGTTGAGAAATCGCCCATGAATGAAGAATATTCATTAGGGCTAGGGAACTGCAAGATGACAACAGAAACTTAATTAACAACTATACTGTGTATATATTTCTGACATATTAGAATGCATGCTATGGATATAATCATACCTGTGCCTTCAATTTTGATTTCCATGTCACCTCAACAAGGTTAATGCTTATCCCATAAGCAACGACCAGCGTGGCAAGATCCCTCACATATCGAGATGACAGTAGCACCTTCATGCTTTCACCCATGCTGAGCTTTGGCTTGTCCTGAAAGGTTTGTTCACAGGGTCATTAAAGGGAGCTGAGCTTCATAAACACAAGTAATAAGAACAGTAGAAAGTCTGCGAGGTCAAACCTTCTTTTTCCGCTCGACCACTGGCATAGATGAGCTATCGATAACAAACCTGTTCACTCCCCAATAGATACCAGTGATAACAAGACCTAGTATAACCACTATACTCATCATGGCCTTCAACGAAATTGCCCATCCATCCACCCCAGGGCCCAAATTCTTCCTCATGTTTGAGAAATATTTCACCGTGCGGCCAGAGAAAATGAGCGCCACGTTGGCCCCGAGCCCGAACAGTGGGTAAAACTCTTTGGCCTCTTCAACTGTGGTAATCTGCAATAATTAAAAGCACCTGAAGATTTGTACATAAACAGGACATAGAACAACTATCTACTGCCATGGTTTTGGAATAAAAATATTAATTTCTGCCAATACAGCCCACCATAACCCACCAGCATTCCAAAGGTTATGGAAAGCGAACATCCAGAGTCCAGAACAGAACAACCATCAATTACTACTTGCAATTTTAAAATATCCAGCCCTGAATCACTACCATTTCAGGAAAGGATTCGCAATAGGCGGAACCTTAATAAATTAACTGTTGACAGAGAGGAAACAGTAAGGTGTACCTGGTTGGCAAACCCCCAGAAGAGAACGGATATGACGACGCTTCCCCATAGCTCGGCCATGACGTAGAAGAGGCAGAAGCTCCAGACGCGGAGGATGGCGACGGGCCCGAGGAAGCTGGGGCCGAGCGAGGCGAGGAGGCGGTCGGCGAGCGCGGTGGGGTGGATGGCGTCGCGCATGGGGTAGAGCACGTAGGCGAAGGCCCCGAAGAAGGCGATGAAGGGGAAGATGACGGCGTAGAAGAGCGCCTCCTTGGAGAGGACGTCGGCGAGCTTGGTGTAGAGGAGCATGAACCCGACGGCCATGGGCAGGTTGACCCACGTCTTGAGGAAGGGGATGATCTCGGCGCTGCTGCCCTTGGCGGTGACGACGAGCACGTCCTTGGTGTCCCGGAGGATGGTGTAGTTGAAGAGGATGCAGAAGAACATGAGACCCAGGGGCACGATCTTCTTCAGCGTCTTGGTCTCGATGCCCAGGAACTTGGGCGAGGAGGACGACGCGTCGTCCCCGGGCGCCGGGGACGCCGCCGCGGCCGCGGCGGCGGCGCGGAGGGGCGGGAGGGAAGGGCGGAGCGGGAGCGCGGCGGGGAGGCGGAGCGGGGTGGGGCGCGGGAGGTGGCGCGGGAGGCTGAGGCGGAGGGGCGCCGCCGGGGCGGAGAAGGGGTGGCGGTGGCGGAGGAGGTGGTGGCGCGCGCCCGCGGCCGCGGCTGCGGCGGCGGAGGGGAGCGGGAGGCGGAGGCGGTGGCTTGCGACGAGGCCGGACTCCATGGTGGCGTCGAAATATCTCCGGATGGAGGAGGGGAGGGAGAGGAGATAAGGTCAGGCGCCCGGCAAGCAGGGGGTTTGGGAAGGGGAGGCGGCTGTTTTATAGGATGGGGGCGGTGGCGCAGGGGGGATTAGAGGAGGGCAATGGCGCAGGTTAATCAGGGATTAACGGAGTGGAGCCTTCGCTAATCGTGGACGAGAAGGGGAGTGATTGAGTGAAGGTGAACGAACGAGCTGACGGGTGGGGCCGGGGCAGGGTTACTAGTTAGTGGTGGTTAGTGCCTGCCAGGTGGAATTGCTTCTCGTTCTGCTACGATTCTACTCGCAGTAGCTGTCAGATCCCAGGGGTGTTTGAGTGTAAGAGGCTAAAATTTAGTCGTTTAAATAAATAATAATTAAAAATATTAAATATAAATTAATTATAAAACTAATTGCATAGATCGTTGCTCCTTCGCGAGATGAATCTAATAAGTCTAATTAATATATAATTATCATATATTTATTATAGCATTATATTATCTAATTATGATATAATTAGGTTTAATAGATTGATCTTATAAATTAGTACTCATTTTTATGTAATATATTTTTTAATTAATCTATATTTAATATTTCTAATTCACATTTTTACATCCGATGTGATGAGACTAAACTTTAGTCGGAGGAAACTAAACACCCCTACTTGGAGTACAAGTACACGCTCTTTTATAATTAAAAAATTCCTTCATATATGCTTAAAATATTTTAGGGATGAAATCAATCAAATATTGGATATTTCGTTGTCGAGGGAGGATCAACGGACACAAATGGCTGTTAGTTGTTACCACGCTAATCACGAGGGACGGTGCTTGGAACGAACCACAGCATGAGATGCAGCGGCAACATGAAAATGGTGATTTGATAAAGTGACGCAGAGATAGTGACCATGCATGTGAGATGAAAAGATTAGAGAGAGTTTGATTTTTAGGAAAAGGTTTTCGCGAGATGACCGTTCTGTGACCTTATTTTTTTTCTTCCTGTAAAACCCTAAACCCTGCCTCGTAAATTCGTTCTCACGAGAAAATCAAATTCATATCTAGGACTGGATATACTACCTTAAACTCTTTAACTATCGGTCAAGATGCCTCTTTCATGAAAGCTTGAGTTAACCGGAGCGAACAATACAGCAAAAACCGCTCATCGAAAGAAAATACAGCAACATAGCACGGTACTATAGTGGTACTGACTACCGGGGGCCCGGTGGTGGATCTGCACCCGGGTTCAGTTGCAAAAAATCAATGTAAATGCTCTAAAGATCTTAGAAATATTAAAGGTTCTAATCCTTGATCTCTTGTGTTAACACTTGATCATCTCGGGATGCAGTACATTTCTGGGTCCGCCCCTGTGGGGGGCCCGTGCTGCAAGATCCGATGATGTGTTGGTGCCCAGAAGAATCAGACGGGACGCGCATCACTAGCTGCACGCTCACCTCCGATCCGCACCAGGAATCCGTTGGCGCCTGCGTGCCGGACCAGGGCGATGTCCTCGCGGCGGATGGAATTGACGGCCAGGAACTCGCGACCGGCTCTGTCCCAGCGCAGCGTTTCACGTGACCGGTTGGTTCTGGGCTCCACACGGCAAAATGGACGCTCCAAAATGCTCCGACCCTGGCCGCGCTGGGCCGACACCGTCACGCAGAGATACTACGCATATATAAGTGCAGGGTTACTAGGTACTAGTGGTTAGTGGGACATGATCGGCAAGGACCTGTTCTCTAATTATTCGGGCGGCCATCAGAGAAGCCCCAGCCGTGCGGTGGTGTCAAACCGGCTGCGAGGATAGGAACGAAAAAAACGAGACGACTAGTGGTAGGAGGAGCGGAGGAGAGGCACGCTACGCTAATGCGCACTAGGCTGCTGCTTTGCACGGTGGTTGGAGTGGAGTATGGGTTTAGTTGTTAGGCGCTTTTTGGCTCGGCGCGCGTGACCGTCACGGGCCTCTTGGTCTTGGACCTTTCTTTTCTTTGTTTGCACCCTGCAAATATCCCACCGCCGCCGTACGTCGCTCTCGGAAATACGTATATTTTTTTTGCTTTCCCTTTCCGGCGACGCATGCTCGCTGCTCGCCATCTCGTACGCTTCCGTTGTCACTCCTCCCTTGCTGCTCTCGTTGTGCGTGGGTCCAAATAAATCTGAGCAATAAGCTGGAATCTTGGTTCAGAAAGACGTTTACGACAACGGTCTTCAAAACACAACTTTAACTTCTTATTTTTATAAAAATATTTATCGAAAAGTGATATAGGTATGCTTTTATGAAAATATTTTTTAAAATAAATCTATTCATATAACTTTTACAATTTTAAACTCAACAATTTAAAAATTATTTATAATTTATATTTTTAAAGTTTAATTCAAATCTTATCTTAAACGTGTTTCGTTACCGATAAAGAGGGAGCAGAGGCCCGGGTTGCGCCGGCGATTACCTCGCTAGCGACGTGACGTCCACAACAACTAGTTTTGACTATTATCGAAAAACAACCGCTAGTTTTGACATCTCTCACTGCCAAGTGGGGTCGTCAAGGTACTACTTTGTGGTCTGCATGGTCCAGCAAAGTTGGGCCCGTGGCGTCCTTCCTTCTAGATGAAGCTGGGCCGGTCGAGTGAGTGCATGTATGGACGAAATCGGTCCGAAACGATCAAAAATTTTTATTATCATTTTCTAACCATTTTTTTTCTCGGAAACGATAATTTCGGAAACGACAACGATAACAGAAAAGTCGGTATATCGGAAACGAAAACGTCGAAAACTTCAAATCGAAAACTTTGTAGGCCAATTTCAACGACCAACATTATTACATATTTATATATCATTTATGCATGTACATTTTTGATAAAAATCAATGAAGCTATATAGGGTGGGGATTCATTTCCATTTGCGACAAAGAAAATTTTAGGCGAAGTAGAAGGGTAGCTGTGAATTTTGGGCCTCAATGATTTAACTAGGCCGAATTCGGAATTCCAACAGAAAATTTCCACTAAATTCGGTCGATAGAGCTATTCGACAGTATAAATCCATTATCGTTTCCGTATCGTTTTCCAACATGTATCGTTTCCGTTTCATCGGAACGGAAAAATCTCGGAAACGAAACTCGGTCGGGAATTTCCGTAATCGTTTTCATCCCTAAGTGCATGGATAGCAGCGATAGAGCGCGTGCGGTCAGTGCACACACAAGGCCACAACACAGAGCTAGTGCCAATTTTGTTTAGGGAAAATTCTAACTTATGTCTTCAATTATTATAAAAGTCTGATTTTTAACCCTCTACTATAAAATCAGACATTATAGGCCACCCAACTATCAAAACCATATAAATTTGGATCTCTATGTGGTTTCAAAGATGGTTTTTTATTTTCTATTTTTTTGAAAAATGATCGAATCTTTAAAAATTATAACTAATTTATTAAATCAGAAAATTAGGAAAATAAGGTTCCAAAAAAATTCTAAAAATGTAACTTGCATGCAATAATTTGAATAAATAATAAGTACGACTAGAGGCAGTAAAAAATGAGGAACAAGAATAAATAAGATCCAAATAACTTGCAACAAAGCACTAACATATAGGCTACATTTTTAGAATATTTACGGTACTGGTTTTCTATTTTTTGAATTTAAATTGAATTAGTCACTATTTTTTTAATATTAAACCGTTTTTAAAACCACCTTATTAAACCACTGATAGGTCCAAATTTATACGGTTTTGATGTAAATTTGACTTTGCCCCTTTTGTTTAATACTGCTGGATTGAAAGCCGACTGATGAGTACTAGAAATCCAATCACTGCAAGTCTGCAACTGCCTGGGGCACGACCTTCCTGAACTGGGGCGTTGTTTAGATCCCAAATTCCACTCCTAAATTCTACTATGCAAAAAGAAGATTCTCATCACATCAAAATATCATAACATGTATGGAGTACTAAATGTAAATGAAATCAAAAACTAAGTGCATAGTTTTGTTGTACTTTACGAGACGAACATTTTGAGCCTAATTAATTAATGTTTGGACAATTTTTTACAAATACAAACGAAATGCTACAGTGGCGCAATGATTACGAAGTGACATCGTACTCCCAAATTTGCCTCCCAAATTTGGGATCTAAACAAGGCCTGGGGCAAAAATTGAACTACTATATACTATCTTCTTGTATTAGATGATTAGAGCACGATTAATATGCTCCCGGTGTGCGTCTAGTTTATTTGCTTACTCTATGCTCTTGCACAGGCACGTGAATCTTTTAGGCAACAAGAATCGCTGGAACAGGATCTTCATGGCTTTGCTCCACCTACTCGGTACAATTTCTTCCACAATATATCTTTAATTTAGAGCTTTTTTCCCATAGCTGGCCTAAGAAAATAAGTCTTATGAGTTATAAGATGCCATCTTGCTTTTTCCTAATACATTTGTTCTCTATATACATAGTGACACGCATGATTTTACGGAGCATTGGATCAGAACCATGACGGAAATAGAGGAAGGAGCTAGGTTTTTCAAGCAGGTAAATTAACTTCCCCCCTACAAAGTACGAACCATCGACGATCGACCACTCTACCAAATAGTATGTGAGTATATGTGGTGTGGACTGTGGTGCAGTAGATCGAAATCCAGTACCAACTAGCAGGCCAAACATTGGAATCATTTCCCTCGTAGCCATGAAAAAATTCATGGCTTTCATTATTGTCACAAAATCTTTAGAAGTTCCTTCAATCCATAGACGTTTTAATTTATTCCCTCAGTGCCATTCCGTTTATATTTTCATCAACGTGGTGTCAAGTGTCGTGAGAAAAGACGATTTTACCCCTTCCTAGTCGTGGCCCCACCTGTCAGTGTTGTCTCTCCCCCTCTTCCTCTTTTCTCTCTCAATCTCCTCTCTTTCTTCCCCGCTTCCCACCGGTGGGCTCGGCTGCCGCCGTGGCGTCCCCGGCGCCTGAGGACGCCGCCGCTTCCTGCTCCACCTCGCTCAAGTTTCTGGGCATCGAGACCAAGACGCTGAAGAAGATCGTGACCCTGGGGCTCATGTTCTTTTGCATCCTCTTCAACTACACCATCTTGCGGGACATCAAGGACGTGCTCGTCATCACTGCCAAGGGTAGCAGCGTAGAGATCATCCCCTTCCTTAAGACCTGGGTCAACCTGCCTATGGCCGTTGCCTGTTGGCTTCATGCTCCTCTACACCAAGCTCGTCGGCAACCTCTACAAGAAAGAGAGGAGATTGAGAGAGGAAAGAGGAAGAGGGGGAGAGACAACGCTGACAGGTGGAGCCATGGCCAGTGAGGGGTAAAATTATGTTTTCTCACGACATTTAACGGTACGGTGGATGGAAATATGAACGGAATGACACTATAGGGATACATTAAAACTTCTATGGCATTGAAAGACTTCTAAACATTTTGTGGCAATAAGGGAAGCCACGAAAGTCACCGAGGGAATTGACTCTTCGTATAGCAGCCGTTGAACTGCATGAGCCAACTAATTAACGTAAGCTGAAATGTAGGTTTTTTATTTTCATGCAGCGGTTGCTCGAAATGAGAAGATATGGTATTCACAAGAAATGTGCTGATCATCATCCTAGGTACAGTATCTGTTAATTCGGCAAAAACATGGTGCACTATCTGTTTGATAACTTAATATTTTTTATGTACGAATTTAAGTCAACACGTGCACTTCTTTCATGGTCTTCTTCTAGTTTTATTAAGTGTTGGGTGCATTCAACCGAGACATTATCGGCAGATAATTTTCAGGTGTTTTCACTTCACATTTTTAAAAACATCCGTGGCATTCTGGTTTAAACTTAATCTCCTTTACAGTTTACTCCTCATTCATTTGTACTCTCTAGTAAATATACAAGTTACAAGGCATCCAACAAAAAATATTAACTAACATTTCCAGATAATGTTGCTTTACCTTTCTAACATTTGGTGAAGAATGCCGAGACCAAATTCATAATAAGCTTAAGCTTTGTTTCCACGGCAGCTTGAAGTCTCGCATTTACACGAACAAGCCCTTGCTAGCACAAAGCAACGGAGGAATAGAAATTGTGATATCCAGGAATGATCAAATAATCACATCAGGTCACCTTGCTTCTCTGAGAGTGGAAAGTCTGGCCCTGGAGGGTGACCACTCCTGCAAGGGTAACTGGACCTGGACCATAGTAACAGGAAACGGGATCGGTGACACGTTCCTCGATCTGGGAACGTCGTCCCAATTCGTGGGTCGGGGTTATCATGGGTCATCGTTCCAATTTTCGCTGGATCATCGTCCCCATCCCATAGGGTCATGAACACTGGATAAGATCCTGGAGGTCGCCATGAAGAAGCTCCAACATGAGGCAGGTACGATGTTGCAGCATAGATGTAAAGCATAATAATTGGTAGCTCCAACATAATGTAAAGCATAGTAATTTGCAGCCCATCTAGCCATTTTCTTTCATCCTTTTCTTCATTTCCTTTGTTTTTCTTGACTCTTCTGTACCTCGTTCCGGGGTCATCGACCCGACATCCCTTGGTTCACGTATCATGTTGTGAATTTTCGTCTCAAAGACGTATACCCCATCGTACTATAATTTCATAAAGCATCGACCCTCGACCCTCGATCCCGTTCCTCGACTCAATCGACCCGGGACCTTTGTGACTATGAACTGGACTGAGGAGGATTTTGACCGCCAAATACGGAGGAGCCGAGATGGACAAGGATCCGTGCTGGACGGAGAACGATTCGTGAAGCTAGTCAATGGCAGGGCTTCTCTTGGTAACATCCACTTCAAGGAGAGCTCCACTGGGACACGCAGTAGGGAGTTCATCCTTGCAGCAAGAGTTTGTAGAAGTGTTGTTCTGTTCGTTTGGCTTATCAGCCACCAGCCAGTAGTATTTTTCTCTCAGAACAAATCAGCATCAGCCACCAGCAGCCAGTCAGCGGTATTTTTCTCTCAGCACAAACCAACACCAGCTACCTGCCACCCGCAAGCACCCATTCATGCACCCTCCTTTCATGGTGCTGGTGGAGCGAAGCAAGGGTAGGTGACAACATCAATCCCTTTTGGCGCAAGAGGTCTCAAATTTTTTCAGTTTTCGTTGGTTGTCATATGCTGAATGAACTTATGACATATGTTGCATTTCTCACTTCTTTCAGTAAACGAAAAGAGTTGCATTCCGAAGCTGGACGATAAAGTACATGATTTGGAGGGAATAGCAAAGCGTGGACCTTATGCTACCAGGCTCAGAAAGGAGAACATATATACCGTGCAGGACTTTTTGAAGGTTTTAAACAAGGACCCAGATAAGCTCCAACAGGTAAACATTCTTGCTTTGAAATACAACTGAAAAAAATGCATTACTTTTTTTAGAGAAAAAAAAGATGGCGCAAAAGCTTACTGTTTCAGAATGCATTGCAAAATGTTCTTTCAAGTGCCTAAAACCCATCTTTATTGTCTGAATGGAACGCAGATTATGGAGATGAAATCAAAGAAGCAGTCTTCTTGGGAAACCATTGTCAGACATGCCAGAGAATGTGATCTCACAGAAAGGCATGAGCTGAAATCATACAAGGTTGAAACGGAACATGTCACGCTCTTTTTCAACTGTGTCGATGATCTTGTTGGGGTAGAATTTCATGATCACTTTGTTGCAAAGGACAAGTTTGGTGAAAGACAAAAGGTTCAAATTGCACTGGACAATCCTGCTGTTGCTACCATTGGATTTACCAGTCTTGACTGTAGTAAATTAATTGATATGTTATCTCATTGCAGGCTTTAGTGGACACGCAGCTAAAATAAAACAAGCATACGGGAAATTGGATGAGATTAAATTTGATTATGTTATGGAAGGCAATTATCCTGTAAAGATCAATACAAATATCAATGCTGCTGCGAACCCATCCATTCCAAAATTATTAGGTGTGTCACCACAAATTACTCCCAGTCATCAAGCAACATTTCAAGTTTAGAAACTGGTTTATACAAATTCAGTCCTAACTATTTACACGTTACAATTCACACCGAAAATTTCAAACCTTACACAAATTTAATGTTGCAGCTGAAAACTTGAGTCCTGGTTGTGGGATCAATCACGCACCTGACCTTCCTCCTGGAGATGCAAACTACAGCGCTGCAGGGCAGAGTACATCAGCACCATCTCATCAAGGTAGGCTAAGGTTAGAAGTTGGTTTTATAAATCTTCAATCCTCACCATTCACAGGTTTGCACTTAAACTGTCAAAATCGTACATAAATATATTGCAGCAGCCGAGAAATTGAGTCCTTCTGGTTGTGGGATCGATCGTGCACCTTACCTTCCCCTTGGAGATGCAAGCTGCAACGCTGCAGGGCAGAGTGCATCAGCATCATCTCATCAAGGTAGGTTAAATGTACTAGATCGTGGTGTGTTCCTGTGCGTTTCTTGATAAAAAAATTAGTAAATGGAGGTTTGGGATTTCTTATACCAATGTGTAGGTCAGAATGGCATTCCTCAAGGAGATTCCATTTGGCTTGACTCCTCAAGTGCTGATGTGGACATTGACGACATATGGAAATTAGTTAAAGAAACCCAACAAACTTAATAATTTGTCAGATTGTTCTTCTGGAGGGACCACTGCTACACCGGGCATTCCATCCTTTTCTCCAAATGCGCAAGGTACAACTTTTGTAGCACTTGCATGAGAAAAAAAAGTAATTTTACATGACAAAAATGATATTAGTTTTACATGAGAAAAAATGATAGCAAGTTTTCCCTTGAGAACTGCATGCGGAACGACCCATAGCTTTATATGACAATTCCTTCAGGTGCAACCGTGCAAGTTGCATTTAGAAAATACTAGGAGTAGGATTTATTTTTATTGTCGGGTAAATGATAACCAGTACATGATCATATATATGGTATTTATATGTTAAGCCATGAAAACATTACGATAACTTCCTTTGGCACTACTGATTTTATAAACTTTGGTGTATGGTTTCTTGTATCTAAGTCTTCTTTTACTAGGTCTTGTATTCTAAGCGGCAACTAGAGATACTATTGAATTTAAAAAACCTGAACCAGTGTGAGAGAGAAAATAATCCGATCATTTTTTAACTTCATATTCGACTTGAGAAATAATATATACAATATTTTTAACAATAGCATTCCCACAATGACAAAGAAAATAAGCAACACAAGACCCGCGTGCAGTGACCCATAAGCTTATATAAGCCTGTTGCGGTGCATAATACAGGTTCTGAAGGAACTAACGGCGAGCCGGGTTTCTGGTTCGATCAACTGGGCATCTCTGTATCAGATCTGCTAGATGAGAACACCCACGGTGCAACTTTGAAGTGCTGCTAGTTATATGAACAACATAACAAGTGCAAATGCTCCGTGGCATGAGCTGATGTAACTCATCAGATATGTAACTCTTTCTTTTACAGGGTTTGGCTACGGCAGTGAATTCCAGCAGCACTGATATGCGATGCATGTTGCGGATGCTACTGAACTAGGAGTACCTGTAGATGGTATTGTCCCCGTGTCTTCTTACAGGCCATGGACGCCGGTGATCATCCAAGCTCGCACTCTCTACGATTCCAGCAGCGCAGGAGGTTCGCCTGTTGGTTGTTGGGGGAAGTTCTTTGCTAGGTTATTTACTACAGGATACAGGACTGTTGTGTTTCTGGAGATGGTCCTGTGTCCTCTTAAACTAAAGAATCGCTAGTATTACCCTGTTTGAGAATTCGCATAGTATCTATCTTCTGAGCAAATTTTGGTCGCGGTCGGCGACCTGCTGCCACTTTCTACTATGCTGCCATCTTTGTAAATTTTTAACAAGCTCATTCTGAGTGTTGTCTGTGTTTTGTATTTCAACTCTGATTGTTAGAATTGGATCAACTGAAATACTCGACTTGAGCATTTTAAAGATATTAGCTAAAAAGATCAGTCAAATTTACTGATTTATCTACTCTTAAAAATAGATTTGACTAATAAATAATAGAGTAATCCAAATAGACTAGTTAAAAATAGCTAGCGAATGAGAGGACAGAGAGCCACTAAATTTAAAGGATTATTTACAGAGTCTGTTGGAAATGTTTTTTTTATAATAATTAAATTTAATTTCAGAAAATGATTCACACGTCTTTCGGAGACGCGTAGAAGACTACAGCCACCGACAGCGACCGCGGTGGGTGGATACGTACCACTTGCTAGGATAAAGCCGCTCCCGGCCCTCCAATACCATTCTTCCAGCACTCCGGCGATGGCAGCGCCGCCCCGGGACCCGCCGCCGGCAACCAAGTACTTCTGGGGTGACACCCCGGATCCCGACGAGTACTACGCCTCCCAGGGCATCCGTCACGCCGAGTCCTACTTCCAGTCCCCGCACGGCCGCCTCTTCACCCACGCCTTCCACCCGCTCACCGCCGCCCGAGACGGCGACGTCAAGGGCGCCGTCTTCATGACCCACGGCTACGGCTCCGACTCCTCCTGGCTCTTCCAGACCGTCGCCATCAGCTACGCACGCTGGGGGTACGCCGTCTTCTGCGCCGACCTCCTCGGCCACGGCCGCTCCGACGGCCTCCGCGGGTACCTCGGCGACATGGAGGCCGCCGACGCCGCGTCCCTCGCCTTCTTCCTCTCCGTCCGCACCAGAGACCCCTACGCCCGCCTCCCCGCGTTCCTCTTCGGCGAGTCCATGGGCGCCGCCGCAACGCTGCTCATGTACCTCCGCTCCCCGGCGGCGGCGGCCTGGACGGGGCTCATCCTCTCGGCGCCGCTCCTCGTCATCCCCGACGGCATGTACCCGTCCCGGGTGCGGCTCTTCCTGTACGGCCTGCTCTTCGGCCTCGCCGACACCTGGGCGGTGCTCCCGGACAAGACAAGAGGATGGTGGGGAGGGCGATCCGTGACCCGGCGAAGCTGCGGGTGATCGCGGCCAACCTGCGGCTCTACCGCGGGTGGGGACGATGCGGGAGCTGGCGCGCGTGACGGAGATGCTGCGGGGAAGGTTCCGGGAGGTGAGGGCGCCGTTCCTCGCCGTGCACGGGACTGACGACGGCGTGACGGCGCCGGAGGGGTCCAGGATGCTGTACGAGCAAGCGCCCAGCGGGGACAAGGAGCTCATCCTGTACGAAGGGATGTACCACTCGCTGCTGCAGGGTGAGCCCGACGAGAGCCGCGACCGCGTGCTCGGCGACATGCACAGGTGGCTCGATGAGCGCGTGCGCCGGTACGGCGCCGCCGCCGCAGACGGGAAATATGCCGGTGGGGAGGAGGCGCCCTGACGACGGTGCCGGCCGTGTAATATTGGTTGGGGTGTCCTACCTGCGTTCCTGTTTCTTGTTTTTTTCAGTATAATTGCTTGTGGTTTTACGATGGTGATGGATTTCTATCACTGCAAAGAAAGGTATGGACTATAGATTTTGCTTTGTTTCGATCAAATAGCTCGAAGAAACGATTTGATGTGCGAATCATCGTTTTGAATTTATTTGCTGTTTTTGTCGGGTCAAGTGAGATTAAGGAATTAAGTCAATTAGCGGGTGCAGCCTGCATTTTTATAGTACTAACTCTGTTCTAAATGTAGGTCATTTGACTTTTTTACAACAAGTTTGACCGTTCGTTTTATTTAAAAAATTATAAAAATATAATTAAATTTAAAATATTTTTAAAGATTTTTTATTAATAAATCAAGTCGTCAAAAAATATAATAATTTACATAAAATTTTGAATAAAATGACCCGTCAAATTTAGAGTCGAAAAAGTCAAACGATCTACATTTTGAAACAGAGGAAGTATTACCATGTGACAAAGGTGTGCATACTAACGAGATGATCGACCAAGCAAAACAGAGTTCATGGGCAGCGATGTGTGGAGATTTATCATAAAAGGAAAATCCCTATGGTCTCAAGCTGCATCAAGTTAGGACGAAGAAATATTTTATATTTGTTTTCTTGCTGTGCAAAAAAAGACAATCTATTGGCAATGCTTGGGGCAGATGGAAATGGATTGAGTACGTCCACGATCATTTCTTTGCATGCGCGCTCTTGGATGGGGCCCACCTTGCAAGTAGAAAACAATTAATCAGGAGAATTAAAGGACATGGGGGTAACATAAGGTTTTGCTTAGTTATGAATATTTTTTATTTACTAGTGTACTATATAGTTCGCGAGATGTAAAACGATCCAAATAGTATTTTATTGCTTGTTATTAGTAGCCTTTGGGCGAACTATTGCAATGTAGTTACTCACTGTCTCAATAATAATAGTATTTTGAAAATTTTCAGATAGGTTAAGGCAGTAAAAAAAGATGCACGTGCTTTTCATTAGTTAAGTTTATATGTATAAGATGGAGCGAAACTATTTTCATTTAGCCTGTTAGTATGCCTGCATGTCTTTTTAATACTGTTTTGCATCTCGCAACCCTGTGCTAGGTAGTTATTTTAGCAATTCTTCGGCATTCTAATGTGAAAGATCAGGCTATTCTTTCATCACTAGAGTATTAAGACAATTTTCTTATATATAACATAGGCTATAAGTAACAATACATACTCCCACCTTTTAAAAATATAAGACTTAGTTTTTTTACGCAGTCTCTAAAATTCAGTTTTGATTTAAGATTTCTCTTAAACTACGCGTTTATAGCAACAAGATCATAACCATAAGTTAAATCTAGTGATATACCATGGTTCACATTATATAATTTACATCTTTTGAGCTAAATCTTCTTTAAGGCTAAATTACGGTACTTGGATTTTAAAATGTGTAAAAACAAATGTGGAGTGTATTTAGGCTGTCCGTAATGGTCCCCGGTAAGATCTCCTGGAGGAGATTTTACCGGAAGGAGGCGCTGCACCGGGGCCGGTAAATCCTACGCCAAAATGGCGGAGGCCCCGGTTTCCCCCATATGTAGCGCGATAGCGGCGCCACACTATCCGCCGACGTGGCGCGGGGCCCACGGCCGCCCGCCCCCGCGCGCCGCTCTGCCTGCGGCCGCCGCTCTGCGCGTGGCCGCCGCTCTCACCTCGGCCTCCGGCGGACCTCGACGAAGTGCAGCATCTTGTAGACCTCGATGACGGCGCCCGCGGTGGTCTCCCTCATCTGCGCGCCGTAAAGCTCGGCACGGAGAACGGGCGACCGCGCGGCGAGGACGCAGTCGCGGAGCAGCACGTGACCGAGGTCCCGGTGGAGGTCCGGCGGCGGCACATGCACCGAGGCCATCGTGCCCTCGCCGGCGAGCTCCCCATCCACGATGCGCACGACGCCCACCTCGGAATGGCGCGGCTTGAGGGCCTCCTGGCCGGCGCTGGCACCGGTGTTCACGAGGGCGGAGCGATGGGCGGCGTGGGAGCAGGAGAGGGGAGACGGCAGGGAGACGACGGGAGGGGGGAGGCAGCGGGGAGACGGCGGGCGGATGGGAGGCGAAGGGGGGCCGACGAGGCCACCGCCGCGCCGCCGGCTGCAGGGCCCGCCGCCACCGCTCGCCTTGCCCGCGCCATCGGAGGGGAGGCCGGGGGCGGAGGGGAGGCACCGGAAGGAGGTGCGGTGGGGAGACGAAGGTAGGTGGGGGAGGCGGACTAGGCGACGGCGCGGAGTGGAAAGGAGGGGGCGCCGACGGAGGAGGTTTGGAGGAGGCGGGGGAAGGCGGGGCGAGGCTGGGGGGAGACGGCGGCGGGGGGAAGCAGAGGAGTCGCGAAGGATGGAGCAGGGGAGGGAGGGGAAAAGAAAAGAAGGGCAGAGGAAAAGATAGAAAAAAGGAAAGAAAAATAAAAGGGAAAAAAGAAATGGAAAAAGTAAGAGAAATAAAAGAAAAAAAATAAGAAAATAAATTTTGAGATGTTTGAGTAAAAAGAAATGTGTTTGTTAAAATGAGATGGTAGTTGGAGATGATGGAATAAAATATATGGTAGTTAGGAAAGAGGAAGATATAGAGGAGAGATGTGTGCGGGAAAAATTAGAATAGAGAAAAGAATCTCGATGATCAGAATAGAATATTCTTTTTATAGAAAGATATGGAGGAGACACAGGTACGGAGAGCCTTAGTCTTCTTAGAGCAAATCTAGTAAATTCGCTGGCAGCTGGCTGCAACGCGCGGTGAGGTGGCACATGTGATCCACCAATAGTAGCAGCGCAACGCCACTACGTCGGCGTCGAGCGGGCGAGTCGTAAGACGGCCGTGCGCTTCTCTTTTCTCGTTTCTCTCAGCTCCACGTAGGAATCCTCGCTAAACTTGCTCTTGTAAGAGCAAGTATAGTCCTACTAGGCGGGCTACAAGCTCCTCCACGTCACGCGAATCCTAGTTGGAGGAGCGAGCGAAAGAGAAGAAAGTGGGCGATTGATCCTTCGCCGGCTGAGACGCGTGGTTAGAGGACAAAAGGTCCGCTTATACAGCCGGTGGCGAGCGAAAGCACAGGCGTTTACGTGGGCCTCTTTTCTCACTCCTGATCATGTGTGCCGCCCGTCTTCTGTCGTGTTTCTTCCTCCAGTGCTGGTCCGTCGATTAATTCGCGCATGTAAATCACATATAAATTAACAAGAGGACTTTACGGAGTGAAAAAGACATCTAGTTTAGTGGTTAGAGCATCTGAGTAGCATCCAGCAGACCCAGATTCAATTTCTTATTAGAGTGAATTAATTAGGTTTGAAATAAATAATATAAAAAAATAAGTAGGGGCTTCCCCTGCTGACTTGGATAAAAAAGAAATTTCACGGAATCAACCGGCTAATCACAGCCCACTTAATTAGTTGACGCCAACAGTCTACAACTCTACATCTTGCTTTGTTTTGTTACATAAGAAACTCTCCCTCCAAAGTCCTGATCGCTACCCTACATACTAGCAAGACATCTGGTGAGGCTTTTTGGTCTCAGCGTTTAGGCACCCATGCTGAAAGTTAACACCAAATTTCGGATCATATAACCAAATTCTGGTATACATTGTACAAAAGCTTGAACTGCATGTTTACCGTGAATGATTTTCATACTCTGATATTTGATGAATGGCCACAAAGATATAAACCACATCAGATGTACACATGCAAACCTTAGATCTTTAATGTAACTAGATACTTAGCCAACCTTATAGCCATCCATTATATGAGCCGGCTACTTGGTGACATGGTAATCATATACAACCAGCAGTTGGCTCTATTATTAGCCATGCTCCAAGGGTCTAAAATTAACTTGTGGACATGGACCTCTTGGGACGGGCATCATCAACTGAATTCATTAATGTTCTGACCATAGAGAGGCCCTTCTTATCGGATCTGACTTCTGAGACCTTCTCCAATAGTATGAGTTAGTACCTAACTCTAAGCACGCTAAAAGACAACTCTTTCAATAATCTAACTCTTAGCACATCATCTACACATAATCTCGAGGCACCTATGATGACTTCATGAATCTCAACATCGAATCTGTCGGTCCAGTCTTTTGGAAGTGTTCATAGGGATATGATTTACGTACGTGGGTATGGGTGTCTGCATCCTTCGTGGGCTTTCAATTTTTTTTTTCTGTTGTGCACCTTTTCTGTTTGCCAAGGTGGCAAGTGGTGTCCATGTCATAAAAGGTAAGGCCATGTCAACGCTGCCAACAGTGATTTGCAACAACAATCAACTTGAGCCATTGCAAAAACTTACTCCACTTGTTAGGGGCAAAAATCAAATCGTCTTTTCTCTCATCAGCCTTCTCTTCTGCTTATATTTGATAATTTCTGGTAAGTATAATTTATAACCTCAATGAGCATTGCGGTAGTTTGCCGCACCCGCACCTACAAGTTGATTTCCCTTCTCTTTTCTTTTCTTCTTTGTTCCAAAACATTAGCTTTTCATAAATGGGGAGATGGACGATAACAGAGATGCCAAATCTCTAAGATATCATGCATCATCGGTGTGACAGTTGTTGGTTGCTGCAGATCGATCAAGGATGACAAGCACACGACGAGATTAAGGCGGCCTAATTAATGTTTCAGTTCCTCACATTTTTTTTCCTTTTCCTAGTATCAGCGCAATTCATCTTTGCCGCGAGTCCAAATCAATCAGCTTATAAGTTTATAACCAATTGTAGCTTTTTATATATAGTACTCATTCCGAACACCAGAGGACTCCAAGAGTAATTATGGTTCTGCTTCCTGCAACCAGCTCCCCATCTACATGATTCCAGCAAACAATTGGACTCTAAGGCCTTGTTTAGTTCCCAAAAAGCAACCCGAAAGTTTACTATGCAAAAAGAAAATTCACATCACATCAAAATATCGGCACATACATGGAGTACTAAATATAGATGAAATCAAAAATTAATTACACAGTTTTGTTGTACTCGGCGAGACGAACATTTTGAGCCTAATTAATCAATTTTAGATAATTTTTCACAAATACAAACGAAATGCTACAATGTCGCATTTATGACGAAGTGACATCTTTCCCCCAATTCTCCACCCCCTAATTTGCATCTAAACAAGGGCTAAAACAACCAGTTCAGAGTGCAACTCAGAGTAAATGAGTGATGTGCTGTTTAGTAACATGAATATATATATTTTTCCATCCCTCCAATATCAGCTGTAACTCCCAAAATCAATCTGAAATATTCTTTGCTCAATTAGGGTAGGGTGCAGCATTTGTCAAGGCTTATGGCTGTTGGCTGTGCTAACCTATTTAGAAAAAACTCGACCTAAGGGAGAGACAACCCGAAGGCATTATGCTTAAGGTTGCTATAAAATATTTGTAACTGGTCTGTCTACATCATTTTTGAATATTCACACTTTTGTGATCTGCATGACTGCAACATGAACTCAATGGTGCTGGCCAATCCCAAACTCATGAGGTACACACATGTTCAGTGTGCCTCCTTCCTGCACAAAATAGTTGAGCAAAAAAGGAAGATAAAAAAACAAAAGAACACATGAACTAGATGTGTGAGGGTACATTAATATATGCTTCTGGCATGAATACCAGGCTAAATTTGGATGAACCAACTAACGAACGGAAGCAATCTACGGCCAACTTTTGATTCAACATAAATACAATGAGTGGTGAGGATGGCGAGTACACTGAGTGCTCTCTATCCATTCCTTCTACATATATGGTAAATGCCATGATGTTTGTTGTGAGGCATTGGAGTGAAACAAATTAGCTTGTTGTTTACGTGTTAATAGTGTGGAGGCCACATGATATCTACATCTCCCTACTATCGCTGCTGAAATGGCTTGACTGGCATGGAGGCGAGTTATCAATGCGCCTGTCAGCACCGACGACCCCTCCACCTCTAGGTGCCACAAGTCTCCAACACGTCTCTGCCTCAGCACCCAAGCCTGTCTCTCTATCTCTGTTTCCCGCCGCGCACGTCTTCTCAACACTGCTGCGCCCCATGGTTGTGCCCTTCTGCGCCACCCCGGCCGTGCCCCATCTCATCCTCCCCACCTCGTTGGCGTCACACTTCCTCAATGGCTCCACCACACAGCTAGGATCCACAGTGAGATCCTTGATGTACGGGACACCAGACACTGTCGGGATTGACGGTGGTGTGGAGTTAGCTTAGTTTTCCTCCCTCCAGATGTACTCCTTGTGCTATGCATGGTAGCCCATCTTACGACACTTGTGCTGCTGCTGCTCTCATTTTTGGAAACGGTGTTGCAGCCACAGGAGGAAGAATTTTTTTTATTAATTGTGGTGCAAGATGTGACCAGAATTAAAAGAATGTGTGATGAAGGATGAATGTGGCACGCCTCAACAATATATTCGTGGTCCTTATGCCGGTATGTGCCGCCAATCCCCTTCCTAGCTAGAGCACCATCCCACAACGCCACCAACTTGATCTGATTGTGGTGCCCTATGCTGGCTTCAATAAGGGCATCCACAGTGTTAGGCACACATCGAGTTGCCAGGAACAACCACATCATCTCTCAGTGCAATTTACTTTTTCTCTCTAGCGTTTAGCATTTTTTCTCCTTCAAAAAGCAGGAACCACAACAAACTAAAATATTACTTCAGTTCACCGGAGGCCAATAGCAGTGAACAAGCACGAGACATGTAGAACTACATTAATTGCTTGTGCAGAGAAATGGCTTTTTAATTGCAAGCACCGGGAGCCTATTTTTGCACCGTTGCCAAGCTCTTGGCTCCAGCACCCAACCTCTCCAGCTTTAAGCAATGGTTCTCTTAGCACCCTGGTTTTTGCAACACTGGAGCTGCCCTAAGTATCTCCCTTCTTTTTTTCCACATTGTCCGGTGGGAGACATGACCATGGAGCACCAACTGACCCCTCCTCTCCCAACATACTGTGCAGGGGGAGTGCATGTCAGTGGCATGGATGCTTCTTCCTCACAACCAGGTTAGACTCTCCTAATGGTGTGAGAAATTGATGCTTTATCTTGTGATTTCTCACTTGTGTAGTCCCTGCTCACCAAGTGCTCCAAATGTATATTCAATAATGGTTGATATTTTTTTCATATGTTTGACTCGATCAATCCTCCATGCTCATTTCAGGCTCTCTTCAACATGTGTTGTTAAGTTCATCATTTGATACTATGCGAATATCCGCATTGCACCAATCTGCATTATCAGTTAAGCAACACGTACATGTTGTATTTTTAGTTTTTTTCAAGGCATTTTTATTCCTAATACAACTTCACTGCAAGATTGCTGAAATCAGTATTCCTCTTAATGTGTTTTTCCTTCACTGGAAAATTCGGTATTACTATTCACCCTTCATTATCATCGATTCTTATGTATACTTATGTATTACACTGTTTTTACTTCTTTTTCTTTGACCGAACTGGCACCGCCGTGCCCATCTCAGTCTGCCACTCTGCCGTGGGGGACTCCCCGCTGGCTGGCACTTGAGGTGAGCTCTTTTCATCCGCCAATTCCTCCTTCCTCTAAGGTACATCCGTGATCCTGATGGCCGCGTGCGTGTCAACTTGGGGGACTTCATTCGTGGGATGGTATGATGGTGAAGTTTTGGTTCGATGCAGGATCCGAGGCCTGCAGCTTTGCGATTTGTTGTTTGGATTGGTCTCATTTGACATGCCCATTTGTCCAGACCTGGGTAAGCGACTTCATTACCCAACAATAGTTGTTATTTTTCATAGTTGTGTTCATTTGGTAGATATGTGTTTATGCTTTACACTGTCGATGCTTACTAATTCCACTATTTATCTGTAAAATTTGTCACTTTTAGCATGTTTCTGCTGAAAGCAGTAAAATTGAAGAGCTGCTCTGTGCATTTGTGAGCGTGGTAAATTATCTTGTTGTGCAATCTAAAACAAAAAATGGAAAAATTGATAGGCCAAGCTAAATTTAGGAGTAGAGAATTACATCCTCAATAAACAGGAAAAAATTGATATGCCAAGCTAAAATAGCTTCTTTGGCTTGTGTGCCAAAATGCAAATTCGTAATAACTTAAGTTTGAAAATTTTGCATGTTGCAGAATATTCCATCGGCATTATTCCTGGTTTGAAAAACTACTTGAACAAATAGTCATGCTATATGATCATGGTGCATACTATTTTCCAACACTACTTAAATGCTACCTTGCTATTAGGTAAAAATAATCTTGAATAAATTCACGACCAAAGGATCCAATCATTCTCAGAGCAGTCCAGCCACGTGGGTGACAAAGTAACACCTAAGCCCTGATCTCTAAAATTTTTGCATGAACCTTATTTAGAAAAAGCAAGAGAACGGCACTGAATCATTAAGGTACGGTTTGCCCAATTCGATATGCATTGTACTTTGCTCTGTCAGACCGATTATTTCCAGAGACAAAAATTACAATTTTTTGTGTTTAGGTTGCACTTTCATCTTCCTATGCTTTGGAAAATTCTAACAGGTCATATGCCTTGTTGCATAAATTTTTTACTCGAATGGCTGTTGAAAACAAGCATGCTTCAACCACATTCGGACTTGTTAGTGTATTTCCTACTAATAGCAAGGAAAATACATTCCTAGCACATGTACTAAATCATTTTTCTTAATTTGGATCACTTTATATTTAATAGTATATCACTTTGTATTCTTTCTATGAATAAATTGGGGTGGCAGTTTCAGTTGCCCATTATTTTGCAACATTGCTGTTGGAACATCATCTACACAGTTAGCTATATGAGATGTGTTTGTGCATTGTCCACTAAATTGTTACCGAGGATGTGTCTGGTTAGCAACACCGGTTGGGTTTGGCTTGCTTGATTTTTATTTTTGGTTCATGCTATCAGTAGCTTGATAATGTTAGTACTAAACCTCAATGCCTTGCGCCTTAGAACATTAATACCATATGCATGTTTTACTGAAAGAATGTTTTCACCTTCCAATGTTAGCCCCTATTGGAATAGCAATGAAAAAAAATTGTCCAGGAAAAGTAAGTTACTACATAGTTACATTTTGTGCACAGAAAATCCTTAATGGCCACAGATAATAATAATTTTGGTAGATTTTCTAAACTTTCACGTGACAGTGGATGAAATTATTGATGATGTCGACAAGACTATGGATGAAATTAATGAATAGACTGAAAACATAAAACAAATTCAGGATGCTTTGTCAGCTCCTCTTGGAGCTTCTGCTGATTTCAAAGATGTAATTTGCTGCAGCCATTTAATTTTTCAATCTTGCATTATGTTGCTTTCTTTGACGTATTTATCACCTATTGCACTGAATAAAATTACAGGATGAATTGGAAGCGGAACTTGAAGAACTGTGGAGAGCAGAGTTGGAATATCAGCTTCTGGAGCCTGTTGCAGCTCTTGTACGTCCAGTGCATGTTCTGGCCAAGAAGCAACCAGCTCGCCCTGTGACGAGGACATCACTCCTATAGATACTCGCAACAATCCTCCGTTGATCGTTCAAGGTCCAATCACTAGAGCTCACGCGCAAAAAATGAATTTAGATGTGAGCTCGTTCCTAAGTACTTCTCTATGGGATTATGAGAATAGATTGCTACCTAATGATTATATTGTAATTAGGAACCATGGAGAGGACCAGATGATAGTTGGAGAAGGGCTTCAAGGTGGATAGGACCAGTAAGGACGTGCAAGTCAAGATATTCTCAGAGCAGTCCAGCCACGTGGGTGACAAAGTAACACCTAAGCCCTGATCTCTAAAATTTTTGCATGAACCTTATTTAGAAAAAGCAAGAGAACGGCACTGAATCATTAAGGTACGGTTTGCCCAATTCGATATGCATTGTACTTTGCTCTGTCAGACCAATTATTTCCAGAGACAAAAATTACAATTTTTTGTGTTTAGGTTGCACTTTCATCTTCCTATGCTTTGGAAAATTCTAACAGGTCATATGCCTTGTTGCATAAATTTTTTACTCGAATGGCTGTTGAAAACAAGCATGCTTCAACCACATTCGGACTTGTTAGTGTATTTCCTACTAATAGCAAGGAAAATACATTCCTAGCACATGTACTAAATCATTTTTCTTAATTTGGATCACTTTATATTTAATAGTATATCACTTTGTATTCTTTCTATGAATAAATTGGGGTGGCAGTTTCAGTTGCCCATTATTTTGCAACATTGCTGTTGGAACATCATCTACACAGTTAGCTATATGAGATGTGTTTGTGCATTGTCCACTAAATTGTTACCGAGGATGTGTCTGGTTAGCAACACCGGTTGGGTTTGGCTTGCTTGATTTTTATTTTTGGTTCATGCTATCAGTAGCTTGATAATGTTAGTACTAAACCTCAATGCCTTGCGCCTTAGAACATTAATACCATATGCATGTTTTACTGAAAGAATGTTTTCACCTTCCAATGTTAGCCCCTATTGGAATAGCAATGAAAAAAAATTGTCCAGGAAAAGTAAGTTACTACATAGTTACATTTTGTGCACAGAAAATCCTTAATGGCCACAGATAATAATAATTTTGGTAGATTTTCTAAACTTTCACGTGACAGTGGATGAAATTATTGATGATGTCGACAAGACTATGGATGAAATTAATGAATAGACTGAAAACATAAAACAAATTCAGGATGCTTTGTCAGCTCCTCTTGGAGCTTCTGCTGATTTCAAAGATGTAATTTGCTGCAGCCATTTAATTTTTCAATCTTGCATTATGTTGCTTTCTCTGACGTATTTATCACCTATTGCACTGAATAAAATTACAGGATGAATTGGAAGCGGAACTTGAAGAACTGTGGAGAGCAGAGTTGGAATATCAGCTTCTGGAGCCTGTTGCAGCTCTTGTACGTCCAGTGCATGTTCTGGCCAAGAAGCAACCAGCTCGCCCTGTGACGAGGACATCACTCCTATAGATACTCGCAACAATCCTCCGTTGATCGTTCAAGGTCCAATCACTAGAGCTCACGCGCAAAAAATGAATTTAGATGTGAGCTCGTTCCTAAGTACTTCTCTATGGGATTATGAGAATAGATTGCTACCTAATGATTATATTGTAATTAGGAACCATGGAGAGGACCAGATGATAGTTGGAGAAGGGCTTCAAGGTGGATAGGACCAGTAAGGACGTGCAAGTCAAGATATTCTCAGAGCAGTCCAGCCACGTGGGTGACAAAGTAACACCTAAGCCCTGATCTCTAAAATTTTTGCATGAACCTTATTTAGAAAAAGCAAGAGAACGGCACTGAATCATTAAGGTACGGTTTGCCCAATTCGATATGCATTGTACTTTGCTCTGTCAGACCGATTATTTCCAGAGACAAAAATTACAATTTTTTGTGTTTAGGTTGCACTTTCATCTTCCTATGCTTTGGAAAATTCTAACAGGTCATATGCCTTGTTGCATAAATTTTTTACTCGAATGGCTGTTGAAAACAAGCATGCTTCAACCACATTCGGACTTGTTAGTGTATTTCCTACTAATAGCAAGGAAAATACATTCCTAGCACATGTACTAAATCATTTTTCTTAATTTGGATCACTTTATATTTAATAGTATATCACTTTGTATTCTTTCTATGAATAAATTGGGGTGGCAGTTTCAGTTGCCCATTATTTTGCAACATTGCTGTTGGAACATCATCTACACAGTTAGCTATATGAGATGTGTTTGTGCATTGTCCACTAAATTGTTACCGAGGATGTGTCTGGTTAGCAACACCGGTTGGGTTTGGCTTGCTTGATTTTTATTTTTGGTTCATGCTATCAGTAGCTTGATAATGTTAGTACTAAACCTCAATGCCTTGCGCCTTAGAACATTAATACCATATGCATGTTTTACTGAAAGAATGTTTTCACCTTCCAATGTTAGCCCCTATTGGAATAGCAATGAAAAAAAATTGTCCAGGAAAAGTAAGTTACTACATAGTTACATTTTGTGCACAGAAAATCCTTAATGGCCACAGATAATAATAATTTTGGTAGATTTTCGAAACTTTCACGTGACAGTGGATGAAATTATTGATGATGTCGACAAGACTATGGATGAAATTAATGAATAGACTGAAAACATAAAACAAATTCAGGATGCTTTGTCAGCTCCTCTTGGAGCTTCTGCTGATTTCAAAGATGTAATTTGCTGCAGCCATTTAATTTTTCAATCTTGCATTATGTTGCTTTCTCTGACGTATTTATCACCTATTGCACTGAATAAAATTACAGGATGAATTGGAAGCGGAACTTGAAGAACTGTGGAGAGCAGAGTTGGAATATCAGCTTCTGGAGCCTGTTGCAGCTCTTGTACGTCCAGTGCATGTTCTGGCCAAGAAGCAACCAGCTCGCCCTGTGACGAGGACATCACTCCTATAGATACTCGCAACAATCCTCCGTTGATCGTTCAAGGTCCAATCACTAGAGCTCATGCGCAAAAAATGAATTTAGATGTGAGCTCGTTCCTAAGTACTTCTCTATGGGATTATGAGAATAGATTGCTACCGAATGATTATATTGTAATTAGGAACCATGGAGAGGACCAGATGATAGTTGGAGAAGGGCTTCAAGGTGGAGAGGACCAGTAAGGACGTGCAAGTCAAGATAGAGACCCAAATCAAGTCGACTTCGAGCCCACCTCGGAGTCCAGGAGCAGTCAGTGCTAAATCGGACGCCCAGGTCGTATATGGGCTCGGATTTGGATGTTCTTTATATGCTTGGAAAGCTAAGAAGATAATCTTTGAAATGACACTGGTCTCATTCAAAATTCGTCCGGAGTCATCGGAAATTGACGAAACAAGTTGATGTCCAGAATATGTTTCGGTGTTGCGTCGCCGTATTTTGGCCTTTGGGCTGTGTATCATGTTGAGCGCAATAGGGGCGTGTCCAGGGGGGTAGACCATGACCCTAGACTCCTTAAAACAGTAGCCGCCGCCCAAGTTAAGGTTTGTGTTTTGCTTAGATCAATTATGTCAAGAACAGTGTCACCGCTCGTCGGTTTGTGAGACCCCAATTTCGTGAGTTTAATCATACATCTGTAATTATGTTGCAATCTTTCCCATTCTTTCTTGTGTTCTTTGATTCGCAGGCAAGGATTAGCCTTCTGGGTGAGGTCAACCGTGCAACGCTGGTTGATAACCTGAGGAGACGTGGTGTTGCAATTGCGGGGTTCGGAACGTGTTGTTCGGAAGCCGGATCGATTTGAGTCACGACTCCACCAAATCAAGAGTTATCAGAACCTTTCGAAAGATCGGGAAACCCTAGTTCCCATCATTTGGTATCAGAGCTGGACCTTCGTTTAAGGGGGTGGGAATGATAAGGACATCCTTGGGCACGATTTGGATAGGCGCACGACAGTGTAGGCGGCAGCCGTGTAACCGGTTTGGCCAGGCGCACAACAGTGTAGGCGGCAGTCGTGGCCCAGCGGGAGCACGATTTGGCCAGACGCACGATAGTGTAGGCGGTAGCCGTGCACATGGTTTGACTAGGCGCACAACAGTGTAGGTGGCAGTCGTGCACGTCCAATTATCCCACCTCGCTTAGCGAAGGAGGAGCAAGCCACGTTAAAAGGGAGAGCCGCCCCTCACCTATCAGACTAGTCTTTTAGGGAGATTGAGCCTTTCCTTGAGTGGGTGTGCCTAAGAACTATTGGGGGCCGGGCAACCTTAATTTGTTGGGCCTCGACCAATCCCACGCCTGGGCCGAATGCATCACCATGTTCCACAAAAAGCTACAACTGAAGATGATGAACTTGCTGCACTCTGTAAGGTGAAATGGCGTTGTAATCAGGTCAATGTTTGATCCATTTCTACCGTTCGGTATCTATTAGCTATTCATTTCATGGGACTACTTGACCGGTACCTATTAGCTATGCTGAGTGGTGTATACAAGTATATTGCTCAAGTGTAGAAATGTACATACAGTAACTAGCTGTTACATTGTCCTTGCTCATTCCTTTGAATGTTTTGAATCTTTGATTGTTCAGTGCTTGAAGGAGCTGGTGGCAGCATACTTCAAGGAGGAATCACAAGACAATAATTGGAACGAATACAAATTGAAGGAGTGAAGGATGTCGGTACAAAGTCTGTTAGCTGGAAGAACATCGGTGTCCATGACAAGGTGCAAAGCACCGGGAGCACTTGCCAAGAAGGTTGGTTGCAATCTAGGACAAATTATACAAACCCGACAAGATTGGCATGGCAAGATCCATTATCCATTTTTTGATATATACAATTTTAATAATCTTTCTTTTTCTTTATGTGAGCTCGTTTCAAATGTTTACTTTGCATCATGGCCAACATTTTTTTGTGTGATCTATACAATTATGAATTTGTTTGATTTTTTATGTTGCATGAATGCTTATCGGTATTCAAGTAGGAACATGAGAACACTTAAACTATTATGTGTAAAATGAGAACCAAAAGCTACAACATTTGGTTGAGACGCTTTGTTTACTAAATGATTTCATTTTTTATCTATGTATAGAATAATGGAAGTAACATAGAAAATTGTGGAGCATATGGATCTAAGCGTCAATGAGTCTATCAATACTATGATGGTTGATACAATCGTTTTTTATTGATTCATCGGGTGCACTGATGCATGATTCATTGACATGCACATCCTGCTACACAATCTATTAGGTAAGAATTAATCTAATATTCATGTAGTTATTTTCATCTGCACAGATATGCTTTTATGCTATAATTTGCATCATGTAAACAACAAATATACTATTTGGGATTAGACTCCCCTTTATTCAATGTTGTTGTTTTCTTGTCACGTCCCTAATTAGGGGATGAGGCAGAACAAGAGGAATTGGGGATTGTCATCAGGGTAGATGGACGCTGAACCGGACACTTGAGATAGGGCACGCCGACATATAGAACTTTTGGCGCTGCTTTTGATAAGGTTTTTTTCCCACCAACTGCGAGAACACCATGTGACTGATGCATCAAATAGTAAAATTATTTCCGACTATCATTATTATTTAAATATCATGTAGAGTCCTTCAGCTTTGTACTCTCTGTAGGCTTTGAGGTGGGCGAATGCAACTATAGTGATTGCAAGTTAATGCCTTTCATTGTTTGTGCTATTTCTTGGCGGACGTTACGACACGAGTCTGACCACCAATTCTTGAATAAACGAGGTTATATGGTTCAATTCATGCATTTTAATTTATTTCTAATAAAATTTTATGAGTTTTGGTGAATATGTGATGTGCAGGTACATAAATGAACAAATATGGACTAAAGGGGCAAAAGAAACACAACAAGGTAAGGTCCAAAGTGTTGATTCCCAGTCAGCACGATCAAATGGTGGCCTGTAGAAGTCACACAGATCGTTGACGTCATCAATACGGGAGAAACAAAGATAAACCCACCGAACCCAGCTGAGGGTGGACAATCCTGGAAGTCCCTAAGGCAATGGCGGTGGATCAGAGGACGACCGAGGCAGCAGGTAACTTCGGCCGAACTGATCGCTTCAGCCGAAGTTATCCACTTGCAAAACCGACATGCAACCTCCACCAGGAAGTAATCTGGAGCGTTGGGCGAGAAGTGGTGGAGATCCTATGGCTCGACCGAACTAGGTAGTTCGACCGAATCAGGCACTTCAACCAAAGTGCCCAGGATCCCCCTGGGATGCCTTGACCGCTGAGTTGCCTTCCCTCCAACTCTAGCTATAAATTGAGAGTTCTCCCACCATTTCAATACACACCAAGCCAAGGAGGTTTCTAGTTTACACTCTCTAGTAGAGTTAGGATAATTTAGTTAAGAGTTAGAGTTGAGTCGAGCTCTAACTCGAGGTTCCAGAGTCATCTTCGGAAGCTCTTATATTAGCTCTTGTATCTTTTACTTTTTCTTTTGTAAGACTTTGAGTTATCAATATAATATCTTTATCTTACCCATCGAATCATTTATATTTAGTATCTACTTTATTCTAGTTGTGATATATGTTGTTTAGAGTATAGTAGTTGTGGTTCTAGCTCTAGAAGTTCTTGCTTAGTTCTCTGTCTCAGCTGATCTCTTCGATCCTAGCCAATTGTTAAGGAGAATAAGATCACTAGACGTTGACAGGGTTGCTTAGTGTAGGCATGGTGCCTGTACTTGAGGGTGAGATTAGAGTGTCCCAAATTCAACGGATAGTTGTGGTAGCCGCTAGGTAGTAACAACCATATTGGCCTATTTATTCCACCATATTAGTCTTGTCTTTGTAGAACTACCTTTTGAGATTGACAATTCCCCTTCTCATCCCTTTAGGTGAGCTTGCGGTCCCCTGTTCGGACATTGAGATAATAGAGTTAGATTTAAGCCATAGACCTTATTCTTAAGCTGTTATATCTTTTCGCTTGAGTGACCCAAATAGATAAATTGTAGAGGAATCATCTTTTCTTGTTGTCCTCCCAACTAGCTAGTCCGCTCTCTTTATTTATCTGAGTTATTCTTGTGCTATGTGTCACGATCTATCACTCATATTAGTATCGTTACCTTTGCCTTATCATGGTAGTGTACTTCTTTGTGATATCATTCGAATATCTGTTTACTAATCATCCTATTATAGAAAATATAAATTACAATACTAAAATGCTACAATAGTGATTCTATATGCTTGCAGATTATATATTTTATTGAGCCATAGAAAAAACTAATAAAATACTTCTTAGGCTGTTAATCTGTTACCGGGGATACAAAATTCAGTTTCTCGTCGAGCCCTGACCCAAGGTGTTTCTGGTATTTACTACCGCACCGAGTTAGACCAAACAGGCATTTGCGCAGCCTGTATGGCGAGACTAGAGAGCTAAATAATTGACCTGCCGAAGATGCGAGAATGTGAGATGCGTCGGCCGCACTGAACTGCCACTGATGAAGCTGCTGCTCGGGAGTCGGGACAACCGTGATCGTGCTAATTATCCACGCTTGCGGCGGCTCTGTCGCCTTTCTCCAACGCCGTCTTGGACCTCATCGGTGTCAACGGGTTCTGGCCCCTCTGCCCTCTGCTCTGCCTCCTCGTCTCCATCGGCGTGGCCTCGTTCAAGGAAGTCGCTGCGAATGATTAGCTACAGCCTGAACGGGTTCTGGACAAACGGCCGTGGCGGTTTCAGCAGCGTTTATCACGATTGTTTGTCTCACTCAACGTCTCATTGCAGTGGACAAACAAGCTGCTTGCGAAGCTTTTTCTCACTCCAAAAGACATAGATGCAATTATTTTTTTCTTGAGCGGCCCGTCATAGCAGCATTATTCATCGTCTATTTACAAAAGGCCAGTTTATACATTTTTTGGAGTCTGGTCATGCATATAACTTAATTTACTGCCGCATGTCGTTCAATTTTCATGTACTGCGCATGAAGGCTTCGTAAGCAGAACACGAGCGTTGAGCATGCACACCCCTACTGCCGCATCACGAATTTCAATAGGGTTTTCAACTTCGTTTTTTTCCAGTCAAAGTGAAATCAACAAGATTCGATAAATTCACTAAAAAATTCAATCAAACTTAACGGAAAAAATATCTTAAAAATTTCGATCAAACTTGTCGGAAAAAAATGACAATTTAAGTTTCTGAAAAACCCTACCAAACTGATGTTCACTGGAAGGGTGATAGTGTTGTGGTTTGCTTTCATTTGTGGATTAGAGGGCTGCTGCGGTTGGAGCCGCGGTGGCTACATTTTAGTTTCTGGACCTATCTGTGATAAAAGAAAATTGCCCAAAAATAGCATACCGAGAGACTTCAAGTGGATTTAACTGAAAAATTTTATTTTAGTTTATTCATGCATGTTATTTGTATTTGAATGAATCATGTTTCGAATTTTTAACTGAAATCGCATTTTTTGGCCACTGCTGAAAAATACTGAATTTCACAAAATTTCAATGAGATTTGGTGAAATTTTGAACTTGCTCTCACCAACGCTATACCCAATAGCCTGACATATAGTTTGCCTCCAGAATATTGGGATCGTTTGCCTTCAGAATATTGGGTTGAGTACCAGACATTGGTCCGACACACCTCCAATTTAGTGGCATGGTGCAAAGGGACGTGACAGCTCTTGGCTGGCTACCTTCGCTGCACTGACCGAACCTCCAATTTAGTGGCATGGTGCGAAGGGACGTAACAGCTCTTGGCTGGCTACCTTCGAAGCCTTGACCGATGAAACTGCGTTCATCTGATGTCCTTCAATTGAGCAGCAGATTTACGATGTTAGGTTCCGAGTTGACAATTCTAAATACAAAGCCAAAACCTCGGGACCAATACAAAACCAAATATCTGATAGTGTCTCCTCCATCAAACCTGACAGTGTTTCCTCCTCACTATTGATGTTGAAACACCGAGCCAACTTGTTTCTCTCCAACCTCTCACGACAAGCATGCATATATACGAACTAGTAGCCTATTTGACAAGGAATAGCTTCATGGGGCAGCAAATTATCTCTAGCTAGCCTCTCCATTTATATATGTTGAAAGATGGCTCCTATGTCCGAGCACCAGTTAGCTCATTCTGTTTTGGTTGGGTTTTCATGCATCTAGACATCTATTATAAATTTAGGCTCACACCAGAAAATGACCCTCACATCTAATTCGTGTTTTTTTCCTTTTTGTTTTTGGGTTATCAACTCTTTTGTGCAGGAAGAAGGCAGAACATGTGTACCTCAATCCTCCTCATGAATTCAGTAACTGTGAGTTCATGCTATGAAGCACGAAAACAAGTGCCGCGCCCAAGCCAGTTACCAATTGCGTTAGCCTAGTGTAGTGGTGAGGGCTCCAGTAATTCTCAATAATTAAAGATGATTAATCTAGAGAGAAGATCACGGACCTCAATTACCTCTTGGTGAAAACTATTTGACCCACCGGACCTTTTCTAATTTCCCAGTATCACGTTATACGTACAGTTACAAAATTAGCAAGTTTCTCATTGTAAAGCAACAGCTTGAACTGGAGCAAAACAAAACATGTATTCCAGTACCGATTCATCATTTTCTCTCGGTGTGTGCTGCTTCATTAGCTTCCAGAGAGCAACGCATAGGCGGCAGCAACCTGCACGACGAGCTGGCATTGACAGCTTCAACTGGAGAAGAAAGGTAGACCACAAAGATGCCGTTCTTCTGTCACTAGTTACCGCTTTACTGTGCCAAAAAAATGAAAACACGAGCCATCGAGAACAGGGAAAGCTAAATCTCTCTATGAATGGGTGAGAAGGGTAGCAGATTTGTAGTGGGTAGGTAGTTGGGGCATGATCTGAATCTGGACAGATCCAGCCTATATCTTTACATCAGTCAAGCAGTGGTTGTAGCAACAAGTGCAGTCCCAACCCATAGTATTTATGAATAGTATCTATAATGGCACGTTAGCAAAACATTACTTTAGAAATAATATTCTCCAACCCATAGATTCTTTTTAGATAATAGAAAAAACATCCGGCTTCAGACATCCTCTTGCGAGAGAATGCATCACACCATAAACGTTACAAAGAAAATGCACATGTTCTACACCATAAATGAACATGAAGCCAATACATAAAAAAATCTGATGTAACAAATAAAAATTACAAAATTAAGAAAAAAAGGAGAAACTCAATTTCCCAAACAAGCTAAATAAGGTGATCTCTCTCCGCAGCATATTTCGTAAAGTCACATTCAAATGAATCAACTCTCCACCTTAGGTGAAAGAGAATCTGAGGCATGAGCCAAATCCAACAACGGGGAAAAGAAACAACTCCATCTGTTGATTGACGCTTTGACCACCAAACCAAGACCGCGGCAAAATCATCCATACTCCCACTAACATAGGCAAGGATAAACAAGACACCAATAGCTGTTGAAAAATCTGAATTGCGCAACTACAGTAACCACATGAACTGCACCATTGCTCAAAAAACCTCCATAACGATGCCTCCATCAAGAAAATGATGATAATCGCCACCATCGCTGCCCTCCGGAACAAAGTTTTCACCTGGAGATCTAGTGATGGGATGGGACCAGGAGAAAAAGATGGCGCTTTCAAGAAGGAAAACAACACTTAGAGGTGTTCACACCATGATTTCTTAGTATGGGTCCTTAATAAATTCATCATCTTTTCTCTCTACCAATTATGTTTTGCTTTTTATCTATCATGAAGACACTATCATCTCCCAACCCAAACATGGTAGTGTCCTATGTATAGGTTCTTGTGTTGAAACTGGGTCTTGGCATAAGACCCAGTTTCTTGCTCTTTCCTTCTCTCTCCTATTTAATATGGTGCCATGTAAGCAAATAGTCATATATGACATTCCATTTAATGTTATAGAAACTATCCTACATGAAGGGTTGAGAGAATATTTAGAACCTTGAAAAAACCATAATATCTAAACCTAGCATTTAAATTATATTCTGATATTAGCACAAGATATCTGAAAAACAATGCCCCTCTTGAGTATATTTGGATAATATTTTATCAAAGAATAATTTTTTTGAGCGGAACAATGTTCCAGGTTCATGACAAAAACGTCCTAGATTTAGGATAAAATTGTTCCCGCTAAAATAAAAATTGTCCAGAAGGGAAATGATGCTACATCTTTAAGACTTTAACCACAACAACAAATGTTCAAGTGTAACAATAAATTGTTCGAGTGGAAATGCAAATTCGTGGAAGAGAAAGAAGATTTGTGCTGCTGGCTTCTTTGAGAAGAATTATTGAACTGGAAAAAAATGTTCAAGCTAAGTGAACAAAACGTAAAAGCATGGGACAAAACTTTAGGCTGCATTTTTGTGAAGTGTGATGATAGGAGAATTGTGACAACAACCAGAAAAACAAGAAGGCGAAAGGACAACAGATGTCAGCTATGTCTACTACAAAACAACGTGGTACTTGACTTCTCAAGGAAAATCTTCATCTTTGATGAGCTACCACGTGGTTTTTGGGCCAGGCTTATGAGACAGGCTGTGGCTGATGCCCACAATCTGTCACTCCTCCCAAACATGATTTGCATGCGCAGACCATGCAGGGTACTGAACTTGAACGCATGGTTTGTAGAAAACCATCCTGAGGAGTCATGCAGTGCGCATACAAGCTTCCCCAAATTTTTTTGCGTGATGCATTTCCATTATTACCAGCCCCTTTACAACAAGGAAGAGAGACTAACTTGTAAGGTACGTCGCTTCACGAGTTACAGTCCTGGAGATTGCGTTTTCCATCTCACATTATGCATGGTGTGCGTGAAAATGAAGTTGTGTATGGGTACTTGTGCAAATGATGCATGAAAGGGTCCCAGCTTATACAATCGCTAGGAGTGCGCGATAATAAGTGTGGAGGTGGTCAAGGTTGGATCATCAGACGTACACGTACCGCCATGCCAGAGACACCATTTGCGTTATCTATGTGCATACTGCTCCGATCCAGGACGAGAACAACAAGCCAGAGTTCAGAGGGTTTGTTGGCTACCAGATGAAACATTGATCTAGCAAGTGGTTTCGCACCCCAAAGATCTTAACGTCCATATATATATATATATATATATATATATATATATATATATATATATATATATATATATATATATATATATATATAGGAAAAATCCATTCTACACGCGTGTGTAGCTACGTCTACCTATGTATCTCATGATACATGATGAATTTGATCCGACGAAGAGTATGTACATGTAGTATGTGATGATACTAGACTATCTGTGATGATATATATATTGAGTATGTAAGCATACATGGAGTATATGGACATACTATTTTATATAGTATTATAAATGTACAATCAAAATATATTTTAAAATAGGTTTGATTATGAAATTTTTTCATGTAACTCGCTTTGAAGTATCTTAAAATTAGTATATGAACGTACTAAAAATGATAAACTAGTATGCGGACATACGTATAATGATATACTAATGGTGGGTGTAGCTACACACATGTGTAGATAAAACTCGTCATATATATATATAGAACCTATAGTCTATGGCCGGCCATAGAATAACTATTCTATAGTCACTTTGAGTTACTATAATTACTATAGTAATTCATGAGATTTTAGTAACTTCTTACTAAGTAATTTACTATAATATAATGGTAAATATCTCCATGTGTGTTATAGTAAACCCAATTATCATAAATATGTATTGAAATTATAGTAAATTACTACATAAAACTACAGTAAAAGGAGGTGGCTACAGAATAACTATTCTATGGCCGGCCACAGAGTATACCTTCCATATATATATATATATATTATAGGAAAAATCCTTTCTACATGCGCATGTAGCTATCTTCACCTGTGTATCTCATGTTAGAAGACGTGTATAACCCAACGAAGAGTATGTACATGTAGTATATGATGATACTAGACTGTCTGGATGGTATGTAGGTTGAGTATGTAAGCATACTTTGAGTATGTTGACATACTAATTTCTATATACAGTATAATGGTATAATCATAATAAATTTTAAAAATATGGTTGCTTCTGAATTTTTTCATGCAATTCGCTTTGGAGTATCTTAGAATTAGTATACGAACATACTCAAACTGATAAATGAGTATGTGAACATACACACAATAGAATATTGATGGTGATGGTAGCTACAAGCGCTTGTAGATAAAACTATATATATATATTATATATATATATATATATATAGAACCTATAATCTATGGCCGGCCATAGAATAACTATTCTATAGCCACTTTGAGTTACTATAATTATTATAGTAATTCATGAGAATTTACTATAATATAATGGTAAATATCTCCCTGTGTGTTATAGTAACTCAATTACCATAAATATGTATTGAAATTATAGTAAATTACTACATAAAACTACAGTAAAAAGATGTGGCTACAGAATAACTATTCTATGGCCGGCCACAGAGTATATCTTTCACACACACACACACACACACACACACATATATATATATATATATATATATATATATAAGATTGGCTCGACTCCCTTTAGCAATCTCATATTCATTGAACAAATAATACAAAGGATGGAGTACTATAGTAGTATGTGGACATCGAAAGAATGCTATAGTTAGTTTAAAATGTAGTTGTTCCTTCCTACAGCCACCTGCCATCATGCAACAAAATCAATGCTTAATCTTAACACCTTTTTTTTTCGTGACCGTGCTTGAGCACATATTTCACTAAGAGGAATCTTAGCACTGCAAATTGTTCGCACATTCAATTGTTCGAGAGACACGACCAATATCTTCATCGCAGAGGACAACTTATGTAACCTCTCGAAGAAGTACTATTTTTTTAGAAAATGGAATTATGTCCGGCCTCTGCAGCCACCGCACACAGCCATCTAAGAGAAGTACTATGTGTGGATCCAAAGATGAATATAAAAATTTCTAATGGTAGATCATGCATTTTTTTTCGAAACCAGACTCAGCCCCATTTCCATTCTAAACAAGCAGAATCACTTACCCACAAGAAGAGATAGAAGACTGGAAAAGAGAGATAATTATCTGATTGAATCTGCCTAGTGTAACCAGATTATTAATTATTACTCAAGGCACTACAGTTTTTTAGGCATAACCTGAAAATGGTTGGAGCATTGCTCGAGGCATTGAAGACTTAAAAAAAGACCGGACCAACATGTGGTTATTTGTTTCTTTATCATCATCAACTCAAATTTCTAACTCCTTCCATTGTCGCTTTATCCTTGATATTCTCAACTGGCGCCCTCCAATTGGCTACATGAGGTGTGGTGGTTGAGCCATCATGATTTGGCATGCGGACTTAGCTGAATGTCAACCCTTCAATCACCGTCTACTTAAGTCCAATCCTGTATAAACCTGCCCAATTAGAAAGAGCACACATGATAATAAAATTCACAAGGACGCTTGATAAGCTTTCTGTTACAAGAAAAATGCAAGGTTTGTTTCTAGATTTTCAAAACTATAAAACTCTTTGTTATTCAAAATCTGTTTGTCGAGACATGCCTAACAATGAAACAAACATAACATTCTGTTAGTAGCAACCAAACATGTACCATTAACGTTTTTTATGACCACTAAACTCATATTGAACTTTTTTACAAATAATGGGACAATGCATCCTACCACATGAAGCTCTTGCTCTAGATGCTGAGGGTATCAAATCTTTTCCACTTTTGATGAATGAAAACTCCTATAACAGTAAGATCTTAAGTCTTCGCTTTGATGAAGCAAAGCATGAATTGGATATTCAGTGCTCTCTCTTATCTAATTGTGCAACCTCAATAGGCACATGGAAATACAAGCTTTTTTGTTTCACTCCATTGTCTCACGACTATATATATACATCGACAAAGTTTGAGACCCAACAAGGAAATGGATTGGCATGCCTCTAGCTGCTGCTTCCGTTTACTTACATATAGAAAGATAGATGATCTACCAGATAGCTCATCCATTTTTGCCTTACTCATGAAAACATTAACACACTTAGTACATCTTGTGTATGATCTTTTGACCAGCCAGTTTTTTATGCAAGAAGGAAGCACAATATGTGTTACTCCTCTTAGACCAGGCCGTGTGAATCACGAGGGACTTGAGGCACCTGGCACTGTTCTGGGCCTGATCCGCTCCACGGCCACTACCACACGGACACTACTACAGCTCGGACAGGTGGCTGGCTGATCACATCGTAGCTGCTCATTGATCGACATGGATCATTGATTGACCGTGCCGACACGGCGAGACCGGGAGCCATGAAAAGCCAGAGATAGATCGACATGGCCACTAGCTTATGAACTGGCACGACCTTCCTGTCTAGCACTGGCACAACGATTATTCGTCACGGTGCCTCAGGTGTTTCTCCTGGAGAAGAGAGTGTTGGATATATGCCCTAGAAACAAATTGGATTGGATCCACTAATGAGTTATGATGGATTTTATCCATTAAGGTACCAGAGTCTTGATGGACCACAAATATTGAAAGCCCATTAGTGACCTTTATATATACATGGCGGAGGGAGGGGGAAACCTAATTCGCTACAGTACCCGCACGTGAACAGTAGCCACCGCTACAGTACCGTGCGTGAACAGTATATAGCTAATAATGTGGGCACATGTATGACATGGGGCTGGACTGTCCCAACTTGAGATCTTATTGTATGTTTATCTCTTTTCACAACGCGTATGCTTTGTCCTAAGACCTGAGATTGTCGCATGTACTCAAGATATGAATTGACCTACTTAGGGACTACCAAACGCTACTTCGTAACTGGGTAGTTATAAGGGTGGTTTTCGGGTTTGTCAGGAAGCATGCTGTGAGGCGTGGTCAATCAAGATGGGATTTGCCCCTCTCTATACGAGAGAGATATCTCTGGGCGCCTCGAGTGATCGGATCAAGAAATGCATGGTCGTGCTAGGTTAATTGTTAACCTCTTGAAGGATCCAACTCACAGGTTCGAGAAAGAGAGGTCGACTTGGAGTTAGACCAAATATCATGAGGCAAAGGGAATAGCTTGTATGTGATGTTGTGGTGGTTCGTCTGATGTGATCTTTACGTTCGCTTGGGAGTTGATATGTCTTGCTAGAGGCCAATGTTAACTATTGGACCGAGTAGGAGTACTCGGGACATGTCTATATGTGCGTGAAGCCATAGGGTCACACACTTAAGGGGTTTGGAATATTGAAAAGCTTGCCTATGTGATTGTCTCTAGTGCAAGTGGAAGACCGGTGGATATATGCCCTAGAGCCAAATTGGATTGGATCACTAATGGGTTTTGATGGATTTGATCCATTAAGGTACTAGAGTCTTGATGGGCCACAAATGTTGAAAGCCCATTAGTGACCTCTATATACAGGGTGGAGGGAGGGGAAAACCTAATTCGTCACGGTACCCACGCGTGAACAGTAGCCACCGCTACAGTACCACGGGTGAACAGTAGCTGCGCGCTACAGTAATTCCTGCAGCCCCACCTCCATCCATATCATGAAGATCACGGTCATTCGTGAGGTGCTAGTACACCTACGTTTGGCGTTCCATCCTCGTACGTGTGGATACCTCGGAGGTGCTGCGCTTGGAGCACAAGGACGAACCACACGTGCATGACCAGACGGACATGAGCAACTGCACGACACTGCCACTTCGACGCGTTCGTCTACATCGAGACGGCTTCCGCTGCATCTACGCGTCTAGTGGTAACGATCCGTTTTGGGGTAAATGAGTTTTTTGTATGTGCTAGTGTAGCCTCTCGGTTCCTCTTCAGAGAGAGGCAAGCAAACCGCTCAGAAATCAGAAAGGACTGTGTGTCGGTTGATAATTGGTTTGCGTTCATCCTGTCACCTAATAAAAAAAAGTGCCAGAACAATTTTGCAGGAACAAGTAAAAAGAATTGTAATAATGCTGAAAACCATAGTGTTATCTATCATTCAATTAGTGCTGAAAATTGTAAAAACTTAAAATAAATATTTAGGACTCATATTTTTTATAATAGTGTAAAAGAGTTCCCGATTATTGCACCATCCGATTCATACAACAAATTTAAAGATGTATATGACATAATTTAATATATCTATTCCAAGAAATATTGAATATAGTAATTTTCCTAGTTTCTAAAATAAAAATATTATAGAAAAGTTTAAGCTCTCTACAAGTTTTACATTTTTTTCTCAAATATATGTGAAATGAAGTAGTGCTCCACTTGTGAATGGAGTTTTTATTTTATTTTCAGCTCTGAAAGCGCGGGAGTTCGTTTCTAAGGAGCTCCTTACTTTAGATCATGTTCTTGCTGCTCCTGCACATGTTGCTAAATGGTTTATTGCTCTCGCTTGCTATGCCAAAAGTTTCAAGAGCTAGATATTAGATATTGTAAATTCAAGAAACATTGAATATTGGGATTTTCTAGTGAAACATAAAAATGTTATAGTATTTTTAGATTTTTTTTATCAATTTCTGGTATCAGTACACGTAAGTCCATACTTTACTCCTAGGTTGACAGATGCAAGTGTTGCTTGCTATGCCGAAAGGCTTAAGAGCTCGATATTATATATTGTATTATACAATATATATCCAGCTCTTAATTAAGAGTTTCTGCATAGCAATTGAAAAAAGGAAAGTATAATTTTTTTTACCGCATAAGTATCGGAAAAGTATGACTTTCATCCCTTACGTTTTAGTTGGTGCAAATCAGTCCTTTAACTAAATAGTCCGGTGCACTAGTCATTCCTACCTTGGCACACTTTAGTATTTATCTGATCGTGGTTTACGCCACATCATCATTCCTATTTCCTAGAGTGAAATAAGTTTCTTCAAACACATATACTAATATGAAAGAAAAGAATAGATTCTTAGTACTTTAGACGTACTGTAATAGTTGACACTATGGCTCCAATTGATTGCCATGAATCTGTGAAATTACTTAATGTATCTTCCCTCCATGATTTTGTATCTTACGAAATGGATATTTTCATGATGAATGAACAGGATATAGTGCTAGTGTGATGTTAAGTGGCAGTATGAACTTGTACTCATGGGCGGCTAAAGTTTGTATGGCAAATGAGATAACTTGCATGTTACTGAATGGTGGGACTTGGTTATGAATGAATGTAGTTTGTATGGCTAATGTGCTTGTTGTAGTGAACTTTTGAACTAAATTGTAGTCAAATGAGATTTTATTTTTGGCAAAATAGGCAAATTGGTCCCTGAACTTTTGCCCAAGGGTTGACTTCGTCCTCCAACTCTTGAAAAGGCCGATATAGTCCTCAAACTTTGGGTTTTTGGTTCAATTCCGTCCCTCATCTAAGCTGGAAAGCCAAGTAGGTGTGCCACATCATCAAGGGAGGGGCATAGTATACGACATCCGATTCATTCATATCAGCCAATGTTCATAAGCAATTCTCACGAAACAATTAAGATGCAAAATCAACGCAATGCAAATATTATTGGTGCAAGTTTTAGAGGCATGCCCAGAGATGGTTCAGCTAGATAGTAATTGGAGCTGTTGCCTAGGCCATGGGTTATGATTTATGTTCATGGATGAATTAAGTAGCCTAGCCGGCCCGTGAAAGTGAAACCCTAAGACCCGGTTGGATGACGTGGCACACCTACGTGGCTGTCTAGCTTGGATGAGGGATGGAATTGAACCGGAAACATGAAATTCAATGGCCTTTTCAATCAAGAGTTGGGGACCAAGTTGACCCTTGGGTAAAATTTTAGGGACCAATTTGCCTATTTTGCCTTTATTTTTTCATTCATATATATGATAAGGTTTGATGATCAGTTGGTAAAAACAGATGTAACCATTAATCTATCTATGGGTAAAAGTTGTTACGCATTGTCTGATGGTATACATAGGCTGTCGGTATATCTCAATGTTGGGTGAGACTATCTGTCGGTACAAATGTAGTTCGTCGGTGTAATTTTTTACCGACGGCACTTAAACCAACTGCAAGTATTTATTGGTGTAACTTTATACCAACATGTCCTTAGTTGCTAAAATCGCTTATACCAACAGCTCGGATGCTGATTTAAACAACTAAATATAACTGTCTGGTGCGAATCAGTTTTGGACATGACAGCATCAGAGGGAAGTAGATAGAGTCACCTAGGTTGTGAGATGTTCAATAGTCATGCCCCGCACCCGTGCATATGTCACATGCGCGGCATAAAAGGGTGCCGCCCTCCTCGGTCATGTGGGATGGCAGACCACACTCAACATCATTATCTTTTATGATATGGATAAGTAGTGATTAGTCAGAAGATTTTGTAGCTTGAGGCGCTATCAGATGATACTAAACCATTGTTAAGCCGATGCAAGGCTGATTAGGATACACCTGTTTAATTAGTTATAGTGGGTTAATTTGTACAAATTGAAAGATAAAGGATAAAGCCACGGTTTCACAATACTTGACAAATGATTTTAAAAACTTTTTTTCTAGGACTGGAGTGGCATTAACAAGAGTGGTGGACGCAGTTGATTTCAACATTTACAAGTCTCAAATCCATGCTTGCTCTCCCTAAACAGACACTCTGTTTGGATATATAATGTATGCTGAAGTTTGTCAGAATTTACCAAAGTTTGCTCATATTTAAAATTATTTAAAAAATATGAAAGTTCTATCAAGTTTTGTTGTCGAAAGAAATTTGATGTCTATCAAAATACTACCCAGATGTTAGATGACAAAATCAGGGTAAAATTACATAGCACTCCGAAAAAACAAGGGAAAATCTATATGGGTAAACTAGTATTTACATTACATACTTGAATTGACACCATTACGTTTTCTAAAAAAAGGGGCAAACTATGCCTTCATTTTGAAAAAAAAGTAATGATAAATTTACAAAGTTTGAAAAAATTGGGAGCAAATTCACTATTAACCTATGAAGAAGTGAAGAGTAACCACATGAGCACAAATGCCCTTTCTTTTTTCTAGTTTCTGCGATAAGAAAACTTGATGCAAACTCCTACCACAATAAGATGAAGCGTCCCATTTTACAGGATATGCTAACCAATACATACAACATTCATCAGCCACATGTAGATACAAACTTATTTGTTTCACTCCGATGTCCCAAGACAGCTGTTGATAAATTTCCAACTCCATCGAAACAAAGGATTAAAGAGGAAATGTATTGGCATGCCTATAGTTGCTTCACCTTTACTGATGATATATAGAAAGGTAATGATTCAGACACAGATAACTCATCCATTTTTTGCCTTTGTAGTCATGAAAACGAATACATATGCATGTACATGCCCATGACATTTGGACCAGCCAGTGTTTATGTATGAAGCAGCCACACAATATGGAGCTGCCCGGTTCCTTGTCAGGAGGGTTGCCTGATGGCGATTTTGTTCTTCACCCCACATGTCATGAAGCGTCGCAATCTTCCTGCCTAGCACTAGCACAATCTGATTGCGTGAGGGTGACTTAGGTAGGTGAGCGAGCTGTGAACGAGAGGCAATCGAAATATCAAACCACTCAGAAATCTGAAAACTGTGTGTTGTTGTCGTTGTCGTTTGATTAGGAGACTGTGTTGGTGTTAGAGACGCGCAATGGATTCGGCCCGTGCCGTGTGTGCCGCTGCACCCACAGGCCAGCGCAACATGAAGCCCAGGTCCAACGGAGCTCCAACCAGCAAGACTCAGGCTTAACTCAACCCAAAAGACTAGCCTTATGGGTGAGGACTGCCCCCGCCTTATATGTTGTGCTCCTCCATCATCGATTTTTGATGTGGGACTAAACCTAACAATCTCCCATGTCACACATCGGACCTAACTCTTCCATTAGAAGAGGTTATCAACAAGCCCCGAGTTTTAATCCTCCAGCTGCTGCACCTGGAGGCATTCACGGGCTAAGCCCAGTGACGTTAACGGGCTCCCCCGTCATCATATGACCATAGAAATTTTTACAGGTTTCACGACCTTCGGCTCTGATACCACTTGTTAGAAAACGCGCAGCGGAATTCCGCCTAGGCCACAATACCCACGGGCCAGCGCAACATAAGCCCAGGTCCAACGGAGCTCCAACCAGCAAGACTCAGGCCTAACTTAACCCAAAAGACTAGTCTGATAGGTGAGGACTACCACCGCCTTATATGTTGTGCTCCTCCATCATCGATTTTCGATGTGGGACTAAACCTAACACAAACCATTTATTAGTCGTTGACCTAGGAGAATCGTCTCCAACAAGTGATAAAAGTCTACAATTCTCCTTGAAATTAAGTTTGCCAACAATCTTGGGCTCACGCGTGTAAACAATCCGGTGCCAACACTAATGTACAGTGGTACCAGCAACAAAAATTTGAGAATGGATGATGTACCATGTTACCGGATCTAAAAATTGAGGTAGCATCCATGATTGAAACATTGGACTATGTCTAGAGCCCGTTGAAGAAATTCCCGGCGCTGCTGAAGAAGCAGTTGCAGTCGGTGAAGGAAAGGAGATCCACATGCTCCGCTCTGCTCTCTGACACAGGTGCCACACGACCCCATGTCCTCTGCTCTGGCAACTCGCGGCTCGAATGTTAGGAATAAACCACGCCATGGTGTATGTGTGCTTGGCGTGCGTCGCGTGTGTGTGTGCCATGTGCATGCTTTCACGTTGAGTAAGTTTGCCATTTGTTGGTTAGGAGTTAGTTAGCATATGTGTGTGTTGCGTGTGCTAGTGGTGTGAGTCTGTACATGGCGCTTGAGTTTGTGCTCGCGTCAATGTCCTAGGATGCGTCTAGCACGTTGAGTAGCACGTGCTTCAGGTTTGTTAGGGAGGTGCAAGGATGGCCGAGAGTTGGTCATTGGTAGCGGTACACTACCAGAATGATCAACATCTGCACCGGGTGAGAAAGCCCTTTAGCAGGCTAAAGGGGTACCCCTTTAGCACCGGGTTGAATAACCGGTGCTAAAGGGTCCCTTTAGCACCGGGTGCAGCCACGACCCGGTGCTAAAGGGCCTGCCCCGCAGCGCCTTTAGCAGGGCCTTTAGCACCGGGTCGTGGCTGCACCCGGTGCTAAAGGGCCTGCCTTTAGCACCGGTTGCTGTCTGCAACCGGTGCTAAAGGCTCCGGATTTTTTTTTGCTTTTTTCAGTAGCCATGCGTGCACGTCTATATACGTATATATTCTAATACGTGTATTCTAATGCGTATTCGGCCGACTCTATATTCATATTAGCTGACATTTCATCAAAATAGAAGACATATATATTACAAAAGTAGATATTCATGCATGTCAACTCGAGTTATAAATATTTAAACTGTATTTTCTACTTAATTAAGATTGACGACTAGCTTGTTGGACTATCCGGCACGTCCTCCAGTACTGGCGAGTAGAATTCTCCTCGGGGATTGACGACCTCGTCCCAGATCCATCCGACGAGCTGTTCTACAATTGCGTCAATTCTTTCTAGCTCTAGGGACTCTTCCTTCAGGTTGAACATCTGTAATTTACAAATAATTGAAAGATATTTAATCCGCCGAGTTGGAGACAATAATTGTGCACTTAATAATAATGGAAATGTGTTTATTATTACGTACCATAATATCCTGTTGTGTAAGTTTTTTATGTCCCCAATTCCACATGAAATCGCAAACATAGTATGCACATAAATTATTTCCCGGCCCCTGTTTGGTACACTGTCGACCAAAAGAAATTAAGTAAAATTCATATAATATATTAGCCGAGGCCTACATGTATAAATTACTTGCTTACCGGAAAGCCAATGTTCCATTTTAGTGTTTCATGTTGAATTCCCGGGTGTTCTTGACGAAATTGAATCCAGGCCCTGCGAACAAAAAAATTGAGTTAAGTCATTGCGAGTGTAAGGGGTGAATTAAGTAGGGGAAAATATACATCACCTTGTCATCATGTCCATGATGTTCTGTAGTTTTTCTTTTGGAGTGTGCAACGAATCAAAGACGTTCACGACACCCCGGTCAGGACACAATATTATTAGAAACCAGTGGAATCTGTGCACATGTATACATTATAATCAGAAATGAATTAGTACACAGACAGTATTAGAAGAAGCCTGTGTATGTACTCACTCGATGTTGTACGGGATTAGTATGGAGTCGTAGTAATTTTGTTTCTTAATATACTTGTATAGGTTTAAATATGTTTCCTCAGGATTGTGCAGTATCATTGCTTCACTTATCCTTCGAGGATCAACGAAACCAACGTCATATATATTGTCTCTCCGACATTTTTGAATCTCCATTCTACATATGTTAAGCAATAAATAAAGCCCACGTCAGCATAGATTGGAATTATTGTTTTCAAACTGTGAATTATAAGCAACAACAAAGTACTTACAGTGTCCAACAGGTGATCAAATCCACGTCCATGGCGTCGCGGTGGTACAGCTCATATATATCCTTAAACCTCAGCCACACCCAATCCTCATCACCATTGTAGAAATCATGGTCCTTCACGCCTACTTTGATCATGCGCCGTTTATTCCTTCTTGATTCTTCCAAGTACCACTCATGGAATCGGCGCATCTTCGTCTGTAGCTTGCTCTCCATTTCAGGAGGGACCATAGGCTCGCCAAGCTTAAACGGCCTCATCAAATGCACCTGAAGACAACCTCTTTGTTTGTACAATTGTATATTTTTACAATGGGTGCATGGGCAGAACATGAAACCGGACGGCGTCCTGTTAGCCTCGGCGGCATCGAGAAACGTCCTAAGGCCATCACGGAACGCCTGAGCGTGGGGGTCCCCGTACATCCATTGTCTATTCATCTGCACTATTAACCAATAACAAATATACAATACAATTTAAAGATAAAAAATTTAATATATAAATAAATACAAATTATAATATATATTCCATTATATAAATAAATTTCTAAAACTACATTACTATATTCATTAAATATAACATTACTATAAGCCTTATAAGATTTATAAGATTTTCTATTAATTTATAAGATTTTCTAGCATTTTATATTGATTTTCTAGTAATTTATAAGATTTTCTATTAATTTATAAGATTTTCTAGCATTTTATATTGATTTTCTAGTAATTTATAAGATTTTCTAGTAATTTATAAGATTTTCTAGTAATTTATAAGATTTTCTATTAATTTATAAGATTTTTTAGCATTTTATATTGATTTTCTAGTAATTTCTAAAACTACATTACGATAAGCCTTATAACTATTCACAAGTCATACAAAACAAAATACTAACTAGCTTGCCTTCTCTCACCATTTAAAACACAACCTGAACACTCTCTCCACCATGAACTCAAGCTCTCTCCTCTCTCTCCTCCAAGAACACAAGCTCTCTCAAGCTAGCTTTACTTTGATTCACAAATCCCTCTATTTCTAAATCATAGAAGGATTATAAGCTAAATAAAACATTAGAGAATGAAAGAGTGTACCTTGTAGTGCTCCTTAGATGAGTAGAATCTTCACAAATTTTGAAAAAAAATTGGGCAGCACCTCCCCTCCCACGGCCGAGCAGCATGAACACAGCGCCTAAGTGTTCAGCTGGCTCGGGCGGGGGAGGAGGAAGCCCCTATATTCAAACACATTAGCATCGGGTCGTGGCAAGACCCGGTGCTAATGCGCACCCTTTAGCACCGGGTGCAGCCAGCAACCGGTGCTAATAGCCGGTGCTAAAGGGGGGGCATTAGCACCGGGTCTTGCCACGACCCGGTGCTAATGTGTCCGCCCACGCGCCGCCCCCGCTCCTAGCCGTTGGACCCGGTGCTGAAGCCCCATCAGCACCGGGTCTAAAAATGGCCGAGGCGGAGGAGGCGGGCGGATGTGAAGGATTCTGGTAGTGGTAGCGGAGGAGCACAACAACCATCTGGATCACCACTAGAGACCGGTCCTCACGACGGAGTTCGTTGCTCGTACGTGGAGTTGGCCGTGAAGTTCGACGAGTGTGTTGCGTGTGGGCACTGCATCGCTGAGAGGCTCTTAAAAGGCATGCAGTCCTTTTTGTGTATCCTTGTTCAAGCCCGTTTGAGTTGAATAAACAGCCAAGATCCAGGCCGTTCGGCGGCTGTGGCATTCAGCACCATCATTGTTGTTTGTGCTCACACCTCACTGCTCATCTTCTACCTCTATTCAGTGCGTGAGTGAGAAAGATTCCAGGGCTAGATCCAACATCGAACTCCTATGGTCCGGCGCCGCAGCAGCTGCCCCCCTCCCCCTAGCCTTACACGTCTGCACCAATGTTGTTTATTTTCGCACCGCTACAGGTCCCTTCCGCGTTGGCGCTACAGCGGCTCTCTACTCTGGAGCCACCTCTGCCTTCAGCAGCTCATTGTACCACCTCCGTTGCAAGCTTCTCCACCTTCCGCATGGTGGCCTCCGCCGCCGCTAGGGTTATGTTCACAATTGTGGGAGGAGAGGGGCTATTCGTGGGAGGAGCAAGGCGTCGGTACAGGGAATTTTGGGCGGATAGGTGCTGCTTTGCCATAAAAGGAAATCTGTGTATCCAAGCGCAGTGGATCCACTCTGGCATGGATGAGCCGCAGCAAGTACTACAACATGCATTGAGAGTCGTCGATTCGCTTCAGATCATGCGCGTATGCCGTAGACAAATGAGACGACAGCAGCCCTCTTGCTCTTCATTTAATTACCGCCACGTCACATGATTTTTCTGACGTTGACACAAATAAACCACTGTTGTCTCGCCGTTGTATATGCTTTAATTTAATTTATACTAGCAAGTATACCCGTGCATTGCTACGGTGAAGGGGACTTCATGAGCGAAGGCACGCAGGAGCCTTGGATGCTGTCGATTTCATATCCGATGAGGAGCACGCGAAATATCCTCGATGGATAGATTTTTGGTATATTGACCACGAAACCGAGGGGCTTCGATAAAATGACCACGAAACCGAGGGGCTTCGATAAAATAACCACGATACATTGGACTTTGGCGAAATGACCAGGAATCCGTTGTCTCATACGATAGAATGACCAAATTCGAGTTTTACAATTTTTGTAATCTTTTGTTACCATCGAATCAAACTCCCGGCATTACAAAGAAATAGGAACTTGGGAGACGGCGGTGGCGGCGCGCAGGCGGGAGACGGCGGCAGCAGCGCGTGGCGGCCTGTAGGCGCCGGCGGCGCGCACGTGGCGGGGCGACGGCGGCAGCGCGGGGCACGACGGCCTGCAGGGCGACAACAGTGCCCGGGCGGCGGGAGGGCTGCCAAATAGGAGCAGGGGTAGTTTGGTCTTTTCACGTGGCTAAATTGTTCTAAATAATATCAAATAACTTAAAACAGCGGTTGTGGTCATTTTAACGGATAGAACAACGGATTCATGGTCATTTTACCGAAGCCCAACGTATCGTGGTCATTTTACCGAAGCCCCTCGGTTTCGTGGTCAATGTATCAAAAATCTTGCCGTGCTCGGGAACGGCGGCGGGTCGACGATGAGGATGCAAGCAACGTGAGAAAGACGAAGGGGTGCATGCGGTCGTGCAAGATGGAAAAGATGAATGAAGTACCATGTACATTGTATCAAAAATAAAAAGGAAGAACATTGTGCACTAACACATAAGGAAGTTGAACTTTGAGCATCTGACATTTTTTTTTGGAAAACGGAAATGTTTCTTGCCTCTGCATCATTTTTTGAGCATCTGACATTTATGTCATCAAAATTTAATATTGTCACAAATTTGTTTCTCAGTCTTTCTAATTTTGCCTTACATGCACCACGGAGGCCGGACTCTTGCGTGTATTGGACGTTTGATTTGATGAACACTAACCAGTAATGAAGTCATAAATTTGTAGTACTAAATAATATTGATATTACATTTTATTTGGTTGCAGTATTTGATTTCTGGACAGTAAATTTATAAAAAGATTATTTGGTAGTAACAAAAATATCCAAAACCAATTCGCATTCATATTTTAAAATTAATTAAATCTGTAGTTTTGATTACAAAAACTAAAGCACTGGAATTATTTGATTTGTAAACTATCTTGTTTATTTGATGTGATCTTAAATATGCCACTAACGGTTTGGTGGTTGAGCCATCATGGTCTAACATGTAGCCCTTGGTAGAATATCCTCGCTCTTTCAATCCTCAGATCCTTAGACTCTACTCTTGTACAAACATGTCCAATTTAATATTGTAATAAATATATGGATGGTAAAGAATTTCACATAAAGTCTTTTATCCAAATATGATTTGTTTCTAGTTTTCTAAATCGCTCAGGAAATCACTATGACTCCCAAAGAATAAAATTTTTTCCAGAATCAATATGTGAATTGAAGGCCAACATTGAAATTGAAACAATATTAATGATGCGACATTAGAAAAAGAGACAGGATAGTGTGTTCAACCACCTCCATGTTTATTTTTCCTAGATGATAACATCAGAAAGATTTGCCATTGATGTTAACTCATGACAATAAGATTTTAAGTCTTCCCTTGGAGGGCGCAACCATCCTTCTGTTGGTAGTCTTCCCTCCTACTTTTCAACATTATTGGTAGTCTTGTTGAGATACAAACTTACTTGTTTCACTCCAATGTCTCAACACAATTTGTTGATGAGTTTTAAACTTCATGGCAACAGAGAATGCAAGGGGAAATGGATTTGCATACCTCCATTTTTTGCCTTGTAGTCATGGGAAAAACTCTAATATACATGTTCAGCTTGTCGAGCCAGCGTTTATGCGTGAAGCAAGCACAGTATGTGCTGGACTTACATGTTTATATGTGAGCGTGATGCTGCATATGAAGTGTGAAGTGTCAACCCACCCCAATCCCCCCACCTGGTCCAGACTCGGACCGTGCAAATCACCCCGAAATGAAATGATGGATGCGTTTCTGTCAACTGGTTGCGGTGGAGGAAATATTGTGGCCAGTGCTAGGAAAAGAATCATGACAACTAAGTATATATTGACTAGCGCTAGGAATTGAAGGTGAGTGAACTAATCTGACCAGAATTCACGTTTCAACGAACGACGTCGATCCATGACAAGTTCAATAGATTACTCAGAACGATGGGATTAGTCATGGACACTATCGATCACCCAAATCCACACTCCTTCACTGTCTTCGTATGATCAGATCCAGAGCCAACAATCTTGGACTCGCGCGTGTAAACAACCTTATCATCCTACTCCCAAGCTTGAGTATGATATCTCTTGGACCGAGGTGACGCCGTAGCAGTTAGCACGACGACGACGACAACACGAGTAGACAATCACACATAGACAAAGCATCCAACACGACTTCTTCAGCCACTCGCCGGCCGGGTCTGCCAGTCATGTCGCCGGGCGGCGCCGCCGCGGGCACGGTGCCACACTTCGTGCTCGTGCCGATGATGGCCGCGGGCCACGCCGGCCCGATGCTCGACATGGCTCAGGCCCTGGCCAGCCGAGGCGCGCTCGTCACGTTCGTCACCACGCCACTCAACCTGCCCCCCCTCGGCCGCGCCGCCGGCGACGACGCGCTCCCGATGCCGATCCGCTTCCTCCCGCTCCGCTTCCCCTGCGCCGAGGCCGGCCTCCCCGACGGCTGCGAGAGCCTCGACGCGCTCCCGGGCCTCGCCCTCCTCGGCAACTTCAACGACGCCTGCGCCATGCTCCGCGCGCCGCTCGTCGCGCACCTCAGGGATGATGCCGCCGTCCCACTGCCGAGCTGCGTCATCTCCGACGCCTGCCACCCGTGGACCGGCACCGTGGCACGGGAGCTCGGCGTGCCACGGCTCGCCTTCGACGGGTTCTGCGCCTTCTCCTCCTTCTGCATGCGCCAGATGAATCTCCACAGGATCTTCGACGGCGTCGATGATGACAAGCGCCCCGTGCGTGTCCCTGGTTTCCCCATCGACGTCGAGGTATCAAAAGCGCGGTCGCCCGGGAACTTCACGGGTCCGGGGATGAAGGAGTTCGGCGAGGAGATCATGGCCGAGAGCGCGAGAGCCGACGGCTTGGTGGTCAACAGCTTCGCCGAGCTCGAGCCCCTGTTCGTCGATGCCTACGAGGCTGCCATCGGCAAGAAGATTTGGACCATCGGGCCTCTGTTCCTGAGAACCACGCCGTCAACGACGGCGATCGCCGGCACCGACGACGCGACAGCCGTCCAGTGCTTGCGCTGGCTCGATTCCCAGAAGTCCCGGTCCGTGGTGCTCGTGAGCTTCGGCAGCCTGGTGCGCACGCCGCTGCCGCAGCTCGCCGAGGTCGCGCGCGGGCTGGAAGCGAGCGGCCGGCCGTTCATCTGGGCGGCCAAGCCCGGCAGCCTCGTCGAGTTCGAGCGGTGGCTGTCCGGCGACGGCTTCGAGCTCCGCGTCGGGGAGAGGGGGCTCGTGGTGACGGGGTGGGCGCCGCAGAGAGCGATCCTGTCGCACCCGGCGGTGGGAGGCTTCGTGACGCACTGCGGGTGGAACTCGGTGCTGGAGTGCGTCGCGGCGGGGCTGCCGATGGCGACATGGCCGCACTTCGCGGAGCAGTTCGTGAACGAGAAGCTCGTCGTGGATGTGCTCCGGGTCGGGGTGCCCGTGGACGTCAAGGACGCGGCGCAGTGGGGCGTGGAGGCGGAGGCCGTGGTGGCGACGCGGGGGGACGTGGAGAGGGCGGTGGCGGCGTTGATGGATGGCAGCGAGGAGGGCGCGGCGCGGCGGGCGAGGGCCGCCGAGCTTGGCAGGAAGGCGCGGGACGCCGTGGCGCGGGGCGGCTCGTCGGACCGGAACGTGGAGCTTCTCATCGAAGACGTCAAGCAGATGAAATCCACGGTGTGAGAAGAACTTTAAGTAAATCTGTAATGATGCTACCACATTAGCATCAGCGACTAAGGGCAAGGCCGCAAGGGCAATGGTGAAAGTAAAAATAACCCACTAAAATTAACCTTACTGCCATCCGCACAATGGCTGTGATAAAAACTTAGCATTTACATGGCCCCACTTTTACTTAAGGGCAACTCCAATATATCCAGAAAAACAAATTCCCCCTGTGATCAATAAAAGAGGATTGAGAAAAATAACTTTTAGTATATTAGAGGAGAGAAGTGCTCTAGCAGGTCGTCTTTTTTTTCATTCCCCTTTTATCACCCTGACATGTGGGTTCCATCTGTAAGTGACCCAATTTAGTTTTTTCTCTATTTCCTCCTTTTCGCGTCGCTGGGCATGCACGCTCGCCAACCGGCATGTAGAGCGGCGGCGGTGCCAAGGGAGGAGTTCCTCGGCCAGCTGCACTCGAGCTCGGCTACGTTAAGGGTGGCAGTGGAGGCACCTGAGCTTAGCTTCTCCGGGGGCCGTGCACTCGGCTCAATCGAGGGTGGCGACGCTCAGCCGGCTACACCCAAGCTCAGCTTGGTTAGGGGCGATGGCACACGGGTGGACGCACCGAGCGCGATTCCCCAAGGGGTTGTAGGGGAGGGTGCTCCGGTGGCCATGCCTGAACTTGGCTCCGTCATCCCCAACGACGCTTGGACGGCCATGCTTGAGCTTGGCTCAGCCGGGGGACGACGGCGCTGAATGGGCCGACCTCGTCGGGTAGGGGTGCGAGAGGTGGAGATGGGCACATGAGGGAAGAAAACGAAGGAAAAGGAGATTGAGAAAAAAAGAGATGGGGAGGAGGAATAAGGGCACGGATAAAAAATAAAATGAAAGGGGATCTCTTGGAGTTAAATTTTTACCCGTCAATCCTTTTTAACCAGAAATATAGAGAAAGTGGATTGGTTTTCTCAATATGTTAGAGTTGCTCTAAGGTCACACCTTAAGCCGTGGCAATTGTTAGCAACCAGCATATTGAAAAAATAATTGTGCAGTAAGTTACCTATTTTCATTATTTAATGTTTATATTGACATGTAATACTTGCATCTGGACCGATTATTCATGCCATATTAATGCACCCTCACATCAAAAGTTGAACCTCACGTCTCTTTGGACTAAAGACATGTGCCTCCTCATTAGTTCAACATCAACCAATTTAACCCAAACAAAATCATTTGTATATTTTTATAGAGATATTTTTTAGAATACTTTACTTTTTAAACAAAAAAAGCTAGTATAGTACATGCATCTCAATATTGCATAAGAACCCATCTCTGTTTATCTGTGTTGTACTGCAAGTTTTACATTGTTGCTCAACTATCCATATCCATCTTTTAGTAATCTATATATGGTTACAAGGGTTCTTATTTTTCTTCTCTTAGTAGCAGAGTTCTTAATTGATGTGCGTTTTGCTTTGGGTTGTCTTTATTGCTTCTCTTCCACTACATACTGAGAGGCTGATTGTTGTTGCGTTGTAGGGATGCAGGATGCTTGCTGTGCTCTCAGGGCACGATACAGCAGGCCAAACTTCTTATAGTGGGATAGGGCAAGCTGATGCAAAATTAGGGTACCCCTATTTGACGGGAGCCCCACATTTCAGCAGAATGAGTATAGAGGCTAATTTGTTTCCCTCCAAAGGCTCATGACTACTGTAAGTATATTTCCACCTCCAAGGCAATTGAGTAATCAAAGAGGAAATAGATTGGCATGACTCTATTTGGCTTCAACGTTCACTTATATAGAGCTCATTCAATTTTTGCTCTAAATCATACATAAATCATTTATGAGTGTACTTAATTCTGCAGGTCTTTCCTTCTTGTAGGTTGCATGTTGAAAGATGTGTAATGGTCATTTGTGTCATATTGTGGAGCCATGCACGGCAACAGGAGCCTGCAATCATATTTGAACTGGGCAGTTTCAATTGTGACTATATAAGTGATCTTGTCACTACCATAGTAACAGGAAACGAGGTGGTGGCTCATTCCACGACCCGGGAACGTCGTCCCAATTTGAGGGTCAGGGTCACCATGGGTTATCGTCTCAATTCTCGTTGGATCATCGTCCCCACCCTGTGGGGTCATCAACTCTGGATCAAGGTCCTGGAGGTCGCCATGGAGAAGCTCCAACATGAGGAAGGGAGGATGTTGCAACACGGATCGGGCAATGAATATGCGCGAGAGCTTTGGGACAGCGGAGGAGGTGCTGCTGCGGAAGGATTGGACAGGGGATTTGTGCGGATATATAGGAACGACGGCACTGCATCACTGTAGCGGCTTCAGGAGAGAGACTACAAGAGGAGGAAGAAACAATTGTTGCAGGTGGCCTCGTGCGTCTATTAGACGAGGCTAAAGCAAGGCGGAGGAGGGTTGTAAAGCCCAGTAATTGGCAGCCCATCTAGCCCTTTTATTCTCCTTTTCTCCCTTTCCTTTGTTTTGTTTGACTCTTCTATACCTCATTCTGGGATCATCAACCCGTCACTCCTTGGTTCACATACCATATTACAAATTTTTGTTTCAAATGGATCCCTCCGTACCACAATTTCATAAAGCATCGACCCTTGATCCCGTTCCTCGACCCAATCGACCCGGAAACTTTGTGACTATGGTCACTACGAAACAACACTTACCATGAATGCCCTAAAAAAACACTTACCATGAAAGCTTTGTTTCGTAGATTTTGTTTGGAATTATGAAAGATAAAGTTCCTCTCACAGTTGGTAATAACATCTTTTGATTAGAATAGAGGTTGTGACAGATCGAAGCATATACCACACTACCATACCATAGTCGCTAGGATCTTAATAGTGGGAAGTGACTGCAGTCATAGTCAACAATGGTTGAACTTTCAACATTATCGGCTATGAATCTACTCCCTCGGCGTTTCTAGTGACCGGTTCCAAATATACTTTTGTGATAAAAGGTGGGGTTTATATCAGAGCTATCTTAGTTGTATCTGTATCAACAGCGAGTGGAATGATGCTCTAGATGCACTTATTTAAAATTGTCCAAAAACTAGTTTGTATGCTGTAGCAATGGTTAGCAACCAGCATATTTGAAAAACAAATTTCCATAAAGTTATCTATCTTCATTGGTTTTGTTTCTCCTCCACAGCATGATGAGATGCTTGTTGTTGTTGCTGCTCTGTAAGCTCATGCAAAGTCTGGCTAACCAGACCAGTGCCACACACTTCACGTGAATGAGTATAACAGTATATTTGTTTTACTCCAAAGTCTCATTGTAACTGTAAATAAGTTTGGAGCTCAAAGGCGCAATAGATGGAAGAATCAAAGAGGAAACAGATTGGCATGATGCTTTTATCTGGCTTCACCATTCGCTTATATAGAGAGATTGATTCAAACACCTTGCAACCGAGCTCATTCAGTTTTTGCTCGTAATCATGCATATATCATTTAGGAGTGTGCTTCTGCAGCTCGTTCAGCATTTTGCACAAAACCTTCCTATTGGTTGCATGTTCAAAGATGTGTGATGATTGCTTCATGAATCATGGGTGCAAAGGCCATTGTGGAGCCGTGGCCACAACAAAAGCAGCCTGGAATCACACTTGGGTTGGACAGTTTTCACTTGCACCTAAGTGATCTAGTCACCGGTAATAAACACCTATAGTGTACGATCTTTTCAGAGGTTTTAACTTGAATCATTAAAGATAAAGTTTGTTTCACGGTTGATAACACAAGCTGTACAAGATATTTTATCTTTCAAGAAGCTGTTTTGATATATTGCAAGTATTCTAGGAAAACCACCATATCGATGCAAGGCTGGCCGCTGCCCTGGCTCTCAACTCAACTGGCAGTGACCTGTGACCGTGATGTCTTCTTTTTTTTCTCGAATACACGTGCAGCGTATCATTGTATTAAGATAAGGAAGAAAGTGATACAAAGTTCAGTTACAACCCAATTAGAACGGACTTCAAATGGATACAAGCCGGCGAGTCAGCTCAACACAACCCGAGAGAAAGCTCCAATATGAACTACTCACATCTGCGACAACTAGTGGCAGAGGAAACAAAATTAAGGTATGGCGAAGTCGTATGAGTAATAATCAAACTAAAAGTGATATAAAACACATGTAAAGTGAAATAATCTACTTGGTAGTATAAAACAAGCGCATAACAATATAATATTTCAGTATGAAAATTAAATAAGAAAACAAACAAACCATAAATGGCGCAAAATTCAGTTTCTACGGTTCTACCCCTTATTTTACCCTTGGCATCTCTCTTCCCCTTTGGGTCCATGCCCCTGTCTATGGTTCGTCAATCTGTCGCAGTAGCCGGTGCCCGACGTGGTTGCATTTCGGCGTAAATGTGTCATTGCAGTATTTCATCTGTATTTGTAAAAAATTGTCTAAAAATGATTAATTAGGCTCAAAATGTTCGTCTCGTCGAGTACAATAAAATTGTGCAATTTGTTTTAATTTTATATACATTTAGTACTCCATGCATGTGCCAACATGTGAATCTTCTTTTTACATAGTGAACTTTAGTGTTGCTTTTTGAAACTAAACAAGGCCTTGATCAGACTAGATGGGTAGGAGTCCACGCGACGGGCCAGTATACATAGACCGTGTTTCTTTGGCGGTGGAAAATTTTTTCCACCCAGTTTGACCAATAATTAAGGGTATTAAATAAAGTCAGTTTACAAACTATCTCCATAATCCGGATTAATTTATGAGACAAATCTAATGAGGCATTTGACCGCACGATTAGAGGATGGTATTGTAGCATTACTGTAATAAATTATAGACTAATTAGGCTCATTAGATTCATCGCGTAAAGTTACACACATCCCTAAAAATGTTTTACAAATAGACTTCATTTAATACTCCACGCATGCAAATTCCCTTTAGAAAAATATTTACGTTCCGTTACGTGGATTCTAGCAAGGAGGGGATGGCCCATTAAATAAAAAGGCCCACGTGAGTTGGCCCAGCTAGAAAAAACGGTTCGCACTGGTCTTCCTCGTTCCTGCCTCGTGCGCAGCCGCGCCGGACCCGCTCCCAAACCCACCCGCTCCATTTATCTAGTTGTATGTCAATCTAACTCTACCTAAAAAACTAGCTAATAAACCTGCTCCACCCCACCTCATTAGATATATTTACGTCCAATGTCAACACCCATGAAATACCTATGGGTCTTAGTTTGAGGGTCTTACTCTTGACGTGGGGCCCATCTATAGGTCTAGTCACGCTATTTTGCACAAAGTTGCGGCTTATCATACCGAGTATCTCCAACAAATTTCAGTCAATTTTGCAAAAAATTTATAGTGTGAACGTGAGGTTTTAATTTTAGAGTCCGACTCTTGGCATGGAGCCCACCTATAAGTCTAGTCACGCTATTTTGCACAAATTTGTTGCTTATCATACCGAGTATCTCCAACAAATTTTAGTCAATTTTGCTAAAATTTTATAGTATGAACGCGATGTTTTAATTTTAGGGTCCGACTTGACGTGGGGCCCACCTGTAGGTCTAATCACGCTACTTTGTACAAAGTTGCTGCTTACCATACCGAGTCATCTCCAACAATTTCAGACAATTTTGCTAAAATTTTATAGTGTGAATGTGAGGTTTTAATTCTAAGGTCCGACTCATAACGTGGGACCCGCTTACGGATCTGGCCATAAAGTATATATAAACTTCATTGAGGATACGACCCATTTTAGCCCATTTCAACCCGCACCAACTCACATTTAGAGTAGACCCGCCCCACCCCACTTCACTCGTTGATACAACCCATTTTGACCCATCTAAATACAACTCATATCAAAACTCAACCCATAAAACCCACCAAGACCCGGCCCATTAGCAGGCCTAGCGCCACCTCTCTCTCCCTCGTGCTTAGCTGAAAAACGGAGGTATTATGGCGGAAGGCAGATAGCAAGTCCAAGAAGTAGAGTTTTCGTGAAAAAATCAAGGTATGGCGGCCGCCACACCTTGTCATATCGGGTCCTTCGCCCCGGGCGACAACCTAGATGAGTGGCTCTACGCAGAGCCCTCCATCCACACTCAAATCCCACGGAGGGAGAGGTCTTGCTCTTTGTTCATGACCTTCATTGCGTCCGTGTGGGTCGATGGATGCCCTTCAACGGGAACATGTGGTTCGGGGCGGTTCGGTGGATGCCCTTCAACGGAAACATGTGGTTCGGTGGATGACTTTCTTCCCTGTGTCGTGCCAGGACATTTCACCATCAGCACGAAGATATTTCCCCTCGTCCCATCTCTCATCTATTGGAATTCGTTTGCCCGTCGTCATTGCAAGACCACACTCTCCGGTAGAAGACGACTGGCCAAGAAGGTGCGAATAATTGCGAAATTATGTTAGTACGCAAACGGTATGTTTTATGGTGTAGCGTGTGCTACTTAGTGTAATAATTGGGATTGATCTCTTTTTCACGAGAAAAGGGTGAAGTCGGAGCTGCTGTATCCATTATATATAAAAAAGCTGTTGTGACAATGTCTCAACGCACAAATCCTCCCAGAAGATGAACTCTAGATCTAGCAAATCTGCACATCCATCTAGGGCCGGACAAAATGCTCGAAGCTCATTAGCTCGCTCGGATCGCAGCTGGCTCGGCTCGGTGCATATTTCTAACAAGCCGAGCAAGAGTTTTTGCTCGTTAGTATAACGAGTGAGTTCGAGCTGACTCGTGAGCTGCTCGCGAGCCAAACGAGCTGGAAGACCTAATAGACTAATGAGTAAATTATTAATTAATAATAATATATGTATACTATATGCGTTATTCTAGATGATGTTATGGTTATATTCTATTATTATAGTATGACAGAATAGATTTTAAAGATATTTTTTGACGCGGATTTTAAAGATATTAAGATCATATAAATACTATAAATTTTTATATTATATATATTATTGTGGTAATTTTAAATTTAACTCTAGCTCGTGAGCTTAACGAGCCAGCTCGCAAGCTTAATGAGCCGAGCCAAGTCAAGATTTTTGCTTGTTTCCTTAACGAGCCGAGCTGAGCTCGCTCGTTTGGCTAACGAGCTCGAACGAGCCGAGCTGGCTCGACATCCACCCCTACGTCCATCCATCCAAGCATGGGATCCAAGCAAATACGTGTTGTTTAATGTTGGTTTTATTGTCTTACCATCCCACGATACATGGATGCATCTCTCGATCGCCTTTTGCCTCTCGCTCACGCTGTGGACTTCTTCGGTTCCAGTACGTGTCGCACGAGACGCGCCACGTTCCGGTCCGACGAGCCGCCCCGCGCCACGGCGTCCCGCGCCTTCCTGCCGAGCTCGGCGGCCCTCGCCCGCCGCGCCGCGCCCTCCTCCCCGCCGTCCATCACCGCCGCCACCGCCCTCTCCACGTCCCCCCGCGTCGCCACCACCGCCTCCACGACGCCGCCCCACCGCGCCGCGTCCTTGACGCCCACGGGCACCCCGACCCGGAGCACGTCCACGGCGAGCTTCTCGTTCATGAACTGCTCCGCGAAGTGCGGCCACGTCGCCATCGGCAGCCCCGCCGCGACGCACTCCAGCACCGAGTTCCACCCGCAGTGCGTCACGAAGCCTCCCGCCGCCGGGTGCGACAGGATCGCCCTCTGCGGCGCCCACCCCGTCACCACGAGCCCCCTCTCCCCGGCGCGGAGCTCGAAGCCATCCCCGGACAGCCACCGCTCGAACTCGGCGAGGCTGCTGGGTTTCACCGCCCAGATGAACGGCCGGCCGCTCGCCTCCAGCCCGCGCGCGATCTCGACGAGCTGCGGCAGCGGCGTGCGCGCCAGGCTGCCGAAGCTCACGAGCACCACGGACCGGGGCTTCTGGGAATCGAGCCAGCGCACGCACCGGGCAGCGCTCGCGTCGTCGGTGCCGGTGATCGCCGTCGTCGCCGGCGGCATGGTGTGCAGGAGGAAGAGAGGCCCGACGGTCCATATCTTCTTGCCGAGGGCCGCCTCGTAGGCATCGACGAAGACGGGCTCGAGCTCCGCGAAGCTGTTGATCATCAGGCCGTCGGCTCTCGCGTTCTCCGCCATGACCTCGTCGGCGAACACCTTGCCGAAACCCGAGAAGTTCCCCGGCGACCGCGCCCTCGACATCTCGAGGTCGATAGGGAAGCCGGGTACGCGCACGGGCAGCTTGTCGTCGTCGATTCCGTCGAAGACGCTGTGGATGCTCATCAGGCGCATGCAGAAGGAGGAGAAGGCGCAGAAGGTGTCGAGCGCGAGCCGCGGCACGCCGAGCTCCCGCGCCATCGCGCCGTTCCATGCCTGGCAGGTGTCGGAGACGACGCAGCTCGCCGGCGGGGTGGTGGCATCCCGGAGGTGCGCGACGAGCGGGGCGCGGAGCAGGGCGCATGCGTCGTGGAAGTTCTTGAGGTAGGCGAGGCCCGGGAGCGCGTCGGGGGTCTCGCAGCCGTCGGGGAGGCCGGCCTCGGCGCAGGGGAAGCGGAGAGGGAGGAAGCGGATGGGTAGCGCGTCGTCGCCGGCGGCGCGGCCGAGGCGGGGCAGGTTGAGCGGCGTGGTGACGAACGTGACGAGCGCACTGCGGCCGGCCAGGGCGCGGGCCAGGTCGAGCATCGGGCCGGCGTGGCCGGCGGCGAACATCGGCACCAGCACGAAGTGCGGCGGAGAGTCGGTGCGGGGGACGGCCGCGCCGCTGCCCGGCGACGACATGACGGACCCAGCGAGTGGTTGGACAGAATCTTGCTTCGGAGGTGACTGTGACGACATGGAAATTGGAACGGGGAGGTTGGACGAATCTGCTGGTGTCGTGGTCTTCGTGGAAGTATGAATTGCTGCTGGTCGTCGTGCTGGTTTAAGTATTTGGGCTAGGAAGTCGGCACTGCAGTACTTAAGGGCAGTATTTTGTTTTCGAAATATCAAACTTTGCATATTTTGATAATAATTAATCAAATTTTATGCATGTTTAGTGTACCAGAGTCACATTAATAGATTCATACTGAGATTATTTATATGATGATGTTGATTTTTGTGGCAACTGACAGCTTAATGCAAGGAAAAATCGACGGACAAAATCTACTTTTTGAAACTTTGCTTTTTCAAATATTTTCATGAAATTGATGATTAGAGGGAGTAATTATTTCCCATGTCGATATGGATGTGACCGGTGTGTAGACCACCTAAAGGTTTGGAGTTTGGATTTTAGTGACACGATTAGAAGTTTAGAGCTAATGAGAAATCTGACACCAAATCAAAGTTCAAGAAAAAGGTAACGTGTGACTACTAACATCGGTGATATACGGGCCTTAGATGGGCCAAATTTTCTTGTGGGTGTCATCGTCGTGAAAAAATTAGGCCCTCGGTTTAGACCCAGTTTGTCGGGCCTAGTTTCTAGCCCCTATAAGCTCCCTGACCCGTGAAGAAAAAATATCTTTTTTTTTGAAAGATCGTGAAGAAAAAATATCACCCGTAAGGTTATGGCTGATAGAAAGTTTGTTGGAGTGGAGAAATAATGGAGGCCGTACGTGGTGATATCCTTTATCATGTAACACAGCAATGGGTCCTTCTAGTTTGCGGTCGACCGCACGGAGGGAATCGTGAGGTCGATTCACGGACAATCCAAACGTGGAATATTTTGGACCCGGCGTGCTGGTCATCAAACGTGGAATATTTGGTCATTCCCTTTTGGGAAACCGCGTCCGCTTTTCCCACGCCGTGCAGACTCACGTTTTCCCATGCTGCGTGGATTCAAGCGCGCTGTCAACTTGCATGGCAACAGGCTTCTGGTCCCATTCTCCCATAACAAGGCATTTTCTCTTTTAGCATGGGACCGTGGGAAAATGACAGGAGGGGGGGGGGGGGGGGAGTCAGATAAAACTTACTTTCAAATCATCAAAAAATATTATCAAAATTTTATCAGCTATTGCTAACTGTTTTATTCTTTTGACATGAATATAAATAACATAATAAATCCTTCTCAAAATGACAATGAAAAAGAAGCAGCGACTAGTTCTTCACCTCCCATTCGTTTTTTAATATTGCTTGACCTTCATTTTTTTTATATATTGCTTGACCTGGCAAAAAATGAAAAGAGAGAGAGAAAGCATCAGTTAATTTGATACTTAATTCATGTATTTTTAGAATTAAAAAAATGAGAAGCTGGGTGGGTGCGGTTCCTATATACAGGCAAAGCAATATAAGTCACCAGGCTACAGCATACACCACAAATTAGAAAAACTAGACCTTACAAGGACCATGTTATTTATCTAAAAATGCTTATAAACAACAAAAGCTATGTGCGGAGACTTGTGTGCACCGCAAAAGCTATGTTAATTTATCTAAAAATGCTTATAAACAACAAAAGCTACATGAGGAGACGTGTGCACCGCAAAAGCTATGTGTAGCACATGACAGGTATTCAATACTGGTAAATTTAGGACATAAATCGAACAAAACATATAATACAGAAATCAGACCAGTCATAACGCCCCATTGACATAAACTAAATATAGTGCGTGGTCATCATAATGCTCCCTTGACATAGACCAAGTTATTTAGGTATTTATTATGAGCTGCAATAATAAAATTGGACAAATCATTAAAGAAACCTCTTCTCAAAAGAAAAGCATGATCCATCCAATCTGTCAGCCTCCATTTTTCATCTCACTTGCAAAAATCTCAAGAACTAAGAACGACTGAAGTGCACCCAATCATAAATGAGGAATATAAAACTGCAGATAGTTACTATTTTTTTTATATTCAACAAGTTGACCTTTAAGGTGTGTTGTGGGCACATAGGGACTGCAACTAGCTAATGTATGAAAAGAGAAATACAATGCAGATAAGTTGAGCTCTATATAACTTTTTCAGATAAATGTTATACAAATTTAATCCATAAGTTACGCACATAACTCTCCTGTATTACATTTTGCCATAACTTTGTGACAAAAATTATACCAAAACTCTTTTCTATATAATTAGTTTCTCAAAAAAGTCACTCATAGAGTTTTTTCGTGAAGGGTTTTATAGAAGATATTCATAGAAAAGTTTACATAAATATGCAAAATTATTTTACCAAAAAAATATTCTAACAAGTTTGATATAACAGACATAGGGAAAAGTTTTTGGCCACAAAAGTCGTGGACAAAAGTTATCTAGACGAAGTTTAATACAAAAATTATCTAGAAATATTATATATATAGAAAATAGTATAAAAATATTTATACTATAGTTCTTCATGAAAGTTTCATAGGTAATTATTTGAAATGTTAGAAAAAAACTATCCACTTAAATATTATATGAATAGACTTTTTGATACAACTCTTTGACAAAAAAATTTGCTCGATACTTTGATTTCAAAAAACTTATATAAAGAACTTTAGTTGATTGGGAGCTTATAAGGAAAACTTATTAAGTAAAACTCTCAGAAAACTTAGATATGAAAATTTTTTGGAAGAAAAATTTAGTTATATAATTTAGACAGAAAGTTTATCAAGTACAAATTTCTATAAAAAACTTAGGCATAAAAATGTTTTGGTACAAAACTTTACTGATACAGAAAACTTACTAAGCAAAACTTTCTCATTGAACTTATTGACTCAAGATTGATGCGTAACTTATCACCAATATTTGTCGTTACAACTTTCAAAGAGAACTTTTATTAACAAGTCTATAACTTATAAAGATATCTTTTGAAGAAAAGCCAGCTTAATAAAATATATATATAACTTTTTTATATAAGTTATCCTACCAATCTTTCTATCGATTTTTGTACCAAAAAATTCATCCAGAACTCTCTACAAACTTTTTATAGATAATTTACTAATAAGTTTTAAAGAAAACCTTTTAACTTATCAACATATTTTTTCTTTTTAACATAATTTACTAATAACTTTTAAAGAAAACTTCTACAAAACTTTGAACATTTTTTTTTCACAAAAAGTCTTTACTCAAACATTTGTACATATATTTTTGTATATAATGTTCCTAGATAACATTGTATATAAATGTTTCTTAGAAAAACATTTATACATAACTTTTTTAATGAAAACATTATTCCTATAACTTTCATTGTATAGACTTTCCTTAAAAGAACTAAACAATACATATTAAATAGTACAAAAGCAATCATAAAGACAACAATGATGAAATGCACTTACTTGAAGTGAGATACTGAGATTTGCCATCCCATACTTTATACCATTGCTGACTTGCTGCTAAATCTGAAATAAAAAAAGATAGTAGATCACCAAGCCTGGGTCAAAATATAAGCAAAAATAAATTTGTATGTCATACAAATTCTGAAACAAAACATCTTAAAGAATAGTTTCTGTAAAATGTTATTTTACAACAATGTTTAGGAAAAAATATTACGTAACATATGTAGAACAAAGTTATTCCATGATATTTTAGAGAAAAAAGGTCATTCCATCTCTTGAATTTGTAAGATTTTTCTTATACAGAAAAAACTATCAAGTAAAACTTTGATAGGAATCAACATATAAAAAGTTTTATTAGAAACATTGCTTTGAAAACTTTAAGTACAACCTCCTCATTAAACTTAATTATATAAGTTTAATATAAATATTATCATAAAAAACTATTATTCAGCATTTCTTTAAAAACTTTTCAAAAAATTGTAAAAATAGCTTTGTAACACAAATTTATTTCAAAAAATTTTCCTAACAACTTTTGAAGGAAACTATATCTCACATATTGATACTTCTATATAAAAGGTTCATGAAATATTCAAGTGTGACTTTAAGTCATTTTTAATCCAATACTCAAAAAGACTCCGAAGATAAGACATAAGGGCACGGATAAACTATATAACAGTTAAAAAACAATGAGACCAAGAACATTTGCCATCCAATCTGTAGCAATTACCAGAACAATTAACATATTATATCTCACATTGATACTTTGGTTCATTGAAAATATTCAGGTGTGGTTCACAGATACAGATAAAAAAAATAAACTAGATATTACCTTTTATGGTTCACCGCACAAGCCTCAATCTGCCACCATACGCTTCATTTTGCATCTATCAGGTTCTCTTTAGCAACAGCTATGCAGAGAAAGCAATATCAAGGTATAGCTAGAATAAGCAGGTACTGAACAAAGTTAGGAGTGACATAAAACTTGCATATACTCATATACACAAATTGCATCAGGAGTTCAGACAAAGTAGAAGCAGTGAACTAGAGTCGGTCAGTATTACAAGTGCACAGGGCATCAAAAAACAGACCTCAGCAACTACACAGAACTGCTTTTGTTTAACGGGTGCACAAAGGATGGCTAACCTACTCATTGTAGCACTGAAAAATATTTACAGCTTTTATGGTTGGTGTAGTATACAACAGAGATGAAACTTTAGCAGTGTGTGGCGACAGTGACGAACATTTTGGTTGTCTGCTCCTACTGTCCATTCATAATGCTTTAGTTAGAAAATTGGGGAGGGTAAGCACACCTCTGTGTCAGCCTCAAGGAACACGCCCTAGTACTCTTTGCACAGCCTTCTTTATGCCCTCCTGGTCTAGGGAAGTTGTCAAATAAACTTCCTGGACCTGCCAGGTAATAAGAAGGAATCATAATTCCTACTTGTATCTAGTCGGGGCTAAGCCAGCAAAGGTTGAATACTAGCACAATAAAATTCCTTAGAAAAGAAAGCAAATCATGTGATGTATCAGAAGAAAAACTAACCTGCCTCCCAGCTTGTGCAAGAAGCGTGAACTTGTTATCCTTAGCTGGTACCTGTGTGATGAGACCCAACAAGTTAGTCCAAGTTTTGAACATGATTCATTTGGCATCTCCTGTGAGCTGCAACTATTAAAAGGTTGGCATTAACTGGAACCATATGTTGGAAAGCCAAAACTCCAAATCTTGTGAAACAACACGTTTCTCCAACGCTTGGCGCCCAAACTGTACATCATTATACTGTAGAGATAATACAGTTAATTAGGTTATGGATAATACTGTGAAGATAATACAACTAATTCGAATACGGATAACATAGTATAACATCTGTGTGACCTGGCATATTTGTGCCAGTAAGGAACTCACTAACGAAGTATACAACAATTTTGAAAACTTAGATATCAAGCACAGAAGCAAAAACCATACTCATCCTCTTGCAATAGTTCGCTGCATATACCATCAAGTCCTGGTAGTTCAACTTCTGAAGGAGATATGATCCGATCAGGTGATTGATCAGCTTCCTATAAGAAGAAAGGTTACTGATGAATGGGTCCACTTCCTTTTCCACCACAAAGTTGAATACACTAAGAGTCTAGCAACTAACCAAAGGAATAACTGTCTAATGTCTCCAATAGAGGATCTTCCTCCAGTTGTCTGATTGATAGCACGCGTGGCCACCGCGGCAGCTCGCCTCCGCCTGCGTGGTCACCGCGGCAGCGCTCTCGACGCAGCTTCCACAATAGCACGGGTCCAAGTCGTCTTCCCAGGTGGCTCGCGTTGAAGGGGTAAAGCCTAGGAAAGAGAGGGCAGCTGTTAGATCTCGAGGAGCGGCCGAGACGCCGCGGGTGGAACTCTATGCACTCCGCCGCCGCGCTGACAAAGGGGATCGAGGAGCATGGATCGGAGCTGACCGTGGGTCGGTCGGTCTTCCGCATCGAGGCCGCGGAGGAGCCGCCGCTCCCGTAGACCTCCGCGCATAGGGAACCCACTGCTCCGGTGGGGCTCCGTGGCCGCCGAATGCTGGGGGTGCCACTCACGTGGGGCTCCGCACGCCGCTAGGTGCCACGGTTCCGTCGCCACCGCGTGTTTCACCTCCCAGAAGGCGAGCGGCACGCGCATCCGGACTCCAGAGCCATCTTCCCGGCGACAAACAGTGGGCACGGGCTGAGCTCCCCCCTCCCCGGCGGCGAGGTAGGCGTAGGGGAACCCTAGCGCAGGACGGAGGAAAGGGAAGGGGAAGGATAGGGTGAGAGAGAGAGGGGGTAACGGTAACGGGGGAAAATGCCAAACAGAAAGGGAACGAAAGGGGTAATGGGAGCGGTGGGCAACGTAGCTGCTTCTGGATCGACCGCAAGTTTCCAAACCACCGGTCGACCGCAAGATTAACATTGCGCACAGCAATGGAGGTTGTCAGAAAATTATAACGATGGTGATTAGGGGGTGATGCCAGTATGCCACAACCATGGAATCGCAACGCGTTACGGCAGCGACATCAGCCTTCCCAGGCGCAGAGCATCGCAGAGGTTTGGATTCCGTCGCCGGCGAGCAGGATGCTTGTTTGTGTTGATTTCTTACCCAAATCACCTAGGGCTTATTTGGATGCACATGCACCCCTGAAAAAGCTGCCTCATCCAGGAGCTCGACTTCGCTTCACTTCAAGTATTCGCCTATCAACGTTTTCTTAATTTAGTCCTTGTAGTCTGTGGGATGCTATTTTATAGATGGAATGTGTGGATGGAACAATATGACTATAGAGGTGTTTGGTTCCATTTTGGACCCGTCGCATCGAATGTAAGAATGCTAATTAGAAGTATTAAATATAGATTAATTACAAAATGCATTACATAAGCCAGGACTAATTTACGATACGAATCTTTTAAGCCTAATTAGTCCATGATTACACAATATAATGCTACAGTAACGATTTGATAATTATGTACTAATTATAGGTTAATTAGGCTTGTTAGGTTCGTCTCGCGGAGTAGATATGACTTATGTAATTAGTTTTATAATTAGTTTATGTTTAATGCTATTAATTATCACTTATTTGAGGGACTAAACTTTAGTCTCTGGATCCAAACATAGCCTATGCATCAGGCCATGCCGATATCAATATTGAATAAATTGGAGCCTTCTGTCTTCTTATGCTAATCTCTGAATGATGAAGATTTCCTATTCCATTTCAGACGCTGTTTAGATCCCAAATTCCACCCCAAAATTCACTATGCAAAAAGAAGATTCTCATCACATCAAAATGCCGGCACATGTATGGAGTATTAAATGTAGATGAAATTAAAAACTAATTGCACAGTTTTGTTATACTCTGCGAGACGAACATTTTGAGCCTAATTAATCAATTTTTGGATAATTTTTCACACATACAAACGAAATGCTACAGTGACGCACGCATCCCAAAGAGACCAAAGTTTGGCTTCCAAATTTGGGAACTAAACAAGGGCTCAGTAGTGCAGGCTTCAGTTATGTCTGAACTGCTTCTGATGTCAAGCAGGGGTGATAATATTCAGGCCATTTATGGAGCTTGTATCTCTTGAGTATTATTTGGAGTAAGCTTACAGCTGTGATGCTGCTGCCCTTGGCAATCAGGACATGAAGTAATGATGTCGAAAGTTACTCCAACTTAAGTTCAGGTGTAGTTTGCAAAGATAAATTTAGCGTGACTCAAATATGTCCTGAGATAAATTTACGCGAACTTTAGTATTTGCCCTAGTTTTCACGATGCAGTAGCAACCACAATGTTGTGTCGATCCAAGCAATTGAACAGCAAAAGATACCACTATATTAATGAGCGCAGGTTTATCCTGCACTGAAATTCCAATGGCAACTATAAATTACAGTACCCATCTAAGGATTAATCTCTGACGGTATTGCAAGAAGTCCAAGACGTCAGTTCCGTGCTTTGATACCGCGCCAGGAGTTGGATTGGTTATATATACCGCATTGGGGGTCCATAATCACGAGACTGAATTTTGGCTGGATATATATAGCTGCTCATTTGTTCTAAAAACTACTCGATCCTAGTAGTTGTTTATGTTTATTTGCCAAGTTTCTTGATCTAGAGAGCTGTTGGCGCATCACAATTTCTGTACAATAAACATAATTTTAGGGAACAAATAAGGATTTCAGAATACATAGGAAGTTCAACATAGTAAGAAGATGTACTTTAATAGGTTCTTGCACACAAGAGGAAATGAGCAAGCTAAACAGTAGTATGTTGCAAATAGAAGCATTTTACGGCAAATCAAGTATTGACTTATTGACCGGTAGATTTTTTTTTAAGTATTATTGACCGGTAGATTGGTCGTCATATAAGCAACAGAACAATCTCACAGAACTAATAAAAATAGAATTATTGATTTATTGCAATATCAGTGCTTTCCCATGATGGAAAATAGCCTTGCATTTCTTAATCTAATAAGGACACCGGCAATGTGCTCAAAAACCAGCTAGTAAGCAACAGGGCGCGTTGAATGCTGCCGCGCGTCAGCCGTGCCAAACATTGGCCCCGGCCAAAATTTGGCGGCCGATTCGGCTGCCCTGAATTGGCCGATGCTGGCACACAAAAATCAACTGCTGCAGTCTTGGCAGGCCAAATTAGGGCTAGCAACCAAACTGAAACGTTTGCCATGATCAATGACTAAAATTTGGCCAGCTGCGGGCACCCATCCAAACGTGCCCCCCGATGCTGCTTACCACTCGACGATAGCCATTGTTGAACCAGATGGTAACTGCCGGCAGGCAACAAGCCACCAGGCAAAAGCGAATAAATTATTGCAAAATGAGAACCGCTGCCACATGTGCATGGCTCCTGAGAAGGGCAATTCAAAATGTTGAAATAGGGCTGTTTGTATTGGCAAAATAGGTAGTGCTAAAGTTTAAGCGCTCATTACCGTTTCTACCCTAGTTAATGCTCTTTCAACTTTTTGAGTCTTGGCTAAAGTTTTGCACCACCCGTTAGCATTCTTGTTTGGATGGACTAGTGCTAAAGTTTAGCACTTTTGTACATTAGCACTTGAATCCAAACAGACCCTTAATTGAAGCAGAGCCCACCCTAATACCCCTATTGTGAAAATCTTAATAACTACTACTGGTTGACAAAGGCCCGCCTATATTACATGGGCAGCCATTACACATTGTGTTGCCCTAATAATTTGGTGGAAGATCCATCTTCAGTTCAAACCTCCATTTCTTTGAAACTGAAACCTGCAGTGCACAAATGAAAAGCAGAGTAAGCGGTTAACCACCAAGGATAGCATCAGTGAAATGAGAAAAATACTGGCAGTATAAATCCTTCCATTAACCAAATTGCAGAATAATATAATATTAGTGCCACAACATGTAATGATTTGGAAATCGTCATGGTTTTGTACATGTCACTTTGTGTGCCTTACATAGACACATAGGTGCAAAATTGTGAACTTATTATTTGCAAACATATTTTTCATGATAAATGGATGATATATAGCTACATGGCCAACCACTAGTCTTTTATACTGAATATAGGCAATCGTCCTTTTTTTTACTTTTGAAATGATGGCATTCGATTATCTGCACTGCAAACACTTGTAACAAGAAAAAATCAGCCTATTAATGAGAATCAGCTGCAGTGTAGAACATGGTTGGTACTGAAGCCAAATAAAAATGCAATTAGATTTATATTATCTCTTATTTTCATCCAGAAGAACGAAGAGAAATAAAATTAGATTATTGCATATGCAGTACTAGAACTCCCGGAAATGATGACAACAGGGTCAGGAACCATAGTTAGTTACCATAGCAAATGAATATTGGAAGGAGGGGAAGAGATATGAAGATCCAAGGGAAACACCCATCTACACTAGTTATATATAATAATGCAATTCCTAAGGAACAAGAGAGCATAGCATGAATGGAATAAAGACATGGTCATTTGACTGCTCATATCTTGTCAGTTCTGGATAAAATTTAGCATGTCACAAAATACAGATAGAGCTTGGGAGCTACATTCACTGCAATATTATTTAAAAGTACTAAAAACAGACATATATATTTGGGTTATGGCTCAGAGTTAATCAGCAAACAACGCATTGTAAATTACTGCCCCATGGATAATACTTGCCAATAAAATTAAGAGTCCAACCAAATGCACCACAAAATTTTCATTTCTCAACTAACTGCATATGTAGTGCATTCACTTCTTTGGAAATTAATATGGAGTTTATCCAATGCTTCCTCCTTTCTGTTCTCCACATGTTAAACCAAAGCAACACTACTGCAGAAATGTAGAAAGAAAGCAGAGTGTCACTAGCTAACTTACACGGGTTCAGTTTGCTAAGGAACCTCAAAACTTTGAGAACTCTATCATCAACCACTTCACATTTAACTTCTACTCTCTTAAGGTGTGCATATACCGCGCGTGATAAGTCCTTTGTATTGAACCATCCTTTCATTTCCACCTTATGTTTAGGCCCCTGAAGTATTCATTAAGAAAATAATCTTGATCAATAAAAAAAATCTAAATAATACTTCTACTATGCAATTATTGTCCATTTAGAAATTATATACCTACCTCAGAAAAAAAAGTGTTAGAGACGCACAGTGGATTCGATCCATGCCGTGCGTGCCGCTGCACCCACGGGCCAGCGCAACATGAAGCCCAGGTCCAACGGAGCTTCAACCAGCAAGACTCAGGCCTAACTCAACCCAAAAGACTAGCCTCATAGGTGAGGACTGCCCCCGCCTTATATGTTGTGCTCCTCCATCATCGATTTTTGATGTGGGACTAAACCTCCCCCATCACACATCGGACCTAACTCTTCCATTAGAAGAGGTTATTAACAGGCCCCGAGTTTTAATCCTCCAGCTGCTACACCTGGAGGCATTCACGGGCTAAGCCCAGTGACGTTAACGGGCTCCCTCATCAGCATATGACCACAGAGATTTTACAGGTTTCACGACCTTCGGCTCTGATACCACTTGTTAGAGATGCGCAGCGGATTCGGCCCATGTCGTGCGTGCCGCTGCACCCACGGGCCAACGCAACATGAAGCCCAGGTCCAACAGAGCTCCAACCAGTAAGACTCGGGCCTAACTCAATCCAAAAGACTAGCCTGATAGGTGAGGACTGCCCCCGCTTTATATGTTGTGCTCCTCCATCATCGATTTTTGATGTGGGACTAAACCTAACAAAAAGAAGACAAAGCTCCTCTAAAATTGTTGAATGTTCAAGAACACATTTTAGAGCATGTATGTCAGGCACGCACCAGCGTTCATTGAGTACCAACCTCTTCAACCAGCTAAAAGTAGGGCAATTTTTAAGTCCCTTCTGATGATATACTGGATATATTAAAACAAGATAGAGTGTAAGCATTCGGTCTCAAAAAAGGTGAGGATAAACATGGTGAATCAAAGTGGAACCATACCGTTCTGGTGGCTGTTGTCAAACTTAGTCTCTTTGCTTGTGATAAACCTTGCAAAAGCACAGTGGAACTGTCATCTTGCATGCAACAGTTGCAGCTCTTGTCACCACAGTCCCTGTAGTCAGGATGGTAGTAGCAAGTGTCGAAACAAAAAGAACTCACTGTAACAACGGCCTAAACCAACGATGGCATTCTTTCAAGCAGAGGAGTCCTGCCCCAGCCTACATGTAGCTCCAGTGAAATGAGATTTGGGTCATGGATACGAGTGCGGGAACTGTGACTGAAAGAGCTTTCGGTGATGGTTAGATGCTTTAGAGACTTGGATGAGATCCTCTTGGCATTTGTGATGCCACACATCTCAACATGTAGATCTTGAAAATTGTCAAACTTAGTCTCTTTGCTTTTGATAAACCTTGCAAAAGCACAGTGGAACTGTCATCTTGCATGCAACGGTTGCAGCTCTTGTCACCACAGTCCCTGTAGTCAGGATGGTAGTAGCAAGTGTCGAAACAAAAAGAACTCACTGTAACAACGGCCCAAACCAACGATGGAATTCTTTCAAGCAGAGGAGTCCTGCCCCAGCCTACATGTAGCTCCAGTGAAATGAGATTTGGGTCATGGATACGAGTGCGGGAACTGTGACTGAAAGAGCTTTCGGTGATGGTTAGATGCTTTAGAGACTTGGATGAGATCCTCTTGGCATTTGTGATGCCACACATCTCAACATGTAGATCTTGAAAATTGTCAAACTTAGTCTCTTTGCTTTTGATAAACCTTGCAAAAGCACAGTGGAACTGTCATCTTGCATGCAACGGTTGCAGCTCTTGTCACCACAGTCCCTGTAGTCAGGATGGTAGTAGCAAGTGTCGAAACAAAAAGAACTCACTGTAACAACGGCCCAAACCAACGATGGAATTCTTTCAAGCAGAGGAGTCCTGCCCCAGCCTACATGTAGCTCCAGTGAAATGAGATTTGGGTCATGGATACGAGTGCGGGAACTGTGACTGAAAGAGCTTTCGGTGATGGTTAGATGCTTTAGAGACTTGGATGAGATCCTCTTGGCATTTGTGATGCCACACATCTCAACATGTAGATCTTGCAATGATGGACATCTCGAGAAGTCAAGGAAGGCGTCGTCATTGAACACTATACCGCGAAATTCTACTCTTGTCAGGTGCTCAGAAACAAGAGGCGGGTTGTCTGGCTAGAACCTGGACTTTACACAACACGGCATGCCGGATCCAGAGCCTTAAGCGGGGCAGATCCATGGATGATTCTCCGGAAAACCTAAGCTCCGAGGTATCGAGTGGCGAGCACCCGCGGAGGAGCAACAGATTGTCCACGAACACGCGGACCTCCTCGAAGGGCGCCGCCGGCTCCTTCCCGTCGGCGGTGCCCACGACGCGCACGCCGGCCTGTGGCCGACTTCCAGAGGTGGAGCCAGCGCCAAGCGAGCACGCAAGTCTGCACGGCCTGCTGCGCAAGGAGGAAGGAGAAGATGTGATGCAGGAGCGCGTCCGGGAGGGCGCTGATGCAGTCACCGCCGGTCGACAGGGTCACGGCCTGCTGCGATCTCCTGCGGGCTTTCTTCCCCGAAGACATTCCACCGGGCGTGGGAGGGTGATGCCGACTTCCGGGAACCAAAAGACGGCTGCGGGATTAGTGAAGCGGGCGAGCTAGGGTTCCAGTCACGGCGGCGCCGACGAACGCCCTGTTCATTTTGACTTATCAGCCACTGTTACTTTTCTCTTAGAACAAATCGGCACCAGTTACCAACCAACAGTATTTTTCTCTTAGTATAAACCAGCAGCAATCACCTGCCGCCCGCCGGCCGAACTACGGTTAGGATTGCAGAGCTGTTGGGGCGCTAGCCGGCGGCTGCGGTGGTGGGTGCGTAGGAAAAAGAGATAAACAGAAGGAAAATAATAAACGAACAAAATAGAAATGACGATGGAGCAGCAAATAAATGTTGGGCGGCAGCTCTGCAAAGTATATTGTTCGACATTTGATTGGAGTTTTGAAGTCGATGTGTACAGAATAATGCCACGTTCTAACATTTTGAATGAACAGTATCAGATCTAACATTTATTTATTAGTCTCGTCTATTTTCATTAGAGGTGGATCGAGTGGATTGACATCCAAATCCAAGATTCATGAATCTAGTTGAAGTCCTACTTAATCCATATAGGTCCTCCGTCCAAATAATCGTTTGACTATGAGGCAACGATGGAGGGGAATGGCGGTCTAGGAGGCAATAGGAGGTCTGCAGGTGGCACCGTGGATGTTGCCACAGGCCTTGTTTCGTTTAGGTTTAAAGTTTGACATCCTAAATTTAATATTTTGTCATTAATGCGTCACTGTAGCATTTTGTTTGTATTCGTGAATAATTATCTAAACATTGATTAATTAGGCTTAAAATGTTCGTCTCGTAAAGTACAACAAAACTATATAATTAGTTTTTGATTTTATTACATTTAGTACTCCATGCATGTGTCGATATTTTGATGTGATGAAATTTTCTTTTTTATAGTGGAATTTAGAGCCAAATTTGATCAACTAAACAAGGCCACTGTAGGGCAGGGTCTTATCGAAGCTCTATGCTGATGGCATGCCAAAGCATAGGTGCATCAAGATTCTAACATGCCAGTGGTAGAGCGGCAGTAGCTTGGTGACGCATCGTGCGAGAGGGTCTGAGAGATCGAGGAAGTGTTTTCTAGCGAGAGGAAGAAGAAAACAAACTTCTTCCTGGTGCATCTGATCGGGCCACATCTTACGGCAGTGCAAGAGTATCCTAGTGTTACTGTTAGATGCCTACAAAAAATACTCGAGTGGTTTATAGACATCTTCAAAGAAAGCTAAAATCATCTATAGTAAATCCATATAGAGGCGACTACAATGATTGATCTCATTAATATCAAGATATACTAGTTAGATTAGTGTGCGATGCACACTTATAAAAAAGATGGTAAAGTAAAACAATGATGAAATAAAAATTTATTATCCTACTATGCTCAAAGTAGCACGTAAGAACGATGAAATGCAAATTTATTATCCTATTATGCTCAAAGTAGCACTGCATCGCGATCAAACCAATTAAAAAATACATAATAATTTAGACAACATCTAATATTAAATTCAGACAAAAAAAATTCTCTTTCACATTATGTATATGAGCGTTGCATACTATTTTTTCTTAGCAATTCGCGGGATGTTAGTAGATATACATAACGGATTAATGTGCTATGTTAAAGCTATATTCATAGTTTTGGTAAACAAATAGAATTTATATTGTTTATTGTTGGGGTCGCAGATTTCTGAAGGCCGCACCTCCAGAATGATCAATAAGATCTGACGCAAGGGAAACAGATGTTGAAGCTTTCCTTTTAACAAATCGAAGGTCTCTCTCAGACAAAAGAAGAGAAGGCGCACAAGCACGGGACCTTCGATATCACCAAATACATAGAAAGGCAAATCGAGCGAAGGTCGTTGATTGTTGGCCATGAAGAATACACTTTGGTCTCAGGTTATCAGGAGCGAAGGTCAACAGGGAGCGTTTTGAGTGGTTTTAATCGGGAGGTCACATTCGCTCAGCATTATGGGACTTCGATAATGGAGCAAACAATCGAACGAGCAAGAAAGGCGGCGAAGCCCAAAGGCCGAAGGTGTAGTGAAGCTGTTCGTTTTTGTACATATTTTATAGCTAGAAGAGAAAGCAAAGTTGTATACGATATTGTATAGGAATTACTCTCTTGCCCCTTCCAAGAAATTGTAAAGTACAGGTAAAATAGTCTGTAAGTGGGGTAGAGTAAGATGGCATTGATGTAAAGTAACAACCTTGTAACCCCCTATAAAAGTAGGGCGCAACCCTCCTTTCGGGGGGGAGGCTTTTTGATGAATGATGAACGCAATCTCTATTCTCACTACTGGTTCGTATTACGCTTGCTAAAATACGCACCAACATTTATGAACAATGTAACTGTAAACAAAAAATGGATAAATATTTTTTTAAAAACTACTACTATCATGGGACCCACTGCTACAGTAGCATGGTCCCTAGAAATGCTCCAAATCTTGGAGTTTTAGTACATGTAAATATTAGAACAATTTTGATCCACCAGCTAATTGCTAGGTAGCTAATTTAGCTATGGTGTATTCAAACGGGACCGGCTAATTCTCAACTAATGCTCTTCTAACTAATTAAATAGCAAAAATCCAATTAGCTGATCCAACACAACTAATTTCATCTAATCAAGGCTTAGTCTAGTCTCCCATTATAAATCTTCATAAGGATAAGATATTGTATTTTTATATGTGAGTGTGCTGAGTGTAAATAATGTTTATATATGCTATAAAAAATCTCTCTTGTTTGGTCATCATGTTTTGGACTTTTTTGCCCACGAAATACGCAACCAATAATCCTTGTAGAAGGACATCTTTGTTTTTAGTTTCTCCTTTTGGATCTCTCCGTTTGCTACTGTTTCGAAACAGGAAAATGCCCTTCGTAAAAGAAAAAAAACCAGGAAAAATAATGCACAGATACGACGAGGCAAGATCACCGGTGGTTCCCGTACCGTAGCACTACGCAGCGTCGCAGCCACATCCACGCAGTTGTTGCAAGCTTCTGGCGAGATCGATGACACCAAAGGTTTGTGGCTGGCATCGGCAGGGCTGTGCCTGCGAAACTGCCTGTCGTCTCCAACCGAAACACTTCGAGCAATTTGCTGGCCATCCCGCCCTCTTTGTTTGGCTGATGGTTGATGGCGGGTGCTGATTGTTCCGAGAAAAAAGTACTATTGGTTAGTGGTCGGTGGCTGATGACTGATTTGTTCTGAGAGAAAAGTACCGTTGGTTGGTGGCTGATAAGCCAAACGAATAAGATAGGTTGAGCTTAAGGTTTCAGCCGCGGGCTTTGACGTCTGAAAATGATACTCCAAATGACTAACTACAAATCGTTTTGAGTTTCCAAAATTTTTGCAAAACTTTTAGATGGAATACCGGTGAACCTAGGGTCCAATTTTTGAATTTCAATTCTTTTTCAATGCTGGCTCAGCTGAATGAAGGCGCGCCAACATCCCTGACGATGCCATAGCATGTGGCGTCATGCCACGTCAATGTGAGCGCCAGCATGGTGGCTAGGTCACACGAGTATATATGGCGCGACGATGTAGAACTTCCTAAAATGTTAGTTCATGAAAGGTTATTATTAAAATTTTAGTTTAAAAATGTTAACATAAAAAAACAACGTGGACCAGATCATAGCCCACCCACTCTTAGTTGTACCACAGCATTTATAATAATGTGCTACTTTTAACAATTTGAACATATGCATGACATTTTAGATATACTTTTTCTAGTTGAGAAGGAAAAACCATTGTTATAGTTAAGAGATTTTTTAAAAACTATGTTATGAATAAAAAAGTATTCTATAGAAGAAAAAGTACGAGAAGATGACTTCCCTCGAGTGAACAAAAAAAAAGAGAAATATGTAGTAATTCTTGTTTCAGAGGCCCTCGAAATACAGTTGTTTGGAGCCCTCAATAAAATTAAAACACGTTGAGTGGATTGGCAGCAGTAAAAGAGAAGTGAAACAGATTCAGAACTCTCTTCAGAATAAAAAAACGCAACTCTCGCGCATTTGGCAGGCATTGATCACGAGAAGGGAAACAGATTCAGAGAACTCTCTTTAGAATGAGAAACGGAAGCTTTGCATTTGGCAGGCAATAATCACATTTTTTGAGTGTAATGCATTGAACGAGCACCGCACGCGGCAAAGCAGCCGTTGGCCTAAGCTGGCCTCATCCATGCAATGCCAGTGCAGGACATAATAAAAACCGTACGTCTGTTGCTTGCTCATCATGTTTGTTTCGCACTATTTTGCCACGACATAAGCAAGGCTAGCTCCGATGTGCGGTTCATCCAAGGCTAGCTTCTAGAAGGACGTAGTAATTGGTTTTAGTTAGTTTCTCCTTTTTTTCCATTTCTGTTTGCATTGAAAACAAACTTTGTCTCGAAATGCACAGATACGACGAGCAAGATCACTCGAGGTCCCCGTACCGCAGCACCACATAGGATACGGCCAGATCACATGCCGTTGCGCTAGCGGCTAGCTTGTGCAAGCTTCTGGTGTGAGATCGCCGTCTCCAATCGAAAACGCTTGCAAAATTTTGGCAAGAAAATAATATCGAGAAGCACCGAGCCAACTTGCTTGTAATATAAACCGCCTGCTAGCTCCTCGATCCTTCTTCTCCTTGGACTCTTGGAGGTCGTCGATCACGTACTCTGTCGTCTCTTGCACCATTCGTGCCCGCTCCAAGCTCCTCGGCGCGTCCATGGCGCCCACGGAGGCACCCACTGCCGCCACGCTAGCGCCGCCACCGCCACCACCGCCCCACTTCGTCATCGTCCCCCTCGTGGCGCAGGGCCACACCATCCCCATGGTCGACCTCTCCCGCCTCCTCGCCGGGCGCGGTGCGCGCGTGAGCCTCGTCACGACGCCGGTGAACGGCGCCCGGCTGCGCGGCGTCGCCGACCAGGCCGCGCGCGCCAAGCTGTCTCTCGAGATCGTCGAGCTCCCGTTGCCGGCGGCCTGCCGCCGGGCATCGAGAACGTGGACCAGGTCACGGACCACAACCACTTCGTCCCCTTGTTCGACGCCCTGTGGAAGCTCGCCGGACCTCTCGAGGCCTACCTCAGAGGCCTCGCGCGGCCCCCAAGCTGCCTCATCTCCGACTGGTGCAACGGCTGGACGGCCGCCGTGGCCAGGAGCCTCGGCATCCCGCGGCTCTTCTTCCACGGTCCCTCCTGCTTCTACTCCCTCTGCGACCTCAACGCCATCGACCATGGCCTCCACAAGCGGACCGCGGCGGCGGACGACGACCAGGAGAAGTTCGTCGTGCCGGGAATGCCGGTGCACGTCGAGGTGACCAAGGCCACGGCGCCGGGCTTCCTGAACTCGCCGGGGTGGGAGGCGCTCTGGAACCAGTGCGTCGACGCCATGCGCACGGCCGATGGAGCGGTGGTGAACACGTTCTCGGACCTCGAGGACCAGTTCGTGGCGTGCTACGAGGCGGCGCTCGGCAAGCCGGTGTGGGCGATCGGGCCGCTCTGCCTCTCCAACAAGGACGACGCCGAGGCCATGGCGTCGCGCGGGAACAAGTCCGGCGTGGAGCGGAGCGCCGCCATCACCGCCTGGCTCGACACCAAGGGCACGGACTCCGTCGTCTTCGTCAGCTTCGGCAGCATCACGCGGAAGCTCCCGAAGCAGCTGTTCGAGGTCGGGCACGGCCTGGAGGACTCCGGCGAGCCGTTCCTCTGGGTGGTGAAGGAGGCCGAGGTGACCACGCCAGAGACGCAAGAGTGGCTGGAGGCCCTAGAGGCGCGCGTGGCGGGGCGCGGGCTAGTGGTGCGCGGGTGGGCACCGCAGCTGGCCGTCCTGTCGCACCGCGCCGTCGGGGGGGTTCGTCACCCACTGCGGCTGGAACTCGCTGCTGGAGTCCATGGCGCACGGCGTGCCGGTGGTGACGTGGCCGCACTTCGCCGACCAGTTCCTGAACGAGCGGCTGGTCGTGGACGTGCTCGGCGTCGGCGTGCCGGTCGGCGTGGCGTCGCCGGTGATGTTATTCGACGACGAGAAGGTGGCGGTGGCGCGAGAGGACGTCGTGCGGGCGGTGTCGGCGCTGATGGGCGGAGGGGCGGAGGCCGACGAGAGGAGGAGGAAGGCCAAGGAATACGGGGAGAAAGCTCACAGGGCCATGGAGAAAGGAGGTTCGTCATATGAGAACCTGACGCAGCTGATTGAAAGCTTCAGGCGAAGTGGTGGCAAAGAAGGCTAATAATTCTGCTGGAAACTGTGCATGGAGTGCGTTGGAAGGACAAAAGAAAATTGACTGCCACTGCGATGGCAGTAGGGATGAAGAAGCTTGCAGTGTTCAACGTTGTGTCCTGTAGCTTGGTATGATTCGTGTCCATTGTTTTTATTTTTCACTCAGTCTTTTCCCTGCTTGGATAGTGGTAATATCTGATGATGTTTCTTCGTAGTAACTAGATAGCACAGTGTGCACCATGTACAGTGAACAGCTAAGCTTCTTGCAATATATATGAAGTGTACGTGTTTATAACATTTGTCATAAGAACACTGGCTTTGTTCACTTATCTGGCAACCAATGTTTGCACCGACCTATGCTCTACATTTCTCTGATCCTATAATATTTATCAGTAACTTGCATGTATCATGTACGGAGTATGTCTTTTCAGTTTTCTATATGGATGCTTTTGTAGTTGCACTGGATGTGTACTTTTCCGATTTTTCACTCACTTTATTCAGGCTTTGGAGAGTAGTAGTATCTGACGTTTCTGTGTACTTTCTTTTTTTAATTTGCAACGTAATATAATATTATTCGAACAAAGCTAGGGACACTGGACTTGTTCTACTAGCAAAAGATTTGTGCCGGCTTAGAGTGTCTACTATAATAATCTAGATGCCAGTCTTCTTTTTAGGGTTTGACATGGCCGTCCATTGCCCGCCGCGCGATCACTTGGCATATCTTTCATCAGTCAACACATTTCACTCGAAGGAAGTGCCGAATGGAAATCCAACAAAATCATTTGGCACATGCTTGCGTGAAGGATAAGCCCAATCATATAAGTATATAGCTCTTCCCAGCTTTATATACGTGTCTAGGCTATAGCTTGTCGCTTTCATGATAGGTATCCCAATCCAAAGGACATCGACCGGCCAATAGTTTAACCTGGAGATATCCAATTGGAGGCAAATCTATTATCACACACTTTTGGATGTTGATCACGTTGTTTATTGGATTGGAAACGAACGTGGGACTGGAACCGGCCTGATTTTGCTCCTAAAATGCGGTAGGTTGCGACTTGGTTTTCACTGGTTCACTAATGTTGACCGGACAGGAGCAAGATCTCTGAGATTACAGTACGTGATCCAGCTGCGAGCGTGAGGTGGAGTTATTATTTTTTTATGTTCTTACAGTCTTCTAGAGGTCGAGCGCATGCACGCATCACTGCCTGACTTGTGCCGCGCGGGGACAAAATAAAGCCAGGGAGCTTAGCCGCCACACCTTTGCTTCATCATGATCAGATCTAGACGACAAAATGAAATAAAGTTGCTTTCGATCGGCTCTCTTCCCTTGTCCCGGCCCTTCATGGACGAACAGGTGCTGAAGCCCTGAAGGAAGCATGTAAATTAAATGTAAGTGTCACCCTCTGATCCACAGGGACGGTAAAACTTATGAAAGAGTAAATTAACAAGAACTATACTGATGCTAGTGCTTAGTATCTGTGTAGATCGTCGTTGGAGTGATTATTACTATAGCCTGCGTCTGGGCCCTGCGTGCATTACCAGGTGCCTGAATCGTTGTTGATGACGAAATCGCGCAGGATTGGGGGAATAATAATCACGGAATGTCCGTGACCGTGAGCGAAGATCTATCGGGGTGAAGATGCATGAACACCAATCTCATAGAATCCAGTGCACGTACTGTCCGGTATTATAGTCTCCCTGAACACGCCATGACAGACAGACAGATAGATATGATCCTGCAAGTGGTTTCAGTGAACGACGACGACAGCGCGGTGGCGGCCGCCGCCGAGGACGTGGCGACGTGCGCCTAGCGGCGACGGCGTCCAGGGCAAATTTGATTTGAATAGAGCGAGACCAGACCATGCATGACCACCGGCAGACAGAGGATGAGATGAGAGAGAGGCCACGAAGAGATCCGCGCGCCGCGACGACGAGGCGCGGCCACTGTGCCGTGTGTAGGGCTGGCGCGTCGCATGCTATGGCACATACGGTGCGCGTGGTTCGCATGCGTTTGTCCTAGAGGAGAAGGCAAAGGCAATCATCAGGAGAAGCGTGCCGGCTTGGTTATATGCCGCAAACGCACGCGCGCCACGGCCACGGCCACGGGATGTCAGGCGCCGGCAACGTGCATCAGTCAGCCGGTTAGGCTCAGGCCGCGGCCACCCGTTTCGTTTGCATGGGGAATAGCAGGTCGTCTGCCGGCCGGGGGCTCTTATCTAGCTAGTGGAAGCTAGATTAGACTATTAGAGCAATGGCATCACCCTGCTCCTCTTTACCCTAGCCTCCACCCCGCAATTCCCATAAAGACTCATCGTCCCCGCTCCTCTTTACCCTAGCCTCTATCCCGGCCAGCGACGGTCCCACCACCCGGATCGTCGGCCACCGCCGTGCTGGCCACCCCCACCTTTCCACCTCCTTCCCCAGCTCGCCGGCCCATCCACCGCTTCAATCTTCTTCTTTTCTGGCACGCCGGCATCTAGAACCACCTCAAACCTCTGCCGCTAGCCGAATCGCCACCTCCGTCGCCCCCCCCCCCCCCCCCCGACATTTTCCTCTAACTCCAGCAATTAGCCCCCACCCTTGAAACCATAACCGTCGCCACCTCAACCGCCACCCGTGGCACCTCCCACCCCTCGCTACTGCAAAAATGATTTGTAGGGGCTTCTTGATTTTTTTCAGGGTCAAAAGATCGCTCGTTTCTACATAAGGAACGGATTACTCTAGCTCATGGCCCGACCTTGAAGAAGCATTTGAAGGGGGCGGGCCATGACGTCACCCGCCCTCATTTTCAGGGGCGGATGACGGGGTGACCCGCCCCCTGGAAATATGGTCATTTTTAGGGGCGGGTGATGGCATGATCCGCCCCTGAAAAATGGCCCAATACGAATAAATTCATAACTTTTTTCACATGATTTTAGATGAACAAAAACTTTATATCAAAATTGTAGATCTCGACTAGACCTAAAACTTTGTAATTGACAATTTTTCATTTGAGACCATTTAATTGTCCAAAAAAACAATATAATGTATCTATGTTTGAAATCTAGAATTTCTAAGTTTTCCAAACAATCTCAGATGTAGAGCTGCTCTATATCAAAGTAGTAGTGGTCGGTGAGATATAAAATTTTATAGTTTGTGTATCTTTTATTTAAGATGGTTTAGAATCATAAGATTATTTAGACACTAGTTGTGCCATATACGACTATAACTATGAATTCTATATAATGAATTTAGTATATGTGAATGTGAATACAATCTGAACATATGTATTAAGATTTTGATATTTTGAATATTTAGAAAACATAGGAGATATGTGAAATATATCTTGCATGAATATATATATATATATATATTTGAAAAGAAAAAAATAAAAATAAAAATAGAGAAATATTTACAGGGGCGGGGCATGGCGTGACTCACCCTGGGGCCCTAGGGTGGGTGATGGGGTGACCAAAAGATTCTATACAAAAGCCAACTGTACCTCATGGAGTCAAAAGTGACTATGTGGTGCAGTGGAGAGGAGGCTACACGCGAGGCCAGAGGTAAGTGGTTTGAATCTCAGTGCTAACGCATATGAGTGCATATTTCATCCAAAATTCCTACCACCTTAGGAATAGGGGGTGCTTGATGAGATTTTTTTCTTTTTCGCTGTTTTTGATTTCTTTTATGTGTTTTAGTTTTCTAGAAAATTTTCCCATAGCAAGGGCGACTCCAAGTCAGTGCCGGCCCTGGGGCAGGGCGAGCGGGGTGGCCACCCCGGGCCCGGGAGCAAGGGGCCCCAACCTGTTCATGCTACTAGTACTGCAGTATATTGCGTATCTAGTTTGATGAGATGAGAGATGATAAGAGCTAGATTTGTTTGTCCTATAAATTTACTAGCAAAACTCACGTAGGTATTAAAACCGTGTCACTTGAGTGAGTCATGATAAACAGACCAGTCGTGTGAAGCGCTTTTAAAAATAATTTATATTCGCTCTCTCATGTATAGAGAGTTTTAAGTATTCTCAAATCTAGAAGCATATCATTTTCGAGATAGTTGGCCTTTATTTATATGGAGAAAAACTCTCCAATCTATTGTCTATTAGCAATACGGTATTATTATGTATAGACGTGGTTACAAATGTGGGTATATTTAGGTGGACCATTTTTTCTTTTTGAAGTTTTGATGTCCTTGACACTTCCGCGTAGAATTGTTCCAGTTTTTTTCTGGTGCTTCGTGCAACTTGTGTTGGTCACCTCTGATTAGTAATTTCAAAGAAAAAATTTGGTGCTTGTTTCTTGCTCCTGCTTGGTTGTGGACTTTATTTTTATTGGTGCCATAACCGTGTGCTTTCCTTCTTTTAATATCCAGTAATGACAATTAAATTTATTTCGGCTATAGGAGCCATGCGTATCGGTTGATTCCTTAAAAAAAAGCTCCGAGGAGGTTTCATGGTAGAAGAATTATTTTTCAGTTTGGAGGTTGTTTCCTTTCCAAAAAAATAGGCGGATAAAAAAACACCGGTGAAAAAAAGGGGCTAGAGGTGAACTGTCACGGGGTTTTTTGCTCTACCAAAAAAACTTCCATAATATTTCCTTTTTTTCCCTACATCGTGGGTCCAGGTGGGTCCATTGTGAGGGATATGGAGGGTTTTCGTTGGTAACAAAAGTTTTCAAAAGAACTCGATCCTTTTAGTATAGATAAGCACCTTTCCCATATTGACGCTTTCTTTCAACCAGATCAATAATTCGCTTTGTCTGACCATTCAATTCTGAGTAAAAACAAATTTAATTTCAAAAACTTTGTAAACGAAATAAATGGTCGTGGCAAGACTGTAGGTGTATAGACAACAATGCAATAACAGATCAAAGCACAGACAGCGCAACCAGGCCACAGAAGGCCACGACGGTTAAACTGAGAACATGCGCAGCTAGCACAGCAAACTTACATGTGTCACGTTAAATTAGAAAAACAACAAACAAACTATAATTTACAACTCACAGCTTTTAACAGTATTCACAGCGACATCTTGTACAACCAATCAAGCAAGCATAGTGCCACGGCCAACTTTCGCCAAACGCCAACAACGGCCAAATCAAACCACGAAAAAATTTGAGTCTAGGGTTAATTAAAAAAATTACATGTCTCTGAAATCAATCTTTTTCTTGATTTTTTTCTAGATGATTTGATTTTATATGTCACATCTGTGGTATCCATTATATAGAAAGGACAATTCGTTCGGAGGAGACAACGAACAATAATTGGGATGAGGCACAGTTTGGAGGAGGGGAAGAGATTAGGTTAATCGCTGGCTGTAAAAGAACAATTTGGAGGAAGTTGGGTTTTACGGTATTTGTTTAACAAGCGAGACACAACTCGGAAGTTCATTACTTTCTAAAAAAAACCTAGGAGGAGGTTTCACGGTGAAGGACGTCCTTTTTAAAAAATCATTTTCTTCTTTCCAAACAAAAAAAGTGGGTACAAAAAACACTGGTGAAAAAAACAGGGGGCTAAGGGTGAACTCACACGAGATTTTTCGCTCTATCAAAAAAGTTTTCTAATATTTTCTTTTTCTTTCTTCAACGGGGCCCAGGTGAGTTCATTGTGAGGGGTACGGGGGTCTTCATTGGTAACAAAAGTTTTTAAAAGAACTCGATCATTTTAGTATAGCTGGCCCTGACATTTTATAAAAGACCCGTAGTTATTTCATCAGGTTTATTCTGCCATTTCAATTCTAACCTTTGTTATTCATTATTTGCTAACGAGAGGAAAAATCTAGAAGCTACTCATCCTGGTCGCATGGTTATGTGCTCCCGCGCAAGAATTGTAGAAAAAGTAGATTCTGTCAACCGTGCTGTGATGTGACTTGGAAGTATATTTAAACTTTTGCTTGAGTGTAAAACATGCTATATGAAATTATATAAATTTAACTCTTAAAATTTGGGTGTGTAGAATAATTGAACGGAGTTGTCAAATTGATTAAATCTACGCATGAACTAGGAAAGGCAAAAGAGCTTAAACATTTATTGTTCAATCAAAAAAATTAACATAACCACTCATGTGTCCTTTTTTTCTTCAAGATATATATATGCTTCTATCACAAAATTATGATATTTTTCTTGTAAAGAACCACACGAATAATTATAGTACCTCTACCAAATTTTACGTGTTTAGAAATATATCATATGTAATTATATTGTAGAAGGCAATTATCCTTTACATTTCACTATCTATTTTATTACTAAAATTTAGGTATTTTTTAAAATAAAGGGCCCTGATTTTCGTCTCGCCCCAGACCCCTGAAATGTCAGGGCTGGCCCTGCTCCAAGTCCGCCCCTGCAAACATCTATTTTAGCTGCAAAGAGCGGGGACGGACATCGGAGCCATCCCTACAAATACATTTTAGTACGCACCTAAAAACATTTTTTTTTGTCGTAGGGCCTCCGAAGACTTAAATCGTAATGAATAGGATGAATGATTAAATCAAGCTATTATTGGTTAGGGCGTGGAATAGACAAAGTGAACATGTGAGGGGAGTAAAATGAATCCTTTTCTTTTTTTGAAAAGTACCCCAATAAATCCGTGTCTATAATTGAGGTCAATCAGCTACTATATGACATGCATTAGTTACGGGAAATCAAGACAATAATAATATAAAAACAAAAAAGACAAAATAAATTTGGCCGATGTATGTAGTCCATTGTAGCCCATCACGGAACTAACAAAATTAATCAAGCAGTCGCCTTCTTCTTCCTCATGCGCTTTGCCTTTTCTTTCTCTCTGCTCACACCAACACGGTACGTGCAAAGGCGTGCTTCGTGGCCACCACTGTAGACGTACGTACAAGCGAGTGGCACGGAACTCGGTGAGCAACAACGACGACCGGCCGACGGATAGGGAATGTACGTTGGCCACGCAAATGGCAGGGGATAATCTGTTGGTGTTTAGATCCGATGGACTAAAGCTTAGTCACTTAAATGAATGATAATTATACGTATTAAATATAAATTAATTATAAAATTTATTGTATAAGTCATGTCTACCTCACGAGACGAACCTAACAAGTCTAATTAAGCTATAATTAATATATAATTATCACATAATTACTGTAGCATTACATTATATAATCATGGTCTAATTAGGCTTAATAGATTCGTCTCTCAAATTAGCTCTCATTTATGTAAAGAGTTTTTTAATTAATTTATATTTAATATTTTTAATTAGTATTCTTACATCCGATGTGACGGGACTAAAACTTTAGTCCGGGAGATCCAAATATTAGCCACCGGAAACAGCATGGGCGGACCCAAGGCCCGGCGAGCCTGGGCAATCCTTGCTGAGCGCGCCAGTGAAGATATTGTTTGCGGCGCGACAATTTCAGTTCCGAATCGAGAAATTGTATCTGTGGCCTGTGCGGGTGCATCGAGAGAGGAGTTCTAGCCGCAGCCGATGCCCAGCGACTAGACATGTTTGAGCGCATGCGCAAGCTAGTGCGGCCTTTTGCCACTGGCGTTTGCAACATCCTGATCTCAAACGAATTGATCTCTTGATTGTAGATAGGAAGAGCAGTAGGTTAGCGAGACTTGCAACCGAATATCTTATTCTTCTCTTAATTTTTAGTGAATAATTATATTGGATTGATAGATCATTGGAACTCATCTTCATCTTACCTTACTTGTTTATCCATGGTTCATTCAGGAATGAGGCGTTTTCTTTTACATAAAGAATCCGCGTAGTGAAGCTGGTACATAATTTAAAAAAAATTAAAAATAAAATTAAGCTATAAGAAGTACTAGATAAATTAGAGATATAGGTTTGCTTACGTTAGTAGTCAAAATACTTGTGTGAACTTATTATTGGTTGCTATATTCGTCCAGGGTCTAGAAAAATCCTGGGTCCGCCACTGGAAAACAGTACTGAAGGCTTTTAATACATGTACAACACGTACCACCGTGACCGAGGTTCAAATTCGTGTCATCCACAAGTAGTAATGATCTAGACCTCATTTAAAGCGGTAAGTACATTAATTTACACGTGACAAAATAAGCTCAGTTTTGTACGTAGGCCCATGAACAAGTACTTTTATATACAGTACTATAGTATTAGGATAGACTCTATCATGCACCTTTCATTGTTGTGCTGCTTTCTATTTCGATATCCGAGTTCCGTCAGGTGCCAGCGTATTATGTTACTCTCTCCGCCCCATAATATAAGCATTTCTCGATTTCTGCGCATCACGTTTGACCGTTCGTCTTATTCAAAAAATTTATGAAAATATAAAAATAATTATGATATACTTAAAATATATATGATGATAAAACATGACGTAACAAAATAAATAATTTTTTCATAATTTTTTGAATAAGACGAACAGTCAAACGTGAACAGAAAAAGTCAACAAATGCTTACATTATGGGACGGAGGGAGTACTTCATATACCGATGATTTCTATATACAGTACATATACATTTACATTTTATATTCTATCTGGGCCTCGACTTCTGACATTTATTTTCTGTACGCAGCTGTTGCCCGGCCGAGTGGATATAACATCACCTCTGTCTCTCGTCTTATTTCAAAATTATTTGAACCATTCCCCTTCGCTCTCTTCCAATGGCCGTAGCCAGCTTTATAGATAGAGCAGAAAGATACTAGGATTATCAGTTTTACATGAAGCACAAGTCCACCGACAACTCAACTATTTACAAACCCGCAACGGGGCCCTCTAGGTTACAAGCCAGAGACAACATGAGGCTATTCTAGGCAGAAAACCTAAAACACCAAAACCCATTACAGAACCTGCGAGATCAAGCCCCCAGCGGGGTCCAAAGCGACATCACGGAAGACAGAAAGAATTCCAAAAAAACAACGCCTTTAAGAAGGAAAAGGCGCCGAGCCAACGCCAACGTTAGGTCTTCACCTAGGACCTCGCCGCGAACCGCCGGAAGGGTAAGATCCCAGAGCAACGCCCCAACAGGGCAACAACGTTGCCGAACCGGCCCCGCCAGCTCGAAGCTTTTGCTTGTGGATCCTCCCAAATAACCAGCAGTACCTGTCTAACCACGACTACCACCGAGCTCCATCCACACCGCCATCGCCGAAGCCGTCAAACAAGGCCCCCATAAGACCTAGAACCACTGCCAACTCCTAGGACTTGGCAGAGTAGGGACTCGCCGTTGACCCGAAGGCCGCCCACCCTCATTTGAGGACGACGTCGAGTGAACCAACGAGGCAACTGCACCCAGCGAGCGGATCCAGAAGAAGATGGAACCATAGGCCCTGCCATAGAGAAACGGAGGAGCAAATGAGACGAACACAGGAGGGCATCACCGAGAGCCGGACCGTCGGGGATGTCAATGCCACGGAGGAACCCTCCCACCTCACCCCCAAACCCATGCCGGCATAGGGGGGAGGGGCAAGGCCGGGAATAGGACGAGGGACGAAGCCTCCCCAGACGCCGCCACCGTCAGGGAAATGCACAACCCCCACCCTCCAAACGAAAGCACACGCCGCGCACGTCGCGGCTCGGACAACGGGCCACCACCATGACGACAACCGTCGTCACCACCACGCTGCCAACAACCTGCATCCTCGACCGGCACCTGCACAGCCCCTCGGAGCACCGCCCGACATGCTCGAAGCCACCGCCATGTTGTCAGGAGCCGACGCGCAGCTCCAGGGGGCTCCCCCCAGATCTGGCCGCCCATGGCAGAGCCGGGGGCCACCACACTGGCGGCGGGCACCACGAGGCCGCGGCAGCCCGCCACACCGCGATCGGGCGGGGCAGGACGGAAGCCCGGTGAGATCCGGCGGAGTTGGCCCAGATCCGGCGGAGCTGGCCCCCGCCGTGGCCGTCGCGCCGGCGACACGTGCTCGGGACCTCGGCAGCTCGCGTGCACGGTAGGGGGGCACCATGCCAGCGGCGGCCAGCTCGGCGCAGCGGCCGACCGCGTGCAGGGAGCCCCAACAGAGGGGAGAGGGGGGGGGGGGGGAGGAGGGGCCCTGCCGCCACCGTCCTCACGGCCGCGCGGCGAGGCCGGCGGCCAGATCGGGCGGCGGCAGGGCAGGAGCGTCGCGCGGAGGGCCGCTTTGGAGGCGGCGGCGGCGGCGCTAGGGGTCGGCCCGTGTCGCTCTCTCTCCCGAGAGTGACCGGGCGTCCCCCTCCTTGTCTTCCCCTTCGCTCTCGACCCAACATCTCTCCTAGATCCGCGCCACCGCCGGCAGCCGCTGCCGTCACCACCGCCGGCCACCGTCGGCCATCGACGCCACCAGCCGTCGCCCTCCTCTTCGCCTCCCCGGCTGGGCACGGCAAGCCGGCGCGCGCGCCATATCTGGACTCTGCTGCAGCGTCCACCTCGACCGCGCTGGTCCCCGCCGCCGGCGCGTCCTCGCGCCTGTCGTTCCTTTCCCCGTCGCTCAAGGACCTCCTGTCCCTGCTGGCACCAGACTCGCCCTCTGCGCATGCCAGCGCCATGGGCCCGCCATGCACCCACCGCCTCCCCGTCACGTACATCTTCCACCGCATCTGTGTCGCGGCCTCCGCGCTCCGCGTCCTCCGCTCGCTCCAGCGGCTAGGCAAGGTGAGCCGGCGCGCGCCAAATCTGGGCCGCGGAGGGTCTCCACCGCGGCTCGTCCCCGCGCCTGTCGTTCCCCTCCCCGTTGCTCAAGGAGCAGAGGAAACGGCGACGACAGTAGCGCCGGCGGCGGTGACGCCGCCTGTGCTGTGCAGGTTTGAGAAGGAGTAGAGGACGTCACGCTCTGCCCCCTGATGCTCGACACCGCCCTGTGGAGCTTGCTAGCCAAGAGGCGCCTCTTGTCGGGAGCGCGAAGAAGAACAAGCAGGCGGGCCTCCCGAGAAGCGGCAACGCTTACAACTCCTACAAAGACTCGGCCCTACTCCAGCTCGGCGATGCCAAGATCAAGGGCCGGAAGCGAAGCTCGCCGAAGCAGCAGCAGCGCCACGCCGCGGCGCCGAAGCGGTCAGCAGCTCTCTTGGCCCGTTCGATGTCAACATTGCGGTGCGTGATGACGTGATGATGTTCTTGGCTTTGCCTGTGTGTGAAAAGCATTATTTTCTTTCTCTCTGCTCACACCAACACGGTATGTGCAAAGGCGTGCTTCGTGGCCACCACTGTAGACGTACGTACAAGCGAGTGGCACGGAACCACGTGAGCAACAACGACGACCGGCCGACGGATAGGGAATGTACGTTGGGCCACGCAAATGGCAAGGAATAATCTGTTTTAGCCACTGGGAACAGTACTGAAGGCTCTTTAATACATGTACAGCACGTACCACCGTGGCCGAGGTTCAAATTCTTGTCCACAAGCAGTAATGATCTGGACCTCATTTTCACGTATTTAAAGTGGTTAGTACATTAATTTACACGTGACAAAATAAGCTCAGTTTTGTACGTACGGCCATGCCCAGACCTAGTGGGAAGTGCACGTGTAGATTGCGTGGCATCCATGCTGCCGTGCCCCGGCCGATCTGGGACAGAGATCGGATCCAATGGTAGCTACTGCAAGATAAGCAGTACCAGCTGCATCTGAGCCATTCAAATGGCAACCAACGATCAGAGAGAAGACAGACAAAGATCAGAGAAGACAGACCAATCCTTGGCTCCATTCGTGACTCTGAGGGAAAAATACGGAGATCGAGAAGATATTAAGTATAGTCCATAACCTCAATCATCAATAATTAAAATCTCACATATATTTTACTCTAAACTGTACATTTACAAAATAGCATATGATAAATAATAGAGAGACATTTACGTATAACATTCTCTGTTTCTATTTTCACTAGCAAATATGTCCGTGTGTTGCTAAGGACAAACATTATAGTTGTACGAGTATATAAATATGCCCTAAAACTTAATTGAAGGCCCCAATTAGAAAATAGCTTGAGGTTCAATTCCGACCTAGTGAAAATATGGCTTACAATTGTTCGTGTAGCCCATCCCAAATAACATATTGGTCAGCACAATTTGGCACTTCTAACAACCTGGCTTAGCCACGATTCACGTTAGGCTTAAACCATCCATAGACCCGTTCAGTGTGAGGTGCGATGATCACACCAGTTCATCATCAAATAAGTCTATGTCCATTGGGTACTCAACAAAACCTAGTGGATGCTGAAGTTACTCACAAAATCCAAATCCAATTTTCATTTTCTCCACTGAAATCATAGAGTGCATGAGAGAATGTCAGCAATGAAGTGGGTACCTATGCCGATACAAGCACATGTCAATCCACATGTGGATCATATCCATCGAGAATTCGAGATCACATGATGCGGCTCATCAAGGTCACCTTTAACGGCGCAAGAGCAGTCGAGCGGAGAGGGAGCCCAAGCACTGGGGACCAGGATGACGATGTGAGCAACAAGAGCATTAAGCGCGTGATTGAAGTGCTTAATCCTAGAAGTCCGATTGAGCGTGCATGGTGTGTTGGAGGGACACTGCTACATGAATTAGAGCAACGGTACGGGTGTGTGGCGATTCAGTAGAGTAAGGTTCCACCGATAAAAAGATGGAAGAGTCGAGAACCGATAATTCAAATATAAAACACTAAACCACATGCATATGGCCCTAGTCAATGCAACATAAATATATAAATGACAATTACATTACCTCTCAAATTATAGGTGATAAGTGTATGTTCAAACTGACTTTCTATAGGCCGACCATATGATCCGAGATTTACCTTCTCTATTTTTGTTTAACCTATACATTATGATATACATTTAAGAAAATCTATAGCTATTTTGTAATAAATCATGACACAGGACATAAGGATTGAACAAGGATCTAATAATGACAAAAAAAACTCAATTGAGTCAGCGAGTCACTTGAGCGGGCCAATAGCCCAATGTACCACAGGCCTCACATGACATTTACCGTTCTGATTTCTTTGGCCCCATTTGGTAGAGCTCCACATGAGGGTGAAGTTGGAGTTGGAGTTGGAGGAGCTGATTTTTTTACTCCACCAGCTTCACTTGTGCCATGTGCAAAACAGCTCCACCTCTCACAACTAACCCCCAGAAGTGATTCTCCGTCAGGGTTATTTAGTGCAGCTCCAGCAAAAACAGTTCCCTAGAGCTGTTTTTAAGAGCTCTACCGAAGGGGGCTCTATGTGCCCTCGCCATCCTTATCCTTGTCTCCGTTCTCGCGCTGGTCTCTCTCTTCCTCACCTATCGCAGCAACATGCGCTGGCCAAGAAATTGAGGTGTCATTGTGGACAGAGCCACTGCCTTCTCGCCGGCCACATCCACCGTGTTGGCCTGCTTCTACCCAGCGGCTAAGGCAGGCTGAGTGCCATCGCCGATCTTCTTGCGGCGTCAGGTTCGTTTAGCCGCTTCTCCTCGTCACGCCGGAGGAGCATCACCGGCGCGGTGGGCCTCGAGCTCCTCCTTGTGTTCTTCCCGGTGGCTAGGACATGGGCTCGATCTGTGACGTTGAGTTGACAACCTCCTGGATGCATCCCGCTAGCATAGTTGCTTCTGCTCGTCGTCCGCGGACTCGACTGGAACTCGGCGACATCGCAAGGAATTGTAATCGCCCCCTGACGCTTCCCCACTCGGGGAAATCGCACGGAGGAGAACGAAACGCCAAACGACGGAGGTGATGACTTAATCAAAATACATGCTCGTATCATACGACGACTTACCAAACACCGCTCGCTTTATTATTAGAAAAGAGATATACAATACAAAAGATTGCATCACCCTAGTAGCAACTTGACCGTGCCATTACTACATGGCCCGCAAACAAAAAAAATTTAGAAACGGTGATTTCCGGTTCAATTAAACTTGTGTAATTCACTTACACTTGCAAAAGTTTTTTCTAAATATGCCAACCGTATATCTGAGTGAAGATAATTGACAGACTAAGCATCATGTGAACTCTAAAAGGAGAGATGCAAAGAGAGTAAACAGATAAACAACTTATTAGCCACGTATCTGTGGCCGACGGCGAGAAGTTGACGCGGATCTCTCGACGGCTGACGCAGTCGTGCACGGCCTCGACTGCCGAGGGGATGTTTGGATCCCTTAAATAAATGATAATTATACGTATTAAATCTAAATTAATTATAAAACTAATTGTCTATTTCGTGAGACGAACCTAACAAATCTAATTAAACTATGATAAGTATAATTATCATATGATTACCGTTGTATTACATTGTCTTATTATGAATTAATTAGGCTTAATAGATTTATCTCACGAATTAGTCCTCATTTATGTAATAGATTTTTTAGCATCCTTATATTCGATGTGACGAGACTAAATTTTAGTGGGTGGGATTCAAACGCGCCCTGGCCTCTGCGCTGCAATTCCGGCCACAGACAAATTAAAAAAGCACCGGAAGCAGGGCGAACGATCCTCCTCACATTTCTTCCACGATACAAGTTACTGACTGTGACGGCCTTAGCGTGAACGGCATGCACCACGTTCATTCGCACCGCATGAAGTTAATAAATTGTCAAAATAAATAAATAAATAAATGTACTAGAACACAAGCTTTCGTGGCAGTTTTTTGTCCATTTCTATACTACTGTACATATAATGCCCCAAAAAAGACAATAAAAGGGCGAGTAATTTGACTTCTTTTCTTGTGTCTATAGCTCAGACATATATGAAACATTACTGAATGTTGGAGATTAGCATCCTTGGAACAGAGCATATATGAAACAGCTATTACAGGTAAGGCAATATAGGAGTTCTCAATACAAACAAAAGAGGGTAAAGCAATAGGAGAAAACAAAATTCAAGTCGATTTCTTGCACTGTTCTCTTTTCTGTGGCAAATAAATACAAAATGTAGTACTCCCTCCGGTTCAATATTAAAAATCGTTTAGGATAGCGATACGGTTATCGAAGCACAACTTTGACTTCTCTTTTCTATAAAAATATTTTTAAAAAGATATATATATATATATGTATATTTTTATAAAAAATAATTTTCAAGATCAATCTTTTATATGATTTTCACATTTCCAAACTCAACGACTTAAATGTTATTCATGATTTATATTATTAATGTTTGATTCAAAATTTATCCAAAACTATTTCTAATATGAAATCAGAGGGAGTACATGCATTACTACATTAGCCGTTCCAGAAATGAACATGAAACTGGACAACAATAGAACGTACACATGCGACTGCTCCTAATGTTCATTGACTTCACTCTGCGTGAAGCTCTGTATCATCCGCGTCAGGTTCTCGTACGAGGACCCTCCTTTCTCCATGGCCCTGCGAGCTTTCTGCCCGTACTCCTTGGCCTTCCTCCTCCTCTCGTCGGCCTCCTCCCCTCCGCCCATCAGCGCGGACACCGCCCGCACGACGTCCTCCCGCGCCACCGGCACGCTCTCGTCGTCGAATATCCTCACCGGCGCCGTCACGCCGATCCGCACGCCCACGCCGAGCACGTCCACGGCCAGCTGCTCGTTGAAGGCCTGGTCGGAGAAGTGCGGCCACGTCACCACCGGCACGCCGTGCGCCATGGACTCCAGCATCGAGTTCCAGCCGCAGTGGGTGACGAACCCGCCGACGGCGCGGTGCGACAGCACGGCCAGCTGCGGCGCCCACCCGCGCACCACCAGCCCGCGCCCCGCCACACGCGCCTCTAGGGCTTCCAGCCACTCCTGCATCTCCGGCGTGGTCAGCTCGGCCTCCTTCACTACCCAGAGGAACGGCTCGCCGGAGTCCTCCAGGCCGTGGCCCACCTCGAACAGCTGCTTCGGGAGCTTCCGCGCGATGCTGCCGAAGCTGACGAAGACGACGGAGTCCGTGCCCTTGGTGTCGAGCCAGGCGGTGATGGCGGCGCTCCGCTCCACGCCGGACTTGTTCCCGCGCGACGCCATGGCCTTGGCGTAGTCCTTGTTGGAGAGGCAGAGCGGCCCGATCGCCCACACAGGCTTGCCGAGCGCCGCCTCGTAGCACGCCACGAACTGGTCCTCGAGGTCCGAGAACGTGTTCACCACCGCGCCATCGGCCGTGCGCATGGCCTCCATGGCGTCGTGGCGTAACACCTGTGTCACCGGGTGGGTGAAGAAACCGGGGACGTTGGCTTTCGTCACCACCACCGGCACGGGCATCCCCGGCACGGCGTGCTTGTCCTCGTCGCCGCCCGCGGCGATCCGCTCGTGCAGCCCGTGATCGGCGGCCAGGAGATCGCAGAGGGAGAAGAAGCACGACGGCCCGTGGAAGAAGAGCCACGGGACGCCGAGGCTCCGGGCCACGCCGGCCGTCCACGGGTTGCACCAGTCGGAGACGATGCAGGTCGGGCGCGGTGCCAGCGCGCGCACGTAGGCGTCGAACGGGCCGGCGAGCTCGGGCAGCGCGAGGACGAAGGAGATTAACTGGTACATGTCCGCGACCATGTCGGCGTTCTGGCAGCCGTGGGGCAGATCGGAGCCCGCCGGCGGGAAGGGCAGCTCCACGAACTCGAGGGGCAGCCCGGCGTGCGCGGCGTGCTCGGCGGCGCCGCTCAGCCGGGCGGCGTTGAGCGGCGTGGTGACGACGCTGGCGCGGGCGCCGCGCTCGGCGAGGAGGCGGGCGAGGTCGACGAGGGGGATGATGTGCCCCTGCGCCAGGTAAGGGACGAGGACAAAGTGTGGCGGCAGCGGCGGGGTTGCTGTCGCTGCCGTGGAAGCTACTACGGCGGGCTCCGTGGCCGCCATTGTCGACGTACAAGCGAGTGTCACCGAAAGCAGGGAGGAACCGGTCGGAAGGATAGAGAATGTTGGCCACTCAAAACAGCCGAGAAATAATGAGTGTACGAAGAATTGAACATTATACTGGAAAAAATGCTCATTCGAGCCACTGAAAATGACTGGATTTTGTTTGCATGCTTTGTGGCGGAGCTAGCATTTTCATGGCGTGTAGAATTCGAATTGGGGCATTTCATTTGGGTTGGAACTGTGTCATTGTCGTCCCCATCAGTCATTTCGCCATACAGGTTGGCGCTTGGACCGTGTTTGTTTCGGAGGAAAAATATTTCCATCTCGTTTGACAAATAATCATGAGTATTAAATAAAGTCAGTTTATAAAACTATCTTCACAACCCTAGATTAATTCACGAGATAAATCTAATGAGGCTCTTGACCGTACAATTAGAGGATGATTACTGTAGCATTAATGTAGTAAATTATGGACTAATTAGGCTCATTAGATTCGTCGCGCAAAGTTACACACATCTTTAAAAAGTTTTACGAATAGACTTTATTTAATATAATACTCCATACATGCAAGATTTCGTTTAAAAATATATTTTTCGTGGGAAAGAAACATGTCTCTGAGTGGTTGGCAGCCAAGTACGAAAAGTCGGACCGGAAATCGAACCGGTCAGCCTACTGGTTCACTGGTTCATCGGTCCAACTAGTGGTTCACCGGTCGAACCAGTGGTTCATTATTTATTAATATAATATTTATTTCACATGATTTATATAAATAATATGTAAGTTTTATTACCAGTAATATTACATATAACATAATAGATGATATAATATAATTATATCATAATAGTCTTGTCGGGGACAGACCCAGGGGGTCCCTTAACCATCGGGGTAATCACCCTCAAAAAACGTTAACCACGGAAGGCCGAATCACCAGCAGCCCGGAAGGACCACCAAGGCAGCGCGGCCCGTCACAGCTTATCACGGCCCAAAACAGCCGTCCAAGCTCGCTTGTCGAGGGGATCCGGGTAGCGACCCCCGTCTCCGCCTCGCCCCCCTACTCAACGCGGCGCGCCCCGGCGCCCCGCCCGACAACGGCATTTAATGCCCGCCCCATCAGGCGGGCGCCGAAGTCAAAAGGCGATCTCTCCCCACGCCGCACCGCTGACACCGCAGAGCTCGCTGTTCTACCTACCCCGGTCACTATGCGTCCTCACCGCCACTGTGCGGACGCATGCGGCGCTGCGCAAGGCCCTGTGCAGACTTGCAGGCGTCATTCCGCACCACTATTCCACCCGCTCCCGTCCTTTCCCCCCCGGTGCAGCCCTCGAATGGGCGTGAAGAACCCTCGAACGAATATATGAGCAATGACCGAGCACGGACTCCGGTCAGGCGCGGCCCGGTGATGACGAACGACGGGTCAAATCCACCAACTCTCGGCCATTCCCCGGTAAACCGGGCATGCCGCGCACTGTGGTCAACAGCAACCGCCATGCCGACCCCTGTTTCGCCAACTCTCGTCCTTCCCCACCTGCCACGCCCTCGAACCAACCAGCGGCGGGCGACTGGGGGTGGATTACGGCGGCGCCACCCCTCAAAACCACTCTAGGACAAGCACAGGGACGACCATGACACCCGCAGAAGCCGGAGCTCGCCATAAAGCCCCAGCCAGGGTCAAGGACGACCGCACGCCCGGCACCATGCTCTCCAGTGCGCGCCCCTGTAGCACACACTGTACTTGTACTTGTAAGCCCCTCTCTCCTTGGCCTATAAAAGGAGGAAGGGAGCGGGACAGACAGACGGAGGGAAAAAAGACGGACACAAACACACACGATCACCGCCTCACACGATATTAGCACTCGCCTCAATCACTTTCACACTCATTTTCAGGGACTTGGAGACTCTTTCTCCTCTCCCACCTGGCTTGTAGCCCCCCACTGCAAGCACTCCGGTGCAAGATAGTACAGCGCCACGAGCGCACTCTGCTGGACGTACGACCTCACGGTCGGAACCAGGATAAACCCTTGTCTCACCGTGCTAGCTCTTGCATCAACCGTCAGGGGATGGGACACAGCGCATTCTGTGTGGCGCTGAGGATTGGCCGCCCAATCTCAGCACCGACAGTGGCGCGCCAGGTAGGGGGTTGCGCTATGATCAACCCACTTCACCCGATCAGTTCCCTTGACGGCAAGCCACGCCAATGCCATGTCGCCACGATCCGCCACGGGGTCCCCCGGCCCACTTCCGCGCGGGTACCGGACCATGTTTGGGAGCCTGGAGTTCGAAGCGACCGGTGAGGGCCTCCTCATGCGGCTCGCCTCCAGGACACCCGACATGATGACCATTACCCCGGCGCCGCCAACGCCATCCCAGCTCAGGAGACGTCGAAAACTGCACGAGCTGCAGATTCGCGTGGAGCGGCGCGTTGCCCCACGCGTCGTCCTCCCTGATTGGGACGCACACCTGTTGCTCTGGCCCGCTGCCGCATTACAGGGGGGCGCACCCCCACCAGCGGCTCCCGCGGAGGGAGCACGCTGGGAAAATGCGGCCGGGCCGGCGCAGCTCCCGCACGGAATGAGCAACGCGGCCGCAAGCTACTCCGCGGCAATCACCAGCTGGGTTCGATCCGCAGCCTCAACATTTCCTTGCCCGGCGGGTCCCAGCCCGAGTCGGACGACGGGGTGTTGGCGGTCGTTACAGACCGATTTCGACCTCCAACGAAGTATAAAATGAACACAATGGAATCACACACCATAGCTATAGGACTTATTTCTAACCATTTCCACAAGTTTTGGTGATTGTCCATTGTGCAGGTACAAAATGGAGAAATACGAGCTATAGGGGTTGGAAATGACTGTTTCGGCCGAATGACACGATTTGGCCGATTGCCCCCCTAGCTGTGCAAGACTTGTGGACCACGACCACGCCACTCTGGGCCGGCACAACCCATATCCAGAAGACCGGTGGCCCATATCCAACCCGACGGAGCCCACGAGTCCACCGGAGGCCCTCCAGGCTAGCCCAAGACGTGAACTGACCTGCCAACCAACCTCAGGAGCTGGACTAGCACGTGTGCAAAGCAGAGGCGGTGCAGCACTGGGCCGGGCCCACTTCGGCCGAAGTGGCCTGTTCGGCCGAAGGCAGGAACCGCCTCCAGGGTGCAATCCTGGCCTTTGGCTGCTGAGGCGGTGCATCCCTCGGTTCGGCCGAACCGGGGAGTTCGGCCGAACCGGGATCTTCGCCCGAACGGCCAGGCACCGACCTCCAATTGCTTGGCCGCTGCTCCACTCCTCCACCGACCCTAGCCACTATAAATAGAGGCCCGGTTTCACCTACAACACACAACACAAGAGTAGAGTGCAGGCGAAGCACTGTTAGTTCTCCACTTGTATCAGTAGAGATAGGGAGAGAGGAGAGGTGAGCGTCCCGGAGAGGAGCCGAAGTGTCGGCCCCTCTTCCCGCTGTACCTCTACGGATGCGACTTCACTTCGAGTAACATCCGGGTCGTGTCTGGTAACTCTTGTATCTCTCTCTGATTAATTAAGCATTCAGTTCTTACTTTTATATGCTTGCTGGTTCTTTGTTCAATGCTAAGTTGTGTAGTATAATTGTATACTAGCTTCTTAGCTTGAGTGCTTATCTAACTAGTGTAGGCGTGGTGCCTATACTTGAGGCTAACTTAGTTTCTGCCCGTCGCAACGGAGGTGGTAGCCGTAAGGTGGTGACAGCCCTTTCGATCTTTGTAGCCCATCACGTTAGTTCCGGTGTCTTAGGACCCAAGGTTCAGGGTAACCGGCACCCCTTCTCACCCCTTTCTGTGTGTCGAAGGCTCTGTAGTCCCGAAGCAAGTATCTATCTGTATCCTCTGATCTGCTCAATCAATCGGTAGAATACCTTTATCAGACCCGTACCCTCTCTACCCTCTTACCTCTTCTCTTCTCTCCTTGTTGTCGTCATCCACCTCATCCATTCCATTTCATCCACACCATCTACCTAGGACAACTTAGTTTAGGATTAGTACACTTCTCGTTCTCCGTGGAAATCGATACCTTGGAATACTCCCGGGTGAAAGCTACATCGGTATCCGTCCACTTGCGGATTTATCTGTAGGCCGTAAGGAGTGCCAACAAGCTTTCTGGCGCCGTTGCCGGGGAACGGTAGCTGTTCTGATTCCGAACCCAAGTTGTCCGTGTATCCCACCACCATCCACCATCCATATGGATCCCACTCTTACCTTACGCCAACACTCGGCTCCAACGGGCGATTGTTTGGAGCCACCACCATCATCACATCCCATATCCACACCCGGCTATGAGCTACGTCCCGGCTTCATAGCCATGGTTCGTGAGCAATCGTTCTCAGGAACGAAGGCCGAGAGTCCATACGCGCATTTGCGCGAGTTTGAGCAACTCTGCTCGTGCCTGACCATTGCGGGCATGACACAAGAGACACTCAAATGGAAGCTATTCCCGTTCTCATTAATGGGAGGAGCGAAGAAATGGTACTCTCTGGCTGTCGGTACTATGGAAGGGAGTTGGGAAACTCTCAGAGAGAAATTCTGCCTAAATTTCTTCCCAATTTCCAAGGTAGCCAGCCTCCGAATCGAAGTTCTTACCTTTAAGCAATTAGAGGGAGAGTCGTTAGGAGCTTCCTGGGCTCGTTTCAAGCAAATCTTGGCATCCAGACCAGACCTAGGCCTATCTGAACCTATTATTCTCCAACATTTCAGCCTTGGCCTCTGTCCCGTAGCCACCACTTTCTTGGACTCTGCTTCAAAAGGGTCATTTTTTCATTTGACTCCCAATAAAGCGAGGATAGTCCTGGAGCGTATCCTGGACGACACTCCCTACACTGGAGTCTATGACGAACTCCCCGATGAAGAAGAGAAGCAGCCTAAACCTGAAGAGCGTGTACACCAACAATCCAAATCTATCAGCTCTTCCATTCCATCAGAACCCGATGCTCAATTCGAACCACAACCTTACTCTAGCCTGGACTACCATCATCCACTCTACACCACTCCCTACGATTTTGACGATGATCTATTCGATGACATCGACTGTGCCATAAGTTTCCCACGGGAACGATGTGTAGAGCAAAAAGATCCACCCCCCGACAAGGAAGCATTAGAATATCAAAGAGAGTACTTAGGCCGTCTCTCTGCCATCAAGAGTCGGGAATGGCAAGACGAGGCGGAAGCCTCGACCGAGGTAGTTAAAATGCCCAAGAGAATCCGAACAATCTTTTGTGAAGTTATGGGCATGGACAAAGAAATCGGGTATGACCCGAGCCTCGGAATCAACATAATCTCTAGCTCCTTGGTGCGAGCCCAACTTCCCGATGAACCATGGTCATCATCTCAGAAACATCTAAGGTTCATATCAGGAAGGGTCCTCGACTGTTTAGGGATCTTGCGGGTCATACCCGTTAAGATTAACGACCCTGAACTTTTCCTGGATTTCCATATCTTTGACCTACCTGAAAATTCCACACATTCCATGTTTATTGGTAGGCCAATCATAAAAATCCTAGAGAAATCACCACATCAGCTAGTGGAGCTTAGGATCGGAGAAGAACTTGTTCCAGTCTCTTATTCTTATTCCTTGAACACACCTATAGAGGCGGAGCCCGATCCTGATCCTAAAGAGGAGGTCATGTCAACATCCTTGATAGACTTAGAGCAACCTTTCCTAGAAGAAGATGCCCAATTCCTTATGGAGGAAGAAGAAATTCATCCTCCAATCGAGCCTAAGCCTCTTTCCTCTAGACTGAAGTACGCTTTTCTCTTTAAGGATGAATACACTCTAGTGACCATCAGTGGCAGACCCCCTGGAACCCAACCGACTTCCACGGTCCTGGAGGAGGATCGATCAGTCTCAGGACACTCGATCCAAGATTTCAAAGGGATTACTCCTAACCTTCATACACATCATATCCCTGTCTCATCTTATCTTGGGGTCGCTAGGCAATTGTCACGGAGATTCAGCTTTGAACGGGGAAAGACTAGATTTAAAGCCAGAGACGATCATCTTCCCTTGTCATACTCCCTAATACGATCCTCTGCCTACACCTCCCACGATTAAAGGGGATTGGTAGTTTCCTTGGCCGCACCGGGCTTTATAGGTGTTTCATCGAAAATTTCTCTCAAATAGCCCGGTCGTTGCCCAATCTCTTAGCCAAGGAAACCCCTCTCTTCTCTGATCAAGAGTTCTCTTTTACACCCTCAAGAAAGCACTCAGTTTCGCTCCCATCATCCAGTCCCACGACTAGAGCATTCCACTAGAAATCATGTAGGATGCGAGCGATTTTGCCATAGGAGCTGTTGTGGGCCAAATCAAGGACAAGAAACATTATGCTCACTGGCCCCAGCTCAGCTATGCAACCACGGAAAAATAAACTCTTAGCAGCTGTGTTTGTTGTAGAGAAATTCCGGTCCTACCAAGTTGGGGCTAAGGTCATAGTCTATTCAGACCATGCTGCTCTGAAGTATTTCTTGGCCAAAAAGGATGCGAACCCAAGACTCATTCGTTGGGTCTGTCTCGGGTATAAGTCCCGTTTGATCTTTCCATCAGCGATTTTCTTACGGGGTGATACGCTCCTCAAGGCCACAACACTAGAGCCGTGGTACGCCACCATAGTTGACTTCATGGTGTTAGGGTACGTCCCATCAGGTGAAAATAGGAAAAGATTGGTTTATGAGAGAAGACTTCACCTATGGGACGATCCGTATCTCTTCTGGATACAAAATGGACTCAAACGATGCATACCTGCACCTGAGGCACATAATACCTGGGAGAGATATCATGGAGCACCTTATGAAGGACATTATGGAGCATTCAGAACAAAGGTCTGGCAATATGGAGATGCTAAGAAATCTAGCAAGAGATGCCCACACTTCCAGAAACATGGGAATATAAGAGACGCAAAGCCGCTTACCAGTAGTCTTCAAGTAGAAACCTTTGATGTATGGGGAATAGACCCCATGGGTCATTTCCCTAACTCAGAGAACTACGAGTTTACTCTGGTAGCCATAGATCCCGTCTCTAATTGGGTAAACGCCAAGCCCTACCGAGCCGCAGCCACCAGGCACGCTAAGCAAATGACCCATGAAAACATCTTTCCTCGCTTTGGCGTCCCTGGGCTAGTCATAGGGGCTCCCATCTCATTGACTCCCGGAAATATCTAAGCTTGGGGGAGCCACATTTTATAGCCACACCTTAACATCCCCAAGCTAGTGGTCAAGCTGAAGATCAAGAACACTCTGTAAAGACCATCAATGAGATGGGTAGGCACTAGAGAGATAGACTCACTGAAGCACTTTGGGCAAACTAGACCACTCTAGTTTGGGCAAATTAGGACAATTCGGCCAAACCATGTTGGTTCGACCGAAGGACCCCTCTTTTGCCCCTTGAGCGTCCTTTTGGACCCTTGATCCTATCTCTATCCCATCTTGTCTCGAAGTCTCTAGGAAAATGTTGGGAAAGCTGCTTGTCGATCTCAAGTCAGAAACCATCCTCCATCACTTTCCCGAACACGACCAAGTGTTCACATTTCCCAGCCGCCATGACCACCCAATCCTTGTCCAAAGACCTTTCCTCACCCAAGTGTTCCCTCTCCATGAGTATGACAAGTCCACCAACGAAGAAAGCCATGGAGGAGGGAGAAGAGAAACCCATGGTTGAAGAGCCTGAAAAAGAACTGGCACAAACATGCCAGAAGTTGAGCAACCAGGATGAGAAGGTCACTGAAGGCGAGCCTTGACAGATGGACAAGAACAATGCCCTGTACCAAGCATTCACAGCCAAATCAAAGAGGCTCGCCAAAGCCACGTAACATCTAGACCTTTATGATCCATCTATAGAGCAGATGTCATGTGGTTGTATCCTGTAGAGCACCATTAGTTTCAATTTATTTCCCAATTCAATTTCCCTTTTGCTCAAATCATTGTTTAGGAGGTGCTCTAATTATTTCCCTTCCAAACATTTTGTTTACAACCTTAGCTTGATGAATAAATAAAATTAGAGTTGAATGCAAAAAGAATAAAATTGTCGCTCCGATTGGTGCATTTGAACCAACTGGAGATTGCCCTGTTTAACGAAAAGATACATGAGTACAGGCATGACACAGTAGAGGAACAGGACGAGAACGAGCAGGCCGACCAGCTGACTCAGTACCTTTCAAGGTTGAATCCCTACCAGTGAAGAGTCCAAGCTTGGGGAGGACCCCCATCAGGTACATTCCGAATTACTCAGCACTTTGGTCATTCAATTGAAAATACTTCCCTTGAATAAAATTAACTCTCAACCATGCATGGAATGAATCATATGCCTCTCACTTTGGAAATGATGAATAGTTGCTCTGTCATTAATTTTGCTAGTACTTTGTTGCAACTAGTTGCTTGACTATGCTTGAGTTATTTGGCATGAGTAAGAACCTGAAAACCTTGTGGGAGCACATGCTTTATTCCAAGTCTAGGTTGTTGTGGGGATTGATATAGTGAGACTTTGGTTGAACTCTATTTCTATTCTTAGTATGGTGCAAATCTCGGATGTTTATGTTTTCAAAACAAAGTTCCTCATTGGTCAAACATTCCTACCAGAGCCATATGATAGGATTAGTTTCAAACTTTCTACTCATATGCTGCTTGTTATCTTAGTGAGCTTTGTCAAATTGTTGTGATCTTTGAGTGAAGCTTTCATATTCTTAGAGATCGAGATCCACGTACACACACCACCTCTCACTTGCAATTCCTACACTGGGAGTTAGCAAACATTTTCCATCATCCATCCGCAAAAATAAAATGCTTCATGTTCTATGATTTCCCTCTCCAAATATTCTTGATAGAGACATGGGCTATGAAAAAAGAAAAGCATGCCAAAGAAGCATGGCAAAAATAAAAAGAAAAAGAAAAGCATAGCAAAAAGAAAGAGAAAAAAAAAGAGAAAAGCATGTCAAGTGGCATGGCAAAAATATGAGAATAAAAGATAGCCCATGTTCTCGAAAATAAATCAAGGAGAGGGAGATTCATCCCAAGGAGCTCCACCATATTCCATTCCACCATATTCCATCCCACCATATTCCACTCCATATATCCCACACACTTGCACTTCTCGATCTTAAGGTATGATTTGTTTCCTCAGAGATCCGGTCTTTGACTTAGCAAAATATAAGATGCTTGTATGCCTTCATTCTTTGTCCCTGAGCCACACAAAAAGCCAAATTAGATGTTAGGATGAAAAGAAGGCAAAGCCTTTGGTAAGGATTCAAATACACTTGAGCGATTGAGTGAGCCAATGAGGAACAATTTATCTTTTCACAAAATGGTGAAAAACGCCGAGATAGGATCCTGAAAAGAGTAGAGTGGAATAAAACTGAATTCAAATTGTTCATCCTTTCAACCGCCCAAGATAAGGAGATTGCTATAAGCCCCATAGGTAAAATGGTGAGTTAAAACTTTGCCTATGATTCGAGTATTTTTGAGCACTAGTTATGTATAAAGTTTACTTGCAAGAAAAATGGTATTGTAGCAACTCCTGATCCACCGAGCCTAAGTTTTTATCTTTGCTCGAGGACGAGCAAAGAGCTAAGCTTGGGGGAGCTTGTTGGCGGCCGTTACAGACCGATTTCCGACCTCCAACCAAGTATAAAATGAACACAATGGAATCGCACACCATAGCTATAGGACTTATTTCTAACCATTTCCACAAGTTTTGATGATTGTCCATTGTGCAGGTACAAAATGGAGAAATACGAGCTATAGGGGTTGGAAATGACTGTTTCGGCCGAATGACACGATTCGGCCGATTGCCCCCTAGCTGTGCAAGACTTGTGGACCACGACCACGCCACTCTGGGCCGGCACAACCCATATCCAGAAGACCGGTGGCCCATATCCAACCCGACGAAGCCCACGAGTCCACCGGAGGCCCTCCAGGCCAGCCCAAGACGTGAACCGACCTGCCAACCGACCTCAGGAGCTGGACTAGCACGTGTGCAAAGCAGAGGCGGTGCAGCATTGGGCCGGGCCCACTTCGGCCGAAGGCAGGAACCGCCTCTAGGTTGCAATCCTGGCCTTTGGCTGCTGAGGCGGTGCATCCCTCGGTTCGGCCGAACCGGGGAGTTCGGCCGAACCGGGATCTTCGCCCGAACGGCCAGGCACCGACCTCCAATTGCTTGGCCGCTGCTCCACTCCTCCACCGACCCTAGCCACTATGAATAGAGGCCCGGTTTCACCTACAACACACAACACAAGAGTAGAGTGCAGGCGAAGCACTGTTAGTTCTCCACTTGTATCAGTAGAGATAGGGAGAGAGGAGAGGTGAGCGTCCCGGAGAGGAGCCGAAGTGTCAGCCCCTCTTCCCGCTGTACCTCTACGGATGCGACTTCACTTCGAGTAACATCCGGGTCGTGTCTGGTAACTCTTGTATCTCTCTCTGATTAATTAAGCATTCAGTTCTTACTTTTATATGCTTGCTGGTTCTTCGTTCAATGCTTAGTTGTGTTGTATAATTGTATACTAGCTGCTTAGCTTGAGTGCTTATCTAACTAGTGTAGGCGTGGTGCCTATACTTGAGGCTAACTTAGTTTCTGCTCGTCGCAACGGAGGTGGTAGCCGTAAGGTGGTGACAGCCCTTTCGGTCTTCGTAGCCCATCACGTTAGTTCCGGTGTCTTAGGACCCAAGGTTCAGGGTAACCGGCACCCCTTCTCACCCCTTTCTGTGTGTCGGAGGCTTTGTAGTCCCGGAGCAAGTATCTATATGTATCCTCTGATCTGCTCAATCAATCGGTAGAATACCTTTATCAGACCCGTACCCTTTCTACCCTCTTACCTCTTCTCTTCTCTCCTTGTTGTCGTCATCCACCTCATCCATTCCATTTCATCCACACCATCTACCTAGGACAACTTAGTTTAGGATTAGTACACTTCTCGTTCTCCGTGGAAATCGATACCTTGGAATACTCCCGGGTGAAAGCTACATCGGTATCCGTCCGCTTGCGGATTTATCTGTAGGCCATAAGGAGTGCCAACACGGGGAAAGTGTGCGCGGCCAGGAGCACCCAGGCCTGGACTACTCTGGGCTACGCGACCGTGAAGGCCTTACTTCCTTCCAGGCCGTTGCGGACTTCTGCCTCACCTGTTCTGACGATTCCAGCGAAGGGGAGTACGACCCCACGCGGGAATGCTTCGTCCTCGACGGCGAAGTAGAGTCCGTGGGAGAGGATGAAGAAACGTGCGACGGGGCCGGACACGACGAACCACCACCAGCGCCCGCCGAGCCATCGGGCGAAGCCGCACTCGCGCAGGCACAACTCGTGCAGGTACAAGAGCTGGAAGCCAGGCTCCGATAGGAGCGCCAGCAGGTATAGGAGCTGCGCGCAGCTCTGGAAGCCCGGCAGCCCGAGCATGGCGAACGTGCGCGAGCCGCCGGGCGCATCGCTCAAGCACGCATCATGGGTGATGGCAACGACGCCAGCCCTGCCATGCCGCCGCGGGCAAGCCAGAAGCTCGTCGCCGCAGTAACTCTGATTCGGGCCATGCCCGAACCATCGACACTTGAGGCGCGCTACATGCGGCGCCAGGTGCAGGCCCTTGTCAAAGAAGCGGCCGTTCAACAAGCGGAAAGTTCCGCCTCCCGCATGCGCCACCAGGCCAGTTCGAGAGCCGGACGAAGCAAGCGGGATAAGGAACAGTCCATCCATACCCCGCCTAGGGGCACATGGACAACTCACCGACCAACGAACGACGGGAAGGCGCTCATGACCGGCGACCTCGAAACGAGGAGGTCCGCGAAGGACCGACTCGTGGACACGCGAGGCGCCATCAACGACGGTGACGCGCGCAACGTCCTGAACAAGAAGAGGCAGGACGCGGCGCCTCCCCGCAGTAGGCACCCCCGACGAGGGGGTCGCTACGACAGCGAGGAGGACAAAAGCCCGACGTCGGAACCCCCGGGAACCCCTGTGTTCAGCCGGAAAATCTGTTCGGCCGCCATCCCGCCACGCTTTCGTCAGCCGACCACCATTACCAAGTATTCGGGCGAGACGAAACCCGAGACGTGGCTCAATGACTACCGCCTAGCTTGCCAGTTGGGCGGGGCCACCGACGATGCTATGATCATCCGCAATCTTCCGCTTCATCTCGCGGACTCGGCGCGGACATGGCTCGAACACCTACCCGCGAACCAGATCCACGACTGGGACGACCTGGTCAGGATGTTTGTGGGTAACTTCCAGGGCACGTACGTGCGCCCCGGAAACTCCTGGGACCTGCGCGGGTGCCGGCAGGCGGCCGATGAACCGCTAAGAGACTTCATCCGCCGCTTCTCCAAGCGCTGCACCGAGCTACCGAGCGTGGGTGACTCCGAAATCATCCACGCCTTCCTCGAAGGCACGACTTGTCGGGAGCTGGTGCGCGAGCTGGGGCGAAACCATCCCACCAGCGTCAACGCGCTGTTCGACATCGCTACCAACTTCGCCTCTGGAGAGGAGGCTGTTGGGGCAATTTTCGACGGCAAGGCCAAGGGGAAGCGTGCGGAGGAGCTGCCCGCGGAGGGCAGCAAGTCCAAGGGAAAGGCTAAGAAGCAGAAACGAGGCGGCAAGGGCAAGAAGCCTCGGCAAGCCGCGCAGCAGCAGCAGCAGCAGGGCGAGGACTCTGACGAGGCCCTCGTAGTCGAGCAAGGCCACAAAGGCCCTCGAGGCCCTCCTCAGGGGGGAGGCCTGTTCGATGAGATGTTGAAGAAGCCATGCCCGTACGATAAGGGCCCTGTCAGCCACACCCTCGAACAGTGTGGGATGATCAAGGGTTACTTCAGGCGCACCTCCGCGAAGGAGGATGGCCCGAAGAAGGGTACGGGTAATGGTGGCAACGACGAGTTCCCCCATGTGGAGAATGTCTTCTTCATCGTATTGGGGCCCACGATGAATGTGACGTCCCAGGAGCAGAGACGTGAACGCCGAGAGGTCTTCTCCGTTCACCCCGCGACGCCGACTTACCTCGCCTGGTCGGACGACACCATCTCCTTCGGTCGCGAGGACCACCCGGACTATGTCCCGAATCCGGGTCGCTATCCGCTTGTCATTGACCCCGTCATCGGCAACACACGATTCTCCAAGGTACTGATGGACGGGGGCAGCAGCCTCAACATCCTCTACGTCCGCACCTTAGAGCTCATGGGCATCGGCACGAACCAGCTGAGGCCAAGCAAGGCGCCGTTCCACGGCATCGCACCGGGAAAACGGGTCCAACCCCTCGGGCAGATCGACCTACCCGTTTGCTTCGGCACTCCCGACAACTTTCGGAGGGAGACCCTCACCTTTGAGGTGGTGGGATTCCCAGGAGCGTACCACGCCATTCTCGGGCGTCCGTGCTACGCCAAGTTCATGGCGGTCCCCAACTGCGCCTACCTCAAGATGAAGATGCCGGGGCCAAAGGGCGTCATCACCGTGGCATCGTCGTATGAGCATGCTTACGCGTGTGACGTCGAGTGCGTCGAGGGCGCGGAAGCGTTCGCCTACAGCGAGACCCTGGTGGCGGACTTGGAAAAGATGGCGAACGAGGCCGTCGACTCCGGCAAAAGGCACGCGGGCACCTTCGAGGCTGCAGAGCACACCAAGGCGGTGCCCCTCGACCCCAATGCCCGCGAGGGCAAGGCGTTGAGGGTCAGCACCACCCTCGACCCCAAATAGGAAGCAGTGCTCGTCGACTTTCTCCGCGCCAACGCCAACATCTTTGCGTGGAGACCCTCGGACATGCCGGGTGTTCCGAGGGAGGTCGCCGAGCACAGCCTCGACATCCAGCCTCACTCCAAGCCGGTGGTGCAGCGACTGCGGCGCTTCGACGAGGAAAAGCGCCGCGCCATCGGGGAGGAGGTGCACAAGCTCCTGCAGGCCGGGTTCATCAAAGAGGTATTTCACCCAACCAAGCTTGCTAATCCTGTTCTAGTTAGGAAGAAAAACGGAAAATGACGTATGTGCGTAGATTATACCGGTTTAAACAAAGCATGCCCTAAGGTTCCGTTCCCTTTACCTCAAATAGATCAGATAGTAGACTCCACCGCTGGGTGCGAATTGCTATGCTTTCTTGATGCTTATTCCGGTTATCATCAGATTAAGATGAAAGAGTCCGACCAGCTCGCGACTTCTTTCATCACCCCGTATGGCATGTTTTGCTACGTCACGATGCCGTTCGGCCTCCGAAACGCTAGAGCTACATACCAGCAATGTATGCAACACGTTTTCGGAAGCCACATCGGGCGGACCGTTGAGGCATATGTACACGATATCGTTGTGAAAACCAGATAGGCGGACGATCTGGTAAACGATTTGCAAATCGCATTCGGTTGCCTCCGGGCAAACGGGGTAAAATTAAATCCGGAGAAATGCGTATTCGGGGTGCCGCGGGGCATGCTATTGGGTTTCATCGTCTCCCGACGAGGCATCGAACCTAACCCCGAAAAATTCTCGGCCCTGGAACGGATGGGGCCAATTCGGGACCTCAAGGGGGTGCAAAAGGTACTGGGCTGCCTCGCGGCTCTCAGCCGTTTCATCTCTCGACTTGGTGAAAAGGGCTTACCTTTGTACCGGCTCCTAAAAAAGCACGAACGCTTTTCATGGACCCCCGAAGCCCAAAAAGCCCTCGACGGGCTAAAAGCGTCACTCGTACGCACACCAATCCTCACGCCACCGCAGAACGGCGAGCCCCTCTACCTATACGTGGCTGCTACAACGCAAGTTGTCAGCGCCGTCATCGTCGTGGAAAGGACGGAGGAGGGTCACGCTCTACCGGTCCAGAGGCCAGTGTACTACGTCAGCGAGGTGCTGACCGAGACCAAGGCGCGGTACCCACAGATTCAGAAGCTAATCTACGCTGTAGTGCTCGCGCGATGAAAGCTGCGACACTACTTTGAGGCCCACCCGGTCACCATGGTCTCATCTTTCCCTTTGGGGGAGATAGTCCGCAACCCGGACGTCTCGGGTAGGATAGCAAAGTGGTTGATGGAGCTTGTGGGAGAAACTCTCTCCTACGCGCCACGAAAAGCGATAAAATCGCAAACCTTAGCGGATTTCGTCGTTGAGTGGACCGACGTCCAACTTCCACCACCACAGATCCAAGCCGAATGCTGGACCATGTACTTCGTCGGGTCGGTGATGAAAACTGGGGCAGGTGCGGGCCTCCTCTTCGTTTCACCCCTCGGGGAGCACATCCGGTACGTGGTTCGCTTGCACTTCCCGGCGTCGAACAACATGGCGGAGTATGAAGCACTCCTCGCCGGGCTCCGCATCGCCATTGACCTTGGCGTCAAACGCCTCGACGTCCGGTGAGATTCTCAGTTGGTCATCGATCAAGTCATGAAGAACGCAAGCTGCCGCGACGAAAAGATGGAGGCGTATTGCAACGAGGTTCGCTGCCTCGAGGACAAATTCTATGGCCTCGAGCTGAACCATATCGTGCGCAAATACAACGAGGAAGCGGATCAGCTGGCCAAGATCGCGTCAGAGCGAATCACCGTTCCTCCGAACGTCTTCGCCCGCGACCTCGACCAACCCTCCGTCAACTTCGAACAAAGGGCCGGAGCCCTCAAGACGCCCTCGGGGGCTGAGGGGGTCGAGCCCATGGAAGAGGACCCCTCGAAAGAGGGGCTCGAAGCCCTCGACGTTGGAAGTTCTTCGGCCGAGGCTATGGAAATCGACGTGGACACACGACCGCAAGACTGGCGCAGCCCATACCTCGCGGGAAGCTGCCCTCGGACCGGACCGAGGGGCGCCGCATTGCCAGAAGGGCCAAGACCTTTGTCTCGGTCGGAGGTGAGCTGTACAAATGCAGTGCCTCAGGGATTCTGCAGCGATGCATCCCCATCCCCGAGGGAAAGCAGTTGATCCGCGACATCCACGCCGGGGTGTGCGGACACCACGCGGCGCCGCGTACCCTCGTGGGTAACGCGTTCCGGCAAGGCTTTTACTGGCCTACCGCCATAGCCGACGCGAACGAAGTCGTGCGCACCTGCGAAGGGTGCCAATTTTACGCACGAAAGACGCATCTCCCGGCGCACGCCCTACAGACCATCCCTGTAACATGGCCTTTCGCGGTCTGGGGGTTGGATCTCGTGGGGCCTTTCCGCCCAGCGCCCGGGGGCTTCACCCACTTGTTGGTGGCCATCGACAAGTTCTCGAAGTGGATCGAGGTCCGGGCCATCACCAGCATCAGATCTGAGCAGGCCGTGTTGTTTTTCACCGACATCATCCACCGATTCGGGGTACCCAACTCGATCATCACCGACAACGGCACCCAGTTCACCGGCAAGAAATTCTTGGAGTTCTGCGACGACCATCACATTCGCGTAGATTGGTCAGCCGTAGCACATCCGCAAACGAACGGCCAAGTAGAACGTGCCAACGGCATGATACTACAAGGCCTGAAGCCAAGAATCTTCAACAAGCTAAACAAGTTCGGCCGGAAATGGGTAGCTGAGCTGCCATCGGTGATTTGGAGTCTCAGGACAACCCCAAGCAGGGCCACAGGCTTCCTCGTCTACGGCGCCGAGGCCGTCCTCCCAACAGACTTGGAGTACGGGTCTCCGAGGCTCAAGGCCTACCAAGAAGAACAAAACCAGCGGAACCGCGAGAATTCGCTGGACCAGGTGGATGAGGCTCGAGATGTAGCATTGCTTCACTCGGCACGCTACCAGCAATCACTCCGGCGGTATCAAGCTTAGAAGGTGCGACGTCGAGACCTCCACGATGGGGACCTGGTGCTGAGGTTGCGCCAGGACAATCGAGAGCGCCACAAGCTCACTCCGCCATGGGAAGGACCATTCATCATCGCCAAGGTCCTCAAGCCTGGCACTTACAAGCTGGCAAACGAGAAGGGCGAGATCTTCACCAATGCCTGGAACATCCAACAGCTACGTCGCTTCTATCCTTAAAACTCTCAGCATTCCTTGTAAATACTTCATGTTCTTAGCTAACAACGATGAAAAGTTTGCAAAAAACATGGAAACATTGTTACTAACAACAATAAAACAGGGCGACTCGCCTTTACCCTCGAAGCTAACTCGAGGTAAAAACGAGCCTCCCTCGGGGGCTACCGGGGGACTGACCCCCCAACCGTTCCAACCTTTTTTCCATGCGCTTCTTTTTCAAAAACATGTTGCCAAACCTTTCCTCCTTAAGTCCAGAAAGGTGAAAGCAAGGCACGAGTCTACCGCGGCTGAGAGCCGGCAGAGTCGTGGGACCGCCTACGCCCCCGAAGGCTACGGCATCCCCCTCACCACTCGACGCCAAAGTTACTGGTGTTCCTCTGCCGAAACCGATCTCGAGTTAAGAGGAAGGCACAGCACGCCAAACAAACGAAACTCCGGTTGCAAAACCCTAACTAAATCCAAACGTCCTTATTTATCATACTGCTAACTACGAAAATACGGGACCAAACTCCCGGAATCACTGCAGGAACTCACGGAGACGGACTCGGCATCCCAGAGATCGCGAGAAGGGTCTGATTTTCCTTCGGTCGAAACCTAGAAAGCGTTATTAGTCCTTTCCCCTCAAAGATCAAGGAAGACTAAAAGCAAGGTGTGAGTTACTACAGAGGACAGTTGGCCGGGTCGTGGGACCGCTTACGCCCTCGAAAGGCTATGGCATCCCCCTCGTCACACAACGCTCAAGTCGCTCACGAAAACGAACTCCTTTGCAAAAGTCATTCCTAAATCATGAGAAAAGGCACAATTTCGCACAGAAATCTTTCAATACAAATACGAGATCGTGCTAACCCACGAAAAGGTTAGACACAAACAGGATTCATTCCTTACACGCCACGAACGACGAGATTACGATAAGAAATTACACTCGGCAATAGGCCGTTTTAAAGATACAAAGACTGGAGCCACCCTAGCGGGGCTCTTGTACTACTTCAGCTAGCCGGCCAGCACACTATCACGAGAAGCAATTTCCACAGCTTTCTCGTCGATTTTCCTCTGGCACCCAGCTAACCGAAGAACCTGGTGGTCGAGCGGCCGCGGAGCGAAGGACGTTGAACCACTTGACCGCCCAACAGGGCCCGGCTTTGCGCCCTGCCGTCGATAAGCGCCCTCGCAAGGATGACGGCCGGCGAACGCCATCTGCTAGTTTCCTAGCGAACGAAGCGCCAGCCGCAACATCCTTGCAGCGCCTCACCACCGGCAAGGTCACCGCCTCCCCGATGAGGAGCGCGATGCCCTGCTCCTTTCCCGCAGCACGCCCACCGCCTCTCGTCGACTTTCTTCTGGCATCAATGGCGCGCGCCAAGGCCGAAACCGCGGACCACTCTACTCCCACTCTCGAACCCATCGGAAGGATGAAGTTCATGACTCTGCATACTTGACAAGCTACACAAGAACCCGGCGATGATCTTCTCCCCCGCCTGGACGCCTGCTTTTATAGGCACCCAGGGGTCGCGACTGTTACTCCCGTGGATAGATAATCGCGAGATTCTCGTGCGGATATGAACCGCCGGCCGTATCAGTGGGCAGCCTTAATCACCTCCTTGACTCAGCCTGTCCACTTTACGGTTCCTGCACCCTACGACCCACGAGCGAATCAGCCGCGGCCCAGGTGAACGGACCGGGGCAAACGAAGTCACCTGAAAGCACCTAGACGGGGAAGCTAGCTGTTGGCGGTCGTTACAGCCCAAATCCGACCACCAATACTCGGGAATAAATAAGGTTTTATGCAACATTCCATGTACTTAGGTTTTATTTCTAATAAAGTTCCACGAGTTTTGGTGAGTGTCACTTGTGCAGGTACAACTACGACAAATATGTGCTATCGGGGCCGGAAATGACCAAATCGGCCGAACGACTCCGTTCGGCCGGTTACCCCCCTTAGCCAAGCAGACCACTAGGAGTCGTCCACGTCAACAATGACCAAGCGAACACATCACATGACATGTGGGCGACCGACAACTCATCCCGGAGCACCAACACGTCATCCTAGGCCAAATCAACGCGAAGCCAACCACCAGGAGGCGGCCCAGGGAGTCCACAGAGTAGAGGCGGTGCAGGGGGGCGGGCCTGGGCCTCCGGCCCAGTTCGGGTGAACTGGAGGGTTCGGCCGAACCGCCCCCAGCTGCCAAACCGACCCTGGGGCTGCATCCTGGCCCTTGGTGGCCGAGGCGGTGCATCCCTCGGTTCGGGCGAACTGGGTAGTTCGGCCGAACCGAGGAATTCGGCCGAACCGCCTCTCTGCCGCCTCTGGTTGCCTTGGCGGCTACCCTGCCTACAACCGACCTTTGGAGCTATAAATAGAGGGTCGCACTTCACTTGTAAACACACACCAAGCCAAGGAGCTCATTTCCACTTCCATTCTAGTAGAGGTAGGATAGTTTAGTTGGGAGTTAGAGTTGAGTCGAGCTTTGCCTCGGAGGTTCCGGAGTCGTCTTCAGAAGCTCTGGTATAAGCTCTTGTATCTTTTACTTTTCCTTTTGCAAGACATTGAGTATCAATATAGTTATCTTTATCACTTTGCCTTTGTCATTTATATCTTGCTTCTACTTTATCCTAGTTGCAAATATATCTTGTTTAGACTATAGTCAGTTATAGTTCTAGTGCTTGTAGTCTTGTTTAAGTCTTTGTCTTGGCTGGTTCTTCGATCTTGTTTGATACTGGAGGTGAACTGTCACCAAGAGTATTGACAAGGTTGCTTGCTCTTGCTAGCAGACTAAGTAGTCATTGCCTAGTGTAGGAGTGGTTCCTAGACTAGTCGGTGGCCTTAGTTTATTCCCGTCGCAACGGAGGTGGTAGCCGGGAGGTGGTGACAGCCCTTTCGGTCTTCGTAGCCCATCACGTTAGTTCCGGTCCGTAGGATTCCCCAGTTGGGAAATAGTGGCACCCCTTCTCATCCCTTTCTGTGTGTTCACCGGTTCCCTTGTCCCGAAGCTAAGACATTAGAGTTATCCCAGCTCTCCTAGTGCTGGCTCTGTAGCCGCTGTAAGAATCCAGGAGTCCTCTATCTCTTCTCGTTGTCCTCCCAGCTATCTATCTCTTCTCTCCCTTACCTGAGTATCCCTTGAGCTGTGTGTCCGGTATATCCACTCCTATCCAATACCGTTATCCCCTGTCTTGTCTAGTCGTGTACCCTTCTCTGATAGTCTCGAATATCTGTTCACTAGTAATCTTGCCAAAGCTTCCCTGTGGAAATATAAATTACGATACCTCGGAATACTCCCAGGTGAAGTGCTACAGCGGTGATTCTGTGCGCTTGTAGAATATTTCTATATTTTACTAAGCCATAAGGAAAACCACTGAAACACTCCTTACCCCAGTACCAGGATTCTCAATTCTGATATTGGATCGTAAGAAGTGCCAACAAGCATTTCTGGCGCCGTTGCCAGGGAAGTCTTTGGCTAGATTACTTTTGAATTTTTATCTTGAGCTATCTTAGTTGAGTACCGCTACTCAAGCAGGTTTATCCTTGCTCTGTTCGTTGGTCTTTGTGGAACAGAGCAGTGCATGACTGGTTTCCAACTACCGTCAAACTTCCAAGAAAATCCGGAGTCATTTGTGAGGAAAGTACGACCCCATGTTGTACCTCCTCAGAAGCAACTCCTTCCGACGAACCCAGTCCTTCCCGTCGTTGACCAGGCTACATCGAGGATGGCAACCAAGACGATCCGTGAGTTCTCCGCTCCATCAAGCGAGAACGTACGTATCGGACCAGCTCCGCCAGTCGGAGATGGTAACTTCGAGCTGAAGCCAGCCCTCATCAACATGGTAAAAGCTAGCCCATTCTGCGGCAAGCCACACGAAGATGCCAATGCTCATCTCCAGCATTTCCTGGAGATTTGCAACACCTTCACCATCTGCGGAGTAAGTATCGATGCCATTCGCCTTCGTTTATTTCCATTCTCATTATTAGGCAAGGCGAAACAATGGTTTTATGCTAACCGCGAAGCAATAGACACCTGGGATAAATGCACTAGCGCTTTCTTGCTAAAATTCTTTCCGGTTGGGAAAACCAACGCCCTCCGGAACAAAATAGCTAGTTTCCAGCAGCTAAAAGATGAAACAGTCCCGGAGGCATGGGATCGCCTCCAGGACTATATTTCTGCTTGTCCTCACCATGGTATGCAGAGTTGGTTCATAATCCAAACTTTCTATTACGGGCTGAGAAATTCTGCCCGTGTGTACCTGGATGCTGCTGCTGGAGGCTCGTTCTTCTCTCTTGAGGAGAGTCGTGCGAAGGCCCTCATAGAGAAGATGGTCGAGAACCAAGGTTGGTCCGATGATCGGACTCAACCAAAGACCCGAAGAGTTCACCAAGTTGAAGCTCTGGACATGCTCGCTGCCAAGATGGACCTCCTGATGAAGAAACTGGAGGCTCCTGCTCAAGAAACGGTGCAAGCCATGGACGTTCGCATGACCTGCGAAGTCTGTGGCAACACTGGCCATTCGGGGAATGACTGCCCCGAAACGCGAGAAGATGCCCACTACGTCAACAACTCCAACAACAACGGGTACCGACCGAACAACTACGGCAACCAAGGCAGGAATCCGCGCCCAAACCTCCCTTTTGAGAGGCCTCAACAAGGTAACAATTTCAACTCCAGCAATTTCAATAATCAGCCGTCTCTTAGAGATCTTGTGTTTGGCCAGATGAAAATAACTGAAAACATCAATAAAAAGCTTGCTGCTAATGATAAAACACTGGAAAGCATAGACTCTAGGATGGAATCATTTTCTTCTGCTATGAAAAGTCAACTGAGCTTTAATAAAATGATAGAAACTCAAGTCGCTCAGTTAGCTGCTGCTGTTCCTGTCACTGAATCGGGGAAGATTCCGGGGCAGCCCGAACCTTCCATCGAGACAGTGAAAGCCGTCACTACAAGGCAGGGTAAGATGCCTCGTAGTGTCTTCCGAACTAACCACGCAGGGAAGGTCGCACGCATCCAAGTGTTGACACCAAGAGGGACCTACCTGCCGAGAGCTGCAAAAAGGGCGATCATCAAGACCTCTCCGGACAGGAAGGAACATCCCGGAGTGCCCATCATTCAGTGCACGATCTGGAATTGTCGCATTGATGATGCACTCTGCGATCTAGGGGCAAGCGTCAACATCATGTCTAAGGTATTATTTAAGAAATTACGCTAACCGAAGCGAAGAACCTGGATGTCGAGCGGCCGCGGAGCGAAGGACGTTGAACCACTTGACCGCCCAACAGGGCCCAGCTTCGCGCCCTGCCGTCGATAAGCGCCCTCACAAGGATGACGGCCGGCGAACGCCATCTGCTAGTTTCCTAGCGAACGAAGCGCCAGCCGCAACATCCTTGCAGCGCCTCACCACCGGCAAGGTCACCGCCTCCCCGATGAGGAGCGTGATGCCCTGCTCCTTTCCCGCAGCACGCCCACCGCCTCTCGTCGACTTTCTTCTGGCATCAATGGCGCGCGCCAAGGCCGAAACCGCGGACCACTCTACTCCCACTCTCGAACCCATCGAAAGGATGAAGTTCATGACTCTGTATACTTGACAAGCTACACAAGAACCCGGCGATGATCTTCTCCCCCGCCTGGACGCCTGCTTTTATAGGCACCCAGGGGTCGCGACTGTTACTCCCGTGGATAGATAATCGCGAGATTCTCGTGCGGATGCGAACCGCCAGCCGTATCAGTGGGCAGCCTTAATCACCTCCTTGACTCAGCCTGCCCACTTTACGGTTCCTGCACCCTACGACCCACGAGCGAATCAGCCGCGGCCCAGGTGAACGGACCGGGGCAAACGAAGTCACCTGAAAGCACCTAGACGGGGAAGCTAGCTGTTGGCGGTCGTTACAGCCCAAATCCGACCACCAATACTCGGGAATAAATAAGGTTTTATGCAACATTCCATGTACTTAGGTTTTATTTCTAATAAAGTTCCACGAGTTTTGGTGAGTGTCACTTGTGCAGGTACAACTACGACAAATATGTGCTATCGGGGCCGGAAATGACCAAATCGGCCGAACGACTCCGTTCGGCCGGTTACCCCCCTTAGCCAAGCAGACCACTAGGAGTCGTCCACGTCAACAATGACCAAGCGAACACATCACATGACATGTGGGCGACCGACAACTCATCCCGGAGCACCAACACGTCATCCTAGGCCAAATCAACGCGAAGCCAACCACCAGGAGGCGGCCCAGGGAGTCCACAGAGTAGAGGCGGTGCAGGGGGGCGGGCCTGGGCCTCCGGCCCAGTTCGGGCGAACTGGAGGGTTCGGCCGAACCGCCCCCAGCTGCCAAACCGACCCTGGGGCTGCATCCTGGCCCTTGGTGGCCGAGGCGGTGCATCCCTCGGTTCGGGCGAACTGGGTAGTTCGGCCGAACCGAGGAATTCGGCCGAACCGCCTCTCTGCCGCCTCTGGTTGCCTTGGCGGCTACCCTGCCTACAACCGACCTTTGGAGCTATAAATAGAGGGTCGCACTTCACTTGTAAACACACACCAAGCCAAGGAGCTCATTTCCACTTCCATTCTAGTAGAGGTAGGATAGTTTAGTTGGGAGTTAGAGTTGAGTCGAGCTTTGCCTCGGAGGTTCCGGAGTCGTCTTCAGAAGCTCTGGTATAAGCTCTTGTATCTTTTACTTTTCCTTTTGCAAGACATTGAGTATCAATATAGTTATCTTTATCACTTTGCCTTTGTCATTTATATCTTGCTTCTACTTTATCCTAGTTGCAAATATATCTTGTTTAGACTATAGTCAGTTATAGTTCTAGTGCTTGTAGTCTTGTTTAAGTCTTTGTCTTGGCTGGTTCTTCGATCTTGTTTGATACTGGAGGTGAACTGTCACCAAGAGTATTGACAAGGTTGCTTGCTCTTGCTAGCAGACTAAGTAGTCGTTGCCTAGTGTAGGAGTGGTTCCTAGACTAGTCGGTGGCCTTAGTTTATTCCCGTCGCAACGGAGGTGGTAGCCGGGAGGTGGTGACAGCCCTTTCGGTCTTCGTAGCCCATCACGTTAGTTCCGGTCCGTAGGATTCCCCAGTTGGGAAATAGTGGCACCCCTTCTCATCCCTTTCTGTGTGTTCACCGGTTCCCTTGTCCCGAAGCTAAGACATTAGAGTTATCCCAGCTCTCCTAGTGCTGGCTCTGTAGCCGCTGTAAGAATCCAGGAGTCCTCTATCTCTTCTCGTTGTCCTCCCAGCTATCTATCTCTTCTCTCCCTTACCTGAGTATCCCTTGAGCTGTGTGTCCGGTATATCCACTCCTATCCAATACCGTTATCCCCTGTCTTGTCTAGTCGTGTACCCTTCTCTGATAGTCTCGAATATCTGTTCACTAGTAATCTTGCCAAAGCTTCCCTGTGGAAATATAAATTACGATACCTCGGAATACTCCCAGGTGAAGTGCTACAGCGGTGATTCTGTGCGCTTGTAGAATATTTCTATATTTTACTAAGCCATAAGGAAAACCACTGAAACACTCCTTACCCCAGTACCAGGATTCTCAATTCTGATATTGGATCGTAAGAAGTGCCAACAAGCATTTCTGGCGCCGTTGCCAGGGAAGTCTTTGGCTAGATTACTTTTGAATTTTTATCTTGAGATATCTTAGTTGAGTACCGCTACTCAAGCGGGTTTATCCTTGCTCTGTTCGTTGGTCTTTGTGGAACAGAGCAGTGCATGACTGGTTTCCAACTACCGTCAAACTTCCAAGAAAATCCGGAGTCATTTGTGAGGAAAGTACGACCCCGTGTTGTACCTCCTCAGAAGCAACTCCTTCCGACGAACCCAGTCCTTCCCGTCGTTGACCAGGCTACATCGAGGATGGCAACCAAGACGATCCGTGAGTTCTCCGCTCCATCAAGCGAGAACGTACATATCGGACCAGCTCCGCCAGTCGGAGATGGTAACTTCGAGCTGAAGCCAGCCCTCATCAACATGGTACAAGCTAGCCCATTCTGCGGCAAGCCACACGAAGATGCCAATGCTCATCTCCAGCATTTCCTGGAGATTTGCAACACCTTCACCATCTGCGGAGTAAGTATCGATGCCATTCGCCTTCGTTTATTTCCATTCTCATTATTAGGCAAGGCGAAACAATGGTTTTATGCTAACCGCGAAGCAATAGACACCTGGGATAAATGCACTAGCGCTTTCTTGCTAAAATTCTTTCCGGTTGGGAAAACCAACGCCCTCCGGAACAAAATAGCTAGTTTCCAGCAGCTAAAAGATGAAACAGTCCCGGAGGCATGGGATCGCCTCCAGGACTATATTTCTGCTTGTCCTCACCATGGTATGCAGAGTTGGTTCATAATCCAAACTTTCTATTACGGGCTGAGAAATTCTGCCCGTGAGTACCTGGATGCTGCTGCTGGAGGCTCGTTCTTCTCTCTTGAGGAGAGTCGTGCGAAGGCCCTCATAGAGAAGATGGTCGAGAACCAAGGTTGGTCCGATGATCGGACTCAACCAAAGACCCGAGGAGTTCACCAAGTTGAAGCTCTGGACATGCTCGCTGCCAAGATGGACCTCCTGATGAAGAAACTGGAGGCTCCTGCTCAAGAAACGGTGCAAGCCATGGACGTTCGCATGACCTGCGAAGTCTGTGGCAACACTGGCCATTCGGGGAATGACTGCCCCGAAACGCGAGAAGATGCCCACTACGTCAACAACTTCAACAACAACGGGTACCGACCGAACAACTACGGCAACCAAGGCTGGAATCCGCGCCCAAACCTCCCTTTTGAGAGGCCTCAACAAGGTAACAATTTCAACTCCAGCAATTTCAATAATCAGCCGTCTCTTAGAGATCTTGTGTTTGGCCAGATGAAAATAACTGAAAACATCAATAAAAAGCTTGCTGCTAATGATAAAACACTGGAAAGCATAGACTCTAGGATGGAATCATTTTCTTCTGCTATGAAAAGTCAACTGAGCTTTAATAAAATGATAGAAACTCAAGTCGCTCAGTTAGCTGCTGCTGTTCCTGTCACTGAATCGGGGAAGATTCCGGGGCAGCCCGAACCTTCCATCGAGACAGTGAAAGCCGTCACTACAAGGCAGGGTAAGATGCCTCGTAGTGTCTTCCGAACTAACCACGCAGGGAAGGTCGCACGCATCCAAGTGCTGACACCAAGAGGGACCTACCTGCCGAGAGCTGCAAAAAGGGCGATCATCAAGACCTCTCCGGACAGGAAGGAACATCCCGGAGTGCCCATCATTCAGTGCACGATCTGGAATCGTCGCATTGATGATGCACTCTGCGATCTAGGGGCAAGCGTCAACATCATGTCTAAGGTATTATTTAAGAAATTACGCTACCCTACTTTGTCACCTACTACTGCCCAGGTACAACTTGCGGACTCAACCATCCGCTACCCCGAGGGGGTGATCGAGAATGTACCGGTCCGAATCTGGGGACGATATGTCCCTGTGGACTTCGCTGTCCTCGTCACGGGGAACGAGCATTCGTTTCCCCTTGTGTTGGGCCGGCCGTTCCTGAACACCTCCCGGGCTAGGATAGATATGGATGCGAGAGAAATCTCGTTCCGTATCGACGGGAGGTTGGCATACTTCAAGTTTCAACCCCGGGAAGAGAAGAAGGCAGAGCCACTCACACCGGAGCAGAGGAGCACCGAGTGTTTCCTAAAGGCTCTCATTAATGGAGAGCTGGAAATACTCGGTGGTGAGCAGCTCAAGTGGAACGAGCCGACAAAACCAACAAGTGCAGAAGAAATGAATTTCCTTGTAAAGAAATACGAGGAAGAACAAGCCCTCTGGAATTCTCCAGAGACGCCGATCCCACCGACACCGAAGAAGAAGAACAAGAAGATGTGGCAGAAGAAGGTTGCATCATCCGAGTCATCCACTCCGGGACCGGACGATGACAAAAGCAACTGAAGACAGGAGAAGTCCCGCTCACGGACTTAAAAGCTGAGCTCTCGCCGTGAGGAAAACCGATATGTATCCCATATTTCCCTTCCAATTTTTAAATTCTCAATTGCATTTGCATGTTTCCCTTTCCAAAATAAATGAACCACTTGAGTAATTAATTTGAGAGAGAGTAGAAAATTTTGCAAGCTTGGTTTAAATAAATGGACACATGCTGAAATTTTACCTAGGGTGGATGTAATTGGTAACTTTTATCATTTTCATCCCTTCTAGAACATCTCCAATTATTTACCAACACCATCAGCAAAAAAAACATGTCTACCCCACTAAAAATGGCTGCACACTCACCAATTATCACCAACATGGTAGCATGGGGGTGACTCCACTAAGTTCCACTTTGGTCATGTCACATTTCCATCTCACCTACCACTAAAATTCACTAAAAATGTCCTTGGAAATTGTTGGCCACACAAAATTTCGTGGAATCAAAGCAAGGGGAGGTGCTCCACTCAAGGAGGAGTGGACTGGCCACCAGGGCCTGGTTCGCCCGAACCACCCAGTTCGGCCGAACCAGGGGCCTGCCCCCCCTCGGCCTATAAATGCTGGTGCAAGCTTGTGAGCTCCTCACACACTCATTCACTCAGAAAATTCTGCTAGGAAGCTCTCTCTCTCTCTCACCTCTTTGCTCAAGTGCTTGCTCAAGTTCTTCCCAAAGTTCTGGTTCAAGTTTTGGTTCGCTTGCATCACTAGAAAATCCCAAAAATATTTTGCTTTTGTTGTGACCTTTGTGCTGAAATTCTGGACGATTTTGTGGTGGTCACCGACACCCACAAGAACGACTAACCTTTTGTGGTGGTTTTTATCCACGCAAGAACGACTAACTATCTCGAACGACTGACTTGATTTTCTTGTGCTAACCATATATATATATATATTCAGTCCTTCGGGTAGTTGTTGTTGCACTAACTTTTTGCAGGAATCATGTCGAAGTTCTTCACTTCGCTCTGTCGTTCCGCTCGGCTAGGCCGACGATCGGACGATGCTGGGAGTTCCCCAGCTCCGTCCCGAGGCTCGAGCCGGATGGACACGGACGAGCACGGAGCAGCCGGCTCAGGATGGTGCCATGCCACGCCCCCGGCCAGGCAGCTCCTGAGCGAGAGTGACATCAACCTTAGAACAGAAAGGGAGCGGAACACCTTCAACGAGCTTCGGCTGAAGGAGTTCGAGCACACCCATGTGTTTGAGCAATATTTGCTAAGGGACACGGGGATGGACGTAGAGTTTACAGAAATCTTCCAGGCCATTGGCTGGGAGAATTTCTGGCACATCAACGAAGAAGGTTCAGACCTGCTAACCCTTGAATTCCTCTCGACTTTGGTTTCTGAAACTGGGGGGATTCGTTTTCGGTTCTTCAACCAAGAGTTCTTCTGCTCTTGGAGGGATTTTAGTTCGGGTCTCAGATTTTCAAACCGTTGTTCATTAGACCCGAACAAAGCGCTTAAAAGATTTGACCGGGTGGCATTTTGGAAAAAGATTTCGGGGGATACCAACTGTCATGCGCCACGCACGAACAGCATACATAACCCCACTTTGCGTTTCATGCATCGTTGGGTGTCTATGACGGTATTCCCCCGGGCAGATTTGCGCCCTGTCAACACCATCGAGTTGCGGGTTCTTTTTGCCATGGTCAAGCAGATTCCCTATTCACATGTGAAAGACATGGTTGGTCACTGGCTGTCTCATATTTCTCGTGCGGGTAGCATGGCGATGACTTCTCTAGTCACTCGCCTCGCTAACCACCTGGGCGTCCTTCAAGGCGCCCGGCTCACGTACATCGAGACAGCGCGTTCCGTCGTGGATGCCGAGCACTTTGTGCAAGCCCACATGATACGGCGGACGCCTGACGCAACGCTAGCTATGATTTACCGTGGTTATACAACTGAAGTGCCCTTGCCTTGTGCAGCACTAAGGTTGTATACCACGCCGAAACTAACTCTTCAGTTGAGGACCGAGTCGGACGACTCTCCACCTTGGAGAGAGCCCGCTCGGCATAGCGTTGCAGGTGACGGACCAGTCACGAGGGGACGAGCCAGGCGTGATGCTGGGCTCGCCACCTCACAGGAGCCGGAAGATGCACCACATATGCCGCACCGACACACTTCCGCTTTTGAGGCCACCTACGACAAGTACACCGGTGCTGGGACGTCCGGAGCAGGAGGCTTCGGGCAATACCAGGAGCCGAACTACTTCACCTCAGGACACTGGGACCACGGCCAGGACACGGACTCTGAGTGGTCCGGGAGCCGGTATGGAGGGAGGTACGACAGTGCTTCCCAGCCATATTACCCCGGATACTCACAGTCCGCACGCTTCGACTACGGCCGGGAGTTGTCCTACATCTCCGACCGAGTCGAGCTCATCGACGACCGTACCCGAGAGATCCAGGACACACTAGCCCGCCATTCTCAGTACCATCAAGAGAATAGCTGGATGGTGGTGTCTATCCAGCACGACGTCCACGAACAAGCGGAACAGCTGAGCCAGTACCTCTCAAGGCTCAACCCCTACCAGTGAAGAGTCCAAGCTTGGGGGAGGACCCCCACCAGGTAAGTCCCGATTTATCCAGCACTTTGATCATTTAATTTCCCTTTCATTTCCCTTCATGATAATTTGCATTTAAAAAAATGAAAATACCAAAAATATTTCCCTTGAATAAAATAACTCCCAGCTATGCATGGAATGAATCATATGCCTCTCACCTTGGAAATGATGAATAGTTGCTCTGTCATTAATTTTGCAAGTACTTTGCTTCAACTAGTTGATAGATTGTGCTTGAGTTATTTGGCATGAGTAAAAATGATCCTGAAAACCTTGTGGGAGCACATGTTTTATTCCAAGTCTAAGTTGTTGTGGGGATTGATATAGTGAGAATTTGGTTAAATTCTATTCTGCTTTTAGTACGGGGAAAATCTCAGAGATTTATGCTTTCAAAAAGAAACAAGTTCCTCATTGGTCAAAATACCTACCAGAGCCACATGATAAGCTTAGTTGAAAATTTCTACTCATATGCTGCTTGTTATCTTAGTGAGCTTTGTCAAATTGTTGTGACCTTTGAGTGAAGCTTTCATATTCTTAAAGATCGAGACCCACGTACACACACCACCTCTCACTTGCAATTCCTACACTGGGAGTTAGCAGACATTTTCCATCATCCATCCACAAAAATAAATGCTCCATGTTCTATGATCTCCCTCTCCAAATATTCTTGATAGAGACATGGGCTATGCAAAAAAGAAAAGCATGCCAAAGAAGCATGGCAAAAATAAGAGAAAAAGAAAAACATGCCAAAGAGCATGGCAAAAAGAAAGAGAAAAAGAAAAGCATGCCAAGTGGCATGGCAAAAATATGAGAATAAAAGATAGCCCATGTTCTCAAAAATAAATCAAGGAGAGGGAGTTTCATCCAAGGAGTTCCACCATATTCCATTCCACCACTCCACCATATTCCACTCCACTCATATCCACACACTTGCACGTCTCGATCTTAAGATGTGATTTGTCTCCTCTGAGATCCGGTCTTTGACTTAGCAAAATATAAGATGCATGCATGCCTTCATCCTTTGTCTCTGAGCCACACAAAAAGCCATATTAGATGTTAGCATGAAAAGAAGGCACAAGCCTTTGGTGAGGATTCAAATACACTTGAGTGATTGAGTGTGCCAATGAGGAACAATTTGTAGTTTTCAAAACTTGTGAAAAATTCCGAGATGGGATCCTGAAAAGAGTAGAGTGGAATAAAACTGAGTTTAAACTGTTCGTCCTTTCAACCGCCCAAGATAAGGAGATTGCTATAAGCCCCATAGGTAAAAAGGTGATTTGAAACTTTGCCTATGATTCAAGTATTTTTGAAGACTAGTTGTTTATAAAGTTACCTGCAAAAGAAATGACATTGTAGCAACTCCTGATCCACCGAGCCTAAGTTTATATCTTTGCTCGAGGACGAGCAAAGAGCTAAGCTTGGGGGAGCTTGTTGGCGGTCGTTACAGCCCAAATCCGACCACCAATACTCAGGAATAAATAAGGTTTTATGCAACATTCCATGTACTTAGGTTTTATTTCTAATAAAGTTCCACGAGTTTTGGTGAGTGTCACTTGTGCAGGTACAACTACGACAAATATGTGCTATCGGGGCCGGAAATGACCAAATCGGCCGAACGACTCCGTTCGGCCGGTTACCCCCCTTAGCCAAGCAGACCACTAGGAGTCGTCCACGTCAACAATGACCAAGCGAACACATCACATGACATGTGGGCGACCGACAACTCATCCCGGAGCACCAACACGTCATCCTAGGCCAAATCAACGCGAAGCCAACCACCAGGAGGCGGCCCAGGGAGTCCACAGAGTAGAGGCGGTGCAGGGGGGCGGGCCTGGGCCTCCGGCCTAGTTCGGGCGAACTGGAGGGTTCGGCCGAACCGCCCCCAGCTGCCAAACCAACCCTGGGGCTGCATCCTGGCCCTTGGTGGCCGAGGCGGTGCATCCCTCGGTTCGGGCGAACTGGGTAGTTCGGCCGAACCGAGGAATTCGGCCGAACCGCCTCTCTGCCGCCTCTGGTTGCCTTGGCGGCTACCCTGCCTACAACCGACCTTTGGAGCTATAAATAGAGGGTCGCACTTCACTTGTAAACACACACCAAGCCAAGGAGCTCATTTCCACTTCCATTCTAGTAGAGGTAGGATAGTTTAGTTGGGAGTTAGAGTTGAGTCGAGCTTTGCCTCGGAGGTTCCGGAGTCGTCTTCAGAAGCTCTGGTATAAGCTCTTGTATCTTTTACTTTTCCTTTTGCAAGACATTGAGTATCAATATAGTTATCTTTATCACTTTGCCTTTGTCATTTATATCTTGCTTCTACTTTATCCTAGTTGCAAATATATCTTGTTTAGACTATAGTCAGTTATAGTTCTAGTGCTTGTAGTCTTGTTTAAGTCTTTGTCTTGGCTGGTTCTTCGATCTTGTTTGATACTGGAGGTGAACTGTCACCAAGAGTATTGACAAGGTTGCTTGCTCTTGCTAGCAGACTAAGTAGTCGTTGCCTAGTGTAGGAGTGGTTCCTAGACTAGTCGGTGGCCTTAGTTTATTCCCGTCGCAACGGAGGTGGTAGCCGGGAGGTGGTGACAGCCCTTTCGGTCTTCGTAGCCCATCACGTTAGTTCCGGTCCGTAGGATTCCCCAGTTGGGAAATAGTGGCACCCCTTCTCATCCCTTTCTGTGTGTTCACCGGTTCCCTTGTCCCGAAGCTAAGACATTAGAGTTATCCCAGCTCTCCTAGTGCTGGCTCTGTAGCCGCTGTAAGAATCCAGGAGTCCTCTATCTCTTCTCGTTGTCCTCCCAGCTATCTATCTCTTCTCTCCCTTACCTGAGTATCCCTTGAGCTGTGTGTCCGGTATATCCACTCCTATCCAATACCGTTATCCCCTGTCTTGTCTAGTCGTGTACCCTTCTCTGATAGTCTCGAATATCTGTTCACTAGTAATCTTGCCAAAGCTTCCCTGTGGAAATATAAATTACGATACCTCGGAATACTCCCAGGTGAAGTGCTACAGCGGTGATTCTGTGCGCTTGTAGAATATTTCTATATTTTACTAAGCCATAAGGAAAACCACTGAAACACTCCTTACCCCAGTACCAGGATTCTCAATTCTGATATTGGATCGTAAGAAGTGCCAACAAGCATTTCTGGCGCCGTTGCCAGGGAAGTCTTTGGCTAGATTACTTTTGAATTTTTATCTTGAGCTATCTTAGTTGAGTACCGCTACTCAAGCGAGTTTATCCTTGCTCTGTTCGTTGGTCTTTGTGGAACAGAGCAGTGCATGACTGGTTTCCAACTACCGTCAAACTTCCAAGAAAATCCGGAGTCATTTGTGAGGAAAGTACGACCCCATGTTGTACCTCCTCAGAAGCAACTCCTTCCGACGAACCCAGTCCTTCCCGTCGTTGACCAGGCTACATCGAGGATGGCAACCAAGACGATCCGTGAGTTCTCCGCTCCATCAAGCGAGAACGTACGTATCGGACCAGCTCCGCCAGTCGGAGATGGTAACTTCGAGCTGAAGCCAGCCCTCATCAACATGGTAAAAGCTAGCCCATTCTGCGGCAAGCCACACGAAGATGCCAATGCTCATCTCCAGCATTTCCTGGAGATTTGCAACACCTTCACCATCTGCGGAGTAAGTATCGATGCCATTCGCCTTCGTTTATTTCCATTCTCATTATTAGGCAAGGCGAAACAATGGTTTTATGCTAACCGCGAAGCAATAGACACCTGGGATAAATGCACTAGCGCTTTCTTGCTAAAATTCTTTCCGGTTGGGAAAACCAACGCCCTCCGGAACAAAATAGCTAGTTTCCAGCAGCTAAAAGATGAAACAGTCCCGGAGGCATGGGATCGCCTCCAGGACTATATTTCTGCTTGTCCTCACCATGGTATGCAGAGTTGGTTCATAATCCAAACTTTCTATTACGGGCTGAGAAATTCTGCCCGTGTGTACCTGGATGCTGCTGCTGGAGGCTCGTTCTTCTCTCTTGAGGAGAGTCGTGCGAAGGCCCTCATAGAGAAGATGGTCGAGAACCAAGGTTGGTCCGATGATCGGACTCAACCAAAGACCCGAAGAGTTCACCAAGTTGAAGCTCTGGACATGCTCGCTGCCAAGATGGACCTCCTGATGAAGAAACTGGAGGCTCCTGCTCAAGAAACGGTGCAAGCCATGGACGTTCGCATGACCTGCGAAGTCTGTGGCAACACTGGCCATTCGGGGAATGACTGCCCCGAAACGCGAGAAGATGCCCACTACGTCAACAACTCCAACAACAACGGGTACCGACCGAACAACTACGGCAACCAAGGCAGGAATCCGCGCCCAAACCTCCCTTTTGAGAGGCCTCAACAAGGTAACAATTTCAACTCCAGCAATTTCAATAATCAGCCGTCTCTTAGAGATCTTGTGTTTGGCCAGATGAAAATAACTGAAAACATCAATAAAAAGCTTGCTGCTAATGATAAAACACTGGAAAGCATAGACTCTAGGATGGAATCATTTTCTTCTGCTATGAAAAGTCAACTGAGCTTTAATAAAATGATAGAAACTCAAGTCGCTCAGTTAGCTGCTGCTGTTCCTGTCACTGAATCGGGGAAGATTCCGGGGCAGCCCGAACCTTCCATCGAGACAGTGAAAGCCGTCACTACAAGGCAGGGTAAGATGCCTCGTAGTGTCTTCCGAACTAACCACGCAGGGAAGGTCGCACGCATCCAAGTGTTGACACCAAGAGGGACCTACCTGCCGAGAGCTGCAAAAAGGGCGATCATCAAGACCTCTCCGGACAGGAAGGAACATCCCGGAGTGCCCATCATTCAGTGCACGATCTGGAATTGTCGCATTGATGATGCACTCTGCGATCTAGGGGCAAGCGTCAACATCATGTCTAAGGTATTATTTAAGAAATTACGCTAACCGAAGCGAAGAACCTGGATGTCGAGCGGCCGCGGAGCGAAGGACGTTGAACCACTTGACCGCCCAACAGGGCCCAGCTTCGCGCCCTGCCGTCGATAAGCGCCCTCACAAGGATGACGGCCGGCGAACGCCATCTGCTAGTTTCCTAGCGAACGAAGCGCCAGCCGCAACATCCTTGCAGCGCCTCACCACCGGCAAGGTCACCGCCTCCCCGATGAGGAGCGTGATGCCCTGCTCCTTTCCCGCAGCACGCCCACCGCCTCTCGTCGACTTTCTTCTGGCATCAATGGCGCGCGCCAAGGCCGAAACCGCGGACCACTCTACTCCCACTCTCGAACCCATCGGAAGGATGAAGTTCATGACTCTGTATACTTGACAAGCTACACAAGAACCCGGCGATGATCTTCTCCCCCGCCTGGACGCCTGCTTTTATAGGCACCCAGGGGTCGCGACTGTTACTCCCGTGGATAGATAATCGCGAGATTCTCGTGCGGATGCGAACCGCCAGCCGTATCAGTGGGCAGCCTTAATCACCTCCTTGACTCAGCCTGCCCACTTTACGGTTCCTGCACCCTACGACCCACGAGCGAATCAGCCGCGGCCCAGGTGAACGGACCGGGGCAGAAATACTAAGTGATTAAGCTAAACATAGCGGTAGATACTGGAGTATCTTTTTAAGTACAGTGTCACAGATTGTGGGATGTTTGGTTTCAGGGACTAAAGTTTTAGTCCTGTCACATCAAATGGAAGAATGCTAATCAGAAGTATTAAATATAGATTAATTACAAAATACATTACATAAGCGAGGACTAATTTACGCTACGAATCTATTAAGCCTAATTAGTCCATAATTAGATAATATAATGCTACAGTAATAATTTGATAATTATGTACTAATTGTAAGTTAATTAGGCTTGTTAGGTTCGTCTCGCGGAGTAGATATGACTTATGCAATTAATTTTATAAATAGTTTATGTTTAATACTACTAATTGTCACTTATTTGAGGGACTAAACTTTAGTCCCTATGATCCAAACACAGACTGAATAAAAGATTTTGAAGCATTCTTAGCCGTCTTTGGGCACACAAGATGGGAATGATTGTTGTTATCTGTTCTGTTGGGGGTAAAATCTTCAGCAGGTCTAACCTCCGGTATTGTTACTCAATTTAAGAAAAGAAGTTTCAGACGCCAAGCTCGGTAGAAGGAGAATCGAATGTAAGTTTTGTGCTAAGAATTAAAAGTATCTCATACCACGACTTTCGAACAGCCAGGACTAGAAAGACCAGCAGGGTTATCTCGGATGAAGAAAAAAGATCGAAGGTCAAGGACCATCTGTGCCAAATTGATCAACCTTAAAAAGACCATTCGTGTCAATGAAGGTTAGGAGAAGTCTCTCTCCAAGACCCTGATCAAGGAGATACCTTGACATCCGAAACAAAGTGGTGACATACAAGCACGTGCATTCCGACGAGAAAGAAGCAGGACGATCTTCAAGAAGATGGTGCAGCGAAGCTAATTAGAGCACGACATAAATACCGTGAGTAGAGGCAAAACTCAAATTATACACGACAGGCGTAAAAATTACCCTGGCGTCCTTCCGTATATAATGGCTCTGCTTGGTTGCGCTTATTGTAGCGGCTGCTGCTGTGGCTGCACAGCCCAGCCCATCGGCTTCAGCCCAAGGAGCTGTTGCACCACAGCGCAGCCCATCGGCTGCAAGCTTACAAGGACTAGTTTGTAATTTTCTCTTTTTTCAAAGGTATCTTTGTAAGCACTGTGATGTAACCACCAATCATATATAAATATAAACCCGGTTTCTCAAAAAAAAAAAAGCTACCAAAGGAAATTATACCCTGTTCCTCTTCTTCTATTGCTTCCGTGGAGTATCCCGTGGAATGGCTGCAGCGGGCTGTGCTGCCGCACGCGCTGCAGCTACTAGCTATGCTAGCTTCACTGTGCTGCATGCTGCAGGCTCAGCCGCAGCTGCAGAAAGCGCTAACGATCGGGTGAAATATAGTTAAAGGGTAGAATAGTCACGGGATAGGATCAGGAGGAGAGGGTATTATTGTAAGGAGGCGACTAGAGGGAGAGGGCTCTCCCGATAACCTTATCGCGAGAGCCCCCCCCCCCCCCGGCGCCCGCGCGCCCGCCCACCCACCCCCGTCTTCTTCTCCACCCACCCCATGCTGCCCCGCCGCCGCCCACCTCCACCACCCCCCACGGCCGGCGGCGACCCTCGCCGCCGCGCCGCCGCCCACCGCCCACCCCTCCCCTTCCACCCCGCCCTCCACTAACCAATACGGTAGCTCGCCCCCGCCGCCCGCCAGATCCGCCGCCGCCGCCACCCGCCCCCTCGCCGGCGTCGCCGCCGGCGAGCACCGCCCACAACCTACCCATCCCCCCTCCCCTCGCCTCTCCTTTGCCAGATCTGGAGGAAGAAGAAGACGACGACGACGCCCCCGCCACCACCGCCACCCCTCCCGGCTCCGGCGGCGCCATCGCCGCCGGATCCGCCGCCCCGCCGCCGCCGCCGGCGCTAACCACTGCGGCCGTCCTCCTCCACCGCCCGCGACGCCCCCGCCACCCAAACCAGGCCCGACCGCCCTCCTCCACCACCCGCGGCCGCCTCGCCGCCCCGCCCACACGCCGCCGCCGCCGCCGGTCCTCCCCTTCCCCCGGCCACCCCTCTAGGTCCGGTGGCCATGGAAGACCCCCCAACCCCGAAACCCCGAACCCTAACACCGAACCCTAACCCTAACCTCGCCGGAGCGCCGCCCATCGCCGGTTACTTCTTCTTCCCCTTTGTTACTTTCTCTTTTCTTTCCTTTATTGGTTCAATGATGTTCAGACAGTGCATTTGTTTCCTTTTTTGGGGGGCTCTCCATGTAAGGCTAAATGGAGAGGGCTCTCCCTCTAGATTTTAGGTTATTGTAAAGTAAGAATTTCATAACCCCATAAAAAAGGTGTATCCCTCTCTTAGGAGGGACGAGAAATAAATGTAATGCGATCCTCGATCTTTACTGCTAGTTTGTGTTCCTTGTAAAAATATAAACCAACGTGTTCTTTTTGGGTTGCTGCACAGACGATGGCAGATGCGACGGATGGAGGCTACCAAGGCAACGACACCAGCGATGCCGGGGACTTGACTGCCTAATAATTTCGTTCAGCTATCTGCCTGAGCCGATCAGTGGGTCGCGAGAGCCGAGCGTTTGCTCCAAGCCGAGTTGAGGGAGCCGATTAGGAAGGCGGCGGTTCATGCAGGCCTCGGATCACCAGGATGGCCACGCGGCTTTTATTACAAGCTAGCGAGCATGGTTATATTAGAATGAGAAAGCCAATCAAGATATGAGAAATAATATATCTATACTAAAAGGAAAACTTTTGCTACCAATAAAAACCCTCCATACCCCTCACAATGGACCCACCTGAACCCACGATGTAGGGAAAAAATGAAATATTACGGAAATTTTTTTGGTAGAGCGAAAAACTCAATGTAAGTTCACCCCTAGCCCCTTTTTTCACTAGTGTTTTTTTTTAACCACCTAATTTTTTTGGAAAGGAAACAACCTCCAAACTGAAAAACAATTCTTCTACCATGAAACCTCCTCTGAGCTTTTTTTAAGAAATCACAAGGCTCCTACAGCCGAAACAAATTTAATTGTCATTGCTGGATATTAAAATAAAGAAAGCACACGGTTATGACACCAACAAAAATAAAGTCCACAGCTAAGCAGAAGCAAGAAACAAGCACCAAATTTTCTCTTCGAAATTGCTAATCTGAGGAGACCAACGCAAGTCGCACAAAGCACCATGAAAAAAATGGAACAATTCTACGCGGAAGTATCAAGGACATCAAAACTTCGAAGAGAAAAAATGGTCCACCTAAATATATCCACATTTGTAACCACGTCTATACATAATAATCCTGTATTGCTAATAGACAATAGATTGGAGAGTTTTTCTCCATATAAATAAAGACCAATTATCTCGAAAGTGACGTGCTTCTAGATTTGAGAATATATACATGAGAGAACGAATATAAATTATTTTTAAAAATGCTTTGCACGACTGGTTTGTTTACCATAGCTCACTCAAGTGATACGATTTTAGTACGTACGTGTCATCAATAAACGTGCGTGCCACACGTGAGTTCTTGCTAGTACTATAAAAAATCCAGTTCTTTTAAAAACACTTCTCACCTAAATACTCCTGCACCATCCGCGCGTTGTTGACATGTGGGAAGATAATGAGGATGCCATAAATATTGGCCAGCCCTCAAGAGCTTGAGCCAAACATTATTCTTCACCTACAATGATGGTTACAAAAGCCGCATTATCAAGGTAAAAGTTCCATAAATGCCTCGTAAACAATAATACTACAGTATTATTTTTTCCACTTATTTACTGTTAGCGAGAAGGAAAAGGTCGTGATAAAAAGTTAGAGAAAATTCCTTATTTGACCCTGAAAAACTTACTAATTCCTTCCTTAGTTCTGAAAAAATTTTCATTCCTTATTTGGCACTGACTTAACTTTCATTCCTTATTCTACACTTTCGTTCGTTCCGTCATTTAACTCGGGCGAACAGTACCCTATGAACAGTAACGTGTGTGTTTAAATAACAAAATAACATCCAAATCACCTCTAAATTCATGAAATTTTTTGTAGTGATACAAAAGATAAATATGAACTCATTTGAAACAAAATCTCTTATATATAATTTAAAATATTAAAACTAAAATTCACCAAAATATGCTACTTTTAAAGACCATGTGAATTTTAAAGCATAAAAATTATTTCCAAAAACTACGTAAAAATATACAATATTCCTAACACATGATGAAGTTATTTATGAAATTATTATCCATATTAAGTTACATAGATAAATATTTAATTAAATCAAATTAAATATTTATCTATGTAACATGCCATGGATAATAATTTTATAAATTACTTCATCATATGAAAATATTATTGGATACTTTTACATAATTTTTGGAAAGAACATTTATGCTCTAAAAATTCACATGTTCTTTAATAGTAGCGTATTTTGGTGAATTTTAGTTATAATATATTAAATTATATATATGATTTTTTGTGTAAAATGAGTTCATCTCTATCTTTTGTATCTCTACAAAAATTTTCATGGATTTTCGAGGTGATTTGGATGTTATTTTGTTAATTAAACACACGGGTTACTGTTCATCCGAGTTAACTGACGGAACGAACGAAAGTGTCGAATAAGGAATGAAAGTTTAAGTCAGTGTCAAATAAGGAACGAAAAAATTTTCAGGGCCAAGGAAGGAATGGGTAAGGTTTTTCAGGGCCAAATAGGTAATTTTCTCAAAAAGTTACTGTTTGTAAGATATAATCACTTAAATAGCATGGGAATAAACTCATTTTCTTCTATCCAAAGCTAGTGTATTGAATGAGACAAAAACAGAAGACATACAAAGATCAAATCAATATTTTGGTGTGCTCAAATTACAATAATTTGACTTTTAAAATTCCAGAAATATGTCTTGTCATGCTATTTGTTGGAGAAGGGATTCTGAATTGACGTCATATAAGATGGCACCACTTTCAAATAAATGAAGGATGTATTAATATATTGCAAAATTACAGTACAAGTAAAAGAAAGTCACAATAAATTCAAAGCAAAAGGGGAATGTTAAATATGTCCAATGGTCGCAATTCGTTCAAAGTTATAGTAAAAAATCGTATTGTTTTGAAACTATTCTTTGACATGCATGGCCTATAAATCAAGGATTATATAAGTACATAACCAATAGACCATGCACCATACGGGTTGATAGATTAGTTAGGATAGTCCCAACGCAGACACTACTCTATATATAGTTTCTATAGTCGTCATATCATATATATGCTACATATAGAAACTATGCTTCCAAAGAAAAGTTTCTTCAAAATAAAATATCAATCAATCATCTTTCTCCTCTCTCCTTTCTTTACCAAGCATCTTTCTTCTTTTTTTCGTGTAGACATAGTTTCCTGCATGAGAAACTATTTCCTCCTCTAACCTTATTAATTATTCTGCCACCTCATCAAACTGCTTACATGGCAATCTATTAAATGCTATGGAAACTATTCTAGTCAGCGGGTTAGGACTGCCCGACTTAGCTCTAACCCTTTATCAGATCCATTGATTAAGATTTATATGCTATCCAGCGTTCCAGCCCTATCTTTTTTTTCACGATTAAAACCCTGCTCCAATCCTGCCGGAGTATTTTGTAGCCCTCGGGCCGATCCTTGCTTGGTAGAGGGAGTAAAATAATAGTAATATGTATTATCTACTTGTTTGATCTGATATTGATTGAATGCATATATAATAAATAATGCACGTGTAAGGCAATAATACTTGAATAACAAAATCATGTCAATTTCAACGGATTCTAGCATTTTCCAGATTATTTTTTTATACTTCATTTTCCAGATTATTGATAGCTTTGCATCACTATCAGTGCCTCAATGTCACACAAAACGGACACCTGCCACAGCGGACACGAATTCTGGAAGCAACAGATATCCCGCACACGCATGAACGCTGAAGAGTAGGAGAACTTGACTGATCTGTCCTAATCTTCTTTGACTTCACCCTGCATGAAGCTCTGTATCATCCGCGTCAGGCCTTCGTACGAGGACCCTCCTTTCTCCATGGCCCTGCGAGCTTTCTCCCCGTAGTCCCTGGCCTTTTTCTTCCTCTCGTCGGCCTCTTCCCCTCCGCCCATCAGCGCCGACACCGCCCGCACGATGTCACCCCGCACGACGGGCACGGACTCATCGTCCAGAATGAACACCGGAGCCGTGACGCCGATGCGCACGCCGACGCCGAGGACGTCCACGGCGAGCTGCTCGTTGAAGAACTGGTCCGAGAAGTGTGGCCACGTCACGACCGGCACGCCATAGGCGATGGCCTCGACGAGCGAGTTCCACCCGCAGTGCGTGACGAAGCCGCCGACAGCGCGGTGCGACAGCACGGCGAGCTGCGGCGCCCACCCGCGCACCACGACGCCGCGCCCCGCCGTGCGCGCCTCCAGGGCCTGCAGCCACTCTTGGACCTCCGGCGTGCTCGCCTCGGCCTCCTTCACCACCCAGAGGAACGGCCTGCCGGAGCCCTCCAGGCCATGGCCGACCTCGAACAGCTGCTCGGGAAGCTTCCGCGCGACGCTGCCGAAGCTGACATACACGACGGAGCCGGGGGCCTGCTCGTCCAGCCACGCCGTGATCGACCGCTGGCCGACGGCGGCCATATTGCCGCACGACGCCGTGGCCTCCACGCCCCGGGCGCCGAGGCTGAGCGGGCCGAGCGCCCACACCGGCTTGCCCAGCGCCGCCTCGTAGCGCGCAATGTACTCCGGCTCGAGGCCCCAGAACGTGTTCAGGACCGCGCCGTCGGCCGTGCGCATGGCCTCCATGGCCTCGGCGCGCAGCCACTCGGTGCCCGGGTAGGTGAACAGACCGGGTGGGATGGCCTTGGACACCGTGACGGGCACCGGCATCCCCGGCACGAGATGCTGCTCCTCGTCGCCGCCGGCGGCTATCCTCTCCGGCAGGCCGTGCACGTCGGCCTGGATCTCGCAGAGGGCGAAGAAGCACGGCGGCCCGTGGAAGAAAAGCCGCGGGATGCCGAGGCTGCGGGCCACGCCGGCCGTCCACGGGTTGCACCAGTCGGAGATGATGCAGGTCGGGCGCGGCGCCAGCGCGCGCACGTAGGCGTCGAACGGGCCGGCGAGCTCGCGCAGCGCGACGAAGAAGGGGAGGAACTGGGAGTTGTCGGCGTTCTGGCAGTCGTGGGGCAGGCCGGACTCCGGCGGCGGGAAGGGAAGCTCCACGAACTCGAGGGGCAGCCCGGCGCGGGCGGCCTGCTCGGCGACGCCGCGCAGCCGCGCAGCGTTGAGCGGCGTGGTGACGACGGTGGCGCGCGCGCCGCGCTCGGCCAGGAGGCGTGCGAGGTCGACCACCGGGATGATGTGGCCCTGCGCCATGAGAGGGACGAGGACGAAGTGCGGCGGCGGGGAAGGGGGAGGTGTATCTGCCGTCGAACCTGCCATTGTCGACGTACAAGGTCGTGGCACCGACAGACTGAATATTGGCGCTCTCCAACCAAACTCGAAACGCAAATAATGACCCGGTGAACATTATAAAGGGAAGCGCTCGTCGGAGCCACTGAAAATGACTAGTAGATTTTGTTTTCTTGCTTGTGACGGAGCTAGCGAGCAGTCCACGTGGTTTTCCTTTCTGTGGTAGAGGCCAATGACACGTACCCTTACCCATTCGCTATACACGTTTCTATGGCAGCAGAGTCATGGGTATGACTTTTCAGGACATGAATTCAATGGAGTAAAATTCACCATCGCTACACGAACTTGGCATGAAGTGTCATCTAGATCCCTAAACTCTAAAAATGCACATTTCAACCCCTAAACTTACTAATCGGTTCACGTAACATCCAAATCTTCTTACCCTGCATAACAATGCCAGTGTGGCATGCTGACCGGGCGCTGACGTGGACCTCATATGTGGGCCCCACATGTCAGGTCCATCTCTCACCCACCCTTCCCTTCTCTCGCCCGCCTCAACCTCCCACCGATGCGGTGGTGCTGTAGCTCCGGCCCGCTGATGTCCTCCATGCACCGGGCTGACGCCATTAGCTCCTCCCTTGCCCGGCCGCCGTCGTCCCTCCTTCCCAGGGCCACCTTCTCTCTGCCTCTCCCTCTTCTTCTTCCTCGAGCCAGTGACGACAAGTCGAGCTCCCATGGTTCGCCGGCCAAATCCTCGAGCTCCGCCCCACCATTCCTGAATTGCCGCCGCCTACAGCTCAAACACCCTCTCAGCTCGCTCCTCCACCACATGTTGCCCCGTGCTTTCGCTCCTGGCACGGTGGATTTAAGATCATGCGGTCTCCATTGCCGCCGGCCCAAGATCGGGCGCCACCGATGATGACCTCCTCCCAGCCTCTCGTGTATCGTCGTCGCCGCCGTCACCATCAGGGCCATCATTGCATGCTCCACTCCATCGGACCTTGGCCGCCGTCCACCCCATGTAGGTCTGCCGCCATCTGTTGTCGACCCCTTGGGATGCCGCTACTGTCCGTAACAAAAGGCGATGGCGGGGGCGACCCAGACCAACATGGAAGGAGCGAACGACAGCGGCTCAATGCGTGGAGGACGCCGGCTGACGGGGCTGCAGCGCACCGCCCTGGTAGGAGGTGGAGGCGGGTGGGAGAGAAGGGAAGGGTAGGTGAGGGATGGACCTGACATGTGGGGCCCACATATCAGGTCCACGTCCGTGCCCAGTCAACATGCCACACTAGCAGTTTAATGCAGATTAAGAAGATTTGAATCTTATGTGAACGAATTATCAAGTTTAGGGATTGGAATGTGTATTTTTAGAGGTTAGGGACTTAGACGACACTTCGTGCCAAGTTCGTGTACCGCTCGTGAATTTTATTCATTCAATGGTAACGTCAAGTTTCTAGCTTTGACAGAGTTGCAGAGCCATGGTCATGCTTTTTCAGGACATGAATTCAACGGGACAGAGTATTCCTCCCTTCAAAAATAATCCAACTCTCGCTTCTCAACAAATCAAACAATTTTAGATTTTAAAAAATTATACAAAATAATAATTATTATTATTATAAATAAGTATTATTAGAGTAATCATAAAATTTGATTAAATAATATTATTAGAGTAATCATAGTAATTTTGTGATCAAATTTGATTAAATTTGAATTTGTTTCACTTCTCGCGAAACGAGAGCTGCACATTTTCTTTTTTTGGAGCTGAAGGAGTAAAAAACTCGAACGCGGGATAGGGTAGCCTCGACACTTCTGTTAAGTTCTCGAGCATGCCATGAAAACCTCCGAACCCTCACCGGCGGCGTCGTAGTTTGTGTGAGACCACCAACAAGAGACTGAATCCTTTCACAAGAGTCAGACCTAGAACTATGAAGTACTGCTAGAGCCATATAACTAAGGGGGTGTTTGGATTCTCCTAAATTTAGTTCCGTCACATCAGATATAATGATTTTAATTAGAGATATTAAATATAGATTAATTAAAAACTCCATTACAATGGCTAATTTGTGAGACGAATCTATTAAGCCTAATTAATTAGTCCATAATTAGACAATATAATACTACAATAAACATGTGATAATATGCACTAATTAGAGGTTAATTAGGCTCGTTAGGTTCATTTCGCGAAATAGACATGACTTATGTAATTAATTTTATAATTAGTTTATATTTAATACTTCTAATTGTCATTTATTTAAAGGACTAAACTTTAGTCCTTGGATCCAGACACCCCCTAACACAGAGGCACGTTCACATAGTATAGAGTAGAGACCGTTTGGATTCACCAGCTAATTACTAGCTAGCTAATTTTAGTTGTAGTGAATCCAAACGGATCTGGTTAATTATCAGCTAATACCTTTCTAACTAACTAAATACGGAGTAACAATTATCCAATTAACTGGTCCAACCTAATTAATTTTTAGTTAACCAACTAATGGATTAGCTGGATGATCCAAATAGGACCTAAAACATTTTTTTGGTTTTTATTTTATTTTAACTGTTTTCACTGATTCAAAATTTTCAAGAAAAAACCTAAATTATGGAGTAATTTTCTTCAAAATTTGAAAGTAGACTAAATTTTAGCTAGAGCTCTTTATTTTACCATTACATACAGACTTCTACCCTCCATGAAACCAAGAGACCTGGTTTCGTGACGATTAGCACCTCTTGCTGGGATGCCATGAATTGCAGATTGGAAGGAAAAAGGAGCACGCGTGAGCGTGACACATGTGGTACTCTTGTATCGTTGGCCAAATCCAATCTTCCTAGATGCCATTTCAATATAGCAGTACCTTGTCTTTCTTTATGGAAATCTAGCAGAATTTTTGTTTTCGTCTTGATCACTCTTTGCCAAAGCTCTAGTATGTTCTACAATCTTTTCAATTGAAGAGACGACGAACGAAAATGCAAAATTTTGTACCTGTGTCGCAAAGCAACGACACTGTACCAACCGGAGCCATCCAGCCTCTCAAAAATCAGAACCAACCCAAACATTCTTGGACTTGACAGGTCACGAGGCGCTCCTTCAAAGGGGAGACTGTGGACCTGCGTTCTCCTCAGGTCAGCACAAGGTGAAGCTCCGACAAAGCACGATATGGAGAGGAAGTACTCCCTCTTCCAAAAGAAATTCAATTCTAGTTTTGTTGTAAGTCAAAAAAATTCTAAAGTTTGATTAAGACTATTTCAATAGTATACCTATTTGGTAAAATAAATATTTTTCTCAACAAATTTGGTCAAACATTAGAAAATTTGACTTAGGACAAATTTAAAACTACATTCTTAGGGGGAAAAAGTCCATTTTTGACCATCCAACTCTTGGCTCAGTTTGGTTTTGACCATCGAACTTCAAAACCGGGTATCTTTGGCCATCCAACTACCAAAACCGTTCAAATTTGGCCATCGGGGCAGTTTCGATGGGTGGTTTTAATTTTTTTATTTATAGTTTAGTCCTTAGATCTTAAAATGATTATTACTTTTTGCTTGTACCTCTGATTTAGGTAATTCTTATGGTCATATGTTCATAACAGTGAGCTTTATCTTTTAAAATAGTCTTTATACTATTTTACCACTATTTAATATATTATTTATATGTTGTTGTATAAAAACACCAATATAAGAAAAGTAAAATAAAAAATTAGAAAATATTATGTCCATGACTCTAAAAGATAAAGTTCATCGTTACGAATGCATGACCACAAGAATCACTTAAATCGGATATAAGAGAAAAAAATAGTAATCATTTGAAGCTCCAAGTACTAAACTGTAAATAAAATAGTTCTTGGATCTTAAAATGATTACTATTTTTTCTCGTATATCCGATTTAAGTGATTCTTATGGTTTTGTGTTCGTAACGATGAGGTTTATCTTTTAAAGTCATGGACATATTATTTTCTAACTATTTGTTTACTTTTGTTATATTGGTGTTTTTACACAACAATATAAAAATAATATAATAGATAGTGATAAAATAATATAAAGTCTATTTTAAAAGATAAAGCTCACCGTTACAAACGTGTGAGCGTAAGAATCACCTAAATTGGAGGTATAGACAAAAAGTAATAATGATTTTAAGATTTAAGGACTAAACTGTAAATAAAAAAATTAAAACCCCCCAACAAAAATGACCAAATTTGAACGCTTTCGATAGTTAGATGGCCAAAGATACCCGGTTTTAGAGTTCGATGGCCAAAACCAAACTTAGGCAAGAGTTGAATGGTCAAAAATAGACTTTTTCCTTCTTAGGGAATATGCTACACCTCCAATATTCCTCGCAAAAAAAAATTGGAAAAAGTCTATTTTTGACCATCCAACTCTTGGCTCAGTTTGGTTTTGACCATCGAACTCCAAAACCAGGTATCTTTGCCATCCAACTATTAAAACTGTTCAAATTTGGCCATCGGGGCGGTTTTGATGGGTGGTTTTAATTTTTTTATTTACAATTTAGTCCTTAGATCTTAAAATGATTATTACTTTTCGCTCGTACCTCCGATTTAGGTGATTCTTATGGTCACACGTTCATAATAGTGAGCTTTATCTTTTAAAATAGTCTTTATACTATTTTATCACTATTTAATATATTGTTTTTATGTTATTGTATAAAAAAACCAATATAAGAAAAGTAAAACAAACAGTTAGAAAGCATTATGTCTATGACTTTAAAAGATAAAGTTCATTGTTACAAACGTATGACCACAAGAATCACTTAAATCGGATATAAGAGAAAAAATAGTAATCATTTGAAGCTCCAAGTACTAAACTGTAAATAAAATAGTTCTTGGATCTTAAAATAATTACTATTTTTTTCTCGTATATCCCATTTAAGTGATTCTTATGGTCACGTGTTCATAACGATGAGCTTTATCTTTTAGAGTCATGGACATATTATTTTCTAACCGTCTGTTTACTTTTGTTATATTGGTGTTTTTACACAAAAATATAAAATTAATATAATATATAGTGATAAAATAGTATAAAGTCTATTTTAAAAGATAAAGCTCACTGTTATGAACGCGTGAGCGTAAGAATCACCTAAATCGGAGGTACAGACAAAAAGTAACAATGATTTTAAGATTTAAGGACTAAATTGTAAATAAAAAAATTAGAACCACCCATCAAAACCGCTCTGATGGCCAAATTTGAACGGTTTTGATAGTTCGATGGCCAAAGATACCCGGTTTTGGAGTTTGATGGCCAAAATCAAACTGAGACAAGAGTTGGATGGTCAAAAATGGACTTTTTTCAAAAAAATTATTACACCTCCAATACTCAGCATTGAGTAATGGACTGTGCTTTAACTGAACGGATACAACAATAAAAAAAATTAATTACTGAGCCAACCCAACGTTTGGTGTAATATTCAGAAGGAGCACAACCAACGAACCTTCGGGCAGAAATCTATGGAAGTAATAACCGAGTAGTGCAGATACATCGCTACACGTCATTAGTCTGATAGATCGTCTTATACGGTGTCATATGCAATTTTTGCTGATGTGAAGGAGAGAGAGCGAGGTGAGAGAAAAAGGTCATTTTGTGAAATAACTGTATGAAAAAGCTAAATTTTAGGACTATGAGACAACTCTCCCACCATTGTACGAGTTTTGTTGTCATGTAAATAATAATATTTCTTTATTTTATCATAAATTAAGAGATTTTGTATTACCACGAAACAACAACCAAAACAATTATAGGTTGTCTGATGAGTCGTTTCAAGAATTGGTGTCACCATTTGGGGCTTTGCTAAGGTACACCAGTTACCTCCCAGGAGGTAAGGGTCCAAATGAATCTCAACCATCAATATTAGGAGATAAAGTAATTTAATTAAAGGAGAAAAATCTGGCTACACTGTTACCACGTCTAAGCGAGTCCATTTTAGATCACGGAAAGAAAATAGGAAACCGATGCATGCCTGCATGCAACATCAGGATTAATTTGTTGAAAGAACCGCTAACTGTTAAAATTCTTTATAAAATCGTACTATATGAGATAACAACCATCACGATTAAAGTTTTGTGCCCACTAAACCAAATATTAACTAGGTGGTATCCCGCGCGTTGCTGCGGGAATTTATACAAAATTTGAAGATGCAATTTGAAAGTACAAACACTAAAATGATTGCATTGCAATTTTTTTTAAACAACAATGTTGAGGAAAACACATTCATTTTATTGAGAGAGAACTACTTAGAAATTTGTAGCATGGTACTCACAAAGACTAACACAATGTATAACCACAAAAAATAAGTAGAAGACATAAATTCATAATTCTAGTGGATGGTGATGTGGACAGCTTGCATGTTGAGAGAAGATCTAGTGGATGGTGACGTGGACATCTTGCATGTGGAGAGAAATAGGGGGTGGGACTTTTAGTGGGTACCAATTATATAGTTGTAATAGATAGGTGAAATACTTTATTTATTTGTACCGACTAGCAAATCGGTTGTAGAATGTTATTCGCATCATAAGATCACAACGATACATTATTCACAAAATATGATAGTTATATGAAAACAGAACAATACATGGCATGCTATTTGATAAAAATAAAGAACAAAACATGACGTGTGATTATGACATGTCCATTCAAATATAAGAAAAATTAGATATCTTGTCACATATCACAAAAATATTTTACTTATATACAACTTAGGTTTACATTTTTTCTATAAGATGTCATGTCACAAAAATTATACCCTAGCACATATTACCGTGTCATATTGGAAAAAAACATTCACAACTACGGGGCAAAGGGCAAAAGAATCAAAATGTTAGATCTAATCGAATATAATTATGCATGGAAGTTAGATCTAGATACGGTAAAAAGGTATTTTCTATTTTAAAAAATTAGCCTATTACCTCCTAAGGGTAAGTACATTGCTACACGTCAGCGGTCGCATAGGTCATCTTATGCAGTGCCACGGAGGATTTTTGCTGATGTGGAGGAGAGAGAGCGAGGTGAGAGAAAGAGGTCGTTGCTTCGCGAAGCAACCGGCTCATGTGCTAAATTTTAGGACTATGAGACAACATCTCCACCATTGTATGAGTTTTGTTGCCATGCAACCAATAGTATTTCTTTATTTTACCATAAATTAAGGGATATTGTATTACTATGAGACAACCAAAACAACAACCTATTGTATAGGTTGTCTGATAAATCGTCTCAAGATTACGTGTTACTGCATGAAACCGCCTATTAGACGAGGGCAGGTACATAGCTACACATTAGCGGTCTCATAGGTCGTCTCATGCAGTGCCACGTAGGATTTTTGCTGATGTGGAGGAGAGAGAGAGCGAGGTGAGAGAAAGAGGTCGTTGCTTCACGAAACAACTGCCTCATGAGCTAAATTTTAGGACCATGAGACAACTCATCCACCATTGTATGAGTTTTGTTGCCATGCAACCAATAGTATTTTTTTCTTTTTTCATAAATTAAGGGATATTGTATTACTATGAGACAACCAAAACAACAATCCATTGTATAGGTTGTCTGATAAGTCGTCTTAAGATTACGTGTCACTGCATGAGACCGCCTATTAGACGACACCAATGTACCTGCCAGGTAATATGTTTTTGGATCAACGGTCCACATTTACTTCGGAGTACCTTAGCAATTGCCCACCATATGAGACCGCCTATTAAACGGCACCAATATACCCGCCTTTGCCCTTAGGGCCGGTACATTGGTGTCGTCTAATAGCCGGTCTCATACAGTGACATGTAATCTTGAGACGACTTATCAAATAACCTATACAATAGGTTGTTGTTTTGGTTGTCTCGTAGTAATACAATATCCCTTAATTTATGGGAAAATAGAGAAATATTATTGGTTACATGGTAATAAAACTCGTACAATGGTAGGAGAGTTGTCTTATAATCTTAAAATTTAGCTCAAGAGGCAATTGTTTCGTGAAACAGTAACATCCTTCTCTCACCTCACACTCTCTCTTCCACGTACCTCACACTCTCTCTTCCACGTTAGCAAAAATCATACGTATCACTGCATGAGACGAGCTATTAGACCGCCGATGCATAGCAATATACTCCCTCCATATCACATTTAGAAGTCGTTTTGGATAATGACACTGTCTCCAAAATGTAATTTTGACTTCTTATTTTTACAAAAATATTTATTAAAAACAATATATGTATACTTTTATAAAAATATTTTTAAGACAAATATATTCATATAGTTTTTACACTTTCAAACTCAATGACTTAAAAGTTATTAATAATTTATATTCCTAATATTTGACCACAACCTTATCCAAAACAACTTCTAAATATGATACGACAGAGTACACGCCTAAGAGGACTCCGACGGATTCCCTCACGGGATTAGTAGAACAAACTCCCTTTTTATTCGTGAGCTTGTTGCGTTGTTTTTCTCTAATTTAAACCTTCTTGCGTTGTTAGTGATGGCTTTTGTTTTTTAGTTGTTTTGTTGTTCTGGGGTGTAACGCTTTAGTTTAAAATTTGCTAGATTTTAAAATTTTTTGACAAAGGTTCGCCGTCTACTATTCTCTCTCTCCTGAACCAAACCGTCTTGAAAACGGAGCATCGTAGCTCTCGGGTGCTCGATTTCGGGCGATCCCCTGCAGCAGTCGGCCCTGTAGCAGCAGCGCTAGTGACCACAAATTAGTTTCATTGTATTAAATTTTAGACCACTCTGTCAGTCTTTAATAGAGAGTTTCACGATAGGTGAGAGGTGATTTCCATAAAACCTTCAGGTACTCAGTTTCTGAATCTAGATATCTAGGAAAATTATGCATTGAGAGTTTGAGACTGGCTTAAGTATTAAACGCTGTGTTAGGTGGTCTGAAGGCTATGAGTACCCCACTGATCTGGCCTAACGTTCTTTAACTTCGCTCTGCGTGAAGCTTTGTATCATACGCGTCAGGCTTTCATACAACGACCCTCCTTCCTCCATGGCCTTGCGAGCTTTCTCCCCATGCTCCTTGGCCTTGCTCCTCCTCCCATCGGCCTCGTCCCCTCCGCCCCTCAGCGCCGACACCGCCCGCACACGACGTCCTCCCGCGCCACCGGCACGGACTCATCGTCCAGCATGAACACCGGAACCGTCGCGCCGACGGGCACGCCGACGCCGAAGACGTCCACGGCGAGCTGCTCGTTGAAGAACTGGTCCAAGAAGTGTGGCCACGTCACGACCGGCACGCCGTAGGCGATGGCCTCGGCGAGCGAGTTCCACCCGCAGTGCGTGACGAAGCCCCCGACGGCGCAGTGCGACAGCACGGCGAGCTGCGGCGCTCAGCCGCGCACCGCCGTGCCGTTGTAGACGGCGGCGGCCGCGTCGACGAAGGCGCGGCTGAGGCGAAGCGACGCGTCGGCCCAGACGGCCGTGGCGCACTGGACCTCGGCTGCCGGCGGGCTGAGTTCGAGCAAGGGATAAGCGCCGATGGACGTGGCGCGCCGGACGACCTCGTCGGTCTCCCGGCCGTCGTCCCCGCCGTCGCGGCCGGCAAGGACGACGGAAGCGACCTTAGACGCGAGCGCGGAGTGCGCCGCGGCGCCGGCGGGGGCCGAGGAAGGCGACGATCTGGTCGCGCGTGTCGCCCGAGGCGCCGGCGGCGAGGAGGCAGAGCACGGCGTGAAAGGAGACCGGCGAGAAGGCGAGGTTGGCGGTGGGCATGATTCCTTGTCGAGGCTTCCGAGGTGGCGGAGGAGGAGCAGGCACAGCGCGGCCTGATCACCTGCCATTGATGACTCGGCTTTGACCTGCCGCGACTCGGAAAGGGGCTTGATCGGTGCTTGGCCTTTTCCTAAATTTGGGAGCCAAATTTTAGTCTTTTAGAGTTCGTGCATCACTGTAGCATTTCGTTTGTATGTGCGAAAAATTATCTAAAAATTGATTAATTAGGCTCAATATGTTCGTCTCGCAGAGTACAACAAAACTGTACAATTAGTTTTTGATTTCAACTACATTTAATACTCCATGTATGTGCCGACATTTTGATGTGATATGAATCTTTTTTTTATATAGTAATTTTTAGGGGTGGAATTTGGGATCTAAACAAGACCTAGACTGGTAGCAGTGGGTGGGAGAGTTTTAGCAGACAGTCTAACCAGAGGTGTAGGATTTTTGGCTGGGTTTAATACACAACATATCTAGATTCTTTTAAGAAACCTTAACCCATAAGTAATGAATTTATTTGCTATAAACTCCAAAAATACCCTGCATTTTTTGCAGGCTAAAATGCCAAACTGCCACTAATCTTTTGCAAGAGCTATCTTTTTTTAGCTAAATACTAAAACCGTCTCGGATGGTCTGTGGGCTAAATGCTAAAGCTGCCGGTAAAGGTAAATGACAAATTTGTATCGTTGTTATTTGCAGGACCTTAACCACTAAGCAAGGTATTTTTTTGGTATCCAGACTTCTTAAAGTGTTGGTGTACTTGTCACATTTCTGCGAACTACACGTTAAAACTGCCACCACACTCTTTGTAAGGGTCTATTTGGTTAAATACCAAAATTATGATGACTAGTTTGAGAGTTAAGCGTGTGTTTGCTTTCCAGCCATAGACAATAAGACAACCATGTTCGATGCAAAGATAAATAACAAAGTTAAGTTTTTGGTTAAATACCGAATGCCAAAACTGCTACTGAAGCTGAATAATGCCAAACTACACTATTGTTTCTTTGCAAGATCTTAGAGCATGCTTGGTTGCTGGCCGCAAGTCGCCGCACCATGCCGCATGTGCGGCGCCGCCGAAACTACGGCGGGAAAAATCTAGCTGTGGCAAGAATACTGAAGAAAAAAACGTTGGAAACCAGTGGCACGTCAAGTTCTGGGTGGTAACCAAGCAACGGCCAAATTTTGGTGGCGCTGCCACCGATGTAGCTTGGTAGGTGGTGTCGGGCAACCAAACGGACCCTTAACCCTTAATTAAGGAGGGCATTTTGGTATCTAGACTTTAAAGTTTAGAATGTTGTAGGACTTGTTGTTTCTTTGTTGGACCGAGGTGGTGATTGTAGCGCAGCGAGAACACGTACGCTTGGCGCGCCGACGGATAGGGCACGATCGGGAAAGCTTCATCATAATTAAGCCAATGGGCGAGGTGAGTAGGTGACAGCGGAGATCAACGAGTGATTTGAGCGTAGTACCAGAAACCTCATCAACAACATCCTCTCGGAGCTAGAGCACGGGTGAAATGACTCGATAAATGACATGTGCGGTGGAGCGGAAGGTAATTGAGTTGGAGCTAGTGCTCAGCAAATTGAGTACCTGCATGTTCTGTGATTTTTTACACCTAGCTGCTGGAACTCTTGCCATGCATGATGAACTTCGAATAACCGATCCAACCACAAGCTGGGCGCATCATTCATTTGGTTCATACCTCGACTAAAGGAACCTGGCATAATGCACTTGAATTTGCTCTCCGAAGGAACCTGGCTTAATGCACTTGAATTTGCTCTCCGTCAGACAGAGTTCATATGGCTTCACAATAGACCTGACCAGCTGGCATGGCGCTATATATCTAATGTGTATAGTGAGACTCTGCAGATCGGAGACATTGGCCGTGTTTTTTTTTTGCCTTCCGGCCAAAAAATTCTAAAAGGAATCCTTTCTGCGTGAAGTACTAAATGGAGTCTATTTGTAAAACCTTTTTAGAGATGTGTGTAACTTTACACGACGAATCTAATGAGCCTAATTAATCTATGTTTTGCTACAGTACCATTCTCTAATCATGCGGTCAAAGGAGGTCTCGCGAAATAATTCAATGTTGTGAAGGTAGTTTTGTAAATTGATTTTATTTAATACCCTTAATTATTGGTCAAAGGATGAGGCAAAATTTTGCTATGCTAAGGTACTCTGATTACTTCCTAGGAGGTAAGAGGTCAAATAAATCTAGACCATTGAATTTTATGAGAGATGAAACATTTAATAAAAGATTAAAAATAAAATGGTAAAAGAAAACTGTCTGTCCTATTTACTCGGCACCACTCCCGTTAGTTATTAACCACGTTGTGGGATTGCTAGATCTGTTTCGCCATTCTTCAAAAAAAAAGGACACGTACTATTATATTAGAATGTGTATGTTTGATACAACTATCACTTAAAAATTCGTTAAAATAGTTTGGACTTGTCATGTTCCTAAAACATGTTACATAATCTTTTTCTCAAGTTTGTCAGGTATACAATCTTAGGAATATATACAGTTTTTCTCATGTACATGTCACGTAAGATCATATCAAGGAAATTAGACCCTACTCCCTACACTTTTATTTTGCAAGATTTGTCACGTCAGATCTGGATAGATTTTCCTTTTCTATTTATTATGAAAATTAGATCATGTACTTCCAAATACAATTCAGATATGTCACGTGTCATATGTCATGTTACAAAAGATTGACATGTTATAAACACACCCATGTCACGTTAGGAAACAAATGCTATAACTCACCCATGTCACAATAGGAAAAATGGATTACCCTCTCACACGAGGTATGATGGAGAAGCGCCCTCCCCCCCCTCAGCCGAAAACCACAAATCCACCAAATCCAGCCACAAACTAGACTAATCCAGCCCTCCCGATCGCAGATCCGGAATCCTCCCCCCCCAGATCTACTACCCCATGGGTCAGTTGATGGGATTCCGTCCCCGGCTCGCCCGGCGGAGCAGTCGGCATCGGGAGCGACCCCCTCACTGATTTCGCCGGTCAAGTCGCCGGCGGTGACGGGTCAGGCCGCCCTCCCGGACCTAGCTCAAGACATTCAAGCCCTGCACGCGTCCTCGGATGCTGCACGCAACCCCGGCGCCCGCGCGGCGCCCATGGAGGACCCGATTCTCCAAGATCTCCCCGGAGACAGCGCCAGGTCTGTGCGGAGGCGTTTCCCAAGGCTTTGCAGGACGTGTTGCAGGAGGCTGAAGTTACTGCAGCTGACCAATGCTGCTCCAAGGTTCGCCTCCCACCCAATCCCAGCCTCGCCGGAGTTACTGCAGCTGGCCAATGCTGCTCCAAGGCTCCCCGTCCACCCAATCCCAACCTCGCCGGAGTTACTGCAGCAAAGACCCATCCGCCTGCCCAGCGGAAGACCAGCACTCCCTGCATTGAGGGCGCCGGCCGCCCCCTCAAAGAAAGATTTTCAGCCGCAGAGAAGATGAAGTGGAAAGTTGGAGAGGGGCATTCACCACCCAGCAAGGCCTCCCCCTCTGCAAACTCGAAGGGCATTCAAAGCAAAGTACCAGAAATCCGGCCGACGGATTCGGCGCCCCTGCAGTACAACACGCAAGGAGAGCATTCAGGCGCGCAAAAGGAGCATTCAAGCCAGAGCCCAACCAATTTCAACAACCAAGATCAAGAGCTGGGCTACTCAACTGTGAAGCCTCGCTACTGGTGGCGAAAGGAAAGACAGGCCAGCAACTTGGCAAGGTCCAATCAGTCGCAATCGCATACAGCTGGGAAGTTGAAATTCATCCAGTACATGAGAGGACGCTGCTTCAATTGTTTTTCTACTGCACACAGAGTTTACTCCAGTACCAACCCAACCAAATGCTGGAAATGCCTCAAAGACAAGCATCGGGCGAAGAATTGCCCATTGTCCAATAACCCAGCAGTAACTCCCCACCAGCAAGCTCACAAGCATAAAACAGCACCACAAACAAGCAGCCCTCCTCGCCAGCCCAACACCAGTGCAGCTCACCACCAAAACCCAAAATCCTACCTGCAAGCAGTGACGGGTGACCACCTTCCCATGGCTGCCTACCCGGGAGACCCGAGAGCTAGGCCGTCTGAGGAGCTGTGTGCGATCACAGCCACCGGCGCCTTCAAGCGGGAGAGAGACAACCTCATCGGCAAGACGGTGGTGTGCTCCTTCAACGGCAACAGCCACGACTCCGAGACGTACCACCTCACCGACGCGCTCACCGGCCAGCTCGACATCCCCCTCGACGACATGCAAGTTGTCAAGCATCACCCCGAGGCGTACCTCATCATCTTCGAGCATCGTCGGGACGCGCAGAGGGTGCTCAGCCTGCCGGCGCTGCAGAGCAGGGGCCGGACCTTCCACTTCTCTCCCTGGACTGAGCAGAAATACTCCACACTGTCCGCCTTCAAGTTCCATGTCCGGCTCCGCATCGAAGGGATCCCGGTCCACACCTTCAAGGAGGAGGTTGCTGCCCAGGTCATCGGACGCCACTGCGCCATCCACTACGTTGAAGAGCAGTCAAGGCGTCGGCAGCGCACACGCACCTACGACCTCTGGGCATGGTGCACCAACCCATCTGCCATTGCGAAGAAGGTTTGGCTAACGGTTTCTGATCCTGACATAGAGCTGCCTTCCACTGACATTCCGCGTCCGTTAGTGTACGTCCATCATGAGAGGCCGGTGGGGTCAAGCACGGGCTCACCTACAAGCTGTACATCCACCTGGATGTACTGGAAGATCTCTCCCTCCCCCACGGCAGCAGGGACAGGCAGATTGACTTCCTCTGGCACTACGGTGTTGAGGACTCGCTTGGGAGGCGGCGCGAGCACCCCCTGGAGAGGCATGGTGGTGGCGGCCACCCTCCCAGGAGGGATGAGGATGACCACATGAGGGGCACGAGGCGTCATCGTAGCCAGTCGGCTTGGGGGCGAGTCTCACGTTGCCGTGGGATGGTGGACGACTGCTACAGCTCCACTCAGCGTCTTCGGGGAAGGGGCTCCACCAACACTCCCCACCGCAGCAGGGATGCAACTCCACCTTCCTGGAGGGGGTGGGGTCGTGGGCTGTACAACGACAGCAACAAGAGATGCAAGACAAACCAAGACCCTCCCCCCAGGCCAAGCAAGAAGACCCCAGGCAAGCATGTATCTTTTGCCACACCATTGGTTCAGTACTGCACTCCCGTCTCAGAGGCCTGTAAATCAGCATCGCCAACTCCACCACAGTCAGTTCCCCTGGGTATAGTGGGTGAGCAGCTGGCCCCATTGGACCCGATCTGTGTGACCTTAAATGTTGCTAATGATAATCCTATTTGGGATGATCCGATGATTCATGAAAGTCTCACTCCACAGTTATCTGCAGGTCGTCATTCCATTGCGGACCGTATCCTGGACATGCTGGGAGCGGCCAAAGAATGGAGCTCGATGATAGGGGTCCCAGAAGAGCCTGAAGAAGGTGAAATCCTACAGGAAGCAACCAACAACATGCCTCCAGACAGTACCCAGCAGGTCTGTAGCGAACCCACCTCTGCAGTTTTTGCTCCAGAGTTTCATGACTTACATGTAACTAGGGTTACAGTAGTTGATGAGTTAGTGCCTAGAGAATCAGAAGTAAATGAGTCTATGATCCAAGCTAGCACTAGTTCTCTCACTCCTAGCTCACTTGCAAATGTGGGCAATGCTACCAACACCCTAGATCAGTCTCCAGAGCTTAATCTGGTAATTGATGAGTCAATGGCTAGAGAATCAACAAGTAATGAGTCTATGATCCAAGCAAGCACCACTGCTCCCACTCCTAGCTCACTAGCAAATGATGGCAATGCTGCCAACACTCTAGTTCAGCCTGCAGAACTTAATCTGGTAGCACCCAATTCAATAGACTCTGCTGCTACAATTCCAAACGAAATTCATCAGGCCCAAGAGCAGATGCCCACAACCCCTCAACGTTCACGGCCCACCACATCTGGTGAGGAGCCTGGAGCATCAGATATAGATATCTTTATTGATTACATCTCAAGCACGCCACCACCCCCCATTCTGCTCACAGCACCAATAGCCAACCCTGCTCCCAGACAGCCTTTAGAGTCACACGATCGGCTGCATACACAGTCAGAAACGAACACATCTAGGCGGCAGGGTTTACGATTGGCTGATAAGGCCAGGCTTAACCCCGGAAGGGATACCATGCAAATGGCTAAGCAAATTCTAAGCAAAAAGCTTGGTGAACAGACCCCTGATTACCCTACTCAACCTACAAAAGAACCTGATGTTGACACTTATGCGCAACATGTGCAGCAGCCTCTTGCTAGGTTCACGATGGAGGCTATCAAGGTACTTGTGGAGCAGGGGAACAAGCCCAAGAGCAGGAAGAAGACACGGATTGCCCCGGTGCAAGCAGGAGGACTGGCAATCCAGGAAGGCTAAAGGCAGCGATATGCTCACAGCGGGCTGGCAGCCCAGGATTTCTAGTTGTTGTCTATTTTCATTATGTTAGCTCAGACCATATTGAACTTGTTGATGTTTGTACTTCGAACTATTGGACCGGCAATTTGGTCCTGCGGCTTCAGCGGTGCTTTGCTTGGAGCGCGATGCTCAGCACCGACGTCCACGAAGCTCGCCAAATGTATCGTCCGGCTGCCTCCCGTGCTTGTTTTAGCTCTGTTAGGACCTCTCGGCTTTGTATTCGCCCCAGCGCCAAGCCATGTATTGCTCCTGACATTTGTGGACCATGCAACAGTTTCCAGTGGTGTGTTTTGTTCCCCAATGTCACAAAAAAATTGTAATGTGTTGTGCTGGAATATGAGAGGACTCAATGCGCCGCCCAAGCGTGCGAGTATCAGGCAAACGGCGACTGCAACTGGCGCCTCCATTGTCTGCCTTCAAGAAACGAAAATTACACACTGGACATCTAGTCTTGTGCTGGACACCTTGGGTCGTAACTTTGTAAACAGCTTCGCTGCACTACCAGCCCAAGGCACACGGGGTGGGATCCTGCTTGCAGTGTCAGACCAGTTCTTCAGTCTAAGCAATACCCATCTCACGGATAACACTATCACAAGCAACATAACAATGAAAGCAGATAACACAACATGGACTCTAACAGGAGTTTATGGACCGCAAGATGACCAGGCCAAAGTAGCTTTCCTCGAAGAGCTAAAAGCCCTGAAAAACATTGCCTCAGCAAGTTGGCTTTTAATAGGAGATTTCAATCTCATTTATAAGGTTGAGGATAAAAGCAATGATCGACTAAACAGACGCATGATGAATGCCTTCAAACAAGCGATTGACGATCTTCAGATCATAGACATAGACTTTCGGGGCAGAAGGTTCACGTGGAGCAATGAACAGAACAACCCAACGTTCACAAGAATTGATAGATTCTTCGGATCACCCGAATGGCTTCTCCTCTTCCCTAACTTGGACCTGCAAGCACTATCGACCCAGGGGTCTGACCACTGCCCGCTGTTCTTGACTGGCGATGTAACAAGGCAAAACTATGTAGGCTTTCACTTCGAATCATTTTGGGTCGACATGCCAGGATTTTTGGAAACTGTCAAGGATGCATGGGATACTGAAGTCCACACACAGGACGCTATTCTCAGAATGCATGTGAAGCTCATTCGTACCGCAAAAGCTTTAAAACTCTGGCGAAGACAAAATCTAGGAAATTTGGATCTCCGGCTAGCCATAGCAAATGAAGCACTCCTCCTCCTTGACGTTGCACAGGAGCAGCGCGCACTCACGGTAGAAGAGCTGGAGTTCAGATGCTACCTCAATGCAAAATCGGTAGGGCTGGCAGCCATCAAATGGACGCGAGCAAGACAACATTCGAGATTATCATGGATACGTAAAGGGGATGCCTGTACAAAATTCTTCATGCTACACGCCAACATGAGAAAAAGAAAACTCTATATCCCCTCGTTAGACTCGGCCCGGGGTACTGTGTCCAACCATCAAGAGAAAGAGGAGGTCATCTATGAACACTTTGTCAGTCTGCTTGGATCAACTCAAGAATGATCAGCACACCTTAATTGGAACAATTTGGGTTACACTTCCCATAACCTAGCTGACCTGGAAGCACCTTTTGAGGAAGAAGAGATCAAAGACATAGTGATGCACCTGCCAGCGGAAAACTCGCCAGGCCCGGATGGTTTCATTGGCCTGTTCTACAAATGATGCTGGAACATAATTCGGGCAGACCTTTTAGAAGCCTTGAGTGCCTTCCACCAGCTGCGTACCAGGCGATTAGACCTGATCAACGAGGCCAACATCATCTTAATCCCAAAAAAGGAGGGTGCAAAATCGATATCGGAATTCAGACCTATTAGCCTTATAAACAACCTCGCCAAAATAATTACTAAAGTATTGGCGGATAGATTAGCACCTAAGCTCAATGATCTAGTCTCGGGCTGTCAGAATGCTTTCATAAAACAGAGGTGTATCCATGATAACTTTATTTACGTCCAGAACGTCATTCAAGCGCTGCATAGGAAAAAAAGGCCGGCCTTGTTCATCAAGTTAGATATTTCAAAGGCATTTGATTCCCTGAGTTGGGTTTTCCTCCTTGAGGTGTTGCAGGCCCTTGGATTTGGACAGAAATGGAGAGATTGGATAGCGACTCTTTTGGCCACCTCGTCCTCTCGGGTACTATTAAACGGAGTCCCAGGCAACAAGCTTAAGCATGCAAGAGGGTTATGACAGGGCGATCCACTTTTGCCGATGCTCTTTATCCTTGCAATTGATCCACTCCACAAGGTGATCGAACTAGCAGCAAACCAGGAGATCATTAACCCAGTCCTCCCAAGAGCGGCCAAACTCCGGTGCTCCCTATATGCAGACGACGCTGCGGTCTTTGCAAATCTGGACAGGCTAGAACTTCAACATCTTGCGCGAATAGTACAATTCTTTGGCAACTGCTCAGGACTCAAGGTGAACCTGAATAAAACGGAGATCTTCCCTATCCGATGTGATGGGATGCAGTTAGATGACACGTTAGCAAATTTTCCAGGCAAACTTTGTGCATTCCCAGGAAAGTACCTCGGCCTTCCTCTCCACTTCCGCAAACTCAGACGATTAGACATAGCGCCTCTCGTTGAGAAGATAGGGGCTAGGCTGCCCGGATGGAAAGGAAAATTGCTATCGACAGCAGGACGAGAAACCTTAGTCAAATCTGTTCTGTCTTCACAACCGATATATCATCTCACTGTGTTTCCAGTACAGAAGTGGTTGCTGAAACAAATTGATAAGCTACGACGTAGTTTTCTATGGAAAGGGGAAGAACCGGAAAAAGTTAATGGAGGTCACTGCCTAGTAAATTGGCCGACTGTTTGCACTCCCAAGGAATTGGGAGGACTGGACGTCCTTAATCTAGAAAGGATCGCGAGAGCACTTCGTCTCAGATGGTGTTGGTTTCGTTGGAAACATGAAGACAGGCCTTGGGCCGGACTGGACATCCCCTGTGACCAAGCAGACAGAGATCTCTTCCATGCTTCAACGGTAGTAACGGTGGGGAAAGGAAACAAAGCCAAATTTTGGCACGATAGCTGGGTTGATGGTCAAGCACCGAAAAACATAGCACCTCTGGTTTTCGCCAAATCACGATGGAAGAACTTCACAGTCCAAAAAGGCCTAAATGGTCACTTCTGGATTCGCCAACTATGTAACCTAAACAGTGCAGCAGAGATTACGGAATACACTGAGTTGTGGGAACAAATTCATCTGTTGCAAAGGGATCCAGGGGCGGAGGATGAAATCAAATGGCGATGGACACAGGACGGCGAGTACACAACAAAAAGCGCTTATCGCATACAGTTCACAGGACACACACCCAAACCCTACTTCATGCCGATATGGAAAGCCCGATCAGAGCCCAAATGCCGTTTCTTTGCCTGGCTTCTCTTGCATCGGAAAATTCTAACAGACAACAACTTGGAGAAGAGAGGTTGGCCTCACGGCCCCCTTTGCAGACTGTGTGATCAGGAGCAGGAGACACCCACTCATCTTTGCAAAGATTGTCAGTTCACGGGTGCGGTTTGGAACAGACTTACAGGTTGGCTTGAACTGCAGCATCTACCGAGACCATCTTTGGCGTCATCACTCAACGTGTGGTGGAAGAAAGCAATAAGAAGCGTTGCACAAGAATTCAGGAAAGATTTTGATGGACTGATGATATATTTTTGGTGGAACATTTGGAAGGAAAGAAATCGACGCACTTTTAATCAAGATGTCAAATCCATGGATGAAGTGGCCTTCCTAATCAAGGAAGATCTCCTGCAGTATAGAAGAGCTAATGTGCTCCAGAATGGTTTTGTTCCTTCTGTTTAGTGTGTTTAGTGGTTTTTCTGCCTTGTCTGTAGTTGCTAGTTGTGTTGCTTCCCTTAGTTGTGTTGAGTTGGTGAGTGGGTTGTTCTTGTTGTAAGTCGTTTTTGCTTTTGCTTTTTCTTTCTTCTAATAAATATTACGGCAAAGCTCTTGCCGTTCCGTTCAAAAAAAAACAATAGGAAAAATGTCACAACTTACCCATGTCTGGTTAGGAAAAATAATTACAACTCACCCATATTATGCTATGAGCAAAATGTTATGTGTCACTATAATGTGAGAAATGTGAGAAGAAAACATCAGTATTTTGTCCATTGCCACGTTCATGTTTCAAAAAATAATAGTAAACGATGTCACCCTGCATCCCTATGACCATGCCACGTTCACAAAAGGAAAAAAGAAAAAAGAAACGGTACATAACCTGAATCTCTGCCATGATTTAACATGGGGATACTTCTCATAGTTTCTCTCTAATTTTGGAATTATTAAAGTAGTATATAAATATAAATTTAATATACGGTAATGCTAAACATCGTGCGTCTGACGCGGACAGAAGCATCGGACGCCTTCCGTCCCGTCGTTTCCTATCTGTACGCAACCGTTGTTTCCAAAAAAAATCTTCCTCGCGCATCGCCATCCTCCTCCCTTACGGTTGCACGCTCTCGGGCGCCAACGCTCCATGCGCCGCCGCTTCCGCTCCGCGTGCCGGCGTTGCGCCGCCGCTCCTCCACGCGTCGCCGATGACCCCCTCCTCCGTGCCACGCGCTGCTTCCATTCCTGCTGCTGCTCCTTCACGAGTGTCGCCGCTGTGCTGCTCCTCCGCACCGCCACGGCCTCTCTCGTCGTCACCGCCTCCATCGTAGCCTCCGTCGTCTCGGCTCCTCCGCACGCGCCGTCTCCCTCATCACTGCCGTTCCCCGCGACGTCCCCCAGAGGAGCAGGTAGGTTTTGGTGCATATTGTTAGGGTTTACTCCATGTTGCAAGAGCATATTCCGAGTGTTTCGGATGTTCTAGATGAATGTTGCAACTGTTTGATGAGAGTATTGCAAAACTAGATCCGGAATGTTCTAGGGTTTCGCTCCATGTTGCAACAACATGTTTCACGTGTTTCGGATGTTCCAGAAGGATGTTGTAATGTTTGATGTGAATGTTGCAAAAATAGATCTGGAATGTTGCGATGTTGCATATGTTCCACATGCATGTTGCAAGTGTTTCATCCGGATGTTGCAGTTTTATTGGAAATTTTTTGTCTGCTGCCGTGCGTGGCTGAGTGTTTTGAGCACGCCATTTTAACGTTGCAAATGTTGACTATTCATGTTGCGGATACTATTGTTTGATGTTGCATACACTATTTTTGAATGTTGCAAAAAAATTTACATGTTACATGCAACATCATGTCATGTTGCGGCCAGATTTTTTTTGCATGCTACAGTGCCGTCGGTTATGAATACTTGGCTGTGGTTGCGCCACGTCACCCTCTTTTTCTCCCTCTTTTTTAACTCCCGCGTATGTAATGGAATACTTGGCCCTCGTTGCGCCACGTCACCGTCCGATTTGTTCTTTCGCGTCGGACGTCCGGGCGCTAGTGCGACCGTTTAATATATATTACCTCCTAGGAGGTAATAGTTCATCCTAACCAACTAGATCTGTGGTCCATAATCATTTCGGAGTATCTAAGCAAACATATGCCATGAGTTGATGCGTATAGAGGATACTCCCTCCATTCCAAAAGAACTGACGTTTAGGATAAGGTTTGGGTCAAACATTGAGAATATAAATCATCAATAACTTTTAAGTTGTTGAGTTTGCAAATGTGAAAACTATATGAATAGATTTGTCTTGAAAAATACTTTTATAAAAGTGTATATATATATATCACTCTTTGATAAATATTTTTATAATAACAAGAGGTCAAATTTATATTTTGGAGACCGTGTCGCTGTCATAAACGTCAGATTTTTCAGAATGGAGGGGGTATATATTATATTACTGTACGACTACCCTTGCATTGCTTTTGAATGTGCAAATCGACCCCCGCGCTTGCTGAGTTGTTCTCCCTTCTCCCTTTGCTTGATCTAGAAAAAGGCGCAGGTATGGACATGGACACACGGATGTATAGAGAGAGAGAGAGATCATCGATGGTAGCTAGACACCCATACGTCATGTCTTCGTGTCTGAACGAAGTGCTGTTACACTACATGCATAATGCATAGCATATGATCAACCTACCTGCAGATCATGCATTCTTAGTTAGTCGTCCCGGTCCCTACACCCTACAGTACGCATGCACGAACTACTGGCCCCAGTTTGCATGTCCACTGTAAACGAAACTATGGCGGGGTGCTTAGTTTTTGTGGTTATATTGAAAAAAAATAAACGGTTTTTCACTGTCATGAACACTAGGTGCTTATTATAAAGAGGAGAAAATATTGAGCTCTTTTAGGTATCTTATACCACTTACTGGTGGTATATGGTATAAAGAAGGGGTAATATATATGATAATTTATACATAAATATATTAACTAAACATTATTCTCCTTGTTACTGGCTGTAACACCCTAAAATTCATCACAATTAAATTGTAGCAACATTCTGAATTTTTCTAGGATTTATTAAGGTCTAAATAAATTTTCTATGATTTAATTGGAATTTCTAGCCTTTTATCAATTTAAATATCATATTAAATAATTTTAACCAAAATAAGTTGTTGATGCATTCATGTTGTTGCATTTGTCTTTTGCTTGCTGTTCAATTAAGTTGAAATTTAAATTCTGTTTAAATTTGAATTTGTTTGATGTTTAGAATAGTTGTTTTCTGTCGAGTTTAGTTTTGCCCCTTCAACTCTTGGCCGGTCCGCGTGTGCCCCCTTTACTTCTCTGTTTTGGTCAGCCGGCCCATGCTCCTTTCCCGGCCCAAGTTTCCGCGCGGCCCAGCTCCCCCGCCGGCCCACTCCGTTTTCCCTTTTTTTCCCATCTCCATCTCTCACTGACACGCGGGGCCCACGCGTCAGCTTCGTCTTCGCCGAGTCGGACTCGAGTCCGCCCTGGGGCTTGGCCGTGCCGCCGCCTCCGTCTCGGGCACGGACGCCAAGAGTGGGCCCAGCCCCTTAAACCGCGCGTCGTGGCCCCCTGTGCCTCTCCGCTTCTCTTTCGCGCAGCGCCCAACCCGCGAAACCCTAGCGCGCGCCGCCTTCGCCCTCGAAGTCCGGCCGCCGATTCTAGTCGCCGCTGTTCCGCGTCGCTGTTGCCTCTCCATCAACAAGAAGTGCCGCATAAGGTTCGCGTCGTGGACCTGAGGCTTTCCCTCTTGTTTTTGCATCTAATCCAGCTTTAATCGAGCAGAATCGCCCGCCGTTCGATCTCACAGCGCCGTCGCCCGCCATTCTTTGCCGCCGGCCGCCGTCGACGCTCCTCCGCTGCCAAGAAGTCCCGGGGTGAGCTCGCCACTCCCTCCTCTTGCTTTCCGTCCAAGCCGCGTGCGTTTTGGTGCACCGTAGCGCGTTTTCGCTGTTTCTCCGGTGATGCGCCGCCGTAGGTGCCAGCAGCGCCGCCGCTTTGCTGTTCCCCGCCGGCGAGCCCCTGCCCGATCTATCCTTGGCCGTCGGATCAAGATCCGACGAACCACAGAGCCCCGAGCCCCAAGTCAAACAGGTGACTTACCGGTCAACTAGGCTGTTTTGCAAAGAAGCCCTCCAAGTTTACATAATCAACCCGCAGTCCTAGCGCAGTTCAAAAATATTTCAACTTAGGTCCTTTTTTTCGGTTTAGCCCCTACAAGTTCTAAAATTGCGCCCGAGGTCCAAGTTTTACCTTTTTACATGAAAACCCTCGTAGTTTTATACAAAATTATGTTTTAGCCCTCGGATTTTCGCAGTTAAGCCCCTGGAACTTTTAAAACTTCGCCAGCAAGTCCCTAAACTTTAGAAAAGCCATATCTTTTGCGTTTTAACTCCGATTTCTAGTGATTCTCGCGCTCACGCGTTCGTGATAACGCGTAGATTAGTTTTGTGCTATTGGAATTGTTTGGTGTACTGTTTCTTATTTATTGTATTGTTTTCTTGTATGTGTTCGTGTGATGCGTATAGGAAACGCGCCGTTCGAGGAAGTATTTGAAGAACCAGCTGTTGAAGAGTTTGAGCAGCAGCAGGGTTGGGAAGAAGGCAAGTATTCCTTGATCATGCCCGTTATTACCTAAATGACATGTATTTCAATTACACCGTTTATTTATCGCTTGCATTAATATTGCTGGATCCCATTAAGGATTTTCTAGTCTGTTTTACCATACCTTGCAGCTGGGTCATTGAATTAATTTGACTGGTAGATGATGCTTAGTTGCTCAACTGGGATTGGTCTATTGAAACCCCTACTCTATGTTTCACTATTATCTTTTAATTAATTAATGGACAAGATCATCTCTTTTAATTGACATGGAGCGACCACTCAGGAAAACAGTGCAACCATAAGTGCTATGTGGCTCTGGCTTTGACTGACTAATTAGGTATTCTGGTTTAGGATAGTTTTACCCGAAAGGGAAAAGATGTGCGGCGGTTGACGAGGTATAGCCCGGTCCTCATGAGTGGTAGGCTTTGCTAAGATACGCGACTCACTAGGGAGGGTTATGCTTTGCTCCTGAACCGGAAGCCTTAGCGAACTATCACTTATTGGAGTATCTTTGTAAAGGTCTCATAGTGAAACCCAGTATTCGGTCCACGTGGTGTGGGAAGGGTACATGCTTTTGGGCAATGGGAATCACGGCTTATGGTGAATGTGTACAACCTCTGCAGAGTGTAAAAATGTTATAACAGCCGTGCTCACGGTCATGAGCGACCTAGACCCTCACATGATTAATCTATCGGACTTTGATCTAAATTGTGGTTACCTGAATTTGGTGGGTTTATGTTATCATTTAATTATGGTTGGTATATACTTATATCTGCTAATGCAGTTATCCTTTCAGCCTTCCACTTTATAAAGCCTAGCATGTCATTTATTTCCATACTTTACTGAGTACGACATGTGCTCACGCTTGTTTATTTATATTGCATCGACCACACTCGGACTGCTGCTCAGATTGGGAGAATTTTGAGGATTATACCACTGATTTTGAGGAATTCTAGACGAGTCCTTCAGTCAACTGCCTGTGGAGATGGAGTTATTTCGTTTCGTTTAGTTAATCGTTTATTTAAGTCTTCCGCTATGACATTTGTGTCAACTCTGATATTGTAATAAATATACTTTAATACTCTTTCGTATGCATGGTTATGAATATTCACCTGTGACGTCTACCATATGTGTGTAAACTTGATCCTGGCGCACATATGAGATGCATCTGGTTTTATTTCTGAAACTGGGTGTGACACTGGCGGCGACGCGCATTGCCGGCCAGAGACCCATCCTACTGGCACGCTTTGATTGCCGGCCTGAGATGCATAATCGAATGAAAAAATAAAATATGTCTAAATTACAGTGATGTCATTTAGATTTTTTTAATTATACCCTTATACTAGCTATACTACTCACCATATACTACCTATACCACTGCTGAACGTTACACTAGTATACAATTATTCTCAACCATTGGATGATTATATACTAGTCCTTTAAATCAGTGGTACCGTAAAAGAGCTCAAAATGTTTAACTTTGCTCTTGGTGCTTACATTATGCTGACAATGTATTAAAGCTTATTTACGCATCCATTTGCATTGGAGGGATTAACCTTTATATCAAATATATGCGCTTGATTAATATATTTGATTAAGAAATGAATTCATATCTACTATATTGGGAATTGGGATCATCGATCCATAATATGAATTTTGGTGGGATCACGTACAATGTTACTTACATTTACACCAATCAGTTGCCTGCTGATTGCTTATGAAGATGCTGGCGGACTAACCCATTATTTCTCAAACAAATAAACGAAAAAAAAAGAGTTATGCAATCATCCTGCCCTAGTGCCCTGCACCATGCTCATCCTCCAACCACAGGCCCTAAATTGGTTCTCCCATCGAAGATGGGATCGTTCGATCACCTTGATTTCTTCATCGTCTCTTGCTGCTCACCATAGCTGTCCGTGGCAGCTGAACGCTTGGCCTTCAATTCTGTGGTTGTGCCATGGCGGGCACTGCCACAGGCGCCGCCTTCCTAAAATCTCCATGCGGCATGTATGCTTGGGCTCTAGCATCTTGGACAGCTTAAAGAACATAAAGAATGTACCGCTGCCTTCAATTCCTTGAGTTAGCATTGTTTGTTGAACAGAAAGAGAAGTTGAAGAACATACTGAATGCATCTTAAACACAGCACAGACCATGTGTGTCCAGTTCATGCGTTCTTATGTGTTTGTCATGTGTTCCAAGTGACCGTTCCACATTTCGATCGGCTAACAGGGAGCTCCATCTACGTGACTGAGTTGCAGGTGTAGTAGATGCATATGCTTGCTTGAGGAGGTTGAATGCTAGGTTTGATGACTGTATAGGTAATATGCAGCTAGAAGTGATCGAAGACGGCCGAAGCAGTAGTAGTGCGTGCAAACATGTTACGCATGCGTAATGGCCAAAATCACTCCGCCCATTGCTTGCTTGGTCATCTTCTGCGCTGAAGCTTGCATCACATAGGATGGCAGTGTGGTGTGACGTTGCCTGAGACAATCAGTTGGGGAGAGGGGTGGGTCGGATGCCGGCACGCAGGAACACCATACATGCATGTGTGCAGGGTGCATATGGATGTTCTCGCGTTGTTGCCATATTGGTTTCTCCCAATAAATTAAATAGATGCATCGGGTGTAGCATTAGTTTCGAATGTTCCATTGGCTTCGTGCTTCATGCAAACAAAATCATTCAACAGTTACGGACCACAAAAAATGCAGCAAGTAACACCATAAAATACCAATCATATCTCCAACGAAAACATGAACTGTTTGAACTAGAAGCACATGAGAAATGATATCAAAATGAGCATCCCAGTGTCACTTGTACATTCATCTGCTAGTGGACAGCACCAAGTATGTATAAAGTGGAGATGCGGTAGCTGGCCTTGAATGGATGAACAGAGGTGTGGTGGTATTAAATAGCATCGAAGTCTCGCGGAGCAATTGCTGCTAGGCGAATGGGCAACCCCTCCTGTTGGCCATGGTTGCGAGCCACTGTGTGAGCATGGCTCACGACCTTCCCTACTTCCTGAAGAGATACAAATTTGGAAGCATATACAACAGTCCCTGCACAAAAACCAACAACAAGCATTCCTGCCCAAGGTGCAGGCGTTGTTGCATTGTTTCACTCCAATTTCGCTAAAATGGAGTGTCTACTACCATTCAACTAGCTGCCCCCATTTCAAACAACTTATATATCCCGGTAAAGATCGACTAGAGATGCGTGTAATTGAGGCTCCTTGTTGTGGTTGCTCCAAACAGAACAAACACTTGAACAGCTAGCTAGACATATATAGAGTATGTAGATACTAGCAGTTAGGCACGCATACATATCCGGCATGCAGGGTGGTTAAGTTGTTGCACTACATGCATGCATGCGTGGCAAATGATCGTGATCAACCAACTAGCTCTCCACCGGAAGCATTCGACACCTCTCTCTCTCTCTGAGCACGGCCCCATTAACTCGATCCTCGCTATGTCAGACGAGAACTCCATGCACGTACGTTCTGCTGAGCCAAGAAACTCATGCATTGCGCGTTCTGCAGGAGGGGAGCCTCACCATCGTAGGGAGTACAGATCGAGTGGCCAGCACATCAGGTCCTTGGCGTCAAACTGTCGAAGGAGCAGGCGCGTGTGATGGTCCAACAAGCAGATGTGGAGCTCGGCGACCCGCAATGCAAGTGGCACCCATGGCCACGGGACGGCGAAGCAGCGCTAGCTGTTTGTTGTAGGCAGGCCGACCGACCGGCTACGAGGTAGCTGCAGGCGGCGCTGGGCTCAGCGGTGACTCGTGCTGGGCAGCGGCGCGACTAGTTATGCTGGGCGATGACATGCAATCCACTAGCTAGAGTGCGGGATGGAGGCCCGCCCCACAGGCTCAGGAGAAGCAGAGGATGCCACGGCCACCCAAGATCACCAGCTACACGTACCTCGCCGGCTAGCTAGATCCGCGAAGCAGAAGACAATCATTGAGGTGCTCTAGCGATGCCGAAGCAGCTTAATGCAGGTAGTGGGTCCGTGATGCAGACTCGATCGGCGGACAGGTTACATGGCGGGGGAGGGGGGGAGCAACCAGGGTCGTCCTACCTTTCCCATCCTCGGATTGTCGAGATTTGAGAATTCATTACACTTCGACAACAAATTTCAGAGTTCAGTACTCACAGGCCACAAACTTCACGACTTTGACTATGACCAATAGGAACGAAAAGCATTTTTCATCTCAAAGTTAATTTGCCCTACCAAAAGTTTGAACTTCGTAAAGGTGATTCCTGTTTTTATGCATTGTATGTATCTCTGTGATAGGGTGCAGGTGTAGACGTGCGGTAGGGAGACGACATAAGCTTCAAGAACTGGTATGTTGTGGTTGTTGAGGTTGACTGTACATATATACTCCCTCCGTCCCGTAAAGAATGCAATCATCACTTTCCGAGAAGTCAAACCATTTCAACTTTGACCAAGTTTATACAAAATAGTACTAATATTTATGTCTTCAAATCGATTTAGTATGAAAATATAATCTGTGATTAATCTAATGATACTTATTTTGTATCATAAATGTTAGTAACTTTTTATATAAATTCAGTCAAACTTGAAATGGTTTGACTTCTCAAAAAGTGAGGATTGCAATCTTCACGGGACGGAGGAAGTACACTGTATGAAGGATGGCCAAATGTTGAGCCAGGGTACAATCAACCGCTACTACGAATAGCACCATGTTGCTTGCTTCTTCGTGTTCCGCACGCTTGTGCACAAATGCTTGCATCACCATTGACCCGAGGTTCGACTCCGGTGCACATGATTTCCACCACGATTCCGGTGCGCCGACGAACAGGCCACTGCTGGAGGCCGCGGGTTGGCGAAAGATCGATGCCATGATATTGCAGAAGCACCAAGGACCGCTGGGTAAGCCGTGCATTTCTAGCGGGTGATGGATCATTCCATGCATCGGTCTTGTTTCGTGCGTGACTAGTTACATCTAGACTGGTTGACGAGTAGCTGCTGCTTTGTCTGAAGGATCTAGCTACGCTTCCGCGGTTGTGGCAACAATTGAGGGTAGATGCTGCGGTGGTAGGAGCTTTCATTGCTGGCATGTTGTTTTCCTCCAAACTCTCACTTTTGGGTGTGTGGCAACTCGATGCTTCATTCTCACATTGCATCCTTCAAGAATTGTAAATGCGGCATATATGCAGAGAGAAGGGTGGTTGTTTACACGTATATGCGTGGCAAATGATGTGATCTATCTACTCCTGCTTGCTAGGTAGCTCATGCATTGCATTGCCGTTGTTGGCTCGATCGGCCACCGGAGCACAGATGCATGTCGCGTCAATTTGTTTGGCAACTTCTATCTATCTATCTATCTATATATATATATATATATATATATATTACATTGACTTTTTACCAGAAAACTGCATATTCAGGCACTCCCACCATGTCATGCCCAAGCACGTACTGCAGAAGCCATCAGAGTGCGAAAAGTGGTTCAGAAGTCCAGAAGAAGCAGAGGATCGAGGCCTGCTCGCTTGCTTGGCCACATACCCAATGATCAAGCAGCAACTAAGCAGAGGGAAAATGCAGGGACGACGGCTCCTCTTCGTTTGCGGCGGCGCTCCAGAGTGGTGGCTCATCTTCGTGTGAACTTGAGTTAACAGGATGTTTCTACACAACTGCATTCAGATGCTGCATTCAGTTCCCGGATCAATGGGATCGAGGACGTGTTATGTTCCTTACAAAAGATTTTTACAAGATAGAAACAAAAATGTCCCCGCGTTGCGTCGTCACGTGTGTACGTCGAAGCGACTGTGATTTGGGCACCCACAATGACGAGGCCATGATCAAACCTTTAAGTCCTGTCCGACATGGCACATAAAAGTCACATACTCCCTCCGTCTTAGTATAAATGTATTCCTAGTATTTGGATAACAAATTATCTTGGTAAGAAATGGCATTATTACCCCTGTGGAATGGTAACAGATAGCCTGTGAACATCAGTACTTATCATTGCAGTAGATAACATGCCGGCAATATAATCTCATAGGCGCCACATAGCTCGAGCCGCTTCCTTATCCCATCGTCTTAAAAAAATACAACTCTCGCTTCTTAAGCGGTCAAACCATTCTAAGTTTGACCAAATTTATATAAAATAGCACCTACGATACAAAGCAAGTATCATTAGATTAATCATGAAATATTTTTATACTAAATTTATTTAGAGATAAAAATATTAGTATTTTTTGTATAAATTTGATCAAACTTGAAAATATTTGACTTCTTAGAAAATAAGAGTTGTATTCTTTTGAGATGGAGGAAGTACTAAGATCTGCCCCCCAAAACTTGGGGCCGGTGAGGTGATGCGACTCATGCAGCTCCTGCATGGTGCCTGACATTGTAGTGGGCCCATGATGCAGCGACCTAATTCTGATTGGATTGAACAGGTGGTGGGGCAACCAGAGTAGTTGACTGGCCAACCTTTTCCATGGGATGTTGAGATTTGAGAATTGACAACTGTGACTCTCTGAGTACAAACTTCAGAGTTCAAAATTTAGGGGCCACAAACTTCAGAGTTCACTACTCTGATATAAGAAAAGGAGAATCATTTTTTGCAACTCAAAGCTTTCCCAAAGGTTCAATATTCATAAAGACGGTTCTTGTTTTTTTATGTAATGTATTCCTGTATTCAGGGATAACAATTGGCATGTTATTATTTTACCTTTAATTGAGCTCGGTGCCAACGATACACTTGATTTATGATGGAACATAGAAAATAAATATATAGTTAAAAGATTAGGTACATGAACATAGAAAAGAGATAGACGTATAATTAACGGGCACACACACTAGCAGGCCATACTGATATTGGGATTGGTCCACCCTTGTTGATGAGGTACATGAACTCGTTACTTAAGACTCTTTGTCACATATAGTTAAGAGAACTCATACCGTTAATTTTATATCATAGAAACTTAGTAAATTAGATTTGATCATTTGAATGCTGCAACCAAATATTTGCATAACATCATACTTGTGCCCTTATTATAATAGGTTTTTAAGGCTAAATCATGCACATGGTTAGTCTAAGATGCAGTGGTCTAGACATGTTGATGGGTCTCCATACCCTACATGGAACGGGTATAATGTCAATGTCACCCTTGTGTTTAGGATTTATAACTTACTGAATACCAGAAGAAACACAACAAAATTTATGCATAAGAATAAGATATAGATATGTGATTAAGGGGTCCATGTGCCCCCTACCCCTATTATTAAAATAAATCTTAACTTCACCACTTCCCTACTAACAAAAGTACATACTTATTATCCATTCCGCTTCTAACATGAATATGTATTTGTTTCATGTGATCCCTGTTTTTTTTAAACTCACATAGTGGAATTTGATGCAACAAATGCATTTCAGGAAAAGGCATGCTCTCCATTTTTCTGGAGTGTATCGATAAAGGCTCATTGGCTTCCGGAAGCCAATGAGCCTTTATCGATACACTCCAGAAAAGTATCAAGCACAATATCCCATGATGCCTTTATAACAACATTGCCCCAAAACTACCAAGCACGATATCCTGTGACGCCCAGGAATTCATAGCTACCTACGTCAACCAGGGGGGAAGCTAGCAGAGGGCTAGGGGGGCCTGTTGCATAGCCTATAGACCCCCACTAAGTTCCCGCTGTAATTTCTCGCCAAGAAGAAGAAGAGCAAGAAGAAAATATAGAGAGAAGGAAGAAGAAAAGAAGAGGGGAACGCCACTGCGTCCAACCAAATGCACACAACAGCAGATGCAACACCCTTTTGTTCAGAATAGGGTTTATGGCATTTGATTTGCTAAATACAAATTTGATGGCTGTGACTTGTTACAAACTTGTGTTTAGTGATGTACCTGCTTGTTGAAAAACAAATTTGTGTGGTCTCCAATGCGACTTGTAATGTATGTGCTTGTTGATGTGGTCTTACTTATTGCAATATTTCCGATGACAATTTTTACTAAAAAATGAATTGTGATATGGGAAGATCAATGCCTACAATTCAAAGAAATTGAGATGTAGCTAGGTCTAAGAAGTTTGTATTTGTTGGATCCAATACGTTCTAGCCACAAAGGCTACAAGTGCCTCGACCAACAAAAAGGAACGATCTATCTATATCTCTCGAGATGTCATTTTCGATGTGAGTGTTTTCTCTTCCCAACTCCCAAGTATATCCATAGACAATCCTCACCAGCATGCAGAATAAATAGGTTGCTCTGGCTATCTGCAGGTCGTAGGAGCTAGCTGAGCCGAGCGCTCCGCCCAGGGCATGCCTAGCTAGCCCTCCTGCCTCGCACTGCACCGTGTGGCTGGTGCGCGCATACATTCTTATGAGCAAGTTGCCCGGTTACACGATTTCAGAAAGGTATTCGAAAACCCAAGCAATATACAGATGGAACCGTATGATACTACGGTAATCTTGTTACCGTTGATAATGAGCCTGCTAATCTATCTGATGCCTTGAGCAACTCAAATTGGAAAACAGCTATGGACAAAGAGTATGATGCTCTCATGAAAAATAAAACTTGGCACTTGGTTTCTCCACAAAAGGGTAAAAATGTGATAGGCTGCAAGTGGGTGTACAAGGTCAAGAGAAAATCAGATGGGAGTATAGACAGATATAAAGCTCGCTTAGTTGCAAAAGGGTTTAAGCAGCAGTATGGAATTGACTATGAGGATACATTTAGTCCAGTAGTCAAAGCTGCAACCATACTTCTTGTATTGTCTATTGCAGTATCTCGTGGATGGTCTCTACGACAACTTGATGTACAGAATGCCTTTTTACATTGTCATCTTGAAGAGGATGTATATATGCAGCAACCTCCAGGATATGAGGATTCTTCCAAACCTGGGTATGTGTGCAAATTAGACAAGGCGCTATATAGATTGAAGCAAGCCCCTCGTGCTTGGTATTCACGCTTGTGTAGTAAACTTGAAGAGCTTGGTTTTTCTGCTTCTAAAGGTGACACTTCCCTGCTCTTTTACAACAAGGGCAAGCATACTATGTTTGTTTTGGTTTATGTTGATGACATCATTGTAGCCAGCTCATCTTCTGAAGCAACCAATGCTCTTCTTAAAGATTTGGAAAAGGAGTTTGCACTTAAAGATCTCGGCAATCTCCACTACTTCCTTGGCATAGAAGTGAATCGTACTGATGATGGCATTGTTCTCTCACAAGGAAGGTATGCGAGCGATATACTAAGCCGAGTTAACATGAGTAATTGAAAGTCTATAGGCACACCACTATCGGTTACAGAAAAACTCTCTATTACTGATGGTGAAAAGCTTGGACCAGAAGATGCCACTCGTTATAGGAGTATTGTTGGTGCTCTACAATACTTGACTCTGACAAGGCCCTCGTTCTCTGTCAATAAAGTGTGACAATTCTTCCATGCTCCCACTCTAGTGCACTGGTCAGCAGTAAAGAGGATACTAAGTTATATCAAAGGAACTCTGAACTGGGATCTTAAAATTCAGCGGACAGAGTCTATGGCCTTGTTTAGTTCCCAAATTCCACCCCAAATTCTACTATGCAAAAAGAAGATTCCCATCACATCAAAATATCGGCACATGCATGGAGTACTAAATATAGATGAAATCAAAAACTAATTGCACAGTTTTGTTGTACTTTGCGAGACGAATATTTTGAGCCTAATTAATAAATGTTTGGACAATTATTCACAAATACAAATGAAATGCTAAGTGTCGCATTTATGGCACTTTCCAAACTTTGGCATTCCAAAGTTTGGAACTAAACAAGGGCTATGATGATCAGTGCATTTACAGATGCAGACTGGGCCGGGTGTCCTGATGACAGGAGGTCTATAGGGGGTTTTGCAGTTTTTCTGGGTACATGTTTCGTTGCGGGTGCGTAATTTTTTCCGTAAGAAATCTTGCATGCATGAAGTATTAAATGAAGTCTATTTGTAAAACCTTTTTAACAATAAGTGTAACTTTACGCGACGAATCTAATGAGCCTAATTAACCCATGATTTACTACAGTGATGCTACAGTAACCATCATCTAATCATACCATTGGAGACCTTATTAGATAGGTCTCGTGAATTAACCGGAGGTTTTGTACTTAGTTTTATAAACTGACTTTATTTAATATCATTAATTAGTGGTCAAACGTGTGCGTAAAATTTTTCTCTCCCCAACTAAACATGGCCGAGGTCTCACGGTCAAGCACAGAAGCTGAATATAAGGCACTTGCAAATGCGACATCTGAAGTGACGTGGGTTCGGAAATTGCTTGGTGAGTTAGGAGTTTCTCACCCTATGTCTGCACGGTTATGGTGTGATAACGGAGCCAAATATTTGTCAGCACATCCTGTTTTCCATGCACGCGCAAAGCATATTAAAATTGACTTTCACTTTGTCAGAGAATAAGTTGCACAAAAGCTTCTGGACATTCGCTTCATTCATTCTGGGGATCAACTAGCTGATGGGTTCACAAAAATGATCTCCAGTGAGAGGTTTGCACAGTTTCGGCATAATCTCAATCTGATCGAGAGTTGAGATTGACAGGGGGTGTTAAGATATGTTCTGGTAGGTTCTAGGCTTCGCGTGTTTGTTGTAGTTTTTATCTCGTCCATATCTTGTATAGGAACTTAGGAAGTAGCTGGACGTAGATACGGCCGGTTGTTGCTTTCTTGTTCTTGTGTATCTCTTGTTCACCAAGATGTAAGTGCCACGCTAAGTGCTGTTCCTAGCATATATATAACACGAAGCCGTGAGCCTGAAAAGGCATCACGTTCACCCATCTTCACACAAGGTACTACATGACTGAACACCATTGTACAAAATGTACTCGGAAGGTTCGTATGGTAAGCACAACGTTGGCAGTTGTTAGCCCGTCCGCGCCTCCAGGGCCTCCAGCTAGCCATTCCTGCACCTCCGGCGCGGCCAGCTCGATCGAATGGCTCGCCGGAGTCCTCCAGGCCATGGCCGACCTCGAACAGCTGCTTGGGGAGTTTTCTGGCGATGCTGCCGAAGCTGACGTACACGACGGAGCTGGGGGGGCCTGCTCGTCCAGCCACGCCGTGATCACCTGCTGCCGTCCGACGGCGGCCATCTTCCCTCGCCGTGGCGTCGGCGTCCCTGTTACAGAGGCTCAGAGCGAGGCCCGATCGCCCACACCGGCTTGCCCAGCGCCGCCTCGTAGCACGCGACGGACTGTGCCTCGAGGTCCAGGAACGTGTCCGTCGGCCGTGCGCATGGCCTCCATGGCCTCATCGCGTAGGTGAAGAAGACAGGGGCGGTGACCTTGGTCACCGTCATGGTCACCGGCATCCCCGCCACGAGATGCCGGTCCTCGTCGCCGCCCGCGGCAATCCGCTCCTGCAGTCCATGAGCGGCGGCCTGGAGCTCGCAGAGGGAGAAGAAGCACGACGGCCCGTGGAAGAAGAGCCGCGGGATGCCGAGGCTGCTGGCCACGCCGGCCGTCCACGGGTTGCACCAGTCGGAGATGATGCAGCTCGGGCGCGGCGCAAGCGCGCGCACGAAGGCGTCGAACGGGCCGGCGAGCTCGCGCAGCGCGAGGAAGAAAGGGAAGAACTGGTTGATGTCGGCGACCATGTCGACGTTCTGGCAGTCAGGTGGCAAGCCGGATCCGGGCGGAGGGAACGGCAGCTCGGCGAGCTCGAGGAGCAGCCCGGCGCGCGCGGCGTGCTCGGCGGCGCCGCGCAGCCGGGCGGCGTTGAGGGGCGTGGTGACGACGGTGGCGCGGGCGCCGCGCTAGGCGAGGAGGCGGGCGAGGTCGACCAGGGGGATGATGTGGCCCTGCGCCACGAGAGGGACGAGGACGAAGTGCGGCGGCGATTTTGCTGCTGTGGTGGGAACGGTGAGGGCCTGCTCCGTGGGCGCCATTGTCGAGGCAGAAGCGAGTGGCAATGGCACGCACGGAGAGCCAGCGGAACAACTGTAAGAATCTCATTCTTACAGTTTCACTTGTTTATGTGGCAACTGCAAAAAAATTTGTGGCCACTGAGAACAGTGCAAGCTCTCAACTGGAAATTGCTCGCTCTTGCTTGTGGCTGTGGCGGAGCTAGCGTTTCACTTGTTTATGTGGCAGAGGCATTCAGTTCATGGTTCAGGCGACTGCCCAATGTCCCTGCCAGCCGTGCCTCCATACGTTGGCACTTGGTTTCTGTGGCAGGGATGCAATGGTGCAAAGTGCAAGCAGAAAAGACGTACACTACGTCCTACGTCGGTCCCCATATTGGTCTTCTTATATCAAAGGGTTTTAATTACCAGTGTCCAGTGGTCACCAGAAAAACAGATAACTATTTTTCTTGGTTTTTACTTGCAAGTGAAAATTTTCAAGTAAAAAAAAAGAATTTTGGAGCATAATTTTCTTAAAATTCAAAGTAGACCAAATTTAAGCTCAAGCTCTTTTATTTTTGCAAGTATATCCGCAAATTTGTACTCAGAAGGAACCCAAGAAATCTGCTTTCCACGGTTTGCACCTGCTGGTGGGAATGGTACATGAAACGTGGATACAGTGATATACTCCAACAGTGTTGGATAAATCCAATCTTCGTTTGCAGGAAAATTCATTTCGTGTCGGATACCAAGTAGCTTGTCGTTCTTCATGGAAATCTAGCAATTTTGTCAATTGAAGAGATGACGAGAGAAAATACACATTTCATGGACTAGATTACGGATAGCGCCATATCAGTATCCTTTGCGAAGCGACAAAATTGTATTTTGAAGATTTGCTGAGTTCTAGTCACCACACAAATAGAGATGCAAACTGAGAAATAACGCAGCAACCAAGGTAGTGAGTCTAGCTTAACCAGTACTACCTCCGTTCCAAATTACTATTCATTGTTGACTTTTTTTCATAATCTTTAATCATTCGTTTTATTCAAAAAAATTATTCAAATATATAAAATAATAAGTTATACTTGAAGTATATATACGATAAAGCAAGTCACATACAAAATAAATAATACTTGTGAAATTTTTTGAATAAGACGAATGGTCAAACGTTAAGTGAAAAAGTCAACAATGAATAGTAATTTGAAACAGATGTAGTAGTTTAGTAAAAGGTGTAGTTATGCACTCCAACCATAAGAGTCATCTTCAACCTCACGCCCAACAAGTTGAGCTAGCCCCACCTCCTAAACGGATATTACATAACACCAATAATAATTTAGTAAAGTTGCCCAATGTTAGATCTATCTACCATCCATCGATCCAATATTAGATCGATATATGCATTTGGACATCTATAGCTCAAAAGTATGACACCAGATGCAAAGGCTTGGCAGTAGAGCGAACTTTCCCCATGATTATACATCGATGCACATGAGTCCTTTACTGGCGTGGTTTGCGAGCAGAAGTTGCATAACACCTACCAAGATCGTTTCTGTCCATACAGTCATATACGTTGTTCAATGTAATACATTCTAGCGAATTTGGACTCACAAGAATATAGCATGTGCTAGCTCAACCATGCTCTTTGCAGAGCAGAAGCCAAATATACTCACATCTTTGAGGCTGTCATGTTTTGTGTTCAGACATCTGCCTCAGGGTTGCGGCAGATTCAAAAACAGAATTAAATATCATGTCACACTGATCTACCTGCAAATGATCAAAAGTAATATGTTCACTTAGTTACATGTTAGTAGTTATTAACATTATACATGTAACATTAAGTTTACATCTCGGCCTCCAAAGTATATGGCACCGGCAACAAGGCCCCCGGACATCTAGCTTAAGAGTAGAAGGAACTTTCCCCACAATGTATCTTTCGATAGCCATGAGCTCGTTATTGGCTTCCCTGATCATCTCATTAGTTAGATGGGAGCATTCACCAGTTTTGCGGGTAGAATTCATAGAACACCTGCCAATATGGTCTTCATAATCTTTATTAGTAATGGCAGCTGCGGTTCATCTACCAGTCTCCTGTACGTGAGATGCCAGTTTTTTCTTGCAGCCAAAAGAACCACCGTTACGTTTTGGTCATTTACATGTCTAGTTAGCAGCTCTTGTTTCACTAGCGTAATCTGGGAATCGTCTCAAGAGATGGAAGATTTAATTGCTTCTGTGCAGCTTGGTACAAAGTTTATTTTGTGTAAATCAGTACAAGTTGGATACTTTGGAGAGTTCTAAAAGCAGAGACAAATGCAAGCACATAAATTCCAGATATGTAAGTGAGCCGGTTGGATCTCGATTCTTTTTGTAGAAGCACAATACATGTAAAATTAATAATAACTTAATAAACAAAGCACATGATAAGCAATGTTTACATAATTAAATGTTGATTAACTTGACGACATCTATACCTAGGGCTCTAAAGTATGGCACAGGCTACAAGGCTCCCGAACATCTAACTTGACAGTAGAAGGAACTTTGGCCGCGATGTATTTTTCAATGGCCAAGAGCCCATTACTGGCTTCCGAGATCATCTCACTAGACAGATAGCAGCATTTGGTTTTGCGGGCAGGAGCAATAGAACACCTGCCATGGTTGTCTTCATCCTCCTGATCATATACGGTGTCCAAAGTTATGCTTTCCAGTGATGTTGCATTCTCAAGAATATGGCATGTCAGCTCAACCATACTTTTTGCTGAGTAGAAGCCAAAGATCGACACATCCTTAAGGTTTTCATACTTGTGCTCAGGCATCTGCCTCATGTTTGAGGCATTCCCAAAAACTGGCTCAAACTCCATGTCATGGCTGACCTGCACAGGATCAAAAAACCAATGTCACTTAAATAATCAATTCTCACCATATATATTAGATACTAGAGAATAACTTTAGAAAAGAAAGGTGACTTTCCCAGAACAGTGACTTACGCTAAGAATGAAAGTCTCCAAAACTGGAGAAGCATCAAGGAATGAACCCAAAGACCAAAAATCATATCCTGGAAATGCACCTGCATCAAGATAGATTTCCAAGTACTCCAGGTGGCGGAATTTGGTAGCTACCGTTGGCGTATTAACCATCTGCATAAAGATATATATCATATTAATTATCTCTCAAGGCATGAGTGCATGACTACTGATAAGTGTCACCACACAGGCACCCAACAATATTAAGTTTCAGATACCTCATCATATATGAAAATAAGGTTAGAGTCTCCAGATTTGGCACCATATATGGAAGCCTGGTAATTGAGTTACTAAGAAAGTTGGTCTCCTCACAGTCCATATCTAGGTTCTTCACTTGTAATGATTCGAGTGAGAGTTGTACTAGGTTGTCACCAGTGAAGTTGAAGGTGGAGAGTTTTGGAGCTTTGCTCTCTATCATTTGCAGCATACTGCAATCAGAAACAGTCAGGCAACTGAGTTGCTCCAGCATGCATGGTATCTTCAGGCAGATTATTTCACTACAATCACTGAGTTCCAGCTCCATTAAAGCAAGAGAACTGGAAAGAAGGCGCACTAACTCTTCCCCGGTAATACCCACATGATCCAAATGCAGCCTTGCCAGGCTTCTCAAGCAACCAGCGCCAACTGTGGGACGGAAACCGCAATTGGTGAGGTGAAGATGCTGAATCGAATTTCCATTCCCACCAAATAAAAGTGAGCAAGGGAAGTTGTATTGTTCGTTGTATTTTGAAGGCAGCCCAAGGATGAGGTTTTCGATTCTTGGTGTGATAGCAATCTGGAGCCAATTATTGAGATAACAAGCATTGATATCATTACAGTCAAAGACGACAAGCTCGAGTGTCTTCACACCAGTGCCTAAGTGGTTTTTTAGAATCTGGTCAATTTTGCTAGTGACAGCCCATACATCGCCCTTCCCACTTGCATTTTGTTTCAAGCCAAGTGTTTCCTTGGTGAGGATTAGGTAGGGGTGGTGTCTCCATGAATGTAGAAATGTGCGAGATACACAAGCAACACGAGCAGAATCTTCCATTGGCAATAGTGAATGTATATGGCACCAGATTTCCTGCACAAGCATGGAAAGATAGTTGAATGCTGGGGATACAAGGGAAAATGCACCGAAAATATAGGATCACATGGGATGATATTCTAGCATTGTTCTGTAATCTGTATGCATGTTCACAAAAAAATGTGATGCATGAAAGAAGTGGATAATGCATTGCAAATTATGGCCTAGCCTAGCGTGACAGACTGACATTTAAAATACAAAATTGTATCTTTCCTATACATGCACTCTGAGGGGAGCTGGAGAAAAAACTCTTTATAGTCATGTTTGCAAATCTCCAAAGTTTAAAAAGTAACTGAAGGATCAAAGTGGCGACCAGAGAGGGGGGAGTGAATGGGAGCCGATAAAATTTCTTTTCGAAACTCGGCCTATGTCCCAAAGTCACTCGCCAAAGATTCCTCACAAGCTTGTCAAGGTAGCGTAGTCACAGCGAACCTACCAACCCTAGGAACAAGCTAGAACAAATGAACAAGCGGAAGCACAACTCAAGAACCAAAACGATTCGCAATCTGCCTGGCTCAGCTCGGACCGTCCGCACAGGGGTCGCGGACTGTCCGTGGTCACGGCGGACCGTCCGTCTAGACAAGGCGGACCGTCCGTAAAATCACCTCAAATCTCCAGTACCTCCAGGCCCTTTCGCGGACTGTCCGAGCTCCTACCGCGGACCGTCCGCTAGTGTCGCGGACTGTCCGAGGTGGTCACGCGGACCGTCCGTGAAAACACTTAGCCAAATCCAAGACAACACCGTCGAACTCTTCTGCACGGACCGTCCGCCAATCACATGCGGACCGTCCGGCAACCTCGCGGACCGTCCGCCAACCCCGCGCGGACCGTCCGGGAATCACGACGGACGAACAGAACGAACAGCTACAGTAACCCGGGGATCTCTCCTTCCAAATCCATCACCGGATCTCCCAAACGGCTAGAGCTCTTGAGACGAAACTTTGGAGAGATGATTAGCACCCTAAGGGGAAGCTATGCCCCGAAAATCTCGGCCTCTAACTCCCTACAACTCGAGAAATCGCGGATCACATGGAAGAACACCTTCTCACGAGTTCATCCCAAAAACTACGAATCGAGACCGATTCCCGGCGTTTGAGAGGGCAAGATCACACACAAAGAGGCGCAAGGCACTCACCCATGATCCCCTCAAACAAATCCGGAGCCAAACGGTCTAGAAACGAAGAATCGAGCCAAGAACGAAAATAGCACAAAAAGGAACTCGAGGAGAAACAAAGAGATTCAACTAGCACTTGATTTCATTCCAACAAACAAAGGTCAGATTCTATAGAAGGCTAGCAACCTCCCAAACATCCTCCCGCTAAGATCGACATGAAGCACGGGCTAGCCTAGAGAAGCAAGAAAGAAATGAACTAGGGTTCCAGAGACCACCCTTGCCATCCCCTCCACCTCCTATTTATATTAAGTGTCCTGGTGAAGGGAAGTGACCATACTACCCCTACAACTTAACTCTACGATACACGCCCTCAAGGGCAAAACGGTAAAGTTACAGATAACTCCTCCGGCTGGGCACGCCGTCCATCCGGCCTTGCTTCCCTCCGACGCAAGCTCCCGGATCCCGCCACGCGTCCACCGCTTCGAAGCTTCCCGAACGCGCCCGGATCACCGTCTCCGTCACGTTGGGCCTTCGGGCTCGGTTTTGAGGCCCAAACCGAGAAACCCTCCTCCGATGGTTTTGTGGCCCAACCATCAAACCCCGCGTACAAGCTTCGGTCGTTAGCCGCCACCTTGCACCGGCTCCAAGTCCACGACCTTGTCTTGCTCTTCTTGCACCATGTTGACTGCACTTGATCCCGTCTGGCCACCGGGTCCCTCGAACCAAGCCTACTTGTCTCTCCACACCACGGAGGCCACTCTCTGGCTAAGACCTTTCGCGCTTGTTCTTCACCTGCACCAACGCAAACCAAGTCGCACCAACACCTGCAGTACTAGGCCAAGAGTCAGTCTACACACCGTTGTCAATCACTCATCACACTGAGAAGCGACCATCCACCGGTCCTCGGATACACATGGTCCTCAGTAACCACTGCACAAGATGGTAGATCTTACTTAACAGTATGCAGTAGTCCTTTATAATCTTTGTACATATATTTTATACTATAAGTAATTCTATGGAACTCAGAGTTCAATGAACAGCCTCAAAAAATCATTTGATTTGCATATATGGAAACTAAACTGCTTTACCAAAAACTATTCAGTAAAATCAACGAAGAACAAGTGACCAAAGGAAGAACAAGCCGAAAACAAAGTCACTCGAAAGAGAAAGTCTCGGTCCCCTAAGACAAGGGCAACGGCTCAACACAACCGAGACAACGAGCTCCGAATGCCGACCCCTCGAGAAGAGGCAGAAAGGGCTCAACACCATCGGCAAAAGAGCAAAACACAAAAATCAGGAACACAAGGAGCTCCCCCTGCAGAAATGCATACTCCCCCTGAACAAGTGCATACAAACTCAAGTTTTCCCCCTGAACTGAGTATCCCTCTTAATGCAAAGCAATGCATATATACTGAATTGAAACAAATTCTCCCCCTTGTTGCCAATGCATGCATCAAGGCACAAATGCAAAAGATTCAACCTAGAGCTTCTTAAATATACAATGAACAATATAAAATGCTACACATGGTCAAATGAGCAAGTAAGATATTCCTAGGTGTTGTATAAGCATTGCCAACAAAATTTCATGATTGTATAAGCATATGGCCAAGTAGTTTCCAATTTAACCAAGTTTTTCAAAAATTCACCACCTCATGAGCAAACAATCATTTTCAAGCCAAAAAGAGCTATATCATGCAAAAGTTGTCCCCGGTTACCTATTCTTAGCAAGAGATCATTGCAAACACCCACAATCTAGTTCATGTCATGTTAAAGCTACCGAGCCATGTGTCTACTTCCAACAAGAGACTTCTCTTTGGTAGACACATGCAACGGTTTAGCACGCAATTTTCACATTTAAACACAAATGATATGATCAACCAATTTGAGAGCATATATTTGAATTTTTAACACTTCTTTTTCAGATTTTAAACATGGTACATGAAATGCCTTTGCGGCAAAAAGAAGCTTATGCCTCTCCACAACATACACAATGGGCTAAAGATTTGCAATGATAAAATGATCTTTGACCCAAATGGCAAGAAATAGATACCCAAGCACAACCTAAGCATGAAAAAGCATTTAGGCTTGAACTCAAACATTTAACCAATTTGCTCATGGGTGAGATCAAGTTTAGCATTTTAAAAATCATTAGCAAGCACATTATGGATATACAAAGTATCAATCAAGTGCTTAGCTATCCAACACGACAAGACTATCCACAAGTTCATTAGCTCAAATGAAGCAAGTTATATTGGTCACTCCATATAAGAGAAGCTCATCCTATCATGCTTTAAAATAAATATGTACAAGAAACAAGCTCTAAGTATATCACAATGCATCCTATATGACAAATGCAAGACATATGATACACATGCAACAAAAAAAACATGATATACAAATTATACAAGAAGGCTATACATATGCTACAAAGTGAGCTCCAAAACCAACTCAGAAGGGAAAACACACCCCAAGCACCCCTCGCAACCGGGCAAAAGTAGCTTGGTCAAGCGGTTTGGTAAAAATATCGGCTAGTTGGTTTTGGGTGGAGACACGGGATAACTCAATATGTCCTTTCTCAACATTGTCTCTCAAGAAATGGTATCTCACGTCTATGTGCTTGGTTTTTGAGTGAAGCACCGGGTTTTTGGCTACACTTATGGCACTGGTGCTATCACATAGAAGTGGAACATGGGTATAACTCAAACCGAAGTCACTCAAGGTAGAAATCATCCAAAGAAGCTGAGAGCAACAACTGGCTGCGGCTACATATTCGGCTTCGGTTGTAGACTGAGCAACACTTGACTGTTTGCGAGAGGACCAAGAAAAACCAAAGACAAACCCATAAACTGACAAGTCCCAGAAGTGGACTTGCGATCCATCCTACACCCAGCAAAATCCGCATCGGAATATCCGCGGAGTGTGAGTGTGGAGGAGGCAGAGTACCACAAACCAAGCTCAGGAGTGAAACGAAGGTACCTCATGATTCTCTTCACAGCCTGGCGATGTGACGTCCTTGGCGAAGCTTGAAAACGAGCGCACAGACACACGGCGAAGTGTATGTCCGGCCTCGTCGCCGTCAGGTACAAGAGTGAGCCAATCATGCTCCAGTACGTCTTCTGGTCCACCGGTTCTCCATCTTCATCCGCATCCAAAGCTGTTGTCGTCGACATGGGAGTGGACAACGGCTTTGCATCTGTCATCTCGAACTTCTTCAACAAATCTTTCGTGTACTTGGCTTGATGGACAAACGTCCCGTCCTTGACTTGCTTAATCTGTAGCCCGAGGAAGTATTGTAGTTCTCCCATCATCGACATCTCAAATTCCCTGCTCATATCTTCAGAAAACTTGGCAACAAGCACATTAGAAGAGCCACCAAAGATTATATCATCCACGTAAATCTGAACGATCAAGATATCTTTGCCAACACGAAGCAGGAACAGGGTCTTATCAACGGTGCCCATCACAAACCCCTTACTTAGCAAGAACCCTCTCAGCCTTCCATACCACGCTCTAGGTGCTTGCTTGAGGCCATATAGTGCTCGGTGAAGTTTGTACACTCGGTGGGGATATCTCTCACTCTCGAACCCAGGTGGTTGTCTTACATACACTTCTTCCTCTATCACCCCATTCAAAAAGGCACTCTTCACATCCATTTGGTGCAACTTGAACCCTTTAGCAACAGCAAATGCTAGAAGGATTCGAATTGCCTCCAAACGGGCAACAGGAGCAAATGTCTCCTCATAATCAATTCCCTCTTTTTGTGAAAAGCCCTGGGCAACCAACCTCGCTTTGTTTCTCACAACCTCACCACTTTCACCTTGTTTGTTCTTCCAAACCCACTTTGTTCCAATAGGGTGGAAATTTGGTGGAGGCTCGACAAGTTCCCACACCTCATTCCTCTCAAAGTTCTCAAGCTCTTCGTGCATGGCATTGACCCAATTCGCATCAGATAAAGCATGTTCAATATCTTTGGGCTCAAAGGAGGCAACAAATGCAGAATAAGCAAAGTTAGAATTGTTCCTTGACCTTGACCGTGTAGTACGTTCATCGATGTCTCCAATCATTCCTGAGGGTGGATGGCGAGCTTGAATGTGTCTTGGTGCCTCACGTGTTGAAATCGCCTCCCCATCAACCGCTGCTTCCACTTGATCTCCATGTACTTGTGTTGATGTCAAAATGGTGGATGGACCATCATCAACCGTAGTCGTCGTAGTGGAAGTAGTAGGTACAATCGCCATCGGAGGATCACCATCTCCATCATCATCCCCATCCTTGTCTTCAAAGATCGTCTGTCCCATCTCTTCATCACCTGCACACTCAAAGACAGACGAGCTACATGGAATTGTCTCGTCGAACGTTACTTCGCAAGTCTCCATGATTTGGTTAGTGGCAAGATTGAGCACACGATATGCTCTAGAATGATTAGCATAACCAAAGAAGATACCATCATGAGACCGAGACTCGAACTTATCTAGATTACCCTTCTTGAGAATGAAGCACTTGCAACCGAAGACTCGAAAGTGACTCACCTTGGGGGTTCTCCCATGAAAGAGTTCGAAGCAAGTCTTCTTCTTGAATGCACGAAGGAAAATCCGATTAGACACATAGCACGCGGTGCTCACCACCTCGGCCCAATACTTCCTAGGAGTCCTATGCTCATCGAGCATCGTCCCGGCCATAGTACAAATGGTCCGATTCTTTCTCTCCACAACACCATTCTGACAAGCGACATAAGGCGAAGAAAACTGATGCTCAAGACCTAGATCCCGACAGAAGGTTTCAAATCGAGCGTTCTTAAACTCCGTGCCATTGTCACTGCGTATAGCTCGTAAGGCATCACCATTTCGCTCATTTTTCAACCTCAAGATCAGATCTCGAACAAAACCAAACGTTTCATCCTTAGCCGCCAAGAAATACACCCAGGTATAGCGAGAATAGTCGTCCACAATCACAAGGACATACCACTTCCCACCGACTGAGCGAACGCGAGCTGGACCAACCAAGTCCATATGTAAAATCTCCCCGGGACGCTCAGTCATCACATCGGTCAAAGATGGGTGGGAAGTAGCGACCATCTTGCCATGCCTACAAGGTGCACAAACCAAATCCTTCTCAAACCGAAGCTTGGGCAATCCTCGGATAAGATCAAGACTGCTCAAACGAGAGAGCAAGTCGAAGCTCAAGTGACCCAACCTCCTATGCCACTTCCAAAGCTCGGAAGAGGAACCAGCAACGAGACAACGAGCAACACCAAAAGACCTCGAGAAATCAGCAACGAAAACTTGACTCTCGGGAATGATCATGCAAACAAGGTCACCTCGAGAATCAAGAATCCGAGAGGCACCACTAACAAACCGAACCTCAAAGCCCTCATCAAGCAGCTGAGAGACCGAAAGCAAATTAAAGCCAAGCGACTTGACAAGAGCAACACGCTTCAACACAAACTTCTCGCTCACCTGAATATCACCTTCTGAGAGCACTCTACCCTTACCATTATCCCCAAAAGTGATGTACTCCCTTGTCATCACTGGGGTGAGGCTTGAGAACCACCTTTGATCTCCGGTCATGTGTCGAGAGCAACCGGAGTCAATCAACCACAAGCTCATCAAGCCTCCCACCTGCAAAATCAAAAACGAGATCGAGAATGAGCAAATGACTCAACACTGGGGTTAGAACAGAAGGAGTCAAACCAGTGCTGAGCCATCTGCTCAAAAGAAGGGTTAGCAAAATCCACTCTACCAAACCTATCAAACTGTGGAAACCTCTCACGCCTAACCGGAGGAACACCACGCGGGGGAAAACGCGGTCCAGGTTCCCTCCGGTAACCAAAACCACGGTCGTCTCTCCTGAACTCGTACTGACCATGAGGAGGAGGACGCCTGGCGAAACCACCATGTCTCTGAGGAACTCTCCCACGAGGAGCAAAGCCACGAGCATCTTCTCTAGGAATCGAACGAACAAAACCATCACCCCTAGGTAAAGGTGCACGAGGCTCAGGTACGCTATGAGAAGAGCGGTACCTGTCCCGGTTACCCATTTCCTTCTCACGCCTCATCTCTCTCTTTTTCCTGAAGCAGAACTCCTCTTGGTGACCATCCTTACCACAAAACCCACGGTGGTAACGGACTGGTTTTGGCTTTGGATCTCCTTTTGGCCCTGGCTTCTCACTAGGTTTGAGACCACTCGACTCTCCCACAAAAATCACTCGCTTTTGGAAGTTGTTGGCTGGTGTGGTAGAAGCTGGTGGATCAAGAATAGTATCGAGTTTGTTTCTCAGGTGGTTGGGTTTAGGATCAAAGGTGTTTTTGGCTGGGGTTTTTTGTGGAGGAAATGGCACACCCTCACAAATCATTCCCTCATTCTTAACCACCGTCTCCCAGCCAAGCCCACGAGAATCACCTCTTCTGAGCTCAGCCATCATCATTTTCAACTGAGGCTCTCGACTTGACATCCAACCCAAGCAATGTCTCAACTCGTCATTTTCTTTTTGCACACGATTCATTGCATCCTCAATTTCACTGTTCTTCAAAGCATTTTTATCACACACAGCACATGCAGGTGATTTAGCAGAACATTCGAGACATTTGATTTTAGCAAGAGCATCATCAAGTTTTGCATGCAAGACAGGGCAAGAGGTACAAGCTCCTAGCCAAGCAGATCTAGATTTCAATTCTTCAAGATTTGACTTAAGCGAGTTACATTCTTCAATTTTAGACATATGCTTGTTTTTAAGCTCAACCAATTCATTCATCACAGCATCACAATCATTGCAAGTATGCTCATCAGAGACAACAGGAGCAATTTTCAAAGCATCAATTTCAGATTGAGATTTAGCAAGTGATATTTTAAGTTGAGCAATTTGATCTTTAGAGGCAACAAGCAAAGACTCAAGTTCAACAACTTTTTCCTTAGACTCACCAAGCAACGATCTAAACTCCCTCTTCTCCTTGTTGGTCTTACGAAGCACATCATCACGATTATCAAGCAATTTATTCAACCTAGCATTCTCCTCTAGAAAGAGGTTGGGATCTCGATTTACCTCATCCTCAGACTCTGACTCGGAGTCTTCTTTTGCACTCTTCTTGTTGTCGGAGTTGTGCGCCATGGTACAGAAGCCTCGGGACGCCATGCACGCCAAGCCATTGAAGTTCTCGTTCCTCCGGCGTCGACCTTGATCTTCATCCTCGCTGCTTGAGCTTGACGAAGAGTTGCTTGAACTTGTGTCGACGTCGCTCGCCCCGGCCACCATGGCTCGTTCCTTGCGCTTGTATTTGTGCTTGTGCTTGCGGTCACCATGCTTCTTCTTGTCCTTGTCCTTGTCCTTGTACTTGTACTTGTGGTTCTTGTGATCATCCCTCGAGCGATGCTTGTGCTTGCGGTCCGGCTCTGCTGGCTCCGGACACTCGGCGATGAAGTGTCCCATCTTGCCGCACCTGTAGCACGTACTCCCAAAGTGCCTTGTACTCTTGCGGTTCTCGTACATGCGCCCGAACCTCTTGGTGAGCAACGCGAGATCCTCCTCGCTCAGCACCTCGAACTCCTCATCTGGCAAAGACACAAGCAAAGAGAAGGCAAACTGTCGTGAAGAGTTAGCACCAGATCTAGAACTAGAACCACTCATAAGAGCCAGACTATGGGAATTAGTCGGGTTCTCAAGCTTGGCTCTAGTTAACCTATCAACCTCTGAGGACTTGAGCTTTGAGAACAACCCATCGACTGTGAGTGTCAGATAGCTAGCCGACTCCATAATCGCCTCAACCTTGGTGCCCCATACAGACATATCCAAGCAGTGTAAAAGCTTCAAAGCCATATCATGGTCTGTATACGGGAGGTTGATAATGTTGGCTCTCATGTTGTTCACTATCACGGTGAACCTCTGGAACATGGCATCAATTGACTCACCGGGCAAATGAGAGAAGTTCTCATATTCCCTCCGGTAAGTCGAAAAGAGCCGAGCCTTAACCCCACTATCACCTCCATGGGCGATCTCCAACTTTTGCCAAATCTTCCACGCAAGATGCTCTTCGATCACACGATTGAATTCATGCTCGTCAAGCGCTTTGAACAAGAAATCAACAGCTTTTGCATTTGCCTCAAACTTGTCCTTAGCAATTTGTGTCTCTCTCGAAGCAGGGGTGATATAAGAAGTATCAAGAGTGATATCGCATATCAACTGTCCCTTGCTTCGGAGAAAAGCTCCTATGCGAACCGACCACATCCGGTAATTCTTCCCATCGAAGAGAGGAGGACCCGAACCCTTTCCGGCGTACGCCATCCTTGGATCTTAAGACTGGTTAGAATCACGAAGATTCGTAACCGGCTCTGATACCAATTGAAGGATCAAAGTGGCGACCAGAGAGGGGGGGTGAATGGGAGCCGATAAAATTTCTTTTCGAAACTCGGCCTATATCCCAAAGTCACTCGCCAAAGATTCCTCACAAGCTTGTCAAGGTAGCGTAGTCACAGCGAACCTACCAACCCTAGGAACAAGCTAGAACAAATGAACAAGCAGAAGCACAACTCAAGAACCAAAACGATTCGCAATCTGCCTGGCTCAGCTCGGACCGTCCGCACAGGGGTCGCGGACTGTCCGTGGTCACGGCGGACCGTCCGTCTAGACAAGGCGGACCATACGTAAAATCACCTCAAATCTAAGTAGCTCCAGGCCCTTTCGCGGACTATCCGAGCTCCTACCGCGGACCGTCCGCACAGGGGTCGCGGACTGTCCGTGGTCACGGCGGACCGTCCATCTAGACAAGGCGGACCATCCGTAAAATCACCTAAAATCTACAGTAGCTCCAGGCCCTTTCGCGGACTGTCCGAGCTCCTACCACGGACTGTCCGCCAGTGTCGCGGACTGTCCGAGGTGGTCACGCGGACCGTCCGTGAAAACACTTAGCCAAATCCAAGACAACACCGTCGAACTCTTCTGCACGGACCGTCCGCCAATCACATGCGGACCGTCCGGCAACCTCGCGGACCGTCCGCCAACCCCGCGCGGACCGTCCGAGAATCACGACGGACGAACAGAACGAACAGCTACAGTAACCCGCGGATCTCTCCTTCCAAATCCATCACCGGATCTCCCAAACGGCTAGAGCTCTTGAGACGAAACTTTGGAGAGATGATTAGCACCCTAAGGGGAAGCTATGCCCCGAAAATCTCGGCCTCTAACTCCCTACAACTCGAGAAATCGCGGATCACACGGAAGAACACCTTCTCACAAGTTCATCCCAAAAACTACGAATCGAGACCGATTCCCGGCGTTTGAGAGGGCAAGATCACACACAAAGAGGCGCAAGGCACTCACCCATGATCCCCTCAAACAAATCCGGAGCCAAACGGTCTAGAAACGAAGAATCGAGCCAAGAACGAAAATAGCACAAAAAGGAACTCGAGGAGAAACAAAGAGATTCAACTAGCACTTGATTTCATTCCAACAAACAAAGGTCAGATTCTATAGAAGGCTAGCAACCTCCCAAACATCCTCCCGCTAAGATCGACATGAAGCACGGGCTAGCCTAGAGAAGCAAGAAAGAAATGAACTAGGGTTCCAGAGACCACCCTTGCCATCCCCTCCACCTCCTATTTATATTAAGTGTCCTGGTGAAGGGAAGTGACCATACTACCCCTACAACTTAACTCTACGATACACGCCCTCAAGGGCAAAATGGTAAAGTTGCAGATAATTCCTCCGGCTGGGCACGCCGTCCATCCGGCCTTGCTTCCCTCCGACGCAAGCTCCCGGATCCCGCCACGCGTCCACCGCTTCGAAGCTTCCCGAACGTGCCCGGATCACCGTCTCCGTCACGTTGGGCCTTCGGGCTCGGTTTTGAGGCCCAAACCGAGAAACCCTGCTCCGATGGTTTTGTGGCCCAACCATCAAACCCCGCGTACAAGCTTCGGTTGTTAGCCGCCACCTTGCACCGGCTCCAAGTCCACGACCTCGTCTTGCTCTTCTTGCACCATGTTGACTGCACTTGATCCCGTCTGGCCACCGGGTCCCTCGAACCAAGCCTACTTGTCTCTCCACACCACGGAGGCCACTCTCTGGCTAAGACCTTTCGCGCTTGTTCTTCACCTGCACCAACGCAAACCAAGTCGCACCAACACCTGCAGTACTAGGCCAAGAGTCAGTCCACACACCGTTGTCAATCACTCATCACACTGAGAAGCGACCATCCACCGGTCCTCGGATACACATGGTCCTCAGTAACCACTGCACAAGATGGTAGATCTTACTTAACAGTATGCAGTAGTCCTTTATAATCTTTGTACATATATTTTATACTATAAGTAATTCTATGGAACTCAGAGTTCAATGAACAGCCTCAACAATCATTTGATTTGCATATATGGAAACTAAACTGCTTTACCAAAAACTATTCAGTAAAATCAACGAAAGACAGAAGAAGGTTATTTAGGGAGGGAGCTGGAGTAAAAATAAGATATCGTGTAGTTAATATGTGGAAATAGTAAACCAAAAAAAAGTTGGTGGAATTGACCAATTCGGATATCCAAGATTTAGAAAACTGAACATCGATCTGTTATGTAAGTGGTCGTTGAAACTTGAACATTCTCATGGTTTGTGGCAAGATATAGTTTAACAAAATATCTTTCAAATGGCCACGTAGCTCAAGAGAAACATAAAGCTAACCCCAATGTTTAAGTTTGCTGAAACTTTAAATATTTATAGGTGCAGGTTAGTTCTTTGACAGTAGATGATGGCAAATCTACTTATTTCTGGGAGGAAAATTGGAGTAGAAAGCTCGTTTGAGAAACTTGTACCCTGATCTGCATAATAAGGTGTGTAATGAACAAAAATCACCAATTCACCACAGCCCTGTTGGCAGGTACTGGAGACTAACTTTCCGGAGATGGCTAAATGATGCAAAATCGACAGAGAGAACTAGTGGATTTGTTGGCCACCGTGTCACTAACAGGAGTAAAAACAAAATGGTTGTGGAATAGAAAAGGGCAGTTTTCCTGTAAAACTGTTTACAAACAAATCTTTTCAATGAAGCATCTTTTACTCTTTCAAAAAAAATGAAGCATCTTTTATACATTTGAACGTGTGACACTTGATTGTAGAAGTTACTTTGATCTGGACAAGAATGGCATGTGCTTGATGTAGAACGGCAGAACATGCGGGCCCGTTTGGATGAAATTTTCCATAAACAATGGTGTTGAGAAACCACAGTTTTAGAAACCAGAGCCATTTGATACTGTAGTCTAGAAAAGGGCGTCTGTGTGAACTTTCTAGAACTCCAAAAAGGCTGCAGTTTTAGAAGTACCATGATTTGCAAAACTGGAACATATGTTTTACACTTAACACCTTCTAGTTTTAAACAAAGGTATTTCATAAAACCTTAGTATTTTATTGAAACTCCACAAACGTTTTGTATCCAAACATGGCCATAATAGGAGCAGGAACAGGAAGGCCACAACAATGACAGCGAATAACAAGATACTTTTGATAAGGGCGGATAGGTCTACAAACACAAAGTCTAGTCCTTATGGAGATACCTAAAGATATTGATTAAAGGAAGGCAATCTTCTAATAAAGAGTTAAGGATGAAACGATTTAAACAAGGCAGTGATGCTTATGCAGGAAGATTATAGGAATTTTTATAAAATCAGGATGCTGGCTCATATAAGAAACATAAGCTATTCTATGTATTTGTATCATATATGGTTGCCTTTGTAACTAAAGTCGGCTCAGGTATGACTTGATGACCATAAACAAGTAGTCGTACAGTAAGGTCTCACCACAATTTGATAGCAGGCATAGTGTGCAGTTAGCTGTGCTTGAAAATTTTGTGAGGTTTGCAAGTTTAAAAAAAAAAGTGTGGTATTTGACTTGTACTAATAGAAGTGTTTCATACAGTACCTCTGGCAGGTCTGGCAATGAACTTCTCATTATTCCATCATCCCTCGTTGCTTTAAACCTGGAAGTGATCGATTTATCTGCAGTACATCAGAAGAAAACAAGAAGCTCAGGCAAGACATATGGGCACACAAGGGAAAAAAGGGAAATCTGTCATAAACCTGGGGTGCGGCGGGAGGAAGCTTACTGCGGCCTTGGACTTTGTGACGGCGATGCCGCCGCTTCCACTGCTGTTTGCTCATGAGCAGCTTCAGCGCTAGCATCCCCATGACGGACACCCCACAACAGCACCTCGTTCCGAATCGAGTCGAGAAATCGTGTTTTGCCTTATTCGCCCAATCAATCGATCAGCTGTGCGCCTGTGCATAAAACACCAGCGGCACGGGCGGGGTGGGGATTCGAGTAGGAAACCAACAAGGCGCGCCGGGCGCCGGAGGGGAAGAGGAAACCGGACGGCGGCACCCTAGGAATTCCTTTATCTCTACCTAAAGCGAGGACTATTCGATGCTAACAAGTGGGCTCCACATGCCTCTTTTCATAATTACGTCCATTACAAAGATCAAATACAATACAATACGTTAAAATTAATTAAAGCATGAAAGAAAAAAAAAATAAATCTACATGGATGAGGATCCGTTAAATCTCTCTTGGTCTATGTTCATTGTAACGCACGGACATATTTGCTAGTATTATTATATTATTATTAGAGTGGGGAAAAGACGAGAAAACGGATCTGTTTGGGCAGGTCGCAAGAAACCAGTAGAAAGTGCAGTCGCCACTAGTAATTCAAAGGTTTTTCTCGTATTTCTAAAACTTCCCCATATTTAGTTAATAGCAAAACGTCTAATTATAGGAAATAAATATTTTATAAAAAAATCGATATAGGATGTGTTATTTTGTTTGGCGCACTCATGCGAAAAAATTTATCGTTAGAGATTCATTAGTCAAAAAAATATATTTTAGAATTCAATAGAAATCCAGTTGACAATGGAAATCGATTCCAATCGCTCTGATTCTAAGGGTGAAAATGAACCCATAGTTTAAATCCCAAAACCTGAAACCACCTCCGATAGATTTAATAAAGATATGATATATATCCTGCTGTCGATTGTATTTTACTATTAAAAAATGATGTTGGTTAAACCGTAGGATAAATCTAAAAAACATCAACACATACTAAGTTCATGACTCACACTTGGATGCTATGAATCACCGATACGGCTGGGAGGTCACGGTAACCATATCCGATACCGTGCGATATGACGATACGCCCCGATACGCGTATCATATTAATTTGATTTAAAAATAAATAATTTAATTCGCGATACGTGGTCGATACTTCGCGATACGTATACGTTTGGGCCATAACATCTCATTTTCAAACCCAGCTCAATGTGAAGCCCATCAAAATATCAATACTGGCCCATCCCGCTGTGTATGTCTGGCCTTGCTTCTTCTAGACGACTGGTCGGCTGACTCCCTCCGTCCCGATATACGAGCATTTCTAGAGTTCAAATTTTGTACTAAAATATAAGTATTTCTAGAGATAGGACAAAACTAAATGGGTTAATGGGTGGATGGAGAGTTGGTGGGTATTCCCTCTGTCCCGTGAAGAGTACAATTCTAGTATTTTTCTGACAGGTTAATGGCGTTGGCAAATAACTATGCTACCATCAGTAACTACCCCAATCCTAGTGATTTAGGTCATGTTTAGATCCACCCTAACTAAAGTAGCCAGCTAATTTGTACTAGTTTATTTTAGCTAGCTAAAGAGTACCTACCTAAACTTTAGCTGGGGGTGTTTGGATCCATCAGCTAATTGAATTAATTGGACTATCCTAACCTTCATTAATTATGGACATAATCATGTGACAATGGAAAATTTCCACAAACATATGGGGGTATTTTAGTCTTTAAACTCGTTTAGCTGTGTTTAGCTAGGCTCAACTAGCTAAAGGAATCGTGTACCTTTTGACATGTAACTAAAGTTTAGCTGCTCCCGTTTGGATCCCTGACGGCTAAACTTTAGCTGGTGGATGTTTGGGCCTTAGGGGTAGAGGTTGTTACTGCATGCAGATAATTATCTATTTTAAGAAATAAAACAGATGGTTACAACTAGAATTGCATTCTTTTGGATATTTTTTTTAATCCCAGAATTGCACTCTTCACGGGACGAAGGGACCAGTGTAAAATGAGGAATATAGAGGTATTTTAGCAGCTCTGCTATTTTTGGCATTTAAATGCTTCAAATTCTTATATTGTAGGACGGAGGGAGTATATCTTTTGTATTGTCAATTTTTTACATATTCTGTTATTTTATTTTGAAATAAATTAGAAAATATTAATTATTCATATATACCGGACGTATCGGCATATCCTAGTTTTTGGAGATTTGCCGTATCATACCCCTATCGCCGTACGATGAATACTGAAAAAAAACTTACCAATTGATTTACAATCATTCGCAACTCGTCTATCTTCTGGAGAAGATACAAGCACACCACATAGTAGGTCATGTTTGGTAAAGTTTGGCTTGCTGCTGATTTCCTGTGGAAAGCGGTAAATGATTACATAATTATGTGTGGGAAATAAACCATGAGAAGCTAACTCTCAACACCGTATTTAATTTTAGATAATCACTTCACGAAATCAGCGTGCACTAAAAAAATACCATTCCGCACCAGAAGCTGCTCGGAGAGCTCTATCAAATACCATAATATTAAGTGCTGGTTGCAAGGTGGGTTGAAAACATACTACCATTGTATTTAGCCTTATTTGTTTCCCACGCGCTAAGCTTTAGCGTCGTCACATCTGATATAAATATATTAATTAGAAGTATTAAATATAGATTAATTTAAAAACCTAATACATAAACAAGGAGTAATTTACGAGACGAATCTATTAAGCCTAATTACACCATGATTAGATAATGTAATGCTACAATAAATGTATGATAATTATGTATTAATTATAGTAAAATTAGGCTTGTTAGGTTCGTCTCGTGAAATAGACATGACTAATTAGTTTTATAATTAGTTTATGTTTAATACATCTAATTATCACTTATTTAAAGTGCTAAACTTTAACACATGGATCCAAACACCACCTTAGTCTTCGTATCACGACCTTTCATAGACTCAACTCTGTTTTTGCTACATTGGAGCACTGCAACTATAATGCTAACACTTTCTAAGTTTATAATAAGAAGCCATTGTAGAGGAGGGGAAAGAGTAGGCAGAGGGAATGCATCAGCATTGGGCATTTCTGGCTCGAAAGAGAAGTCAAATTGAAATACCCACATTGATTCGGTGAATAATATTACTTTTTCTATTTTAAATTATAGTTCATTTGGTTTTGTATTAAGTCAAATTGCATAACTTGATCAAATTTATAGAAAAATATTCAACATCTACAATCAAACTAGTTACATTGGACCTACCACAAAAAGTTTGTCTTGATAATATATTTATTTAGTATTACAGATATTGTTATAAGTCCTTTTATAAATCTAGTTAAAATTAAATAAGTTTGATTTGAGACAACCAAAGTATGGTTCAATTTGAAATGGAGAGAGTATAATTAAGGTGACAATGAGAAAAAAATGTAGCATGCCAAACTTGTTCCATAGGTCATTGGAGCTGCAGCTGCCTCTTACAAGATCGTGATCGTGATCTTGGTCGACCAAGCTCAGCACGTGACAAATCCAGGGTAAAAAGGCCTCGGTTATGTAGGCAAATCCAGGGCAGCGCAACAGCACAAAGAAGGTTTGCTGAGCCAGATGCGTGCCCGACATCTGAGGTGCGTTTGGTACATATGGCCATCTTGGCTCCGTTCATCCATATAAACTCAAGGAGATGCATGTTTGGTTAACCTGTGCCGCCTTAGCGCCGCTTGCACAATTCTACGGTGCCGCCATCTTGACCCGAGAGCGAAGCCCAATTTAGACATATCCGCTTAGCCTGGCCCAACGGATGAAGCCGCATGGTGACTCGTCCACACGTTATTCTCGGTCAAATATTATTTGCATCTACTTATGCAATCAATCAAACAACTTTGCAAGGATCGCTACATCCGCTCAAACAATTAACCAAACACCCTTCTTTTCTAAGTGCATCCACTCAGCCTACTTCCACACATCCAAAATATGCCATAAAAGTTTACATATCTTCGCCCAAGCAACCAAATACATGTCATTTAGAATCTTCACATCCTTTTGAAGATCAGTTATTTTGCTTGTGATCCGGGATCCAATCATATGCTCCTAATAACTTTGGAGAAGTTTTTTTAGGTGAACTTGCAGAAGAGATGAACCATCATCTATTTGTTAAAAAAAAGTAAAATATACCACCGGTCCCTAAACTTGTTATACAGTGTCATTTAGGTCTCCAAACTCTTAAAATGAATTTTTAGATTTCCGAACTTGTCTAGGTGTGACATCTAGGTCTCCAATCTTTCAAAACTTATTTTCAAGTACTCGAACTTGTCCCAGCATGTCATCCGGGTCCTCAAACTCTTAGAATGCGGCGAAAAAAAACCAGATATGTAGTGTGAGAACAAGGTGGAGTCCTCGTCTTCTCGCGTGTTTGGGATCATGATGATACACATGACGAGTTTATTGAAATATATATTTTAAAAGTTTATGAACCTGTATGACATCCCTGCATAAGTTCGAGGACATAAAATACATTTTAACAGTTTAGGAACCCAGATGACACATCGAGACAACTTCAGTAATATAAAAATATTTTTTAAGAGCTTAAAAACCTAGATGATACCTCGATATAAGTTCATTGACTGCCTATACATTTTACTTTAAAAAACCATCATCTCATCTATTCATCTGTACCGATTACCGAACGGCGAACGCGAGAGGCCTCCGACTCCCCACATTTGTTGGGCCGGGCCATAAGCAGAGGCTCGTTCCGTCTTCCAGAACTCTCTCCCCTGTCTCTCCTCTGGTTTGCGCACGCCATGGCGGTGCTCGCGGCTCTCTCCCTCGCCTCCGCCTCCGTTGGCCGATTTCAAATTCTGAGTCCCCTCGATCCTCCTCCTCCTCCTCCTCCTTGCACGAGAAGGATCCCCTCTATAAATACACGGAACCATCAGCACCACCCTCCCTATTGCGTGACCCCAAACATACACAACCCGGCTGCCCCCAACTGATTCCTCTCGAAATCCTCTGAAATCGTTGTGCGGGGAGAGAAGGGTTTGCCATGGCGGGTAAGAGGAGGAAGGGGCGCGCCGCGAGCTCGGGGAAGAAGAAGAGTCCCGCTGTGAGCTCCCTCGCCACGCTCCTGAGGTTGCTGAATGCGCACGCCTCGCAGGAGAAGCTGAGAGTTCAGGTTCGAGCCATGATGGGCATTGGGGAGGCTACATCTATGAGAGACCTGCTGCGCCACCAGGCGGAGCAGAAGCATTGGAGAGTGCAGGGGATGAAGCGGCTCGAGGCGCTCGTGAAGGTCGACACCATGATCGCCCACTGTGGAGGACTGCTCGACCAGGCGATCGGCCACATGGAGGCCGTCGCTGCAGCCGCCAACTCCATCGACCCCACCGACGCTGAGCCCGTCGTCCCCGCCCTCGGCACGGAGGACACGGCGGCCTTCGAGCTGGCCGAGCGCATGCTTGAGGCGGGGATGGGACTCCGCAGCGGGCCGCGCATCCCCTCCGCCGCCCTCCTCGACCTCGCCGCCCGCACGCTCCACGACGAGGGCCCGTCAGGCGACATCGACATCGCCACCGACGCCTCCGCGACCGACATCGTCGAGGCCGACCCGGGCGTGCGCTGCCTCGCCGCGGACGGCGCCGTCGAGCTTGCCCCCGCCGTGCGCAGCCTCGCCGCGCAGGACACCATGGTGGCCTCCGACGGCGAGCTCCTCGTCCCCGCCCTCAACACCCGCCGCCTCGCCACGGAGGACAAGGCGACCTTGGAGCTGGCGGAGCGCATGCTTGAGGCGGGAATGGGACTCTGCGGTGGCCCGCTCGTCCCCTCTGCCGACCTGCTCGACCTCGCCGCGCGCACGCTCCTCGACGAGGGACTCTCAGGACACATCGACATCGCCACCGACCACTTCGAGACCGACATCGTGGAGGGCGACCCCGCCGCGGACGCCGAGGTTGCCCCCACCGAGCGCAGACTCGCCGCGGAGGACGCCGTCGGGCCCTCAGGCCTCGTCCTCCCCGAGCGCATCTCCAGCGACAGCCCCCCGCGCGACCTCAACCTCTTCGCCGCCACCAGCTGGGCAGCCCTTCCGTCCAGCAAGCCGTGCGGGGATTGGGTACTCAGATCGAGGATTTGGCCGCCGATCTGCTGACTTCGCGCCACACACCTGCCATGCTCATCCAGTCCCTGCACACGGTGCGGGCCTCTCTCGTTGCGGTACGCGATTCTCATGTGTGTCGTCGCCAATTCAAGCTGCTGTAGTGATGTGATTTGATTTGGGGGCTGAACTGGGATCGGGGATGGTCTGGAATTGGGTATCTGTGATTGTGCTAGTTAACATTGCAGGCTGTGATTTGGGATTGTACAGAAAACTGAATAAAAAATGATGCTATCTGGGCTATCAGGCGTACAGTTGAACAAGTATTGTCAACAAAGTTTATTGGCTCTTGTGGTCTTTTTTTAACTGGGAAGGTGAAAAACAAATATACAGAGTTTTTTTAGAAAACCAATATTTAGAGTACTATCCAGATATGTGCATGAATTTGTACAAATTGATCACTGTGAACCAGCCAAATTTTCAATCTCTCTAAACTGCATCCAGGCAGTCCAAAGTTCAAACCATACAGTAGGAAGCGTGATCGAGTTCTCTGAGCTCCGATTAGATTGTCTATACAATCCATTCTTCTGAATTCAGATAATTCTACCATCTCTCTGTAGACAGTTTAAACCATATATATAGAATAGACACATAACACACTACAGCATCATGTAGAATTAGTGAATGCTGTCTATGAATGGAGGCACGTAACCTCTCACCACACAATATGACATTCTCACTGCAAGAATCACCAGGTACCAAAACGGTTTACCATTACCCCTCAGCTGGCCCAAGGATTGTAAAAGCCTCTTCAAATCTTCAATCACGCCAGCATCATCATCATTTACATGGACCTTCAGCTTCTTTTGCATATGAGACCCAACTACCACATCCCAACGCAGTCATAATCTGATCCACGCATAGGACTTGCCACAGGTGCAAACCTTAAGAACTGGATTAGGCCATGGCACTTACATGCTGTTATCAACAAACACAAAACACTCAGCAGTTCTCATATGGAGAGATGCTATGCAAATAATTAACTGACATAAAAACTGTAACAGGATGAAATCCTACTGTTGCATAAGGTGAAGGAATTGTGTTTAAGTTTCTTCCGTCATATTACTAGTTTACTACTACGGAGTAATAGAAATAATGAAGACCACAGACCAAGTTTCAAATTTACACATGTGAGTAGCATTACCATAGGATGATCCCATATGAAACAGAACACCCTAAATGTAAATAGCAATATCAACTACTTGCTTGACTGCTGCTCTAAACCAGGCCGCCTCCTAAAACAAACTTCTCATGGTACCAGAAATGCAACTTTACAGACATGTGATGATAAATCATTTTAAGATCTGCAGGCAACTGGTACTATCTAACAGAGGTAACCAAAAGAAATAGCACAAGAGGTTAGGCTCAAAGCAGAGTTTCATGAGAAGCAGGTATCATGAGAACCAGTATCAATTAAATCATTTCGAATGAACCTTTGAAACAAACAAATCTCCCTGTTTCTTCACAAGTCAATAAATCAAAGATACCCACATGTATTCCACACTAGTGACGTATTTGTTCCCGCACTATGGTTCAAGATGGTTCAAGAGAAGCTGACGGCACAGCAAAGGGCATACTACAGCTCTTAACAAGCCCAAAGCTGCAGGATAACCATAAACTATTTTGTAATCAATGCATAAATACATTTCATAATATTACCAATGATATAAATACAAATATCTTACCGATTTGCACCATAACCTTCACACTTGAGCCATCAGTTGTGGTAATGAACCATCCACCATGACTTCTGAACTGGTAACAGGTGTCTTGGTTTTTATGTGTCTGGGCAATTTTCTCACTCCTTATGTCTGGTAACCTATTAAGTGGCCCAACTAATTGATCAAGCAGAAAGAATAATATAGTCTTAGATTCTTACAAGGGAACACCGTAAGCTAAAATTCATTTACCATTGTATAACACTAGAGAACCTCAGTAAAGATATAAATTTAAGCAGAATTCCACAAAAATACTAAGAAGATTCTGGGAAACTTTTGGGGGTAAATAGTTAATTTTATCAGCTAAGATTCCTATATATAGCTAACTATAATCCCTGATGCACCCGTCGAAATTGATTTGTATGTTGACATACAATGGATGGTCACATGCTTCAGAGGCAGCCTGTGCAAGTCAAATGAGTGGAAGTCCAGAATTTCTTTTCCAGAGCAATAGAGGAACTTTAAGATCCACTTGCTTATAGATTTGTAAAAGATGAACCCTGAATGATGTTCTTGTGTTCACAATTTACAAGAGTCCAATCACGCTGAACAATCAATCCCGTTAATCTGGGTAACAGTTGAACATGTATTTTGTTAACAAAATCAAAATTTTCATGGCACTGGTATTCTCTTAACAGGGAAGGTGAAAAGCAAATCTAAACCTAAAAAATTTATACTATCAACAATACATACAAATGAACCTTACACCACCCATATCTGTGCAGGAATTTGTATTATTTAATCACTATGAAGGCAAGCAACAGTTTTGGAAGAAGCAGGAAAATTTTCAATTTATCTTGGAGCTGCATCCAGGAAGTCCAAACCATATAGTAGGAAGGGTGATCAAGTTCCCTGAGCTCCGATTAGATTGATGTATCTATACAATTGACTGTTCTGAATTCAGACAATTCTACCATATCTCCGTCGGCGGATCAAACCATACATAGAATGGACATATAGAAAGCTAGAGCATCATGTAGAATTAGTGAATGGTATCTATGAATCTAATGGTTGGTTTTACATGAGGTAAAGTAATACCGTACTCATTTGTCCATTCAACCGGTAAAATCCATTCAACTAGAAACATAACACAACTGTCAGCAGATCCACTCACCTAGAAACTCTCCAAGTACATCATCCACTCAGATTCCACAATCAATGTCCATAAACCACGAACATGCCTGCGGCAACAAATTGCAAAAGCCAGCCATTTTAGGTTCACTGTACTGTACACAAATCAGACGTTCACCAGCCAAACGAGCAGGAGGGAAGACGTAACCTGGAGTGTTCCCGTCACCGTCACTGCGACACTGCCTTTGAACTCCACATGCCGCTTCCAATGCATCGGTTAAAGACATCGAGCAGCAAGAAATTTTCAGCCTCCGTTGCCCATTGATGAAATGAATACCGATCCTCAATAGTCACTATTAGTCAGTTACGAGAAGGGATGAAAGAAACAGATGAGGGAAGGCGTACTGACGCCGTGGGCCTCTTCGATGGCGCGGGTGAAGGGGGAGCGGCTGCCGGACTTGTCCACTCCTTCCTGCGCCCGTGGCCGGAACATCCCCGGCAGCCGCGAGACCGGATTCTTCGGCATCGCTTCCCTACCTGGTACCTCCATCCCCTGTCTTCCCTACCTGGCCGCGAGGCTCGAAGCGACCGCCGCACTGGTCGCCTCCGTCTCTGTGTCCCGCTTGGCCACAGCGACGCCGGCAGTCCGCCACCACTCGTGTGTCAGGTCCGGCTGCAAGGCGAGGTCAGTGGGTGTCAGGGTGTGTCTCTCGCTGGAGAACTCGGGGATCAGCAGAAGGGGCGTGTCCCTGACAGGTAGACCCTACTGGGTTCACGGGCTCCAGCTGCAGCGAAACACCCCATGTTATGCTATTTTTCAATATACACATGGGTTCCAAATTACTATTCGTGGTTAATTTTTTCATGATATTTAACTATATGTCTTATTTAAAAATTTTGTCTAAATATATAAACTAATAAATTATACTTGAAGTACATACGATGAAAAAGCAAGTCATATATAAAATAAATAATACTTGTGAATTTTTTTAAATAAAACGAATAGTCAAACGTTAAACGAAAAAGTCAACCATGAATAGTAATTTGAAAAGGATGTAATATCATTTACGGTCAATTCAGCTGAGAATCTGGTACCATGCGGCATGTTTTTGTTGCTGGCCCGCCGAACACATTTGCAGCACGCGACTTGTGCTAGTTGACGTGTTTCGAAACACCATTGTGCTAGTTGATGGTGATCCGCCTAAGTTTTCAGATGTTGCATGAATCGATTACGCGCAGAGGCGACGTTACGTTGAGCTGTGGCGCCAGGGTAACAAAACTTTTGTCACTGGTTTGGCTCATGTTCATAGTGTAATTCTTCAGATTATTGTATGCTCCTTGAACTGTGCACTATAGTAAATTTGAAGCTAGCTTCGCCCCCCTGATTACGCGCATGGAATCCTACATCATTACTAATCACCATTCGATCAAACTTAAGCGGGCATGACAGATTTATATTGGTTAGTAGTGTGGTAACATTCAGCAGAAGAGACGACATTGCACGATTTCCATGTCACCATGCCGACGCGTCCGTCTCATGGCAAGTTAAGGTTTCGGGTTAGGTTAGGCAAAAGAATTGAGTGATGACGGATTTGGGGTTATCTTTGCTCGAGGCTTCTTCACCGGCTTGTTCACCATTTTTTGCTGAACTTGTATCAAATAATATTGGGATCTTCTTCAAAATAAATTTGAAGCCGCTAAAACAAAGCCCTGTTTGGTTCGAGGGACTAAAGTTTTAGTCCCGTCACATCGAATGCAAGAATACTAATTAGAAGTATTAAATATAGATTAATTAAAAATGCATTACATAAGCGCAGACTAATTTACGATACGAATCTATTAAGTCTAATTAGTCTATGATTAGACAATATAATGCTACAGTAATAATTTGATAATTATGTACTAATTATAGGTTAATTAGGCTTGTTAGGTTCGTCTCGCGGAGTATATATGATTTATGTAATTAATTTTATAATTAGTTTATGTTTAATGCTTCTAATTGTCACTTATTTGAGGGACTAAACTTTAGTCCTTAGAATCCAAACACACCCAAAAACAAAATGGCTTCGGCTTCACGGGCTCTTCTAAGAGCCATTTTCAAGTTTGGAGGAGCAAGAACCCTTCCAAACGGGGACTTTAAGAGTAAACGACAAGTGCAACAACAACAGCAGTTTGCAACGGAACCTCAATCCAAGTCTATCTCTCAACACAACGAGATGATCCCAGCACACTGGGGTCCCATTCCAACCTCACCACCTCCACCTCTCGAGTCGATGGTCAGCTCCGACCTTTCCATCTCAACGACCAACGTCGGGTCCTACCCTGCACTAGTAGCACTCAACCAGTTTTAAAAAGTGGAAGGTAGAATATCCCAAAGTTCTAATCAGTGTAACAGAACGCTGGGGTGTCCATGACCAAGGACGTGGCTATATGTATAGCTTTAACTTTGCAGAGTGTGTACACATGGACTCACCTGGGCTGCGAGATAGTGTACGGCCATCTCGAGACACAACCCACAACCACGCCTCTCTAACCAGAACGGTACCATCTTGTATCCCCGAGCTTGGGAATCATCCGGCAAGCTGAATGACCTGGGGCTGTGAATCTCTAGCCTAGCCAAAAGTGGTGTCGAGGGTCTCGGAAACAAGGGTTGAAAGCAGCTGGGCTCTGAACACCTTCGTGTAACGGAAAGCCCAATCCTAACACACTGCTCCGACAGGTCTAGTACCGCCTAGTTAGGAAATGGCTGGAACCCCTCCCATAGAGGTAAGTGGCGTGCACGTTTGACAAATTCCCACGAAGCATAGTTCTACCGATGTATCCTAAACCAGAGCAAGCAAGTCTCCAAATGTGTATCCACCACGTGGTCCGCCATCGACACCTCTTACAGGTGTCACCCAACTCCTCAACTCCATATTTCTCAACCATCCCATAAAATGTACCCGCCACAGGTACTCCGTAGGAAGTGCCCAAGTGCACTTCTCAAGCCCCGACCCGAAGATCGGTTAATGTCTGCTTACTCTAGCCGGGGGTTCGAAACTCTTCAGTTTTTCCCGCCCACAACTCATGCCAAGAGGTTTAAAATCATAGCTAACTCCTAACACGTGCATGCGCAGCATTGCACGACATGGTATATAGTAAAAGTAGGGTAACAAGGTTAACGACAATTAAATAAGGCTATGCATGGTTTATCAACATCATCCGAACAATGAAATAAAGCGCTAGCATTTCTAGTTCTATATGCCTAGTAGGAATTCAAAGGCGGAATGGGCGTGAATATGGAGAAAAGTAATCTTCTTCAGCGTAGTCGAAGGCGAGGTCGACGAAGTCGTCCGGGTCTTCCAAGGATCCTAATAATAGGATTTACAAATAAATAGCAGTAATCTACAAGCAAATAAACTCAAAACAAGAGGCAAGGAAGAACCAAACAACACCAAACACTACACTAACAGGTAGAGCATGATTTTAGAAAAATAATAAAACCGGTTTCATATTTTTCTGAGCTATGATTAATTTATTATTATTTTTGAAGTTTTAATCATATTCTAAATTTATTAAATAATTTCCGAAAAAGAAAAAGAACAGACAGGACATGTGGCAGCACCAGGACATGCCACGTGTTAGCACAATCAGCACTACTAACGTCAGCATGACGTCATCAGTGGATTCGGGTCCGCTGACGTCAGCATTGATCGGTCAACGCTGACCAGTCAAGGTCAATGGGCCCACTTGTCAGTCTAAGGAAGTCTATGGCAGGTGGGGCCGGTCTGACAGCAGGTTTAAGAAAAAGAAAAAGACAGGGGCTCCACGGGCTAGCATTGGGCTGAATTCCAACGGGCCGGCCCAACAATGGTTAGGCCACGGCGTGACTAGGTTTCGGTTGCGTGGTGGACCCACGAGCATCGGGTCTACGGGATCCAAGTGTGGCCGCTGCGGGATCTTCTGTGGCTAGGGGTGTGGCGTATCGGTGTGGTCTCCGGTGTGTGGCGTCAGGCAGCCAACGGCTTGGCATGACGCAGCTCGGTCTGACGGTGGAGCAGATCTCCGGCGAGGGCTCGTGTTTTGGCCTGGGGCTAGGTGTCAGGTGAGTGGGACAACACGGCCACAAGGCTTGGCCTTGGCATGGCTGGGGCACTCGCGTGCGCATGGAAAGCTCCAAGCTTGCCCACGCTGCGGCCATGGCGCACGCACAAGCCGGGCAGTCCCGGTGTACGGCAGCGAACACGACGGCCCTAGGACGGCGAGGAGCGGCAACAGCGAGGCTGTGGGGTGGCTAGCAGCGACGGGGTCCTACAAGAAGAGCACGGCTCAAAGGCCGACGACACAGGGGGCTTGCGCGGTGGCCATGGCACGAAGACCATCACAAGGAAGACGGGGCGAGAAGGATTGGGGAGAGGCGGCTGGGCGGCGGCTCACCATGTGGCGATGGTGTAGACGCGTTGGCTCAGTGGGGCTCGCGGGTCGGTGAAAGCGACGGCGATGACCCGGGCGGCAGCAGGGGCGTCGTTCCTTCCCGAGGCTCCTCTCTTCCGTAGGTGGCACTAAGGCGATGATGAGCTTGCGGGCACGGCGGTCCTCTTCTCCTCCCTAGGCTTACCCTCCTCTGGATCCTTCCCTGGCGCCTCCTCCCCTACTCCTCCCCCTTCTCCAATGGGTGCGGCGGCTAGCGTTGGGGAAAGCGCGGCTACGAGGATTAAATTGGGGAATGCGGCGCTAGGGTTTGGGGGTAGCGGGGTGCGTGCCGTCGATTCTTGGTGTCCGTGTGCGCTTTACGCGTGGCGGGCATCCGAGGGCGAGGTGGCTGCCCTTGGCGAGATGCTGGGGAGGGCACGCACGGCGCGACTGCACAGAGAGGGTGAGAGAGAGTGGCGAGGGAAGAGAGGTAAAGCTGACCGGTGGGTCCATCTCGTCGACGAGAGAAAGAAAGAAAGAAGTGAGGCGACGACTGGTTGCTGGGCCGGTTGGGCAGCGCTTGTCCAACTTGGCTTGGGCTAGAAGGGGTTAGGTGGTTAACGGGCTGGGTTAGTTTAGTTAGTAGGTGTAGGCTCAAGTTAAATAGGGAGGTTTAGGTTAGTTGTTAGATTAGTTTATATTTGATCAAAATTCAAATACAAACTTTACTCAAGAAAAATCCAAGTAAAACCAAAAGAAGATCCAACACAATCATGCAAGAATAATTAAATAATTTAAGTGCACATTCTTAATTTACTAGGAATTTTAAGATTGGCACAAGAATTAATTCCTTACATTATAAAGTCATTTCATGATTCCACATCAATTCATACAAAAATTTTGAAACTCTGATTTTTCATTACATTAACATAACGCAAAAATGTGGGATGTTACAGTCCTCCCCCCTCACAAGAATCTCGTCCTCGAGATTAAGGTCTTGCTAGGTCTTGAACAACTGGGGGAACTTCTCCTTCAGGTCGAACTGCTTCTCACAGGTAGCTTCTTGTTCAGTATGATTGCTCCATAACACTTTGCGATAGGGAATGGTGGTCCTCCTAGTCTCCTTTTCTGCTCTATCCAGAATCTTCACCAGGTTCTCCATGTACTCAAGTGTGTCTTGCAAATCCAATGCTTTAGGTGGCACCGCCTCATCTGGTAGACGCAAACACTTCCTTAGCTGAGACACGTGAAACACGGGGTGTACTCCACACATCTCCTCCGGTAGCTCTAGCTTGTAGGCAAGTTTCCCAAGTCTCTGCACAATCTTGTATGGGCCAATGAATCTAGGGGCAAGCTTTCCTTTGGCATGGAACCTCTTCGTGCCTCTAAGGGGTGACACCTTAAGGTACACATGATCTCTGACTTCAAATGAGAGATCTCTCCTCCTTTTGTCTACGTAACTCTTTTGTTGGCTCTGAGCGGCCTTTAGATTCTCTCTTACCTTAGCTACATTTACTTCTGTCTCAACAATGGAGTCGACTCCAAAGAAAATCATTTCTCCAACTTCTAACCACATCAGTGGTGTTCTGCACTTTCTGCCATAGAGAGCTTCGAATGGCGACATTTGTAGGCTGGCCTGAAAGCTGTTGTTGTAGGAGACCTCTGCAAATGACAAGCTCCTCTCCCAATATGATTTGTAGGTGATTACACATGCTCTCAGAAGGTCTTCTAGGATTTGGTTCACTCTTTCAGACTGACCACCTATCTGGGGGTGGAAAGCTGAGCTGTACTCTAAGGATGTTCCCATTGTAGCATGCAGGCTCCGCCAAAACTTTGCAGTGAATTGGGCTCCTCTATTAGACATGACGCTTCTAGGTGCCCCATGCAGCTTAAGAATGTTGTCAATGTACAGATCTGCCAGTTTGCTGATGGGGTGAGTAGCCTTGACTGGTATGAAGTGAGCGACCTTCGTCAATCTATCCACAATGACCCAAATGGCATCATTTCCTTTCTGAGTTCTTGGTAACCCTACAATGAAGTCCATGCTAATATCATCTCACTTCCACATTGGAATATCCAAGGGTTTAAGCAATCCAGCAGGCCTTTGATGTTCGTCTTTGATCCTCTGGCAAGTGTCACATCGAGCAACGTATTCCGCTATGTCAACTCTCATCTTCTTCCACCAGAATCGATCCTTCAAGTCCTGGTACATTTTGGTGCATCCTGGGTGGATTGAGTATCTCGAATTATGTGCTTCTGTGAGAATGGTCTTTCTGATTTGTTCATCTCATGGTACGCAGATCCGATCTTTCAACCAAATTGTGCCTTGATCATCAAAGCGATAGTCAGGTGCTAGCCCTTTCTTCATAGACTCTTTTAGTTTCCTAATCTCAGGACAACTATTTTCTGCTTGCTTGATGCATTCTTCCAAGTCATATTTCACCCTCAACTCATTCAGCTGACCTGCTTCAGCTTCTCGAGCTCTTCATGCAACTCTGGCTGACTTCCCTTCACCATTAGGTTGCTGCAATAGCTTTTCCTGCTCAGGGAATTTGCCACTACATGGCCTTGCCAGGGTGGTATTGGATATTCAGATCATAGTCCTTGATCAACTCTAACCACCTTCTCTGTCTCATGTTCATCTCTGACTGAGTGAAGTAGTACTTCAAACTCTTGTGGTCCGTGTAGATGTCACACTTGTTGTCAATCAGATAGTGTCTCCAAATCTTTAGTGCACGAACAACTACAGCCAACTCCAAATCGTGCTTCCTTAGCTGTCAAGACGCATATGCTACCACTTTGTTGTCTTGCATCAGCACACATCCAAGTCCTTGTCTCAAAGCATCACAATACACAACAAAGTCCTTGCGAATATCAAGCAATGTCAAAACTGGGGTAGTAGTGAGTCGGGTCTTGAGTTCTTGGAAGCTTTCCTCACACTTTTCTGTCCAAACAAATGGCATGTTGTTCTTGAGCAGCTCTGTCATAGTGTTGGGGGTGATCATTAGGGGTACCCAAACCTATGGGATAATCACCCTTGCCAAAAACGCAAACTATTGCCAAACTCATACACATATCAGGAAAGAGGAAAGCAAATAAGGCCCACGGCCCAACAAGAGTGAATGGCCCAGTCGGGCCACCTCGGCGGAGGCCTCGACGCGCGCCTCATTCTCCGCCTCGCTCAAGGGAAGCGATCCCTCGAGCGAATCGCAAAACTCCGTCTCGGTCGAGGCTTGAGGGTTGAGCCTCGAGCAACCCACAAAATGGGAAAAGCTCCACCTCGGTCGAGACCTTCCCCGACAAACAATTAATGCCGCTTAACGCCGCCGTGCATCCAAAGTCAAAAGGCAAATCTCATTCCATGCCGCTCTGACAGGCACGATTCCCGTCGCATCTACCAACTCCTGTCACTATGCTACCAACCGAGACTCTATGCGGACATGCTGACACTGTGCGAACAGGGCGCGTCACTCCAAGCTCCTGTGCAACCAACTCATGTGTCCCGAAGCCCTCGATCGGGCAGGAGAGACCCTCGAGTGGGTAACAGGATAAGGAGGAAGGACGACAGAGGCATGGCGGGCCATCCCGAATACTATACGACCATCCCCGGCACTGTGCGGACACGCTGCCACTGTACGAACAGGGCCGCGTCATTCCTACACCCTGTGCTGCCAACTCCCACAGTAACTTTCCACAAAAAGGGTTGTGCACAGGCATGGGGAACCCTCGAATTGGCGTACAAACGAGTCACTGGACACGCTGGTCAGCTCTGACCCTCGAAACCACTCCATGGCGTCACCAGCAGTACAGGAACCCTCCACAGGGATGGCAACGCCGCACAACAGTGACCAATGACGCAAGGACAAGGAACCACGCCTGGCACATTGATACCGGTGGGATCCGACCGTCAGTGACAGCGGCACTAACCGCATTGAATGCGGATTCCACGCGGCTGCGATGTCGGCCGCGCTTCGTATCAGGCTATAAAAGGAAGAGGCAGGGGAAAGGTTTTGCTCACCAAGCACTTGCCATCAGATTGCATCTACTATCTCCAAGCGTCGCTGCTCTTATTCTTCGCCCTTCTCGCACAAGCTCCACTCCTTACGTCCGCCGCCAGCATTCACCATGGTGACCATCACCGACCCCGCACCCTAGAGTCCGTCCATCACCACCGACGACTACCTCGCTGGACTGGTGGAGGCTAGGGTTCTGCCGGCGAATAGCGACCCGGCGAATCCCATGTGGATTGAGCCGCCGTCGTCCCACCATGAGCCCGTTCCACCGGAGGGCTTCGTCGTCAGCCTGGCGAGGCTACATGAGCGAGGGTTCGGGATCCCCCCTTCGCTGTTTTTCACGGGTTGTGCCTCCACTACGGTGTGGAGCTCCACAACTTCGCCCCAACGCCATCTCGAAAGATGCGGTCTTCATCGCCGTTTGCGAGGGGTTCTTGGGCATCGAGGCCCACTGGGACCTATGGATCCACCTGTTTCGGGGTGAGCTCCATACGGCCGCCGGTGAGTCTCGAGAGGTCCGCTGGGCAGTGCGTGTCGGGGGCCTCACTCTTCAAGTCCGGGGGCAGCGTAGTGGGCTCTACGTTCCGGCCACCATGACATCCAACAACGCTGACTGGGACAAAGGGTGGTTTTACATGCGCAATGTCGGCAACAAACTCCCGGTGTACACCGCCAAGGTGCTGCGGGAGCGACCGGAGGCCTGAAGCTACGACGTCTCCCCCGCCGACTGCCAGGAGCGGTTGAAGGTCTTCACCGACGCCTTCGGCGCACTGTCGCGGGCGGGGCTGACCGCGGCGGGCGTTATTGCCAACTTCAATCAGCGGCATGTCCTGCCGCTGATGGAGAGGGCATTACGCCTCGACTAGCTGAAGGCAGAAGCGCCCTGGGAGGGCTCAAAGATGAAGGAGGGGAGCCTCCTTGTCAAGCATTGCATCCACCGGGCGCGGCGAGCGGTGGAGGTGCCGAAGCTAGACTGTAAGGAGGCGGCCCTGTGGGCCGTCAAGATGTGCCCCGACGCGGGGCACCTAAAATTTGTAAGTTTTGACTTAATTTAGATTCAATTTGGTTTTTTACCCTCGAGGGTTATCCATTGCTAATCTGCAATTTTTTCTCAGGGGTTATCCCACAAGGGGTACCGCTCCACCCCCCTCCTCCCGAAGTCCGCGAGGCAAATCGCCTCTCTGCCGAGAGGCGGAAAGCGCGGAAGGACGCGACGAAGAAGAAGAAGGAGCAGAAGCGCCAGCGCAAAGCGGCGTATGAGAAAGAGTGCCGCTGGCGGGCGAGGGAGGGTCTCTCGCCCCCCACGACTCCAGAGAGCAGCCCGGAGGAGTCCTCCTGAGACGACCTCGTGGAGATCCCGCCACCTGCACTAGCGGCGGCGGAAGTGACCTCGCCCCCGAGGGGGCGAAGCCAGGAGACCCCAGCGTCATCGCGGGGTAGCGGGGCCTCGAGCAGCTCGGCGCCCTCGATGGCGCGAGCCACCCCCCAAGTGCTACGGCGACCACCCAAGGGGTTCAGATTCGAGGCCCGCCCGCGCCTGGGGCGGACAAGGGGGCCGCTGCCCCAGTGTCCACGAAGAGGATGCGCCAAGAGCTGAAGCCGCGGAGGTGGCCTGCCCGACCACCCTCGAGGGCAGCCGCGAGGCAGAGGAGAAGCCGGCGTCGTGTTTCCAGGAAAGTTCCTGGAGCCCCTTGCACGAGAGGGCGGTGGAGCCTCTACCCCGCATCGTGGCCTTCGAGGCCTGGTGCGATCTGGGGCTCGGCCGGCGCGGCGTCCCGCGCGGCCTGGCGGAGGGCGCCGAGGCTGAGCGGGTCCTTTGGGAGGAACAACAAGGTCTAGGGACCGCAATCCAGTTCATCCTTAACCAGGTCCTTGACCTCCACCTAGGCAGAGGCCTCGACGTCCACCTGGTAAGTACTCTGATCGTTAACTTCGTTGTGTTTTTTTTATTTTCCCCTTTCTCTTATTCTTATTTATTGATGCGCTAATGACAACGCTTGAGGGAGATGGCCGGCCGGAGGGTCGCCGAACTTGCTGACGTGCACACCGAGCTGCACCGCTGAGGGAGGCCCTGGCCTGTACCGAGCGGGAGCGCGGCCACGAGAGGGCCCTGGCCGTGGAGACGACTGATGAGGCCCTTCGGCAGGGGGGTGAGCTCCACCGGCGGACCGAGGCGCTGGCGGCACTCGATGGCGAGCTTCAGCATGAGCGCGCCGCCCTTGCTGAAGCCCGGAGGCAGCTGCAGCAGCGGGACACGGCCCTCGCAGCGGCCGAAGCCCAGCTCATGACCCAGGGCGAGGCCGTCGAGTTGCTCACCATGACGGTGGCAGAGGGAGACGTGGTCATCACCGAGCTGCGGGCCTCTGTGGAGGCCCAGCAAGGCAAGATGGCTACGCTCCGGTAGGAGGCCGACGCCGCGTGGGAGGAGCTGGCGCAGAAGGAGAAGCTGACAGAGGGTAAGTTTATTACCAACTTAACCTTGATTAAAAATTAGTTTTTTTTTGAAACTTATCTTATTTTGCTTTTGGGCTTTCAGAGCTGTGGAAGGTGGCGGAGGAGACTACCTCGCAGGCAGAGTCTCTCCAGGTGGCATGTTCGAAGGCCCAAGAGGACCTCGAGGCGCTACGGGACGTAGCCCTTGCCGTCTGCAAGGAGGTCGAGGGGCAAGAAGCCCCCAAGTCACAGGCGGGCAGCTCAGTGGCCAGCCGCCTAAGGTCCTTGGGCGGCTGCGTCACCGAGCGCCTGAAGGGGGTTCTCCGGCTCGGTGTGCAGAAGACCCTCGAGGTTATTTCGACACACTTGGTCGTGGACCTCGAGGTAGTGAGCGCCGGGTATGTGGTGGCGGACGACCTCGAGGACGACGCTGCGTTAGCCGTCGTGGAGAGCGCTGACGCCGGTGCCGCTGGTCCTGTCGTCGCCTTGTCGCAGATCTTCGATGGCGACCTCCTCCCCGACGCCGAAGACGAAGAGGCCGCCGCCCCCGAAGGCCCCGAAGATCCCGCTCCCTGAGTAGCTAGGGAAATTTTTGTAATAATAAGATCTTTTGTTTTGGATTGACGTGCCATCAAAAAATTTAATGTTTTATGTACGCACATGAGTTTTATTGAATGTTGTTTTCTTTATCATGTTTCCTCACTGAATTGCAAAGGGCTCGACGAGGAAGATTTCGTCCATAGATTAACTTTAGCGTAGGGTGGCGAGGGGAATGTCGTATCCTTTCGAAGGCGTCGGCCGTCCCTCGACTCGGCCGGCCCTTGGCCTCAGTAGCTCTATGCCTCGAATCATCTTTTAACATTTACTGGAGACGAACATGATAAAAGAATTTTGAAAGAAAAAAACCTTACAATTGGGACAATTTTAAGAGGGATGCCCCCCGAAATAGCCCCCGAGTGTGACTTGGCTTCTTCGAGGGTAAGCCGAGTCTTACGCATTCAAGATCTTTCTTTATTCATCGATTGTTATAAGTAAAGTACAAATGTACATAAATGCTTGGAAACTTAGGGGTAGAAGCAACATAGCTGTTGAATGTTCCAAGCGTTAGCAAAAACTTCGCCCTTCTCGTTCGCGAGCTTGTATGTGCCTGGTTTGAGGACCTCGGCGACGATGTAGGGCTCTTCCCATAGCGGCGTAAGCTTGTGGCGCCGTCGATTATCTTGTCAAAGCCTTAGCACCAGGTCCCCCTTGTTGAGGTCTCGTTGTCGAACCTTTCGTGCTTGATATCTCCGGAGAGACTGTTGGTACCGTGCTGAATGTAGGAGCGCCACGTCTCGAGCCTCGTCCACTTGATCGAGTGAGTCTTCACGAACTTGCTTGTTCTATTCCTCTTGGTAGGTTCTAAGCCTTGGGGACCCATATTCCAAGTCCAAGGGGAGGATAGCCCCGGCACCATAGACGAGGAAAAACGGGGTAAAGCCCGTGGCTCTGCTCGAGGTCGTTCTGATGCTTCACATTACGGAGGGTAATTTCGATACCCATTTTCCACCAAATCTGTTCAACTTATTGAATATTCTTGGCTTGAGGCCTTGTAAAATCATGCCGTTGGCACGTTCTACTTGGCCATTCATCTATGGATGTGCCACGGCCGACCAATCCACGCGGATATGGTGGTCGTCACAGAATTCCAAGAATTTCTTGCCTGTAAACTAGGTGCCATTATCAGTAATTATGGAATTGGGGACCCCGAACCTGTGAATTATATCGGTGAAGAACTATACGGCCTATTCAGATCTGATGCTGCTGATTCATCGAGCCTCGATCTATTTCGAGAACTTGTCGATGGCCACCAACAGATGTGTGAAGCCTCCAGGCGCTGCTCACATCGGCCCGACGAGGTCGAGCCCCCACACAGCGAACGACCACGTGATAGGGACGGTTTGCAAGACGTGAGCCGGGAGATGAGATTTGCGTGCGTAGAATTGACACCCTTCGAAGGTGTGCACGATTTCGTTGGCATCAGCGACAGTCGTGGGACAATAGAAGCCTTGGCGAAACGCATTGCCCACGAGGGTACATGGAGCCGCATGGTGGCCGCATATGCCGGCTTGGATGTCTCGAATGAGCTCCCTTCCCTCGGGAATGGGAATGCATCGCTGCAGAATTCCTGAGGGGCTGCGCTTATACAATTCCCTGTCGATAATGACAAATGACTTGGCCCTTATCGCGATGCGCCGAGCCTCGGTTCGATCCGAGGGTAGCTCCCCTCGGTCGATCCAAGCGATATACTGATCGCGCCAATCTCGAGATGATGGGGCCTCTTCGATCTCCATAATTTCACCCTCGTCCGCCGAGGATATCTCCTGACTCGAGGCTTCGGGCTCCTCTTTCAAGGGATCCTCGTCCATGCGCTCTATGCCCGCAGCCCCCGAGGGTTCGGCCTTCGAGGGAGTATCAGGAGCTTTGGGAGTTGGCTTGAGGTTGATGCTCGGCTCTACTAAGTCGCAGGCGAACACGTTCGGTGGAACAGTGATCTGACCTGACGCGATTTTGGCCAATTCATCAGCTTCCTCATTGTATTTTCACGCAATGTGATTGAGCTCGAGGCCATGGAACTTGTCCTCGAGCTGGCGTACCGCGTTGCAGTATGCTTGCATTTTCTCATCGTGTCATCTTGCCTCCTTCAAAACCTGGAAGATGACAAGTTGTGAATCTCCCCGGATGTCAATGCGCTTGACACCCAACTCTATAGCTATACGAAGCCCAGCGAGTAGAGCCTCGTATTCGGCCATATTGTTGGACGCCGGAAAGTGCAAGCGTGCCACGTGTCTTATGTGCTCTCTGAGGGGTGAGATGAAGAGCAGGCCCGCACCTGCACCGGCTTTCATCACCGGCCCATCAAAGTACATGATCCAACATTCTGCTTGGTTCTGAGGTGGGGGCAGCTGTGTGGCCGTCCACTCTGCCACGAAATCCGCCAAGATCTGTGATTTTATTGCCTTTCGAGGGGCATAGGTGAGGGTTTCACCCATCAATTCTACGGACCATTTGGCTATTCTACCCGAGACATCCTGGTTGCGGAGTATCTCCCCCAGGGGGAAAGATGAGACCACGGTGACAGGATGAGCCTCGAAGTAGTGGCGCAGCTTGCGCCGTGCTAGCACTACTACGTAGAGCAGCTTCTGGATTTGTGAATGTCGCGTCTTGGTTTTAATCAACACTTCGCTGATGTAGTACACTGGCCTTTGGACAGACAGAGCGTGTCCCTCCTCGATTCTCTCTACGACAATGACTCCGCTGACAACTTGAGTCGTTGCGGCTATGTAGAGGTAGAGGCGCTCGCCATCCTTAGGTGGCATTAAAATTGGTGCTCGTACGAGAGATACTTTTAGCCCGTCAAGGGCTTTTTGGGCCTCGGGAGTCCAAGAAAAATGCTCGTTTTTTTTAGGAGTCGGTACAGGGGCAAGCCTTTCTCGGCGAGACGCGAGATGAACTGGCTCAGGGCTGCAAGGCAACCCAATACCCTTTGTACCCCCTTTAGGTCTCGGATCGGTCCCATCTGCTCGAGGGCCGAGACTTTTTCAGGGTTGGGCTCAATGCCTCGCTAAGAGACAATGAAACCCAAGAGCATGCCTCGAGGCACCCCAACGACGCATTTCTCTGGATTTAGTTTTACCCCGTTAGCCCAGAGACAATCAAACGCAATGCGCAAATCGTTTACCAGGTTGTCCGCCTTCGTGGACTTTACAACGATATCGTCAACGTATGCCTCTACGGTCCGCCCGATATGATCCCCGAAAACACGAAGCATACACAATGGTATGTGGCTCCGGCGTTTTGAAGACCAAATGGTATCATGACATAGCAAAAAATGCCAAAATGCGTGATAAAAGAAGTTGCGAGCTGGTCGGGCACTTTCATCTTAATTTGGTGGAAACCAGAATAAGCATCAAGGAAACATAATAGCTCACATCCCGCAGTTGAATCCACAATTTGATCGATACATGGTAAAGGAAAAGGAACTTTTGGACATGCTCTATTTAAACCAGTATAATCTATACACATCCTCCACTTCCCATTCTTTTTCTTAACTAAAACAGGATTAGCGAGCCAGTCAGGGTGAAATACCTCCTTGATGAATCCAGCCTCGAGGAGCTTGCGTAGCTCTTCACCAATGGCCCGGCGCTTTTGCTTGTCGAAGCGTCGCAGGCGTTGAACCACCGGCTTGGAGTGGAGAAGGATGTCAAGGGAGTGCTCGACGACCTCCCTCGGTATGCCTGGTATATCCGAGGGGCTCCACGCGAAGATGTTGGCGTTGGCGCAGAGAAAGTCGACGAGCACCACCTCCTATTTTCCTTCGAGGATCGAACTGACCCTCACTGTCTTGTCGTTGGGAACGCTAGGGTCGAGGGGCACAACCTTGGTGTGCTCTGTGGGCTTGAAACTGCCTGCATGCTTCGAGGTGGAGGCGATGGTTTCGTCGGCCATCTTCTCCAGGTCCGTGATGAGAGCCTCTTCCTTGGCGAGTGCCTCGGCGTTCTCGACGCATTCCACGTCGCATATGTAGGCGTGCTCGAACGATGGTGCCACCGTGATGACGCCCTTCGGCCCCGGCATCTTTAGCTTAAGGTAGGTGTAGTTCGGGATGGCCATGAACTTGGCGTAGCATGGACGGCCAAGGATGGCGTGGTAGGCACCTCAAAATCCCACTACTTCGAAGGTCAGGGTCTCCCTGCGTAAGTTGTCAGGCGTGCCAAAGAAAACAGGCAGATCGATCTGCCCAAGGGGTTGAACTCGCTTTCCCGGCACAACGCCATGGAATGGCGCTTTGCTAGGGCGTAGCTTGTCCCTCCTGATGCCCATAACCTCCAAAGTCGAGACGTACATGATGTTGAGGCTGCTGCCTCCATCCATGAGTACCTTGGAGAACCGGGTGTTGCCAATGATGGGGTCAACGACGAGCGGGTACTGCCCCGAGTTCGGGATGTAGTTAGGGTGATCCTCTCGACTAAAGGAGATGGTCTCCTCAGACCAGTCGAGGTCAGATGGCCCGGCCTTGTGTATGGAGAACACCTCTCGGCGCACGCGCTTGCGCTGTCGAGATGTCATGTTCGTCGTCGCCCCCTCCCCCCCCCCCCCCCCCGAAAATGAAGAAGACGTTCTCCACCTCCGGGAAGCCTTGGCCACCCTCGTCGCCCGTGTCCTTTTCCCCCCATCTTCCTTCGAAGCGATGCGATTGAAATATTTCTTTAGCATTTCGCATTGCTCGAGGGTGTGGGTAATGACGCCGTTGTGATAAGAGCAAGGTTTATTGAGCATGTCATTGAAGATGCCGCCTCCTCGAGGGGGGCCTCGAGGAGCTTTGTGCGCAGGGTCGACTGTGAGGATTTCATTGGGGTCCTCGATCCGCTCTTGTCAGCGCGAGGCTTTCTGGGCCTTCTTGCCCTACTTGCCTTGGTTCTGTTTCTTTGTGGAGCCCTTAGACTTGCTGCCCTCCGCAAGCGTTTCTTCCGTCTGTTTCCCCCTCCTGCCATCGAAGATGGCTCCAACCGCCTCCTCGCCAGAGGCAAAGTTGGTGGCGACGTCAAACAACTCATTGACGCTGGCAGGAGGGCTTCGTCCCAACTCACGCACCAAGTCCTGGCAGGTTGTGCCCTCGAGAAAGGCATAGATGACCTCGGAGTCGCCCACGCTTGGGAGCTCGGTGCAGCGCTTGGAGAAGCGGCGGATGAAATCACGTAGGGACTCATTGGATGTTTGGCGACACCCTCGAAGGTCCCACGAATTTTCAGGGCGCACGTAAGTACCCTGGAAATGACCCACGAACGTTTTCACGAGGTCATTCCAATCGTGAATTTGGTTTGCGGGTAGGTGCTCGAGCCATGTCCGCGCAGAATCCGCCAAATGGAGCGGCAAATTGCGGATGATCATGGCGTCATCGGCCGCGCCACCCAGTAGACAGGCGAGGCGGTAGTCGTTGAGCCATACCTTGGGATCCGTTTCCCCTGAGTACTTGGTTATGGTCGTTGGTTGCGGAATCGTGCGGAAATCGGGGCCGCACGAATCTCCCGGCCAAACACCTGGGTTCCCGGGGGTTCCGGTATTGGGCTCTTGTATTCATCGCTATCGTAGCGGCCTCCACGTCGAGGGTGGAAGCCACGAGATGTGCCATCCCGCTTCTTTCTGTTGAGGAAGTTACGGGCATCGTCGTCGCTGGTGTCTCTGCGTGTATCAAGGATCTGCTCCTTGAGAGACTTCTTCTCGATGCGTTTGTGCACTGAGGGTGCCTTCCCCTTATTTGATGATGGGGATGGCACAATATCGTCCCTTCGCGGGGTTCGTACCGATCCCTCGTGCTCCCGCATACCTCCACCGACTTTTGGGCCTTCTGAGTTGCGTATGCGGGAGGCTGAGCTTTCGGCTTGCTGCACAGCTGCTTGCTCGATGAGGAGCTGCGCCTCACGGCGCAGGTTTCAGCCTTCAGGCGTCGAGGGCTTCGGCATGGCCCGGATCAAGGTCACCATAGCAATGAGCTTTTGGCTGGCCCTGGCCAACGCGAGTGGGTCGTCCACATCGTCGTCAGCCTCGATGCGGGCTCGAGCTACACGCCCGGCCTCCCTGGCACGCGCGCCACACACAAGGCGGTTGTCCTCAAGGGTTGCCCGAAGCTTCTGGACTTGTTTGCGCTCTTCCTCGAGCTTGGCCTCAAGTTCGTGGACTTGGGCTAGCTGCGCTTGCGCGAGTGCAGCGTTGTCAGGTGCCTGCTCGTTATTCTTGGCTCCCACTGGCTCTCCTGCCCCGTCATCTTCATCATCCCTTCCCGGGAGGACGACGAAGCATTCCCTGGAGGGATCATAATCCTCCTCGCTAGAGTCGTCGGAGCAGGTGAGGCAGTAGTTTGTTGCAGCTTGGAATGACATAAAGGCCTCACGATCACGAAGCCCTGAGTAGTCCCGTTCGGGGACCCTCTAGCCGCTCTCGTGTGCCTCGCTGTCAGAGTCGGGGTAGTCATCGTCTGGCGAAGTTGCGATGAGGTTGCGAATTGAGAGCAGATGGTGCCCTGGCAGATCCTCGTACACTGTCATGTCCGTGCCAACTGACGAGGAGTTGGTCATGGTTGTGGTGTGCATCTCGCCGTGGACCTGCGACGGGTCGGCCGTGCTATCCCCGGCACGCGCGATGTTGTGCCTGATGTCGATGGCTGGGTATTCCTTGCCGCTTCCGCAGGGATCGGCGTGCCGGCCTCGACTCGCTCGGGGGAGCCGGCGCGAGCCGCTCTGCGTCGTTCCGCGCGCGCTCACCGTGCGCGCTGGCGCGAACGCTTCCTACGTGGCGGTGGCGGTGGTGGTATTGGTGCTGGTGTGCCCACGCCGGCGCTCCTCGTAAGAAACTGCATGTGGTAACCATTGCCAGTCGCCCTGAACTCGAGGCTCCCGAACCGGATTTCGAATTTGGCGGGAAATAGGTCCGAAGTCCCCATCGGAAAGGGATTGTCGCGTATGACACGAGTTGCCATCAAGGGAGATAGTGGACGATGTGGTCGATCACAACGCTCCCCCTACCTGGCGCGCCACTGTCGGTGTTTGGAAAGCGTGGTCCTGACACCAACCAGAAATGTGTTGTGTTCCCACCCTTGATGGTTGTGGCAGAAGGTAATGTAATGACACAAGATTATCCTGGTTCCGGTCATAAGACCGTACGTCCAGCAAAGAAGATGTGTGCAATGTATTATCCTGCACTGGACTGCGAGTAGTAGGGGATAAAAGCAGGTTGAGAGAAGAGGCTAGGCCTCCAAGTCCTAGATGATGGTGGTGATGATTGAGGCAGAGTGCCAATATCAGTGGAATGTGGAGTGCGGTAGTTGTCTCTTATCGATCGCCCTTGCATGAGCGTGCGCCTCTCCTTTTATAGATCAAGGAGGAGGGGTTATAGGCGTGTGTCAATGTGCAGATACAGTTGTTGCATGGTTGTAGGCGTGGCGCCGGGCGTGGTTCCTTGTCCTCTTGTCCTTGTCCACTGTTGCGCGGCGTTGCCGTTCCTGTGGTGCCTTCTTGTACTGGTGGTGACGCCACGGAGTGGTTTCGAGGGTCTGAGCTGACCAGCGTGTCCAGTGACTCGTCTGTACGCCAATTCGAGGGTCCCCCATGCCTGTGCATAGTCCTTTCCGTGGAAAGTTACTGCGGGAGTTGGCAGCATAGAGAGTAGGAATGACCTGGCCCTGTTCGTACAGTGGCGGCGTGTTCGCACAGCGCCGGGGATGGTCGCATAGTACTCGGGATGGCCCGCCATGCCTCCGCCGTCCTTCCTCCTTATCCTGTTACCCGCTCGAGGGTCTCTCCTGCCCGATCGAGGGCCTCGGGATACAGGGGTTGGTAGCACAGGAGCTTGGAGTGACGCGCCCTGTTCGCACAGTGTCAGCATGTCCGCACGGCGCCTCGGTTGGCAGCACAGTGACGGGAGTTGGCAGACGCGACGGGGATCGTGCCTGTTAGAGTGGCGTGGCGAGAGATTTGCCTTTTGACTTTGGATACACGGTGGCGATACGCGGCATTAATTGTTTGTCGGGGTAGAGGTCTCGACCGAGGCAGAGCTTTTCCCGTTTCGCGGGTTGCTCGAGGCTCGACCCTCAAGCCTCGATCGAGACGGAGTTTTACGATTCGCTCGAGGGATCGCTTGCCTCGAGCGAAGCAGAGATTGAGGCGCGCGTCGAGGCCCCCAGCGAGGTGCCTCGACTGGACTATTGACTCTTGTTGGGCCGTGGGCCTTATTTGCTTTCCTCTTTCCTGATATGTGTGTGAGTTTGGCAATAGTTAGTGTTTTAACAAGGGTGATTATCCCGTAGGTTTGTGTACCCCTAATGATCGCCCCCAACATTAATATAACGAGCTAGCTCGGCTCGTTAACAAAGCAAGCCAGAGAAGCTGCTCAGCTCGGCTCGTTTGCTAGCTTGTTTGACTCGATTAGCTCGCGAGCCAGCTCGTATATCATCAGCACACATATATTTCTCGTATAAAAAATATTTATGACACACTAAAATAAAAAATAACTATTCTATACATATTTCAAGCTCAAACATTAGATAGAAGCGATAATAGTTCACAACATGATATCACCACACACTACCAGAATGCTTCACATCCGCCCGCCTCCTCCGCCTCGGCCATTTTTGGACCCGGTGCTGATGGGGCTTCAGCACCGGGTCCAACGGCTAGGAGCGGGGGCGGCGCTGCAGGGTGTCAGGGCGGATACATTAGCACCGGGTCGTGGCGAGACCCGGTGCTAATGCCCCCCCTTTAGCACCGGTTGCAGCCAGCAACCGGTGCTAATGTGCCCGAGGCCATTTAGCACCGGTTGCTGGCTGCAACCGGTGCTAATTGGTGCACATTAGCACCGGGTCTTGCCACGACCCGGTGCTAATGTCTTTTGTATATAGCACCTTCTTCCTCCCCCGGCCGAGCCAGCTGAACACTTAGGCGCTGTGTTCATGCTGCTCGGCCGTGGGAGGGGAGGTGCTGCCCAAATTTTTTTCAAAATTTGTGAAGATTCTACTCATCTAAGGAGCACTACAAGGTACACTCTTTCATTCTCTAATGTTTTATTTAGCTTGTAATCCTTCTATGATTTAGAAATAGAGGGATTTGTGAATCAAAGTAAAGCTAGCTAGAGAGAGCTTGTGTTCTTGGAGGAGAGAGAGGAGAGAGCTTGAGTTCATGGTGGAGAGAGTGTTCATGTTGTGTTTTAAATGGAGAGAGAAGACAAGCTAGTTAGTATTTTGTTTTGTATGACTTGTGAATAGTTATAAGGCTTATGTATTTTATTTATTAGAGAGGTTTATTTATTAAAAGTTGGAATAGTTATTTATTAATTTAATGAAATATATATTATTAGTTATTTATTAAAAGGTAGAATAGTTATTTATTTATTTAACGGAAGGTATATTTATTTATTTAATGAATATAGTAATGTAGTTTTAGAAATTTATTTATATAATGGAATATATATTATAATTTGTATTTATTTATATATTAAATTTTTTTATCTTTAAATTGTATTATATATTTGTTATTGGTTAATAATGCAGATGAATAGACAATGGATGTATGGGGACCCCCACGCTCAGGCGTTCCGTGATGGCCTTAGGACGTTTCTCGATGCCGCCGAGGCTAACAGGACGCCGTCCGGTTTCATGTTCTGCCCATGCACCCATTGTAAAAATATACAATCGTACAAACAAAGAGGTTGTCTTCAGGTGCATTTGATGAGGCACGGTTTCATGAGGAATTATTCTGTTTGGACGAAGCACGGTGAAAGAGGAATTCTAAAGGATGAAGATGAAGAAGACGAGGCCGATGACGACATTCCGTTATTGGCTCAATACTACGGTTCCTTTGCATATGCTGCAATGGGTGATGCCGATGAGGAAGATGTTGCTCGGGAAGGCAATGCTCAGGAAGATGTTGCTCAGGAAAATGAACCTACTGATGGACTCGGGCAAATGTTGCGTGATGCCGAGAAAGACTGCGGCAATGATAAGGAACTGAAAAAGATACATCGCATGTTGCAGGACCACAAGACTGACCTGTACCCAGATTGCAAAGAGGGGCTAAAGAAGTTGGGTAGCACACTTGAACTTCTGCAGTGGAAGGCAGCAAATGGTGTTACTGATAAGGGTTTCGAGGAGCTACTGAAACTCGTAAAGAAGATTCTTCCAGAGGGTAACAAATTGCCATCGACGACGTATCAAGCAAAAGGTGTTGTTTGCCCTCTCGGTTTGGAGGTGCAGAAGATACATGCGTGTACTAATGACTGTATCCTCTATCGCGGACAGTACGAACACTTGGATCGTTGTCCGGTTTGCACCTGCGCACGATACAAGATCAGGCGGCACGACCCTGGTGATGTTGGGGGAGAGCGTTCTAAGAAAAAAATCCCTACGAAGGTGATGTGGTATTTCCCTCTGATACCCCGTCTGAAGCGTTTGTTCAGGAACAAAGACCATGCCAAACTGATGCGCTGGCACAAAGAAGAACGTAAGCAGGATGACATGTTGAGACACCCCGCCGATGGATCCCAGTGGAGGAACATCGACAGAGCATTCCCAGAGTTTGATGCTGATGCGAGGAATGTTAGGCTTGGTTTAAGTACCGATGGCATGAACCCTTTTGGTGAAATGAGCAGTAGTCATAGCACTTGGCCCGAGACTGTTTGTATCTACAACCTACCCCCCTGGCTCTGCATGAAGCGGAAGTTCATTATGATGCCAGTGCTCATCGAAGGCCCAAAGCAACCTGGCAACGACATTGATGTGTACCTAAGACCATTGGTTGACGAACTTTTGCAGCTGTGGAAGAATGAAGGTGTTAGCATGTGGGATGAGGACAAGCTGGAGCAGTTTGACCTTCGAGCACTACTTTTCATAAGCATCAACGACTGGCCTGCACTAAGTAACCTATCAGGACAATCAAACAAAGGATATAAAGCATGCACTCACTGTTTAGAGGAAACCGAAAGCATGTATTTGAAACATTGTCGTAAAGTTGTGTACATGGGTCACCGTCGATTCCTTCCGGCGAAGCATGAGCTACGAAAGAAATGTGCGCATTTTGGCGGGAATGCTGACCGCCGTACAAAGTCGAGACACCGGAGTGGAGAAGAGCTATTTGATATGGTGAAGGACCTACACGTGGTGTTTGGCAAGGGAGACGGAAGCCAGGCTGCTCCGACGGGCGAGGATGGTCGTGCCGCGATGTGGAAGAAGAAGTCTATCTTTTGGGAGCTACCTTATTGGCAACGTTTAGAGGTCCGTAACGCGATTGATGTGATGCATCTGACGAAGAATCTTTGCGTGAACTTGATAAGCTTCCTGGGTACTTATGGGAAGCCAAAAGATACACTGGAAGCACGTCAGGAGCTGAAACGATTGAAGCAACGGACTGATCTACATCCAGAAAAGAGAGACAAAGGACGCTAGTACTTGCGTCCTGCCAGCTTCACTCTCAGCAAAGAAGAGAAGGCAAGCATGTTTGAATGCTTGAACAGTATCAAGGTTCCGTCTGGCTACTCCTCCAATATTAAGGGAATAATAAATATGATAGAGAAGAAGTTCACAAACCTGAAGTCTCACGACTGCCATGTGTTGATGACACAGCTGCTTCCCGTCATACTCAGGGGTGTGCTACCAGTTAACGTGCGGAAAGCCATTGTGAAGCTATGTGCATTCCTCAATGCAATTTCTCAGAAGGTGATCAATCCAGACCATTTAGATCAGCTACAGAACGACGTGGTGCAATGTCTTGTCAGCTTTGAGATGATATTTCCACCATCCTTCTTCAATATCATGACACATCTATTGGTTCACCTCGTCAAAGAGATTCGTATATTGGGCCCAGTATTTCTACACAACATGTTCCCATTTGAGAGGTTCTTTGCTGTCCTAAAGAAGTATGTCCGTAATCGTTCTCGTCCAGAAGGATGCATTGCTAAGGGATACGAAACAGAAGAGGTCATTGAATTCTGTGTTGACTTTGTCGACGATCTTATGCCGATTGGTGTGCCCGAATCACATCACGAGGGGAGACTTGGTGGAAAGGGCACGCTAGGGAGAAGATCGATGGTGATCAAGGACGTTGAGACATTTCGTAAAGCGCACCTCACAGTTTTGCAACAATCAACCTTAGTTGCTCCGTACATCGAGGAGCACATGCAGATTCTCAGGGACGAAAACTCAACAAAGTCTGCGGCCTTCATTCAGCGTCTGCACAATAGTACTTTCGCCGATTGGTTGCGAAGACGTCTTATGGGTGTCAAGGGCATTGATGCGCAGCTAGCTTTTGTAGCTAGAGGTCCATCGAGCACGATCTTGACATTCCAAGGATACGACATCAATGGGTATACATTTTACACAAGAGCCCAGGACAAGAAAAGCACCAACCAAAACAGTGGTGTCCGGATCGACGCGACAGACACCAATGGCAATACAAACTCATACTATGGAATCATAGAGGAGATATGGGAACTAGAGTACGGACCTTTGAAGATCCCACTGTTCAAGTGCCAATGGGTGAAGCTGACTGGAGGAGGTGTTAAAGTTGAAGCGGACTATGGAATGACGTTAGTGGACCTAAACAAGATTGGCTTTCTAGATGAACCGTTCGTCCTGGCCAAAGCTGTCACACAAGTTTTTTATGTGAAGGACATGGCTAGTAGACCGAAGAAAGGGGCGGATAAGAAAGGTGGGGGTAAGCAATTGGACCCATCACAAGACGAGCCAAAGCGTCATATAGTTCTTCCTGGAAAGAGAAAAATCGTAGGAGTTTAGGACAAGACGGATGAAGTTTATGATATGCTCGATGGCCGGCCTCCATTCTCAGTGGCTGATGACCCAAGCATCCTGTTAGCGGCGGAGGAGACACCGTATCTACGGCGTGATCACAATCAAGGAACATTTGTAAAGAGGAAGTTTATTAGTGTCCGAGTAAACGATGATGCCATGTAATTTAATTGCACTATGTTCCACCCAATTTGTAATGACTATATTTGCATTTATGTTCCACCTATGTTCTAAGATTTTCTATTGATTTATAAGATTGTTTTTATTAATTCTATCATTTTATATTGATTTTCTAGTAATTTATAAGATTTTCTAGTAATTTATAAGATTTTCTAGTAATTTATAAGATTTTCTAGTAATTTATAAGATTTTCTAGTAATTTATAAGATTTTCTAGTAATTTATAAGATTTTCTAGTAATTTATAAGATTTTCTATTAATTTATAAGATTTTCTATTAATTTATAAGATTTTCTAGCATTTTATATTGATTTTCTAGCATTTTATAAGATTTTCTAGTAATTTATAAGATTTTCTATTAATTTATAAGATTTTCTAGCATTTTATATTGATTTTCTAGTAATTTATAAGATTTTCTTATTTAATATATATTTTTAATAGGTATTAATAACTGAATTAAAACAAGTATTAATAACTATATATAAAAAACTATATTTATAAGATTCCCAAATAGTAGCCCCCGGTGCTAAAAGCCGGTTTGGAAACTGGCGCCAAACGAAAATTTGTGGCCTTTAGCACCGGGTTGATCTAAAATCCGATGCTAAAGGCCCCCAATTTTCGTGTGGCGCGAGTTACGGCCTTTAGCACCGGCTGTAGAAGACCCGGTGCTAAAGGGCTTTTAGCACCGGGTGGTGGGAAGACCCGGTGCTAAAGGGGGGCCTTTAGCACCGGGTGCTGTATAGACCCGGTGCTAAAGGGCCTTTAGCACCGGGTCGTGGCTGCACCCGGTGCTAAAGGCCCCCACCAATTTTCGTTTGGCGCCAGTTACAGCCTTTAGCACCGGGTGTAGAAGACCCGGTGCTAAAGGGCCTTTAGCACCGGGTGGTGGGAAGACCCGGTGCTAAAGGGGGGGCCTTTAGCACCGGGTCGTGGCTGCACCCGGTGCTAAAGACGGGGGACCTATATAGGCCGGGGACTTCTCTCCCCTCCCTCACTTCGCCCTCATCTCACAGATCGAAACCGCCGCCGCGCGCCCCCTCGTCTCCTCAGCCGCCGCCGCCCATCGCCGCAGCCGCCCATCGTCGTCCCCGGCCGCGCCGACGCCGCCGCCCATCGTCGTCCCCGCGCCCGGCCGTGGTCACCCGTGGTCCCCGCGCCCACGCCGCCGCCACCCGTGGTCCCCGCCGCCGCCGTCGTCCCCGCGCCCGTCGTCCCCGCGCCGGCGCCCCTCGTCCCCGCGCCGCCCGTCGTCCCCGCGCCGGCGCCGCTCCTCGTCCCCTCGCCGCCGCCGCCGCTCGTCCCCGCGCCGCCGTCGCCCGCCGCTCGTCCCCGCGCTGCCGTCGCTCGCTGCCCGTCACGGTGAGCCCTCTGTGAAGCCGGCCTTCGTGCCGTGCGTGCATGTTTGTGAGCCGGCCTTCGTATCGTGTGTACGTGTTTGTGTGTGCAGGTACCCGTTGCATGGCCGAACACGTTCGGGCACATTTGCTTAGCGAACGTGTTCGGCCATGCGCATTTGGTTAGCGAACGCGTTCGCTAACCCATACATTGGAAATGCATTGTATTGAAATATTAGAAATATATATGCTTCATATGTATTGAAAATATTAGAAAATATTAGAAATTTATTTTATTGGAAATACGTTGTATTGGAAATATTAGAAATATATATGCTTTATATGTATTGGAAATTTATTTTATTGAAATGCATTTTATTGAAATATTTACATTTAAATGTATATATGCTTCATTTAAATGTATATATGCTTCATTTAAATGTATATTGGAAATTCTATGTATATTAGAAATATATGTGCTTCATTTAAATGTATATTGGAAATGTTATATGTTTGTATAATGTATGCTTCATTTAAATGTATATATGCTTCATTTAAATGTATATTGGAAATTCTATGTATACTAGAAATATATGTGCTTCATTTAAATGTATATTGGAAATGTTATATGTTGGTATAATGTATACTATCGAAAATGTTTATTATCGGAAATTCTATCGCGTACCCGAACCCACCGCGCACCCGAACCCCTTAGCGAATCCGTTTTTCGCGCACCGACCCCCTTAGCGAACCCGTTCGCGTCACGCACCCGAACCCTTAACAAACCAGTTCGCGTCGCGTACCCGAACCCTTAGCGAATCAATTCACACCGCGCACCCGAACCCCTTGGCGAATCCGTTTTTCACGCACCGACCCCCTTAGCGAAAATGTTAGAAATATTGGTAATATGTATGCTTTGTATATATTTCTTATCAATTATTTTTAATTCTATAGATGGCGGACAACAACAACCCCGTCCCACCCATGCAAGAGGACAACAACAGCCCTGTCCCACCCATGCAAGAGGACAACGACACGTTCTTTGCGTATCAACTTTTTAATATTGTAACCCAACCAATGTCCATGGATGATGTGTTGGGGATCATTGGAAGGGACGACAATATCCAAGGCGACAATGTTGCAAGGGCCAAAAATGTTGAAGGGGCCGCCAATGTCCAGGGCGAATGTGTCCAGGACAGCACTATTGAAGGGGCCGGTAACGAGCCCTCGTCTAGTCAGGTGTGTATATAGATAACATAAATTTGTACTGTACATGTCAATTATGTATACCATCTCTATATCATCTCGTATATATATAATTTGTGTAGGCCGCCTCTGCTTCTACAAGTCGAGCTAAGAAATCAAAACGATCGACCACGAAGAAGCTGAAGGATGTCAAGTTTCACATCACTCGAGTGGAGGATGACGGGGAGCCAGTTGAGCCCCCAAAAGTGGCCAAGAAATTTGTATCTCAGTGCGGGGTAATTGTACGGGACAATGTGCCCATTAGTATCAGAAAATGAAAGTCCACGGACCCCACTGAGGAGTACGTGCTCCCCAATACAGAGAAGGAGATGCTATGGAGGGAATTAAAGGCAATATTCGACTGGCCTAGCACTCATGAAGCAGAACTGAGGGATTGGACAATGAAGAAGATGGCAGTTCTGTTTCAGGATTTCAAGAAGAAGTTGTACTCGCATTTTCTCAAAACCGGAGAGGCCCCGGATCCTGAGAAGTATAAGAAGATCACTGATGACGAGTGGGAAGCATTCCTTGAGTACAAAACCTCCGAAGAGGGTGCAACGGCTAGCGCTAGAAATGCTGGAAACGCCGCAAATAAGAAGTACTCTCATAAGATGGGTTCGGGAGGTTACAAGGCAAGCATCGCTAAATGGGAGAAGATGGAAGAAGATCTATATGCTAGAGGCATCACTCCAGCGACACATGACTGGCCCACAAGGACCAAGCATTGGTACTATGGTCATGGAGGCACCCTAAGCCCAATCGACGGCTCCTTAGTTTTTCCCGAGGACTTGCAAGAACTAGCTCAGCGTCTCCTCGATATCCTCAGGGCATCTGAGAGGGGAGAATTTGTTGCTGATAGAGACAGAGATGAGCTAACCTATGCCTTAGGGAACAAGGAGCATCCTGGACGGACGCGCGGCGTAGGCACAAACATCTCATGGAAGAAAGGTTTCCAAGAGCATGCCGCCACCTATAGGAGCCGTTCGAGGAAGAAGGCCTAATATGAGCAGAGGGTGAGGGACCTAGAGCAAACGGTTGCCGCCCAGGGCTCAAAGCTCCAAGAAATGGAATCAGAGATGGAGCGACGGATGAAGGTAGCATGGCTGTAGATACAACAAGCCACAGGCGGGACCGGTTCCACAGAGCATGCACCTCTCCAACAAGCCGCAGGCGGGACCGCTTCCACAGAGCATGCACCTCTCCAAGATGCGGCCCTTATTAGCCCTCCACAACAATATCAAAGCAGTCACGCTTCCACACAGGCCGCCGAAGCGGTCCGTTACCCCGTGGATGAAATAACTCAACGGACCGCGTACGAGCTTGTCGTCAGGCAGAAGAACTTAGCTGTGGTGGTACGTATGCGACCTTAGTTCATATTGCATACATTTCACCGTAAATACCATTCATTTACTAACTTTCTTTGTGACTACTAAATTATCAGGTCGCATACGGTATGACCAAACGTGTGGAAGAAGGGCAAAAATGGCACTGCAATGACATTCCACATGGTTACGTACCTGTTGAGGTGGAGCAAGTCGTCACCAACTGGGAAGACTTGGAACTTGACATCCCCGGAGGTGACGGAGAAACAAAATTCGGTCAGTGTTCTCACTGCATCATTCTATGGAGCAAGGCAGACGTCGTCATACCCGGTACACCTGCGGCTACCAACAAGCCTCCGTCACCTCCACCGTCTCCAAGAGATCCACCGGATCATGACGATTCTCCGGGAGCTCCTGATGCAAGCCCGTCTCCTCCGCCGCGGAGGTCTCCGCCCCCTCCGCCGAAGAGGGGACGCCGCACTAAAGCCTCTGCCCCCACTCCACCATGGAAGAAGGCGCGGAAAACCAGAGAGAAGCCCGCACCAGAGAAAAGAGCGGGTGAGAAGACTCTAGAGGAGCTCGAAGCCTCGGTCAAAGCAGACACAAAGAGGCAAATGGCCGAGTGGAGGAAAAAACCGGAGCCGGAGCCGAAGCTTGATCCCACTGTCGTCCAGTCATTCCTCGGTAATTTGAGCAAGGGTCAATAGAAGGAAGTAATAGTAACAGACTATGACCGCTCATTACTAAAATCTCGCCGGAAGCGGAAGGCTGCAGATAAGGAGGCGGGCCCATCTAAAAAGGTTCCTCAGCTCGGCGAGCAACCTCAGCGGCCCTTGGGTCCATTGCCATCTCTGGACGAGATTAACGTGCAACGAGTAATGGCCGAGACTGGACTATCCAGAGCGCAAGTCCTGGGGGAAGAAGAGGTGCCTGTAAACACAACGTTGAAGTGGCCGTTTAAGCTTGGCGAGCCTATGGTCCCTCCTGAAATGGAGAGCAAGCTACAGACGAAGATGCGTCGATTCCATGAGTGGTACTTGGAAGAATCAAGAAGGAATAAACGGCGCATGATCAAAGTAGGCGTGAAGGACCATGATTTCTACAATGGTGACGAGGATTGGGTCTGGCTGAGGTTTCAGGATATATATGAGTTGTACCACCGCGACGCCATGGACGTGGATTTGATCACCTGTTGGACACTGTAAGTACTTTGTTGTTGCTTATAATTCACAGTTTGAAAACAATAATTCCAATCTATGCTCACGCGGGCTTTATTTATTGCTTAACATATGCAGAATGGAGATTCAAAAATGTCGAAGATCCTCAATATATGACGTTGGTTTCGTGGATCCTCGAAGGATAAGTGAAGAAATGATATTGATGAATCCTGAGGAAACATATGGAAACATATACAAGTATATTAAGAAACAAAATTACTGCGACTCCATACTAATCCCGTACAACATCGAGTGAGTACATACACAGGCTTCTTCTTATATTGTCTCTGTACTATTTCATTTCTGATTATAATGTATACATGTATACAGATTCCACTGGTTCCTAATAATATTGTATCCTGATCGGGGTGTCGTGAACGTCTTTGATTCATTGCACACTCCAAAAGAAAAACTACAGAACATCATGGACATGATGACAAGGTGATGTATATTTTCCCCTACTTAATTCACCCCTTACACTCGCAATGACTTAACTCAATTTTTTTTGTTCGCAGGGCCTGGAATCAATTTCGTCAAGAACACCCGGGGTATTCAACATGAAACACTAAAATGGAACATTGGCTTTCCGGTAAGCAAGTAATACATGTAGGCCTCGGCTAATATATTATATGAATTTTACTTAATTTCTTTTGGTCGACAGTGTACCAAACAGGGGAAGGGAAATAATTTATGTGCATACTATGTTTGCGATTACATGTGGAATTGGGGACATAAAAATCTTACACAACACGATATTATGGTACGTAATAATAAACACATTTCCATTATTATTAAGTGCACAATTATTGTCTCCAACTCGGCGGATTAAATATCTTTTAATTATTTGTAAATTATAGATGTTGAGCCTGAAGGAAGAGTCTCTAGAGCTAGAAAGAATTGACGCAATTGCAGAACAGCTCGTCGGATGGATCTGGGACGAGGTCGTCAATCCCCGAGGAGAATTCCACATGCCAGTACTGGAGGACGTGCCGGACAGTTCAACAAGTCGTCAATCTTAATTAAGTAGAAAATACAGTTTAAATATATATAACTCGAGTTGACATGCATGAATATCTACTTTTGTAATATATATGTCTTCTATTTTGATGAATGTCAGCTAATATGAATATAGAGTCGGCCGAATACGCATTAGAATACACGTATTAGAATATATACGTATATACACGTATATAGACGTGCATGCATGGCTACTGAAAAAAGCAAAAAAAAAAAGAAATCCGGGGCCTTTAGCACCGGTTGCAGACAGCAACCGGTGCTAAAGGGCCTTTAGCACCGGTTGCAGACACAGCAACCGGTGCTAAAGGCAGGCCCTTTAGCACCGGGTTGTGTCTGGAACCGGTGCTAAAGGCCCTGCTAAAGGCGCTGCGGGGCAGGCCCTTTAGCACCGGGTCGTGGCTGCACCCGGTGCTAAAGGGGTACCCCTTTAGCCTCGGTTTAGTTGCACCGGGTGGGAAACCCGGTGCTAAAGGGCTTTTCCACCCGGTGCAGATATCAACTATTCTGGTAGTGACAGTATAAATTATTCATGGCAACCACCATTCACCATTCAGATATCAGGAACCAGACAAATAAAATACATACTGGACTATAGACTCTGGCTTGTTATAGCTCGCGAGCGTCTCGCGAGCTGGATCGAGGTGGCTCATTAATACACCGAGCTAAAACATTGGCTCAGCTCGTGAACAATTTGAAACGAGGCGGCCGAACCGAGCCGAGTCACTAATGAGCCGAGTCGAGCGGGTTATCGAGCCACTAATGAGCCGAGTCAAGCGAGCTATCGAGCAGAGTTTTTTGACCGGCTCTAGTTTTGAGAGTCCAGAGAGTCTGTTCGGATGATTTTTGAGTTCAGGATAAAAATACAAACTCCACTCATTGTCCATGAGGTATATATAACTTTTTCCGAATAAAACAGAGGATTCCTCGTCTCCATCCGGAGCGAGGTGGTGGCACTGTGCAATGGGGATGCCGCCGTTGAAGCGGCTCATTAGTACGCCGCAGGAGCGGCGGCGGCGGCATCACAAACCCAAACTCGAAGCTCGCAGTAAGCCGCCGCCTCCTTTGCTCCTTCACTCGTCGGCGTGGTTTGCTCCCGTTTGTGCTCGTGTGCTTGCTTGAACTTCTTGTTTTATTCCGTCGGGCAGTACCCGTATATATATTGTTCATGTGGTAACCACACATACATGGTGACATGGTGTATTGCAAACTTGCAGATGCATCGAACACTTCCAGGTCTAAAGCAAAAAAAGAAAAAAAAAAGGATAACTCTCAGCGTGGGAAAAGATTGAGTAAAAATCTAAGCTCATCAGTAATGTAGCTTAGTTTTTTCACATGATTCATAAATGTGAATGCTATGTTACATCGATTGATATTACATGCTTAACGTTTTCCATAACTATTTTGCATCTCATAGAGAAAAAAAACAATTAAACATTTTCTCCAGCTAAGCCCTCGTAGACGGGTTCCTATATGTTTGGAAAATAGATAATGGGTTGTAATGTCTCAGATAAACTTCATTACAGAAACTTGCGGTGAACGAGAACAAATAACGGATTAAAATCTCAATAGAATGAATAAATGGATCAGCACAAAGTTCGAACATGTGCAAGTCAACACTGTTAGGAGGACCTTGACGTCTTCTTCCCTATAGAAAACCATCGAACCGCCAAGTTAGTTCTAGCGGTATTTTGATGTCTCTTCCCCTTTAGGGCATCGCTTTAGAAGGGTTGAGCCTTACGGTACCGTTGGCGGTATCACTTATCTTCTCTGGTCGTGTATGACATTTGATCAGGCTTGGCATCACGGTCATGATCGACTCAGTGTGGTTTTTATGCTACAGAAGCATCAAACAATGATTAATCGTCTTGCACGACAATGTGTCATCAAATGTTTCTAAGTATACAAGAGATGCGAATGATTGTTAATATGTGCGGACGACTCAAGTTTGAAGCGAAGACATGGAAGAAGGTCCAAGCTCAGTCTTTGTTTTCTCGCTTAGTCTTTAGCTTTCTTTTTTTATGTTTTGAGTTTGTGTGTTCAGAGTTGGAGTCTAAATACTCATTTTTTGCTACATATATCCAATTATAGATAGACCAGATTTATATCCTTTATCTAAAACTAGCAAGAACATGCGTGCGGTACGCACATTTATCGATGACATAGAAGTACTAAAACAGTGTCAGTTGAGTGATGTTTATTGATGATATGTAGGTACTAAAATAGTCACTTGAGTGGGCCATGGTAAACAGACCAGTCGTGCGAAGCGCTTTTAAAAATATTTTATATTTCTTTTCTCATGTATAGAGAGCTTTAGATATTCTCAAATCTTAAATCTAGAGGGACATCATTTTTCTGATAGTTGACATTTATTTATATGAGAAAAACTCTCTAATTTATTTTCTATTAGCAATACGGGATAATTGTGTATAGACGTGGGGTATAAATATGGATATATTTAGGTGGGCCCTTTTTTGGGTGAAAAAAATATTGGGTTTAGGGTGAGGGGGGCAATCCTTCTCTAACGTCGAAAAAATATCTATCTCCCTTCTTCTGTCAAACTTTTGACATGACAAGTAGGTCCTCTGTGAGATAGAGATGAGCCAAATACTTATAATAATTATTTTCAAATCTAATTTTGTTTATAGTATCTAGTACTAAAGCACGGAACCAATCGTTGTGCGTTCTGCCGGTTATTTGTTTGGTATGTCGTCCGTTTTTACCTCTCGTTTTCTTCTGTCGCATTGCCTCAAGCAAGTCCGGTTCAATGTCTTCAATAGCCTCCAGCGATAATTAGGAATCTACTAGAACTTAAGTCGCAGCCGTTGTCGCGCCATTTCTAAGCTAACCATTGTATTTCGGCTCATGGTTGTAAAAGAAGTGTCGATGTGGCTTGTTGAAATACTTATAATAATGATGGTCTGATCGGCTAACAATGCGCCTTCAGTATTTTAGTTGAATGATGACAGCAATTGTTTGCCAAGAAACGATGCTACCTACAAGAATCATAACCATGAAATTTGTTATCTCCTGAAAGGATAGAAGACAGTAAGTAAATAAATAGTATTTGCACAAAAAGATATAGTACCTGGATTATAACTCGGTGTGTGCCGTCGTCTTCTTCCCAGAGCCCAGCTCCGCCTCTCATCCAAATCGGTAGGACACAGCAAATCTGAACCGATTCCGTCGTATCTCTACCTTCTCCAACTTCTTGTGCATCCATTTGAAAGCTTTTCACTATCAATCTGTCACAAGACTGGCAGGAATCGAGGATCTCTAGGCCACCATCCATCGTTGCTGCCACGAGCTCGCCGACTAAAAAATGTGCCCTTTTCCCAGATCTGCCTGTAGGCATCAGTCCGTCGGGGTTGCTGCTGTACGAGGAGAAGGCAGCGCGAGCGCGAATCAATCGCTCACCAAGGCCGACGGCAGGGCCTCGATGGCCCCACGTGCCATGACGATGGGATGAACCCTGCTGCTCGGCACGAAGAGTCGATGGGAGTCAGGAAGGGTCGCGAACTCATCCTGCTTGAGAGCCTTCGTTCTAGGACTGAAGAAAATGTTGTGAGCCATCCATCGACGATCCGACGGAAGAAATTGATCAAGAGACGTGGCCCAATCATGACTAAAAAAGTTCACCGGATTTAGGTCTTTGAAGATTCCCCGTAGCCAGCTTGGACTCCGTCTGCTCCATCACCACTCCCGTAACCGGCCAGGACTCCGCGGACAATAGAAACAATATAATTAAACTCAAAAAGTCATGTTTCCTCCGCCGGCTCCCTTGCTCCGGCCTGCATGCATGCCGCATTTTGCTGCTCCCTTCCCTTCCATGTTCACCTGTTTTGGCCGAGGCGCATCAGTCCTTAACAAGGCGCAGCTAGGGAAGAAGAGCACGGCCGCACGGGAGCAGCTTGCCGGGCTGCAAGGTCGACGCGGCACCGGTACCATGCCCCACCCAGTGCGTGAGGAAGGGGAGGAGACGGCCGGGCCATCTACTGCTTATTGGCATATTGCTTGGTGGAGAGAGCAGCATATGGACGAGATGAGCAAACTCTGTCATACTTCTTGTATTGGAATTTGGCGTGACGGGAAATTACAACTGGGGGCTGCTTGGATTAGGGAGCTGTACGTGTTGGTGTATTTGATTTTAAAAAAAAGATAGCAGCAAAGCAATGGCCACTAGAAAGGAGACGACCTATCCTGCTGCTGCCTTTCTCGGTGGAGAGAAAAAAAGATAGAAAGAAGAGGAGAGTAGAGGCAGAAAAAAAAAGTAAGATGGTATATTAGGGTTAATTTTAAGAAATTGGCTTTTGGATAGGCTTCATATTTTGGGCCCCAACAATCTAAACCGTGACATAAATTGACTAACAAAACTCGGTACAGACGAATCAAATTAAATAGCATTAAACTTAATTCAAAGAATAAAAAATGATCTAATTTAAGGATTTTTCTAATAGATTAAAATTACAATGTGCAAAAATCCTTCGGTCTACACACCTAACAAGAGATTGTGGGTTATCATTGGAACAAGCCGGATGTGTAAACAACAATAGTTGACTGCTGAGTCTTTTTGCAACGCACGGACATACTTGCTAGTTGTCGGGGACAGACCCAGGGGGTCTCCTAACCATCGGGGTAATCACCCTCAAAAAACGTTAACCACAGAAGGGCCACCAAGGCAACGCGGCCAGCCACAGCTTACGGCCCAAATATAGCCGTCCGAACTCGCCTGACAAGGGGACCCAAGTGGCGACCTCCGTCTCCGCCTCGCTCGAGGGTAGCGTACCCCCTCGAGCAGGCAAGACAACTCCGCCTCGCTCGAGGGCCACGTACCCCCTCAAGCAGGCGAACCGACTCCGCCTCGCTCGGGGGCACCCCTCTACTCAACGCGGCGCGCCCCGGCGCCCCGCCCGACAACGGCATTTAATGCCCGCCCTATCAGGCGGGCGCCAAAGTCAAAAGGCGATCTCTCCCCACGCCGCGCCGCTGACACCACAGAGCTCGCTGTTCCACCTGCTCCGGTCACTATGCGTCCTCACCGCCGCTGTGCGGACGTATGCGGCACTGCGCAAGGCCCTGTGCGGACTTGCAGGCATCATTCCGCACCACTATTCCATCCACTCCCGTCCTTTCCCCCCGGGTGCAAGCCCTCGAATGGGCGTGAAGAACCCTCGAACGAATATATGAGCAGCGACCGAGTACGGACTCCGATTAGGCGCAGCCCGGTGATGACGAACACCGGGTCAAATCCACCAACTCTCGGCCATTCCCCGGTACGCCGGGCACGCCGCGCATTGTGGTCGACAGCAACCACCATGCCGACCCCTGTGCCGCCAACTCCCGTCCTTCCCCACCTGCCATGCCCTCGAATCAACCAGCGGCGGGCAGCTGGGCACGGACTACGGCAACGACACCCCTCGAAACCACTCCAGGACAAGCACAGGGACGGCCATGACGCCCGCAGAAGCCGGAGCTCGCCATAAATCCCCTGCCAGGGTCAAGGACGATCGCACGCCCGGCGCCATGCTCTCCAGTGCGCACCCCTGTAGCGCACACTGTACTTATGCTTGTAAGCCCCTCCCCCCTCTCTCCTTGACCTATAAAAGGAGGAAGGGAGCGACACGGGCGGGGGCGAGAGAGAAGGACAACGACGAACACACACACGATCACCGCCTCACGCGATATTGGCACTCGCCTCAATCACCCTCTCACTCAACTTCAGGGACCTGGAGACTCCTTCTCCTCTCCCACCTCGCTTGTAGCCCCCACTGCAAGCACTCCGGTGCAAGATAGTACAGCGCCCCGAGCGCACTCTGCTGGACGTACGACCTCACGGTCGGAACCAGGATAAACCCTTGTCTCACCGTGCTAGCTCGTGCATCAACCGTCAGGGGACGGGACACAGCGCATTCTGTGTGGCGCTGAGGATTGACCGCCCAATCCCAGCACCGACACTAGTATATATAGATAGATACTTCATCTGTCTCTAAATATAGGTCGTTTTCGCTTCCCGAGAAACATATTTGACCGAATATATAAAAATATATATTAACATTTATGATACATAATAAATATCATTAGATAGATATTTGAATCTAGTTTTTTAATAAATTTATTTGGAGATTAAAATGCTGCACGTATTTTCTACGAATCGAAGCAAAGTCGTGGCACGAAAACCAACAATGATAGTTATTTAGTGACGGAGCGAGTAGATAGATATATCAGTGACAAAAAATTTGGATGGAACTACCCGCCTCCTGAACCAAACAGATCAAAGGTTCCGCTCGTGTGGTCCCCACCTGACGTCGTTACTGACGCAACGCCGGGCCAGGTGGTCGTTCGTCAAAGCTAGGTTCCAGTTCCATGTAGGTGCTGCTTCTAGAATGGCGGCGACGCGGCTCCACGCCACGAGCGGACCCTCCGCTTGGGTTTGGGGAGTCGACTCCAAGGTGCTGACTGCTTTTGACGTTTCCTCGCATCAGATTCCAGTCGCCCAGCGCTGGACGTGTAGGTGGAACGAAGTTTCTCCCGTCCGGTTCTGGAAGCCTCGCTGGAGTCTTCTCCTCCCTGCTTCGGAAAAATCTCCGCGCGGTACAATCGTCGCAGGACGTCCGAAACTCCGAATGGAACGGAGCTCATCATTTCATGCTCCAGCCGTAGTACCGTACCGTTCCACGACAATAATTTCCAATCACTTACATCAATATTTATTTCCACATCGAGGTGCATAGATAATAACCATAATATATATTATATAAATAAATGTTGAAAGTCACATATAAAATTTCAACACTAATATCTAGCTCTAAACATTTTAAGAGACAACACTTTTAATGATGTAGCTCTTAGCGCATCGCTTATAATATAAATAACCTCCATGTATCATCCTCATATAATATAATATCAGAGTGCATGGATAAGACTATCTATGGATCCAGAGCCAGCTCTCCTCCTTTTTATTAAAATATAAGAAATATTTTATGAGTACACTTTCGAAGAAGGGCCCTGACGTCTCCTGTTAATCCCACGGAAAAGGTGTCAGGGCTTCAAAACCAGACCAACTCGTTGACAGCCGGCAGCTGATAATAACACCGCGGCCGAAACGGACAAACGCCGGCCGTTTCTCCGCAAGCAAATCCCCGTCACCCCACCACCAAACCCTCTCAAACACACCCACCACCCGCGCAGCTGTGGCTGAAACCATCGGCCAGCCGGCGCCATCTCGACACGGCCCCACATGGCCGTCACGGAATGCGCAACGGGTATCTGCCTGCGCGTTCGAACCGAACGTGCCAGGAAGTAACGGAACGGAACAGTCGTCAGGCCGGGCGTGCCACCCATCCGGCCGTCCGTTCGAACGCCCGCCACTACGATCCGGCCGTCCATCGGTCAACGCCCAGCGTACGGCTGGCGTGCCGCCGCTAGCCCTGCAAACGGTCTGGGTTCAAATACGTTTAATGGGTTGGATTTTGATGTGGAATGTATTAGAGTGAGTTAAAATAGGTTATATTAGTTAATGAGGTGGGGTGGACTAGGTTCTATGTAAATATGGGTTGGGTTGGATTGGGTTGGGTTGACATGGGTTCTTTGTGTAGAGCTGGACCCTGAAATTAAAACCTCGCGTTCGCACTATAAAATTTTATCGAAATTGACTGAAATTTGTTGGAGATGACTTAGTATAACTGGCAGCTACTCTGTGCAAAGCAGTGTGGCTAGACCTACACGTGGGCCCCATGTCAAGAGCCGGACCCTGGAATTAAAACATCACGTTCACACTATAAAATTTTATCGAAATTGACCGAAATTTATTGGAGATGACTCAGTATGCCTAGCAGCTTCTTTGTGCAAAGCAGTGTGACAAGAATCTATATTATATTTTTTTAAAAAAAACGGATTCTTATTGGATTGTAACCATAATTTGGCTAATAGTTATTACATTATGAGTTCAAATGTTTGGGTTGGATTGGTGTGTGGTGGTGGTGGTTTGGGGTGGAGTGGATTCATATAATTTCACCCATGAGAATGGGATGGTGTGGGTATAGTTTGGTTTCCAACTTGCACGCATACCCGCCGCTCGTGCGCGTGTGCTCCTGTCAGGTGGGCCCTCGAGCCGGGTTCCCCAGCTCCCCGTCCTTTCCTATTAAACCCCCGGCTCCGGCGGGCGGGGCCGGGGCGGCGAACGGACGGAGGCGGCGGCTCCTCGGCTCAGCTCAGCTCTTCCTCCCTGACTCCTCCCTCTTCCTTCTCGAGAGGCCTGCTTGGCTGGTTCCGATTGGGGGGTTTGGTGCTCGAGGCGTACCTCTCCCGCTGTTCGATTGGTATGCCTTTCCTCTTTTTCTGTGATCGCGCGGCGCATTGATCCATTCTTGTTCTTCCTGTTTTCTGTTCTATAGTATAGTAGTTCCCTTGAGATGTCCGTATTATTAGCTGTGTTCGAGATTTGGTGTGAGATTGCAAGAGAGATTGGTCGTCTTGATTTGCCCCATCCACACTGTTAATTTGCAGCAGTCTCTTGACGTTTACGCCACCAGGGGACAGAGCCAGACTGGTGACAGTTTCTGGGGAATTCCTCTGTTGTCTCCATGTCTTCTCTGATGAATTGCTTCTGTTTCGCACAAAAGTGCAGAAATTACCGCGAATTTAGTTCCAGACCATGAGATTTTTCGATTTCTGTTGAATCATTTGTTAGTTTGTTGACTCGATCTTTGGCAAAAAAGAAAAAGAAAATCAAGAGAATCCATAGCGTTTCACTCATCCAGAATTCTGTGAGCTACAACGCTGCAAATTGTTCGCGTTTTTCTGACCACAACTCTGCTTCACAGATTGTGGCCATGGACAACCCAGCGCCGCCGGCAACAAACGCCGCCCCCGCGGCAGCCTCGCCGGACCCATCGCCGTCGCCGTCGCGGCGGCTGCCGGACTTCCAGCAGTCGGTGCGTCTCAAGTACGTGAAGCTGGGCTACCACCACCTCATCTCCCACGGCATGTACCTCCTGCTCACCCCTCTCATGGCGCTCGTGGCCGTGCACCTCTCCACGCTCTCCCCTCGCGACGTCTCCGACCTGTGGGCCCACCTCCACCTCAACCTCCTCTCCGTGCTCGCCTGCTCCACGCTGCTCGTCTTCCTCGCCACCGCCTACTTCCTCACCCGCCCTCGCCCCGTCTACCTCCTCGACTTCGCCTGCTACAAGCCGGCCCCCGACCGCCGCTGCACCCGCGACACCTTCATGCGCTGCTCCCGCCTCACCGGCTCCTTCACCGACGCCAGCCTCGAGTTCCAGCGCAAGATCCTCGAGCGCTCGGGCCTCGGCGAGGACACCTACCTGCCGCCCGCCGTCACGAGCGTCCCGCCCAACCCGTCCATGGACGCCGCCCGCGCCGAGGCCCGGGAGGTCATGTTCGGCGCCGTCGACGAGCTGCTCGCCAAGACGGGCGTCAGGCCCAAGGACATCGGGGTCCTCGTCGTCAACTGCAGCCTCTTCAACCCGACGCCGTCGCTCTCCGCCATGGTGGTGAACCACTACAAGCTCCGGGGCAACATCGTCAGCTACAACCTCGGCGGGATGGGGTGCAGCGCCGGGCTGCTCTCCGTCGACCTCGCCAAGGACCTCCTGCAGGCGCACCCGGGGACGTACGCGCTGGTGATCAGCACGGAGAACATCACGCTCAACTGGTACTCGGGCAACGACCGCTCCAAGCTCGTGTCCAACTGCCTGTTCCGGATGGGCGGCGCGGCGGTGCTGCTCTCCAACCGGCGCTCCGACCGGCGGCGGGCCAAGTACGAGCTGGTGCACACGGTGCGCACGCACAAGGGCGCCGACGACCGGTGCTTCGGGTGCGTGATGCAGGAGGAGGACGGGGAGGGCAGGCTGGGGGTGTCGCTGTCGAGGGACTTGATGGCGGTGGCCGGCGACGCGCTCAAGACCAACATCACGACGCTGGGCCCGCTGGTGCTGCCGGCGTCGGAGCAGCTTCTGTTCATGGCGACGCTGGCGGCCAGGAAGCTTCTCAAGATGAGGAAGGTGAAGCCGTACATCCCGGACTTCAAGCTGGCGTTCGAGCACTTCTGCATCCACGCCGGCGGCCGCGCCGTGCTGGACGAGCTGGAGAGCAACCTGGCGCTCACGGACTGGCACATGGAGCCGTCGAGGATGACGCTGCACCGGTTCGGGAACACCTCCAGCAGCTCGCTCTGGTACGAGCTGGCGTACAGCGAGGCCAAGGGAAGGATCCGGCGGCGCGACAGGGTGTGGCAGATCGCGTTCGGGTCGGGGTTCAAGTGCAACAGCGCCGTGTGGAGGGCGCTCCGGTCGGTGAACCCGGCGGAGGAGACGAACCCGTGGATGGACGAGATCGACAGGTTCCCGGTGGATGTTCCCAAGGTCTCAAAGGTTTCCAGCGGCTGAAATGCCCCACCCATTGGATTTACCTCTGGGTTTGCAATGCAATTGTTTTGGATTCAGGATCTGGTGGGATTTCTTGTACATCATCACATAATCACATTGGGTGGTAGGAATACTGACTCTGAGCTCAGGTTATAATAGTATGTAACATTTGCTGTTTCTAATGTATGGCACTCGTTTATATAGCTGATTGTTCTGAGTTCTGCCAATTGCCCCTTGTACCATCTCGCGGTGGCTTTGGCCTTTTTAATTCTCAAATTTCACTATACAAAAAAAAATTTTCATCACATCAAAATGTCGGCATATGCATGGAGTACTAAATATAGATGAAATCAAAAACTAATTGCGTAGTTTTGTTGTACTTTACGAGACGAACATTTGAGCCTAATTAATCAATGTTTGAACAATTATTCACAAATTAGAAACTAGCTTCATGGGTTCACCCCATTTCATTTCACCTGAACCAAACAACACAAGGACTAATTTGCCAGATATCACGATCAGAAGTGCAGAACCAGTAACGTCTTTCACGTCTCCAGTCTGCACTGTCAGATTGCCAATCGATCACCGGGCATGCCAGCGATCATCGACCGTTTTGCCCGATTCCATTAGCGCACTGCGTTAGCGAGGTAAAACTGTTCATTTCACCCTCGCAGGGACAAGAAAGACAAGGTCAATTTCAACTTTGCTTGTATTTGTCAATCTTTTCAGTGAGATAAGTACCCCCTACAAAATTCCACCATTTCGTCCCAGTGCTGTTACATGAACCCACCATTTCGTCCCAGTGCTGTTACATGAAACCCACACCTATTACAACAACAGACCACCCACGGAGCATTCAACAAGTCTCCCAACAAGCATCGCCGGCACGAACTAATGCATCACCCCTCTGCCTGCCCGTCCTTGGGAATCTGGAAGCCCTCGATCTTGCGCGCAACATCATTTACCCCGAGCTTTGCCTTCCCGTTTGCATTTGCCGCCTCCTGCTCTTCGCTGTTAGCTGGACCCAGCTGCCAGATTCGGATGGTGCCATCTTCCGATCCTGATGCATAAGATTCACCAACTGGGGTGAACCTTACGCAGTGGACAGGACCATGGTGACCCTTGTTGCATGCTGTTTCCAAAACACAGCCATAAAAGTTCAATTAGGACTGTTATGTGCAGATGGGCTTTGAAATAAATTACAATTACTGCAAATGTAATGAAAACATAATGTTCTATAGTTCCTTCCATCACATTCTTGAACTACAAATGAGTGCCAATAACTTGACATTTAAATCCACACATGTGAATGCTTGGAACAATCCTATAATAAGAAACATAACTCATATGTGTGGAATAGCCAATAGTTGCTTGACCACAGCTGTGAACCAGGCAGACTCCAAAAAACAATTTTTTTATATCAGAAATATCTTATCAAAACATACTGTAAATCATCCTAATCTCTACAAGCAACCACCACTGATTAAAAAAGAGAACCAAAACAAATAAACTAGAGGTTGGCCTCCGAGTAGAATTTCAACTACACTCTTTGGAGAAACAAACTAAAGATTTGTCATGTTGCAAAACATCAAGCATGGTTCATTGCAGGTGTCAAGCTTTTGTTAAAACAAGAAAAGGCTAGAAAAAGAAAAACTCTAACAAGGCAAATGTTGTTATGGCAAAAAAAAATCTGAAAGAAGTTGTAGGTATAATGAGAAAGAGCTACCCTATCACTTCTACGAAACCTGCTGAAGCAATTAACTTACCTAATTCTTCTCCAGTGAAGAAATCGAAGAGACGAACCCACATGTCTTCTCCACCAGTGACAAATTTGTTCCCATACTTTGGTTCAAGAGAAGCCGACTCCACTGCACATGGCATATTATAGCTCTTAACAAGTCCATAGCTGCAGAATAACAACAAATATTCTGTAAGCAACAAAGCCAACACATCTCTCTGCATTGCTAAAGTAAGATGCAGAAATGCCTTACTGATTCGCATCCCAAAACTTGACACTTGAGCCATCAGTTGTCGTGATAAATCGACCATCTTGGCTTACTTCCGCACTGGTAACAGGTGACTTGGTTTCAAGTGTTTGTACAATTTTCCCACTCCTTACATCCCATAACCTGTAAAGAGGCGATGGCGATGCCAATTAATCAATAACAGAAGTACATATCTTAATTTCAACACATGTTTTGACAAGGTACCTGGTAAAGAAATAGTTCAGATTCAAAAAGTGCAGGTAAGTTTCTAGGAACGTTTAAAGGGTAAATAGTCAATTTTAACTCAGATTCATATATCTAAATTACTGGTTTAATAGATGCATCCGTCCAAATTGATTCAGATGCTGACAGACTTTAGACCGTGACATTCTATAGATGCACGCTTTGCAACTAAAGAGACAAGAGAGAGAGAGAGCAGCAGCATTTGCTTTTTCTACGGAAGTAGAGGAACTGAAATTCACTTCTTTAGTGCAAACATTCAATTATTGTTTCAAAATGAATGAATTTGTCAAAGGCTAACCCTAAGTGATGCATTTGTGTTCACAATTTAACAGAGTCCAGCCCCGCAGAACAGCCAATTATGCCAGGCTCTCTGAATTGTTCAGCATGCCAATTTTGTATATAAAATCAATTTCTACTTGGCAGCAAGCACTAGCCACAATAGGGAAGACAAAGGGAAAATCTAGAAGTAAAAATTAATACAGTAAATGGTAAATCCAGACAAACCTCACGCCACCCATATCTGTGCAGGAACTTAGTATAGTTTGGTCACTATGAAGCCAAGTGACAGTTCTGACAGAACCAGGTGATTTCTCAATTTCTCTTGGAGCTGCATCTGGACGGTTCAAATCATATATGCGCAAAATCTTCTCAAAACCTCCAGTAAGCAACATGTGGGTATCCTGAAGAAACATTAGTGTTTTAGATGAGGTTTATGAATGCAGAAAAAGTCCCAGAGTTAATGGGGAAAAACTTAAATGAAAGGTAAAGAAAGCAATTATGTAGGGATTTAAAGAAGTTTAAAATGAATTATTGAGTAATTTTCTAAGATTAGTCATAAAAAGGCTATCTTCAAGATGGATATTTCTGGTATTGTCAAATGAGAGCCAAGAGGACGGCTATTTTTGGTATTGTCAATAAACAATATGATTAGTCAAACAGTAAATGTTAAGACAAAAGTAACACATATAATCACCATCGTCCTCGGCCAAGAAAAAATAAACGTGAATCACCAGAAAAAAGAAAGAACTGACAGAACAGGCAACAAAAAGGGGCAGTAACAGCAGCTTATGGCAGGACTTGATTAAGAGAAAGAAACATGCATGATGCTTTAATATGGTAAGTGCATAACCTCAGAAAAAGCACATGCACGGACAATATGCTTGTGTTCGAAGGAGTGAAGCACATCGCCAGTCAGTGCATCCCATATTTTTCTGAAAGAAAGAGATATAATCAACACCTATTCCCAAAAATAGAAAGATAACGCTCTAGGTCATCATATGGAAACTGAGCTTGCATGCCAATCATGTAAACCATCCAGTGTGGTTTGGATGTCCCATTTTGAATTCAGGTAGTTAGCGCGGAATCCATCCAGTCAACATATTATTCTAGTTATAGAAGGTTGGTTTACTTAAAATAGGTTAGCATTTACGCGTAGGAATCTTTCGGCTTGTCACCAACACCAAGTCAAAATCATCCATGCAAGGAGTTTATGTTGTGTCTATTGGTTGCGCTTATTTCTCGTAATTTGCTAGAATTATATTTGCTTCTGGTAGCAGTTATTAACTACCAAATTCTGAGATAGATAACAATTAACAAATGCAATGAAAGTTTAACCAAATTGAGTGACATAATGAAATCAAAACAGAAACTCTTAATTTCTTTTGGTTTATACTCTTAAAACATCATATATTAAGTAAATAAGGAACACCATAAACATATCGCCAAGAAATCTCCCGAACACTTTGTTTTGCGAGCAGCCAAGCATACAATGGAATGAAACTAATGCTGTAACCTGTCCTATTAACAATAGCTTCCGAGCTGCTCCAGGATAACGGCAACATATACTACAAATTTGTTTACCAAGCCATCGCAACACATACATGCCAACATTAATGTATCTGTAACACAGCCAAATTGAGATAACACAGCAAATTTATTGCAGCCAGAGATTGGTAAGAAGATGGTCAATTCAGATGATACATAACTCCTGTGGAAGGATTATAATCAAGGTAACACCAAGGGGACTTTGCGGAGTGAGAACCATACGCTGAAAAGTCAGCAGAACCAGAGGCAGCATGCAGAGCATTGGTGTCAAGACAAGCGCTCCAAACGGCACCTTTGTGACCTTGAAATGTCCCAATCCAATCTCCAGTCTCACCATTGCGAAGCATTGGATTTGAATCTGAAAACAAACCCATGTTATCAATACCAGCACTATAATGAACAAGGAACATTAATCCGACAAGAAACTGAAGCTCACACGGTGCCAATAGTAATTGATGTCATAAGCCCTGGCACTATATCAGCATGCCACACACTCCTCCCCAGAATGTATAACATGGTTCACTAGAAGCGAGCTACCAAATAAATAATAAAACATCTGGAGCCAAATAATGCTTAAAAAAATCTAATGCTTGCTCGGCAGTAAAAACTATCAGGAATCGATCATTTAGCTAAACCAGTAGTTACTATAGACAGTACTCCCGACAAGGAACCTAATTTAAACAAAAGCACGAAGCATAAGCACATCAAATACTTATTTGGCTCAAAGGAACTGTTTGGTGGTCAACAACATTATTGTCAGGTTCAATTTAAGCCTTTAACATTAGCAAGTAACATAAGATACATCAGTTCCTCGGTTTTGCTTTGTTAAATAGCGACCAAACACTGACTACTGGAGCAACATGGCAGACAGTAAGTGTATCTCATTTTTCAGTGACTCAAGGGCTTGTTTTGAACTTGAATGCACTATCGATGCATTATTATATAACATATTCTGGAGGTAGATTCAGATTTCAGGTCACTGAACTACTTATTGAACATCAAGAGCTTCCTCAGTGGCACGTAACGCAAAGCCAGCTAATACAACTAACAAAACTGAATAGTGTTGCCAATATCAGGTATTGAAAGCTTGACGGTTCGACCAGACATTCCAAACAGCAACTGCTGGAAACTAACATAAAGCCAGAATGTGTAACTATAGCCAATCCAAATCCAGTTTCTGGACCAGATTTTTCCATGCCATCTAAGCCAGTATAAGTAATTGACTAGGAGTATTACACTAGCAGTTGCAACTGTACCGCAGTTACACCCTAAGCGAGTAACAGCATCTCTTACGGCCAAATTTGCAGGATCCACTATTATCAATTAAATCAACTACACTCTCCACCTCTGGCACCATCGATCATGATGTGCACTTCGCATTCCACAATTATAAAACCACACAACCACTCTCTAATAACAAGAATCTAAATCAAGCAACAGGTGACGGACGGGTTTAGGGACGACGCACCCTTGCTGGCGCTGATGAGGAAGTAGCCATCGGGAGTCACGGGGCTGTAGAAGAGGTCCACGACCGGCCGCGAGTGGCCGTGGCACACCAGCGGCACCGCCACCTTCTTCTTCTCCATCCCCTCCGCCTCCAAGGAATCCCAACCCTAACCTAGCTTCAACCTCACCGCCGCCGCGCAAAACCTAAGACAGCACGGCGCACTGGCTCTAGGCCTCTAGCCCCGACAAGGAGCGGAAATCAGGGGGAACTGGGGGGTCCGCGCGGGATTGGATGATCCGGATCTGTGTTTATATGTACACAGAGATTGTTCCTGGGTGGTGATGGTGAGATAATTACAGCGGAGGGAGACCTACGGGATCGGAGGAGGGGGGACTAGTGAAATGGGCGGAATGATGTGGAGTGATTTTTTATATCAGAGTGCGAGCGGGAGCTGGTGTCGGGGTCGCCGGCGCGCAGCAGCTCCGGCGACCGCTTTCTGCGTCGACCACGAAAGCGGCAGGGGAATGGATGGGAGCTTGGCGTGGCTGCCGACTGCCGAGATGAGGCACTCTGCTGGCCGAAGAAACGAAATGAAGCGCGCCGCAATTTTTGTGGAATTTTTCTCGTGTTTCAATTTCAAAACAGTGCCCGACAAAGTGGATTGTACTGCCTCCGAAAGGGAGTATAAAAAGTTTCAAACATTTAAGGTGTATCATAGCAAAAAACAAAATGTGAGAAAGAAGTCTCCGCACTCAAGACATAAAAAGCTAAAAACATATATTTTTATATTAACCTATATTATCAAAGAATTATAACTTATAGAAAAATGCTCAAAGGTATTTTCTTTTTTAAGGCGATGAAGTTTACTGGCAAGCAATCTAAGGTAAGATTTGTAATATTGGTAGATCAAGCTATCGTGAGCTCCTCTAATGTGATGGTAATGGTAATAGTAATGCGTGCGGATGGAGGTAAAACAACAACTATAAAAGTAGAAGGACATGAAAATAAGATAAGAGTGACTTTAAATGAGCTTCATAGTAACAATCGGGTAGCAAGATACCATGATGATTGAAGTGTGTATAAAAAGGGATAGATGAAAAAAAATCAAGATGTTTCAAAAATCTCCCTCCGTGGTTTTTATCTACGTATTGTACTGGAAAAAGTTTTCTGTTTTAATCTATAAATTACCATCTACTCCGTAATGGCGTTTTTTCTCGAAGCAAGCGGGACCTGTTGGCGCGCGCCGCCTAGCATTAATACGCTGCCTCGATCTTTCAGTAGTTCCGGACCATTTGTTCACATTAATGCGTCTGTCGTGAGCCGTGAGGGAAAAGATACGGAGGAACCGAAGCGCTAGAGCCGCACGTAAGACTGATTTAATACATCGCGGTTGTTCGTCTTGTCAGATATTGTGGTCTTGATCTCAGTGAAGCGTACGTATACGTGGATCATAAACGGACAGATGAAGTATAATATATACATATTTTATATTACTTTTTTGTTTTTAAGAATTCTCCGATTATCACGCTAAAAATATGTTATATAGATTTAATAAAATTTATGGTTAAATTTATTTTATTTCAATTATAGGATTTAGGTACTTCGATAGACCAGCTCGATGGAGCACCTGCCGTCTTTTACTCTATTTTTTAGTCCGTCTTATAATGGTGGTATAACGATTATAATGAAATAGTGATGTGTCCATTATCTATCAAGATTGGTTTTTGGTAAAGCTCCTCTAGAGACGTTGATATACGTGTATAAATGTAATCTAGTGTGTCTTCGAAAGTGTGAGTTAACGTGTGCACGTATAGATCTTTTTCAGAGCCGTGGGTACCTGTATACTCCAACATGTACCGCAGAACAAAGGCTAAAAAAAGTCCCAAGAAAATACACATTTCAAACTTTCGGATAAATCGAACCGGGATGGAATCATGGAAATCACGGAGTTCCGACTTCGACTCGGCGTGGCCAACTTTCTCTCCACGCAGGGGCCGACCGGCTGTATAAACCCAAGCGCCGGCCGCACCAGACGGCCAGACCCAACCCAAGAAGCAAACCCACCTCCGCATCCGGGCCCGAAACCTTTCTTCGAACGCAAGAAGAACACACCCCGACCGAGCTACCCCCGAGCCGGCGATGGCGACGGTGGCGATGGACATCTCGAAGCCCACGCCGGCCGCGTCCGGCGACGAGGCCGCGGCGGCGGCCAAGGGGAGGAGCGGCGGCGGAGGGGAGGGCCTGCGCCAGTACTACCTGCAGCACATCCACGACCTGCAGCTCCAGATCCGGCAGAAGACCCACAACCTCAATCGCCTCGAGGCCCAGCGCAACGACCTCAACTCCCGAGGTGACCTTCCCACTCGATTCCGCTCAACCCTAACCCTAGGATCGATGTGCCTGAGTGCCTATCGCGCGCCGTCTGGCGTGGTCGATACTCAATCGCGTCAGTGGAAACCCTAGCTTTAGCTGTGTGTGTGGGTCGAAGCCAAAGGCGTGAGTTTTAGTTGCTAATAAGATTCGTCGAGCTGAACTGCCCGTCAAATTATCTGATCCGTGAAAGATGGCCTGTTAATTGCTAATTCCTTGTTGGAGATTGAGGCTTAGCTCCAAATGGACGTGCTTAGATGTTAAACTGCTAAAGCAGCAGACTGACTAGGTAGTGTTAAGTTTGAATTGTATATACCATGTGGATGGTAGTGGTAACTGTGTTTGGGTATTGGGTTTGATTGCCAATTGCGCATAAGCTGTGTTAGGTTTTGTTTGTGTTTGTGCATGCTATCTCTCAGTGTCGCTTTACCACATTTAATTATGGGGTTATTAGGAGTATTTCACTCTGGGTTTGACATTCCTGAGATCATCCGTTACTATTCAATGCCCGCCTTTCTTTGACATGATAGCGTCGTGGGTTTTGTGGCCATCCAATGCATGAACATGGTAACCGAAACTTAAATTCGCCTCTAGTTGAACATTTGCAATGTGAAATTAATTTAATGATTACCCTGTGACTCCAGTTTGTCTTTTGTGAAATCTGTATTGCAGCAAGTATAGGAATACTGTCTTACACGGTTGTACCATGATGCTTTTAATTATGAGTTATTGTACTCCAGCTGTCCCTATTTCAGGAACAGGGCATCCTTCCGCAAATACTGTGTTCCGTGTGCCATTCTCTAAATTTGGCCTTGCAATTTTAATTTTACAGTTAGAATGCTCAGGGAAGAGCTGCAGTTGCTTCAAGAGCCTGGATCATATGTTGGCGAGGTGGTGAAGGTCATGGGCAAATCAAAGGTGCTGGTTAAGGTAATTTTCTTATTCGACAATCAGTACTATGTATCTTTTTCTGCTTAAAGTCCTAAGAATAAGAGCTTTGCAGTGCTCTCTAGGTTAGGTTTACCACTTTATTTGGAATGGTTGAACCATATCTTCTACATAGAGGACAAGAGTGTTCTGCTGCCTCCTTTATTATTACGTGACACCTATAATTGAGCTTATGGGAAATGGGAAACAAGTATTAACTCTTAAGATCAATTGCTGTAGAAATTGTGACTTTCGTATTGAACCCCTGTCTAAAGCTATGTTTACAAAGAACAAACAAACATTCATCACTGGGCCAATGTGAATGTATGCATTATAAATCCATGTTCCCGTCACAAAATTGAAATAAGTAGAGGACTGTATACAAGGAAAAGAATTTGGCCAGGTTATTTGCATCAGCTGTCACATCTTTCTATCTTGGCTGTGTAAACCTACCATGTTGTTTCTATATAGTTTTTATGTTCACTGATGATAATCCTTAAATGGTATATACTGCATCCATGGTCCAGTCTGGCTAAACTATGTTTTAATGGATTCCCTATTACATCTGAATTGAGTACCAGCTGGAAAATGCTGTATTATCATATAGCCAACTCTGCATAATAGATATGTGTATACAGTTTCTTTTTTGTTTCAATATGGCAAAGCTCAGAAGAGCTGTGAAAATTTATAGCTGTGACTGATTGTATACGCCAGTTGCCTAATTGTTTGTAACTTTCATCTTGTTATTGGACGACTCCTGGTCTGAGAGCTCTAAACTAAACTTGAGTTCCAACTTCCTGGTTATTGAAGTGATATTAACTTTCTAAATGCAATTACACAGGTGCATCCAGAAGGCAAATATGTGGTGGATGTCGATAAGAGCATTGATATCACGAAGATCACACCTTCAACAAGGGTTGCTCTTCGAAATGACAGCTATATGCTCCATCTGATCTTGCCAAGCAAAGTTGATCCATTGGTCAATCTCATGAAGGTTGAGAAGGTTCCTGATTCTACTTATGATATGATTGGAGGCCTTGACCAGCAAATCAAGGAGATCAAAGAGGTTTGTTTTGAACTTCAATTCGTTATCAATGCATCAGAATATGCACATTCTGAATTGTGAAGTCAACTTTCAGGTCATCGAGCTTCCAATCAAACATCCAGAGCTATTTGAGAGCCTCGGAATTGCCCAGCCTAAGGTTCTTTTTCTCCCCTGAAGACTTAAACTGATTTGAACTACTTGCAGTGAAAGAGACTAATCTTATTTATTCTCCAGGGTGTCCTCCTTTATGGACCTCCAGGCACAGGAAAGACATTGCTGGCACGTGCGGTTGCTCATCACACTGACTGCACCTTCATCAGGGTTTCTGGTTCTGAGTTGGTTCAGAAGTATATTGGGGAGGGCTCCCGGATGGTTCGTGAACTCTTTGTTATGGCCAGGTAGGCTGACTTTTGATTTTGTTATAGCTGAAGCATTTGTTGTTTATAAGTTGGAAGCATTACTTTGCATATTCGGTTCATGTTGTTATCTCTCTATGTGGGCTTAGTTATCTGGTTAACTTATTGCAGGGAACATGCACCATCCATTATATTTATGGATGAAATAGACTCTATCGGATCTGCTAGAATGGAGTCTGGAACTGGCAATGGTGATAGTGAAGTGCAGCGTACCATGCTTGAGCTTCTAAACCAGCTTGATGGTTTTGAGGCATCAAACAAAATTAAGGTATGCTTCACTTATGCTCCTGTGTTCTGAGTTTACTGATTTATAAATGCAATAGGGAAAGGAACATCGTTGTGATATTTTTTAAATATTTATTGCAGGTTCTGATGGCAACAAACAGAATAGACATCTTGGATCAAGCCCTTCTGAGGCCTGGACGCATAGACAGGAAGATTGAATTTCCAAATCCCAATGAGGATGTACGTTCTACTGACTTGTTGTGTAGTGCCCACTGAATTTGCATGATTGCTTGTGCTGACATGGTGCTTAATCCTTTGCCTTTGCAGTCACGTTTCGATATCTTGAAGATTCATTCAAGGAAAATGAACTTGATGCGTGGTATTGATCTGAAAAAGATCGCGGAAAAGATGAATGGAGCCTCAGGAGCTGAGCTTAAGGTTTGTTTTATCTACACTCTCACATCTGTTGAACCGTGTATTACCTGTTATCTCAATTCTTCTGAATGTCTGCCTGTACATCCATTGGAGCAGAAATATGGTTAGGCATCTCTTTAGTCATAGCACTGAATCATCATGAAAGCATGCTCAAGACAATGGACTTTATAGTTCAGAAAGCATGCTCATATAGCAATGTCCAGCCGATGCATCTGGGACCTCACTGTATTACTCACACCAAAGTTCCATTTATTGTCAGTGTAGTTAAATCACCATCACTATGAGATTAAGAATTTGGATTTAAGAGCCTAAAGGAGTTTGAGACTTTCAATAGGGTAGTACTGAAGTTTGCAGACTGAACTATAGAGTTATGACATTGGAATGTTTGCACTACTAATGTCTATCAGAATGTTCGATTCAGGGTAACCTTAGATATTTTTTGTGACAAGGCAATCAAATTATATAACCTGAGCATAACAACTTTGTTTGTACTAGCAACTTTTTGAGGATTGTTTTGACTGGGTTGCAAACATCCTTATGATATCAGAGCCTGTGTGATTTTATAGTTCATCGGTGCATGGCCTCTGCTGATGCGAAGTAACTCCCTCTCAATATTTTGTTGTTCAGGCTGTCTGCACAGAAGCTGGAATGTTTGCCCTTCGTGAGAGAAGGGTACATGTTACCCAGGAGGACTTCGAGATGGCGGTGGCCAAGGTTATGAAGAAAGACACAGAGAAGAACATGTCCCTGCGCAAGCTCTGGAAGTGAGGTCCATGGCTTGATGTTCCAAACCTTTCATGGCCTCGCCATGGCTCACACATCCCAAGCTTTTTCCGCCTTGCCAAAGCGGTGGAATGGTGTAGCCGCATGCTCCGGACCTTTGCCATGTGCTTTAAGTTTATGCCGTGCATGCCCATGTTTAAAGTTGTTTCTGATAACAGATGTAGTATGTGTTGTTGCCAAGTTGAGATTTTTCGGATCAGCTAGATACGAGATAATGCATTGCCTGCTCGCGATGTTTCACGTTAATGCCTACCTTGTTAAGAACAGTCTACTGGTCTGATTATCCATGCGATGTTTTTTTCTTTGGACGGTGCCGTTTGATGCCCATATTTTTGTTGAGACGTGCCCTGGCCCATCCCGTCTGGCTGAGTATCGTCGTGATGTTGCAGTCATACAAGCGTCTCGATGAGCTGCTGAGCGTGTGAAATTAGACTGTCCGTTCGCTGCTCGCAGCTACGGAGTATCAAACTGAAGAAAGCGAACAACGCGCGCGTGCAACAGCACCTGTCCAACTAGGCAGCGATGAACGAGGAAGAATAAAGGTATCCGACTGTATTGGATATTCAGATCCTCATGACTGAAAAATCGTGTAGAGTGCAATTGAATGGCCCTTGACGTTTGTATGCTCTGATGAAACTAAGGATTTCTACTGCTACTTCGCGTAGCTAGCACCTGCGCACTATAGTCAACTAGGCATCGTGGCAGCTGATATTTTTAGCAGTCTAGCAGGTAACAGGAAGGAGGACCTGAAACTGTGACTCCGTGAGCCATCAACAGTCTGAAATGTGAAATAGTTCAGACTTTCAGAGAACTGATAGTTACGAGAAAGAACTGATAAAGTGATAAGTAAAACTCTGAATGCACTGGGACTGCTAGCGTTTTACCCGTTCGCTTGGCTTATCAGCACCAGCCAGCAGTATTTTTCTCTCAGCACAATCAGTACCAGCAACCTGTCACCAGCGAGCCAGCGGTATTTTTCTCTAAATCAGCATCTGTCACCATTGATCGAGGCATTGAGCTGAAGGCCATGCATACACACGCCTCCTGTGAGGCTGTGACCATAACAAAGCAGGCAATCCCTTCACTCACAGAAGAGAGAGCGGAGACACCACCGAATTTCAGATTCTGCAGGACAGCAACATCTCATGCATGGACATGGGCCCAATCCATGAGTTACTCCATACCTATCCAACCATTCAGGAATTGAATATTCCGTGTCTGGTCCATTATGTCCAGGATTCACCTTTATATCTCATTCTCAGTTTCAGGGCAAAGCTATCATGCATATGCACTGTAGTTTGTAGAAACACGCACCCGCTTTGTATTAGCCCTCCCAAAATTGGGAGCAAACTTTGGTCTTTTGGGGTGCGTGCGCCACTGTAGCATTTCGTTTGTATGCGTGAAAAATTGATTAATTAGGCTCAAAATGTTCGTCTCGCAGAGTACAACAAAACTGTGCAATTAGTTTTTGATTTCATCTACATTTAGTACTCCATGTATGCTATGACATTTTGATGTGATGGAAATCTTTTTTTGCATAGTGAACTTTGGGGGTAGAATTTAGGAAGGCCTTAGTGCATCCTCCTACCATCTGCAGACCGCCTTTACTCCTCTGCCGTCGAGGGGTTGAACTTGCAGAACAGAAACAAACGAATCAAGATTGGGTGTGTTTTTCCAGCGAAAAGGTGGTGAAAAGTCACATCGGACACTGTAGTGCACTGTAGCACTTTTCGTTTGTTTGTGATAATTATTGTCCTACCATGACCTAACTAGGCTCAAAAGATTCGTCTCGTCATGTACATCAAAACTATGCAATTAGTTTTTTTATTTACCCACGTTTAGTATTTCATGCATGCGTCATTTGCTATATTTAATGTTTCGATGTGACGTTGATGTGATGGAAAGTTTGAAATTTTGAGGGAACTAAACACACCCAATAATGTGAAAATTTTGACCTGAAGATCTTTATCTCATTGCAAGTAGGAACTCTCAAACTGTTTCATTATTCCAGCTTAAAAGTTTGTGCTATGCATCTAAGCCGTGGGCATGTACTCCAGTTTCATAAGATTGAGACCAACAGCAGCACAAACTGATAAAAAAATAGCAGAATTTTTGGAAACTCCCAGCCCTGTCGGTGCAACAGGTCAGGTAAAAGTGAACAACACCAATGCGATTCGATCAACTGATGTACTCTGAAATTGGGTCTGTATGGAGAGCAGGCAAGACTGGAGAGACACATGCCCACATGAGCATAAAAGGGTTTAACATAACCCCACATGCGAGTGCACATGCGAGTGCCCGGCATCTGACCCTTTGATCACCTCCAGGCACATGACAGCCCAAATGCGATCACATGCAGGAATCCATCCAATCCCATCCCCGGGGTCCCTATTGCGAGAGGGATTAAGGAAGAACAATAATTTGCTGAATTCATCAGGATAACAGGATGAGTCACTCATTGGCAGTAGTGCCGTGCAGATCAGAGGACGATGCATATCCCTGGAATAATAGCGGTGTAGTCTCCAGCGTGTTCTGAATGTTTGGTGGAGTGTTTTACAGATGGAGAAAGATTACTTACTACTCTGACAGCTTGTTAGGCTACTAATCGAAGCCAGGAGGGAACGATCAGTGAAAAGTTCGCAGGGGTTTAGCGAGATGACGTGGGCATTGTAGAAAGATAAAGGAGAGACTACAGGACTGATGCTTGTTGAGAGCATCGATTGCAGGAGTGATCTGCGGCTACTGTATGTAAAATTTCAATCAAATCAAACAGTCGGTGGATCCATGGAACAGAGGTCTTTGCCTCTTTCGATCATCACATGGAGCACTCATGACTGGCCATGTAATGAGGGCAAAACTTGTGCTAAAGACGTGTAACAAAAACTTTTTCTAAAGAAAACGGGGGCAAAACAGCCATTTTTCAAAGGTTCAGAGGTTGAACATGAAGGGTAACTGCAGAATTGAAAACGTTTTCCACAGCGGTGTTTATGATCTGCAGACTTGGTATGCCATTATGCCAAAGAAAATGTGATTAGAATAACATTTCTTGGCTACTTATACCACTAAAAAGGTCTCTAGAATCCGCTACCCAGCAATGAATTCTGAAGATCAGATGATAATAGGGTTGAAGTCGAGAGTTAGTACTGTAGTGTAGAACTTACCTAAGTCTGACGGGCAGTTCTTGTACGCAGCAAGTCCTCATCATAAATGAGGGTGTGTCCAAAAATAAGCCAGAAAGGCGTACCGATAAGCCAAGTCTTAATTCAGTTCCAGGATCCAGCAACTCATCCTGTTGGATCTCATCTCATGCCTGCTCAATTATGATGCAATATAATTTCGCTTCAGATCTACCTATCCAGAGCTTTGCCCCTCCTATACTGTCCGAAAGTTGTTTATACTTTCATCCACATTTGTGATATGACGAATCTAAACCCGATAAAAGCATACCGACAGGTCGATTTTTCGGACGGTTTGTCACTGACTCACTGCTCAAACTTTAGGAGACTGATCCAAAGAAAAAACAATTCAGATGTCAGAACTAAGGTGGATGCTTGCTGCATCCATATTATAAGCTGTAAACTGCAAATCGATCCCATTTTGTTGAAACAATTAGAAACGTTACTGATCGACCCTGAACATGGACTCATGTTCTTGACCCTGCCAGGTCATGAAGACCGCACGTTGCAGGTTCTGACATAACTGAACCTGGCCAGGCCAATGGTGGTAACGCCTCAGTGGCAGAACAGCAAATTGGTCCCAAACTGTGGTACATTCCGGCAGGGCAGGGTTCCACTCCATTTAAGCACCGCGCCCTCCTCAACATCCTGCAGGCCGGCCACATTGATCGATCAGAGAGCTACACGATTCGTCTCTTAGATCGAGAGGTGCCTGCCGGCCTCTCAGTTCTTGGTTCATTGCAAATCGGAGCAAGATGGCAAGGTTAGCCATGGCGGCTGGGCCAGCGATGCTTCTTCTACTCTGCACGATCTGCAGACTGGCTCACGGAATTACTGACGGTAACCTACTAATACATTCCTGTTAAAGTTTTGATGCTCCATTTTGATGTTTGCGTCAGTGATCTCTGATGGGTTCCCTGCCGGCTGCCATGGCGCGCGCGATTAATTGGTGAACAATGCAGGTCTGCTCCCGAACGGCAACTTCGAGCGCGGGCCGCTGCCGTCGCAGCTGCGGGGGACGAGGGTGCTGGGCGCGTCGTCGATCCCGTCGTGGCAGACGTCGGGGTTTGTGGAGTACATCCCGTCGGGGAAGAAGCAGGGTGACATGCTGCTGGTTGTCCCCGAGGGCGCCTACGCCGTGCGCCTCGGCAACGAGGCCTCCATCCGGCAGCGCCTCCGCGGCGCCGCCCGCGGCGGCCGCTACTCGCTGACGTTCAGCGCCGCCCGGACGTGCGCGCAGGCGGAGCAGCTCAACGTGTCGGCGTCGGGCCAGTGGGGCCTCCTGCCCATCCAGACCATGTACAGCAGCAACGGGTGGGACTCGTACGCCTGGGCGTGGGCCGCCGCCGCCGACTCCGACGAGGTCGAGGTCGTCATCCACAACCCCGGCGTCACGGAGGACCCGGCCTGCGGGCCCCTCATCGACTCCGTCGCCGTGAAGGCGCTCACGCCGCCGCGCCGCACCAACAGGAACCTGGTGAAGAACGGGGACTTCGAGGAAGGCCCGTACATCATCCCGGGGACGAGGTGGGGCGTGCTGATCCCGTCGAGGGTGGCGGACGAGCACTCGCCGGTGCCGGGGTGGATGGTGGAGTCGCTCAAGGCGGTGAGGTACATCGACGGCGGCAGCTTCGCGGTACCGCGGGGGCGGCGCGCCGTGGAGCTGCTGGCGGGGAGGGAGGGCGCGGTGGCGCAGGTGGTCCGGACGGTCCCGGGGCGGCGGTACGCGCTGTCCTTCACCGTAGGGGACGCCGGGAACGCCTGCCGCGGGGCGCTCGCCGTGGAGGCCTACGCCGGGAGGGAGTCCGCCAGGGTGGCGTACGAGTCGGAGGGGAAGGGCGGCGCCAGGCGCGCCGTGCTGCCGTTCCGCGCCGCGGCGGCGCGCACGCGGATCGTCTTCTTCAGCTCGTTCTACACCACCAGGAGCGATGACCTCAGCTCGCTCTGCGGGCCCGTGCTCGACGACGTCGCCGTCGTCAGCGTGCGCAGCAGCAAGCGCGGATAGGGAGCAGTGGCTAGCCGGATCGATCGATGGAGGTCGGTCATGGCGTGCGTGCGGCTGGGCTGTGCGAGATGGTGGAGGTTTCCTTGCTGTTGTTATGGCGGTTACTTGCCGCATGTTTGTTAGCTGCTGCTCCGTAGTTGGGAGTATAAAACAAAATTGTACGTTGGGCTGTCAAATACTCCATCCGTTCCAAATTACTATTCGTTTTTAATTTTTTCTCACAACGTTTGACCATGCATCTTATTCAAAAAAATTGCAAGTATCATTTCTTTTATTTATAGCTTACTTTATCATCTCATATACTTTAGGTATGACTCATTTTTCGTATATTTAGATAAAATTTTTAAATAACGTTACGAGAAAAAGTCAACAACGAATAATAATTTGAAACGGATGTGTAGTACATGGTTCTTCCCTTCTAGCGTTCCATATATATGGTCCTGTACTGAGCATGTCTCATTGTCTCCTTTTACTGAGGGAAGAATGTTACGTAGTCTTTTTCTCTGATATAAAGCAGTTAGGTTTATAATGGTGAAATATTTCCATCCGCGTTCGATATTTGACTCTAGTTGACTTAATTTTTCAGCAAACTATTCGTTGAGCGGTAGAATGCGCGCCTTGTCAATAGTGAGAAGTTTATGGCGACCTTTTCTTCGGTGCCTGTGCTGAATCTCTTGAGATTTTTTTTCTTTTTTGCGAAAATCTCTTGGGAATTTTTACAGGACTACACAATATATACATATATGTATTCTTAAGAATAAGTTTACGTGCGTTTGTGCGTATAAATATTTACATTTGTTCTATGTTTTTTGGGAAAAGTACGACGTTCATTTAGCTAGGCAATCTAGCAAGCAAGTGCTATGGGCTATGGGATTTAGGCAAGACGTAAAAAAGAAAATTTGCTACTGTATATATGATACACAGTCGAAATATAGAGCTACTCACTCGAATTCTCACTTGTCTGGAGACGGAAGCTGAACTGAAAAACTTGAAAATCATGGAAATAACACGTTTTATTTGTGATGTGAGGTTGGGCTGGTCCGTGGTATGGCCCAGATAGGCAACCTCCTCGGCCTATATAATCAAATCAAAACTGAATAGCCCATACGAGGAGTAAGAGAATTGGTGGCCCATCAGAAAATAAACCAGCAGCATAGATAGGCTTTGGAAAAAGTCCTATTTACCTCCCTGAACAATGGAACGAGTTTGCGTTTCCACTCTGGACTTGAAAACCGTCCAAACAGACTACGTACTTAAAAAAACCAGACACCTAACCTCCCTCACCTAAAACAAGTCTAGTTTTATGCTCTAAGTCAACCGTCCTACATGGTGCCACGTCAGCTTTAAGGGAGGTAAATTAGACTTTGCATGATAGTTCGAGGGGTTAAATAGACCTTATCAAAAAATATTGTTTTTCATATTAAAAATTACATATAATAAAAAATAGTAAAATCTAGTTTAATCTTAGAAGATTCGTAGAAAAATATAAAACTAATTTTCTACATTCAAATGAGACTCATGATGTATAATTGTACAGATTTTATCTATCTAACTATCTTCTATACTATAAGGATCCAGTTCTTTTGAAACACTTCTCACCCAAATAATTCCTACCCACCCCTCATAGAGGACCCACATATCAGGTCTAACAGTGGAAAATACGTGAAAAGTTTTTAAAAAATGATATTTCTGGAGAGTTTTACCGCTTTTGGTATTACTTTTCTCACCATAGAATTTCTTACCCACCCCATGTACCCACCAACCAAATCTATTCTCTAATCTTTTTTTTCTAATACTAGCAAGAACTCGTGTACGGCACGCACGTTTATTGATGACACGTAGGTACTAAAACTGTGTCACTTGAGTGGGTCATGGTAAATAGACCAGTCGTGCGAAGCGCTTTTAAAAATAATTTATATTCGCTCTCTCATGTATAGAGAGCTTTAGGTATTCTCAAATCTAGAAGCACGTCATTTTTGAGATAGTTGGTCTTTATTTATATGGAGAAAAACTCTCCAATCTATTATCTATTAGCAATACGGGATTATTATGTATAGACGTGGTTAGAAATGTGGGTATATTTAGGTGGACCATTTTTTCTCTTCGAAGTTTTGATGTCCTTGACACTTCCGCGTAGAATTGTTCTATTTTTTTCCTGGTGTTTTGTGCGACTTGTGTTGGTATCCTCAGATTAGCAATTTCGAAGAGAAAATTTTTGTTGGTGCCATAACCGTGTGCTTTCCTTCTTTTAATATCCAGCAATGACAATTAAATTTGTTTCAGCTGTACGAGCCATGCATATCGGTTGATTCCTTAAAAAAAGCTCAGATGAGGTTTCACGGTAGAATAATTGTTTTTAAGTTTGGAGGTTGTTTTCTTCCAAAAAAAGGTGGGTAAAAAAAAACACCGGTGAAAAAAAGAGCTAGGGATGAACTCACATTGGGTTTTTCACTCTAAAAAGCTTCCAGAATATTTTTTCCCCCTACATCGTGGGTCCAAATGGATCTATTGTGAGGAGTATGGGGGATTTTCGTTGTTAGCAAAAGTTTTTTAAAAAAACTCATTCCTTTTAGTATATATATAGATAGATTAAAGCAAGTAAAAATCTTCACGCCGTTCCGCCGTCTGGTCCGTCGTCCGTCCATCTGTGTGCGAGTCAACTCTCTCCACTTTGAAAACAAAATCAGGGAGAAACCAATTCGTTGAGGGCAGAAAACCGATCAGAACTCATACGTCGCTAGGTGCTGGATCCTTTGCCGTCCACTCTCACGTGTCATGGGCCTATCGGCTGGTTCTGTTAACTCAGTAGCACGAGGCATCACGACAGCTGAGCCTCCACCGTGGGCTTCTGATACATGGACTGCCGACAGCAGCTATTCTCTAATCTAACACGGACAATGGATAACCATCCATGAATTAATAAGACTAATCTTTGCAACTTGTATAGCATGTGTTGACCCCGGCACTAATCACATACATGAAACGATGTCGTTACCGATTCGAGAAAAATAACGTTATTGGTAATTTTACCGTAGCAATGTAAGGATTAGATTTAGAACCTTCGCGCGTTCTGCCAATGATTTTTGTACGTCGCCGTCGCCGTCGCCACCCTTCTAAATTTTTGCACTGGGTCCGTCCCGTCCGTGAGGGGCTCGGCCGTCCGTTAGGACCAGATCCGGATCGACAACGTCAATCTGATGACCGTATTTTATATGAAAGAAATGAATCAATCTACCCGAAAAAGAGACAAATCAATAGAAGGACCATCTTCATGTCGATTCCTTCTCCCCAATTTTATGTTTATCTATTCTTAATTCAAGTAATGCTTCTCCCTGTTTTAATAGTGTCATGAACATCTTTATGTGCTGTCCATATGCACACTCGGCTCATTCTTGGATCCGTGTCTTGTGCATTGTACATATGCTAAGCCTCAGCGTGTAAGATTTTTACTTGTGGCGCGTGAGCAAACTAGCAGTAGTATTCGCTGAGCTTGTGTGTTCACTAATCCAGGCCGGATCAAAGATTAGAATTAAGAATTAGTGCCTTTATATGATAAAATATGATCGTAACCATTTTTATCTCAATGAACTCTCTTGGTGAAAATATAAAAAAATATAGGGATGTGGGTGCTTTAGTGAAACGAAAATGTTAATTCAAAATTCTTTGGGTTTTAAAGGAAAATATGGTGGTAGAATTAAAAATATGTACATTTTCTGAAGAAAAACACGTTCAAAAAACATGAATTGCATCGTAGTAACGCACGGACACTAGGCTATAGTCTAAAATAACCCCTCATATTAAAGGTGGCACGAGCATAGCGCGCGGGCATATTTTCTAGTAACATAAAAGTTTAGAAAAATATATTTATCTTTACCTAATACTAGAGAAGGAAGAAATCTTTGCGTTTTCTGCCGTCTTTGATCTTTCGTACGTCTGTTACTTGTTCTTCGTTCGTCCATTGGTACTCGAGGTGGACTCAAAATATCGTCGTTGTGGTTTCCGATCTCTTCTCTTTGCACAACACCTGCTAGCTTCTGAGCTGGATTCTGAACCGTATAGCTCGATGCAATAGAGCCGGGTATATGGCGCCGGGCACATCCTCGATCTCTACCATATCACACCCTCGCGCCATTGGGTCATTAAATCGAGCGTCGCGATCAGCCAAAATATATATCCACCAATGTTGATCTACGCAACCGCTCTTAAGAAGTCAGTGGCTAAGAGCTAGTGTTCCAGATGGTGGCTTATATACGTACATGGCTTGGATTGGTGCCCCGTCCACGTAGAAGCTAGACGATGATGCTCAGGGTCCAAGCAATGGCGTTGGCGTGTGGCTGGATGGTGTGGGTTCGTGACTTCAAGGGGAGGAGGCACCGCTCCTCCTGACCGCGGGAGATGCTGCAGTTGGCCAGTTGATCTAGACGTTGGTCTGGACGCCCCACTCGTGGCTCCGGCGATTGCCCGGTGGCTCGAATCCACCCCGTCGGCAACACGTCGCTGTTCCATTCGATTGATTACATCCCTTTCTACATCAGATGTCTCATGCATGTCGCCGGCTGCTGGTAATTTTGGGTAATGCCTACAGCGCTAAATGCCTCAACATGCAGCGGCTCAACACTGGTGACCAAATGCGAGCAGGGTCTAGGTAGGCCAACAACTGAGCAGTGTGCCACGGTGCCTGTGCAACCCGGTGCTGCAGCAAACATGGGGATTAGGGATCAGCAATCAAGCGACGTATTTGATGATTATTTGGAAGCGACGTCGTTAATTTTTGTTGCCCTTTCAGCTTCCGGCTTAGCTGGCCTGCAGCGCGCAACCCAACTGTTCTCTTGCCTATTTGGGCCTTGGGGTGCATTGCAGTTAACCTTTTGGCCCATACACTCAACCGCTGGAAACCAATTAACATAAGAGTATAAGGCATAGGCATGGATGAGCACAAATAAAATAAACCCGTTGTGCTGTGATTTATTTCCCCCTCCTAAAAAATGTTCTGATTTAGCATATTGTTTTGTTACTGGTATCACTAACCAATCACCAGCTGTGTTTCCTTCAGATGGCTTCTTTAAAAAAAATGAGGATCACACTTCATTGAATGACCTAAGCACCACCACCAATACAAGTAATATTGATTAATTATCTATCTATGAATGTTCAATCCATAACTAATTGTATGCTGTACTCTTTAGGTGACGGCAACATTAGCAAAGGTAGTGGGTCTCCAACATCCAGTGACCAGCCATCACTCATGGATCCTAGAGAACGTAGGAGACAACGAGAAAGGGACCCATATGCACAACTATCTGAACAACAGAAGCATGAATTACATAAAAGACGTCGTGAAGCTCATCAACAAAAGAAAGTTACTCCCTCCGTAGCACATTTAGAAGTTTTGGACAACGACACGGTCTCCAAAATGTAACTTTGACTTCTTATTTTTACAAAAAATATTTATTAAAAAATAATATAGGTATACTTTTATAGAAATATTTTTAAGACAAATCTATTCATATAATTTTTACACTTCCAAACTCAACGACTTAAATGTTATTCATGATTTATATTTTCAATGTTTGACTAAAACCTTGTCCAAAACGACTCCTAAATGTGATACAGAGGGATTAATGTAGAACTACAGTGCACACCCGAGAAAATTGAAGCGACACATGCAAATGCCGGGGCACGTTATGCAAATTTAACACACGAGAAGAGAAAGGCAATATGCAATTATCAGAGGTTGCTCTATACAAAAATGACATCTAAACAAAAACAAGCAAAGACAAAATCGTGAAAAAGCACGTCATGCTATGCGACGTAACACGCCCACTAAAAATTCCATCGCCATGAAGAACCCTTTATATGCCTCATCAGATTCAGATTGATGGATCTTTCCTAGAGTATAAGATTGAGAATTTGTCAATTTGTATTGTTTTGTTTATCTAAGTAGTCTGCACAGGTTAAGCAAAATGCTTGGTGTTCTTGGAACGGTTGTTCAAACAAAATTGAGCTAAATTTATAATGTGCATGGCTGTACAGCTTGGTGAGTTTGCAACTTAAAACCATTTGCATTGTTTATTTTGGGCTCCATTACAGGCAATTGTTGTCCTTCTTCCTTCTTCCATGCAATGCTTCCGTTAAGTGCAATTCCATAATTAAATATGTTTTAGAGTAATTGACGTGGGTCATAATTATCACCTGAGTTCTAGGCTATATTTGTTTGTTATGTTATAGAAATGTAATGATTTTTTCCCGTTGCAACGCACGGGCATATTTGCTAGTACAAGATAACAAGAGTACTGTCGGTGTTAAGAAATTGTGGTCCCGACACCAACCAGAAATGCTCTGTGTTCCCTCCCTTGATGGTTGATGCAGAAGGTAATGCAATGACACGAATTTATCCTGGTTCCAGTCGCAAGACCGTACATCCAGCAAGATGGTGCGTGTAATGTATTATCCTGCACGGACTACGAGTAGTAGGGGATACAAGCAGTTTGGGAGAAGAGGCTAGGCCTCCAAGTACCAGATGATTGAGGCAGAGCGCCAATATCATGGAGTGCGGAGTGTGTGTGAGTGTTATTTCTTGTTATGTATTCGATCGATCCGTCTTCCCTCTTCATGAGCGCGCCCTCTCCTTTTATAGGCCAAGGAGGAGGGGTTACATGCGTGTATCGCTATGCAGGCACAATTGTTGCACATCGGTAGGAGTGGCGCCGGGCATGGCTCTTTGTCCTTGGCCACTGTTACGTGGTGTTGCGGTTCCTGTGATCGATTCTTGTACTGGTGATGACGCCAGGGAGTGGTTTCGAGGATCTGAGCTGACCTGCGTGCTGTAATGACTCGCCCGTATGCCAGTTCGAGGGTCTCCCATGCCTGTGCACAACCCATTTTGTGGAAAATCACTGTGGAAGTCGGTAGCACATGGAGTCGGAGTGACCCGGCCCTGTTGGTACAGTGGCGACATGTTCGCACAGCGCCAGGGATGGTCGCACAGTGTTCGGGATGGCCCGCCATGCCTCCGCCGTCCTCTCTCCTTCCCCTGCTGCGTGCTCGAGGTTCTCTCCCGCCCGATCGAGGGCTTCGGGTTGTCGGAGTTGGTAGCACAGGGAGTCGGAGTGACGTGCTCTGTCCGCACAGCGCCTCGGTTGGCAGCATAGCGACGGAAGTTGGCGGATGCGAGGGGGGTCGTGGCTGTCAGAGCGGCGTGGCGAGAGATTTGCCTTTTGACTTTGGATGCACAGCGGCGGTGAGCGTCATTAATTGCTTGTCGGAGCGGAGATCTCGACCGAGGTGGAGCTCTCCCTATTTCGTGGGTTGCTCGAGGCTCGACCCTCAAGCCTCGACCGAGGCGGAGTTTTCCGATTCGCTCGAGGGGTCGGTTCCCTCGAGCGAAGCAGAGATTGAGGTGCGCGTCGAGGCGCCCCGCTGTAGGATCTAGGATTACCGACTAGAGGGGGGTCAATAGGCGGTTTTGAGAACTTTAATCACAACACTAGAGAAATTTAATTAGAACCATAAGGGAAATTAAATGTCTAGCTATTCTAACCGTATGTTGATGGTTTTGCAACCTAGGATGACAAGATAAGAGTCAATCTCTATGAAATTAACTTGTTTCAAGTAAATAATCAAGATAACAAGCAAGCAATAAGAACAAGTGACACAAGAACTTATCCTGTGGTATCGATGACTTGCCGGTCACCCATAATCCACGTTGAGATGGATTCAATGTTCAACCGCTTCTCTATCAAGTCTCCACTTGATGTATGAGCCGGTTAGAACCAAAGAACCGCTCCAAATCTCGATTCCACTAGAGTTGCTCTTCACCGCTCCGATGAGGTGAGCACAATGACCTCTCACAACCAACCTCCACGGCAACTTCACAATCTTCTTGAAGTGCTCGATGGAATCACCAGCTCCAAGCCGTCTAGGAGGCGGCAACCTCCAAGAGTAACAAATCAATGACCTTGCTTGAAGTCTCCCTAGTGCCACAAAGCTCAAACTCTTGATGCAATGCACTAGGATCCTCTCAATCTCACAAAGATGCAACCACTAAATCAAGTGAGTGAGAGAAAGGATGGGAAATGCTCAAATGTATCAAGGAAGCTTTCAAATGGGCCAAGAGAGCCTTCCCAACCCCGGGGGTGGAGTATAAATACTCACCCCCTCGAAATCTAGCCGTTACATTCAAAACAGGGCACTGGCGGACTGTCCGCCCTTCAAAACCAACGGCTACTACGTGTGTCAGATGGTGTCAGAACTAGCCGTTACGGACCTGCGGACCGTCCGCCATACAGGCGCGGACCGTCCGCTAGGCCATGAGAAACTATCACAAGTTTGCCTGCGGACCGTCCGCCTCACAAAAGTCTTCTAGAACGCTCGGAAACGCTTCTGTGTTGATGGTCCGCCAAAACGGTCCGCCTCACATTTTTTGTACTGTGGACAGTCCGCCACTCATGGCCGGACAGTCCGCCTCTTATTTTTCATCCGAGCACATTTCATACTTAGACAAAATTATCACACGGAAAAAAAGCCTGCGGACCGTCCGCCACACCCGGACGCGGACTGTCCGGACCCCCAGACAGTTCGCCACTGTCCGCGCGGACAGTCCGCCAGGACGCAGTGAGCCCTCCACAGGATAGTTTTTTGCTTCTTGTATTTCCTACTTTCACAAACGTTGTTAGCTCTCATGCATGCAATGCAATTGTTTGTGCAAAATGGCATCATGGACTCGTCAAGCCAAGGACATTGACCCCTCTTGATAGTACGACTGTCTAGCCTATAATCCGGTCAATGTTCATCCACTAAACACCGCTTGACCGGTAAAATAGAATACCCTATCTTATACCTTTGCCTTTAGCTCCTTTCGGTCCTTATCACACCCATCATGATCATGACATACCGCAAGAGCTCATCCAATCCCAAGGACTAACCTGTTCTCATATCTCAATGAAATTGTTAGTCCATTTTGATTGTCACTAATTACCAAAACATAAATTAGGGGCCTAGATGTTTTCAATCTCCCCCTTTTTGGTAATTGATGACAATCATTTTAAGAAGTGGTATGAGATAGGTTTTGGATTTTGAAATCACTTACTCCTTTCATTTGAGATCAATGGAATAGATAGAGTGAATGACTTTGAAAAACCGAAGAATAGGAGAACTCCCCCTACATATGTGCATGAGTGCATTCATTTGACATATTTGATTATGAATTTTGGCGGAATTTCCCCTACAATTGAAAATTGAGACACAAGAGCATATATATATATATATATATATATATATATATATATATATATATATATATATAACAAAGCTTATAAAAAAATAGCATTAGCTTCAAATTTTCAAGCATAGATTTTGCCAACACATCATAGTTCACACCATAAAATTAAGCATCATAAACCATAGTTCACAAGCAAACCACACAAAGAGTAATAATTATTACACACCAAGGTTTATGCAATGCAAAAAGAAAATATGCAAATGCAAATGCTTTCATGCTCCATCCATGATCATGATCTTCAATGGAGCTTCCTCTTCATCACTTCTTCAATTTCTCCCCCTTTGTCATCAAATGACACAAAAAGGGAGCTCTAGTCCTGCTGAGGCGGTGGAGGAGGAGGCCGAGGGTAGATAGAGTAGAAGTGGCCACTGAAATCAGTGAAATCCTGCTCGAGCTGCTGCTCTCTTGCCATGATGTCCTGCTCAGAAAGGGCCAGCTGATCAAATCGGGCATTCGTAGCATCAAATTGCTGCTGCATGCCATACTGCATAGTCTGAAAAGAGTTGTTGATCTGCTGCCCATATGCCTCAAAGTGAGCCTCAAAGCCAGTCTGCATCTGCTGAAACTGAGAGGTCATGTGCTGCTGCATGGAGGCAAAGTATGGGTCAAAATAGCCCTGAGGTGGTGCCCACTGTGGTGCTGCCTGTGGCTGAGCTGCAGGTGGTGGTGGTGGCATGGCCTGCTCATGTGCTGCTCCTGCTCCCCCTGCTTCCTCTTCCTCTTCATAACCTGCATCCCCCCATGCTTCATCTTCATCATCAGGCAGGTAGGCAGTCAAATCCCTCTCAAGAAACCCTCTGTCATTCTTGAAAGGACTGTAGAGTGTATGTTTTTCATTGCAAGGGCCCCTGAACTTGGTCTTTGCCAGAATAAGAGACATGATGTATGGAGCAAAGTAAAGATTTATCTCAAAATTAGTCTTCTTGTCCAGAATTTGACCCATGATCAGGTTGACTACATCAATTTTGTCCCCGGCCATGACATGCTTAACAAAGTTTCTGTGCCATCCAACAAAAGCCTCTTTGTAACCACTCTTAGGGAGCACTGTGGCCTTGGCAATCTTTAGTAGGACTGCTGGATGGTGCCTGAGACCAGTGATCCTCTCATACACCCTGTTGATGCCCGTCCTATTTGGCTCATAGAACCTCACAATCTCATCCACCTCTAATGGATTCTCATCAAGAATGTCATATGTGGGATCAGTGGTGAGAAAAGTGTAGTCTAATTTATTTACCTCTGCAAATTCAGCGAATGTGGCCTCATATCTCCTTTTCCCAGTCATCCATACAAGTCTCTTCTCAATCATATCCACCTCTACTGTAGCATAGAACTGCCTGATGACTGTATTGTCCCAATCGCACTTATGCTCTAGAAAATCAGTAAGCCCGAGGGCCTCAAGTTGTGGCACTAAACCACTCATAACCACCTTCTCACCCATATAGTAGAGGTTGATCATTTGGTGCTTGAATACAACTTTCTTCAACATGTGGCCATAGAAAACCTCTTGCTGGACCTGAGTGTGAAAGAATAAGTCATTTGTGTCCCTAGCAAACTCATACTGATTTCCGGCACGATCGATTCTATAGTTAGTAGGAGTCCAACGCCTGCTCCCCCTGTTGGCATTCACATCAACCAAATCATCCTCACTTTCTTCTGCCTCCATCTCACTAGCAATATGTGATTCCTCCTCTTCATTGACTTCATAATCATCATCACTGTCATCAGAAACGTGCTGCCTTGGCCTCTTGACAGTTGTTTTTCTCCCCCTTCTGCCTGATCCACTAGCACTGCCAAAATAATTCAACAATAACCATCAACAGATCATGAATAAGAAACCAATCCAATACTTGATGGGCTGTTGCTGTCGACAGTGGACTGGCGGACTGTCCGCCATCAGACCGGCGGACGGTCCGCCGGACACTGTTCAACGGCGAACAGCCCAACGACCCCCAAAGAATCCACCCGATCTCCGTTTTTAGCCCATTAAACTTGATCAAATCACTAGCATATAACCTCCATGACTCTACCAACATGATCCCCTAGTTATTTGCACGAATCCATGGACCAAAACGAAATCCAATCTCAAACCCTAACATGCTCTAGAAGTGAAATCCAAGAAAACCAAGAGTTGAATCAATGAAATACCGAGAGGACATGGCAGAGGAAGTCACGGAGAGTCCGGGGACGAGCTTCGGACGGTCCGTCAAAGTTCCAAGGGTTTCCCCCTCAACAATGGCTTCTTTCTTGATGTAGATGGGAGAAAGAAGAGAGGTGGAGGCGTTTTGATCTATACATCCGCGGGAGAGTGGGTCCACACTTTACCCGAGCCTCGCGGACTGTCCGCCTGTTTAGGCGCGGACCGTCCGCCACCAGTTCTGCAGATTTTTGGTTCTGTCAATTGCAACCAGCCACACCCGGACTGTCCGTGGTCCTTTGGCCGGACTGTCCGGCACCCCTGGACGGTCCGTCATTGCTCTGTGCGGACGGTCCGCCGTACCAGAAAACTGCCCTCGAGACCATTTTCTTTGCACTTTCATTTGACTTTGCTGCCCATATTTGGTTCCAAAAATCACTTGATTCCATGTGAAGATTGTGACCATCAATCTCTCATAGATAGAACCATGAACCATGGATGGATATATGAAGAATATGATGCAACAAAAATAAAGACATGACTAAGAAAATTGAAGGGTTAGAAAGCAAGTAAATGAATCATATGTTCTAAATTTCAAGCCACATTTGATATGTCAATGACATTAAGCTCGTTCCTCAATTTGCAAAACCTTGATTCATCCAAAGGCTTTGTGAAAATATCTGCCAATTGATCATTTGTGCTTGCTCCATCAATCTTGATATCTCCCTTGCTTACATGATCCCTAAGAAAATGATGTCGAATATCAATGTGCTTGGTTCTAGAATGTTGAACCGGATTGTTTGCAATCTTTATAGCACTTTCATTATCACATAAGAGAGGAATTCCATTGATTTTCACACCATAATCAAGGAGTGTTTGCTTCATCCATAGTAATTGAGCACAACAACTTCCCGCCGATATATATTCCGCTTCGGCGGTAGAAAGAGCCACAGAATTTTGCTTATTTGAAGACCATGATACAAGAGAACACCCAAGAAGTTGACAACCCCCGGAAGTGCTCTTCCTATCAACTTTACAACCGACATAGTCCGAATCCGAATAGCCAACCAATTCGAATTGAGCACCCTTTGGATACCAAAGACCAATATTAAGAGTAAATTTTAAGTATCTTAAGATTCTTTTAATGGCGGTCAAATGACATTCCTTAGGAGCGGCTTGAAATCTAGCACACATGCACACACTAAACATAATATCGGGCCTAGATGCGGTAAGATAAAGCAAACTACCAATCATAGATCAATAAAGCTTAGTGTCAACCGGTTTACCTCCCTCATCAAGATCAAGATGTCCATTTGTGGCCATTGGAGTTTTGATGGGTTTTGCATCCTCCATACCAAATTTCTTCAAGATGTCCTTCACATATTTAGATTGGCAAATGAATGTGCCTTCCTTCAATTGTTTAATTTGAAGACCAAGGAAATAGCTTAATTCACCAATCATAGACATTTCAAATTCCTTTGACATCATTCTACTAAATTCTTCACAATTGGCTTCATTTGTGGACCCAAAGATGATGTCATCAACATAAATTTGACAAACGAAGATGTCATTTCCAATTTTCTTAGTGAACAAGGTAGTGTCAACCTTTCCAATTTTGAATCCCTTTGAGATGAGAAAATTTCTAAGCTTCTCATACCAAGCACGAGGTGCTTGCTCCAAACCATAAAGAGCTTTAGAGAGCTTAAACACGTGGTTAGGCGTTTTAGGATCTTCAAAACCGGGTGGTTGTTCAACATAAACTAGTTGACTAATTTCACCATTTAAGAAGGCACTTTTGACATCCATTTGGTAAAGTTTTATGTTGTGAGAACATGCAAAAGCTAGTAAAATTCTAATTGCTTCAAGTCTAGCTACATGAGCAAAGGTTTCATCAAAGTCCAAACCTTCGACTAGAGTGTAGCCTTGAGCAACCAATCTTGCCTTGTTTCTTACAACAATACCATCTTCATTTTCGTTATTGTGAAAACCCATTTAGTGCCAATGACATTGTAATTCTTGGGCCTTTCCACCAAATTCCAAACATTGTTCCGGGTGAAGTTATTTAATTCTTCTTGCATGGCCATCACCCAATCCGGATCATCAAGAGCTTCATCTACACGTTTAGGTTCAAGAAAAGATACAAAAGAGTAATGTTCACAAAATGAAGCAATGCTAGATCGAGTTTGAACACCCTTACTAATGTCACCCACAACTTGATCAATGGGGTGATCTTTGGCGACTTGACCATGAATTCTTGGTTGAATAACGTGGTCTTGAGAGGATGTAGAGGATGATGTAGATGTGACCGGTTGCTCATTGTCTTTATGTGAGTCATTTTCATTTGTGTTAACAATGCCTTGATCTTGATATGATGAAGCATTTTCTTGAGTGGAGATAATATGCTCTTCATCATCATCATCATCATCGTCATCATCATCATCATCTTTTTCTTCTTCTCTTGGTAGAATGTCCCCAACATCCATATTCTTCATGGCTTCTTTTAAACTATCACCTCTCACATCATCCAAGTTGTCTTTCTCATCTTGTGACCCATTAGTTTCATCAAATTGAACATCATAAGCTTCTTCAATAAAACCCTTGGATTTATTGTAAACTCTATAGGCTTTGCTACTAGATGAATATCCGAGAAAGAATCCCTCATCACATTTGCTTTGAAACTTGGATAAACGAGAACCTTTCCTCAAAATATAGCATTTGCATCCAAAGACCCTAAAATAAGATATATTTGGCTTACTTCCGACAAGCAGTTCATAGGGGGTCTTGTTGAAAAATCCATGACAATATAGCCTATTTGAAGAATGGCAAGCGGTGTTGATAGCCTCGGCCCAAAAAGAATCCGAAACATTATACTCGGCTAGCATTGATCTTGCCATCTCAATCAATGTCCTATTCTTTCTCTCAACCAACCCATTTTGTTCCGGTGTATATGTGGTTGAGAATTCATGTTTGATCCCCTTCTCATTGCAAAACTCCTCCACACGAGTGTTTTTGAATTCACTACCATTATCACTCCGAACTTTCTTCAACTTGAGCTAAAATTCATTTTCGGCTCTAGTGACAAAGTTCTTGAATATGTCACAAGCATCGGCTTTGTCATGAAGAAAGAATACCCATGTGAATCTTGAGAAGTCATCCACTATCACAAGACAATAACTATTGCCACCAATGCTTCTATATGTTGTTGGCCCAAATAAATCCATATGCACTAATTCAAAGTTTCTTGTGGTGGACATAACACTCTTGGTTGGATGAGAATTTGCAACTTGCTTGCCGGCTTGACAAGAGCTACATAATTTGTCCTTTTCAAATTTGACATCTTTTGAAGCCAAGGACTAAATCATGCTTAACCAATTTATTTAGTTGTCTCATGCCGACATGACCTAGTCTTCTATGCCATAACCAACCCATTGAGGCTTTAGAGAATAAACAAATTGAGAGATTTGCCTATTTAGATGAAAAATCCAAAAGATATAAACTATCATGATGAAAGCCCTTGAAAATAGTTTCTTTTTCATGACAAGTTGTCACAACAAATTCATCACTAGTAAATGAACATCTATAGCCATTATCACAAAGTTGAGCAATGGATAGCAAGTTGAAATTTAGAGAATCAACTAACAAGATATTTGATAATTTGTAATCTTGAGAGATAGAAATGTCATCAATGCCTTTAACGCATCCCTTGCTATCATCACCAAAAGTAATATTATCAAAGTCGGAGATATCTTCATCAAGATATGAGAATATTTTCTTTTCACCGGTCATGTGGTTTGTACAACCACTATCAATTACCCAATGTCTTCCTCCAGCTTTGTAATTTACCTACACATGAGAATCACTTCCTTTTAGGTACCCAACTTTTCTTGGGTCCTTCTATGTTAGTGATCATAACTTTAGGCACCCAAACGAATTTTAGTCTAGTATTATCCATAGAGCGACCAACAAATTTAGCACATACAACACCCTTTGAATCTTTCTTAAGAATGTAAGATGGATCAAAGGATACGGTCTTCTTGCTCTTGCACTTGTGATTCACCTCTACCTTTGTCTTGCAAATATGGCATTTCTTGAATTTAGCTTCTTCTTGCAATGTCACACTTGATGGCACATAAGTGGTCTTCTTAGGAATGAAAGTTGACTTCCCTTGCTTAGGCAAATAACCAATGCCATTCTTGTTCAATGTGAATTTTTGACTTGTCCAACAATGATTGAATTTGACTTGACTTCCAAACCATTTGGCAAGATCCTTGGACAAACACTCCACTTCTTTCTTCAATGATTCATTCTCCAATAATAAGAAAGGTGCTTCACTTGAATCTTTTCCACTAGTGCAAGAGCTTGTGCTTGTGCTACAAGAGGTGTTAGTCGAGCAAGATATACATGTTTTACAAGTATCGATATTAGCAACAAGTTTTCCTTTGGCCTCTTGCGCAAGGAGAGAGTTGTGAGCTTCCTTAAGCTCCTCATGCTTTCCTTTAAGAATTCCCCATGATGTGTTGAGAGTGTCATGAGATTCCTTTAGATTGACATGAGAAATCTTTAGCTCCTCATAGGATTTTTGAATTGAAATATTCTTCAATTCTAAATCCCTCAACTTAGACTTTTCTTTGCGCAATTTTTCATCGGATTTTATAACCAAATTAGCAAGATATTCATAGGATATAGCATTTTCATCATCATCATTATCATCATCACTATCACTCCCCTCATCATTGATTATTACCTTCGATGTACCTTTGGCCATAAGGCAATATGGCTTGGAGAAGAGCGATGGGGCTTCCTTAATTGCAACCCCGGCAAGACTCTTCGAAGGCTTGACTTCCTCTTCTTCCTCATCGGAGCTTGCTTCGGAGTCCCACTCAACAAAGTAGGCTTGCCCATTCTTCTTCTTCTTGTAGTACTTCTTCTTCTTGTTCTCACTCTTCTTGTACTTGTTCTTGCTTGTTTTGCCCTCTTTCTTGTTTGGGCAATTTATTGATATATGCCCAATCTCCCCACAAGAGAAGCACTCTTTGCCTTCAAATGGATTCTTCTTTGAGAACCTATTTCTCTTGCCAAATCTCTTCTTCTCAAGAACCTTTTGGAGCCCCCTAACAATGAGAGCCATTTCTTCATCCGAATCTTCATCATTTTCAAAATGTGTTTCTTCCTCTTGAATAGCTTTGGCCTTGAGAGCAATATTCTTCTTCTCTTCATTTGTTGTTTGACCATGAGCTTCCTTTTGAGATTGCTTGAAGATGTCATGTGTGAGCACTTCACCGAGCACTTCCGTAGGAGTGTATTTCTTCAAGTCTTCTCTCACTAACATTGTGACAATGGTCTCATATTTCTCCGGGAGACTCCTAAGAAATTTGCGAGAGAAGTCTCGATCCGGCATATCATAGTCAAGGCATTTTAGCTCATTCACAATTTCATTTAACCGATTGAACATGATTGAAATGTCTTCATCCTTCTTCATTGTAAACTCATTGAATTTTCCTTGGAGCACATAGAGCTTGGCTTCTTTGACCGAGGATGTTCCCTCGTAGATTTCCGCTAGCTTGTTCCAAACATCTTTTGCACTTGTAATGCCCTTGACACGGTTGAATTGATCAATAGATAGACCTTCATACAATATGCACAATACTTCCCCATTAAGGTCCTCATTCTCTAAGTCTCTTTCGGTCTTGACATCTTTGTCTAAGATGACAAATCCTTCCTCAACAATCCCCCAAACTTTTCTTCCGGCCGTCCTTAGATAGGTTGTCATCCTAGTCTTCCAATAATCATAATTTTCCCCATCAAAGTAAGGAATCTTTCTTTGCTTCATTTTGTTCTCTCTAGCCATTTTAATCCTACTTCGGGATGATTAAATCCTTGATTAGGGAGTACTTAGCTCTGATGCCACTTGTAGGATCTAGGATTACCGACTAGAGGGGGGTGAATAGGCGGTTTTGAGAACTTCAATCACAACACTAGAGAAATTTAATTAGAACCACAAGGGAAATTAAATGTCTAGCTATTCTAACCCTATGTTGATGGTTTTGCAATCTAGGATGACAAGATAAGAATCAATCTCTATGAAATCAACTTGTTTCAAGTAAATAATCAAGATAACAAGCACGCAATAAGAACAAGTGACGCAAGAACTTATCCCGTGGTATCGATGACTTGCCGGTCACCCCTAATCCACGTTGAGATGGATTCAATGTTCAACCGCTCCTCTATCAAGTCTCCACTTGATGTATAAGCCGGTTAGAACCAAAGAACCGCTCCAAATCTCGATTCCACTAGAGTTGCTCTTCACCGCTCCGATGAGGTGAGCACAATGACCTCTCACAACCAACCTCCACGGCAACTTCACAATCTTCTTGAAGTGCTCGATGGAATCACCAGCTCCAAGCCGTCTAGGAGGCGGCAACCTCCAAGAGTAACAAATCAATGACCTTGCTTGAAGTCTCCCTAGTGCCACAAAGCTCAAACTCTTGATGCAATGCACTAGGATCCTCTCAATCTCACAAAGATGCAACTACTAAATCAAGTTAGTGAGAGAAAGGATGGGAAATGCTCAAATGTATCAAGGAAGCTTTCAAATGGGCCAAGAGAGCCTTCCCAACCCCGGGGGTGGAGTATAAATACTCACCCCCTCGAAATCTAGCCGTTACGTTTAAAACAGGGCACTGGTGGACTGTCCGCCTCATACCTGGCAGACTGTCCGCCCTTCAAAACCAACGGCTACTACGTGTGTGAGATGGTGTCAGAACTAGCCGTTACGGACCTGCGGACCGTCCGCCATACAGGCGCGGACCGTCCGCCAGGCCATGAGAAACTATCACAAGTTTGCCTGTGGACCGTCCGCCTCATAAAAGTATTCTAGAACGCTCGGAAACGCTTATGTGTTGATGGTCCGCCAAAACGGTCCTCCTCACATTTTTTGTACTACGGACAGTCCGCCACTCATGGCCGGACAGTCCGCCTCTCATTTTTCAGCCGAGCACATTTCATACTTAGGCAAAATTATCACACGGAAAAAAAGCCTGCGGACCGTCGGCCACACCCGGACGCGGACTGTCCGGACCCCCCAGACAGTCTGCCACTGTCCGCGCGGACAGTCCGCCAGGACGCAGTGAGCCCTCCACAGGATAGTTTTTTGCTTCTTGTATTTCCTACTTTCACAAACGTTGTTAGCTCTCATGCATGCAATGCAATTGTTTGAGCAAAATGGCATCATGGACTCGTCAAGCCAAGGACATTGACCCCTCTTGATAGTACGGCTATCTAGCCTATAATCCGTTCAATGTTCATCCACTAAACACCACTTGACCGGTAAAATAGAATACCCTATCTTATACCTTTGCCTTTAGCTCCTTTCGGTCCTTATCACACCCATCATGATCATGACATACCGCAAGAGCTCATCCAATCCCAAGGACTAACCTGTTCTCATATCTCAATGAAATTGTTAGTCCATTTTGATTGTCACTAATTACCAAAACATAAATTAGGGGCCTAGATGCTTTCACCCGCGAGATGTCTTGACCAATGTTCAAGAAGGCGCTAGGCGCTATCTAGGCGGTGACCCATCGCCTAGAGCCTAGGCGTTTGCTAATCGTTTTCTAGGCGCCATACAAACATATATCTTTTATAGAAAAAAGAAAACCATATCACCTCTAGGCTAGCAAATGACTAGCAACCAGCCCAATAACCTATCAAAGCCCAACAGCAGCCCACGTTCAGCAACCAGGCCACCCAAAGGCCTCAACCAAACAAAGAGATACCTAAGTATAATAGTAGAAATATGAGGGAGCAAATCACAAAATTTTTGGATCTTATCCCTTCCCAGGTCAGCCCGAGCCTCTCCCGTGAGGCCATGACCCTTCTTTCTTCATGTCCCTCTCTTCTCGGCTCCTCGCGAGACCGCGGCGGCGCGACCCCTCATTGCCCCGCCAGCCCGGCCTCCACCGCCGCCGTAGGTCTCCGTCCGCCGTCGTGAGCCTCCGTCCACCGCCGCCCGACGCCCCTCCCCCACCGATGACCTCCGCGCGACGCTCCGCCTCCTCCGTCAGCTTACATACCGCTGCCGCCCGGCTGGCGCCGCCTAGGGTACCGCCTACCCCCTAGGCAAGGCGGTACCCCTCCGCCTAGCGCAGAGGCGCGCTTAGGCGGCCGCGGAATAGCGCCTTCTTGAACAATGGTCTTGACTGGGCCTTTGTCCGTTGCTGGGCCGTAGGCCTTAATTTGCTTTTCTTTTTTCTAGTATGTGCATGAGTTTAGTGTTTAACAAGGGTGATTATCTCATAGGTTTGGGTACCCTAATGATCGCCCCCAACAAGTACCTACTAGCAAATAAACATAAAAAATAGACCATAAAGATTAAATAACTACAGATTAGGAGCAGGAAGATAGAACATGATTTTAGAAAAATAAGTTAAAACAAAAATTTATGATTTTTAATTGTATACATTTTCTAATAAAAAAGTTACTTTTTAAAGGTTTGTTTTGATAAAGGTCTAAATATTTAAAGATACTACAAGTGAGAGCGTGTGAGAAAAATTATGAAACTTGTTTCCTGATTTTTTTATCTAAAACAAATTTTCTATGAATCTTCTAAGATTAAAATTGATTTGAGGATTTGTATATATATATATTTAAAAAATATATTTTTATAAAGTCCATTTGACCCTCTAACTATCATGCAAAATCTAATTTACCTCCCTTAAAGTTGACGTGACGCGACGTAGGACGGTTGACTTGACGCCGCGTAGGATAAATCAGGAACTGTTTTATATGAGCGAGGTCACGTGTCCGATTTTGAGAGTCCAGTGAGTCTGTTCGGACGGTTTTCGAGTCCAGAATGGAAACGCAAACTCGGCTCATTGTTAGGTAGGTAAATAGGACTTTTTCTCTCTGTCGTCGCTCAAGGCCGGTCAATCGAGAGAGACACGGGATCGGTCAGCCCATAAGGCCCATGCGAATCGTTTTCTCGTTCTTGTTTCATTGGTGGCAAAATAATTTAGTTCCCGTGTTTCAGATCTTAGACCACCCGAAGTATTCCTGGACTCTTGAACTCGCGCAGCGTTAGGCACACATGCACCATCGTCATCGTGAGGCGCCGCGCCGCGCCGCACCGCACGACGGCCATCCAGCCGCGGGCGGCGCGGCGTTGACACCGACCGTGAGCCATACTCGCCCGTCCGACCGGCGCGCGCTGTCGCCTCACTGATTTCATCAGCGAACATATCTTGGGCTTTAATATGTGTCCTTTGGCACTCCTCCGCAGGATCGACATCTCGCTACGAAGAGCACTGTTTTCATCCTTTAATTCTTCAAATCTCGGTATCACCCAAAAAAATTGAAACGCTGCAGCACCATACAGTGTAAAGCAACCCAAGTAGGCTGCAACTCGCTTGGATCTGAAAATCACAAACACAAACACAAGCAACAATTATCAATTACTATGAAAACATTTATAGCTCCAAAAATGTGAATTAATTCATGATCTGACTCTCCATCTGGAGCCGCGAGTTAGTGAGATACAAACTAGTAAATCGAGTTAGTGAGATACAAAGTAGTAAATCCTTAGTTATACAATGGCATATCTTGAAATCTTCCCATACCGGTACAAGAGAGTCCTTACCTGCTCCACTCACTCACACCATTCTTGTTTTGGGCGAGATCCTGTAGAAGAAAAAGAAAAGAACACATCAAACAACATATATTTAAACACATCAAAATGTATATTTTGTTTGTTTTTATATTAGAATATATCTATCAAGTCCAACATAAATACTACAAAAATATTTGTTAAAAACAAGTCCACTCATACGATGTCTATATATTTGAAAAGTAAATATTCAAAAGTCACCCACAACCAAAGTTTGACCATGACCTTTCAAGATGTCAAATTTGTGGCTAGCTTAGAGGGTTTAAATTGTATTACAGCAGCCTATTATATATCTGATTCTGCACTACAGGAATCTGAGTTCACTAAAGCATAAACACAATCATTTTAATTATATTTATTTTGTTCCCCTTTGATCAGTTGAAACTTGCACAGATTATTATACTTTAATACAATGGCAACAAACTCCTGTACGTGGCTCTCGAATAAACTGTGCCGTCTAGCTCATACACCCCTGCCTTGAGATGTCATTTTACTTGACTTGTCTACTGGAATATGTGCTGAATAATATCCCTTGAGACGGGCATAATACCAAAGAGGCACAGTATTTTTCGGCGACTTCAATCCAGTAAAGACGGGTCAAATTAAGAGATGGGTGGTAAATTTGGTGCTAGGTTCTGTACAAAGAACAAGGTTTTGATAGGACATACTCACACCGCAGGCCGATAGGGATGCGTACCTTGTTATTGGTGGGCGAGGATGGTGACAAAGCGACGGTGCGCGGGCGGCGACGGTAACCCCCATCGTGGTCGCCATAGATCTAAGCATAGATCCCGATGGAGTATCGATCCCAAGACAAATCGAGTGGGGAAAGGCCGCGTGGATTGGGGATTTGTCGTTCCTCTCTAGCTATAGGGAAGAGTCACATAGGGAAGGGGGAAGGGCCGCCGCCGGCGGGTGGCTTGAAGATGAAGACGAAGACGAACACGACACAGGAAGACTACGCCCGCTACCCGGTATTTTTCTAAATATCTCTTGGGTGCTTTTCTTCTTTATTAACTTCACTCAATAGATTCGTGTAGCTCTCTTTCAAACAACAAATTCCGCGTTCAACACAGAAAAATAAGAGCAAAATTGGTACTGTATGTATATGATACACAAGCAATATATTGAGGCATTGAGCTATTCACTCGAATTCTCACGTTTTGAGATGGAAGCTGAACTGAAAAAACTGAAAATCGTGGAAATAGCATGAGGAAAAAAAATGGAAAACACGTTTTGTTTGTGAGGTTGGGCTGGTCCGTGGTAAGGCCCAGGTATGCAAACCTCGGCCCAGGTAGCAGCAGCATAGGCTTTTCTCTCTGTCGTCGCTCAAGGCCCAGAGAGAGAGAGAGAGAGAGAGATCGGTTAGCCCACAAGGCCCATGTGGCTCGTTTTCTGTTTTTGTTTGTTTCTTGGCAAAATTTTGAGCCCGGCAGTTTTCGAGCACTTTTTTATGTTGTCAGATGGTCAGACTATCCAGGTGTAAGTTTAATACAAAAAATAATGCTTTCTTAAAATGTAACACCCATAATACTCAAATTTAAAATTTTTGGCATTTAATTGATTATTTAATGCTTCATCTATTTTATAAAGGCTAAATAGTAATTTTCACAAATTTAAAATCAAATATAGGTGATAGAAACATTTATTGTTGCATTCATGCTGGTGCATTTATTTTTGTATTGCTTGTGATCCAAACAAGAATTTAAAAATATTTTAATTCAAATTTGAATCGCTTTGTTTGGAGCTCTAGAAAAGTTGTTAGGCCCATAGTTCGTTTTTGCCCCCTGAACTTTTTCTCGGTTCATCTTTGCCCCCTCATCTTCATTTCCGGTCTGGCCCAACTCTCCTTCCCCTTCTTTCTTTTTCCGGCCCAGCGGCCTGCTCGGCCCATCTCCGCTTGGCCCGCTCCCTCTTCTCTCTCTCCCGCGCGGCCCGACTCCCCTCTCCCCTTCCTCCTCCGCTTCGGCCCGCCAGCGCGCCCCGCGGCCCAGCACCGCCCGCGCGCGCGCCCCGCCTTCTCCCAGAGGCACTGCCAGCCCGGGCCCACCTGTAAGACCCCGACGCCAGCACGACGTCACTTTCCCCTTCTCCCCTTTCCTTTCCCCGGCTCCGGTGATGGCGCGCCTCCGCCGCGGCCGGCCCGCACGCCGAGGCCCACCGTCCCCCGCCTTCTTAACCTGGCCAACGCCAACGCCCCGCACCCCTCAACCCCCTTCGCACAACCCTAGCGCCGCCGCCTACAGTCGCGCTACTCCAGAGCCGCCGCCAGAGCCACTGCCATAGCCGCTGCCGTCGACTCTCTCCGCCGACGCCAAACTCCTTGGCGGGAACCTGCCCCGGAGCTCTCAGACAAGGTGACGAACCTCCCCCAGCCCTTGTCCTCTTCCTTTCGCCTCGGTACCCGCCTAATTTCTCACCGTCGCCCAGCAGTACCGCCGGAGTCCGCCGGCCGCCGTCGTCATCTCGCTCCGGCGCGCCTTCGTCCCGGCCGACCCCCAGGATTGCTTCCCCGCTCCACGAGGAGTACTCCGAGCCTCCCCACGCCGCTCCCACGCTCCGGAGCCCCGTCACCGGCACGCACCGAGCCGCCGCTCCGCCGCTCGTCGTCGGCTGCCGTCCCCGCCACTCCTCCGCTCGATTTCGTCACCCAGGTAGACTTGGCATCCCCTCCCGGTCGTTTTGCACCCGGTAGCGCCTCCAGCCGAGCCTCGTAGCACCCCCACCGACCTCGCCGGAGCCGGCCGCCCGCTGTTCGCCGCCGCGCACCGCACACACCACCTCCCCGCCCCCGAGACCCCCCCGGGTGAACTCGCCACACCACCAGCTCTCTCCCCGACCAATTCCCGTGGCCAACCGAGCCTCCTAGCCTTGGATTGGCTCCAGTCCGGCGAAGCGCCGCCGCGGGGGACACAGCGCCACCGCAAGTCTTGCCGCCGGCGACCACCCCCTCTCCTGGAACCCTTCCCAGCCGTCCGATCGAGATCAAGTGGCCCAGATCAATTCCAGCCCGAGTCAAAGTTGACTCGTACCGGTCAACAGGGGCATTCTTTCTAAAGAGCCCCTGGCTTTTCCCAAAATTAACCCGCGGTCCTGTTTTTGTACTGTTTTCACTGTTTGGTGTATTGTTCTAATAGAATTACTTTTGCTTGCATGTGATGATTGTTTTGGGATGCGTGCGTGATGTTCGTGTCCAGTCGGTGAGCCCGTAGCGTTAGACTACGAGTACGTTGATGACGTGCCGGAGCAGGATTTTCAGCAGCAGCCTTACTCCGAGGAAGGCAAGTTATAGCACGGACAATCCTTGCTACCTATCTCACTTTTAATACACTGTTCATTACATACGCATGTGTCTAATATTGTTTACCATTAAGGTTATTCCTAGCACTTATTTCCCTGTCCTTGTGTTCCTATGGGTTTATGCACTTGGGTAGTATTTTTGCTAGGCGCAATTACTGTCACCTCTACTTCATTGTTAATATTGACTTAATGGTCCACTTCAACATTAATGATAAAACTTGCTTTTTAGCAACTTGGACTAGGGGGCTAGAGCATGTGCTGTGTGCTTTGCTCTAGTGTCTCCCTATAAGGACCGGTTCTTAAAGCGGCAACCCAGGAGCCTGTCGCCACCGCCGGAACTATATGGGCTCTGGTCTTGGTTGAGTAGCTCGTACGTCTCTAGCTTGGCAGTAGTTACCGAGTGGCCTACGGCGTTGTGGGAGGTACGGCGCTGGGTGAACTCCGATTCCACCGAGGACGGTAGCCCCGTCGGCTAGGTCACGTTAGACCCAGTCCCGTGTTGGGAGCCCCCGTGAGTGCGGGAGCTCCGCACGTTGCGCCATTTACTTTTGTTGGCATGATTTGCCGGCGCGTGGACGCCATTGACCCCCCTCACGTTGCGCCCTGAGGGTCAGTCAATCTCGGTGCCTAAGTTTTCACCACCGTATAGTACTCCAGCGGCTACTGTCTTGTTAGGGTGTCTTGTGAAAGCCTCGTAGCGTCCCTATGCAGTCACACCTCGGAAGTGTTGATGTGCGTGGTTGGGTGCAAAGTTCTTTGAACTTTTACGCGACTGGTGGGTAAAGGGCGAAACCTCTGCAGAGTGTACGATCTATCATGATAGCCTTGCTCAGGGTCACGAGCGGCCTGGATCCTTTTTGATTAGAATATGGTATTTATTCCTGTTTAATGTCACTTACACCATTAATCGGGTTACAACTGGGATTCTCTTTCACTTGTAGTAATTTGGACAAAGTTAAAATGAACCAACTAAAAGTGCTAATGCAGTTAAGCCAGTGTCTAGCCTTTTTGAGCCTTCATAACCCGTGCTATACTTGCTAAGTAATTCTGTTACTTACACTTGCTATTATCAACATTTTTGGGCAAAATCCCGGACGGGTAACAGATTGGAGTCAGGCTGATTACGAGGTGGAGTTTCCCGAGGACTTGCCGTACTTCTGAGTTGGCGTTCTCCCAGTCAGAGTCCCTGTGGGATTGCGGCTACGCTTAGAGAGATGCATTAGTCTTCCGCTGTCCATGTATTTCTTTTATGCCAAACTCTGATGTAATCGCTACTCTTTGTTGAATAATTGAAGCATTGTACTCTGATTTTTACCATATTTGTTCGCTATATGTGTCTGTGGACTTCCTGGGCACACATATGGCCTCATTCGGGTTTTGTGTAAATCCGGGTGTGACAGATTGGTATCAGAGCCGTGCTGACTGTAGGAACGCAGCCTAGATAGTACGGTTGACAAATTACTAGGAGACCCCCAGGTTTTAAAATTTTTTGAAAATCTAACAGTCGAGTCTTGTGTGAGTTTATGCCTTTACCTGCTTGTATTTATTGTTATTATGCATATGTTTGATTTGGTTCTTTGTAATGATTGTGATGGGCGTAGACATCAGTCTGCGACCATCTAGATATAGGAATAAGGCTTATGGACCTTATTGTTAGATAGCAGGGGTATATATATTTATCTTGCACTAATCCTCTAATATCTAACCTTTGTGATTATAGATGGCTCACCCCGGGGGCAATGCGGGCGGACAGCCTCCGCACCAGAATCCGCCCCCGAACATCAATCCGAACCATCAGATCCCCACCATTGAGCAGCTGATGTATGCTCAAGTTCAGATGATGCAGCAGATGGCAGAGACCATGAGGTTGATCCAGCAGGGCCAGCATCACCCCCAGGCAGCTGCACCGCCCAGAGACAAGAGGGGCGAGTTTCTGAAGGGACGCCCGCCGACCTTCAGCAAGGCCAGCGATCCCCTTGAGGCAGATGACTGGCTTAAGGCAGTTGAGAGGCAGTTGGACATCGCCCAGTGCGATGACAGGGAGAAGGTACTCTACGCCGGAGGGCAGCTTCAGGGGCCGGCGTTGGATTGGTGGGATTCATACCAGTCCTCACGCCCGGCCGGTACTCAGATCACTTGGCAGCAGTTCTGCAGCAGCTTTCGTGCACACCACGTGCCGGAGGCCTTGATGGTCCTGAAGAAGAAGGAGTTCCTGGCTCTGAAGCAGGAAGGGATGAGTGTCACGGCGTATCGTGACAAGTTCGTCTCGTTGGCCCGTTACGCTCCAGAGGACGTGGCCACCGATCAGAAGAAGCAGGCCAGGTTCCGTGACGGTCTGCAGGATGCTCTCCAGTACCAGCTCATGTGCGCCAAGTTCCCGACTTTTCACGAGCTGGTGGACGGCGCTCTGATGTTAGAGCACAAGCGTCGCGAGATGGAGGACAAGAAGAGGAAGCTCCAGGGACAGCAGGTGGGCAGCAGTAGTCGTCCACGCTTCACACCTCCCCAGAGTCAGCAGGTGGGAGGCCAGCAGCGCTTCCAGGGCCAGTCTGGGTTGCTCAGTCGTGGTCAGTTCCAGCAGCAGTGTCCTCAGTTTCCTCGGGCGCCACAGCAGCAGCGTCCCCAGGGTCCGCCGCAGATGGGTCCAGTTCAGCGTCCCCAGGTGCCACCCAGACCAGTTCAGCGTCCGGGCCCAATCAGTCCAGCAGTGACAGGACAGAGGTGTTTCCACTGTGACGAGCCTGGGCACTATGCCAATGCTTGTCCTCGCAGAGTTCAGGGTGTTCCCGGTCAGAGCAGTACTCAGAGAGCTGGGCAGCAGCAGGGTCAGCAGCAGGGAGGCCGTGTTCCGCCGACTCCTGCTCGGGGCAAGGTCAACCACACCAGTGCAGAGACAGCAGAGACATCTACTGATGTCATCGTGGGTACGTTCCTCGTCAATTCGACCCCCGCCACTGTTTTATTTGATTCTGGAGCTTCGCATGCTTTCATTTCTGCTGCTTTTGTAAAGAAGAATTTGCTAGCTCTGAAACCCATGAAGAACACTATGCTAGTAAGTTCGCCAGGAGGTGAACAGCGGGCTACTCTACGATGCCCCCATGTTCCCATCATAATAAGGGGGGTAGAGTTCAGAGCAGGTCCGATAGTGCTGGAGACCCTTGGATTTGATATGATCCTGGGTATGAGCTCGATGACCAGATACGATGCAGTGATTAGGTGTGCTACGAGGACCATCCAGCTGACAGCCGAGACCGGTGACAAGGTGGAGTATCAGGCAGCCAGTTCCTCAGAGCAAGGCCAAGCAAATCAAGCTGAAGGGACAATGACTGAAGATATCAGGGTGGTGAGCCAGTTCCCGGATGTGTTCCCAGACGAGTTGCCAGGTATGCCTCCAGAACGAGATGTTGAATTCGTTATTGAACTAAAACCTTGCACTGCACCTATAGCCAAGAGGCCGTATAGGATGGGAGCGAAGGAGCTGGAGCAGCTCAAGAAGGAGTTGGACGAGTTGTTGGCCAAGGGGTACATTCGTCCGAGTGCTTCGCCATGGGGAGCACCGGTATTGTTCGTCGACAAGAAGGATGGTTCGCAGAGGTTGTGTGTGGACTATCGAGCCCTCAATGAAGTAACCATCAAGAACAAGTACCCGCTGCCGAGGATTGATGATCTGTTCGATCAGTTGAGAGGAGCTTGTGTGTTCTCCAAGATTGATCTTCGTTCGGGCTACTATCAGATGAGGATCCGTCCGTCAGATGTACCCAAGACCGCTTTCACCACTCGGTACGGGTTGTATGAGTTCTTGGTCATGTCTTTTGGATTGACCAACGCTCCTGCATACTTCATGTACCTGATGAACAGCGTGTTCATGGATTATCTGGACAAGTTCGTGGTGGTATTCATTGATGACATTCTGGTCTTCTCAAAGAATGAGGAAGAACATGAAGAACATCTGAGGTTGGTACTGCAGAGACTCCGGGAGCATCAGTTGTATGCCAAGCTGAGCAAGTGTGAGTTCTGGCTGAAGGAAGTGGCATTTCTGGGACACGTGTTGTCCAATGGAGGAGTGGCAGTTGATCCGAAGAAAGTCAGCGATGTGTTGAGCTGGAATCCGCCACGGGATGTGAGCGAGATCAGGAGTTTCCTTGGGATGGCCGGTTATTACAGACGGTTCATTGAAGGATTCTCCAGGATCGCTAAGCCGCTGACTGCTTTGCTAGAGAAGAATGCACCATTTGTGTGGACAGTGGCATGCCAGGTCAGCTTCGAAGAGTTGAAGAAGAGGTTGACTACAGCCCCAGTGCTAGTGTTGCCAGATTTAGCTAAGAGTTTCTCCATCTACTGCGATGCATCCCGTCTAGGACTGGGTTGCGTCCTTATGCAGGAGGGCAGAGTCGTGTCTTATGCGTCCAGGCAGTTGAGGAAACATGAGCAGAACTATCCGACACACGACTTGGAGTTGGCAGCTGTTGTACATGCTCTGAAGATCTGGAGACATTACTTGATTGGGCACAGATGTGACATTTACACTGATCATAAGAGCCTCAAGTATGTCTTCACTCAGTCAGATCTGAACATGAGACAGCGCAGATGGTTAGAGCTGATCAAGGATTATGATCTGGAGATCCATTATCACCCAGGGAAGGCCAACTTGGTGGCAGATGCTCTGAGCAGGAGGAGTTATGTGAACAGGATCACTGGACACTGTTTGCCTGAGGAGCTCAGCCGAGAGTTTGAGAGGATGAGTCTGGGATTCGTCACCAGCATCACAGAGATGGCAGTGGAGCCCACACTTGAGCAGGAGATCCGGAGAGGTCAGCTGCAGGATGAGAAGATCCGAGAGATTGTGGGGAATGTTGCATTGGGAAAGGCCCCTGGATTCAGAGTTGATGATCAGGGAACTCTATGGCATGGGAAGAGGATACGTGTGCCAGACATAGCGCAGATCAGAGAGATGATTCTGAGAGAGGCACATGACTCAGCTTATTCGATCCACCCAGGCAGCACTAAGATGTATCAGGACATCAAGGAGAGATTCTGGTGGTACGGACTGAAGCGTGATGTGGCGACTCACGTGGCATTGTGCGACACCTGTCAGCGAGTCAAGGCAGAACATCAGAGGCCAGCTGGATTGCTACAGCCGTTGAAGATCCCGGAGTGGAAATGGGAAGAAGTTGGCATGGACTTCATCACTAGACTGCCCCGCACTCAGAGAGGATTTGACTCCATTTGGGTGATTGTTGATCGTCTGACCAAGGTGGCCCACTTTCTGCCAGTGAAGACCACCTACACAGGCGCCAGACTAGCAGAGTTGTACATGGAGCGGATTGTGTGCTTACACGGGGTGCCGAAGAAGATTGTGTCAGATCGTGGTACTCAGTTCACCTCACACTTCTGGCGGAAGTTACATGAGTCCATGGATACTAAGCTGCACTTCAGCTCAGCTTATCACCCGCAGACAGATGGTCAGACAGAGCGGACCAATCAGATACTAGAGGACATGTTGAGAGCTTGTGCATTGCAGTATGGTGTCAGCTGGGATAAGAGTTTGCCATATGCAGAGTTCTCCTACAATAACAGCTACCAGAAGAGTTTGCAGATGGCACCGTTCGAGGCATTGTATGGCAGGAAGTGCCGGACCCCATTGTTCTGGGATCAGACCGGTGAGAGTCAGGTCTTTGGTCCGGAGATACTCAGAGATGCAGAGCGGCAGGTGAAGGTGATAAGAGAGAACCTGAAGGTGGCCCAGTCCCGACAGAAGAGTTATGCCGATGTCAGACGGAGGGACCTCAGCTTCAAGGTTGATGATTTTGTGTATCTGAAGGTGTCACCCATGAGAGGTGTAAAGCGGTTCAATGTCAAAGGCAAGTTGGCACCTCATTACATTGGACCATTCAGGATACAGGAACGGATGGGCGAAGTGGCATATCGGCTAGACCTGCCTGAGAGACTAGCCGGAGTACACGATGTGTTCCATGTGTCCCAGTTGAAGAAGTGTTTGCGGGTGCCAGAAGAGCAGATCCCGATTGAGGAGTTGAATGTTCAGGAGGACCTCACGTACGAGGAGTATCCGATCAGGATCCTGGAGGTGTCAGAGAGAGTGCTGAGGAACAAGACCATTCGGATGTGCAAGGTGCAGTGGAGCCGGCATTCAGAAGATGAAGCGACTTGGGAGCGGGAAGAAGATCTCAAGTCCGAGTACCCACAGCTCTTCGCTTCTACATCCGAATCTCGAGGACGAGATTCATCTTAAGGGGGGTAGGTTTGTAACACCCATAATACTCAAATTTAAAATTTTTGGCATTTAATTGATTATTTAATGCTTCATCTATTTTATAAAGGCTAAATAGTAATTTTCACAAATTTAAAATCAAATATAGGTGATAGAAACATTTATTGTTGCATTCATGCTGGTGCATTTATTTTTGTATTGCTTGTGATCCAAACAAGAATTTAAAAATATTTAAATTCAAATTTGAATCGCTTTGTTTGGAGCTCTAGAAAAGTTGTTAGGCCCATAGTTCGTTTTTGCCCCCTGAACTTTTTCTCGGTTCATCTTTGCCCCCTCATCTTCATTTCCGGTCTGGCCCAACTCTCCTTCCCCTTCTTTCTTTTTCCGGCCCAGCGGCCTGCTCGGCCCATCTCCGCTTGGCCCGCTCCCTCTTCTCTCTCTCCCGCGCGGCCCGACTCCCCTCTCCCCTTCCTCCTCCGCTTCGGCCCGCCAGCGCGCCCCGCGGCCCAGCACCGCCCGCGCGCGCGCCCCGCCTTCTCCCAGAGGCACTGCCAGCCCGGGCCCACCTGTAAGACCCCGACGCCAGCACGACGTCACTTTCCCCTTCTCCCCTTTCCTTTCCCCGGCTCCGGTGATGGCGCGCCTCCGCCGCGGCCGGCCCGCACACCGAGGCCCACCGTCCCCCGCCTTCTTAACCTGGCCAACGCCAACGCCCCGCACCCCTCAACCCCCTTCGCACAACCCTAGCGCCGCCGCCTACAGTCGCGCTACTCCAGAGCCGCCGCCAGAGCCACTGCCATAGCCGCTGCCGTCGACTCTCTCCGCCGACGCCAAACTCCTTGGCGGGAACCCGCCCCGGAGCTCTCAGACAAGGTGACGAACCTCCCCCAGCCCTTGTCCTCTTCCTTTCGCCTCGGTACCCGCCTAATTTCTCACCGTCGCCCAGCAGTACCGCCGGAGTCCGCCGGCCGCCGTCGTCATCTCGCTCCGGCGCGCCTTCGTCCCGGCCGACCCCCAGGATTGCTTCCCCGCTCCACGAGGAGTACTCCGAGCCTCCCCACGCCGCTCCCACGCTCCGGAGCCCCGTCACCGGCACGCACCGAGCCGCCGCTCCGCCGCTCGTCGTCGGCCGCCGTCCCCGCCACTCCTCCGCTCGATTTCGTCACCCAGGTAGACTTGGCATCCCCTCCCGGTCGTTTTGCACCCGGTAGCGCCTCCAGCCGAGCCTCGTAGCACCCCCACCGACCTCGCCGGAGCCGGCCGCCCGCTGTTCGCCGCCGCGCACCGCACACACCACCTCCCCGCCCCCGAGACCCCCCCGGGTGAACTCGCCACACCACCAGCTCTCTCCCCGACCAATTCCCGTGGCCAACCGAGCCTCCTAGCCTTGGATTGGCTCCACTCCGGCGAAGCGCCGCCGCAAGTCTTGCCGCCGGCGACCACCCCCTCTCCTGGAACCCTTCCCAGCCGTCCGATCGAGATCAAGTGGCCCAGATCAATTCCAGCCCGAGTCAAAGTTGACTCGTACCGGTCAACAGGGGCATTCTTTCTAAAGAGCCCCTGGCTTTTCCCAAAATTAACCCGCGGTCCTTTTTAATTCAAAAATAATTACAAATAGGTCCTGTTATATTCGTTTAGGCCCCTGGAAATTTTAAAACTTTGCCAGCAAGCCCCCGAATCTTAGAAACGCTATAACTTTCACGTTTTAGCTCTGTTTTGCGTGATTTTCGCGCTCACGTGTTCGTAGCAAAACGTAGATTATTTCTAGCTCCTGTTTTTGTACTGTTTTCACTGTTTGGTGTACTGTTCTAATAGAATTACTTTTGCTTGCATGTGATGATTGTTTTGGGATGCGTGCGTGATGTTCGTGTCCAGTCGGTGAGCCCGTAGCGTTGGACTACGAGTACGTTGAGGACGTGCCGGAGCAGGATTTTCAGCAGCAGCCTTACTCCGAGGAAGGCAAGTTATAGCACGGACAATCCTTGCTACCTATCTCACTTTTAATACACTGTTCATTACATACGCATGTGTCTAATATTGTTTACCATTAAGGTTATTCCTAGCACTTATTTCCCTGTCCTTGTGTTCCTATGGGTTTATGCACTTGGGTAGTATTTTTGCTAGGCGCAATTACTGTCACCTCTACTTCATTGTTAATATTGACTTAATGGTCCACTTCAACATTAATGATAAAACTTGCTTTTTAGCAACTTGGACTAGGGGGCTAGAGCATGTGCTGTGTGCTTTGCTCTAGTGTCTCCCTATAAGGACCGGTTCTTAAAGCGGCAACCCAGGAGCCTGTCGCCACCGCCGGAACTATATGGGCTCTGGTCTTGGTTGAGTAGCTCGTACGTCTCTAGCTTGGCAGTAGTTACCGAGTGGCCTACGGCGTTGTGGGAGGTACGGCGCTGGGTGAACTCCGATTCCACCGAGGACGGTAGCCCCGTCGGCTAGGTCACGTTAGACCCAGTCCCGTGTTGGGAGCCCCCGTGAGTGCGGGAGCTCCGCACGTTGCGCCATTTACTTTTGTTGGCATGATTTGCCGGCGCGTGGACGCCATTGACCCCCCTCACGTTGCGCCCTGAGGGTCAGTCAATCTCGGTGCCTAAGTTTTCACCACCGTATAGTACTCCAGCGGCTACTGTCTTGTTAGGGTGTCTTGTGAAAGCCTCGTAGCGTCCCTATGCAGTCACACCTCGGAAGTGTTGATGTGCGTGGTTGGGTGCAAAGTTCTTTGAACTTTTACGCGACTGGTGGGTAAAGGGCGAAACCTCTGCAGAGTGTACGATCTATCATGATAGCCTTGCTCAGGGTCACGAGCGGCCTGGATCCTTTTTGATTAGAATATGGTATTTATTCCTGTTTAATGTCACTTACACCATTAATCGGGTTACAACTGGGATTCTCTTTCACTTGTAGTAATTTGGACAAAGTTAAAATGAACCAACTAAAAGTGCTAATGCAGTTAAGCCAGTGTCTAGCCTTTTTGAGCCTTCATAACCCGTGCTATACTTGCTAAGTAATTCTGTTACTTACACTTGCTATTATCAACATTTTTGGGCAAAATCCCGGACGGGTAACAGATTGGAGTCAGGCTGATTACGAGGTGGAGTTTCCCGAGGACTTGCCGTACTTCTGAGTTGGCGTTCTCCCAGTCAGAGTCCCTGTGGGATTGCGGCTACGCTTAGAGAGATGCATTAGTCTTCCGCTGTCCATGTATTTCTTTTATGCCAAACTCTGATGTAATCGCTACTCTTTGTTGAATAATTGAAGCATTGTACTCTGATTTTTACCATATTTGTTCGCTATATGTGTCTGTGGACTTCCTGGGCACACATATGGCCTCATTCGGGTTTTGTGTAAATCCGGGTGTGACAGATTGGTATCAGAGCCGTGCTGACTGTAGGAACGCAGCCTAGATAGTACGGTTGACAAATTACTAGGAGACCCCCAGGTTTTAAAATTTTTTGAAAATCTAACAGTCGAGTCTTGTGTGAGTTTATGCCTTTACCTGCTTGTATTTATTGTTATTATGCATATGTTTGATTTGGTTCTTTGTAATGATTGTGATGGGCGTAGACATCAGTCTGCGACCATCTAGATATAGGAATAAGGCTTATGGACCTTATTGTTAGATAGCAGGGGTATATATATTTATCTTGCACTAATCCTCTAATATCTAACCTTTGTGATTATAGATGGCTCACCCCGGGGGCAATGCGGGCGGACAGCCTCCGCACCAGAATCCGCCCCCGAACATCAATCCGAACCATCAGATCCCCACCATTGAGCAGCTGATGTATGCTCAAGTTCAGATGATGCAGCAGATGGCAGAGACCATGAGGTTGATCCAGCAGGGCCAGCATCACCCCCAGGCAGCTGCACCGCCCAGAGACAAGAGGGGCGAGTTTCTGAAGGGACGCCCGCCGACCTTCAGCAAGGCCAGCGATCCCCTTGAGGCAGATGACTGGCTTAAGGCAGTTGAGAGGCAGTTGGACATCGCCCAGTGCGATGACAGGGAGAAGGTACTCTACGCCGGAGGGCAGCTTCAGGGGCCGGCGTTGGATTGGTGGGATTCATACCAGTCCTCACGCCCGGCCGGTACTCAGATCACTTGGCAGCAGTTCTGCAGCAGCTTTCGTGCACACCACGTGCCGGAGGCCTTGATGGTCCTAAAGAAGAAGGAGTTCCTGGCTCTGAAGCAGGAAGGGATGAGTGTCACGGCGTATCGTGACAAGTTCGTCTCGTTGGCCCGTTACGCTCCAGAGGACGTGGCCACCGATCAGAAGAAGCAGGCCAGGTTCCGTGACGGTCTGCAGGATGCTCTCCAGTACCAGCTCATGTGCACCAAGTTCCCGACTTTTCACGAGCTGGTGGACGGCGCTCTGATGTTAGAGCACAAGCGTCGCGAGATGGAGGACAAGAAGAGGAAGCTCCAGGGACAGCAGGTGGGCAGCAGTAGTCGTCCACGCTTCACACCTCCCCAGAGTCAGCAGGTGGGAGGCCAGCAGCGCTTCCAGGGCCAGTCTGGGTTGCTCAGTCGTGGTCAGTTCCAGCAGCAGTGTCCTCAGTTTCCTCGGGCGCCACAGCAGCAGCGTCCCCAGGGTCCGCCGCAGATGGGTCCAGTTCAGCGTCCCCAGGTGCCACCCAGACCAGTTCAGCGTCCGGGCCCAATCAGTCCAGCAGTGACAGGACAGAGGTGTTTCCACTGTGACGAGCCTGGGCACTATGCCAATGCTTGTCCTCGCAGAGTTCAGGGTGTTCCCGGTCAGAGCAGTACTCAGAGAGCTGGGCAGCAGCAGGGTCAGCAGCAGGGAGGCCGTGTTCCGCCGACTCCTGTTCGGGGCAAGGTCAACCACACCAGTGCAGAGACAGCAGAGACATCTACTGATGTCATCGTGGGTACGTTCCTCGTCAATTCGACCCCCGCCACTGTTTTATTTGATTCTGGAGCTTCGCATGCTTTCATTTCTGCTGCTTTTGTAAAGAAGAATTTGCTAGCTCTGAAACCCATGAAGAACACTATGCTAGTAAGTTCGCCAGGAGGTGAACAGCGGGCTACTCTACGATGCCCCCATGTTCCCATCATAATAAGGGGGGTAGAGTTCAGAGCAGGTCCGATAGTGCTGGAGACCCTTGGATTTGATATGATCCTGGGTATGAGCTCGATGACCAGATACGATGCAGTGATTAGGTGTGCTACGAGGACCATCCAGCTGACAGCCGAGACCGGTGACAAGGTGGAGTATCAGGCAGCCAGTTCCTCAGAGCAAGGCCAAGCAAATCAAGCTGAAGGGACAATGACTGAAGATATCAGGGTGGTGAGCCAGTTCCCGGATGTGTTCCCAGACGAGTTGCCAGGTATGCCTCCAGAACGAGATGTTGAATTCGTTATTGAACTAAAACCTTGCACTGCACCTATAGCCAAGAGGCCGTATAGGATGGGAGCGAAGGAGCTGGAGCAGCTCAAGAAGGAGTTGGACGAGTTGTTGGCCAAGGGGTACATTCGTCCGAGTGCTTCGCCATGGGGAGCACCGGTATTGTTCGTCGACAAGAAGGATGGTTCGCAGAGGTTGTGTGTGGACTATCGAGCCCTCAATGAAGTAACCATCAAGAACAAGTACCCGCTGTCGAGGATTGATGATCTGTTCGATCAGTTGAGAGGAGCTTGTGTGTTCTCCAAGATTGATCTTCGTTCGGGCTACTATCAGATGATGATCCGTCCGTCAGATGTACCCAAGACCGCTTTCACCACTCGGTACGGGTTGTATGAGTTCTTGGTCATGTCTTTTGGATTGACCAACGCTCCTGCATACTTCATGTACCTGATGAACAACGTGTTCATGGATTATCTGGACAAGTTCGTGGTGGTATTCATTGATGACATTCTGGTCTTCTCAAAGAATGAGGAAGAACATGAAGAACATCTGAGGTTGGTACTGCAGAGACTCCGGGAGCATCAGTTGTATGCCAAGCTGAGCAAGTGTGAGTTCTGGCTGAAGGAAGTGGCATTTCTGGGACACGTGTTGTCCAATGGAGGAGTGGCAGTTGATCCGAAGAAAGTCAGCGATGTGTTGAGCTGGAATCCGCCACGGGATGTGAGCGAGATCAGGAGTTTCCTTGGGATGGCCGGTTATTACAGACGGTTCATTGAAGGATTCTCCAGGATCGCTAAGCCGCTGACTGCTTTGCTAGAGAAGAATGCACCATTTGTGTGGACAGTGGCATGCCAGGTCAGCTTCGAAGAGTTGAAGAAGAGGTTGACTACAGCCCCAGTGCTAGTGTTGCCAGATTTAGCTAAGAGTTTCTCCATCTACTGCGATGCATCCCGTCTAGGACTGGGTTGCGTCCTTATGCAGGAGGGCAGAGTCGTGTCTTATGCGTCCAGGCAGTTGAGGAAACATGAGCAGAACTATCCGACACACGACTTGGAGTTGGCAGCTGTTGTACATGCTCTGAAGATCTGGAGACATTACTTGATTGGGCACAGATGTGACATTTACACTGATCATAAGAGCCTCAAGTATGTCTTCACTCAGTCAGATCTGAACATGAGACAGCGCAGATGGTTAGAGCTGATCAAGGATTATGATCTGGAGATCCATTATCACCCAGGGAAGGCCAACTTGGTGGCAGATGCTCTGAGCAGGAGGAGTTATGTGAACAGGATCACTGGACACTGTTTGCCTGAGGAGCTCAGCCGAGAGTTTGAGAGGATGAGTCTGGGATTCGTCACCAGCATCACAGAGATGGCAGTGGAGCCCACACTTGAGCAGGAGATCCGGAGAGGTCAGCTGCAGGATGAGAAGATCCGAGAGATTGTGGGGAATGTTGCATTGGGAAAGGCCCCTGGATTCAGAGTTGATGATCAGGGAACTCTATGGCATGGGAAGAGGATACGTGTGCCAGACATAGCGCAGATCAGAGAGATGATTCTGAGAGAGGCACATGACTCAGCTTATTCGATCCACCCAGGCAGCACTAAGATGTATCAGGACATCAAGGAGAGATTCTGGTGGTACGGACTGAAGCGTGATGTGGCGACTCACGTGGCATTGTGCGACACCTGTCAGCGAGTCAAGGCAGAACATCAGAGGCCAGCTGGATTGCTACAGCCGTTGAAGATCCCGGAGTGGAAATGGGAAGAAGTTGGCATGGACTTCATCACTAGACTGCCCCGCACTCAGAGAGGATTTGACTCCATTTGGGTGATTGTTGATCGTCTGACCAAGGTGGCCCACTTTCTGCCAGTGAAGACCACCTACACAGGCGCCAGACTAGCAGAGTTGTACATGGAGCGGATTGTGTGCTTACACGGGGTGCCGAAGAAGATTGTGTCAGATCGTGGTACTCAGTTCACCTCACACTTCTGGCGGAAGTTACATGAGTCCATGGATACTAAGCTGCACTTCAGCTCAGCTTATCACCCGCAGACAGATGGTCAGACAGAGCGGACCAATCAGATACTAGAGGACATGTTGAGAGCTTGTGCATTGCAGTATGGTGTCAGCTGGGATAAGAGTTTGCCATATGCAGAGTTCTCCTACAATAACAGCTACCAGAAGAGTTTGCAGATGGCACCGTTCGAGGCATTGTATGGCAGGAAGTGCCGGACCCCATTGTTCTGGGATCAGACCGGTGAGAGTCAGGTCTTTGGTCCGGAGATACTCAGAGATGCAGAGCGGCAGGTGAAGGTGATAAGAGAGAACCTGAAGGTGGCCCAGTCCCGACAGAAGAGTTATGCCGATGTCAGACGGAGGGACCTCAGCTTCAAGGTTGATGATTTTGTGTATCTGAAGGTGTCACCCATGAGAGGTGTAAAGCGGTTCAATGTCAAAGGCAAGTTGGCACCTCATTACATTGGACCATTCAGGATACAGGAACGGATGGGCGAAGTGGCATATCGGCTAGACCTGCCTGAGAGACTAGCCGGAGTACACGATGTGTTCCATGTGTCCCAGTTGAAGAAGTGTTTGCGGGTGCCAGAAGAGCAGATCCCGATTGAGGAGTTGAATGTTCAGGAGGACCTCACGTACGAGGAGTATCCGATCAGGATCCTGGAGGTGTCAGAGAGAGTGCTGAGGAACAAGACCATTCGGATGTGCAAGGTGCAGTGGAGCCGGCATTCAGAAGATGAAGCGACTTGGGAGCGGGAAGAAGATCTCAAGTCCGAGTACCCACAGCTCTTCGCTTCTACATCCGAATCTCGAGGACGAGATTCATCTTAAGGGGGGTAGGTTTGTAACACCCATAATACTCAAATTTAAAATTTTTGGCATTTAATTGATTATTTAATGCTTCATCTATTTTATAAAGGCTAAATAGTAATTTTCACAAATTTAAAATCAAATATAGGTGATAGAAACATTTATTGTTGCATTCATGCTGGTGCATTTATTTTTGTATTGCTTGTGATCCAAACAAGAATTTAAAAATATTTAAATTCAAATTTGAATCGCTTTGTTTGGAGCTCTAGAAAAGTTGTTAGGCCCATAGTTCGTTTTTGCCCCCTGAACTTTTTCTCGGTTCATCTTTGCCCCCTCATCTTCATTTCCGGTCTGGCCCAACTCTCCTTCCCCTTCTTTCTTTTTCCGGCCCAGCGGCCTGCTCGGCCCATCTCCGCTTGGCCCGCTCCCTCTTCTCTCTCTCCCGCGCGGCCCGACTCCCCTCTCCCCTTCCTCCTCCGCTTCGGCCCGCCAGCGCGCCCCGCGGCCCAGCACCGCCCGCGCGCGCGCCCCGCCTTCTCCCAGAGGCACTGCCAGCCCGGGCCCACCTGTAAGACCCCGACGCCAGCACGACGTCACTTTCCCCTTCTCCCCTTTCCTTTCCCCGGCTCCGGTGATGGCGCGCCTCCGCCGCGGCCGGCCCGCACACCGAGGCCCACCGTCCCCCGCCTTCTTAACCTGGCCAACGCCAACGCCCCGCACCCCTCAACCCCCTTCGCACAACCCTAGCGCCGCCGCCTACAGTCGCGCTACTCCAGAGCCGCCGCCAGAGCCACTGCCATAGCCGCTGCCGTCGACTCTCTCCGCCGACGCCAAACTCCTTGGCGGGAACCCGCCCCGGAGCTCTCAGACAAGGTGACGAACCTCCCCCAGCCCTTGTCCTCTTCTTTTCGCCTCGGTACCCGCCTAATTTCTCACCGTCGCCCAGCAGTACCGCCGGAGTCCGCCGGCCGCCGTCGTCATCTCGCTCCGGCGCGCCTTCGTCCCGGCCGACCCCCAGGATTGCTTCCCCGCTCCACGAGGAGTACTCCGAGCCTCCCCACGCCGCTCCCACGCTCCGGAGCCCCGTCACCGGCACGCACCGAGCCGCCGCTCCGCCGCTCGTCGTCGGCCGCCGTCCCCGCCACTCCTCCGCTCGATTTCGTCACCCAGGTAGACTTGGCATCCCCTCCCGGTCGTTTTGCACCCGGTAGCGCCTCCAGCCGAGCCTCGTAGCACCCCCACCGACCTCGCCGGAGCCGGCCGCCCGCTGTTCGCCGCCGCGCACCGCACACACCACCTCCCCGCCCCCGAGACCCCCCCGGGTGAACTCGCCACACCACCAGCTCTCTCCCCGACCAATTCCCGTGGCCAACCGAGCCTCCTAGCCTTGGATTGGCTCCACTCCGGCGAAGCGCCGCCGCAAGTCTTGCCGCCGGCGACCACCCCCTCTCCTGGAACCCTTCCCAGCCGTCCGATCGAGATCAAGTGGCCCAGATCAATTCCAGCCCGAGTCAAAGTTGACTCGTACCGGTCAACAGGGGCATTCTTTCTAAAGAGCCCCTGGCTTTTCCCAAAATTAACCCGCGGTCCTTTTTAATTCAAAAATAATTACAAATAGGTCCTGTTATATTCGATTAGGCCCCTGAAAATTTTAAAACTTTGCCAGCAAACCCCCGAATCTTAGAAACGCTATAACTTTCACGTTTTAGCTCTGTTTTGCGTGATTTTCGCGCTCACGTGTTCGTAGCAAAGCGTAGATTATTTCTAGCTCCTGTTTTTGTACTGTTTTCACTGTTTGGTGTACTGTTCTAATAGAATTACTTTTGCTTGCATGTGATGATTGTTTTGGGATGCGTGCGTGATGTTCGTGTCCAGTCGGTGAGCCCGTAGCGTTGGACTACGAGTACGTTGAGGACGTGCCGGAGCAGGATTTTCAGCAGCAGCCTTACTCCGAGGAAGGCAAGTTATAGCACGGACAATCCTTGCTACCTATCTCACTTTTAATACACTGTTCATTACATACGCATGTGTCTAATATTGTTTACCATTAAGGTTATTCCTAGCACTTATTTCCCTGTCCTTGTGTTCCTATGGGTTTATGCACTTGGGTAGTATTTTTGCTAGGCGCAATTACTGTCACCTCTACTTCATTGTTAATATTGACTTAATGGTCCACTTCAACATTAATGATAAAACTTGCTTTTTAGCAACTTGGACTAGGGGGCTAGAGCATGTGCTGTGTGCTTTGCTCTAGTGTCTCCCTATAAGGACCGGTTCTTAAAGCGGCAACCCAGGAGCCTGTCGCCACCGCCGGAACTATATGGGCTCTGGTCTTGGTTGAGTAGCTCGTACGTCTCTAGCTTGGCAGTAGTTACCGAGTGGCCTACGGCGTTGTGGGAGGTACGGCGCTGGGTGAACTCCGATTCCACCGAGGACGGTAGCCCCGTCGGCTAGGTCACGTTAGACCCAGTCCCGTGTTGGGAGCCCCCGTGAGTGCGGGAGCTCCGCACGTTGCGCCATTTACTTTTGTTGGCATGATTTGCCGGCGCGTGGACGCCATTGACCCCCCTCACGTTGCGCCCTGAGGGTCAGTCAATCTCGGTGCCTAAGTTTTCACCACCGTATAGTACTCCAGCGGCTACTGTCTTGTTAGGGTGTCTTGTGAAAGCCTCGTAGCGTCCCTATGCAGTCACACCTCGGAAGTGTTGATGTGCGTGGTTGGGTGCAAAGTTCTTTGAACTTTTACGCGACTGGTGGGTAAAGGGCGAAACCTCTGCAGAGTGTACGATCTATCATGATAGCCTTGCTCAGGGTCACGAGCGGCCTGGATCCTTTTTGATTAGAATATGGTATTTATTCCTGTTTAATGTCACTTACACCATTAATCGGGTTACAACTGGGATTCTCTTTCACTTGTAGTAATTTGGACAAAGTTAAAATGAACCAACTAAAAGTGCTAATGCAGTTAAGCCAGTGTCTAGCCTTTTTGAGCCTTCATAACCCGTGCTATACTTGCTAAGTAATTCTGTTACTTACACTTGCTATTATCAACATTTTTGGGCAAAATCCCGGACGGGTAACAGATTGGAGTCAGGCTGATTACGAGGTGGAGTTTCCCGAGGACTTGCCGTACTTCTGAGTTGGCATTCTCCCAGTCAGAGTCCCTGTGGGATTGCGGCTACGCTTAGAGAGATGCATTAGTCTTCCGCTGTCCATGTATTTCTTTTATGCCAAACTCTGATGTAATCGCTACTCTTTGTTGAATAATTGAAGCATTGTACTCTGATTTTTACCATATTTGTTCGCTATATGTGTCTGTGGACTTCCTGGGCACACATATGGCCTCATTCGGGTTTTGTGTAAATCCGGGTGTGACATAAAAAATGCCGCCGCTTTCTTTTTCTGAATGATTTCCCCCCAAAAATATCATTCCGATCTTTTTCTTTGGTGAAATCATTCCGCGTTTTGTTTTCTACGATACGTGCATGCAGGGCGAGACGTGTACGACGTGCGCCGGCGCCCACGCACGCACATTTTAACGGATCGAGCTAATTAATAACCCGTGTAAAGCAACGGGACGGGGATGCATGCTGACACACACGAGTGGTGTGGTACCGAAGTACCGGCCCGTCTCCCGACACCAGAGCTAGGGAGCTAGCGATCCAGCTGATCTGAGCCCGTCTCGTCCATTTCCTCCACCGTGCATGGAGCGGATCGAGCTAGAGAGTAGAGACACATATATGCATGCACCATCGTGACCGACCGTGCCGCGCGACACCGACCGCGAGCGAGCCTTGCCCGCCCGTCCGACCCGCGCGCGCTGTCGTCGATCTCACACGTACGTGAAATCAAGAAAGAAGCCCCCGCGGGCACTCGTTATTGTGATATTGTTCAAAGCTTATGATCGTTTAGAAGGTATACTTCTATTCTGTACCAGTATAATATATTGTTGAATATATATTGATGAATTTTTGTCATTACAATACAGAGAACATAAAAAGAAGAAGCTACCAGCATACAGTAGCATGATAGCCTCTGAAATTTCTGGATCTTGTTCACTGAAACTTGAGAGCACCAGATATATTGGCATCTCTTGCATTTTGGCAAACTCAGAAGACATTTATATATTATTGGCCAAACACTCGAAATATTGTCATTGATACACAAATTATTTCTCCGTAGCAGAAACTATATTATACACTGAATTGTTCTTTTCCTTAAACCATTTGCTTGCTGCTGATTCAAAATTGACATTTCACTAGCTAAGCCATTGATAATTGATAAATAATTGACATTCACCATTTGTCCCCCCCCCCCCCCCCCCTGCATAAGTTTAGATATATGCATGCCAACAACATTTTCAAAAGGACTAGTGTTTCCTAGTCATACGTACATCCGTCCACAAATCTTCAAAGTAATATGTTCTCTATACGAATACAGAAATACTATAGTCTGCATACATCCTATTCACAATCACTCTCTCGCTAGCTTCCTGGAGACCATCAAGCTTGCTGGTGTCGGTGCAGACTTTGATTTTGGACAAGTGCAGTGAACGCTCGCCGTTAGAGAGGACGACCGTATGGCTGCATAGCTCGATGACCCGCCGCCATCGCCGCTCGCCTCTCGTCCTTGGTGCTCCCTCGCGGCATGGGTCCGTTTAATTTGCTTCAAACAGAAGTCGCCTCCTCCACGAGGGTTCACTCACAACGGGGAACGCCTCGCTTCCGTCATCGTTGGAGGTAGGCTGGACGCCTGGACCTCTCCATCGGCGAAGAATGGCTGGGCGGCGTCCGGCGGCTGCAGATCTAGCCTTTCAGAATCCAGACTTCCGACCGGCGCCGCACAAGCAGTTGGGCCGTCGTGTCTCACCGCGGCAGCCAGCCGCCCCGGCCGGCGCCTGGGTTTGGACGTCCACGCCTGGCGGCCGGCCGGGCGGGCGGCGGCCGGCGCGCATGGCGCACGCAGCAGACAGACATCCGCGGCGGCCGTGCCGTGCCCCGGCCCGCCGTGTCGGCTACATACCTGCCTGCCCGCCCGCCGCCACGGCTCGCTCTGTTCTGTTGCCGCTTCGACCGTGGCAGACGGGACACGCGTACGTAACGAGGCGTACGTACGCACGTGCCGCGGCATGTGCGGGACTCGCGCGCCAGCCACAGGCCCACAGCCATGCCATCCCCAGTCCCCACCAGGCCATCGGCCGGGCGGCATGTTCCTACCTGGGCCGTGATGGCTGGTGACGCGGACCGGACGGACCATGGGCCAGGTCTGGGTCGCCACCCCACACCGTATCAGCCGCCGGGGTGAGTGAGGCGGCAACGGCATGGCATGGTGGCGAGCCGACAGACCGCGGGGGATGGCGGGGCCGGGTCCGATACCTGCCGTGTCCGGTCCGTGGGCTACGCGTGGGCCCGCCGCCTGTTCCGTGCGGTCGCAGCCCGTCATGGAGCAAACAAATTCCGGACAGGAAATCCAATCTCTCTCTCTCTCTCTCTCTCTCCTCCTGATGCGAGTCAATCAGTTTGGTCCATAATTGCGTCCATCACCACGCCGCTTACGTTACGTCAGTATCATATCCGTTCCCTAATTTGGCCACAAGTGTAGTTTCCGTCTTTTTTATTAGACACAAACTATGGGTTTAAACCGGCAGTTAAGCTGAGGTACACACTCATAGAATCGGACTTCACATTTCTCCTTCCAATGTAGTAACTTCGTGACCGGGGGCCGCCATCCATGGACCATGGGAGCCAGTCCGAGACTACGTACGTTCCCGACACGACGCCGGCCACCGGTCTCAACTCTCAGCCGATTCAGACCTGCCGACAAAAAGCTCGTGCTCAATTTCAGAAACAAAAATAAGATCCTGTGTGTGCTCATCTCTGACGCTACCGCACAGCCTAGCTAGACAAGCCCCTGACACGCGAAGCTTCAGACAACAAATTCCGCGTCCCAGCCCAGGCCAGGTGACCACTGACCCATCTAGTTTGGCATCTTGCTGTCGCCGGACCAGCACAACACGACTCCATTCATCTCCCATGCGGATTAGATTAGTCTAACCACTTCCCCTGATGCCAACCTCTGAACCTTTCTTTTCTGAAACTCTGATGCGAACCGAACGCCGTCGTCCTTGGGCTCCACTGTAACAACAACAACGCGTGATCGCCACCATTTGGGGCGCCCGGCCGTGTCGCCGACCCAACGGGCAAATGCGAACAAAAAGGCGTCGCAAATTAAAGGAGCTCAGCTATATATGTATACAATATATGGTTTGGTTTGGTTTGGTTTGGTTTCAGACAGACGTGTGATCCGATCGGTTTCGTATCGGAGACACACACAGCGCGGACCGGCCGGTACGTGTTTTTGTAGTGCAGGTAGGTACGTAGTTCACGTCAAAAAGCTAGAAATGCAGACATGGTCTGAAAGTGCAACCGGCTGCTGAAGCTGAACCCTTCTCCAAACAGCTGAATGTATCAAATGAGAACGGGACGATCAGATCAGAGCTGGTGTCGTTTCTTGTCTCTTGCCATGGAAAAGTTCTTTGTGGGCTTGTGGCAAATTTGTTATCCACGGCATATATTGTACCTTTTCAATGTAGTTTTTCACGCGCCTTTTTTTAGGAACTAAATATTTGAACTGATTGATTTGGCTCTGGTGGATATATGTGATTAGTTTGTTTTGAGTTGTTTATTTTGTCCTGGTCACTGAAGGCGGCTGGTGCCTCAACGTTGTTCCCCCTTCTGATTGACGTATGGAAAAAAGAAATCCAGCCGCCGGTGATTGCCGAACGCATTAGAAACAGGAAAAAAAAAAGTTAGATCACCCCTCACCTATGGGGATAGACTACATAACCCCTAACCTATGAAATGGTCTATATCACCCCTCGAACTTTTCAAAAGCATAATATGATATACTTCAGTACATTTTTTTACAACTATGAAGAAAAGCATATACGGCAAAAAAATGTACTGAAGCATACCATATTATATGTTCACTGTGTAGATATACTTATTTGAATTCCAACACAATTTAATTTTCTATTTTATAATTTTTCTTTGATTTACTATGATTTTTCAAGATTTCTTTAGGGGTAATTTGACCGGTTTTGGAAAGTTTGGGAGGTGATATAGACCATTTCATAGGTTGGGGGTTATGTAGTCCAACCCCATAGCTGAGGGGGTGATCTAGACTTTTCCCTTAGAAATATGCTATTAAGGCCATATGAACAGTGTAAAAAGGTTATGCCACTTAGATCACACAAATTTAGAAAACATAAATTTACTAAACACTTCAACTAGTAGTGTCGGGGACAAACCCAGGGGGTCCCCTAACCATTGGGGTAATCACCCTGTAAAAACATAAAAACGCACCAACCGCGAAGGAACCGCGTCATCACCCAAACTCCGCCTCGCTCGAGGGAAGCGAGCCCCCTCGAGCGGGCGGAAACAAACTCCGCCTCGCTCGAGGGTCGCGAGCCCCCTCGAGCGGGCGAAACAAGCTCCGCCTCGCTCGAGGGTCGCGAGCCCCCTCGAGCGGGCGAAACAAGCTCCGCCTCGCTCGGGGGTAGCGAACCCCCTCGAGCGGGCAAGACAGCCTCCGCCCGATACACTCCGGCGCGCCACCCGACGAAGGCGATTAATGCCCGCCCCATCAGCCAAGCGCCGAAGTCAAAGGGCAATCTTCCCCCATACCGCGCCGGACATCAACAGTGCCCCCTGTTCCACCTGCTCCGGTCGCCATCCGCCCTCACCTCCACTGTGAAAGCGCACGCGGCGGTACAGAGCACTGTGCGGACTCTCAGGGGTCAATCCGCGCCCCTGTTCCACCAACTCCCGGTCAGGTGATGGCAAGCGACAGGTCGAGTCCGCCAACTCTCGGCCATCCCCTGACGAACGAAGCACGCCGCGCACTGTGGCCGACGGCGACGACCACGCCGGGCCCTGTGCTGCCGACTCTCGTCCTTCCTCCACCTGCCCCACCCTCGAGGTCAATCAGCGATGGGCAGCTGGACATGGACTACGACAGCAGCACCCCTCGAAACCGCTACAGAACAAGCACAGGGACGGCCACGACGCCCGCAGAAGACAGCGCTCGACATGAGTCCTCCGCCAGGGTCAAGGACGATGGCAGGCCCGACGCCATGCTCTCCAGAGCGTACCCCTGTAACACACGTCACACTCGCATTTGTAACTCCTCCCTCCCTTCTCTCCTTGATCTATAAAAGGGGGAAGGGGGCGGAGCGGAAGGAAAGAGGACACACAGGACAGACATTCGACTACATCCCAACACTCGCTCTCAGGGACTTGGAGAAATCTCCTCTCCCGCAGTGCTTGTAGCCCCCCTTCTGCAAGCACTCCGGTGCAAGATAGTACAGCGCCCTTGAGCGCCCTCGCTGGACGTACGACCCCCACGGTCGGAACCAGGGTAAACACCGCCTCATTGTACTAAGCTCTTGCATCAACCGTCAAGGGACGGGACACAACGCATTCTGTTTAGGCGCCGGGGATTGGCCGACCAATTCCGGCACCGACAGTGGCGCGCCAGGTAGGGGAGCGCGCTGTGATCGATCACACCCGACAAGTTCCCTTGACGGCAAGTCGCGACGAGACCATGCCACCTCGATCCGCCACGGGGTCCCCCGGTCCGCTTCCGCGCGGATACCGGATCACGTTTGGGAGCCTGGAGTTCGAAGCGACCAGTGAGGGCCTCCTCATGCGGCTCGCCTCCAGGCCACCCAGCGTGACGCCCGACACCCCGACATCGCCGACGCCAGTCCAGCTCAGGCGACGGCGGAGACTCCGCGAGCTTCAGATTAACACGGAGCAGCGCGTCGCTCCGCGCGTTGTCCTCCCCGATTGGGACGCCCACTTGCTGCTTCAGCCCGCGGCCACATTACAGGGGGGCGGACTCCCACCGGCAGTTCCCGCGGAGGGAACGCACCGGGAAAATGTGGCCAGGCTAGCGCGCCTCCCGTTCGGGATGAGCAACGCGGCCGCAAGCCACTCCACGGCGATCAGCACCATCCTGGGCGCGCGTGGAAACTCGCCAAGACATCGGCGAGCCCCAATCCGCGACCTCGGCACTTCTTCTCCCGGTGGGCTCCACTCCGAGTCAGCGGACGAAGAAGATGTGCGCGGCCAGGAACACCCGGACCTAGATTACACCGAGTTGCGCAACCGCGAAAACCTCATCGCCTTCCAGGCCGTCGCGGACTTCTGCCTCACCTGCTCCGACGACTCCAGCGATGGGGAATACGACCCCTCGCGGGAATGCTTCGTCCTCGACGGCGAAGTAGAGTCCGTGGGAGAGGACGAAGAGATGCACGACGAAGCCGGACGCGACGAACCGCAACCGGCACCCGCCGAGCCAGCGAGCGATGCCGCACTCGCGCAAGCACAGCTTGCGCAGGTGCAAGAGCTGGAAGCCAAGCTCCAACAGGAGCGCCAACAGGTACAGGAGCTGCGCGCAGCCCTGGAAGCCCAGCAGCCCAAACGCGGCGAACGCGCGCGAGCTGCCGGGCGTATTGCTCAAGCGCGCATCATGGGCGACGACGACGACGCCGGTCCTGCCATGCCGCCACGAGCAAGCCAGAAGCTCGTCGCCGCAGCGACCTTGATTCGGGCCATGCCCGAACCATCGACACCGGAAGCGCGCAGCATGCGGCGCCAGGTGCAGGCCCTTGTCGAAGAAGCGGCCGTGCAACAAGCGGAAAGCTCCGCCTCCCGCATGCGCCACCAAAACAGTTTAAGAGCTGGAGGCGGCAAGTGGGATAAGGAGCAATCCGTCCACACCCCGCCCAGGGGCGCGTGGACGCCTCACCGTTCAACGAACGACGGAAGGGCGCTCGTGGCCGGCGATGGCGAAACAAGGAGGTCCGCGAAGGACCGACTTGTGGACACGCGGGGCGCCGTCAACGATGGCGACGCGCGCAACGTCCTGAACAGGAAGAGGCAGGACGCGGCGCCTCCCCGCAGCAGGCACCCCCGACGGGGAGGCCGCTATGACAGCGAGGAGGACAGAAGCCCGACGCCGGAACCCCCGGGAACCCCGGTGTTCAGCCGAAAGATCCGTTCGGCCGCCATCCCGCCGCGTTTTCGCCAACCAACCACCATCACCAAGTATTCGGGTGAGACGAAACCCGAGACGTGGCTCAATGACTATCGCCTAGCCTGCCAGTTGGGCGGGGCCATCGACGATGCCATGATCATCCGCAACCTTCCGCTTCATCTCGCGGACTCGGCGCGAACGTGGCTCGAACACCTACCCGCGAACCAAATCCACGACTGGGACGACCTGGTCAAGATGTTCGTGGGTAACTTTCAGGGCACATACGTGCGCCCCGGAAACTCCTGGGACCTGCGCGGGTGCCAGCAGGCGGCCGGCGAGCCGCTGAGGGACTTCATCCGCCGTTTCTCCAAGCCCTGCACCGAGCTCCCGAGCGTGGGTGACTCCGAAATCATCCACGCCTTCCTCGAAGGCACGACCTGTCGGGAGCTGGTGCGCGAGCTGGGGCGAAACCATCCCACCAGTGTCAACGCTCTGTTCGACATCGCCACCAACTTTGCCTCTGGAGAGGAGGCTGTCGGGGCGATCTTCGACGGCAAAACCAAGGGGAAGCGCGCGGAGGAGCTGCCCGCGGAGGGCAGCAAACCCAAGGCCAAGACGAAGAAGCAGAAACGGGGCAGTAAAGGCAAGGGACCCCGGCAAGCCGCGCAGCAGCAGCGGCAGGGCGAAGACTCTGACGACGCCCTCGTGGTCGAGCAAGGCCGCAAAGGCCCTCGAGGCCCCCCTCGGGGGGGAGGCCTGTTCGACGAAATGTTGAAGAAGCCATGTCCTTACCACAAGGGCCCTGTCACCCACACCCTCGAACAATGTGGGATGATCAAGGGTTACTTCAGGCGCACCTCCGCGAAGGAGGATGGCCCGAAGAAGGATGCGGGCGATGGCGGCAACGACGAGTTCCCCCATGTGGAGAACGTCTTCTTCATCATAGGGGGGCCCGCGGCAAACGCAACGCCCTGGGAACAGAAGCGTGAACGCCGAGAGGTCTTCTCCGTTCACCCCGCAACGCCGGCTTACCTCGCCTGGTCGGAAGAGACCATCTCTTTCAGCCGCGAGGATCACCCAGATTACGTCCCGAACCCGGGGCGGTATCCGCTCGTCGTCGACCCCGTCATCGGCAACACGCGGTTCTCCAAGGTACTAATGGACGGAGGCAGCAGCCTCAACATCCTCTACGTCCACACCTTGGAGCTCATGGGTATTGGCGTAAACCAGCTGAGGCCGAGCAAGGCACCTTTCCACGGCATCGCGCCGGGAAAGCGGGTCCAGCCCCTCGGGCAGATCGACTTGCCCGTTTGCTTCGGTACTCCCGAGAACTTCCGGAGGGAGACTCTCACCTTCGAGGTGGTGGGATTCTCGGGAGCATACCACGCCATTTTTGGGCGACCGTGCTACGCCAAGTTCATGGCGGTCCCCAACTACGCCTACCTCAAGATGAAGATGCCCGGGCCAAAGGGTGTCATCACCGTGGGATCGTCGTACGAGCACGCTTACACGTGCGACGTCGAGTGCGTCGAGGGCGCGGAAGCGCTCGCCTACAGCGAGACCCTGGTGGCGGATTTGGAGAAGATGGCGAACGAGGCCATCGACTCCACCAAAAGGCACACGGGCACCTTCGAGGCTGCGGAACACACCAAAGCGGTGCCCCTCGACCCCGCTGCCCCCGAGGGCAAGGCGTTGAGGGTCAGCACCACCCTCGACCCCAAATAGGAAGCAGTGCTCGTCGACTTTCTCCGCGCCAACGCCGACATTTTCGCGTGGAGACCCTCGGACATGCCGGGGATCCCGCGGGAGGTTGCCGAGCACAGCCTCGACATCAAGCCACACTCCAAGCCGGTGGTACAGCGACTGCGGCGGTTCGACGAGGAAAGGCGCCGCGCCATCGGGGAGGAGGTGCACAAACTCCTGCAAGCCGGATTCATCAAAGAGGTATTCCACCCAACCTGGCTTGCTAATCCTGTTCTAGTTAAGAAGAAAAACGGAAAATGGCGCATGTGTGTAGATTACACCGGTTTAAATAAAGCATGCCCTAAGGTTCCATTTCCTCTGCCTAGAATAGATCAAATAGTAGACTCCACCGCTGGGTGTGAATTGCTATGCTTTCTTGATGCTTATTCCGGTTATCATCAAATCAAGATGAAAGAGTCCGACCAGCTCGCGACTTCTTTCATCACCCCGTTTGGCATGTTTTGCTACGTCACTATGCCGTTCGGCCTCCGAAACGCTGGAGCTACATACCAGCGATGTATGCAACACGTTTTCGGAAGCCACATCGGGCGGACCGTTGAGGCATATGTCGACGATATCGTTGTGAAAACCAGAGAGACGAACGATCTGGTCAATGATTTGCAAATCACGTTCGGTTGCCTCCGGGCGAACGGGGTAAAGTTGAATCCGGAAAAATGCGTATTCGGGGTGCCGCGAGGCATGCTATTGGGTTTCATCGTCTCCCAGCGAGGCATCGAACCCAACCCCGAGAAAATCTTGGCCCTGGAACGAATGGGGCCAATCCGGGACCTCAAGGGGGTGCAAAGGGTACTGGGCTGCCTTGCAGCTCTCAGCCGCTTCATCTCTCGACTTGGTGAAAAGGGCTTACCTTTGTACAGGCTCCTAAAAAAGCACGAACGCTTTTCATGGACCCCCAAAGCCCAAAAAGCCCTCGACGGGCTAAAAGCGTCGCTCGCACGCGCACCCATCCTCACGCCGCCGCGAAACGGTGAGCCTCTCTACCTGTATGTGGCCGCGACAACGCAAGTTGTCAGCGCCGTCGTCATTGTGGAAAGGATAGAGGAGGGCCACGCTCAGCCGGTCCAGAGGCCGGTGTACTATGTCAGCAAAGTGCTGACCGAAACCAAGACACGATACCCACAGATCCAGAAGCTGATTTATGCCGTAGTGCTCGCGCGTCGAAAGCTGCGGCACTACTTCGAGGCTCACCCGGTCACCGTGGTCTCATCCTTCCCCTTGGGGGAGATAGTCTGCAACCCGGACGTCTCGGGCAGAATAGCGAAGTGGTCTATGGAGCTCGTGGGGGAAACTCTCTCCTACACACCGCGAAGGGCGATCAAGTCGCAAACCTTGGCTGACTTCGTTGCCGAGTGGACCGACGTCCAACTTCCGCCGCCGCAGATTCAAGCCGAATGCTGGACCATGTACTTCGACGGGTCGGTAATGAAAACCGGAGCAGGCGCAGGTCTCCTCTTCGTCTCGCCCCTCGGAGAACATGTCCGATACGTGGTTCGCTTGCACTTTCCGGCATCAAACAACATGGCGGAGTACGAAGCCCTCCTCGCTGGGCTCCGCATCGCCATCGACCTCGGCGTCAAACGCCTCGATGTCCGGGGAGATTCTCAGTTGGTCATCGACCAAGTGATGAAGAACGCAAGCTGCCGCGACGAAAAGATGGAGGCATATTGCAACGAGGTTCGTCGTCTCGAGGACAAATTCTGTGGCCTCGAGCTGAACCATATCGTGCGCAGATACAACGAGGAAGCGGATCAGCTGGCCAAGATCGCGTCAGAGCGAATCACCGTTCCTCCGAACGTCTTCGCCCGCGACCTCGACCGCCCCTCCGTCAGCTTCGAATCAAAGGCCGGAGCCCACGAGATACCCTCGGGGGCTGCGGGAGTCGAGCCCATGGAAGAGGACCCCTCGAAAGAGGGGCTCGAAGCCCTCGACGCTGAAATCTCTTTGGCCGAGGCCATGGAAATCGACGAAGACACGCGACCTCGAGACTGGCGTGATCCGTACCTCGCGTGGATCGACCGCGGGGAGCTGCCCTCGGACCGAACCGAGGGGCGCCGCATCGCCAGAAGAGCCAAGACCTTCGTCTCGGTCGGCGGCGAGCTGTACAGGCGCAGCGCCTCAGGGATCTTGCAGCGATGCATCCCCATCCCTGAGGGAAGGCAGTTGATCCGCGACATCCACGCCGGGGCGTGCGGACACCACGCAGCGCCGCGCACCCTCGTAGGTAACGCATTCCGGCAAGGCTTTTACTGGCCCACCGCCATGTCCGACGCGAACGAAGTCGTGCGCACCTGCGAAGGGTGCCAGTTCTACGCACGAAAGACGCATCTCCCGGCGCACGCCCTGCAGACCATCCCTGTAACATGGCCTTTCGCGGTCTGGGGGTTGGATCTCGTGGGGCCCTTCCGCCCAGCGCCCGGGGGATTCACCCACTTGTTGGTAGCCATCGACAAGTTCTCGAAGTGGATCGAGGTCCGGGCCATCACCAGCATCAGATCCGAGCAGGCCGTGATGTTCTTCACCGACATCATCCACCGATTCGGGGTACCCAACTCGATCATCACTGACAACGGCACCCAATTCACCGGCAAGAAGTTCTTGGAGTTCTGCGACGACCATCACATTCGCGTTGATTGGTCGGCCGTGGCACATCCACAAACGAACGGCCAAGTAGAACGTGCCAACGGCATGATACTACAAGGCCTGAAGCCAAGAATCTTCAACAAGCTGAACAAGTTTGGCCGGAAGTGGGTTGCGGAGCTGCCATCGGTGATCTGGAGTCTCAGGACAACCCCAAGCAGGGCTACGGGCTTCAGCCCGTTCTTCCTCGTCTATGGCGCCGAAGCCGTCCTCCCAACAGACTTGGAGTACGGGTCTCCGAGGCTTAAGGCCTACCAGGAAGACCGAAACCAGCGGGACCGCGAGAACTCGCTGGACCAGGTGGACGAGGCTCGCGACATAGCGCTACTTCACTCTGCGCGCTACCAACAATCGCTCCGGCGACACCAAGCTCGGAAGGTTCGGCGTCGGGACCTCCACGAAGGGGACCTGGTGCTAAGGCTGCGACAGGACAATCGAGGGTGCCACAAGCTCACTCCTCCGTGGGAAGGGCCGTTCATCATCGCCAAGGTCCTCAAGCCGGGCACCTACAAGCTGGCAAACGAGAAGGGCGAGCTCCTCACCAACGCCTGGAACATTCAACAGCTACGTCGCTTCTACCCTTGAAACTTTCAGTATTCCTTGCAAATACTTCATGTTCTTAGTTAACAATAATGAAAAGTCCAGAAAACTCGGAAACATTGTTGCTAAAGACATGATCAGGGGTGTTTTGAGGCCAAACACCCCTCGGGGGACACTCGGGGGCTTACCCCCACCCCCCAATCATCCTGTTTTCGCTTCCGTTGCACTGAAACTCGAGGCACCCGAGAAAAATGCGGGGCGCAAGCCAATTAAGGCTGGAGCCGGTTGAGTCATGGGACCGCCTACGCCCGCGAAGGGACACGGCATCTCCCTCTCCACTCCACGCGTTAGTTGCTCGCGAACTCGAAATACTCGGCCAGAATCTCTCTAAAGCCAAGAGCAGCACAACGGAGTGGAAACAGGGTGCCAAACTTTTCCTCCTTAAATCAAGAAAGGTGAAAGCAGGGCACAAGTCTACCGCGGCCAAGAGGCGGCAGAGTCGTGGGACCGCCTACACCCGCGAAGGGCTATGGTATCCCCCTCACCACTCGGCGCCAAAGCTACTAGTGTCCATCTGCCGAAACCAATCTCGAGTTAAGGGGAAAGCACGGCACGCCAAACAAACGAAACCTCCCCTTGGCCTGACCAATTCGTGTTAGTGGTCACCCTGCAGCCCAGGTACAGACGCCCCCTGGACCGGACCGGCGCGAAACGTCCGCGCCGCCACGAGAAAGGCCGTTCATCATCGCCAAGGACCCCGAGCCCGGCGCCGACGAGCGGGCGAGCGAAAGGGGCGAGGCCTTCGCTAGCAGCCGAAACGACAAACAGCTACGTTATTCCTATCCCTAAATCCCTTAGCGTTTTTTCTCATAGATACTTCATGTTCTTAGTTAACAATAACGAGAAGTTTCCGAAATAAAATTCGGAAACATTGTTGCTAACAACATCACTAAGGGGACCTTGGTTTTATTTTTAATAAAGCCAAGCCCCCCTCGGGGGCTGCAGGGGGGTTAACCCCCCTAATCGTCCCGGCTAATCGTCCCGGTTTTTTCGAAAGTTGTGCTAAAACTCGAAACGCTTAGAGAGAGGCGGGGCGTGAGCTAGTCAAAGCTGGAGCCGGTCGAGTCGTGAGACTGCTTATGCCCGCGAAAGGCTACAGCGCCTCCCTGACCACCCCACGCTTTAATTACTCACGAATCCGAAGTTCCCGGCCACAATCTTTCGAAGAGCTAAGAGTAGCACATCAGAACAACCAAACAAGTGCGAAACAGGCAATCGACTTTTAAATTTAGTTTTTACATATGTATATAAGATACATTTGGAGCCCGAATTCTTCAGGCTCCATCCCCCTGCGAGGGCACGATGGACTCGGCAGCAAGGGTCGAGGGGACAGACGAAAGCGCCCCGGGACCACTCTCCTCGCCGCTCACCGAAGCAATGTCGTTCTCGAGGGCCGCCACGGCGTCGGCCTCCGGGTCGGCCTCGACTTCAGCAGCGGTCGCGGTCCCTGGCTCGGCGTCGGCAGGCGCATCTTCCTCCTCCTCAGGGAAAAGGTCGTACCGGAACTTGAGGGTCAAGCCCGTCGCGGCGCTCTCGGCACCGTCATCAGCCTCCTCGAGGGCGGCGAGGGCGGCGTCATCATCCAGGTCGGCGTCGATGAAGTACCCGCGCCCCACCGCCGCGAGGTCGATGTCGTAGTGCGTCGACACCACCCCAAGTGCTTTCTTCACCCCGAGGTGAAGCGCGTTTTCGAGACGCTCCGCCACGCAGCCCTTCAGGGAGCCCAGGCGGCTGGACAGCGACGACCCCGACTGCACGTCGACGCACTGGACGTCTCGGCACGCCATGAGGGCCGCAGCCTTCAGCGCCTCGAGCTCCCCCTGGGCCGCGGAGTAGGCAGCCTGGAGAGCCGTCACCTCGTCCACCTTCTGGGCCTCGGCCCTCCGCAACCCTGACAAAAAGCTCGGGCATATCAGAGAGCAGTTCTCGACACAAGGAAAAGCCGAAGGAAACATGAAGTCTTACCGTCCACCAGGGCTCTCGCCTCGTTGAGCAGGCCGTCCGCGGTCGCCAGCGCGGCCTCCTTCTCGCAGAGCGCGCAGCTCAGCTGCTCGGCCTCCCGTGCCTTCTGCTCCGCCTGAGCCGACGCCTCCGCGAGCTGGGACTGCGCGGCCTCACGAGCCCGGCGCTCGAGCTCAAACCGCTCTAACGCTGCGGACGAGGTCCGGGCCTCCCGCTCCGTCGCGGCATCGCGCTCCTTCTCCGCGCGCACCTTGGCCTCCTCGTGCGCTCGGGCCGCCGCCTCCGCCTCCCTGGCTCGGACGGTGAGCCGGGTCACGTCCGTGCCCAAGTCGGCGTTCGCCTGACGGAGCCGGCGGAGGTCGGTGTGCAAACCCGCAATGCATGCGGTCTTGTCCGCCGCCTCTCGCCGAAGGACCTACCCGAAAAGTCACCAAGATCAAGCCATGAAACCGAAAACGTCTCGAAATACTAAAGATGAAAGCGAGAATACCTCGAAAACCTCCAGCGCTTGTCTGGAGTGGAGGTCGGCGGCGGCCGAGATGGCCCGCTCCAGATCCGTCCCGATCCGCTCGGCCTGGGCCCATATCTCGTTTTCCTCGGCCGCGCTTCGCCAGACCTGAGCGGGGACGCCGGGCCCTTTCGGCCACTCGCTCGGCATGCGCCGATCCTGAAGCTGCGCCGCCTCGGCAGCATCCCACTCGGGCGTCCCTCGGACCGCGGGCATCTGCGGCGGTCCCTGAGACAGGAACCGCGCCGCCGACACCTCGGCAGCAGAGGCCCCGATGAGGGAAGCGCGCCGGCTACCGCCTGGAGTTGGCGGGGCGACCACCTCCTGCCCTCGACCGGCAGGAACCGAAGCGGTGGCACGGCCGCCACGATCGCCTGCCTCCGCCGCCAGGGTGCCATGCCCCGGCCCCGCCTCGACAACCGGGGCACCTTGCTCTGGCTCCATCGTTGGCGGCGTCCTCTCCCCCCCCCCCCCCGCCGGTCCGGAGCCTCGCGCCCCCGGCGCCGGTTCCGCCGGCATCGCCTCGAGCGCCGCTGCGGGACGCGGAGCCCCGCGCTAACGCGCCTCCCCGGCGTGAGGGGAATCTGACCCCCCAACCTTCAGCGCCTTCTTAGGCGCAAGATTAGGGGAAGCCTTGGTGACGTCCCGAGCGCTGGACCAAGAAAAGGGAAACATAGGTCAAAAGAGAAATCGTATGGGAAAACAAAATCGAAAGAGATTCGACGAAGAGCTCACCGGATGCAATCCCGCAGCTTCCGCTTCGAGCCACTCGAAGAAGGGGCCCTCCTCGAACTCGAGGCCCCCCTCGGGTCGCTCGGGGGCTGCGAACCCCCCGAGCCCTCGACGCTCGGGCGCAGCGCCGCGCGCTGAGCCGACGCGGCCATCGCCCGCACCGCCGCTGAGGCGACGTTGCCGGGCACGGCCACGGCTGCATCAGGCAACGGCGCGGCCACCTCTATTGCCTCGACGACGCCCCCCCCCCCCCCCCCGCCGCCGGCAATCTCCTCCTCGCTTTCCTTCTCGCCCTCTTCCCCGCTCGGAGAGTCCTCGGGGGTCGACGGTGTCTCCCCGCCGTCCCTCCTCCACCGGCGAAGCGCCGCTTGGTGCGCGTCCCGCCGGGCCTGCCTCCTACGACTGCTGGCCCTTTTCGCCTCCTTCGCCTCCCTCTCGCGGTCGCGGCGGGCGCAATTCGCAGCCCGCACCTCCGGAGTTGGCGCTACGGAGCGGTAGAGGCCGCAGTCCACCCCCTGAAATCACGACGAAATCAAAAAGAAGTTCCAAAAAGACGACAAAGAGGAGAAAGGAGGACTCACCGACAGGATGTGGCCCTCGTCGGGGTGTAGCCGGAACGACCGAAGGTCGCTCGGCATGGTATCAGGGTGGACCGCCGTCCGCACCCGCGTGACGACGTACTCCTCGAGGAGCGGCTCCGCCAGCATGCGTGATGCCGCTAGCGCCGCCGGGTCCGCTCCCTCCGTCATCTTGAACAGAGGGAGTGGCCTCTCCATGAGGGGGACCACGCGGCGGCGGTGGCAGTGCGCAAGCACGTGCGCCACGGTCAATCCTGACCCCTCCAGGGAGCGGAGGACATCGACGACCGGGCGGAGCCTCTGCCGCTGGGCGTCGCCAGAGACGCCGTAGCCCCAGGAGTCGGCCTTCTCCGTCAGGACCTTGCCGGTGTACTCCGGCAGCCCCAGGCCGTCATTGCGCAGGTAGAACCACCCTTTGGCCCACCCGCTGTTGTTGGTTGTCCTCTTGCAGCCCGGGTAGATGCGCTTCCTGGACTCCACCGGCGCAAGTGTGAGGCCACCCGCGCACGAAGAACGGCGCACCCCCCCCCCCCGTGCCGGACGTGCTGAGCTCGGCGCGGAAGAGGTGGACCCATAGGTCCCAGTGCGCCTCGACCCCCAGGACGGCCTCGCAGACGCCGACGAACGCCGCCGCTTGCGAGATTGCGTTGGGGGAGAAGTTGTGGAGCTCCACGCCGTAGTAATGGCAGAGCCCCCGCATGAACTGGCTTGCGGGCGCGTTGAAGCCCCGCTCGTGGAAGCGAATAAAGCTCACCACGTAGCCCGCCGGAGGATTCGGCGCCCTGGCCGCCAGCGCCGGAACGATCCACGCAGGCCGCGCTGAATCGCCCCGGGGCGACAGTTGCCCACCATTCACCAAGCCCTCCAGGAGGTGCTCGGTGGCGGTCGATGGAGTCCACTCCGTGGCACCCTCAAGGACAACCATGGCGAGAAGAGGAGCTTAGGCGCGGGGCGAAAGTGGCGAGATGCGAGCGGAGCACGACGCGCAGGCTGGAGGCAAGCACTAGGCACGGGCGAAAGCTGGAGCGAGAGATGGCAAAGGTAAAAAATCCCCTTCCACTGCTCCCCTTTTATAAGGGACAGGCTCTCCCCGGCCGCGCCACGCCCGCCCGCGCGTGCCGCCACCGAGCCCGCGCGCTAAGCGCGGTGGCATGTGGAGTCACTGACACCCGGGCCAGGCGCACGACGAGGATCACCAACAACCGGTGCGCGTGGGCGGCACCATTTACTGCGGCACGGTAAGCGGAAGCGGCGCGCCTGCGATGCTTAATTGCACGTCGCCTTGCCTCCCCCGCGCGCGCGCGCCAAGCCCGCCTAAAAAGGCGCGCCCACTACGCCCATCTCGCCCACTCCGCGACGCGTCAGCCACGCCCACGCCCGCCAACGGTCGTGCGCGGGCCCGCGGAGCCGAAACGACCCAACCATTGGGTTCCCCCCAGGTAAAGCTGCAACGCTCCTCCTTCCCGAGGCACGGACGCGACTAATCGGGGATTCGAAGCCCGAACCTCGAAAAGGATCAAAGGGTGCCCCAGATCGAATAATGCGAAGGCCACCGATCGCGCTCGGCCAAGCCTCGAGCCCGCTGCTCGGGAGCAACCCGCATCTAACGCAAGGCCCTACTGATCAGGAGTACGAAGCCTGGCCCTCGAAAGGGTTCGACAGGCGCTCCAGATCAACAGAGTCAGGGACGATTCGGGCGTGTCGAACGGACTTTACCCCGAACGCGAAGTTTGGGGACGCTCCTGTCGTGTTCAAGGCCAGACAAAGGCAGCTAGTCGGGGGGATCCCAACGAGGGAGAGCTTTCGCGCCCTCGGTCCCTACGAAAGGGACCGAGCCCCACCTAGCAAACCTTTGCAAGCGCTACAAGGACGTGTCCCCGGACCACGAGCCGACCCCTAGCGAACGGGGCACGGACGTCCACTTGAACTACCCGCTAACAGCTCACTGAGGTATCCGCGTACGTTGCCCAATTCGAGGGCTGCACGGATGACCTCACCCCTCTCCCCCGCGAAAGGGGTAGCGAGGGTCGAAAATCAAAGGCAGGAAGCCCCTCTGATCGCCTCCACACGGGCCAGGAGCTCGGGGGCTCCCTGCAACATATCCTCCTATGCGCAAAACGCTTCGAAACCGTACAGGGTCCGCCCCTCGAATTCGGCATAGCTCGGTCTCATCCCCACCACGTTGGAAGTAGAGCGACCGACACAAAGTAAAGCCCTTGCACGAGTGAATCCACTCCTCCAAGGGCTCGGGGGCTACACCCGCGGGTGCGCTCGCGCGCCCCCATGGAAGAACGTGCATAATCAGAAAGGAATAAATCCCCACATAAGGCCCGGGAACGACCCTGCGAAACCATCAGCCTCTGCCCGACTGAACCTCAGTCCGCCAGAGGCTCGGGGGCTACTGTCGGGGACAAACCCAGGGGGTCCCCTAACCATTGGGGTAATCACCCTGTAAAAACATAAAAACGCACCAACCGCGAAGGAACCGCGTCATCACCCAAACTCCGCCTCGCTCGAGGGAAGCGAGCCCCCTCGAGCGGGCGGAAACAAATTCCGCCTCGCTCGAGGGTCGCGAGCCCCCTCGAGCGGGCGAAACAAGCTCCGCCTCGCTCGAGGGTCGCGAGCCCCCTCGAGCGGGCGAAACAAGCTCCGCCTCGCTCGGGGGTAGCGAACCCCCTCGAGCGGGCAAGACAGCCTCCGCCCGATACACTCCGGCGCGCCACCCGACGAAGGCGATTAATGCCCGCCCCATCAGCCAAGCGCCGAAGTCAAAGGGCAATCTTCCCCCATACCGCGCCGGACATCAACAGTGCCCCCCTGTTCCACCTGCTCCGGTCGCCATCCGCCCTCACCTCCACTGTGAAAGCGCACGCGGCGGTACAGAGCACTGTGCGGACTCTCAGGGGTCAATCCGCGCCCCTGTTCCACCAACTCCCGGTCAGGTGATGGCAAGCGACAGGTCGAGTCCGCCAACTCTCGGCCATCCCCTGACGAACGAAGCACGCCGCGCACTGTGGCCGACGGCGACGACCACGCCGGGCCCTGTGCTGCCGACTCTCGTCCTTCCTCCACCTGCCCCACCCTCGAGGTCAATCAGCGATGGGCAGCTGGACATGGACTACGACAGCAGCACCCCTCGAAACCGCTACAGAACAAGCACAGGGACGGCCACGACGCCCGCAGAAAACAGCGCTCGACATGAGTCCTCCGCCAGGGTCAAGGACGATGGCAGGCCCGACGCCATGCTCTCCAGAGCGCACCCCTGTAACACACGTCACACTCGCATTTGTAACTCCTCCCTCCCTTCTCTCCTTGATCTATAAAAGGGGGAAGGGGGCGGAGCGGAAGGAAAGAGGACACACAGGACAGACATTCGACTACATCCCAACACTCGCTCTCAGGGACTTGGAGAAATCTCCTCTCCCGCAGTGCTTGTAGCCCCCCTTCTGCAAGCACTCCGGTGCAAGATAGTACAGCGCCCTTGAGCGCCCTCGCTGGACGTACGACCCCCACGGTCGGAACCAGGGTAAACACCGCCTCATTGTACTAAGCTCTTGCATCAACCGTCAAGGGACGGGACACAGCGCATTCTGTTTAGGCGCCGGGGATTGGCCGACCAATTCCGGCACCGACAAGTAGACTACAAATTAAGCTTCTCGATCTGTCCCTGCTGTCAACATCTGCCTTTAGCGAAAAGCCTAGAAAGACTCGATCTTACATGATCAACGCCGGTCTGCGTGAGAATTAGACTATGGTTTAGTCTAAAGGACGTGGCGTCTTAGACTAACAACTATGTAGTTCGTTAAGCTTGGAGCAGTCAGGACCGTGTATGTGGGTTGCCCTTTTTTTTTAATATACTACTATGTTCTCTCTTCATATTTCAACGCTGATATGCTTTGGTCCAGTCAAACACGCAAAATCTATATCCTTGCATCGCACATGTATGACCATTGTTCCCAATACGATGGAAGATGTCAACCAAGTCCACCTTCTAATTTATTGTACTGGATGAATAAAAAAACATTTTGTTTTATCATATATTGCAACCCCAATACCACGGCGCATTTTCTTTGTTCTATAACAAAATATATTACATAAATCATGAGCAATTTCTCTTAAAGGAAATCCCCTTTTGTATTTTGAGAGGCCTTTTGGCCTTTGTATTCTGCCCGTCTAGCTAGGTTCTACTCTTGGTTCTCCTAGCAGTTTATTTCACGAAAAAGTTAGCTAATAATAGAGTATACGTAGCAGCACTGGAATATGAATATGGGAGTGAGTGGGGAACTTCTAAATGATCAAAACAAAGAAAAATGGAGACAATCTTGTAAGGTATGGCATATGATGGCGTAGCATGTACAGTAGGACTACTGTACAAGAGTGGGAAAGGTATCCGAATTTAGCTTGGGCTGTAATCCTTTCTTGCAAAATATAACCATTAATTCATTCGATGATTGCATAGATAACCGAAAGTGTATGCCCTTTCGTGAAACGAAAGTGAGTAAAGCCAAAGAAATTATTAGCAGAACCGGACCGGAGGCCCCCCAGCTTTGAACCGATTCCATGTCAAGCAACGAATCCCATATGTCCATTTCAACCGGCCGGAGATTAATTCTTTTCTTAGTATTGGGTGATGAGACTTTTGTGACAAGGACATTGTTTCTACATTTTCTTTTTGTTCCACAAGTGAGCCATCACCTCTGCAGGTCCTGATACGTTGTCCATATATAAGCTTTGACTTCATGATCAGTAACAACCAGTTTTATGATCAATTCACTAATTGTTTTATTTCAGACCGTTCTAATGAAGAAATTAGTAGCGAATTGGCTTGTAGTCTAATGCTAGGACGGTCCGGTGGGACGCTACCCACCATGGTTCAAATCCTGGTGCTCGCACCTTTTCCTGGGATTTACCGGCGTTATGCGTTAAGTGATAAGCGGCGTTCCCGTCGACAACGAGGCGCCAATGCGTTGTACTGTATAATTCTCAAAAAAATGAAGAAATTAGTAAATGAAAAGGATAAATTTGAGAACCATTTAAAAGAACCAGCCAAATCAATGAACGGCGGCCAAAATTATAGACTGTTCATCATGAGAAATAAAACAATATGTTGGATGTATGTAGATTTGGCATGGTATTTCATTTATTAATTGTAGAATTAATGCTAAGAGTATATATAAATTGCAAGAAAAACTTTACATTATCCACAAAAGATGACATGAGTAGCTTAGATGGTGACATTTTAACTTCTCCTTTTATTGTGATTCACAAACAGCATTGGCCTGTATTTATATCGTTGATGGATGATAAACACTACATGCGAAGGAATTGGATTCTTTGGAAATGCTTTGCGTTCTTTCAACACGGAGAGACTATTATATATGATCTACGAATCGTGCATGCATGGCCATACTCATTTGTAACTAACTAGATAGCAAATTTGCATCTATTCTCTAGCAGAATCAGTCAATCAGATAAATCTTGATAAGAAAATGCATCTCGACTCATGAAACTCATGGAAAGTGCAGGACGTCTATCTATGGGGTCTTTTCTCTCCCTCTTTTTGATTGATCCTGCGGCTAAGCAAGCAGAACATGAATTTTAATATCAGATCATTCCATGCGCATATGGAATTTGTCTGGAATGATAGAATCGCACTTTGGCTTCCAGGCAGCACGATTTGTGCTCTTTTTATCCGTAACCGCCATAGATGTGGTGACAGTTGGTTGTTGGAGAGGGAAGATTCACTTGATCATGAGAGGAAGCTTGCACCGTCTGCATGGTATATATGATCTACAAAAATAGGGTCATACAGATCATGGACTAACTGATTAACATATAATAGACCGGGCGACCGGCCATTTGATGCTTCAACTGCATTCTTCCATGAAAAAGGAGAATCGTCAGAAATGCTTCCACATCTCGACAAAAACAAATAAACTGAAACGCTTCCACGCAGCTTCCAAAAAGGAGATTTTTCTTGCCAAGTATTTTTAAAAAAAAATATATAAACCGTGTGCAATAATCAATATCTTTTTTTGTTTTTGATTTGTCTATCAACAAAAAATCAAGTTGTTTGCGCATGCATATCAGATTTGACAAATAAAAATGCATGGCACATGTCGAAGAGCACGCTCACGGCTCACAGCAATCTTTTTCAGAGACATGCATGAGCCAGTGGGATCGTCGTGGGGTTACACATGCTGCTCTGTACTTCCGTCACGCGGACTTCACGTGCCAGCAGCTTGATTTTGCATCCTTCCAGTGCGACAAAAGAAAACATCCAAATTGCAACTCTTCACCAATTCTCTCCACGCATATATATATACATATTTGCAAAATTAAGCTGCGGTTCGTCTTATGGTGACAATATATATCGATCAAGTTAAGTAAGACGTCGACCGACTGAAAGACACCATCGTTTTCGCATAGTTGCGCCCAGGGTTCACAATTCTGGCCGGAATTTCACGAAAAACCCGAAATTCGCTGGGTACCGGAACAGAAAAAAGCTCCGAAATCTTGTTTTTAGTGTAAATTTAATTATTTTGTAAAAAAAATATGCTACAGTACCAAAATACCCGAAATTTCGGTTTTTTCGCTAGGTCCCGAAAAATTTTCTATACCGGAATTGAAAACCTTGGTTGCGCCTCCGTTCAAGCCGGCCATATCATCGTCCATGGCATCGATCGCGATCGAGCACAGTAAGCTGATGGATGATCCGCTGAAAACAAACTCGCTGGCCGGATTAAGCTCCCCCAGACCAGACACCGGCCGGGATTTTCCCCGGGCCACCCCATGCCGACGGGGAGATGCGCCATCCTCGGATCGGAGGCGCACACGTACACGGCCGCTGTCGTCGCCACTGCACTGTTAGCGCTCGCGCAAGCTCTCTCGATCACGGCACAGTGCGCGTTCATGCCGTGGCACGGGCGGACACGAGGAAATCACATGCATGGCGCGCGGGGGGCGGCGGGCGCGGCGTCGGCGTCGGCGTCGGCGTCGGCATCGGCATCGGCCGCCCCGGCCCCGGGGGGCGCTGTGCGGCGCGCGCGCGGCCGTAGGGGGGGGGGGGGGAGCACATGGACGACGCTGGCATGCACGGCGGCGGCGCGGGCGCGCCTGGACTGGACGGACGCGCGACGTCGCGCTCGATCCGTGTGCCGCCCTGACTCCTGCGGCCGCGCGCGGCTTGCGTTGGCATGGAGCTGTCGATCGGCGGCGCTCGGGAACGGGGAAAGCAATGGGTGGATGGATCGGGCCGGGCCGCCGGGCTACGCGCCAAGGGGGAGACAGGGTCCGGCTCCGGCAGCGCCTTTGGCCGTTGCCTGTCCGCCGTGCTCTGGTGGTGGGTGGCTGGTGGTGGTGGCGGCCGTACGCCCACTTGCGGCTTTCCATGGCGATGCAACCTGATCTTGTCGTCTCAGGCAGCCGTGTCTCAGCTCTGGCCGGCCTCAACTTTCGTGTTCAATGCCAATTTGGGTCTCTAGAGTGGCTTTTTCCTACCAAAAACAAATTGTTGCCGTGTATCGCGGAACTAGTGAAGAAGGCATGGATTTGAGCTTGCTATTAGCACTTAATCTCCGTATTTGTTTATGTGCCTGCTAGCTCTTCTTTTCTTTGGAACCATATACCTACTTCTAATTAACAAAAGAAATATATTCATCTTCCCGATAGATTTGAGCTTCCTAATCATTAAAAGATACTCCTCGAACAGTGAGCAATGATATGCTCAGCTAAGTATGATAGTATTCTTTAATTTTGTCTTCATCATGTCTAGGTGAAACGTACGTGAACGAACCTGCCTAACTACTGTTATGATGGACACACTTTCATATACTTTTTTTTATGAATGAACTTGAATTTTTGTTTAAAAATGTATGAATAACATATATGAGCAGTAAGTTAACCGCTTTAGCTGCTTCGGATCAGCGGAAGATTTGCGCATGTAAACATAGTACTCATGCTTAATTTGTGCTTGCCCAAGTAGCTAATTTGCTATATAGGGAATTTAGATGAGTTCATACATTTTATTAACCTAATACTCGTATATCAGAAGAATAAACGGGCATGACACTCACACTTCAATTTCTAGTCACCCAAAAAAATAAGAACATGTTTAAAAAAATCACTGTCTTGGGCCATATATTAATATTCAATACCGGCGGCTTAGATACAACCTCTTCCAAAATCGTTGCATATTCAAATAACGAAATCAATAGTGTGTCAGAATGGTTGGCTTATGTTGTGACGAGACTCGTGAGTTTGAATATGTCAGTGTGCCCATATTCTCAGAGAAATACATCATCAAGTTAGGCTCATAAATATTGTCAACACTGGTCCACAAAGACTTTGAGAACAATCTCATGGCATAAATCCAACCGGCCATCTCATCGTTTTTTCGAGTCCTTATGTAGCGTTTGACCCATGCAATTAAAACTAATTAAGATCATACTCAATCATCTTCCAAATAATATCAATTTCCTTATTCAAGGTTGGTGTATCCTCTCCCTTTAATTTCTCATGAATCATCATGATGGATGAGCTAGCCAACTACTGGGTGCAGTATATGAGTGTGAGCTACATATAGGTCACATCAGCAAAATTTTAACTTTGTTTTGAAACCAACGTAACACCAACTTTTCTAGTACCAGGCTTATCATCAGGTCCAGTTCTTCCAAGATGGCAAGATCAGAGTCAAGGGCATGATGACTTCAACCTTTTGATTTCACAAGTGATGTTAGGTTTTGCATTTGAAAGACGACGTGTAATTGCCAATTTCGTCTGATATAGGTGCAGCTACTCTCACTCACACTGTGAACTGAATGTCCACCTTACTGCTGCGATAGTGATTTTAGTGGAGACGACGAAAACTCGTCTCTCTGATGTACTCCCTCCTCTATGATCTGGTAGAGATCGAGCATGTGAGTATGTCTAAAATTTGATGTTGTAGCTAAGGACACTTTAATTTCTATTCAACTATCCATCGATATTATACTTTGTTGCATATAGTATATATATAGTTATTGCAGGGAAACTAACATACCCAGTTTGAGTGCGATACATACTGATTAAATGTTTATATATGTTCTGCAGTTGATGTAGAATGGACAATGCATATATTAAGCTGTATGACTATATGATGTAGCCTCAAACGGATATTTATATAGTCCAGTTATATTTTTCATACGTAAGCGTAGCTAAGTTAGTTAGGTCGGATCAATCATCGTTTTTACTAATTTTTAATTAGTTTCCTGCCATGTCTAGCCACTCGATGTGATCACTGTCACTATCACAAATAATGCAAAGCCCGTGGTAGAAGAACACAAACCCTTTTGAATTTCTAAGGACCTTATTTGAAGCGTATATATTTTTCAGTACCTCTGTGGGACGCGTGTTAAGTTAAAACTTAATTAACTAGGTAATACCCTGCACGATGCTGGGGGAATTTCTTAAACAAAATTTTTAGGTGAAATTTGAAAGTAGAAGAAACACTAAGGTATCACATGACAATATTGTTTTACAAACGATATTATGCATGGTTTTAAGGTGAAATTTAAAAGTAGAAACACTAAGGTGATTGTATGGCAACAATCTTTTGCAAACGACATTATGCATGAAAATATGTTCATTTTGTTGAGAGATTATGGGTCTTAAATGATTAATCATCTATGCATTTCTACTGTGGAAATTTTGTAGCATTATACTCGTAAAAACTAATAAATTGCATGCATGGATGCTATTAGTTATAGAAAATATAAATAGATGGTTCTAGTGAATGATGACGTGACGTCTGATATAGTGGGTTTCTATATGACATAGATAGCTTGCATGTTGAGAGAAATATAGTTAATGATTTTTAGTTGGGTGCCTATATAGATTATATAGATTATCGAATCTAAGCATTCCAAAATGAACCCTAGATTTTGTAGATTTATTAATTATGACCGACCAGTTCATCATCAGTTACAAATTCACCCAGGACCTTCTAGCAGAAACATATACAAGCAGTTTATTAGCCTACAAGTTAAGATGAAAGACGTCAGCATGAATGCAAAATTGCAAAAAGCCGGGGCCGGCGGGTAACACTACGAAGAACGGATGCATGCAATCTACAAGAAGCTAGCTTAGCTTGCACGCCTTACCTAGCTAGCACTAGCTAATCATATACTATCATGTAACCGTTGTCCAAATTAGTTTGCAAATCAGGGTTTCGATCACGTGGGATCGGTAAATGCATGCGTGGTTTGTTTCGCGTACGTCAATGTGGTTGTTCATACAAGTTTCTTGGCAGGTGGACACGAAGATTGACATTACAAGCTGCCTCAACAAGTCATCATACACCTTTCTAGTACTTGTAACATCAAGAACGTTGAGATAGATGATCGACCATGCAGAGATGCAAAGTTGGAAATGTGGCGGGTTTCCTGTTTTGAAAGTCACGAGAAGGCCGGGGAAGCAATCCAAACTCCACATGCATGTCACTTTCTTTCTTTTTTTTATCATTTTTTGGGCATGTCACTTTCTTTTTTTTATCATTTTTGGGGCATGTCACTTTCTTTGGGTAGTGCTTTATTTCCATCCATGACCTATAGGCCAATTAGCTCATGTCGTCATGCATATAGATGCACAAATGGCAAATTAACCCAACCATAATGAAACCTTTGATCCAAATGGGGCCTATTCTGATATGAAGTGTAATTATTGTCAGAATCGTGGTCACCCATGTTATGATGGATGACAATGTACGTGTTTGTGCTGAAAAAGCCAAGCAGAAGAACACGTTTCTTTTCAAAGAAAGGGGTAAACCTAAAAAACTATCAACTATTTTTTTATCACATGTTGCATAAGAACAAGTATAATAATAAGCGCATGTCAGCAGGCTGAATGAGTTGACACGTCACTTTAACGATGATGTGAAGGAGAGAGAGGAGAAAAGAGAGAAGAATCGGGCTGCAAGCTTATAGCCAGCTGAGGCACATGTTCTCACACACTTTGTGAGAGGATAAAGTGAACAATCCATTAATGTTGCAGCCTATATCAACAATTAACTATTATGCGAGTGAGCTATTAGACAGGCTACATATGATACTCGTATGGCACTAACGTTTAGCCAGCAGCCGGCTAAGTCATTAGCCTTGCTTTAACTACAATTACAGTGTCCATTACTGGAAAGTGTACTCCCTCGATTTGCAAATGTATAGAAGTGTCACACCCGGATTTACACAAAACCCGAATGCGGCCATATGTGTGCCCAGGAAGTCCACCGACACATATAGCAAACAAATATGGTAAAAATCAGAGTACAATGCTTTATTCTCATCATATCGTAGCGTCTACATCAGAGTTTTGCATAAATGAAATACATGGACAGCGGAAGGCTAATACAACTCTCTAGCGTAGCCGCAGTCCCACAGGGACTCTGACTGGGAGAACGCGAGCTCAGAAGTAAGGCAAGTCCTCGGGAAACTCCACAGCATAATCAGCCTGACTCCAATCTGTTACCCGTCCGGGATTTTGCCCAAAAATAATAATAACAACAAGTGTAAGTAACAGAATTACTTAGCAAGCATAGCACGGGTGATGAGGCAAAAGAGGCTTGACACTGGCTTAACTGCATTAGTACTTTTAGTTGGTTCGTTTTAACCATAATTACTACTTTAGATGAATCCCAGTTGTATCCCAAGTTAATTAATGTAAGTCAACAATAAGCAGTAATAAATATCATCTTCTAATCATAAAAGGATCCAGGCCGCTCGTGACCCTGAGCCGGGCTATCATGATAGATCGTACACTCTGCAGAGGTTTCGCCCTTTACCCACCAGTCGCGTAAAAGTTCAAGAGAACTTTGCACCCAACCACGCACATCAACACTTCCGAGGTGTGACTGCATAGGGACGCTACGAGGCTTTCACAAGACACCCTAACAAGACAGTAGCCGCTGGAGTACTATACGATGGTGAAAACTTAGGCACCGAGATTGACTGACCCTCAGGGCGCAACGTGAGGGGGTCAATGGCGTCCACGCGCCGGCAAATCATGCCAACAAAAGTAAATGGCGCAACGTGCGGAGCTCCCGCACTCACGGGGGCTCCCAACACGGGACTGGGTCTAACGCGACCTAGCCGACGGGGCTACCGTCCTCGGTGGAATCGGAGATCACCCAGCGCCGTACCTCCCACAACGCCGTAGGCCACTCGGTAACCACTGCCTAGCTAGAGACGTACAAGCTACTCAACCAAGACCAGAGCCATTATAGTTCCGGCGGCGGCGACAGGCTCCCAGGTTGCCGCTTTTACGAACCAGTCCTTAGGGAGAGACACTGGGGCCAGGCAAAACACACAAGCCCCAGCTCCCTGATCCAAGTTGCTAAAAAAAAGCAGGTTTTAACATTAAGATTGAAGTGGACCATTAAGTCAATATTAACAATTAAGTAAAAGTGACAGTAGTTGCGCCTAGCGAAATACTACCCAATGCATAAACCCATAGGAATACAAGGACAGGGAAAGTAAATGCTAGGTACAACCTTAATGGTAAACAGTATTAGACACATGCGTATGTAAAGAACAGTGTATTAAATGAGTGAGTAGGTAGCAAGGATTGTCCGTGCTATAACTTGCCTTCCTCGGAGTAAGGCTGCTGCTGTAAATCCTGCTCGGGCACGTCCTCAACGTACTCGAAGTCCAAAGCTACGGGCTCACCGACTGGACACGATCATCACGCACGTATTCCAAGGCAATCATTACATGCAAACAAATTAAATTTATTAGAAACAGTACACCAACAGTAAAAACAGTACAAAAACAGGAGCTAGAAATATTCTACGCTTCGCTACGAACACGTGAGCGCAAAAATCACGCAAATCGGAGCTAAAACGTGAAAGTTATAGCGTTTCTAAGATTCGGGGGCTTGCTGGCAAAGTTTTGAAATTTCCAGGGGCCTAAACGAATAAAACAGGACCTATCCGTAATTATTTTTGAATTAAAATGGACCGCGGGTTAATTTTGATTAAGCTCAGGGGCTCTTTAGCAAATCTGCCAGAGTTGACCGGTACACAGGGGTTGACTCGCGCTGTGGACCGTCGGATCTGGATCTGACGGCTCAGAACGTGGGGCTCGCCGGGGACGAAGGGGCTGCGGCGGCGCCGCCCTAGCCGACGGCGAAGTTCGCCGGAGTTGAGGTTTTCTCGCTCTAGGAGGCTCGGTTTGCGGCGCGGGTTGGTCCTACGGACTCAGGGGACCAAGGCGAGTCGCCCTAGGGTGTTCACGTTGAGCATCGGCCGACGAGGGGGTCGGACGGCGATGGGCGGCGGAGTGGAACTCCGGTGAGCCTCGGGGAGGGGGTGTTGGCTTGGTTTTGGGTCGGATTTCTGGCTCTGGAGCTGCTGAGGACGATGGCGAGTGCTAATGTGATGCTCAGGTGAAGCTTTGCGCAATGGAACGGCCGGGCGACGACGGCCGGCGGACGACCGACGGCGGCGATCAAGGGGAGTGGCTAGTCGGTGCAACTACAGCAAAATTGAAGGGAGGAGGAGGTGCGCTACCTTCTGGGGACACTCCTGGCGCGAAGAATTGGCCGGAGAGTTGGTGGAGCGACGAGACGACGGAGAGCGGCGGTTGGTGGCGTCGGTGCTCGCCGGCGGTGGTGCTGCGCGGCTCGAGGGCGAACTTGGAGCGGCTCGGCGCGCTCCTGGCTCCTCGTCGGTGCTGCTCCGTGAGTCGGCCGGGGCAGCGGGGCACCGGAGCGGCGGAACGACGTCGGCCGGCGGTCCCCGGAGCACGGCGGCTCGGGAGCGGCGCTAGCGGTGGTCGGCGGCGCTGCTAGGGTTGCGGGCGAGGGCGAGTGGAGCGGGGGCTGCAGGGTTGCCAGATTAAGTAGGGAGGGAGCGCCTGCCTCGGCGTGCGGGCCCCGGCCGCGGCGATCGCGCACGTCGGGCGCCATTAGCGCGGGGAAAAAAGGAAGGTGGGGGAAAGAAGATGACAGGTGGGGCCGGCTCGGCAGTGGCACGGGGGCGGGCGGGCCGGTGCGGTGCTGCGCCGGCGCTGGGCCGCGCAGGGAGAGGGAAAAAGGAGTGGGCCGGCTGGGCCGGAAGTGGAGCGGGGAGAAGGGCGGGCCGCGGAAAAAGAAGAAAGAGAGGAGGGGCTGGGCCGGACTGGGAAGAAAGAAGAGGGGGCGAAAATGAACCCGGGAAAAAGTTCAGGGAGCAAAACCGAACCATGGGCCTAAAGACTTTTCTAGAGCTCCAAACAAAGTGATTCAAATTTGGATTTAAATATATTTAAATTCTTGTTTGAATCACAAGCACAACAAAAATAAATGCAGCAACATGAATGCAACAATAAATGTTTCTATCACTTATATTTGATTTTAAATTTTAGAAAATTATTATTTAGCCTTTATAAAATAGGTGAAAGCATTAAATAATTAATTAAATGCCAAAAAATTTAAATTTGAGTATTTTTGGGTGTTACAAGAAGTAACATCGAACTGGGACGTCGATAGTCTCCTACACATTATCATATTATAAATGTATTTTGCATGTTAAATCAAATGATCTTATTACGTCCATGTTACGAAGATTCCAAATAGTATTGCTTAAACATATGGTAAAACTGTAAAAGTAAAAAAAGTGCCACATGCAAGTTATAGTATTTTATAACACATGTCAAAATATATAGTTGTAGTTTTTTATTTTACCTTTATATATTTTAAAAAAAGGCGCATGGCAAGTTGTAGGGTTTTTTTTATACTACTATACTGTATGATTTTGGAAGCTGGCATGCATCCATAACTCACCGGTCACCGGTGATATACCTATCTGAATGCATTGTCCAAAGATGCATGCATGCATCCTATTCCTCTCTGGGCGCGCGGCGCCGAACGCATGCAGTGACGAGGAGCAGAATACACCTCACTAGTCACTACTCCTACGTCGTCAAGCACTCGAACGGTGCACCCAAGCGCAATATAATCATGCAAAAGAAAAAAATGCCGGGCCCGGACGGATGACGATGCGTGCGTGCGTGCGTGCGTAATACAGTATACGAGAAAATCCCCGCCTTTGGAGCCATCCATCCCGATCGGTCCGCGGTCGTCAGGACTCGATCCATGATCAGACCCAGGACCATCTCTCTCTCTCTCGTCCAGTCCAAAAGCAAGCGCGCGCACGCCAAAAAGCGAGTCGGTCGCAGACGATAAAGAACGTTCTTCCCCGTAGCCATATAGCGTGGGCCATCAGCCAGCCGGCTCCCACTACCAGCGAGCGCGACGAGGCCGGGCGACCCGAGCATCGTGCTCCGCCCCCCCCCCCCCCCCCCCCCCCCCCCCGGTATAGTACGTAGCAGTATGTGCTCCATGCTGCCATCGATCGATCCCTCGCGCGCGCCGTGTGTCCACCAAACACGTACGTACCGGGCGCCGCGCCGCGGCGTGCCGTGCCGGCTGCCGATCGAACGGATCCATCGTAGCCGTTTTGTTTCCGCATGGGGCGGCTGTCGCCATCGCTCGACGGCCGGGCCGAGTTGGTTTGCTGCGATCGCGCGCGCTCACCCGCCGGTTTCGCGGATCACCACCCTTTGCCTCGCGTGGCAGACGAGGGGGGATGGATGGATCGGAGATCGGACGGACATTTCTTGGGTGGGGACGGACTTTTGCGTGCGCCGATCGAGGCGAGGAGACACGACGGGCCTCGGGAGCTGCTGCCACGCCAACGACGTATTCGATCGCTCGGCACTTCGGCGTCTGTTGACTGTTGTTGCCGCTGTTCTCGATTATATCTCCCGGTGCTTAACCGGATGTCCGGTCCGAGGGGTGTTTGGGTTCGGGACTGAAGGATTCAGTCCCGTCACGTCAACTAGAAGAATGTTAATTATAAGTATTAAATATAGATTAATTACAAAATATATTACATAAGTGAGGACTAATTTTATGATATGAATCTATTAAGTCTAATTAGTCCGTTATTAGTTTTATAATTAGTTTATGTTTAATGCTACTAATTATCATTTATTTATTTTAGTCCTTAAGATTCAAACACAGCCCGAGTATCCTACCAACAACAACATTCCTGTCCTCCTAGCAACAACCTACGTACTCGACCAATGAATTGAAGTGTAGTAGTACCCGTGCCGCGCGCCGTTTCCAACGGTCGTCGCTAAATTTCGTGCGGTTTCGATCTGCCCAACCATTTACCGTTAATTTCTAGCTAGCACCACCGTTGTTTGCTGCAGGTTTTGCTTTGCAATCGTCCTACTTTAATTTAATTTGCAGAGAGAACAGATGGAGATTGGATGGCGTACGTCCTGATCGATGATCGATGCCGGCCGGGCACAAAAAAGTCCAAAAGCTTTTGCTGAGACGTGCACGAGCCAAAAATGCCCCATGGCACGCCGGCCCTGGTGTTCCTTTTTCTAGTTAGATTATTTAAGCGTGAAGGAACCGAACAACTCACTACCACATCGATCTCTCGGTCGTCTCCAGGGCAAGTGATCGTAGCGTGACTTGTACGGCTTGATTTGGCGAAACCAAGACCAAAGCACTCGGACTCTCACACGGCCACGGGGATGTGATCGATTGATCACAGACAGATCTGTTAATTCTGGCCTCCTGGCACGTCCTTCTCTCGTTCCCGGCCTACTCTGGAGTACTACGTACTTTTTCTGTACTGGCCGTTATTTCCTGACCTTGGGATGAAGATTTGTTTGTCCGTTGCAAGAGAAGCTAGTGCTCCTCTCTTTTTCGGCGCACGTATTTGACTTGCTTGATGATGGAAGAGGCGGTACATTATTGACTGATTGTGTAGTGTTTTTCTTCTTGGTCCTCTCTCTACAAGTTACTGCCACTCTAAACTTCTTATACATGCTGGTTCGGTGGTCCCGGCTTATCCCTGTCCTGCTGTACAAAGGAGAAAACGAAAGGCAAGCATGCAGAAGCTACTAGAAAAAAAAGGGTCTTGTGCCCTAGGACGTCTCGCTCCATTGTTTGCAAAATAAAGAAAATAAATTGTCTAACGTTATTATTGTACCTTTGCAGTATATATGCAACTTTGCTAGGTTTGAGGCTTCTGTGAAAAAGGGAGTTGTCCTCTCCATCGTGACCATATATGATGCCTTTGATTTTTTATACGTGTCGCATTTGGTTTGTACTAAATCTTGTTTAACTTTGACAAAGTTTATATAGAAAAAAATATAACAACATTTACAATACCAAATTAAACATATGCACCATCAAAATATAATCCATGATGAATTTAATGAATCAAATTTTGTATTGTAGATATTTTTATATTTTTCTATAAACTTGAGACCGACCAAATGTGACATGTAAAAAAAATATGGAGTAGTTAAATAGTCAACATATGTATACCTTTTAGCTTGGGCTTTGCATGAAGTAGACAATAAAGATATTCCGTTTATTAACACTCATGTTTACTAACCGAAATATTAACTATTCATACCGGGTACGTGATTGATCCTGCTGGTTCCTTGGATCCACTAAAGTAACCGATATGCCTCACAGTTGATCTCAATATTGGAATAAGAATGAATAAAGTTATAAATATCCTTTTTATCGTGAAGAAACCAATATAATAATGGAATTCTCTGACCACAAAAAAAGTAATGGCATTGTCTTCTGTCGCACCCGGATTTACACAAAACCCGAATGTGGCCATATGTGTGCCCAGGAAGTCCACAGACACATATAGCGAACAAATATGGTAAAAATCAGAGTACAATGCTTAATTCTCAACATAAAGTAGCGGGTACATCAGAGTTTTGCATAAATGAAATACATGGACAGCGGAAGACTAATACATCTCTCTAAGCGTAGCCGCAATCCCACAGGGACTCTGACTGGGAGAACGCCAACTCAGAAGTACGGCAAGTCCTCGGGAAACTCCACCTCATAGTCAGCCTGACTCCAATCTGTTACCCGTCCGGGATTTTGCCCAAAAATGATGATAATAGAAAGTGTAAGTAATGGAAATTACTTAGCAAGTATAGCACGGGTTATGAAGGCTAAAAAAGGCTAGACACTGGCTTAACTGCATTAGCACTTTTAGTTGGTTCGTTTTAACTTTATCCAAGTTACTACAAGTGAATGAGAATCCCAGTTGTAACCCAATTAATGGTGTAAGTGACATTAAACAGGAATAAATACCATATTCTAATCAAAAAGGATCCAGGCCGCTCGTGACCCTGAGCAAGGCTATCATGATAGATCGTACACTCTGCAGAGGTTTCGCCCTTTACCCACCAGTCGCGTAAAAGTTCAAAAGAACTTTGCACCCAACCACGCACATCAACACTTTCGAGGTGTGACTGCATAGGGACGCTACGAGGCTTTCACAAGACACCCTAACAAGTCAGTAGCCGCTGGAGTACTACAAAGTGGTGAGAATCTAGGCACCGAGATTGACTGACCCTCAGGGCGCAACGTGAGGGGGTCAATGGCATCCACGCACCGGCAAATCATGCCAACAAGAAGGTAAATGGTGCAACGTGCGGAGCTCCCGCACTCACGGGGGCTCCCAACACGGGACTGGGTCTAACGGGACCTAGCCGACGGGGCTACCGTCCTCGGTGGAATCCGAAATCACCCCGTGCTTTGCCTCCCACAACGCCGTAGGCCACTCGGTAACCACTGACAAGCTAGAGACGTACAAGCTACTCAACCAAGACCAGAGCCCATATAGTTCCGGCGGTGGCGACAGGCTCCTGGGTTGCCGCTTTAAGAACCGGTCCTTATAGGGAGACACTAGAGCAAAGCACACAGCACATGCTCTAGCCCCCTATTCCAAGTTGCTAAAAAGCAAGTTTTATCATTAATGTTGAAGTGGACCATTAAGTCATTATTAACAATGAAGTAGAGGTGACAGTAATTGCGCCTAGCAAAAATACTACCCAAGTGCATAAACCCATAGGAATACAAGGACAGGGAAATTAAATGCTAGGTACAACCTTAATGGTAAACAGTATTAGACACATGTGTATGTAAAGAACAGTGTATTAAATGAGTGAGTAGGTAGCAAGGATTGTCCGTGCTATAACTTGCCTTCCTTGGAGTAAGGCTGCTGCTGAAAATCCTGCTCCGGCACGTCCTCAACGTACTCGTAGTCCAACGCTACGGGCTCACCGACTGGACACGATCAACACGCACGCATTCCAAAGCAATCATCACATGCAAACAAATTAAATCTATTAGAACAGTACACCAAACAGTAAAAACAGTACAAAAACAGGAGCTAGAAATATTCTACGCGTCGCTACGAACACATGAGCGCGAAAATCACGCAAATCGGAGCTAAAACGCGAAAGTTATAGCGTTTCTAAGGTTCGGGGGCTTGCTGGCAAAGTTTTAAAATATCCAGGGGCCTAAACGAATAAAACAGGACCTATTTGTAATTATTTTTAAATTAAAATGGACCGCGGGTTAATTTCAGAAAAACGGAGGGGCTCTTTAGCAAAACACCGGCGCTGACCGGTATGCTGCTAGTTGACTCGGCGGGGGGGTTTAATCGTGGCCGTTGGTTAGGGATCCGACGGCCAGGGGTGAAAGGGGCCAATGGGGGTCGCCGGCGGGGATAGAGGCGGCGGCGCTGTCGGCTCCCGCGGCGGAGGATCGCCGGAGCAGGGCCGATCTGGGGCTCGGGTGCGTCATTTGGGGTGGGGTTTGGTGCGATGGCCTCAGGGGAAGACGGCGAGTCTACTCAGGGGTTCCAAGTCGGGGTAGGGGGAGGCCTAGGGGGTGCGCGGCGGTGGCCGGCGGAGTAGTGCGACGGCGAGCGTCGGGGACGGGTTTTCAGAGCGCAAGGAAGAGCGAGGACGGGCGGGAAAGGTTCACTACCTTGACGCGACTCTCTCGGTGCGGTTGGTTGGGGCGGTGCAGCGACGAGGGGTGCGGACGACGAGGAGGGGCGGCGCCGGCAAGTCCGTGCACAAGGGGGCGAGCAATTAGCCCGGGTTTAATGCGAAGTCGGGGTCGGGGACGATTCGGTTAGCTTCATTACCTCCCCAGGGAGCTCCGAGGTGGATTCTCGATGAGGAATTGGCGCCGGTGACAGAGATCGACGGCGGACGGAGCTCGGGGCGGCGGCGATAATGGCGGCAGTGCGATGCGGGTGGTGGCGTTGCGGGCTCGGGATTTGCTCGGGGGAGATGGGGCTCGGGCGTTCGGGTTGCGGTACAAGTAGTGGCCAAGGGCCCTCGGAGCACGGTCCACGCCGAATCGCGCGAAGGCCGGCGGCGGGACTCCGCCTTCCAAGTGGAGGAGGACCTTCCAAATGAGGGGCACCCCGGAAAAGGAAAGGAGCGAGGGAGGGGACCTTCGGCGAAGCTTCGTGGAGGGGGTCCGCGGGTCGCTCGAGCGCGCTAGGAAGGAAATCGGCCGGCGATGCCGCTGCTCATGTCCCCCGGCCGGGCGTCGCGGCGGGGACGAAGGGGCTGACGGGGCTGGCCCACTTGGCAGCGAGAGGCGGCTGCGAGCTGGGCCGGCTGAGGAGGCGGGGGGGGTACTGGGCCGTTCTGGCGCATGGGCCGAGCGGGGAGAAAGAAAGGAGAAGGGGTCTGCTGGGCCGGGGCGACTGCGCGCGGGGAGAGGGGAAGGAGATGGGCCGGGGTGAAGGGCCGGACCAGAGGAGGAGTTGAGGGGGCAAAGGTAGTCTTGAGAAAAGTTCAGGGAGCAAAAGCGAACTACGGGCCTAACAACTTTTCTAGAGCTCCAAACAGAGTGATTCAAATTTGAATTTAAATATATTTAAATTCTTGTTTGAATCACAAGCAATACAAAAAATAAATGCACCAGCATGAATGCAACAATAAATGTTTCTATCACCTATATTTGATTTTAAATTTGTGAAAATTATTATTTAGCCTTTATAAAATAGGTGAAAGCATTAAATTAATTAAATGCCAAAAATTTTAAATTTGAGTATTTTGGGTGTTACATCTTCCCAATTGATTTTTAGTTAACTTTTACTAAAATAAATATACTACCTCCGTTTCTTAAAATGACACCATTGACTTTTCATTTTTTTATATGTAAATAGATAAATCTACAAGTTAAATGTAAAATAATTTTGATGATAATCCATGGGTACATATTTTACTTAACTTTACAAATTGATTAAGTAAATATTGTTGGTCAAAGTTTGAGCAAAATATCAACGATTTTATATAATTAAGAACCAAGAGAGCACTACTAGATTAGAGTATTCTACTTCAAGAGTACAATCATAGGAAATTTAGATGCCTCTAACTAAATGTGCATGTGCACGAAGATATGCCTCTTTATTAACTTTTAATTGTGTATATAGGGTTTTTAAAAAAAACGCCTCAAATAAATGGCCAGCATGCAGAATATAAGTTGGCCCAAAAGTGTCACACCCGGATTTACACAAAACCCGAATGTGGCCATATGTGTGCCCAGGAAGTCCACAGACACATATAGCGAACAAATATGGTAAAAATACGAGTACAATGCTTTATTCTCATCATATCGTAGCGTTTACATCAGAGTGCTTCAGGAATAAAATCATGGACAGCGGAAGACTAATACATCTCTCTAGCGTAGCCGCAATCGCACAGGGACTCTGACTGGGTGAACGCAAGCTCAGAAGTACGGCAAGTCCTCTGAAAACTCCACAGCATAGTCAGCCTGACTCCAATCTGTTACCCGTCCGGGATTTTGCCCAAAAATAATAATAACAACAAGTGTAAGTAATGGGATTACTTAGCAAGTATAGCACGGGTTATGAAGGCTCAAAAAGGCTAGACACGGCTTAACTGCATTAGCACTTTTAGTTGGTTCGTTTTATCATTGCCCAAGTTACTACATGTGAATGAATACTCGGTTGTAACCCAATTAATAGTGTAAGTGTCATTAAGCATGAATAAATACCATATTCTAATCAAAAAGGATCCAGGCCGCTCGTGACCCTGAGCAAGGCTATCATGATAGATCGTACACTCTGCAGAGGTTTCGCCCTTTACCCACCAGTCGCGTAAAAGTTCAAAAGAACTTTGCACCCAACCACGCACATCGACACTTCCGAGGTGTGACTGCATAGGGACGCTACAAGGCTTTCACAAGAAACCCTAACAAGTCAGTAGCCGCTGGAGTACTATACGGCGGTGAAAACTTAGGCACCGAGATCGACGTACGCCCACGGAGTCACACCGTGAGGGGGTCGATGGCGTCCGGAGCGCGGGTATCGCACCCATACTGCGCAACGTGCAGAGTTCTCAATCGCTGAGACTCCTACACGGGACTGGGTCTAACGTGACCTAGCCGACGGATCTCCCGCCCTCGGTGGAATCGGAGAACACCCAGCACCGTACCTCCCACAACGCCGTTGGCCCCTCGGTAACCACTGCCCAGCTAGAGACGTACAAGCTACTTGACCAAGACCAGAGCCATTATAGTTCCGGCGGTGGCGACAGGCTCCTGGGTTGCCGCTTTAAGAACCGGTCCTTAGAGGGAGACATTAGAGCAAATCACACAGCACATGCTCTAACTCCCTAATTCATGTTGCTAAAAAGCTAGTTTTAACATTAAAGTTGAAGTGGACCATTAATACAAGTTTAACAGTTAAATAAAGGTGACAGTAGCTGCGCATAGCAAAGTTCTACCCATATGCAAAAACCCATAGGAAATACAAGGACAGGGAAATAAATGCTAGGTACGACCTTAAAGGTAAACAGTATTAGACACATGCGTATGAAATGAACAGTGTATTAAAAGAGTGAGTAGGTAGCAAGGATTGTCCATGCTATAACTTGCCTTCCTCGGAGTACGGCTGCTGCTGCGAGTCCTGCTCCGGCACGTCCTCAACGTACTCGAAGTCCAAAGCTACGGGCTCGCCGACTGGACACGTTCATCACGCAAGCATCCAGAGCAATCATTACATGCAAACAAAGTATTTCTATTAGAACAGTACACCAAACAGTGAAAACAGTACAAAAACAGGAGCTATAAATAATCTATGCTTCGCTACGAACACATGAGCGCAAGAATCACACTAATCGGAGCTAAAACGGGAAAGTTATAGCGTTTCTAAGGTTCAGGGCCTTGCTGGCAAGTTTCTGAAACTTCCAGGGGCTAAACTGCGAAAAACCGAGGACCTATACGTAATTAACAGTAGCCACCAGGGGCTGGCGCGCAAAACTACGCGTGCTGGACCGCGGGTTCAATTTTTTAAAAAGACCAGGGGCCTAAACGAATAAAACAGGACCTATCTGTAATTATTTTTGAACTGGAAAGGACCGCGGGTTGATTTACAAGAAACAGGAGGGCTCTTTCGAAAGAACGCCACGGTTGACCGGTATGGTCAACTTTGACCAAGCGGCCTGGGGCGCTGAGGACCGTCAGATTCTGATCCGGCGGCCAGGGTTCGATGGGGGGGGTTTGGTCGCCGGCGAGGACGGGTGTGCGGCGGCGCTGAGCGGGCGTCGGCGGTGAGCTCGCCGGAGTAGCTCGAAATCGAGCTACGGGCCACGGTTTTCAACGGGGTTTGCACCTATGGCACCAGGGACGGACAGCGAGTTCACCTGGGGTGATCTCGACGGCGGGAAGGTGATGTGGGTGGTGTGCGGCGGCCAGCGGAGCTGTGCGACGGCGAGCGTCGGAGACGAGGTTTCAGAGCGCAAGGACGAGCGAGGACGGGCGGGAAAGGTTCATTACCTTGACGCGACTCTCCCGGTGTGGTTGGTTGGGGCGGTGCAGCAACGAGGTGTGCGGACGACGAGGCGGGGCGGCTCCGGCGGTTCTGTGAAACGACGACGAGTGATTAGGCTCGAATCAGAGGGACCAGGGGAGTGTGGATGGCGTAGACAGCTGCATTACCTCCGGGCGGAGCTCCTGGGCGGTTTCTCGCTGGGGCAGAGGGCAGCGGCGCCGGAGATCGACTCCGCGGCCAACGGCGGCGACGCGAAGCGGAGGGAGGAGAGGGCGCTGAGGCTTGGTGCTCGAGGGGGATGGGAGAGGTTCAGGAGCGGGGAGAGGGATGCTAGAAATAGGCACTGGAGAGGGGGTCCGGGGCGTGCAGCTGCGCCAATCACGACCGGCGGCGGTGGCACACCTTCCATAACCGCGGTGGGAAAGAAAGGAAGGGGAGCGCGCCAGAGAAGGAAAAGGAGCGGGCGCTAATTGGAAGGGAGGCGCTCGGAAGCTTCGCGGAAGGCTACAGCGGGTCCAGGGGCAGCGCGGGAGGGGCTCTGTCCGCGGGCCGCAACGGAGGCGCGAGGCCGAGTCGAGCTCGGCTCGGTGGCGGGAGGAAGGGGACGACGCTGTGGGGCCCACGTGTCGGCGAGTGGAGAGGGGGGGAGCGGGAGTGGGCCGGTGCTGGGCCGAAAAGGGAGGACAGGCCGGACTAGAGAGAAAGGGAAAGGGTGGAAAAGTGAACTCGGGGAAACGTTCGGGGAGCAAGAACAGACTTCTGTCCGCGGGCTGCGCGAATTGTTGGGCCGGGCTGGAAGGAGGAAGAGCGGAGGGGGCAGAAGTGGACTGGGGAAGAGCTCAGGGGGCGAAAGCGAACTCTAGCCTAAACAACGTTTCTAGAGCTCCAAACAAAGTGATTCAAATTTGAATTTAAATGAATTTAAATTCTTGTTTGAATCACAAGCAATACAAAAATAAATGCAGCAACATGAATGCAACAATAAATGTTTCTATCACTTATATTTGATTTTAAATTTGAGAAAATTATTATTTAGTCTATAATAAATAGGTGCAAGCTCTAAATAATTATTTAAATGCCAAAAAATTTTAAATTGAGCATTTTTTTGGGTGTTACAAACCTACCCCCCTTAAGGTGAATCTCGTCCTCGAGATTCGGATGTAGAAGCGAAGAGTTGTGGGTACTCGGACTTGAGGTCTTCTTCCCGCTCCCAAGTCGCTTCATCTGCTGAATGCCGGCTCCATTGCACCTTGCACATCCGAATGGTCTTGTTCCTCAACACTCTTTCTGATACCTCCAGGATTCTGATCGGATACTCCTCGTATGTGAGGTCCTCCTGAACATTCAACTCATCAATCGGGATCTGCTCTTCTGGCACCCGCAAGCACTTCTTCAACTGGGACACATGGAACACATCGTGTACTCCGGCTAGTCTCTCAGGCAGATCTAGCCGATATGCCACTTCGCCCATCCTTTCCTGTATCCTGAACGGTCCGATGTAACGAGGCGCCAACTTGCCTTTGACATTGAACCGCTTTACGCCTCTCATGGGTGACACCTTCAGGTACACAAAATCATCAACCCTGAAGCTGAGGTCCCTCCGTCTGACATCGGCGTAACTCTTCTACCTGGACTGGGCCACCTTCAGGTTCTCTCTGATCACCTGCACCTGCCGCTCTGCATCTCTGAGTATTTCCGGGCCAAAGACCTGACTCTCTCCAGTCTGATTCCAGAACAAAGGGGTCCGGCACTTCCTGCCATACAATGCCTCGAACGGTGCCATCTGCAGACTCTTCTGATAGCTGTTGTTGTAGGAGAACTCTGCATACGGCAAACTCTTATCCCAGCTGACACCGTACTGCAATGCACAAGCCCTCAACATATCCTCTAGTATCTGATTGGTCCGCTCTGTTTGACCATCTGTCTGCGGGTGATAAGCTGAGCTGAAGTGCAACTTCGTGTCCATAGACTCATGTAATTTCCGCCAGAAGTGTGAGGTGAACTGAGTACCACGATCTGACACAATCTTCTTCGGCACCCCGTGCAAGCACACAATCCGCTCCATGTACAACTATGCTAGTCTGGCGCCTTTGTAGGTGGTCTTCACTGGCAGAAAGTGGGCCACCTTGGTCAGACGATCAACAATCACCCAAATAGAGTCAAATCCTCTCTGAGTGCGGGGCAGTCCAGTGATGAAGTCCATGCCAACTTCTTCCCATTTCCACTCCGGGATCTTCAATGGCTGAAGCAATCCAGCTGGCCTCTGATGTTCTGCCTTGACTCGCTGACATGTGTCGCACAATGCCACGTGAGTCGCCACATCACGTTTCAATCCGTACCACCAGAATCTCTCCTTGATGTCCTGATACATCTTAGTGCTGCCTGGGTGGATCGAATAAGCTGAGTCATGTGCCTCTCTCAGAATCATTTCTCTGATCTGCGCTATGTCTGGCACACATATCCTCTTTCCATGCCATAGAGTTCCCTGATCATCAACTCGGAATCCAGGGGCCTTTCCCAGTGCAACATTCCCCACAATCTCTCTGATCTTCTCATCATGCAGCTGACCTCTCCGGATCTCGTGCTCGAGTGTGGGCTCCACTGCCATCTCTGTGATGCTGGTGACGAATCCCAGACTCATCTTCTCAAGCTCTCGGCTGAGTTCTTCAGGCAAACAGTGATCAGTGATCCTATTCACATAACTTCTCCTGCTCAGAGCATCTGCCACCAAGTTGGCCTTCCCTGGGTGATAGTGGATCTCCAGATCATAATCCTTGATCAGTTCTAACCATCTGCGCTGTCTCATGTTCAGATCTGTCTGAGTGAAGACATACTTGAGGCTCTTATGATCAGTGTAGATGTCACACCTATACCCGATCAAGTAATGTCTCCAGATCTTTAAGGCATGTACCACAGCTGCCAACTCCAAGTCGTGCGTCGGATAGTTCTGCTCATGCTTCCTCAGCTGCCGGGACGCATAAGACACGACTCTGCCCTCCTGCGTAAGGACGCAACCCAGTCCTAGACGGGATGCATCGCAGTAGATGGAGAAACTCTTAGCCAAATCTGGCAATACTAGCACTGGGGCTGTAGTCAACCTCTTCTTCAACTCTTCGAAGCTGACCTGGCACGCCTCTGTCCACACAAACGCGGCATTCTTCTCTAGCAAAGCAGTCAGCGGCTTAGCAATCTTGGAGAATCCTTCAATGAACCGTCTGTAGTATCCGGCCATCCCAAGGAAACTCCTGATCTCGCTCACATCCCGTGGTGGATTCCAGCTCAACACATCGCTGACTTTCTTCGGATCAACTGCCACTCCTCCATTGGACAACACGTGTCCCAGAAATGCTACTTCCTTCAGCCAGAACTCACACTTGCTCAGCTTGGCGTACAACTGATGTTCCCGAAGTCTCTGCAGCACCAATCTCAAGTGTTCCTCATGTTCTTCCTCATTCTTGGAGAAGACCAGAATGTCATCAATGAACACCACCACAAACTTGTCAAGGTAATCCATGAACACGCTGTTCATCAAGTACATGAAGTATGCGGGAGCGTTGGTCAATCCAAAAGACATGACCAAGAACTCATACAACCCGTACCGAGTGGTGAAAGCGGTCTTGGGTATGTCTGACGGGTGGATCCTCATCTGGTAGTAACCCGATCGAAGATCTATCTTGGAGAACACACAAGCTCCTCTCGGCTGATCGAACAGATCATCAATCCTTGGCAGCGGGTACTTGTTCTTGATGGTCACTTCGTTGAGGGCTCGATAGTCCACGCACAACCTCTGAGTACCATCCTTCTTGTCGACGAACAATACCGGTGCTCCCCATGGCGAAGCACTCGGACGAATGTACCCCTTGGCCAACAACTCGTCCAACTCCTTCTTGAGCTTTTCCAGCTCCTTCGCTCCCATCCTATACGGCCTCTAGGCTATAGGTGCAGTGCCAGGTTTTAGATCAATAATGAATTCAACATCTCGTTCCGGAGGCATACCTGGCAACTCGTCAGGGAACACATCCGGGAACTGGCTCACCACCCTGATATCTTCGGTTGTCGTCCCTTCAGCTTGATTGGCTTGGCCTTGCTCTGAGGAACTGGCTGCCTGATACTCCACCTTGTCACCGGACTCTGCCGTCAGCTGGATGGTCCTCGTAGCACACCGGATCACTGCATCATATCTGGTCATCCAGCTCATACCCAGGATCATATCAAATCCCAGGGTCTCCAGGACTATCGGACCTGCCTTGAACTCTACCCCCCTTATTATGATGGGAACATGGGGGCACCGTAGTGTGGCCCGCTGTTCACCCCCTGGTGAGCTTACTAGCATAGTGTTCATCATGGGTTTAAGAGCTATTAAATTCCTCTTCACAAAGGCAGCAGAAATGGAAGCGTGCGAAGCTCCAGAATCAAATAAAACAGTGGCGGGGGTCGAATTGACGAGGAACGTACCCACGATGACATCAGTAGCCGTCCCTGCTGTCTCTGCACTGGTGTGGTTGAGCTTGCCCCGGACGGGAGTCTGCGGAACACGACCTCCCTGCTGCTGCCCAACTCTCTGAGCGCTGCTCTGACTGGCCTGCTGGTTCTGTCCGGCGGCGTTCTAGGTCTTCTTGGGGCAGACATTGGCGAAGTGTCCCTGCTCGCCACAGTGGTAACACACCCTCGGACCCACCGGTGTAGTGTTGACTGGGCTGATGCGCTGAACTGGACTTGGCTGCACCTGGCTACGCTGAGCTGGACCCATCTGTGTCTGACCCTGAGGACGCTGCTGCTGTGGCGCCCGAGGAAAGTGAGGACGCTGCTGCTGGTACTGGCCACGACTGAGCATGCCGGGCTGGCCCTGGAAGCGCTGCTGGCCTCCCACCTACTGACTCTGTGGAGGTGCGAAGCGTGGATGACTGCTACTGCCCACCTGCTGTCCCTGGAGCTTCCTCTTCTTGTCCTCCATCTCACGGTGCTTGTGCTCCAACATCAGAGCGCCGTCCACCAGCTCGTGAAAGGTCGGGAACTTGGTGCACATGAGCTGGTACTGTAGAGCATCCTGCAGACCATCACGGAATCTGGCCTGCTTCTTCTGGTCGGTGGCCACGTCTTCTGGAGCGTAACGGGCCAACGCGACGAACTTGTCACGATAAGCCGTGACACTCATCCCTTCCTGCTTCAGTGCCAGGAACTCCTCCTTCTTCAGAACCATCAAAGCCTCCGGCATGTGGTGTGCACGAAAGCTGCTGCAGAACTGCTGCCAGGTGATCTGAGTACCGGCCGGGCGTGAGGACTGGTACGAATCCCACCAATCCAACGCCGGCCCCTGAAGCTGTCCTCCGGCGTACAGCACCTTCTCTCTGTCATCGCACTGGGCGATGTCCAACTGCCTCTCCACTGCCTTGAGCCAGTCATCTGCCTCAAGGGGGTCGCTGGCCTTGCTGAAGGTCGGCGGGCGTCCCTTCAGAAACTCGCCCCTCTTGTCTCTGGGCGGTGCAGCTGCCTGGGGATGTTGTTGGTTCTGCTGGATCAGCCTCATGGTCTCAGCCATCTGCTGCATCATCTGAACTTGAGGATACATCAGTTGCTCAATGGTGGGGATCTGATGATTCGGATTCAGGTTCGGGGGCGGGTTCTGGTTCGGAGGCTGGCCGCCCGCATTGCCCCCGGGGTTAACCATCTATAATCACAAAGGTCAGATGTCAATTGATTAGTACGAGAAAATATTTAATCCCCCCTGCTACCTAACAATAAAGTCCTTAAGCCTTATTCTAACATCTAGATGGTTGCAGACAGGTGTCTACGCCCATCACAAACATTACAAAGAGCCAAATCAAACATATGCATAATAACAATAAATACAAGCACTTAAAGACAAAGACATAATTCCACACAAGACTCGACTTTAGGTTTTTGAATTAAAAACGTGGGGGTTCTCCTAGTAATTTGTCAACCGTACTATCTAGGCTGCGTTCCTACAGTCAGCACGGCTCTGATACCAATCTGTCACACCCAGATTTACACAAAACCCGAATGTGGCCATATGTGTGCCCAGGAAGTCCACAGACACATATAGCGAACAAATATGGTAAAAATCAGAGTACAATGCTTTATTCTCATCATATCGTAGCGTTTACATCAGAGTGCTTCAGGAATAAAATCATGGACAGTGGAAGACTAATACATCTCTCTAGCGTAGCCGCAATCCCGCAGGGACTCTGACTGGGTGAACGCAAGCTCAGAAGTACGGCAAGTCCTCTGGAAACTCCACAGCATAGTCAGCCTGACTCCAATCTGTTACCCGTCCGGGATTTTGCCCAAAAATAATAATAACAACAAGTGTAAGTAATGGGATTACTTAGCAAGTATAGCACGGGTTATGAAGGCTCAAAAAGGCTAGACACGGCTTAACTGCATTAGCACTTTTAGTTGGTTCGTTTTATCATTGCCCAAGTTACTACATGTGAATGAATACCCGGTTGTAACCCAATTAATAGTGTAAGTGTCATTAAGCATGAATAAATACCATATTCTAATCAAAAAGGATCCAGGCCGCTCGTGACCCTGAGCAAGGCTATCATGATAGATCGTACACTCTGCAGAGGTTTCACCCTTTACCCACCAGTCGCGTAAAAGTTCAAAAGAACTTTGCACCCAACCACGCACATCGACACTTCCGAGGTGTGACTGCATAGGGACGCTACGAGGCTTTCACAAGACACCCTAACAAGTCAGTAGCCGCTGGAGTACTATACGGCGGAGAAAACTTAGGCACCGAGATCGACGTACGCCCACGGAGTCACACCGTGAGGGGGTCGATGGCGTCCGGAGCGCGGGTATCGCACCCATACTGCGCAACGTGCAGAGTTCTCAATCGCTGAGACTCCTACACGGGACTGGGTCTAACGTGACCTAGCCGACGGATCTCCCGCCCTCGGTGGAATCGGAGAACACCCAGCACCGTACCTCCCACAACGCCGTTGGCCCCTCGGTAACCACTGCCCAGCTAGAGACGTACAAGCTACTTGACCAAGACTAGAGCCATTATAGTTCCGGCGGTGGCGACAGGCTCCTGGGTTGCCGCTTTAAGAACCAGTCCTTAGAGGGAGACATTAGAGCAAATCACACAGCACATGCTCTAACTCCCTAATTCATGTTGCTAAAAAGCCAGTTTTAACATTAAAGTTGAAGTGGACCATTAATACAAGTTTAACAGTTAAATAAAGGTGACAGTAGCTGCGCATAGCAAAGTTCTACCCATATGCAAAAACCCATAGGAAATACAAGGGCAGGGAAATAAATGCTAGGTACGACCTTAAAGGTAAACAGTATTAGACACATGCGTATGAAATGAACAGTGTATTAAAAGAGTGAGTAGGTAGCAAGGATTGTCCGTGCTATAACTTGCCTTCCTCGGAGTACGGCTGCTGCTGCGAGTCCTGCTCCGGCACGTCCTCAACGTACTCGAAGTCCAAAGCTACGGGCTCGCCGACTGGACACGTTCATCACGCAAGCATCCAGAGCAATCATTACATGCAAACAAAGTATTTCTATTAGAACAGTACACCAAATAGTGAAAACAGTACAAAAACAGGAGCTATAAATAATCTATGCTTCGCTACGAACACATGAGCGCAAGAATCACACTAATCGGAGCTAAAACGGGAAAGTTATAGCGTTTCTAAGGTTCAGGGCCTTGCTGGCAAGTTTCTGAAACTTCCAGGGGCTAAACTGCGAAAAACCGAGGACCTATACGTAATTAACAGTAGCCACCAGGGGCTGGCGCGCAAAACTACGCGTGCTGGACCGCGGGTTCAATTTTTTAAAAAGACCAGGGGCCTAAACGAATAAAACAGGACCTATCTGTAATTATTTTTGAACTGGAAAGGACCGCGGGTTGATTTACAAGAAACAGGAGGGCTCTTTCGAAAGAACGCCATGGTTGACCGGTATGGTCAACTTTGACCAAGCGGCCTGGGGCGCTGAGGACCGTCAGATTCTGATCCGGCAGCCAGGGTTCGATGGGGGGGGTTTGGTCGCCGGCGAGGACGGGTGTGCGGCGGCGCTGAGCGGGCGTCGGCGGTGAGCTCGCCGGAGTAGCTCGAAATCGAGCTACGGGCCACGGTTTTCAACGGGGTTTGCACCTATGGCACCAGGGACGGACGGCGAGTTCACCTGGGGTGATCTCGACGGCGGGAAGGTGATGTGGGTGGTGTGCGGCGGCCAGCGGAGCTGTGCGATGGCGAGCGTCGGAGACGAGGTTTCAGAGCGCAAGGACGAGCGAGGACGGGCGGGAAAGGTTCATTACCTTGACGCGACTCTCCCGGTGTGGTTGGTTGGGGCGGTGCAGCGACGAGGTGTGCGGACGACGAGGCGGGGCGGCTCCGGCGGTTCTGTGAAACGACGACGAGCGATTAGGCTCGAATCAGAGGGACCAGGGGAGTGTGGATGGCGTAGACAGCTGCATTACCTCCGGGCGGAGCTCCTGGGCGGTTTCTCGCTAGGGCAGAGGGCAGTGGCGCCGGAGATCGACTCCACGGCCAACGGCGGCGACGCGAAGCGGAGGGAGGAGAGGGCGCTGAGGCTTGGTGCTCGAGGGGGATGGGAGAGGTTCAGGAGCGGGGAGAGGGATGCTAGAAATAGGCACTGGAGAGGGGGTCCGGGGCGTGCAGCTGCGCCAATCACGGCCGGCGGCGGTGGCACACCTTCCATAACCGCGGTGGGAAAGAAAGGAAGGGGAGCACGCCAGAGAAGGAAAAGGAGAGGGCGCTAATTGGAAGGGAGGCGCTCGGAAGCTTCGCGGAAGGCTACAGCGGGTCCAGGGGCAGCGCGGGAGGGGCTCTGTCCGCGGGCCGCAGCGGAGGCGCGAGGCCGAGTCGAGCTCGGCTCGGTGGCGGGAGGAAGGGGACGACGCTGTGGGGCCCGCGTGTCGGCGAGTGGAGAGGGGGGGAGCGGGAGTGGGCCGGTGCTGGGCCGAAAAGGGAGGACGGGCCGGACTGGAGAGAAAGGGAAAGGGTGGAAAAGTGAACTCGGGGAAACGTTCGGGGAGCAAGAACAGACTTCTGTCCGCGGGCTGCACGAATTGTTGGGCCGGGCTGGAAGGAGGAAGAGCGGAGGGGGCAGAAGTGGACTGGGGAAGAGCTCAGGGGCGAAAGCGAACTCTAGCCTAAACAACGTTTCTAGAGCTCCAAACAAAGTGATTCAAATTTGAATTTAAATGAATTTAAATTCTTGTTTGAATCACAAGCAATACAAAAATAAATGCAGCAGCATGAATGCAACAATAAATGTTTCTATCACTTATATTTGATTTTAAATTTTAGAAATTTATTATTTAGTCTATAATAAATAGGTGCAAGCTCTAAATAATTATTTAAATGCCAAAAAATTTTAAATTGAGCATTTTTTTGGGTGTTACAAAAAGATAGGATTGCATTCTTTGTGAGACAGTTTTCGAAATATAGAATCATGCATGTTCTTTTCAGGATGGAAGGAATACATGTTTATACATTAATATCTTAAATAACACATACAATTCAAACGAAAGGCGACCTGAATCTGACGTGCATGCAAATTAAAGTAGGCTCTAGATGTGGCAGGAGAGTTGCCATGCCACTTATTAGGTGCTGTTCGATCGATCACCTGATCAGAGTATACGTGGCTGGCTACCATCAATGTGTGGTTCATCAGCTTATTAGCCCAGAGACAGTGGCCACGTTCCCGCTCCATGTGTTTCGCTCCTGGTGCTAGCTTGCGCATCGTATCACAAACCTAGCTAGATACATATACATCAAGATTAATTGGACATGACAGCATTGTACTAGTATTATTGCTTAGCGTCGGAAAAATCGAAATGATTTTTTGGTTAGTTGTCCCTCATTAGTTACACGAACATATATACAGACAAATCATCATGAGATTTCTGGACATATCACATCGGAGAAATATACGAGAGGACGACACTTATTAATTGGGGGTACTACTCACTTCGACTCCTAAATTATAGTTTATTTGGCTTTTCTTAATACGAAACATTTGCTAACATATGTTTAAATGTGTAGCAAAAATAATAGATATATACCTCAGGAAGCTAAAATGACATATAATTCAGTACAGAGGGAGTATTGTATAGCTGTATGTTCTTAGCATGATATAACCTGGGCACACCAATGTTTGACCTTACAAGCCCAACCTCAGTTCAATCTGATGTTTTGAGATAACTGAAATAATCATTCGAAGATGTAACACCCAAAATGCTCAATTTTAAAATTTTTGGCAATTAATTAATTATTTAATGCTTTCACCTATTTTATAAAGGCTAAATAATAATTTTCACAAATTTAAAATCAAATATAGGTGATAGAAACATTTATTGTTGCATTCATGCTGCTGCATTTATTTTTGTATTGCTTGTGATTCAAACAAGAATTTAAATTTATTTAAATTCAAATTTGAATCACTTTGATTTGGTGCTCTAGAAAAGTTGTTAGGCCAATAGTTCGCTTTTTCTCCCTTAACTCTTTCTCAAGTCCAAGTTTGCTCCTTTTCCTTTCTTCCCGGCCTGGCCCAACTCTTCTTCCCCTTTTTCTTTTCTTTTTCCGGCCCAGCCAGCTTGCTCGGCCCATCTCCCACTCGGCCCGCTCCCTCTTCTCTCTCTCCCTCGCGGGCCATTCCCCCCCCCCTTTTTCCCCACTTCTGGCCCAGCTCGGCCCAGGCGAGCGTCGCCGTTCCCCCCCTCTCTCTCCCTCTGGCCGCAGGGCCCCACCGGGCAGCTCCTCCCCCTTCCCTTTCCTTTCACCGGCGCCGTTGATGTCGCGGCTTGCCGCGGCAAGCCCGCACGCCGAGGCCGACCCCTCCCCCGTGCTTACTTAATCTGGCCGTCCGCTGCCTCTCTCACCCCCATCTTCCAACCCTAGCACGCCTCTTACGCTTGGCTCGCACCGCCCGAGATCCGAGCGCCGCCGCCGTCGCCATTGCCGGCCGTTGCACCGACTCGGTCGACGACGAGCGAAGCCAAGGCCGCTCCGAGCTTCCCCGTGCCAAGACGGAGCTTCACCGCCGTTTCTCATCGCTGACCCGCGGCTGGAGCACCCTCCCCGACGCGAGGCCGAGCGCCGCTGCCGTTCGAGCTCCGCCGGCCGCCGCGAAACCTCGCCTTCGGCGCCACTCCGTCCAATTGGACCACCTCATCGTCTCCGTGCAGTGGTAACGAACCTCACCGCCCGCTCCCTGCGATTAATTCCGCTCCCGAGCGACTCCGCGCGCGCGCACCGAACCGCCGCTCCGCCGCTCGCCGTCGACCTCCTGCCCCGTAGCCCCATCGGCCAATTCCACCCTCGGAGTAGCTCCGCGGGAAGGTAAGGACCACCCCGAGCCCCATTCCGTCCGCTATTGTGCCCCGAATCCGCGCGCCGCCACTCACCGGAGCTCCGCCTCCGCCGGTCGCCACCGCACGCCACACACATCACCTCCCGGCCGTCGAGAACCCCTTGGGTGGACTCGCCATGGCCCCAGCGTCCTCCCTGACCAAAATCCGTCGCAAACCGAGCTCCCTACCCCCGTTTCGAGTTACTCTGGCGAGCTCGCCGCCGCGGAGTACACAGCGCCGCCGCAAATCCTGCCGCCGGCGACCATCCCCTCCCCTGGAATCTTCCCCCGCCGTCCGATTGAGATCCAGTGGCCCAGATTGAAACCAGCCCGAGTCAAAGTTGACTCATACCGGTCAGCGCCGGTAATCTTGCTAAAGAGCCCCTCCGTTTTTCCGAAATTAACCTGCAGTCCCTATTTAATTTAAAAATAATTACAAATAGGTCCTGTTTTATTCGTTTAGGCCCCTGGAAATTTTAAAACTTTGCCAGCAAGCCCTCGAATCTTAGAAACGCTGTAACTTTCACGTTTTAGCTCCGTTTTGCGTGATTTTCGCGCTCATGTGTTCGTAGCGACGCGTAGAATATTTTTAGCTCCTGTTTTTGTACTGTTTTTACTGTTTGGTGTACTGTTCTAATAGAATTACTTTTGCTTGCATGTGATGATTGTTTGGGAATGCGTGCGTGTTGATCGTGTCCAGTCGGTGAGCCCGTAGCGTTGGACTACGAGTACATTGAGGACGTGCCGGAGCAGGGGTTTCAGCAGCAGCCTTACTCCGAGGAAGGCAAGTTATAGCACGGACAATCCTTGCCACCTACTCACTTTTAATACACTGTTCATTACATACGCATGTGTCTAATATTGTTTACCATTAAGGTTATTTCCTAGCATTTATCTCCCTGTCCTTGTATTCTTATGGGTTTTTGCATATGGGTAGCATTTTGCTAGGCGCGACTACTGTCACCTTTACTTAATTGTTAATATTGACTTAATGGTCCACTTCAACATTAATGATAAAACTTGCTTTTTAGCAACTTGGACTAGGGGGCTAGAGCATGTGCTGTGTGCTTTGCTCTAGTGTCTCCCTATAAGGACCGGTTCTTAAAGCGGCAACCCAGGAGCCTGTCGCCACCGCCGGAACTATATGGGCTCTGGTCTTGGTTGAGTAGCTTGTACGTCTCTAGCTTGGCAGTGGTTACCGAGTGGCCTACGGCGTTGTGGAAGGCAAAGCACGGGGTGATTTCGGATTCCACCGAGGACGGTAGCCCCGTCGGCTAGGTCCCGTTAGACCCAGTCCCGTGTTGGGAGCCCCCGTGAGTGCGGGAGCTCCGCACGTTGCACCGTTTACTTTCTTGTTGGCATGATTTGCCGGTGCGTGGATGCCATTGACCCCCTCACGTTGCGCCCTGAGGGTCAGTCAATCTCGGTGCCTAGGTTCTCACCACTTTGTAGTACTCCAGCGGCTACTGTCTTGTTAGGGTGTCTTGTGAAAGCCTCGTAGCGTCCCTATGCAGTCACACCTCGGTAGTGTTGATGTGCGTGGTTGGGTGCAAAGTTCTTTTGAACTTTTACGCGACTGGTGGGTAAAGGGCGAAACCTCTGCAGAGTGTACGATCTATCATGATAGCCTTGCTCAGGGTCACGAGCGGCCTGGATCCTTTTTGATTAGAATATGGTTTTTATTCATGCTTAAATGTCACTTACACTATTTAATTGGGTTACAACTGGGATCTCATTCACTTGTAGTAACTTGGATAAAGTTAAAACGAACCAACTAAAAGTGCTAATGCAGTTAAGCCAGTGTCAAGCCTTTTTCAGCCTCATCCCCCGTGCTATACTTGCTAAGTAATTTCCATTACTTACACTTGCTATTATTATTTTTGGGCAAAATCCCGGACGGGTAACAGATTGGAGTCAGGCTGATTATGCTGTGGAGTTTTCCGAGGATCTGCCGTACTTCTGAGTTGGCGTTCTCCCAGTCAGAGTCCCTGTGGGTTTGCGGCTACGCTTAGAGAGATGTATTAGTCTTCCGCTGTCCATGTATTTCATTTATGCAAAACTCTGATGTATTCGCCACTTTATGATGAGAATTAAGCATTGCACTCTGATTTTTACCATATTTGTTCGCTATATGTGTCGGTGGACTTCCTGGGCACACATATGGCTACATTCGGGTTTTGTGTAAATCCGGGTGTGACAGAAGAGCAAAAAAAATAACTAGCGCCTCAGTACATGCAACGCATGTCACGTAAGGTCCCGTATGTACAGTACATGGTGTAAGCTATTTCCGGTGGTAGTTTCATTTCGCAGTTTTTGAGAGTGCCGTGCCATCGAATTAGGTTTGATTTGATGAGTGAAACGTCCGTCACCCAATACATCGTTTCATTTTGCGGTTTCAAGGTTGGGCATAACATTTAATTGCGGGACACATAATTAGACGTGGTGGGTTCAAATAAAACTATCTAGCCCCCAATGTATACTAGTTTCAACATGTTTCATTGTTTTGGAAACAGTATAGACATAGTTTCATCTAGTTTCAACATGAGAATGAAACCCCTATAAAATTCCAAGTGGGATTGACCTAATGACTAATATAAAATCAACGATCGAAACAACCGTGGATCCTAGACCCTAGTAGTGCTAAGGCCAGTCGCAGCAGATGTTTTATGGAGAGTTTCATGACATTAAATATGCTGATGTGGCATAGGAGAGAGAAGGAGGAGTTTCATGGTACCTGAGAGGAGTTCCATCACCATAAAACTCCTTTGGCTTTACCTAGTTTCTGGTCTAAGTAACCGTGTAATGAAACTGTGCACTAAGACTGGCCTAAGAGTGACGTAACTATGTGAAATCAAGGCACAAAAAGTTGGTTCTCATAGCTCTTTACAAAACCTTCAATGCAGTCCCAATCCAATGACTAGTATGGTGTCTATAGAATTAAATGAATTGCCACTTAGGATAAAAGATGGTGTGACAAGTGATTAAATGAAGAAAGAGAAGAAAACTGAGTCTTGCATGAGACATGATTTCTGCACAATAACAGATAAGATGTGAGATGAATAGCATTAAATTGAAGTGTGGAATAGGAGTGTTTGCTTTGTGAGAATAGTGTCTACTACTGGTTTCTTGATGATGTAGAGACTATGGAAACTACATGTAATGTCTTGGGTTGGGACTGACCTAATAACATTATATCCACACATATAAGCCCTAAGTCTCATAATGTTCTTTGGTGAAAATAAAAATAGTTTTATGTGCTCTTTTTTCGCATAAAAAAAGAGGTCGCATATATGTTAGCGTGAGAAGCTTAACATTTTGTGGTGCATACATCTAAGGTCCGTAGAGAATGAGGTTCAATTTTTTTCAGGAAAAGATGAATGTTGCAAGTGCCAACAATGCAAAACCAAGTTAGCTGGAATATTAGGAAAGGAAGAACCTTTATTTCATCAAAACCATAAAATGCAAAACCGAGTAGGGTCTTTCTCCTACACTCCTACCTGTTTGTTTGGTGCAACCTTTGTGCAAACACAAAGGCCACATTCTTCCTCTTTTTTTTTTGTTTACCCGTTTTCGTATTCATCAATCGGTTACGTGCTTGTATCTTTCAAACTTAGCTTCTTTCTTCTCTTCAATGAATGTCAGCGCTGCATGCCGTCCCTTTTCTGAAGAAAAAGGATTAAAATTAGGTTCACAAAAGGTAGGAGTACTGCATTTGCGTTTGCGATGTTGGTGAGTCCACGTGTACGCGTATTTCCATGGCCCCGATTGAGACACTGTGCAAACAGTTCAATTATGAGAACCAGAGCGCACAATAACCTTAAAATCGATCATACAAAGTGTCTACTGGCAAGCTATACCACAGATAAGGATTGCTCTACTGTCTGCACTGTGACCTCGCCATCAGTGTTGAGCTAGCTCTACCTGTTGCACAGTGCCGGCAGCAGAGGTATATGCGCTATATTGATTGGGTAGGGAATAATGCTGTATATGAACTGTATTATCTGGATATCTATCTGAAAAGTTCATTGTATATTAAAAATTATTGTTCTTTAATTAGATAAACATCCAAAAAAACAAGTTTCCTCATGTCAATGATATTGTAGCATTTGCTCTACCACAGTAGCTAGTCTTCTGTACGTTTAGGGTCAAAGATATGTAGAGTAGGGAATGATTTTGCATGTTAAATCACTTATTTGTCCCTTGGCATGCCAGTGAGACGACGACAAGAGGCTACTTACAAGAATGCGTGGATTTGTAACAACAGAGTGAATCGTAGCTGCGTGGATTTACAAGAATCGCATGCCAGTAGTACACCTACGCTGAAAGATTCACGATCGAGTATTTTTCTGGGATTTTCCAGGGAGTGGCTGAGGGGATTGCTTTGTTTACTATTTTTCTGATCTAATGGCTAATGGCGTTTTAGTGTCACACATAACGATATCCCAAGAGTGAAGATGATTCCCCAACTATATATTAATCACTACGATAGGAGCTTGCGCGCAGTGCTCAAGCTTGTTATTTTGTTTACATGTCAGCCAAGCTCTTTTCTCTGCTTCATATGTATGTAAAATTGCTGATTAGCTTGTTGGCTACAAGTTTATGGCCGACTACAGAAGGAATACAAATACTACTGCAGATCACTTTAATAACTAGTCCCATCAATAGCCTTAAATCATGCAATGCTAGTACATCATTGGAACAAAGACTACAGTCTGTAATTGGGAGAATCAGAATATCATTTGGATACTTCACTGGCTCTTGATGTTGCGTACTATTCATTCCCGTTCATCGATAGGTAAGCAGTGCTGCATTGATCGGAACTCATATTTGACACGATCAGATATTAATGAAAAATATATGCAAGTTTGGTGTAAAAAAAGTATATCACTAGATTTCACACTTACTAGTACTTTTAAGACAATTTGATGATATAATATAAGAAAAATTAAAGGTCAAAATATGTTTATAAAGACCTTCTCAAACAAAATTATGCCTTACAAAAATGAAATCGTTCGCCACCAGACAGCCCAGGTCACCTAGCGCTCGTACAAACAGTAGCCTGTCGCCAGTAGGCCATACAACTGCAACTGCTCAAACGATGACCATCAGAGACGTTCCTTCCAAAAATTAAAAGTGATTCAGCCTCTTCGCAGAGAATCTCATCAGATCATCACACATCAACGTTTTTTTCTTTTTGGCGATTTATCAGCATTCCTAGCCGGTTGACCTTTTTTTAAAATAAAGATAATAATGAAAGAAACTTGTGGCTTGAAATAGACACTGTGCATTGTACACTGTTACAGTGTCGCAACGCAGAGCCGATAAATCATACTCAATTAGTGTGTGTGGTTGCCCAATTGACAATTGATGTCAAGCTTCAGTTCTTATAACTGAATTTCCAAGTGGCTGGGATCGATAATGTGCGGGCGATAATGGAACATACTTTTCTTAAGCTAATCTCCCCGCATTTTATCATGTCACTATCTCCAAAGTTGCTATTGCTATATCATATAAACGTACTTTCTCCAATCACAAACATAGGCCCATCTACGATTATTGTCCCAAATAATTTGTTTTCTCGGCTTTGATCATCAATACATATACAATCCTTTACAGACTGACAACACAACATTAGCCTTTATACTAGATTCATTCATAATAATAAAAAAAACTTATTCATAATATATTGCATGAGCCTAATTGATGCCAAATCTCTGCACGTAATCCAATGGTTTGCATCAAATTTCAGTTCCATTTCCCTCTTAAATTTTCACCAATATGCAATCTCAACTCTTTTTTTTCTTTTTGAAAAATTGCAATCTCAACCGTAATAATAGAGCTCTCTGCGAGAACTGAAAAAATCAAATTTCAGTTCCATTTCCCTCTTAAATTTTCACCAATATGCAATTTCAACTCTTTTTTTTCTTTTTGAAAAATTGCAATCTCAACCGTAATAATAGAGCTCTCTGCGAGAACTGAAAAAATAAATTAAGGCCGCCTTCGGTAGACCTCCACATGAGGTGGAGTTGGAGTTGAAGATGGATGAGCTAATTTTTTTTAGCTCCACCAGCTTAACTTGTGCCATGTGCAAAACAGCTTCATCTCTCACAACCAACCTCCTAGAAGTGATTTACCCCTACAGTCATTTAAGTAGCGCTCCAGAAAAACAACTTCAGGAGTTGTTTTTGAAGGCTCTACAAAAGGGACCTGATTATTTCGTTGTTTTCCCCTTACCAAACGCGAAAGTATGAAACATCAGAAGCCACACAACATGGTCAATTAAACAAAAGTGCCACTCGTTGACCCTCCCAACCCCGAGCTCCCCTCCTTTTCAAAAAAAAAACAGAGCTCCCGACCTTCTCCCTCTCCCTCTCGCTCACCTTCCCTCCCCATCCCATCCATCGCCGCCAGAACGCGGCCTCTCTCCCACTATATAACCGCCCTCCCCTTCCCTTCTCACCCCCAAAACCCCCCTCCCTCCATTACCACCACCATACCATACATACTCTCGGATCCTGCCTCTGTCTGTCTGTCCGTCCGCAACGCACGGCCATTACCACCGGGAGAAGCCAAGGCAGCGGGCTCCTGCCCTGCTTCGCTCCAAGAAACAGGGGATCAGCGGGCCGGCGGCAATGGGGGAGGAGCAGGAGATGGGCTGGCTGACGTGGCGGTGCGCGGCGGTGGCGGTGGCGGCGTGGCTGGCGCTGCACGTGGCGGCGCGCGTCGCGGACGCGCTGTGGTGGCGGCCCCGGCGGCTGGAGGCGCACTTCGCGGCGCAGGGGGTGCGCGGCCCGCCGTACAGGTTCCTGCTGGGGTCCGTCAGGGAGATGGTGGGGCTCATGGCGGAGGCCTCCTCCAAGCCCATGTCCCCGCCCACCTCCCACAACGCGCTCCCCCGCGTGCTCGCCTTCTACCACTACTGGCGGAAGATCTACGGTGCGTGATGCCTTCTTCTTCCACCTCTCGCTTTCGCCCATGTCTTCCATCGCCGGGCATGTGTCGCCGCCGCCCTTTCTCTGATTGCTCGCTCATCTTTTTGGCCGGTTTCGGTTGCGCCTCCGTGATCTGTCCTCTCTCTCTCTCTCTCTCTCTCTCTCTCTCTCTCTCTCTCTCTCTCTCTCCTCCCGCAGAATTGCTCCCTGTTCGTGTCCGTTTGCGGCCAGGGGCTCAGCTTTTGTCTCTTCTTGTCAGAACAGCGCGGCGTCTCTCTCCATCTCTATCCATTTGCGCATATGGGGCTCATGGTGTTCTGTTCACGCCGCCGCCGCCACCGCGTCGTCTCCCTCCCTCAGCTGCCTGCAGCGCCTTGCCATGCTGGCGTGCTGCCATTGCTGAGGCAGCTCTCGCTGTTGCTCTGCTCCCCTGTCCTTCCCCTGCCTGCCGCTCTGGCTGGGCTGGCTGGCTCTTGCATTCAATGAGGCTGGGCTTGGATCATGAGCGGCGCACATGGGAGAAAACCTGTGCAGTACAAGTCTTTTCCTTTTTTTTTCCTCCCCTTCCTCCTTCGGTTGGTTCTTCTTCTCGCTCCTGCCTGTCTTCTTGGTAATTCGCGGCGCTCGATCGGGCCGGTGGTGAATGTGATGGATGTATGGGTGGTTGATTGATCGCCGGCGGCGTGGCTATTGTGGCGTGTGCAGGTCCGACGTTCTTGATCTGGTTCGGGCCGACGCCGCGGCTGACGGTGGCGGAGCCGGAGCTAGTGCGGGAGATCTTCCTCACGCGCGCCGACGCCTTCGACCGCTACGAGGCGCACCCCATCGTGCGCCAGCTCGAGGGCGACGGCCTCGTCAGCCTCCACGGTGACAAGTGGGCGCTCCACCGCCGCGTCCTCACCGACGCCTTCTACCCCGACAACCTCAACGTGAGTTGCCCGCGCCGGCGCCGCCGCCGCGCTCTGCTCTTCTCGTGTGTTCGTGCGCCGCCGCCGGACGGGTCGCTGACGCGCGCGATGCAATTGGCTTGTGTATGCAGCGGCTGGTGCCCCACGTCGGCAGGTCGGTGGCGGCGCTGGCGGAGAAGTGGCGCGCCATGGCCGCCGGCGGGAGCGGCGGCGAGGTGGAGGTGGACGTGGCCGAGTGGTTCCAGGCGGTCACGGAGGAGGCCATCACGCGCGCCACCTTCGGCCGCAGCTACGACGACGGCCGCGTCGTCTTCGCCATGCAGGGCCGCCTCATGGCCTTCGCCTCCGAGGCCTTCCGCAAGGTCCTCGTCCCCGGCTACCGGTACGCGCTCGGCGCTCTCGCCATTGATCGTCTCCGCTAGCTGATTCGAAGACAGGGACTGACCAAAAAGATGCTTCTTTTTACTTGCTGCAGGTTCTTGCCGACCAGGAAGAACTGGCAGTCGTGGAAGCTGGACAGGGAGATACGCCGGAGCCTGACGCGCCTCATCGCCCGGCGCAGCGACGAGGCCGAGGCGGTCGAGAAGGCCGGCGACGGCGCCGGCGCCTTCCGCGACCTTCTCGGCGCCATGATCAATGCTGGCGACAGGAAGCCGCGGGCGTCGTCTCCGTCGCCGGCGACGATCCCCGTGGAGGACATGCTGGAGGAATGCAAGACCTTCTTCTTCGCCGGCAAGCAGACCACCACGAACCTCCTGAGCTGGGCCACCGTGCTCCTCGCCATGCACCCGGAGTGGCAGGAGCGCGCCCGCCGCGAGGTCCTCGACGTCTGCGGCCCCGACGAGCTCCCCTCCAAGGAGCACCTCCCCAAGCTCAAGACGGTGAGCCCCACACCAACGACAGCTGCTGCGGTCGATTTTTCGGAAAAAATTTCCACGATGGGCAATTCGGTCATTTTTATCTAGCGCCCGCTGACATGTTCATTCGTTCTCTTCTTCGTGTTGCAGCTCGGCATGATCATGAACGAGACGCTCCGGCTGTACCCGCCGGCGGTGGCCACGATCCGCCGCGCCAAGACGGACGTCCAGCTCTCCGACGGGTGCATGATCCCCCGCGACACGGAGCTGCTCATCCCGATCATGGCCATCCACCACGACACCAGGTTCTGGGGCCTTGACGCGGCGCAATTCAACCCCGCTCGGTTCGCCGACGGCACGGCCAGGGCGGCGAAGCACCCCCTGGCGTTCATACCGTTCGGGCTGGGCTCCCGGATGTGCATAGGCCAGAACCTAGCACGGCTGGAGGCTAAAGTCACCATGGCCGTCTTGCTGCAACGCTTTGAGATGCGGACATCTCCGAACTACATACACGCGCCGACGGTCTTGATGCTCCTCTACTCACAATATGGAGCGCCGGTGATCTTCCGACCTCGGTCACCTCATCCGTCTGATCCGGCAGCCTCATAGTACAAAATGCCTCCTCTGTCCCAAACCACATTCTTTTGTCAAAAATTGACAAAACAATGTCTCCATGAGGCAGAGCCAGAGGAGCCCAAACAAACTATAGGACATGTCAAGAATGACCCAAATACCCCTCTCCCTCCCACGGCCACCCCTGTGTATATGCCAAGTGATACTAAAAGCCAAGAAGCACTAACCTTTTGTCCTAGCCTGCGCCTCGGGGCCCACCCAGGTTGCCCGGAAATGCCCTCCTTAACAGACCGGATCAGGCCCAGCTTTTTTAAGATTTGATGACACACAACGGGCGGGGCCTACCCCTCCTCCTCCTCCTCCCCTCCTGTTTTGTTCTTGCCCATGGTAGCTGGTGTATGTATTTGTACAGAGGTTGTTTATTCCCGTCTTCTACGCTACTAGAGACGAAAATGCAATGAAAAAAAAAGAAAACAAGAGATTGAGATGGCAGAGAGGATTGTTTTTTATGATGACAAACAGATGCAGCGGTGCCTGTCACGGCATTCCTCCCCCTTTTTGCCGGCCTCTTTCGGTTTGTGGCCGGTGATCTTTGTGCTCAATAACAATCGCGGTTGTCTTTGGTGATCCACGTTCCCCTGCCCTACACGGGTTCTTGATCAGTTTTTTTTTCCCATCATCATGTCCTGATTTCACTAGACAAGAGTTGTGCCCCAAGATTAGCCCCGGGTTAGATCACGGAACATTATCCCGTTCCCATCCCCGTAGTGCTAAACAGCAGCATGTACAACCGTTTCATATGTAATCATGCACTAGAAAAAGAAAAACAAACCACATGCGCACGCCTTACCATCCGAGCTTAAGTGCTTAGCAGTCAGCTTAAGAGCAAGACCCTATCCACAGGAAACAAGAAAATGGTTGGAGCTACAATAAAATAAATAAAACAATAAAATGATCGAGCCATTAGTATTTAAAGCCGTATATGAATATGCTACTTCTAGCTGAATGCTCCATTTATATTGATATTAGATAATATTTTATATAAGATTTTAATCAAATATTAAAAATATAAATCATGAATAACTTTTAAATCGTTGAGTTTGAAAATATAAAAACCATACGAATAGATTTGTCTTTAAAAATATTTTTATAAAAGTATATATATTATTTTTTGTAACAAATATTTTTATAAAAATAAGAGTTAAAGTTACGTTTGAGATTGTATTATTGTCCTAGATGTTATCAAATATTAATACGGAGGGAGAACGAGTAAACCGGCAGGGCAGCAGCTGCTGAAAATTAAGCCAAAGAAACCAGGTGGTGAGGCGTGGGGCCGCATGGCGGGGGACATGTCGCGTGGGTCCCGGCCGGGCGGGGCGGGGGAGCAGCAGCCAAACCGGGGTGGGGGCGACGCGGGCGGCCGGCGGGGATTGGTGTGCTCCTGCCCTCTGCCTGCCTGCCTGCCTGCCTGTCCTTGGGGGCTAGCTGTCACTGCCGCAACCAGCATTCCCAACACTTTCGCTACCGGACAAGGCAACGCCGCAAGATCCACAGCGTTCCGTTCCGTTCCAACCTGGTTCCTTTCTTCCCCGCCGTCTCTTTCTTTCTTCCATGCGCCAAAATTTCCAGATTTTTCGGCAATGAGTGTCCATATAGCTTAGGCCAATCCCAACCCAAAATATTCATAAGTGATATCTATGTTGTCATGTCATCAAGACATCAGATCTAAAAACTATGGTACTCAACCCATAGTGTCTTCTCGTGGGCCCTTAATTAACTTTCTAGTCCATTCACTCTCCTCCAATTTTTTGGAATACGTGTCTGAATGTTTTTACTGGTTTCCCTCCCTTGTAATGCGTGACGACCTGGTTTCCTGCATGTGACCCGGTTTCCATGTTTTTTCTTCTCTCTCCTCCTTAACTTTTCTGCCATATAGGATTTCTGCTTACTTGCGGCATCATTAATTCTATGGACACTAGCTGACTAGGAGGGTTGGGAATGGCCTGTATGCACATATTAATATAAAAGTACATAGAGAAACGTAAAGAACCAATTTAATAGTTAGTTAATACTATTTTTCTAGTCCAATTAAATAGTTAGTTAATACTATTTTCGGGTTGGTAAATGAAGTCCTTTAGTACAAGTTTAAGTCAAACATTGGGAATATAAATCATGAATATCATTTAAATCGTTGAGTTTTGAAATGTAAAAATTATATAAATAGATTGGTCTTAAAAATTACTTTCATAAAAACAAACATATATAATTTTTCAAGAAATATTTTTATAGAAAAGAGAAGTTAAAGTTGTGCTTTGATGACCGTATCGTTGTCCTAAACGACTTTCTTTACCAAACCGGAGGGAGTACCATGGTTATTTGTCATAACTAGTAATCTGTCTTAAATTTTCTAAATAGACACTTATTTTAGGACGGATGGAGTACGTATTATTAATTTTTTTATCTATATCTATACTATAAAGATCCAAAACTTTTAACAATCGACGGCCCTCCCACCGGTCATTGAAACGCTACCTCTCCTAGCGATCCCGCTTGCCAGGCTTTTTACGTCAAATTTTTGACAACCGACGCACCCACCAGTCATTGAAACACTACTTTTTTCGTCAAACCCTCCGCCTCCCTCGTCCATCTCTGTAGTATGGAATCATCGAGTTCGTAACCAACAACACGGTCTCCGGCCAACTATCTGTTATAATCTTATTTTTTTCTATTAAACGTCGTGTCGCACTAGCATTCTTGCTAGTCCTAGTAATGATGTTTTTTTTGTTTTTTTCGTTGAAACATAACGGTGGTATATGAGTGAACGGGGAAGGTTAACTAACGTCCCAATCTTTCTATTGGTGATTGGTGATCCGAGAAACTTGAATTATTCTCTATATGTATGAAAGGGTCGTTTTGGACTTTGAAGCGGGGTGATTGTGAATTCGAGTCGACCCTGCTGAGTCATGGACTCTTTGTGATTGTACGATAATTATCTAAGGACTGAAGAGAGTATTTATTTATTTTTACTTTCAAAGATCAAGCGTCTCGGCGTTAAACGAAGGAAACTGGTCAGAGTGAGTGGGGGGGGGGGGGGGGGGGGGTTCATTGGCGTCTCGATCTTCCTAGTGGTACGTCGGTGATTCGAGAAATTTGAATTTTCTATGGATCTAGATACATGTAGGAAAGGGTTTTCTAGGACTTCGAAGCAAGGTGATTGTGAATCTACCAAATTTCGGACTCTTGGTGATCGTACACCAATTATCTAATGACTGAAGGGAGTATTTGTTTTGTTTTGTTTTGTATACTTTCAAAGGTCAAGCATCTTGGCGTTAAGTCAAGATACGGGCCCTTGAGTGAGTGGGGGAGGTTAATCACCATTTCAGTCTCTAGGCAACTCGTTGGTTCCCTAGTATGGCAGTGGTTCGAAAAACTTGAATTATTCTTTGAAATCCGTATACATGAATATGAAAGGTCTTTGTTTGCACCTTCTGAAGTAGGTGATTGTGAATCCGGTGTGTCCATTTGCCAAAAATATGTGTGTTGCTGCGGAGATTCGAACTCATGACCTCTTGGCTCGCGCGTACCCACCTAACCATCTCACCTACAAAGCACATGTGATGAGATAGAAGATTCTTTTATTTTGTAGTAGCATGTGACACCCCCTTTAGCACCGGTTGGTGTTACCACCCGGTGCTAAAGGGTTCCCGATGGCGCCCCAATTTCGCACCCGGTGCTAACGTTACATTAGCACCGGATTTTGAGTGCACCGAGGCATATGAGGGGTGCGGATGTGAGTTATTCTTGTAGTGCGGGTCGAACAACCCTGAGTCGACGGCACCACATTTCCTTTTCAGATGAGAATGTGTATCTTAGACCGTTGCAAGTAGGCGAACTACCTCCTTGGATTATTTGGATGCAAAATATTTTCTCCTATTAGTTGCTATCGTCCATGTCGTTCTCGCGCGCCTTTTCGAAACGAAGTATGCATACATAAGAGTCAATATGTGACTTTCGTTTTGCGTTGCGTGGCATCTTTTTGTTTGTAGTTATGCTACCCTGCCTATCATCCACCACGCACTTTGAATTCTCCACCCCAAGGATTTGTATATATTTATATACATACGTAGTATATATATATATATATCAAAATTAACCCTATTTTTAAATATATTTTGATTATATTTTTATAATACTATATAAAATAGTATGTCTATATATTCAATGCATGCTTACATACCCAACGTATATATCATCACATATAGTCTAGTATCATCACATACTATATGCACGCACTCTTCATCGGATCAAATTCATCATGTATCATGAGATATACAGGTGGGCGTAACTACACGCGTGTAGAATGTATTTTTCATATATACATACATACATACATACAATATATATATATATATATATAATAGGGAGGTTATACTCTGTGACCGGCCACATAATAGTTATTCTGTAGCCACCTCTTTTTACTGTAGTTTTATGTAGTAATTTACTATAATTTCAATACATATTTATGGTAATTGGGTTACTATAACACACATGGAGATATTTACCATTATATTATAGTAAATTACTTAGTAAGAAGTTACTAAAATCTCATGAATTAATATAGTAATTATAGTAACTCAAAGTGGCTATATAATAGTTATTCTATGGCCGGCCATAGACTATAGGTTATATATATATATGTATGTATGTATGTATGTATGTATGATGATGAACTCAAACCCAAAGCTAATTGCCGTGTCGTGAGTCGTAGCCGTGTGTTTGGTCCACGGATATTTCGTCTAGCTTGTTGACGAAACGAAGCAAGACGCTACCACGCAGCCTTCCTACACCTTTCGAAGTGGCTCTGCGCCAAGCTTTACTGGTTTGTGACGCCCGTTGCCTTCAGATGCCGAACTCTTTCTGATGAGTTGATTTCAGTGAAGATGACCACAAAAGTCACGGCGAGGAAAAAAGACCGAAGGGCATTGTCAAATTCCGTCGGATTCTTTGGTTGCTAGCATGGATTTTCCATGGCGTTGGCAAAACGTCATTCCAGTGATTTTTGTTTGTGGATGGAAGAAGTCACAAATGCTGCATTTTCCTCTCATGAGAAAGAGCTATTTTACGGTGCGCCATGCTAGCCTTAAAAAGTACTAGTATATAAAGATCAGACGGACCAGATTAATTGTATACTACTGTAACTGTGTTTAGTAGTATAGATAGTATAAAGTAAGTAGTATAGATAGTATAGGGGTATTATGGGAAAAAACAGAATGGCAGATATGCAATTTTGACATATCTTTAATTTTAGAATGGCATATATGTAATTATAACATATCTTTAATTTTTTATTTCATTGTTTCTATCTCTTCTACTTTACCTCATTTTCATTTGTACGACAGCACAGGGTCCGGCGTCCTGGAAAAATAAATAATTTTTTTATGTTACCATAATATCCCTGCTAATATTTAGTTTATACTATATACTATCACCTGCTAGTATGTAGCACCTTAAAAGAGCTCACGAGAAAAAAGAGGTCGCGCATGCATGCTTACTAATTCTAATCCAGCATGGTGTCTGCTTCCAATCCAAAGTTCATTTTCTTAGATTATTCTGTTCAATTTCTGTTGCTTTAAATTTGGGATGAGTACATTTGACTGAGATTTATTGGGTTTGGGTCGATCCAACCCAGAGAAAACGAAACTTGCATCCTAGTAGGGAGGCATCGAATTGATGGGACAAAAAGTATTATTGGTCAATTTCACGGGAGGGAATAGTCAGGCATGTGCTCAATAGTCCGAACACTTTCATTTTCCATCGATCAATTGTTCAATGGAAAAAAAAACAGAGAGCCGTATTTCTGCTGGACCATCATGAAAATGAAATTGAGTTGTTCACTGGTCCAACCACATGATGAAGAAGTGTATACATTCCTCTATTTTTTCTTCTAACTTATTAGATCCAGTTAGACTACCAGAATGTCGTGTACTGTCAGGTCTAACACACAAGCTCTATTGACCGTTCATATTATTTCATCCTTGAATATGACCATTTTCATAAACAAATTCAGCTCGAATTTATCCTCAAAATTCTTTTCTGGAAAGAGGAAAGAAAACACAATCACTATCGGCGAGCATAACAAAATTTTGAATTCTCTCCGTTTACCGTTTGCGATCTCGACAAGATCACCGAGAGATCTGCTCAGAAAATGCTGGCACATATTCCTTGTATATCATTATCACCACCAGAGCAACATGATAAAGAACCTGTCAACGAACTATACACACACCCTTATACGTAGGCTAGCCTGGATTGTGATGTTTCCGGTGGATAGGCCTGATAAAAGACGAACGGTCCCAGGATAGGAGGAGTGCCCATATTTGCCAGGAGCTGAGCCAGCCGGTGAGCCCAGGGCAGGCCACCAATGTATCATGCTGCACTAGTACACCGGAAAAGTACACATCTTTCCTGGCATTCCAAGCCACTGGTCCAATGGAATGCCAAATCCATCAATCATTGACGCACAGAGAGCAGGGATCGATGGCTAGTGCACAGTGCAGCCAGTCAGCCACCACCATGGCGCCAATGCATTGGCATTGGCAGCCGCAGCCCTCACACTTTCACCAGGTGATCCTGATAAGAACTGAGCTGCCCCTAACGCTACAGCCTGTGCAAATTCAGTTCACTGCAGCAGCAGCTGCTGGCCTCCTGCTGCACATCTTTGACATCTTCCCCTCATTTCATTGTGTGTGTTTGGCCTGGCGATTTGGCTGCAAACATCTTGGCAAGGGGGCCCTGCCTGCTGTCCTCCTGCCTCTGAGCGATCCCCAATAATTTGGTTGCTCAAATGTGAGGTGAGATGGAGATGGAGATGGGATGGGAGGAATGAGGCTTCAGCAGCTTCTTCTTGTTTGTCATGTGGGTTAATTCTGGTCCCCTGGAAAGGGCATGTGGGGGAGGGATTCCTTGTTACTTGCAGTTACAGCCCTAGCTCCACCTAGTGCATAAAATAGAGGAGGGAGCCATGTGACCCAATGCTCCAAGCCTCTAATTATTGTTTAGCTGGCTGTAGCTTCAAGATCTTTGGGGTCTGGGTCTTCCATGTTTAAAAGGTTCTTGAGGGCAATGCAATTGTCTTCTTGTTCATGGTGGCTGTCCTCCGCCGACACGCGTAGTAAGGCTCGATGCGATCATCGGCGGCGATAAGAAGAAACGAAGCTGCTTTTTTTATTTTTGCGACGGTTGTCTTCAAAGATGTTGGGAAATAACAGATTAGGATGGTATACAATGTAGGTGCATGAACTTTTGTTCAGGACAACAATCTGAAAGGGCACAGTTTGTACTCTATTATCCATTGCCTGTACCCTTGCTTTAGGGGACATCACTCCTAATGGCAAAAAAGCATGATCTTGCAGTGAAAAAAAGCGTGATGAGGTGGGGAGGACAAATCAAGGAAAGCATCTTGCATGCATTATTGTTCACAGTTCACATAGGAGATAGGGTGGTGCTTTCAGATGCAAACTAACCCTTGATGGCAGGGAAGGGATGGATGGTAGGAAGCAGGAGCTCACTCTGGTGCCTCACAGGCAGGCACTAGCGTTTTGTCCTACTCACCAGTCACCACAAGGGGCCATTAGTATAATGCTACCTCTGATTCTGTTGCTCCTTGAGGCCCCTACACCATCACAACCCCCTCTGCAATTCTATATTTGGAGGGCACATCTCATGCCTATCCCAAAGTTCAACTGTGGCAGATCAGAATATGGATGCATGGATGATGCTAATATTCCATGATTCCATTTCAGCAGCTCACTAGTATCCCAGTTATATATGTTTGAAGATTAATGCAGCGGTATGACATGACATATACAAACACAGGCATGAATGATGCACTAGTAAAATATTCATCAGACAACTCTGATGAATATAGAAAGCAATGCCTCACAGTGAGTCACCTTGCATCAACTGACTAGGATCCTCCACTTGTGCAGAATTCAGCAAACAGAATGACACCTATCGATTCTGACGTTTATTAATAATACCTGCGCTCCGCTAATGCATTTACATACTATTAAAGATATCGCAAATCGCATATAAAAAACATTTGGACATGAAGGCTGTCAGTAATTCCAGGGGTACACAAGTCATAGCTTCCTTCTGCCTTCTGAGATGGCAGTGCCATGCTCATGACATCAAGGAAGCAAGCAAGGTTTGACTCCCAAGATATTTTTAAGCAACACAACCGGCAAGGCAACATGTGCAATTAAGGAGTTAGTTGTCTTGAGCACATTTTCTTTTCAGTTCTAACTTCCAATGCAATCATCTTCAGTAGCAAGTTCTGATGCATATGCAGAAATGGTGGACACACACAACCCAGGTGGCAATTGAGATGATTCACCAGCAAGCAACAGCACTGACATGCTGCAGTGATTGGTATGCTTAGTCAGCACACCAGAGACCTTGAACTGGCAAACGCATGATCAGCATGGAGAAAGGATTCTGAATCACTCAAAACCAGCCCATGGCATTGAAAACCGGGATTCCGTAGGTCAACTCTAAGAATGATTAGTGACGATAACTATGGTATTAAAGGATCAAGTAACCGACAAAAATTGGAGGTTGACCCCCTATGCTCAAGCTTGATTCGCTACTAGAACATAGTATTGAGCTGGAAATGCGTCAATCAGAGACAATAATTATTCATAGTTAGTAACTGACACAGGGTTTATTTTTTTCGAACAACAGAAGGTTTATTTAAGTATACTTCTTTTGATTTAAAGAAATAAGAATGGAGACGCGCTGCGTAATAGGAGTACTTTCTTTTTCTATCCGTACTAGGTTAATTTTTTTTTGAACCATATCAGTACTAGGTTAATGAAATCCAAGCAGTAAGTATGTTAAGTTCTAGAATGTAACATGTTTTATTCTGTAGCTTGAACCTCCGGATCATTTCTATTCTTTATTGAAATCTGGAGGTTCAAGCTCTCCGAAATATGGAGGATCATTTCTATGTTACATTATATGCTAAGTAAATCTGGAGGATCATTTCTATGTTAAGTATGAATTCTATTGTTGATTGTAGTTTCTTTTGTATGTCAACCCAATTCATTATTTAGACTCGGCTTTCACATAGTTAGATTAAGACTAGAAGAAGCAAATTATTTAGCATATACTGCCAAGAAATGATCCTCAAAGTGCCGCGCTTGCAGGAGAAAAACGATAACATTGATCGGCTCAATAAAATGAGTGCAAAATCTCTCTGCAGTCTGCACATTGACTTATCTGTTTTGAACTTCCCAGTCTCCAGCAGCATAACCTTATTTCACTGTTCTTAATGAAACGCCAAGATATGGAATGCAGATTATGATCCCAAGCTCACCGATGTCAACTGAAAACATCTCTGGCAGCTGAAGTCAACCATTAAACAAGCTGAAACCACCAAGAGCACAAGGCTGCAGACATGTACTGCAGCTGTACTTGCCACAACATGTCCTGACGGCCTCATAAACCTGCACATTGTTATTTACCCTTGTTTGAAGCTGGAATATGTCTCGTGTTCTTGATCAGGTACTAGCTCTTGGTCTGTCTGAGCTAGCACTGCTGCACTGTCGTCCTTTCAGAAGTTTTTAAAATTCCTTCAGTAGCTGTCTGTCTCAGATGTTCTTCGATTCCTCCCTCGAGAACTCAAAACAAGTTGCCTGCCGCTGCAAATCTTCGATCCCCACTTGATGATGATTTTCACGCCTTGGAAGCCCCACGAATCTACACGCTTTGCTTGATCACAACAGTACGTGTGGTGCCAGCCAGGAGACGGGGCAGCTCAGAAGCTTCCGAGTGCAGGCAGCCTCCCTCGGCAACAATATTCATTCAGAGCTCCCCTCCCTTCCCTCCCTCCCATGGCTTCGTGGAAGCTATAACCGCAAGATAAACAATTTTAACCATCCCCACATCGGCCAATACGTTACTGCTCTCGAGGAAAACGAAATCGAGATCCCAAATCAGGCTTCAGTTTTCAGGTCCCCAGAACAACATCCATGCCACCTCCTAGGTTGCCGAGAAGCCGGCGCCTCGGGCCCGCCGCTCGGCGACCTATCCCTTGTCACTGTCCATAGAATATCCTCGCTGTAACTACCGGAGCTGAGCAAGAACCCCAGCCTCGATCGCCATAGAAATTAATTTTAGCGCTGGTACGATCACATCCTCTGTCAGCGAAATGGCCGATCAATTGCAGCTACTAGTATTTCACTGACCGGAACGGGCAAATGATCTGAATGTGTCAGGGACAGTGCAGTGCAATGCGATGCGCCGTGGCTCTTCGTCTGCCGGACGGCCGGGGGCGGCGGCGATCCCCGGGGCGGCGTGCGGCGGCGGCCGTTGCCCACGGAATAAGGAAGGGTACTCCCCGGCACATGGCGCCAAGCGGGCATGACACGGGCTCATGGTTTCCAGCTCGGCGTGAGAGACATCCCGAGGCCCAATTAATGGTCCACATGAGGCGATTAACCACTTGATTACGATCGCAACCACTGGCTAATGGCGGCACACCTCTCCAGGTAAATCCGTCCACGTCAGCAGCTCATGGCGGCACTAATCAAGCTCGAGTATTTTGCAACTAGCTCCACAGTTACTAGTGGCACTGGTAGTAGTAGTAGTAGTACAGCCGGCTGGTTTGTGTGTGATAGCGCTTTGAGCTGGGCGCTGCCCTTGATTTGTGCCGATGAATCAGCCCCGGAAAGCGTGGCAAATTGAAAGTGTCCGCTGGATTCGAATTTAAAAAAGATCTGCAATCCTATGGAATGAGAAGGATCCATGCTGCTAGCGCTAGTATTTTGAGATGTGTAGCATCTGGCATTGTGCCACAACAACATCCACACTCTGCTCTTCTTTAGAGGGGAAATCTAAAATCTTGTTGTTTACTTGGCCAGAGGAGATGGCCGATCGTTGGCGACCGGATTTGACAGCGAGTCGGATCGAGTGGCCTAATTAACAGCAGCAACGAGAAGCGCCATGCTTTTATAATTTTTCTCTCTCGAAACGATGGCGCGAATGCGTCTTTGTGAAGAAATTAAGAATCAAAGGACAGGGACCTAGTATCTTTTCTTATCTTAGATTAGAAAAAAAAAAGGCGCAGAAGCAGAACAGACAAACTTTGCTGCTGAAGCTGAACTAGTGCTAGGCTCTAGAAATTTCAGGTTTCCAATGGATGGAATGGAATGGTTGCCACCCTAGATATATACTGTGCCTACTCTGTCGTCTGATCCCTGATTAGTTAACGAGTCAGTTACAGTAGTTAGTTAATTAGGTAATCACCCGGGGTAGTACTGTCAGTGCTGGCTGCTAGCTGCGTGCTGCTGCTGCAACATGCATGGACTGGCACTGAAGCAGCTGCTGATGTGAGCTGCCACTCTGCCAGCAGGCCATTGCCATTGCCAATCTGCCACTCTGAACATTCAGTGTGCGATGGCGCGGAATCTTAACTGAAGCAGCAAGCAGCAAGCGCTGGCTCGTCACCAGATCGGACTTGGGAGAGCATCAGCCAAGGACGGCAGCCACAGAACATCTACTGGAAAAGAAAAGAAAAAATCTGGCGGGCAATACCGAAAAGGCAAGGCTGCAGCTGCCGAAACGCCAAGGCTTGCGCAGCAGCTGATGAGGCAGGGCAGGAGATAGATGTGATCGATCCCAAAGGGCAATAAAGGCGAGGCAGGGTCGGGCCTTGAGCAGCCGCGCGCGCCGCCTGCTGACGGTCTGATGAGTGCCGGAGCTACGGCCGGCGGTGGCGGCCGGAGCTGATGGCCGGCAGTGTGGCTAGAGGCCAGAGGACACGGCGGCCACTGGCGCACTCCGACGACCTCAGCTCCTCGCCATGCGCATGCGGTGCTACTGCTAGGGCATGGCGGGTTGGTTGCTAGCGGTGGTACTGCTCGTTTAGCTCCATCTGTGTGTACCATCCATGACCCGTCACATGTGCAGCACATGAGAGGCTGCTGCTTCTGCTGCTGCAGCATCGGCGTCGCAGCTAGCATAACCGTGTAGTGTACCCGAGCTCATCGATCCATCGATCGATCATGTCAGATCAGATCAGATCTTGGGAGCGCGGCGTGGCGAGGCGAGGTGATCTTTGTCGCGTTCGCTCTACGGGTAGCTCGCGGGCGCATCTCGCCATGACATGGTACCGGTACGTATGTACGTGGCCTGCAAGCCGGAGGACGCACACCACATGGAATGGGAGCATATATATATGATATATGCAGATGCAACCTAGCTAGCTCCTCATGCATGTATGGCCATGAATGTGATCATCATGGACGCATGCAGCAGGCTGCAGGTAGCCTATCCCTCATGGAATGATCACTAGCTTCATCAGCGATGGCGGATGCAATGGAAGGAACCAGCAGCTGGATTTATTTTCCATTCCATGGCATAATTAAGGATGCATGCATGGATTGAACCGAAGCAAATGTTTGTGCTGACAGGCAAAGGCCATCGATCGATCTGCCACCACAACACGCAGTACACAAGCTGCTGTATGTATGTATGTATGTATGTATGTATGTATGTATGTATGTATGTATGTATGTATGTATGTATGTATGTATGTATGTATGTATGTATGTATGTATGTATGTATGTATGTATGTATGTATGTATGTATGTATGTATGTATGTGCTACAGACGGCTGCCGGTGATCGAAGCCGGCCAGCAAGTAGATTGTACGCACGACGTACAGTGGTACAGATGAACAGAAGATTCATGTGGGCATGGGCAGGCGGCACTGTATGTGCCTGCCAATCTATCTATCCGTGATCCTCCGTCTGGCCGGCGTACGCGCCGGCGCTGGTGGGCACTTGCTTTACGTTGCATCAGCAGCGATCAGGATCAGAGGTGTTCAGAGCATTTGCTGCAGCGGCAGCGGCAGCTACCGGACGGCCGGGAGGGAGAGGAAGCAGTAAGCCCCATGCAGAGCAGGGCGGGAGGCCTGGCCAGCCACCAATGGCCGGCACACGAAACAATGCGACGGGACGCGACGCGACGGCAGTGGCAGTGGCACCCATCATTCATGAGGTTCGTTACGCTGGCCGGTGTGGTGTGGCAGGGAGCGGGCAGGGCGGCTGGTGAATGTCCATGTCGTGGCAGGGACAGGGACAGGGAGGGGCGTCGCCTGGTCCCCGGCTTGGTCGCGCCCGTGTCCGCCCGGCCTCGCCGTCTACTATACACTCCCAAGTCCAAAGCACTCTGACTAATGGAGGCGTACGTTTCGCTAATGATTTGAACATATATAACATCTTGTCATCTTATATATCCTCCATAGCTCGATCACACATGCAAATCTTGGTACTATTAATTGCAGTCGTTCTAGCTAGAGCTCCAAGATTGATTCTCAGGCCATCAGATTGAATTTAGCTTTGTTGGCCGGATAAGAGGTACAAGTGTGAAGCATGTCCACTTTGGTAAGCAATAGTACATTTGGTGTTTTTTTTTAATTTAAACGTGTGCCACGCTACACAAGTTTATGCCTGCCTGCAATCTTGTTTAATTAAACACGTGCTAGAAAAATTCTAAGACAGCTCTAACCATTGATTTGGTAGGCTCTAATAACCATTGGCAACTCATGAAAAAACAAAATCACCTAACCATCAAATCAGTAAGCTTTAATCACCATTGATACTCACAGTCATGTGATCACACGTTTCTAAACTATTTCGATCTAATTTATCCCAGCCATGATGCAAAATCATGGTTTTATTGGCATATGTGGTATTGGTTTAAAGCGAGAGATATTAAGATCACTAAAATGTGTAAATTTTTTTCAAAACGTAGTACAAATGTGGTCACGTAGATGCATATATAAGTATCCACACTTATCTCTATGAATGTCTTTGAGAGACGATGTCAAAAGATCTTGAGATTGACAAAGTAACGGTACATGATTCATTATCAACCGAAGTATCGTCTACTACTAAAAAATAGTTACCTAAAAATACAGTCTCGCATGCTCAGTTAGAGACTCCAAAAAAATTGTTACCTAAGAATACCATTGAATTTTGCATTGAGACGTGTAAATTCAATGGTATTCTGTCGGAGTTGTATACTTGTATTGTTTAACTTGATAATTTGGTAATAAGACATAAACAGGCCAAAGATTTCTCTGGAGCATCTAACTTTATTCCATCCGTGCTCCTTTTCTTGTTCCTTCCTATCTATGAGGTAATCTGAAGTCGGAATCTTGCAGGCATATCTGTGTAAATGACGTGAATATGCGCGCTTCTTTTTGTGTGTGGACTGTGGGGGAAAAAAAGGACGTCTGTCAAATCCACGGAAAAGGGTAGTATGGCTAGCTAGTGAGCTCAATAATTGCACATCTTACATGCAACGTGCAGGGTCCAGCACTCCAGAGGGTCCCATAACCATAAGCAATACCAGAATCGAACCTGTAACTGTTATTATTGTTTCTTCATTAGATATGGGATGAATATTGGATACAAATCATAGCAAATTCCAAAAGAGAACTGCACATGATCACCTGAAAAATAAAAGAGATGTCAACTGAGCAATGTTTTTAACAGCCTATGTAGCCGGAGGGGCTAGTGCTGTACCTGTACAATGTACTCTAGAAGAGATCAAGAGAGTGCCAAACTCCCCGGCTTTGTTTCACAATGAGAACAGTTAAATGAAAGGGGCAGGGCGGCACACAAAGCCAGCGCGCATCCATGGAGGCATGGAGCCATTCAGCTATCGCACTGAAACCAAGTGGTAGAAACAACCAAGCGGTACGCTGCAGATGCCTACCTGAACCTGATGGCTGACTTGGCAGACCTCAGATCATAGTGCTTCCCAGCCATCTGGCACATCTCCTTGGATCTGTCCACTAACTGCTAGCTTTATCTGAATATATCTGTGCTCCCTCTTGGCATGCCAGTGAAAAGGGGAGCTGTTACATGGTGAACAGGGCTGCTTCAGGTGCTCTGCTATTGCATCAAAAGAATGGACTCTGCCACAAGCCCACAAGAAGACAAATGCGCCACCCCGAGGAAACAACTGATCCTGCCTAAACATCTCAATTTGTGAGAGAGAAATGTGATTCCAATGCATGGCTGAAGGAAGAAATGTGAAATCAGAAATGGAGCGCTACTTCAGGTACAATCTTTGCAAGACTTCAATCGGTTGGTTCTGACTTCAGGTTCTGACGAGTGACGACCGCCTGAAGCAGTAGTACAGTCTTTGCGAGACAGAAAAAAGCATGTGAATGCGGTTACCAACACGCACTAAAATGTGCTGTCAAGTAGGGCAGAGCCACGATAAAGTGGGCATCAACTCTGTTATAACTCCAGGTAGCCTGAAAACATACAGAAAGTGTCTGTTTTGTTGGGACGGTGCGTCATGTTCTGACAAGATCTCCTGAAATCAACCATGGAATTGCATGCAAGATTCCAAGAACACCAGACGTGCTCTTTTCTAGCGATTCCAAATGATAGACATTATTTCCCGGTAACCAGCCGAGCCAATCAATTCTTTTAGATAGAGGAAGGAGTTTAAAGCCGTGATCTACAAACTGCCAGCCATATCTTTCCCTTTTCCAACGCATTTGAAACTTTGAACCCTGACTTTAGGCCACGCCGATTTAGATACGTGTATCGGTATCGGATATGGATACGCTGATATGATACGTCATTTTTAAATCAATCTGATATATTGATACATTTATGATTTAAATTTAATACATAAAACAAGTCTAAAATATAAGAATTTAAATTATAAAATAAGTCTTAAATAGTTGGATTGGTGTCGGAAGCATTGAGCACTTATACAAGCACCACTAGTACCAGTTGTTGCCGTCGGAAAAAAAAATCGATCTAAGAAAATAAGGAGAAAGAGCGAGAGTAGTGGTACTGGATAAGTATTGCATGGCAGCAGGTCGACGTATCGGCGTGGCGTAGACCTGACTACCTTTTTTATCTGTTTCCTCTAATCTGCTTCGTTGGCATGTGGGTCCAGTGTTAAGAAACTGAAAATATGTGAAGGAAAAGGAGCCAGCTATAACTAATTTACCGTAGAACCAGCTCAAATTCACATATGACTATTCTCTCCGTTACATAAAGAATGCAACTTTTAGTAAGTATAGAGGAAGCAGCTTGAAATTATATTCCATTTGTAGCAGAAAGGTTGTATGTTGAAGGAGGAAGAAGTATCCAATTTCAATTCGGCTGATTACTAGAGTGGAATCGATACGCACACGTTTGATTTCGTCCTAAAGACAGGCTGATTTCCGTAATGTTTTGTTTCAAACGGTGCCGGGCTTGAATTGGACCCATGGACACACCCAACTAGCCCACAGACCTCGGCCATTCCCATGCCACCAGCCATCGTGGCCCAGGTAACGTGCCGGGATCCTATATGGCTTCCGAAAGTTTTTTTGGCGTGGTGGCTTCCAATGTTTGAGATTCGTGCGGCCAACGTGGACCGCACGATCTCCATCATCTTTCTTCTCAGGCGCGAGCTCGCACGTCGCCGGCACCGATGGGACAATGAAGCCGGAGGAGCGGGAGCCGGCGAAGCGGCGGGGGCGGCTTGGCGGCGAGGACGCCGCCAGCCGCGGGTGGTGGGCGAGGCCGTCCGCGGCGGGATTAGGGTTAGGGCTTCGGGGTTACCGGGGTGGGGGCTCCAATGGCCGCCGGCCTTAGAGAAGAAAGGGGGTTGGGACAGCGGAGGACCGGAGGTGGCTCGGCTGGCGGTGGAGGCGAGGCGGTGCGGGAGCGCCGCCGGCCGGGCGGGGACGGACGGGCGGTGGGCCGGTGACCGGCGGCGGCGGTGGCGAGGGCCACCGGGTTAGGAAGGGCGGATCGGCGCGGCGGGTGTGGACGGCGGGCGGGAGGCGCGGCGGCGGCGGCCGCCGGCCTGGGCGGCGGGGTCGGAGGTGAGAAAGAAGAGCCGTCGTGGTCTCTAGGCTATGATGGGCTTTAAAGCTATCTTCTCTATCTGGTAATCGGAAGCTACATAGGAGCCCCCGGTAACGCGCCGGCCAATGAAAAACATACTCTATTCTCGGCAAATTCGGCCGCGGCGTGTCCGGGCGGCTGGCCGGTAAACGTGCAGGCAGGTATGTAACTGCCAACGACATTGCGTGTAGGGCTGTCAAAAAAAATTAAGTTATTCCAGTTTTAGATTTGTTTCGAGATCAGTTCAAATTTTAAACGCATTAAGCTCAAGTTTGATCCAAAACTTGTAAGCTTTTTGAGCTTTAGAACAAAAAAAAGGTAGAGTAAACTCGTCAACTACTGACAATGTGACTCTCTAGGCGTATACATAGTATGTTCTAATTTTCTAATTCTAAAAAATCTACAAATAAGACAATGGCTCAAGTATAATTATTATATAGACTTTGATTAAGTAAGTTTATCACTGATAAAAAAATCTTAAGTCTCATTAATTGCACGTATTTGGTTCGCTTTAAATTTGACTTGAAATCGGCTTAATTACAAATGAGTTTCTTTGTAGGCTCCAACGGTTATGAAGCTGGGATTGAACTCGGCCTTACACTCTAACAAGCTGCAAATAATTTTTCTCTAGCATTTACATATAGAATTTTTTTTTGTAAATTCAAGGAATTTTAGTGGTATTCAATTGCTAGGTCGTTTTAGAATTACGTGTTAATGTATAAGATCTTCTTTTAAATGGTATTAATGTACTTGTCCTAAGACCTTAGGTTGACATCAGCTCGTTTGGTGGTTAACCAAGACGGAGGTTGCACAAAGTGATCAGTTCCACTTCACTAAGTCTCCAGTAGAACCCCATTTCCCAATCCAACTGTTGTATTGGGGGAGTTGGTGAAAAAATAGTGCTCCAGTATAATCCCAATACATTTCTCTTTTTTCAATAATTATTGGGGGCCGTAGCCAGCTTTATATATAAATAAATATATTGGTTAGTTGAATGAGATTACTGGGGAAATGCAAAAGCAACTCTCATTAACCATGAGAAAATATTACGACATCTCCATTAGCATATTATTGGGAAATCTTTATTAGGGAGACTGTTGAAGATGCTCGGTGACGAAACTTCTCTCCCATCCTCGTAACCTTGCCAGCTGATATGGATTGACAGGGCGTTCTGTTCGGATCAACCCCAATCTCGGGCGTGCCAATGTCCCACGCGCCGTAGCCTTCGTTTTATAGGCCAACATGAGGGCAAATCACGGGCGGGAGAATCGCTCGCCAAATATTTGGCTAGGCTAGCCGATGGATTGACAGGGCTGGTGTCCGCACAATCCAAACGTGCCCTAAGCTGCAAGGGCCTGCCTGGAATGATAAATAGATTGGACTCAGGAACATTTCATTTTTGCTGCAAGAATTAGAAGTGCCCATGTCCCGAATGAGACCGGCAGTTACATGACCACATGTTACGAATCTGTGTCACAAGTCATTTGTTTTCGGTAAAACTACTTCAGAAGGGTACCAAACTAGCTTAAGAAGGCTGGTGCTGGCCGTAATGACTGTCATAGCTTAAATATGTCATGCTGAAGGTGAAACAGTTGGTGTAAACACAAACACTCAGCTCCGCTTCAGTAGCTTAGTCAACGGCAAGTTAGGGGCATCTTGGTCACCGTGAGACATTTTTCTCCGTGACAAGTTCGAGGGTTTCCCTTTGGAAGGGTTGGGATCAAGGCGACTTGACGCATAAGCTTCTCCCATCCTCTTTTTACACTCTTTGCTTGCAGCTTCATGATCAACGACTGTAAAACCAAAAGGATGTAAAATGTAAGTCAATTATCCTTTACCATATAAGTTAGAAATGCCTTTTTTTTCCATGACCGTGCCTTTTTTACCTGGTTTTGGGTAGTCTTTGCCAATAATACATTTGGCTTTCTTCTGGATGCTAAGGGGAGCAGTCCAAGGCTCGTAAATATACTCCTTCGGCATGTCTTAATCAATAAAATACATTGCAACAGCAAGACTATTAGTCCTCTTTCTCCAGAAAAAGAATGTTTCTCCATTCTCTCACTTCGGTGCTGGAAATGATGATCCAGATATAATTTACCTTTCAGCACCGGAATGAAATGTCTGATGTAGTTCCCATTAGGATCATATTTCTTCCCGAATGTAATGGGGGAGTAGACTCTGTGGTACTGTTTATAAGATATGGAAGAAAAGTATGCAAACTATTAGGCTGAACAAAAAAAAGATCCATAACAATAGAAAATGCTATCTGAACTTCTGAAGAATATGCATTGTCAACGACCTGATAGAAGAAGGATGAACAAGAGAGCCACAACCAGTTGCCATTGTTAATTGCCCAGTCAGAATCTATAAGTAACCTTTCAAAGACATCGCGTCCTTTCTCCCAGTGGATAAACTTAAAAAATAAATGTTGGGAAGTTTGCAAAGCCAAAGTAGGGAAAGTTAGAACCAGTCTTTAAAACATACTTCACATGTGTACCATAATTGTCCAAAATTGTTTCCAAAATGTCAAGAGTCATTTTAAGAGATGTCCCTATAGGCGAAACAAGATATATTAGAAAAGGACTTTGTATTACCTTAGATGCTTTTCAGATTCTACCATTGCAATATTGACCCAACTAAATAGCTCATCGAAAAAAATCCAACAGCCATACTTTCTAATTGAAGAGATTCATCTAGTAAAACAGCCAACTCTTATGGACTTTTTCTTCCTTTACTAAAATTCCAAAATATGTTCCATAAAGAAGATTTAGTGAAATGAGGCATAAAATTCCTAGCAAAGTTTCTTAGCCGAAGCAATCTTTATATATTATAGATTGGAAAATATACCAGATCACCACGCGTCAAGAAACAAGCAACTGAATGGCGGGCAAGGTGATGCATCCAGCCCCACTCCCTCAGCTGGCAGAGACCACGAAAAGAACACCATCAGATAATCTGGTGGTTACAGGACAAGGCAACAGGAAAATAGAACAAGGAGCAAGGTGCATGATTACGGCAAATATTCATTTGAGATAACCTGAATCATGATAGCATCAATCCATGGATACCCTGTCCGGCCATCTCTCCATGCAACAAATAGTTCCTCGTTCTCGCTCCATGGAATCTGAACTAGATGGTGTTTAAGTTACAACTGTGCTCGTGAAATAGCATCATTGTAAAGAATATGGTTTGATCAAATGGAGCACACCTGCTTGCATATTTTGTTTCCTTTCATCCGATCAAAATTAGGAGTCCCAAAAGACGCTGTGTAGAAGAAGTCTCGCCACAGCAACTGTTACAAGACCACGCATCATGCACTCAGATCTATCCACCTTCAAAGAAGTTATGTATCCAGATTTTTCTTTCAGGTCCAACAAATGCAATTAGGAATCACCTGGCCTATCAATGAAACAGGTGGTTTAGTGTGATTTTTGACGCTCCTGTAGACATCCTGAATGCAGTGGTAAAAATATCTGGACGACAGGCAGCCAAACTGCAATACGACAGTCCGTCTCAACACTGCAATCTGTAAATGGGTAAGAAATGAGAAGGACAACTAGCTACTGACAAAATCCACCTTCAGATATGGTGACAAGACAGTTGTTGCAGGTTTCAGGAAAGCAGAGGGGTCACCCTTAGGCTTCTCAAATTTGGCAACCCATTCCTACCAGAAAAAAAAACACAAGAATAAAGGTCGTGACAACAAAAAAACTTGTAGTAGAAACAGCTAAAGCTTCACGACATTGGTAGATGACATGGACCAGAATACGCTATTCAAGAAGCAACCACCTTATTCTGAAGTGATTCTTTCATTCTCCTCAGAGCTTCTGTCTCCCCGCCTCGGAATGGTGGAATCTCCTCCTGCAGATGGCCATCCAGCAGTTCAGAGAAACAGATCGAGCTGCAACTGATATACTAGTTCCTTCGACCAATTGTGACCCCAGACTTACCTGGCCGATATCCCCATACCCAAGCTCCTCTACTGTGGGCACGGGCAACAACTCATACTCCCCTGTGTCTCCAACCGGTGGGAGCTCAGAGTACTCCTCCATAATAGGCTCAGGTGGCTCCCCAGCAATGCCGATGAATGATTGGTACGTCAAAGGCGGCCGACCACCGTTCTGCAGATTGGCGAAAACAAAAATCACGTGAGCTGTGAACTCCAAACATTTGGTCGTGACTTTACTGATACCGAGTGCCTAATAAGAGTGTTCGAGCACGAGCACCTTGTCTATGATTTCTGCTGGGTCGAAGAGAGTGTGGCTGACCGGTGTGAACACCTCGATCCCCGAAGCCATCGCAAAATCCTACACGAACAAAAATCTTCTTCAGATAAGCTGAACCTTTAAGAACTAGACATAAGCGAATAGCGATCATGAGTCTCACTCTCACCGTGACTTTCTTGTCGCGGGCCAGAGCGTACGGCTCAGTGTCGGACTCGAAGCACAACTTGCCTATGTTCCACTGCGACGCAATTGTCAGAATGTACCGGATGGCCAAAGAAAAAAACAGTTAAATTTGCATCATCGAGGGCGGCGGAGATGGGCATGGGCGGGCGGATGCTTACGTCCTTGAGTGCGGCGCAGACGGCGTCGGCGACGTCGTCGCGGGCGCGTAGGAGGAGGAGGCGGGACCCGAGGCGGCGGAGGCGAGCGTCGAGGTCGCCGAGGCTCTCGAGGAGGAAGCGGACGCGGGCGACCCCGGCGCGCGCGGAGCCCGGGGACGCGGCGGCGGGGTCCGGGCGGAGGTACCGCGGGTCCAGCACGAACACCGGGTACAGCCGCCCGGCGCCGCGGCGGGCCGCGTCGAGCGCCGGGTTGTCGTGCACGCGCAGGCCCTTCCGGAACCACACCATCGCCGCCGTCGCGGCGGTCGCGGCCTCCATCGCGGTGGCGGTGCGATGCCGCGGTGGTGGTTGCCTGGAGGCTGGACCTGGCTCGGAATTGGGGAATTTCGCCGGTGGCGGAAGTTGAGAGATGGAGCGGGGCTGCGAGCCGTTGATGTGGGATTGGACGGCGGAGGTTTGAACAAGGGAAGGGTAACCGTAGCGAGTGGCGCGGCGAGTGGCCACGTCGGTTTCCTTTTGGCCGTTCCCGTCGTTGCCACACGAGATCCGGTGGGGGTGCTTGAATTTAGAGGCAACCGTGCGGCCGGCATGAGGAAAACAAACCGGCGTCCAACACGAGGCGAGCGGATCAACTTGCCTCGTAGAACATCTACCTCTTGGAAAACTAATATGTTCCAAACAGTCACCATGTAGCACGACAATATTTCAGCACTATATACAAAGCTAAAGTAAAGAAAAAAGCTCGGCGCCACACAACAGAATAGAACAAAGTAAATGTTACATAAAGTGTGCATGGATCATGGAATCGACGAACAGAATATTATTATGATTCTCTTCGCAGCCAACTTTATAACATCCTAATTCCACCATCGAATAACTGCACATAAAGCGTGCAACATGTTCTAACAAAACATACGCTAGGCTCAGATTATGTCTGAAGATAACCACATCCAAGATCGTCCCAAACAACATACGCAACACTTCTACATAAAACCACCATGGGCTTCTCAAGTATCAAAACAGCTTCTCTACCAGTAGATATTTAACATAAAGTGCACATGGATGGATCAACAGCCAATGCCCAAAGGTAGCAAAAACATTTCACCGACCCCCTACTTCCCAGCAGAATCAGGGGAGCCATCTCCGTAGGAAACCAGGCCCTTCTTGCCTCCTGGACTAGGGCTAGCAGACAACGACCGGGAACGGGACCGAGACGGGGATGGGGACCGGGACTTCTCATCACTTGCCCGCTTAGGAGACGGGGAACCAGGTGGTGACCGATCATGCACCGGCAGTGGAGACCTTGATCTTGACCCAGACAAACGGCTCCTGGAGACTGATCGTGCACGCTCACCATGTGACCTTGGTTTCCCGGCAGGGGGCGAGCGACTCCGTGCAGGGCTTCTGCTGTAGCCACCTCCCCTTGCTCGCTCTCTGTGGACAGGGCTGCGCGAGGCGCTTCGGCTCCTCCTCCTGTACCTACCATGCCTCAAGTGGCAAAATAAAAGAAATCATTACATGGAACCAACCCTAGAATGGGATGAGCATACAGATTCAGAAACGCCTTAAATTTACTAGATTGTGTGCATCATAAATAATAATTGCATGTTCGGAATTGGTTCAATGGTGTGTGCATCACAAATAATACAAGCTTCATATATCCACAAAAATGACAGGCTCTAATTATCACATATAACAGTTCAGTTACCTCGGTGATGATGGTCTGCCTCTTGGTGGACTTCTATACCGACGGGGAGGTGATCGATGGCGGGAACCCCGATAACCCATGTATCTAAGGGAAGGAGAAAACCGTAGTGTAAAACTCTAAAATAAATGAAACACAAAAGCTCAAAGTTTGATTCAATTACCTGTCACGGTCACTTCTTCCGCCATAGCGATGCGAGCGGTCAGCAGAGGGTGAGCGATATTGTCTTGCAAATGAGTACCGCTGAGTAAAACCACGTCCCCGCCTTATGCGTTTTGGAGACCCATTGGGAGAGCCAGTCCTGGATGGGCTCCTGCCATTGTTTGGTGGTGGTGATATTGCCCTGCGAGGTGGACTGGGACTTCTGCTAATGTTCCTGCGAGGTCGACCACCTCTTACAGGGCTTCTGCTCACACTTCTTGGTATTCTCACAGGGCTCCTGCTCAGGCTTCTACGTATGTTCCTTCGGGGACTTCTGAGCGGACTTCTCCTGGAAGGCCTATGTGGGCTCCTTGAAAACCTAGCAGGGCTCCGGCTAACACTTTGCAAAGGAGATCTTGCAGAGGTCCGGGTAATGCTTCTTCTCTTCTCCACTGGTGGGCTTGGGCTGACACTTTTATGTACATGAGTTCTCTCCGGGCTCCTGCTTGGAGTTCTTCGTTGCATGGACCTAGCTGAGCTCCTGCTAATGCTTCTTCTTTGAGCATTAACAGGACTCCTGCTTATGCGGGGAGTAGGGCTTCTGGGTGGGCTCTTGCTTGGGCTTCTTCTAGCAGGGCTCCTGCTGATGCTTCGCTGTCTAGCTGGACTCCGGCTTTTACTTCTTTTGGGAGCACACACAGGGCTTCTACTGCGACTACGGTGAACAGGGCTCCTGCTGACTGATCTCTTCGGGGTTGTAATTGACCTTTTCATCGGGCTTCTCCTTGGACTGATACTCATACTCTTGCTCATTGAGTGATTAGCACTCATGCTCTGGCTCCTGCTTATCAACGTCAGATGAAACACCGCTTGCAGAAGCAGTAAGCACAAAAATGATTGATGTATGAAGAAGTATAGGAAACCTAGATTTGCTTCGATTGTCGATTAGCATAGACAGGGTAACTCCATGCCACTCAGTTTTTGATTCATTAACGCCATTTGTATGGATCTCCCCGTTTTGCAGTGGGGAGTTATCTTCTTGTGCCGGACTCTTTTGTACTCCACTCTTTTGTTGGGCGGACGTGGCATCCTTCAAAGCAGCCATTGCAGCAAGATTTTCCGCTGAAAAGAAAAGTATAAATGGTGATTAATATAATAACTAAAGTAAATATATGACATACAAACCAAGCAAGGACTATAAATTCTGCACAGAATGCAGCCAATGTGGGCTGATTCTCGAACAGTAGGTTCAATTACATAGCCAATTAGTGATATACAGATAATGGAATATAACTACTACACAGATAATAACATGCAACCATGATCTAAAGCCTAAACAAATATTCCACCAATCAGAAATACTTATGTTTGGAGTATGGACACAACACGACACGGTCTAACTTTTTTATCATTATTTTCCACTAGAATATATTATTAATGAAATCCTACAAAATTATGAGATTGAGAAACTATTTTTTTATTACAAATTTAATCGTATAATTATCATATGTCCAAACCATGTATAAAGCTATTGATAGTCGGTATGAAAAGTTTAACAAGATTTGGCGTGAAATGTTGAAGTATTTGTGAACCATACGTCCATACCAATAAGGCATCCAAACAATCATACAGAACACAGTCATAAATACAAAGTAAATTTGGGACCTGCAGGCCAGAGATTGAATTAACTTCACATTTGAGATCTCCATGGAAGTTTCTACCCTCATTAGATTATAAAATCATTAATAGCTTGCACCATACAGTTCATTAATGATGGGGGATGCCACCCTACTCTTACAATACAAAGAATTGCCTGATGTGGTACACTGCGCAGGTTTTAAGGGCATGTTACAGACTCTCGTAAAAGTGAGAGAAAGTTCAAGAACCACTTAAATTCTACTCTTAGTGACATACAGAGGCAACATCGATATGCATAGGTATAAAGAATATATAGGCGAAACGAAATGAAATTACCAGAAATTTGAGACGATGCCTTGGATTTCCGCCCACGACGGTGTCGCTTGCTTCTAGCGTCCTCAGAGCTGCTATCACTTGAAATTTCAGCATCGCTTCCAGTCTCTACCATCCTGCTAATAAAACAACATATGTTAGAGATCAAATGTCCGAGATGTTGAATTTGACAAAGTGAACATACCTTTTTGACTTCTGTTTTGATTTCCTATCACGCTTCCTACGCCTTCTCTCACGCCTATGGTCGCGCTTTCTTCTTGAACGCTTGCGTTTATTTTTCTTTGAATATCTCTTTCTGCGCCTTCGTCTGTCATCACTTGAGCTGCTCATATCAGATGAGTCACTGGAGTATGTATCAGAATCGCTCTCAGAATCCGATGATTCAGTCTCTGACTCAGAAGAGCTATCTGATTCCAAATAAGAATATCTCCTCTTCTTCCGTCTCCTTTTTGAAGACTTTTTACGACGTCCCTTGTGCCCTTCATTACTTTCCTCATCGGAAGATATATCCTTCGGCAACTTTGATTTGGCAGCCTTCTTTTTATCTGTATGATCATAATCAAATCAAAAATATCTTAAAAATGTAAAGATATGGGCACCCTACCTTATCTACATGCAAAAAAGGCCTAAAATCCTTGAAAGAATTGAAATTTGCTGCAAAATTTCAATCAGTTGACAACCATTACCACTTTCGGTCGTCACAGATCCATGATGTTTGCCGTCAGTGAGCTCCCCACAATCTACTATCCTAACCGGAACGACAGGAGTTGAATCAGGCGCATGCACATCAACTTGTTCGATCCTTTTTAACACATCATTTCCAACAACAAGCTTGCCAAACACAGTGTGCTTTCTGCAACACAATAAAATATATTTATTATCACCAAAACTGTACTGAGTCAGGAAACCATGGAATTCATAGATGGATTTGTACTACTCATTCTAGAGGCTTCTATAAACTAAATGGCATTCCTAGTTGGCTACGGAGTAGTTAACAGTTTATGTCACATCATAGAGAAGTAAAACAGCAAAAGCAAAACTAAGCTTCACTCCTGTATATGCAAAGTCAGGCAGGTTCTCTTCTAGCTTATTTTCTCAAAGAAAAGGCATTCATCTCACAGGAAACAGATTTCCACAGTGCAAAATTTCACACAGCCATAGTACAAAATTCCGTTCACCACCGCAAATCTAATAAAGATACAAATGCTACTCAAGAAGGACCTACATTTCTACAACCAGTATTGTTCAATTTGAATTAGGCAACAATGGGGATCCAAGGACCCTACAGGTCAACAAGTAAAAGAAGTAACAGAACTATTCTTCTGCAGTTCCAATGCTTGACAAAACGGATAAGAAAGGGCGTACCCACTGTTGGAAGCTCCCACACTATATGGGGTCTGGGAAGGTTGACAAAACAGATAATTAAGCAAATGATGTTCTGTTCTAGGAACAATGTATCACTGATTATTGCAGCTTAGAGCTTTAGTTCAGGATGGAAAAGGAATAATACGTTCAGTTTGGAATCCAAGAAACAGCAGTCTTAACAGATGGTTATCAAATCTTAGATCAAGTGCAAGTATTCTCCAAAGAAGCAATATAAACGGGCAAATGGATGTAAGATTAGAGGTTCAGTTCATGTGATCTAAATATCTCTTTTGTATGATACTGAAGCAGTGTCATTCAAATGGAATTGATCGGAACAAACCTGTCAAGATGAGAATTAGGCTTGAAAGTAATACAGAACTGGGAGCCAGTATCTGCTGTTGTCAAGAGACCACGATCATCATGGCGTAGGACACAAGCTTCATCTGAAATGCAAATAATACAAACTGCTTTCTTAATGCTTACCAGAACGGTTGTATGAGATCTACGTTATTTCCAGAGTAAAGTAAACAAAAAATATCACAGCAGTAACTAGTACTACCTCCATTTCGCTATTTTTGTCCATGGCATACAGTGCGCACTAATAAACTCGAAGTATGAGTTCCAAGAAAATCCAGTGTGAAATGACCATCGATGCACCTAATAAGTAACACATGGTAAACTAATTCGCTCGTTTCAAAGCACTTAATTAGGCATATGGAGTGTAAATAGTGCAATAACTATACACTTGATACCCTCAGTGGACAAAACTGTGAGGCGTATTCTCCCAAGGCCATAGACAAAACATAGTGAAACGGAGGAAGTACTATATTTTTAGAGTTTGGATGGATTCCTAGAAAATTATACACATATAATAACAGCGTATGACAGGTTAATGGTGACCACCACTCTAGATCCTTACAGAAAAGGTTGGAAGGTTACTTGCATTCAAAATATCCACCACATAATGGATGTCACACCAAGTTACAAGATTAATACCTGCAAATTTCCCACTATACATACTTTCTCCACCAGACCCTGTTAACACAGTTGAATCAGTCATTGCCAGACATGCAGTAAAACAGAAAGCTGTGCCTATGTGTGCAAGGTAGAATCACATCCAACAAAAAGACCAAACGTATAAGAGATGCTATTACAGGAAAAAAACTACACATAGTCAGCATGCATCAACATGTAACATTTCAATAGACAAAAAATAAAGCAATTTATAGGGCGCCATGAACAGCAGGATCTAGGAACAAATTATGGAACATAAAAGCAACACTGGTCCTAAGCAAATTTGAAAATTTTGAAACCAAAAGCCATTATACCAGCATTACACATGAAAACAATTGTGATCCTATAATTTGGCATAGACTGCTGAAGTACTCTTCAGAAGAAGAGTGCATGATAAAGAACATCATATGCTAGGAAGGAGTGGCACAGTATCACAAAATCAAGAGGTAGGACCATTGTGATAAAATAGAAAAATTAACATTAAAAACCGTCAAAATTAGCATCAGCATGCGGTATCCACACAACTCACAGGGAGTGTTATGTGCATACAAACCAGTTAGGTAGAGATATATAAGAACATCAATTTATTCCAGTAAAAGAACATGAGAAAATAAATAGAAAATTTGTAAACTCACCATTCCCTTTTGCAAAGTCACCTCCCTGAATAAATAAAGCACCCATCAGTAGCTAAGATTAAGAAAATTATTAAATGATTTTTTCACTCGTTATTAGAATAGCAGACATAGATAATACAGCATACAACCTTAAATACTATATGATATGAAAAGCAGTCCATATCATCTGTCTTGCATCCTACATCACGAAAAAAGGAAACAGGAAACTGACTAAAAACAGAACAAGACAAAGCTAACCAAATTCTAACCACAAAATATAAATATTGTAACTAACTACAGAGCAAAATGCACGAACACAAAATTACACAGGTGAAGAAGAAAAACTAACTTGTGCCATGAACCCCTTGATGACACGGTGGAAGGTCGATCCCCTGTAACATAATGGCTTCTTAGTCTTTTGTCCAATTCCCGGCTCACCTAATGCATGCAACATCAATTAGCAAGAGCAACAATGCCACAAATTAGGGAGGAGTAAAATAAATCTCAAAATTGAATACAATCTGTAAAGTCGACCTGCACAAGGTGGGGTGTGGAAAAAGGAAAAGTGCCCACTACATTATCAGATGATCTCCACAAAGAATTAGTATATTAACCACTATTGTTGCAAACATATGTCCTAGAGTTTAGAACACAAGATATGGACAAGAAGCCTACAGCTAATGCTATAATTCCATGCAAGTAAGTTTGTGTTAACTGTTCTAAACAAGCTCAGAATCTTCATCTCACATCCGATATGTCACTTCAACTAGCACTATCCATAAAGTTATCTCACACCAGAAAACAAGTCACTACAGTTTAGATCATATTATATTGTACAACTAAAAAGCTTTAAAGAATTTTTCACATATTTATTAGTGTGAACAAATGATAACAAAAGCTTCAGTATTTTCATGGATGATGCATTCTCTTGAGACCAAAATCCTTACAAAATGCAGATCAACATGTCCAATTCTTGTATAGACCAAACAACTTGGTTAGACGACCACATTTCATTCCCAATGCTCAAGATGATGTGTACACAACTACACGTGGCTCCTAGTATGTAAGTATGTTACCCTATAATAGCTATCACAATATCATTTTACCAAAAAAAACAGTGAAATTAAGATTACCTGTGCATAGAGCTCTAAAGGTCTCAGCCGTCAGGGGCACGACATCAGCGAACAACTGCAAGGAAAGGCAATTTTGTTCAACAGATCAAGCAATACCATCTTTAGCCTTGATATAAAAGGGCAGAGCTACAGCTCCTGATCTCATTAAACCTTGCCTAGTCTGGAAGTCACACTCGCCCTCCGACTTGGATATGCATTAGAGAAACAGCAACAAGAAACATACCTCAAAGATCATTCTTCCATCTGGTTCATCACCTATGGATACATCCAGAAAGACAACTGGGTTCCTCTTTCTTGCCATCATCTCGAATGGACACAATCCCTGAGCCAACAGGGTAGGCCTCAGACTGAATAAATGGAAAGATGTGTTTGGTAAAATGAAGTCGTAAATGTCATTGCTGCACTGGCTAAAATTTAATATTACATATAGAAACCCCAGTAAATAGTTCGGTAAACATCTTTTTTTAACTGTATAAGCATTATTTTCAAAAGAAAATTTGGCATCACAATACCATAGGTTTCCCTCTTTAATGATAAACCTTAAAATTTGCATGCCACTTTCAATAGCTTCAAAAACTTATTTTCTCTACTACTTGCACAACACATAAATGCAATTGCTTTTGCAGTCTTCTATCTGAAACTCGGCAGCATGGAGCAGAGATGTGCAAATGCAACTACCGTAATACTCAATTCCACAGCAGACCGGCTTCCATGATAAGCTGATAAGCAACAAGGATGCAAGGCAACAAGAAAACCCAAAAACATCCATTCAACACCCCTCCGGCCTCTGTGCGAATCACATAATTATAAATTAGTATGCATGTTCAAGCTTTGCGCATCTATTCCACCGCAGTTTACGTCACTTAGCCGGTAGCGCCAGCTAACACTAATTTGACTAATCAGTAATCACGCAGAGGAAGGGCGGGCTTGGTGCAGCGGTAGAGCCTACCGTCTGTAACCGGAAGGTCCCGGGTTCAAGCCCCAGCCTCTGCACATTTGTGCGGGTAAGGTTTGGGCGCTATTACAACCCTTCCCCAGACCCCGCACGGTGCGGGAAGCCTACGGCACTGGGTACGCCCTTTAGTAATCACGCAGAGCAACATCCCAAGTACCACGCCGGGGATCTAAGCGCCACGCCAATGGAGCTCATACCACGAGGCAAACACACTAATCGATCCCAGATCAGGATCCATGAACCCCCACCACAAACCCTGAAAACCCCTCCAAAACCCTACCGCAAGGGCAGCCCCAAGCCCTAGAACCTCCCCTCCCCATCGGAACCCCATAGCCCAAACGCGCACGAGACGCCGTGGACACTCAGATCGGAACGCGTGAGCCGCAGCCCGCGGCGTGCGATCCGGCGGCGGCGGCGAGGCAGGGCAGAGCATAGCAGAGCAGCGAGGGAGCGGAGGACGAACCGCGAGGGGGATGCCCGGGGGCGGCTCGACGGCGGCGATCGAGTCGGGGACGCGCTAGGTCTCGCGGCGGGGGGTGCTTGCCCTGGGGTATTTGCTCGATCGGGATCGGAGCGCAGCCGCAGCGGCGCGGGCAGGCAGCTCCACCTCCACGCGGCCGCACAAGCGGAGTGAGGTGGGGATAGGAGAGTGGAGGAACGCAGCGGCGGCCAAGCCAAGTATTGCCCTACCCCCCTGCTCTTGCGACGGGGACAAGGACGGTTTTGCCCCCGCGGCGGGGGGCGTTGAACGCCTGAACGGTTGAAGGTCACTGCATGTGGGCCGCAGGAGGTGTGGAGGCCGGGTTGCCGTGACGGGTGAGGTGATGTGGGGTCCAGCCTCCAGGGGGCAGAGGGGTGTGTGTGTGTTCCAGAGATCTCTCGCGCGTGAGCGTCAGCGGAATGAATATTGGCGTTGACGGGCCGTGAAAATGGCCCTTCTGCCCACTTGCTTGCAACCGGCCCAAGCCCGTATTGAAAGAGAAGTTTTCTCCTCTGTTTTTTAAGGATGAAAGCGGATCGGATCGGAGCAGATAATACCGTTTACATATCCTCATCCTCTCTTTTTTACGGATGCGGAGTGGAGCGAATATTACCTGAATACGGTTATGGATACGGATGTTTTTGGATATCGGAGATGGTGTGGAAGCGGATCGAAATCGGTGTGGAAGCGGAGACGGATAATACATACTTATACGTGACTTTTTATGATGGTGAATATTTTCTAAACGAAAAAATAATATAACATGAAAAATACTCCACAACACGGCTAAAGTAACATTAACAGTTGACAGCGGTACTTCACACTTGACTTCGAACAAAAATTATTCAAATCCTAAGTTCGAGTGAGCGCGTAAAATAAAATAAATATTATTAAAATATTATTTATATATGTGGGTTGTGCTTAACTTTAATTATATTGAGCTCACAAAAGTAGTCGGATATCCTATTACAAGCTTCGGATAATCCATATCCGTCGGATTTCACTACAACCATATCCTACTCCGCATCCGCACACAATCAGATTCAGATTATCTATATCCACGCAGATATCCAAAACTCTTCTCCATATCTTTAAAATTCAGATTCGGATTGGATCAGTAAAAATTATCCACACCACTTTCATCCCTATCTGTTTTATTTTACTTTTTTCTAACCTTTTTTCCTTAGTAACTCCCTTATAAAAAGCTTCATCCCGTTGAAGAGAAAAAACAACATGTTAGTTATCACAAAATATTACTTGCGGTGGCCACCAACGATTCTTACATTTTTTTTTTGAAATAGAACGATTCTTACATATAATCCAAAGCTTTTCGGACACACTGGTTACCCTTCGTAACTAATGTGTGTATTTTTGACGTTGAGTGCGTATATCAACGTTGGAGGCAAAGAAGATGATGCGGACTAAATATCACAAAAGTAAAGCTAGGGAGGAACAAGTACAATTAGCTAGTTGAACCATGTTTTAGTTGTGCATGTGACCTGATTGTTTCCCCTATCCAGCGGAACTCAATTATAAAATCTTCGAGTTAATCAATAGAGTGATTGGGAAAGTTTCGCTCAGACTGAAACAACCGGGAAGCAGCGGGTTGGACAAGATTCGGAACGACACATGAGATGTGATGGTGCATAAGCAGTTCTAAATAAAATGTGATGTTGTCATATTGCTTGTGGATGCATGGGTCTGATTGTAGATGGAGATAACTGTGCTCTTCAGGCGAGAAGGAGAGTGGGAGATCTAATGGATGCGGGAGTTTCCTCCCTTTCAATGGAGACCTTCCATACGAATTAACCCGTATCTGTAGGGTTAATTATCTATTAAATATTTTATTAATTTTCTAACTGAACATATGAATCAATTTTTACAAGTACTAGTTGGTATGCACGTGCCTGTTAAAAAGGGCATGGAAAAAATCTTGAATTCAATAGAAAGTTGATTGTAATTTAAAGAAAATGTTCAATTTGTAAGACACACGGTACAAGTTCTATAAACTTTATGCTCAGCGCTTCTTCTCTTTTTGCGAATTCACAAATTGGAATCACAAACTCACAAACATTCGCTTGGAGCTCACCTTTCAGTGGCTCAGTAATCAACTGTTTCAGCGCTACGTCAAATCAAAGAAACCAAAAAGAGAGAATAATGGACAAAATATCAAACTTAAGTGTATACTATAATATATAAATATAAGTAAATATTGCAAAGACAAATAAGTAAATATTCGAGACCGAAATGTTCCAAACGACAATATAAAATAGAGACTAAACGTGCAATTGGCACATCTACTCTAACTCATAGACTTCGGGAGGAGGAGGTACCATTGTGTGATGAAGATCCAAATAACTATTTGGAAGCAGGTGAAAATAGTCATATCTACAGAATTTATCATATTGTACGCTGCAAAAATGGAAAGGAAATGTAAAATTATTGGACTTAAATCCAAACGTAATCATTAACTACCATCTATTTGAAAACTTGCTAAGGCTATATATACTAAATATGGAAATATTAAGGATACGGCATTGCAAGCAGAATTTACCATATTTTACACTATAAAAATGGAAAGGAAATGTAAAATTATTAGAGTTAAATCCAAACATAATCATCAACTACCATCTATTTAAAAAATTGCTCCGATTATACATATTAAATATGGCAACGTAAAGGGTGCGGCATCGCAAGCAGAACTTACCATATCGTACACTGTAATATTGGAAAAGAAATGTAAAATTATTGGACTTAAATCCGGACGCAATCATCAATTACCGTCTATTTGAAAACTTGCTTAGATAATGCATATTAAATATGGCAACATAAAGGGCGCGACATTGCAAGCTGAATTTACCATATTGTACACTGCAAAAATAAAAAAAATATAAAATTATTGGACTAAATCCAAACGTAATCATCAACTACCATATATTTAAAAACCTACTCATATTATACATATTATATATGGTAATATAAAAGGCGCGACATCGCAAGCACAACTTACAATATTTTACACTACAAAAATGGAAAGAAAATGTAAAATTACTGGACTTAAATCCAAATATAATCATCAAATACTATCTATTTAAAAACTTGCTCAGATTATACATATCAAATATGGCAACATAAAGGGAGCGGCATTGCAAGGAGAACTTACCATATTGTACACTGCAAAATGGAAAGGAAATGTAAAATTATTGGAGTTAAATCCAAACATAATCATCAACTACCATTTATTTGAAAAATTGCTCAGATTATACATATTAAATATGGCAACGTAAAGTGTGCGGCATCGCAAGCAGAACTTACCATATTGTACACTGCAATAATGGAAAGGAAATGTAAAATTATTGGACTTAAATCCGGACGTAATCATCAACTACCGTCTATTTGAAAACTTGCTTAGATAATGCATATTAAATATGGCAACATAATGGACGCGACATTGCAAGCTGAACTTACCATATTGTACACTACAAAAATGAAAAAAATGTAAAATTATTGGACTAAATCCAAACGTAATCATCAACTACAATATATTTAAAAACTTACTCATATTATACATATTATATATGGTAATATAAAAGGCGCGGCATCGCAAGCCGAACTTACCATATTTTACACTGCAAAAATGGAAAAAAATGTAAATTATTGGACTTAAATCCAAATATAATCATCAACTATTATCTATTTAAAAACTTACTCAGATTATACATATTAAATATGGCAACATAAAGGGAGCGGTATTGCAAGGAGAACTTACCATATTGTACACTGTAAAAATAGAAAGGAAATGTAAAATTATTGGATTTAAATCTAAACGTAATAATCAACTACCATATATTTGAAAACTTGCCCATTATATATATTAAATATGGCAACATAAAAGGCACAGCATCACAAGCAGAACTTACCATATTGTACACTGCAAAAATAGATAGAAAATATAAATTATTAGACTTAAATCCAAATGTAATCATTAACTACAATCTATTTTAAAACTTGCTTAGACCATATATATTAAATATGAAAATATAAAGGACGGGCCATCGTAAGCAGAACTTACCATATTGTACACTGTAAAAATGGAAAAGAAATGTAAAATTATTGGACTTAAATCCAAATGTAATCATCAACTACCATTGTCGGTGTTTAGAAATCGTGGTCCCGACACCAACCAGAAATGCGCTGTGTTCCCTCCCTTGATGGTGGATGCAGAAGATAACACGAGACACGGGTTTATCCTGGTTCCGGTCAGAAGACCGTACTTCCAGCAAAGCGGTGTGTGTGTGATGTATTATTCCGCACCGGAATGCAAGTAGTAGGGGGGTACAAGCAAGTTGGGACGAGAGGCTAGACCTCCGAGTCCCGGATGATTGAGGCAGAGTGCCAATATCGTGATCTATTCTGAGTGTATGCGGATTCTCTCCTTTTTTCCTTCCTTTTTTCGTTGTTTTCCTCCTGCTCGATCACCCCCTCCTTTTATAAAAGGCCAAGGAGGAGGGGTTACAGGAGCGTGTTGCTGGTTAGGCATAGTTGTTGCACAGTAGTAGGAATGGCGTTAGGCGTGCTTCTCTGTTCTTGTTTGCTGTAGTCAATTCTTGTACTGACGATGACGTCGAGGAGTGGTCTTGAGGATCCGGGGCGTCCTTAATGTGATAATGGCTCGTCCGTACACTACCTCGAGGGTCTCCCATGCCGGCGCACAGCTTATTCTGTGAGAAATCGCTGTGGGAGTCGGTGGCACAGGGAGATAGAGTGACCCGGCCCTGTTCGCACGGCTGCGACATGTCCGCACAGTGCCGGGTTGCTCGCATAGTGCTCGGAATGGCCCGCCATACCTCTGTCGTCCTGAGCTCTTCTCCTGCTGTGTGCTCGAGGGTCTCTCCGTCCGACGGAGGTCTTCGAGTCGTCGGAGTTGGCAGTACAGGAGCTCGGAGTGATGGGCTCTGTTCGCACAGTGCCGGCCTGTCCGCACAGAGCCTTGGTTGGCAGCATACTGACGGGAGTTGGTGGATACGATCGGGGGAGTCGTGGCCGTCAGGGCAGTATGGCAAGAAATCTGTCTTTTGACTTTGGAGGCACGGTGGCAGAGGGCGCCATTTAATGTTCGTCGGAGCGAGGGTCTCGACCGAGGCGGAGCTTTCCCCATTCCGTGGGTTGCTCGAGGCCCGGTCACAGGCCTCGACCGAAGCGGAGTTCTCCGATTCGCTCGAGGGGTCGGTCCCTCGAGCGAAGCGGAGATTTTGGTTCGCGTCGAGGCACGCCGCGGGGCGTCTTGGCTGGGCCTTCAGTCGTTGCTGGGCCGTGGGCCTTAACTTCCGTTTCTTTTTCTGGTTACTTGGACAAGATTAATGTTTATTGGGGCGGTTATCCCATAGGTTTAGGTACCCCTAATGACTGCCCCCAACAACCATCTATTTAAAAACTTGCTCAGATTATACATATTAAATATGACGGAGCGGCATTGCAAGCAAAACTTACCATATTGTACACTACAAAAAATGGAAAGAAAATGTAAAATTATTGGATTTAAATCCGAACATAATCATCAACTATCATCTATTTGAAAACTTGGTTAGATTATACATATTAAATATGGCAACATAAAGGGCACGACATCGCAAGCAGAACTTACCGTATTGTGCACTACAAAAATAAAAATAAAAATTATTGGACTTTAATCTAAACGTAATCATGTAAGCCAGTTTTGCAAGTATACTTGCAAATTCCTTTTGACCATGATGTATATATGACAGCATACATAATGTATATATGTTCAGAAATGAAGTACGAGTTGCCGAAAAAACACATCCAAACAGTGCTGCAAATCACGTAAACATGCGGATCTAACAACTAATTAAATCAATTCGATAGTTGCATGTGCCGTGGTCGACGTAATAAGTTCATCCTATCAACAAGTTCATCAAACTATCTAGTCTAGTATCCCATGATACCGTGGTCGACGCAGGAGAACCTGACATGACCGACGTGCGGCACCAACTTCAACTCACCCATACCATCGCAAACAACCCCACCATCTGCTTGCACGCCACCAGTTAGTACCTCTCGCGCCGGCTCAACGCCGCCGCCGCAGGGCTCTTCATCACGTCGGACATGGCGAAGCTGCTGGTTCTGACCTCGTCGTCCTCCTCGTCCGACGTTGTCGTATCGCTGTCGACGGCGCCGGCGTTCTTGCCTCTGCCCATCATGCACGACGCCCTGTAGTACGGCCTCCGACGCTGGAGACGCTCCGGCGTGCAGGTGCACATATGTGTTGAGCCGACGGCCGCGGGTGATGGCGGAGCGGCGAATCTCTCTACTAGAGGATTTGTGGAACAACCACATGTCAAGGGGGGATAATGAGAAGTGACGACTGGTTGGCGTGATTTATATAAGTCTTGGCTAGTCTAGTATGGTAATTATGACTTCAATTTGGACACAATCATCAACTAAGGAAACCTATCGTATGTTTGAAAACCTTCTCAGATTGGATATATTAAATTTGGATAATATAGTATGGTAATTATTAGATTTTAATCCGGACACAGTCATCAACTAAGGAAACCTATCATATGTTTGAAAACTTGCTCAAATTGTACATATTAACTATGGCAACACATTGGACTTAAATCCAAACGTAATCATCAACTACCATCTATCTGAAAACTTGCTCAGATTATATATATTAAATATAGAAATCTATCGTCTGTTTAAAAACATACTCAAATTATACTTATTAATTATGGTAACAGATTGGACTTAAATCCAAACATAATCATCAACCACCAGCTATTTAAAAACTTGCTAAGATTATACATATTAAATATGGCAACATAAGGGACGCGTGGGTAGATTTAGGTGGACCCGATTTAGGTGAAAAAAGTTATGGGTTTTGGGGGGAATTCTCTTCCGAATGACGACAAAATGGGTCTCCCCCCTCCCCTTTCGTAGTCGTTTTTTCATGACAGATGGGTCCTCTGTGAGGTGGGGGTGGGCCTAATCTTGATGAGAAATGTTTTCAAATCTAATTCTCTTTATAATATAGACTAGTGGAACATGAAGGTCCTTTATCACACATCACGCGGCATATAGTCTTGGCAACAACAACACACCCATATTAAACCATCAAAAGCTGCTTTTATGAAAACTGGTTTTGGAGTTTCAAAGAAGGATTGATGAAAACTAGTAATGAGATCAAAGAAAATTCTAAAAACAATGTCTTTTAATTTGGTCAAGAAGGGACAAAATTATATGCAAATGCGATTGAAGGGTCAAATCAACTTCTGCCTAGTTGATATTCGATATAGGGAATAACTTGGGTGCTGCCATGGGTCAGGGTGCTACAAATGCAACACTAAGACCCCATCTAGAAATATGGATGAATTGAGGATGAAAATATCTATTATCATGAAAAGGGGCCTGAAAAAAAACTCATGAAAGAGGGGAAAACAAAAATGTACATTAAAATAGTCACTAAAAAAGAAACCTTCTGGTACAAGTTTTGTTCAAGCTCAATTTATGCATCGCAGTAGATATTTAAATTCTCTATCCATATGTATTTTTTGATGGAATATATATGCATGTTTAGGGGGTGCTAGTGCTACAATGTGTTCCCAGCGCAGTAGCATCCTAGGGGGCGGTAGCTAGATATATATTTCAATATATTTTTTCAAATATCATATGATTAAGTCATGGCTTGCAATCAAATCACATGAGCACTTTCACATCATCCAAGACGTAGATTTAGAAAACAATGTGTACCTCACTATCTTGCACTGAAGTTCTTTTTCGGATTTAGCTTTTTTGCATTACTAACATTGCCTTGAATCATGTTTGTTTTCCGATTATTGAATTCAGTAGCTCTTATACAAATATTACTGTGACAAACTATCCAACTCTTATCATTTCATCGGAGAGATTAGAATCTATTGTTCCATTTTTATATGTTTTATCAACTTATTCCCACTTTGTCATTATAAGAGAGTATTTCCACTTTGTTAGAATGTGTATTGTAAGGGACAGTGGCGGAGGATGAATCATAATTATAGTGTGCTGCAACTAGATTTAAAATGATAATTACTCAGTGTGACACTTGTACTAATACCTAGAAGGTTTAGAGTCTTCACAAAATACTTTAGCCCAAATTTAAGTATGTATTCCTAGTAAAATCTAAGGTATGGCAGCAACCATACCATGCCCTACTGAGCCCTCCGCCACTGGGTTTTGTCGATTCTATGAGGCCTGAGAAGTTTACTAGTGTGAACTTTAAGAGGTGCGCAACAAACGTTCGTCTCTGGTTTAATGCTATGAACATCTGGGACACGAGGTTGGGCAAATCTGAGGGTGAACTAACTGCTGAAGAGCAGAAAAAGTACACCGATACCAACAACCTTTTCGTGGGATGTCTCATAAGTTTCAGTAATAACAAATACTTAAGTATTCTCAAGTAAATTCTCGCAACTTAGCCCGACATAGCGTCTCACACTCAATGTGTGTGTTAGGCGTTGATTCCATATGCAAGTTGATTTTGAAAGAGAATTAAATCATTTGAGTAAAATGTATCTTTATGAAAAACATTGTGCGAAAATGAATTGAATTTATGTATGTAGTAATTTCAAATAATAATTTATTTCACTCGCTCAGACTGAAAATCAGGAATTCAAGTTCTTCCGAGAGCTATATATCCTTGTTTTCTCCGCACTTTCACTCGTCTAATGAGTTACTTGCATGCGTTCATACTGAAAGAGTAAGGAGCAAACAATCAGCATAAAGGTCGTTGGACGTTGGTTGGTTTTAGTGTGACTTCTGATGCATGCAGTACCCGAGTAACGCCAAATAGGAGGAAGGAAAAGAGTGATCAATGACATCATATGCATGAAATCTTGTGAATAAAAAATGTAAAGAAAAAAATTATAGTTTCTCAAGTAGATGTTCAAATCAAATTTGGATTGCTTTCTAGACCTTTAAAATAAGATCACACTTAAGTATATTTAAACGGACGTAGAATTTTATGAATAAAAATAGAAAAGAAAAACCATAGTTTTAAAGGAGGTGTCCAAATCAAATTTTGATTTTGTGTTGTCGTGTTTTTTATGATGAGACCTTTAAAATAAGACCACACTTAACTATATGTAGATGAAATTATTTTAAATTATTTTAAATTATTTTAAAGATAAGTATAATTTTCAATTTCTCTCTTGTTTTGAAATTTTCATTATAAAAATGCAATGGTGCAATAGATTTTGATTTGGATGTGTTCACACCCAAAATTGACAGACCGAGTGCAACCGGTCAGACCGGTTCTAGGAAGCGGTCAGACCGGTTTCCCTGTAGCCGATTTGGCAACAGCCAAACCGGTCTGACCGGTTTGCCAAAGCGGTCTGACCGGTTTTGCTCCGAGTTGGAGTAGAATTAGGAGTCCTAGTCGAATTGTAAAAGGATTCCTTGCGGGGCAAGACCTCCCCACCCTATAAATAAAGGGCCGTGGCCGGTTGAGAATGAAGATCCAATCGATCAAATATTATCTTTTACTTTTTATCTCCAAACCCTAGCTTTTCCAACCCCTTTGCTTTCCTTGTTTGTCTCGACGGCGTTCAAGGAGGTTCTGAGTGGCCTGACCGATCTCAGAGCAACCCTAGGCGCGCCATCTCCGACGGGGTCCCTCCCGAGGTGGTGATCTTAGGTTCATCCCGAAGCTCCCGAGGGAAACCGGTCTGACCGGATCCCTAAACCGGTCTCACCGGTTTGCGTGGTGCTGAGGCGAGTTCATCGTTTCTTCGTTTGCGCTATACGGCGTTCGTGTGTGTTGACCAGAAAAAGCGTCAACATACTTTTGGCGACTCCGCTGGGGAACGTAGAGGATCTGGTTTTCAGAAACCGTTCGATCTAAGCTCCAGACAAGATGGGATCTCGATGTGATCTTGATATGGATAACATCATCACGGCTTCATTGGAAGATCTTACTCCGGAGGAGCAGAAGAAATTTGAGGCGCTACAAGAATTCATGAAGACACAATTTTTGGTTGGCGTCAAGAAAGATCGTCATGGCAAGGTGGCAAGATTGAAAGAATTTGAGCTACCGGCGATCAAGTTAAACGACAATCAAGTTGAGGTAATACCCACTGTAAGTAAATCATAGAACACTTCTTCTACTACTGTTCCTAAAAATAGTGTAGAAAGTGATGAATTGCTTGCCTCATATATTGCTCGTTTAGAACGTTTAGAGGATCTTGAGAAAGATAGGACCACTACTTGCTTTAACAATAATGAAACTAGTAGTAGTGTTCCTAAAATTAATACTAATGGGGGAGTTTTTCCTAGCTTGTCACCCATACCTAATGTTAATACTGAAAAATACATGTATGGTATGCCACCTGAGTTTGCCATTGGTCAATCCCTACCGTTCCAACCGACCGGGCCGAACACGGCCAAACCGGTCAGACCGGATCAGGGAACCGGTCAGACCGGTCTGACCAATGCGCTTGAATTAGTGCATGAGCAACCTTTGCCACTTTCTGTTTTACCTGATCCAATGGTTTATGCTCACACTAATACTTTGGGTACTGCTAAGCCTCAATTTAGTACAACAATTAACACATCTGCTCAAAGAAACGTTATACCTGATGATGTGTTTGAAAGTTATAGGCTAGCTCAAGCTAAGATTGCTCCCTACTTAAATAAGATGAATTTGGAGAATGTACAACCACAACAGCCAAATAATCCTAACTGGGCTGAATTTAACAAATTTAGAGAAGATTTGGCTAATGTGGTAAAAACTAAACTTGGTGTCGATATTGGTAATACAAATTTGTATCAAAAACCATATGATGCTGAGTTTGATAATTTTCCTCTTCCACGTGGTTGGCGTATGCCTGATTTGATTAAATTTAGTGGAGATGATGACCGAACCACGTGGGAACATATTAGTCAATACGTAGCTCAACTAGGAGAAGCGGGTGCTTATAATGCTCTTAAAGTGCGTTTATTTTCTTTATCATTGACTGGCACCGCTTTTGCTTGGTTTTCTTCACTTGCTCCCGGTTCTATTATATCTTGGGATATGTTAGAGCGTAAATTTCATGATCACTTTTATAGTGGGAGCTTGCAATTGAAATTGACAGATTTGACATCGGTTAGGCAAAGTAGGGATGAAACTGTTTCTGCTTACATTAAGAGATTTAAAGAAACTAAAAACTGTTGTTTCAATTTGTCAATCACTGATATGGACCTTGCTGATATTTGCTTAAAAGGGTTAAGGTCGTCCATAAGAGATAGAATAGAGGGTTCTGATTTTCTTTCGGTTGCACAAGTTCAAATTAGAGCTTTAATTGTTGAAAACCGAATGAATAAAGAAAAAGAAAGAGATACTTCTAGATCACGTCGTTCCAATGTTCATATAATTGATTATGAGTCTGATGATTCGAGTGATAGTGATAAAGAAGTACTTGCTGCTGAATTTGTATGGCCTTCTAAAGAAAAAACTTACTCTTGTACATCACTTAAGCCGGTTAACAAAGGTCGGCAAGAAGAAGTTAAGTTTACATTTGATGTTTCCAAGTGTGATCGTATCTTTGATGAATTGCTTAAATCTGGAAATATCAAATTATCTCATAAATTGCCTCCACTTGAAGAATTGAAAAGGCGTGCATATTGCAAGTTTCATAATACTTATTCTCATGCCACTAATGATTGCAATGTGTTTCGTCGACAGGTTCAATCGGCCATAAATGAAGGTCGTTTGACATTTCATGAGATGCAAGTGGACAAAACTCCTTTCCCTGTCAATACTATGGATTTACAGCAGCCTAAGGTCTTGGTTCGGCCGCATCAAGCCGAAGCAACCAAAGGAAAGAATGTTGTAATTGGTGAAGCAAAATCTGATTTGAGGAGAAAAGAGTTGATTCGAGAAGTTGCATGTGAGACAACTCCAGATGGCAGGGAGACTTTCAAGGTTACTGTAAGAGCCTCTGAACATGGGGGGCAAGGGTCAACCGTTTCCACCGAGCAGAGACCGTTTGAGCCTGTACAGGACAAACCGGTCAGACCGGTTAGGGAAAGCGGTCAGACCGGTTTCCCCCAGGGTCGTCCAAAGATGATTAAATCAAGCCGTCCGGAGATTGGAAACTGTAAGCTCAATGTTGCAAAGAATCAGGGGAGTACTCTTAGGCCAAAGGTCACCTTTGATATGCTATTTGACAAGTACTCCAAGCAAAAGGCCGTTGCAAGTGATCGGCCGGTAAAAAAGAGAATGAGAGTGTTTCCACATCAAGAAGAATATTCTCAGCCAAAGAGAAATTTTGCGCCACAATGGGAGGCATCAAGTTCATATTCACCTCGTCCAATTTATGACGATAATGGAGTGATGTGGGTGCCGTATTAGCAGCCTTTCCAGCATGGATGGGAAGGACCACGAAGGCCGGCATTGGACAGGATTTCGAGGCATAGACAGGACCGTTTGGCACTTTGCCAATCTGGCCAGGGTCGCCAGACCCAACCGGTCAGACCGGTTTCACAAACCGGTCAGACCGGTTTCCCTGGGAAATCGGCAACACCTCCTATGAAGCAAGTTTACAAGCCAAAACAGCGTGAGGAGGTGCATAAGATGGATATTGACCCAGAGAGGACTACAAATCAAGATGTTATTCAGATTGGGTTGATGAACGTTCCCCTTGGAGACGGTGGCAAAGGACCGATTGTCATAAACAATAAGGTTGAGACACCTATTCAAGAGGGGTCTGTTTCTGATAATGACCATGAGGCCAGTGGAAGTAGTTCTAACTCCAAATACTTTTTGCCAAGATGGTGCCCTCCCGGTTTATCTCGTACTCAAAGGAGGAAGCTTCAGCGCTTGAGGTTTCAGGAGATGAAGGAGAAAGAGCTAGAGAAGCAGAGAGACGAAGAATTCAACAAGTACAGGCCCATGATTCCACAAGGGAAAGAGTGGAGAGCCAAGACCAGCTCCCAGACAGAACCGGTCAGACCGGTTCAGGAGTCGGTCAGACCGGTTGAACCGGTCAGACCGGTTGGCGAAAGCGGTCAGACCGCTTTGCTCGATGCGCCGCCCGGTTTTTCTTCTCCTACTTCTTTGGTTGGTGATGGCAAGTTATCATCGGTATCTACTTTAGAGGACGATGAAGAACTTGTTGATTGTGGTTCTTCTCCTGAGCGCATGAATTTTGAGCTCAATGTAATTCATATGTCTATGGATGGTTATGTGTTATCAGAGGAAAGCATCGCTCATCTTGATTTCGGGCCAAAGGAAGCTATTTTCCAGAAGCCTAAAGCTACTGAAAGTCATCTAAAGGCTTTGTACATGAAGGGTCATATCAATGGGAAGCCTATTTCTCACATGCTGGTGGATGGAGGAGCGATCGTTAATTTAATGCCGTATTCTCTGTTCAAGAAGCTGGGAGGTTCAGATGAAGAGTTGATCAAGACCAACATGACCATCAGCGGCGTTGGAGGAGGTGAACCTATGGGCGCTAAGGGAGTTGCTTCTATGGAGCTCACTATTGGAAGCAAGACTTTGGCTACTGCGTTCTTCGTCGCTGAGACACAAGGTAACTACAGTTTAATCCTTGGTCGTGATTGGATTCATGCAAACCAATGCGTGCCTTCTACTTTACATCAATTTTTAATTCAATGGATAGATGATGAAGTAGAAGTCGTTCATGGAGATACATCGGCTTGTGTTGCAGTGGCCGATAGTTCTTCTTTAGATGATCATGAAAATCTTAAGTGTTTATCTGGTTTAGATTTATCTGATTGTGAGATCATTGGTTGCACCAAGGATGGCTTTGCTACTGTTGTTATGAGGCCGATCGGAGATCTGGCTATACCATCTCTTATGATTTGATGGATCCGAATCTAGAGTGGTTACAGCAGAGGCGTGAGCACTATCGGGCGCATAAGAACGATATGTGTGAGGCCATCGAAGATTTTGATGATTTAAGCAAGTTAGGACAAGGGTTTACATCGGCTGATCCTCTAGATGAGGTAGATATTGGTGATGGTACTGTACTTAGGCCAACATTTGTAAACAAGAATCTTGATCCTTTGTTTAAATCTGAGTTAATAAAGTTATTAAAGGAGTATGTTGATTGTTTTGCATGGAATTACAATGAAATGCCTGGTTTAAGTCGTGATTTAGTTGAGCATCGTTTACCCATTAAACCTGGTTTTAGGCCTTTTAAACAATCTCGCAGAAACTTTAATCCTGATATTTATGACCGAGTGAAAGAAGAAATCAATCGGTTACTAGATGCTAAATTTATTAGGCCTTGTCGATATGCTAATTGGATCTCTAATATTGTGCCTGTTGAAAAGAAAGGAACAAAAAAGCTTCGTGTTTGCATTGATTTTAGAGATCTTAATAGAGCTACGCCTAAAGATGAATATCCTATGCCTATAGCCGATTTTCTTGTTAATGCTGCATCTGGACATAGAATTCTTAGCTTTCTTGATGGTAATGCTGGTTATAATCAAATATTTATGGCCGAAGAGGATATAGCCAAAACAGCCTTTCTATGTCCGGGTTTTGTTGGTCTATTTGAGTGGGTAGTGATGACTTTTGGTTTAAAGAATGCTGGTGCCACATATCAAAGGGCTATGAATTTGATTTTTCATGATTTGCTTGGCATTATAGTAGAAGTTTATATCGATGATATTGTTGTCAAATCGGCTGGAGTAAATTCTCATTTGGCTGATTTAAGGCTTGCATTTGAAAGAATGCGTCGATATAAATTGAAAATGAATCCACTCAAATGTGCTTTTGGTGTATCGGCTGGAAAGTTCTTAGGATTTATTGTGCATGAAAAGGGCATAGAGATAGATCCTAAAAAGATTGAAGCTATTAATAATGTAAAAGCCCCTACTTGTAAGAAGGATTTGCAAAGGTTCTTGGGCAAAGTAAATTACTTGAGGAGATTTATTTGCAATTTGTCCGGGAAGGTGAATGCTTTTACTCCTTTACTTCGGTTGAAAAATGACATTAATTTTACTTGGGGGCAAAACAACAAGAGGCATTTGATGAGATCAAGCAATATTTATCTTCGCCACCCGTTCTTCAAGCGCCTAAGAGTGGGATTCCATTCAAGTTGTATGTGGCGGCGGAAGAAAATGTCATTGGAGGTGTTTTGACTCAAGAGACCGAAGGAAAGGAACATGTGGTTGCATATGAGAGTAGGAGATTGTTGGACGCCGAAACAAGGTACACTTTTATTGAAAAGTTATGTTTATCATTATATCATACTTGTACCAAGTTGAGGCATTATCTTTTACCAAGTACTTGTATAGTAGCATGTCAAACCGACATAATTAAATACATGTTGCATAAACCAATTTTGAGTGGTAGAGTCGGCAAATGGGCTTATGCTTTAGTTGAATATGATTTACATTGTGAGCCATTAACTTCAATGAAAGGTCAAATAGTGGCCGACTTTATTGATGGACATAGAGTAGATAAGCAATTTGATTTAGATGTCGGTTATGTTACTTTTACTCCATGGAAGTTGCATTTTGATGGATCGGTTTGCAAAAGTGGTTGTGGTATTGGAATTGTTATTACTTCTCCACATGGGGCTGTTTTTGAAGCACTTAACCGATTAGATCATAAATGTACTAATAACCAAGTCGAGTATGAAGCTCTTCTATTCGGATTGGGAATTTTGCATGGCATGGGAGTAAAGCATGTAGAAGCTTATGGTGATTCTTTACTGGTGGTACAGCAAGTTTCTAAGGTATGTCAATGCTTAGATGGATTCTTGAATGCATATATCGATAAATGCTTTGATATTATATCTTGCTTCGATGAGTTTGTGATTCATCATGTACCACGAGAAAGGAATCCAAAGGCAAATGCTCTGGCTCAGCAAGCATCTGGTTATAACGTTCAGAAAAGAAATTTTCAAGAAAAAAGACCGATGTTTTTAGAAGCCGAGTGTTCTGTTCTGGAGGAACCGGTCGCACCGCTTCCTCAAACCGGTCTGACCGGTTCAACCGGTCTGACCGCTTTACAGAACCAGTCTGACCGGTTTCCTGGTGAAAATACTACTTCGGCTGTTGTTTGTAATCAAGACGAAGTGGATGATTGGAGAAGACCTTTGGTTGATTATTTGCAAAATCCTAGCAGTACAGTTGACAGAAAAATCCGACGATGGGCTCTCAAGTTTGTTTTGGATGATGATGAGTTGTATCGTCGGACTATTGATGGTTTGCTTTTAAAATGTTTGGGTCCTGACCAAGCTAGATTAGCTATGGCAGAGGTTCATGAAGGAATTTGTGGTACTCATCAATCGGCTCCCAAGATGAAGTGGCTCCTTAGGCGAGCTTGTTTCTATTGGCCCAATATGATAGCCGATTGTTTTAAATATTACAAAGGATGTGAGGAGTGTCAGAAACATGGGGATATTCAGTTGGTACCTGCAGCATTGATGCATCCAATTATTAAGCCTTGGCCTTTCCGAGGACGGGGTTTAGATTTTGTTGGCAAGATTCATCCTCCTTCGACAAAGGGTCATTGTTTTGTGATTGTAGCAACTGATTATTTTACCAAATGGACGGAAGCGGTTCCTTTGAAGAATATGACACATAGAGAGGTGATTGAGTTTATTAGAGAAAATATCATACATAGGTTTGGTATTCCACAAACTTTGACTACGGATCAAGGGACTTCATTCATATCCAAAGAGGTGCGTGAATTTGTTAATTCCTATGGTATTAAACTTCTCAATTCATCTCCATATTATGCTCAAGCCAATGGTCAAGCGGAATCTAGCAACAAGACTTTGATAAAGCTCATCAAGAAGAAGGTAGAAGATCATCCTAAAAGGTGGCATGAGGTATTATCTGAAGCTTTATGGGCTCATCGTATTTCTAAACATGGTGCTACTAAAGTTACTTCGTTTGAGCTTGTGTATGGTCAAGAAGCCGTTTTACCTGTAGAGGTGAATCTTGGCGCATATAGACTTGCAAAGCAAAATAATCTTGATGTTGATACATATTATGCTTTGATGATGGATAATATTGATGAAGTGACCGACAAGCGTTTGGAAGCTTTAGAAGAAATTGAAAAAGATAAGAGACGAATGGCGAGAGCATACAACAAGAAAGTTAAACTCAAATCCTTTCAAGTAAGTGATTTGGTTTGGAAAACAATTTTGCCTATTGGATTGAAAAGCAACAAGTTTGGCAAATGGTCTCCAAGTTGGGAGGGTCCTTTCAGGATTGTGAAGGTTTGCTCAGGAAATTCTTACATGGTAGAAACTTTGCAAGGACAGCAGCTACCTAGAGCTCTCAATGGGAGATACTTAAAGAAGTTTTATCCAAGTGTTTGGCAAAGTGCTTGATAGGACATGGCCGATTTATGGTTAAAAATCGCCCTTAGGACAAAATGGCCGGTAAATTCTGTAACGTCGACCTTAGCATATTTTCTAGTGCATAAAATTTACTAGAAAACAGGGGGGCATATGTTCGCACCCAAAATTGACAGACCGAGTGCAACCGGTCAGACCGGTTCTAGGAAGCGGTCAGACCGGTTTCCCTGTAGCCGATTTGGCAACAGCCTTGCCAAAGCGGTCTGACCGGTTTTGCTCCGAGTTGGAGTAGAATTAGGAGTCCTAGTCGAATTGTAAAAGGATTCCTTGCGGGGCAAGACCTCCCCACCCTATAAATAAAGGGCCGTGGCCGGTTGAGAATGAAGATCCAATCGATCAAATATTATCTTTTACTTTTTATCTCCAAACCTTAGCTTTTCCAACCCCTTTGCTTTCCTTGTTTGTCTCGACGGCGTTCAAGGAGGTTCTGAGTGGCCTGACCGATCTCAGAGCAACCCTAGGCGCGCCATCTCCGACGGGGTCCCTCCCGAGGTGGTGATCTTAGGTTCATCCCGAAGCTCCCGAGGGAAACCGGTCTGACCGGATCCCTAAACCGGTCTGACCGGTTTGCGTGGTGCTGAGGCGAGTTCATCGTTTCTTCGTTTACGCTATACGGCGTTCGTGTGTGTTGACCAGAAAAAGCGTCAACAGGATGTTGTATTCGAAAGTACATTTCTTTGTTACATGTGCATTTTTCTATTCCTTGGGCCACATGCCCACCTCACAGCTTTCTTATGTGATTTATTGACTTAGGTTCGTACTTGTGACTCCAATCACCCCTCCAAAAAACGAGAAGTTTGGAAGTAGCGTGCATCCAGCTCATGAGGGACCGATACTATCGCGGCCTCGTGTGTTGCACCAAGACAGTCTTCAGCCCTAATCGGGTTCAGGTTGACACGATAATGTGCGGAACCTGACACGCCCCCGCTGCTCGGCTACCTACATTCTCAAGATCGGCAATTCATGTTGGAAGAGGAAATGCATCGAGGAAGATGGCGGCAATACGAGTCAATGGTAGGATCATGCACCTTCTCCTGTCATTTTTCTTTCCCTTCTTCTTTGTCCTTACGTCGACCTCATAAGAGAAAGGCCAACAACTGTAGCTGGCGCCCGACATGTCACCCGGACAGGTGACGTGGATGAGAGAAGGGAAGAGAAAGAGGGCAGCTGGTCGCCGGAACCAGCGTCAAGCTCGGCACGTTCGCCTAGATGCGCAGTATTTCTCCTCTCAAGTGGGTCCTACGATAAAAAATATACTTAAAGAGAGGGAAGAGATTAGCTTATTGTATCACTTGTCTATTATCCTTGTCGAGCTTATTAAACTTCTCTAAGGGCATGTACAATAGTTTAGACAGCTGGTGTCTATTTAACACCTACATACATTTAAATAGACGGTTCTACAACAATTTAGACAGTTGTTGTCTATTTAGCTGTCTGTGTGATAATAAATATGCACTCTAGTTTCTGTTGTTTTGCGTGGGAGCACGAGCCAAAGTAGTAGACGAAATAGTAGACAACAACACTATTTTTCCTCATTAACTGATGACTACATCAGCTTATTTGATCTATGTGGCAACAAAAAGATAGTTACTGTCTGTGGGTTGTACGTGCCCTCATCGAGCTTGCTCTCCCGTTTAGATAAATTTGAGGCTTCTGAATATGCCACGTGGGCTTCTCGATGCCTTGCATCATATTTGTATGCAGTTGCAGAGACCACAACATTGTGAAGGCACGGGTTGGAGGCAACGTACGGCGGCACTGGAACTCGTGCCACATTACCCTCACTCAGCTCGCGTATCTCTGGCCTCGTATCAAGTCCAGCCCAGCACCCGTCCTTTCATTTCTCGCTCTGTATCCGGGGCTGTTTGAATAAATGAGTAAATGACATCTATTTTGTTATTTTTTTTTACTATTTGCCTTCAAACACCCCATGGTAAAAGGACAAATAAAAAATAAGATGATAAAAATCTTTTGGCTCAACATTGTGGTAAATTGGGCAAAATGGCAAAACTTTTGCCATTTGCCTCCAAACACCCCATGAAAAAAGAGGGAGAATGGGGTTTAAATGAGTTTTTGCTAAAAGTTTTACCATTGAATCCAAACACTCATAATGGCAAAATTTTTGCCATCTTTTCTTGAGGGCAAAACTTTTGTTATTTTTTGCTCTTGCCATGTGGATCCAAACAGCCCCTAAGTCTAATCCATTTCTCAACTATGGCTCCCTCCGGAGGGAGAAGATCAATCTACGTGATTTTAAGTGGTACCGCTTTAGGCCCGTTTGTTTCCCACACGCTAAATTTTAGCGTCGTCACATCGAATGTAAATATGTTAATTGAGTAATTTATGAGACGAATCTATTAAGCCTAATTACACCATGATTAGACAATGTAATACTACAGTAAACATATGGTAATTATGTATTAATTATAGTAAAATTAGGTTTATTAGGTCCGTCTCGTATAATTAGTTTATGTTTAATAATCTAATTATTACTTATTTAAAACGCTAAACTTTAGCACAAGGATCAAACATCACTCTAGTAGAATAATACCCATAATATCGGTTATTGCTTCTCCACAGTTTTAGATGAGGGACACTTTTACGTGATATCGTCGATCTTTGTATATTACTTTCTAGATTTGTTACGTGCTAAACTATTTTTCAACTAGAAGGGAATATAAACGTTACAGACGAAGATCGACCGGCCGCCGCACCAAGGCAGCAAGACCGAGCCATGTTCGCCTAGATCGGACCGCTGACCGCACGACGAACCTCTGCTACTGCCTGACCCCGTCACTCCAACTCAAGCCGCGCCAAGACCGAGCCATGTCCCCCTTCGCACTGGGCGCCGCCGGCACCTGGCCGGAGGCCGTGGTCCAGTGCCTCCTCTTCCTCCTCGCCGCGGGCATGCTCGTCGCGCTCCACTCCCTCCCCCGCCGCGTCGCCCTCCGCCTGCGCCGCTCCCGCGCAGGCGGCGGCTCCTCCGCGGCCCAGTCGCGACGGCACTTCGCGCAGGGCGCGCAGCTCCTCGCCCGCGCGCGCGCCGCGGCGCCCAAGCCCCCCGGCCCGCTCGCCCGCGCCGCCGTCGCCGAGGCCGACCTCGCCATCGCACTCGACCCCCGCGACGCCGCGCCGCTCATCCTCAAGGCCCTCGCCCTCGACCTCCAGGGCCACCGCCTCCCCGCGCTGCGCGCCCTCGACGCCGCCCTCGCCCCGCCGCTCGCCCGCTCTCTCGAGCCCCGCGAGCGAGGGGACGCGCTCGCCAAGCGCGCCGAGATCGCGCTCGCGCTGCACCGCCGCCGGCGGCTCGACCAGGCCGCCGCGGATCTCGCGGAGGCCGTCCGCCTCAGTCCTGAGAACGCCCGCGCCCACGCGATGCTCGGCGAGTGCTACGAGAGGAAGGGCCTGACTGCCCAGGCCCGGTATGCCTTCAAGACCGCCGCATCGATCGACCCAAAGCTCGCTGCAGCTCTGGACGGTCTCCGTCGGATAGGCGGAGGAGACGAAGGCAATGAAAGTGACTGATGTAAGCAAATTTATAGCATTATTAATTCTTGCTTGATCTGCTGCCTGCAACTGCAAATTATCGCAGATCACATCTGTAGGCGAAAGATCGCAATAGTATACACATGAAAAAGAAAGTTCTTCCAGTAAAGCTTGTAATTTTTTTGAGTAACAAAGACTATCTTCCAGTAAACCTTGTAATTTCACATAACAATATGTCAATATAGCATGATGTCTGCGAGCCAGCAACATTACTTCACCATTTTCATCAAGTTCAAATGATTATTTGTACAGTCCTGACTGAGCCTTCTTCTTGATGGGGTGAATAAAACATGGATCCAAGCTGAATTGTCTTAAGCGCAACCCTCAAGACAGAGTTAACATATTTTTATGGTTGAAATTGCTGTTCTTCATAGTGTTGACGATTTTTTTTCTTTTACCAGCATAGATTAGAGGGCATTGCCAATCGCCACATTCTGTCCATCTGTCATGATGAGTACCGGCTGATTGATTAAAAATATTTTACTGAGAATATTATGTCTATTCAGAATTATAATACTAGTAACTTGACTATGACTTACTATAACTTTATAATTAGGCTGCTCGCACCGGCGCGCGGTAAAAGCAAACGCTACAGGGTTTAGCGCGTACGGGAGTGCAAAATGGTCTGCAGCGGCAAACGCTAAGCATTACGGCACGGACCCCAAGGTGAGGACAAGCGGCAAACTGAGCGTGTGTAGCGGCCGAACGGTACCATGCCACGTTGGCGCGGGGCCCGCGGCCAACCGCTGCGCGTGCGCTTCGCCGCCCGCCGCGCTGCTTCGCGCTCGCCGCGTCGGCTCGCCTTGCGGAGGCAGGGGAGGAGGCGCCGCGGCACCTCCGAGCGCGGCAGCTCCATGGACGACGCCGGCAACCCGAGCTCCTCCGCCCCCGTGCGCACACGCCGAGGCCAATCCAATCGTTGCTTGGGGAGAGAGAGAAACGGAAGGAAATGCCGGCCAATCCTCACCGCGCCGAAGCCACAGCCGACCGCCGCGCTGCAGCCATGGCCGCCTCGCCGTGCCGAAGCCACGGCCGGTGGCGGAGGCGCGGGACAGTGGAACGTGAAGGGATCCGGTGAGGGGAAGCTGCTGCCGCGGATCCAGATGGTGGAGGAGCGCGGCGAGAGCATGAGCCTGGCGAGCGCGGCGGTGGCTAGGAGGCGAGGTGGGAAGGCGGCGGGGCGGGCGGCAGAGGGGTTGGGGATTGGGCGGGCGGCGTGACGAAGGGCCGAAGCGGATGCGGCGGGGGAGGGGAAGGGGAAGAGGGAGAGAGAGAGAGGAAGAGAGGTGGGAGAGGGAGGAGAGGAGAAAAAATATATAACGTGGGCCCCACGGGTTGGTAGTTGGTATAGGGGAGGTAAATAGAGTATGACGAGTGCGGAGAAACGGAAACTGTACGGTAAAATCTTGATGACCAGGATAGAATATTCCCTTTAGGCGATGTGTTTGGAGTATGACGAGTGCGGATAGCCTAAGGCTTTGGTTCTATTGGCAACAGTACTACAGTATTGATAGCCCATGAGTGATATGCTCCCGTGGTTACTTGTTACACTGTTACCCTCAACAGTGTACACAGGACTGCAAAACCCTCTTAACAGTGATGATGTGAACAATGTTAACTTTTGAAAGCCTGAGATACCACCGTTTCAGTCCACAACATCCAAAAACCAAGGCCCAACCATTCTTTTTAAGAGATTTTTGTTAAGACTTGCTTCAACTACCTGAAGCAAGGGCACTGGAGTTATCATAATTTCATTATTGCAAGTGGAGTCCTATGCACACTCACTATAGTATTTGCTTGGTGTTTAGTCGAAAACTATAACGGCGAATTTTCTTGGTTTGCAGGAACCTGCTGCTGGGCGAACATTAACTTCTGTTGTATATTTGGGGTGGAGTACAAGATACACTTGGGATCCGAAAGTGGTAAATGTGATATGCCGTGTAGTCTTTCTGTAACCCATTACCTTGAAGATGCTACTTACATTGGTTCACCATTGTAGATTAATGGATTTGCATTTCTAAGCTGAATAGAATTTATGATTTATGAGTCATGTGTTGGCTCTACTGGTATTGGTTCATCTCAAATATGTTCTGTTTACATTTTCCCTGTATTTTGCTCCTGAATGCTTGTCTATACTTTGTTCCTGTCTAGACTCTACTGAGGGATGGAATGATTTGCATAGTTAGTGTCTAACATATCTATTTGTAAGGTTGGATCCTTGTATACATTGTCTCTGTTGTTTTGATTTCTTTCTTTTTGGATAATTTGGCATTCAATGAGAGGTGAACATGACAATCAAACAGTTTTTTTGCATTTCTGGCCTATCATTACCTCCTGGTTACATAAAAGAGGAGAACATCCCATCATTATATACAAAGCATCATTATCGAGGAACCAGAGATAGCTCTTTTTAGTTTGAGACAAGTGCCAGTGACTTGCCAAGCCAATGGATACTTGTATTTTTTTGCCTGTGTTACCAATCACCAGAAGATTGCATATGTCCTGTCCAGCTAAACCTTGTGGTTTTCATCTTATAAAGATTATCGAGGTAATTTATTTAATCTTTATCAGAAAAATGTTATTCATTCATCTTTTCTACCTGGAGTAACGAATATACTATGAACACAATATATATTTTACTTGCGAAATATTTGAATTGCCTTTCAGATTCTTTCATAGTTTCATTGACAACTGCCTCTGACAAAATGGCAATCTTGACCTGGTGCTGTGACATGATACCTTTATTTGGTGCAACATGTATCTTTCTAGGTAATGCTGCCGTCTTCATTCTTCACTCTTGCAAGAGCTCAAATGATGATACTGCCTTTGGGTCATTGGGTGGGAAAAAAAAGCATATATGCCCCTAGGAGCACCTGCTCCTTTGAGACTGAGATCGCAGCAAGGCTAGTACTCCACAGTACGTCCAAGCTGGGCGATTTTGGCGTGTCTACGACCACGACTTTGGTGAGATACGTGAAGCAATGGGCTACGCAAAGAAGAATTTGTTGACGCAAGATATTTCTGCAGCACAGCCACTTCCTCTAACCCTTCCTACAATTGTTGAGCTGAGCAATCGTCAGTTGGGCCATGGTAGTAATAACGATGATGCTTATGCTGGTTGTTCTTTGGTAACCAGTGAATCATTCGTTCTCTCTTCGGCCGGACAGACCTCAAGAGTCTGCAGCTTGCAACCACTTGCACCCTTTCTGTCATCTGTGTTCTCGCATTGCCCATCTGAAAACTACCCACGTCTCTGTCATTTTCGGTGGATTCTGCCCATAAACTTTGTTCTGTGAGGTGTCCTTTCTGATTTTCTGAAACAATCATGCTCCTCTCCCATGCTCACTATGGTGCATGGAACACACGGTATGCGGTATGCCCGCTATTTCCTGATAAAATGACGTACTCCCTCCGTATTGACATTAGATGATGTTTTATCCCTCCGTATTGACATTAGATGATGTTTTAGATAAGATTGTAGTCAAACATTGGGAATACTCCCTCTGTATATGATTTATACGTCGTTTTAGACAACGGCATGGTCTCCAAAACGTAATTTTAACTTCTCATTTTTTCAAAAATATTTATTAAAAATAATATATGTATATTTTTACAATAATATTTTTAAGATAAATCTATTCATATGGTTTTCACATTTCCAAACTCAACAACTTAAAAATTATTCCTGATTTACATTCCTACGATCTTGTCCAAAACGACATCTAAATCCTATATAGAGGGAGTATAAATCATGAATATATATAGAGCGAGTATAAATCATGAATAACTTTTAAGTCGTTGGGTTTGGAAATGTGAAAACAGTATGAATATATTTGTCTTAAAAAATATTTTTATAAAAGCATACATATACTATTTTTAATAAATATTTTTTAATAAGAAGTCAAAGTTACGTTGTGGAGACCGTGTCGTTATTCTAAACGACATGTAATACCAATATGGAGGGAGTAAGAGTATATATTGGAGAAAAACCAAGAATGTGACACTGACAGACACATTAATTGCATGCTGCAAATCTAGGCCTTGTTTAGTTTTCAACTTTGACATGTCAAGGTTGAGAGCTAAGGTTGAGACTTTGCCACTGTAGTATTTTGTTTGTATTTGTGAATTATTGTTTAAACATTGATTAACTAGGCTTAAAATGTTCGTCTCGTAAAGTATAACAAAACTGTGCAGTTAGTTTTTGATTTTATCTATATTTAGTATTACATACATGTGCTGATATTTTGATGTGATGAGAATCTTCTTTTGCGTGAAATTTGGGGGTGAAATCTGGGAACTATACGGGCCTACTCTCGTTTTGAGAGTGAATTTCACATAAATGTCAGAGCTGTCGAATTCTATAGCCATAAATGTCCATTAATGATAGCAAATTGTCTCGTAAAAAAATCTGACTGACAAGAGGTTGCACATTTTGCGATTACTATGGCCTCATTTAGATCCCAAAAGTAACTTTCAAATTTACTATGCAGAAGATTCTCCGTCATATCAAAATATCATAACATGTATGGAGTACTAAATGTAGATGAAATCAAAAACTAATTACACAGTTTTATTGTGCTCTGTGAGACGAACATTTTGAGCCTAATTAATTAATTTTTGGACAATTTTTCACAAATACAAACGAAATGCTACAGTGACGCAATGATTACGAAGTGACATCAAACTCCTAAATTGGACATCTTTAGGTCAGCTGGTTGTGTTTTTCATTGCTGTTCCTTCTTGTAACGACAACACTTAATTTAAAATAAAACTGTACCTTCTCGCAAAAAAATCTGACTGGTATGGTCACGAAGTTTTACCCAAAAAAGTTTTTTTCCCAAATACATAAACCTAAATTTGATGTTAATAGCAGACAGGAAATAAGTGTACTGCAGACTCCACTTTTGCGTTCATATAAAATTCACTATTTTTGCCAAAAAAAACAAATCATGGGATTCTTATTTTTCTTTAACTCCGTCAACCACCGTATATGGATGCAAAGACGAACTCAGACGGCGGATAACCTCGTGGACGGACGGCTGATATCATCCAAACACTCCTGCCCAAGCACGTGCACCATGCCTCCGTGTGGACCCAGCGCTCGACCCACCTGTCAGTGAGTCACAAATCACATCGCCGGCTTGGACACTTGGCCTCCACGAAAGCCACGCCACGGCGCGCGGCCTCCCGCTGCCGCCGACACGTGGGCCCCGTGGACGCTGCCCCTTTGACCCGCCTCGACGTCGGTGCCGCGCGTAACCCCCTGCCCTCCCCCACCGATCAGGCGAACAACACGCCAAAAAAATATTAAAAAAAAACTCCCCCGTTTTGTTCTTGCGGCGGCGAGGCGAGAGGAGCGGAGGAGGAAGAGGAGGAGGTAGGTTTTCGAAATCCCTCCCCTATCCCCCTCTCGTTTCGTTTCTTTTCGGTTCGGTTCGTTTGGGTTCCTCCGCTGCCGATCCTGACGAGATTGCTTCTCCTCTCCCGTCCCGCCGCCGTCTCTCAGTCGCGAGGAGTTCGAGGAGGATCCGAGATCAGGTACACGTCCGTCCCCTTCCGCTCCTCCTGCGATTGTGGTTGGGTATGTTGGCTCCGTGATTTCAATCTGTTGATGTGATGGCGTCACGCGATCGTTTATTATTTTTTTTTTGCAAGGTTGCTTCATTTTTTCCCGTTTTAAGAGATCGATTGGATTCTAAACGCCGCGATCGCGAATTCCCGTGGCTGTAATCTGTTTCGTGTTGCCGCTCTGGGCTGGTTGGCCGCCTGGCGTTCGCGCGCGGTAGGGTTTTGGGTCTGGGGTTGATGGCGCGCGTCCTTGAGATTCGTGCGGCCGCTGATTGATCGACAGCTATTGCATTGCATCTGATGCGAGGTGGGGGACTGGGGATCTGGGGCTTTTCCCGCCGCGAGCGGTGGGGCATGGTGGTGCTTGGTTTGCTGCAATCTTTGTCGCCACTCGGAGTATGGGCGATTTCTCTGTTTTTGGGAGATAGGATTCTAGGGGAGACAGGATTTTAGTAGGGCCGTTTGCTCGTGATGAGGAACCTGCTCATTCTGTAGTCACATAGTTGTGACCGTGAAGGCTTTTCTGGTTATGGTGCAATAGGATCTGGTAGTTGGCTGGTTTGATTTGTACTGTTGTCTATTTGCTGCTTGAATGTTTGGCCCCTTTGATGAAATCTAAAACTGGACGAGACCATTCTGGCCCCATTGCATCAGTCATTCAGTTGTGTTGCCCAATCATGCTGCGCACCGTTCTGGTCTTATCTTTATGCGTACCTCCATGATGCAATGCCATGCACCCCATCACTGAATCTGCATTGAGACTATACAAGAAAGCTGGTCAGCCAAACTGGCTGACTGACTGACTTTAGCCTCGTCGAGGATTGATTACGTCATGAAGAAACTACAGGATTGCAAGTGTGCTGCATGAACACACTACACATGCCATGGAATCTATTGCACTCAATGGCGTGTGCTTACAATCTGTAACAATATAATTAAAGTTCATGCACCTATTATATTGTTCTATGTCTTAGGTAGTGCCTGCCCCATTGTGGCCCACTCGTGTGCCAACTCATTGCTTTGTGGTTCAGGCAGGCAGGCAGCTCAAAAGGGAACAAAACAACTTATATTTCATTGTTTGGACTCATGTCAGTGAGGGAGTACAAACCAGAAAGAGGTGCTCTGCAAAATTGTACCATCATCTTTGGAATCCTAGATACAAAGATAGAGCATGCAAGTGCACCTAATGATTCATTTTCTAGGAATGAGAGCATACTTAAACCAATCCTTGCAAAAGTGGGGTTTAAGTTCAGAAATTTCATGCCTTGGGACAGCAAAGGATTATTTATGATGTTTGACTAGTACTAGTATGCAGGCTCCAATCTAGGTAGGGGCTGGATGCAATGAATTATTTATGTATCAGTAATATATATATTCTGTTCGACCGATACATATGTTCAATACACTCTATATGGTTTATGAACTGTCTTTGTGGAAAGATGATTTGTAGGTTGTACAATCTGTATTTTTTTACCCCACATACACACATTCTTCACTATCTAGTATGAAAGAAACCAACAGTTGTAACATATATGTGCTATCGTTGTAAACATAACTAATTATTTCAGTATTTAACTAGCTGTTGGGATACATTTTTTCTGAAGATAATTTAGCACCAACATCTTCAGCATATCTATCAATCTAATCTTACTACAAGTACAGATTAATTTTCAGTTTCCACTTGATAGTTTACTAGTTCATGCCCAAACCGTTATTGAAATCTGGGTATTTTAAAAGATAGATCCCACCAGTCAAAAAACAATCGATAGCGCTTAGGGTTGTTGCTGAACATTATCTGTCCTCTGTTACAAGTCTTAATTCTAATCTTAGTATCCTTGATAACACAAAAGCTAAAGGCCTGAGCTGTTTCTTCTTGGTTTTGCAAAAGTGGAGAATCAAAGCATGTTAGGGGCTATCAAGTGATCTTCCTTTGGGGTTTGGTCATGGTCATGCATGGAAGCACTTCCCTAGGAGAGAATCCAAACTAGCTTTTGGCCCCTCAATTTTTTACACGACTCCATGATTTGTATCTGCTTCTCCTTTCACTTCACCCAAGAGAATGGAATGGAAGAGAAGGCATATCATCCTATGGTTTTGAAACCTATATCTTCTCTCCTAGCATCTACTAGCACCACTGCTAGTACTAGTAACTAGCACAGTAACATAAGAGAAAGGAAATAGCTGGAGTAGATAAAAAGCAAAAGTAAATCCACTGATATAAAGCCTCACGGATGAGCATAGGTAAAGGGCAAGGGAAACAACACAGGAGATGCAAAACACAACTGAGAAATTAAAGGGGTGTGAAAAGAGTTCTAAAGAGTGCAGTCAACGGCACCTTCGAGGAATACTACCCTCTTGATTTCACCTTATCTTTATTGAAATTCAAGTATGCTCACCAGTAATTCATCAGCTTCTCACCCTTTGCTTTCTGTCCAGGAATCATTTTCATTTCGTTTTGTGCATGAGAAGTTCATTATAAGACGATGCCATCTTTCTCTGTATTCAAAATTCCCTCTCTTATAACGAAAAAGACGAAGCCTAGTGCTCAACGCTCACAGCTCAGGAATCCAATTGGTTATGTCTTGATTTGAAGTGTTCCCTTTTCCTGCTCTTATTTTCTGACACTTTAATCCATTAATTTTGGTATTATGTGCTTATCTGCCAGTATGCTTTTGCATTTAGAGTAGACATCAATGGACACCTCTGTTATGGATATGAGTGGAGACTGCTACTTTTAGTATACATGGACAAAGGTGTGCACCAGTAGCCACCTTTGTCTCACCCCTTGGGGCCCAAGTGGTACATGAATTGAATTCCTGAAAGATTCCGAGGATGTTGCCAAAAAAATCTCAGATTATTTGCTGAGCTGAAGGGTGGCAACAAACACTTGTTTTTTAACCTATTATTTATTGCATGAACTGCATTGATGGTTCTCTCTCTTAATTTTTCCATTTTGCAAAGAAAAAGTTTCCCACTTATTAGATCAACTTAGTTGAAAAGGACACTCTGCGGTTTCACTACTGTGAGTTTTGCTTTGTCAGCTGCACATCATGCCCCTGCCATGTAGATGTATATGTTGTTGCCAAGCTGTTGAATGCTTTATGCTCCTTTCTCCCCTTGCATTTAGAATATTCACTTGGTGCTGTAATGTACCCATATTCATACTTGTTCCTTCTTATCCGAAATTTCAGCTAGTCCATTTCTGATCCATGCAAAATAGAAAGGACAATTCATTGTAGCCTGGCAGTATTCGCCAAATTTTTAGTGCAATTTTTTTCAGCTATTGATTGTTATGGGACTTATTTATGCCATCTTAATGATAAAATAGCGTCCAGAAAGTTATTTACGTTTTGCCAGTTAATTATGCTTTCATGGAAGGGACTTCTAAATCAAAGGAAAGGCGTTCCAGTTTAAAAAGACTTGCTTGCTTCAAGTTATACTGAATAAATGAGATGCTTGGGCCATCGTCTTGTTGTAGAATGCTCGACAGAAATGGATATAGCCTTGAGTTGATGTGATGGTTGGTTGGAATGGATTCCATGGTCTTTTCTCAATTATTGACAGTAAAAGAAGGCAAAGTTAGCGTCGAATATCAGGAACAGGAATAGCCTTTTCTTAGTTGCAGGAATCAATAGTTACATAGTAGCAATAAGTAAGAATGAGTTCAGAGCAATAGGCATCATTCTCAATACCTAAAGCATTTGCTTATTTGCATCTGTACTAATCTTTGCTCAGAATCTAGTAACTGCTAATTTTAGGTTTTGCTTTTCTTTCCATATGTTTCGTATGATGCTTGACTTGGTCTTGTACACATATCCCAATCACACGTGTGTGGACAGCACTGGAGGGTGACCTGCACAATTTCTCAACTTAATGTGATAGCTGTATTGTTTCTATGGTTATTTCTGCCTTTTGATATAGATATATGGTTGTGGTTTCGTAATGAGGTAAATCAATGGATGATGTGTTTATCCTTAAAAAATTGGATTCTTTAGTTCAGCTGTTAACTATAGCTTATAGCTTAGCTGTATTGACTGAAAATGTGCCATGGAAACAGAAGCATATTTTTACTGTCCTAACATTTTCTTGTTTGAATGCTATACTAATCATCCCCTGAAATTTCATGTAGTGTCACAACCAAATTTTAGAGAAATTTTCTCCTAAAATATTCTAATCACCACAGCAAAGCTAGTGCAAACCAAATTCCCTAAGCACAAGAACACTCAGAAGTGCACATCCCTCCATCCCATGTCTCAAAAGATGTTGCCAGGGCAGGCAGAGATGCAGGGCAAAGGAGGCATTCAAACTCCCCATAATTCTTTTCCCTTTAATGGCTTTCTCTTCTTTTCTTTTCTTTTCTTTAACTCCCCCCTTCTTTCTAGTTTTACGCGATTCCCTTGTTCTTCGCGGGCCAAAGTGCACCTAGAATCAAAGGCACAAAGATAGCTCACCCTCGGTTTCAGCATCCCCTCCAAACTTCACTATAAATACCCCTGCACATACACACCTTGCTGCATCACCATTTCACTCCACAGCACTTCTTCTCCTAGGCTTCAGCAATACAACACCCGAGCCTGTTTAGGTAACTTAGCTTTGTTTTAGTGTGTAACTTCATATATATCTTCTTGGTTGAATTCTGTTTCTTGACCTAAGAGATAACAGCTGGGTTGTTCAAGCATGATGCATGTTTGTTCTAGCTACACTTTGATTGTATAGCGTTTTATCTGGCTAAGTGTGCCCACTTTTGCATTATTTTGACTCTGCAATTTCTGCAGGCAAGATGAACAGGAAGCCAGGAGACTGGGACTGCAGAGCGTGCCAGCACCTCAACTTCAGCCGGCGGGACCTATGCCAGCGCTGTGGTGAGCCGCGTGGAGCTGCTGACCGTGGCAGTGGTGGTGGAGGTGACTATGCAAACTTCGGTGGTCGCGGTGGCTCCTCCTTTGGCGGTGGCTTTGGTGCTGGCTCTGACGTCCGCCCTGGTGACTGGTACTGTTCCTGCGGCGCGCACAACTTCGCCAGCCGCTCCAACTGCTTCAAGTGCTCTGCCTTCAAGGAGGAGGCTGCTGTCAACAGTGGTGCTGGCGGCTTCGATGGTGACATGTCACGCTCACGGGGCTATGGCTTCGGTGGCGGCGCTGCCCGTACCAACCGCCCTGGTTGGAAGTCTGGAGACTGGATCTGCACCAGGTGCCTATCACTTAACTCTTTTTCATTCTGCCTACTAGAATAAAAAAACATTAGTGCTATCCTCTGTTATTTTAGGTTGTGTGTAGCCAATGAATTGACTAACTATTCATGGACGTAGTATAACTCTTCTATGAATCCATGCCCTTATTTTTATCTGCTTGTATACAAATGGTCTGATGGCAGTTGTGTCCTATGTGTGCTTATTATATCTTTTGTTTTAGGCTATTCTTCCATATCTTGGGGTTATATTTACAAATGAGGATAGGGCTATGTTAGAATAGAGAATTTTGTTATCATCCAACTGCTGGAGCAAGAGATGATATAATCCTCTGGCTTTACTTTCTGTCTTCATGGGTGATAATACTAACTAGCTTTTATATCCTCTCTTGTGAGTTGCTGATGTGTAGCTACTGTCTTGCTCTAGTGGATAATTAGGTCAGTGTTTCATACTAGTGGATTTTGTGTGAGAAGGCATCTGCTTGTCGGGAGGTTGTCCCTATCACCATGTTTCAACTTGGATGGCAGCCTACCCTGATCTTTGCATTTTCAATGTTAAAGTAGGCATTACCTTGTGAATTCTGCTTTCTTCTGATGCATATGCGCCTCTAAATATTTGGCAGGTCTGGATGCAACGAGCACAACTTCGCTAGCAGGATGGAATGTTTCAGGTGCAACGCACCACGGGACTCCGGTAGCGCTGCCATGACCTACGATAATTATAACTTGTAAATTATCAAATCTTTGCTCCTTTGGCGCCCGTCGTTTATGATCTGACCTCTGTGTTGCTACAACGTTTGCAGGCACTGAGGTGTAGGAGCGTTGATGGTTCGATGGACCCCCGTGAAGTGTTTGCAGCGACGACGAGCAGAAGCAGCAAGAAGAGTCCTCAACATCATCATAAGAGAGTAGTAGATTTGCAAAAGACATCACCGATGCTCTATTACTAGTTTTGTTCCACCGGCTTTTAGATTTGGTTCTCATTCCCATTTGGGACAGTACCCCGGACCTATGTTTGCTGTTTTAATTCCGTTCATTTTCCCGCAATGTTTGCGCTTGGATCGAGTCATGTGATGTAACCCCCAAAACGCTTGCTTCACAAGTATTAACTAGTACTGTTGCTTCTTAATATTTCCTGCGCGTCTGTTCATATATGTGTGTGCTGTGAGAAACAAGCCTGCTTGGTGGCACGGTGCTTGGCCGGGAAGATGGCAAGAACAAAACATGACTGCTGGGAAGAATCGTTGTCAAGCATAACCCTTTTCCTTTTTGCGGTCATGGCACACGGCGACAGGAACCAATTCAAACGGGTTATTATAAGATGATCAAGCCTCGGTACTTGAAATAACGTTAGCACTTGTGATGATGTTTTTACTCACTTTACTCGGTAAGTATATAGCAAGTGACTGCAACACACGTATGCACGTGTGGCGCAATGCGTCGTGCGGCGAACCAGAACCTCACCTCTCGTTCCCAGAGAGGCAGAGACCCAGAGGGAGGGAGAGAGCTATTTCGTGCGGGCACATAGGGCGCTTTTTCTCGCAGGAGCGCGCGCCAGCACGTGCACAACACACACAAAACCTGAAGGCTGGGCCGGCACTGTTTCTCAAGTGCGATCCATTGCATCGGATGCTCTGTGAACTCTTTTTGAGGCCATGCCCTTGCCTTGTCTTTAGCTCTTTGCAGCTAAAGGCAAGCGCCACGCCATGAGCTAGCTCGACGCATGTGCAGGCCAAGTGATTTCGTTTCGGATAGTGGCCTGCCCGCGTCGCAGAGGAGAGCGCGAAAGATCCCAGTCAAAAGCGACCGGCTCCGTCGTCGGCACCGGCAGCAAAGCGCGCGCGCGCGGCAGCCACCAGCCAGCCACGGCGGCATTGGCCGGATTCCTTCTTCGGTCGCCTCGCCCTCCCCTCCCTCCCTCCCCCGCCTTTCACGAGCTTTATACGACGTGCCACCCGCCTGCTTTGCCCCGCGCCCGCGGCTTCTTTTCTCCCTTTGCCGCCTTTTATCGTGGCGAGAAGCCCTGGGGCAGAGGGGGCGCAGGGCATCCAGGGCCAAAGGCGGCCGCGGGTAACTAAAGGCGGGAGCACTAGCGCGCTGCGTTTGTGTGGCGCGCGCGCTCGCCGCCTTTGGAGGCGCGCCGCCCGGCGCCTGGGCTGGCAGCCGCAGGCCGGCTTGTCTCTTTTGCGGTGGTGGTGATTCTTCGCTCTGAGCCTGCTGCGGTTCCCGCCGCACCTGCGAGCACATTGCACGGATTTTCAAGATGATGGGAGGAGCACAGAGCAGAGAGGCCTTTTGTTTTTTTCGGGTCCTTTTGGACGATGACCATAGCAGGAAGGGCGTTGGCGGAATCCTTGGGGAGGAGGACGAGGACCCATGGCCATGGCCATGCCTGCATGTATAGTGTATCTTCCGGCGAAATTTGGTCGCAGGGCTTTGCAGAAAGGAAGAAACGTCCCGCGTCTAGGAGCCGTTAGTTTTTTTTTAAAAAAAAATCACACACTGAAAACTCTCTGCTCTTTTGCTTTATCGGCCGAATAATCGTTCCGTGTCATGAACGCCGCCCCGGGTCCCGAAATAGACTGCAGCGAGCCATGCCATGGGCACGTTGTTACAAAGGTCAAACATGGGCTGATATACGAAGTTTACGTTCTAATAATTTCAGTTCTTGCTTCTCTGTCCAGAACGCCACCCGGAACTTGGCCGAACCCATTCGTCATGCCGTTGTAGGCTGTTGCCGCAATGGCCACACGGCATCCTGCTCCTGCACATCATTCAGATTTCCGGCACCCACAAAAACTGCTCGTCAGGTATATGGTCGGTCTCTCACAGCAAAACCTCATCACGCCCCTTTCTTTGTCTCCTCAGGAACAGAATCATCAAAATTCACCTTGAGCCTGTCTGGTGGCAGATTCGACCAGATCTCCTTTGGTTTGGCAGCAGTCTCCCGTCTAGGATTATTTTGTAAATGACGTATGAAAATGATAAAAAAAATCAAAACACAAGGATAGCAAAAGCGCAAGTCTAAAGTAGCTTCTTAAACCTTGTAGAATGAAAAGCCGCGAGAATTCCTATGTAGCGTTTGATGCTTCAAAAAAAATGAAAAGGTGCATGGGTTTGAAGTTGGATTGTTCGTTAGCAATAGAAAGAAAGGGAGATGGTGCATTGGAGTTTCGAAATGAAATGGATACAATGGTGCTATAATTCCACACGAATATGGAGGAAACGTTCCTATATTACTACTTCCCTTTTGCTCCAAATCATCCAAAAGGGAACTTGTAGAAAAGAAAATTCTTCGAGTTCAATTCCTCTCCCTACGGTTCTTTTCTTCGGCATTAGCATTTTATTCCAAGTGTTAGACAATGTAATGGAGCGTGGTAACTGGTACGGTAAGCCTAGAGCTAGGACCCTAAACTGTGCTATTTATGAGCCATCCGAAGCACGACGATTTGACACGATTCAAAACACGACACGGCACGAATCTTGAGTCGTGCTTGAGCCGGCACGGTACAAAGATGGCACATTACACTAACATGTAATGTTATCCATATATTTTTAATTATTTTTCCACAAACCTCAAATAACTACTATAATATAAGAAAATCATAAAAATCTACCTTTAATATATGAAATCATATCAACGATTATTTATAAATTAAGAAAACCAGTAGCATTTTCTATGGCCATGTGGCAATCCTAATGTTCACCAACAATATCTAATAGTAAGAGTCATTTAATCCATTAATTTTATAAATTTTTGTATCATATAGAGTAATAGTATATACAAACATATAAACGGCCGCAAAATACAAGCACATATATTTTGAGGGCCGTGCTTGGGCTGGCACGACACGAACGCGGGCCACCGTGCCGCGGGCCGTGCTTGGGCCTAGATAAAAGCTTGTCGTACCGTGCAGACACGACGTGCCTCGCATGCTAAAAGTCTAGGCACGAAGCGGCCCGCGGCACGTGAGGGCCGGGCCGTGCTGGCACGGCACGCCCAAGCCCCACCTCTAGTGTAAGCCTACCTTTGGTGCAAACGAGTCATATAATGTACTTTCCTCGATACACATCTCCAAATTCTGCTCTTTTTTCTCTCGTTCGCGTGTGTTAGTTCGGGGGCACCTATACGGACCATGGAAGCCAGTTAAACAACCTGGCTTCCGATCCATGAGGCCAATTCCACCGTCTTCCACCTCGCGCCTCCTCCACGTCCACCGCCGCCCCGACCGCCGGGCTTGCACGCCGCCCGCCCACCGTTCGCTCCCGCCGCTCCGCCCCGCCCTTCCTAACCTAGTGGCCCTCACCTCCTCCGCCGGCCACACCGCCGGACCTTCCCTCCGCCCCCTCTCTTCTTCTCTATGGCCGACGGCCATTGAAACTCCATACCCTGGCAACCCCGCCGCCCTCGCCGGCGAGCTGCCGAGTGGGGGAAGACGAAGGAGATCGTGTGGTCCATAGGGACGTCAAGTTGCTTCCGTGGCGTCCAGAAGCCACATAGGATTGCAGTGTTAGTTCGGCTAGAACTTCTGCTCCACTAAAAAAGCCCAGTAGGCTTTGGATCCCCAATTGAGCAACCCAAGCAGCCCATTGTTCGCAGGAATGCGCACAGAACAGGCCGCGCGGTGGACCTCCTGCGCCAACGGAAAGCCCAGGTGGGGGAGGGCCTCTCCGTCCCTGCCGCCAGTGTCGGAAAGTGCCCGAGGCCCAGTGGACTTCTCGCCGCCGCTTCGCGAATCGCGACTAATCAAATCAGTCAGAGCTAGGCGACTTCCGACGCCACACCTCACACCTCCCTTTCTCGCTGTTGGCCTGTTGACTATCTATCGCGTGGCCATGGCGCGCATCCTTCGCTGATGCTTCCGTGGTCCACCGATGGCCCCGCCACAGCCCAATACCTTTTTTGAATTCTCGTGTCGCATACGTATAGATTTCTTGGAGAATCCAATTCAGTGGTGCCCGTCGCACCACCAGAATTTCTGAAGGCAAATCTGTTCAGGCCGGCAGCTCTTTGACTGCTAGCAGTAGGTGGAGTGCTGTACTGGAGGCGAGAGGGGCAGCGGGGCTGTCGGATTCAGATTGGCCTATGCGGAGAGGGGAGCGATCGGCGGGTTGATTGCTCGCTCGCCTCCCTCCGAAGTCTGAACGATGGAGTGGGGAATTTCGCTGATTCCAGCGGCGGCGGCGGCGACCGGGAGCGCGCCGGCGCACGCCATGTGTTTGTGGGATTGCGGCAGCCGGTGCTGGTGAGTCCTGGGATTCCTCATTCCTCCGCGTAAGGGAGCCAACGCCCTTGTGCTGTGATCCGAGTCAGGGTCATGGACGCGGTGCAGGTCCTCGCCTCGGCGGCGCAGCTAGTGGGGGCGATGGTGACCGCGGTGGGGGCGCTGGAGCAGGCGGCCGCGGACCTCGCCGAGGCGCCCAGGCGGCTCCAGGTGCTGGAGGAATTCGTATCGGACCTCGACGCGCTGGCGCAGCAGGCGCGGCAGCGGCACGCGCACAAGATGCACGGCCCGCAGCTGGAGCGCCAGCTCCAGAGCCTGGGCAGGCTCATGGACCAGCTCCGCACCAACGTCGCCAAGGCGAGGCAGGTCCTGAGCAGGAAGGGCAGGGGGAAGGGGTTCGCCAGGGTGGTGCGGAGCTCAGTGGTGGGCGACCCGCTCATGAGGTACGTCAAGCTCATCAGGGACGACCTCAACTCGTGGCTGGAGCTGCAGGAGCTGACCCAGAGCGTCGGCGATATCATAGCGTCGACCGCCAGGAGCACGCCGTCGCTGGTGAGGGTCAAGTCCGAGCGCGGCTATCCGGTGTCGAAGAAGTGCGACTATGTTAGGCAGCTGTTGGAGAGGGATGCTGGTCATCGGGTTGTCCTCATCGTCGGGTTATCTGGCATTGGGAAGTCTTGTCTTGCTCGACAGATAGCTTCTGATCCACCTGGTAGCTTTGTAGATGGGGCTATTGAGATCAGTTTTGGGCGGTGGTGCAGCAGAGCAGCATGTAGTGGGAGCAGAAGTGAATACCATAAGCGTCTGGCTAGGAAGATTTGCAAGTTCCTTGTGCAGATCGGTTCCAGGACTGTCAATGAAGAGATGGGAAAAGATCTTGATGATGTCTGTTACTTGCTTCAGATAGCATTGGTCGGGAGAAGCATGCTGATCCTACTTGATGATGTTTGGGAGCAAAACATTGTTGATAGATTCACAAAACTATATGATAATGATTGCCGGTATCTTGTGACTACAAGGGATGAAGCAATCTACGAGATAGCAGAAGCTGAAAAGGTAGAAATATCCAAAGATGATATCAAGGAGATCAGCAAGGAAATTCTTCTCTATCACAGCCTTCTTAGCATCGGAGAGCTTCCGGTATGCTTTACTGTTTTCCGTGTCATCACTTCATTAGTTTCAAGTGCACTATCACATCTCTTAGCTTTCTTTGCTGATACTAGTTTGCATAAGTTCATCTGCTGCTTTAACGAAGGCATCCTTGCTGTAAAAATCTCTAGCTGTACATATGTTTGCATTTCAAGATTAATCTTTGTTAACGACATGTTTAGCTTGGCAAATATGCACCGCATTTTGCACATAGCTATGTATACGTATTCACACAGTCTTTTGTAAGTGACCAATTGTACTAATACTCGCAAAGTAATAAATGTCATAGGCACTTAGTTATGATTTATTTTCGTGAAAAAAGATATGTTACAGAAATTAGAATCACCACAAATTCCAAACCCATGGCTTTTGGATGCTTAACTTCTCTATACTTCACAGCCTGTTGCAGAAGTCTTGCTGGATCGTTGTGGTCACCATCCCCTTACAGTTGCTGTCATGGGCAAGGCTCTCAGGAAGGAGACCAGAGTGGAAAAGTGGGAGAAAGCTATATCCAACCTCTTAACATATGCCACTTGTGCACCTGGGCCAGTTTCATATGTCAATGAGAAAGACGTGGAGAGCACATTGACCATATTTGGATCTTTTGAGTACAGCTTAGAAGCAATGCCAGAAAATTCAAGAAAATTTTTCATAGTTCTTGCAGCTATATCTTGGGAAGAACCTGTTCCAGAGGCTTGTCTGGAATCCATTTGGTCAGCGTTGATGCAGGACAGTTTGTTCTCTATTGTGGTTTCAAAATTAGTAGAAGGCTCACTCATCATCAAACTGGAGGACCAACTGCTGTACCATATGCATGACATGGTTTCACTTTACCTTGAGAACAAAAAAAATGATGCTGTTCGTACTCTTTTATCTGAATCAATTTCTGATTATGCTGCATTAGTGGCTCCTTGGCTTTTCGTTTTTGGAAAAGAATGCGTGAAAGGGGCAGCTGAACAGAAGATGAGATCATTCTTTTCTCTGCTAGAATTCATGGAGATTGAGATTTTATTGGGAAGCACTACTCAAGCTCTCATGACGTGCAGGTCCATATCTAACTTCGAAGAAAGCAGACTTGGGTTCAGCAAAATACTTGGCCCTCGAATAGCAGAGATAATTTCAGTAGGTTCAGCAGATCTCATTTTTGCAATCACTAGGGCCATCACAGTTATATTTTTACAAACAGAAGACTACATTAAACTTGCCCAGTCTCTTGAAACAGCAGGTTCCATAGATAAATTAATTGATCTTCTTGGTGTCTGCGAAGATACTTCAACCCTAGCCAACTTCTGTTATGTTCTTGCCAAGGTATCCGAGCATGTTGATGCCACAATTGCTGAAGAAATTTTATCGAGAATTCCCATGCATCGAATAGCAGATCTCTTGTCTCTAGAAAATGAACAGTGGCATGAAATTGTGTTTACAACTCTTGCATCTTTGACAAAAGTTGGAAAGTTGAAGGCTGTTGAGACCATGATTGAATCAGGTGTTGACAAGAAACTTCTTGTGCTTCTAGGCAATGGTTCTGAGATCTCACAGCATCACGCGATTATCACGCTGAAAACATTCTGTGAGCTTGGTGCTCCACTTCAAGGGTGCATGGGGCCTGCAGTGCTGGTTCATTTGCCCTGGCGTGCCCGGATCAGTTTGGAAAGATTTGTTTTATTGGACCAAAGTGTATCTCCATCACCAAGGCCTCAACAATCTTTTGAGGTGATTCTTCATAAGATCCTACAAAGAGACAATAAAGATATCATCGAAGCCATCCAAGGTTTATTATCTCTTGCTGAGAGGGCAAATGATACGAGGGTGCAAGATCTCCTTCTGGGAAGCAATCTGTTTGATAGGCTGGCATTGCTGCTAGAACGCAGAGAAGTCGAGAGCAACCAATTAAGGTCTCAGAGTGCCTTTCTGGTGATGAAATTGGCCTGCACTGGTGGGGAGCCATACGTCCGTAGGTTCCTGGAGCTCAATATTATTCACGAGCTCATCAACATGATGCAGTGCAACATCGATGAGCTCCAGGATTCAGCATATAATGCTCTCCATCATATCGTTTCTGCAAAGGGTGGATCCCTTGTCTTGCAAAGATTTCTGCAACAAGGAACCATAGAGAAGTTGGTCAGCTTGCTCGGCCGCAAGTCACTGAAGACGAAGGATCTAGCCATGCAGCTTCTGGTGGAAATTGCGGTGGTCGGGACCAAACCCTGCATCGAGAGAATGCTTGCTTCCCAAGTCGTCGAGAAACTCGTGGCCCTTGAGAAAGCTGGCCAGCCTTTCAGTGGCGCTGTGTCGAGGTACATCCAGGGGTTGAACATGTGCAAGAACGTCCAGTCTGCTGAGAGAGCGGTGATGAAGCAACATATCCTGAGGAAGGTGAGATCAGCAGTGAGAGGTCATGAGCTGGAGGCAAGCCTTGTGGCCTCTGTGGAGGCCTGCATCGCTGAAGGCTCGAAAGGCGCGAGCAGTAGCAGGAAAAAGAAGTAGCATTTGGGTGCGCGTTTCAGCAGCCAGAACATACATATTACGCTTGATGCCAATTGCTTATTCAGATAATCGTTGGTTACTGTGAATATACTTGTTTCGATATTATTGATGTTTTGCATATGCTGATAGTTCTTCATGATCCTTTTGGCATCCTGTTGGTCTTTGCAGATCGATGTGGGTTTCAGCACTGACAACTTAAGAAACCAGCGGTCGCAAACAAAGTCCAATGAGTTCTGAAGAAGATGCAGGGTTGAGGTATGCTACTCACTATTGGCAAAGACACCACCTGATGCAGTGACCGAAACATCGATGACTGGTTCGTGTTCTTTGTGCGCCGTGGGCTGGGCCAACAATTAAGCCCGTCACGGCTTCAGGTTGCTGAAAGCCTGAAACTGTTGAGGTGCTCGTTTGTTCTTCGGTTTGTTTAACTGTTTTGCTTTGGCTGCTAGTACCTCTCTTGTTTCTCTTCGTTCATCCGTAGTCTTGCGCGCGGCGGCCTCTTGCAAACTGGCCCATCGAAGAGAGCGATAGCGTTATCACAGGCCAAGCACAGAAAATACCAAGATGCCTTAGTATCTAGCCAGCTTTAGTTACCTGCGAATTATCTCGTGTGTGATCTGCCAGGTCTTACCGTAATCGCATCAACATGCGAGCATGGTTTGAAGCTACAGTAACATCTTGGTCTTGGGTGGGACACCAATATAATACCAAGCCAGCTAGGTACCGTGCAGGCCGGTACTTTTGCCATCCTTCCATCCTTGGTCACGTCAGGAAAGTGTGCAAACAGGTCAGATAAATATCATAGCTCTTCATAAAACGTCAGGGCTTCGTCAGGTGATACCGTGATACATACACGATGCTCCATCCGTCTCAAAATATAAGCAGCGGTCAAACTTGACACAGTCTCCCATACTAACTTTAGTATGAGAGACTGTGTCAAGTTTGACCGCGGCTTATATTTTCAATACCATAATGTTTGTAGCAACAAAATCATAGTTATATAAAAGTACATTTAAATACAAATCTAATGATATTATTTTTGTTAGATAAAATGTTTATTATGAAAGATTAACTATAAGTCAAAACTTTTAAAGTTTAAATCTTGAATTACGTGCGCGCCTTATATCGTGCAACGGAGGGAGTAATTATTAATGTCCCTTCCGAAAAGAAAAAAAAACACTATTAGGTGTTGTCAGAGTATGACATGCCGGGCCGAGACGGGCAGCGGCACGGCCGTACGATAATCTAGCCGTTCCCATATTAAGCTAATCCGCCCCGTCCCCGCCGGCCGCCGGCTAGTGGTTTCCAGGCGAGCAAAACGCCTCGCTCGCGACGTGCTTTCCACCGACACCATGATTCGGCTGCTTCCGATGTCCGCCACTCCGCCAGCTTTTTCTCAAAATCGCCCAACCCTTTCCGCGCGCTGCCGTTATATACCGCGCCAGCAGGCACGAACATTCTTCAGCAGCGATCGAGATGGCCGGGTTGCAGAGGTCGGCGCAGACGTTCCGGAGGTCGGGCTCGTCGGGGCTGGTCTGGGACGAGCGCTTCCTCACCGACGACGACGGCGCCGCTGCAGCCAAGGACGGCGGCGGCGCGTGGGGGCGGCGTCGGCAGCCGGAGCTGCGGCACTCGCGGAGCGTCGGCAGCGGCATGCTGATGCGGCGCGGCGAGGCGGCGGAGCACGGCGGCGACAAGAAGCGGACGAAGCTGGCGGTGCTGGCCAAGGCCAAGCCGAAGCAGCACAAGGACCAGGACCAGCGGCGGCTGCGGGAGGAGGAGGAGGTGGTGGCGCCTGGCAGCACGGCGTTCCGGACGAGGGACGTGGCCCCGGCGGCCGAGCCGCCGTCGCCGAGGGTGCCCGCCGGCTGCTGCGCGCCCTGCGCCATCTTCCGTGCCCCCGGCGGCGCCGGCACTGCCTCGACGGCGACGCCGGCGCGGCGTGCCAAGCCCCGGAAGCGGTAGGCCGGAAAGGGGAAGTCGCCGTGCATGCATCAATAATTGTGCGGTCGATCCACGAATTAAAAGGTGACGAGGTGTAAATTGTAATCGAGTGGTGACTTAGTAGTGGCCGCGGGCGGTTTGGGTTCTGATCAAGTTCTGAATAAGTTTCGAACGGGCACATTTAGATTTTCTACGTGAATCTGCTCAAATAAACGGGAACCCGCGCCCAAGGAACGTGTGCGTGCCTGTTCGTTTTTTTGAAACTAACAACGTGCCAGAATTATATTTATATAGAAGGGAAAAGTCTGGTTTACACCCTTCAACTATCACAAAAGTCTGATTTTCAACCCTTAATTATAAAACCAGACACTAAGAAGTATCCAACTATCAAAATCGAGCAAATCCGGTCCTTTAGTTGGTTTTAAAGTGGTTTTCTATTTTATAAAAAAATTAAAGAAAAATGTTTTAATTTAAAAAATTCATAACTAATTCATTTCATATCATAAAAATATGAAACCAGTACTATTATTTTTCTGAAAATATAGTCCTTCTACTAGTGCACTACCTCGAATCATTGGATATTATTCATTTATGTTCCTAGTGCTTTATTAATTTTTGTAAAAACACTTGTAATAGGAAAAATAAGATGTAAATAACTCAAAGAAGAGCATGAACCTATATGTTACATATTTAGAAAAATCGGTGTACCAATTTCATATTTTTTTTGGTTTGAAATGAATTAGTTATGAATATTTAGGTTAAACCACTTTTCTTTAAATGCCTATAAAATGGAAAATCACCTTTAAAATCACTCAAAGGGTCAAATTTGTCCGTTTTGATAGTTGAATGGCCCTCAGCATCCGGTTTCATAGTTGAGGGTTGAAATTTATACTTTTGCGTTAGTTTGATGGTGAAAATATGACTTTTCCCTGTATAGAAAGGGCGGCCGTTCGTTCTTTAGGCTTATTGTTTTTTTTTGTTTGAGCAACAGCTTACCGGTTCAATTGAGCTATGCCCACGAGTCAAGATGCCCTGCTGGGTTTGCTTCCAAGTTCATTTGGATATTATGGTTGACGAATTCACATCGACGCACGCTTTAAGTAACAGCCAAACGCTGCTGTCTCTGAGTTGTTTTTGGTACTGGGTGGGAGCAGGGCCCGCCGATGTCACCACGTACACCCACAAGCACCAAACACCAGCCCATGAGCCCAACAATATCTTTCTAGTCGGGCCATAGCCCCATCACGCCCTTGCATGTTAGATGGTTTGTTTGTCGACAGCAATACGTCGGTGGCCGATTTTTCTCGATATCGTAACCTAGTCGATCTCTCGTTGACATCCATACGTGTTTATATAAACATACATGATCATCTATGTTTGCACTGTGTTTTAAAAAATAAAATACGCCAGGAGCACGCTCTTTCACGACAACACGGATCGACCATTGCATATCTGGTGGAATCTAGCCAAGTGGCTGGCTGGCTGCAAGCAGAAACCCACTCTTTTTTTTTGGCACGAGGAAAAGCTGATGGATGGCGGCGAATAAAGTCATCAATTTATTGGTATATTCGCCTCTTGTAGAAATAGAATCCGCCGGGATACGTGGTGCCACCCAATGCGCATATCTTGCATGGCTCATGGTCCAAGTGAATCACGCCAAACACGTTAGATGAGAGGAAGAAAATAAAATGAAGCTATGCTTCGGTTGTGCCTTAAAAGTGTCTACGCAATGCAATTAAATCAATTCTAAGAGAACTTCAACGGTCTAGCTAAAATTAGACAGTCAAAATTATGATTTAGCTATTATATAAAATAAAAAGCAACTAAAAAAGTAATCAAACCCAACGATCCCTCTAAATTTAACACCCTCTGTATTTAAATACCGTGGGCAGCACATTTTTTCTCTCTTTCTCCCTCCCCGGTCACTCTCTGTCTCCTCCCTCCCTCCTCCTCTCTCCCATCTACTGTGTCACCCCTTTCCCCTGCTCCCCCGTCGAGCCAAGGCCAGCGGCCGACGACGGCGAGGTGGGCGGCAGCGCACGGGCGGCCGTGGGCGGGGGTGGCGGCGGCGTGTTTGGTGCACGGGCGGCCGCGGACAGCGCGGGCGGCGCCGGCACGACGAGCCAGGTGCCCGAGCGCGGCGCAAAGACGATGAGGGGCCCGTGACGTGAAGACGGCGACGGGACCGCGACGAAAACGGCGAGGGGGGACCGCGGTGCGAGTGGGGAAGGCGCAGGAAATCGTGGACACGCCACACAGAAAGAGGGGATAGCCAGGCGGACGCGCTCGGTAAATTTACCGAGGGAAGAGGAGGAAAAAGCGAGCAGGATGAATTAGCGATGTTTCTTTTTTTGTGAGAAAATTAAATATGACCCGTCTGTTGGAGTTGCATAAAGACGATGATGGATTGATGGCACGATACGAAGGACACGAGTAATTGGACACGAGTAATTGCGATTGTTAATGGCGGCGGGGACCATGCATATAGCCTGAAAAGGCGCCGAGTTGGTGACAAAGCTTTCGTAAAGCACAGTCACTAATCAGAGATTACCAAGAAAAAAACCAACGTCGTTATTAGCAGCAGGAAACGGATCAACGGAGATGGCCGCGCGCGCATAACCCATGGCCTCCGCTGGCCGCTCGATCCCGCCTCCACGACGCCGACGCGCACGAGCGGTGGCTCGCCGCCGCCGTCCGTCTCCGTCCACTTCACCGACGCGACGCGCTCGTGTGGTCTTCGCGTGGCCGACGACGGGCCAGCGCGCTCCGCCTTTCACCGCGGGCCGCGCGGGGGAGGAGGAGGGGCCTCAGCCTCACGCGAAAGCGGCCGGCGCGCCGGCCCACGGGAACGGGCTGGGCCCACGCGTCGGTGTGCCGGGCGGGGGAGCGGGAGGGCCGGAGCGCGGCCACGTAGCGGCGCTGGGCGCCTTGAGATGGCGCCGGCGAACGCGTGGTCTCGGCGGCGGCCACGCGGGCGCCCTCGCGGCCGTGCGATCCGTGGGAGGCGGACGGCTGCGCCGCGCCGGCTAAAACCCCAAACCCCCCAGTGGCGTGTCGGGCAATTAATGCTGTCGCTGGGAGCCAGTTTCACAGAAAAGTCCATCCCACATCTAGAAATCACGCTCTGAGGACCTCGTTCGCCGTGCTTGTGCTGCCTAGGGATCTGGATGTAAATAGATAAGCGTCTGTATGGGATTTTCGGGACAAGTGAGGTGCTGATCGGTAGAGTTTCTGTGGTGCCAAAAAGTACGCGTTGGTCCATACAAGCAAGCGGCCAAGCGACGAGCTGAGGGAGGGAGGGAGAGGAAGGATCCCAGGAGAAGAGAGAGGAGGGAGATAGGGAAGGAGGAGGAGCAGGCGGCGGCGCGCAGCGGCGAAGGCAAATCTGCAGGACCTGATCGAGGCGGCGGAGACGGAGAAGGGATCGGAGGCGGCGAGAATGCAGGAGCAGGCGGCGAGCTCGCGGCCTTCCAGCAGCGAGAGGTCCTCCAGCTCCGCGCACCAAATGGACATGGAGGTCAAGGAAGGCAAGCAGCGCGCTAGCTATACCTCTCTGGCTCTCTCTACATACCACCGTGTGCCGTTGGACTTGCCTGCTGTCTCTATGTCTTTGTTATCTTTGCTGCTATGGTTTCTTGGATCTCTGCTCGTGCGGCAGAGCTCTTTTCTGCTTAGGATCTTGTTTATTATCTTTTCGTTTCCTCTTTTCACGCAACGTCGACGCGGAGCTGATTGAGCTATGTGTCTGATTGGTTTGCAGGGATGGAGAGCGATGAGGAGATAAGGAGAGTGCCGGAGCTGGGGCTGGAGCTGCCGGGCGGCGCTTCGACGTCGGGCAGGGAGGCTGGCCCGGGCGCCGGCGGCCCGGACCGCGCCCAGTCGTCCACGGCGCAGGCCAGCTCGCGCCGCCGCGTGCGCAGCCCCGCCGACAAGGAGCACAAGCGCCTCAAAAGGTGTGTGAGATTTGCTCCAATCCTAGCAATAGCTAAGCACATCACCTGCGACTTTCAGTCTTCCAGTTCAAAAAAGAAAAAAAAAGTAAAGCAATAGTGGAACTGTGGAAGTATACTAGGAATACAAATACACTTCTGCACATTCGGCAGTTTTTTTTTTTCTGCTGCAAGTTGATAGTACGGAATTCAGCCCAAAAAGCAACCCCAAAATGAAATAAAAAAATAACTGCACAGTTTTGTTGTACTCTGCGAGACGAATATTTTGAGCCTAATTAATCAATTTTTGGACAATTTTTCATACATACAAACGAAATGCTACAGTGACGCAATGATTACGAAGTGACCTCAAACCCTCAAATCTCCACCCCATATTTTGCATCTAAACAAGGCCTCAGTTGATTTGTTTGGTTGGGAGGGCTGGCCCATCTGTTGACAATATAAAATATCTTTGGTGACGTTTCATGTATGCTAGCCATGCATGATTTGGATTTAGTTGTGGACCATACTGTATCCACATCAGAATTAGGTCCCCTTTGTGGAGTTTAGATAAGAAACGAGTGCTTGTGGAGCTAGGTGGTTGGAAGACTATGCTTTCAAAAACATGAATCTTATTGCTGGGATTGTTAGCTGCAAAGTAAGATCGTTAGACAGTGACGCTCAACTTGTAATTTGTTGGAATTGTGCTCGTGCCTTTCTAGGGGCAACATTAGGAAAGGTGGTTCAAACAAATAGTATTGAAGGCGCCTGCTGAAATAAATCAATGGGTTGGGCTGTATATCTCTATGAACGGTGCGTGATGTGCTACCTGCTCATCTGAATAGTTTGGTGGGGCGCAATGCAAGCAGATAACAGTTTTGGACATGCCAAATGATTCGTATAATAGCATCAGTATTGGTCCCACAACTCTTGATGTGATGCCAGTGTACCTGACAGAGTCAGCTTGGAGCTTTGGACACCAGTGGTAGTGTCTGTATGAAACTTTTCCATCAGTACAATGGGCACCGTTGTATTTATGGTCTGTTGGTATATGAAACTCAGCTATGTCATTAAACATGAACATCAAATTATATTAAAGCCCGTGTTGTCCATAACAAACCAATGTTAGTACCACGTTGGAATGGGTAAAACATATATAATGTTTCTTTTCGAGAACTTGCATGAGCAAGCATTTCATTAATAAGAAGAGCTTGTTACATCCTAAAGAGGCGACCTAAGCACAAAAAGCGGAATTACATTACTAGAAAACAGAAGAAAAGATCTAGAGCTAGTAAACGAGAGAAACTAGCTATTGGGAAACATAATATTCTCCGTTTGCTCAGAGCCCTATACCCGAGCTTGCAGAATATTCTCCGTTTGCGGACCAATTCCAGATGAAATGGTCTGGAGCATGTGTAGGTATTCCTGGGGCTTATAGCAACCAACTAAGAGTTTAGCTTTGCACATTTTGCATGCCTGCTCATTCAATCAGTCTTATATCATCTGAATTTTGGAAAACATTTTTTCTTTGTTCAATTCGAACTATTAGGTGAATTGGTGTTAGATTAATATGAATTCTTGGAGAACGCCAAATTTGTCGTGATCCATATTTTTTATTATTTCATTTATGAAGTTATCAACCCTCTCCTTTTTTTTTGCCCAACTTTCTTGTATGCAATTTGCAATCTGCATACAATAGTTAATCCCGTCTTAGGTTCTGGAAGCTGTCTTGATTTTCTACATATGTTTTTTACTTGTGAAGATTACTGAGGAACCGGGTGTCAGCCCAACAGGCAAGAGAGAGGAAGAAGGCTTATCTGACTGACCTAGAGGTGAAGGTGAAGGACCTGGAGAAGAAGAACACGGAGATGGAAGAGAGACTCTCGACCCTCCAGAATGAGAACCAGATGCTTCGACAGGTACATTTTGCATTGGTTTTGCTATGTATTTGGCACGTAAAAAAGTTGCATACCGTTTGGTTATGGAGCATTCTGTTTATGAACCGTTAAGCTTCAATGGTTATGGAACTAATATATTGTTTGTACCATCACAACTAAAACCACTGTCTTGTATTCATTGATCATGCAATTTGGAATTGTTCGGGGGTGCAAGGTTTTTATTTTGATGGTGACAAAACAGAGAGAGATTGGCATCAGTGGTATCATGCAGGCATATATAGAATCGAACATGTTCTGATTGGAGTTTTTCTCCCTGCGCAGATACTGAAGAATACCACTGTAAGCAGAAGAGGGCCAGGCAGCACTGCTAGTGGAGAGGGCCAATAGCACAGAAGATGACAGGAAAAATAATGATGTTTTACGACAACACAAACTATATTCATGTGGATTTGATTTGGTCAGGGCGTTTTCTGGCCAATGAAGAGAACCCCAAAAACTGGGGTGAAGAAATTGTGCAGACGGTCATATAGTATCTCACTGTATTACTATCCGATGTGCAGATTGTTCAGGAAAACTCTTGTGGAATGGTTTAACACGTATCATATCATTTTGGAACGTTTAACATGCTTTGGATACCCCCTTCATTTGCTATTAATTTCTTTTTAGTGCAATATTTTGTAAATGAGATTGTGGATGTGTTGGAGTAATCAGTATCATCAGTTCTAGAACTAGCGTGCAAAACACTTGCGGAACATAGCTGCAGCATTTGCGTTCATGGTTGTAACATTTTGCTCAGAGCCGAAAGCAGTGAGCGGCAAAGGAAATAGGCAAACGCTGTTAAGCCTAACATGTTTTCCGGTTTCTCAAGTTCAGTATCTCCAAAAGTCCTGAATGGCACCCCTGTATGTTTTAAACTGCACATGTTATTTTCAATTTCAACAAGAAAAATATATACAGACCACACAGTCGATCTTGAGTCTTCATGCATGGCTTGCCTTGCGCAAATGGTTTTTCAGTATCCCAAAATCTAGACGTAGAGCACTCGCGGTGTAGTCTTAACCCGAGAGCTCTTTAGATTTGGAAAAGAAAAGTATGTCCGAAATGAAAATGAGACTAAAAAAGAAAAAAAAACAGAGAAGGTAACAATCAAATAAAAAAAAGGAGCAAAATGCACGAGGAGCCACTAAACTTGTACCAAAATTTTATCCAAATCACTTAACTTGTAATTGGTACACAACCCATCATCAAACTTGCATCTTTGTTCACCGAAGGTCCCTTTTTTCACGTGTGATCCATCTGCCAGCTGGCAGCGATGACATGGAATTGGATTGTGCTAGCTAGAGTGGATGACATGGAATCAGGTCGAACATGTAACGCTTGTGAGGACTAGGAGGTTTGCACAAGTTACGTTCTGAAGATCCACAATTCACATTGAGTTTACTTCTCACACAATATATGAAAATAGTGAATTTACAACCTCACTAAAATTGAGTCCATCTTCAGACTATAATTTAAAATTCACACATAACATATAAAATACATGAACTTTACACAAATGTCAACCCAATAAATATGTTAAAAAGTATTATCCTTCTCTATAATATGATAGCATTCTATAAAAACAACGATATTTTCTAAATTATGATATTTACTGGTCCTGAGAGAAACAAGAAGAAACAGAACTAAATGGGTCACATAATTCTTTATAGGGGGTTTTTGTGAAAATTTATCCTGTCATGGTGGATTTATCCGCTTACATGGGATGGCAAATCCTTATGTGTTAAGAAAAGAGTAAATTGCACCTACCAACGGTATCACTTTGATCTAATAAGTTGAAAAACACGCAAACTGGTGCAGAAACTTGTCAAGTTTGTGCATGTACAGTCACATGTACATTAGATAGCGTATTTTGTCATGACGTCAAACCATGAGAAGTATAGTGTGGGTCACAAGTATTAATTTTGAGGAAACAGAGGGCTTCTAATCCCCAGATCTGCTGCTCCTACAATACATCTAACTGGTAAATTTGGTCAATTAGTGTACGCCATAAAAAAGTGTCAATCAATGTATGCCCTAAAAAAAGTGTCAATCAATGTACAACTCTCCTAGCATAATTATTTAAATAATCAAATATCAAATGAAAACATACATACATGTATTAGAAAAATCATGATGCCAGCAATGCTTAAGAAAGTTTAATAAATACAATCTGCTCATTGTTCAATCAATTTAAGATATGAATATGTATCAATAAAACAAAAAAGTTTAAGAAATATTTTTGCTCACGAGGCCACTGATCCACCACCTAAATACCATATATATGTAATTTGCTCAACCAATTTTTTATTTTAGCTCTCTACCACCTAAAAATTAATACTTGTGACCTAAATTATAGTCTATGTGGCCTGTCACTATGATAGAATATGCTATGTTGTGTAGTTTTAACCGTGCATACACACACTTGCCAAGTTCATGTATCTATTTGCATGGTTTGCGACTTGTTGGACCAAAGTGATACAATCACATGAGTTGTTGTATGGTGGGCTTAATTTACTCTTAAGAAAAGGACCTTGGGTGAACCTTGTTACAAGTTTGATGGTGTGATATACACTATTTTCAAGTTAAATGATCCACCTGAGAATCTGAGAAAAGTTTAGTGATGAGCTATACATTTTACTCTAAAAAAAAGTAACTCCCGAATCGGAAGACCTCCACCTCCGGCGATCTCATCTTCTTCGATGGACACCTCTTCTCCGACGATCTCGAAATCGGGTTAGAGTTTGGGGTTGGGGTTAGGGTTTCGGGGTTTGGGGCTGGGGAGGGGATCTATGTTCGCCGGATCTAGAGGGATGGTCGAGGGAGGATGGAGGACAGGCGGTGGCGGTAGGCGCTGGGCGGGACGGCGAGGCGGCGACGGCGCCGCTCGCCGCGATGGTGGAGTTGGGCGGTTGGGCCAGGTCGGGATGGCGGGGGCGTCATGGCCGAAGCGGTTAGCGGCGAAGATGGTGATCGATTGGGCGGTAGTGGATCCGACGGCGGTGGCGCCGCCGGAGCCGAGAGGGGCGGCGGCGGCGGCGGCGGCGGGGGAGCTTGTGGATTCGAATCGAGGGGGAGGAGAAGGGTGAGGGAGAGGGAGGTGGAAAGGGGCGGGCGAGGTTAGTGTGGGCGGCGGCGGAAGGCGGCAGCGAAGGCCGCGTGGGCGCCGCCGGAGCTGGAGGCGGTGTGGGCGGCGGGGGCGAGAAAGGGTGGGCAGCGACGCGGGGCGAAGATGAAGAGATAAGGTCCGGGGGGAGGGGACTCTTGATGTATGTTTATCGGGAGAGGGCCTTCCCTCTAGTTGCCTCCTTTCAGTATAAGAGATTTCCGCTCTCAAACAAAGTTGTCTCTATTCCACCTTCGCATTTCTGTTTCAATGCATCACGTCTTCTCCATTCTGAGTCGTTGACATAAATTTCATGGTAATTATCTCACTTTTCAGTTCTCACCGGATCAGATTTCCCTCGGGGATACTAATGTAGTTGATTTCTTCTTATTTAATAATACGTAGTTCTCTACGTGCTCAAAAAAAAAAACCTAATGCAGTTGGCCCCAACCGTCTGTAGTTCATCACATTTCCTTAAACATGCGTCAACTCAGTGAACGTTCCTCCTCTACTACTACACTTTATAAGGTGATTTGCCTAGCTCGATCGCTGGTCTGTCCACGCAGCAAGGATGCATTTGGTTGGGTCGTGGCTTAAAAAAAAAAGCTGCTGTGAGCTCTGGGCTGTAAAAAAACAGCTGTGAGAAAGCAGCTGTGAAAAAAGCAGAAGACCGTTTGGTTAGATGTGCCATCAAATGTAGGTTGTGTATGAAATACCTATAATGCCCCTGAAAACCTGTGGACATGTTTATGTTTATATGGAAATTACTCGTAATAAAATAATTTGATCACTAATTCACGTAAATATAACTGTTTAAGTAAGGTAAACTAATAATTTTTTAAGTTTTTCATTCTTAAAAAGTGGTTTGTCCACGTAAATAGAACAATATCTATCAAAGGGGACAATGAGATGGATCATCCCTCATCATAACTAGCCTTCTCTGGCACTATTGTTAGGATGCATACGCCTTTTGAAATATGCTCCGGATGCATTCATAATATTTGTTGGATCTACTGACCACAACGTAATATTGTACTGTAGAGCTCTGCATTCATGAGCATGCATAACCACTAAATGAGAAAAGAAAATAATCGTCACAACTATCAGCACCACAGCTCAATGAAACATCTACCGATCTACGCACAACGCATACTATGCAAGTTACTGATCTGACACTAACAGGTCCTAAGTAAGGGTGTAACACCCAAAAAATGGCCCATTTAAAATTTTTAGTAATTAATTAGCTTTTATTTTAATTGTTCATATTTAATCTAGGTTAAATAAATTATTTATGAATAATAAAATCAAATATAAGTTGTAGAAATATTTTTGTTGCATTCATGCTGCTGCACTGTGTTTTGGTTGTTGGCAAATTAAGTTGGAATTTAAATCCTGTTTAAATTCGAAATTAATTTGCATTTGTTTGAGCCCTAGAAAAGTTAATTCAAACCGGGTTCACTTTTCCTCCCTAAACCTTTCCCTCGGATCACTTTCCCCCCCTCTACTTCTCCCTCAGTCCAGCCCAGCCCCCTCCTCTCTTCTCCCCGCGCGCGGCCCAACTCCCCAGTCCGCCCAGTCGCGCCGGCCCAGCAACTCCCCTTCCCGCGCGCCTACGGCCCAGCTCCCCGGCCGGCTCGCTCGCCCCCCTCCTCTCTCTGACGCTGGCACGCGAGCCCCGCGCATCAGGGCCTCCTTCCTCCTCTCGCCCGCGCCTCCCTCTTTCCCCGGCGGCAATTGCGCCACTCTGGCCGGCCTCCCCGTGCTCTTCCCGCGCAGTGGACCCGACGAAGCTTCGCCGTACCTTCCACCCGCCTCTCTTTCCTTCCCCCGCCCCGCTCCCTTCCTTTCCCGAGCGCCCAAGCAAGGAAGGAAGCTCCGCCAAAGGAAACACCCGCCCGATCGCCGTCCGTCGCCGATCTACGCGATCCGCCCGCCAAGCACCCCCTCCCGAGGCTATTTAAGCACGACCGCAGCCCCTCGACCCTCATCCCCAACTCCCATCGAGCCCCAAGCTCACCAGCCCCCCCTCGCCTTGCGCCATACCTCTCTGGCCGCCACCGACGAGAGACGCCACCACCGCCCTTTGCTCAACAAGAACCCGCCCCGGAGCTTCCCGAGGAGGTAGGGAACCTGCCCGAGCAAGCCCCACGTTCTTTTTCCGCTTGGAGCACTGCCTAATCGCTCGCCGGTGTTGCTCAGAGCCGCCGGAGTACCCCGCCTCGACGTTCGCACTCCCCGCCGCCCGATCGACGCCGAGAGCCACTCAGGTGAGCTCGCCGTTCCACGCTGAGGCTGTAGGGCCCGACCGCTCGTCTTTTGGAGCCCTGTAGCGCCGGGATAGCTTCGCACCGGCGAGCCCCCGCTACGAGCAGTGGCGGCGCCGCCGCGCTCCCTGTTTCCACCGGCCGCCCCTCGCTTGAGCTGATCCGGACCGTCGGATCGAGATCCGACGGCCCACGCTCCTCCCCTGCCCGCGGTTAAACCGCGCGTAATGGTCAGCCGGGGTTTTCTTTCTAAAGAGCCCCTGTGTTCTTCGAGATTCAACCCGCGGTCCAGGAGACTGCTGCTGAGTTCCCTGAGGACCTGCCGTACTTCTGAGTTGCGCTCTCCTAGTCATAGTCCCTGTGGACTGCGGCTCCGCTTTAGATGAGAGTTATAGACTTCCGCTGCAATGAATAATTATGTCATACTCTGATGTAAACTATTTTATTTCGAGCATTTGTACTTTGTTTATCATATTTATTCGTTGTATGTGTTCTGTGGACTTCCTGGGCACACATATGGCCGCATTCGGGTTTTGTGAAAATCTGGGTGTGACAAAGGGCCTGTTTGGATCGACATGGCAAGAGCAAAAAATAGTAAAACTTTTACCTAAAAAAAGATGGAAAAAGTTTTGTCATTAAGGGTGTTTGGATCCAATGGAAAAAACCCATTTAAACTCTATCTCCCTCCTTTTGCCATAGGGGTGTTTGGAGGCAAATGGCAAACGTTTTGTCTTTTTTCCCAATTTTATAGCAATGTTGAGCAAAAAGATTTTTGCCATCTCATTTTTTATTTACCCTTTTTTCATGAGATGTTTGGAGGCAAATGGCAAAAAAAATGATAAAATGGATACTATTTACCATTTACCCATGGATCCAAACACTCCCTAACAAACACAACCATCTGACCGATGGAATACAACTAAGGAACAACCGTAGGCTGGAAGCCAGAATGCGACCGCCGCACGAAGCTCTTCCCGCCGAAGTCGGCCGCCGCCGCCTTCCGCTTCTTCTCCAGCTCCCGCTTCAGCAGATCCATCGAGGAGATGGACTTTGGCGCCCCCTACCAGGATGCTTTCCAGGAGTGGGAAGAGATGCAAGAGGAGGAGCGCCTGAGGCAAGAAGAAGAAGAGGCGGAGCAACAACAGGGAGAGCCCGAGGACGAGGAGATGGAGCCCGCTGAAGAGCCAGAGGAGTAGCCCGTGCCAGTTCAGCTAGGTGGCGGGAATGCTGCCGGAGACCCAGATGGTGATGACAGTGGTGATGATGATGATGAAGACGGTGGTGATGATCCGTCAGATGGCGAGGGTGATGATCCTGAGGAGCCCCCAACACCCCAGCCACTTGCACCAGCTGATAGGTGGACTGTGGAGGACTTTGTCAGAGATGCTGGAGACAACTTCTACCACTGGCGCCTGAGGAAGATACTCCGCTACTACTACGGCACAGGCAACGTGGGCATGGAGTACCACAGTGAGAGGTGGATTTACCCCCGCTTCCCCACCTTCTGGAGCACCTCCCTGTGGATCCGTACAGCTGACCACGAAGCCAGAGCTGCCAGGACGAGGTCGATCCACTACGCCTCCAGTGAGAGATCCACCCAGGAGGCAGGGATAGCAGATGTTGCTCGCCGTGCCCTCTACTACTACAGGGACAGGTTCTGGGCAGAGATCCAGGACGGGCCAGATAGGAGTGGGGAGACAACTTTCACCATCGCCCCCATCGGAGACATCGACGACCCCCGGCTTGCTGCTACCGTGGCACTGGTGGCCACCCTCAACACTGACCTAGAGGCAGCTACTGATGAGATCGCCGCTCTAAGGGAGGAGCTGAGAGGGACTCGGCAGGAGATGGAGCAGTTGGACCAGATGTTGGGAGCACCACCGTCACGCAGCCCAGACTACCGTGCAGAGTCACCGCCTCGCAAGAGGCACCGCTTCGGATCTACCGCCGCCAGCACCACCATCCAGCAGGGTCCTTAGGAGTTTACCATGAGTCTGTAATAAGATCGATTAGTCATCGCTTTTCTTTCTAGTCGAGTCAAAAACCAGTGAGTCGAGTCAGTGTGAACCTTGTCTTTCGATGTTTGGTTTGATTATCATTATGCTTATGTTTGAGTTGGATTTTTGTAATGATTGTGATGGGCGTGGACGCAAGTCTACTACCATCTAGATTTTGGATTAAGGCATAAGGATATTATTGAATACATAGAAGGGGTTATTTGCTTCACTTGCTCTTTATCTATCTTATGCTCTATCATAACCAGTTCAATGTTCTCAAGTACTTCTGCTCCTAAGTTACTTGGTCTTAAAATTCATGGGGATATCTTGTTGATAATAGATGGTGAACACAAGGAGCAATGCCGGAGCCAGTGGACTGCCACCACCACCTCCCACCATTGAGCAGATGATGCTCACACAGACCCAGCTGATGCAACAGATGGCTCAGACAATGGCCATGATGCAGCAGAACCAGCAGAATCCGCCACAGCACAACATGCCGCCCCGTGACAGGAGGGGCGAATTTCTGAAGGGATGCCCGCCCACCTTCAACAAAGCAACTGATCCCCTGCATGCAGTGGATTGGCTCAAGGCAGTGGAGCGATAACTCGACATCGTTCAGTGCAACGACCGGGAGAAGGTGTTGTACACAGGAGGACAGCTTCAAGGACCGGCCTTGGACTGGTGGGACTCGTATCAGTACGCTCACCCTGATCGTACTCAGATCACATGGCAGGAGTTCCATGACAGCTTCCGCTCGCATCATGTGCTCGAAGCCCTGATGACATTGAAGAAGAAGGAATTCCTGTCACTAAAGCAGGAAGGGATGAGCGTCACAGCTTACCGTGACAAGTTCATTGAGCTTGCCCGCTATGCTCCGGAAGAAGTGGACACCGACAAGAAGAAGCAGTCCAGGTTCCGTGATGGCTTGCAGGATGCACTGCAGTACCAGCTGATGTGCAACAGGTTCCCCAACTTCCAGGAACTGGTGGACGGTGCTTTGATGCTGGAACACAAGCGCCGTAAAATGGAGGAGAAGAAGCGGAAGTTTCAGGGTTAGCAGTCTGGGAGCAACAACCGCCCTCGCTTCAGTGCTCCCCAAGGCCAACAGATGGTGAGCCAGCAGCGCTTCCAAAGCCAGTCCAGCTCGTTCAACCGTGGCCAGACCCAGCAGCGCCACCAGTACCCTCAAGCACCGCAGCAACAACGCTTCCAAAACCAGCTGCAGAATACCCCAGCTCAGCGCAACCAGGCGCAGCAAGGGCTTGTCCAGCGCCCCAACAACGCCAACAATGTGCCAGTGGGCCCAAGGGTGTGCTACCACTGTGGTGAGCAGGGTCACTATGCCAATGTCTGCCCCAAGAAAGCTCAGAACGCTGCCGGTCAAAACAACCCCCAGAGAGTTGGGCAAAATGGGAACCAGCCACAAGCATAAGCACGCAGAGGTCCTCAGAACCCCGTCAGGGGCAAAGTCAATCACATGGGTGCTGAGACCGCAGAGGGGGCTACCGACATGGTTGTGGGTACGTTCCTCGTCAACTCGACCCCTGCAACTGTTTTATTCGATTCTAGAGCTTCGCATGCTTTCATCTTTGCTGCATTTGTTCAAAAGAATATGCTGGCCTTACGACCTATGGGGAATACTATGCTAGTTAGCTCACCAGGGGGGAGCAACGTGCCACTCTACGTTGCACCCGGACCCTCATCACGATAAGGGGGGTAGACTTCGAAGTATACCCCATAGTCCTGAACTCTGTTGGGTTTGACTTGATCCTGGGAATGAGCTGGTTAGCATACTACAGTGGGGTGATCAAGTGCGCTGAAAGGATGATACAGCTGACAGCCACGACTGGAGAAAAAGTGGAGTACCAGGCAGCCAAGCCCACTGAGCAATGTCAAGTCAATCAAGCTGATGGAGCAGCCCACGAGGACATCCGAGTGGTGTGCGAGTTTCCGGGTGTGTTGCCAGATGAACTGCCAGGTATGGCCCCGGAACGCGAAGTTGAATTCGTTATTGAACTAAAACCTGGCACTGCACCTATAGCTAAAAGGCCATATAGGATGGGAGTGAAAGAACTGGAGAAACTTAAGGAAGAATTAAGCTCTTTGCTAGAAAAATGGTATATTCGTCCTAGTTCTTCACCATGGGGAGCACCAATGTTGTTCGTGGACAAGAAGGATGGTACACAAAGGATGTGCGTGGACTATCGAGCACTCAATGAAGTGACGGTCAAGAACAAGTACCCCATGCCAAGGATTGATGATCTGTTCGATCAATTGAAGGGAGCTTGTGTGTTCTCCAAGATAGATCTTCGATCGGGCTACCACCAGATGAGGATCCGACCATCTGACATACCCAAGACGGGCTTCACTACTCGGTATGGGCTATATGAGTTCATAGTCATGTCCTTTGGACTAACCAATGCTCCGGCATACTTCATGTACCTGATGAATAGCGTCTTTATGGACTACCTTGACAAGTTTGTGGTGGTGTTCATTGATGACATACTGGTCTTCTCCAAGAATGAAGAGGAACATGAAGATCATTTGAGGCTGATGATGCAGAGACTCCGGGAACATCAGCTATATGCCAAGTTGAGCAAGTGTGAGTTCTGGTTGAAGGAAGTGGCATTCTTGGGACACGTGCTGTCCAACGGAGGAGTGGCAGTTGACCCGAAGAAGGTTAATGATGTGTTGAGCTGGAACCCGCCTCGGGATGTCAGCGAGATCAGGAGTTTCCTCGGGATGGCCGGATATTATCGACGGTTCATCGAAGGATTCTCCAAGATTGCTAAACCCATGACGACGTTATTGGAGAAGAATGCCAAGTTCATCTGGACAGAGGAGTGCCAAACCAGCTTCGAAGAATTGAAGAAGACGCTAACAACAGCACATGTACTGGTATTGCCCGACATAGCCAAGAGCTTCTCTATCTACTGTGATGCATCCCGTCTAGGACTGGGGTGTGTACTTATGCAGGAAGGAAGAGTAGTGGCATATGCATCAAGACAGTTGTGGAAGCATGAGCAGAACTATCCGACACATGATTTGGAGTTGGCAGCTGTGGTGCATGCTTTGAAGATTTGGAGGCATTACCTGATTGGGCACAAGTGTGACATCTACACTGATCACAAGAGCCTGAAGTATGTCTTCACCCAGTTAGAGCTGAATATGAGGCAACACCGATGGTTGGAGTTGATCAAGGACTATGATCTGGAGATCCATTACCACCCTGGCAAGGCTAACTTGGTGGCAGATGCTCTGAGTAGGAGAAGCTATGTGAACAAGATCACCGACTATTGTTTGCCTGAAGAACTCAGCCGGGAATTTGAGAAGATGAGTCTGGGGTTCGTGACCAGCATCACAGAGTTGATGGTAGAACCGACTCTTGAACAGGAGATCCGGAAAGGACAGCTTGGTGATGAAAAGATCAAGGAAATTGTGGAGAATGTTGCTCTAGGAAAGGCACCTGGATTCCAAGTTGATGAACAAGGAACCCTGTGGCACGGGAAGAGGATATGTGTGCCCGATATAGCGCAGATCAAGGACACGATCCTAAGAGAAGCGCATGATTCGGCATACTCGATTCACCCAGGGAGCACCAAGATGTACAAAGATATCAAGGAAAGATTCTGGTGGTACGGATTGAAGCGTAATGTGGCACTGTGTGACACTTGTCAGAGAGTTAAGGCTGAACATCAGAGGCCAGCCGGATTACTCCAGCCCTTGAAGATACCGGAATGGAAATGGGAAGAAGTTGGTATGGACTTCATAACGGGTCTACCCCGCACACAGCGAGGATTTGACTCCATTTGGGTGATTGTGGACCGCTTGACCAAAGTGGCACACTTTCTTCCAGTAAAGACCACCTACACGGGAGCCATACTAGTAGAGCTATATATGGAAAGGATTGTGTGCCTGCATGGAGTGCCAAAACGGATAGTGTCTGACCGAGGTACTCAGTTCACGTCACACTTCTGGTAGAAGCTACATGAGTCTATGGACACTAAGCTACATTTCAGTTCGACTTATCACCCGCAGACAGATGGACAAACAGAGCGAACAAATCAGATTCTAGAGGACTGGTGTCAGTTGGGACAAGAGTTTGCCCTATGCGGAGTTCTCGTACAACAACAGCTATCAGAAGAGTCTGCAAATGGCACCGTTCGAGGCTTTGTATGGCAGGAAGTGTAGGACTCCACTATTCTGGAATCAGACCGGAGAAAGTCAAGTTTTCGGTCCTGAGGTACTTAAGGAAGCAGAACGCCAAGTGCAAGTGATCAGGCAGAACTGGAAGGTGGCACAGTCCAGGCAGAAGAGTTATGCTGATGTCAGACGGAGGGATCTCAGCTTTGCAGTTGGAGATTTTTTGTACCTGAAGGTGTCACTGATGAGGGGTGTGAAGAGGTTCAATGTCAAGGGCAAGCTAGCACCTCGATACATCGGACCTTTCCAGATACTTGAAAGGAAAGGTGAAGTGGCATATCAGTTGGGACTACCCGAGAGATTGGCCGGAATGCACGATGTGTTCTCCGGCGGCAATTGCGCCACTTTGGCCGGCCTCCCCGTGCTCTTTCCGCGCCAGTGGACCCGACGAAGCTTTGCCTCACCTTCCACCCGCCTCTCTTTCCTTCGCCCGCCCCGCTCCCTTCCTTTCCCGAGCGCCCAAGCAAGGAAGGAAGCTCCGCCAAAGGAAACACCCACCTGATCGCCGGCCGTCGCCGATCTCCGCGATCCGCCCGCCAAGCACCCCCTCCCGAGGCTATTTAAGCACGACCGCAGCCCCTCGACCCTCATCCCCAACCCCCACCGAGCCCCATGCTCACCAGCACCCCTCGCCTTGCGCCATCCCTCTTCGGCCGCCACCGACGAGAGACGCCACCACCGCCCTTCGCTCAACAAGAACCCGCCCCGGAGCTTCCCGAGGAGGTAGGGAACCTGCCTGAGCAAGCCCCGCGTTCTTTTTCCGCTTGGAGCACTGCCTAATCGCTCGCCGGTCTTGCTCAGAGCCGCCGGAATAACCCGCCTCGACGTCCGCACTCCCCGCCGCCCGATTGACGCCGAGAGCCACTCAGGTGAGCTCGCCGTTCCACACTGAGGCTGTAGGGCCCGATCGCTCGTCTTTTGGAGCCCTGTAGCGCCGGGATAGCTTCACTCCGGCGAGCCCCCGCCGCGAGCAGTGGCGGCGCCGCCGCGCTCCCTGTTTCCACCGGCCGCCCCTCGCTTGAGCTGATCCGGACCGTCGGATCGAGATCCGACGGCCCACGCTCCTCCCCCGCCCACGGTTAAACCGCGCGTAACGGTCAGCCGAGCTTTTCTTGCTAAAGAGCCCCTGTGTTCTTCGAGATTCAACCCACGGTCCACTCTAGTTTAAAAGTATTTACGATAGGGTCCTGTTTTCTCCGAAAACCCCCCTGAGTTTTTAAGTATTAGAACCTGCGGTCCAGCCCTTGCTCTTTTACGCGTTGGACCTTCGGTTTTTATGCATAATTACGTATAGGTCCCTGGTTTCTTTAAATTAAGCCCCTGGAAGCTTTTAAAAATTGCCAACAGGTCCGTAGAGCTTAGAAAAGTCATATCTTTTTCGTTTTAGCTCCGATTAGTGTGATTTTCGCGCTCATGTGTTCGTAGTGAAGCGTAGAATATTTCTAAAACCTTTTTATGTATTGTTTCTACTGTTTGGTGTACTGTTCTAATAGAATATTATTTGTTTGCATGTATTGGTATGCGTGTATGTTTGTATGGTGCTTCGTGTCCAGTCGGTGAGCCGTTAGCTTTGGAGTTTGAGCTCGGTGAGGACTTTCCGGAGCAGGACTCGTAGCAGCAGCACTTCGAGGAAGGCAAGTTATAGCATGGACAATCCTTGCTATCTATACACACCTGTTTACATACATTTACTTTCATATGCATGTGTCTAAATTTGATGTCCTATTAAGGTTGTACCTAGTTTGTTTACCCTGTTCCTTTGATTACCTTGGGTTTATGCATATGGGTAGATTTTTGCTATGCGCAGCTACTGTCACCATCATTTAACTGTAAATTTTGACTTAATGGTTCACTTCAACATTAATGATAAACCTTGCTTTTTAGCAACTTGGTTTAGGGAGCTAGAGCATGTGTTGTGTGCTTTGCTGTAGTGTCTCTCCGTAAGGTCCGGTTCTTAAAGCGGCAACCTAGGAGCCTGTCGCCACCGCTAGAACTATTATGGCTCTGGTCTTGGTCAAGTAACTTGCACGGCTCTAGCTTGCCAGTGGCTACCATTGGGGCCAACGGCGTTAGTGGACACAAGGTGAAAGGGTGTTTCCGGATTCCACCGAGGACGGGCGATCCGTCGGCTAGGTCACGTTAGACCCAGTCCCGTGTTGGGAGTTCCTGCGATGGGGAACTCCACACGTTGCGCATGGATGGGTGCGATGCCCGCGCTCTGGACGCCATCGACCCCCCTATGGTGTGACTCCGTAGGCGTACGTCGATCTCGGTGCCTATGGTCTTACCGCCTTGTTAAACTAGCGGCTACTGTCTTGTTAGGGTGTCTTGTGAAAAACCTCGTAGCGTCCCTATGCCGTCACACCTCGGAAGTGTTGGTGTGCGTGGTTGGGTGCAAAGTTCCTTTGAACTTTTACGCGACTGGTGGGTAAAGGGCGAAACCTCTGCAGAGTGTAAAATCTATCATGATAGCCTTGCTCAAGGTCACGAGCGGCCTGGATCCTTTTTGATTAGAAGATGATGCTCATTTATGATTATTGTCACTTATACTTTATTAATTGGGTCACAACCGGGTTTCATTCACTTGTAGTAATTTGCTAAATGTTAAAATGAACCAACTAAAAATGCTAATGCAGTTAAGCCGTGTCTAGCCTATTTTGAGCCTGTATACCCGTGCTATACTTGCTAGGTATTTATTTACTTACACTTGTTAATATTAAACAAAATCCCGGATGGGTAAACAGATTGGGCTGATCAGGAGACTGCTGCTGAGTTCCCTGAGGACTTGCCGTACTTCTGAGTTGCGCTCTCCCAGTAAGAGTCCCTGTGGACTGCGGCTCCGCTTTAGATGAGAGTTATAGACTTCCGCTGTAATGAATAATTATGTTATACTCTGATGTAAACTATTATTTTGAGCATTTGTACTCTGTTTATCATATTTGTTCGTTGTATGTGTTCTGTGGACTTCCTGGGCACACATATGGCCGCATTCGGGTTTTGTGAAAATCCGGGTGTGACAAAGGGCCTGTTTGGATCCACATGGCAAGAGCAAAAAATAGTAAAACTTTTACCTAAAAAAGATGGCAAAAATTTTGTCATTAAGGGTGTTTGGATCCAATGGAAAAAACCCATTTAAACTCTATCTCCCTCCTTTTGACATAGGGGTGTTTGGAGGCAAATGGCAAACGTTTTGTCTTTTTTCCCAATTTTATCGCAATGTTGAGCCAAAAGATTTTTGCCATCTCATTTTGTATTTACCCTTTTGTCATGAGATGTTTGGAGGCAAATGGCAAAAAAAAATGATAAAATGGATACTATCTACCATTTACCCATGGATCCAAACACTCCCTAACAAACACAACCATCTAACCGATGGAATACAACTAAGGAACAACCGTAGGCTGGAAGCCAGAATGCGACCGCCGCACGAAGCTCTTCCCGCCGAAGTCGGCCGCCGCCGCCTTCCTCTTCTTCTCCAGCTCCCGCTTCAGCAGATCCATCGCGCCCCGCCCTCTTGGCTTTGATTCTGCGAGAGGCGGTGCCGCGCCGCCATGCCGGTGCGGATCCCCCACTCCGTTTTGCTCCCAATCACGAGAAGGGAGGCATTGCCGTTCCCGTTGCCGCGAGATGGGCTCTGCTGCGGGGCGGCACGCTCTGCTGCGGCGGCGACGGGCTCGCCCGGCTGCACCTGCTGCGCGTGAGGTGAGGCCGGGAGGCGTCGCGCATGCGCCGGAGGAGGGCGATGGGGAGAGGACGGGGTCACGGAAGAAATAGAACGAATGGGGCAAGGTGTTTTTGGATTTGTACTACAATGAAAACTGCTTTTAGGTAAAGTCATCAGTGATTTTTAAGCTCTTTGGTTGGCTTTTGTAAAAGCGAAAGCAAAAGCGGGTCGAAAAGGCCAACCAAGGAGACCCTAAACTTCGTTGCACCCTGCCATCAAGGCTCCGCTCCAGTATTTTTAACTGAAAAAATTGATAAGAGCTTTGGCGTCCACTAGTGAATGCAACTGAGCCGTCTAGTTATTATGGCTACATATTTTTGTTTGGATGATGGAAAGTTTATTTCTGACTACATATAATATACCCCTTTCGGTTGGAAATAATCGACGTTTCGGACAGTAGGAATGAATAGGAATGAACTAGCTGTAGGATCAAAAATACTGTCTCAACGTCATATATTAACGTCCAGATGTAGTAGCCATTAGTGCAAGCATGTTTCCTCTCTGGCCTGTGGACTGTGTTGTGTAAAGCTAGGTGTATCGATGAATAATGCACGATGTTACCGAGTCAAAAGTGTAAGAGAAAAAAAAATCTTTAGTATGTACCCTAAAGAGTACATACATGCACCGACGAGAACACCACAAAAGTGGCAAAACGGATGTGCGTGCTGCTTCAGGGATGCATATGAAAAATCATAAGCGTTATCCTAAATGCTAGACGGATTATCACCTTCCGTTTAGCGTTTACACGATATAGACATCACACAAAATAGTTTAGACATTTTATACTGTAGCAATAAATACATATAAATGTCATATTTTTATACTTCCTCCGTATAAGATTTAGATGTCGTTTTGAATGAGATTTTAGTCAAACATTAGGAATATAAATCACGAATAACTTTTAAGTCATTGAGTTTGAAAACGTGAAAACCATACAAATAGATTTTTCTTAAAAAATATTTTCATAAAAGTATACATATATTTTTTTAATAAATATTTTTGTAAAAATAAGAAGTCAAAATTACGTTTTGGAGACCGTACCATTGTCCAAAACGACATCTAAATTATATACGGAGGGAGTACTATATATTTTTTCAATGATTACAATTTAAGGCATAAATATCACACAATAATTACATTACATTTTCATATAGTACACAACAGCCACAGGCCCACAACACTAAATCCATACTTGAGGCCCAATATTATCCTACCTATACGTCGTTCCGCTAAAGCATGTTTCTTAGAGTGTGCAAACGTGTTTAAATCTCGTTCGTTTACAATGTTTTTTTATCAGGTTTTTTCTTTTAAGAGAAAGGACCTAAGTCTCAGCCGCTTGAAGGCATGCAGGACCAGGGTTCAAGCCTGACCGGTAGGCTCCCAGCTCTCGAGCACTACCATTTAGTTTTTTTTATCAGGTTGACCGCCTACACGTGTCCAATAATATTTAATCCGGTGACTAGATGCTAAACTACACGCATACCCTCCTTTTACTATTTACACACGTGTAGACGACTGTTCAAACGAACACCTAATATACTCTAATGGATCGTTTGGACTAAACACACTAATCAATTCAAATTAAACTAAATGGCCCATGTGTCTGTCCGTCATGGCCATGTTCAATTGAGAACACAAGTTATTCATTGTGCCATATATAGTCACACTAGCAGCATGCTTTTTTTCCAACCACGTGATACCATGCCACGCTTGCCGCAACGCCAAAGCTGTGTCGGGAAAAATAGACGTCACAACCGTAACAAAAACCTATACCAAATCGATAAGAAATTGTGGCGTGTCGCAGTTTACAGAACAACGGAACAGCTGGATAGGCGTGGTAAAGTATGGCGGGGAACCAAACGCTCTAACCGTATAAAAAGTAATTCAATAATCAATGTTTTAGCTAACATGGAAAAACGTAAAAACAAAACCTTAGGGGTATATGCCCCCACTCACTCCATAATGTAAGAGCTTGAGTATATCATATTGTGAGCATAATTGGTGCCACCGACTTATTAGAATATAGGTCTCTGCAAAAGCTCTTCCTCAGAATCTGATATCTAACCATGAAAAACATCTTTATGCTCCCTTTCAAAGAAAGAAAAGATGAAAAGAAAACAAAATGCCCTCAAACCTAGCAGTTAGGGCACCTAAGTAGCACTCAACATATTCATGTTTGAAATCTCGTAGGAGTTAATTTATAGTGCTAAAACCTCATGGGCAAAAATCTGGGGTTGGGATTTTCTTGTCCCATGATTGAGGTTGTCTTACCCGTAGCTGAGATTGTCTCCAACCTCAATCACAATATTTTGAAGGTATATCCTAATGGGTTGAGTTTTTGCCTTCAAGGGACAAAAGATGGTGCATATCATCATCGATTTTAGGCCAGTTTCAATACATGGTTTTATGACATGGATAGATTTTATAAGAATAAAACTCCTCTTTCATCTTGTAAAACTCTCTTGTTAAATGAACATGGAGTTTTCATTAAGATTGGCCATAGTATTTTATTATGCTTGCCGTGAATCCTATGGTATGATTGCTCCTGAAAGTTGACTGCTCAACTCTCAGCCATGGCAGGGGCCGATCACAGCCCACCTCTTTCCTCTTGTTTTGATTCCAAGCGACTCCACGTTATCTAATCGCATGCATTTGTTTTTGTGCACGCCTGATCTTGACGATTCACGCCATCGCTTCGCCGTTCCCTCTTGTCTGTTTCGCCGCCTTTGCAGGTTCTGTTATCGTGTGCAACCTTCTGCTCTGCTCTCACTTTTTGCTGTCGCACGATCTGAACACGGTTGCACACCATGACCACATATGGAAAATACGTGCTCATGAAAGCTCTGCAATCGCAATTAGCTGTAACAAAAGAAAAGATTAAAATCGTTGAGCATGCATATTGCATACGTCGGGTTGCAACTTGCAAGTCTAGCTGTGATGGATGGTTTGTGGTAAACAATGTTATCTGCTGAATCTTCAGAGTAGCAGGCAAACAAAGAGACATACAAGCAGCAGCGGAAACGGACGGCTGTTACACTGCAATTTTTTTTAAAAAAAATCATCTTTGAGCAGCAAAGGTAGAAGAGCTGCAAAGCATCCGAATAATCTGGAGGATAATATATGATCTTTGCTCATCAGCAATCAGCCATGCAAACCAACAGGGGTGGTTGACTGAGACGAGGAGAACGATGTTAATCACAGCATCAGTAGTATTTTTCTCTCAGCATAAATCAACACTGACCACCTATCATCAACGAGCTAGTAATATTTTTCTCTCAGCGTAAATCAACAGCCGTTACCGGCCAAACGAACGGGCACGGTATCAATCAACTCTGTGGTGCCGCGTCCGGCCAACTGCTGCGGACCGGGCCCGCACACACGCCGGGCTTTAATGCGAGGGGCGGTCTCCATTTAAGTGTCGCCAGTCGCCACCTTGCCTCTCCTCTCCTCGCCTCACCTTCTTCGTCTTCCTCCTTGCAGCAGTCGTAGACGACAGGCAGCAGGGTGCTGGAAGAAGTTTCTGATTGGGAGGGTTCGGCTGGGCCTGCCATTTCCCAGCTTCTTAGCAAGGTTCGAAGGCGAATTGGGAGGAGGATAGCGATGGTGTGATGCCTGGTTGGTGACCGGTTCTTTGAGTTGAAAGCAGCTTCTCGATTCGTTTGCTTCGGGATCGGAGCAGCCATGGATACAAGGAACCGAGCACCCCCGCTGGTGAGTCTCTCTTCTCTTCTGCCCATTTTTGCAATCTCTGACGATGTTTACAAAGCCATGGGGGAGTATTACTTGCGTTGTTGCTGTTCGTCAGATAGACATCAGTTTATCATACCTTTTCTTTCACGTCGTCGATGGATCGGTTTGAAGATGTTTTGATTGATTGACTAGTTCATACAATTCTAGTCTAGAAGAAACGCATGAAGAAAAAAAAATTGCCGGAGAATTGAGTATGCACCACTTGTTTCAAAGTCAGCTAAAGGTCTGCTAGCGTGTTTGGGCATCTAGATGTTTTCTTTCAGCGACTTTTCCATTTGAGAATCATTGATGTTTGTTCTAAAAAATTGATGTTTGTCATCATTGATTACCATTCTGGACGGAGATGAACCGATAAATTATGTGCGCAAGTGAGGTGTCCTTATTCAGTTCGTCGATTTCAAGTTTTCAACTGAGTTCGAAGGTTGCTTTCCCAAGCAAAGTTTTGATGAGGGAAAAGAAAATTTCAAGTTGTGGATCAGTTGCTTAGTTGCATAATAGTACAATACTTTGAGTTCTTCCCTTTTTGCATAATAGTGCAAAAATAATGTAAATATAAACGAATAGCACCTCCGGCATGCACTCCATGGTGAAACTTTTGCGTGGAGATGGCATCAAACTTGGTCCCCCACAAAGTAGTTGTTCAGGTTCAACTACTTCTGTAAGTAGCTGCTGTTTCATGACACTATTCAGTGTCCTCTGTCTCATGCTCTTGTCTGATCAATCTAAAGTATCATCGACCAATCACTTTTATGGAGAAATAACACACACAATTCAATCCCCAACTGCACCAGATTATCATGCACATAGTTCATTGTCCACCTTTTTTATGATTTTGCCTACTTCAGTACTTGAAGATTTGTTCAACAACCTGAAAATTTTCCTTTCTTGTGATGTTTTCCGCAGGTTGATAGCTCGGCATGCTTCTGCCGAGTGGACAGATCATCCGCCGCCGCCGCCGCGGCGAGGCGCATCCCGGTGACGAAGGCGTGCGTGCAACCTAGCCTCAGGGCCTCCATCCACCCCCTGAAGCCGAAGCCATCGCCGCGGCCGGGCGATCGGAGCCGCCGTGGAGGGCAATGCCCATTGCTCCCGGGCCTTCCCGATGACCTCGCCATTGCCTGTCTCATCCGGGTGCCCCGAGCCGATCACTGGAAGCTGCGTCTGGTGTGCCGGCGGTGGTGCCGCCTGCTCGCCGGCAACTACTTCTACGGCCTCCGGCGGCGGCTCGGGCTCGCCGAGCAGTGGGTCTACGCCGTGAAGCGCGACGGCAAGGATGGTCGCGTGTCGTGGGACGTGCTCGACCCGTGTCGCGGCGCGTGGCGCGCGCTGCCGCCCGTGCCGCCCGAGTACGCGGGCGCCGACGGGTTCGGCTCCGCCGTGCTCGGCGGCTGCCACCTCTACCTGCTCGGCGGCGCGGACCCGCGCAGGGGCGGCGCCGCCATGCGGCGGGTGGTGTTCTACAGCGCCCGGAGCAACCGGTGGCACCGCGCGCCGGACATGCTGCGCCGGCGGCAGTGCTTTGGCGCGTGCGTGATCGGCAACCGCCTGTACGTCGCGGGTGGCGAGAGCGGCGGCGGAGGGGGCCTCAGGTCCGCCGAGGTGTTCGACCCGGCCAAGAACCGGTGGTCGTTCGTGGCCGAGATGGCGGCGGCGATGGTGCCGTTCGTCGGCGCGGTGCACGGCGGGCGGTGGTACGTGAAGGGCATCGGCGTGGAGCAGCAGGTGCTGAGCCAGGCGTACTCGCCGGAGACGGACTCGTGGTCCCTCGTGCACGACGGCATGGTCACCGGCTGGCGGAGCCCCAGCGCGTGCCTCGGCGGCAGGCTCTACGCCGCCGACTGCAAGGATGGCTGCCGGCTGAGGGCCTATGACGAGGCCACCGGCGCGTGGGCCACCTGCGCCGACAGCAAGCAGCACCGGGGGAGCTCCCAGGCGGCGGAGGCGGCCGCCATTGTCGCGCTCCACGGCAGGCTCTGCGTCGTCCGCAACGACATGAGCGTCTCGGCCGTCGACGTCGCGGCCGGGGCGGGGAGCCAGCAGAGCTGGGAGACCCTCGCCGGCAAAGCGCATGCCAAGAGCTTCGTCACGGGCCTCTTGTCCAACCTCGCCGGCCGCGGGCGCGCCAAGAACCACATCCTCCATTGCCATGTTCTTGAGGCCTAGCTGATCATCTGCTGCTCGATGTGTTCTGTGCGAAATCACGCACTGAAAAAGTGAGGAAATTTTCATATTTGCTGAAGAGTTTTGATAAGTGAGAAAATTTCCATGTTTGCTGTAGATATTTGAGAAAAGTGAGAATTACAGGCTTCTGAAGGAAGTGGTCAGTGTACATAGAGTTCATATATTATATAGAGGCTTGTTCCGGTGCTTGTAAGGAACCGGCCGGTTCCTCTGCTTTTAAATTTTCTCAGCCGCTGATTTAAAAACACGTGATAATATCGGTTCCTTGATTATTAATGGTTAAGTAAGGGTAGAATGGTCTTTTCAGTCCACCTAATAATCTCCCACGACTAGAGGATCTGCTCGTATTCCTCACGGAGGCGGTTCCCATCGATTCACCATTTTTTCCTCCGCCCTCAGCTCGTCGCCGTGATTCCTCGCCGCGGGGGATCAACGTCGACAGCCAGTGCCTCTAGGCAGGGGGCGCCGCACGCCCCTCGGACGGCAGCCGACGGTCTGCGCGGGCATCTCTCGTCCGCCCATCAGGCGAATCCCGGCTGTTCGACGCCAGCTGTCTGCGGAGGGGCTAGCCGGCGCCGCCCCTCTGCCCCTCGCGCAGAGTCATCCCGCAGCCGGCGCCGGCGCAGGCGGCTCCTTCATCTTCCGCTCCGTCGCGACCAGGGCTCCGGAGGCCGTGCAACGCCTTGTTTGGTCGGGGCACCGGGGGGCTCGCCGTCGTCGCCGCCTGTGGAGGGCTACAGTTCGCCGGCCAAGGGTCTGGGTAGCGCGAAGCAGCCGGTTGCTGCTGTGGACCTCGACGCTGTCGCAAACAGTGGGTCAAGTCATCAAACAATAGCACGGTGAGTATTGGATTAACTGCTGTAATCAGATGTATATTGTGGGCTTCAATTCTATGGGATATTACCAGTAGAAATTTAAATGTTGTGGGTACAACAATGTGTAGCGATTAGTTTTATTCTCGTTAGATGAATATGGTTTGGAAAAATAAGACTGCATGGTAATGAATTAGTGGTGGACATGTTCTGAAAGAAGAGATACTTTCTTTTTTGTTTGAAACTATAAGAAAGAAATGATACTGTCTCTTAATCAAGTTGTGTTGGATATTAAGATGGCTATTAGAGACTGATGGTTGAAAACTTACTCTTGGAAGGGGTGTCAGCTTACATTCTTGTATAATTTTTATGGGATAAGGTTTGGGTTGTGTGGATTGACTTCAGAACGCCTCCACATTTAGCCGGATATACAATATCTGAGTCCTATTAAATGTAAGGAAACATATCTTCCTTACAAATATTTTTATAATGAACAACACATGTACTCCATGTTTGATATTGGTATTGTTTGGATAGAAGTTTTGATTATGTAAGGTTTACAAAAGGAGTAGATGTGATGTTGCTGTAAGGACAAACCAGTTAGATTTTGACAATAGTAATTAAGTATGTGAGTTAATTAGCCAATCAGAAACCGGTTTTGGTAGGTTGTATGGTTTATGTTGGTGCATAATATTCATATAATCATCCCCTTATGCTAGAGTTATTATATTTATGTGAAGTGCCTCGTCTATGGAGTGAAAGGATAATTAAAGTGTAAATTCATTATAATGATTGGACGACATGTATATATTGTAGGAAATATGGTTGATTTAAGTTTTGAGGCTCTATTAGAATATGACGAAATTGTCACCAAGACATTGAGTAGCGAGAAAGAAGGTTATGAATTCTACAACAACTATGCTTTGAACAAGGGTTTTAGTGTCAGGAAATGCTACTTGGAAAGGGACAAAATCACTAAGGAAATATGCTTAAGGAAGTTAGTTTGCAATCGTCAAGGGTTCCGTGCAGCTAAGCACATGAATAAGGCAAAAAGGAAGAGGAAGGCACGGGCCATTAGTCGATGTGGCTGTCCAGCCAAAATGGTTATTGCTTGCAACAAGGAAACAGGACAGTGGTTTGTGAAGGACTTCATTGATGATCACAACCATGCTTTGGCGTCACCGGATCTGGCTTGTCTCTTGCGTTCACATAGAGGAATTAGTGATGAACAGAAAGCAGATATAATTGAGATGGAAATTGCAGGGGCGCGTAAACATCAGATCATGAATATCCTAGAAACACAGTATGGTGGATATGACAAGGCCAAAATTGTATCAAGGGATGTTTATAACTTTTGCTATAGGTACAAGCTGGAAACAATTTGTAGAGGTGATGCTCAGACAGTGATACAACACTTGAAGACACGCCAGGAGAGGGATCCGGATTTTTTTTTCAGATATGTGTTAGATGATATGGGACATCTAAAGCACTTGTTCTGGTCTGATGCTCAATCTCGGCTAGACTATGTAGCATTTGGTGATGTTGTTGTGTTTGATAGTACATATCGTACCAATAGATACAATCTGCCATTTGTGCCATTTGTTGGGTTGAATCACCATCGAAGCACAGTTATATTTGGTTGTGGCATACTTTCCAATGAAACATCCGAGGCATATGAGTGGTTGTTGCAAACATTCTTGATCGCAATGGCCCAAAAACATCCGATATCGGTGATCACTGATGGTGACCTGGCAATGCAGAAAGCTATCAGAATCATTTTGCCTAATAGTAACCATAGGCTGTGCACCTGGCATATTGAGCAAAACATAATACGTAATCTGCACAATTCTGATTTGGCTGAGGAGTTCCGGAGATTTGTATATGATCGTTGTTCTATACCGGAGATAGAGAGGAAATGGGATGAATTTATGGAGAGGAATCGAATTTCGAGTGAGCACACATGGCTGTATCAAATGTATGAAATGAGGCGTTTGTGGTGTGCAGCATACCAGGTGGGGCGACGTTTCTTAGGGCTGAGGAGTAATCAACGCAGCGAGAGTCTCAACTCCAAATTACATACCCATCTTGATAGAAAGATGACACTATTTGATATGCTGGAGCACTATGAGCATTGTGTGTCCAACTTGCGCCGAAATGAGGCTTTGCTAGATGTTGCGGCGTCTCAGTCGGTTCCATTCACTGAACCGGATTGTGATGCTATTGAGAAGGAAGCTGCACATGTGTTTACACCCAATGTGTTTGCCTTGGTGAAGGAGAAAATAGGTTGCACAAGTAATTACGGTATAACTGAAATACTTGATGGATGTGACACTGTAACATATATCATTGCTGCAAATGAAAGGAGGGAGTGGAAGTTTCATGTGGAATGTGACTTCACTGATGACATATTAGAAAGGATAGATTGCTCATGCTGTAAGGTGCAACGCGATGGAATACCTTGTAGCCACATCTTATTTGTACTGAAGCTACTACAGGCTGATAGAATTCCCAAGTGTTGTGTTTGTACCCGGTGGACTATGAATGCAAAGTCCGCATTTCCTCCTATCAGGAAAAGCGATATCTATGATTCCTGTGAAAGCCTTGAGAAGTACCGTGAGTTGCGCAATTTGTGCCATAAAGCATCTTTCAAAGCAGCACAGTCGAATGATTCATATGAGTACATGAAAAATGTTCTGAGTGAAATAGTAGGAAGCTATGATCCATCTAGAGGCCAAATGAACCAAGTCAGGTATGGACCACAATTAGCACAGCATGTAGAGTTTGATAATGTCAACATGGTCCTAGATCCGGTTGTAGTTAAGCCGAAAGGTGCGCCAAAGAAAAATAAACGAATGGAGGCCTTCCCGAAAAAACCAAGAACAGTGACTTGCAGCCAATGTAAGAAGAAAGGGCACAACAAACGGAAATGCTCCGAATTACAACTGGTAAGTACTATTCATGATATTGCAGCTTTAATTAGTATAAAGTAAAAATCCAAAATAAGTTCATCTGAGATGTACGTAAATGGTTCAATGCTTTGTAGGAAAACAACGACGAGGACTTGGAGTGAATAGGTTGTGTGACAAGGTACTTGATTTTAATAGGTAACCAACAATACTGACTCATGTGAATTTTGATTACTTCTTCCTGATCATGTGCTGTTATTTGAATGCTCAATTCAACTCAGTCAACTACAAAAAGTATACATTGTCTACTGATTCTCCAATCGACCTGAGCAATTGAGCACTTCGTGATCAGAGATTCAGAACTAAGTAGCCTGCATTTTACGGATCACATTCAGATTGGGCTGTCAGTAATTTGAAACCAATATATATTGATTAAGTGTTGCAGTAAGTTGCTCTGATGATGTAATAACCTATGTTTGAAATTTTCCAAATCTGTGGCAAGTTAAATTGGAAGCTATTATCTTGCACTGTTCATTGATATTTGTGAGGGCCCAGATTGATCCCCAGCCCCTTAATTAGCATCCAGTACTTGCTATCCGAGAAATGTTCTTACGGAACATATTTTGACTAGTGAAACATGTGCAACCTTCCTTTTCTTGACTACTTGTTTATATTTTATAGCTGTAGTCAATTTATGATCGTGATCTACCAATGGCAGATAGCAATTTTAGAAGTTCAATATCCCTTGATTGCTTTTGGACTAATGCTCTTCTTTTACTTCCTTCTAGAATTTTTTTATATCAGTTATGCAAAGGAGCTGCGCACTGCCATGGCAATGGTGTCCTTCACCGGTTGGATTTCTCGTCTGATTTATGCTGCTGAACTCATCAGACAGATACAACATTGCATTTTCATTAATGTTAGTCATGCTCAGATTTACGGGGATTTAAAGCCAAAAAACCTGCTGGTTGACAAAGAGAAGGGGATACTGAAGATTCCAGATCTTGGGCTAGGTAGAGCCTTCACCATGCCAATGAAAAGCTACACCCATGAGGTACTGAATACCATCTGGCTGTTGGATGAACCGATACGATTTCAACATTCTAACAGAGTTTCTGAGGATGATTAAGATCTTTCATATTCTGTTTCTTTTGTGTGTGTAAATTGTTACAGTTTGGTACAGAGCTCCTGAAGTTTTGCTTGGAGCAACAAATTACTCAACTGGCGTTGATATGTGGTCCGTTGGATGTATCTTTGGTATGCCCGTTCTCCTTTTTAGTCTTGATGCCTAGTATCCTATCATGCACTGAAAAATTGATGCATTATATGTACAACATATGGAGTAAAAAAATACAATAACCAATGATCTTGTACAGGGAACTCAATAATGCCCCACAATTCACATTGTCCTCATCATCATTGAAAATATGGACAACTAAATAGCATATTGTGCTTAGGTTTTAAATTTTGGTCTTGCTCTTATTAATTAAGATATGATGCAATTGAAGTATTTCACACTTATACTGAAAATCTTTCATCCCATCGTGATGTTCATAAGTTTTTAATGCAGCTGAAATGGTCAGAAGACAAGCTCTCTTCCCTGGTGACTCTGAGTTGCAACAGTTGCTTCACATTTTCAGGTTTTCTTTTCCCTTCTGCATCCAGACATTTGTGCCATAATATGTGTAATACCTTGCTTAGGTTCTAGGGATCATCAAGCTATTGTTCTCTTATCAAGTTGAAGGAATGATTTTTTGCAAAAAAAAATGTTTAAGGAATGCTTGAGTGTGTTATTCCACCTACTTAAGAGACCTTTCTTCAAATATGTAGCCTGAAGTTGATCCACTTCCTTTTTCATATTTGACTTGATTGATCGTTCCAATATTCCCCTGTCTACGATATGTGATGATATTTTGACCTCTCTGCTTGTTTTCATCTAGTGTCTTACCCCTGTTATTGGTGCAGAGACTCTCCTTCCTGGCAACCTGAGTTACCTGACAAAGCTTTTGTTGTGTTTCTGAAGAATCTTTCTCGATCAGGCTGTGTTCCTTGTCTCAGACAGCCTGACGGTGATTTTCTATCTCGCCACCTCTCCCAGAGCTATGCTCTCCGTCGAGGAATCGCAGAAGCATTTTCGTGTTGTGTTTACCCATCACTAAATATTCATGATGGCCATCTATTTATACAGCAAGCGGCATGGCAGTTTGCCGGCACCTTCGGGCTTAGTTAATTTCATTTCTGAAATGGCAAATCCAGTGCATATTTTTATGTCTGCATTTTATTGTAAGCTCTAGCTGTTTGAAGCAAAAATCAGATGCAAGAAAGATTATCTTTTGTGGCTCCAAAATTTGTTAAGTCTATCCATTATTTCCGGCTTTGAAGTACCAATGCTATTTGTGTATGTTTCTCTTCCTATGATTGAAGATGCATTATATTTGTTGTTATTGTGGTCAATGCGCACGACAAGATGTCCAAGAAATATGTTGGCTGTATATCAAAGACACAATATGACGGTAAGAAAAACAAATGCAAATGTGGTAGGAACGTGTATTGTAGTGTGAGTAAGGCTCAAAAAGAATGTAAAGGAGAGGATAATCACTATACAGTAAGCTTCACTGCATTCAGTGGTTTACTTTGTAAATATAATTGGTTAATATAATGAGTGAAATTCATTGTTAAACTGATAATTGTTTTGGAATATGGTTCGATTACATATTATGTTGCAATAAGATATTAATAAGTTTTTGCATGTGACCGTCCGCAAATAATATACAATTTAAATCTTACATTTGATATATTCAATATCTAAGAATGGTGCAGTGGTAAGCTTGGGAGTTTTGATCATGCCGATGCCGATCACTTTTGATTCTAGGAGACGCCATAATTTTGTTAATTTTTGCTATTTAGATATCTTTGCATTTCCTCCAATTGTGAGCTTGAAAGGACCTTGATGTCACCTAGAGGGGGGGGTGAGTAGGTGAATCTGCAATTTACAAACTTTTTCACACTGTCAGTACCAAAACCGGTCAGACCGGTTTCCCAAAACCGGTCAGACCGGTTTGGGGTCAGGAACTCAGCACAGTACAAAAGCGGTCAGACCGGTTTCCCAAACCGGTCAGACCGGTTTCCTGCAGAAACACACAACTATGTATATGACCCTCTCTACGAGTTCTAGCACAAACCAAACTTGTTTTGTAGCTCCTGTAGGTGATTTCTAGCAAGTTCACAAAGTCCCTGCACACAAGTAGAGCACAACCAAGTAGATCGAAGCGGAAGCAAATGTAGATGCTAGAATTGAGCTTGTGAGGCAAACCAAATGAGAGAGACAAGGATTGGTTTCCCGAAGTTCGGATTCACCAATGCCACAAAGGCCGTCACAAAGACAAGATGAATCCTACTCTCCGTTGAGGGCCTACGAAAGGCGGGCTTATCCACTCCAAGCCACTTTCCTCGGTTCCACTAGCTTGTGACCCTTTTCCACGAAGGAGGCAAAGCCGGCCTATACAAACGATCCGCGGCTTACCACAAACACGGTAGCTCACTGGCGACGCCTAGCCGTCTAGGAGGCTTCACCTCCAAGAGTAACAAATGCTTCAATGGTTGCTAGACTTCACCGCAAGTGCTCAAGCTATGGATTCACTCTTCGCTGTTGCAATTAGCTCTAACAAGCTTTCTCTAGCTCACACACAAGATCTCTCTCAACCCAAATCCAAAGATATTGATAGAATCAATCAACTCTCACAAAGAGAGGTTTTGGGGAGAGCTTGCTGGTGCTTGGGAAGGCTCTAGGCGTGCAAGGAAGGCAAGGGAACCAGCAGCCCTCAAAGGAGAGGGCCAAGGGGTATAAATACCCCAAACTCCCAAACTAGCCGTTATAGCCGTTGGAAACCGGTCAGACCGGTTTCCCAAACCGGTCAGACCGGTTTTCAAAGGAAACTAGCCGTTAGGGCTGTCAGAGGCCAAACCGGTCAAACCGGTTTCCCAAACCGGTCAGACCGGTTTGGGTCCTGACAGCACACTAACCCCAAACACTACACTCTCAAGGCTATCTCACAAGGGTTGATCTATTGAGCACTTTTTGGTGTTGTCAATCAACTAATGTTGCATCCCTCTTGATAGTACGGCATTCCTATACTCAAGAAATTAAATAGCAAATAAATCTTCCTCTTGAGCTTCTAAGTCTTCGATGATGCCATACATGATCATACTCACTTTGAGGGCTTCAACATTCTTTTCTTGCTTGAGCAAATCCAATCTTGAGCTAGGCTTAGAATTTCCATGTGTATGGATCAATTCTTAAGCCCTTCCAATATATGATCAATAAAGAATTAGACGCATTGCATAGCTTCACTCGTAAGGCTTGATTAATGCATAGAGATTAAACCATGATGCTAGTCTTCACCCTAGCAAAGTCCCTCGGCTACAAGACCAACTTGCCCTTCTCTTTGCTTGGTACATGGACACTTCCATCTAGCTTAACTCTTTCACCATATCTAGCCACTTTGAGCTCCACTTTACATTTCATCATCATGAATACCACTTTGAAATCCATGTCTTCAATTAGCTTGAATGTTGTCTTTGATAGATTACTTGTCCATAAGCTTTCATGCACTTGAGACCATATAATATCCATATAATCATGTCCTTGTTTGCTCTCATGTCATTTATACCAATAATGAGCGTATATTCTTCATCATCCATATTACATGAATATCCATTAGAATAAAACCCTGCTCATATACTTAAACAAACAAGTTAAATTACAAATCATGTTGTCATCCAAAATCACCAAAACAATTAAGTGCCTAGATGCACTTTCAGAATTACAAATATATTATTATGCGGTTCGATTCTAGGAGACGTCATAATTTTGTTAATTCTGAGCTATTAATATATTATTATTATTATGCTGACATATAAGCTGACGAAATTTATAAACAAATCCATCCAACAACAAACTTATTATTCTATGATAAATGAAGGAAATCATATTGCCATATTGGCCTTGTTGCTAGCACTGCATCCCTATGACCTATTTATTCTCTAGTCCATAAATAATTGCCTCAATAGTAGTCCTCATCATCGATGTCACTGAATTCTTCATTGACGATGTACAGGTCACATTTCTTTCTACCCTCATGTGCAATCATGAGTTGCTCTACGTCCTCGGGACCCCATATCCTAACCAATCCTCCAGGAACTTCCTGCGTCGGGTGGCGGTAATACAGCTCTGCATTTCCTCTATATCCATGATATGCCAAGTTTTCAACCATTAGGTACCATTCTACTTGGCCAGGTTCCACAAATCTCATCATTCCGACCCTTCCTCCAATGTAACCCTTAGGGTTGGTTGAAAACTCCCCTCCTACGTGCACTCTAAATTCCATGACAACAGATGTTGGACCCATTGTGCTGCATCATACCAAAACACTAAATTAGTAGATGATATAACAACAATTATCATATTAAACATGATCTTCTAAAACAACACACGATAGTCAAGCGGTGTCGATCAGAAGGTACTCACTTTTTTCTTGGACGAGGCTTCACGAACTGGTCAATGAACAATGATAATCACTGGTTGCCGGTTCCTGCAATGCATATGAACGGGATCAGGGCCTATTATTTGCAGGATGCATAAGGTAGAATAACGACCAACCTACAACAGTCGACTCGTTCCGCTCCTCAGTTGAGTGGACCTGCTCTCTGGTAGCAAGTGCCATGGAGCAGTTCGGTTTAAATAGGCTCTGGGCCATTGAATAGGTTCGACGACTCCCAGGAATAGCGTAATTCGTGATCTTTGACCCGTATGAAACGGATCTGTGGGCAACTGCAAGGTCAAGGGGGATTGAGGCCGCCGTCGCCGTGTACCGTTGTACGTGTAGCTGACCTTGCCCAGGACAAAAGCCTCGTGTAGTTTGTCAATGTACGAATGCACATGATGTGCAGAATGGTTAAGCGTTTATCTTGTGGCGTTGGAGCCCAAGGTTCGATTCGTTGTGCAATAAAATTTTTAATTTAGTTAACATTTCAATTCCTGATGTCTAGATTGAAACTCCTGGTGTCTAGATTGAAATTTTAATTCCTGACATTTTAACTTGTTTTATTTGTTCAAATCAATTTACCAATTCCCCATTTATGTTAATTTTGCTAAGATTTTAATATAACTTATTAATTTGAGGTTTTTACTTTTATATCTCACTATTGGACCCAACTATATAGTTCGGTACTAATACAATGGACACATTAATGATATATGTGACCCGTACATTATATAGATACATTGTACACACGTACTGAGACATGTACGTCATAAGCAAAACATTCAGCCCACTAAAAGATTTGAGAAAGCTATACGGCCCAATCTGTCTGTACCAAAGACTAAGCATGACCCTCATAGCTTCCCCTCGTGTACTATTCCGCCGCCAGATTCACGCCCGGCCGCCGTCGGCCGCGCTCAGGACGGACCGGGACCTTCCTCCATGGGGTAATCTTGTCCTTCTCCAGGCACGGGCGCGTGCATGCGGCCTAGTCAAATAACCAACTTCAGGCTGAGCCGAGCGGAGCTGATATGGTCAAGACCCCCGCGTCCTCCCTAGCGATCCGGTGTCCGCTTCTTTCGCGCCCACGAACGTGGGCACAACCAAAATGCTCCTATATATGCTCCCTCGTTCCACACTCCAGCAAACATCGACCTCGTCTTGCCCAACAACTGCCTGCAAGGGCGCATCAGGAGACGACCCAGGAGGAACCTGCCACCGGTAACAGGTTCTTCAATTATCCAGTTTGCTTTCATATTTAAGGGGGGTATAAGTCAATTCAGCGGTGCCTTTGCCTTGTGTTTTGATCCATTTCCAGTAATCATACACTTTACAAGCTTGGCGCTGCAATTGTCCTGATTGTGTCACTTGCATTTTTCATGAATACAGTATCGAGTAGTTTAGTGTGCATCAGTAGGTATGCTGAATGATTGCTAAGTGGAATGTTAAGTGTCTGCATTGGAATGTTAAGTGACCATGTCTCGGTTTGTTGTTTGCCAGTTGGCTTAAGTCTTAGGTGCCACTTTAATTTAACACTTGTTTACCTTCCAAATGCGTAACAATAAAGGCATCTGACAAATAATAACGAGGTGGGACTGCACTTCACAGTATCGTCATAATATATATGATATCCTTACAGTCTGATACATGTTGCTGTAGTTTTTTCCAATCATTGTATCCATATTTTAGAGGGTGCAGATAATAGTCTTTGTATTCTGAATGTATAATTTGTATGCATTATCACTGACTGATCACACTATATTCCATATAGCATACTGCAGCTAGTGTTGAAACATCGATGCAGCCAAAGCGCAAGAGCGATGACCCCAGCAACAGCAATGGTTTGAAGAGACAACAGTTTGACAACGGCAGTTGGTCTACATCTAACCTATCCAAGATACAAAAAGATACAGAACGACAGGTATGTACATATTATTGTCCACAGGAACATGTCTGTAACACAAATGCTTCCATATGTCAAGTCCACTTGTTAACTGAAAGGCGTGTGTTTTCCAGATACGTGCTGCTAAATGTGTGAATATGAGGATAGTCTGTTCTCCTACTAGGTATGTGAAGACTGTGCAGGGATTATCTAGAGCACATAAAGATGCCATTGAAAAGCATGGATTCGGAGGAATGCTGCACATGAAACAAATATCACTTCGCCGTGCCATGTTGGTTGAAATTGCAGAGAGGTTTGTTGTTGCAAAGGAAGTATTTGCACTCGGTGGGACTGAAATTTGTATGACTCCTAACGATGTCGAGCAGATCATGGGCATTCCTATAAAGGGTGAAGAAATTAATTTAGATAATATTACAAAAATCAACGGTGATTTGTTCACGTCATACAAAGGCCAAGCCACAGGGGAGAATTATATTACTATCAAATCTCTTGAGGATGGCATTCTACAGTCTGAAATGCCTGATGATCACTTTATCCGTCGTTTCGTCTTGTATACAATTGGTCTTATATTAGCACCCATCTCAAAAGACCATGTGGATGCAAAATATTTGGCCTTTGTAGAACAGGTACCAGACATTAGTAAAAAAAACTGGGGCCAATTTACATTATCTAACTTATTGAGTAGCATTCGTCGCTACAAACTACGTGAGCAAGTCAATCTTCAGGGAAATTTGGCTTTCTTGCAAGTAAGTGAGCCTTCACTTATACAATAATGGTCATCATTATACAATTTATGTACTACACATAACTGACTATGTTGTTCTATTCCATTACTAGTACTGGTACTGGGAGCATGTCCAAGCATACAGCAAGCATGGTTTATCCTATGGTGCAATGCCACATCCATTGATGGAGCGATGGGATGAGAAAAATGCAAAACTAAGATCAGATGCTTATGAACATGACGACCTTGATGGGGGAGTGGTATGTGCCAAATTCATATGTCTAATGTTCTCATCAGTTTAGTATGATCAGTAATATATGCTTACTTATTGCAAGGTTGTCATGACTCTTGCTGCTTCGATCCCTCCTCCCAAGACTACCACACCTGAAACACCAAGAACATTTCAGGACCGATGGACTGAACCTGAAAGCCGCCCTCATGTGCAACAACCATCCATGACTAACCAACAAGTAAGAAATGCATGTTTATGTATTTTTGGTAATGTCCCATATCTCACTTTCAGAATAATATGTACCATTATCCAGTCAACGCATTTATATGCATGCTGTCAATTGCCTAAAAAAAATACTTTTGTGCAGTTGGATTTCGTTCTTGAAGCCCTGACGAAAAACAGACTGGCCACAGAGCGAAGGGTGATGCAAATGGAAAACAGCATTTGTTCCAAAATTCTCACACTAGAAGAACAGTTAGCTGAGCAAAGAATGGAAGGTGCTCTACGTTCAAGATTGTCTACTATAGAAGATGGGATCTCCGATATTAGAAGGGATATCAAGGTATGGGCTGGTTCAGCTTTTACTCTTCCAATGTGTTGATCATAATTTAATAAAATGTTTGCGCAGGATATTAATTCTACATTACACAGCATAAAAGTTTCGCTACTGCAGGGGCATCAACAATATGTACAGGTGACAAAAATATAGAACACCCCATAAGCTACATGATTTAGCTGTTGGTCCACCTTTATTCTCATAGGACATCTCCATTCTTATTCTGAACATCTTGAGACTTTTTTTTTCTTTTTAGGAGCAACCATGTCCATTCAGGACAGGCCGAAATGAGTGCAACACAAACTTTACCAATTCAGACCACGAATTCCAAGGAACCCCTGATGATATCAAAAAAGGTTTTCAAGAGTTCACTCACCAAACATTTGGATTGGATTCCATGAAGACCAACACAAGCCATTCACACTCTGTCAAAGATCATGAAACCACAGAGAAGCGACATATTTCCTCAACACAAGAATCAAAGGTACCTAAACAGATGGGTGAACAAACACAACAGCCAGCACAAGATGAGAAATTAAAGGGCATCATGGAAGGTGTAGGCTGCATGAAAGATGTTGGCTCCAAAAGAGAGACGTCATTGTTTGCTTCACAGCCGCGTTTGCGCAATAATAACTCATTACTTTATTTATACAGCAATGGCAATCAAGTGAATAACTCAATCGAATTTATAGGTAAGCAAGTTAAGGAAGTTTTTTCCATGTACATTATTAATCATTTGGTGAACACTACTGACTACATGATTGAATTGGTTCTATTCGCAGAGTTCAAAAATGATTACGTCATGTCAGAGGAGGACAATGATGTAGTAAATTTTATCAGGAATAGCTTTGAATCAGCTGTAGTAGTTGACATTGCAGACATTCTTCTTACAGTTAACTTCCTGCAGCCAAACGTCAACCAAGGATGGATATATGACTCTGTAAGTCCTGCTGTCCATTCCCATATTTAAATACTATATCGTGAGGTAGCACGCATATCATGGTGCATCTTGTGCAGGTGATTGATGCATATGCACACATTGCAAATGTGGATAATTCTACCCAATCAGTCTGTTCTACTTTCCAGAGCCAAAAATTATCAGGTAAAGAAGGTGCTTTTGATCCTAAACGGGAAAGGAGTTGGATCTGTAGACTTGGCTATCGCTGTGCAACACGCCTAATGGTACAAAACAGTCGTTCTCGAATTTTTTTCTTTATACTAGAATGCGTAACTATTTTATAACTGAACTACCATGTCAATTGTAGGTTTTCATCCCATTTAATGTGTGGGGTTGCCACTGGTGCTTATTAGTTGTCAACAAAGACAGAAAGGAGATACAGATTCTCAACTCCCTAGCCAACGTACGACAACTGCGCGACGAGGCGAAGGAAACAACACTGGTAACTTGCATTCACTACAGTTTCTAAGTCTATCACATTCACCAATGATAAAAGGCATCCTAATTCATGAATTACTGTATGTGCAATAGGTGACCAACATACAAGCATGTATTGATGAAGCAGTTCAAGGTGGATTCTTGAGTGATGTTGAATCTATCGACCTAACTCAATGGAATAAACACTACTACACTGACATACCCCAACAGGAGGACACGTACGTATACTGCGATACATACTACTATCTCTCACACACCTTAATATTCATACATCATAAATGCAATGCAGCAACTCCTGTGGCATATATGTCATCAAATATATGCTAGAGTGGAACGGGTATCGCATGCGTAGTAACTTCACACAGGTACTATAGTTTATTTTATTCAGGAACTTTGAAAGTACATTAGGCAATTGACAAATGAAGGCCATGTCTTACTGTAGGATCAAATGAACATTTTCCGAAAGAAGATATGTACTAGGCTGTTGCATTCTGAAATCAACCGAAGACGAAGATCATCATACAAGGAGCCTCTCACGGTGCGTGTCGTTTCCCTCCTATTATTCCATTTTACCTACTATTCATTTAAATCATACCAAGTTTAAATCATTCATTTATACTTTCAGAAGCAACAGTACTTGCTTGAAAATCCACAACACCAATTTGTTGGTTTCGATGATGAAATCTCTATCATTAGCCCACAAACTGGTATGCACCACAGCAAGGTTCACAAAAATCCAGCTAAAAATGCATTGCACACCACACCTGCCACTAGAAAAGATCAAGGACAATCGTCTCAAGGCCCGAAGAAACGAGGACGGCCAAGGAAAGATGGAGCAAATACCATGGTTAAAAACAAACAAGTTAGCCAGGAAAGTGTCAAGTCATCTGCGCCACGTGTGCGTGCTGAAAATCAGAGAGTTTCCAATCCAAGCCAGTACCAGAAGAGCCCTTTTAAGCAACCGTAAATTGTACTCGCATGGTTTGCCACCACTTGGTGAGTTGGCACTATTCTATCAAACATATGAACTGATCCCTTTTCAATTTTACTTGACATACATACATATTTTAACTAATAACCTTCATTTGATCCCTTTTCAGTTCTACATGCATCTTCCTATGTGGACTGCAAAGATCTTCTTGGGCTTCAGCTGTCTGCTGCAATGATCTTCGTGGGCTTTAGTTTTTTTTTGTAGTTCATGAAGTATTAGAAGGCTTGTAATATATTTCATGTCACTGGCACTTCGTATTACTATCTTCTTATTAATCAGCTTCCCACCTCAGCATGCTAGGTTAAATTTATTGACCTGAATAACCTTGCTTATACTTGTACAACATGGGCGTTAAGCATGCCTATGTGGCCCCCATCTTAGATGGTTAGGCTTCGTGACACTGGATCAGAGGCTGATTTTCTCTCTGTTCTCCATCCAAACTGCAGTCTGTTCTGGGATTTTTTTTTTACAGATGCTTATGTATGTACCATTTGCCATTACATCCTTATGCTACAAATACAGTATACAGGGACAGATCACCGGTTAAACCAATGATGCCACCATACACTTTACAGAATAAGCCAATGACTACCTTGAGTTAAGCATGCCATGTATAATGGAATGCACACCACATCACCTCTTACCACATCAGGAAATACACCATGACATACAACCCATCACCTCACCAAACATAATGCACTACCAATGTTTTTTGTCTTCAAGCATTGCAACACATAATCGTTTTACAGCATTTCGATAGCAACACCATCACACATTTTGATACCACTCACACACTGTGTTACAAGGAATTGGTAAACCAACGACTACATGGCCCAGCACTTCCACAAACCCCCATGGTATACCTAGACATCGGCACCGGATCCTTTTCGCTCCACTTCCCATCACCTCCCTTGAATGATCTTGCTTACCTGAGCCAAAACAGCCACAAATGTGAGCTCTTGTTCATACCCTTCAAATAGGCACATATCTATCAAGGGAACAGGCAGCAAATGAGTGAACCAATCCATTTCACATACTCTAGTATAATGCCGTGCTAACGCTACGGCGACATTTAATATTGCAAATCAAACAGCCAAATAATCTGTTGACAGATTTTCTTTGCCAAAACCTGTCATGTTTTGTACCAATGAAGTGATGGCACATCAGCAAAGAAATTGACATCTCGGCAACAAAAAACTATCAGATTAAATAACAAGGGAATAACAGGTGCAGAAACAAACCCAGAATCCGATAACGATAATGCGGTCTCATTTCCTTCAAACACATGAAAAATGATCAGTGCATACCTTATAGCATGTTCAAATGACAGCAACTCCGGAAACAACTGATAGGCCTACATTTTCACATGATGCAAAAATAACTTACATTGCCTACAACTTATCCGGATAAAATTAAACAAAATTAACACAATAAGCAACTACCACAACTATATATGAAAGCTTCACTAATATGATGAGCCTACAACACATATTTCAGGAAGATAACAAGTTTGATTAAATGAACACCATATATTGGCTGCAATAATGTTTCAGATTGCACCACAAATGTACTGCTTTCATAAGAAATAAAATTATAATTCAGACACACATGGATAAACTGACGATACAGATAGACTGACGACACATATGTACCCATTAACATAGTGTGCCCGCAGAGTACAGAACAGACGATAGACTGACAACACAGATATCAAAGCACGATCTGACGGATGGAAATTCGACAGAATTCTTCAAAAGAATCTGCTAACGGGATAATTAGCAAAGCTCAATAATTATTTATAATTCGGAAAGCAAACATAGAGTGATAGATCCAGGACATATGAAGAAAAACACAGAAATTGATGTTTCATTGCTAGATTGTTACTCAATTAATTTAGAGTTTTCCACATCATGCATAGAGCAAAAAGGAACGCTCACTCCATCACACAGGGCATACTCCTCTTCTCAGTTTTGTAACCAAGGTGATAGTAAAACAAACCGAGCAATTATGCAATGATTTTCATGGTACTAGAACACAACTCTCCAATGGTCTTGCGAAATTCAGTCGAGAATGCTATATCCCTGTGCATAATAACAATGCATTGACTTCAATTATATACCATGTTTATTAGGAAAAACTAACCTTCTGGAGATAGAATCTAGCATAAGTAATCAATATCATTGGCCTGTAGCTACCTAAAGTTAAGATTCACAGAAACTTATAGTGCCTTGAGATCTCACCTCACCCATCAGATATCTCTCAAATTTAACAGCAGACTCTGGTAGCAACACACCTCCAACAGATTTCTGCAGGTATAGAAAAGTTTAGTTCGAACAGATAACTATATGAAAAGTATCAACAGACACATTCGTGTTCAGTGAACCATCGCTCTGATCCAGAAAATGAAACATGCAACAGTGCTTCTATCAATTTTGTAAAAATTAAGGGGCCATTCTAGCCAGCACATAACATGTCAAAGTAACCACACTTCGGAATAGGCAATGCAAAAATCCATTAGATTTCCAACAACTGAACCACAAGTTTGCAGCATTGTTAAATCTTGATACAATGCAAGAAACAGGACACTGCAATTACAGTTGGGAAAGTGCATGTGTCTCAGCTTCAGGTTAGCAGATGAACATGAGATTTCCCTGAGACTTTTCAAAACCAAGTGACAGATGGTGTTTCACATCGTTTCAAAGGCGGCAAGGAGACCCAAGAATTCTGTGAGCGCCTTATCGTTTAGACCACAAGGTGTAGCTGTTCCCCAAGGCGAGCTGGGTCGGCTTGGACGCTGAGGTGACGCCTTTGAAACACAACGAGTATCAAAAGCCAAATTAACTACTGTGCTTATGTTATAAGTTGTACAATTGAGTTAATTTGATTTTGCATTTTGCTAGTCACTTAGTACTTAATCCTGTGTGTTTCGCCAAATTTAAACCTCAATTAACTGAAACATAAGGATATAACAGTTAAAAAGTGGAGCAAATATACATTTTTTATAACTGCCTACAGCAAAACGAGTACCAAAATCCAAATTATACTTAATCACAACCATCCTACGGCTTCTAAAGGCATCACTCCATGGTACAATGTGTTCACTTGCAACCAATGGAGTAAGAGAAACATTTAAGGATTCTTCAGCCATCTACAAACTTATAAAGTAGGAGCAACGCGATAACAATTACTACGCAAGCAACCAATACTAACAAAATTATACTTGGAAAATTTCACAGCTCATAGAAGTAGAGGAGAGACCTCAGGGATCTGCTTGAGACGGACGAGCATCCGGTCGGCCTGCGGTGCCTCCTGACGAACAAACCAACACGAGCACCACAACGTCAGACCCCAGAACCCTACCCAAAATCCTTGAGTCCTTGGAGACTCAAAGCCAGAGCCCAGAATCACGACTCCAAGCCCACCTACCTTGGCATGGTCGTACTTGAGGGCGGCAACGCGCAGTCCAGCCCGGCGGGTGGGGGCGATGCCTAGCGGCCTGCGGCTGCTACCCCTGCCAGCGAGGAGGAAGGGTGAGGCGGCGGCAGCGAGGAGGGAGGGCGCCATTAGAGGGAACGCGGCACTGCCCCGGGCCATCGCGTCGCCGTCGGTGTCGGCGAATTGCAGCAACTGTAGGGGACGGCGGCGCGCCGGAGGCGGCGATGGGTTCGCCTAGGTACCATTGGCGTCCCGGGCGGCGGAGGCGTTGGCGTGGCAGTCGGCGAGCGTGCGCGCCGGCGACCAGCAGTGGCGGTGGGGCTTGGAGGCTTCCCAGACGAGCTCCCCGCCGGGCTGCGGCGGCGCCGCCGGCGCCGGCGTCCGCGTCCGCGTCGAAGCCACGCACGGAGTGGCCGTCGAGGAGAAATAGAAATGTATACATGGGCCTGCTATTTGGGCCGAACAAATGGGCCTACCGAGGAAAATACAAAAATACCCTTCTTATTTTTTCTAAAACTAGTTCCTGGCCCATAAGTTTGGTTCCTTTTAGTGGGTTCCTGGTTCCTTGTCACTGGTTCCTCTTATTTTCTAACCATCTGATCTTGATCCATCAACGGCCCATAAAAATTTCAAGCACTGGAAAAACCCTCTATTATATATACATTTGTATGGTCGTATTACTCGCAATTGTTTTTCTTATTCCTGAAATATATACATATTTTTCCCCTTCAGTCGTTGTTGCTTATCAATGCTGTTGATCTTGAAGAGAAGACTTGACCCGGTATTTGTCCATTAAACCTGTAGGAATTTCCTGGCCTGACAAGTTCCAGCTTCCAGGTCGGTCAGCATCCGGAATTAGGTGCAGCCATGGGTCTTGTGGTCTCATTCTCATGCCCTCACATCTGAATGCGATCCTCTTTGCATTTTCTTCTGAACAAAATAGAATTGGCAAGGCAGTCCATGTCACTGAAGAGAGTGGAGCAGGTGGGGAATTGTTATGTGAGGACCATGCACAACCACAAACCACGAGTTCAAATCGACGAGGATAAATAACAACAGAAAAAATCCATATATATAGTTAGCCACTCTGATACTGGAGAAGGTAGTGACGACAGAAAATCTATATAGCATACCGCTGCCACTCTGGCCAGCAAGAAATAGAACCAAGGTGCTACATCCATCATCCATGACCATTGATCAATGTCAAGGAAAACCCATTTCTATGAAACCGTACTTTGTTTAAAAATATCATATCATCAATTCTTTTTTTTGTCGCGAAATCATATCATCAATTCGTTCGGTGCAAGGCTGTCAGGCTTTCATTTCATCATCTGATAATTGCTTGTTTGAGAAACAGGAATTAGGCAATAACTTAACATGATAGTAGCTCGTCGATTTATCTAGGACACGCTCAGTGCACTCTATACAAGGGTCTCTAATTGATACTTATGATAATTGATAAAAAGGAAATACTTTGAAACGTTAGCGCGATTCACACCGACCTTTGGGAGGGCTTATTTCGGCTTCGGCTTCACCTATTTTACGCAAAATGAGACACTAAGCTGTTCCATAGAACAAGACAAAAACAAACTAAAAGCCATGTGAAGACAGTTTATTTTAAAAAAACAAGTTAGCACAATTTCAAATTTGAACGCAACTATTTTTTTTTAAAAAAAAGAAAAGGAGTGTGCGAAAGGCCCGTGTCACGGTGAAATTTTGGGCCTCGAGTACGCTCAGCTCGGCCCATAAATCCAGCGAGGTTTCTCTTCATTCCGAACTCCGAAGAGACGAAGCGTGCCGTCAGCGGTCGTGGGGTCCACCGGTCAGCGACTCCGTCTCCGCCACAGCTTCCCCATGCTCCGTCCCCTCGCCATGCTCGCTGGCTCGCTGCGTCGGCGCGGCGGCTGTCCGAGGCCGCCTTGTCTTCGTCTTCTTCCACGCGCCAGTCAGCTCGCCCCCGCACTGAACCCCCAGGTGAGGGCGGCGTCGTGTGGCCTGTGGACGGATCTCATCTGATGATATCAGGGTATCGTTCTGGTGGCGCTTGTGACGAGTAGAAATGCTGATGCGACTTCTGTTTCTTATTTGTGTGCGTGGTTGCCCGATAGAAACAAGAGGGAGATGCTGATACTAGAAGCATGTCAATGCTGGTTTTGGTCTTTTGGAAACTTGATATCGATTATGCACTCTACATTAGCAGGGTTTTTTTTGGGTGCGTTTGGTGAGTGAAATTAAGGTATGTTGTACTGCACACGCGCCGTGCTGATCCGGAAAAAGCGGATCTCGCGACCAACTTCACGCGCGCGCCGCCTGCCCCTCCTCACCCTGCCTTGCCGCCACCGGAGCTGGCCACCGGAAGTCCGTGTGGCAGCTATGATGGTGGCGGCGGGGCCAAACGGCGGCGGCCGCGTATGGGGTCGGCAGCGGCGGAGGTGGTGCAGATCGGAGGTGGAGCAGACCGGCGGCGGCCGGATGCGGTGGCGGAGGAGACCGGCGGCAGCCGCGCGAGGAAGCTAGCGCTCCGGTGCGCGGCGGCCGAGCGCGGAGCCGACAGCGGCCTGGCGTGGAGAAGATTGAGGTCAACGGCGGCCGCGTGAGGGCGCCGGCACTCGGGTACGCGGGGGCCGTGCCGCCTCGCACGGGGACGGCGGCGGCCGAGCGCGGAGGAGACGGAGGGCCGGTGGTCCTCTGGTGTTGCTAACCGGCGGCGCCAGGGCCATCTCGGGCCTCTCCGAGTTTTTCCATGGAAGGAGCAGGCGGTGGCCGGGCTGCTCAGATCTACGGAATCGTGGCCTGCTCAAGGTGGGTGGCGGCGTGAGCGGCGAAGGCTCGCTGTTGGGTGGTGGTTCTCGGGGCCTACATTGCCTAGACTAAGTTCTGGGGAAGGATTTGGACGTCGGTGATAGTTCCCGGAGGGAGTTCGGAGGTGGCCTGTGGGAGACGGTGGCTTCGACCGGCGTCACGTTCCAGCGTGCGGATTTATCCCGAGGCCTAAGTGCAGCGGATGTCCGCCGGTGGGCAACGCGGTGGCGATGACATCTGGCGGCTGCTGCGGGTTGCTTTCATCCTCGATGTCCCCGTGTGAAGTGGTGGGCCTCACCAATCTGTATCGGTGCGTCGGTGAGCTGAGCAGGGTGTCATGACTCTCGCGTCGTTCGTCGGCGGTCAGGTCGAGGGGAGCCTAAGTGCTCGTCCCTCACGCTACCGGCAACTGCGACCAGAGTTGTGGTTCATCATGTTCTTCATCGACGGGTCGGCATTGGGCGGAGCTTCGGGCGAAAGTCTATTCCAGCGCTGGTGCCGGGGTCAGCAACGACGGCGTCTTCGGATGTCGTGAACCTCCTTGGAGGCGTTGGTTGAGAGGCTCTCTGCTTGGCCTTTGATTTTTCGGGTGAAAACCTTTCTTCGGCTGGCTGGAGGGGCGACGGCGGCGGCTTCGACGTCGTATACTTCTTGGAGGCGTCGCCTTGGAAATCAAGTGATCGGCTTCAACTGTGGAGGAACGGTTTGGTGAGCGGTTGGAGGTTTGATTGGAGCATGGACGGAGAAGAAGATTGAAGCTTAGTCTTTCTTTTTCTTTTTGTTAGTGCGTTTTTTTCTTCTTATTTCTTGGTTTACCTCGGTGCGAGGTTTAGAGTCTAAGTGCTCTGGGGTCATGTAACCTTTGGCCGTATATATCCACCTGTGGATATAGAGGCTGGGATTTTATTTCTTAATCTAAAAAAAACATTAGCAGGTTTTTTGCTCATTAGATGTGCTGTTGCCTGATGATACTACTTTGTATCAGATTAGATGATAATTACTCTACCATACAAGGCTTCTAAAATTGTATATTAGAAAGCAGAGCTGGGTTCTTATGTGTAGCCAATGCTTCTATCAAATCTGTTTTTAATAGGACCTCATTATTTGTTTCAAGTCTATTTCAAGGTCTAAGACGGCTTGTAAACAGTTCAAGCTTTTTCGCTTTGTAGCTTGTTTTAAGGCATAACTACATGAATTCACGTATTGATCTTTTTTTACTGTAACTAGCCTGCTGAGCAGAGCATGTGTCATGCTAAAGAACAATTAGTGTCCTCCTGTGCCCTGTCCCCACTCATAAAGATTATCTATACCTGAAAGTTTAGTGTGTGGAATTGTGTAATTGTCCCCACTCATAAAGTCGTAACAGTAATCAGTAACCGCAAATTTTTATAAGATTATCTATACCTAAAAGTAAAGGGGTTGGAATTCACTATTGGAGCTACACTTCCGTGAACAGTCTATTGGATCACGGAATTCACTTGTATTTTGCATCATTCAGTTGTATCAAAATTTTCTACTGAAGCACTAAATTGAAAGACATTGGGATAGACATGTGTTGAAATTGGCACTGCAACTTAAAAAACTGGAGGAGAAGGTTTAGAACATGTATGAAATTGGTTGGAGTGTCTTAAACAGTGTTCAGGTCACAGGCCACCTGTAGTTATGAATGTTAAATCATATAATTGTTGACAGTCATTCTATATGATAAAATAACCCAAGGTCCCAAGCATATAGCAACATGCATCAGGATACCCACCTGTTAAACCTATCTCTGTCATCCAAGTCCAACTTGCACGAAGGCACACCAGAGGTATCGTTGCAAATTTCTCCGGTCTTACTGTTAAGCATACCATTAAATAGATTATGCAGCAAACTTCCTAAAATGTTCAGAAAAATAACATATGTGATATGCATTTGAATACCTTCTTTTCTCAAACGATGCTAAAATATCACAAATGTCTGTCCAAAACAGGAAATGAGTTCCTATCTTCTTATCATAGAAGTTCATGCCAAGAATATCCCATCCAGAGTAACAAGAGGGCCTCCAATCCCAACCTAGTAAGGTAACATGGACAAGTGTGATTTCTATGGCAAATAGGTATTGCTAGACAACTCACTCTAATGCAACTATATATTTACTCACCATGAAAAAGTAGGAAATACAAAGCATAGGATTACCTTAGTAATCTTGCACGAGGAATGTACAAGTCACAATCAAGGGTGCCTGTCCAGCAAACCAGCATCCCACTTGTAGCCATTAATGCACCTGATTTGAAGCAACGCCCTACAGCTGCTACATCAGAAACCATGGACCAAGAATGCAGAGTCTTTGCTGGACGAAGGTCATGGCAGTCCTTGACACTGACTAGAGCAACATTGTAATGTAGATCATAATTCTCTAATATCCCATCTGTGCTTTTGTTGCTTGGAAGCAACACTTCAATCTGAAAATGATACAAATGATGAGATATAAGCGGCACCTCAAAAGAACAAGCAATCGCAGAATAATGAGCACTAGCCCTCAAGTTTTCAACAATCTTGTTCTCGTCACCAGAATTTCTAATTAAGCTTGCTGATGTCAAAATCACTGTAGATCCATTCCAACGAATAAAAAAACCTGTGCATGCAAAAATCATTTTTTTCTCCTGCACCAGATTTTGGTTATCAGCTAGTTGTGATCAAACCAGAGATTAAACAGTAAATGGCACATCACTATAATATCACCATTGAATGAAGCCAGTGCGACGACACTTCGACTTATTCTAGAAGAAGCTTTTTGACCAAGTTTGCTCCAGACACCTTTACCATGTATATCGCCAAAAGTCTCTTCAAAAGTATTGATCAAAATCATGCCATCTGAGAAATATACATTTGAGAATAGTTGTTAGTAGTACAGGAGAGGCTATAAAAGATCAGCAAATATAGAAAGACTGACTCACCATCTAACATGGTTGATGGTAACTTATGGTAACCCATGGAGTCTGTATCTAAGTGTTGCTGGTTGAGACAATCTCTCTGCGTCGTGGTGCAACAAGGTCAAGTGATCAGCACTGGCATATACTAAATTAATTCACATAAATTCTGTATGTGCATAATGATCAGCACGTAATGTTAGTTATATTATGATAACTGACTGATCAACAATCCACATTAGAAGTTGGTGTGCATGAACATAACCAAGCAATATAAGCATAAAGTAAAAGAGTAAATCTAGTTGATATAAAAATGTAAAAGCTAAACTTGCACAGCTTCTAAATAGATATCATTACAAAGAAGCAACAATTTGCACGATACCACAATGTTAAGAAGTCTCAAGGAGTGGCTGTAGGCTCACCTTCTGGGTGGCTGTTAGATTTACCACCTACAGGCGCTTCAAACCTGCAAAAGAAAATAAAAGTTACCACTAACCAAAAAATAAAATGGATCAAGCCAGTGTGTTAATACACAAAATGGTGACAAAACCTAGGTAGAATCATAGGCCAAGAACAAAGAGGAAATATGACCTGAAGTTGTACAGATATAATAAATGTTTCATGAAAACTTGATGACAATGCCTTCTAGTGTGCACATTTCAATAAGACAAACATACAGCTGCAACAATAGCATAAGAAATACGAAAAATCTAACACAAGGCAACTGTGATAGATACCTAAGAACAACAAACATTTAAAGAACAACAAGTTAATTTTTTTCCCCTAGTCTTGGTCTGGCTGGACCCTCTGTTTTTGAGGATCTGGGCGAGTGTGAGGAAGTCCTGGGTGTGTGTGCGCGTGGGTGTATGTGTGTGAGTCTATGTACGACTCTTCTTCTTCTATCAATATAATGATGCGCAGTTCTCCCGCGTGTTCAAGAAAAAAAAATTGAAGTAAACATTGAGAAACTGTAAAGTGCAGATGCCAAACAAGATAAGGTAGAGCAGTGAATGATCCGGATTATCAAATACATAGGCTATCTGGAGCACAAAAGGCTGACCTTATAAGCTCATGCAAGAGAAGGGGAAGTGATGTAGAATGGAGTAGGTGAACTAATGAAGGGCATACATCACTTAGACATACCCGTAAACTAAACCTTTTGACCGTGCAAGACATGTCTCCTTTTCCCAGGATGTCTAGTAATGTTCCAGACGCTTCAAAATTGTGACCCATGATCGGAAAACTGCTCTTTCCGTAACCAAAAAAAAGGTTCCTTCCAACAACTTCCCCATCAAAATTAAAAATCGTTGCACCTTCCCAATAAGCCTAATAGCACAATAAAGTTGGCAGGTAAAGAGGGTTTCATTTGAACAAAATATAAGTGGTATGGAACACGAGCGAAATATAAAATAAAATTCATTTTTATTGCCCACATGCATAAAGTAAATGAAACATAATCAAATGGATGTATTGTCATGCAAGTGTACCTTTGAGGTTTTACTATCAAGATCTTTATCATCTTTGTATACCCTTAAATCACCACCCAATACCACAACCCTGGCTTTTAGGTCACCAGAGACATCATGCCAAACTACACATGCCTCACAATGGGGCACAGATTTCTGCTTACGATGAAAAATTCCAACATTAACATCAAGGAAGGCAAAGACGTCGACAACAGCAAAGTTATGAGCATAATCATATTCAGCCAAAAACCCCCTATACACTTCCTTGCCTTCACGGCGCACTTCAATCTATAAAACAATAATACAGCAAGAAATGATTACATAATGATCAGAAGCAAACAAAATAGTAAGAAGTGAATGTCGGTGCCAACTTTTAGGTCAAAATAGTGCTTGTTTGTTTTACCATCGAAAGCTCTAGTCAAACTTGCAGAAGTCAGAAACCTTGTTCGGCGGAACCCCTCCTGTTCTACAGCCATGCCCGGGCATGAAAATAAGGTTACGTTTCCTACAGAAGATTGCAACTCGGATAATTTAACTGGTAGTGTTTCAATACATATTTGCTAGAAAACTAAGAAGACTATAGCGGCATATATAATTACCATTGCATAAAAAAATTGAGACGACACTTTTGCAAAAATCTGATTTAACCCAATCAGATAGCTTATTGCAAACATCTTGACTAGAGTCCCCATCACGCAAGCGAGCTAGTTGAAGAAAAGAAAACATGAAGCCAACTGTAAACGCTCCAATGGGAAGAGGGGGGGGAGCAGAAAAGAGGAAGAACATACCTGAGATCCACTCAGTCTTGCAAGCTTTTCTGTTCTTACCAAAGTTTCCACTGACATCTCCACCGGCCCTCTTAGCTTTCCGCATCTTTCTCAAGGCTGAAGCGGAATTGTCTTAGAAATATAACAAAGGGACAAATGTAGGGGGTCATAAGTAGTAATAAATCAACAATGTAAAACTATAACTAACTAACCAATCAAAGGACAAAGGCTACTCAAGGGGTCCCTAAGGAGAGACGCAAGGGTTTGAATTCTCTAGTAATCCTGGTCGTCTGGGAACTTTGGAAACATAGGAACTCCTGTGTGTTTGAGCAGGCTCCGCCTTGCATTCCAGATTTACTCGGGGCAGTGGCCAATGAATGTAGTTTGTGGGGCATGGCTGGTGCTACTGATCTTCAGGGTTTCCTTGCCTGGTCGTTGGCCATAGCTGATTAGGCTATGGCTGGTTAGGTCGGTCGTTCGGTGTTTTTTTTCGGTGGCGCGTCTGTAAGCTATTTTGAGTGGTGTTTCGGGTGTGGTGTGAGTTTTGTTCCTTGGGGCTGGCTGTTGCTAAACCCCTCATTTTGTTTTTCTTCTACCTTGTTAGATAAAACCGACACTAGCGTCGAGATCCCGACGGATCGACTAGCGCCATCGCAGCGGAAGCAACAAGATCACAAACGCCATCGCCAAGATCAACACGAGAACGACACCGAGGCACGATATTTTTAACGAGGTTCGGCCATGTGCCTACATCCTCGGGGCATGACTACGGGCGCTCCTCCCCATAAACAGCAGCCCACACCAGCCGCCAAGTCGTCACACGGTTACACGGTAGTGCCCACATATTTATGGACCCTAGGGATACAAAGTACGACCCAAACTCTATCCCTAACCTACCAATTACAACTCAAGTCCACGTCGTAACCATAACATACACATATTCGACATATCCACCTTGGCGAATATGCTCGCCACTCCTTGAAGTTGTCGATGTCGAACCTCCGTGTATCGAACTTGAGTTGACTCCTTTGGCTGCTCATTTAGAACAGCCCGATGAGCCCACCTCCTCATCATCGGAACTGCACACAGCTACAGTTGCTCTCCTGTCCATGACTCCACCTTCAACAACACTTCCTCTCAGCTTGTACTGGTGTATAGTTACTGACTTCTCACCAATCATAACAGTCTTTCCACCTTGCATAACCCTCAAGGTCTTCTTATCAGGAGCCGCCTGATATAACAAGCCTTCATTATGCAAAATCCCCAGTGATATTAGATTCCTTAGCAGCCCCGGCACATGCTTCACACCCTTGAGCAGTATCTCTTGATCATCATACATCTTGAACTTGATGTCGCCTACACCAATGACCCGATAGCGTGAGTCATCTCCCATGTAAACAGAACCACCTTTATCTTGCTCAACGTACGACGAGAACCACTCCTTGGATGTTGCATGAAACGAGCTAGCTGAATCCAATAACCACGCTCCACAAGATCTTTCACTTGACACCGTGAGAACATCTCCATCACTACTATCCGAGTCATCTTTCTTCTTTGAGAACACAACACTAGCAGTTCCTCCCTTCTTCAGATCCGGGCAATCCCTCCTCAGATGTCCATACTCCTTGCATCCATAACACTGCGACCCCTTCTTTTTCTTCTTCTTGCCGGTCTCTCCGCCTCGATCACCTCGGATCAGCAAAGCATCTCCAGAAGACTCTCCAGTTGCATTGTTCTTTCTCCTCTCTTCATGTGAAAGCAACGCAGCAACAACATCCTCCACCTTGATGCTCTCCTTGCCATACATCAATGTCGTGACCAAGTGCTCATACGACCTGGGCAAAGAACACAAAAGAATAATAGCCCTATATTCATCATCAACCTTTACCTCGACCTTGACAAGATCCGCGATAACTTGATTGAAGACATTGATGTGCTCCGCAAGGTCCGACCCTTCTTGCATCTTCAAGCCATACAACTTATGCTTCAGATACACCTTCTGGGTCAACGTCTTGGACATAAACTGATCGTCCAACTTCTTCCAAATCTTTCCAGGATCAGACTCCTCCATGGCAGTGTACATGATACGATCGTTGAGACACAATCGAATTGTTGCAGTCGCTTGCTGTTGCATCTCCTCCCACTTATCATCGTCCACCTTCGCCGACCGCTTCCCGCTGAGCACCTTCAGGATCCCCCGCTGAGCTAGCAGATCCTTGACCCTTGTTTGCCACAGCCCAAAGTTACCGGTCCCGTCAAACTTCGTCACCTCGAACTTGGAAGCCATCGACATCATGTCGACCTGCGATTAGACCAGCTGAATAACCTGGTCAGACCGCAGCACCCTCGCTCGCGTACGCCTCCTCGCCGCAGACCGCCGACGAACGCCGCCGAGCCTTATTGTGCACAACCCGTGCACCACGAAGCTTCTCCTGAGCTCCACAAACGCAGTCTCCGAGCCTCCCGTCAAACTCCACGCCGTCGCACGTCGACGATGTTGACCTTGCTCGAACGCCGCCCGTTGTTCGTCCTCGACCGTCGCAAGCACCGGTCTTAAACAACACGATTGCTTTTTTTATTGCAATCTCCGTAGACTCCTGTTTATGATATGGAGGCAAATCACATCGGCAGCAATAAGCCGAATCGAACTCCTCCTCCTAGCGCTTCCATACGAAATTCATACGCAGATCCTAATCGGAACCATGCACGAGTGGGCCTCCAGGTGACCAATAGCACACGGAACTGAGTCCCTCACGAAGCTGTCCAAGCAACGGAATAAATAATTAATATGTATGCATGCATGAAACATGCACGTACACGTCCAATTCCTGGCTCCCTGCTCCAGCTACAGCTTGCCTTGGTCCACCTGCACGCCTAATCCTTCGGCTGTAGGACACCAATGCCTGTGTCCTAACCGAGTTGACCTCCAATTGCCTCGCGCCGCCGCTTCCACAGCTTCCAGACTCCATAGAATCTACGCGGCTGTTACGACCAACGCCTTCACGACAGCTGCGAGCGTCGCTTCACATCGTCGTGCATGTCTCAAACAAGCCGCCTCAATAAACACGTCGAGTCCACCGTGGCTTTCGCCATCAAAGTCGTCGTGGTCGTCCACGACGTCTTCCAGCCGCACCGTCGAACTTGGCCGTCACGTCTGACCGACCCCTATCGAACAGCAGCCAAACAGCTCAATCAGCCCCGATCTCCACGTCTGGACGCATCCCGCTGATGTCTTGCTCATCGGATAGTTCGAGTCTCCTCCTCAAAGTGTCCGACTCCACCGATCGAATCGTCAACCGCCACCATGCTCCACCTTGCGCCATGTCCCTCCGTGGACATTGTGCGACTCCGACGCGGTGTGGAAACATACTCATCGCACCTCTGCGAAGATCTTTACGGCTTTAGCTCTGGTACCACTTGTTAGATAAAACCGGCACTAGCGTCGAGATCCCGACGGATCGACTAGCGCCATTGCAGCGGAAGCAACAAGATCACAAACGCCATCGCCAAGATCAACACGAGAACGACACCGAGGCACGATATGTTTAACGAGGTTCGGCCATGTGCCTACATCCTCGGGGCATAACTACGGGCGCTCCTCCCCATAAACAGTAGCTACACCGGAATCCGGGCACCACCGCGGCCACGCCGCCGCCCACACCAGCCGCCAAGTCGTCTCACGGTTACACGGTAGTGCCCACATATTTATGGACCCTAGGGATACAAAGTACGACCAAAACTCTATCTCTAACCTACCAATTACAACTCAAGTCCACTTCGTAACCATAACATACACATATTCGACATAACTCTAACATACCTTGATGAAATGACACGCAGTTCTCCTGTGTCGTTCGAGAAAAAAAAGATAAAAGCCATTATGTAAGGTCTGGAAGACCAGCGTTGATAATTTTGGCATCTGTTTGTTTCTTCCTAGATCATATAATCTAGCTTATGGTCCAATGGTAGTATTGTAAAAGATCAACCTAGATGCCAAAATAATCTGAAATAATCATCTCCTGGGCAGCTTATTTTATATTATTTTGGCATTTCATATTACACCTGATGTATCGAAAGTATCTACCAGCTAGCCTATTCCTTGGGTTTTGTTCAACTGTATTAAGAGTATCTATTTGCTTTCGCTCCCTGAAAACACACACCAATGGTATCTTAGAGCAAAGGGCGTTACCGCAGACACCTGAAAGAAAAAAAGCTTACTGAAGCCCATATTTGTTGGTGCAAGTTGTAGTATACTGGTGTTAAGGTAGTCAAGACTAGGCTTTACCTTTCATTGGACTATATGTAAAATGTTCTCCACTACTCCATCCATTTCAAATTATAGTTCGTTTGACTTTTTTTACTCTAAGTTTGACCGCTTGTCTTACTTAAAATTTTATGCAAATTATCATATTTTTTGTGGTGGCTTGCTTTATTAATATTTTTTAAAAATGCCTTAAATTTGACTATATTTTCAAAACAAATTAATATAAGATGAGCGGTCAAACTTGTGATAAAAAAATCAAACGGCCTACATTTTAAAACAGAGGCAGTACTACTTAGCCTAGACCGAACATACAGAAGTACAGAGCTACCATGCAATGAAGCAGTCAAGCAACCGCACAAATGAACAACTTTCTCACTTTTAAGATTTCTCCTACCTGCCTAGAAGAGACCATACAAACAAGGAGCATGGAGCTAATGAGAAAAAGGCCATACCTCTTAATATGCTGCACTGAAATAAACTCTTGATAATTCCAAAGGAATACTATCGAACTAATCTGAAACTGTATCGATTCTTTGATCGGATTTCTAAACAAAGGTCTGTATACTTGAACACCAATATTGTACGACCCAATCAATCGGATCTTGTTGCAAGGGAGGAGGAGGTTCATGCGTACCTTAGAAGGCGCAGGGCGGCGCGGCACCCCAGCACGATCGCACGGTGAAGTTTTGGGCCACGAGTACGCTCTCGGCCTGGCCCATAAATCCAGTGGGCTTATCTTTCCCCTTCGAAGGGCCTTCGAAGCGACGAAGGGTCGAAGGGCTAGCGGCTGTCACGCGGGGTCCACCGGTCAGGGACTGCGGCTGTCACGCGGGGTCCACCGGTCAGGGACTGCGGCCGCCACAGCTTCCACGCTCCCCTCGCCCGTAGGCCGCAGCCGCAGGAAGAGGCGAAGACGGCGAGGGAGCGCGCAGGGCGGCGTCGCCGCCAGAGCACCAACTGTTACCCGCGGCTAGGCCCCTGCGCTGCTCTCCACCCTCCCGGGACGGGCAACCCACCGCCATGCTCGCGGCGGCGGCGCGGCGGCTGTCCGCGGCCGCCTCGTCTTCCTCTTCTTCCACACGCGCCAGCCAGCTCGCGGCTGCACTGAACCCACAGGTGAGGGCGGCTTCGATTGGCCCGTGGGTGGATCTCGTCTGATGATATCTGTGTTTCGTTCTGGTGGCACCGGTGAGGAGCTGAAATGCTGCTGCGAATTTTATTTCTTGTTATTAATTTTGTGCCTGTGGTTGCAGATGTGGATTCACGACAGGAACAAGAAGGCAATGGAGCTGATAGCCAAGGGATGGAGCGCACTGCAGGAGGTCGACCGCGTCATCGACTACGCCGACCGCAACGACAAGCGGCTCATCCCCCTACTAAGGGTACGGCTTAGGGTTTATCTTCCCTTCTGCCCCCATTTCTCGGGAGCACCTAATCCGGGATTCACTGATAGTAGCATAGTATGTGAAATTTGTAACATCCCCTGCAGCGTTGGCAGCGAAATTGGGGTAGTGCCATGTTGGTGTTTACGGCATTCTTCTATCGACTAGTTCTCCAGATATTCTGTGAAACCATAAGTTGGAGTTCTGGAGTGGAGGAATTCCTTAGTTCACATTGAGCTATTCTTTTTATTACTTGCTTATTCTTCTAGGCTGTACTTATTATGGTCACCTGCTTCATTCATATGTGGTGGCAGATACAGCTTGTTTTGTAACCAACATTCTCAATATTTTGTTGTCAAATCTTTGTTCATGTGAAAAGGGTGCTAAGGAGAACTTTGAGCTGGCTCTGGAGATCGACAATGATAATACCCATGCGAGATATTGGCTGGGCAAGATGCATTTCAAATATCATGTCCCTGGAGCTTGTAAGGCAGTGTAAGTGACTTTGTTTTCTGCAAGTCATGCAGATTAGTTTGCTTATATGTTTTATATGCCTATTCTGTTGCTGTCCCAGGAACATGGGAAATCCATTCAAATAGTTTTGTCAATGCTTTTGTTGCTGTTTTAATGTTTTGACACATCTGTTTCATATATGGTACACACCTTTTAAGTCCTAAGTCATTGATGAGCTGCACGGTAGGAGTATGTCAATGCTGGTTTTGGAAACTTGATATCGACTGTGCACTCTACATTAGCTGCCATAATGCTCATCAGATGTTTGCTGCCTGATGATGCTATGATAGATCAGATTAGATGATACTTTCATTACCATAATAGGCTTCTGAGACTGTAAATTAGAAAACAGAGCTGCTAACTTATACATGACCAATTCTTACCGCATAATTCTATCAAATCTGTTTTAACAGGACTTTATTATTTGCATCAAGCCTTTTTCAGAATTTAAGTTGACTTGTAATCAGTTCATATTCTTCATAACTTGTTTAATTCATAGCTACATGCATTCACATAATAATCCTTTTATTACTGTAACTAGTATGCTGAACAGAACATGCGTGCTGGAGAACAATTAGTGGCCTCCTGTCCCCATCCAGAAATATTCTTATACCTTAAAGTTTAGTGTGTGGAATTGTGGAACTGTGTACTGTGGTGCAACTTTGTAAGAATCTTGATTGAGCATTATAAGCTACAATGTATCATTAGAAAAATAGGGACAGTGAGTATTTAGTTTGTTCATTGTCTAAACACCCACAGCCAGTGAGAAGCATCAATAGTAACCAGTAGCTATTAGAGCTTGTATCTGAAGTGTTTGGAATTTGACTATTTGAGCTTACTGCTGCAAAGAATATATTGGATTATGGAGTTCAAAAACATATATTTTGTACCATTTAGTTGCTTCAAAATTATTTACTGAAGCATTAAACTGAAGACATTGTAATACACATGTATTGAAATTGGAACCACAATCTAAATTTTTTTTAAAAAAGAAAACTGGAAGAGAAGGTTTGGAACATGTATCGAAATTGGCTGGAGTGTCTTAAACACTGATCACACAATGAGGCCCTAAAATACTAGAGGAAGTAAGGTGGCCCATCAGTTTAGTTTTTTTTTCAATGATACATGACTTGGGTTCAATATATTTGTCATCTGAATTAAACCATCCTTCCTTTTCATGTGTGCAGTGGTGCTGCTTTGCTGGTTGAAGCTGCAAATATGGGTGATCCAGATGCACAGTATGAACTTGGAAGTCGGCTAAGAATTGAGGTTTTCATATCGTGCCCTCTGCCCCTCAATCACCCAGTTTTCTTTTAGGCACTTGGCATTTGATATTTGTGGAATTTATGTTCACTTTTATTGATGGTTTGGCTATGTTGCTCCTGTAGAATGACTATGTTCAGTCCGATCAACAGGCTTTCCATTACATTGAACAAGCTGTTGACCAGGTGTGCAATATGCTACTTACCTGAATGCTGATCATATTCTGATGCGCCATTTGGGGGGCCTATTTTATTTTCACCTAAATCCTTGATTGCAGCTGCACCCTGGCGCTTTGTATCTTCTAGGTGCTGTATATCTAACTGGGGACTGCGTTAAGAGGGATATAGCCTCTGCTATGTGGTGTTTCCATAGAGCTTCAGAAAAGGTGTCATTTTTTCCCCCTCAGAGTTAATTGTATACAACAACAACAACAACAACAACATAGCCTTTTGTCCCAAGCTAGTTGGGGTAGGCTAGAGGTGAAACCCAAAAAGTCAAAAAAAAAAAGAGTTAGAGAAAAGCAGAAAAGAAAGCAAAGATCACGGCTCAGGCACATTAATTGCTAGTCTCCAAGCGCTCCTATCCATAGCTAAATCCTTACAGATATTCCACTCTTTAAGGTCTCTAATAACCGACTCGTCCCAAGTTAGTTTGGGTCGCCCTCTACCTCTCTTAACATTATTGGCCCGCTGTAGAACCCCACTACGCACCGGCGCCTCAGGAGGCCTCCGTTGGACATGTCCGAACCATCTCAACCAATGTTGCGTCAATTTCTCCTCAACTGGTGCCACTCCGACTCTATCTCGAATATCTTCATTCCGTATCCTATCCCTTCTTGTGTGACCACAAAACCAACGCAACATACGCATCTCTGCTACACTCAGTTGTTGTATATGTCGCCTTTTAGTAGGCCAACATTCAGCACCGTATAGCATCGCCGGGCGAATCGCCGTCCTATAGAACTTATCTTTTAGCTTTTGTGGTACCCTCTTGTCACAGAGGACACCAAAAGCTTGACGCCATTTCAACCAACCGGCTGAAATTCTATGCCTAACATCTTCATCAATGTCACCATCCTTTTGCAGCATCGATCCTAAATACCTAAAGGTATCTTTCTCGGCCACCACTTGCCCATCAAGCCTGCCATCTCCATCTTCATATCTAGTCCCACTGAAATCGCACATCATGTACTCAGTCTTAGTCCTGCTAAGTCTGAAACCTTTGGACTCTAACGTATGCCTCCACAACTCTAACTTCCTATTAACACCTGCTCTACTCTCATCAACTAGCACCACATCATCAGCAAAGAGCATACACCAAGGGATATCACTTTGTATATCCCTTGTGACCTCATCCATCACCAGAGCAAATAAATAAGGACTCAATGCTGACCCCTGATGCAGACCTATTTTATTTGGAAAATCACTACTGTCTCCACCATAAGTGCGGACAACCGTCATCGCATCCTTGTACATATCCTTGATAAGGGTAATGTACTTAGTTGGGACTTTGTGCTTCTCCAAAGCCCACCACATGACATTTCTTGGTACTTTATCATATGCCTTCTCGAGGTCAATAAAGACCATGTGCAAGTCCTTCTTTTGCTCCCTATGTCTCTCCATGAGTTGTCGTATTATAAAAATCGCCTCCATGGTCGACCTTCCAGGCATGAACCCAAACTGGTTTTGGGTCACACTTGTCACTCTCCTAAGGCGATGCTCGATAACCCTCTCCCAAAGCTTCATCGTATGGCTCATCAGCTTAATCCCACGGTAGTTAGTACAACTTTGAACATCTCCCTTGTTCTTGAAGATCGGTACTAATATACTTCTTCTCCATTCTTCAGGCATCTTGTTTGACCTAAAAATGAGGTTAAAAAACTTAGTTAGCCATACTATTGCTCTGTCACCCAGGCATCTCCACACCTCAATGGGGATACCATCAGGACCCATCGCTTTACCTCCCTTCATCCTCTTCAAAGCCTCCGCAATCTCTGCCTCATGAATTCTCCTCACAAAACGTCTGTTGGCGTCGTCAAATGAGTCATCCAGCTCAAGCGTCGAACCATTCTCCTCATTAAATAACTTATCGAAGTACTCTCGCCATCTGTTCTTGATCTCCTCATCCTTCACCAGAAGTCGATCCGTCCCATCCTTGATGCATTTGATTTGGTTGATGTCCCTTGTCTTCCTCTCGCGGATCCTCGCCATCCTATAAATATCCTTCTCCCCTTCCTTCGTGCTTAGCCACTGATAAAGGTTATCATATGCACGACCCTTTGCTACACTCACAGCTCTCTTTGCAGCCCTCTTTGCTAATTTATAGCCCTCGATATTGGCTGCACTCCGATCAAGGTGAAGGCGCTTGAAACATTCCTTTTTCTCCTTAATAGCCATTTGCACCTCGTCATTCCACCACCAAGTGTCTTTCGCTTCTTGTTTTCCTCCCCTACTCACGCCAAACACTTCTGAAGCCACCTTCCGAACACATGTTGCCATCTTTAGCCACATGTCGTCTGCATCTTCTCCGTCCTCCCAATGCCCCTCGCTTAACATCATGTCCTTAAAAGTTTGCGCTGCTTCCCCTCTAAGCTTCCACCACTTCGTTCTCGCTATCTTGGCACGTTTGTCCCGCTGGACACGTACCCGAAATCTGAAGTCCGCCACCATCAACTTGTGTTGAGGGACAACACACTCCCCAGGTATCACCTTACAATCTAAGCACGCACGTCTATCCTCCCGCCTTGCAAGGATAAAGTCAATCTGGCTCGAGTGTTGTCCACTCTGAAAGGTCACCAGATGAGATTCCCTCTTCCTAAATAGGGTATTTGCTAACAACAAGTCGTAGGCCAACGCGAAGCTCAAAACATCCTCCCCCTCTTGATTCCTATTTCCATACCCGAACCCCCCGTGCACTCGCTCGAAACCTACATTAGACGCACCTACATGGCCGTTGAGATCTCCTCCTATGAAGAGTTTCTCGCTGATAGGCACGGTACTAACCATGCTATCCAAATCCTCCCAAAACTGCATCTTGGTGCTCTCACTAAGGCCTACCTGAGGGGCATAGGCACTGATCACATTCAGAGCCAAATCTCCAACTACCAACCGAACTAGGATAATTCGATCGCCTTGCCTCCTAACATCAACAACTCCATTCTTAAGGCTCTTATCGATCAAGATGCCTACACCATTCCTTCCCGAAGTCGCCCCCGTATACCAAAGCTTGGAGCCAGTACCCTCTACTTCCCTCGCCTTCTGTCCCTTCCATTTAGTCTCCTGAACGCATAGAATATTTACACGCCTCCTAATTGCTACCTCGGCTATCTCTCGTAACTTACCCGTTAGAGACCCTACGTTCCAACTACCCACCCGAAACCTAGTTGGCTCGGCTAGCTTCCTTACCCTTCGCCCCCCGTCGAGGGAAGTGCAAAGACCCTTGCTCATTTTTCACTACACCCGGGCGCCGATGTAGCGCGCCACTAAGGAAATGACGACCCGGTCCTTGCTCACTTGACACCGTGCCCAGACCACGACACGGCGCGTCTCGGGGGAGACGGCCCGGCCCTTGCTCATTTAACACCATACCCGGGTTCCGATATGGCGCGTCGCTAAGAGGGTTACGCCCCAACGGGATTCTCTTGGGTTTCATCTCCATATGAGTAGCTAGGTTTTACATTGGCTCGCCGAGCCTATCACAACCCTCCTCCTTTACCAGGGCTTGGGACCTGCTATGTTGAGACAACATAGGCACTTCAGAGTTAATTGTATGAAATATGAAATACACGCTCAAGGTTCTGTTTCCTTTACCTATACCTAACCTATTTCTGGTTTGTGTTCTGACTTTTGAGCTCAAATCATCTTCAGGGACATGCTGGAGCTGCTATTGCATATGGATCCTTGCTTCTTAAAGGTTTGTAAAATAGTGTAGTATCTGAATAACATTATTGTATTACTCATCATGGAATATTGGTTATTTATAACACTGTAAAGCAGGTAACATCAAACTATTAATTAATTGTATGCGGCCTAACATTGCAATTTTTTCAGGTGCTGAAGTGCCTGAGGTGATTACCAGATTCAACTCAGGTAAGAGTCCATCAACTGGGAAGATGCGGAAAAGGAACATACAACAGGATCCGATAAAGTTAGCAAAGGAGCAGTTTCGAATTGCAGCTGAGGCTGGATGTGATCTTGGTTTGCGGTGGTTGAAGAGGCTTGAAGATTACGAAAACCAAGAAGAGAAGCTAAAGTAAATCCAACAATGACATCCTCGAGTATCCCATTGTATCTTTTGCCTTGAAGTATATTGTAGTGGTTGTTGTTGAAGTTTCTTTTCTGCCTTTCCCAGTGTAGAAAGTTATCCGATCTAGGATGTTCAGGTCAAGTGAAAGTGCAGGAAAGATATACTGAAATTTTGATCTCCAGACTAACTGGTTGAACTTATCCCTTTTTGCACATGTTAGCGTTGTCATTACTGGTAACTATGATTGCAAGGACTCGTCATGTGTAATAATTTCCTCGCCGAATCTGTATTAATGTTGTTCCTGAGGTGGCATTTGATAATTTGAATACATTTGGAAAGCGAAAACGTTTTTCCATTGTCACTGTCTCTTGGTGACAATTACTTGCTCTCATTGACATACGGTGTCATCTGACATCTGAGTCCCAAACTTAGAGCATCTGACAAGCTACAGTGGGTTAGGAACTTAGAGCATCTCTAGCAGATTACTCATGCTGTATTACCAAAATATACTCTCCCCCTTACCAATAGCTGCTTTTTTTGTGATCACTGTTGTAGCAGACTACCAAAAGCTATATATGGGTAAAAGAAGTGAATCGCCTATTGGGCAAGAGGGAGGTGTTTTATTTTATGGTGATTACCAAACATTTTTGGTAATGGGATTTTTTTTTTGAACTAAGGTGGTAATGGGATTGAGGTTGGTAATTTGCTACGGCATTTTTTTTAGTATTGGTGATGGGTACGAGTAATCTGTAGGATATGCTCTTAGTATAGTAACAAAAGTGCTACTACTCCAATTCAAAATGCATGTCTTAAATTTCTTGCCCGTTAATCTTTATCAATTTTGACCATCATCAATATATTAAAGAAAATATAGATCACTATGAAAAAAGATGTGCGAAGTGACGTGAATTTTGAGTCGGAGAGAGTATTCAATCATCATTTTTATCTCCATTTCCTCACAAGTTGATAAGTGTAATGTAACAATCTAGCACGAGGTGGCGTCTAAAACAGTCATCAGGCTATTCCCAGTGGGGATTTTATTTTTGTGTTTTCAAGAATGTCACATAAGCAAGTAGACAATTAATTCATAGATGAAATGGTTCATACAATGCATTGTTTCATTTTGATGTTTCATAGGCAATACATGCAAGACACAAACTTATTGAAAACGGTGTATACAATGTCATACAGATGAAATTTAACTCTTTACCGCATCATCTAAAATACTGATTTGACATCCTATTTAATATGCATAAAACTCTATAAAACCTTGTATGGGATTGACCTCGTTGCACTTCTAATGAATGGGGGATCATGCTTTGATCTGTCATGAACCGTGAATCCCATCATGGTCGGGAAAAGCGTTGAATCCTCCTGGTTCTTGACCGGACAGGGAGCAGACACGGTGCTTTGAGCCCGGCGTTGGAGCCAGACAGGGACCCTATTTTAGGCAAAAACCCGAAAACCCCTCAGGCCCCGGCCGTAACCCTACCCCGTATAAAACCCGGCGCAGCGATAGGGCTTCCCCCCACCAATTTCCATCCGTCGCCGCCGAAATCCCATTGCCCCTCTCGGTCTCGGCTCTCGCGCTTCACCAAGCTCTCAAGTTTCCTAGTGGCGGCGGCGATGGAGCAGGTCACCGAGGCTGTGAACAACCTCAGCATCTCGGGTGAAGGTGCCACGGCGGCGGCGGCGGCCGGTGGCGGCGCGGAGGGGCACAAGAAGAACCGCATCCAGGTCTCCAACACCAAGAAGCCCCTCTTCTTCTATGTCAACCTCGCCAAGGTGAGCAAGCGGGAAAAAACCCAATCTTTGCACTTTATGGTGGAGGAGACAGCGGGGGTTGCGTTTGTTTGGGATTCGTTGTAGTTTTTTGGGGATTTGTATCTGCTCGCGGGGTTAAACTCGAAATAGAAGAGCTGCCCTTGTGATTTTGCCTGTCGTCTGACGAGATGTATTAGCGAGCGATTTGATTGGATTTGAGCGTTGTCCTAGAATAGACAATGCCGACGGAGGCGCTAATCTGCTGTGTTATTTTGTTCTTGTGCAGAGATACATGCAGCTGCACAACGAAGTGGAGCTTTCGGCCCTCGGCATGGGTAAATCTTTGCCCCCTGAAGCTTTTCTTCTTATCTATTAACGACCTTTTCCGTTAATTCAATCTTTGCAAAGCTGTGCTAGTATGCTTCCAGTGGCTGAGATTTTGTATTATTTGCAGAAAGATGTGTAGCAGTAGCCATGACTGATTCCATCTTATGTTAATGATTGTCACTGTTGGTATCTTTGTACTTACTTTGTACTTGTTTTTAGTTTATTGCTCATCTTTCTTTTTGGTTAGCATAGCTATCTAGATGTGTTGGGGGCTGACAAGCTTCTTTTTGTTCCTTTACACTGCACAACTTTCTTGAATTATTAATTCTACATCTGTGGGTAGTTAACTAAAGAACCAAATGGCGGATCCATAGTTTAGATTGCAACTAGTGCTCAAATAACCCTAGTTCATATTGACATGGTCGGTGGTAGGCGTTTTGTGAAGGTCCACATGGAGAGTTGGGGACAGAGCTAAGGTGGTACCATGGATGCTGAGAGGGAGGGTGTCTGGGACATGAGGAGGTGATGGGTATGTTGCACACAGTAAAGGAACTAAAGGCTGCCTGGGACATGAGGAGTTGGGCACAGAAATGGATGGTGAATTTGGGCCACATGGGACTATGGGAGTGTGTGGTGTGCCAATTACACCTAGATAACCCAGGCCAACCCTAACTGCATTTCACTAGTGGCTTATTATAGTGTAAAGGGGCATATGTGGGCCTTAAAAAGCTTGGTCCAGGACTGAAACTAATGCATTCTTGGGCCTAGTGCCCTCTGAACAAATCAATATTGCCACCTAAGGCCATAGCAGCTGCACTCCATGAGTTTGAACTTAAAAATATAAGTAATGTGGGTTTTTAATTAGTTCTGGCTGGCTTCTCTGATCGAAGAGGTTCCCGGCAAAATTAAGATATATTGTGGGGGTTGTTTCTAAAAAACTAGGCTGAGTGGATCACTTAAATGAGTTTACAGTTGTCCCCCTCGTAGCTTGTCGCTTACAGTTGTGATTGAATTCTTGCCCTCAGTTGTTGCAATCCAGCCACTGTTACTTTGGCGACAACTTGGTTTAGTCACCTTGTACAGCAAGTTGCCATAAATTTTATTGCAAACAATTTCTAAAATCAAATTTGCTTTGATAAATGTTATGTTAATTACTTCAGACATTGTTGTAATGACATGGTTTGTTTGCCATTAACCCTATTGTGTATCTATATGCCTGAACTATACTAAACTTGGTAAGTCTGTTCTTTCAGCCATTGCGACGGTGGTGACTGTTGCAGAAATTCTGAAAAATAATGGCCTTGCTGTTGAGAAGAGTGAGTCTTGTCTCTAATAAGTTCAATGAATTATGTTCTCTTTTCAGCCTAATCTTACCGAGAATCACTTGCAGAGATCATGACGTCTACTGTTGATGTCAAAGATGAAACTAGGAGCCGCCCTATCCAGAAGGCTAAGGTAAAATGTGTTTCTCATGGCAATGCTTGCACGTTTTCAAGTTTATTTGTAGGACTGTTCCCTTACACAAAATGTGTGCCCTGGTCAGATTGAAATATTGCTCGGGAAGACGGAGAAATTTGATGAGATAATGGCAGCGGCTGCGGAAGATAGGGAGGCCGCCGAGGCCGAGGAGCAAAGCTAAATTTACCTGCAGGGCCTCTGTTGTAGCTTATTTTACTGTTCTGCAGCTAGATTTGCCCGGTTCTTAGTTTGTCAAGTCGGAAGAGACAAGTGCTTGTATAATCAATTAAGGGCGCAGCTTATTTAGTGCGCTTTTACTTGATTCATTAGGTCTGGATGGTACAACTTGTGTTCAAATATGATACTCTTGATTTGTTCTGATTTCCATTCAGAAGATATCCCGTTGCTATGGACCGAAAATCTTATGTGGCGGTGTTGCAAAATTTGGGCTCTGAAGGTATCAGAATCGGAAGGACATTGTGCAGTTCAGTAACAATATCTGAACGAAAGTGAACACATCATTTGCTGGATGCAATGTTTACTAAGCGCAACAACTTGAACTCCAAAAATTGTTCTCTGAGCAGAAGTGAACGTCATTTACCGAATGCAATATTTACTGAACGCAAATACTTGAACTCTAAAAAATATTTACTCTGAACGAAAGTAAATGTCTTTTGATTTACTGAATGCAATGTTTACTAAACGCTATAGCAAGTGAACTCCAAATAAGCAAGTTCTAGTAATACAAACATGACAGGAAAGCAGACAGAGATACAACATGAAGATATAGTAAACACGAATATGCAAACATGCATGACAACAAAATGAACTCCAAATAGGCAAATAGAGTACATACTAGTACAAACATGCAACATGAAAACACAAACTCAAACATGACAGGAGAGCAGACAGAGATACAATATGAAGATATAGTAAACACGAATATGCAAACATGCATGACAACAAAATGAACTCCAAATAGGCAAATAGAGTATATACTAATACAAACACGCAACATGAAAACACAAACTCCAACTCCAAACATAGTACTTGCTGAATACAAACACATACGACCTGAACACACCAAACCAAACTCCAAATTTACTTTTCCATTCTCTTCCCCTTCCAGGCTTCCACCATCATATATATGGTCTTTGATACCATCCCACTTGATCATTCGACCTTCTTGTCCTTGATGTCCCCATCCCCAGCTTCGTCACCTTCCTCCTCCTCGTCCTCCTTGTCCACGAGGATCTTCTTGCACGCCTCGTAGCACATGAAGGAGATGCCTGCGGCGGGCATGAGCTTGATGCAGCTGGGGCCGAGGCCGCGGTACAGGCCGCCGGCGCCCTCCTTCTTGACGATGCAGTACATGGCGTGCAGGACGTGGCGGTAGACCTGCCTCCCGCCCACGGCGCCCACCTGCATCTGCTTCCTCGCCACCTCCAGCGGGAACGTGGCCGTGCTGGCGATGGCGCCCGCCGCCGACCCGATCAGCAGCGTCGCCGCCGCGCCCACGTCGGCTCCGGGGCGCCGCCCGGTGGCGCGGCGGTAGAGCCGCTTCAGCGTCTCGTAGGCGTAGAAGTTGCACGCCGCGTACGGCACCACGCCGATCAGGCTCGGCGCCAGCCCGCGGTAGAGCTCCGACGGGCCCTCGTCGCGCAGGATCTTCACGAACGCGTGCGCCACGTTGTCGTACACGTCCTTCTGCACGCCATGACACGATCGATATGATGGTAATTAGTTAGTTAGTTGTCGCTTTGTGGTCGGGAGAAAGACAAATTAAAGTATGTAGCTTGTGGTTTTGGTCATCACCTCGATGGTAACCCTGGTCTTGATGAGCTCCATGGGGTAGGTGCACAGGGTTGAGGCGACTCCGGCGAGAGCTCCGGCGACCAGCGGCGTGGGGATCGGGACCTTTGGTGGCTCGTCGGCCTTGGGGGTCAGGAACTTCTTGGCCGTGTCGTAGGTGAAATGCTGCGCGCAACCACCAATGCAAGCAAACGTATATATAGCGATTCATCATCAGTTATATATAATCACCGATGCAAATAAATGGGCACCATATAGATATAGATTAATTCGGAATGTTTCAAGAACAACAAATGTATAAGGTGTCTTTTACCTCAATGGCCTTGCTTGGCGCGACACGGAGGACGTTAACGGCGTTGCCGCGGAACAGCCCGGTCCACCCTTCGTTCCTCATGATCCACTGGAACACGCCGGCCATGGAGTCCGCGGTGCCGACGCTGCCGACCATGAGGTGCGTGCGGATCGTCTCCAGCGGCGCCACGAAGGTCCTCGACACGGCGCCGGCGATGGCGCCGCTGACCAGGCGCCGGAGGTGCGGGTTCGGGATCTTCACCCTCACCTTCCTCAGGGCGACGACCACCTTCTTCTTCTTCTTCGCCGCCTCCGCCGCCGCCTCCTCCCCGGGCACCGCGGCGCCGAGCTGGCGCGCGACGTCGCAGTTGTCGGCGGGCCGGGCCTTCACGTCGTGCGGATCCCGAGGGTCGCGCCCCGGGCACGCGCTGAGGCCGACGCCGACGCTGGCGAACATCGCCCGGCGAGGGAACTCGAGGTCGGTCTGCTTGCCGCCGCACCGTGGCTTCCAGGGGAGAGCGAGCTCCGGGAGCTGCAGGGACCAGCTCTCCTTGCTCTTGGTCACCATCGTCGTCACCGCCATTGTCGCCGCCATAGGTTGTTGATCAATCACTCGGTCTAGAGCAGATCCTTGCCTGAAATACCACGACGAAACATCAACCAACATAACTATGCATGTGCTCAATCTTGTACGTGATCAAGGTAGAAAATAAGGGCATGGATCAAGAATCACCTCAAGTAAAAGAGTCCAATCTAGTGGCTCTCTTGATGAGGAGATGGCTTCCTTTGTTGTTGAGCCGTGGTGTGCAGGGTGCCTTTTATAGTTGTTCCCCCCTGTTCGTCTCTGGTGACGTGTTCATCGAGTAACAACAAAGCTCGATCTCATTCCCACTCTAATGACTCATTTGTCATCTCTGCCCTTGAGTTGCATATGTAACATTATCGCACACCGTATCACTGCCACGCTATGCTCCGAGGACAGATTGGTCAGGGGCGAATACGGTGCCTAGGATTTCTGTGGGTGCGAACTGCAGATTTGGCAGTCCTCGTGCGGGTTGGCTTTCCGGCTACAAGAATTCGTCTACTTGCATGGCGTGCACCCTGGCTGTGTGTTAGTGTGTACGTGTACGTGCCGAATCTTGCTTGGAATGGCGCCTTGCGGCGGCGTCTGTTGCGTCCATGGACTCACCCCGAACAGAAATGGCGCCGCCACGCTTTGCAGCTTCAGTTGCAGTACCCCGTGAGGGTGAGGCCAAGGCCACCCATTGATCCTTTCCTTATCGCCGGCGATGGCGGCTAGCTGTGAGCGGTGGTCACGTTCCGGATGCCACGCTAGGCGTGCCTGCTGTTTGAAGCCTAGAACAAAAAAAACGAACCGGTTTACTGGTTGGACCGCAAAAATTATGAACCGATGACCTGACCGGTTTGGTTCAATTAAAAGATCGAACATGCAATTGGATCGGTGTGAACCAGTGCGAACTGATCAAATCGGCCGGTTTTTCATCGAACCAATGAATCAGTTTTTTATGAATCAATGACGATTTGGCATTTGGACATTGATTTTGAAACTTTAGACAGTATACTATTATGTCATTTCTACGTAATCTCATCTTTTATGTCATATGTGATATATTTTAGTAATAAAACTTACATATTTCTCACATAAATAGTGAACAATAAGTATTATATTAATGAATAATGAACCACTGGTTTGACCACTAAAATACTGGTTGGACCGGTAAACCAGTGAATCAGTAGCCTGATCGGTTCGATCTCCAGTCCGACTTTTTGCTCTAGGGTTTGGAGCCGAGGGGTGAGTGCGTTCTGCAATGTGAAACTTTGTGTGGCATGCATGGCGTTTGGGAGGATGTGTATGGATGGGTGCTTTGCAGGCTGCTTGCAGCTATATATATATATATATATATATATATATATGTGTGTATATATATATATATGTATATATGTAAAGCGAGGTGCGTGGTTTATATATGGACACAACATGCGATCGGTGAGGAAGACGATCGACGCCTAGGAATGGAATGTCTTTGCTTGAGTAGTTTGTTGGAGATGGTGTGTGAGAATGTAAAGGCACTTTTGTGTTGGTGTGAGGCAAATGCAGCGAGGTTCCAGCTGCCGCGCCGTGACGTGTGAGGCGTTGTTCTAGATGGACACATTAGGCTTAGGGCCTCCGTGCACGGCGCACAATTAAGCATGCGGGAGACTGTACACGCGCGTCCCATGCGTTGCCTTACCGCTGCTCTCTACATGATGATATATATCATCACCTCACGTGTTCCATGGCACGGCCTAGGTACATATCATATGGCTGGATCCTTAGGAAGAGTTGCCATTCGATATGTGGGTATCATCTCCTTCTTCGGTGCAGACGTGGTTTTGCAGGGCTGACATGGCGCCCACTCATGCAAATGCTAATGTGGCATTGTGGTTAATAAATACTAGGTGGTACCCCGCGCGTTGCTGCGGGAATTTATAGAAGATGCAATTTGAAAGTAGAAACACTAAAATAATTGCATTGTAATTTTCTTTTAAACAACAATGTAGAAGAAAACACATTCATTTTATTGAGAGATAACTACTTAGAAATTTGTAGCATGGTACTCGCAAAGACTAACACAATGCATAGCCGCAGAAAATCAGTAGAAGACATAAATTCATAATTCTAGTGGATGATGACGTGGACAACTTGCATGTTGAGAGAATCTAGTGGATGGTGACATGGACATCTTGCATGTGGAGAGAAATAGGGGTGTGACTTTTAGTGGATACCAATTATATAGTTGTTATAGATTTCCTTCACCTATAGAAAAATACAATTCTGCGTATGAATCTGGACATGTGTCGAAAGGAAAGTATCATCACCTAAGAAAGGGCTGCCCCTTGAGTGGTTGCAACTTTATATGTAATATCTTCCTAAGAGACGGGTGCATGGCGTTCAAATGTTGTGTGTTCTTGTAATGAAAACATTTTTTCTCTTACTACAAAGGTACACATCTCTTCTGTGTATTTGAGAAACAAATAATAAACATCATTTGGCTTGTTCCAATCGGTTACATAATTTCATATATATATATATATATATATATATATGAAGTATTTGTTTGAGAAAATCAACTCATCACACCTTACTTTCTATTATAAATATGTTGTTTTGAAAACAAGCATGCCAATATTTATGCAATAAATTCGCTTAGCGAATAAGGTGGTGATAGATCAATTGATTTCATTGCTTGAGCCAAACAAGTCAATTTAGATTGATGGGTCTAAATTGTTTTGGACATTTTAATTTTTTTTAGGACAGATGGGTCTAAATTGACAAACGTCTAGAGTCGATTCATTACCAGCAAGACATATGATGCTTCATTTTAGATGTCCATAGACTGCCTAGGCATGCATGCGTGCATGGTGTGTTGGTAGTAGGGGGGCACTTATGTTACATACGATGGGGACTCCCGTGCATTGTGCGTTGCCGTGCATTTGCTCTTTCATACGTGCATGGCCATTATGCTCTCGCCTGATCGAGGATCTCATGTGCGTCCGCACGGTTACTTTGGAACACAAGGTTGAGGGTGTTGTTCGCCTTGTTCGGCATCATTGACGTGGCATTGCATAGCCGATGAAAAGCACATACACCAACTGTAAATATCGCTTGGCTTCTCCCAAATGGTAACATGTTTTTCATATTTCTTTAGTAGTAAACTCATCCATCATGTTATATATGTTGTATTATCGATGCAAATCACCCTATCTATGGCCATTGAACATTTCTCACGTGCAGACATGATGGGTCTTCACAGTAAAATAGACCAAAATCCATTAAAATTCAGATGTTGAGTCGGAGCGTGTGCTTTCACTGGATCCTTCTTAGGCCTGCTCCTAAGTAGAGCTCGTCCTGTGAAAAGCTACATTTATTCGCTATACGAGCACTCAAGGTTGGATGTTGAAACTCTAGAGTATGAGCATCGTATGATCCATGGAGTCGTTGGCTTTTTTGGTGTTGCTAGTGTGTGTTTTTGTGTTGACGTGCGTCTCATCTCTTGTGTAGGAATTAAGATGGTGATGATGTGTAAAACTCACATGGTCTTCTCTTGATTGATACATACTTTTTAATGCGAGTCATTGGTGGCACTCCTTACACCCTATAAATAAATCCCTAAGCAGACGGATATCGATGTAGTTTTCATCTGAGAGTATTCCAAAGTATTGATTTCCATGAGGAACGACAAGTGAACTCATTCTAAACTAAGTTGTCCAAGGATGGTATGATGGAGTGGATGACGACGAAGAGAAGAAAAGAAAAAGTGATAGGAGGGTAGAGAGGGCACGAGTCTCATAATCATATCCTCCTGACTAACCGAGCAAATCAGGTGTTACATATAAATGATTGTGTCGAGAACCGGAACCGGCAACACGCAGAAGGGGATGAGAAAGGGAGTTGCCAATAACCAAAATGGGGGATCCTACGATGCCGAGACTACCATGGTGGATCCAAAGGCCAATAGGGATGTCACCAACTAGCAGCTACCACACGTACGTACGTTGAATCGGGTGCAAACCATGTTAATTTCAAGTCTAGCCACCACACCTACACTAGTCAGCTAATACTTATCTGCTATAGAAAGATAAGCACCCAAGTAAAGCACCAAATATATAATTATATAAATCTACTAAGCAATGAATGAGGAATCGATAGATATAAAAGTAAGAACCGATGCTCAGTTAATTGGAGAGATACAAGAGTTATCAGATACGACCTAGATGTCACTCAAAGTGAAGCCGCATCCGTAGATGTACAAAGTGGAAGAGAAGTGACCTCCGACTCCTCTCCAGCACTCCCACCTCTCCTCTCTCCCTATTTTCTAAATGTAGCATTGTCAACGCTTCGCTAGGGAGCTCTTTTTCTCCTGTGCGTTTAATACAAGTGCAGGGTATCTCTATTTATAGCTGGAGAAGGACGGTGGGAGGTAGAGCAACGGCCACGACACCTCAGGGCAGTGCTGGACACTTTGGCCGAACCACCCGATCTACACCGCCTTGCTTCCAACGTCCAGGATTGCCCCCTCTGGCGGTTTGTAGGTCGGTTTGCTTCAGCCGAACTGGGCACGTGCCTCTTCCACCCTCCGGCGATGCATCGCCTTTGTGTTGGGCATGGTAATGATGGACACATGAGGGATGTTCGGCCGAATTGGTGGGTTCGGCTGAACCAGGTTAGGTTCGGTCAAACCACCTTTTCGATCGGTTTCGACCCTACTTCGGTGATTCGCCTCCTGGTAACACACATACATCAAAACTTGTGGAACTGGTTAGATTTAAGCCCTATAGCTATGATGTTTTATTTTATTATGTCCATTTGATGCTCGGTTGGATATTAGAAATCAAACCGTAACGACCGTCAACAAATCATTCGTTATCAAACCAATCATTGGTAAAATGGAAGGATTTCTCTCGTTTATACGAGATATTTACTTACAATGAACAAAGTGGTAATGGATCACCTATTTCTTATAAGCATTAAAGTTAGATGCATGGTGTGATATTCAATCGTATCATATTTCTGGAACCAACTACAAAAATAATTAGATTTTTAACCATAGCCACCATCGCGATATTGGAGGCATGACAATCTGGCATGCACCTATGTAGCTCCGTATCCCTTGATACCGTGTTATTGTTTCAAGAAGGAGAGGGTAGATCATAGTCTAAAATAAAATAAAATGCATTTGAATGTTCCTCGGTCCACTTATTAGCTTTAAGTATTTGTTTAATTCAAAAACTTTACTTTTTCTCTTCTGCAAATCATGTACTTCTACACACTCATATTTTACGAAGGGGGTGTTTGGTTCAAGGTTAGTCCCGTCACATTGAATGAAAGAATGCTAATGAGAAGTATTAAATATAGATTAATTACAAAATGCATTACATAAGCAATGATTAATTTACGATACGAATCTATTAAGCTAATTAGTCCATGATTAGACAATATAATGCTACAATAATAATTTAATAATTATGTACTAATTATAGGTTAATTAGGTTTGTTAGGTTCGTCTCGTGGAGTAGATATGACTTATGCAATTAGTTTTATAATTAGTTTATGTTTAATGCTAGTAATTGTCACTTATTTGATGGACTAAACTTTAGTTACTAGGATCCAAACACAGCCGAAGTTACCGTAGACGGACACATGACCACCACTAAAATAATAACACCACTAACTTTAACATGATTATTAAAAGTATGATGTAATGCCTATTGAAATAGATGCCGTGATATGTGTTCTAAAACATGATCCTACATTTCACTGGACGTCCAGCAACACGTATCAAAGTATTTTAGCTATGCAAAATGATTATACAATATATGCGTTCAAGACACCTCCACTTGTTGAAAATCATTTAGAAAGGCTCTCAACTTTTTTGTAATAAGTTGCCAAATTTTTTACTACTTTTGGACGGTGCGCGAAGAAATTTCACATGTTGTGCCATATGCTTAGCTCCGAAAAGAAAGTACCATAAAAATTCGAGTTCTCATTGCTACCCAGCCACCCAGGCCTCATTTGTGTTTCGGGCGGCGCGTGGTGAACTTCAAAGCTCCCAACGGCCCAGATGCCACGATAGCCGCCGTCGCCGCCGCGCGTCTTCGCTACGCGACCACAGCTTGTCTCCCCTCCCCCTCCGCTCGAGCCTACTGAGTACTCAGAGGCAGAGCGCCCAAAAGGCCAAAACCCAGAAGCCCGCCCGCCCGGCCGCCCCGTGCTCGCGTACTAGGGTTTTAAATCCCTCTCCGTTCCCCTCCCATTCCGCCGACTCGCCCCTAGGGTTCCGGCCGGCGAGCGGGTTTGTTCTCCGGCGATGGCGCCGCCTCCGCCGCGCGAGCTCCTGGCCGTCATAGAGGCGGCGCTGCTCGGCCCCACGCCGCCGTCGCCGGCGCAGCGCGTGGAGCTCCTCCACGCCGTCCGCGACGCCGCCCCGGCGTTCCGCGCGCTCCTCTCCTACCCGGTGTGCCCCCGGCGCCAGACATTCGCTTGATTGTGCTAGGATTCGTTGGTGCTGCCTGGGAACTCTGTCTGATTAATTTGGGTTTCGGCGTCTTTCTGTGTGTGGGCAGGGGCCGAAGGCATCCGACCGAACTCAGGTGGAGAGCAAGGAGGTGCGGCTGCGGGACATGCCGCCCATCACTCTTGATGACACCGACGTTCAGACTGTGAGCTAAGCTCCCTTCCTCCTCTCCAATAATTTTGCGGAGTAAATAGACATTTGGCTAGTTTTGCTCAGGTGCGAGCTAGAGTTGCTTAAGATAAGCTCCGACTGAATGCTTGTTCTCTTGATTAGAGCTCTGGAATGAGAATGGCACTTTATGCTTTAGTTAGTGCATCTTGATGCAAACCTGTACATTTGAACTAGTCTCTGATAAAGGACTAAGATGAAATTATCATTTGTAAACACGCGACTTCTGACTTCGGCTGAGATGAGCTATGGTTTACTTTAGTGTTTCGTTTTCTCAGTAGTTTGATATCGAAAATTTGGAACATCTCAAATTTCTGTGTTATACTAGGATTTTACATTATGGTGGATTGGGTCTGGTGATTCTTTTTTTATTTTGACTTTTGATGATGATGGTGGGATGTGGTTTCTACTACAATGTTATGCAGCATATTGACACTTTGCTTCACGACTCCTTTTCTCAAAAGGACCAAGAAAATAATGTGTTTATCCCGTCAATGCCTTACTACTAATTAAATGCTAGGATGTTTTGGACATCAGGTAGTAAAAGTATGACCAGTATCATAGATTCCTGGCTTGATGCTACATTGTTACTGTTAAGCAAAGAGCAAATGTCCAAACTACTGCTTCTGTTTTTTGTAGGCTTTTGTTTTCTCATATCACAAGCTTTAAGTTGTGCACAAATGTGTACTGCATGATTTATGGTGTCCTTCCTTTTTCTTTAACCTATTATCCATGATAGAAAACAAGTCGTACTCTACTATGCTAGTTGGATTCTTACATGTGCTTGAACCCACAAATCTTTATCATGTGCTCTTGATAATTCTAGAGTTTCAGATATGTAATGTTTTCTGTGGTATTTGTGTCTATGGATCCCCATGAGAGCATGACTTATGTTCTTGTTTGTCAATCTACCTTTGCTTCACGTCAGCGTTGTGTAGCAGTTCCTCTTTTGTTTTTTTTGAAGACTTACAACTTGTATCTGTGTTTTTCAGGCCCTTAAGTTAAGTGATGAACTCAATCTTAATGAGATTGAGTGTGTTCGTTTGCTAGTTGATGCTAACAGAGAGGTATAATTTGCAGAATTTAACTTATGTTCTTTTTCCGTTTTTGTCAACCATGTTTGAACTGCTATCTGATCATCTTACATGCATTCATGGCAGTGGGTTTTATATGGTCGAGAGCCGTTGGAAATATATAGACTGGCAGCTGGCCTTTGGTACATGGAGAGAAGGGATCTCATAACCTCTCTGTACATTCTGTTGCGAGTAATCTACTGACCATTTCCATTCCAGTTATAGAATAACTTGACTTGAAGGATTATTTAAATGTTTCTCTTTTATCTTTTGTAGTCTGTTGCACTTGACCAAGGTCTTGATGCCGATCTGATGTCTGAAATTGAAGAGCAAATGCAGCCTTTATTTAGTGATGGTCTCCGGCAACGGATAATTGCTCTTGTAAAGGTTGGACCTGATGAAACTTGAATATACTCTGTGCATGCATTTTATTCTTTTATTCAATGAAATGCATTGGACATATTTGAAGAAAATAACCATGTTGAGGTTCTGAGTTAGCCCTTTGAAGCGAGTTTAAAAGGTTAAAAACATGTAAAATAGTGTACAAGGACAGGGGTTGAGATTTGTGCTAAGCTTGGTGGGCTTATGTTGGTTTTGTGGTGCTAGCTTGTTCCTGTTTGTTTGTTCATTATCCGAAGCTAGTTCATTCTAGCTAGTTCATAACAACTAGTTTAGCTAAAAGTTTTATTTAGAAACACCCCTTCAAAAATTTAGTCTTTTTTTCTTTCTGAGAAACGATGACTGAGGTATAGTTTCTTTTTCAATAAAGGAGTTGAACCGGGAAGAACCATCTGGGATTGGGCGACCAAGCTCTGAGCGCTATGTGCTTGATTTCAGAGGGGCTCTTGTGGAAAGAAAGGCGATTGTCTTGAGAGAGAGATTAAGTTTGAGCCACTGCCTTGCTCTTTCTGCACTTATTAAACTAATGAGTAAGTTGTTAAATTGCTTCTGTCAAGTGATATTTATCTAGTGCTTACCAAGTGATTTTAATCATTCATTGGCATGCATTAGCCTTTATGCTGTGCGTGTGTAACCTTTTGTTCCTGCCAATTTATGGAAAGCAAATAATAATGCTTTATGCAACTTCATTTAGGCCCCAAGGAGGTTAAGGATGTATTTTCAATATTAAAAGACTGTGCAGTTGAAGCAAATCAAAATACAAGTGTGGAACTTCAGGTTTGAAGTTTAACCAATTACTTTGGAATGATGTGATGGTTATACAAAATCTTACTAAATTTTGTCATTGCAGATCACTTATGGAGTTCTGTTCTCTCTTGTAGCAACTTTTATTTCTGACGCCCTGAGTACTTCTCATGAGAAAGCATCGTTTTCGTCATCTGATTCCTCATTTAGACATGAATTTCATGAACTTGTAAGCTTTAATATATGTATTTTCACTAATAACTGCTTAATACTTTGATTGAACATACAGAACTTTTTTACCGGTGCAATCTATTATTTTTTCAGGTAATGAGGACAGGTAACAATACGACTATTGAAGGGTTTGTTGGTGTTGTGCGACTTGCATGGTCCGTTCATTTGATGCTAAATCAAGATCAAAGTAATTCAAGAGAAATATCAGATATTTGGTCATGTTTGGATATTATCTGCCGTCAAAATTCTTTTGAATTTTTGCGGGACCGAGTTTTGAAAATAGCTGCATACCAGGTATAGCGAATCGGATTTCAGTGCAATCTCATTCAACTGTATGGTCAAATATCCATGATTGTGCTGTTTGTGCAAATAGCTAACTTTTTTTTTTGAAATTTGAAATAGTTTATGTTCTGTATGCTTACATTATTCCTCTAATTCGCGCAATATATTTCCCTTCTGTTTTGTCATGCTGATGAGTCCTCAAACTATGAATATGTTGTGTATATGTATTCCTTGTGAAGCATAGGATATCCTTATTTCTGTATCTCATTTGAGATTTCGAGTTTGCGTAACACTGTTGGTAGATTATGGTGCCTGGGTAACTAGGGGAAGATTTGGACATGAATGATTTTACAGTCTAAGATTCACATCAAGTCATAAATATATAGAATGAAAAGTACAAAGGTATTGATAATAGTAATGATAATAGAGGGGGATGGATATCAAAGGTCATGGTTTGGGCATTCCAATCCGAAAGTACCAAGGCTGATTCTTTGTGCATGATAGGAGTGCATGGAAATCAGTAAAATTGTGTATCGTGAAGTATCTACTTACAATATGCATTACGGAGTATTCGAATCCAAATCCAACATAGTGATATGCATGTGCCTGACCATAACAGATATGGGTCCGTAAGTGAAGCCTATTTAGGCAGTATAACTGAAATCTTTCACTTGTAGCTGAGTTTGGTTGCCTGCATGAGCTCAGGTTAGGCCCATGGCATGCTGAATCTTTTGGTCCAATCTGTCTTGTTGCCTGCATGCAAAAGGACCCATGCCAGCCAGATGCAGGAATCCCGTTTGGGTGAGGCCCATGGAAAATGTGCAATTTGGCCTTAGCCGGGGAGCATTCAGCAAACCGTGTTTAGCAGTAAATGACTAGCCGATATTTAGTGATATTAGTGTATATGGAAGTAGATAGGCAAACTGATTAAGAGTATATTTCTGCAAATAAAAATCATGATAACACCTTGTTTTCCATTTGTTGTATTGTATGTGTCTTGTCTTGGTGCTGCCAACCAAACATCTCCAGTTCTACATAGGGCAGGGTGACCCAACCAGACAACCAAAAATTGTATCATTGCATGATTGCATCCTGGCCCTTTGTCCAGGCAACAGAACACACTATGTGCACTTATGCATCTTGTTTGCACTTTGTACGCTGGTGAACTCGATTTACACATCGAGAATTTGTTGATTAAATGCTACTATTGTCTTTATGTCCCTATATCAAATCTTGGCCACCAGTATGGCAATATACAGAGAACCATAGATTGGCCCCAACGAAAGAGGTTCTGGTAATCTCCTGCGGCCAATCTTGATAATTCCCATGTATTAGTGGTCAAATTTCGTTTCAACAATGTCGTACATATTTTATTCAGATACAATAGTACAGTATTTTATTTGATTGTCGTTATTTCTTCTCATCCAATGCAGAATGATGATGAGGACATTGTCTACATGTACACTGGCTACACACACAAGTTAATGATGTGCTTTATTTCCCACCCAACTTCTAGAGATAAGGTTAGAGTACTTCATTGAAGCATATTATAGTATATTATTTATTTTCCTGCGTTGCTGTCGATAGAGATCACTTTATGATTAGTGTTATACGACGGAGATTACATGCCTAGTAACTTTATAGATTCCTAGTGCAAAAATGATAATATTATCTTATTTAACAGATAAAGGAAATTAAGGAAAAAGCAATGACTGCCCTCAGTCCATATGGGCCACCACGAGATCATCGAGAAGATTCTGGTAGAAATGGGGAACAAATTGGTCAGCCTGCTAATGAGCCTTTCGTATCCTTGTTGGAACTTGTTAGAGAAATATATCAGGTATTGTTTCTGTCATTTATATAGTCAAATCAAATCAGGAAACCTGAAAACATGTATGATTTAACTTGACATGGGTGTTGCATCCTCACTAATCACCTGGTAGTGGCTCCGCCGATAGTGCTTCCTAAAGACAATGGTTGCAATGCACTGTTGCAAAAAGAAAGTAGGAATCAAACGCTGCATCATGCATTATTCTTGCACATCTTCTTTGCATTGTGGGCAAAATTGACTTGAACATTTTGCATGCGCATACAACATTTGTGTACGCATCTATGAGTTATTTTGGGTTGTGCAAACACTTTCTGAATACCATTCTACAGCCTATAGTAACCATAAATTCCATGGCTGTCAAGTGTTATTTGGACACCAGAGTTCAGATTCGAGTCAGATTCCAGCAACATATGTCCAAGTTTGAGTGTCATTTCCTTGTGTTTTAAGAGCAAAATTGTATGTCCGTTGTTGTCAACAAGGCACACTATTTTGATGATCTCACATGTTCTTTTTTACTTTGCTTTTTGCTTGAGAAGTTTTATGACAACCACATCTTTTTTTTCCCGTGTGTTCTCATCAGAAAGAGCCTGAGCTAGTGCATGGAAACGAAGAACTGTGGACCTTTGTTATATATGCAGGAGAAGACCACACCAACACACAAACTCTTGTGGCCTTCCTTGGACTTCTCAGTATTTTGGTATGGATTACTGTTACTGCTCTGTTGATTTTTTTTCCATCTTTTGCTCTGACTGAACTATTGGACTTATCAGGCTTCCACCGAAGTTGGTGCTGCCAAAGTTTATGAGCTGCTTCAGGGAAAAATTTACCGCTCAGTTGGGTGGAGCACTTTTTTTGATTGCTTATCTATCTACGAGGAGAAGTTTAAAAACTCCGTTCAATCTTCTGCAAGCATGCTACCTGATTTTCCTGAGGGAGATGCACAGGCACTTGTTGCTTATTTAGCTGTTCTTCAGAAGGTTTGAAATTTCTTGCATATATTATTGTCTTGCTTGTCTTGTCTAACTTTGTTTACAGTAAACTGCACTTCAAGGACGAACAACATCAGCTATGCTTGTTTCTTTGAAAAATTAGAAAATTTAATCAGCCTTCGTGCGAATTCTCACTTTCTTTTTTCTTATAACCTATTAAGTAGGCTCTGTTACAGGCTTACAGCTATATTGTGGTTCTGGAAACTTAGCAGAATTTTCATTGAGGCAATACTCTTTCAGCCTCTTAGCTGTACTGGCCATAAATGAGTACTAAGTAGCATGATTTGATCAGATGTTATGTGTGTTGCAGAATGCTTTTTTTCTCCATCCATAATGTTATACAGATTACTGTTACTGCTGTCTTTGTTTGCTGCTGTGATTACATAAACTGTGAACATGCCATAGGTGGTGGAAAATGGGAATCATACGGAACGAAGGAAATGGTTCCCTGACATTGAACCTTTGTTTAAGCTTCTCAGCTATGAAAATGTGCCTCCGTACTTGAAGGTACATCTGGCTTCCCTTTTTTTTGGTGTTGGGTAGCAGTTATGTTTTCTCATAATGTGCCTGGAACATGTGCAGGGGGCTTTGCGAAATTCAATAGCTGCATTTATCAAAGTGTCACCATTACTAAAAGATACTATTTGGAATTATCTTGAACAATACGATCTTCCAGTGGTTACGGCTCCACCAGGCCACCACACAGCAACACAGGTACCAGCTGTTTCACAAATTTCCAAATTTTACTATCTACTTTCTAATTTGTTCTTTTTTTGGGTCCTCAAGCAAAGCAACATACCTCCAGTCACAAAAGTGTTGTTTTGGACAAGGACACATCACACAACCACCAACCCACTACTTCAACCACCAACTGCTAGTGTTAAATATGTGCAAAATATACCAAAGTTATAATATCAGTACACCATGAAACATTTTTTTTTCAAGATAAAATCTAGCTATACTGTTTTGAAAAGTAAACAGAGATGTTAGTGTTAAATATATGCAAAGTATAGCAAAGTTATAATATCAGGACAATATGAAACCTTTTTTTTCAAGATAAAATATAGCTATACTGTTTTGAAAAGTTAAACAGAGATGTTAAAAACAACATTTATGGACAAAGTTGAAACATGTTGACTGCATGCAACTCGAATGATACTCTTTTGTGACTTGAGGGACTATAAAGAAAGTAAGTAAGAAAGAAAGAAATCCTATTTCATCTTTTCACACATTTTTATGAAATGCAATGCTTGGGGGAATGACCTGTGTTGGAGTATAGTGGTATATTAGGCCCATCTAGGCCCATGTACTAATAACTATATACCCACCCTTCTAGGGTTAGAGGAATAAAAAAACCATTCCCCACAAACATGGTATCAGCTAGGTATCACCTCTCCTAGCGCCGCCGCCGCCGCTGGCTGCCATGGCCGGCCGGCCGCCGCCGCCACCTTCCCCTCCCCTTCCCTCCTTCCCTCCCCTCCTACGCCGGCGTCGTGCGGTCCTCTTCCTCTCCCGCGCCGCCGCCCTCCTCTGCCGCTGGCGCCGCGCAGGAGCCCGCGCTCGCACTGGCGGCCAGCGCGCCTCCTCGTCGGCCGCCGCCACCATCACCTTCTCCCGCTGCGGATCCCGCCGCCGACGCCGCCGCTGCCGACCTGCGCGCGGCGGATCTGGGCGCGGCGGATCCCGCGGCCGTCGATCCGCTCCTGGCTCCCGCCGCCGCCGGCCTGGGCGCGGGCTGCCTGGGCGCCGCCGGCCTGGGCGCCGCCGGCCTGGGCGCTGGGGCTCATCCCCCGCCCTTCCCCGCCTCTCTGCTCGCCGCCACCGCTGCTGCACGCGCAGCCAGCGGCCTCCTCCGCGCGGACGGCGCCCTCCCCGACGTCCACCCTCCTGGATTCGACGCGGCCGCCGCCACCGCCGTCGTCGCTGCAGCAAGCAAGGGCAAGGGCCTTGCGGGCTCCTCCAGCAGCCCTCCCTCCTCTGCTGCGTTCCATGCACAGCAGGGGCTCCTCGCCGGCGCGTCCCCCGCTGCTACGGCCCTCGCTGCAGCCCTCCTTGCCGCCAAGACGGAGGCCGCCGCTGCCCAGTCGCGCGCCCGCGAGGCTGCCCTGGCCTGGGAACGGGAGCAGCTCGCGGCCGATGCGCTTGCGCATCAGGTGGCCGAGGCGGAGCACTTCCTGCTCGCTTCCATAGGACAACAGCCCCTTCCTGCTGCTGCTGTCCCCGTGGTTGAGCGGGCAGCTTCTTCCTCTCGCCAGGCGCCGCCCACTGGGTCTCAGCTGGCTCTGACCGATCCCTCGGTCGCCCAGCTGCACAGCCAGGCTTCAGGCGTGCTCCACATCAAGCACCTCGTCTCGGTCGTCCTCGACCCGACGTCCGCCTCCTACGCCCGCTGGCGTGATCAGGTCCTCATCGCCCTCCGCCGCTACGTCCTCGACGACCACGTCCTCCTCGACACGCCGGTCGAGGCGCGTGACATGACGTGGCAGCGTCTTGACTGCGTCGTCATGTCCTGGATCAACGGGACCATATCCCTTGATCTCCAGGACCTCGTCAGGACCCGTGGCGGCATGGCTCGCCATGCGTGGCTAGCCCTCGAGGGGCAGTTCCTCGGCAATGCCGAGGCTCGTGCCCTCCAGCTCGATGCGTCCTTCCGGACATTCGAGCAGGGGGACCTGTCGGTGGGCGAGTTCTGCCGACAGATGAAGACCAAGGCGGATGCTCTCCGTGATCTTGGGCACCCGGTGCCTGAGCCCACCTTGGTGCTCAATGTGCTGTGGGGTCTCAACAGCTCCTTCGACCACCTGTGCACATGGATCACCCGCCAGAGGCCGTTCCCCACCTTCCTGCAGGTCTGGGATGACTTGGTCTTGGAGGAGCTCACTCGGGGCACCGTGGTGGCCGCCCCCCCGCTTTCGTCCGCTTCCACGATCACCAAGGCGTTGGTGGCTACACCGCCGGCCTCCAACTCTCACTCGGGTTCTCTCCTTGGCCCTCCTCCCTCCGGGCCGAGCGGAGCTGGAGGGGGCAAGGGAGAGAAGAGTGGGCGTCGTCGTCGTGACCGGCACCGTGGTGGGGCCCTTACCAACACCACTGGTACTACCGGTGGTGGTGGTGGCACCGGTGGGGGACGTCGGGGCTCGGCGCTCACAGCTGTCTCCACTCCTGCCCCTGGCGGTATGCCCTGGCCATCCTTCGCCAACCCATGGTCAGGGCGTATCTCCATGTGGCCCTTTCAGGGTCAGGCGCCTGCTATGCTCGCCGGTGCTCCTCCGTTCGGGCCGACCTGGACTTCCCAGCCTGGCCAGTACCAGTCCTAACCGGGAGGTTGGGATCAGGCCGCCCTGGCGCAGTCCTTCAGCACCATGGGCCTGACTCCGCCGGTTGGTACCGAGTGGATCGCCGACTCAGGTGCCTCCTTCCACACTACACCTGACGCCAGTATTCTTTCTTCTGTCCATCCCCCACATCCCTCCTATCCCTCTTCTATTATGGTTGGTGACGGCTCTTGTCTTCCCGTCACCTCCGTGGGGTCGGCTCCTGGTCCTTTCCGCCTTCCGAGGGTCCTTGTTGCTCCTCAGATGGTTCATAATCTCCTTTTTATTCGCCAATTTACAGCTGACAATTCTTGTTCTATCGAATTTGACACTTCTGGTCTTACTGTGAAGGATTTGGCCACCCGACGTCCTCTTCTCCGAAGTGACAGCGTCGGACCCCTTTACACTCTTCGGCTCCCGTCTTCCGCTGCCCCTCCTGCCTCATATTCGTCTTCTCCATCGTCGGCTGCGTTGGCGACGACTCCTTCCACGACTTGGCACCGCCGTCTTGGTCATCCTGGCCGAGATGTTTTGGCTCGGCTTAGTCGTAGTGCAGACATCTCTTGTACTATGACCTCTGCTGAGCACTTCTGTCATGCTTGTCAGCTCGGTCGCCATGTTAGACTTCCTTTTTCTTCTTCTTCTTCGCATGCTTCGCATGCCTTTGATCTTGTTCACTGTGATCTGTGGACATCTCCTGTATCCAGCATTTCAGGCTATAAATACTATCTTGTGGTTGTTGATGGTTTCTCCCATTACTCCTGGACTTTTCCTTTACGCGCGAAGTCCGAGACTTTTCCCACCCTCCTCCACTTCTTTGCCTGGGTGTCCACTCAGTTCGGTCTCACTGTCAAGGCCGTTCAGTGCGACAACGGGCGTGAGTTCGACAACCACACCTCTCGTTCTTTCTTCCTCTCTCGCGGGGTTCAGCTACGCATGTCTTGTCCGTACACTTCCGCTCAGAACGGCAGGGCTGAGCGCAAGCTTCGCACCACGAACGATGTCATGCGGACCCTTCTGATCCAGGCCTCTCTGCCCCCGCGCTTCTGGGCTGAGAGCCTCCACACCGCCACCTACCTTCTCAACCGCCTCCCTTCCACCGCTTGTCCTGCTCCTACTCCCCACCACGCTCTCTTCGGTACCCCTCCTACCTACGATCACCTTTGTGTCTTCGGTTGTGCATGTTACCCTAACATCACCGCCACTGCTGCTCATAAGCTGGCGCCCCGTTCGACACGTTGTGTGTTCCTTGGTTACTCCCCTGACCACAAGGGGTACCGCTGCTATGACCTCACCTCTCACCGGGTCATTATCTCTCGACACGTTGTCTTCAACGAGTCGGATTTTTCTTACTCCACCTCCCCCTCACCTTCTCCTGAGCCTGAGCTGGAGTCCATGTTTTCTGACCCGGTGGTTCAGCCACCATTTCCTTCTTTTCCTTCTCCAGCAGGTTTTCGTGGTGCGGCATCGGCACCTCCTCCTGCGCCGCCGTGCGTGGCCCCGGTGCCGCCTGCAGCGCCGCCGTGCGTGGCCCCGGCACCTCCCGCCGCGCCGTGCACGGCCCCGGTGACGCCTGCAGCGCCGCCGTGCGTGGCCCCGGCGCCTCCCGCCACGCCATGCGCGGCCCCGGCACCCCCACCTCTCCGTCGCGCTTCGCCGAGCCGGTCCAGGTGTACCAGCGTCGCTCGGTACTAGGACCGGCGCCCGGCTCTCCGGCTCCGGGCCCCGGCGCCCGGCGTGCTTCGCCGAGCCGGTCCGAGTGTACCAGCGTCGCTCGGTACTAGGACCGGCGCCCGGTCCTCCGGCTCCGGGCTCGGAGGCTCCTGCTCGATACGCGCACCCTGTGCGCGTCTTCGAGCGTCGTCCGACGGCCCCGTCTCCACCGACACCTCCAACAGGGCCGTCACCACCACCGCCACCGCCGCCGCCCCGTTCCCGTGTTGAGCCGGCCGTGTACCACCCGCCGATTCTCCATCGGGACCCTCGCCATGTACACCCCATGGTGACTCGGCAGGCGGCTGGTGTTCTTCGACCCGCGGCTCTCTCCGTCACCGAGAGTGAGCCGCGGCTCTCTCAGGTACCCTCCTCTGTCCGCGACGCCCTGGCGGATCCCAACTGGCGTCGCGCGATGGAAGAGGAGTACGAGGCGCTCCTTGCCAACCAGACGTGGGACCTCGTGCCGCGTCCGTCTGGTTGCAATGTGGTGACGGGCAAGTGGATTTGGACGCACAAGCGTCGGGCTGATGGTACTCTCGAGCGCTACAAGGCTCGTTGGGTTCTCCGGGGTTTCACTCAGCGGCCTGGAGTGGATTATGATGAGACTTTCAGTCCAGTGGTGAAGCCTGCTACAGTGCGCACGGTCCTCTCGATTGCTCTCTCTCACTCGTGGCCTGTGCACCAGCTCGACGTCAAGAATGCCTTCCTACATGGCACTCTGTCCGAGACTGTCTACTGTAGCCAACCAGCAGGGTTTGTGGACTGCAGTCGTCCGGATCTAGTCTGTCGGCTCAACAAGTCTCTCTATGGTCTGAAGCAGGCTCCTCGGGCTTGGTACTCTCGATTTGCGACATTCTTGGTGACATTGGGATTCACGGAGGCCAAGTCCGACACTTCTCTATTTGTCTATCGACATGGTGATGAGATTGCTTATCTGCTTCTCTATGTTGATGATATTGTTCTCACCGCCTCCAGTCAGCAGTTGCTTCGGCGCACCATCTCCTCTCTGCAGCAGGAGTTTGCTATGAAGGATTTGGGTCAGCTCCACCACTTCTTGGGTGTCACTGTGGAGACTCGGCCTTCTGGCCTCTTCCTTCACCAGCGACAGTATGCTCTTGATATCCTGGAGCGGGCTGGCATGTCAGATTGCAAGCCCTGTTCTACTCCTGTTGATACTCAGTCAAAGCTGTCCGCGGATTCGGGTGCTCCTGTAGCTGATCCTACTGCCTTCCGGAGTCTTGCAGGGGCCTTGCAGTACCTCACCTTCACCAGGCCGGACCTTGCATATGCTGTTCAGCAGGTTTGCCTCCACATGCATGATCCCCGGGAGTCTCACCTTACTGCCTTGAAGCGCCTTCTTCGGTATGTCCGTGGCACGGTTGACTTCGGGCTGGTCCTCCACCGGTCTCCTCCTGCTGAGCTGGTCGTCTACACCGACGCTGACTGGGCTGGGTGCCCGGACACTCGCCGCTCTACCTCAGGGTATGCCGTCTTCCTAGGCGGCAACCTGGTCTCCTGGTCGTCCAAGCGGCAGCCGGTTGTCTCCCGCTCCAGTGCCGAGGCGGAGTACCGGGCTGTCGCTAACGGCGTGGCCGAGGCGTCCTGGCTTCGACAGCTCTTGGCGGAGCTCCACAGCCCGCTCCCCAAGAGTACGCTCGTCTACTGCGACAACGTTAGCGCCGTGTACCTCTCCACCAACCCGGTTCAACATCAGCGGACGAAGCATGTCGAGATTGACTTGCACTTCGTTTGCGACCGGGTTGCCATCGGCGATGTTCGGGTCCTCCATGTACCGACCACCTCCCAGTTTGCCGACATCTTCACGAAGGGTCTGCCCTCCTCGACATTCTCGGAGTTTCGCTCCAGCCTCAACATAGCGGGTGGCTAGTTGTGGCTGTGGGGGGCATGTTGTGTGATGTTGTGTTTCTTTGTTGTCCAGTCTTGAACACCGCTGCGCCGGTAGTTCAGACTGCGGGGGAGTGTTGGAGTATAGTGGTATATTAGGCCCATCTAGGCCCATGTACTAATAACTATATACCCACCCTTCTAGGGTTGGAGGAATAAAAAAACCATTCCCCACAAACAACCTGGCATTCGAAGATTTTTGTCTCTGTTGTGGCAAACACTGAACCTGCGCATAATGTTCGTAATTACGCATTTAACTTATTTCATATAGCTTCCAGTCTTGCACTTTGTTCTTACCATTTCCCTTAGTGCTGTCAGCTAGATGCCATGTTTGGTTATTTAGTCAGAACTCAACACAGTTTTCTCAGTTTATCTGATTTTAGTATTTGATGTATAGTCCTTTATGTTATCTTGTTACGCTGAGTCTCTGGAACCACAACTGTCTGACTCAACAATTCATTTTCTGCTGGATGTTTTTGGTTCAATATATGAAGCAACAAATACATAGAATACTTTAATTCAACCCTGGCAAAACCCTGCATGATATTGATAGGTGCTTGTATTTTTTCTTGTTTGATCTTTGATGTAAAAGCAAACCTTCAGCAGAATCTGACATACAATATTGTAACCTACCATATTCATATAAAAAATACCACTATAATATCAATTCAGCATGGTGTTTCATCTACGTTGGTGGCAGGTCTATGATATGAGATTTGAGTTGAATGAAGTGGAAGCAAGGAGGGAGAGTTACCCCTCGACCATATCTTTTCTCAGATTGATCAATGCGCTTATTGCAGAAGAAAGAAACATAAGTGACAAAGGCCGGAGGTGCTTACTTTTTACCTATTATTTTGTTTCGTTTCCTGACCTCAACACCTTTAATAGTAAGATACTTTTTTTTCTAACAGGTTCATGGGTATCTTTAAGTTTGTTTATGAGGATGTCTTTGGTCCTTTTCCTCAAAGAGCATATGCTGACCCTCAGGAAAAATGGGAGCTTGCCCTTGCCTGCCTTGAGCATTTCCGCATGTGAGTATAACTTTTGTCTTTTTGAAATTTTATAAATTCCATTTTCTTTTATGAACGGGTAATGATGAAATGTGAACTATTGATCCAAAATCTCCCAATCTCTCTTGAGGCCCTTTTTTCTCCATAAAACGAAGTTGTGCACTCAATAACAAATTAACTGTTGTTTATTCAGGGTTTTGAGCATGTATGGCATAAATGACGATGATATTTATGCCTCTGTTAACACATCAGCTCCTTCCGTTGAGAGACAGCTCCCTCTGCTAGAACTACTCAAAGTATGTCCACGTACTGATTTTGAGAAGCCTACTCCCTCCGTCCCATGAAAAGTGCAATTCTGTTTTTTTAGACAAATTAGTGTCATTGGCAAAAGACCATGCTACCCTTAATAACCGTCTCAATCCCACTAATTTAGGCATAGAGGTTGTTGGTGCATGCAGATAATTATCTAATTTAAGAAATAAGACGGTGCTAGAGTTGCATTCTTTTGTGGGATTTTTTTTTGTATATTATAATTTCACTATTCATGGGACAGAGGGAGTAGCTGCTAACGTATTACAAATGCCCAATGTGTGATTATCTACCGTACTTGAAGTTCATTGACAATCATGTTGCTATTGGAGCCTCTTTTCATTGTGAGCATTGTGTGGTCCTTACTAGAGATTCCCTGCTTGATGTCCAGAGTCTAGTGCAGTGATCCTTAAGCAATGTGCCTATATAGTTGCTAGTGTTGGAAGGTGATATTGTAGAGTTATGGTTTGCATTATATGAAACTTGGAGGGCTTAAAATATATCTGAATATTGCTAATGAACATAGACAAATACTTATTGTTCTACTGTATTCAGTAACTGTATGCCAGAGGTCACCAGTCAAATAGTGAGCTTTCATCATAGCAATAGTATCATCTGAAAAGAAATAATGGTTCTTTCTGGAATACTGCTGATTTGATTTTTCTGCTCATCAATTATATTGTGATGTTTAAATTTTTTTCTTTATCTTTATTAGCAGATATATTTTTCGTCCTTCGGTTTATGTGAAATATAACATGCTTTGTTTCAGTGGATAACTGCTTCCTTGTTGCTTTATGACATGCATGTCGTCCCATATATTTATACATCTGTTAAAGACATGACATTCTTACATTAAGTTCTATTTCACCTCTATATGTATAATTTGTGGTTGTGGAATTCTGGCTCAGGATTTCATGAGTGGGAAAGTTGCTTTCCGCAATATCATGAACATCATATCAGTGGGTGTTGACTCTCTTATCAATGAGCGAACTACTCAGACATATGGTATTCTTTTGGAGAAAACTGTCCATCTATCTCTTGAAATATTTATTCTTGTCATGGAGAGAGATCTGGCTCTTGCTGACGTTTTCCGGCCGCTCTACCAGGTTTTGTACTTTGCTTATGTCAGCTTTGGGGTTTGCCAGGCCATTACTTCATCTAATTGCTTTTCTGTTTTCTTTTGGGGTTATGCAGCCATTGGATGTCATTTTGACACAAAATCATAGACAAATCGTAGCATTGCTAGAGTTTGTACGATACGACTATCTTCCCCAAATTCAACAATGTTCAATAAAAATTATGGCCATCCTGAGGTATATCCAAAGTGCTTTATAACTTGTGCTGCTTGTCATCTTGCTATTAAATGTCTAGTTTTTGTTCAATATCAAGATATGAAATATCTGCAATGAATTCAAGTATGCTAGTTTGCTTATTTATGTTCTGATGACTTGTTTCCTTTATGGCAGTTCTAGAATAGTTGGCCTGGTACAGTTGCTTTTGAAAGCTGATGTTGGAAAAACTGTAATAGAAGATTATGCTGCTTGCTTGGAGTTTCGATTTGATGATTTTCAGCTTATAGAGGACACAAAAGACGACGTGGGAGTTCTAATACTGCAGGTTGTGATTTGTATTTCCTTTGACCTTGTTTGTTGAGCTATTTAATGACCTGTTTTTTAATTATGCTAATCAATGATATATGCAGTTGCTTGTTGACAATATTTGTCGTCCAGCTCCGAATATTACACATTTGCTCTTGAGATTTGATGTCAATGGATCCATTGAGCGAACCGTTCTAAAACCAAAATCGCACTATAGGTTAACTCCAGACTGTACCTTTGTGTAGTAATGTACTTTGTTAATTGAACTCACTATATTATATCTCAGTTGTTTGAAGGTAATTCTTGACAATCTCGAAAAGGTGACAAAGCCAGATATAAATGCCTTATTGCACGAGTTCAGTTTTCAGGTTTGGTATTTTGGCCTAGTAGTCATACGTGAGATTTTCCATCTTTTTTAATTTTATGTCATAACGATTGTATTTTTTTTTTCTTGTCTGGTTTCAGCTTCTCTATGAATTATGTCTTGATCCTTTAACTTGCGGACCTGTAATGGATCTCCTAAGTACAAAGAAATACCAGTTCTTTTCTAAGGTTTTCATTCTTCTCTGTTCTTTTGAATCATTATTGCCAGACTGTACCTATTAGAACTCATATTTTACTTGCCCACTAATGTTAGCATGTTGCAACCATTGGTGTTACACCACTTCCGAAAAGGAACAGTAACCAGTCTCTTCGTATCAGCATGCTCCATGAGGTATACATTGAGCTTCTTTCGTCAAAAATTTAGATGAAGAACACACAGTAGTTAATAGAAGTTCAGCTTTTGCTAATGTTTGTATCATGCCAATATACTGGAAAAATTAAATTTGTGTTTTCTTGATACATGTCATGAAAATTTTGGAACAGAAAACATATAGGGTCTGTTTGGTAGAGCTCCATCTGATTCTGATTCTCTATGGGAGCTGATTCTCTGAGAAGTGATTCTGTGACTGAAAGTGATTCTCTTTGATTCTCTAGCATAAATTATCAAAATCAGGATGGAGAATCACTTCACAGAATCAGGAGAAGCTACTTTTTTCAGCTCCCAGCCTCTTAGTTCATTTCAGAGAATCACTTCTCTCTGAAAAACTGTTTGGCAGAGCTCCCCGAGAATCAGCTCTGGGAGCTCTGCCAAACAGGGCCATAATCTGAGTACATTTATGCATTATCTTGATATACTTATATGATTAGGTGAGGTAAACAGTAGTGTTTCGAATAAGTTGGAGCTGAACTCTTGGAAGTTAGATCAAATTGCAGATCAGTTGCCCTCTTGACCAGATCACCTGGAATCATGCACACTTGAGTGATGCCTTGTCACCTGAGGCAATGCCATATTGGCAGATGGCTGAGGGTAAATACTAAGGAAGAGAAATGGAAAGGAAAAAGAGAGGGGAAGGGGGATGGCCTATCTCGCCATGCTGGCTCAGCTACTTCCCATTCCCAACATCCCTGACCTCATCCGTAACCTTAGCTGCTTATCTCCTCTCAAGTCAGTGAAGTCACAGTCCTTGACTTGAAACAAGACGACAACTGGGGTTACGATTGGATCCGGTGTGCTATGGATTGTGATGCCACACACGTCTCTTCAATAATCTTGCCTCCAAGAACTTTCTCCTCTCTCTCTACCATATCTCCAGCTACAGTAAAGTAATGCTTAGTGATGGCGTAGCAATCAAGGCTGGTGCCATCTGGGAGCAAAATGAGCCGACGGGTGTTGAGCATCTTGGTACCAAATTGGCACAGTAGTAGCAATGCTCCATACATGTAAGAGTGTGCGTTTGAAATGTTGGAACTCGTCTACTTATGAATTGCATTTGGGTTGTAAAATTTAGATGCCCTTTTTAGGCATATACTGCTTTTGATGGTTGCCTGCTATATTTAACTCTTTTGGTATTTCTCATTTTGTTGAAACCATGATTTGTGTATTTCAGAGGGCATGGTTGCTAAAGATGTTAGCACTGGCATTACATCTATCTGATATATCATCATCTGTATACCGGGAAGCCTGTGTGTCTATTCTTTATCATACCTTTGGTCAGTGTGCCGAGAACTTCCAGAGCACAAGCTTGTTCCATTCACGTCATGCTTCCACCGGCATTAGCGATGAACCAGCAAATAGAAATAAGGTAACATATGGCATCTGCTATTTTCTCATTTTTTTTTCTAGGTGATGAATTATCCTTGGGTAGGCCAGATCATGGCTTGGGCATGTGATATTTTATTTACATTTCCACGATCCGGACCTTTATATCACTTGCAATTTCGCACTTAGGTTTTGGACTTGCTTGAGGTTCTACAGTTCAGATGTCCAGACACTTCAATGAAATATCCACAGCTGCTTTCCAACCTTGGAGTCGAATCAAAGGTATGCCTTTTAAACCTTCCAGTTCCTTAGTTTCTTTAGTTCTCATTAGATTTTGGTATGCACAGATTGATGAGTTCCTAAGGAACTCTGCGACGTCTGAATTTGGTGGTGTGTATTATTATTCAGAGAGAGGTGATCGACTGATTGATCTGGATGCTTTCCATGAAAAACTTGTCCAGGTTGTATGTTCATTCTTATGCATATTTGTTATGTTGTACTTTATAAAAAATGGTCTTGTGTTTGATGAATTTATTCTTTTGTCAGATATCACAAGAATTGAACTCGCAGTTAAATGAGCCTGAGAAAGCTGAACTAAAAGAATCAGTTCATCATTTGCTGAAATGGGCTTGGCGATATAACAAAAATCTTGAAGAGCAGGCTGCCCAACTTCACATGTTGACTGGCTGGTCACAGATTGTTGAGGTGAGCTGGGTGTTTTCTTATCTGCTTATCATTTGTGTAGGTTGGAAAATTTTATGTGATATACTGATTACTATTTGTGAAAACCAGGTTGCTGTATCAAGAAGAATGTCATTACTTGATGATCGTTCTCAGCTATTGTTTGGGTGAGTGGTGTGCCTTCCCTTGCATAAACTCAAAACCTATTAGTTTAATAACTGTACCAATATTGTCTGATGCAGGCTGCTGGATGCTTCATTGAGTGCCACAACATCTCCAGATTGTTCAGTGAAAATGGCATATGTTTTAACCAATGTAAGAAGCTTCTCGTTCTGTAGTAAACACCAATGTCCTAATTAAGTGCCATACCTTTTGTACCGGTTCTGAAGTTATTTGGGTGCTCATTTTAAGGTATCATTGACCTGTATGGCTAAACTGCGGGATGAGAGATTCATATGCCCAGCTGGTGCAGATTCTGATGCGGTTACTTGCCTTGACATTATTTCGTCGAAGCAGCTACCAAATGCAGCTTGTAACTCATTGTTATTCAAGCTTGTGATGTCGATATTAAGAAATGAATCATCTGAAGCCTTGAGAAGACGGTAACTTCATTGTAGTTGGTTACTAGGAGCATAATACCAACTCCTTGTTTCACATGTTCTCTCTCCCTGCTGTGAATACTGACCTTCAATCATCTTCTGCAGCCAATATGCATTATTGTTGAGTTATTTCCAGTATTGCCGTAGCATTCTGGACTCTGATGTCCCTCCATCAGTTCTTCGGTTCTTGCTGCTGGAGGAACAAGAGAGCGATGATGATGACTTCACTCTGCAAAAGGTCCTTTTCTGTTGCATTACTTTATTTCCTTTTGTAATGTGACTATTGCCTGATTGTTCATTTGTCCTTCGTAAGGTTCTCAAGGAGCATAATGAATTAGCACGTGCCAACTTTTCCATCATAAGGAAGGAAGCTCAAGCTATCGTTGATTTGGTAAGCATTCTTGTTTATGTGAAACTTGCATGATTTTTTGAAGTGCTCTTGTGTTTGTGCAAGGGAAACATAACTGAATGAAAAATTTTAGCTTGTCTGTCTCATGTCATGGATAGGTGGTATCACTAACTCAGCCTATCATCACATGTACCGCCCCAACTTAACACTGGTTCCAGGATGCAACTACTATCCATAGTCATTCAACCACCACGCAAAGTTTCAGCAGCATTTTCCCTACTAACAATTTGAGATAAACAACAAAAGGTACTGTTATGGTTTAGATTGGTTGTAGAAGAAGGTGGCAGCGAAGCGGGAGATAGAGCCCCTTCTATCTGCTTAACCTTCCCCTCCCTTGTAGAGGAGGCTAGGTTCCCCCTAAACAAATAACCTAGATTGGATCCTAATAATCCAATCTTACAATGATATCTAAACTATCCCAATTATAAAAGAAATTACATGAATAGAAGATCCTTGCGGGCCCTAGGTGGACCTGCTTAGGCCAGCGCCTCTAGTGCTGACTGGCCATGTATTATATAGAATTCTCCTAGCAGTTCTGAAACAAATGCAATTACAAGGTACGCCTATTCACGAATATAGAAATTAAGGATACAGAAAGTAAACATTCTAGAAAGAAGCCATAGTACCTAGTACTCTAGTAATAACCAGTAGAGACCTTGTGTGTGTTACATCACATTCTTGTGATTGCGTAGAGGGAAACAATTCTGAATTTTGTACTACTGCTCTATTTTTGTTGACACGTGTGACCCCAATTAATGATGAGGCCATCTATTTGCCATGCTGTAATAGGCAATTAATAGAGTTTTGTATGAATTTGTTTCTAAGAAACCTCAAAGATACACCTGATGCATGTTCACACAAAAAAAACAAACTAAAATGCGATCTAATTTGTGACTGGAGCTAATACCACAGTAGTTCCAATGTTATTATGTTTGTACTTGCGGATTCCTATTGTAAATCTGTAATTGAACTGCTGTGTGCTAGCAGCTAGCTGGTTCTCAATTACCATGCGATGTCTCCTGTTTATTTTATGAGGTCCTGAGATAAATTTTAATTGTGCAATACTCTTTATGCAACCAACTGTAACATCATGTCTTGTCGAGGTTTGGAGCTGATTAAATGATCCAATCAAATGGTGGACCATGCAAGGAATCTGATTTTCAATTCGTTCTTTGCATTCTTACTGCAGGTTACTAAGGATGCTGTCCATGGGAGTGAAGCTGGCAAAGCAATTTCCTTCTATGTTCTTGATGCACTAATAAGTATGGATCATGAAAAGTATTTCTTAAACCAGCTTCAAAGTAGAGGCATTCTTAGATTATGTCTAAGTGATGTTACAAACTATTTGTCAAAGGTCTGTATTGCCACTGTTCTATCTCCCCCCTCCCCTGGTTTGAAACCTCATGTTCCTAGCTGCAGACTTTATGCTACCATGTATTCAATATTCATGTTACTTTGATATTGCTAATTTTCTTGAAAATGAATCAGTCTCTGTGGACTTCTTTTCCTTATTATGCATGCGTGGGCGGTAATGTGAAAATAGGATAATTTGAACTTACATAGGCTAAGGTGTTGAAGTGGGGACTGCCATTCCCAGATAAGTAGGGATGTGGAACTGACAATTTTCTCTATTTATATACATCAGATAATTTTGTCTATTGGTTCAGTATGCTATTTGATAGGATGAAAATATGTGACGTTCCAGTTTGTGTTTGTTTTAACAACAAACAGTATGGATGGAAATATGGTTTCAGCCTTTTACATCATCATATTATCTGAGCTATTTCATATATGCGTAGTATTATGCATACTTTATTGTAACGAACATAACATGTGGGCAAATTTTAAGTTTAATATGTCTTTTTTTTTCTTTAACTTGAATAACAGGTTGTAGTGTACCAAAGATACTCGGTTGCCTCTTCATCAAGTAATGAAGTTTGGCTCTTAGTTAGCTGAGTTTAATATATTGCCGCTGTACCTGGTATTTGGATATTGAAACTTGCCCGAAATGGATTAGGCATTTGTTTTGTATTTTATTCGAGCATATTCATAGTTTCCTGAACTGTAGTTATGCTCTGTTTTTCTGAAGCGCGCACAAACATCTGTCTGTCTTGTTTTATGAAGCCTGAGCCCAGATTTTCCATTAACATGTCTTGTTGTGCACATTGTATGTGCTAAAGATGAGCTCGAATCACTCCAAACATAAAAATGGGCCTGCCTAGAAAATGCCTCATGCAGGTTTTGTTGTGATAATCATCAAGCCACTTTGTGTCTAGCATTTTGCCTGATATATGGGGTGTCATCAGCTTTATGGGTGTTTTTCAGGATTCATCATTGATATCGGAATCTTCACAGCGCTTTTGCACTGTTGATGCTCAGTTTTCATTATTGCTGAGAATAAGTCATCACTATGGCAAACATGGCTCACAGATTTTGTTGTCCATGGGTGCTTTACAAAATCTATCATCATGCAACCTCATGGGCGTCCAGAAAAAGGTGCCCGTTGTTTGCAAATATATCTACACGTCGCTTATGAATTCGCGCTTACAGTTATGTGTGCTGTCAGGGGAATTCGAGGGCCATCTCCAATATCATAAAGGAACGGGCTTGTGAAATTGACAAGAAGAGGTCACTTGCTGCTCCCGTACTGCGAATAGTCACGTCTTTTACATCCCTGGTGGACTCTGCTGATTTTCTTGAGGTTAGCTGATTTTGGATATCCAGATTTTCTTACTGTGCATCTGCCAAACATTATTGGTTGCTCTCATAACCCGAACTGAATGTTGCAGTACCAGTTGCTGTGCAATTCGATTGTGGTTATCAATCAATGAATAAAAAATTGTATCTGAGGTTCTTTGGTGGTTCTGCAGTAAAAGTAATTTAACATTACAATGAGCAGTCAACTAAGAGGAAATAGTATTTTGTTGTGTGTAGTTATGACAGGTGGATACTACATATCTTACTGCCGTATAGTATGACATTTTGGGATTCTGGCCTTATGAATCACATTACTTTTGGTGCCTTGCTGATGATGTATTTTACTCATGACGCATCTTTCCTTTGTTATTTAGTGATTTTCCTTATTAATGCCCCTTCTACAAATTTAACTCTATTCAGGTGAAGAACAAAATTGTACGAGAGATAGTGGACTTTGCAAAGCAGCATCAGTCGGTTTTTAATAGCATTTTAAGGGAGAATATGTCTGGAGCTAATTTGTTCACATTGGAGCGGCTTAGCATGGTGGTGTCTATTCTCAGCAAGGTTTACTATTCACTCCTTATTTGAGTTTGGTTACTCTTAATCAGTTGTAGAGGTTCACAGGTGCTAACAATTTTGTAGGTGTGGGCATATGAGGAAAATGAGGAGTGCAGCTATATCCAAGATCTATTTTCCTTGATGCACTCTCTTTTTAGCCTTGACTTTGGGTCTCTGAATTTTATGCAATCGCTAAACATGATTGAGGTGAGCCTAGTCCTCTTTACAATATTCATATTTGTAATGATGACTTTACCCACATGGCTTTTCTAATACTTGTACATGTTTCTGCTTACCAGAATCAGAAGTCAGAACTAATAGCATTTGGTCTTTGCTTCAGCCTTATATGTTACCTATATGTTCTGGCTACAAAGAAAAGCATGCGATTTCAAGTGAGTAATACTCTAAATTTCCTCTCGGCAAAAAAGAAAATACGTGGTTTGGTTCTGGTACATGTTTCAAATTGGGTTTTTTTCTGAAAAGAAAAATTCAGGCAGCGCAAATGAGGGGGAAGAGGAACTAGTTCTTCTGTCCAAATTTTTGACACTGATGGTCTTCACAACACCTTGACTTTGCAGGTTTCGTATGGCCATAACAGTGACCCGCAGCAACCAACACTGCAAATGGTTTCTGATCTTCTGAATTCAATAACACTTGCCCTTGAAAGAGTAGGTGAAGAAAAATATATGTTATTAAACAAGGTATTGATGTTCTGATCTGCATGTTCACAAATTTACTTGAAGCGAATTTCTTTTGAACGTGTTGAAGCATGGAGAAGATACGTTCTACCTGGCAATCTGAACTTGTACTACAGATCTGGAATTGAGTGAAATGGTCACTATTACCTGGAATTGTGAAGTAGTTCATACTTTTTCCTCGATAGCTAACTTGTTTGATTTTGTTGTTTAGGTTCGTGACTTAAATGAGTTATCTAGAAAGGAAGTTGATGAGATAATAAAAGTGTGTATGAAGCAAGATTGCATCTCTCCCAACGATAGCATCCGTAAAAGGTAACCTTTTTCTGCCTTTTAGTTTCTTTGCTTTTCTTGGTTCTGACACTGGCTACTTCTGTCTAGCTAATCCTTCTTTCTTCAACAATATGTGCTTTTAGGTAACATTATTCTTTATTGCAGGAGGTACATTGCAATGATAGATTTGTGTTGCATGGCTGGCAACCGAGACCAGCTTATAACCCTTCTACTCCAAATAGCGGAATGCACCATTGCTATTCTCCTTGTTCATTTCCAGGATGAGTAAGAATGTTTATTAGTGCAAATAAAGGCTATATATTTCACGATTCTATTCTTACATTAGAAAACCAACATTTTTTCTCTGCATTTGCAGGGCTTGCGCGAAAGATCTTTCTTCATTTTCTGATGAGCTACTTCCGGTATTGGAGAGGCTAGAACATTTAAAAGAGGTATGAAGCCCAGATCAATTGTTTGCTATTGTTCTAGGGCCAAGTAGGCGGCCATGATGTGTTCACTCTGCTATTGCTCTACAAATTGGGACGTGTAAAGTTGGAATATGACTGCTATATCGTAACATACATACGTTCACCTTTTTCTTATAGCTAAACTGCAGTCTAAAAGGCCAATCCTGTTTTAATGTGAAGATCTTTTTTTTTGCTTCGCAGGACAAAGTTGGACGTAGTCTCAAGTTGTTCCAGAGATCTGTTACCACACTAAAGGAGATGGCCATCAAAAGGATGACTCTATGAATGACGGAGGGGCGTGTACAACACATGATTTGTAGGATAGCTACAGTTCGCTAGATCTGTACATGTAAAACATTGTGGTTGTGTCAGCTCAATTCATATTGATGTACATTGTTAGCTGGAATGTTGATGGGTTGTATATTACACGCCATGTCTCCTGGGTCGGTTCCGCAGCATTATGAAATTATACATGGATAGGCATGGTTCCTCATGAGTTAATGCGTTCTCTTTCCTGTTCCCCGACATTTAAGCCCATCTCTTCTGATTGTGTGATTACGTTCGTGGCGCTGTACAGATTTTCGGAAGAAAAAAAAGTCTATTGCTGGGACTGAGTCCGATTTTCCATTTCACCTAACATCGACTGCCGAAGATGGGCTGATTGTATGTATAATGTAAAAAAAATAGTAACTGGCGCATTTAGTGTTTTTTTGGTACTTTGGTACACTTGAAAACATTTAGCGACCTTGGCGTACTTGAGAAAAAAAAGCAGTGACCCGATTTGGTTGTGCCTGCAGAAAGGGTTAAGTGACATGGTTCACTTGGAAATATTCAGTGACATCGAGCGGTTGGGAAAAAACTCGGTAACTTGTAAAATAAAATAGTGAATTGATACATTTTGGAAAAAAAAGGTTTAGTGATCGGGCTGTTTACATGTCGAAACTGTTGCCATGTCAATGCCAGCTGGGAAAAAATTGATACCAGAGCGTGAGGTAAATTGAATATAGTTTAAGAGTTGAAGTTGAAGTATGTTGGTTTTTTTAATCCAGAATAAAAAATTGAATATAGTTTGGATAGTTGAAGTATGCTGGGTTTTTTCCATTAAGAATAAAAAAAAAACTTCTTGAATAAAAAAATTTGTCTTTGTTACTTGTACCTTTCCATTCGCGTTCGCATCTGGCCACAAATCCAAGGGTCCATCGGCGCGTACTGAGGACAGTTTGCACACGCACGAGCTCGGAAATTATTAGAACAATTCCGATCGACCTTTTAAACAAGTATTTATTCCAAGTTTAAAGGTCAATTTAAAAAATTGTACTCCCACAAGTCTTCTATTTTAGGAGGTCTCAAAATATCTCTCTCCACCCCCCGTTTCTAAGGACTGTTGCTAAAATTTGAGTAAATTTTAAGGCTTCAAAAAATAGAAATAGAGGTCGCCTTCCTTTAACATTTTGATGAAGTTTGGCTTGGAGGGTATTTGCAGTCGCTCCCCCCTCATCCTGCGAGTGCAACAAAGCGTCTCCCTGGTTCCTGAGCCCTCCGCACCTAGCCCCAGCATCTAGCCCCCGCCTCTCTCTCTCTCTCTCTCGTCCCTGCGACCCCGCCCCGCCGGCGAGCGACGGACCGAGCGATCGTGCTAGGGTTGCCGCGCCGCCGTGCGCCTTCATTGAGCCTAAGGCCTGTTTGTTTCCCTCCTAAATTATATAATCTAGTTTATGAGTCAAGGGGAACATGGTAAAAGACCACCCTAGATGGCAAACTAATCTGAAATAAGCTACCCAGGAGATGATTGTTTTGGCATCTTGGGTGATCTTTTACAATACTGCCCTAGGAGGCTAGGAAGAAACAAACATATGCCAAAATTATCAATCTTAACCTTCCAGTCCTGACTTAATGCCCTTGGTTATCATTCCTTTGATTGGTTAGTCAGTTATAGTATTACATTGTTGTTTTATTACTGCTTATGACCCCCACATTTTGCTTCTTTGTTATATTTCTAACACAATTCCGTTTCAGCCTTGAAAAGATGCGGAAAGCTAAGAGGAGCGGTGGTGATCTCACTAGGAACTTTCATAAGAAAAGAAAAGTTTGCAAGACTGGGTGGGTCTCAGGTTTGTAGTTCTTCCTCTTTTTTCCTATCCCCCAAACACACACACGCACACACGCGCACACGCAGGCACGCACCGCATGCGCGCGCACACACACATTTTCAAGTTTCATTTAAGCATTCACACTTGCCTTAATGTTTTCTTTTCTTCAACTAGGTCGCTTGCGTGATAAGGACTCTAATCGAGATATTTGCACTAAGCTATCTGATATGGTTAAATCAGATTTTTGTAAAAGTGTCGTCTCAATTTCTCCGTGCAATGGTAATTATATATGCTGCTATATTCTTCTTAGTTTTCCAGCAAATATGTTTTTAAACCCTACTGGTTAAATGATTCGAGTTGCATTCTCCTGTAGGAAACATAAGCTTATTTTCATGCTCGGGCATAGCTATAGCACGCCACGGGTACCGCCTTACAAGGTTTCTGACTTCTGCAAGTGTGGTTAGAGCTTTCAACGGTAAAACAGGCGAGCACTATTTTGACTTGAAGGTTGGCGCTGACATTCACTGTTTACTATTTTGTTTGCTTCTGATTATCATGTTATCATTTCTTGCCTCATTATTGTTTTGTAGATTGAAGTGCGCCATGAAGGCAATGAAGTGTACAGGGGTTTTTTGGCTGAATATGATTTAGTTCGCAACTTTGCTGTTGTCGACGTCTGTGACTTCCTTGATGTTGATGTTGGAATTCTCGATCGTGCGCTGAAATCTGTGCCCCATGGTGAGGCATGTGTAGTTGGGCGTGGCGTCTCTGGTGACCTAATGGCCAGGAGCGTGGAATTGGGTGGCCAATTAAGGGTATATAAGGATGACAAAGATAACAGTGAAACCACCTCAGAGGTACACTTGCATGACAAATAGTCATTTTATTCTGTTTCATTTATTTTATGCATTTAGGCAATAAAAATCAATTTATTTTATATTTAACTCTTGTTTCATACCACTTACATTTTGTTCAAATGTCACCTTTGTTGTGTTGTTAGGCTTGGGAAGGTGGAGCAATTTTTTCTTTTGATGGCAAAGTTGTTGGCATGAACCTTTTTTTGGGTACGGAAATAGCAGTTTTCCTACCTTGGGGCACAATTTTGAAGCGTCTGGAGTTTTACTGGAAATCCTGGGAAAAGGAGACAGGTCTTGCACGGTCAAAAAGTTTGGTTTACGGGTATGTCTAATTGATCTATGAGCTTCATTAGTTCACGTACTCCATTATACCTTGCTTCCCCTTCCCTTGGATGAGCCTATAAGATCAGCCTTTTTGCGTTCTAGATTTTCGTAGTTCTTGTGCCATTGTTGCAGCTGTATGTTTGTCTTGTTCAAATGTGCACACTGGAAGGTATTGTGGTCATGTTTTCATGAAATATTTATTATATCCGTACAACTTCAGGTCCTATTTTCTGTATATTGTTCCTGGCCTATGATTCTACCTAGGTTTTGGCCATTTTGTGTATTAGCGCACTGGCTTGACCCGTTTTATTTTTGGGTCAGTGGTAACTTTTATGTCTCCAGGTTTGGAGCATCTGTAGGTCGTAAATTCAACAGCCATCCAGAAGGTGAGCCTACATCCACTCCTTGAGACTTCTTCACAATGTGTTATCGTGCAAATTGTTGCAGCTTTCTAATGATATCTATTTAGAAGCCGTGCAAGTTTAGCTTTTACATTTTTATATCAACTAGTTTGGCTCTTTCAATTGTGCGCTTATATTGCTTGTGCTTATCAGTTAACATATACACATTACATTCTTGGGTATGTTCATGCACACTACCTTCAAGTGTGGATTGCTGCTTAGGCTGTCATCATAATTTTTTTTTCTCGAACAACACAGGAGAGCTGCGCGTCATTTCATTAAGAAGGAAGAAAAAGTACAAAAGATTTGGGGATCCCCAATCTTAGCACCAACACACACCACACACCTAACACCACTACTAACAACAAACTATTAACAGCAAGAAAAACAAAAAGCTCGACCACGAACTACTAGGCCTACGCAGCCAGCCTTGTCATCATAATTGTTAGTAGTGATCCATATGTCCTTAGGTTATCTGACCACTAGTATTAGTTTTATTTGGTTAGTATATATTGGTTCTATCTTTCCTTAGTATTAGATATAAATAGTTGTACTTCCTTTGTAACTGCAGCCTATTCAGCTCTTCTTGTAACTGCAGCCTATTCGGCTCTTTTTGTAACTGCAGCCTATTCGGCACCCCTTGTACAACTATATATATATGACAGGCCACCCCTCCCCCCAAGGGTGTGGTGTATTGCCTAAACATCCAATATGGTATCACGAGTCCAGACACCTCTCTAAGCTGGCCGTGTACCCCCTTCCCCTTCTCTGCTGCCCAAGCGTCCTCCTCTTTTCCCACAGGGCGCCTCCTCCTCTCCTCTTCCCTCAACTGCTCCTGGTTGTTTATGTCCTCCATTACCAGCAACTCTTCTGAAGAATCTGCTGCTGGCAATTCTTCTGGAGACTTTGCTGCTGCCATGGCTGATGCAGTGAGCCCCTACGCCACCATCACTGTCAAGTCCCACGTCCCCATGACGTTGGAACTCCTCCCCCCCAACTACAGCAAATGGAGTTCTTTATTCAAGGCCATGTGCGGCAAGTTTGGCCTCATGAGGCACATCGACGGGACTCCTCCTGATCCCATCGATGCTACCTGGGCCAAGCGGACTGCTACGTTCGCAGCTGGCTGTACGGCTCCGTCTTGGATTTCACCATGGAAGATGAACAGATGGCGCGCCAGCTATGGGTCGCCATCGAAACTCACTTTTAGGCAAACCAAGCTCCCCGCGCCATCTTCCTGAGTCATGAATTCCACTCCATGACTCAGGGAGACCTCTCTGTTGAAGAATATGGCAAGAAGATGAAGAGAGCTGCCGATGCCCTTCGCACCATCGGGCAGCCGGTTGCTGAATCCACACTCGTCCTCAACCTCCTCCGCAACGTTGATCCCCTCTATAGCACCACTGGGGACCTCATTGCCGCCACGCCGAACATCACCTTTGCTGCAGCACTTGATCAACTCGCCCTCAAGGAACTGCGTCTGGCGAACGAAGCCAAGGTTGCGGCTTCCACTGCTCTTGTTGCCTCCACACCATCCAGCTGTGGCTCCAACTGCCGCTCTCCATCTGTCCCATCTAGTTCCTAGCAGCAGCAGGGCAGGCGCAAGAAGGCAACGACAAGAGGAATGCCGGCGGTGGCTGGAGCGGCAATGGCAGCCAGCAGCAGCCGCACGGCCCCTGGATTTGTTTCAATCCATGGACTATGCAGCAAGGCAGCCAAACCGGCGATTCCTCTGGCGGCCGAAACTGGCGTGGCAGCCAGGGCTAGCGTGGTGGCCAGGGCCTCCTTGGTCTAGCGCCGTAGGCCCACGCCGCCCCTCCCGGCGTCGCAGCCAGCCCAATCTTGGGATTAGGCAGGGCTGATCGCTGCCCTGCAGGAGATGTCGATCCAGGGCTCCAACCCTTGGGTCGTGGACACCGGTGCTTCCACCCACATGCACAACTCGGATGGTATACTCCTCTCTTGCTCCCTTGCCTCTCATTCCTCAATTATAGTAGGTAATGGTACGCATATTCTAGTCACATCTAGAGGACACTCCACCTTGCAAGCTGCTACCTCTACATTTCAGCCCAACAACGTTCTTGTTGTTCCCTCGCTGATCCGCAACTTACTTTATGTTCATCAGTTCACGTGAGACAATAAGTGTTCCATTGAGTTTGATGCCTTTGGTTTTTTTTGTGAAGGATCTCAGGACAGGACGCGTGATTCTTCGTTGCAATAGTGACAGTGATCTCTACACCATTTCTGCTGTCACCGCCAACGCTGCACACGCCCTCATCGCTGCATCGTCCTCCCTATGACACCATCATCTTGGTCATCCTAGTCCGGCTTCCCGTCTCAAGAATAATCAGTCCATTTTTTGTAATAAAGTAGCTCGCTTGCTTTGCCATTCTTGCCAGCTAGGCAAACACACACGGTTGCCATTTAGTCCTTCCTCCAAAACAGTTTCACCCTTTGAAATTGTTCATTGTGATGTTTGGACGTCACCTGTCACTAGTATTTCGGGCTACTGTTATTATGTGGTCATTATCGACGATTACTCGCATTATTGCTAGACTTTTCCCCTTAAGCACAAATATAATGTTCATGAGCACTTGGTTAATTTTGTTGCCTACACTAATACACAGTTTGGCCTTCCCACCAAGTGTTTTCAAACTGATAATGGTAGAAAATTTGTTAATAATGCCACAATCACTTGTTTGGCCTCCCGTGGCATTATTTTTCGCCTTTCTTGTCCTTATACATCCCCTCAAAATGGCAAGGCTGAGCGTATGCGTCACACCATTAATAACTCAGTGTGCACACTGCTTATTCATGCTTCCATGCATCCGCCCTATTGGGCTGAAGCCCTTTCAGTAGCCACATACTTAATCAATCGCCGTCCTTCATCCTCCATTGGCCATTAAGTTTCCTACACACGCCTGTACCGAACTCCACCTACCTATGAGCACCTTCGAGTTTTTGGGTGTCTTTGCTACCCAAATCTGTAGGCCACTTCTCCTCATAAGTTGGCTCCTCGGTCCACGGCTTGTGTGTTTTTGGGGCATCCGTCCTCTCATAAAGGCTATCGTTGTCTTGATCTCACTACTCGCCGCATTATCATATCTCGTCATGTCATTTTTGATGAGTTCTCCTTCACCTTCGCTTGCGAGTCCCCTGTCCCCGACAACTCCTTTGATTTCCTCTTAGATGATGATTCAGAATTTTGCTACTGTCCTACTATCCCTGCAGCACCGCCACCAGCGCCGGCTGCTCCGTCGTCCCCTGCTGGTGACGAACACGTGATGCCACTGGTCTCTTCCAGTCCGAGCAGGCGTGGTCTCATGCCCCCGCCAGGATCCCCCGGCACTCAGCGACCAACAGGTGGTGCTTCGGCTGCTGCTGTTCAGCCAGTGGCATCATCTTCAGCTGCTACTGTTCAGCCACCAACAGGTGGTGCTTCGGTTCCGCCGGCAGCATCATCTTCTGCTGCTACTGTTCAGCCACCAGCAGGTGGTGCTACAGCTTCTTCATCATCTTCGGCTGATGATGTTCAGCCGCCAGCATCACCTCTCCCAGGCCGGTTCAACGGCCAGTTCTACAACCGGCGTCCCCGTGCACCACCATCTCCAGCACCAGCTCCTTCGCCTGAGCTACAACCGACTCCGCCCTCGTCTCGCTGCACATTGGCACTATCCAGCCCGTCAACTACAAGAGCTTGTCAGCTCAACATTTGGTTGCCTCTACGGTCCCATCCAACTATCGCAGTGCGCTTGCCGATCCCAATTGGCGAGCTGCTATGGCTGATGAGTTCAAGGCTCTTGTCGACAATGGCACTTGGCACCTTATCCCTCGGCCCCCATGCGAATGTGGTGACCGGGAAGTGCATTTACAAGCATAAATTCCACTCAAATGGTTCTCTTGCTCGTCACAAGGCCCATTGGGTTGTTCGGGTTTTTTCACAGCAGCAAGGTATTGACTATGATGAGACCTTCCACCCGGTGGTCAAACCTGGAACCATCCTAACTGTTCTGAGTATTGCAGCCTCTCGTAATTGGCCGATTCATCAGCTGGATGTGAAAAATGCTTTCCTTCATGGTCATCTTGATGAGATAGTGTACTGCCAGCAGCCTCCTGGTTTTGTGGATCCAGCTCATCCCGATCATGTCTGTCTCTTGCAGAAGTCGCTCTATGGACTGAACCAGGCTCCACGTGCTTGGTACCAGTCATTTCCACTTATATATGACAGGTGGGCTTTGTTCCTTCGGCTTCCGACACCTCCTTGTTCATCTACAAGGATGGCGCCAGCATTGCCTACCTCTTGCTGTATGTCGATGACATTGTTCTCAGCTTTGACACCAGCCTTACTTCAGGATATCATTCGTCGACACAGAGTTTGCTATGATAGATCTCGGGGTGCTTCATCACTTCTTAGGGATTTCGGTCACACGGTCTTCTGATGGACTGTTTCTGTCACAACGACAGTATGCTTTGGATCTTCTCCAGCGTGCTGGTATGAGTGAGTGCCACTCTACGTTGACACCAGTGGATAGTAAGTCCAAGCTTTCCGCTATAGACGGGCCTGCTGTTACAGATCCATCCGAGTACTGAAGTCTTGCTGGTGCTCTGCAGTATCTTACTCTGACTCGGCCTGATCTCGCATATGCTGTTGAGCAAGTCTGCCTGTTTATGCAGGATCCTCGCGAGCCTCATCTTGCGCTTGTCAAGCGCATCCTCCGCTATGTCAAGGGCACGCTGTCCTCTAGTCTTCACATTGGCACCGGCCCCGTGGATACTCTCACAGCATATTCTGATGCAGATTGGGCTGGTTGTCCTGATTCACGGCGTTCTACTTCTGGCTATTGTGTTTATCTTGGTGACACTCTAGTCTCTTTGTCTTTAAAGAGGCAGATTACGGTGTCTCGTTCTAGTGTCGAAGCTGAGTACAAGGCTATGGCCCATGCTGTGGCAGAATGTTGTTGGATGCGACAGCTTCTACACGAACTTGATGTTCCTATCTCCAAGGCTACGCTCGTTTATTGTGACAATGTTAGTGCTGTCTATATGACAGCCAACCCTATTCATCATCGACAAACGAAGCATATTGAGATTGACATCCACTTCGCCTGCGAGAAGGTCGCCTTGGGAGAAGTCTGTGTTCTTCATGTTCCTTCCTCGCATCAGACATCATGACTAAGGGGCTTCCGGTACAGTTGTTTACCGAGTTTAGGTCCAGTCTTGGTGTCCACCAAGCTCCCCTATGACTGCGGGCGGGTATTAGATATAAATAGTTGTACTTCCTTTGTAACTGCAGCCTATTCAGCTCTTCTTGTAACTGCAGCCTATTCGGCTCTTCTTGTAACTGCAGCCTATTCGGCTCCCCTTGTACAACTATATATATGACAGGCCACCCCTCCCCTCAAGGGTGTGGTGCATTGCCTAAACATCCAATACTTAGGCAGTAAGTGTAGGAGCTGTCTCTGACAGCAAGTAGTAGTCAATTTGGTTTTGCCCGGGCTTCATAGCAGCGGTAGCAATTAAGGTTAGTTTACAAACTGACTGCACATGTACCGAATATATATGCCTATATATGCAATCAAAGGAAGCAAACCTGTGCTTCAGAAATACACTACTGTGCGCTTCCTTGACCTCCCCTGTTTCACCTACTGCTCATCCTATAGCTGCTACTATTCGAACAATAATATAGCTAATGTTACATTCTGATCATTATGCATATACAGAATTTATGTGAATTTACTTGCTGTATATATATCAGTACTTCAGTATATGCCAGTGCTAGTGCTGATCTCGACTTTGTTGCACCTGGACACACAGAACATCTCAACCAGGAAGACTTAGATATAGACTCCATGGGTTACCCTAAGTTACCATCAACCGGTGGTGAGTCAGCATTTCTAAATTTGCTTAACTTTTATAGCTCTCCTGTACCACTAACAACTGTTCTGAAATGTATATTTCTCAGCTGGCATGATTTTGGTCAATACTTTTGAAGAGACTTTTGGCGATATATGTGGTAAAGGTGTCTGGAGTAAATTTAGTGAAAAAGCTTCTGCTAGCATAAGTCGCAATGTTGTCGCACTGGCTTCATTCAAAGGTGATTTATAGTGTTGTGCCATGTACTATTTCATCTCTGTTGTGATCACAACTAGCTGACAACCAAAATCTGGTGCAGGAGAAAAAAGGTTTTTTGCATGCACAGTTTTTTTATTCGATGGAATGGATCTACAGTGATTTTGACATCAGCAAGCTTGATTAGAAATTCTGGTGACGAGAACAAGATTGTTGAAAACTTGAGGGTTGGTGCTCATTATTCTGTGATTGCTTGTTTTTTAAGTTGCTGCTCAGATCTGAATCATTTTTATGTATCATTTTCAGATTGAAGTGTCACTTCCATGCAACAAATGCACAAAAGGGACTGTAGTGCATAGTGATCTACATTACAATATTGCTATAGTCAGTGTCGAGAATCGCCGTGGTCTTCGTCCTGCAAATACTCTACTTTCTTGGACCAGGTGTTTCCAAGTAGCTGCTGTAGGGCGTTGCTTTGAATCAGGCGCATTAATGGCTACTAGTGGGAAGCTGACTTCCTCAACGGGCACACTTGATTGTGACTTCCTTGCATATTCCTCTTGCAAAATTACTAAGGTAATTCTATGTTTTTGCGTTGCATATTCCTCTTGCAAAATTATTAAGGTAATTCTATGTTTTTGCGTTGCCTAATTTAATATGGTGTGTAAATATATAGTTGCATAAAGTGAGTTGGCTAGCGATACTTATTTGGAATAGAAATCAAAACTTGTCACGTTACCTTGCTAGGTTGGGATTGGAGGCCCCCTTGTTACTCTGGATGGGGATGTTCTTGGCATGAACTTCTATGATAAGAAGATAGGAACCCCTTTCATGTTATGGCCAGACATTCACAAGGTTTTAGCATCCTTTGAGAAAAAAAGGTATTCAAGTGCATATCATCTATGTTATTTTTCTGAACATTTTAAGCTTGCTGAAACAAGTTGAGTGAAGCATCATCTATTTAATGGCATGCTTGACAGTACGGCTGGAGATCCCTCTGGTGCGCCTTTCTGGAAAATAGACGGGGATGACACAGATGAGTTAAACAGGTATATTAAGCTTGGTAGTTCATCATATAGAATGATTGTCAACAATTATAGTTGCATGTCCATATGTGATATCCTCATCTTACGTTTTAACTTCAGCAAGTTTAGAATGATTTCATTGAACTGAACTACAGGTGGCCTGTGCCCATGCCATGTTGGCGCCTTCCTGAGTATGTGGATGAGAAATCTGATGATGATGATGGCTTGGGACACAAGTATTGCTACATGAAGGGACAGAAATTCGTGCTCTTATAGATGCAGTCACGCCGTTGATTTGCCTCTCCATATGGTTGCTGGTTTCAGGTGGCTGAATAACATGTGCCTCTTGTCATGGTTCTTTGTAATATCCGTATCTTAAATTATCCAGAGCTATTTTGTGTAATAACATGCACTGTCGTACCTCGTTAAGATCAACGGTAATGCTTTATAGGGCGTCCGCCCCATCCCATTCCGCTTCTCCATTTAAGCCGTGTCCCCCGCTCCGCGTCTCATCCACGCCGCCGCCCCCAATCCCACGTCGCCCCCCGCTCCACGCCTCCCGACGCGTGCCGCCCCGCTCCGCGCCTCCCCACGCCGCCGCTGCCGCTCCTCTGCCTCACCGACACCGCCTCTCCTCCGCGTCGTCTCCTCCTCGGCGTTCTTCTACTACTTGAGGCCAGCTCCTACCTTGGCGTCCTCGCGCTCCTGCTCGCCGTGCCGCCGTCATGGTGCGGGAGTTCGTCCGTGAGTTCCTCGATGCCCCGCGCTCCTACTTGCCGCCCCGCTGTCATGATGGGGGCTGTCATGGTGGAGGAGTTCGTCCGCGACTTCCTCGGCCCCGAGGTTGCAGGGACGGAGCTCGAGACCTACGCCGGCGAGACGCGGTTCACTGGGAGGATCAAGGCCGTTCCCCGCGGCGTCTCCCGCGCCGACCGCCAGAGGAGCTCCAGGCGACATTCATGGCATGCAGGCTCCATGTTGCAAGAGCATGTTTCACGTGTTTCGGATGTTCCAGAAAAATGTTGTAACTGTTTGATGAGAATGTTGCAAAACTAGATCTGGGATGTTCAAGGGTTTCGCTCCAAGTTGCAACGACATGTTTCACGTGTTTCGAATGTTGCGATGTTGCATATGTTTCGTATGCTTATTGCAAGTGTTTCATCCGGATATTGTATTTTCATGAGGAATTTTTGACTGTTGCATGCGTGGCTAAGAGTCGTGAGCGTGTGTTTCTAGTGTTGCAAACGATGATTTTTTATGTTGCAGATACTATTGTTTGATGTTGCATACGCTATCCTTAGATGTTGCAAAAATTTTACATGTTGCGGCGGGATTTTTTTCTGTGCTACGGTACCATCTGAGAGAAATACTTGGCTGTGGTTGCGCAACGTCACCCTCTTTTTTCTCCCTCTGTTTTAACTCCCACGCGCGGGATGAAATGCTTGCTCTCGTTGCGCCACATCACCCGTCTGATTTTTTTGCTGCCATCGAACGTCCGGGCGCTAGTGCTACCGTAAGACCAATGAATTAGCTGCATGTTTTGTAACAAAACAGTATTACACGTTGGAAATTTTTGGGTATGTATGGTCATTAGGATCCTTTGCAAGAGATTCAAAGCAACATGTTTGGTTCCTTGGCATTTGAGGCGCTCCACGTTTTACTTTCACTAGTAGCTTGCGAGCATTGCTGCGTCGCGGTCTTTGTTGATTGCATTTTCTCGTGTCTTGTCATGAAACATAATGTTAGCGTAAATTGTCTGTTCTATATTTGTGCGGCCGACTTTTCACGGGCCTAGCGTAAATTGTCTGTTCTATATTTGTGCGGCCGACTTTTCACGGCCGAGAAACTGTTGTATTATTTTCCTAATGGTGTATCAGTGTTATATCTTGAAACATACCTCACTAGGATGATTCAACGCTTTTCCTGTCCATTCATGACAGATAAAGGAAGGTTTCCTGCAAATCATTGGAACTAGATATGCCCTCCTTGTTATTGGCAATGATCGAGGACCTCTTATCATCATAAACTTCAATTGAGAGTGCTATTTAACAATTTTCCACATTCTTGATTGACTCAAAACTCATGTCATTTAGCACATATTAGATATGGTCCATAAGGTGAAACTTTTATCAACATTTTTAAAAAACAAATAGAAAGAAGAATTAAATATCTTAGATAATCTATGTATAATCTTTTAATACATTGACTATGGTCAAAGTTAAGGTTTGACCGGCAGGAATACAGCATGTATAATTGGAGTTGGTGACAATTTTGCTACCATCCTAACCACTGTTACACCTCAAGTCAATGAGAGGGGGTAATTGCCACTCAAAAATAGTGATAATGAATAAACACTTTCATTTTCCAAATGTATTCAATTATCAAAGGCCACCTCAGGAACAAGTAACATTAATACATACAGTATCTGGGAAGGAAATTATTACAAAGGGCGGATCCTTGAAATCCCAGATACCAGTAATGACAAAGCTAACACATGGCGAAAAGATATTAGTTCAACCAGTTAATCTAGAGATCAATATTTCAGTGTGCAACAAGAACCGTAGTACAATATACTTCCAAGGCAAAAGATGCAATGCAATTATTTCAGAGGATGTCATTATTGTATTTGCTTTAGCTTTTCTTCTTGGTTTTCATAATCTTCAAGCTTCTTTGAGCACCGCAAACCTAGATCACATCCGGCCTCAGCTGCAATTTGAAATTGCTCCTTGGCTAGCTTTATAATTGGATCCTGCTGCATGGTCCTTTTCTGCATCTTCAAAGTTGATGGACTCTTACCTTATTTGAATCTGGTAATCGCTTCAGGCACTTCAGCACCTGAAAAAAATGCAATGTTAGGCTGCATATAACTAAATTGTAATTTGATGTTACCTGATTTACAGTGTTAAATAATCAAATATTCCATGATGAGTAATAGATCAATATGTAATTAGCTACTCAGACACTACAGTCATTTCACAAACCTTTAAGAAGCAAGGGACCCATATGCAATAGCAGGTCCAGCATATCCCTGAAGATGGTCAGAGCTCAAAAGTCAGAACACAAACCAGAAAGGAGTTATATATAAGTAAGATAAAATCATGTAATTCATATTTCATACTAATTCTGAGGGAAAAATCTGACGCCTTTTCTGAACCTCTCTGGAAAACCACATCGTGGAAGCTATATCCCTTAACACAGTCCCCAGTTAGATATACAGCACCTAGAAGATACAAAGCGCCAGGGTGCAGCTGCAATCAAGGATTCAGGTGAAAACAAAATTGGCCCGCCAAATGGTGCACCAGAAAGTATAGGTATATGATCATTATACTGGTAAGCAGCATACTATATACCTGGTCATACAGCTTGCTCAATGTAATGGAAACCCTGTTGATCTGACTGAACATAGTCATTCTACAAGAGCAACAAAGCCAAGCCATCAATTAATGTGAACATAAATTCTATGGATCAAATGGCCAGTGCCTAACAGAAAAATGGGTGGTTGAACTTATTTAGTGGAAGGGACAGAGGGAAAGATGTGAAAACCTCAATTCTTAGTTCATACTGTGCATTATTTTTTGGGTGCTGGGGGGGTGGGGGGGGGGGGTTCTCCTATTTGAAATTTCTGTACGATATATTTTTAAACATGAGAATAGTTTAGTAGAGGCAATATGTTTGTGTGGTTCTTTACAGAAAATATCGGAATTTTGTGATAAAAGCATATCTTGAGGAAAGACAAGGGATACCTTGAAGAATAAATGATTTTTTTGCTTCCTTAGTAGGCGTAGATCTAATCCGTAGGAATTTGAAAACTCCATTCAGTTATTATTATAAACCAAATTTTAAGAGTTAAATTTGCCGACAGCTCCATTTTTTCATCATTATTCCAGTTGTGTAACTTTTCTTTTCCCAATTTCATATAGCATGTTTTATACTCAAGTGAAATTTTAAATATACTTTCAACTCACTTCACACCATGATCGGCAAAATCTAGTTTTTTTTTTATCAATTCTTGCGTGGAAGCATAGAAACATCTGACCAGGACAAGTAGCCTATAGGATTTCCTCACGTTACCAAATAATGAAAAACTAAGGAGTAATATTAGAAATAAAATGTCATAACAAACCTGATGAATTACCAACAGACACATACTATGGGAGATTTTATCAGTAACACTTTTACTTGTGGGGCCCATAGACTTAACTCACCTAGATACATACTACATACTGGGGTCAGCAGTTTATCCTACCACCGTTCATAAGTTCGCCCGATAAATAAAAGTAGACCAAATGATTTCTCTCATCCAATCAAAATACTTGCAGCATATACTAGGCGCATACAAGGGGCCCCTTGCTCCTGGGGGCCCTGGATCACTCATATTTGCAGCCTCAACCAACAAAGCAGCATCACTGCTCACATGGAAAGAAAGAGTTTATATATTGTTGGCAGCAAACACCAATTTTAAGGCAAGGGCCACTTAACTTCCTCTAGGTTTTTATCACCTAATTGTGTGAACAGTGTTTAAGACACTCCAGCCAATTTCATACATGTTCTAAACCTTCTCCTCCAGAGTTGTTTTATGGTTTGAAAGTCAAAAGGGTTCAGGCGACTTGGAAAATCATGTTTAACGCTTGGAACCAAATCAACCAAATTAAGATAGCTTATAGTGATACGTATGAAGAGCATGAGAGCAATGTTACGTGATACTATTTGCAAACAATGGTGACCTAATTGGAATGGAAGTCACTTTGCATGTTATATAGAAAGTTTTGAATCTTCTGCAGATCCTGCTCGTGATTAAATTTTGACGTGTCATGTCCTACATGGGTATTTCAACATAATCTGGTAATTTATTCACAGATGAAGAAGTCAAATCACGACGTAGCTATGTCTGATCAAAGCGACATGGTGATTGTGCTGAAATGGACATTTCCATATTTATCATCATGCAAATTAATGCTCTGACTCCTGGCATTACCATATTTAGTTAGTGTTTGATGAAAACTGAATCTTTATTGGGATATCATTTTAATTGTGGAACTGAATATTACAATACAACTTCTGCAGTTTTTTTAATACACTGTAGAGATTCTAGATTTTGGAAAGATAAGCATTCTATACCAGGATTATCTACTAACTGTTTTGTATAAATTAAAGTGATTAAACTGATAAGAAGTAGAGTAGTTAGAATTGGTAATATGGATCCAAAATATCCCATATTTATTTAGACTAGCTGACAGAATGCCAGAATTGTTAAATGATGCAAAACTTTTCTTTCAGAGGCCTTTTCAAATCTCCCATATCTAGACTGACTATTGATATTCTGCAGGTTAACGATATGGTTGACATGGCTGGTGGGAGATATGTGGATAATGATGTGAAGCATGCAAATGCAATTCCCAAATGGACCAGGTTACTGCATAAATCTGGAAACATGATTAGTCCATGGCTTCACAATAGAGGAGCTCTTGGCTATGCTTCTTCAATGAATGCTTGGTAGTCCAAGATGGATGGACAGTGAGCAGGGGCCTGAACCAGCAGATTACATGTATGCTAACTGAAGAATGCTACTTGCTATCAAAACAAATCAATGTAACAAGTAATCTTAATTATTATGCAGTTGACATATTTTGGTGGCATTTGTCAGTCTGTGCTTGAAATGATTGGCTTTAGACAATGTTTATACTATTTCTTATGTAATCAAACTACTGATGTTGTTTCTTTGTGTGATGAGACCAATGACTATACAGAATTTCAAAAATACAGTATGAATATCTTGTGATTAAATTATTGATATTGTCATTATATTCATAGTTAATTAAGTAGTGGGAAATCAAACATTGGATTGCGGTCATTGCCTTGTATGTTTTCCACTTCCTTGGTGGCTTTGTGCGAAGGTACACCATATGCTTCCTTTGTCAGGGTAATGCTCTGGCTTCAGCTAATGGCGGCAGTGGAGTGTATGGCGTCTACGGTGAATCACCAAGTTATCTGATCCTCCATCTACTTTTAGACTGAAATCTTGCAACTGTTCTCCAATACAATAGAGTGAAAAGGGCATACAGAACAAATACACTGATCAACTGTTAGAATCATCAAAAGATAAGATTAGTGGTAGTGCTTACAAACATTTTTCTAAAGTCAAACGGCACTTAGAATGATCACAAGCAGATTTATGTGGATGCTATTGTCTGATTTGCTCTGAACCCAAGACTCGTTCAAACAATCTAAATTTATTCAAACATCAAAGTCCCATAGAAGCTACTAAAAGTTAGAGCAGTTGCTTACCTATACAGATGTATACAAGGTTTAGGTTCATATGATTTTTGTTTAAGTGGTCCACTGAACTATTAGCAAAACAATATACATGATCAGAATTTCAGCAATTCCTTTCTCTTTTTTTTGCTTGGGATCCATGATAAGAAGTCACACCCTCTGTCCACTGCAAAAAATCACATCATGCATATAATTTCAGTTTCGACACAGGTCGATTAATGCTCCATGGAGAAGAAAACAAGGGATGATCAAGCGGCTCCTATTCACTCCTTCCGGCCTAAGTAACCAATCAACACAAAAGTCTACGATGCCACTCTAGAGGAATCACCGACGTAGAAGCACATCTTCACGCCATGTGAGAGAGCACCACCTTCATATTAGGCTTCTGAAAAGGTAAAACAAAAGGTGAAAACAATATAAGCACATAAAAAAGTTTGAAATTCGACTTGCAGGCAGTGGAAGTGCGTGTCTTACGTTGATGATTAAATCAGCAAATTTGCAGAGGTCACGCGAGATGGTTTTGGACGATACAGCCGGTGTTATGGGCATATCAGCACCCATTTTGGACGACATCATGATTACGTCGTGTTTGTTGAGTATAGTTCACCAGACCAGTGGCAGACCTAGATATCGGAGATTGGATGTACATGGTTTATAAAAATATTTTTATATTTCATCATATCCTAAACAAATATCATCATAACATGCTTGAACTACAAATCATTTAAGTAACTAAGTAATGTTTTCTTTATGATTTATGTACATCATTACACAAATATTATGTATTTAATTGTTTTTAATATGACCATTTAAATCTAAAATTGTGTGATTTTATATAAAAAACTAAGCCATATGTTTGTTGTATGTATTATATACAATTCTCTCGATGATTTTTTTACTACATCTAGATTATTCTTTCTAGTGTTGATCATCTATGAAAAACTTAGTTTTGATTTACTACATTCCAACATTTTTAATAGATACTTTCTCATAGCAAAACAATAAAGGTTTCACATGCCTTGCCTTATGTACGTGTGTCTAAGTTTGTATTTATAACTTTAGTTAGTTGTCACGTAACTGGCAAACAAAAATATCTATCATTGTGATTTTTTACTCCATTATGTGATTTTCAAATGCGGTGGCAGCACAAAATAGTAATTTTCTATAATATATTATTTAAAATATTAGAAACTAGTGCTTAATAAAGTTGTATTAAAAAATTAATATAATATAACTAAGCCTTGGTAGTTGGGCTAGAGGAGTGTTATAGTCGTGAAACCTCTTATTCTCTCCTACGAAGACCCTATCACGTCACTAAATATTCTAATATGTCCATCAATTTATTGCCATAAAACTTCTCATCACATTCTCACTAAGACTGACTAATAACCATCGAAGGATATTAAAAAATAATATATATCGGGTCTTTATTTCTTTATATTTCTTTTGGGTGTAGTTGTTTGAAGTACGTGTCATACAGTTCACCCCTTTCTCCTCAATCAGGTTATATATTAACCCACGTTTGGATAGTGGGTACGGGAAAGAAAAAAAAAAGAGAAGATAGGGAATGGAAAATTAGGAGCAGATATCCTAGCAATAGCAAGTATGAATTACGAGGGGTAGAATTTAGAATCTGCCCTACTGCCCTGCAGGGGCAAAGGTCACCATGAATTTTCAAGAAGAAGCCGTCGTTGTATTCACCTTCTGCCGCATGGGAAGTCGCCTCAACACCCCTCCCTTCTCTGTATTATTTTCCTCATCTCTTCTTTGCTATAACTGCTGGACAGATTGCCGAGGGTGAACATACACCATATGCCATGTCTCGTTCTGCACCAGTGGGGGATCGACGTATGACAGAAGTCGATCACTTGCCGTCTAGCGCTTGATCGAGCCACAGCTGCCGTCTGTTTGTCTTCGCGGCCAGCCGGCCACTGACCACCACGTGAAGGTGAGACGCCTCGATCTCTTCGCTGTCTCTTTCCGTCTCGCATATCCTTGCCGAGCCACGCTGTCCGGCAACAGCTATATGTATCTTTACGTGCTCCAAAGCCTATATAGCACAGTGCACAAACACCATGCTGTTCATATCACGCATGCATAATATGTTCAGAACCAAAACCCGTGTGATCACCTATCAAACAAATCCACCATGTGTCCATCCCTATAATAGAACTCCCATATATTTCGCATATCAATTTAAGTCGTACTGATGCCAAAATATATAATATATCTTTTCCAACCAGAATATTTGTCTAACAGTTCCACCTTTTAGCAAACTAATCCTCGTGCTTTCTCTTATTCAATATCCTTGCTCTTTGTGCCATGTAATCTCTAGATAACTAGATTTAGGTCCCTAAACGTTTAGTGTCTTTCTAGGTGTTTTATAAAATACCTTGGAAACCTCGGTGATATAATTTGGGTTGGAGAATCTGAGCAGAATGGATAGAGTGGTACGATGATTCGATGGTTTTATTTGGTTTTCTGGGCTTGTGCCGGATTCCTGGCTCGGATTCTAAGGGCCGGTTCTCGAAGCCTGTAACCCGGTATAACAGCGCAACCGTGAGGTCTACTATGGCTCTGGACCTGGCCAATTAATTAGCTACTCATTCTGGAGGCATCGTGGCGGTTTGAGTGGCACAAGAGGGGGTTGGATAGCGAATCCTTAGTATGTCGAAGGAATGGGAGTACTAGCTTTGTAAAGGCCTTGTAGTGTAACCCTGGCTGACCACCTCGGCAGTGTGAAGCGTAATGAGAAGCATGACTTGTGTTGAAAGTGTGCAACCTCTGCAGAGTATAAAACTGATATATCAGTCGTACTCACGGTCAAGAGCGCTCTGAACTTCTTCGTGATTAGTGGGGCTCTTGGTGGTTGGTTGGAGGCGGATCGGATGGATTTCTGAGGTGGATCGAATGAATTTGCGATGGTTGTTGGCTTGGATGGATTTCCGAGGTTTGGTTGTTCTTAAGAAGAAGGTGGTTTCACTTAGTAAATAGGGAAGAAAGTGGAGTAGGCGCGGTGCGCACGGAGCGCTGCATACGCGCCCCCGCGCGATGGCTCCGTGTGCGATCTGACGCGCAGGAGGAACGGAAGCAGGAGGCAGGGAAGGTCAGGGGAGGCAGGAGAGGTCAGGGGAGGCAGGATTTCAGGGGAAAGTAGCCGTGGGCCCACCGGGCAGCGAAAGCAGGAAGGGGCGCGCACGCAGCTTTGGGTGCGCACCGCGCGCACCCTATTTTTTTTCATAAATAGGTGCTACAGATTTAGGATAAAGATTAAAGACTACGTTGCTTAAATGCGAGTCAAACTCAAAAGTCTTCCTACTAGCCTCATGTCATATTTTTACTATACTTGCGGAGTACAATTCGTTGTACTAACCCCTCCTTTCTCCCCTGCTATCCCCCACCACAAACTCTAGGGACGAGTGCGTTGAAGACGACGACTTCGACATGATACTTTGTTCTAGGCTGGTGTGCCCCAGTCATCTGCTTGTGGAGATGGAGACCCATTCCGCTGAAGACTACGATATGATTTAATTATGTACTTTTCTTTCAAACCACGGGTCATTTTGTACTGATGTTTATCGATTATGTAATAACATTGACATTGATTCACTAATAAAATTGGCACATGTATGATTTGACGGATCCTAACATACATGTGACTGTATTCAATTTTGTTTATAAAATAGGGTGCAACAGTATCCAAATTTTTGGCGTAAGCCTCGCGAGTACATACGCAAATGATACAGGCAGGAATCTGTCCTTGCCAACTTTCACAGAGGACCCTTGAAATAGAGAAAATTACAAGCAGGTCCTTTTCACCACCGAATTGAAGCAAGGACGACTAGGTACGGCATTTGGTCAAAGACTCAAAGCAGAACTCCATCGCGCAAAGGCTACATACCTTGCAGCACGACAGAAGAATGCCAAGGCACCAGACAGGTCCAGACTCCTGTACAAAATCCACCGGGCATGGATGCCCCCAAGCAAGACACACATCCGGTGGATACCAGCGTGACAGCCTCACAAACCTCCACCGAAGAGAGGATGAGGTCGGACGACGCACCCGCCTCGCCGTTGCCTCCTGGAACACCAAACCTAGAACAACTAGGACCTAACCTACCTGAACGGCCAGAGATCTACAGTCTTCCCCGCCTCACGTGTCACGGCGCCAACATGGCCGTCGGATGCGAGGAAGACCCCCGATTCTGCCGGAGTAGGACCAGGAACCCAAGCTTTTCCCCTGTCTCTCCTCTGTAGCAACGGCATAAGCCTCGCCTTATCAAGCACCAAACAGCCCTTCGATGTAACGAAAGAAATCATGTTTAATGAATGTTGAACATGCTGGTAGTAAACAGGCCTGAAATCTGGATAGTATGAAGCAGCAGTCCAAAATAAAGTTCAATGGCTGCTAGCTCCGAGTAAATAAATTCTACAAGCATAATTTGTGACACAAAAGTTAAAGGAAACTAGAGTATGTCATAACTTGAGTTTCTCAATCAAACAGCTCTGGCGCACAAATGTAACCCCAGTCAATGAAAATATTACAAAGATAAGATTAGTTACATTCAGTGCATATATTATTACAAAGATAAGTGTCTCTCGCTCAGTGTTGGTTGGTCTTTCTCCGCTTACTCCTCAGGGGCGGACCCAGCATAGGACATGGGTCTACACATGCACACCCGATATTTTTGCACACAAAATCGGAGTTAGTCAATCCGAAACATACACGCCACACGGAAGGGTTTGACGTGCTCCGTTTTGCACAGCAGGAAGGGGAGAGGGGCGGCATACCTAGTGCAGACTCGTCGCTGGCAAAGGGCCGGGCAAAGAAGGCTGCCGCCGCCAAAGGGCTAGGCGAAGAACGCCACTGCCGCTCTCCAAATCGTCGCCGCTAGGAAAGGAAGAAGAGAGACCTTAAGATTGCCAGCTCCGGATGGATCCCCTGCTTTACGCTAGTCCGAAACCTGGTGAATGCTCGTCGCCGATAAAGGGCCGGGAGAAGACACGGGCGAGTGGCGTTGTAGCTCGCCTAGTTGTCGCCACCAGAAAAAGGAAGACAAGGGAGCAGAGAGAGAGAGGGGAAAGGGGTGAAATGTGTGACACGTACTTCGAAAAACTACACCCAAAAAACATAAAGAAATAAAGACCCAAATACATATTGTTTTTTAAATATCCTTCGATGGTTATTAGCCGATCTTAGTGAGAATGTGATGGAGAGAGAGAGGAAAAGGGGTGAAATGTGTGACACGTACTTCAAAAAACTACACCCAAAAAAACATAAAGAAATAAAGACCCAAATATATATTATTTTTTTAATATCCTTCAATGGTTATTAGCCAGTCTTAGTGAGAATGTGATGAGAAGTTTTATGTCAATAAATTGATGGACACATTAGAATATTTAGTGACGTGATAGGGTCTTCATAGGGGAGAATAAGAGGTTTCACGACTATAACACTCCTCCAGCCCAGCTACCAAGACTTAGTTATATTATATTAATTTTTCAATACAACTTTATTAAGCACTAGTTTCTAATATTTTAAATAATATATTATAGAAAAATACTATTTCGTGCTGCCACAGCATTTGAAAATCGCATAATGGAGTAAAAAATCACAATGATAGATATTTTTATGTGCCAGTTACGTGACAACTAACTAAAGTTGTAAATATAAACTTAGACACACATACATAAGGCAAGGCATGTGAATCCTTTATTGTTTTGCTATGATAAAGTATCTATTAAAAATGTTGCGATGTAGTGAATCAAAACTAAGCTTTTCATAGATGATCAATACTAGAAAGAATAATCTAGATGGAGTATAAAAAATTATTGAGAGAATTATATATAATATATACGACAAACATATAGCTTAGTTTTTATATAAAATTAAACGATTTTAAATTTAAATGATCATATTATAAACATTTAAATACATAATATTTGTGTAATGATGTACATAGATCAGCCACTCCGCCACTGCAGCTTACCGCGGACACCGTCCTCGCCATGGGATGTGCGTTCGCTGGTCCCAAGCTCATCGTCTCCTATATGGCTCAGCGTCAGTACCATTGCATCGTCGTGACCCGCCTTCGTGGCATGCACCAACACCTGCTGACCGCGTGCGTGCGACGCGGCCCGGGATGCCGGATCACCACTGACGCCGCGCTGCACAGACCTAGCCTCACCAGCCAAAAACCTTGCGTGCCTGAGCCGTGCCTTCGCGCCGGTCTTCTTCTTCTGCAAGAGCTTGTCGCAGCCGCCGCACGCCGTTGCCACACGCTCGCCGCCGGCCGCGACGCGGACCAGCGCTAGCTGCCCACCGTGAACGCGTGCTGTGAAGCCGTTCCCCACACCTTGCCCTGTCAGTGCTCGCCTTGACCCGCCACTGTGGCGTGCACCAACACCTACTGACAGCTGACCGCGAGCGCGCTACGCGGCCTGGATGCCCGATCACCGCGGACGCCGCGCTGCACAGATCCAGCCTCGCCAGCTGAAAATCTTACGTGCCTGAGCCGTGCCTTCGCACCGGTCTTCTTCAGCATGTACTAGGTAGTTATTTTGATACTAATCCAATCTGATTTTGTTTAGAGAGGGACGTTCAACATGATACTCGAGACCCCTAGAACGGCCACGTACATGGGCTATGAAGTCGGTGGTCCTTGTGTCTAACAGAAAGTTTGATGGAGATTTTTTACTGGTTTTGTTGTTGTGGCCAAGACTTGTGCACGAAAGTCAGCGACCCTTGTGGTTGCTCCTTCAAGTTTTGTGACGGCACGCGGGAGCATATCAATGTCTGTTTCTATGACGGGGTCTGGTCTCGGGCGCAACTGGTGGCTCTTCTAGATAGACTTTTGTTTGCTCACAACAAAAGTTCATGCAGACTGTGAAGAAATCACCTGGACAGAGCAGTGGCATAGCTAGCATTTTAGCAAAGGGGTATGCCACGAAAAAAGTTCATATACGATCGATACAATCAATGTATAAATGATATGATCTATATATGATAATTAGATAAAAAATTAAAATATTCACAAAAATAACATACAAAGTTCTAAATTTATATCTGTATATGTGGTGGCGTGGAGGGACAAACGTAAAACTACGAAAGTCACCCTCACGGTGAGGCCAACGCAACGCTAAAACATTGGCGAGGACCAAGGATACATGCAGCTCCGGGAGTAATGGCGCCCATCGTAGATTGTGTCGTGAAGGCCGGAGAGCGGAGGCGGGGTCACGAAGGGCCAGACACCAGAGCTTGGAGAGGTAGTCTCCATCGACTTTTTGCCATAATGCTATGCTCTCTCCTCGCGCAGTCATGTGTGTCGTGTGTGCGACGGGTAGGGAGCAATTGGACACGAAGGTGTGCGATGCAAACAAAAAACAAGTAGCCTAGCCTGACGTTGATAATTGGACTTGGTTGCCGACTAATCTGTTTTTACCGGGGCAAAAATCTAGGTTATGCCAAGGCATACCTGGACCACCCTCTATCTACGTCACTGGGACAGAGTTGACGTCGTCCCTTCTTACCCCATCACCTACATTCATATTGGCTCATATTTCCTATACCAACACGTATTATCAGTCTACTTATACTACTGAGTCTTTGGAGTCATACCTTGTAGAGGATTCAACAAGACTGACAGTCAATTCAAAAAACTATTTTCTAGTATCATGCAATGATTTGATTGATACACACGATGGCGTAAGTAGATTGATAGGAGCACCAATGTTTACTATAGGCAACAACATTACAGGGAATAGTGCTATGGAAGTTGTCTTGAAAGACTGCCGCCCAGGGAGTGAGATGCGAGTGGCAATAACTGTCAAAACCACCGTCACCGCCAAGAGGAAGGCCGTCATCACCATCAAGGGCGAGTTCTAATCAAAACAGAGAAGAGGAAGCGGAGAAAGACCTACCAACACCATTCTCTCACTATTAAGGACGAGATCTGAACAAAACAAAGAAGAGAGGAAATTAAGGACTAGATCTGAACAAAACAAAGAAGAGAGGAAGCGGAGAAAGACCTACCAACAACATCTTCAGGAAGCAGGAAAGACCTACCAACAATATCCTCACTGTCAAGGACTAGTCTGAGCACCTCACTGTCAAGTACGTTTAATAAAGAAGAGGAAGCGGAGAAAGATCTACCAACACCATCTTCATTGTCGAGCAGTAACAGTGATGAACCTACGCATCGAAGATTGAGTGTATATGATTTATAAAAATATTTTATATTTCATCATATCTTAAACAAATATCATTATAACATGCTTGAACTACAAATCATTTAATGTTTTTATTACGGAGCGCGCGCACGTGCGTGGCAAACGGTGACACGAAGGCCAAGGTAGATGAGAGCAAGGGATGCGGCGAGGGTGTGCGTGCTTACCGTGGGGTCGCGGACGGCGGGCGCGGCGGCGAAGCGGGTGGCAGCGGGGTCGAGGGCGTCAGCGCCGTGGTGGACGAGGTGTGTAAAATTAGTTTCCAGTAGCATCTGGGTGGGTGAGTGGCTGCAACCGCCATAAGGCCTACTTTCTGCACTCCCAGCTGATTGTAATATAATTCTCTTTATATGAATGAATGAAAGCTCTGGTTCTACCTAAAAAAAGATGGGAGGTGTGAAAATACAGAAATTCAGAAGAGCTCATCCTTTTTTATTGCACAGTTTTTTCAAAAAAAAAGGTTCATTTTCAACAATTCCAAAGGAGCTCATAAGGTGACAACTGACAAAAGTTACAAAATCTGTCTAAATAAAATTATGATATATTGTTCTATAAAGATAGCCTATTTTGGAACGGAATTTCACAGAAATAAGTTCAATTACATAGGCAGAGGCGTTCAAGCAAAGACGGCGATCGGCCGGCGATCCCCTGCGGTGGCCGCCGGCGAGCACGCCGCGCGTGTGGCTCCGGCGCGGCGAACCGGCCGGCAGGCAGCGAGGCGTGGGCCCGCGTGAGTTGAGGTCTTTTAGAGAGATCGAGATATATGGGACAGAGAGGATCGATGAAGAAAAAATATTACCATGGTGCAGGGACTTTAGTCCCGGTCGGCGGCTTTATCCGGGACTAAAGGGGGCCTTTAATCTTGGACGGAGCCCCCAGCCGGGACTAAAGGCCCCCTGCCAACAGTACCTTTGACAGGGGGCTTTTAGTTCCGGCCCGGGCGGAGCCTCCGGCCGGAACTAAAGGCTCGGCTCCCTGCTCCATGTGTCGTTCGGAACCGGGACTAATGCTCACATTAGTCCCAGTCCCAATTCCGACTGGGACTAAAAGGGGTGGATGGAAAGTGGTTTCTCTACTAGTGCAATCTTTATAGGTATCTCCAAGAGACTGAATTAACATGTCTTGAGATTGATAAAGATACCATATAATTTGCCATAAAAACACAATCATCTGTGTTCAGTTAGAGGATCGGACCCTGCTGGACAAGTACTATCACAAGAAAACCTAACCAACTTTGAGCTTATAGTTTGTAGAGGACAACCGTTTATGGCTACTCATATTTTTTGTATGTCATCTAACAATTAAGTGTTATATAAGATTTACTTATGGAGGGTGAATCGTTTGAGGTTGATCAGGGGAACACTATATTTATTAGGTTTCTTGTAGTCTAACCTATTCAGAACGGGTGCTCATATTTTTTAGAATTTAGATAATCACGCAGACAAACGACACCGCCACTCGGTTTTCTCATCCCTTGGAGCAAGCGTTGCAACCGGCCAATGGCAGCATTTTCGATGCGTGAAGGAAACAACTGCGACGCCGCCGAACCTAGCCGTGAACCTGGCACACGAGGGGACTCAAATAAGGACGTACCCGTGTTGGTTCCTGGTTGATTGCCGCAGCCGGCAGGCACCTCGTTGCATATTCTCATGGGAATCAGCTAGCCCTTGCGAAGCGAACAGGATGTATGAGCTGCTCCACTCAATCACTCGTTTGCTGGAGTCTTCTCTCGGGCCAAAACCCAGAGCTCCACACGCTGCAACAAACAGATATCATCGTCGATGCTCCTTCATTCCCTAGTTTTGACCCAAGGGACAGCTCCAGCAATAGCTAGAAATGCAGCGTATATGTTTCGGATCAAGCCTAGTTGGCAGGCATAACATCTAGGCATCTACTTCCTCTGTTTTTCTTTATATATGACGTCCAAACAAAACTTTTAAACTGCTTTAGTACAAACTTTTGGTTGGGAGCGGAACGGAGGTAGTAGTTTTTTCTTTATTCAAGCTGAGCAACCGAGCAAGTATATTCATGTTTAGGTCGTGTTTGGATCCACTAGCTAAACTTTAGCTGCTAGGGATCCAAACGGGAGCAACTAAAACTCAGCTAAATTTTAGCTACGTGCCAACAGTTACATGATTCTTTTAGCTGGTTGAACCTAGCTAAAACCAGCTAAACGAGTTCAAAGACCGAAATACCCCCACCTATTTATAGAAATTTCCATTACCACGTCATTTTGTCCATAAATAGGTGGTGTTTGGATCTAGGTGCTAAAGTTTAACGTTTTAAATAAGTGATAATTAGATGTATTAAACATAAACTAATTATAAAATTAATTACATAAGTCATGTTTATTTCACGAGACGAATCTAACCAGCCTAATTTTGCTATAATTAATACATAATTACCATACGTTTCCTTGTAGCATTATATTGTCTAATCATGGTGTAATTAGGCTTAATAGATTCGTCTCGTAAATTACTCCTCGTTTATGTATTGAGTTTTTAAATTAATCTATATTTAATACTTCTAATTAACATATTTATATCCGATGTGACTACGCTAAAGTTTAGCGCGTGTGAAACAAACGGGGCCTTAATGAAGGGTAGTATAGTCAAATTAATTCAATTAGCTGATGGATCCAAACATCTCCAACTAAAGTTTAGCTAGGTACTATTTAGCCAGTTAAAATAAACAACTATAAATTAGCTAGCTAATTTTTAGTTGGGTATCTCCAGCTAGCAGTACTGCACGTAATAACAGGAAAAAGAAAAGAAACCATCATCTAACTAACTATAAGTCCTCCAAAACAGAAGACAGGCCCAGCTCGTAATTCAGGCCCAGTTCACCTCCCACTTCTTCCCGGCGGGAAGCCGAGATAAAAGAGGTCCACAGATAACAGAGTTCAGAATCTAGGCCCACATGGCTTTCGAAACAAACAGGCCCACCGCCCCTCTAGCTGCGCACGGACGATACGCGCGTGCTTCTTCCTCCTACGCGCGTGTTTCACCGCAGGCCGCACGCAGCCTCGCCGCCCGCAGCTCCGTGCTCCTCTCCTCTCCCGGCACCGCCGCTGTCCCGTGTCTCGAAGCCGCGAGACGTCGCGGCGGTGAGATCTACTTCTCTCTCTGGCTGGAAGCGTGGGTGTTAATTGCCACTCATAAAGTTTTCGGTAACCTCCTCTGCGGCAAATCACAGCCGGCCGCCGTTGCGGCCAACCGCCTCGGGGACAGGGACCCGCCCTGGTCCAGCCGCAGCCGGAGGCCAGCTTCCTCGTCTTCACAGGCAGGCAGGACCGCAGGAGACGTTGCTCGGCCGCGGCGCCTATGCCCTAATCTCCAAACCCTAGGCTGGTGTGCGCTCGCTGCGGCAAAGGGCTCGGGGCGAGGGCGCTTCGGTGTGCGGGGGTGCGACCGCGGCCGCGCGAGGCGGGCGGCGGCGGCGGCGGCAACCCACGAGTTTGCGGGTAACGAGCTGTCCTTTAACCTCACATCCGCATTCTACTTGGTATAGATAGTACGGAGTAGGTAGCAACCGAAATCTGTGGAAATTTTTATGAATGTGTTTTGGATATAAGAAATGCTTTTCTTTTTCATAAAAAAGGTACAGATTGTAGGTAGCAACCGGAATCTCTGGAAATTTTTATGAATGTGTTTTGGAAATAAGAAATGCTTTTCTTCATAAAAAATTTTGTGGGTTACTGCTTGAGGATGTCTGAACTGACCGTTCCCCTTTCTTGTAGTTGTTTGGTGCTTGTCTTCCTTTCTGGACTGAATGGAGCAAGGGGACAACCAAGCAGCTGATAACTCGCTTGTTTCATCATTTGATAATAATGATTTGGAAGGTAATTGTACTGAATTGGTTGCTGATAATGCTGAGTGACATAACTCGCTTGCAAATCAGGGAATGCGTATCTTTTTCACACAAAAACAAAAGGAAGGAAAAACTCTGCAGAAAAGAATCAATAAGTCACTCAGTATTTGTTTACTGTGAACACATCTGGTTATGGCCCTTGAAACTGCATGTAGGAAAGACACAACTTCCTACTTGACTTTGTTAGCTGATGATGACCCCTTTGTTATTTTTTTTTCTGCTAGCATGATTTTGTCCCCCCCCCCCCCCCCCCCCCCACACCTCTTTCAAACATAATGTTGGCCTTGTTTCCCATTTCTCATTTCTTAATGATTGAATGTATATCTGCACCATCTTGGATCCAATTTTTGTGATGCTAAATGCAGGTCTTCTGTCTACTCCATATATTTCAACCAGACACCTGAAATGACTTTTTCCTCGTATTTGTTATGTCTGCAGATTTACCTGCGAAGGAAAGATGTTTTGAGCAGAGAGAAGCTCTTCCTGGGGAGCCTCGCTGTGTTGTATGTGGCCGATATGGGGAATATATATGTGATCAGACTGACGATGACATCTGCAGCGTGGAATGCAAGACAATTCTGCTTGCTCGGATTGCTGCTAAAACAAAGCCAGCAGTACAAGCAGCAAAGCGTGTGAATCTTCCTTTGGGTGATGAGAGCTTCTGTATTAAGGACACTAATTTTCCACATATACCTACTTTGGCTGACATCCGGATTAATGCACTGAGGAGTAAACTTGATATTTGTGTCAAGGGGGAGGCTGTTCCTGATCCAATCATGTGTTTCTCTTCCTGTGGTCTTCCTGAGAAGCTTGTGCACAATCTTGAGACTGCAGGATATTGTATGCCTACTCCAGTGCAGATGCAAGTTATCCCTGCGTCAATGAGTAATAGAAGCTTACTTGTTTCTGCTGATACTGGTTCAGGGAAAACTGCTTCTTTTCTAATTCCCATAATTGCTCATTGCTCACACGTAAGATCACGGCAATGCACAGGCAACCGAGGACCATTGGCTATAGTTCTTGGTCCAACTAGAGAGCTATGCCTGCAGGTGGAAGAGCAAGCAAAAGTGCTTGGAAAAGGTTTGCCTTTCAAAACTGCTCTAGTTGTTGGTGGAGATCCATTGGCTCAGCAAATTTATAGAATTGAAAATGGTATTGAGTTAATTGTTGGTACCCCTGGGAGGCTAATTGATCTTCTCATGAAACAAAATGTGGACCTTACTGATGTTTCTGTTTTCGTTTTGGATGAGGTGGACTGCTTGCTGGAGAGGGGATTCAGGGATCAGGCCATGCAGATTTTTCAATCGCTTTCACACCCCCAGGTTATGATGTTTTCAGCAACATTACATTCAGAAGTTGAGAAGATGTCAAACTCACTGGCTAAGAATGTTATACGTATCTCTTGTGGAAACCCAAGCAGACCAAACAAATCAGTCAAACAAGTGGTCATTTGGGTGGAGTCTAAGAAGAAGAAGCAGAAGATTTTTGAGATAATGAAAAGCAAGCAGCACTTCAAACCTCCTGCTGTTGTGTTTGTGAGTTCCAGAGTTGGTGCTGATCTGTTGTCTGAAGCAATTACTGTTGCTACCGGATTAGAGGTTGTTTCTATCCATGGCGAGAAGACAATGAATGAGAGAAGAGAGAGTTTGAGAAGGTTTTTGACAGGAGAAGTATCTGTCGTAGTTTCTACTGGTGTCCTTGGGCGTGGAATGGATCTCCTGAAAGTGCATCAAGTGATATTGTTTGACATACCAAATTCTATTGATGAATATATTCACCAAGTTGGAAGGGCATCTCGGATGGGTGAGGAGGGTATGGCTATTGTGTTTGTGAATGAGGAGGATAGGAGGATTTTCAAAGAGCTTGTTGTGGTTTTGAGAACTGCAGGAGCTCCAATACCCCGGGAACTTGCAAATTCAAGATATACGCCTGGTATTTCTCTTGGTAGTGAGAGGAAGAGAAAATTGAGTTCCAGGTCTCGTCCTTGACCAAGATGTGTAAATGAGTTGCTTTGAATCGTTCTTCAAGCCAAATATGACGATATTACATGTTTTACCTGGGACTGTCTTTGCAATTCATCTACCTAAAGATAAGTTTGATTATCACTGGACTCAGTACTTTTCCTGAAAATTCCAAGCATGTGTTGACCCACCAGCCACCAGGGGCAAAACCGTCTAAGATTACTTCTCAGTGCATGACGTTTGAGATAAATTTGTTCATCAAACATAAAGAAGATAGTATATGTAAATTGCTACGAAATGTAAGTCAAATGCAAATGATACTCCTGAATTTTCTGTGCTGTACTTTCAACTATTTTATACGTGACTTCTTTTTATCCTCAAAAAATGAATATGCAATGGAACCAAAATAGATTAGCTTCAATAACATGGGCGAAGGGAAACCCGAATCGAAAATTGAATGAGTAATTTTGTGAGATTCTTTGTTAATTTTCCTTTGTGATTCCACAAGAGTTGTGAGGGTATGAAACATATATTGATCTGAATAGATATAGAACATCAAGAATGAATAAACAATACTTCAGGACCACTATCTTGTTGACCTGTGGTACTTAGCCCTACTCAAAGGGGCAGGTTGGATCTTCGCTCTAGTGGTTGTCCTTACTGAAGGTCTAGTATGGGTTGGCAAACTGTCCTGCCTCATTGGTAGCAAAAGGTTCTGTGCTAAATCTGATTTTGACAGTTTGATGAGAAGTAAGGATGCTGAAAAATATAGCTGGAGTCTAGACTCCATAACCTTTCTGGTGTCCAATCTGACCCATACCACTGTGAGTGTTCGGTTATTATTATTATTATTTTCTGTTCACTCCCTCCGTATTTGATGCAACGCTTTGGAGCATTCGCATGACTACTCACAATAGTTCAACAACAACAAAGCCTTTTACTCCCAAACAATTTGGGGTAGACTACAGCTGAAACCCTACATGAGTCGCCACCAAAAGGGGAAAAGAAAGAGAAAAACACCATGTTAGGGAATCTAAAGTCTACTTATGGTTCAGGTAAATAGCTGATTTCCACACTCTCTTATCTAAGGACAAATCTCTAGGTAGAATCACTCTTTCAAGTCCCTTTTTTACTATCTCCTCCCATAGTTGGAATGCAAATAAAGATTCAGTGAATAACAAGTTAACAGGCAGAATATAGTATCACTGTGATTGTTGCAACAGCACTTCAATATTCTGTTCTGCAAACTGTATTTTCTCTACATACAAGGATCTTTGTACAATTGCAGCAACATTCTACCATCTTTACCCTTGGTATTTACTTTAATTAATCGGCATGCACATGTGATTTTTTTTATTTAAACCATTTTTGGTAGATCTAGTGTATGACAAGATCACCATCACAAAGTGAATGACTTGGTATGTTATTATGCTTAGCAGTCTTAATTAAGATGACATCACTGGTTATTTGAATAGGATGGATGCAAAGGATAGAGTTAATGTTTGGGACCACTACAGCTATCTTGCTGGACATATTCAATGCTTGCTTTTGCATCATAGAAGTTCCTGACCAGCTAATGTGGTACCAGAAATTATCAAGCACAGAATAGCAGAAAATTTGAAGTGGTCATGTCTCACCTCAAAATTATGTGGCCAGACTACCAATTTTTCACATACCATCTTTGTTATAATCTATCATTGATGCTGGATACAAGGCACATATGTACCAAACTTTGATGAATAAAATTGACTGTATTGGCTAGCTTTTAACCATGCTGCACACATTATTTCCATCTGTGGATTGAATAGCAAGTGATGAGCAATTCACTGATACTACCTTTAATTATGAAAGATGAGCAGACCTACACCAAGCCAGGATACATTTCCCTGTATGACTGTAATTTTTTGGTGAACACACTCCAGTTTTGTTCTAGCACAATGACAGGATTGAGTTATTTGATACTACGTGAGATTGTTAAGGGATTAGCTAAGGAAATGTTGTGGGGAAAAATGTAATGCAAGGAGCTAACAATGTTGGTAATTGGAGATAACTAACTGCATTTAAGGGGAAGCAGCTAGTGCCTACAGAATGAACTGAAGTCGTCAAACATAACTTTGTATGAAACATGTGATTGAAAAAATAACTAGACTGTTACCATTCAAAGCTTCCATGTTCATATCATTATTCAGTTTCGACAAAGACTGGATAAAAAAACAAGCATCTTAACTATCTTGAAATAACTTGGCTCTATTACATAGCAATCCAGAAAGTCTCTCTCAAACTGAACAGGGACCTTCTGGTCTGAATTTTTATGTGATGTGTGAACTGAATGTAATGCTGTGTCCTTTGACACACCACAACTCAGTATTGATCGACTATGGTGGGAATATAGTTTCCTTCTCTGTGTTCTGTTTTGTTCTTCTCTAATACAATCGTACATTATGATTGACCAACTAACTAGATGGTGGGCCCTTAGCATTGACTGCATGCTTTGCACCAACCTCCAAATCCAACCATGAAGCTGATACTTGCTTTTTTGGCTGTGTGTGTTCTTTGAGTTCTGAATGAAGAAGAGCACACTCATTGTGTCTTTATTTTTTACACTCATAAGTAGGGCTATCTTCAACATTTTCTTTTGATTTGACACTGGTGTTTGCATCCATGCTAAGACACAAATTGGTCCAGGTTATTTCAGCTCAATGTTTTTATGTTGCAAGGATTGCTCATCATGGTTTACTACCACTGTGGTGGATGATCATTATGTAAACTATTTTCACTAGTGCATCTAATTGGATGTCTGTCTCTTAGTGACATCACATGGACCTTGCTTTTGCCTTTGTTCTGTGTCTATAAATGAGTTGAGGCTCCAAAATAACTCCAGAATAGTTACAAGTACATATTTTGCAAAAATTCGGGGTACTTGGAAGGATTGCAGCAATTCCGGTGACGCAATTCCGGCGGATTAACGGTTTGGGTTGTTATATTATCTTTTTTCTTTGTATTTTCTCAAGGATCAAGGTCCCTTGTCTTCTTTTATTGAGATCATATGCATTCCATATGAAACAACACATGGACACCTCGATTCTGGCATAGTAGTATAGCTCTACTCCCGCTATTGGATGCAGGTGCCAGATGACAATCCAAATTCTGAGACCTGAATATTGATTGTTCCTAGTCTAAAGGCAATTGTTATGCTGGTCATTATGACATTTTGTCTGTAGTGGCCTATCATGATTATCAATTATTTATATAATACATTTGCTTATTTAATGATGAGAAATACGACCCTATGGCTTTTAAAGTGTTTGTTGCACACCTTGATGGTCCATACATTGTGTTCATCGCTCTCACCCTTAGTGCATCTCTGCATCCAATAGTGGGTTATATGATGTTGAACATGTTATTATCCGTTACCTATTCATTCACACAGATTGTCAGAAAAGAGCATCCTGGAATGACTCATTCTCCATTACTGTGGAATTGAACGTTCAAAAACACCACATTCCTTGTTCCTGTAAGATGGTGTTTGAAGTGCCAAAAATGTGTTTCCAGATACCCAATGCCAAACCTTGAGTTTCGGATGGATGCCTTTTTTAGTGAGAAATAATTTGCATCTTGTTCTCCGCACTGAATTCTACCCATTTCTGCATTACCGCCTTCAGTAGAGTGACTTTAGTTGATATGATTAAAGAAATAGGTTGTCTATTTGCTGGTTTGTCTTAGATGCCATGTACATGTATTTCTTCACCTTAAATGAGTGCTGAGTTGTTCGAAATGATTCTATCATAAGCAGATGTCTTATTCACAAATATCACCTTCATCCTATTTTGAGATTTATTTGTTCAGCTTTTTCTTCTTCATTTAAACTTTGAAGAAAGAAAGTAAGACTCTACTTTTCAAATCTGTGCTGTTGAGATTTCTCAACAGAGTTCAACATCGAGGGCCCAAACAAAGGATGAACAGTAACACAATCATAGTCTATTTATTTCCTTTATAAGCAATTATATCACTGACATTGATGTGTAACAAAGTATCTTGACAGGAACATGTGTATTTAGAGCTTTTCACAAGTACATAGAACTGCACACAATTGCAAACTTATAGTTGTTGTAAGTTGGATTTAGTAATAGACACATATCTATATTACTGAAGTGACCTGAACTGCTTGTGTACCAACCAGCCTAGTGAACCTCTGATCTGTGATGGCGACTTCATTATTCTGTTTGATCCATGCTTTTCAGATGACGAAACGACCTTGGTCGTCTCCATGCGAAGGCGAAGATGGGTTGCCGCTGCTCAACAACTCCTCAATCATTTGCAGTGCGATCCTCTCCTCATCCATCGCTGTTGCTGGTGAAGTAGCTGTTGTTGATGTGGACTGTGATGCAGCATCAGTTGACGCTGCCTCTTTGTTGAGCTCCACGGTCATGACCCAGTTGGAGTCGGCGCGGGCTCCTGCACGCTTCTGCCAGACGCCAATGTGGGACTTCTCAGGGTCAAGGCGGAGGCAGGTCAGGGATGGCGATGGCGCCTTGCAGCACTTGCGGAGCTTGGCACTGAGAATCTGGGACAAGTTGGCGGTAGAGGATCCACTGCCGAGGTTGTTGCGAGCATCCCTTCCTGCTGCTGGGGCAGGATCGCCTGTGCTGCTCCTTTGGACGGGGAAGTTGGTCTTGGCGTTGCGGCCACTCATCAGCACAGCAGCCTCATCATATGCCCTTGCCGCCTCTTCAGCCGTCTCGAAGGTGCCCAGCCACACCCTCCTCTTGCTGTACGCATCACAAAAAGGTGAGTGCATTGCAATTAAGAATTATGGTTGCATCAGCTGTCAGTCTATGTTCTTCACTGAAAATTAGAGGGAGGGAAGAACCTTACAGTAGGGGGTGCCTGATCTCAGAGACCCAGGAGCCCCAGTGGCGCTGCCGGACTCCACGAAACTTCTTTGGCTGTACCATTTTCCTGGAGTGGAGATTCTCTGACATGGAGAAGGACACAGGAGGCAGAGATGAACTCTGCTGGGGTGCCTCTGAACTGAAGTGTGTGTGGCCGTGTGGGGGAGGAATGCTCTGGTTTGAGTGAATATAAACTGCCCAGCCTGTACTTGCGTCTGCAGTGAGCGTTAAATGTGGTTAGCTGCGTAGGTAGTCAGGTACGTGTCAGAGAGGAAGGGGGTGGATAGTATGTCTGACCTAGTTTTCACTCTCCATGATAGAAGGCCGCATGCACTGACTGGAGAGCAGGGGTGCTGGGGTCACCAGCAGTATACCAAGCGTGTGTCAATGGATAAAACTAGGGCAAAAGAGGAAGAGAGAAATCAGGGGAGGGGCAACTGAAGGGGGTCCACATTGTGTCTGCTGGGGTGGGCTGTCGGTGAACCGTGTATGTAGAGCATAACCACCTTCCCTGCTAGTACAGTGGTAATAAACACTCTCACCTACACCCATGGCTGCCACATTTATTTGTGGGGCATCCCTGAGCTGATCCACAGTCTCCTATACCTTATTAGTTGTTTATGTAGGGTTAATGTACATCTGTCTTGGATTAACTTCGGCCGTGTTTCTTTGGGGACAGAAATATTTTTTTCCCCATTTGACCAATAATTAAGGGTATTAAATAAAGTCAGTTTGTAAAACTATCTTCACAACCTTAGACTAATTCACGAGACCTATCTAATGAAGCCTCTGACCGTACGATTAGAGAATAGTTACTGTAACATTACTGTAGTAAATTATGGACTAATTAGGCTCATTAGATTCCTCGCGCAAAGTTATACCCATCCCTAAAAAGGTTTTGTAAATAGACTTTATTTAATACTTCATGCATGTAAGATTCTCTTTGGAAAAATATTTCGATTTTGTAACGAAACACGGCCTTCATCTCCTTTTCCAGCTAGTGGGGCCAATCATATGGTTTGAGTGCCATTGGACGCATGGACACAGCTGTGCAACATATATGGTTGGACTTATGTTGAAAAAAATGAGTATTGGGATATTTATGCTTTTATTTAGATAGCATTTCAAATCTCAAGATTTGTTCTCTGGAATATAATGTATGATAGGTTGTTGAAATTTACATGGAAGTGTTCTTTGAGTATAGGTTGTGCTTAGAGTGATTCTAGTGAGACCTGTAAGAGAATTGTCAACTTTGCCTTTGTCCTGGGGTGTTAGCTCTGGAATTGCTTGGAGTTGGTTGGCATTTAAGCTTGTCTGAGGTAGATGCAGGTACAGGCTGGTGATGACGATGGTGTGTGCTAGGTGTTGATCAATGTTTGTTCTTCTATAAGAAATATAAGAGTTTTTTGCTGACATTGTGGACGGTTGTTATAATAACATAGTCTAAATCATTGCTCGGTGGAGAAATTGATAGTATCTTCAACATTTGGCTTGTGCAATATTTTCACATGAAAATCAAGCATCAAAAGGAATACAGTTGGGCAATAGTTCTCTTTGACTTTATATACATAACTTCACAGGTGTTCTCCATTGAAGAAATCATGCTGTTTGGATTTGCAGAAAATTTTGTTTAGCTTGAACTTGGCTGTCTTTTGTTAATTTCTGAAATCACTCATAACTCTAGAGGTTTATAATCTGAATTATTAGGATGGCAAAATGTTTATGATTAGAATTGATCCTTTGCTATATCCAAACATTCCAAGTGATTTCGGGGTTCTTTGAAAGGGAGCTGTAGTCTTTGCTGAAAATGTTCGATTGCCAGTTTGCCGCTTTTCACACTTGAATGTCGTCTTTGCTCTTTACCGCAATTTTCCTGTTTGGGTGCTTTCCTGAAAAATTGTTGCCATTTTGTTTTGAAGTATCATTTCACACGCAGTGCTTTGGCTCTGAAGTATCTTCATGGGGTTTGACTTATGCTTGCAGCCTGCGTATAGAAGCTAGTGAGTCGCATCTTGGAATATTCTATACTCTTTAGTCTTCAGCAGGCGTACTTTTTCCAAAATGAAATAAAAAAAGTTGTAATGGGCATGCTCGCAGTAACTGTACATTTCGTTGAGTTCATTTACTTGACTCCAAAGTCTTTACAGAGTCATTAATCTTTTTACTAGGCCGTCCTATGATACTATACTTAAGCGTTGATCTGCAATAAATCGGTGAGCTGGGTCATACTTCACCAGGCAACCAACTGCCCCTCTTGCTACAGAAGTTAAGCGGTGTAAAATAAAAGGTGAATCAAATTGATGGAAGTTCGTTGCCCTTGTCGACTCAATTAATGAGAAACAGGTTCCTGCAGTACATCTACGGGCTTGGCTCCACAAGCATGTGTCAATCGATCACTTCTTACTGGATCTTGAGAAGCTTCTGTGAGATCTTGTTCTCTGACACTGTCTCCAGTACCTACACCCTTTCTCATATCTCTTGCATATGTACCTTTAAAATGCTGCTACGTAAGAGTCAGAATAGGAGCATGTAGTAATGTTACGACAAAGAGTGCGTCTTCATTTTGCAGCCAGATATGTCGGGTTTGAATTTTGGTTTCCCCTTTCATCTCATCATTCACGTTAGAATTTTTGTTTGGTCTATGATGTAGCGGACAAGGAGATAAGTTCTTTTTGGGACCATATATGACTAAGCTGTGCTCCAGAAATCATTTCCGGCAAAATTATGGACCTTAGCGAGGCACCGGAAGCTGCTTGGTTATCAAATGTTTTTTCTTTAATATAAGTTAACAATCTTGAAACACATAGTTAAATTACAGCATCATAAATCTCTGATAAACTAGTGCGTCGGAAACATTGGTATATTCTTTTATTCACACTATAAACCAGTCTATTCCATTCACATTAATGATATCTCCATTCCTCGAGCGAAAGAAGTGCTGGACGACACGCTTGCCACAAAAAAGAACAATCTACTAATGTGGCGATGCAGAGATGGCTCCATATGAAACCAAGACGATCCCAAGTGGTTGCAAACTTTCCAATCTTACATGAGTTATTAAACTCCCGCTTGTCTAACCTACAGTGCATAATTAGAAGTTAGACCACCGGCCGGGCGTCCTGTGCCTGGATCAGTAGATCTGAACTGAGCTCAGCATCATCAAAGTGTGGTTCAGTGAAAGGGAAAAAAGGGCAAGTAGGAAAGATGCGGTTAGTTGTGTGCAGTGCCGCGTAGTTGCACGGTTTGCCGTAGCAACTTCCTCGCAATCTTTTAACTTTCTTGGTGCTGTACTGCCGTTTATCTTCCCATGGAAAGGTGAAGCCGCAAGGACAAATGTGGAGACAGCGCAATAAAGCTAGCTTTAATCGCTGGGATCAACTCCAACCGTAAGCTTTCTCGTGCGTGGGACGTTCGTCTCAGCTCACCTCACAACAGTGGAGACATTAGTAGATTGTCTCTGCTTCTTCCTTTGCCTCTTCTGTAATCTGCCTGCTGTGCCCTAGGTCTGAGGTCAGAAAGATGAGGCCGGACCAGGCTGTGCCATGGCCAGCTCAAGTGTTCCATGTGTTCGTGTGCCTTGTTCGTGGTCAAGTTAGTTTTGCAGTGGTGCCACACGATTTAGGATTTGTCTAGGGCCTTAGCGATTGCAGTGTTGCAGCACGTGTAGTATATGGCCATGTTTCTTTGGGGGTAAAAATTTTTACACACACGTTTGACCACTAAATTAAAGGTATTAAATAAAGTCAGTTTATAAAACTACGTACAAAACTTACGGTTAATTCGTGAGACCTATCTAATGAGACATTTGACCGTATGATTAGAGAATGGTTACTGCATCATTATTGTAGTAAATCATGGATTAATTATGCTCATTAGATTGGTCGCACAAAGTTACGCTCGTCCTTAAAAAAGTTTTACAAATAGACTTCATTTAATACTTCATGGATGCAAGATTCTCCGGGAAAAAAATTGAACACCTAAAGAAACATGGCCTATATAGCTCGGAAATGTGGTACTCGTGGTCTCTCAAGGCGGGGGATTACTATGTGTTCACACGTGTATGATCGACAATTGGACATCTGATTTCGTTGGCAGGGGACTAGACATCAGGCACTCGAGCTCTTGATGACAAGTAGGTACTCGATCTTTAACTGTTAAGATGAAGCTAGCTCTTTCAATAAACTAAGCTCATCAGAACATCCCAAATAAGCTTAGACTGTGTAGCTGTAACATCCCGTATTTTTATGCGGAATGTTATTGTGCAAAAATGTGAATTTTCAAAAACTTTTGTGGAATGCGTGCTAGTTAGAAAATCATAAGAGTGTCTTCTTAATTCCCTCCTAAATTCCTAGAATTAAAATAAACATTAATTGGAATTAAGTTGTATTTTTGTCTTAGTGTGCTTTTGGGTCTTATTTGGTTTTCTTGGTGTTTATTGTTTGAAGCATTCAAATTTGAATTAGATTCAAATTTGAATTCAAATACTAACTGGCCAAACTAATTGTAAACCCCTAACTCTAACTTGGGCCGAAACCCAACTAACAATCTAACCCAGCCCAGCAAACTAACCTAAACCCCGCGGCCCGCTAACTCTTTTTCCCAAGCTAACCCTCCTTTCCCCAGCCGGCCCGCTAACCCCTTCCCCGAGCCGAGCCGGCCCAGCAACCCCGTCGCGACCCATCAGCCACCCCCGCGCCCCCTTTTCCCTCTCTCTCGCTGACCAGCCGGGCCCGCGTGGCAGGCTTTCCCCTACCTCGCGTCACCCCCCTCCCCCACCGAGCTCTGCCCGCGCCGGCGCTCCGCGCCAAGGCGCGCCGCCCAGCCGTTGGATGCCCGCCGTGTGGCCTAGGGCACGGACGCCGAGGCCCTAGCCGTCTGCGCTCGCCCCCGCTAACCCTAGCCGGCCGCCTATATAAGCCGCCATCGGAGCTCCACTCCCTCTCCAAGCCGCCGCACCCCGCTGCCGGCTTCTCTTCCCCACGCACCACCGCCACCACTCGGAGCAGGAGAAGGAGGAGGAGGGAGAGGAGGAGAGGGGAGGAGCCGAGGAGAAGAAGCCGCCGCCCGCGTCGCCGGAGCTCAAGCCGTCCGTGGGAGGGGAGCTGCCGTCGCCGCGCGTGGAGAAGAAGGAGGCGCCGCCGTCCCCGAGCGCCGCAAGCCGACGACCGCGCCATCCGCGAGCCCCCTTCACCGAGCTGCAGCGCACGACTCCACCACGCCGCGGTGAGTCGCCGTCGAGCCCCCCCCTTTTTCCCCTGTTTCTCCTTGAACTCCGGCCGTCGGGCCATGTTTGCACGCCGGCCGTCGAGCCGTGGTTGCCGCCGCGCGTCGGGAATGCCCGAGCCGCGCGAGCGCCGCCGTGGCTGTGCCGCGCGCAGGCAGCTGGCCTACCACGCACGAGCAAGAGCCAAGCCGAGCCGGACCTTTTCCCTTTCTCCCGGTTCTGTGCTCGCCGAGCCCTGCGCCGGAGCGCCTCGTCGCCGCCGGTGCTGTCCCCGCCGCCGCCGGAGCGCCGCTCCGCCGGCCAAGAACCGCCCTCTTCCCCGCCTTTGCCCTCGCGAACCCAAGCCATCGTCTTTCCCTCCTTTCGCGAGCCGAGCCAGGCCAGTAACGGCCTCGCCGATGCGAGCCGCCGCCGCCCGCCGGAGCGCCAGAGTGCGCGCGCCGCGCGACATCGCGCACCAGAGCGCGACCCTGCAGCCGCACACCGTGGACCACACCAAGCCTTTGCTCCCGCAGCCGCAGAGGATCCGGAGTCGGCCGCACCGGATCTCGTGGACCTGGCTCACGTGGACCGCAGACCCGGTCCATGGTGGACCGTGTCCACCGCGACCGCAGCTTGCCAGGCCAGAAGCTCAGTGCTTCCTGGGCCGAATCCCAGCCCTTGTTGGGCCGAGCCAACCATTTCGGCCCACGACAAGCCCAGCGCCCCTCTTCTTTTTCTTTTTAACCTGCTGACCGCCTGGCCCCACCTGTCAATGACCAGCTGTGGTCGACATGTGGGCCTGCTGACCCCACTACCTTTGACCGTTGACTGGTCAACGTTGACCGAGTCAACGCTGACGTCATCCAGGCCCACGATGACATCAGCATACCCGGCCCCACTGATGACGTCAGCATTACGTCATGCTGACGTCAACAGTGATGACGTGGCACCACCAGAGGCTGCCACGTGTCCCTGTCTGTTATTTTTTTATTTTTTATTTTTCGGAATTAATTAAATAATTTCAGAAAATGATTTAAACTTTGAAAATTAATAATAAATCAACCGTAGCTCAGAAAAATACGAAACTAGTTTCATTATTTTTCTAAAATCATGCTCTACACGTTAGAATAGGGTTTGGTGTTGTTGGGCTCTTCCTTGGTTCTTGTTTGGAGTTTATTTGCCCGTAGTCTCGGTAATTAAATTGCGGATCGATGTTTAGGAGGACCGGAGACTCACATCAGGACTGAGGAAGAGGAGTTCGACGAGTACTACTACGAGGAGGAGTCACCAGGTTCACGCCCATCCATTCTTTGAACGCCTATTAGACATGCTCGTAGTATGCTATGCTGTATTTATTTGCATGAACTGCCTGAGATGATATACCATGCATAGCCTGTCTATTTATCAATTCCTTGCTATCCTACTACCACACTTATATATATGATGTTGATGAAGCTACGCTTGCATGCGTGTGAGGAAAAAGAAGTTTTAAACTGTTTTGGTGTGCGTGAGAAAACTGGAGGAGTTGGAGGATTTGAAAACCATTTGTCGAAGTGAGCGTACCATAACTCGACCCTTTGGGATCGAGGGCTTGGGGAGTACACTTGGGTATTCCCTGCGGAGTGCCTGTTGCGGGCACATGCTTGATTTGATTTGGTTACCGAGGAGTTGGCGGTGATACCTATAATGGGTGCGACTGGCGGACCATTGCGGTGGATACGCACTTCAAGAGAAGAGTTCACTTCGACAGCTTGAGGACCGGTCGGACAAACCGCGTCATTGGGTCTTACCGTGCACACCGTGTGTCCATTATGAGGGTGGGCCCGATCCGAGCCTAGCAAGTGTTGTGCCAAGCCTGCAGGAGGATAGTGTTTCAGTGTAAGGGGGACTGGTGATGACCCTTGCTCCCTGATTTGCTTTGGCCCCCGACTGGCCCCGGGGGAGTGCTTCACAGTTCCGTGGTGACCTCTAGCAGAGGATGCGCCCAAGCCCGGAAAAGCAGGATGGTGTCGTAACTACTAGACCTCCGTTCGGTGTTGTGTTGTTCAGCTGGCTTGCTACCTTCTGGGCGCACATCGCATGGTTACTGGTGTACACACTCTGCAGAGTTAAAACTATACGTATAGCTGCGTCCTCGGTCATGGACAACGCCCTTTGAACTGTTCGTCTGTTAGTGTTTTGGTGACTAAAACTTCTACCTCTCCCCTTTTAAACTAAGGACCCGACATGGCCGATGAGGTGGGAGGAGCGGGAGTTCTCCCATCGAATAGATGTTGGAGACGGGAGCCTGTTCTGTCAGGATTGCCCGTGGAGGTGTGTGTTGGTGTTGGAAATTGTTTTACAAACTTCTATATGCTGCTGCATAGGAAACCCCTGGCTTTTCCTTGTCTGATTGTATACTAGATTAGTCCACCTTAAAGCTTGCACATCTATGGATGGTGACGTGGAACTGTTCCAATCCTTGGGAACAGTTCAAGGTCTTGCAGGTTACGAGTCCGACTTCGACAACAACGCTGATGGATGGTACGACTGAGGTGCGGCGCTACGCTCGAGTAGTTGCCTGTGGAGGAGATGAAGAAGAAGCCCTGATGACTTAGCTACCGCTGCGTTGGCTTTCCTTTCTGTCGATTTAGCCCAAGTGGCTTGTACCCGTACTTCCTATGTTGGGAGATGTAATAACCTAAACATTGCACTGTTTTATTCGATGTATGGATGTGATAACTTCTGGAATGAGGTCTGTACGCGATAGCTGTTGATTCTGGGACTATCGCAATGGTACAGGGAGTCGGATTTTCGGTAAGGAAAATCCGGTTCGTTTCAGTTGGTATCAGAGCCATACTTGACCGTAGCACGCACCCTTAGAATGGCCGTTAGCAATTAAGAGTTCCGAACGATTCCATTCCCTATATTATCCTTGTATTACATAAATCTGTCTCATACCTTGAAAATTCTTACTTATCTACGCTGACTACTCTTACGTGACCTTGCAGTGATGGAGCCGTCCCCCGAGTTCACGCCGGTGGATATGCGCCATGCCCCGCGAGTTGGGCAGGTGCAGTGGTTGGACCGCGTGCTCGAGAAGATGGGGATGAGCGGAGGATGAGCTCACTACGGTGTGACCATGGTCACCGACCACACTTCGGTGTACGCCATGGCCGCACTCGTCGTCACAAGGACCCCGACCGTCCCTGACTTCCCTGGAGACGTGGTTCACGCCGTCGGACTCACCATAGAGTCCGCGGTGCAGGCCGCGGCACGGAAGATGCTGAGGAGGCTCATGACTCAGCACTGGGACGAGACCTTCAACGAGACGAGCTTCAGGCTCTTTCCTCGCTCCCTTGAGAGGGTAGAGGACCCTGACGCACTGCTGACCTCGATGGAGGAGGCTCCCTTCCTCGAGGTGGGCGGAGTCGCCCAGACCACCGGGCGTTAGCTCCTCGACCTGGACCGCTACACCGCCATCCTGGAGCAAGAGACTACCCGTCTGCGCGACACACTCTCAGCTAGAGGCATCCTCAACCAGCAGCTGATACGTGAGTGCGAGACCGGCAAGCACGCGTCGACGCCCTGAGCAGCCGACTCGGGAAGTGTGTCGCCGACATCGACGTCGAGCGGACCAAGCTGCTCGAGGCCACGCGTACCAAGCTGTGCGCAAAGGAGAGCTTGTCACGTGTCAAGGAGGAGAACCGCCGGCTGAGACAGGAGAATTTGAACACCAAGAGAGAGCTTGGACACCGCTCCAACAAGTTGAGTCAGGCCGAGAAGGAGCTGAAGAGACTCAGGCCCAAGGTGGGCAAGCTGACGGACCAGTTGGAGGGCTGCAGAGGAGGATATTTGATGTGCTCACACCTTCTGCACTCATCCTAGGAGCGTCTCAAGAAGATGGAGGAGGATAGCACGCACAACGTCGGCAACATCGCCAACCTGACACGTGCTGCTATCTTCTACCGGGACAGGGCCGTGAGGACTCAGGTGACCTGGGAGGCAGCTGACGCTCTCAGAGTCGCTGAGATGCAGGATCTCCTCGACGAGGTTCCCCTAGCGCGTCGGCCGCTACTCAGGAAGGAGGACTTCGGGATCCACCCCACTGGGCTCAAGTGGCACAGGTGCCCCTACGCGAGCATGCCTACCCCAGTGGAGACCGAGGAGGTCAAGGCCACTCACAAGCTGCTTGAGAAGATCTTCACGGAGCACCACTCGGAGGAGGAGCGGACCGTTGTCACCTATAGGAGGGCCCGCACTGAGTAGGACTCGAGAGTCATGATCATGGTAGGAGTAGAGTTGTAAGCTAGGAGTAGTCTTCATGAGTCTGTATCCATGAGCCGTGAGCATGTTCCGGCAGATGTTGTCATGTCATGAGATATCCATGTACACCCCATGATAGATGTAACCCCCTTTTGGGATGACTCGATGTATTAGCACCGATGTCTGTGATGATTGATTGAGTGACTGGTTCTTTCTCATTTTCTTGGTTCTTCTCGTTGTTCCTATTGAGTGTAGATTTGAGTAGTAAAACCCATTTTCCTTGTGAGATGTGCCCCGATCGTAGGGCATGATAGACCTTCGACTGTCGCTAATTTTTTTCCTCACGACATTGCAGAGCGATGTCGGTGAGAAGGTCGAACCGCTTGGCTGCGCGCTTTGAGGAAGCCGCGGCAGAAGAGCAAGCCCCTGCCCTGGGCCGTGGCCGTGGCCGGGCTCCTGTGGCAGCCCCTGCCCCGGGTCGTGGCCGTGGACGCGGCCGAGGTGTCGTCGCCCCTCAGCCGAACCCGATCGGCGAGGATGCTCGTGAAGATGCCCAAGAGGACGAGCAGGAGGTTGTGGCTGAACCACCACAGCAGAACAGGAGGGGCAGAAACAACCGCCAGCAGCAGGATCCACCGCCCCCGCTGCCTACTTTGGCGGAGGTGATGGCAACCCAGGCCCTGCACATGGGGAGGATGGCGGACGCCTTCGTCTTGCTGCAGCAGCAGCAACAGCAGAACAATGGGGGCAACCGCAATGCACCACGCCCAGACGACCTGTCCCGCAAGATCGAGAGGTTCATCCACCTGAAGGCCCCGACCTTCAGCTACTCCGATGATCCCCTTGATGCGGACGACTGGCTGAAGGTGATCGAGACTAAGCTCGACCTCACGGACTGCACCGACGAAGAGAGTGTGGCGATCGCCGCCCACCAGCTCGAGGGTCCTGCCAAGTCTTGGTGGGACGAGTTCTGTGACTCACACCCGAACCCCGCCACCATCACCTGGCTGGAATTCTGTGAGGCCTTCCGTGAGCAGCACGTGCCGAGGCAGGTGCTCATCCAGAAGGCACAGGAGTTTCGTACCATGACACAGGGTACCATGCGTGTCGAGGAGTACGAGCGCAACTTCATGAAGATGGCAAGGTACGCGCCCGATGAGACTAACACTGATGAGAAGAAGCAGTTCTGGTTCCACAGGGGACTGCACCATGGGATTCGCCAGATTGTGGCCGGGAGCGACCACAAGTCCCTTCGCCACACGGTGAACCGCGCGATCGCTGTGGAGAAGGAGAGGATCGGCCACAAGGACCGCATGAGGGCTCGGAAGAGGCCATCAGACTCCTACTCTCGCGACAGGCCTCAGCAGCGCCCCAGGAGTGGGCAGAGCAACTTGCTGAGGGGCAGCAGCTTCCGCTCCGGACCCAGCCAACCCAACCGTGGGTACGGAGGAGGCAGCAGCAGCCAGCTCGCGGTGAACCGCAACACGAGCTACTCTACACCTGCAGGCAGTACCTAGAAGCAGCCCCAGCAGTCCGCACAAAGGACTCCGGGCAATGCGCCATTCACTTGCTTCAGCTGCCACCAGCCGGGCACAAGTCCTACGACTTCCCGCTGAAGAAGCGAGACATCCAGACCCCCGCCAAGACCCCAGCACCTGGGGGGAGGCCCGCACAGACTCAGGGCCGCCCCTCTGGCACCCGTGGGAAGCTCAACCACCTCACGGAGGAGGAGGCCAGGGAGGCACCAGACGTCGTGACTGGTGAGTTCATTATTAATGGATCTAAGGCATTAGTCCTATTTGATTCTAGTGCACATGGTTCTTATGTTTCCTCAAAGTTTGTTGCACAAAAGTCTCTCCCTATGGTACCCCGTCCTCGACCCATAGTCACTAGCTCACCGCTAGGTGATATCAGATGTACCAACATGTGTAGAGATGTGGAGATCATCATGAGATGGCAGAAGTTCCTAGCAGACCTGACAGTGTTGAAGTCAGATGGGATTGATGTCATCCTCGGGATGGATTGGTTGACAGCACACAAGGGCGTAATTCAGTGTTCTCCCCGGCTTGTGATACTAGAGCACCCTAGTGGTAGAAAGGTGGAGATAGCCCCTCTACAGCAGAAGGAGGCTCAGATGTTGTGCCATATGGTAGAGAAGATGTTGGAGCAAGTTCCGGTAGTGTGCGAGTACCCGGATGCGTTCCCTGATGACTTACCCGGGCTACCACCAGATCGTGATGTGGAGTTCGAGATCAACCTGGTTCCAGGAACCGCTCCGATTGCCAAGCGACCATATCGCATGTCTGTTGAAGAGCTAGAAGAGCTGAAGAAACAGTTGAAGGAGCTGACTGAGAAAGGCTATGCGAGGCCAAGCGCCTCACCTTGGGGTTCCCCGGTACTGTTTGTTCGCAAGAAGGATGGGTCCATGAGATTGTGCATCGATTACCGATCTCTGAACACCGTTACTATCAAGAACAAGTACCCGTTACCCAGGATCGATGACTTGCTAGATCAGTTGAAGAAGGCCAAGTACTTCAGCAAGATTGATCTCCGATCCGGTTACTATCAGATGAAGATTCGGGATATTGACATTCCGAAGACCGCCTTTGTGACCCGTTATGGACAGTATGAGTTCACCGTAGTGTCCTTTGGGCTCACAAACGCGCCGGCATACTTCATGAACATGATGAACAAGGTGTTCATGGAAGAGTTGGACAAGTTTGTTGTTGTCTTCATCGACGACATTCTGATCTACTCCGAGACAGCCGAAGAGCATGAAGAGCATCTGAGGATTGTGCTGGAGAAGCTCAGGCAGAATCAGTTGTATGGCAAGTTCAGCAAGTGTGAATTCTGGCTAGAGAAGGTTGCATTTCTGGGTCATGTCCTGACAGCTGAAGGAGTGGCAGTGGATCCAGAAAAGATTGAGGCAGTGTACGATTGGCAGCAACCGAAGAACGTCACAGAGATCAGGAGTTTCCTTGGTCTGGCAGGTTATTACCGCAGATTCATCGAGAACTTCTCCAAGATCGCGAAGCCGATGATAGAGTTGCTCAAGAACAACGTGTCGTTTGTTTGGTCAGATAAATGCGAAGCCAGCTTCCAGGAGCTCAAGACGAGACTGACTACCACCCTCGTTCTCACCCTTCCCGATGTCAGAAAGGACTTCGTGGTCTATTGCGATGCATCGAGGCAAGGCCTTGGGTGTGTTCTTATGCAAGATGGTAAGGTGGTCGCTTATGCTTCTCGCCAGCTGCGGAAGCATGAGGAGAACTACCCTACCCATGACCTGGAGCTAGCAGCCGTAGTGCATGCCTTGAAGATATGGAGACACTATTTGATTGGCAACAAGTGCGACATATACACCGATCACAAGAGTCTGAAATACTTCTTCACTCAGTCAAAACTGAACATGAGGCAACAAAGATGGCTAGAGTTGATCAAGGACTACGATCTGAACATTCAGTATCACCCGGGAAAGGCAAATGTAGTAGCTGATGCTTTGAGCAGAAAAAGCTATTGCAACAACTTGATGGTTCGGCAAGCACAACCAGAGCTGCACAAGGAGGTCGAGAGTTGGAAGCTGGAAATAATTGAAGCAGGACAATTGAGCGAGATGAGGATCAAGTACGATTTGGAAGAACAGATCAGGCAAGCTCAGAAGGATTGCCCAGAGATCGGAGACCTAGTCAAGCAGATGTAGAGGGGACTTGCAGCTGACTACCGCATTGATGAGCAAGGCACCGTATGGTTGAAGAATCGCATATGTGTACCACGGAGCGAGAATATCCGACAGACAATCCTGAAGGAATCCCACAACTCTAGGTATTCCATTCACCCAGGATGTACCAAGATGTACCAGGACCTGAAGGATCGCTTCTGGTGGAAGGACATGAAGGTTGATATCGCCGAGTACGTCGCCAGATGTGACACGTGCAACCGAATCAAGGCCGAGCATCAACGTCCAGCAGGGCTACTACAACCCTTAGAAGTACCAGTTTGGAAGTGGGATGATATTTGTATGGACTTCATAGTGGGTCTACCTCGGACTCAGAACGGGAACGATTCCATTTGGGTTATCGTAGACCGCCTAACCAAGGTAGCACACTTCATTCCGGTGAAGACCACCTACGCAGTAAGTAAACTAGCAGACCTGTACATCAACAACATTCTGAGGCTTCACGGGACTCCGAGAAGCATAGTGTCCGATAGAGGACCTCAGTTCACTGCCAAGTTCTGGCAGAGCCTGCATGCAGCTATGGGTACCAGCTTGAAGTACAGCACAGCCTTCCACCCCCAGACGGATGGACAGACAGAACGTGTGAATCAGATCTTGGAGGATCTATTGAGAGCTTGTGTTCTGACTTATGGCAGTGACTGGGAGAAGAGTTTGTCCTATGCAGAGTTCTCGTACAACAACAGCTTTCAGGCTAGTCTGCAGATGTCACCGTTCGAGGCACTGTATGGCAGGAAATGCAGGACACCACTGATGTGGTCAGAGGTTGGGGAACGACCCCTCTTTGGCCCAGCAACCATTGTCGAGGCCGAAGAGAATGTTGCCAAGGTTCGTGATAGTTTGAAGATTGCTCAGAGCTGCCAGAAGAGCTATGCGGACAAGAGAAGAAGAGAGCTGGCCTTCGAGGTTGGGGATCATGTGTATCTCAAAGTGTCCCCGCTTCGCGGAACCATGAGATTCCATATCAAGGGAAAGTTAGCACCAAGGTTTGTGGGACCGTTCAGAGTTGTGAAGAGAGTTGGTAAGGTGGCTTACCGACTCGAGCTACCCGAGTCACTAGCCGGAGTACACCCCGTGTTCCGTGTGTCACAGCTCAGGAAGTGTCTCCGAGTTCCAGAAGAAGAGGTACCGACAGAGGCCCTAGACCTGCAGGACACACTCGAGTACATGGGACGCTCGTCTCAGCTCACCTCACAACAGTGGAGACATTAGTAGATTGTCTCTGCTTCTTCCTTTGCCTCTTCTGTAATCTGCCTGCTGTGCCCTAGGTCTGAGGTCAGAAAGATGAGGCCGGACCAGGCCGTGCCATGGCCAGCTCAAGTGTTCCATGTGTTCGTGTGCCTTGTTCGTGGTCAAGTTAGTTTTGCAGTGGTGCCACACGATTTAGGATTTGTCTAGGGCCTTAGCGATTGCAGTGTTGCAGCACGTGTAGTATATGGCCATGTTTCTTTGGGGGTAAAAATTTTTACACACACGTTTGACCACTAAATTAAAGGTATTAAATAAAGTCAGTTTATAAAACTATGTACAAAACTTCCGGTTAATTCGAGAGACCTATCTAATGAGACATTTGACCGTATGATTAGAGAATGGTTATTGCATCATTACTGTAGTAAATCATGGATTAATTATGCTCATTAGATTGGTCGCACAAAGTTACGCTCGTCCTTAAAAAAGTTTTACAAATAGACTTCATTTAATACTTCATGGATGCAAGATTCTCCGGGAAAAAAATTGAACACCTAAAGAAACATGGCCTATATAGCTCGGAAATGTGGTACTCGTGGTCTCTCAAGGCGGGGGATTACTATGTGTTCACACGTGTATGATCGACAATTGGACATCTGATTTCGTTGGCAGGGGACTAGACATCAGGCACTCGAGCTCTTGATGACAAGTAGGTACTCGATCTTTAACTGTTAAGATGAAGCTAGCTCTTTCAATAAACTAAGCTCATCAGAACATCCCAAATAAGCTTAGACTGTGTAGCTGTAACATCCCGTATTTTTATGCGGAATGTTATTGTGCGAAAATGTGAATTTTCAAAAACTTTTGTGGAATGCGTGCTAGTTAGAAAATCATAAGAGTGTCTTCTTAATTCCCTCATAAATTTCTAGAATTAAAATAAACATTAATTGGAATTAAGTTGTATTTTTGTCTGAGCGTGCTTTTGGGTCTTATTTGGTTTTCTTGGTGTTTATTGTTTGAAGCATTCAAATTTGAATTAGATTCAAATTTGAATTCAAATACTAACTGGCCAAACTAATTGTAAACCCCTAACTCTAACTTGGGCCGAAACCCAACTAACAATCTAACCCAGCCCAGCTAACTAACCTAAACTCTTTTTCCCAAGCTAACCCTCCTTTCCCCAGCCGGCCCGCTAACCCCTTCCCCGAGCCGAGCCGGCCCAGCAACCCCGTCGCGGCCCATCAACCACCCCCGCGCCCCCTTTTCCCTCTCTCTCGCTGACCAGCCGGGCCCGCGTGGCAAGCTTTCCCCTACCTCGCGTCACCCCCTCCCCCACCGAGCTCTGCCCGCGCCGGCGCTCCGCGCCAAGGCGCGCCGACCAGCCGTTGGATGCCCGCCGCGTGGCCTAGGGCACAGACGCCGAGGCCCTAGCCGTCCGCGCTCGTCCCCGCGCCCCGCTAACCCTAGCCGGCCGCCTATATAAGCCGCCGTTGGAGCTCCACTCCCTCTCCAAGCCGCCGCACCCCGCCGCGGGCTTCTCTTCCGCATGCACCACCGCCACCACTCGGAGCAGGAGAAGGAGGAGGAGGGAGAGGAGTAGAGGGGAGGAGCCGAGGAGAAGAAGCCGCCGCCATGGACCGCAGACCCGGTCCATGGTGGACCGTGTCCACCGCGATCGCAGCTTGCCAGGCCAGAAGCCCAGCGCTTCCTGGGCCGAATCCCAGCCCTTGTTGGGCCGAGCCAACCATTTCGGCCCACGACCAGCCCAGCGCCCCTCTTCTTTTTCTTTTTAACCTGCTGACCGCCTGGCCCCACCTGTCAATGACCAGCTATGATCGACATGTGGGCCCGCTGACCCCACTGACCTTTGACCGTTGACTGGTCAACGTTGACCAAGTCAACGCTGACGTCATCCGGGCCCACGATGACATCAGCATACCCGGCCCCACTGATGACGTCAGCATTACGTCATGCTGACATCAACAGTGATGACATGGCACCACCAGAGGCTGCCACGTGTCCCTGTCTATTATTTTTTTATTTTTCGGAATTAATTAAATAATTTCAAAAAATGATTTAAACTTTGAAAATTAATAATAAATCAACCGTAGCTCAGAAAAATACGAAACTAGTTTCATTATTTTTCTAAAATCATGCGCTACACGTTAGAATAGGGTTTGGTGCTGTTGGGCTCTTCCTTGGTTCTTGTTTGGAGTTTATTTGCCCGTAGTCTCGGTAATTAAATTGCGGATCGATGTTTAGGAGGACCGGAGACTCACATCAGGACTGAGGAAGAGGAGTTCGACGAGTACTACTACGAGGAGGAGTCACCAGGTTCACGCCCATCCATTCTTTGAACGCCTATTAGACATGCTCGTAGTATGCTATGCTGTATTTATTTGCATGAACTGCCTGAGATGATATACCATGCATAGCCTGTCTATTTATCAATTCCTTGCTATCCTACTACCACACTTATATATATGATGTTGATGAAGCTACGCTTGCATGCATGTGAGGAAAAAGAAGTTTTAAACTGTTTTGGTGTGCGTGAGAAAACTGGAGGAGTTGGAGGATTTGAAAACCATTTGTCGAAGTGAGCGTACCATAACTCGACCCTTTGGGATCGAGGGCTTGGGGAGTACACTTGGGTATTCCCTGCGGAGTGCCTGTTGCGGGCACATGCTTGATTTGATTTGGTTACCGAGGAGTTGGCGGTGATACCTATAATGGGTGCGACTGGCGGACCATTGCGGTGGATACGCACTTCAAGAGAAGAGTTCACTTCGACAGCTTGAGGACCGGTCGGACAAACCGCGTCATTGGGTCTTACCGTGCACACCGTGTGTCCATTATGAGGGTGGGCCCGATCCGAGCCTAGCAAGTGTTGTGCCAAGCCTGCAGGAGGATAGTGTTTCAGTGTAAGGGGGACTGGTGATGACCTTTGCTCCCTGATTTGCTTTGGCCCCCGACTGGCCCCGGGGGTGCGCTTCACAGTTCCGGGGTGACCTCTAGCGAAGGATGCGCCCAAGCCCGGAAAAGCAGGATGGTGCCGTAACTACTAGACCTCCGTTCGGTGTTGTGTTGTTCAGCTGGCTTGCTACCTTCTGGGCACACATCGCATGGTTACTGGTGTACACACTCTGCAGAGTTAAAACTATACGTATAGCCGCGTCCTCGGTCATGGACAACGCCCTTTGAACTATTCGTCTGTTAGTGTTTTGGTGACTAAAACTTCTACCTCTCCCCTTTTAAACTAAGGACCCGGCATGGCCGATGAGGTGGGAGGAGCGGGAGTTCTCCCATCAAATAGATGTTGGAGACGGGAGCCTGTTCTGTCAGGATTGCCGTGGAGGTGTGTGTTGGTGTTGGAAATTGTTTTACAAACTTCTATATGCTGCTGCATAGGAAATCCCTGGCTTTTCCTTGTCTGATTGTATACTAGATTAGTCCACCTTAAAGCTTGCACATCTATGGATGGTGACGTGGAACTGTTCCAATCCTTGGGAACAGTTCAAGGTCTTGCAGGTTACGAGTCCGACTTCGACAACAACGCTGATGGATGGTACGACTGAGGTGCGGCGCTACGCTCGAGTAGTTGCCTGTGGAGGAGATGAAGAAGAAGCCATGATGACTTAGCTACCGCTGCATTGGCTTTCCTTTCTGTCGATTTAGCCCAAGTGGCTTGTACCCGTACTTCCTATGTTGGGAGATGTAATAACCTAAACATTGCACTGTTTTATTCGATGTATGGATGTGATAACTTCTGGAATGAGGTCTGTACGCGATAGCTGTTGATTCTGGGACTATCGCAATGGTACAGGGAGTCGGATTTTCGGTAAGGAAAATCCGGTTCGTTTCAGTAGCTGCGACAAGGAACCTTGTAAGAACATCCCAAATATATAAGCCTAGATCGATCGTGTAGCTGCAACAAGATTACAAGAAGGAACCTTGTAAACTGACAGGTTCAAATTGAATCTCTATCTCTATCTATCTGTCTCTATTTCTTTTAATAGACTTCAACGTTTCTAATTCATAATTAAATATTGTCTGGAAGCATTGCAGCTGCAGGGTTTCGGAGCATGTAGCCAAACACACGCAGGGCCCAAGAAATGGCCTGATTGGAGTACTGGACCATGAATATATGTTGCCCAGTCTGCAGCCCAAAAGGCTCCAAAAGCTCGAGTCTCCAACGTTTTCTGTTGCATATTTATAAAGAGCACAAACAGTATATATACGTGAAGCATTTTCCTTTCATTATTATCTATTCATTCATATATATTTTTACATACAATATAATAGACGGAATGAAGTAGTAGCTGAGAAGATCGTCGAGTCGTTGGACCTGATCAGCACACACATATATGTGCATCGGAATTATCGAGGACCGAGGCGGCGGCGTACGTCCTTAATTTGTCGTTAATCTTTCAGCAGCGCTGTCTGTTTTCCAGACGAGACGACGTGAAAACGTCGTTCTACGTACCCTAGCTACGCTACGACAGAGTGATCGACATAGGGATGTGCCGTTACGTTAATTAAGCATGGTTAGTGCGTCCTTTTCGATCGTAGATCGTCGCCACTGAGACCAGATTATTGCATGGAGAATCCGATGTACTACGAGGGAGGAGTAATATTAATGAGCTAGGACGTCGTCCTTTCTGCCGGCCCCGGCCGGATTTCTCGGTTCCATCGACGAAGCTGATTGCATGGGGCCGACGACGGCGGCGACGGCGGATGGGACGGTAGAGCTGATTTTCAAGTGAATCCAGGAGAAACTCTGCCAAACAGTTTTTCAGAGAGGAGTGATTCTCTGAAGATTCGATTCTCTGAAATGAACTAAAGGGCTAGAGTTGAAAAAAAGTAGTTTCTCATGATTCTGTGAAGTGATTATCCATCCTGATCTTGAGAGGTTTATGATAGAGAATCAAAGCCACAGAATTACTTCTCTCAGAGAATCACCTCCCATAGAGAATCAGAATCAGATGGACCTCTACCAAACAGGTCTTATATAGCCATGAAAGCTAGAACTTTCTTTCTAATTTGATAGAGAACGACATGGATGAATGACGAAGTTGACGCGACAGAGAGATCGAAATATATATATGGGATGCACAAAATTTAAGCTAGCACTGCTAGATTGTTCCTAATAAATCCGGCGTCGCCGTTCTTTAAATTCGTTTCCGATGGAATGGTGGATCAGTCGTACGACGTTTCCGTCGTCGATCGTGTCGTGTCGCGCATCGAAAGCTCGCATGGTATACGGTCGGCGTCAGGCAATTCTCGATCTCCTAATTAAGCTCCGAGTGGGAAAACGACCGTGCACCTGATGACGACACATTCTCTTCATCTTCTTCTAACTTCTCTCTGCATGAATGCATGTGTACACGCGTAGCGCGACCGTACGTACGTGCTCCTGTCCGCCAATCAGTTGCATCGATCGATGGAGTTAATGTAATAAGGAGCATATAGCAAGACGTGACTCCGATCGATCGTGGATGTACGTACGCAGCAGGCCTGCTACTTGGTACGTGATTTTAGCAGTAGTTGGATCTGGTTGGTGAGGTAATCTGCATGTTGTTTGGTGTACGGTATAATTATATATCGTACCGTAGTGCGACGAAATGCCGCACCCGAACTGAGATTAAAGATCCCGGCTTCGCAATTTTACTGTTACGATGGAGTATAAATGTATATGCTAATTGTATATTAGTATATATTAGAAAAAAATATTCTGGTACAGTATGTATACCTGCCAAAAAATATTAGTGTATGTACTGTATATGGAAAAGGACGTGGGACACCATGTACTCTATATAAACACAGATTCACAGTATTATTAATCTTCTTATATGTATAATACAATTGACTGCTTCTAAAACTAAACCTTAAACCATACCTTAAGTCGCCATCTCCACTTTTTTTTGAACGAAAGGCACGAGGTTGTGCCGAATTCATTGATATAGAAGGTAGAGTTACATGCCGGTTAACCGGCAACCCAAAAGGCCTACTCTCGCGAAGTTAGCAACGCTAAGTGCTTGGCCCCTGCCACTATCCAAGCCACTACCTCATCTTTGACTTTGTCAAGTAACAACGTCACGCTGGTTTCTACGTGCCTAAAAATCCTTGCGTTCCGCTCTTTTGTAACACCCCGCCCCCCAAAGCCACCCTGCACAACCTGTCGGGGACAAACCCAGGGGGTCCCCTAACCATCGGGGTAATCACCCTCTAAAAACAAAAACAAACACACTAACCACGAAAGGCCGTGTCATCACCCAAACTCCGCCTCGCTCGAGGGTAGCGAGCCCCCTCGAGCGGGCAAAACGAACTCCGCCTCGCTCGAGGGTAGCGAACCCCTCGAGCGGGCAAAACAAACTCCGCCTCGCTCGAGGGTAGCGAACCTCCTCGAGCGGGCAAAACAAACTCCGCCTCGCTCGAGGGTAGCGAACCCCCTCGAGCGGGCAAAGAAGACTCCGCCCGGTACACTCCGGCGCGCCACCCGACAAAGGCAGTTAATGCCCGCCCCGTCAGCCAAGCACCGAAGTCACAAGGCGATCTTCCCCCATGCCGCGCCGGACATCAACAGTGCCCACTGTTCCACCTGCTCCGGTCGCCATCCGCCCTCACCGCCACTGTGAAAGCGCACGCGGCGGTACAGAGCACTGTGCGGACTCTCAGAGGTCGATCCGCGCCCCTGTTCCACCAACTCCCGGTCAGGTGATGGCAAGCGACAGGTCAAGTCCGCAAACTCTCGGCCATCCCCTGATGAACGAAGCACGCCGCGCACTGTGGCCGACGACGACGACCAAGCCGGGCCCTGTGCTGCCGACTCTCGTCCTTCCTCCACCTGCCCTACCCTCGAGGTCAATCAGCGGATCAGCTGGACATGGACTACGACGGCAACACCCCTCGAAGCCGCTCCAGGACAAGCACAGGGACAGCCACGACGCCCGCAGAGGCCAGGGATCGCCATGAATCTCCTGCCAGGGTCAAGGACGATGGCAGGCCCGACGCCATACTCTCCAGTACCCCCCCTGTGGCACACCTCACGCATGTACTTGTAAACGCCTCCCCCTCCTTTCTCTCCTTGGTCTATAAAAGGAGGAAGGGACCGACCTGTAGGGGGGGACGAGAGAAAAAACACACATCGCCACACACGGGACAGACATTCGACTACATCCCAACACTCGTTCTCAGGGACTTGGAGAAATCTCCTCTCCCGCATTGCTTGTAGCCCCCCTTCTGCAAGCACTCCGGTGCAAGATAGTACAGCGCCCTTGAGCGCCCTCGCTGGACGTACGACCCTCACGGTCGGAACCAGGATAAACACCGTCTCATTGTACTAAGCTCTTGCATCAACCGTCAAGGGACGGGACACAGCGCATTCTGTTTAGGCGCCGGGGATTGACCGACCAATTCCGGCACCGACAGTGGCGCGCCAGGTAGGGGAGCGCGCTGTGATCGATCACACCCGACAAGTTCCCTTGACGGCAAGTCGCGACGAGACCATGCCACCTCGATCCGCCACGGGGTCCCCCGGTCCGCTTCCGCGCGTATACCGGATCACGTTTGGGAGCCTGGAGTTCAAAGCGACCGGTGAGGGCCTCCTCATGCGGCTCGCCTCCAGGTCACCCGGCATGACGCCCGACACCCCGACATCGCCGACGCCAGTCCAGCTCAGGCGACGGCGGAGACTTCGCGAGCTTCAGATTAATACGGAGCAGCGCGTCGCTCCGCGCGTCGTCCTCCCCGATTGGGACGCCCACCTGCTGCTTCAGCCCGCGGCCACATTGCAGGGGGGCGGACTCCCACCGGCAGTTCCCGCGGAGGGAACGCACCGGGAAAATGTGGCCAGGCTAGCGCGCCTCCCGTTCGGGATGAGCAACGCGGCCGCAAGCCACTCCACGGCGATCAGCACCATCCTGGGCGCGCGTGGAAACTCGCCAAGACATCGGCGGGCCCCAATCCGCGACCTTGGCACTTCTTCGCCCGGTGGGCTCCACTCTGAGTCAGCGGACGAAGAAGATGCGCGCGGCCAGGAACACCCGGACCTGGATTACACCAAGTTGCGCAACCGCGAAAGCGTCATCACCTTCCAGGCCGTCGCGGACTTCTGCCTCACATGCTCCGACGACTCCAGCGACGGGGAATACGACCCCTCGCGGGAATGCTTCGTCCTCGACGGCGAAGTAGAGTCCGTGGGAGAGGACGAAGAGACGCACGACGAAGCCGGACGCGACGAACCGCAACCGGCGCCCGCCGAGCCGGCGAACGAGGCCGCTCTCGCACAAGCGCAGCTCGCGCAAGTACAAGAGCTGGAAGCCAAGCTCCAACAGGAGCGCCAGCAGGTACAAGAACTGCGCGCAGCCTTGGAAGCCCAACAGCCCAGGCGGGGCGAACACGCACGAGCCGCCGGGCGCATTGCTCAAGCGCGCATCCTGGGTGACGGCGATGACGCCGGCCCGCCCAGGCCGCCACGAGCCAGCCAAAAGCTCATCGCCGCGGCGACCCTGATCCGGGCCATGCCCGAACCGTCAACGCCAGAGGCGCGCAGCATGCGGCGCCAGGTGCAGGCCCTTGTCGAAGAAGCGGCCGTGCAACAAGCGGAAAGTTCCGCCTCCCGCATGCGCCACCAAAACGGTTCAAGAGCTGGGGGCGGCAAGTGGGATAAGGAGCAATCCGTCCACACCCCGCCCAGGGGCGCGTGGACGCCTCACCATCCAACGAACGACGGAAGGGCGCTCGTGGCCGGCGATGGCGAAACAAGGAGGTCCGCGAAGGACCGACTTGTGGACACGCGGGGCGCCATCGACGATGGCGACGCGCGCAACGTCCTGAACAGGAAGAGGCAGAACGCGGCGCCTCCCCGCAGCAGGCACCCCCGACGGGGAGGCCGCTATGACAGCGAGGAGGACAGAAGCCCGACGCCGGAACCCCCGGGAACCCCGGTGTTCAGCCGGAAGATCCGTTCGGCCGCCATCCCGCCGCGTTTTCGCCAGCCAACCACCATCACCAAGTATTCGGGTGAGACGAAACCCGAGACATGGCTCAACGACTATCGCCTAGCCTGCCAGTTGGGCGGGGCCACCGACGACGCCATGATCATCCGCAACCTTCCGCTTCATCTCGCGGACTCGGCGCGGACGTGGCTCGAACACCTTCCCGCGAATCAAATCCACGACTGGGACGACCTGGTCAAGATGTTCGTGGGTAACTTTCAGGGCACATACGTGCGCCCCGGAAACTCCTGGGACCTGCGCGGGTGCCGGTAGGCGGCCGGCGAGCCGCTGAGGGACTTCATCCGCCGTTTCTCCAAGCGCTGCACCGAGCTCCTGAGCGTGGGTGACTCCGAAATCATCCACGCCTTCCTCGAAGGCACGACTTATCGAGAGCTGGTGCGCGAGCTGGGGCGAAACCATCCCACCAGTGTCAACGCTCTGTTCGACATCGCCACCAACTTTGCCTCTGGTGAGGAGGCTGTCGGGGCGATCTTCGACGGCAAGACCAAGGGGAAGCGCGCGGAGGAGCTGCCCGCGGAGGGCAGCAAACCCAAGGCCAAGACGAAGAAGCAGAAACGGGGCAGTAAAGGCAAGGGGCCCCGGCGAGCCGCGCAGCAGCAGCGGCAGGGCGAAGACTCTGACGACGCCCTCGTGGTCGAGCGAGGCCACAAAGGCCCTCGGGGCCCCCCTCAGGGGGGAGGCCTGTTCGACGAGATGCTAAAGAAGCCGTGCCCGTACCACAAGGGCCCTGTCACCCACACCCTCGAACAGTGTGGGATGATCAAGGGCTACTTCAGGCGCACCTCCGCGAAGGAGGATGGCCCGAAGAAGGATACGGGCGATGGCGGCAACAACGAGTTCCCTCATGTGGAGAATGTATTCTTCATCATAGGGGGGCCCGCGGCGAACGCAACGCCCCGGGAACAGAAGCGTGAACGCCGAGAGGTCTTCTCCGTTCACCCCGCAACGCCAGCTTACCTCGCCTGGTCGGAAGAGACCATCTCTTTCAGCCGCGAGGATCACCCAGATTACGTCCCGAACCCGGGGCGGTATCCGCTCGTCGTCGACCCCGTCATCGGCAACACGCGGTTCTCCAAGGTACTAATGGACGGAGGCAGCAGCCTCAACATCCTCTACGTCCACACCTTGGAGCTGATGGGTATTGGCGTAAACCAGCTGGGGCCGAGCAAGGCACCTTTCCACGGCATCGCGCCGGGAAAGCGGGTCCAGCCCCTCGGGCAGATCGACTTGCCCGTCTGCTTCGGCACCCCTGACAACTTTCGGAGGGAGATCCTCACTTTTGAGGTAGTGGGATTCCCGGGAGCATACCACGCCATTTTCGGGCGACCGTGCTACGCCAAGTTCATGGCGGTCCCCAACTACGCCTACCTCAAGATGAAGATGCCGGGGCCAAAGGGCATCATCACCGTGGGATCGTCGTACGAGCACGCCTATACGTGCGACGTCGAGTGCGTCGAGGGCGCGGAAGCGCTCGCCTACAGCGAGACCCTGGTGGCGGATTTGGAGAAGATGGCGAACGAGGCCATCGACTCCACCAAAAGGCACACGGGCACCTTCGAGGCTGCGGAACACACCAAAGCGGTGCCCCTCGACCCCGCTGCCCCCGAGGGCAAGGCGTTGAGGGTCAGCACCACCCTCGACCCCAAATAGGAAGCAGTGCTCGTCGACTTTCTCCGCGCCAACACCGACATTTTCGCGTGGAGACCCTCGGACATGCCGGGGATCCCGAGGGAGGTCGCCGAGCACAGCCTCGACATCAAGCCACACTCCAAGCCGGTGGTACAGCGACTGCGGCGGTTCGACGAGGAAAGGCGCCGCACCATCGGGGAGGAGGTGCACAAACTCCTGCAAGCCGGATTCATCAAAGAGGTATTTCACCCAACCTGGCTTGCTAATCCTGTTCTAGTTAAGAAGAAAAACGGAAAATGGCGCATGTGTGTAGATTACACTGGTTTAAATAAAGCATGCCCTAAGGTTCCATTTCCTCTGCCTAGAATAGATCAAATAGTAGACTCCACCGCTGGGTGTGAATTGCTATGCTTTCTTGATGCTTATTCCGGTTATCATCAAATCAAGATGAAAGAGTCCGACCAGCTCGCGACTTCTTTCATCACCCCGTTTGGCATGTTTTGCTATGTCACTATGCCGTTCGGCCTCCGAAACGCTGGAGCTACATACCAGCGATGTATGCAACACGTTTTCGGAAGCCACATCGGGCGGACCGTTGAGGCATATGTCGACGATATCGTTGTGAAAACCAGAGAGGCGAACGATCTGGTCAACGATTTGCAAATCACGTTCGGTTGCCTCCGGGCGAACGGGGTAAAGTTGAATCCGGAAAAATGCGTATTCGGGGTGCCGCGAGGCATGCTATTGGGTTTCATCGTCTCCCAGCGAGGCATCGAACCCAACCCCGAAAAAGTCTCGGCCCTGGAACGAATGGGGCCAATTCGGGACCTCAAGGGGGTACAAAGGGTACTGGGCTGCCTGGCAGCCCTCAGCCGCTTCATCTCTCGACTGGGTGAAAAGGGCCTGCCTTTGTACCGACTCCTAAAAAAGCACGAACGCTTTTCATGGACCCCTAAAGCCCAAAAAGCCCTCGACGGGCTAAAAACATCGCTCGCACACACGCCTATACTCACGCCGCCGCAGAACGGCGAGCCACTCTACCTCTATGTGGCTGCGACAACGCAAGTGGTCAGCTCCGTCATTGTGGTGGAAAGGATGGAGGAGGGCCACGCCCTGCCGGTCCAGAGGCCGGTGTACTATGTCAGCGAAGTGCTGACCGAAACCAAGACACGATACCCACAGATCCAGAAGCTGATTTATGCCGTAGTGCTCGCGCGTCGAAAGCTGCGGCACTACTTCGAGGCTCACCCGGTCACTGTGGTCTCATCCTTCCCCTTGGGGGAGATAGTCCGCAACCCGGACGTCTCGGGCAGAATAGCGAAGTGGTCTATGGAGCTCGTGGGGGAAACTCTCTCCTACGCACCACGAAGGGCGATCAAGTCGCAAACCTTGGCTGACTTCGTTGCCGAGTGGACCGACGTCCAACTTCCGCCGCCGCAGATTCAAGCCGAATGCTGGACCATGTACTTCGACGGGTCGGTGATGAAAACCGGAGCAGGCGCAGGTCTCCTCTTCGTCTCGCCCCTCGGAGAACATGTCCGGTACGTGGTTCGCTTGCACTTTCTGGCGTCGAACAACATGGCGGAATACGAAGCCCTTCTCGCTGGGCTCCGCATCGCCACCGACCTCGGCGTCAAGCGCCTCGATGTCCGGGGAGATTCTCAGTTGGTCGTCGACCAAGTGATGAAGAATGCAAGCTGCCGCGACGAAAAGATGGAGGCCTACTGCAACGAGGTTCGTCGTCTCGAGGACAAATTCCACGTCCTCGAGCTGAACCACGTTGCGCGCAGATACAACGAGGAAGCGGATCAGCTGGCCAAGATCGCATCGGAGCGAATCGCTATTCCTCCGAACGTCTTCACCCGCGACCTCGATCAACCTTCTGTCCACTTCGAGCGAGGGGCCGAAACCCTCAAAACACCCTCGGGGGCTGCGGGGGTCGAACCCATGGAAGAGGACCCCTCGAGGGAGGAGCTCGAAGCAACCAACGTCGAGACTCCTTCAGCCGAGGCCATGGAAATCGACGAAGTCCCACAACCGCAAGACTGGCGCAATCCATACCTCGCATGGATCGACCGCGGAGAGCTACCCTCGGACCGAACCGAGGGACGCCGTATCGCCAGGAGGGCCAAGACCTTCGTCTCGATCGGCGGCCAGCTGTACAAACGCAGCGCTTCGGGGATCTTGCAGCGGTGCATCCCCATCCCTGAGGGACGGCAGCTGATCCGCGACATCCACGCCGGGACATGCGGACACCACGCGGCGCCTCGTACCCTCGTGGGTAACGCGTTCCGGCAAGGCTTTTACTGGCCCACCGCCGTGTCCGACGCAAACGAGACAGTGCGCACCTGCGAAGGGTGCCAATTTTACGCACGAAAGACGCATCTCCCGGCGCACGCCCTACAGACCATCCCCATAACATGGCCTTTCGCGGTTTGGGGGCTGGATCTCGTAGGGCCCTTCCGCCCAGCGCCCGGGGGATTCACCCACTTATTGGTAGCAATCGACAAGTTCTCGAAGTGGATCGAGGTCCGGACCATCACCAGCCTTAGGTCTGAGCAGGCCGTTTTGTTCTTCACCGACATCATCCACCGGTTCGGGGTACCTAACTCGATCAACACCGACAATGGCACCCAATTCACCGGCAAGAAGTTCTTGGAGTTTTGCGACAACCATCACATTCGCATTGATTGGTCGGCCGTCGCGCACCCGCAAACAAACGGCCAGGTACAACGTGCCAATGGCATGATACTACAGGGCCTCAAGCCAAGGATCTTCAACAAGCTGAACAAGTTCGGCCGGAGATGGGTTGGGGAGCTACCATCGGTGATCTGGAGTCTCAGGACAACTCCGAGCAGGGCCACAGGCTTCAGCCCGTTCTTCCTCGTCTATGGCGCCGAAGCCATCCTCCCAACTGACTTGGAATACGGGTCCCCGAGGCTCAAGGCCTACCAGGAGGAACAAAACCAGAGGAACCGCGAGGATTCACTGGACCAGGCGGACGAGGCTCGTGACATAGCGCTACTTCACTCTGCGCGCTACCAACAATCGCTCCGGCAACACCAAGCTCGGAAGGTTCGGCGTCGGGACCTCCACGAGGGGGACCTGGTGCTAAGGCTGCGACAGGACAATCGAGGGCGCCACAAGCTCACTCCTCCGTGGGAAGGGCCGTTCATCATCGCCGAGGCCCTCAGGCCGGGCACCTACAAGTTGGCAAACGAGAAGGGCGAGCTCCTCACCAACGCCTGGAACATTCAACAGCTACGTCGCTTCTACCCTTGAAACTTTCAGTATTCCTTGCAAATACTTCATGTTCTTAGTTAACAATAGTGAAAAGTCCAGAAAACTCGAAAACATTGTTGCTAAAAACATGATCAGGGGTGTTTTGAGGCCAAACACCCCTCGGGGGACACTCGGGGGACACTCGGGGGCTTACCCCCACCCCCCAATCATCCTGTTTTCGCTTCCGTTGCACTGAAACTCGAGGCATCCGAGAAAAATACGGGGCGCAAGCCAATTAAGGCTGGAGCCGGTTGAGTCGTGGGACCGCCTACGCCCGCGAAGGGATACGACATCTCCCTCTCCACTCTACGCGTTAGTTGCTCGCGAACTCGAAATACCCGGCCAGAATCTCTCTAAAGCCAAGAGCAGCACAACGGAGTGGAAACAGGGTGCCAAGCTTTTCCTCCTTAAATCAAGAAAGGTGAAGGCAGGGCACAAGTCTACTGCGGCCAAGAGGCGGCAGAGTCGTGGGACCGCCTACGCCCGCGAAGGGCTATGGTATCCCCCTCACCACTCGGCGCCAAAGTTACTAGTGTCCATCTGCCGAAACCAATCTCGAGTTAAGGGGAAAGCGCGGCACGCCAAACAAACGAAACCTCCCCTCGGCCCGACCAATTCGTGTTAGTGGTCACCCTGCAGCCCAGGTACAGACGCCGCCTGGACCGGACCGGCGCGAAACGTCCGCACCGCCACGAGAAAGGCCGTTCATCATCGCCAAGGACCCCGAGCCCGGCGCCTACGAGCGGGCGAGCGAAAGGGGCGAAGCCTTCGATAGCACCCGAAACGGCAAACAGTACGTTATTCCTATCCCTAAATCCCTTAGCGTTTTTTCTCGTAGATACTTCATGTTCTTAGTTAACAATAACGAGAAGTTTCCGAAATAAAATTCGGAAACATTGTTGCTAACAACATAACTAAGGGGACCTGCAGGGGGGTTAACCCCCCTAATCGTCCCGGTTTTTTCGAAAGTTGTGCTAAAACTCGAAACGCTTAGAGAGAGGCGGGGCGTGAGCTAGTCAAAGCTGGAGCCGGTCGAGTCGTGAGACTGCTTATGCCCGCGAAAGGCTACAGCGCCTCCCTCACCACCCCACGCTTTAATTACTCACGAATCCGAAGTTCCCGCCCACAATCTTTCGAAGAGCTAAGAGTAGCACATCAGAACAACCAAACATGTGCGAAACAGGCAATCGACTTTTAAATTTAGTTTTTATATATGTATATAAGATACATTTGAAGCCCGAACTCTTCAGGCTCCATCCCCCTGCGAGGGCTCGATGGACTCAGCAGCAAGGGTCGAGGGGACAGACGAAAGCGACCCGGGACCACTCTCCTCGCCGCTCACTGAAGCAATGTCGTTCTCGAGGGCCGCCACGGCGTCGGCCTCCGGGTCAGCCTCGACTTCAGCAGCGGTCGCGGTCCCTGGCTCGGCGTCGGCAGGCGCATCTTCCTCCTCCTCGGGGAAAAGGTCGTACCGGAACTTGAGGGTCAAGGCCGTCGCGGCGCTCTCGGCACCGTCATCAGCCTCCTCGAGGGCGGCGAGGGCGGCGTCATCATCCAGGTCGGCGTCGATGAAGTACCCGCGCCCCACCGCCGCGAGGTCGATGTCGTAGTGCGTCGACACCACCCCAAGTGCCTTCTTCACCCCGAGGTGAAGCGCGTTTTCGAGACGCTCCGACACGCAGCCCTTCAGGGAGCTCAGGCGGCTGGACAGCGACGACCCCGACTGCACGTCGACGCACTGGACGTCTCGGCACGCCATGACGGCCGCAGCCTTCAACGCCTCGAGCTCCCCCTGGGCCGCGGAGTAGGCAGCCTGGAGGGCCGTCACCTCATCCGCCTTCTGGGCCTCGGCCCTCCGCAACCCTGACAAAAGCTCGGGCACGTCAGAGAGCAGTTTTCGACACAAGGAAAAGCCGAAGGAAACATGAAGTCTTACCGTCCACCAGGGCTCTCGCCTCGTTGAGCAGGCCGTCCGCGGTCGCCAGCGCGGCTTCCTTCTCGCGGAGCGCGCGGCTCAGCTGCTCGGCCTCCCGGGCCTTCTGCCCCGCCTGAGTCGTCGCCTCCGCGAGCTGGGACTGCGCGGCCTCATGAGCCCGACGCTCGAGCTCAAACCGCTCTAACGCCGCGGACGTGGTCCGGGCCTCCCGCTCCGTCGCGGCATCGCGCTCCTTCTCCGCGCGCGCCTTGGCCTCCTCGTGCGCTCGGGCCGCCGCCTCCGCCTCCCTGGCTCGGACGGTGAGCCGGGTCACGTCCGTGCCCAAGTCGGCGTTCGCCTGACGGAGCCGGCGGAGGTCGGTGTGCAAGCCCGCAATGCATGCGGTATTGTCCGCCGCCTCTTGCCGAAGGACCTACCCGAAAAGTCACCAAGATCAAGCCATGAAACCGAAAACGTCTCGAAATACTAAAGATGAAAGCGAGAATACCTCGAAAACCTCCAGCGCTTGCCTGGAGTGGAGGTCGGCGGCGGCCGAGATGGCCCGCTCCAGATCCGTCCCGATCCGCTCGGCCTAGGCCCATATCTCGTTTTCCTCGGCCGCGCTTCGCCAGACCTGAGCGGGGACGCCGGGCCCCTTCGGCCACTCGCTCGGCATGCGCCGATCCTGGAGCTGCGCCACCTCGGCAGCGTCCCACTCGGGCGTCCCTCGGACCGCGGGCATCTGCGGCGGCCCCTGAGACAGGAACCGTGCCGCCGACACCTCGGCAGCAGAGGCCCCGATGAGGGAAGCGCGCCGACTACCGCCTGGAGTTGGCGGGGCGACCGCCTCCTGCCCTCGACCGGCAGGAACCGAAGCGGTGGCACGGCTCCCACGATCGCCTGCCTCCGCCGCCAGGGTGCCATGCCTCGGCCCCGCCTCGACAACTGGGGCACCTTGCTCCGGCTCCGTCGTTGGCGGCGTCCTCTCCCCCCCCCCCCCCCCGCCGGTCCGGAGCCTCGCGCCCCCGGCGCCGGCTCCGCTGGCGTCGCCTCGAGCGCCGCTGCGGGACGCGGAGCCCCGCGCGAACACGCCTCCCCGGCGTGAGGGGAATCTGACCCCCCAACCTTCAGCGCCTTCTTAGGCGCAAGATTAGGGGGAGCCTTGGTAACGCCCCAAGCGCTGGACCAAGAAAAGGGAAACATAGGTCAAAAGAGAAATCGTATGGAAAAACGAAATCGAAAGAGATTCGAGGAAGAGCTCACCGGATGCAGTCTCGCAGCTTCCGCTTCGAGCCGCTCGAAGAAGGGGCCCTCCTCGAACTCGAGGCACCCCTCGGGTCATTCGGGGGCTGTGAGTCCCCCGAACCCTCGACGCCTGGGCGCGACGCCGCGCGCTGAGCCGGCGCGGCCGTCGCCCGCATCGCCGCTGGCGCGACGTTGCTGGGGACCGCCACGGCCACATCAGGCAGCGGCGCGGCCACCTCTATTGCCTCGACGGCGGGTCCCCCCCCGCCGCCGGCAATCTCCTCCTCGCTTTCCTCCTCGCCCTCCTCCTCGCTCGGAGAGTCCTCGGGGGACGACGGTGTCTCCCCGCCGTCCCTCCTCCACCGGCGGAGCGCCGCTTGGTGCGCGTCCCGCCGGGCCTGCCTCCTACGACTGCTGGCCCTTTTCGCCTCTTTCGCCTCCCTCTCGCGGTCGCGGCGGGCGCGATTCGCGGCCCGCACCTCCGGAGTTGGCGCTACGGAGCGGTAGAGGCCGCAGTTCACCCCCTGAAATCACGACAAAATCAAAAAGAAGCTCCAAAAAAGATGACAAAGAGGAAAAAGGAGGACTCACCGACAGGATGTGGCCCTCGTCGGGGCGTAGCCGGAACGACCGAAGGTCGCTCGGCATGGTATCAGGGTGGACCGCCGTCCGCACCCGCGTGACGACGTACTCCTCGAGGAGCGGCTCCGCCAGCATGCGCGACGCCTCTAGCGCCGCCGGGTCCGCTCCCTCCGTCATCTTGAACAGAGGGAGTGGCCTCTCCATGAGGGGGACCACGCGGCGGCGGTGGCAGTGCGCGAGCACGTGCGCCACGGTCAATCCTGACCCCTCCAGGGAGTGGAGGACGTCGACGACCGGGCGGAGCCTCTGCCGCTGGGCGTCGCCAGAGACGCCGTAGCCCCAGGAGTCGGCCTTCTCCGTCAGGACCTTGCCGGTGTACTCCGGCAGCCCCAGGCCGTCGTTGCGCAGGTAGAACCACCCTTTGGCCCACCCGCTGTTGTTGGTTGTCATCTTGCAGCCCGGGTAGATGCGCTTTCTGGACTCCACCGGCGCAAGCGTGAGGCCACCCGTGCACGAAGAACGGCGCACCCCCCTCCCCGCGCCGGACGTGCTGAGCTCGGCGCGGAAGAGGTGGACCCATAGGTCCCAGTGCGCCTCAACCCCCAGGACGGCCTCGCAGACGCCGACGAACGCCGCCGCTTGCGAGATTGCGTTGGGGGAGAAGTTGTGGAGCTCCACGCCGTAGTAATGGCAGAGCCCCCGCATGAACTGGCTTGCGGGCGCGTTGAAGCCCCGCTCGTGGAAGCGAATAAAGCTCACCACGTAGCCCGCCGGCGGATTCGGCGCCCTGGCCGCCAGCGCCGGAACGATCCACGCCGGCCGCGCTGAATCGCCCCGGGGCGACAGTTGCCCACCATTCACCAAGCCCTCCAGGAGGTGCTCGGCGGCGGTCGATGGAGTCCACTCCGTGGCACCCTCAAGGACAACCATGGCGAGAAGAGGAGCTTAGGCGCGGGGCGAAAGTGGCGAGATGCGAAGCGGAGCACGACGCGCAGGCTGGAGGCAAGCACTAGGCACGGGCGAAAGCTGGAGCGAGAGATGGCAAAGGTAAAAAATCCCCTTCCACTGCTCCCCTTTTATAGGGAACGGGCTCTCCCCGGCCGCGCCACGCCAGCCCGCGCGTGCCGCCACCGAGCCCGCGCGCTAAGCGCGGAGGCATGTGGAGTCACTGACACCGGGGCCAGGCGCACGACGAGGATCACCAACAACCGGCGCGCGTGGGCGGCAGCATTTACTGCGGCACGGTAAGCGGAGGCGGCGCGCCAGCGATGCTTAACTGCACGTCGCCTTGCCTCCCCCGCGCGCGCGCCAAGCCCGCCTAAAAAGGCGCGCCCACTACGCCCATCTCGCCCACTCCGCGACGCGTCAGCCACGCCCACGCCCGCCAGCGGTTGTGCGCAGGCCCGCGGAGCCGAAACGACCCAACCATTGGGTTCCCCCCAGGTAAAGCTGCAATGCTCCTCCTTCCCGAGGCACGGACGCAACTAATCTGGGATTCGAAGCCCGAACCTTGAAAAGGTTCAAAGGGTGCCCCAGACCGAATAATGCGAAGGCCGCCGATCGCGTTCGGCCAAGCCTCGAGCCCGCCGCTCGGGAGCAACCCGCATCTTACGCAAGGCCCTACTGATCAGGAGTACAAAGCCTGGCCCTCGAAAGGGTTCGACAGGCGCTCCAGATCAACAGAGTCAGGGACGATTCGGGCGTGTCGAACGGACTTTACCCCGAACGCGAAGTTTGGGGACGCTCCTGTCGTGTTCAAGGCCAGACAAAGGCAGCTAGTCGGGGGGATCCCAACGAGGGAGAGCTTTCGTGCCCTCGGTCCCTACGAAAGGGACCGAGCCCCACCTAGCAAACCTTTGCAAGCGCTACATGGACGTGTCTCCGGACCACGAGCCGACCCCTAGCGAACGGGGCACGGACGTCCACTTGAACTACCCGCTAACAGCTCACTGAGGTATCCGCGCACGTTGCCCAATTCGAGGGTTGCACGGATGACCTCACCCCTCTCCCCCGCGAAAGGGGTAGCGAGGGTCGAAAATCAAAGACAGGAAGCCCCTCCGATCGCCTCCACACGGGCCAGGAGCTCGGGGGCTCCCTGCAACATATCCTCCTATGCGCAAAACGCTTCGAAACCGTACAGGGTCCGCCCCTCGAATTCGGCGTAGCTCGGTCTCATCCCCGCCGCGTTGGAAGTAGAGCAACCGACACAAAATAAAGCCCTTGCACGAGTGAATCCACTCCTCCAAGGGCTCGGTGGCTACACCCGCGGGTGCGCTCGCGCGCCCCCACGGAAGAACGTGCATAATCAGAAAGGAATAAATCCCCACAGGAGGCCCGGGAACGACCCTGCGAAACCATCAGCCTCTGCCCGACTGAACCTCAGTCCGCCAGAGGCTCGGGGGCTACTGTCGGGGACAAACCCAGGGGGTCCCCTAACCATCGGGGTAATCACCCTCTAAAAACAAAAACAAACACACTAACCACGAAAGGCCGTGTCATCACCCAAACTCCGCCTCGCTCGAGGGTAGCGAGCCCCCTCGAGCGGGCAAAACGAACTCCGCCTCGCTCGAGGGTAGCGAACCCCTGTGCGGACTCTCAGAGGTCGATCCGCGCCCCTGTTCCACCAACTCCCGGTCAGGTGATGGCAAGCGACAGGTCAAGTCCGCCAACTCTCGGCCATCCCCTGATGAACGAAGCACGCCGCGCACTGTGGCCGACGACGACGACCAAGCCGGGCCCTGTGCTGCCGACTCTCGTCCTTCCTCCACCTGCCCTACCCTCGAGGTCAATCAGCGGATCAGCTGGACATGGACTACGACGGCAACACCCCTCGAAGCCGCTCCAGGACAAGCACAGGGACAGCCACGACGCCCGCAGAGGCCAGGGATCGCCATGAATCTCTTGCCAGGGTCAAGGACGATGGCAGGCCCGACGCCATACTCTCCAGTACCCCCCCTGTGGCACACCTCACGCATGTACTTGTAAACGCCTCCCCCTCCTTTCTCTCCTTGGTCTATAAAAGGAGGAAGGGACCGACCTGTAGGGGGGGGGGACGAGAGAAAAAACACACATCGCCACACACAGGACAGACATTCGACTACATCCCAACACTCGTTCTCAGGGACTTGGAGAAATCTCCTCTCCCGCATTGCTTGTAGCCCCCCTTCTGCAAGCACTCCGGTGCAAGATAGTACAGCGCCCTTGAGCGCCCTCGCTGGACGTACGACCCTCACGGTCGGAACCAGGATAAACACCGTCTCATTGTACTAAGCTCTTGCATCAACCGTCAAGGGACGGGACACAGCGCATTCTGTTTAGGCGCCGGGGATTGACCGACCAATTCCGGCACCGACACAACCCTTCCAAGGGGCGTGCACGCATACACATAGCACCCTACTTACACTTTCGTCCTCGCTTCGTGTAAAAGGGTTAACCCAAAGGTGCTATGGCTGGAAGACAAGGGCTTATAAGTTGCCTCCACCCTTGCTAAACTAACAAGGTGGAACTAAACACGTGCATCATGCACCCACGGGCCACTACTGGGCCATACAAACTGGGCCGGGTGTGACATACACCCCCCTCAAAGAACCTGACGTCCTCGTCGGCACAACTCACCCACACGGGCAAATGTCCAGGAACGTTCCCCCTTAGCGCACGACCGTACGTCCAGTGCCAGCGCCATAGTCCATGCCGTATGCCCTACCCGGGCCACACGCGCCATGAGCCCTATGCCTACACACTGACCTGTACGTGCAACCGCGAGGGTCGGCTCTGATACCATGTGTAACACCCCGCCCCCCAAAGCTGCCCCGCACAGCCCTTCCGATGGGCGTGCACGCGTACACATAGCACCCTGCTTACACTTTCGTCCTCGCTTCGTGTAAAAGGGTTAACCCGAAGGTGCTATGGCTGGAAGACAAAAGCTTATAAGTTGCCTCCACCCTTACTAAACTAGCAAGGTGGCACTAAACACATGTATCCTGTACTCACGGACCACTATTGGGCCATACAAACTGGGCCGGGTGTGACATCTTTCCATATCTCCCATGTGATCAGCATTGCAATGCTGGCCTTGGCTTTACGGGGGGTGGTCGAGGGGGCCACGAGGTTCGCTCACCATTGGCCTGCATTGTCACTAGCTGTCCATGTCTGTGGACAGAGGTCAGGTTCTGCTACCCATTCGGCTACGAGCTGCCATAGTCGTGTGGTGTATCGGCACTGTGCATGCAAATGGTGAGCTGTCTCACCCGTTCGGCGACACAGTGGGCATGTCGGTGAATGTTGCCAGCCCCTTCTTGCGCCTGTCGGAAGTCCACACCCTGTTCTGCTTGATCAACCACGTGAAAAATTTGCATTTCGGCGGCGCCCATACCCTCCAGATATCGCTTGCCCCTTGCGCTTTGGTGCACCCAATGAATTGCGCCTTGTATGCTGAGGCCGCCAAGTATTTTCCAGACGTTGTTAGCTTCCACTGAATTTCGTCCTCCTGCTGGGGTTGCAGATGCACGTCCCTCAGCATGCCCCATAGGATTACATATTCACGGAGGTACCTAACTGTGATTCCTGTCTGGGTACGCAGATCTCTGATCCATGTCTGGCCATTAAGCGCTTGTGCGACGGTGTGGCATTTGTTGCTTGATAAATTGTAGAGGTGGGGGGTTATGTCCCTCGGACGGCGTCCATGGATCCAGCCCGAGTCCCAGAAACTTGCTTTGTGTCCGTTGCCCAGAACGATCGTTGTGCAGGCTGCGAAAAGTAGGCGGTCTATGTCATCGCATGGGATCACGGTGCCGACCCATACTTTTTGTGGCGAGGTCCATTCCTGCCAGAGCCATCTCAAGCGCAAGGCTCTAGCGAAGCATTGTAGGTCGAGTATCCCTAGCCCTCCATTTTCTTTCGACAGGCATGTCTTTGGCCAGTTGACCTTGCACTTTCCCCCCGGTAGTGCCTTGTCCCCCGCCCAGAGGAAGCGCTTGCGTCTTCTATCTAGTTCCTCGAAAACTTCATTTGACATCTTGAGCACTGTGAGAAGGTAAACTGGCTGTGATGTGAGCACTGATTTGACAAGGCATGCTCTGCCCGCTTGGCGTGAGATGTTTCCCATACCAACCGGAGACTTTTGCCACAGATTTGTCCAACAACGGCCGGTAATCAATCTTTTTAACCATCTAACGGAAAGGGGGAGGCCAAGGTATTTGATGGGAAAGCTTGCTCGCGTTGCCGGCATCTCCTGGAGGACGCTGTCGATGTCAATTGAGGCGCAGCTGATGGGCGTTACAGTCGTTTTCTGGAGATTGGTGTTTAGTCCCGTCGTGTCGCCGAAGGCTTGCAAGATGTCTCGCAGGTTGTGTATGTCTTTTTTAGTCGGCTTCACGAAAATTGCTGCATCGTCAGCGTACATGGAGGCTCTGAAGCGCAAAATTCTGCCGCCAAGCTTGCTTAGGAGCCCTACGTCCGTTGCTTTTGATAGTATGCACTGCAGTGGGTCGATTGCCAGGATGAAGAGCAGCGGCGAGAGCGGGTCGCCCTGTCTCAGGCCTCGTCCATGCAAAATTGGTTCGCTTGGTGTCCCATTCAACGGGATTTTTGATGTGGAAGTGTTCAGGGTAGCCACGATCCAATTCCGCCACCGTGGTGGAAAACCTCTACGCTGAAGCAGGTCGAAGAGGTAGTCCCAGCGTACTGAGTCAAAGGCTTTAGATATGTCCAGCTTCATGAGCAATGCCGGCGTTCTGTTTCTGTGAAATCTCCGCGCTATGTTTCTCACATAGAGAAAGTTATCGTGTATGCTGCGCCCTTTGATGAAGGCACTCTGGTTGTGTGAGATGAGCTCGCTCATCCTGGGAGCCAAACGAAGGGCAAGTATCTTACTGATGATTTTCACCACCGCATGAATGAGACTGATTGGCCTGTATTCTTGTATTGTCTCTGCCCCTTCCTTCTTCGGAATGAGAACCATGTGCGCTGTGTTAAGCAGGTTGAGGTCGTGTCATCTCAGGGAAATCAATTAGCTCAATGATCTCCACCACAGGCAAGGTTTTAGACCAAAGATAAATGATTAAAAACAATTCTGTATATTGAAGGAACATCCATTCGAATTGAAGAAACATAATGTCGTCATCTCCAATTCTCCAGGTTGCGGCACGCTGCCACTAAGGTCTCCTAGTCTTCTTCACTTCGATGTAACTTGATCCAAACTCGGAGCCAGTAAGTTCTCCTAAATAGTATCTGTATTTTTTTTATCTATGGGTATACCATCAGCTGTCATTATCATGCTTGACCAGACAATGGCTCCAATCCCCATGTTGCTCGTCCCTCTTACCATGGGGCTATCGATCGAATCAGTGCCATCGTATCTGCCACTCTCTAGGCCGCTGCCTTAGGGCAAGTACAACAGTACAGCTGGCATCTCTTTAATAGGAATAGACAACATAAACATACAGTTTATACAATACTAAGTCATCTGTTTAGCTGTTTGCAATATGTTTAATTCAACCTTTGACACAGTCATGATGATCTAGTGTATATTTGATCTTTGTTAACTATTTTGTTGCATACATGAGAGAATGCATAATACACTGAAATAATCCACACTTGATATATGACAGTTCAAACTTAATACACTTGAGTTCACGTGCACACAATAGAGTTTACACTTGAAAAAAAAATGGCACTTAAACAGTTCACACTAGTAAAAAAAAGAGAGAGCAAAAGCAACGAGAGGAGATCACCGCGCAGCAGATCTTTTGGTTCTGTCGTTTCCTGACAGCGTGCCGTACAACGGCCGGCTTCCTCGGTGATTTTCCTGGGAGCACAAGCATAACCTGTACTCCGTAGACAAACGAAGCGACGGGTCGGCAGTAGCTGCATGTTGTGGGGGTGTTTTTACAAAAAAAATCATTGCATGTCTACGGCTCACTACGACGCGTTGTACCTTCCCTTGATCCTCAGTCAAGACGTTTCGAAGGATCGGTAATTCTCTGCACGTGTATATGCTCATATTGGCGCCTTGGTGCTTGCAAAATCTTCCTTCATTGCAACATCCACAATGCCCTGCTCTCAGCTATCTCGGTAACAAAAGGGCTATCACTTACGTGAGCGGCTGGGCAAAATCGTTGGTTTTGACTTGGTATAAATATTCAAGCTTACGCTATGACCATAGCTAGGGTGATTTAGAGTATATGGTGGAATAAGATAAGTTTTCATATTGATCTATAGGATTACTTGACATCCACAAGCTAAAGCTATGATGGTACTCTAGCTATGTAAACAACTCATGAGGGTTAAATACATATCATTCACAATTTTCATTATTTACCTTCAACCCGGTCATCATATGGCCTCTATATTTGAAACATACAAATGACTCCCAAGTCCGTGATTCTCGCTGACATCAACTGAGAAGTACTCCGTCCGTTTTAAATTGTAAGCCATTCTAATATCAGCATCTCAAGTTTCATCAAGTTTTATATAGTAAAGTACAAATATTCGTGATACTAATTAACTACTATTTGATTCTTTATTAGATATGTTTTTATTATATTGGTGCCATAAATCTTTATAATTTTTTCTATAATTTTAGTCAAATATAAAATAGTTTGAATCTTCAAAAATATTAGAATAACCTACTATTTAGAACAAAGCGAGTAGATGAATACTCCAAATGTTATATGGCAGAAAGTGCTCGGGAAATACTTACGAAGAGAACACGTTTAAGGTTTGTACAGCATTAACAGTTTTGTCTCTTTGGTGGTATCCATCTGCGTGCATGCATGAGCTTGATCTATTAAAAGAAGAAGAAGAAGATCTGCGTGCACCAGCTTCTACCTTCTAAACACCAGGTCTAGGGTTAAAGGGCATGTACAACGGTTAGACAGTAGCTAGGACGGATCCAGCAGGGGGCTGGAGCCCCCCTACCCCATACAACCAATGGAGCCCCTATAATTTCTAACCATAGGTGAAGAGGAAGAAGAAGGAAAGGAGGAAGAAGAAGGAAAAAAGAGGAGGAGAAAAATGAGCTGATGTGACCATAATTTAACGAAGAAAAAGAGTGTTGTTGTCTATTATCTCGTCTACTGTTTTGGTCCGTACTCCCATGCAAAATAACAGTAACCGGAGTAGTATATATTAATTATCATATAGACAGCTAAATAGATAATCTATTGTAGAGCTGTCTTTTTAGTTGTCTCTATGTATTAAATAGACAATAGCTGTCTAAACTGTTGTACATGGATGTATAAACAGAGCTAGTAGGGCTCGATCGAGATCAGACAAGAGCTTAATTAGCTAATCAATAGAGCATTCTTCACATTTAACTGCTCGAGCTAGCTAGCAATAGCTCTTGATCTCTTTCCTAGTACGTCTGGTTTGTCGTCTATCCCTTTCCATGTATACGGATACATAAGACTGTGTACACAATTGTATCCTTGACACCAAATTGTCACCAAACCTAACCAGACAACATGCAGCAAAACCTAGCAAAAGAGGAGAACCACACAAGTGAACCGAGGAGGAGGATAGCGAGCAGGGAGTGTCGGCACGAAGGAGACGGCGGCGGCGGTGAATCGTCAAGGTGCCGTTGCTGGTTCCATTCGTCGACCCTCGGTCTTCTTGTCTTCTGGAACTCTGCCGCCGCCGCCGCTTCTCCTGTCTCGGCTCGGACGCTCGGGATTTTGTTGGCGCCGCAACTGCAGATGCACCATCACTACCACCGCGTGGAGCCGACGCAGACACGCAGTGACGCGTGATGGCGGCAGACGGCCGGGACGCGGAGCAGGGCCAGCGCCGCCTAGAAACGGAGCCGGAACCGTCTAATCCTCAAACTGCTCAAGACCCAGATGGTGATGCGGCTAGCCGTCAGCGACGTTCAAATTCAGATGGCAGCACAATTCAGAAAAAATTAAAAGGTGAGAATTGGCCATTTAGGAAAAAATTAATTAAACCTATGTCCCTACTTGTATATGTTGCTATACCATATTTGTAAATTTTGATATATGTTTCATTCAATGTTTTCAGTTAGAAGCTTAAAGAGTTTCTTTAGCCCTCTTTCTGGGCAAAAACAACTGGTGCTATTCCAGAAGGGGGAGAGGACAATAAAATTGAAGAGCATGTACAAAAAGCACAAACTGAGAATGCACTGCAACCGCAAGCACAAGGTATATAAATAGAAGAAGGTGATAATATAATCAAAGAGTTCAACCAAGATCATATTATTTCTGATCAAGGGCTTCGTTTTCCGATTGAGAGATTTCATCCCAACATTAGAGATCAGTTGAAGCGAGCTTATTTGTTGAAGGGTGTGCTACACCGAACGATGCAATAAGATGGATGAAGAATGGCTCAAGGATTTAATGGTATGCTACACCGAGAAGGAGATATTTAAAGGACTTGATAATGATACAATCATGAAGCGCTTTCAAGCCTTGAAACATTGGAGGATGAATCTCTCTCGGCTAGCTCGTCGCACTTAGTGCTTATACAATATGTTCATTTAATCGTCCACTTATCAATGCCTATTATTTTCATATAATTGTGACTCATGAGTTGAAATATAGTGAATTTATGCATATTTAATGATTATATATATATTTATTTATTTATAGAATTGTGAACTTTGGTCATATTATGCTTTTTATATAAATATAGGTAGTAGGAAGTTCGTCATAGGTAGATTTTTATCCTGGCTCCTCCGCTGGGGTGAATTGCAGCAGTAAAATGCGCAAGCAGATAACAAACAGCGATGGACGCATGCGTCCGATAGATAGAAAGGGCAGCATTACCGTTTTTTATTCAGCGAAGAGCGGACGCGGATGCCGCACGGATCGTATCGGTTTCTCGCTGTGGATTTTGGCATGGCGTGCAATTGGGCCAGGTGATTACATTGCACGCTCATCTACGGCCCCTAACGAGCCCAGCTATCTCTTGCAGGACTCGACAGCTGCTCGCCAGCGCCGCCGCAGAGGAATGACGACCGCCGCGCTGTCGAGCTCGGCCACCCGGTCGGGCCCTAGCTACATTCGGTTTACTGTGTACTGAATGAGATGCCCGGAATGTTCAGAAAATCAAGTTGAAATTGTAAATTGATATGGATACTGAATTCTGAAACGAAATGCATAAATGATTACTGGATGGGTTCTGAACGCGTGAGTGTTTAATTGTTGGATTCTGAATGCTCAAAATGATAAAACAAAATATGTTGCAAAATGATGCTTGGACAGTGAACTCTGAACATAAGAATGTGATGTTGCCTTCCATGCAAAGTGATGCTTGGACAGTGAATTACAGCTTTTCAACGATTCCAGAATGCATGCTTGCAAAATAGGGAAAGGAAGCTAAACATATATACATCACTAAGTGCATTCCATCCTCTATAGAAAGAAAATAAAAGTAATATCAGTAGGAGACTAGTATAAGTATAGAGAAAATATTAACAGCACTATTTTACTGAACAAAAAAGACAAAAGATGTGTTCATCAGTAATTGATTAGTCTCAGACTAAGAAAGCGATATATTAATTTGTACAGGGTAATTAGGTAACAAGAGTTGCATACTCCACTAAAAGTCCCCGGGCGCTAAAATATATTGCACCATATAGAATTTAAACCCACAACCTCTCAAATTGCCTCACGTATAGCCTTCTAAACGCTCCACCTACACAACACATACGATAGTAGGTGGGATGTTTTTCCTTTATTGTAACATGTGAAGAGCTTCCACCCGGGACTAATAACCATTTAGTCCCGGTTGAAGCCTACAACCGGGACTAAAAGTCTCAGGTGGAAACCCTTTCCACCCGGGACTAAAGGTCCTCCGGGACCTAGAAAGAATACAACCGGGACTTAAAAACCTATTTATCTCGAGTCAAAATGTAATCGAAACTAAAGGGGTGGATAGAAAGTCATTTCTCTAATAGTTCTCATTGGATCCGTGATTTGCTAGGTAGCCCTGTTCTTCTGTATCAGAGTCTAGAACCAATCCATTGCTTCTTGCAAGAGGGACTGAGAAATTCAGTAGATGGCAATGAATTCTGATTATAGCAAAAGCTCTATCAAATTCGAGATAAAGTAATGAAAGAAACAGGGATAAAGTAATCTGATGGGAGAGAGAGGTAGAGGTGGGACTTGGGCATGCCATGCCAGCACGGCTTGGCCCTCGCGTGGCGCGGGCCGCTTCATACCTAGACTTTTAGGCACGTGAGGCACGTCATGCCATACCGGCACGGCACGACAAGCTTTTACCTAGACTCAAGCACGATGGTCCGCGTTCGTGTCTTGCCAGCCCAAACATGGCCCTTAAAATACATGTGCTTGTATTCTGCGACTGTTCATATGTTCATATATACTATTACTCCATATGATACAAGAATTTATAAAACTAATGGATTAAATGACTCTTACTATTAGATATTGTTGGTGAACATTAGGATTGCCACGTGGCCATAGAAAATGCTACTGATTTTCTTAATTTATAAATAATCGTTGATATGATTTCATATATTAAAGGTAGATTTTTATGATTTTTTTTATATTATAGTAGTTATTTGAGGTTTGTGGAAAGATAATTAAAAAATATATGGATAACAATACATGGTAGTGCAATGAGCCATCTTCGTGTCTTGCTGGCCCAAGCACAGTCTAAGATTCATACCGTGCCGTGTCGCCCATCGTGCCGAGATCCTAGACACGGCACGGCCCTCGCATTCGTGCCGTGTCGGCACGGCCCAAAATTTATCATGCGGTGCCGTGTTTTGAGTCGTGCCAAAATATCATGCTTCAGGTGGCTTATAAATAGCACGGGCCAAGTCATAGCTCTGGCTCTAGAGAGAGGTAAGGATAAACGCGTCGATATTTTCCTCTCTCTCTCTCTTGGGCTGTGTTTGGGCCGCACTACTGCACTAGGAGGCACCGATGGGACACAAGAGCTTGCAAGCATGAGATCCGTAGTGGACGGCGGCGATGTCGCAACGGACGTCTCTCTGTCTCTCCTGTAGTTTCAACAACTGCAGAGATCTCGTTCCCTCCTAAACCCCACCTTTTGTTTTTCTTCTCCCTATTTATTTTTTTCTTAACTCCTTTTGTTTTTGTTTTCTAGAAAATTGTGGATTTTGATGTTCCTGATTCGCAGGCCGACAACTAGCCTTCAAGCCTTCATGTCCCTGCCTACAGATGATGAATCTTGGAAGCACCGTTCAAAGATCCCCAGTGTACTATTTGAACAGCAGCATGGCAGCTGATCTGAATGGTCTCTGGTTATGGCTACACAATTCTGCAATGCATCTCAGCAAGAGCAAGATCAGCTGGCTTTGACGTTTGAACTGAAGATGTTACTCGGGCAAGCCGCAAGCGTGGCCAGGGCAGCGGCAGCCTACACGAGCAGGGGCCTGCTGGGACACCTTTCCTCCACGGCGCCCGGCCCGGATGCATCTCAAATGGACGGAAGCGACTAACTCCAGTTCCACGCATCGTAGTGTTCACTGTCAGTTGGTTCTTGTCGACTCCATTGACCCGGTGCGAGCATGCTCCACCTATAGAAAGTTCAGCAACATAAAGAGAATGAGAACAACTTTAGTACAACGACGAACCTTAAAAGCATCTTTTCTTTGGGACACAGAGATGAGAGCAGGTGACAGATAATTTCATTAACGCAGATCTAATTTTTTCGATAAAGAACGTAGATCACAATAGGCAGATAAAATAGTCTTGAAAGCACAAACACAAATGGGCATCGGCCGCAGCCGGAAGTGTCGAGCTATCGTCGAACCGTCCAACTTGACCTGTGCAGGAGCGCGCAGCCCAGCTCCCGCAGCAACGAAGAGGAAATGATGGGAAAAATTTAAAGATCGTGAGGAATTTGGACTGGACGGGAAATGGGCTGGGCTGGGCCAGGCTCCCGAGGTAACCACAAAAAAAGTCAATAAATTGGTTAATTTAGGATTCGTGCTAATTTTTTAGAGGTGCACCGGAGCAGTGCCGCTTTACAACTTTGTCTCTAAATATTTTTTGCTCTCCTTTTTTTAGGAAGGAAACGAATAGCGCCTTTTCTTTTTAAACCAAACGCACGCACACACTTGCTCCTATGATTATAGACACGTAAATCCTATCGCTACGAGTATATCCTCTGTGAGAAACTAGGCAGTAGATCTGATGTTGAGATTTATAAAATCGCCATAGAAATCTCGCTATCGACGGACGTCGTCTACCACTATGATGAGCCAAATAGCAGGTCTCTTATGGTAATGATCTTGTTGAAGAGGACAAGTGGGCCTCATGCTTTTAGTTCGGTTATTCCTACGTGGTCGAGTGAAGAGATTTGATTATGGACACACGAATATGAAAATATGTTTTCAGCGGAGCAAGTTGTTTATGGGCTTAGGGCATCTCTAACGGACAGCGACGTAACCAGCTGAGTCCGATGTCAGGGGAAAATGGGATGAAAGAGTGTCAAGGAATAGCCAAGTTATTTCACATGGTTCAAGGAGAGGAGAGAGTGTTGGACATGCATGTTGGATCATGAAGGAGAATAATGAGCAATATACTTAGAGAGTGTAAAAGGCTTTCTTCTTTCCTCTTCAGCTCCACTTCAGCTAGGAGGGCGTAGCTGAGTCGATCTGCTGGGAACATCCATATGGACAAAGTTAGTGCAAAACAAATCGAGTGTCTGGACTCAAGTGCCCCCTAAAGCACCCACTAACTAGGTTTTGTATACACTATTTCCTTGTTCTCTCTTTCAAAGACATGCTTGCATATATTACATAACGCACCACTGCCACTGGCAGCCAAATTCTAACGTTGACTAAGAGCAGGTGCCTTTCCGGTAAAGGACCACTGGATTGAGGAATTCCACTGCCCGAAAGTTTGGCCTTGTTTATGTTAAAGTTGGGAGTTTGTCATAAATACGTCATTGTAGCATTTCGTTTGTATTTGTGAATAATTGTCTAAACATTGATTAATTAGGTTCAAAATGTTCGTCTCGCAAAGTACAACAAAACTGTACAATTAGTTTTTAATTTCATCTGTATTTAGTACTCCATGCATGTATCGATATTTTGATGTGACGGAAATCTTCTTTCTACATAGTAAAATTTGGAGGTGAAATTTGGGAACTTAAAAAAAAGGCTTTGTATTCCTGATAGATCGGTAAACTGAACAATATACAATAGTATGTGAGACGATAGGAGTTACAAAAGACCACCACTGAAACCACGTCCAAGTCTTGAGTAAAAGGCAGCATGCTTGTTGGAGCAATCGAATTTATAAAGCTAAAAGACTGAAAAAGGAATGCCAGTAGTACCAACGCTATTGGAAGAGTGATTAAGGGCTCCCGATGACGACTCATCATCATCGTTGACGAAGACCCTCTAGTCGTGTATGAGGAGTGAGAAGTGAGAACAAGGGAAATAATGAAGATTTCTTGTCATACTAGCCACATTAGTCCGATATCTATACAAGACATTAGTCATATATACTCAGAGCAACCATGTTAGTCATCTTTAAGAGCCAATTTGCGAACCGCCTGTGAGCTGTTTGATTGGCCCATTAAACTTGATAAAAACATCAATACTAATTTTCTATTGATATACAGTGGTATTACAATTGCTTAGCTAAAATAATTTTTTTATTGATATACAATGGTATTACAATTGTTTAGCTAAAATAAATTTGTCATTGAACTTTTAGCTCAAGTTCGGTGCTAATTAATTAAGAGTATTTTGAGGCTTTAAACATCTATATTGCCCTAATTTATTGTCTTGTGCTATTTATTTCCATAATATCATCATGAGTTATAATTTTAGATATTATTAGCATACTTAAATTATCATATGTTAGTTAATATTGTCTTTGATGCTAACACTAATATCGAACTATACTTGGCTCGTGAGCAAAAGAACTAGCTCGAGCTTTTCGAATGAACTAAACTAATCTCGATTTTCATCGTCGGTCTTAATGAGCCGAGCCAAGTTAGTTCGCTATCGAATACTCCATCCATCCCTTGAAAACTGCAATTCTAATTTTTTTAGACAAATTACTGTCAGTGGTAAAAAACCATGCTACTAATAACTATCTCAATCCCACTAACTTAGGCATAGAGGTCATTGATGCATACATATAATTATCTATTTAAGGAAATTGCATTTTTGTGGGCTTTTTAAAAAAAACTCAAATTGCACTATTTATGGGACCGAGGGAGTAAGCTATAACAAGCAAGCTGGCTCGACAACCACCCATAGTTTTAGTTTTCCTCATAAACTTAATCACTTCTTTCTTTCTGTAGCGGAAAGGAGAAAGTCCTTGCCCTCCTTCGTAGGTTCTTATAGGATTTTTATTTTATATTGCAGTTATATATAGTACCTTAGAGTGAGCTAGTATTGCGACGATTCTTTTTTTTTAAAAAAGAAGGAAAGTACACCTGGCCCTTTTGACACGACAGTGGGGTTTATTTCCGTGATGGATCAGCGACATTCATATTACTTAACAAAAAGAGCAGATAAGGTAGTTCTCTGTTTGAAATTGTAGCCTTTTTTTGAAGACAAACTTTTGACCAATAGTTGTGTGTGTGTGTGTGTGTGTGTGTGTGTGTGTGTGTGTGTGTGTGTGTGTGTGTGTGTGTGTGTTACACAGAGTTGATGTTATTGTGTTTGTATTGTATGTATCCTGAAAATACCTTTTTTATAATTTTACTTTTGTATGACATGAATGAAAATGAAATATCAGTATAATAACTGTATGTTAAAACCTTGTGCTATTGATAATAAAATGAAATGTAACTTCTAAAAACAAAGAAAGTATACCTGGCCCTTTTGCACCACAGATCAACAACATTCATATTACTCCCTTCATTTTTTTACGTGACACGTTAGGTTTGTCCTAAATCAAAGTTATCCAACTTTGAATTTATAGAAAAATATAACAACCATCAAAATATAGTCTATTATGGATCTAATGAAACAAATTTAGTATCATATATGTTTTTACATTTCTCCATAAATTTAGTCCAAGCTGGACAACTATCACTCAAGGCAAGCATAATATGATATGTAAAAAAACAGAGGGAGTACTTAACAACAATAGCAGATAAGGTAGCGCTCTTTGTTGTATCTACTGCTGTTCTTTGACCAGCATAGATTGCAAGCTTTTTTTTGGTTAAGATAAACTCTTGACCAACAGATACTCTTTTAATATATATTTCTTTTGAAGCAAAATTGATGTTATTGTATTGTATCCTGAAATACTTTTTATAATTATTATACTTTTTTATTGAATACGTAGGAGAACCACATATCTTTGTATTAAGAAGAAAAAAATATTGATTTTACACAACGTGAAGTACACAAGGTACTCACTAGGGCGCTGTTAAAGCATAGATATTACCTCCTAGCTACTCCCTCCGTCTCACAATATAAGGCGCGCGCGTACTTCAAGATTCAAACTTTAAAAGTTTTGACCTATAGTTAATCTTTCATAATAAAAACTTTATCTAACAAAAATAATATCATTAGATTTGTTTTTAAATGTACTTTTATATAACTATGATTTTGTTGCTACAATCATTATAGTATTAGAGATATTAAGAGTCAACCGTGTCAAGTTTGACCGCGCCTTATATTTTGGGATTAAGGTGCAGCCGAGACAACATGAAAGAGATTATTGCACGCTAAATAAACAACCTAGTCATCTATAGCAGCAGATTAAGGTTGGTCTTAGATCCCCTGAATATGCGTATAAATTATTATACTTTTTGTATCACATGAATGAAAATGAAATACTAGCATAATAATTATTTGTTAAAACCTTTTGCTAATGCTGATAAAATGAAATAAAACTTCAAAAATAAAGAAAGTACATGATTGTCACCTATGTTACTCGCTACTTGGTTGTTTACGACATCAATATGGTCTATCGAACACATATGACCGTTACTTTTCACAACTATCCGATTGGATAAATGACAAAAAATAGAAGTATATATCTTTTTCCATCATAAATACTCCCTTCGTTCCAAATTACTATTCATTGTTGACTTTTTTCTTACAATATTTGACCATTCGTCTTATTCAAAAATTTCGTTCAAATATGCGAAAATAAGTCATATCTAAGTATGTGATGATAAAGTAAGTCATGAATAGAAGAAATGACACTTACAAAATTTTTTGAATAACATGAATGATCAAACGTTACGGAAAAAATCAACAACGAATAGTAATTTGGAACGGAGGTGGTACATTATATCATCTGTACTTAGGATAACATGAGTAGTGTCAGCTCTTAATAAGTCTCATCGACCGACCCTGACCAGTGATTACCCCGCGGCCCGCGCACCCTCATATCATGCACGCAAAAATGACGCAGCTGCAACTCAATCCGTATCAGTGCCTAGGCCTCCTCCTACTGCTCGTCGCCGGGATGTTCGCCGCTGCCGGAGCCTCGCCAGACAGCGACTTGGACGCTCTGTCCAAGCTCAAGTCCTCCCTGCTTTCCGGCAACGCCTCGTCGTTATTGCTAACTGACTGGGATTTCAAATCCTCAACTGCGTCATCCTCGGGCCATCACTACTACTGCAACTTCTCCGGGATCACCTGCGACGACGCCGCCTCCAGCCGCGTCGTCACCATCAACCTCACCGGCGTCCCTCTCAACGGCGGCGTTCTCCCAACCGAGATCTCGCTGCTTGATGCTCTCTCCAGCCTCACCGTCGCCTCGTGCTCCCTGTCAGGCCCTATCCCCGCATCGCTCGCCTCCATGCCTCTCCTTCGCCACCTCAACCTCTCCAACGACAACATCTCCGGCTTCTTCCCATCCGGACGGGCACCCTACTTCCCCGCCGCGGAGGTCATCGACGTCTACAACAACAACCTCACCGGGACCCTGCCGCCGTTCGGCAGGCCGCACACAAGGCTTCGCCACCTGCACCTTGGCGGCAACTACTTCTCGGGCGGCATACCCGAGGACTACGGTGACGTGAAGCGGCTCGAGTACCTCTGCCTCCACCTCAACTCGCTATCCGGCCGTGTTCCACCGTCACTGTCGAGGCTCAAGAGAGTAAAGGTGATGTATCTAGGATATGAAAACTCGTTCGACGGTGGCATCCCGTCGGAGTTCGGTGAGCTTGAGGCCCTCGTGCTGCTTGACATGTCAGACTGTAGTCTCACGGGGCCTATCCCTCCGGAAATCGGCCGCCTCACTAGGCTCGAAGCACTCTACCTCTACTCGAACAACTTGGCCGGCGAAATCCCGGCCGAGCTCGGCAGCCTCACTCAACTCAAGACGCTGTACGTCTATTCGAACAACTTCCTGGGGGAAATCCCGGCCGAGCTCGGCCGCCTCAATAACCTTGTGTCCCTCGACCTCTCCGAGAACCAGCTTACCGACGAAATACCGGCAAGCTTCGCCGGCCTAGCCAGACTGAAACTACTCAATCTGCTTGGGAACGAACTCCAAGGTGTGATTCCAGAGTTTGTTGGGGAATTGCCTCTCCTGGAAATCCTCCAAGTTTGGCAAAACAACCTCACAGGGGAGCTCCCGGCCAACCAGGGCAAGAACGGCAGGCTGCTGACGCTGGATGTCACGGACAACCAGCTCACCGCCGCCATACCGCCCCACCTCTGCACCGGAAAGCGGCTTCAGTTTCTCATTCTGATGCGGAACAAGCTTTCTGGGTCAATCCCCGAAGACCTCGGCAACTGCAAGACACTTGCCAAAGTTCTACTCAACAACAACTTCCTCAGTGGCACCGTTCCGGCTGGCCTTTTTGATCTCCCCACGAATAGCATGTTGGACTTGAGCCATAACTTGCTGTCAGGAGACCTCCCGGACTTCATCCCCAGTGCCGCGCTGAGCTTTTTATCAGTGGCGTCCAATAGATTGTCCGGTCCCGTGCCGCCAGAGATCGGCCATCTCAAGAAGCTATTCCTGCTCAACTTGAGCGCCAACGCGCTCAACGCCGGCGTTCCGCGAGAGATCAGCCAATGCGAGTCGCTAACGGTGCTAGACCTCAGCCGCAACCAGCTCACTGGTGAGATACCCAAGGAGATCACGAATATCTGAAGGTCCTGACAATGTTGAATCTGTCGAGGAACAGAGTCTCCGGTGAGCTTCCGCTCGAGATCGGTGAGATGATCAGCCTCGGTGTCCTCGATGTGTCCTACAACAACCTCAGTGGCCGCATGTTACAGTCACAACTTCAGGGGGTGTTTGCTGTTTCAGACGAGGCAGATTTTGAAGGCAACCCTGGCCTGTGCGTGGAGCTCGTCACTGCCGCTTCGTGCTCCCGATCGCAGCGTTTGCCGGGGCGGGGCGCCAAGACGAGGAGAGTGCCTCTGTGGCTTGTGCCAACCGCCAGCGCCGTGGTGGTGGCCATGGCCATGTATCTTGCGTTAGAAATATAGGCATCATTCGGTATATTTTAATTTCAGAAATTAGCAACAAATTCACGACAGCAGTGAGTGATACAGTGGTAATATAACATGTGCCAGTGTTCAAGTTAATTCTCCTAAATAACATGAACAACATGAGAAACCGAAACAAGAACAAAAGGATGTTCAGAATGTACCCAGAGGCGGGGCCGGTACCGGAGGCACCGGATGCGCCGTCACCAGCTGTAGGAATAGTGTTAACCATCCTCGACTGGCCTTGCTCGAATTAGTCGATCTAATTCGGTGCAGTGAAGTCCCTCGAACGGTCACCGGGAAGTAGTCGTTCATGTGAGGAAGACGGCCACATGGAAGTAGTCGTTCGGGTTGTTGAAGTTGGCCACCAGGAAGTAGTCGTTCGGGTTGACGAAGTTGGCCACCAGGAAGTAGTCGTTCACAGCAGCGAGCAGGCGCGTACTCGTATGCTCCCCAAAAACCTTATTGTCTGCCTATCCCGAGCAGGATCACTAGACAGAGAGGTTCGGAGGCAACTGCTCACGCAAGCAGTGTGCGCGCAAGGCTTGCGTTGGGAATGCAAGAGAGCAGCGAAAACAGGGAGAAGAGAGATGTCTCCTGAAAGTAGTACCTGTGAGGGAGAGTGCTTGTGTGTTCTGGCTATGGGAGTGAGCCCCTCTTATATAGGCGACCAGAGGAGGAGGGAGGATGAACCTGGACACTCCATGAGGCAGCAATGGCCACAATGACGTCAGTTATTGGTCAACCCAATAATGCCATTAAACGTCATCAGTTACTTTCAGCCATCAAATCGGCAGTTACCGGTAACGTTTAAGACTCAATCAATGTCATTTGTGGCAAAAGGTTCATCACACAGCACACGCAGCTCGGCTCGGCTCGGCTCGGCTCGGCTCGGCTCGGCTCGGCTCGGCTCGGCTCGGCCACGGCCACGGCCCGGCCCGGCGAGGCGAGCGAGCGCGCGCGCGCGTGTGGCACGCCCATCTTCTCTTACCAACTTCACAAGTGGTCCGCAGTTGGTCCACTATTTAAGTTGGTTAGGGTTCCCGTTGACGCTCCATCCGGGATTTAATTCCCTAGCATTTATTAGTGGACCTTTTAAATCTTTGATTCATTGAGACTTAAATGGGCCAAGGCCCAATTAATCTAACAATCCCCACCAAGAATTTCAAGGTACACAAGAAAATACTCTCGACTCAACTATTGTTTTGATATACTGGCCTCATGGCGGGGACTGTTAAGTTGAACATCCACCTGAACAAGAGCTACACTTGTTCACAACTGACCAATGGACTATGCCTTAAATTGACAGTTTTGTGCAAACAAGCTTGACTAGAGCCCATTTGCTAGTACTAGGCTGCTATAAGCATCCCCTCGGGTTGGAGCTTATAAGTCATACTCTGTGTCTTTCATGGGTATCTAGAGATCACACTATCTCATAGATTGTGACTAGCAATCGAACCCATATAGGTGCAATCCTTTGAGATGTTCTGTAGGTCAACATCTTTGCCCTCATTGAGCCACTCGGATCACATTAAGGTTTTCACCAACCTGCCATACAGACTTAGAAGAGAAATGCACCTTCATTGGAATGAGCCCTTTTCAAAGGTTCTCTTCTCTCAGTTAAACAGTAGCTTGTTTCACCATCCTAATTCACGGGATCTCCGATCACATAGGACAGGTTACCACTACTGAGTAACACACATGGGTCTCAAGCCCAATTCCCTGGATGCATTGTCTATCACGTTACGTGAAAGATCCTTTGTGAATTGATCTGCCAGGTTCTTAGCCGTTTGGATGTAGTCCAAGGCTATCACTCCGGAGTTTCTCATTTTCCTGACAGATTTCAGCCGCCTCTTTACATGCCTAGAGGACTTCATGTTATCCTTTGAACTGTTCACCTTGACAATCACAGTTTGATTATCACAGTTCATGAGGATAGCCGGTATCGGTTTCTCAACTACCGGCAAATCCATAAGTAGATCACGAAGCCATTCGGCTTCAACAGTGGCGGTGTCCAATGCAGTGAGTTCTGCCTCCATAGTTGACCTCGTTAAGATGGTCTGCTTACAAGACTTACAGGAGACAACACCACCTCCAAGTGTGAAAACATATCCACTTGTGGCTTTAATCTCATCTGCATCGGATATCCAGTTTGAATCACTGTAACCCTCCAGTACTCTAGGGTACCCGATATAATGAATTCCATAGTCCACCGTACCTTTCAGAAAGCGCACTACCCGTTCAAGAGCTTCCCAATGAGCATCTCCCGGATTTGACACAAACCGGCTCAGTTTGCTCACAGCGAACGAGATATCGGGTCTAGTAGCGCTGGCTAGGTACATCAGTGAACCAATGATCTGGGAGTATCTCAGCTTATCTCTCATTATTCTTTTGTTCTTCCGTAATATTTTACTAGCATCATAAGGTGTTGTAGCTGGCTTGCAGTCATTATATCCGTAACGACTCAAGACCTTCTCCACATAGTGGGATTGCGTGAGAACAACCCCACCATCACCTTCTCTCACTAGCTTAATATTTAGGATCACATCAGACTCTCCCAAATCTTTCATCTCAAAATTCTGAGACAAAAACTCTTTGACTTCCTTAATCACATTAAGGCTTGTCCCAAATATTAGTATGTCATCTACATACAGACATAAGATCACTCATTCGCCCCCACCATAGCGATAGTACACACACTTGTCGGCTTCGTTCACAACAAAGCCAACTGACGTTAAAGTTCTGTCGAACTTCTCATGCCACTGCTTAGGAGCTTGCTTAAGGCCATACAAAGACTTTATCAACTTACACATCATTCCTTCTTGACCTTCCACTACAAAGCCTTCTGGCTGATCCAAGTAGATCTCTTCCTCCAACTCTACATTTAGGAAAGTTGTCTTAACGTCCATCTGATAAACGAGAAGATCATGAGAAGCTGCCACAGAGAGCAGTACTCGAATGGTGGTCAATCGGGCAACCGGCGAGTAAGTGTCAAAGAAGTCCTCTCCTTCTTTCTGAGTATATCCCTTAGCCACTAGCCTTTCCTTGTACTTTTCAACAGTACCATCAGGCCTAAGCTTTTTCTTGAACACCCACTTGCATCCTACAGGTTTGCACCCATACGGACGTTCCACGACTTCCCAAGTACCATTAGACATAATTGAGTCCATCTCACTCCGAACTGCTTCCTTCCAATAGTCAGCGTCTGGAGAGAAATATGCCTCTTCAATAGTTCTAGGGGTGTCATACACGAGGTACACAATGAAATCATCACCAAAGGACTTTGCAGTCCTCTGTCTCTTGCTCCTTCTGAGAGCTTCACTGTCATCCTCCTCAGGATTTTCCACATGTATGTGTTCATTGTGTTCTATCGAAACAATAGGTTCTCTAGGTTTTTTATTAATAGACAGTTCATGACTTGACGTGCTAGCTTTCTCTTTCATAGGAAAAATGTCCTCAAAGAATGTAGCGTCTCTGGACTCCATAATTGTACCAACATGCATGTCAGGTACTTCAGATTTTACTATTAAAAATCTATAACCTACACTATGGAAAGCATAACCAAGAAAGACACAATCAACAGTCTTAGGTCTCAATTTACGTTTCTTGGTTATGGGCACATTCACTTTGGCCAAACATCCCCAAGTCCGTAAGTATGAAAGGGTTAGCTTTTTCTTTTTCCATTCCTCAAATGGTGTTATCTCTTTGTTCTTCATAGGAACACGATTCAGGACATGACATGCAGTCAATATAGCCTCACCCCACCATTCCTTGGAAAGTCCCGTTGTATCCAACATGGCATTAACCAAGTCAGTCAGAGTGCGGTTCTTTCTTTCGGCTACCCTATTTGATTGAGGTGAGTAGGGAGGTGTCCTCTCATGAATTATTCCATATTCCTCACAGAACGCAGTGAATACATTAGAAAAATACTCTCCACCGCGATCAGACCTAACTCTTTTGATCTTTCTCTCAAGTTGATTTTGTACCTCAGCTTTATAGATTTTAAAATACTGTAACGCTTCATCTTTAGACTTTAACAAATAAATGTAGCAAAATCTAGTAGAATCATCTATTAAAGTCATGAAGTGCTTTTTACCACCTTTTGTCAACACACCATTCATCTCGCACAGATCGGAATGAATTAAGTCTAGAGGTGCCAAGTTTCTCGCCTCAGCCGCGAAATGAGGCTTGCGAGGTTGTTTTGATTCAACACACACATGACACTTAGAATTTTTGACTAAGGTGAATTTCGGAATTAAGCTCAGGTTTGCAAGACGCATCATACAACCAAAATTAACATGACAGAGTCGCGAATGCCAAACATTAGATTCAGTATTAACGTTTGCAGCATGGTTCACAACTTTATTACAATTGTCTGACAAAGAAAAGCGGAACAAGCCTCCGCTATCATAACCTTTTCCAATAAAACTTCCAAATTTAGAGATTACACATTTATTGGATTCAAAGACTAGTTTAAAGCCGTCTCTACACAGAAGAGACCCGCTGACTAAGTTCTTTTTTATGGTGGGGACATGCTGCACGTTCTTCAGTCGAACGGTCTTTCCCGAAGTAAGCTTCAGATCGACCGAACCAGCACCAAGAACACGCGCATGTGATCCGTTCCCCATCAACACGGAGGAAGACCCGCCTGCCTGGTAAGAAGCAAACAAGGAAATGTCAGCACAAACATGAATATTAGCACCAGTGTCAATCCACCAATCAGGTGAATGACATACAGAAAGAACTGTAGGTAAAAGATTACTGTATCCCGACGTTCCACCAGTCTCACTAACAACCATGTTGGCACTGCCACCATTGCCGCCATTGTTCTTGTCCTTGCGGTCCGGGTACTTTGCAGCAAAGTGGTCCGGGCTACCACAACAATAACAATGCCCCGTCGGCGGTTTCTTTTTCTTCTTGAACTGAGCCATCTGATTAGTCTTTGTCTGGTTCTGTTGCGGCCTGTTCTTCTTTTTGTTGGATGCATTGAAGTTCTTCTTTTGCACCGAGTTGGCACTAGAAGATCCAGCAATCCCTTTACCACATTGGTCTTTTGCCCTCGCCTTCTCTTCCACATCAATAGTTCCGATGAGATCGACAATAGTAAACTCTTGTCTCTTGTGTTTCAGAGAGGTCGCAAAATCCTTCCAAGAAGGTGGCAACTTGGAGATAATACCTTCAGCCACAAACTTGTCAGGCAACCGACATGGAGCATCCTTGCTATAGTTCTCATGATCTCTAGCCAGCGCCTGGATCTCATGGGCCTGCTCTACCACAGGACGGTCTTCAACCATCTTGTAGTAAAAGAGTTGTTCCTTGACATACAGCTCGCCACCAGCATCAGAGACCCCAAACTTAGCCTCAAGCGCATCCCAAACATCTTTGCCACTCGGCAGCAAGAGGTACGTGTCCACAAGGATTTCAGTGAGAACACTCATGATGGCACCTCTAAACAGGTTATCGGCCGCCACGAAAGCCCGCTCCTCCTCTGGAGTGAACTGTTCGGGCTTCCCCTGTATGAGATGCATGATGTTCATTGCTGTCAACCACAGCGTGACCCTCTCGCGCCAACGTTTGTAATTAGACCCATCGAAAACATTTGGTTTGATTGATGCGGCAAAACAGCTACCGAAAGCCTATTATTAACATAAGGTTTTTGGATTGTTAGAAATATAGGCATCATTCGGTATATTTTAATTCCAGAAATTAGCAACAAATTCACGACAGCAGTGAGTGATCCAGTGGTACTATAACATGTGCCAGTGTTCAAGTTAATTCTCCTAAATAACATGAACAACATGAGAAACCGAAACAAGAACAAAAGGATGTTCAGCATATACCCAGAGGCGGGGCCGGTACCGGAGGCACCGGATGCGCCGTCACCAGCTGGAGGAATAGTGTTAACCATCCTCGACTGGCCTTGCTCGAAGTAGTCGATCTAATTCGGTGCAGTGACGAGTTGGTGCAGTGGAGTCCCTCGAACGGTCACCGGGAAGTAGTCGTTCACGTGAGGAAGACGGCCACCAGGAAGTAGTCGTTCGGGTTGTTAAAGTTGGCCACCAGGAAGTAGTCGTTCGGGTTGATGAAGTTGGCCACCAGGAAATAGTCGTTCACAGCAGCGACCAGGCGCGTACTCGTACGCTCCCCAAAAACCTTATTGCCTGCCTATCCCGAGCAGGATCACTAGACAGAGAGGTTCGGAGGCAACTGCTCACGCAAATAGTGTGCGTGCAAGGCTTGCGTTGGGAATGCAAGAGAGCAGCAAAAACAGTGAGAAGAGAGAGGTCTACTGAAAGGAGTACCTTTGAGTGAGAGTGCTTGTGTGTTCTGGCTATGGGAGTGAGCCCCTCTTATATAGGCGACCAGAGGAGGAGGAGGGATGAACCTGGACACTCCATGAGGCAGCAATGGCCATAATGACGTCAGTTAGTGGTCAGCCCAATAATGCCATTAAACGTCATCAGTTACTCTCAGTCATCAAATCGGCAGTTACTGGTAACGTTTAAGACTCAATCAATGTCATTTGTGGCAAAAGGTTCATCACACAGCACACGCAGAGCGGCTCATCACGTCGGCCTTGGCCTTGGCCTCGGCCACGGCTCGGCGAGGCGAGCGAGCGCGCGCGCGTGTGGCACGCCCATCTCATTTTACCAACTTCACAAGTGGTCCGGAGTTGGTCCACTATTTAAGTTGGTTAGGGTTCCCGTTGACTCTCAATCCAGGATTTAATTCCCTAGCATTTATTAGTGAACCTTTTAATTTTTTGATTAATTGAGACTTAAATGGGCCAAGGCCCAATTAATCTAACACCTTGCGCTAAGGTGGAGGCGGCAGGCGGCGAAGCGGCGGCCAGCGGCTTGGAAGATGACGCGGTTCCAGAACCTGGACCTGGAAATGGAGGACGTGCTCGGGTGCCTAAGGGAGGAGAACGTCGTCGGCAGAGGCGGCGCCGGCACGGTCTACCGCTGCGCGACACGCGGCGGCGCGGAGGTGGCGTTGAAGCGCCTCCCGGGCCCCGGCCGCCGCGACCACGGGTTCCGGACCGAGGTGGCCACGCTCGGCGACGTCCGGCACCGCAACATCGTGCGGCTGCTAGGGTTCGCGTCGGGCGCGGAGGCCAACCTGCAGCTCTACGAGTACATGCCTGCGGGGTCACTAGGCGGCGTCCTGCACGGGGAGCGCGCCGCGCTGCTCCTGGGGTGGGGCGCTAGGCACCGCGTCGCCACCGAGGCGGCGCGCGCGCTATGCTACCTGCTGTTGGCACTCCTTACGACCTACAGATAAATCCGCAAGCGGACGGATACCGATGTAGCTTTCACCCAGGAGTATTCCAAGGTATCGATTTCCACGGAGAACGAGAAGTGGACTGATTCTAAACTAAGTTGTCCTAGGTAGATGGAATGGAGTGAATGGTATGGATGAGGTGGATGACAACAACAAAGAGAAGAGGAGTGATAGGAGGGTAGAGAGGGTACGAGTCTGGTAGAGGTATTCTACTGATTGATCGAGCAGATCAGAGGATACAGATAGATATTTGCTTCGGGACAAGGGAACCGGTGGACACACAGAAAGGGATGAGAAGGGGTGCCACTATTTCCCAACTGGGGAATCCTATGGACCGGAACTAACGTGATGGGCTACAAAGACCGGAAGGGCTGTCACCACCTTACGGCTACCACCTCCGTTGCGACGGGAATAAACTAAGTTAGTCTCAAGTATAGGCACCACGCCTACACTAGTCAACTAATACTTATCTCCTATAGAAAGATAAGCACCCAAGCTAAGCAACCAGTATACAGTTATACCAATCAACTAAGCATTGAACAAAGAACCAGCAAGCATATAAAAGTAAGAACTGAATGCTCAATTAATCAGAGAGAGATACAAGAGTTACCAGACACGACCCGGATGTTACTCGAAGTGAAGCCGCATCCGTAGAGGTACAGCGGGAAGAGGGGCCGACACTTCGGCTCCTCTCCGGGATGCTCACCTCTCCTCTCTCCCTATCTCTACTGATACAAGTGGAGAACTAACAGTGCTTCGCCTGCACTCTACTCTTGTGTTGTGTCTTTGATACAGGTGCTGGAGGGTCCTACTTATAGAAAGTAAGGGCGGTAGAGGATGGAGCAGCGGCCAAGCAACCTCAGAGGCGGTTCCAGCATCTTCGGCCGAAGATGCCGCATTCGGCCGAAGGGGGTCGGTTCGGCCGAACTGCCCAGTTCGGCCGAACCACCCATTTTGCACCGCCTCTGCCCTCTACGGTCAAGATCACTTCCCAGGGTCAGTTGTGAGGTAGTGGGCTTGATTCAGGCGAACTAGGGGGTTCGGCCGAACCCGGGAAGTTCGGCCGAACCGCCCTCTGCACCGCCTTCGCTCCTCCCACGTGTTGGCAGGTCGGTTCCTCGGTCTGGGCTGAGTTGGAGGCCTTCTGGTGGACTGACAGGCTTCGGTTGAGATGGACTTGGGCCTCTCCCGTCTTCCGGTCCACTGGGTTCATAGACGAAGTTCGGTCGAATCACGGGATTCGGCCGAACACATCTTTTCTTATGCTTTTTGCCTCAACTCTGGTCATGTGCCTCCTGAAATCGAATAAACACCAAAACTCATGGAAATGGTTAGAAATAAGTCCTATAGCTATGGTGTGTGATTCCATTGTGTTCATTTTATACTTGGTTGGAGGTCGGAAATCGATCTGTAACGACCGCCAACACCTGCACCACGAGTGCTCGCCGAGGATCCTACACCGCGACGTCAAGTCCAACAACATCCTGCTGGACTCGGTGATGCAGGCGCACGTCGCCGATTTCGGCCTCGCCAAGTTCCTTCGCCGCGGCGCGTCCGGCGCCGGCGCCGGGGCTGCAGTGGCGGCGGAGGAGTGGTGCGTGTCGGCCGTCGCCGGCACGTACGGATACATCGCCCCAGGTAACAAGAAGAAAGGATGGCGTTACCATCCATCACAAATTCACAACTCAGAAGCGAGCGATGCCTTACCTGGCCTGACCATCTGGTGTACGTGCAAGCAGAGTACGCGTACACGCTGCGGGTGGACGAGAAGACGGACATGTACAGCTTCGGCGTGGTGCTGCTTGAGCTCGTCACGGGGCGCCGCCCGCTCGGAGACTTCGGCGATGAGATTGATCTCGTCCACTGGGCACGGAGCGCCGTGCCGAGAGCGATGAGATCGATCTCGTCCACTGGCCGACCCGCGGCTGCCGCCGGAGCCGGCGGGGCTGATCGCTCGCCTCTTCAGGGTGGGCATATCGTGCGTCCGTGAGAGCAGCCAGGCGCGTCCCACCATGCGCGAAGTCGTGCACGTTTCTCTAGCTTCGTACCAGATGCCGACCGAGCCACCTTGTGCACGAGTTCAAACATCTCCTAGCATGGAGCAACAGCGGTGGGCATAAATAACCGAAAACCGAGAACCGAACCGAAATAACCGAGACCGAAACCAAGATAACCGAAACCGAAAAAATTGGTTCTCTATTCGGTTCTAATAAGTATGGAACCGAAATAACCGAAGAAAATTCGGTTTTCACTGTCGGTTAACCGAATTAACTGAAATAACCGATTACATGAAAAAATGCATTTTCAAGACTATAGGTTAGGTTTATGTGCGGTGTGTCATATTTGAAGTGCTAGGTATTTGTGCTAATATATTGCTATTACTTCCTTGTCAATTATTATTATCTAAAAAGAGTAAGTGTTGTCCAAATTTACTTAAAACTTCCATACTTTTTTGGTTGTCTTAGACTTCACTCATAAATTTTGGTTAATTCGGTTATAACCGAAACCGAACCGAAATAACCGAAAACCGAAATGTTCGGTTTCTATATATTTTTTTAAAACCGATCGGTTTCTATTTTTTAAAAACCGAATTTCATCAAAAACCGAGAAACCGAACCGAAACCGAACCGAAAACTGAATGCCCGCCCTGAAGCAATAGAGAAGAACCCGATAGGAACTGTGCACACATGATCTCTGCTCCCAGGTTGGGTCATGCTTGCAACAGACCGGGCAAGTCGATGGTCTTTATTTAAGGAGGAAATTTATTGGCGGTTGCTAAACTTGTATAGTAATATTATCGAAGTTCTAAATTTAAGATTTTTAATATTGAAGTATCTAAACTTAATAGTAGCTATTCCTTGCCCCCACGTCGTCCCTAGTGGTGACTTGGGCAGCAGCGTTCTCCTCGCCTCTCACCCTCGCTCCCTCCTCTGCAACGCCTTGTCGGCACCAAAGCTCACCCGCGGAAGCCTGCTTGACCGCGATGAGGGCGGCGGTCAGTGCTCCTTCATTGTCTCATAGCCCTTCATCCACAGTGTCTTCTTCACCTTGGTGTTGTGCCTGCTACCGCCAGCAGAGGCCGTCGTCCATGTTAAAGTGCAGCAGATCTCGCACCATGACTCCCCGATCCATCACGCTTGGGTCCACGGGGGATGTCCCCTCGTGGATCCACTCCAGGGGAGCCGCGGGGGCTGCCCCCACATTATGGTGGCTGCTGGCCGCCGCCGCTGCCTCAGGGCTTGCGTTGCTCGGCTCTAGCATCGGCATGCCCGATCTGGTGACCCCTGGTTTTTTTGGGCGTCCCGTTGCGAATAAACCTTTGGCGCCCACCTCGCCAGCGAGGGCTTCTGCTCAGCGTCAAACGTTTTTTCCATAGTTTCGTGGGCGTGCCATGGTGCCCGGGCTTCGCAACGGGCATCGCAAAGGAAGACTGTGGTGGCAGCGTAGGTACTTCCTTCTTGAGGAAGTGCCTCGTCTTCCCTGTTAGGTGCCCCACTCAAAGACCTTAGGCCATGATGGTGGCTTGTCCAAGGTCGTTGGCAACTCATCGAGGTTCCTGCTTTACCACTCACACGAATGACCGTGGTGGTAGTACGGGTGCTCTCAATTGCGACTGTGAATACTTCGCCAGCGCTGTTACTGCTTAATGGTGGGAGCTTCATTACTTGATTGCTAGAAGTTGTGCAACCCACGACTGATAAGTGGGAAGGTGCTCCACCTTCGCTTGGGGAGGTGCCCTACCTCCGCACAGTCTGGCCGAGGTTTTGGTTACTCGATTTTGTCGATGATAGTGAAGCACTGCTACTCTATCTTGCTCTGCCGGGGGCTTGCAGCGAGTTCTATCCAGTGTTGTAGTGCTCTCTTGCCCTGATTAATGTGCTGGTTTGGTATGGTTGTGTGCTTCATCCATAGTTCGAAAATTGTGCTCATTTCTGGCACTTCTGCTTCGTCGTTGCTCTCCTTGTTGATGATATCATCAAACCAAATGTCAGGTACGCTCAATGTTTCTGGCTTTCCCTCCTTCGAGGCTTCCTCCCTTCGATGGGCGTTGGATAGCGGTTGGGGTCCGGATGTGCTTCTATGGTGCCACCATTGACTCGAAGGGAGATCTGTGTTTCTTGTAATACTTTTGTTGGGCATGTTCCCTCGCTTTTAGTCCCCTTTCTGTTGTAGCAGTTCCTCTTTCCTTTGGGCTTCCTCCCCTCGTTGAATGTGGATGGTGACTCTTAGGGTGGCAGCAACGAGGCGTAGCTATGAGGAGTGGTGGGGCAATACAATGACCTTTGTGGAGCTAGCAAGTATGTTGTTTGGTTGCGATGCTTATGGAGGATGGTGGATCATTCTTTGGTCGTGCCAAGTCTTAGCCTTTGTCTTTGTGTGTTCTGTCTGTATAGGAGTTGTGTTTCTCTTTCCTGTCTTGTATTATCTATTCTATTTGTTGCTTTGTGTCTGTAACTGTTGATGTAATCCGTGGATTTGCCATACTTTTTTAATAAGAAGTTCAGGCCGGCATCTACCGCTGATTCCTCGAAAAAAAGTCCCTAAACTTGCACGACGGTGTTGTCTAGGTCCCAAACTTATGTTTTTTTATATTTTGCTCTCTAAACATACATGGTGGTGTCATCTAGGTCTCGAACTCAAAAATGTTAATATTTGACCCTGTAATTCATCCTGGTGATAAAAAAAAAGTGTGCAGTCAACTCTTGTCCGTGGCGTCAATCCCTAACCTTGTTCTTGTTTTAATTGCCATGCTCTTCTCAATCTCCAGTCGCTGAGGTCAAATTTCTGCTACTTGTGTTCACCTTTCACTGCCGTTGAGTTATCTAACTATTTGGGTGATGCTCCCTCTAATTATTTACAACCGCAAGATGGTAGTTATTGTATCATAATGTAAAAAATGTTAAGTTTAGAATCTAGATGACACCACCGTGCAAGTTTAGTGACCTAAATATTAAAATAAGTCATTTGTTTGGGTTATAGATGACACCACCGTATAAGTTGAGAGACTCAAATATGAAAAATCCAGAGTCTAAGAACTAGATGACAATGTCGCTCAAGTTTAGAGACTTAAATATCACCGCCGTATACCTACCTCTACCTCTGGCAGATGGGGTTTGATTGGCCTTTTTTTTGCGACCAGGGGTTTGATTGGCTTTGAATGGGCAAAATAATAGAGACACAACTTAGGCCATGTTTGTTTCCCGCGCGCTAAACTTTAACGCCGTCAAATCGAATATAAATATGTTAATTATGAGTATTAAATATAAATTAATTTAAAAACTCATTACATAAACGAGAAGTAATTTACGAGACGAATCTATTACAGTAAACGTATGGTAATTATGTATTAATTATAGTGAAATTAGGCTTGTTAGGTTCGTCTCGCGAAATAGATATGACTTATATAATTAGTTTTATAATTAATTTATGTTTAATACATCTAATTATTATTTATTTAAAGCGCTAAACTTTAGCGCATGAAACCAAACACCACCTTAATTTTTCGATCCCAAAGGAGATAGGGTCAAAAGGCCGAACCGCTCAAGTTTGTGCATGGCAGCGGATGTTTACATGATGCTGAGTGCGCGATTGTGATCCTGCACATCTTTAATGCATAGAACAAAGCTGTATACTTTTCAAATCCAACTATCATATTTTATTTTTTGTGATCGGAACCTTGTGTTTATTTTTGTAAGATATTTAAAACAACATTACACTTGACTATGCTTGGGCGATATTTTTGTAGAAGATATGAAGCAATAATATTTTGGCAAAATTTGATTGGGACACCATTATTTTACGAAATTGATCGCAACACACCGTCATCTTTTTAATTGATTAGATATCATTACAAAATCAAGATAATTTGTCAGAACACACCATACTACTCCCTCCGTCCCAAGATATAAGGCGCGGTCAAACTTGGCACAGTCTCCCATATTAACGTTTGACTCTTAATATCTCCAATACTATAATGATTGTAGCAACAAAATCATAGTTATATAAAAGTACATTTCAATACAAATCTAATGGTATTATTTTTGTTAGATAAAGTTTTTATTACGAAAGATTAACTATAGGTCAAAACTTTTAAAGTTTGAATCTTGAATTGCGTGCGCGCCTTATATTGTGGGACGGAGGGAGTATTAAAATAATATTTTTTCTAATTTGAGAAGGGAAGGATGCTGGAAAAAGTCGTTTTAGCCCTCCTTCGAAGTGGGGCCATATGTCATGCGTGCGTGCTTGTACGTGTACCCGCAGGAGACTTCCCTCAAGTGCGGCGGCGTGGTATTCCCAAAAAAAAAAAGGTGCGGCGGCGTGGTGCTGGGCACTGCCATCCACCACGCGGCGATGGACGGCGTAGGCGCGTTCAGTTCATCCGGACGTGGGCGGCTCTGGCGCGCGGCGGCCCCGGCGGCGCCGACGCGTGAGTGCCGCCACCGCTCCACGACCGGAACCTCCTCCGCGTGCGGCGCCCGCCGCACCCGACCTCGGACCACTCCGCCTGCTCCCTAGCCTTCCTCGGCGGCCGCTCGCCCCGCCCATTCTTCACCCGCGTCTATCTACCCCGTCTCCCCCGAGTTCCTCGCCGAGCTCAAGTCCCGGTGCGGCGGCGCGTCGACGTCCACGTACTGCGTCGTCGCCGTGCACCTCTGCCGCTGCGTCTGCGCCGGGCTCGGACACCCGCCTCGGGCTGTCGGCCAACATCCGCCACCGCCTGTGTCCGTCGGACTTCTTTGGCAACGCCGTCATGCGAAGGTCCGGTCTTGCAGCCGCCATGGATGCAGCTTGGGAGCGTCCACTGCGTAGGCTGTGCGTAGGAAGAAGATATAACTGACAGGTGGGGCTCACTTCACTCGAGGGCAAAGAGACTTTTTCCGTCTTTTCTCTCTCTTTAAATTTAAATTAAGGCTGTGTTTGGATCGAACTAAAGTTTAGTTACTCAAATAAGTGACAATTAGTAGCATTAAACATAAATTAATTATAAAACTAATTACATAAGTCATATCTCCGCGAGACGAACCTAATAAGTCTAAATTAACCTATAATTAGTATATAATTATTAAATTATTACTGTAGCATTATATTGTCTAATCATGGACTAATTAGGCTTAAAAGATTCGTATCGTAAATTAGTCCCTGCTTATGTAATGCATTTTGTAATTAATCTATATTTAATACTTCTAATTAGCATTCTTTAATTCGATGTGACGGGACTACAACTTTAGTCCCGGTAACCAAACACCCCCTAAAGAAAATAATATTATAATCGCCGCGGTGTTCTACAGCAAATGATCATGATTTTGTAATAGTTCTAGACCAATTTCATCATTTACGTTGTGTTTTAACTAATTCAAAAAAAAGTTAAATGTTCATAACAAAATTTGCCATCTTACTTTTGTCATCTTACCGACTCGCTCTCTTCCGGTATCGTAAGTTGTAACTACCCTCGAGTGCCTAACAGCTTGCCTCCATCCGCCTCCTAGCGCAGCACTATAGTATCAACACTGCCAGTCCGCCACGACGCACATTGTTCCTGGCAGGACGTGGTCGTAGGGTGACAGCCCTTCCTGCTTCCGTTCACCGGCTTCTGGCCTTCCACCCTAATATTTATGAAGAAGAATGCATCATAGATGTTAATGTTTTATTGATAAATTTGATCAAATTTAAGATATTTAAATTTTTTAAGAAAAATTAGAATAACTAATAATATGAAACAAACATACTAGTAAGGTTGTTCGCACTCGTTATACTTTATTTTCACCCTCTACAAAATAGACTATAATGGTCATCGAGATTTTTACTCTATACTAATTATTCGTACACCCGTCATACTCTATATATCATCTATACCAACTACCCGCTAATGGAGCCCACATGTCAGATTTGTTTTCTTTTTTTCTCCCTCTCCTCCCCCCTCTCTCTCCCGCCCCTCCAGCCGCCCTCACCCCCCCCCCCCCCTTCCCTCTCCCCCACCGCGCCACCTCCCCTCCCCTCCCCCGTCGTCACCACCTTTCATCCCCACCCCTGCTGCCACCCCCTCTTGCTCCCGCCGCCGCCCCGCCCCGCCCTCCCCTCCCTTGCTCCCTTCGTCGGGGTTGTGTTGCACGACGCGGAGCAGCTAGTGGCATTGCCACGGTGCGACGCGTGGCGGAGGGCGGCGCCAGTGAGACCGAGTGCGCTGGCAGACGCCGTGGTGGCCGGCGTCGGGGGAGGGGCCGTGCGGCGCACGGAGCGGCGGCCGAAGCGCGCGGGTGGCTCCCGGGCAGCCGCATATGGCTGCCGCGGCGGGCGCGGGTGCATCCTGGCGACGGATGGTCACCCCCTCCCTCTCCGAGCACCGCATCCCCTGTCCTCCGCTGCCCCTTCCCTCCTCCCTTCCTCCCCCTCCCCCTCCCCCCCCCCTCCCCTGCAGCCGCCCCCTCCCCTCTCCCGCCGCGGCGGCCAAACACGGTAGCGGTCGAGCGTGACGGCGGGGTGTGAGCTGCTTCCCATCGGTGAGGGCCTGCGTCGACGGCGCCCCGTGCTCCCTCGTGTGTTGGTGCTGCTCCCTCCGTCCCGGCTGTCCCCTCCTCCCCATTGTGCAGATCTACGGCGGTGGGCAGTGGCGGTCATCCTCCCACGGCCAAGCCCTTCCCCATGCTAGCCCGGCTGAGCTTCTCCGCGGCTCAAAGGCGAGCCTCTCACGCGAGACAGTTGGGGCCGGATAGCATATACGGGGGATCCGCTGGAAATAGAGGAAGCAGAAACTCCAGCTGAGCCCACTCCCGCTGTCACACTGAGGTTCGCCATCTTTTTTTTATTTACCAGCATCCTCTACCTCCACTGCACCTTCTTCCTTCTCTTTCTTTGATAGAGACTCTATTCCTGTAGCCATTTTTATCCCTACTTCCTCCACATTACTCTCGGCCAGGACCTTGTCAACTAAGTTGTCAAGCACATTGTTCACTGAGATGTTCAAAATTGCCTATGCTTTCTTCTTTAAAAAAAAGCTGTGAATTGACTTTCACTCAGTACAAAGTATTCACGTTGCTTCCCCTATGATCATAGGGGATGTTAGAGTATATGTATTTGCATCCAAAGGATCCAATTGTTATGGTAGAATACGATAAGTTTTCATCGATCCATAGGGTTATTTGACATCCAAGCTAAAGCTATCATGTACTACCGCTACGCATGAGGTTAAATACAGATCATTCACAATTTTCATTATTTATCTTCAATCCGGTCATCATATGGCTTCTATATTTGAAACATATATACAAACGACACCCGACTCTGTGATTCTCGCGGTCTTATATAAGTCCATTTAAAACATTGTTGATATCAAGTAGAATATTCCAAATGTTATCTGCAGGGGAATACTTGCGAAGAGGTCTGGAGGCCCCCGCGGAAAAATAGGATCGGCCCCGCCGCATCGCCCCTGCGGCGAGACGGACGGCAGCCGGCCGTTCCTCTTCTCGCCGTTTCCTCCCTCACCACCATTCGAGTGAAACACCGAAAGCCCGGCAACCGTAAGGAAGACAACAGCGAGGTGACTGACCGGGCAGCGTGCTCACCGACGACAACTTCGTCCGCGTGAAGATGGCCGATTTCGGCCAATGACTCGTGGTACGGTGTGGACTCCAGCGATGGCGGTAGCAGTTAAACAGGCCGTACATGAAGGATCTTCGTCGGCAGTTGGCCACTAAATCATCTAGATCTAAGTTTTGAATTTGACAACCATATTAGATAGGGCAATGCTAGTGCTCGGACGTCCGATAAGAAACTTCCCATTGGATGCTACAGTAATTTGTCTGCAACATTCAAAAGCGTTGTTTGCAACATCAAAACTTAACGTTGAAATATCAAAAATCAGGTTGCAACCTAAAAAATCATGATTAACTATCCGTTGATGATATAGAAAAAAACCCGCCGCAACATACTTTTCATGTTCATGTAACATTCAAATCCATCCAAAACATCCCAATAAAAATACAATATTCGAATTAAACGTTCGCAACACTTATGTAAAACATTTACAATATAGTAACGTCTAGATCTACTGTACAACATCTACACGAAAACAATTACAATATTTTTCTAAAAGATCTGAAACATTCGCCTGCAATGTGAAAAAAAACATGCCTGCTGCCTGCCATTAACACCGCCCGGAGCTCCTCCGTCGGACAGCGCCGGGGAAACCGCAGGGAGGCCGCACGCTAGCTCCTGGCCCAACAGCTTGCTCGCCTGCCCGGGCCGGTGGCCACCGGGGTTGCCGCGGAGAGCGGTGGCCACGCCGCCAGCGAGCTCTGCTGCTTCGCACCCGGCCGTACCACAGGCGGTGGAGGTAGGGGCGGTCTGCGCCGTCGGCGAGCTCCGCGGTCCCCACTCGACCGCATCGCCCCAAGCCGCGGGGAGCACCCGCCGGCGCCTACCCGCGCCCGGTGGAGAACGACAGGTGTGCCGTCACGGCCGCGCACGGGCCGCGCATGGCTGCGGGGGAGCGGCGGCGAACTCCCAGCGCGGTGGCCACACGGCAGGTGGCAGTCCCGCGCGGCTTGCACCGGTCGTGGGGGGACTCGGCCAGAATTCAAGCAGCTCCGCGGGAGGAGCAGCGGTCGGCGCTGGAGGAGCTCTGCAGGGAAGCAGCGGTGGTGCTGGAGCAGCTGCACAGGGGATCAGCGTCGGCGTTGGTGCAGCTCTGCAGGGGAGCAGCAGCAGCAGCGAACGCACCTGGCTCCCCCCGGTGGCAGGGGAGCGCGGCCGGCACTCAAGCAGTTTCGCTGGGGACGGAGCATGGCGAAGAAACAGAGAGCAGAGAGATGTGGTGCGTTTGGTGGAGAGTCACGTTGGGATAGGACAGAGTTATCCCTTGTTTTTAGATGAGATAATCTCTCATCGTGTTTGGTTGAAGGGATAGGACGGTCTCAGTTTAGTGTTTGGTTCGAGAGATCATCTCATCCCAAAATGAACAGTGTTTGTGTTCCGTTAGTCATAGGCCCACTCGTCAGCCACACAGACTGTAGGGCCCGTTTGTCAGTTCGCAGGGAGAGAAGGACGAAGTCTGTTCGTGAACCTCGTCGCCCACACTTCTGTTGCGCCTCGACGCTCCACCACTGTCGCTCGCCGGCGACGAGCCGCGCACGCCGCTCTGCCAGGCCGCTCGCGACAAGCCGCCCACGTCGCTCCGCCGGGCCGCTCGAGCCGCCGCCGCCGCTTGAGCCGCGCCACGCCCGCGGTCCGCGCCCGCCGCCGCCCGCTCGCCCGCGCTGGTGGAAAACGGCACTCTCACGTCGTTCTCATGGGACGAATCCATCCACCTCCGTCTCTCCGATTTTGAGGGATGGACTCATCCAGTATCTTCAGGAGACATGCTATCCGCGTCAACACAATCCATCCAATCAAACACCTCCAAAAGAAGGATGGACTCATCACATCCCTCGTTCGTCCCATCCCATCCACCCAACCAAACACACCCTTAGACAAGGATGTGGATGAGTAAATCAATGTGTCCGGTGGGCCTCGCTCGGTGGATGGGAGGAGTCGGTCTGTTACGTGTAAGGAGATAATGTTTCAGATGATATATGGACAAGAAGCTGCCACATAACTGTCCGAAGTGAAGATGTGTGTCCGGACGCCCGCGTCGAAGCATTACCATATTGGTAAATTATGTTCACGATATTTCCTTTATAAATGGTTAGTACTTTTCATACGATCCCAGATATATCACATTGGCGTTGAGTTACGACATCGCGTGCTCCGAAGCGGATCCTATGGACTTTATGCGTGTGATTATTGGTCATTTCGTAGTATAGTCTTCGTGAGATGATGAGACATTGCGGCCGATCATAGTTGGCTAAGGCTGGGTAATATGGTAGTATTAGCTTAGAAAGGAGAAGGAAGATGAGGCAACACTGTAGAGCCACGCTTTGGGTATTGATTTCTCGGCTCCCGAGAGAAATCTTTACGTCTGACTTTAATTGGTTGTATCTAGCAATGATCTTGTTAAAGTCATTGTTTGGGGCTCCACGAATCGTTCTCTAAGGTGAAAACCGATGGTCTGGTCTTGATTGGTTGGACCATGGCAACGATAGTGCGTGTGCGTGCCATTTTCTTATTGAAGACGTTGCTTTTTAGAGTGACTTTTTCGTAGCCCAGGTGTTTGATACGATGACGTAAGTAACAGAAGATTAAGTCGTGTGTTGTTTTTTTTACGTCTAGATATACGTGGCCATATCTATTTTCTTTTTTATTTTTGACTGTATGAATCCTAGCTATGCAGAGACCGGAAATAGTCTTAACATATTTGTATCATCTTGATTGATGTATCTGTCTAAGATTAATAAAAATTTTCTGATGAAAAAAAAACTTACGAAGAGAACGTACGTTTTAGGTTTGTACAGCATTAACGGTTTTGTCTCTTTAGTGGTGATTGATCGATCTGCATGAACGAGCTTCTGCACACCAGCTCTAGGGTCTAAAAGAGCTGGCTAGCGTTCGATCGAGATCAGACAAGAGCTTAATTAGGACAATTAACTGTGAATAATACTTAGCATCTCGATCTCTCTTTCTACGTCAGGTCTCTAACGTCTATATCCCTATCGGCCATGAGGACGTACGTATACGTACATATACTGCTGCATATATACGTCGATGTGTACACAATTGCATACCGGTGACCTGTGGGATCAGCGATGTCTCTGAGCAGTAACATATCCGGAGTTCCGGGCATGGCTTGAAGCCACGTCAACATCCCGGACACCCACGCCCGCCCGGAATCGTATCGGTTTCTCGCTGTGGATTTTTGGGCCTGGCGTGCAATTGGGCCAGGTATTGCATTGCCCGCTCATCTTGGCCCATTGCCCGCTCTCTTCCTCCCCCCGCGTGGCCGCGTTTGACGGACGACCGCAACATTTAGTGCCGTATCGGTTTACGAGGCTCCGGGAAGCAGCGTCAAATAAGCCCGACGCAGCCCACCCATCGGGGTTGGGAGGAGGGGGCGGCCTGAGCCCACGTTGATAAAAGGGCCCGGGATTGGTTGGAGTTAGAGGTGGGCTCTCCTAGCCCATCTCAAAGACGATGACACCCGAAATTCTGGGGGGCCCCTCCCCACGAGCTTGTTGGGCTCCTGACCGAGGCAATGCCACCTACGCACCCCGGGGTTCGACGGCGAACTAGCTTCCCGCCCCCCGGCAACACACTGTACTAAATAATGGCTTGTCTCGGCCACAGCCTTCGGGTTGAGGAGCCTTGCTCGGCGGGGCAACGTAGGACTCGACCAAGCCCCTCCTCAACCCCAATTTTTTGTTTTTTCTATCTAAATTGAATGCACTTTTGCATGTTTCTAACCCTGGCAAATTTTGTATCGTCTGCACTCTGGCTAATCAGAATTGCTGCCTGTATCGTTCTAGCTAAATTGTTGCCGCTGTATTTTGCAATTGATGCTCACAATGCATGCACCATGCAGGACACGTACGACACAAGAACAACATGCACCCTTTAGTGATTTCACTTTGAATCTATCTCAGAATAAGGCGAAGATCCTTACAGCTGGCGGCTTCAGGAAAGCGAAACTAGTGCTTAAGAAAACGCTGCAACCCCACATGATCGAGATGTATCTATCGCGATCGTTCTAGCTAGATACTTAATTATAACACTTATTAGGACTGTTTGTATAGTACGTGCATGCGTTCATAACGAACAAGTTGAAATGCTAACTGCATGAGGAACCTATATATAGAAAGGGATCGGGAGATAAAACGCATCGATGCATAATTGTCTGGCCGAACTAATAAAACCCTAAAGCCTAACTAAACTTCATGGAAGTGCATTATTAGTAACCTACCTCCCATGCATGCACAAACAATAGATCGATATCCAGCTAGGTATAGAGAAGCATGCATAGTTGCTCACTCATCTGCAGTGCACCCAATTTGCAACGAGTAGCACGAAGAGAAGCTGCAGGAATGTCCAACTATGCCACTGGGCCCACTGCAGATGAGTGAGCAGGCCTTTTGGGCCAATACGAGTGGTAAGATCTCTCTCCCTTTCTTTTGGGCCGCGAAGGAGATCTAATACTAGTTCAAGACTGAATTTAGCCTGCTAATTAATTGGGTTTCTTAGTGTTGGCCCAGGATCGTAAGTTTCCGGACTATGGCTGTCAGTCTCTGGACAGTGGGGTCTGCATGGCAGTGGCAGGTCAGGCTAAAAGAAGCACTCAAAAAGTCTACGAGGCTTTTCCAACAGAAGTGCAGTGCAGCGAAGAGCATATTCCCTTCTTCTCCGTTGCTTTTCGTATCGTTGAAACATTAGGTGTATAGAAAAATGATATAATTCTTTTTGGAAAAAACGATATAATTATATAATTGAAGCGCCATATCCGTTTGACCGTTTCTTCGGCCCTTGGAATTCGGACCGGGATACCAACACATGATCCTCGCGCGGTTGGCTGGTAGTCCAATGATAGGACGGTCCAGTGGGACGTTACTCACCAGGGTTTAAATCCTGGTGCTCGCACCTTGTTTTGGGATTTTTCCAGGATTTACCGTCGTTATGCGTTAAGTGGTAAGCGGCGTTCCTGTCGACAACGAGGCGTCAATGATGACTTCAGGAATCTCCAGATCTACCAGGTGCTCAATCTTTCGAAGGTGTTCATAGGGTTAGGGTTTGCGTACGTGTATTTATAGAGGTGAGTGTGCGTGTATGTGTGAGCGTCTGCATTGTATCGTGTAATTTAAAAAAAAACGCATGATCCTCGCACTCGCTCTCTTTTCCATTCCGCCACTGCCACTGCCATCGCGTCGTCGATGACACCATCGTTCAGCGTATCCGTCGATGGCCTCTCTTCCCTTTTTCCTAGCGCCTTTGACTTGGCCGGCCGAGCGTGACCTTGACAGGTCGCCGCTTGTTACCAACGTTCTAGACTCCGCTAGCTTCTCTTTGGCCTCTTTCGTGTTTGACTTTGGACCGGCTGGTCGGTTTAATTTGCTGATCGGAGCTATAGAAGTTACAAAAAAAAAACTAAGCTCCATTACCATTGCATTCCTCTACTGCTTGGAGGTAGTAGTAGTTGCAACCACTTTGTAGAGCACCAGCACGTGTTAAGCACCGGCGTCTCTTTCAGAACAAAAAAAAAGAGCATCGGTGTCTCCTGTCCGTATTACGTGGCACGGCCAGAAAAAGGCAGCCGGGTTAGAGGTCACTGTTCAGCTCGCGAGCACCGGCCAGCATCTGGGACTCTGATCTCTGGAGGTGGTGGTTTAGCTTTAGCGACGCTTTGATTGATTGTTTGGGCTAGCACTAGCAGCATCGCAGCAGTCGAGAGGGCGCCGCGGATATTCGATTCCCTCTCGGTAGTAGGAGGAGGCCGAGTACACCGCACCGCACCGCGACGCCGTCGCCGCCTCCCCCATCGCTCGCTTGCTCCGCCGCCTCCCGCCATGTCCGGCGCGGCGGTCCAGGCGGTGGAGCCACGCCCGTCAGCGGCCGCGGCGGCGGCGGCGGCTCGGCGCGGCGCGGGAGGCGGCGACGATGGAGCACGTGCTGCTGGCGCTGCGGGAGACGGAGGCGGAGCGGGAGGCGCGGATCCGCGCCGCCTTCGCCTTCTTCGACGCCGCGGGGCGGGGACACCTCGACCACGCGCAGATCGTCGCGGGGCTCGCCGCGCTGCGGGTCCCCTCCCCCGCCGGGGCGGAGGAGGCGGGAGGGCGCGGCGGCGGGGTCGAGGACTACGCGCGCGCGCTGCTCCGCGCCTGCGACCGGGACCGCGACGGCCGCGTCGGGTACGACGACTTCCGGAGGTACATGGACGACAAGGAGCTCTAGCTCTACCGCATCTTCCAGGCCATCGACGTCGAGCACAACGGCTGCATCCTGCCCGAGGAGCTCTGGCACGCGCTCGTCAAGGCTGGTAACCGCAATGCCGACGCTCCTGCCCTCCTTCCTTCGTCCACTGATTCCACTAGCGTAGCATTTCGGGTGCTTGTGTCGATTGGAGATCTAATGTACCTGACAACTGTGATAAGCTTATTCAGCAGTACTTCTGTGTTCTTTGTTGCTGGTAGTGGTGGAAGCAAAATCATAATCCAATACATATCTGTGCAGCTGTGCTGCAGTATCCCTAATCTAGGTACCCAAGTTTAAATTTGGCAACTGGTGTAAAAAAATGCAATGTGGTATGTCGATGGATACATCAAGTAAGGTGGTGCTTTGCTTTTGGTGAAAACAGTTACTCAACTTTTGGGATGAAGGCCATGGGCCTCCTTGAAATGGTAAATGAAGATAATGACCTTCCATAATTTGGTAACTTTTACAAATTTGGTAACCAGGATTCAACATAAAGTATTGATGCAGACATACTGTATGGTGATAGTTTCTTTTTGAGGTATATAAGTTACTCAGTTGTCTCGGTGCTCAACTCTAGCCGTTAGTATTAGAGTGGATAAGTTCAGGGTTTCGTAGTGTTGAAATTCGTTATTATGTTTTCTTATTATGTCAGCTCTGAGAAAGATAGTCCATTTTTTGACATGTGAAATGTAGCTGGGTACTCTGATAAACTTAGTTCAGTTTTGTCTTTTTCTAGTGGTGGAAGCTATATTGTTTCCTTGGGAAATGAAAGCATAAGCATAGAGGCTGGCTATTGAGCTTTATGGCTTGGATAAGTTTAGGCAGTGCTAATGTAAAAGTTCTATGATTGACTGCTGCTAACATCTGTGGGAAGATTGGTCCCATTGGGTGCCGTGAGAAATGTATCACAATATAGTTCTGATTGTTGGATCATAAAACTTCATTTTAGAATTGCAATCAGTTTAACTGTATCAAAAGTTTTAATCAGTTCCTATATCTTAAAATCCTGTGTAGTGATGTATATCTAGTGATGTATATCTTGTTACCACAGTCATAAAATACTAAAAGGATCATGTGTAAGTTGTGTATATCTGGCTAACATATGTGGGCCTAACTTTCTAGTTCACCATTTTGGAAATAGCAAATAATTGCTTGTAGCTGAATTTTGTTTTAGCTTTGAAAATGCAGTAGGCTGGTTGTCGGCTACACGTGTGGAAATGTAAATAGTTGTGTTTCTAGTCACTGATGTCTTACAAGTAATATCAGTTTAATGTTTGCAGGTATAGAAATCAGTGATGAAGAGCTTGCAAGATTTGTTGAGCATGTGGATAAGGACAATGATGGTATTATTACTTTTGAGGAATGGAGAGATTTTCTTTTGCTTTACCCTCATGAAGCAACCATTGAAAACATCTATCATCACTGGGAAAGAGTCTGCCTTGTCGATATAGGTGAGCAGGCTGCTATACCAGAAGGAATAAGTAAACATGTGAGTGCAAGCAAATATCTGATTGCAGGAGGCATTGCTGGTGCAGCATCTCGTACTACAACAGCACCTCTTGATCGCCTCAAAGTTAATATGAAAGTGCAAACAAACCATACTACAGTTGCACATGCAGTTAAGGGTATATGGAGAGAGGGCGGTCTGCTGGGCTTTTTCAGAGGGAATGGATTGAATGTGGTAAAAGTTGCTCCAGAAAGTGCTATAAGATTCTACACCTATGAAATGCTTAAAGAATACATAATGAAAAGTAAAGGAGAAAATAAGAGTGACATTGGTACTTCTGGACGTCTCATGGCTGGTGGTTTGGCAGGCGCTGTCGCACAGACAGCAATTTATCCCATTGATTTAGTGAAGACTCGTCTACAGACTTATGAAGGTGGCAGAATTCCTAGCCTTGGTGCACTATCAAGGGATATATGGATACACGAAGGTCCTCGAGCGTTCTACAGAGGCCTTGTTCCATCATTGATTGGCATGGTCCCTTATGCTGGAATTGATCTTACTGTTTATGAGACACTGAAAGAAATGTCCAAGACATATGTCCTCAAGGACAGCGGTACACTTCTACCAGAATTTGTTCACGCTTCCACCCTTTTACTTCTCAACTGGTATCACTAAATCATGATTTTCTGATGTAGATCCTGGCCCTTTAGTACAATTGGGCTGTGGAACAGTGTCTGGAGCGCTAGGAGCAACATGTGTTTATCCTTTACAAGTCATAAGAACAAGGTGAGCAGTAGATTTTGTTGATAGAGATGTATACTTGTACAACCATGGAGATCTGTCCCTCACACATACCCACACAAACCTTTTCATTAATGATACTTACAGAATGCAAGCTCAGCCAGCCAATTCAGAGGATCCATATAGAGGAATGACTGATTGTTTTCGGAGAACACTACAGCGTGAGGGAATTTCTGGATTTTACAAAGGGCTTATACCAAATCTTCTTAAAGTGGTGCCAGCTGCAAGTATTACCTATCTTTTTTATGAGACGATGAAGAAAAGTCTCTCCCTAGATTAAATGGTTTTGTAGGTTTAGCGTACCAGTGACTGACTGTAGAGATAGTATTGAGGCATGCCATTCCTGGTTGAGTAGGTGCTAACATAACATCTGAAGTGTGAGATAGTATTTTGCAAGTAAAAACAGGGCATTCTCCTTGACAGAAATAAAAAGGTGATATCTGTCAGATCATCAAGGGTCCATACTGGAATAAAGGTAGCTGCTACAAGTATTTCTTTTTATGCCTTTTCTTCTGCTTATATCCCATGATCCTATATGATATTATGTTACTTTTAGTCTGCACTTAAAAAACTTCTTGATCAACCATAGCATGAATTCATAAAGGGGTTTGTGAATAGGAGAATTGCTTTCGGGATTTCTTGGATTTTATTTGGGAATCTGATTTAATTGTAGTTATTTGTATCTAATCACACAGATGACAGAAGGCATTACAACTAGATTGTATCATACTGTACTTGACAGTGACTAGTTAATCCACGTTTACCAGGGGATGGTTGAATTTTTCTAATTGTTAATTTAGTATGTCATAACAAACTATGCATATTTCGTCAATCGTGAAGCATTTGCCCTTGGAGTCTGTACTAGCAACCTTTTTTTCATTTTGAAGTGAGAACAAAATTATTCTAGCAGCTCGATTCAGTCGAAGCAACTTTGACATCAATGCATCATAGTTGGGCCAGCATTGCTTCGTTAGAATGATATTATCCTACGATTGGAACAGTGTCAAATAGGCTGCATGTTCATTATTTGGCTAGGTAAAACTATCTTTTGTTCGCAATGTTGTAGGAAACTGACTTCATAATACACTTTCCCATGTATCATCTAGATTCTTCAGGTTAATGTTTCCCATGCACCACCCAAAAGACTGCATCACCATACATCCAAGTAACTTCTATCTTTTGACAGTGCTTTCTCATGTTTCAGTGTACAGGGGGCATCACCGGCACATAGTTAGCTGATGAGGCAATTTTGCTCATACAATTTGTGACCGTTACAGCTGAGCATTGTTCAACTTACTCCGACTGCTTGTGCTTCTGAGCTTTTGACAAGCTGTGTGACCTTTGCTGACCCAGCAGTTGCCCGCATAAAAGGGCTGCCTATTTATTTGTGTTTACCATGCATGTTCAGTGATTCATCGACATGACCAACCAGTTATCTTCAGTGCGCAGCTCACAAAATCAGATACTCATTTGGGAAATGTAAGAGATGGTAAACTGATGCCTGTTCATAAACCACCATTGGTACCAAGAGACCGATGCAGATTGGTTGTGGGGAAAATGTTTCTTCCAATGGTATTGCTGACTTTATCCTTTTCATCAGCCCATGATCCTGAAATTGCATCGCAGAGCATGTACGCTTCTGAAATTACTGTATGCACGGGAGACCCACGAGGTTGCTGCTTTGCTATCCGTAGATGTCATTATACCGTATATGCTAATCGAGTCATATTCAGATGTCGTCCGGTCTGGTCTCGTCTGCTTCAGGGTCAGGGATCAGACAAAGTTCTTTCAAGGATCCAACTGGAGATGTCGACAGGAACTTCCTCGACGCGTTTGGTACTCCAAGAGCGGAGGAGCGGAAATCCAAAGTCTGACACGGGGAAAGAAACAGATGGCGATGGCGCCACGCGAGCCCCATCAGAATCGCGATCTCGGCCCACACGAGTACACCTGCCAGCCGTTCTTGGTCAGACGCCTCCGGGTCGAATCTGGCGAGGTTGGAGTTGGACTCCGAGTCAAGAGAATGGTTTGGGTTGAAACCGGTTTTTATGATTTGGTTTTCTAATTGGATTAATTGGTTTGGTGTATAATGGGTCGAGATATCTAGTGGTTTGGTTTGGTTTGGTTTGATTTAACAATTATAATGGTTTAAACTAGTTTGGATCAGTTCGGAATTAGTTTGACTAGAACTAAACATTGCGTTCACATTATGAAATTTTAGCGAACTTGATTGAAATTTATTGCAAGTGACTCAAAATGACAGTCGACTACTTTGTATAAAATTATGGGATGAGATCGACATGTGGGCCCCACGTCAAAAGCTGGACCATAAAACTTAAACCTCGCGTTCACACTGTAAAATTTTAGCGAATTTGACTGAAATTTGTTGCAAATGACTCAAAACAACGATCGGCTACTTTGTGCAAAATTACGTGATGAGATCCACATGTGGGCCCCACGTCAAAAGTCGTACCCTAAAACTTACACCTCGCGTTCACACTATAAAATTTTAGCGAATTTGGCTGAAATTTGTTGCAAATGACTCTCAACGACGGTCGGCTACTTTGTGCAAAATTATGTTATGAGATCCACATGTGGGCCCCACGTCAAAAGTCGGACCCTAAAACTAAAATCTCGCGTTCACACTATAAAATTTTAGCGAATTTTACTGAAATTTATTGGTGATGTCTCAGAATAAGAGTTAGCTACTCTGTGCAAATTGGTTGAACTATATCAATATATGGGCCCCACACCATAGGACATATCATTATTACGAGTAGTTAGTGAAAACCGGTTTCAATATTTGGGTTGAAACCAATTATTTTGGTTTGGTTAGGAGAGAAAAGTTAAATGGTTTGGATTGGTTCGGTTCGAATGCTAAGTGGATGAGATTGGATTGATTCGTAAATACGTTAGAATTAGTATGGATGAGCGTGGATTTGGTTTGGTTCCTGAACCATTCTCACCTTGAACTCCGAGACGGCTAGACGAACCTCACCGGTGATCCCTGACGGCGACGGCGCAGGCAGCCCAGGACATGTACGTGGCGGCTCCACCCGCTGTCGACGGGCGCTACCCGCCGGACCCTCGCCGACACCTGGGCTCCACCTGCTGGACAGGCAAGCACAGGCCCAGACCGACCGCGCTGCATGCTGGCGTAGCGCATGCGTATCCGCCGCGTGCGCGCCTCTCGCCTCGGCGTCGTACACGTGTGCCGAAGCATTTTCTGGGCGGTGCGTCGCTGCCGAATCCGGCAGATCAGGTCAGGACCTATTGCCGAGGCAGGTTGCGGTCACCCTCGTCCCGTGCCAGGAACGACGTCGCCGGGACAGGTGGGGCGCAGAGCCGCTGCCGACCGAACCTCGCCGGGGACACGTGGAGCCGCGCGGCTCGAGGACCTTGTACATCCTCCAAATGGGCAAATCTCTCTCTCTCTCTCTCTCTCTCTGCCCCCGGCCTCCCCGCGACAAGTGTCCCGACCGCGACGGCGACGGCTCTCCAGCGGGCGGTGGCAACTGCCGTCACTTGGGTGGCCTCGCCGGAGCCGAGCCGTGCCTCGGGGCAGGGCCGAAAGCGCCGCGGAAAGGAGACGATGACGGGACGCGGGATCAGCTAGGCCGCCGATTTCCATTTCCCGCCGACGTCGCTAGGCCGGTTGGCCAGGGCCCCCGCCTACGGCTGGATACACTACTACCAGAATCCTTCACATCCGCCCGCCTCCTCCGCCTCGGTCATTTTTGGACCCGGTGCTGATGGAGCTTCAGCACCGGGTCCAACGGCTAGGAGCGGGGGCGGCGCGGAGGTGTGTCAGGGCGGACACATTAGCACCGGGTCGTGGCAAGACCCGGTGCTAATGCGCCCCCTTTAGCACCGGGTGCAGCCACGACCCGGTGCTAATGTGCCCGAGGCCTTTAGCACCGGATCGTGGCTGCACCCGGTGCTAAAGGGTGAACATTAGCACCGGGTCTTGCCACGACCCGGTGCTAATGTGTTTGAATATAGGGGCTTCCTCCTCCCCCGCCCGAGCTAGCTGAACACTTAGCCGCTGTGTTCATGCTGCTCGGCCGTGGGAGGGGAGGTGCTGCCCAATTTTTTTTCAAAATTTGTGAAGAATCTACTCATCTAAGGAGCACTACAAGGTACACTCTTTCATTCTCTAATGTTTTATTTAGCTTGTAATCCTTCTATGATTTAGAAATAGAGGGATTTGTGAATCAAAGTAAAGCTAGCTAGAGAGAGCTTGTGTTCTTGGAGGAGAGAGCTTGAGTTCATGGTGGAGAGAGTGTTCATGTTGTGTTTTAAATGGAGAGAGAAGGCAAACTAGTTAGTACTTTGTTTTGTATGACTTGTGAATAGTTATAAGGCTTATAGTAATGTAGTTTTAGAAATTACTAGAAAATCAATATAAAATGCTAGAAAATCTTATAAATTACTAGAAAATCTTATAAATTACTAGAAAATCAATATAAAATGCTAGAAAATCTTATAAATTAATAGAAAATCTTATAAATTACTAGAAAATCAATATAAAATGCTAGAAAATCTTATAAATTAATAGAAAATCTTATAAATCTTATAAGGCTTATAGTAATGTTATATTTAATGAATATAGTAATGTAGTTTTAGAAATTTATTTATATAATGGAATATATATTATAATTTGTATTTATTTATATATTAAATTTTTTTATCTTTAAATTGTATTGTATATTTGTTATTGGTTAATAATGCAGATGAATAGACAATGGATGTACGGGGACCCCCACGCTCAGGCGTTCCGTGATGGCCTTAGGACGTTTCTCGATGCCGCCGAGGCTAACAGGACGCCGTCCGGTTTCATGTTCTGCCCATGCACCCATTGTAAAAATATACAATCGTACAAACAAAGAGGTTGTCTTCAAGTGCATTTGATGAGGCACGGTTTCATGAGGAATTATTCTGTTTGGACGAAGCACGGTGAAAGAGGAATTCTAATGGATGAAGAAGACGAGGCCGATGACGACATTCCGTTATTGGCTCAATACTACGGTTCCTTTGCATATGCTGCAATGGGTGATGCCGATGAGGAAGATGTTGCTCGGGAAGGCGATGCTCAGGAAGAGGTTGCTCAGGAAAATGAACCTACTGATGGGCTTGGGCAAATGTTGCGTGATGCCGAGAAAGACTGCGGCAATGATAAGGAACTGAAAAAGATACAGCGCATGTTGCAGGACCACAAGACTGACCTGTACCCAGATTGCAAAGAGGGGCTAAAGAAGTTGGGTAGCACACTTGAACTTCTGCAGTGGAAGGCAGCAAATGGTGTTACTGATAAGGGTTTCGAGGAGCTACTGAAACTCGTAAAGAAGATTCTTCCAGAGGGTAACACATTGCCATCGACGACGTATCAAGCAAAACGTGTTGTTTGCCCTCTCGGTTTGGAGGTGCAGAAGATACATGCGTGTCCTAATGACTGTATCCTCTATCGCGGACAGTACGAACACTTGGATCGTTGTCCGGTTTGCACCTGCGCGCGATACAAGATCAGGCGGGACGACCCTGGTGATGTTGGGGGAGAGCGTTCTAAGAAAAAAATCCCTGCGAAGGTGATGTGGTATTTCCCTCTGATACCCCGTCTGAAGCGTTTGTTCAGGAACAAAGACCATGCCAAACTGATGCGCTGGCACAAAGAAGAACGTAAGCAGGATGGCATGTTGAGACACCCCGCCGATGGATCCCAGTGGAGGAACATCGACAGAGCATTCCCAGAGTTTGATGCTGATGCGAGGAATGTTAGGCTTGGTTTAAGTACCGATGGCATGAACCCTTTTGGTGAAATGAGCAGTAGTCATAGCACTTGGCCCGTGACTGTTTGTATCTACAACCTACCCCCCTGGCTCTGCATGAAGCGGAAGTTCATTATGATGCCAGTGCTCATCGAAGGCCCAAAGCAACCTGGCAACGACAACCTGGCAACGATCTTGACATTCCAAGGATACGACATCAATGGGTATACATTTTACACAAGAGCCCAGGACAAGAAAAGCACCAACCAAAACAGTGGTGTCCGGATCGACGCGACAGACACCAATGGCAATACAAACTCATACTATGGAATCATAGAGGAGATATGGGAACTAGAGTACGGACCTTTGAAGATCCCACTGTTCAAGTGCCAATGGGTGAAGCTGACTGGAGGAGGTGTTAAAGTTGAAGCGGACTATGGAATGACGTTAGTGGACCTAAGCAAGATTGGCTTTCTAGACGAACCGTTCGTCCTGGGCAAAGCTGTCACACAAGTTTTTTATGTGAAGGACATGGCTAGCAGACCGAAGAAAGGGGCGGATAAGAAAGGTGGGGGTAAGCAATTGGACCCATCACAAGACGAGCCAAAGCGTCATATAGTTCTTCCTGGAAAGAGAAAAATCGTAGGAGTTGAGGACAAGACGGATGAAGATTATGATATGCTCGATGGCCGGCCTCCATTCTCAGTGGCTGATGACCCAAGCATCCTGTTAGCGGCGGAGGAGACACCGTATCTACGGCGTGATCACAATCAAGGAACATTTGTAAAGAGGAAGTTTATTAGTGTCTGAGTAAACGATGATGCCATGTAATTTCTATTGATTTATAGGATTGTTTTTATTAATTCTAGCATTTTATATTGATTTTCTAGTAATTTATAAGATTTTCTAGTAATTTATAAGATTTTCTATTAATTTATAAGATTTTCTAGCATTTTATATTGATTTTCTAGTAATTTATAAGATTTTCTAGCATTTTATATTGATTTTCTAGCATTTTATATTGATTTTCTATTAATTTATAAGAGTTTCTATTAATTTATAAGACTTTCTAGCACTGACTGGGCCTAAGGGCCTTTAGCACCGGGTCGTGGCTGCACCCGGTGCTAAAGGCCACGACCGCGGCTGGCCACGTCACCGGGCGCACACGAGCCACGTCACTGGCCCGGTCGTGGCCTTTAGCACCGGGTCGTGGGTGCACCCGGTGCTAAAGGCCACGACAGGGCCGCGGGGGCCGTGCGGCGGCCGGCCACGTCACTGGGCGCACGCGAGCCATGTCACTGGCCCGGTCGTGGCCTTTAGCACCGGGTCGTGGCTGCACCCGGTGCTAAAGGCCACGCTGCGGCGGGGCCAAAGACCGGCCTGGCCACGGAGGCCGTGCGAGAGCTGGCCACGTCACCGAGCCACGTCACTGGATGAACAAGAACAATTTTACTTTTTAATCTCTGTATAAAAGTTGTAACTAGTCGTTCTCCCTCGTACAAACTTCAAAAAAGATCATTTTTCTTCCTAAAAATTCCTAAAATCATACTCTATCAAGTTATGAAACTTATTAATGTTATTATTTTGAAAAATCTTCTCGTGTTTGAACAATCCAAATTTTGAATTAAAAATGACAACTACAACCAAGGTTTTTTTCACACTAGGTGATGTCAAATCAAAAAGTGATGAATACCAAAGTTTCATATTTCATCATGATCTACAATCTTTATTTAGGTCATTTTGTCATTTTCAAAATGAGTAATAACATGTAGTAGAAATTTGACAAGTCTCTAACAAAGTTTTGGAAACTATGCGAGTGAATCTAGGATTAATGAACAATGTATATTACCACTTTCTCAAATGCAAAAATGACTTAAATAAAGATTGTAGATCTTGATGAGATATGAAATTTTGGTATTCATGACTTTTTCATCTGAGACCGTTCAATGTTCCAAAATCTTTCATTTAGTTATCAATTTTTGTAATTTATAAGATTTTCTAGTAATTTATAAGATTTTCTAGTAATTTATAAGATTTTCTAGTAAGTTATAAGATTTTCTAGTAATTTATAAGATTTTCTATTAATTTATAAGATTTTCTATTAATTTACAGGATTTTCTAGTAATTTACAAGATTTTCTATTAATTTATAAGATTTTCTAGTAATTTATAAGATTTTCTAGCATTTTATATTGATTTTCTAGTAATTTATAAGATTTTCTTATTTAATATATATTTTTAACAGGTATTAATAACTGAATTAAAACAAGTATTAATAACTATACATTAAAAACTATATTTATAAGATTCCCAAATAGTAGCCCCCGGTGCTAAAGGCCCGTTTGGAAACTGGGCGCCAAACGAAAAGTTGGGGCCTTTAGCACCGGGTTGATCTAAAATCCGGTGCTAAAGGCCCCCAATTTTCGTTTGGCGCCAGTTACGGGGCCTTTAGCACCGGGTGTAGAAGACCCGGTGCGAAAGGGGGGCCTTTAGCACCGGGTCGTGGCTGCACCCGGTGCTAAAGGCCTTCGTCTGGCGCACAGTTACGGCCTTTAGCACCGGGTGTAGAAGACCCGGTGCTAAAGGGCCTTTCGCACCGGGTGGTGGGAAGACCCGGTGCTAAAGGGGGGGCATTTAGCACCGGGTCTTCCCACCACCCGGTGCGAAAGGGCCTTTAGCACCGGGTCGTGGCTGCACCCGGTGCTAAATGCCCCGGACCTATATAGGCCGGGGACTTCTCTCCCCTCCCTCACTTCGCCCTCATTCCTCACAGAAACCGCCGCCTCGTCTCCTCAGCCGCTGCCGCCCGTCGTCCCCGCCGCCGTCGTCGTCCCCGCCGCCCGGCCGTGGTCACCCGTGGTCCCCGCCGCCGTCGTCGTCCTCGCGCCCACGCCGCTGCCGCCCGTGGTCCTCGCGCCCACGCCGCCGCCACCCGTGGTCCTCGCGCCCACGCCGCCGCCGCCCGTCGTCCCCGCCGCCGTCGTCGTCCCCGCGCCCGTCGTCCCCGCGCTACGCTAGTTGAAGTGAGTGCATGGGTTGGGAATGGTTGTTTTCCAATGAACAGGGAAACAGTGGCTGTAGGATTGGGATTGCTTTGGGTTTTATACCTAATACTAGTATGAAATTTATATTGGAAAATGCTTCATTTAAATGTATTGGAGATATTTACATTGAAATGTATATTGGAAATGTTATATGTTTGAAATGTATATTGGAAAATGCTTCATTTAAATGTATTGGAGATATTTACATTGAAATGTATATTGGAAATGTTATATGTTTGAAATGTATATTGGAAAATGCTTCATTTAAATGTATATTGGAAATGTTATATGTTTGAAATGTATATTGGAAAATGCTTCATTTAAATGTATTGGAGATATTTACATTGAAATGTATATTGGAAATGTTATATGTTTGAAATGTATATTGGAAAATGCTTCATTTAAATGTATATTGGAAATGTTATATGTTTGAAATGTATATTGGAAAATGCTTCATTTAAATGTATTGGAGATATTTACATTGAAATGTATATTGGAAATGTTATATGTTTGAAATGTATATTGGAAAATGCTTCATTTAAATGTATATTGGAAATGTTATATGTTTGAAATGTATATTGGAAAATGCTTCATTTAAATGTATTGGAGATATTTACATTGAAATGTATATTGGAAATGTTATATGTTTGAAATGTATATTGGAAAATGCTTCATTTAAATGTATTGGAGATATTTACATTGAAATGTATATTGGAAATGTTATATGTTTGAAATGTATATTGGAAAATGCTTCATTTAAATGTATTGGAGATATTTACATTGAAATGTATATTGGAAATGTTATATGTTTGAAATGTATATTGGAAAATGCTTCATTTAAATGTATTGGAGATATTTACATTGAAATGTATATTGGAAATGTTATATGTTTGAAATGTATATTGGAAAATGCTTCATTTAAATGTATATTGGAAATTCTATGTATATTAGAAATATATGTGCTTCATTTAAATGTATATTGGAAATGTTATATGTTTGTATAATGTATACTATCGAAAATGTTTATTATCGGAAATTCAATGGCGTACCCGAACCCATCGCGCACCCGAACCCCTTAGCGAATCCGTTTTTCGCGCACCGACCCCCTTAGCGAACCCTTAGCGAATCAATTCACACCGCGCACCCGAACCCCTTGGCGAATCCGTTTTTCACGCACCGACCCCCTTAGCGAAAATGTTAGAAATATTGGGAATATGTATGCTTTGTATATATTTCTTATCAATTATTTTTAATTCTATAGATGGCGGACAACAACAACAACGTCCCACCCATGCAAGAGGACAACAACACCCCTGTCCCACCCATGCAAGAGGACAACAACACCCCTGTCCCACCCATGCAAGAGGACAACAACACCACTATCCCACCCATGCAAGAGGACAACGACACGTTCTTTGCGAATCAACTTTTCAATATTGTAACCCAACCAATGTCCATGGATGATGTGTTGGGCATCATTGGAAGGGACGACAATGTCCAGGGCGACAATGTTGCAAGGGCCGAAGATGTTGAAGGGGCCGCAAATGTTCAGGGCGACAATGTTGCAAGGGCCGAAACTATTGAAGGAGCCAGTAGCGCGCCCTCGTCTAGTCAGGTGTGTATATAGATAACATAAATTTGTACTGTACATGTCAATTATGTATACCATCTCTATATCATCTCGTATATATGTAATTTGTGTAGGCCGCCTCTGCTAAGAAATCAAAACGATCGACCACGAAGAAGCTGAAGGATGTCAAGTTACACATCACCCGAGTGGAGGATGATGGGGAGCCAGTTGAGCCCCCAAAAGTGGCCAAGAAATTTGTATCTCAGTGCGGGGTAATTGTACGGGACAATGTGCCCATTAGTATCAGAAAATGGAAGTCCACGGACCCCACTGAGGAGTACGTGCTCCCCGATACAGAGAAGGAGATGCTATGGAGGGAATTAAAGGCAATATTCGACTGGCCTAGCACTCATGAAGCAGAACTGAGGGATTGGACAATGAAGAAGATGGCAGTTCTGTTTCAGGATTTCAAGAAGAAGTTGTACTCGCAATTTCTCAAAACCGGAGAGGCCCCGGATCCTGAGAAGTATAAGAAGATCACCAATGACGAGTGGGAAGCATTCATTGAGTACAAAACCTCAGAAGAGGGTGCAACGGCTAGCGCTAGAAACGCTGGAAACGCCGCAAATAAGAAGTACTCTCATAAGATGGGTTCGGGAGGTTACAAGGCAAGCATCGCTAAATGGGAGAAGATGGAAGAAGATCTATATGCTAGAGGCATCACTCCAGCGACACATGACTGGCCCACAAGGACCAAGCATTGGTACTATGGTCATGGAGGCACCCTAAGCCCAATCGACGGCTCCTTAGTTTTTCCCGAGGACTTGCGAGAACTAGCTCATCGTCTCCTCGATATCCTCAGGGCATCTGATAGGGGAGAATTTGTTGCCGATAGAGACAGAGATGAGCTAACCTATGCCTTAGGGAACAAGGAGCATCCTGGACGGACGCGCGGCGTAGGCACAAGCATCTCATGGAAGAAAGGTTTCCAAGAGCACGCCGCCACCTATAGGAGCCGTTCGAGGAAGAAGGCCGAATATGAGCAGAGGGTGAGGGACCTAGAGCAAACGGTTGCCGCCCAGGGCTCAAAGCTCCAAGAAATGGAGTCAGAGATGGAGCGACGGATGAAGGTAGCATGGCTGCAGATACAACAAGCCACAGGCGGGACCGGTTCCACAGAGCCTGCACCTCTCCAACAAGCAATATCAAAGCAATCATGCTTCCACACAGGCCGCCGAAGCGGTCCGTTACACCGTGGATGAAATAACTCAACGGACCGCGTGCGAGCTTGTCGTCAGGCAGAAGAACTTAGCTGTGGTGGTACGTATGCGACCTTAGTTCATACTGCATACATTTCACCGTAAATACCATTCATTTACTAACTTTCTTTGTGACTACTAACTTATCAGGTCGCATACGGTATGACCAAACGTGTGGAAGAAGGGCAAAAATGGCACTGCAATGACATTCCACATGGTTACGTACCTGTTGAGGTGGAGCAAGTCGTCACCAGCTGGGAAGACTTGGAACTTGACATCCCCGGAGGTGACGGAGAAACAAAACTCGGTCAGTGTTCTCACTGCATCATTCTATGGAGCAAGGCAGACGTCGTCATACCCGGTACACCTGCGGCTACCAACAAGCCCCCGTCACCTCCAAGAGATCCACAGGATCATGACGATTCTCCGGGAGCTCCTGATGCAAGCCCGTCTCCTCCGCCAAAGAGGTCTCCGTCTCCTCCACCGAAGAGGTCTCCGTCTCCTCCGCCGAAGAGGTCTCCGCCCCCTCCGCCAAAGAGGGGACGCCGCACTAAAGCCTCTGCCCCCACTCCACCAGCGAAGAAGGCGCGGAAAACCAAAGAGAAGCCCGCACCAGAGAAAAGAGCGGGTGAGAAGACTCTAGAGGAGCTCGAAGCCTCGGTCAAAGCAGACACAAAGAGGCAAATGGCCGAGTGGAGGAAAAAACCTGAGCCGGAGCCGAAGCTTGATCCCACCGTCGTCAAGTCATTCCTCGGTAATTTGGGCAAGGGTCAACAGAAGGAAGTAATAGTAACAGACTATGACCGCTCATTACTGAAATCTCGCCGGAAGCGGAAGGCTGCAGATAAGGAGGCGGGCCCATCCAAAAAGGTTCCTCAGCTCGGCCAGCAACCTCAGCGGCCCTTGGGTCCATTGCCATCTCTGGACGAGCTTAACGTGCAACGAGTAATGGCCGAGACTGGACTAACCAGAGCACAAGTCCTGGGGGAAGAAGAGGTGCCTGTAAACACAACGCTGAGGTGGCCGTTTAATCTTGGCGAGCCTATGGTCCCTCCTGAAATGGAGAGGAAGCTACAGACGAAGATGCGCCGATTCCATGAGTGGTACTTGGAAGAATCAAGAAGGAATAAACGGCGCATGATTAAAGTAGGCGTGAAGGACCATGATTTCTACAATGGTGACGAGGATTGGGTGTGGCTGAGGTTTAAGGATATATATGAGCTGTACCACCGCGACGCCATGGACGTGGATTTGATCACCTGTTGGACACTGTAAGTACTTTGTTGTTGCTTATAATTCACAGTTTGAAAACAATAATTTCAATCTATGCTGACACGGGCTTTATTTATTGCTTAACATATGCAGAATGGAGATTCAAAAATGTCGCAGATCCGGGATATATGACGTTGGTTTCGTGGATCCTCGAAGGATAAGTGAAGAAATGATATTGATGAATCCTGAGGAAACATATGGAAACCTATACAAATATATTAAGAAACAAAATTACTGCGACTCCATACTAATCCCGTACAACATCGAGTGAGTACATACACAGGCTTCTTCTTCTTATACTGTCTGTGTACTAATTCATTTCTGATTATAATGTATACATGTGCACAGATTCCACTGGTTCTTAATAATATTGTGTCCTGACCGGGGTGTCGTGAACGTCTTTGATTCGTTGCACACTCCAAAAGAAAAACTACAGAACATCATGGACATGATGACAAGGTGATGTATATTTTTCCCTACTTAATTCACCCCTTACACTCGCAATGACTTAACTCAATTTTTTTGTTCGCAGGGCCTGGATTCAATTCCGTCAAGAACACCCGGGAATTCAACATGAAACACTAAAATGGAACATTGGCTTTCCGGTAAGCAAGTAATTTGTACATGTAGGCCTCGGCTAATATATTATATGAATTTTACTTAATTTCTTTTGGTCGATAGTGTGCCAAACATGGGCCGGGAAATAATTTATGTGCATACTATGTTTGCGATTTCATGTGGAATTGGGGACGTAAAAAGCTTACACAACACGATATTATGGTACGTAATAATAAACAACATTTCCATTATTATTAAGTGCACAATTATTGTCTCCAACTCGGCGGATTAAATATCTTTCAATTATTTGTAAATTATAGATGTTCAGGCTGAAGGAAGAGTCCCTGGAGCTAGAAAGAATTGACGCAATTGCAGAACAGCTCGTCGGATGGATCTGGGACGAGGTCGTCAATCCCCGAGGAGAATACTTCTCGCCAGTACTGGAGGACGTGCCGGACAGTCCAACAAGATAGTCGTCAATCTTAATTAAGTAGAAAATACAGTTTAAATATATATAACTCGAGTTGAGATGCATGAATATCTACTTTTGTAATATATATGTCTTCTATTTTGATGAAATGTCAGCTAGTATGAATATAGAGTCGGCCGAATACGCATTAGAATACACGTATTAGAATATATACGTATATAGACGTGCACGCATGGCTACTGAAAAAAGCAAAAAAAAAAGAAATCCGGGGTCTTTAGCACCGGTTTCAGGCAGCAACCGGTGCTAAAGGCCCTGCTAACGGCGCTGCGGGGCAGGCCCTTTAGCACCGGGTCGTGGCTGCACCCGGTGCTAAAGGGCCCCTTTAGCACCGGTTATTCAACCCGGTGCTAAAGGGGTACCCCTTTAGCCTCGGATTAATTGTACCGGGTGGGAAACCCGGTGCTAAAGGGCTTTCCCACCCGGTGCAGATGTCGATCATTCTGGTAGTGTCCGAGTTGCTTCAGGTAAGAAATAATCAAGAAAATCAATTACTTTGAGGTTTTTGTATTTGAGACTTTTTTTCCAGTTATACCCGTTGCAACGCACGAACATATTTGCTAGTATACATATAAAAAGATATAAAAATACAGTTACAGTCTATAAACTACTATTATAAGCTGGTCAATGCAAATTTTGAATCTTTTGCTTGCGGGCACGTCTTTACATTTTGACAATCTTGATGAGGAGAGAGCAGAGTATGTTGAGAACGATGCTGTTGGTTGACCCGTTAAAAAGCAACCGTTCGACTACTCGTGATTGTTCATCAGGTCCATACACGAACAGAAAACGCAACAGGCTTACAGGCATGATTATCACGTGTTTGCTCGCAAATACCGAGACCGAGAGAGAGGATTTCTGTGAAGATTGATGGTGTATTACACGCAGACAAGCCAGGCCGAGAAACGTGCGTTGCGTTCCAGAAGGGAGGAGGAGGATATATCGGAGGATGCGGGAGATGGACCCCACCCAACCCAACCGGCCTCCGGCCAGCTGCGAAAGCGCGGCGCGGCAGGCTGAGTACGCAAGTACTATGTACTCCAGAGGTTTCGGGCTCTCTCCAAATTTCAGGTGCGTACGTACTTGCGGTACAAGTTAGTTTAACAACCCGGATAACTAACTAAACGTATTTGACATGAGGCAACAGGCACTGTCGCACTAAACTACTCCCTTGGTCTTAAAAACAATGCAATTCTCGTTTTCAGAAAAGTTAAAACAATTTGAAACGAACACATAGTAAATTAGTTGATAAAATTTTATGTGGTGGAATCTAGCCACTCGGGCTGGTGATGCTCGCATTTTCTAACTTTATTTTAGATATTAACCAGAGCCATTCCATGTGGTAGGTAACATCCTCGTCGGCAGCGATGCGTACATGATAACTTTATAAATTGTAAAATCAAATTTGTCAACATTGTCTCTCAATTGTGCTTATAGAGATACATGTTAATTTTTTTAATGTTTGATTATTTATTATATTTAACAATTTAGTCTAAATATACTTAAAAACATGTAGTTTAGAATGGAAGTAAATCATAAATACTTACATTATTTTAAAATAAAATAATATCTTGAAAAATAATAATAATAAATAGTAGTTTAGAATGGAAGTAATACATGGTGCGTGAACTCATATAGACCGTGTTTTTTTGGTGGGGAAAATTTTTTACAGACACGTTTAACCAATAATTAAGGGTATTAAATAAAGTCAGTTTACAAAACTACTTTCACAACCTTGGGCTAATTCACGAGACAAATCTAATAAGACGTTTAACCACATGATTAGAGGATAGTTACGGTAGCATTACTGTAGTAAATCATGAATTAATTAGGCTCATTAGATTTATCACGCAAAGGTACCATCATCTCTAAAAAGATTTTATAAATAGACTTTATATTAATACTTTGTGTATGTAAGATTTCTTTTAAAAAAAAATTTATCAAAAAATAAAGAAACACGGCCATAGAGGGCTCCAAACCTTCTCATCAATAAATAATAAACGTGTATTCTTGATGGACACCGAGATCACACGTCCGTCTCGTCGGTGCCGCGCACGAACATTCCCAATCAACTAACGCGAGACCCTACAGGGGCGTTTGGTTATCTGTATCTCGTCTAGCCAGGCTCTATAGATGCAGGTTCAAGTTGTTTGGTTCCCTGGTCAAGTGTTGTAGCCAGGCTTCGGTCATGCTGCCGTACAGCTTGAGCCAGGCCTGGTGGAAACGTAGAAATCGAGCGTTTCTCGCGAGCAAGCCCGGCAGGTGCAGCTCGCGTCACAAAGGTGAGGGGGTAAAGGTGTTGGGCGCAGAAAACGAAACAAAAAGCAGACAACCAAACAAATGCTCAAACGAGTCAGCGTACACACATACTACATACAACCAATCATGAACTATTGCATGCAGCCGGCCTGGCTCGGTAGAGCCTGGTTCACCGATGCGGGACAGGCTGAAGACGCTCAGGCATGCAAACGCACCCTACGCTACACGAGCGCCGAACCCGTGGACAAGACAACGACATCGCGAAGCCACCCCAGCCACGTTCCGGAAACGGGAAGAACCAGGACAAGGCCCCGCACGACGGCGTGGTGCGTCCTTGGCGTCTGTCAACGCCGCCCATGCGAAACAACCGTTCAACGTGGAGGTCGTCGTCGTCAACGCCCGCGCCTTGCTACCAGTACTCTGTACTCTTGCTAGCCCGTCGGCCTCGTGACTGCATGATGATGAGTGCCGATCGATAGCTAGCCGAGAGTGACGCCGCAGGCAGAGGACAGGTGCCTACCGGACACCGGAGTGCTCGGTCCGTGCGGGATTCCGCCGCTGGATCGGACGCGCGGCTGGAGGCCCCCCGACGACGCGCCCAAATGCCGCCGCGAGCGCTGTGGCCGGGACTCCGGCCCGGCCCCGCGGTGACAAGTGTCCAGGCGGAGACGGGACTCCCGTCCTGACCCCGCGTGCCGGCGCACCGGAGAGCCCCGACGCGACGCGTCAGGTGCGTGCGCGAGATCTAGGCCCCAGGTTCTGCGGATATTTGTTTGGATGGGGTCCCAGGCAGCGCTCCCAGACGGTTGGATTTTGAGCGCCTGGGCTGGATGCACCTGCCTACTAGGCGAGAGCCTCCAGGCCCTCCATCCAAACACGCCAGATTCGGGGCAGTGCACGGGACGGATGTCGTGTGCCGATCCGCCGGGGCGGTGCACAGACGTCGTCGTGTGGTGCTGGTGGCCGCTGGTGGACTGATCTTCGAGAGTATCCAAAAACTACTCTTAATAATTAGTTTGAGAATGAATGTGAAAAAAATGCTCCAACGATGTCTAATATGGGTCTCAATTTTTTGTGTGCCTAATACTTCTGTCTTGAGCCAAATTTACCTCTCCTTTTAGCACTCCCAATCCCACGGAACAGACTGCCGAAAATACCGTTTATGGAGGGGAAAATCAACCGCTGGGCCCACGTATGGATGATGTGGCAGCAGTTAAATCGTTTTTGGGACTATTTTTTAGGAGCTGTTGAAAGAGTGGATATTTTCTGTGCCCAATAATTTTTGGTAAGGTCCCAAAACTAGTATATTGAGATTTTATTTTTTAGTCACTCTTGGAGATGCTCTTAGTTGTTCGGCCGGAAGGCCAGAATGGTTAAGTGCTGGTGGGTTGTTTGCTTTCTGTGACGTTAGGTTCGGTTCGGTGCACCTTCAACTCTAAAAAATTCATAGAGTTTTTGAAACTGAGTATGAGGAGCTCTAAAAAATCTTAAAGTTGGAGCTGGGATCACATAAAGAGTATTAAGATGAATCATTTTGTTTATATTTATAGCTTATACTAAATATTAATATTTAAAATATATTAATTTAGTATAAAAAGTGTAAATCTGTAATGGAGTTTGGAGCTCGAGCTACGCCAAAGAGACGTATCAAGAAGTAGAAAGTTTAAACCGAGATTTTGTAGAAAAAGGCCGAAGATACTCTTTTCGAAAGAATCAAATAGCTAGTTAATATTAATTTTCTAGTTTCAATGTTATGTATTTATTTAGAAAGTAATGAGAGGCAACATACGGAGTAGTCATTTGTCGTGACTATCCATTTATCTAAAAATATGATATGGAGAAAATATATATTAATGATGTTGAAATAAAATTAAATAGAGACATAGCCATGCCAACTTACCAAGTATAGAAAACATGCTCAAAATGTATTTTAGAATCAACCGGTACTGTTTCAAAACAGTCATTGTCATGTGATACTAAGAATTCATAAACATACAAATAAGAAACATATTTTGTGTAATGATAGATGTGGCTTTTTAAAGTATTTTCAAGAGATTAGCTAAAAAGACTCGTTAAATTTACTGATTTAGCTACTCTCAAAACTGGATTTGACTAACAAATAACAGAGTAATTCAACAGATTCTGTAAAAATGTCTAGTGAGGCGGGCTAGCTAAAAATAGGTAGCGAATGAGGTGCGATGGAGAGCCGCTAAATTTGAAGGGTCATTTACAGAGTCTGTTAGAAACGTTTTTTCTCTAACAATAGCTAAATTTAACTTTAGAAAACAATTTAGCTGATCTCTTGAGGATGCTCTTATCATGTTCCGTAAATTATTCAACAAATCAGTACTCTATATAGAGTCGATTTCGATCGACTTCGAACATCTTCTACCTCCGAAAAAACTCGTATCCATAGAGTCGAGAATTTTCTGAAGAACTGAAGATCGATGTGTGTACATGTAACATGTAGCTAAGCCTTGCTGGCTGAGAAACATGCGCTCCAGAAGGCAGGAGATCACGTCCCGCACGCCACTGAACCCAACCCAACCGACCAGCTGCGAAAGCGCAGCGCAGCGGACCGGGAGTACGTACATGAGACAACGTCGACGTCGTCACTGCCCACGTTCGGGAGCATGCAGGTCGATCGAGCAGGTGCACTCGTCTCTGCATGCGTGCCACCTCTCCTCTCCGTTCCGCTCCAGATCCTGCCGCCCGGCGGTTGCCGGTGATCGATACCCGAGAGCGCGCGACGCCGCAGGCGGGACAGGTGCCGATCACCGGACACTGCTCGCCGCGGGTGGGACACGGACACCTGGGCGGACTCGGCCGCCCGCTCGGGGACCCCCGCGACGCGACCAAATGCCGCCGCGAACGCGAGCGCTGTGGGCTCCGATACGATCCGGCCCCCGCGCGCGGGTGACAAGTGTCCCGACAGAGACGCGACTCCGAGTCCCGGCGCGAGGAGCAGCTCCGGCCACCTGGCCCCGCGTGCCGGCGATCCGGAGAGCCCCGACGCGCGCGACGCGACGCGACGCGCCGCGGGTGCGTGCGCGAGACGAGCCGCCCATCAGGCCGGCCCCAGGCTCTGCGTACGCTTCCCGCGGATATTTTGCGTGTTCACGCGGGGCAGTGCACGGGCGGACGTCGTGTGGCGCACGCAACGCATGGTGCCGCACCGTCACCGGTCACCGCTGGTCGGCATAGCTGGTCGTAACGCACTTGCTGATTGGCCCTTCAGCATCTCAGGAGATGCTTCGTCGCTTATCAAAGCAAATTAAACAAGCAGAGGACGCAACATGCTGTTAGTGTTAGTAGTGGTTTTGACAGGTACGGACGTACGCAGCAGTACAGATTAGTGCAGCAACCAAACCTCAACTATACGTACTTTGTGTCAGCTGTAGAACCCAGATATGATGAACCCTGACGCAAACAGGCGGCACAGAGCTCTACGGCGGCAATAAGAGATGGGTACACCGCTACAGTCTACATACAGACCAGTGTAACGTGTATTCCTACGGAGTCGCTAGTACGTGTTTGGTGAGCCTGACAGTGCCGACGCCACCTGTGACCTGTGTGCTTGCAGACAACGGGAGGCCTCTGAACCATCTCCGAAGCAAACGTGCCTAGCTTCTAGATGGCGATCACGTCTCGCCGGCGCCGCGCGCGTAGATTCCCCGTCAGCTAAAATTCCACAGTCCACGAGCGACAGACAACCCGTGGGCTGACAAAACCCAGACGACATCGGAAAGGAAGCCAGCCACGTCCCGGAAATGGGACAAGGCCCCGGCCGCCCGGCGTGGGCCGGGGCGGCATCATCCTTGGCGTTTGCCACCGTCGTGAAAGGAAGCACACGCCGGTGAAAGAACAGGTGGACGGTGTCCCCGAAACACCAACCCGCATGGATGCCACCTAGACCTACTTGTTGGTACAGTACGTCACTGCCTGCGCCAATTTGCATCCAGTCCTAGGAATATCAGGAGTAGCGTCTCGGCCTTTGACTCCCCCATTGAAATCGGCCGGAGATCAGGAGTACCGACTGCTATGAAATTCAAATGTTTCTATTGCGCCACTTAAATTTGATCAATCAATGTATGTACTATTTTTGTTTTAAAATACCATTCGTTATTTTCTTATAATATTTTATATTCATCTTATTTAAAAATTACATAAATATTATATATTCACGTTTAGTTATTTTATAACGACTAGATAGCTCTTCTGTCTGTTTGACCCTAGTTTAGCATATCTTAGAAATTTCTACCAATACTTTTGAAGCCTTCTTTCGACGAAAATACACGACCCTACATGGAAAACTACTCTGAAGATTCATTAGAAGATTCATCGCAACCCTAGTGGACAGAAGAAGTCAAATCCCAGCTGCTGTGTGGATATAACCTGTCGGTGCTCGGTAGCCTTCCTGATCCGTTCATTTTATTTAACAAATCATCAACCGTTCTACCGCAGCAACCAGCAAAGAACCTTTCTATTCCCCGGGAACGAGTCTTCTTATTTTATGGTTGGGCGGTTTGTAGCTTTGTGCCTTGGTGGTGTCATGCATGCCTCCAGAATTGCTAAAGTCAAAAGACACGATCGACGGAATATGCTTGACCCGTGCACAGCAAGCACCACGAAACATATATAAACTTTTGTTGACATGAAAATTATGTTTGGTGCAAAATATCAGACGAC